>CM038673.1:558520544-561427310 GCA_021605145.1 Aegilops bicornis | reverse complement strand
GTTGCGGAAGTTCGTTGTTTCGAAGCACCACATGATGATCGGGTGTGATAGATTCTAACGTTAACATACAACGGGTGTAAGCCAGATTTACACACGCGAAACACTTAGGTTGACTTGACGAGCCTAGCATGTACAGACATGGCCTCGGAACACAAGAGACCGAAAGGTCGAACATGAGTCGTATAGAAGATATGATCAACATGAAGATGTTCACCGACGATGACTAGTCCGTCTCACGTGATGATCGGACACGGCCTAGTTGACTCGGATCATGTATCACTTAGATGACTAGAGGGATGTCTATCTGAGTGGGACTTCATTAAATAATTTGATTAGATGAACTTAATTATCATGAACATAGTCAAAAAGTTTTTGCAAATTATGTCGTAGCTCGCGCTTTAGTTCTACTGTTTTAGATATGTTCCTAGAGAAAATTTAGTTAAAAGTTAATAGTAGCAATTATGCGGACTCGGTCCGTAAACTGAGGATTGTCCTCATTGCTGCGCAGAAGGCTTATGTCCTTAATGCACCGCTCGGTGTGCTGAACCTCGAGCGTCGTCTATGGATGTTGCGAACATCTGACATACACGTTTTTGATAACTACGTGATAGTTCAGTGATGTTAAACGGTTTAGAATTGAGGCAACGAAGACGATTTCAAAACATCGCGGAACATATGAGATGTTTCGAGGGCTGAAATTGGGATTCCAGGCTCGTGCCTACATCAAGAGGTATAAGACCTCCGACGAGTTTCTTAGCCTGCAAACTAAGGGAGAAAAGCTCAATCGTTGAGCTTGTGCTCAGATTGTCTGAGTACAACAATCACTTGAATCGAGTGGGAGTTAATCTTCCGGATGAGATAGTGATGTTTCTCCAAAGTCATTGCCACCAAGATGCTAGAGCTTCGTGATGAACTATAACATATCAGGGATAGATATGATGATCCTTGAAATATTCGCGATGTTTGACGCCACGAAAGTAGAAATCAAGAAGGAGCATCAATTGTTGATGGTTAGTGAAACCACTAGTTTCAAGAAAGGGCAAGGGCAAGAAGGGATACTTCATGAAATGGAAAATCGGTTGCTGCTCTAGTGAAGAAACCCAAGGTTGAACCCAAACCCGAGACTAAGTGCTTCTGTAATGAGGGAAACGGTCACTGAGGCAGGACTACCCTAGATACTTGGTAGATGAGAAGGCTGGCAAGGTCAATAGAAGTATATTGGATATACATGTGTACTTTACTAGTACTCCTAGTAGCACCAGGGAATTGGATACCGATTCGGTTGCTAAGTGTTGGTAACTCGAAATAAAAGCTGCGGAATAAACGGAGACTAGCTAAAGGTGAGATGACGATATGTGTTGGAAGTGTTTCCAAGCTTGATGTGATCAAGCATCGCATACTCCCTCTACCATCGAGATTGGTGTTAAACCTAAATAATTGTTATTTGGTGTTTGCATTGAGCATAGACATGATTGGATTATGTCTATCGCAATACGGTCATTCATTTAAGGAGAATAATAGTTACTCTGTTTATTTGAATAATAGCTTCAACAGTCTTGCACCTAAAATGAATGGTTTATTAAATCTCGATAGTAGTGATACATAGGTTCATGCCAAAAGATATAAGATAAGAATGATAGTAACACATACTTGTGACACTGCAATTTGAGTCAGATTGGTATAAAACGCATGAAGAAGCTCCATGTTGATGGATCTTTGGACTCACTCGTTTTGAAAAGTTTGAGACATGCGAACCATGTCTATTGGTGTATACGCATGAAGAAACTCCATGCAGATGGATCATTTGGACTCACTTGATTTTGAATCACTTGAGACATGCAAATCATACCACATGGGCAAGATGACTGAAAGGCCTCGTTTTCAGTGAGATGGAACAAGAAAGCAACTTGTTGGAAGTAATACATTTTGATGTGTGCAGTCCAATGAGTGCTGAGGCACACAGTGGATATTGTTATGTTCTTGCTTCACAAATGATTTGAGTAGATGCTAAGTATATTTACTTGATGAAACACAAGTCTGAATTATTGAATGGTTCAAGTAATTTCAGGTTGAAGTTGAAGATCGTCGTGACAAGAGGATAAAATGTCTATGATATGATCATAGAGATGGATATCTGAGTTGCGAGTTTGGTACCCAACTGAGACATTGTGGAAATTGTTTCACAACTAACACCGCCTGGAACACCATAGTGTGATGGTGTGTCCGAACATCATAGATGCACCCCATTGGATATGGGGCATACCATGATGTCTCTTATCGAATTACCACTATCGTTTATGGGTTAGGTATTAAAGACAACCGCATTCACTTTAAATAGGGTACCACATAATTCCGTTGAGATGACATCGTATGAACTATGGTTTAGAGAAACCTAAGCTGTCATTTCTTAAAAGTTTGGGGCTGTGACGCTTATGTAAAAAGTTTTGCCTGATAAGCTCAAACCCAAAGCGGATAAAATGCATCTTCATAGGACACCCAAAATCAGTTGGGTATACCTCCTAATTCGGATCCATAAGCAAAAGTGATTGTTTCCAGAAATGAATCCTTTCTAAAGAAAAGTTTCTTTTGAAACAATTGAGTGGGAGGATGGTGGAGACTTGATATGGTTATTGAACCGTCACTACAACTAGTGTGTAGCAGGGCACAGGAAGTTGTTCCTGTGGCACCTACACCAATTGAAGCGGAAGTTGATGATAGTGATCATGAAGCCTCGGATCAAGTCACTGCCAAACCTCGTAGGACGACAAGGACGCGTACTGCTTCAGAGTGGTACGGTAATCCTGTCTTGGAAGTCATGTTGCTAGACAACAATGAACCTATGAGCTATGGAGAAGCGATGGTGGGCCCGGATTCCGACGGATGGCTCGAGGCCATAAAATCCGAGAGAGAATCCATGTATGAAAACAAAGTATAGACTTTGGAAGAACTACTCGATGGTCGTAAGGCTGTTGAGAACAGATGGATTTTAGAAGGAAGACGGACAATGATGGTAAGTGTCACCATTAAGAAAGCTCGACTTGTCATTAAGTTTTCCGACAAGTTCAAGGAGTTGACTACGATGAGACTTTCTCACTCGTAGCGATGCTAAGAGTCTGTTGGAATTGGATTAGCAGCTACTGCATTATTTATGAAATCTTGCAGATAGGATGTCAAAACATTGTTTCCTCGACAATTTTCTTGAGGAAAGGTTGTATGTGATACAACCAGAAGGTTGTCAATCCTGAAAGATGCTAACAAGTATGCAAAGCTCTAACAACCCTTCTAAGGACTGGAGTAAGCATCTCGGAGTTGGAATGTACGCTTTGATGAGATGATCAAAGATTTTGGGTTTGTACAAAGTTTATGAGAAACTTGTATTTCCAAAGAAGTGAGTGGGAGCACTATAGAATTTCGATGAGTATATGTTGTTGACTATTGTTGATCGGAAATGATGTAGAGTTTCTGGAAAGCATATAGGGTTATTTGAAAAGTGTTTTCAATAGAAAACCTGGATTAAGCTGCTTGAACTTTGAGCATCAAGATCTATAAGTATAGATCAAAAACGCTTAATGGTACTTTCAAATGAGCACATACCTTGACTTGATCTTGAAGGTGTTCAAGATGGATCAGTCAAAGAAGGAGTTCTTGCCTGAGTTGTAAGGTATGAAGTTAAGACTTAAAGCTCGACCACGGCAAAAGAAAGAGAAAGGACGAATGTCGTCCCCTATGCCTTAGCCATAGGCTCTATACAGTATGTCATGCTTTGTACCGCACCTGATATGTGCCTTGCCACGTGTCTGGCAAGGGGGTACAAGAGTGATATAGGAATGGATCATTGGACAGCGGTCAAAATTGTCCTTGGAGTAATAAGGACATGTTTCTCGATTATGGAGGTGATAAAGAGTTCGGCGTAAAGGGTTACGTCGATGCAAGCTTTAACACCTATCCGAATGACTCTGAGTAGCAAACCGGATACGTATAGTGGAGCAACCATTTGGAATAGCTCCAAGTCGAGGCGTGGAAGCGGCATTTACAATATGACCTAGAGATTTGCGAAGTACATACGGATCTGAATGTTGCAGACCCGTTGACTAAAACCTCTCTCACAAGCAAAACGTGATCAAACCCCAGAACTCGTTGAGTCTTAATCACATGATGATGTGAACTTTAATGACACTAGTAAACTCTTTGGATGTTGGTCACATGGCGATGTGACCTGTGAGTGTTAATCACATGGCGATGTGAACTAGATTATTGACTCTAGTGCAAGTGGGAGACTGTTGGAAATATGCTCTAGGGGCAATAATAAATTAGTTATTATTATTATATTTCCTTGTTCATGATATATTTCCTTGTTCATGATAATCGTTTATTATCCATGCTATAATTGTATTGATAGGAAACTCAGATACATGTGTGGGTACATAGACAACACCATGTCCCTAGTAAGCCTCTAGTTGACTAGCTCGTTGATCAATAAATGGTTCCGGTTTCACGACCATGGACATTGGATGTCGTTGATAACGGGATCACATCATTAGGAGAATGATGTGATGGACAAGACCCAATCCTAAGCCTAGCACAAAGATCGTAGTTAAGTATGCTAAAGCTTTTCTAATGTCAAGTATCATTTCCTTAGACCATGAGATTGTGCAACTCCCGGATACCGTAGGAATGCTTTGGGTGTACCAAAGCGTCCTGGCGTAATCGGGTGGCTATAAAGGTGCACTATGGGTATCTCCGAAAGTGTTTGTTGGGTTGGCACGAATCAAGACTGGGATTTGTCACTCCGTGTGACAGAGAGGTATCTCTGGGCCCACTCGGTAGGACATCATCATAATGTGCACAATGTGACCAAGGAGTTGATCACGGGATGATGTGTTCTGAAAGCGAGTAAAGAGACTTGCAGTTACGAGATTGAACAAGGTATCGAGATACCGACGATCGAATCTCGGGCAAGTACTATACCGGTAGACAAAGAGAATTGAATACGGGATTGATTGAATCCTCGACATCGTGGTTCATCCGATGAGATCATCGTGGAACATGTGGGAGCCAACATGGGTATCCAGATCCCGCTGTTGGTTATTGGCCGGAGAGTTGTCTCGGTCATGTTTGCATGGTTCCCGAACCCGTAGGGTCTACACACTTAAGGTTCGGTGACGCTAGGGTTGTAGAG
This sequence comes from Aegilops bicornis, assembly GCA_021605145.1. NCBI lineage: Eukaryota > Viridiplantae > Streptophyta > Magnoliopsida > Poales > Poaceae > Aegilops > Aegilops bicornis. The sequence continues at coordinate 561,422,131 of CM038673.1, read as the reverse complement.
ATATTAGTATGCAGTAACCCGAAAGTTGTTCGGAGTCCCGGATGAGATCCCGGATGTCACGAGGAGTTCCCGAATGGTCTGGAGGTAAAGATTTATATATAGGAAGTCCGGTTTCGGCCACTGGGAAAGTTTCGGGGGTCATCGGTATTGTACCTGGACCACCGGAAGGGTTCTGGGGGTCCACCGGGTGGGGCCACCTATCCCGGAGGGCCCCATGGGCTGAAGGGGCGTGGGAACCAGCCCCTGGTGGGCTGGTGCGCCCCCCCTTGGGCCTCCCATGCGCCTAGGGTTAGAAACCCTAAGGGGTGGGGCGCCTCCACTTGGCTTGGAGGCCAAGCCACCCCTAGGGCAGCCGCCCTCCTCCCTAGATGGGATCTACAAGGGGTCGGCGCCCCCCTAGGCCCCTATATATAGTGGACGGAAGGGAGGGCATCCGTACCGGAGTCCCTGGCGCCTCCCTCCCTCCCGTGACACCTCTTCCTCCCCGCTTGCGCTTGGCGAAGCCCTGCCGGGATCCCTCTACTTCCACGACCACGCCGTCGTGCTGCTGGATCTCCATCAACCTCTCCTTACCTTGCTGGATCAAGAAGGAGGAGATGTCTCTCCCAACCGTATGTGTGTTGAACGCGGAGATGCCGTCCGTTCGGTGCTAGGATCATCGATGATTTGGATCACGACGAGTACGACTCCATCAACCCCGTTCACTTGAACGCTTCCGCTTAGCAATCTACAAGGGTATGGAGATGCATTCCCTTTCCCCTTGTTGCTAGATTACTCCATAGATGGATCTTGGTGATGCGTAGAAAATTTTGAATTTCTGCTACGTTCCCCAACACGAAGATGGGGGCTGAAGGGGCAGGTGGCTCCATCCCGGTAGAGGTGGGCCTGGGTTCCCGACGGCCCACGACTGTTACTTTGTGGCGGAGCGACAGGGCAGTTTGAGACCACCTGGGAGAGAGGTGGGCCTGGCCCTGGTCGGCGTTCGCGGATACATAACACGCTTAACGAGATCTTGGTATTTGATCTAAGTCTGGCTACTGGCCTATACGCACTAACCAACTACGCGGGAACAATTATGGGCACTCGACGTCGTGGTATCAGCCGAAGCCTTCGTGACGTCAGCGACTGAGCGGCGCGCGCCGGATTGGAATGTAAGCCTGCTCTTGTATTAAGGGGCTAGTTACGCTTCCGGCCGCCCGCATAGCGTGGAGGTGTGCAATGGGCGATGGGCCCGGACCCTGCGCCACGTGATTTAGGCGGCGTCTTGACCTCTCTGTTGTGCCTAGGTAGGGCTGCGGCGTGTTGATCTTCCGCGGCCGGGCATGACCCGTAAAAGTGTGTCCGCCAAATGGGATCGAGCGTGTTGGGTTATGTGGTGCACCCCTGCAGGGAAGTTTATCTATTCGAATAGCCGTGATCTTCGGTAACAGGACAACTTGGAGTTGTACCTTGACCTTATGACAACTAGAACCGGATACTTAATAAAACACACCCATCCAAGTGCCAGAAATAATCCGGTGATCGCTCTCTAACAGGGTGACGAGGAGGGGATCGCCGGGTAGGTTTATGCTATGCGATGCTACTTGGTGAACTTACCATCTACTCTCTTCTACATGCTGCAAGGTGGAGGTGGCCTAAAGCATAGTCTTCGGCAGGATCAGCTATCCCCCTCTTATTTTGGCATTCTGCAGTTCAGTCCACCGATATGGCCCTTTACACATATACCCATGCATATGTAGTGTAGCTCCTTGCTTCCGAGTACTTTGGATGAGTACTCACGGTTGCTTTTCTCCCTATTTTCCCCCTTTTCATTCTACCTGGTTGTCGCAACCAGATGCTGGAGCCAAGGAGCTTGACGCCACCGTCGACGAGAACTCCTACTACACCAGAGGTGCCTACTACTACGTGCAGGCCGCTGACGACGACCAGGAGTAGTTTAGGAGGATCCCAGGCAGGAGGCCTGCGCCTCTTTCGATCTGTATCCCAGTTGGTGCTAGCCTTCTTAAGGCAAACTTGTTTAACTTATGTCTGTACTCAAATATTGTTGCCTCTGCTGACTCGTCTATGATCGAGCACTTGTATTCGAGCCCTCGAGGCCCCTGGCTTGTATTATGATGCTTGTATGACTTATTTTATTTTTAGAGTTGTGTTGTGATATCTTCCCGTGAGTCCCTGATCTTCATCGTACACGTTTGCGTGTATGATTAGTGTACGATTGAATCGGGGGCGTCACAGGAACACTGAGACCGAAAGGTCGAGCGTGAATCATATAGTAGATATGATCAACATAGTGATGTTCACCATTGAAAACTACTCCATCTCACATGATGATCAGACATGGTTTAGTTGATTTGGATCACGCGATCACTTAGATGATTAGAGAGATGTCTATCTAAGTGGGAGTTCTTAAGTAATATGATTAATTGAACTTAAATTTATCATGAACTTAGTACCTGATAGTATTTTGCATGTCTTTGTTGATTGTAGATAGATGGCCCGTGCTGTTGTTCTGTTAAATTTTAATGCGTTCCTTGAGAAAGCAAAGTTGAAAGATGATGGTAGCAATTACACAGACTAGGTCCATAAATTGAGGATTATCCTCATTGCTGCACAGAAGAGTTACGTCCTGGAAGCACCGCTAGGTGTACCACCTGTGCCAGCAACTGCAGACATTGTGAATGTCTGGCAGTTTCATGTTGATGACTACTCGATAGTTCAGTTTGCCACGCTTTACGGATTAGAACCGGGACTTCAACGACGTTTTGAACATCATGGAGCATATGAGATGTTCCAGGAGTTGAATTTAATATTTCAAGCAAATGCCCGGATTGAGAGATATGAAGTCTCCAATAAGTTCTACAGCTACAAGATGGAGGAGAATAGTTCTGTCAGTGAACATATACTCAAAATGTCTGGGTATAACAATCACTTGATTTGACAGGGAGTTAATCTTCCGGATGATAGTGTCATTGACAGAATTCTTCAATCACTGCCACCAAGTTACAAGAGCTTCATGATGAACTATAATATGCAAGGGATGGATAAGACAATTCCCGAGCTCTTCGCAATGCTAAAGGCTGCAGAGGTAGAAATCAAGAAGGAGCATCAAGTTTTGATGGTCAACAAGACCACCAGTTTCAAGAAAAAGGGCAAAGGGAAGAAGAAGGGGAACTTCAAAAATAACAGCAAACAATTTGTTGCTCAAGAGAAGAAACCCAAGTCTGGACCTAAGCCTGAAACTGAGTGCTTCTACTCCAAGCAGACTGGTCACTGGAAGCGGAACTGCCCCAAGTATTTGGCGGATAAGAAGGATGGCAAGGTGAACAAAGGTATATGTGATATACATGTTATTGATGTGTACCTTACTAGAGCTCGCAGTAGCACACAGGTATTTGATAATCGGGTTCTGTTGCTAATATTTGCAACTCAAAAGCAGGGACTACGGATTAGCGAAGGCTGGCTAAGGGCGAGGGACGATCTTGGCGTGGGAAATGGTTCCAAAGTCGATGTGACCGCCCGTCGACACGCTACCTCTACATCTACCTTCGGGATTAGTTTTAGACCTAAATAATTGTTATTTGGTGCTAGCGTTGAGCATGAACATTATATCTGTATCTTGTTTGATGCAAGACGGTTATTCATTTAAATCTGAGAATAATGGCAGTTCTATTTATATGAGTAATATCTTTTATGGTCATGCATCCTTGAAGAGTGGTCTATTTCTGTTGAATCTCGATAGTAGTGATACACATATTCATAATGTTGAAGCCAAAAGATGCAGAGTTGATAATGATAGTGCAACTTATTTGTGGTAATTGCCGTTTGGGTCATATTGGTGTAAAGCGCATGAAGAAACTCCATACTGATGGACTTTTGGAATCACTTGATTATGAATCACTTGGTACTTGCGAACCATGCCTTATGGGCAAGATGACTAAAACGCCGTTCTCGGGAACAATGAAGCGAGCAACAGATTTATTGGAAATCATACATACTGATGTATGTGGTCCGATGAATATTGAGGCTCGTGGCGGGTATCGTTATTTTCTCACCTTCACAGATGATTTAAGCAGATATGGGTATATCTACTTAATGAAACATAAGTCTGAAACATTTTAAAAGTTCAAAGAATTTCAGAGTGAAGTTGAAAATCATCATAACAAGAAAATAAAGTTTCTATGATCTGATCGTGGAGGAGAATATTTGAGTTACGAGTTTGGTCTACATTTGAAACAATGCGGAATAGTTTCGCAACTCACGCCACCCGGAACACCACAACGTAATGGTGTGTCCGAACGTCATAATCGTACTTTACTAGATATGGTTCGATCTATGATCTCTCTTACTGATTTACCGCTATCATTTTGGGGTTATGCTTTAGAGACAGCTGCATTCACATTAAATAGGGCACCATCGAAATCCGTTGAAACGACGTCTTATGAACTGTGGTTTGGCAAGAAATCAAAGTTGTCGTTTCTCAAAGTTTGGGGGTGCGATGCTTATGTGAAAAAGCTTCAACCTGATAAGCTCAAACCCAAATCGGAGAAATGTGTCTTCATAGGATACCCAAAGGAAACTGTTGGGTACACCTTCTATCACAGATCCGAAGGCAAGACATGCGTTGCTAAGAATGGATCCTTTCTAGAGGAGTTTCTCTCGAAAGAAGTGAGTGGGAGGAAAGTAGAACTTGATGAGGTAACTGTACCTGCTCCCTTATTGGAAAGTAGTTCATCACAGAAACCGGTTCCTGTGACACCTACACCAATTAGTGAGGAAGCTAATGATATTGATCATGAAACTTCAGATCAAGTTACTACTTAACCTCGTAGGTCGACCAGAGTAAGATCCACACCAGAGTGGTTTGGTAATCCTATTCTGGAGGCCATGTTACTTGACCAAGGCGAACCTACGAACTATGATGAAGCGATGGTGAGCCCAGATTCCGCAAAATGGCTTGAGTCCATGAAATCTGAGTTGAGATCAATGTATGAGAACAAAGTATGGACTTTGGTTGACTTGCCCGATGATCGGCAAGCCATTGAGAATAAATGGATCTTCAAGAAGAAGACTGACGCTGACGGTAATGTTACTGTCTATAAAGCTCGACTTGTTGCGAAAGGTTTTCGACAAGTTCAAGGGATTGACTACGATGAGACTTTCTCACCCGTAGCGATGCTTAAGTCTGTTCAGATCATGTTAGCAATTGCCGCATTTTATCATTATGAAATTTGGCAAATGGATGTCAAAACTGCATTCCTGAATGGATTTCTGGAAGAAGAGTTGTATATGATGCAACCAGAAGGTTTTTTCGATCCAAAGGGAGCTAACAAAGTGTGCAAGCTCCAGCGATCCATTTATGGATTGGTGCAAGCCTCTCGTAGTTGGAATAAACATTTTGATAGTGTGATCAAAGCATATGGTTTTATACAGACTTTTGGAGAATCATGTATTTACAAGAAAGTGAGTGGGAGCTCTGTAGCATTGCTAATTTTATATGTGGATGACATATTGCTGATTGGAAATGATATAGAATTTCTGGATAGCATAAAAGGATACTTGAATAAAAGTTTTTCAATGAAAGACCTCGGTGAAGGTGCTTACATATTGGGCATCAAAATCTATAGAGATAGATCAAGACGCTTGATAGGACTTTCACAAAACACATACCTTGACAAAGTTTTGAAAAAGTTCAAAATGGATCAAGCAAAGAAAGGGTTCTTGCCTGAGTTACAAGGTGTGAAGTTGAATCAGACTCAATGCCCGACCACTGCAGAAGATAGAGAGAAAATGAAAGATGTTCCCTATGCTTCAGCCATAGGCTCTATCATGTATGCAATGCTGTGTGCCAGACCTGATGTGTGTCTTGCTATTAGCATAGCAGGGAGGTACCAAAGTAATCCAGGAGGTGATCACTGGACAGTGGTCAAGAACATCCTGAAATACCTGAAAAGGACTAAGCATATGTTTCTCATTTATGGAGGTGACAAAGAGCTGGTCATAAATGGTTACGTCGATGCAATCTTTGACACTGATCCGGACGATTCTAAATCGCAAACCGGAAACATGTTGGCATTGAACGGTGGAGCTGTCAGTTGGTGCAGCTCTAAACAAAGCATCATGGCGAGATCTACGTGTGAAGGGGACTACATAGCTGCTTCGGAAGCAGCAAATGAAGGAGTCTGGATGAAGGAGTTCATATCCGATCTAGGTGTCCTACCTAGTGCATCGGGTCCAATGAAAATCTTTTGTGACAATACTGGTGCAATCGCCTTGGAAAAGGAATCCAGATTTCACAAGAGAACCAAGCACATCAAGAGACGCTTCAATTCCATCCGGGACCAAGTCCAGGTGGGAGACATAGAGATCTGCAAGATACATACGGATATGAATGTTGCAAACCCGTTGACTAAGCCTCTTCCACGAGCAAAACATGATGAGCACCAAAACTCCATGGGTGTTAGAATCATTACTGTGTAATCTAGATTATTGACTCTAGTGCAAGTGGGAGACTGAAGGAAATATGCCCTAGAGGCAATAATAAAGTTATTATTTATTTCCTCATATCATGATAAATGTTTATTATTCATGCTAGAATTGTATTAACCGGAAACATAATACATGTGTGAATACATAGACAAACATAGTGTCACTAGTATGCCTCTACTTGACTAGCTCGTTAATCGAAGATGGTTGAGTTTCCTAGCCATGGACATGAGTTGTCATTTGACTAACGGGATCACATAATTAAGAGAATGATGTGATTGACATGACCCATTCCGTTAGCTTAGCACTTGATCGTTTAGTATGTTGTTATTGCTTTTTTCATGACTTACACATGTTCCTATGACTATGAGATTATGCAACTCCCGTTTACCGGAGGAACACTTCGTGTGCTACCAAACGTCACAACGTAACTTAGTGATTATAAAGGTGCACTACAGGTGTCTCCGAAGGTACTTGTTGAGTTGGCGTATTTCTAGATTAGGATTTGTCACTCCGATTGTCGGAGAGGTATCTCTGGGCCCTCTCGGTAATGCACATCATTATAAGCCTTGCAAGCAATGTGACTAATGAGTTAGTTGCGGGATGATACATTACACAACAAGTAAAGAGACTTGCCGGTAACGAGATTGAACTAGGTATTGGGATACCGACGATCAAATCTCGGGCAAGTAACATACCGATGACAAAGGGAACAAAGTATGTTATTATGCGGTTTGACCGATAAAGATCTTCGTAGAATATGTGGGAGCCAATATGAGCATCCAGGTTCCGCTATTGGTTATTGACCGGAGACATGTCTCGGTCATGTCTACATAGTTCTCGAACCCGTAGGGTCCGCACGCTTAAAGTTTGGTGACGATCGGTATTATGAGTTTTTGTGTTTTGATGTACCGAACGTAGTTAGGAGTCCCGGATGTGATCACGGACATGACGGGGAGTCTCGAAATGGTCGAGACGTAAAGATCAATAGATTGGACGACTATGTTCGGACACCGGAATGGTTTCGGGGAGTTTCTGACATATACGGGAGTACCGGGGGGTTACTGGAACCCCGCGGGGAGTTTAATGGGCCAAGATGGGCCTTAGTGGAGAAGAGGAGGGGCGGCTAGGGCAGGCCGCGTGGCCCCTCCCCCTCTAGTCCGAATTGGACAAGGAGGGGGGCGGCGCCCCCCTTTCCGTCCTCCTCTCTCCTTCCCTTCCTTTCCCCCTCCTACAATGGGCGAGACGCGCCTATGATATGTTGACACGTGGACCGGCCCATCAAGTTTAATTGGGCCGGCCCAATTAAAGGCCCACAAGTTTTGCGGACCATAATGGGCCAGCCCAGCTAAAGGCCCACAAGATTTTGCGGACCATAATGGGCCGGCCCAGCTAAAGGCCCATGAGATTTTGCGGGCCATAATGGGCCGGACCAGGTAAAGGCTCACAAGATTTTGCGGGCCATAATGGGCCGGCCCAGCTAAAGGCCCACAAGATTTTTGTGTGCCATAATGGGCCGGCCCAGGTAAAGGCCCACAAGATTCTTGCGGATCATAATGGGCCGGCCCAGCTAAAGACCCACGAGATTTCGCCGACATTAATGGGCCGGCCCAGCTGTAGGCCCACAAGATTTTGAGGACCCTAGTAGGCCGGCCCATTAACTGGCTGCCATGTTTTGGGCCAAATGCCGGCCCATATTTGATCCGATCCATTAATGACCTGCCACATTCCGGGCCTACAAGTGGCTCATATGAGATCCGGCCCGTTATAAGCCTACCATGTTCTAGGCCAAATTACGGCCCAGATCAGGTCCGGCTCTTTAAGAGGCTTTGGGCTGAATTATGGCCCATATCAAATTCGGCCCATCAACTGGACACTATGCTTTTGGGCCCACTTGCTAAAGGCCCACTTAGTAATTCGGCCTGATATTAGTTTTGGCCTGTTAAGGGCCCGTTTAACATTTCGGCCCTATATTAATTTCGGCCTGTTAAAAGCTTGTCATATAGTTAGGCCTGACTACGGCCCGATTGCATCCGCCTACTACTGAGATATCTGATTAGGCCAAACAAGGACCGAGACAATTTTGGCCTGTTAAAAGCCCGTGATTTGATTCGCACAATCATGGGCCGGGGTTCATTTCGGGCTGCTGCCGACCTGTGAGCTGTTCGGCACGTTTCAGGCCCAACCTACATCGTGATTGCATGACGGCCCGATTATGTACCGTAATTTTACGGTTTGGTCGGTTTACTGCGAAGACAGGATATATATATATAGTAAAATAACTGCATCATCGTGAATAAGAAAAAACCTAGACTATACAATAAAGAAATTACGACATATTACATCCACTGGGCATCAAAGTTCGCCACTATGATAATAAAGCACAAGCGGCAATGATTACATACATTGGGCATCAAAGATCGCCACCGGTGCAAATAAACACGTCGACAAAATAATATACAAAACCGACGGCACTTCAATAGAGTTCAAGAAAGGTTAGCCCTCTTTGGGAGCTGCAGCAAGCAAATGAGCAAGATGATGAGACTCCGCTTGTTCAACACTTATATCTTCCTCACTCTGAAAGATAAACAAGCACGGATGACAGGTTTTGCACGTAAAAAGTATCGATCTTTGACAATTCATCACATTTCTTCTTGTGAATAAAGTGACACAGTTTAAAATTGCATTAACATAATATGGTATTGTTCAGGTCAAGACATGGCAGGAAATGACATTGTGAAGGAGTTGGCAGCTTCACGACAACACCGGATTACAGATCAAGAACTCATAAGTATCAATGGTTAGTGTGCTGTCAATTTATACCATTTCACATTGGCAAATAAAGAGACGGTTTAAATAATAGTAGAATGATATGGCATTGTTCATAGTTAAGACATTGCAGAATATGGCATTGTGCTGTAGTGGGTAGGTTCACCACACCACTGGATTACGGATGAAGAACATAAGCATACATGCAGTGCAAAAGAAGATCACTTGCTCTGTATAGTTTAATTTACATGGTATGAAGAAGGAACTTGGTTGTACAACTGAAAACTTAAATTGAGAAAGGACAAACTTTTGTTTATGAACTACATAATAAACTTTAAATAAGCTATTTGATGCAAACACCAAAAATAAACAACTGTTGCAGTCATGCCTAACCAAATATATACAACAAAGTTTGAAGGTTTGAGATGGACAAACTTACATTATTGGTGAAGACAGGCTCTATAAAGGCCTTGTCCATGCTGATGGGGGGCAATTCAAGAAGTTTACCACAGAATCTTCTTCAAAAGCATTGCCTTTATTCTACATTTTGTTAAGAGTAAATATAGATGTGATAATATACAAAAAATGGAGAATATTTAAGATAAGATGAAGAGTGATGCTACATAACCAAGTAGTTATAAATGTAAGTGCAGCGATACAGGCAAAAGGTACAGCCAAGAGCAATGCACAGCTAAACTTCTTCAGTACCAACCTTATGGTAAGACTAAATATAGATCTGATGTGTAGAAAATGGAGGGCAAAGGAAAATAAGCTGCAGAGTGATGGTACATGAACAACTACCTGTCATTATAAGTACACTGATAAAGGACAGCATGTACTTACACGAAAAATGTAGAGCTAAAAAAACATTGGCATTGGATATATTCTACACTAATCTAACCATTCATACAGATCAGAAAATTTGGAGCGAATAATTGATAAGCAAGCTATCATGCATACTGCTGTCACATAATGAACCATGTATGTATGCAAGTACAGTGATACATGACAACAGGTACTAACAAGAGCAAAGCAGCGGGCAGCATATTTGCGATATCCTGTCGTTCTTTTCAAGGAATTCTTCTTCGAGCAGATTTCCTGCAAAAAAGATCCATAAGGCACATGCGGAAAAGTAGAAGTTCAAATTGTCATGTGATTTCATAGACAGTACCTCATCACAGGAGCGAGACCAGTGCATAACAAGGTTTATCCATTCAATGTCTTCTAAATTTAGCATGGAGACTTCACGGAAATTTGTTTATAGACTTGCCATCAAAGTGTGATTTCCTCGGGTAACACCGACATCTTTGCTGCAATGCTTCCTTGAAAAGCACAAGCAAGCTTTGCTCGTCATGACTATCCAGATTGACACTCGCCTAGTTACAACAATGTAATGTAAATCATTGATGTGTTCAATCGCCAGAAAACAGGAAAATAATAACCATGAATAATAGCACTTACACGTAAGTTGGACGGGAAGATGTGAAAATGGTGTTTGTCTTCACTATAATCTTCCCATGATGGGAATATATGCACGTAGTCCCTAACAACATTTAAAGCATTGTCTTTTAAGCTGGGAATAAATGGAATGGGGTTTCAATCTGCGAGGAATTGGCCGTCTCTGATTGGGATAGGTCTTGACGGTGGACTTCTTGTACCTTTTCTTTGGAGTGGGATTTTTACGTGGTACAGTGGTGCTATGGCAAATGAAATCGGTATACCTTTTTGGAGTGCAGGTCCCGTGTGGTGGGGCTAGTGGTGTGGCCGATGAAGTATGGGTACATCTGCGGAATCGGTCCTACGTTTTGTGTCACTTGGTTGTACAACCAATATAAGTGGGTGTCAGTCTGATTTCTCCGGCACCACCATGTTTTTCAAGGACTTTCTTTGGTGCTCCTTCAGGTTCGGCAATCACCCTCTTTCTTTTTTATGTCTGATGCACAAGAACAACATTTGAGTGAAAAAACATGGTATGATGACAGATGGAATATGTATTGATAATGGATGGGCATGGCATCTCGACATATATGATGTGTAAACTAAGCAGATGGCGGTGCAACAAAGTAGAAGAAATGCAAGACAACATATGCAAGATACCCGCAATCAATAAAACATTGCCAAATTAGAACATGCACCTTGATGGGTGAACAGGACAGGCCATCTGCCTTTGACTCCTCGAGGTTAGAATAGTCATTAGGATCATATTCTGAACAAGAATCAACAGGTGGGGAGCGTATGAATTTCATTGCATCCAGAATGGCACTCAATGTATTGGTGCCAATTTTGTAAGTCATTGCAGTGTTTAGCTTCAAGAGTGGACTGCTGCTAGTGCGACACAAAGCAGCTACACAGATCATAGTTAGATATAACAAGAAAACCTTAAGCATCAGAGTAAAATCAGCAAAGTGGAACTTGCTTTGGAATATATGTGCTAGTATTGCTTGCGGCTAGAAAGGCTTCGGATACCAGCTCTCTTCAAGTGAAGGTGCGGTAATCATAATATCGATGTAACTTTCAAAGGCGACACAGCTCCCGCATTTCCTTGCTATTCTTATAGGATTCAAGTGGGCAGGCCACTACAAATCCTATTCCTATGTTTACAAGATCCTACGAATCAATTAGGCTCAAAGTTTCCATCAGAACCGACCGTATAGACCTCTACACTGCAAATGTCCCTGCTCATCTTCAGTACAAGGAACATACTATACTACTAGCATACTCCCTCCGTTACAAAATATAAGTCTTGGAAGAGATTTCCACTATGGATCACATACAGATGTATCCAGATACATTTTAGAGTGTAGATTCACTCATTTTACTCCATATGTAGTCCATGGTGGAATCTATACAAATACTTGTATTTAGGAACGGAGAGAGTACATATTAAAGAAGAACGGAAGAGGAACATGGTAAAGAAGAGCAAGCAGATTTTGGATAATAAAATGTTGGTTGCGCAGTGCCCACACATGATGAACCAGAGCGCATTAAGAATGCAACTCCCAACTGTCTCTCGACCATTTCAGGCGGTTGGATGAAGATCTGTAGGATCTTAAGAAGAGGTGTCTAGAGGGGGGGTGATTAGACACTAAGTACCAAAGTTGCAATTTTTAACTTCTTTTAGGTTTAAGTGGAGTTTAGGCACAAGTTTAACATTCTCAATACATAACAAGCAAGCATGCAAAGAGTATATAGGCAGCGGAAAATAAAGCATGCAACTTGCAAGAATGTAAAGGGAAGGGTTTGGAGGGTTCAAACGCAATTGGAGACGCGGATGTTTTTTTCGTGGTTCCGATAGGTGGTGCTATCGTACATCCACGTTGATGGAGACTTCAACCCACGTAGGGTAACGGTTGCGTGAGTCCACGGAGGGCTCCATCCACGAAGGGTCCACGAAGAAGCAACCTTGTCTATCCCACCATGGCCGTCGCCCACGAAGGACTTGCCTCACTAGCGGTAGATCTTCACGAATTAGGCGATCTCCTTGCCATTACAAACTCCTTGGTTCAACTCCACAATCTTGTCGGAGGCTCCCAAGTGACACCTAGCAATTCTAGGAGACACCACTCTCCAAGAAGTAACAAATGGTGTGTTGATGATGAACTCCTTGCTCTTGTGCTTCAAATGATAGTCTCCCCAACACTCAACTCTCTCTCACATGATTTGGATTTGGTGGAAAGAAGATTTGAGTGGAAAGCAACTTGGGGAAGGCTAGAGATCAAGATTCATATGGTTGGAATGGAATATCTTGGCCTCAACACATGAGTAGGTAGTTCTCTCTCAGAAATAGGATGCTGGAAGTGTAGGCTTGTTCTGATGGCTCTATCCACGAATGAAGAGGAGGTGGAGGGGTATATATAGCCTCCACACAAAATCTAACCGTTACACACAATTTACCAAACTCGGTGGGACCGAATCATCAAACTCGGTCGGACCGATTTAGTAAACCTAGTGACCGTTAGGGTTTTGATTGGGACCGATATGCAACTCGGTAGGACCGATATGGTTAGGGTTAGGGCATAACGTAATCTCGGTGAGACCGATTACACAAACTTCGGTGAGACCGATTTTGGTAATTAGCTAACCAGAGAGTTGGTCACGCAAACTTCGGTGGGACCGATTACTCAAACTCGGTGGGACCGATTTTGGTAATAAGTTAACCAGAGAGTTTGCATTGTAATCTCGGTAGTACCGATTACACAAACTCGGTGAGACCGATTTTGGTAATGGACATACACAGAGATATTACAATCCCATCTCGGTGAAACCGAGATCCCTATTGGTGAAACCGATTTGCCTAGGGTTTGTGTGTCGGTGTACTAGAGTAGGGGTACCCTAGTATCCCGAACTTGTGCACGGGCAGTTGCAGCCCTCCGCGGCAAGGCTTACCGGGTGACCGCCAAGGTCCTCCGTGGTTCCTTTGGAGCCATTCAAGAACAAAGTATTCAAGCCAAGGAGACAAGGCCCGGCAAGAGGAGCTTGCCGGAAGGCCACCCAAGGCACCTTGGAGACAAGGCCCCAAAGAAGAGGAGCTTGCCGGGAAGGCCACCCAAGGCACCTAGGAGACAAGGCCCGGCAAGAGGAGCTTGCGGGAAGGCCCGGTGAGCGACAAGCTTCCGACGCGACAAGACAACAACCGGCAAAGGCGCTTGCCGCAGACCACCACTCTGTACTGCGCTCCAAAGACATCCACTAACGTGTCATACAGGACCTTTCGGTAGCGCGTGGCAAGAGGTCAGGCGGCCGGGCCGGAGCGGTGGCAAGCGGCGCTAACAAGATTGCCATCGTGGCAAGCGGCGGCGCAGACGGTCCCTTTCCGCCTTTGTTAGGGCGGCGTGAGCCGGGCATTTAATGCCTTTGTCCCCTGCCGTCGGGGTTAGGTATGATACACTGTACAAGTAGCTGTACCAACCACTCCTTTTCCATTTTACCCTTGTCTACGTTGCCACCGTCGGAGACCCTTTAGCATATAAAAGGAGGCCCATGCGCAACGTAGGAGGGGTTCGAGAGGTTCGAAGCCAGAGAACACTCACGCTCGGTCTCGTTAGCAGCTTGTGTGTATTGTAGCACTCAGCGCTCCTGAGCAAGAACTCAATACACTCAGACATGCAGCTGTAGGAGTGTTATCTCTCGGACAGCTCGAAGCTGGGTAAACTGCTCGTGTGCTTCGCCTCGATCTGCTCTTCGTCGACCTCCGCCCCCTTGAACGAAAGGGGCTTGGTCCGCCGGTCCCATATGTGTTCAAGGGCCAGATCAGCCTCCCGACATATTTGGCGCGCCGGTAGGGGCCATCGAGATTGTGTGAACCTGATCCGGCGTCCACACGAGCTAGATCTTCATCATCTTCATCGACATGCCACCGAAGAAGAAGGCTTCGGCGGCAGATGTTCCGTCCGCGTCGAACCCACCACCACCGAAGCAAACGGGTGGTGGGGTAGACGCCGGCGGAAGAATGGACGTCGATGGGGGAGCCCACGGTGCCCAAGGACAAGGCTGCGCAGACCTCGGCGTCCGTACATGCACCGCGCCCGTCTCAGGAGGCGCGGGACCGACAGCGTCATGGTATTCACAACACCATACGCTCGTTGGACCAAGATCGAGCTGGTGGATCTCGGGATGCTCAAGACCAGCATGCACGCCAACATCTTTGGCGCGAGCGAAAGGCACGGTCGCTGGGCGGGATATCGCTCCTTCTAACATAGTTAGAAGTCCGAGCATATCCGCTCCTCGCGCCGCTCGCCATCGCCACCCACCACTCCAGCAGAAGCTTTGGCGAGAGCTCAACTGCTCCTAGATTACCCTCCAACAACCGACAAGGTCGATGAATGGAGGGCCACCATTCAGAGTCTCATCGGCTTTGCCAATGGCGACGCTCCGCGGCAGCCGAGTGCATCGCTGCCGCGGCAGGACTGCCAAACACGAGTCGGTGGCGACGAAACCGGTGGGGGTGCAGCCACCATGCACTCTCCGCCCCGAAGGCCAAGATCGCCGACTTCCGGATCCACCTCGACAAATGACTCCACCGCATCATCGGATCCACGAGCTCGTCGCGATCAGCGCCAAGTTCTTCACGAACGACAGCAAGAAGACGCTCGAACTCGCATCGGCGCCGAAGAGAAGCGGCGTCAATCCGACCAGCGGCTGGGCCCTCTGTCGACATGCATGCGCCGGGGAACCAGGCGACTTGCCGTCTGTGATAGGTTGCCCTGCGTTCACTCGTGAGCTGCGGCAAGTCCAGTGGCCCAGCAAGAAGAATTTCAAGCCAGACGTACCAGAGAAGTACGACGGCAAGACGCATCCGTCGGAGTTCCTCAGCATCTACACCATCGCGGTGCAAGCTGCCGGGGGGCGAGACGACAAGATCCTGGCCAACTACTTCCTGCTAGTGCTCAAGCCCAATGTCAGATCCTGGCTCATGCACTTGCCGGACAACTCCATATCCTCTTGGGCAGATCTATGCCATCAGTTTGTCGGCGCCTTACTGCGGACACAAGCCCCATGGCCAAGAAAGCGACCTTCATCTCGCTGCGCCCGAAGGAAGGAGAGCCCCTGCGCAAGTACATTCAGAGATTTAGCCACAGACACAACATCCCAGATGTCCACCCTGCCCATGATAATCAGCGCGTTCCATCGAGCGTGCGAAACCGCAGGATGCGGGAGGAGATGGCGATGTGCAAGATCGAGAGATGTCGATGAGCTACATGCCTTGGCCGACAAGTGTGCACGTCTTTGAGGAAGGAGGAGACTCCCGGAGAGAATACCAAGCAGGAGGATCTGATAGTGAGGAGACCGCCCCAGCAAAGAAAAACCTCCGGCGGAACAACAGGAAGAAGAAAGGCAAAGATGTGCTAGTTGTTGAGCAGTCCGGCAACGGAGGTGGCGCCAAGAAAGCCAAAGCTAGTAGCTCCGGCAAGGAAGTTGCCGCTGGCACCAACTGCCAGGCTGTGGCGGTCGCCGACAAGCAGGACGGCTCCAACAAACAGTACTGCAAGATCCACCGCACCAAGGGCCATGACCTCCGTGAGCTGCAAAAGGTCGAGCAGCTTGTCGAGCAGCGTAAGGTTGAATACGAACGACGTGACAAGGAGAAGGCCAGGAAGGTGCCGGAGGAGCTCGCAAGAAACGTCCCGCCAAGGAGGACGCCTTGCGGCAAGGCCAAGTAGCAAGAAGGAGACAGACCTCCCGCCGGCCGCGACAAGGATGAAGACGACGACGATGATGAAGACATGGATGATGACGAGACCGATGAGCAGGAGTTCGAGAAAGCCACAGAGGTCACGTGCGTTGGACGGCGGTGCTTCTCGCATACTTCACACCGCCAGCTCAAGCAAAGGATGCGGGAAGTCGGTCTTGGCGAGAACCATCCGCTGAGTCACGCAAGCCTCGAAATGGTCCATCACGCCTATCATCTTTGATATCGAGGACCACCACGATCGCAGAATCGCGGTCGGTGCTTGCCGATGTTGGTTTCACCAACTATCCGCAACCTCAAGGTCACTAAGATGCTAGTTGACGGCGGGCCGGCTTTAAATCGATCTCCTCCGCGGTGCTCCGAAACTCCAGATCCCCGATGGCGAAGCTCGAAGAGACCGGCACATTCCAAGGAATCAATCCGGGAAGGAGCAAGCGAAGGGAAAGATCACGTTGCGGTGACATTTGGCGCCGAAGTTGAACTTCAGGATCGAGAGGGTCACTTTTGACGTTCTTGACTTTCCATTGCCTTACAATGGGATACCTGGCCGTCCAAAGACTCGCCAAATTCATGGCAGCCTCTCACTATGCATACAACATGCTGAAGATGCCAGGCCCGATAAGTATCATCTCTGTCCCTGGCGACAAGAAGGATGCTCTTATCTGTGCCGACAAGATCTACCGGGAAGCAGCAGCTGCGGCAGATTGCAAGCCACTTGCCGCTGAAGCTCCCGGGGCGAAGAAGAAGACCAAGTCCGGCAAGAGCTCTGATGCCCACTCCGGCAAGCGCACCTCTTCGGCGCTGCGCTACCATCGAGGACGCACCATCGAGCTCCACCGGCAAGTGTAAGAAGACGATGGCAGCTCCACCAGAGACCAAGAAGGTGTCCGCCAAGGAGGACGGCACCGGTGGTACCTTCACCATCGCGCCACTCGACCCTAAATAGGAAGGCGCGCTCGTTGCTTTCCTGCGGGCGAACGTCGACGTGTTTGCGTGGCAACCGTCTGACATCCCCGGTGTTCCCAGGAAAGTAATTGAGCACCATCTTGCCGTTTGTCCTCATGCGTGGCCCGTCAAGCAGAAAATCAGGAAGCAGGCAGTGGAGCGCCAAGAATTCATCGCAGAAGAAATCAAGAAATTGGAAGCAGCAGGCCTTGTCAGAGGAGTGCTCCATCCTACATGGTTGGCCAATCTCAGTAGTTGTACGCAAGGCAAACGGGAAATGGAGGCTTTGTATCGACTTTACCGATGTCAATAAAGCTTGTCCCAAAGACCCATTTCCCTTGCCGCGCATCGACCAGATTGTTGACTCCACGGCCGGATGTGATTTGCTTTCATTTCTGGATGCATACTCAGGATATCATCAGATCTTCATGGCAGAAGAGGATGAGGAGAAGACCGCATTCATCACCCCATGTGGTACATACTGTTTCATACGGATGCCTTTCGGATTAAAGAATGTTGGTTCAACATTTGCAAGAGTAGTCCATGACGCTTTTGAGCCGCAAATGCACATAAATGTGGAAGCCTACATGGATGACATAGTGGTCAAAAGCAAGGACAAGGCGACTCTGATTCAAGATTTAGACGAAACCTTTGCAAATCTGCGCAAGATCAACCTCAAGCTCAACCCTGAGAAGTGTGTGTTTGGAGTCCCTTCCGGCAAGCTTCTCGGGTTCTTCGTGTCTCAGCGGGGAATTGAAGCCAATCCCGACAAGATCAAGGCCATTGAGCAGATTGAAGCACCAAAGCGCCAAGGATGTCACGAAGACTTGCCGGTTATGTAGCTGCTCTCAACAGGTTTATCTCTAGGTCTGCTTTGAGCGCCTCGCCATTTTTCAAAATTATGAAAAAGGCAGGTCCAATGAAATGGACTCGAAGCGGAGGCTGCGCTGCAGACTTGAAGAGATACTGTCCTCCACTCCAACACTTGTCGCACCTAAGCCACAAGAGAAGTTGCTGCTATATATAGCAGCAACCAATCAAGTGGTTAGTGCTGCGTTAGTAGCGGAGAGGGAGGCGGATGATGAGCTAGCAACCATGGCGTATGCATCCAAAGTGACGAAGCGTGGGGCTTCACCGCAAGCTCTGGTCCCGACAAGGATGGATCTACGCAGCGCATGAGAAGATGCGTAAAAGAATGGTGCAGCGCCCAGTTTACTTTTGTCGGGCCCTTCCGCAAGGGGCTAGGTCAAGGTACTCTGGTGTGCGAGAAATTGCTTTTCGGCCTCCTCATGGCCTCAAGAAAGCTGCGCCATTACTTCCGGGCACATGAGATCACAGTCGTCACTGCTTTTCCGAAGAGGATCTTGCAAAATCCGGAGGCAACAGGCGGGATTGTCGAGTGGGCATCGAACTGTCAAGCTTTGGCCTCAAGTTTGAGAGCACTTAAACTATCCAAAGCGTAGAATTGGCGGAGTTCATAGCAGAATGGACGCCAACACAAGATGAAGAAATTCGAAACGAACATCCCGTCAAGGAAGCAAGCAAAGAGTGGCTGATGTACTTTGATGGTGCCTTCTCGCTGCAAAGGCGCCCGGTGCAAGGCGTGCTACTTGTTGCACCCACCGGAGAGCACCTCAAGTACGTAGTCCAGATGCACTTTCCCAAGGAGCAAGCAACAAACAATACTGCAGAGTATGAAGGTTTGCTTGCCGGTCTCAGGATCGCAGTAGACCTTGGGATCAAGAAGCTCATTGTCGATGGTGACTCACAGCTTGCCATCCGCCAAGTGAACAAGAGTTATCAGAGTCCGTTGATGGAAGCTTATGTTGATGAAGTGAGAAAGCTAGAAGAGCACTTTGACGGCCTACAAATGGAACATGTTCCAAGAGCTCAGAATGACATTGCCGATGGCATGTCGAAGTGCGCTGCACTTAAGTTACCTATGGAACCAGGGATTTTTGTGCTCAAGCTGACTCAACCGTCTGTAACGCCATCAACCGGACAGAGCAAGAAGAGGAAGTTGATCTCTGGTGACTATTTTCCGGCAGAGCTTCCCAAAGTCGCCGTCAAGAAGGTCCTCAAGATCAACACCAAGGGTGCTGAGGAGCAGTCTGCTCCGGCAAGCCCTAGGGTTTGTTCCGTTGAAACAGACGCTCCCGACAAGTTTTGCTCCGGCAAGCTTGCCGAGGAACGTCAAGCTCCGGCTGAGCCGCAGGTTCTCGCCGTGGAAGCAGATGTTCCCGCAGCAGCAGATGTGCCTTTAGTCCTTGTTGTCGAGCCGCAAGCTCCAAAGATGGGCACAAAGCAGTTTGTCTGCTTCCTTCAGACGGAGAACTTCCCAAGAGCAAGAAGAAGCGGAAAGAGTAGCCCGGCAGTCAAGTATGTACCAGTTTGTCGACAACACACTGCATGCATAAAGACTCAACGGTGTGAAATTGAAGTGTATTCACAGGAAGACGGGCAAAAGCTATTGGCGAGATACATGGAGGCATATGTGGTCACCACATTGGCGCCCGGAAGCACTTGCCGCAAAGCGTTAAGCAAGGTTTCTTTTGGCCGACAGCCCTCCAGATGCAACTGCACAAGTAACCAAGTGTGAAGCGTGCAGTTCCATTCCAAGCAGATACACCAGCCAGCTCAAGCTCTCCAGACGATCCCTTTATCCTAGCCATTTTTTCGATGCAGGGGCTCGACATCCTCGGCCCCTTTCCCGAGCTGTCGGGGATTTGAGTACTTATGCGTTGCAATCGACAAGTTCACAAAGTGGCCGGAAGTGGAAGCGATGAGGAAGGTGACAAGACGGTCACCGTCAAGTTCTTTAGGTCGATTGTTTGCCGTTTGGAATCCCTAACAGGATCATCACCGACAACGGCATGCAATTCACGAGCCGCACCTTCATGCAAGACGTCCAAGATCTTGGCGCCAAGGTTCCGCTTCGCTCGTTGCTCATCCGAGAAGTAACGGTCCAAGCGGAGAGGGCGAATCTTTGAAGTCTTCTTGGCGAACTCAAGACCGTAACTTTCGACAGGCTGCACAAGTGCGGAAAGAACTGGATTGACGAGCTGCCGGTGGTTCTTTGGTCGATCAGGACGACGCCAAATCGAGCCACTGGCCAGAAACCTTTTGCTCTAGTCTATGGAGCGGAGGCAGTTCTCCTCACGAAACTCGTATACGGATCACCTCGAGTGCTCGCTTATGATGAGCTTGAGCAAGAGCAGTTGCGACAACATGACGCGCTGCTCCTTGAGGAGGATCGTCTTCGTGCTGTCAGACGAGCTGCTCGATACCAAAGCAAGCTTTGCGCCGCTACCATAGCCGCAGTTAATGCCGAAGTCTCGAGGAAGGCGACCTTGTTCTTCGCCGCTTAGTCCGCCAAGAATTCCAACAAGTTGACGCCTTGAAGTGGGAAGGCCCTTACCGGGTGAAACGAGTCACTAGGCCTGGCGCTGTCCGCTTTGAGAGACGAAGATGGCATTCGGTGAGAAACTCCTGGAACATTGAGCATCTTCGTAAGTTTTACCCGTAGAGGCGTTGTTGCGGAACCTGTTCCGGCAACCACCTTTTGTACAAGTCTTGCCGATGTTGCATGTAATCCTTTGTACAAAGCCGGGCGCAGACCCCACGCATAAGTAAAGCTAATGTGCTCCGCACATCTTGTCAATTTCATGCTTTCTACTTCTATTTTGCATGTGTTATCTGACACTTTGTGCAGCACCTACCCCGGTAAGCAATAACGAGCCATAAGGCTCCATATCTTTATTTTCTCTTCTTTCTCTTTCTCAAAGAAAGGAAGGTTCCCTCGCCCACAAGTTTGCCGGGGAAAGGAGAAGATAATGGTGTGGACCAAGCGTTGCTCAAGGAAGTCTAGCCTTACCGGAAGCAAACGATGTAAAAGCTAAGTTGCTAAAGTTTGAGCAATCAGTTTTAAAAATTTAAGTTATCTTCCTCGAACGACCGTGCTTTGTATGGAAAACACTGTGCGGAGGAACCAACTCGTAGCTAGTTGCGCCCTTACTTTGTTTCGAGTCCGCTCAACAACTTAAGTGAGCTGCGACTAGTTGCGACAAGGTTTCTTGTCGGTAGCAAAGACCGCCAAAGAAGCTGCTTTGACGTCTCAAGACTCAGCCATGCGCCCTGTGTGCTCATACGACAAGTTCCCTAAAAGCGAGGGAAAAACATACAAAGGAAGGAACCAAGTAAAGGAAATAACATAGCAATTGCTACCCGAAATAGAGTTATATTACAAGATAGCTTGTCGCAGCTCTAATAGATTGTTCTCATAACAAGACCAGCAGCGGCAAGAAAAAGAGAAAGCGGGTGGCCTAATCTACGCGATCGCACTCAACCCTCTTGATCCCGCTCACCCTGTCCACGATGGGTGCGACAAGGGTCTTGAGCGCTTCCACATCAGCATTCGGCGGCAAGGACTTGAGGACATTGGTGAGGTTGAGGCCTGGATTGCGGAAGGCCACCTTCATCAAGACCTTTTGAAGAGCTCCCGCAGATCTGGCGCGCGACTCCTCGGCCAGCTGCTTTGGGATTTCTTCCCAGAGTCGCTGGAGGGCCGTCACCACGCCCTTGAAGAACAAGCTGAGCTTGGCGCTGGGTCGGAGGTGCTCATCGGAGGAATATCCAAGATCCTCCATCACCAGTTGCGCCAGCTCCCTGTCGATGGCTGCAGCAACATCCACGAGACCCTCGGTCTAGTGCTCCACATTCTCCCTAAAGGTACTCTGGGCGGCAGCAGCACTCGCCAGCAACGCCTCGTCGGCCTTGATCTTCTCCTTCAAGGCCACCTCCTGCTCCTTGGCGCCGTCCAGCGCCTGAGTCAAGGTGGTCGCCTTGAACTCAAGATCTGCGTTGGAGTCCTTGGCGGCGCTGAGCTCCTTGCTCCTCTCGGCGAGACGGCCCTGCAGCTCGCCAAGAGTGTAGGCGTCCTTCTCGCGCTCATGCTTGAGTGCAGCAAGCTCCTCGCCGCTCTCCTTGAGATTGGCCTCCAGCTGCATCACCTTCGTCTCCAGCTCCTTCTTGGCGGCCTCGGCAGCTGTGGCAGCATCCTTTGCTTCCTTGAGAGCCCCGCCAAATGTTTGCTCGCGCGGCTAGCTCCTCCTCATGGCTGTCAAGATTAACCTTCCTCTGCGCCAACTCGCCTTCCTGCGCAGATAGCTTCTCGGCGGCAAGCCGCTGTTGCTCCTCAGCTTCGGCCTTCTCGAGGAGGAAGGCTTTGTGCTCCTCGGCGAGTCACGCCCGCTCCTCTGCCAAGGACCGGAGAGCTTCCTGGTTGAGGCCCCGGAGCTCCTCCGCGCGCTTCTCGATGTCTGCTCCGCCTTAGCGACAAAGCGCTTCCCGGGATTCCAGCTTGGCTTGTCGGTAGCGCGTAGAGCGATAGCAGCTTCCATGCGGTAGCTGCTCCTCCTTAGACTTCGCCACGTCTTTGCTTTGGTGCGTCGAGCAGCATCGATCCAATGGAGGCGAGCAGCTCTTCATCAAAAGTTTCTCCTTCGGCCGGCCACAGAGCTCGGCGCCCATGGGAGCTTGATGAAGCGCCATCGCCGACCTTCAAATAGGCGCGGGCTGGGGCTCTTGAACCCGGCAGCTGCCCCGCAGCGGAGGGATCGGCGGTCGGCGTGGCGCTGGCGCTCCTGCGACCTCGGGGCCGTCGGTCTGATCGCGGAGACCCCTCGCCCGGCTTCTGCGGCGGCAGCTTTGGTGGCCTCTTCACCGGCGGGCTCGTCGGCGCCATTTCTTCTCCGATGGCGTGGCGTCATCGGTATTGCCCTTGGCGTCCTCCTCGCCAGTAATCTCGGTCTCCATTGGCTCAGGATGATGGATCTGACGACCGGAAAATGAAGAAAAGTCAAGCAAATATTCAAAAAGAAAATCAGAAGAAGAAGAACACAAGGAAAGTTTTCAAGCAAGAGGATTACATGCTAGGGTCTGCGAATATGGTCTCCGCCGCCAGGGATCGCTGGTGCTGTCCCTTGCCGGAGAGCTGTCCTTGGGAGAACTGCCCCTTGCCGGAGAAGTCTCCCTTGTCGGAGAACGCTCCCTTGCCGGGATTCCTCCCTTGGCGGTGTAGTCAAGCAGAAGGCATGTCAGAGCGGCTTCAAGGCACTCTGGTAAGGCTGCTCTGCTTCCTACACAAATCAGCGATTAGATATCGGCAAAGAAAGGGCACCCATGCACGCCTAACAAAGGAAGTAAACCATATACTTCTGGCTGGGGGCTGCGTTAGGGATGCTTTGAGGAAGAGTTGCCTGTCCGGCAAGGTGGTCTCAGACGCGCCTCCTGCTGTCATGGTGGGTTCGTCCTCGATGACAATCACCGGGGCCTTGGCTCTCTTCGACGCCTTCTGGGCCGGCGTCTAAAAAGGAATGGGTTCAGAGTGAAGCAAATCAGATACAAGACAAAGCAACAAGTCAAGAACTGCAAATGCTGCAAAGAATCTTACTCTTCTTCTTCCTCGGGCTTGAGCCGAGCGCGGAGAGATCAAATTTTGGCTCGCCTCGATGCGACAAAGGCGGAGGAGTAGGTTCCCTTGGCCGCTTGGCGGGAAGCGAAGCGGTGGTCCGCGAGGGCCCGCTCCAGATTGCCGCAGCGGCGTGAGGTGCTCCTGCGGCAACAAGTGCTTGCCGCGGTGGAGCTGCTGCCGCCGCTGTGGCGGCTGTTGACCCGTCTCGCCGCTTCGCCACGCCTCCGCCTTGCGGAGACGCCTTCTTGGTGGAGCTGGGGCTCCGCCGCGGCAAGCTGTCTCAAGGCGAGCGGAGGAAGCGCCCTCGGCGGGCTCGCTCGACTTCGGCTTCAGTTCGACAAGCTCTTCCTCGCGGCAAACTCCCTCGCTCGACAAGGCTTGCCGCCTCTGCTGCCTCTGCCTCCTCCACGGTGAATCCGAACTTCGCCCAGCGGCGGCCCTTTCTGCCGCCTCTTCCGGCCCTGGTGGCGTCTGCGCTGCATCTCATCATCGGTGGTGTCGCGGTGAGGCTCTTACATTCATCGGGGCGGACCGGCACTTCTACCAGTCATTAAAGAACACTCGCGACGACGTCATCTGCAGGCTCTTGCCAGTTGGAACGATTCCATGCGAAGTCGCATAACGGCATCATTGCACGGATGCGGTCGAGCGAGGAATTGTTGCACAGCGGGACGACATTCTTCGGCAACTGAGCGCTCCGGGATGCTCGAGGATCGTGCTTGAACAGCTCCAAGAGCATCGCGTCGATTCCGGGGCAGTGAAATTGAAGTTGAGGCCCGGGCGCAGCCTCATGATATCCGCCGTGTTCTGGAACTCCCAGGCGGGTCTCCTCCTCTCCTGCAGGGGGCGATGCAGCGACGAAGGAAATCTGCGCCAACGGCGCCTACAGTGAGTCCGGCAAGCCTCAGCCGTAGGATCCGGATGACGGCAACCTTCAGCCTAGCGTCTTCCGAGGCCGATCGCTCCAATCGTTGCCAAGACCATCGAGGTTTGGCGCTGGCGGTAAACGGCTGCGGGTTCTCCTCGATAATCCAAAGACCACCGCTCTCCACTCATCCCATTTGCTGCGGAGCTCTCCCTCCAGATAAGCTTCCTTCTTGCCGGTCCTCGAGATCCGTGCGATCCCACCGGAAAGAGGCTCCCTCTCTCAACTCGGGGCATAAAGAAGTGGCGGAAAAGGGCTACGTTTGGATGGACTCCGACAAAGTTTTTGCAAGAGATGTGCGAAAACTGCCATGGTCGTAACAACATTGGGGTGAAGTCAAGGAGGCGGAACCCGTAGGTGTTCATGATATCGCAGAAAAATTCAGAGAAAGGCGGGCGAGCCCGCGAGAAGAACAGCGCCAAGAAAGGGTACCCATTCGAGCCGCCTGGCAGCATAGGAGTACATTAGTGCGCGGATGCGCCGCGTCTCCGTCGACCGGAAGAGGTAGTAGTACTCCCTCAGCTCCTCGCGAGCTGGGGAAAGATTGCTCGCTCCTTCCGCAGCGCCGCAAGCCGCTGCGCCTCGGCCGACTTCACGGCCTTCCCCTTGTCGGCTTTCGAAGCCATGGCGGAGGTGGTGAGGGAGATCAATGGCGTTGGTGATGCTGGTGGCGATGGGGGGATGGAGCGCTGCTCTCTCTTCAGCCTTGGGAAGAAGGGGGAAGCAGCGGGGGTTTTTCGAGATTGGACAAAGAATCGGCGAGATGGGTGAACTGCCCTGTTTCCCCTGCTTATAAAGAGGGAGGGCGGACGCCCGTCTTCCGAATAAAGAAACCACCCACGATCTCTCACACGACGCCGCATTCGACTCGTGCTGCTCGTGGAGGGCGTGGTGGGTCCGGGATGAGTTACTGGCGTAACCCAGTGCCGCTGCGTGTGCAGCCTGTTTGGGCACCGCCCAACAGCGTTCGGCACCGTGTGTGGCCCAGGCCCGGGGGCTCCTGTCGGTGTACTAGAGTAGGGGTACCCTAGTATCCCGAACTTGTGCACGGGCAGTTGCAGCCCTCCGCGGCAAGGCTTACCGGGTGACCGCCAAGGTCCTCCGTGGTTCATTTGGAGCCATTCAAGAACAAAGTATTCAAGCCAAGGAGACAAGGCCCTGACAAGAGGAGCTTGCCGGGAAGGCCACCCAAGGCACCTAGGAGACAAGGCCCTGCAAGAGGAGCTTGCCGGGAAGGCCACCCAAGGCACCTAGGAGACAAGGCCCCGGCAAGAGGAGCTTGCTGGAAGGCCCGTGAGCGACAAGCTTCCGGACGCGACAAGACAACAACCGCTGACAAGGCGCTTGCCGCGCAGACCACCACTCAGTACTGCAAGGCTCCAAAGACATCCACTAACGTGTCGCCTGGACCTTTCCGGTCTGCAGCGTGGCAAAGGCCGTCTGACCCGGTGCGGAAGCCACATGTGTGGCAGCGCTGACAAGATTGCCATCGTGGCAAGCGGTGGCGAACCTGACGGTCTCTTTCTTCACTGTTAGGGCGACGTAGACGGGCATTTAATGCCTTTGTCCCCTGCCGTCGTGGTTAGGTATGATACACTATACAAGTAGCCGTACCAACCACTCCTTTTCCATTTTTACCCTTGTCTATGTTGCCACCTGTCGGAGACCCTTTAGCATATAAAAGGAGGCCCATGAGCAACGAGGGGGGTCGACTGTTGAAGCCGAGAACACTCACGCCCGGTCTCGTTAGCAGCTTGTGTGTCTTGTAGCACTCAGCGCCTCCCGAGCAAGAACTCAATACACTCGGACATGCAGCAGTAGGAGTGTTATCTCTCCGGAGAGCTCCGAAGCTGGGTAAACTGCTCGTGTGCTTTGCCTCGATCTGCTCTTCGTGCGACCTCCGCCCCCCGCCGAACCGAAAGGGGCTCGGTCCGCCGGTCCCATAGGTGTTCGCGGGCCAGATCAGCCTCCCCGACATTGTGGCAGTGGCTATGACATTTGAACTCGGTGGAGCCAGATAGAAAGAATCGGTAGGGCCGAGTTTGACTTTAGGTTTAGGTCATATGTGGATGTGAGAAAGTAGTGGAGGGTTTTGGAGCATATCACTAAGCACATGAAGCAAGAGGCTCATTAAGCAACACTTCATCCCTTCTTGATAGTATTGGCTTTTCCTATAGACTCAATGTGATCTTGGATCACTAAAATGTAAAATGAAGAGTCTTGAGCTTGAAGCTTGAGCCAATCCTTTGTCCTTAGCACCTTGAAGGAGTTCCCACATCCTTTAGTCCATGCCACTCCATTGTTGAACTTATCTGAAATATACTAGATAAAAGTGTTAGTCCAATAAGAGATATGTTGACATTAATTACCAAAATCACCTAGGGAGCACTTGTGCTTTCAATCTCCCCCTTTTTGGTAATTGATGGCAAGATACATCAAAGCTTTAGATAAAGATATAAATAATAGCAAGTAAAGCTTTGAGAAGACATGTAACAAGCATAGGCTCCCCCTACATGTATGCAATCATGTGAATATGGAATGTAGAAGCATGTGAGAGCATAACCATGATAGAGTAGGCAATGTGTTACATGTATCTTGGCCATATGCATCAAAGCAAAGAATATTAAAGAAAGTACCTTCATGCTCATGAGTCCTTCTTGCAAACAGTATGTACATCAGCAAGAATTCCTCATACACATGAGTGTGATGCATATACTTACCTTGTAGTCTTGAGTTGGCTTAGGGTGGAATGAACCTGCACAAACAAGGTTAGATAACACAGGTACATCTACTAGCCAGAGCAAACAAAAGAAACCAAAAGAATACCAAGACTGGGATGACATGTAAAGAGTGAGTTCTAAGTACCACATTGGATTAGACATGTCCCCAAGAGTAAAGATATGCAATGAATTTAAATGATTCCTTTCCCTTAGATGTCTTGCTCCCCCTGGATCTAGCATGAGATATTGGGAGAAGATAGGGAACAGAAAATCAGAGCTGAAAATATGTAAAAGAACAGAGCTTAAGCAAATAAGCACATATGAACATGTCTTTCCCCCAAAAAGACATGTGGCATCTCTCCTCTTGAACACCAAGCATCTGGGATCCTTGAGAAATACTTTCTACTTGAGTATTCTCTCCCCCTGGAGATCTCTTTCTCCCCCTTAATACTCTCTCCCTTTTGGAAGTGATAAGCTTTGATGTGATCTCTCTCTCCCCCTTTGACATCAATTTCCAAGAAGGGTTTTCTGGAATTTGTTGTGAATGGGTTTTGTCGTGGTTTTGTCACGGCAGATGTCCTCATGAAAGGACTTAGTCGTGGAGCCATCGCTACGGGTTAGCTTGAAGGGGTTAAAGCAGACACAAGGACGCAAGAGAGTTTATACTAGTTCGGCCCCTTCAATGAAGGTAAAAGCCTACGTCTAGTTGTGATGGAATTGATGGGGGTTCGATGACTAGGGAGCAAACAAGCTTAGCCTAGGTCTCGAGTTGTTGTCTGTTGTCCCTGAGCCGCCGCCGGGTCGTCCCCTTATATACACGGGTGGCGCCCGTCGGTTCATAGAGTCCCAACGCTGGTTCCTAGATGTATCCGGCTTGGTCTCTGCTATTCCTAACTTACAATACAAGTTATATACTGACGCCGGTTTACGGCTACAGGCCTTAAACCGGCTACGGGCCTTAAGCCCTCATCGGCCTACTTGGGCCTTAAAATACTCAACTACTGATGAAGTTAATCCGGCCTGTCCTGGCCGGTTTACACCCAATTGTAATATCCCCAACATTAGGCCCCAGATTGATTTGTACAGGTTCATGTCAATCCTTAGCGAAAACTTCATCTTCAACATCTTTGTGTAATTGGGTGAACCGCAATGATGTCATCTTCTCTGGTTGTCGTAAACCGGCGTGACGTCACCTGTCATAAAAGTTATCCACAATGCTCTTTTTTTTATTTGATAGATCTGCGACAATCGAGGCGACAGCTCCGCTTCCAAACTCGTGGCCCCTTGATTTTCGCGCCTGACACATGTCCCTTGCTTTATAAATAAGACCGAAGGATCATTTCTTTTTCCCCTTCCTGCCCCTCTGCTTCGTCTTCCTCGTGCCGCCCAGCTTTGGAGCTCCGCCACCGCCGTTGACTTCTGCACCAATCTTGGCCGCTGCATCATCCTGAGTATACCAGAACATCGCGGCGGTCTTCCATTTCTTCCTCAGCTCTGGTAAGTCTTCTATCTTTTCACCATAGATCTGTTCTAGGTTTCCATGTTCTTCAGTGTTCATCGCTTGTTTCTTATTCATATGATAACTCTTAGTCAAGTCTGTAGATCCTTGTTCTGCGTAGCGGTAGTTTTTAGCATCCATCGTCACTTGCACATCTCAAGGCCATAGATCTTCCTGTATCCTTGCTCATTGATTCAGTGCTGCTCCCTTTTGGACCTTGAATGTTTATTTCTTTTTTGAACATGCTCCAGATCCAAAATTGTGACATAATTTTGTGAAACCTGTTTTTGCACACCCACTCGTCTGCAATCTTGATTCTTCAATGTTTCAGACCAGGCGGTTTAACTTTGTAGAAAAATTGACAACTCGGCATATACCATTAGTCCCCTTGTTGAACCGCCAGGATTTCCTAGCTATGTATTGTCACCTTGCAGAACTCCGGTATGTAAGCAACTTCTTCCGGTTTAGTGAATGCATCAATGTATACCCTGCCAACATATTCTTGAACCGGTATTACTGCTTTGCAGATTGCACCATGGCCAAGCAAGTGTACTAGTGCAACTGGGTCCCTTCTCGGGTGATCAAACTCAATCGATAACTTAGTCAAGACCGGCGCTTTAGGCAAAAAGACGTCCTTCATTGGAGGGTCCCCGCCCGTAATGTACTCGTAACCCAAAGATGGAGAGGTTGTTGTTTTTGCTGACCATCTAGCCCGGGGCTTCAGTCCGCCCGGTTCAAAGTTTTATCGGGATGTCTTGGCCAACTTCCAACTGCGTCCACAAGATATTGGCCCCAATTCCGTAACCAACATCTGTCACTTTCAAGTGCTCTGTGAGGTGTTCTGTCAAGAGGAGCCCATAGTTGAATTATTCAGAGATTGCTTCCATCTAAACCGCCGCACCGAATTTACTGACGGTCCCAACACCGAGTTAGGTGGTATGGCGATTCAAAAGAGGAAAGAGGTCACATACCCTCATGCCAAACTGCACAGCCATCCCAAAGAGTGGAATTCAACATGGTTTTACTGTAAAGATACATCTCCTGATGGAGTCCTTTGTCGGGTTACCGTCCGGAGCGGCTAAGCAACACACATCCCTTCCCTCAAAGACTGATTGCTAAGGAGAGAAGCAAATATGCCCCTCAACTATCCAAGCTCCGGGTCTTCATGGCTAACGGGTTGACAGGAGTTGACCTTGCTCGCTGCTGGATATCTTGGAGTATACTTCCTTTAAGCCTGCGCTCCAGTTTGATGTGCAAATACACAGAAGATGTAAAAGACCCTCTACGGCATATTGATATCTAGCTGACAGACGATGAAGTTACTGAGGCTGTCAAGAGGATGTTAAATCAACCAGAAACCGCTTGCGCTCAAACCGGCATGCGTCCCTTTTCTGCCATTAACAAACCACCAGCCGTAAGACTCATATCTTATGCTTTAATCAAATCTATCTATGTTTAAGTACTCTTTGTTGATATTAACATCTTTTAAACAGGGTGATGATCCATTTTGGAGCAAGAAGCCTCCACAAGAGAAACCGGAGAAAACAACCCGGCCCAAGACCAGAGTCGTGAAGAAACCGGCCCATAGAAAGAGAACCACTGCCTCCTCCGATCCACCAGCTGACGACGATGTGGGTAACCCGGACCTTGAGGTAGAGCTTGACTCACTTGGTTTATTTTTCACACACCTTATTGATAATGATTATTGCCAGGATGATGCTGAAGTCAGTCATGCTGATGTTGTAGAGGTAATCACTCTTTCTTCGATTCAAACCGTTTACCTTCAGTAAAAATCCGTCGGGCAAACCGGAAAATTAAATTTTCTCGTCCTCTTGTTTATTTGGACCGAAACTTTCTTATGAAAACACAACAGCATGAAGCTCATCGTGCAACCCGGCACAGTGGCCAGGTAGTTACCTCCGCCGGTTTAGCAAAAAGTCTGGTTCGGAGACGCCGTTCAGAGGTCTCTAACTGTTTCGTCAAAGATTATCCTAAAGCGGGTTGTGTTCGTCAACCACTTAATCCATCTGACTCCGATTATCAGGTGACTTCTCATTCTTCCTCCGGCGAGTCGTCAGCCACCCAGCTCCCACCACTCAAGACAGTGTTTGGTGAGCCATATTCCTGATAACGTTGTTTGATATATCACTTTCAATGTTTACTGGACTGATCCATCTTTTTACTTTCAGGGCCAAGCCTAGGCCAAGCAAGAAAGCTCGGCTGGACAAAGCGGCAGAAGAAAACGACGCTCCTGAACCGACCAAAACATCAAATCCCAAAGAATACATCCACGATGATATGCTGAACGACCCACCATTGCAAGATCATGATGTTACTGTTGAAGAGGCACATGTTGACGCCACAGGCCCTTTAAATCAACCCACGAGTCCTGTTCAGACTGACAAAACAGCGAGCCCATCAAAGCATCTTGATAAACCGGCGACCCAGTGCAAACCGGCGAAGCCAAGGATGATGATGTTGTTATTACTAGCTTTGGTCATTCCGAGCCAGGCAATCCTGTCGCCTTGTCCAAGCACGCTGCAAAAGATGAATTTACTGCGTTTGGTAAAGGCAAATGGAATGCTGATTTGGCTACTTATGCTGCTCTAAATCCCCAAGATCTTCTTTCCGGTTATCTGAACCGGCTATATACCAGCCGTGATTATGAAGCCGGTCTGGTAAATATGATGAAGGACAAATATGAGGTAAATTCCATATGACTCTCTGCTTGTACATTGCAATCTGTCAACTCTAATAGCCCCCAAGTGACAGTTTTAAGATGTCAACTTAAACCGGGACTTCCCAATATAATCCTGAACACAGCTGTACTTTTGGAAAGTAGCCCCCAAGGGCCGGTTCAACTTAATGTAGTTAAACCGGGACTTGCATACCATAAGAATTCCAGTATTACTTAAGGACAGAGCAAATAGGCATTAGCCCCCAAGTGCCAAGTTGAATACTTGTATTGAGCTTGGGACTTTATATAGAAATTGTAGGATG
Organism: Aegilops bicornis; assembly: GCA_021605145.1. Taxonomy (NCBI): domain Eukaryota; kingdom Viridiplantae; phylum Streptophyta; class Magnoliopsida; order Poales; family Poaceae; genus Aegilops; species Aegilops bicornis. The sequence continues at coordinate 561,390,130 of CM038673.1, read as the reverse complement.
AAAAGCAAATATGCATTAGCCACCAAGTACCAAGGGCATAACTTGTTATGGGGTTGGTACTTCAACTCTGCACCTTAACCCTTATCAAATGATTATCTGTATGTAGGCTGATCTGAGCAAGAAATAAAATCAAATCGCTGATCTTCAAGAAAACCTGAAATCCCAGCAAGCTGAAACCTCCAAAGCAAAGAATGAATTAACCAGCGCTTTAAGCGTCATGGAAAAGCTTAAGGAAGGTTTCAACAAGGAGCGGGCGGATTGGGCCACTGAAAAGGCCGCTTTGACTCAACAGGCAGAGAATGCTGAGGCTGCACTCAAATCGGTGGTTGATGAACTGACCAATGTAAAGCGGCAAGTGCATGCCATGACCGCTGCTGTTTTTGGTAAGCCTTCTTGATTTCTGACATAATGAGGCCTTCTCATATAATGGCCGGTTTATTAACCCTTTGAATGATACAGGCACACGTATTGGCCACTTGGGATCAGATGTGTGGAAGAAATTGAAAGCCGCTTATACATTGATAGAACAACTGTATACCGGTGCGCAACGGATCATCAGCACTGCTTCTCATAACAACCCGGCACCAACTTTGATCCAGGACACCATTAAAAGGTTGTCAATGCTTCCTGCCCGGATTGAAGAGTTAAAGAAATCTGCTGCTAGAACCGGTGCCATAAATGCCTTAATCCGGGCCAAAGCATGGGTGCCGGATTTTGATCCTGTTGAAGCGGCCCAGGGCTTCCCAAGCTTGAAAGAAGACGGGACAGAATTCAGCGAAGAAGATCTCCGAGCTATAAACCGGGAAGTGCGCCCTTTGGCTTGTCAATTGGCTAAAGAGGCAAATCTGTCTCACTATCAAGCCCAATATGATGGTGAAAATAAACGAGTGGCTGCACCGATTCCTGAAGCGGAGAACCTTATACCTCCAATCCGTAAGCATACTTACGCTCCTGATATTGAACCATCATTGCTGATCAGTGATGAAGCTGTATTCCAAGCATTAATGGGGATCAACTGGACAACTGTTGATTTCAAATTACCGGTAGGGAATCGAGTTGAAGCGGTAGCGGGATGACCCGCAACCATCGTGCCAAGCCGGGCGACCACGCATGAACCGGAAGCCGGTTTACATTACTGCTTCCTTATGTGATGCAGAAAAAACAATTATCTTATCTGGGCACCGTGTTGCCTTGTAATAGACTAGTCGCCACAATTGGTGTTGATATGCCTTCGTGCATATTCATTGCAACTTATGTTTTTGCTGAATCATCAATCTTAAACTGTTGTCTGCAGCAAAAAATTTAAAATGACATTGTGGTTGTATCACCAGGCGGGTCATCATATCTATGTATATGAAATCAAAGATAATACCTTAGATTTAACCATATGATAAAATATGGGAATATATGATACCTACCATCATAGGGCATGAAGTTGGCGGTGCCAAACTTTGAAATGGAGAAAAACAGCTCATGTGAATATAAGGCTGGTTTACCTGGCAAACCGTTCCGGGTTACGATGAACACCTGTGTTACTCCATAATAGGATGTTATTAAAACCAAATCGGGCAAAGCGTCTCCGAATGAAGAATAAACCGTGTTCTGTCAACTGACAGTCGAACCGGTTTAAGAATTGTCGGGTTAAAAACACAACAAGAGAAATATGCAAAAAGAGAAACGAATTTCAAGCAAAGACCAAGATAAAATCATTTGCGAAAAGAGGTTTGAGCCGATCAAGTGGCATTACCATGGTCGGACATGACCAAGCCCCCGATAGGCGTAGCTATGTTCAAGTCAGCCAGGTCCCCAAATGATGCAGTGGCATTACGCCGATCAATAGGTGTAGCAATGGTTCGGGTTCGACCAAAGCCCCAAGTGATTTTGTGGCCTTAGGCCGATCAAGAGGCGTGACTGGTTCAGACGTGACCAAGTCCCCAAGTGATTCCGTGGCTTTCGCCTATCAAAAGGTGTTGCATTGGTTCGGACACGACCAAGCTCCCAAGTGATATGATATAAAGCTCGTTAAAAAGCTAACTCAAGGGGTAAACATGAGGCCGCTTTAGGATAAAAACTCCGTGTAACCTCACATGGTGTAAAAATAACAGAGACCCCGCTTTAGCTAGGGCTCCGGTTTATTATATTAATCATAATATATACATTGTCATACTATGTACATAAGTAGAGCATGTGGCTCAGGTATAGTAGGGCCGAAGATGAGCTATGTTCCACGGCCTGTTGGTCTCCTCCTCTGATGTGCGTGAGTCCTTATGCTCTCGAATATCAATTAGATAGTACGACCCGTTGTGCAGATTCTTGCTGACCATGAAAGGTCCCTCCCAAGATGGGGATAGCTTGTGCATATCAGTCTGGTCTTGGATGAGCCGGAGCACCAAATCTCCTTGAAAGGTTCTGGTTCTAACTCGGCGACTGTGATAGCGACGAAGATCCTGCTGGTAAATCGCCGAACGGGCAGCTGCGATGTCACGCTCCTCATCCAACAGGTCCAAAGCGTCTTGCCGTGCTACCTCGTTGTCCGCTTCAACATAGGCTGCTACACGAGGCGAATCATGACGGATATCACTGGGGAGAACCGCCTCTGCTCCATAAACCATGAAGAACGGTGTGTATCCTGTCGATCTGTTGGGCGTAGTGTTGATGCTCCATAATACAGATGGTAACTCCTCAACCCAACAACCCGGCGTCCGCTGCAAAGGAACCATAAGCCGGGGTTTGGTACCTCATAAGATCTCTTGGTTAGCCCTCTCTACTTGGCCATTGGACTGTGGGTGAGCCACTGATGAAACGTCCAGCCGGATGTGCTCACGTTCACAGAACTCCTTCATAGCACCCTTAGACAGATTGGTACCATTATCAGTAATGATGCAGTGTGGAAAGCCAAACTGGGAAATCACCTTTTTAATGAATTGAACCGCCGTGGCTGCATCACACTTGCTGACGGGCTCCGCCTCCACCCAATTTGTAAACTTGTCAACCGCCACCAAAAGGTGGGTCTTTTTGTCCTTAGACCGTTTGAAGGGCCCAACCATATCCAGCCCCCAAGTCGCAAACGGCCAAGTAATTGGAATCATCCTCAATTCTTGAGCCGGCACATGAGCGCGTCTTGAAAACTTCTGACAGCCATCACATCGCCTAACCAGATCCTCCGCATCAGCATGAGCAGTTAACCAATAGAAACCGTGACGAAACGCCTTAGCCACTAGAGATTTTGAACCGGCGTGGTGACCACAATCTCCTTCGTGGATTTCGCGCAAGATCTCACAGCCCTCCTCCGGCGACACACAACGTTGAAACGCTCCAGACACACTGCAATGATGCAACTCGCCATTGACAATAGTCATGGACTTAGATCGCCGGATTATCTGCCTGGCCAGCGTCTCATCCTCTGGTAACTCGCCCCGGTTCATGTACGCAAGATAAGGAACCGTCCAATCCGGAATGACATGCAGAGCCGCCACCAGTTGAGCCTCCAGATTAGGAATAGCCAAATCCTCTTCGCCAGGGAGCTTGACCGACGGGTTGTGCAGGACATCCAAGAAGACATTAGGCGGGACCGGTTTACGCTGAGAGCCCAGCTGGCTTAAAGCGTCCGCCGCTTCGTTCTTCCGCCGGTCCACGTGATCCACCTGATATCCTTTGAAGTGACCTGCAATAATATCCACCTCACGACGGTATGCTGCCATGAGCGGGTCCTTAGAATCCCAAGTACCAGACACTTGTTGGGCCACCAGGTCCGAGTCACCGAAGCACTTAACTCGGTGAGATTCATCTCCTTAGCCATCCGGAGACCATGGAGTAAAGCTTCAGTACTCAGCTGCATTGTTAGTACAAGGGAACATTAAGCGGAGAACGTAATGTAACTTATCACCTCGTGGGGAAGTTAATCTGACTCCAGCCCCGAGCCCTCCATTTGCCTGGACCCATCAAATTGAATAGTCCAATAGGTGTGATCCGGCTTTCTTCAGGTGCTTGTAGTTCCGTCCAATCATTGATGAAATCCACAAGTGCATGAGACTTGATCGCCGTCCGAGGCACGTATGTCAAACCGTGCGGCCCAAGCTCTATAGCCCACTTGGCAGTCCGGCCAGTTGCCTCCCTGTTCTGAATTATATCTCCTAAAGGAGCAGAACTGATCACTGTGATGGGATGTCCCTGGAAGTATTGCTTAAGCTTCCGGCTTGCCATGAAAACTCCATACACCAGCTTCTGCCAATGCGGGTATCTTTGCTTGGACTCAATAAGCACCTCGCTGATATAGTAAACCGGACGCTGAACCGGATATTCCTTGCCCGCCTCCTTGCGCTCCACCACAATAGCTATGCTGACTGCACGAGCATTAGCTGCCACATATAGTAGCAATGGTTCTTTGTCAATCGGAGCAGCAAGAACATGTGGATTGGCTAGCTGCCGCTTTAATTCCTCCAATGCTTTATCAGCGGCCAGACTCCAGACAAAGTGATCTGTTTTCTTCAAAGATCTCGATACAAAGGATCGCCTTCTCACCGAGGCGGCCGATAAACCGCTCAACGCGGCAATCCGGCCTGCCAAGTTACCGGACGTCATTGATACACTTCGGTTTAGCCAGGGATGTGATAGCTGTGATCTTCTCCGGATTAGCCTCAATTCCCCTGTTGGACACCAGAAAACCCAGTAACTTGTCGGCCGGTACACCAAAAACACACTTGGCCGGGTTGAGCATCATCTTGTATGTCTATAGGTTGTCAAAGGTTTCCTTCAAATCATCAACCAGAGTCTCCTTCTCCCTTGATTTAACCACAATATCATCCACATAGGCATGTACATTATGGCCGATCTGCTTATGAAGGCAATTCTGTACACACCGTTGATAAGTTGTCTGGGCACTCTTGAGCCCAAAGGGCATAGATACATAACAGAAGGCTCCAAAGGGAGTTATGAATGATGTCTTCTCCTGGTCCTTAACTGCCATCTTGATCTGATGATAACCAGAATATGCATCCAGAAAACTCAAATGCTCACAACCCGCAGTAGCATCAATAATCTGATCGATGCGGGGGAGGGCAAAAGGATCTGCTGGACATGCCTTGTTAAGATCTGTGTATTCCACACACATGCGTCAGGTGCCATTTTTCTTAAGGACCAGCACCGAATTAGCCAGCCATTCAGGATGGAAAACTTCAATAATAAAGCCAGCCGCTAAGAGCACAGCCACCTCCTCTCAATAGCTTTGCGCCTTTCTTCGTTGAACCGGCGGAGAAACTGCTTCACCGGTTTGTACTTAGGATCAACATTAAGAGTGTGCTCGGCGAGTTCCTCGGTACACCGGCATGTCAAGGCTTCCATGCAAAAATGTCCCGATTCTCACGGATGAACTCGATGAGCGCGCTTTCCTATTTCGGATCCAAGTTGGTGCTGATACTAAACTGCTTGGACGAATCACCAGGTACGGAGTCAACAAGCTTAGTCTCAGCCGCCGATTTGAACTTTAAAGCCGGATCATGCTCTGTGGTTGGCTTCTTCAACGGAGTCATGTCTGCCGGATCAACATTATCCTTGTAGTACTTCAACTCTTCCGTGGCACAAACCGACTCTGCATAGGCCGCATCACCTTCTTCACACTCCAAAGCAATCTTGCGGCTTCCATGAACAGTTATGGTCCCCTTGTGACCCGGCATCTTGAGCTGCAAATAAACATAACAGGGCCGTGCCATAAATTTGGCGTAGGCCGGCCGCCCAAATAAGGCATGACATGGGCTTCGGATCTTCACCACCTCAAAAGTCAATGTCTCTCACCTGGAATCATGATCATCTCCAAAGGCCACTTCCAGAGCTATCTTGCCAACAGGATATGCTGACTTACCAGGTACCACACCATGGAATACCGTACTGGACGGTTTAAGATTCTTATCTGTTAGCCCCATACGGCGGAAGGTCTCATAGTATAAGATATTAATACTGCTTCCTCCGTCCATGAGCACCTTTGTGAACTTATAACCTCCAACCTGAGGTGCCAACACCAACGCTAGCTGACCCGGATTGTCAACCCGGGGAGGGTGATCCTCTCTGCTCCATATGATTGGCTGTTCCGACCAGCGTAAATAACGGGGCACGGCCGGTTCAACAGAATTCACCGCTCGCTTGTGAAGCTTCCGGTCTCACTTATCCAAGCTAGTAGTGAATACATGATATTGCCCGCTATTCAACTGCTTTGGATTGCTCTGATAACCCGACTGTTGTTGCTGGTTGTAACCAGCCTGGCTATTCTGATTACTTTGATTGTTATGTCCACCCTGATCACCATTGAAACCTGAACCGGTATTTCCTCCACCATGACCCGGCCTATGGAATCCGGATCCTGAGCCACCACCCGATCCATGATCATATCGGAAAGCATTAGAATTTTTGAACTCCTGCATAATATAGCAATCCTTCCAAAGGTGGTTGGCGGGTGTCTCCTTCGTCCCGTGCTTTGGACAGGGCTGGTTTAATAGATAGGTCAGGCCGTCCGGGTTGAGATTTGGAGCTCCACCACAATTCGGCGGTTTACCCTTCCGTCACTGGCCCTTGTCTTGCGCGCTAGTATTAGCCACAAAGTCCATGCTCCATCCGCTTTATGCTTGCCTCTGTTACCATGACCTACCGTGTTGTGTTGCTGCCCTTTGGAGTTGCTGCTCTTCTTTCCCTTCCCTGTCTTATCATCATCAGACTCGAAATCCTTGGTACTATCAGAATCAACATACTTCACTAACGCAGTCATGAGGGTCCCCATATCGTTACAATGGCGCTTCATCCGTCCCAATTTCAACTTCAGAGGCTTAAACCGACAGTTGCTTTCCAAGGTTATAACCGCGGAGTCGGCGTTGATACGGTCTGATGAGTGCAAAATTTCCAAAACTCGGCGCACCCACTGGGTTGTTGACTCTCCTTCCTCCTGGACACAGGCCGCTAAGTCCAAAATCGACATGGGTTGCTTACACGTATCCTTGAAATTCTGGATAAACCGGGCTCACAACTGGGCCCATGAACTGATAGAATTGGCCGTTAAGCTCTTTAACCAAATACGGGTTGTCCCTTCCAGCATCATGGTGAAATACTTTGCACACGCCGCTTCATCTACGTCAAGCATCTCCATAGCCATCTCATAGCTCTCCACCCATGCTTCTGGAGACAAATCGGCAGTGTAATTTGGTACCTTGCGCGGGCCCTTGAAATCCTTGGGCAGGCGCACATCGCGTAAAGCGGGGACAAGACAAGGCACTCCCAAAGAACTAGAAGTAACTCCTGGCTTGATCGAGGCGGTTGGCCGAACCGGCGTAAGCTGATGAGCCTCATGTTGCGCTGCTAACTCGGGTCCCTGCGTGCTCGGGCCCGGTCCACCACTTCCTGAGCATCCCCTACCGAGTTATTGCCACGGGGCGCTTCACGGTTCCGTGCATTACTGGATACGGCCGGTTCATCCATCCGCCTGCTGTAACTCCGGCTTGGACGGGGGGTGGAATGAATTCGGTCACGGCTGTAGGAATATGCTTCCTGTTGAACCAAGGTTGTTCAAAGAAGCTCCTTAACCCGGCGCGTCTCCACCGCTTGCGGAGAATCACCTTCAATTGGGATGGCCTCCAACCGTGAAGCGGCGTTGTCCATTGGATTAGAATAATGACCCGGAGGTGTCTGGATAGGCTGAGGCATGACATTGCTTTGTCGACGCAGCTCCATCAGGCAAGGCTGAACCGGCGCACCCGACCCGGGCGCCTCCGCCCGGTTTATCACTGGCGGGTTACTAGTTCCTACCCCTGGGGTGTTAAAGAGGTTTCTGGCATTGAAAACTATAGGCAGGCGAGACCGATGCTTCCTTTTCAAGACTTCATGTGACGCGTTCTGGTCCAGCATAAGTTTATAGGCCTGCGCATCCAAAGCGGCCCGCTCTGCAGCCATCCTGCCGTTCTCGGCTGCTAGGTCAACCTTGGCCTGAGTGATCTGTTCCCTCACCTTTGCAACTTCCGCGTTGTGGGTGTCCTGATCCGCCGGGTTAGCCTCCGCCATAAGCACAACCAACGCATCAAACAGATTAGATAAAACTTGAGCCGGCGGGTGCACAGGGCCTCCTGCCCCGGCCGCCGCTGCCGCTGCTAACCCGGAGAACATTGATGCTGTGGTCGAAGAGTGGATCGCCGCCTGTGTCCCGGCCATGAATATCCCAACCCGGTTGGGCAGATCAGAGGGGTCCGGAATACTGGCACCATCGGAACAGCCTCCAATCCGGTCGTCTTGGAACTGATACAATGATTCGGTTTCTCCAGTTGAGGACTCGTCGTCGGAATAAACGACGGTCTCACTACCATATTCCGATCCACCATTATATTCTCCTCCGTGGATGACTCCCACGAAGGCACGCTTCTCGGTCGGTTTAACCTGGGCAGATCTCGCACGCTGAGTCGTTTCGATGATGTCGGTGCAGATGTTCGGCTCAGGGCCCGGTTCACCGTTCTTGCCGATGAAGACGTGTATGCCACCAAAGGGGACCCGGTACCCGTACTCAATCGAGCCGGCCTCGGGGCCCCAACCTGCATCGTCGATGTAGAGCTTGCCGCGACGACTCTTGGTCATCCGGCCCACAGCGTAACCCTTGAGTCCGTCGAAGTTTCCCTCCAAGAACTTGAAACCATCATGCGATAGCCCCACAGTGGGCGCCAACTATCGTGGTTTTGTCACAGCAGATGTCCTCATGAAAGGACTTAGTCGTGGAGCCATCGCTACGGGTTAGCTTGAAGGGGTTAAAGCGGACACAAGAACGCAAGAGAGTTTATACTAGTTCGGCCCCTTCGATGAAGGTAAAAGCCTACGTCTAGTTGTGATGGAATTGATGGGGGTTCGATGACTAGGGAGCAAACAAGCTTCGCCTAGGTCTTGAGTTGTTGTCTGTTGTCCCTGAACCGCCGCCGGGTCGTCCCCTTATATACACGGGTGGCGCCCGTCGGTTCATAGAGTCCCGACGCCGGTTCCTAGATGTATCCGGCTCGGTCTCTGCTATTCCTAACTTACAATACAAGTTATATACTGACGCCGGTTTACGGCTACATGCCTTAAACCGGCTACGGGCCTTAAGCCCTCATAGGCCTACTTGGGCCTTAAAATACTCAACTACTGATGAAGTTAATCCGGCCTGTCCTGGCGGGTTTATACCCAATGGTAATATCCCCAACAGGTTTGGTCCTTGAGTCACAACACAAAGCACTGGATAAAATTGGGATGCTTGTAGAGGACAAGATTCGTTAAGTGGAGCTGGATCAGAAGAAACACAGAATAAGTGGCATATTGTTTTTGTTGTTGTGAAATCGGTGGCACCGAGTGGTATACTTCGGTTGTACCAAAAGGATTCGGTTGGACCGAAAACAACAAATCAGTGAAACTGAGTTCATCGCACAGAAAACTCTTGTCACCTCAGCTCACTAGACTAGAAAGATCTCACAAAGATTTACAAGGAATTAACTGAATGATGTGCAATGAATTGGATGCAGGAAATGCAGAGCAAACAGAAAGAAATCTAGATGAAGTTTTTTTTGAAAGGGGAAACAAATATGCATGAGACAAATGCAAAATCACAGAAAAGAACACGAGAGAACTTCATCTAGAGATGGTCGGTGACAAAGTCACCTATATATGTTAGAGTATATTGACTTAGGAGTCAAGTGAGATCACTTGAGCATAGGTCATACTCATCGTTTAAGCTCAAAATGGGGTTACCATTTTTCATTTAAGCATCTTGATGTATTCACATCTTGTCGAGTTGCTTTAGCTCATGACTCGGAGTAAAGCTTCTCTAAGATGGAATAACATACCTTGGTTGGTGGTGTTGACCATATAGTTGAACTTGTGTGGATTGCTCAAGGTTGATGTAGCTCATCAAGAGTTGGGAGCACCACTTGGAATTTGAGTCCATCTACCTACATGGGTTAGTTCTTGCAAGGAGTAGCACTTGTATATCCAAAAATGATAATCATGAAGCTCAACATAGAGTTTGTCAAAGGCTATGTTTGAGTGATTCCGTGCTTCCTTGTATCCAGCCACCATAGTGGAGAGACTTGGTGATGTAGAGATTGCTCAAGATGTGAGTAGATTACAATCTCATGGAATTTGATTCCACCAAGTACCTACATGGGTTAGATGACATGCAAGATGCAAATATATCCAAGATATAATATTTTCAACATAAGAGAGATATCATGGATTAGTCATAAGCTCATGTCTTGCATGCATCCAATGGAGTTTCTACTCCAAGTTTGAAGCATCAATGATGTTCAATTCTCCTCTCAACCTGCAAAACACTTTCTCATCAAGGGGTTTAGTAAATATATCCGCTAATTGCTTTTCGGTGCGAACATGCTTAAGTTTAATGTCACCCTTAGCAACATGGTCTCGAATGAAGTGATGTCGAACTTCTATATGCTTAGTTCGAGAATGTTGTACGGGATTATGACCAATTTTGATAGCACTTTCATTGTCACAAAGCAATGGAACATGTTTCACATATATCCCATAATCTTTAAGAGTTTGGGTCATCCAAAGTAATTGAGCACAACATGAACCAGCGGTAATGTACTCCGCTTGACTGTAGATAAGGATACGAGTTTTGTTTCTTGGAGGACCAAGACACAAGAGATCTACCAAGAAATTGACAAGTACCCGAAGTGGACTTTCTATCAACCTTGTCTCCGGCATAGTCCGAGTCGGAGTAGCCAACAAGATCAAAAGAGGCCCTCTAGGATACCAAATGCCAAAAATTGGTGTATGAATTAAGTATCCCACTATCCTTTTCACGGCCTTAAGATGACATTCTTTAGGAGCAGCTTGATATCTTGCACACATGCACACACTTAGCATAATATCGGGACGTGAAGCACATAGGTATAACAATGATCCAATCATAGAGCGATAAACCTTTTGATCAACCGGTTTACCATCTTTGGTCAAATCAAGATGTCCACTAGTAGGCATGGGTGTAGACATACCTTTGCACTCTTGCATATTGAACTTCTTGAACAAGTCTTAGTGTACTTCGTTTGAGAGACAAAAGTACCTTCCTTAGTTTGCTTGATTTGCAACCCAAGAAAGAATTTGAGTTCACTCATCATTGACATCTCAAACTTCTCCGACATTAGCTTCCCAAATTTTTCACTAAAATGAGGGTTAGTTGATCCAAATATAATATCATCAACATAGATTTGGCACACAAATAGTTCTCCATTAACCCTTTTAGTATAAAGTGTGGAATCAATTTTCCCAATTTCAAAGCCTTTTTCAAGAAGAAACTTGGTCAAGCATTTATACCAAGCTCTAGGAGCTTGTTTAAGACCATAAAGGGCTTTGTGAAGTTTGTAAACATGGTTTGGTTTCTTAGGATTAACAAAGCCGGAGGTTGTTTAACATAAACTTCCTCCTCTATTTCACCATTTAGAAAAGCACTTTTAACGTCCATTTGGTACAAGGTGATATCATGGTGATTAGCATAGGCAAGTAAGATGCGAATGGACTCAAGTCTAGCAATGGGAGCATAAGTCTCACCATAGTCCATACCTTCGACTTGTGTGTAGCCTTGGGCGATTTAGACGTGCTTTGTTGCGGACTACTTGTCCATCTTCATCTTGCTTGTTGTGAAACACCCATTTGGTACCGATGATGTTGTGGTCGTTGTCGGGCTTCTCAACCAATGTCCAAACTTGGTTTCTCTCAAAGTTGTGTAGCTCTTCATGCATAGCATTATCCAATCCAGATCTTCCAATGCTTCTTCGACCTTCATAGGTTCAATGCTAGAGATGAAAGAATAGTTTTCACAAAAGTTAGCTAAACGAGTTTTAGAGCTAGTGATTCTCCCGGTTTGAATATCATTGTAGATTTGCTCGACGGGATGGTCTTTAGCAATTCTTGCTCGAACTCGTGAGAGCTTTTGCTTGGGTCTCGGTTGAACATCTTCTTCATCTTGTTCTTCTTCTTCTTGATCATCTTCATTGTTGGCGTTGTCGTTTTATTCTCGTGGTGGAGAAGGAGGTTGTTGACGTTCGTGATGTTCTTCCTCGTTTTCTTCATCTTGGTGTGTTCCACTTGTGGATGCTTCCGTATCAACTCTTGGTTCACCTTGTCGTGAAGTAGAAGCTTCCACTTGGACAGATGAGGTACTCTCCTTCACCTCCGTTGGACGGACCTTGCCAATAGACAAGTCTTGCATTGCTTCCGAAGGGTCTTTGTCTCCTACATCAATTGGCAATTGCTCTACTTGCGAGCCGATAGATTCATCAAAATTCACATCTACCATCTCTTCAACCTTTCGTGTGAAATTGTTGTAGACACGGTAAGTGTGAGAGTTTGAGCCATAACCTAGTAGGAAACCTTCATGAGACTTAGGAGCAAATTTTGAACGACGATGCTTATCAAGAATGTAGCACTTTGAGCCGAATACTCGAAAGTATCCAACTTGGGGTTTGTTACCAGTGAGGAGCTCGTATGCCGTCTTGCCGAGTAGCTTGTGAAGATACAAGCGATTTGTTGCATGACAAGCTGTCTCAACCGCTTCTGCCCAAAAATGCTTCGGAGTCTTGTACTCATCAAGCATCGTTCTCGCCATTTCGATGAGCGTCCGGTTCTTTCTCTCAACAACTCCATTTTGTTGAGGTGTGTACGTAGCCGAGAACTCGTGTGGAATCCCCTCTTCGTCAAGAAAGGTGTCCACATTTGCGTTCTTGAACTCCGTTCCATTGTCGCTGCGAACCTTCTTGATCTTCACTTCAAATTGATTTTGGGCCTTCCTAGCAAAGTTTTTGAAGATCTTTTGGACCTGCGATTTATCATCGAGAAAGAACACCCACGTAAATCTTGAAAAATCATCAACTATAACTAGACCAAAAGAATTTCCACCGAGACTTTGTAAGTGTTTGGGACCAAAGAGATCCATATGAAGTAGCTCGAGTGGCCTCCTTGTGGTCATGATGTTCTTCACGAGATGCCTTCCTCCAACTTGTTTACCTGCTTGACAAGCACTGCACAGTCTATCCTTATCAAATATTACATCGTTAACTCCAAGGATATGATTTCCTTTAATAATCTTGTCAAGATTTCTCATGCCAACGTGACCTAGTCGTCAATGCCATAACCAACCTTTTGAGGATTTAGCAATGAAGCAAGTTTTAGGTTGTGCCTTTTTAGAGAAATCAACAATGTAAAGATCACCTCTCATTATACCGGTAAAGACCATTTTATGATTGTCTCGACGAAACACTTGGCAATCTACTTAAGTAAATAGGACATTGAAACCAAAATCAGCAAGTCTAGATACTGAAAGTAAGTTGTAGCCAAGAGATTCAACGAGCATGACATTCTGAATGGAGCTATCATGTGAGATGGCCACCTTACCGAGGCCAACCACCTTACCGTTTGAGTTGTCACCAAAAGTAACATACTTTCAAGGACTATCATTTTCAGCAAGCTCACGAAACATGTCTTTATCTCCGGTCATGTGATCGGTACATCCACTGTCAAGAACCCATTCCTTTCCTCCTGACACATATCCCCGAAGAATTGCCATAAGACCAAAATGTCTCATTGCATCATCAAGATCAAGTCACTATCATCATCCTCATCATAGTATCCATGTTCAACATCGCCATGTGGTGGATCAAGTCCTAGAGAGGGTAATTCGTTAGAGTGAGTTTGACAATGATCTTGCTTATGAATTCTTATAGCTTCGTAAATAATATCACCAATAATTCCAACATCTCCTTTGGCACGCATAAGGTCGGTAAGTTCAAATAGACGATCACCAAACATAGGATCACTAGTATTCATCTTACTCAAGGCGATAGACTTATGGAGAATTTCATCTAGATTTTTCAAGGAATAATTTGGAAAGCGTTCCTCAAGGAATTTCCATATAGTGTAGGCACACTCAAGAGTAGGCAAGATTCTAATTAAGTTTCTAGGCAAGCCTCTAGTGATGAGATTAACAGTTCTAAGGTTCCTAATCATGTCAATGGATTCCTTAAGGGTAGGATGCATAGGATCAACATGAGGTGCACAAGGGCTAGCAATGTACTTGTTCAAATGATATTGATTGAAAATTACAAGCATCTCATTTTTCCACTCATGAAAATACTCTCCATCAAGGATAGGCACTCTATGTCTAAGACTCCCCAAAGTAGACTCATCAATCTTCCTCCAATGGTGATTAAACCAAGGAAATGGAGACCAATGCTCTGATACCACTTGTAGGATCTTGAGAAGAGGTGTCTAGATGGGGGTGATTAGACACTAAGTACCAAAGTTGCAATTTTTAACTTCTTTTAGGTTTAAGTGGAGTTAGGCACAAGTTTAACATTCTCAATACATAACAAGCAAGCATGCAAAGAGTATATAGGCAGCGGAAAATAAAGCATGCAACTTGCAATAATGTAAAGGGAAGGGTTTGGAGGATTCAAACGCAATTGGAGACGCGGATGTTTTTGTCGTGGTTCCGATAGGTGGTGCTATCGTACATCCACGTTGATGGAGACTTCAACCAACGTAGGGTAACGGTTGCGCGAGTCCAAGGAGGGCTCCACCCATGAAGGGTCCACGAAGAAGCAACCTTGTCTATCCCACCATGGCCGTCGCCCACGAAGGACTTGCCTCACTAGCGGTAGATCTTCACGAAGTAGGCGATCTCCTTGCCCTTACAAACTCCTTGGTTCAACTCCACAATCTTGTCGGAGGCTCCCAAGTGACACCTAGCCAATCTAGGAGACACCACTCTCCAAGAAGTAACAAATGGTGTGTCGATGATGAACTCCTTGCTCTTGTGCTTCAAATTATAGTCTCCCCAACACTCAACTCTCTCTCACGGGATTTGGATTTGGTGGAAAGAAGATTTGAGTGGAAAGCAACTTGGGGAAGGCTAGAGATCAAGATTCATATGGTTGGAATGGAATATCTTGGCCTCAATACATGAGTAGGTAGTTCTCTCTCGAAATAGGATCTTTGGAAGTGTAGGCTTGTTCGATGGCTCTCTCCATGAATGAAGAGGAGGTGGAGGGGTATATATAGCCTCCACACAAAATCTAACCGTTACACACAATTTACCAAATTCGGTGGGACCGAATCATCAAACTCGGTCGGACCGATTTAGTAAACCTAGTGACCGTTAGGGTTTTCGGTGGGACCGATATGCAACTCGGTAGGACCGATATGGTTAGGGTTAGGGCATAACGTAATCTCGGTGAGACCGATTACACAAACTCGGTGAGACCAACTTTGGTAATTAGCTAACCAGAGAGTTGGCCAGGCAAACTCGGTGGGACCGATCACTCAAACTCGGTGGGACCGATTTTGGTAATAAGTTAACCAGAGAGTTTGCATTGTAATCTCAGTAGTACCGATTACACAAACTCGGTGAGACCGATTTAGGTAATGGACATACACAGAGAGATTACAATCCCATCTCGGTGAAACCGAGATCCCTATCGGTGAAACCGATTTGCCTAGGGTTTGTGGCAGTGGCTATGACATTTGAACTCGGTGGCGCCGGATAGAAAGAATCAGTACGGCCGAGTTTGACTTTAGGTTTAGGTCATATGTGGATGTGAGAAAGTAGTGGAGGGTTTTCGAGCATATCACTAAGCACATGAAGCAAGAGGCTCGTTAAGCAACACTTCATCCCTCCTTGATAGTATTGTCTTTTCCTATAGACTCAATGTGATCTTGGATCACTAAAATGTAAAATGAAGAGTCTTGAGCTTGAAGCTTGAGCCAATCCTTTGTCCTTAGCACCTTGAAGGAGTTCCCACATCCTTTAGTCCATGCCACTCCATTGTCGAACTTATCTGAAACATACTAGATAAAAGTGTTAGTCCAACAAGAGATATGTTGACATTAATTACCAAAACCACCTAGGGAGCACTTGTGCTTTCAAGATCCTACGTCTCCTAACCCTTCTTCTTCCTTGTCTCTGATTCTTCCCATACAGAACACCGCACGGGCCACCTGCCGGACCACCGGCCCCCACCGCCTGTGTTCCTCCGCCACACCCACCCCCCACTCGCGCCCCAACCCCCACCCACGTCGAGTTTTCTTCATTCGGCGAGGCCCCACAACCACCCGAGCCCCTTCAATCGCACCGGCGAACTCCGGCGAGCTCCGAAAAATCGACTGACCCAATTTTGAAATTTAGTCTACTATGATTTAACTAGTGTGGAATATAAAAGGGGAAAACCATAAGCATTGGGAGTATAGTGTTGAGCGTGCCATGGCGGATCTGAAGGTGCAAACCGGACAAAGGCAACTTCGCAACCGACAAGAAATCAGAGTAAAGCAGTGGCGATCTATTTTCTTGTTGCGGTAAATAAGTTGAGCAGATATGAAAGAGTACCGCCTCTGGTGTCGCACCGTGTACGCATCTGCTGAGAATTTGACGGTGCTGCGGTAGTGATGGCTGTCGGCGGCATGGAAGCAGATCTAGGAGGGTAGACGGTGGCGGCAGGGCGCGGTAGACGAGACGGTCGTAGGAGCGGCGCCGGCAAGGTGGACGATGGCGGGGATGAAGCGAGAGGACGGGATGCAAGGATCCTGGTCCGAAGGCGTGGATGAGAGAGGTCTATCTCTTGTAATGGATGACGGCGTCGGGGTATCAGCTTCGGCATGGTGGAGGAGGACGGCGGTGGATGGGGTGGCGGACGGCAGCGGACAGAGGAGGGTGTGGTGGAGAGGGTGTTTTAGCGCCCACGGAGTACGAATGGGGAAAAGGGAGGTAGAGAGGAAGGGGGAACCATGTATTCAGGGCGTGCTTATCTCAAATGCTAGGAAATTTACAAACTTAGCCCCCGTTTCAAATTTCTACTACATCACAGCAACATTAGGCGCTTGGGGATAGGACGGTAATCTCGCATACACCGAATATTTGCCGATGAGAGTTTGTTTTTGGCGCCCATCTTGTATGAATATGAATCGGGGAGGGAGTCTATTTCGGCCGAGGACACACTGTGTTTTGGCGCCCACCATGTATGAATCCGGTGAGAGGCGGTTACGTCACGTTTGGGTGAAATTACAAACCTACCCTATCGAAACCTATAGAAATCCAGTAGATAGGCTTTGCATGGCAGGGATAGGCAGTAGTGATTTCCATCTCGCATATTTTGGTTTCGGGAGGTTACTGCGACTTTCCCCGCTTCGTTCAAATTTTGCAGAGTGCACGTTTACCGTGCCAACTCAATTCAAATCCCGTTTGTATTCTATTTTTTTTGGCGGGATCCATTTTCAATTAGAATTACATTCTATATACATCATTTTTTATATATACTTTCAAAAGCACAACAAAGAATTCTGCTCCTTTATATGTATAATATGATTTACAAATACAACGATCTTGAAATCTTAAGGTTGAATTCGAAAAATTTAACCAAATTATGTTCTACTAAAATGTATTGATCAGTAATACCTACATATTAAATAACATAGATGTGCGTGAATTCATATCAGTATGCATGTTTGATAGATCAATTTTGGTTCGAGTATGGATTACATGTATCATCATCTCGAATTCAAATATTTGAATCCCTTTTTGTTCACTCCTTTCACGCCCATCTCTCTCGCATGCATGCTCCTTCGTGTAGCTATCACTCTCTTTTCTCCAGCTCACCCAAGACGCTCACTTCATGTTTCTCATATCCTCGCAAACATGGTCTCTCGATGTCTCCCTTGAGAAGTGTCACACTCTCCCTATCATTATACATTACACGGTTTTCATTATCTCTCACATCTCTACTATTCTCTGGTACTCGGTACCTAAGCTTTCTTTTTCACCGCCACACACACAGTCTCCACTCGTCTTTCACTTTTTCTTTCTCTCTATGGGATTCTCTCACACACCCTATATGTATCTACATATGACTCATACCACTAAAATTACTCTCTCTCTCTCTCTCTCTCTCTCAGAGACACAACATTTGTTGCGGTCTCCTTTTCGTCTCCATCCCAGACTGACATTATTCATTCGTTTACCGATCAGACAACCCCGACTACCGTCTCCTCTCTCTCTCACACACACACACAACTCCTGCTTCCACTCCCCTTCCCGACTACCGTCTCTCTCTCTCTCACAAAACTCTCGCTTTCGCACCCAGACTCGTACTTCTCTCACAAACATTTATCAACTAGTAGCTAGCCTCTAGATAGGTTTATACACCCGCACACTCGTGCTTCCACCATCGCATACATGTCTCTCTCCTGCTCCTTGTATCTATGTAGATTTTTCTTCCCTTCTCGAGACACGCCCTCTCGATCATGCACACACGCACTATCGCCTCATGTTAAGCTGATACCTATCGCACACACACTCCTTGTGTCTTTGTCACACATGCACTCCGTCCTCCTCCACTCTCCCTCTCTCTCACACACACATGGGCTTTTTGCAACAACTAGCAAGATGCCCATGCGTTGTACGGAACATCAAGATGCATTTGTGTGAGTAGTTTATCTTGTGGGGGAAAGGATGAACGAGGGAAGGCCTTATTTGCAAATGTGGAGAGAGGTGTGGGTATCTTTTTGCAAAATTGCCATAGTTTCCTTCCTATCCGTCAGATATAGATCGGACGGCCTATATTGCAGGATGGCAGGCACACGATCATCATCGACAATGCTTTTTATAAGAGTAGGGATAAAAAATAGAGTTGGTGATGATGGTGGGCCTGCCATCCTGCAATGTAGGTCGTCCGATTTATATCTGACGGATAGGAAGGAAAATATGGCAATTTACCCACACTCTTCACCACATTTGCAGATAAGGCCTTCCCTCGTTCATCCTTTTCTCCCACAAGATCTTGATGTTCCGTGCAACACACGGGCATCTTGCTAGTAAGAGTAGAAATTAGACATATACCACTTCTCGAATCTTGAAACCAACAACATTCCTCCCATATCTCATAAAAAACGCCAAAGGAATATATTTTGAGTGAAACATAATATAGTTTTAGTGACACTAGCAAAAATGCCCGTGCGTTGCAATGGGAGAAAATAAAACCACACTCCATTGCCTAATAAGCATGGCCTAAACCATGTGGATGGCGTCATGGAAGTACAGCTGGGGAGAGCCATACCGTCATCAAGGAGACAACACGCAAGAAACCCGAGTGGATAAGGTTAGCCTCAAGGCTATGTACAAGGATGGTATGTGGATTCGACCGAGAAAAAAAAACTTATTTACGCTAATTAAGACAACGCGCTAGAAACCTAAGTGGATAAGGTTAGCTTCAATGCCGTGTACAGAGAATGTGTGGGGATTTGCCAAGGAGAAAATGACTGATTTACGCTGGTGAAGAGCGGCGTGGCGGACGAACAACACCAGTCAAGAATGGCAGCTGATGACGGCATTTACTCGGGAGGGAGATGCATTCGAACGAAACTATTGTTTAGAGTAGGGAACGGGAAGAGAGATGTGTGTGTGGAGAAAAAATGCATGTGTGTTGTGTAAGTGAAGTGCGTGTGTTTAGGCCATGCTCGAATAATGCAAAAGAACCATTATGAAAAGAATTCATTTGGTCCAACGAATAACAAACACTAACAAAATGGCGATTAGTCATCCAGTCATTGCTCACCGAGCTTTCAGGGGCCTCACTTGGTTATCAATGTGGTGGAACTGGACTGGGGATAGGCAGTAATGCGCACAAAGATAGTCGTCCTCGGCATCGTCATTCTTTGATGTCTCGACATCTTGGCTCCCCAATACCTCCGTCTATGAAGCCATGTCTAGCTCTCACTTCGAGACGCCGCTTGAATGTCGTTGGAACACATCCGAATTCTTGGATCACGCCGTCTCCTTATGTCGCATGTGCACCATTTGCATGCCACCCTGTCATGCATTACACGAGCATACTCATCCTACTTGATGCCAGAATTTATGGTTTTAACCCTCTCGTTTATATAGAAGAAAGAATACTGAAATTCCTTGGACCCCTTGTGCACATAATAAAAGATGGGATAAAATCTTGCCGAGGATGACACAAAAAACATACCATGTTCAGATGCAGCTTCATTCAACAATTTTGACCACATTTCTTGATGGACATATGTATTTCCTTGGTGCTAAAGAACAACATTGTTTGTTCACCTCATCGAAAAATTTCGAAATATTCCACCTACACGCATGCATGTCTCGCGACCACGTCGTCCGCCCTCTGTCAATTTGCCACTCTTTTTCTTTCTTTTTTTGTGGGTAACATTATTATTATTATTTGCACTAATCAACCTCTAACTGCGTCATGCATGAGCGTCCCATCAACCCGTTTCTTACACTTTGATTCCTCGCAAGCGTAGCTACGGCATAAGCGCCGGATTCATCTGTCTCATTTTACTTTTACCATTATTTCTCAGGATTTGTGTAGAATGACCAAAATATTTGAATCCTATGGTTTTGACTGTGTAGGATTTTTAATTTTTTATTGAAGAGTGTTTTGATTTGTAAGATTGTGTTTCATTCTTAATTTTTTCCCCACTATTTGGGCTTGGCCCAAACACAAGAATTTCTCCTAACGATGTCTATCTCCCATACCCCCATAATTCTAAAAAAATCCTCCCATACACCCATTCTAGCATAGATACGTGCATTTCTGTCTAAAAAAGGATACATCATGCAAGTGCTGAAAAAATGCATCGTGCATGTCCTCCTTTTATTTAATAGGAAACGTTTTAAAAAATTAACACGTGGATGTGAGCCGACAGGTACACCACCTCCATACTCAATGTCAAAACTTATCCATTCTTCTCCACCTCCATCGCTTCTGTTCTATTCTATCGCTATCCATCTCGGCATCTGTTTTCTTCTCCGATAGACATCGCCGCCTACCCAGGACTTTCCCTGAGCGCCGCCATCACAGCAACCCATCTCCAGCTCCTCTCCCCCTTGCCACGGTGAGAGGCCATAAGGCCACCTCCAGAAGAAGCCCTGCGGCGGCAGGGCGGCAGGGCCTCTCCTCGTCTCCCGGCACGTTGTGGTGCGCCCCCTCCCCCTCTCCCCCTCGCGGTTGTGAGCCCGGTGCTGCAGTCTGGTGGCGTGTCCCTCGGTGGCATGCCGACCGATGGAGTGGCAGATCCGTGGCGGCAGCTCCCATGGTCGCGCCTCCCGTGACTTCCCCCCCACACGGAGCACTCCTCGCCACGACGCCACCCCTCCCCTTCCGCCACCACCGACAGTTGCTTGCGGTGCGACGCGCGTCCTCGATCTACACAGCATCCTGGCTCCACCCCACCCCCTCCCCTCCATCCTCAACCTCCCGACCTTCCCCGGTGACAACGGCTCGGCGAGGCCATGCCCGCGCCTCTTCTCTGGCTGGCTATGATGTTGCTGTGGCCACAATCGATTTGTAATCTGTCATTAGAGTATAATGCACATTCGGAATGTTCCGCTGCATGTCTGTTCCTCCTTGCCACAATCAATTTCTAATCGGTCATTAATGTATGAATCATGCATGTCTAAATATCTGGCTGCATATGTCCGTCCCTCCTTTGCTCATTTTGAAGCCCTTTGTTCTCACCTCTGTTTTTAGGCGCCTTGATGATATTCCAGATAAGTTGCGTATATGAACTGATGTGAATCGGTCCAAAAAAGCAAGGTGGGACTATTTAACATGATTTTTTTTGGCAAACATGAAATATGGGTGAACCACACGGCAAGTCTCATGGGCCCCTAAGGAAAGGCCTGCAACAATGTGGCCCAGGATTGGTGAGGCACGAACAAGACCCAGCTAGTCTGCGTGACGGGAATACGGGTTCTAATTAGTACCACCTCGCGGACTGCGTGTTTCAAATTAGTACCATCTCGGATTGTAACAAAATATACGGGTGAACGGATGAAAAAATTGAATAAATGCACCTTGCTTTATTAGTAGGTATAGATACGTATTTCAAAACTAGACTTTTTTTCTATCAAATCGGTGAATATGTAATAATCTACTTTGATCGTGTGGCAACGCATTGGCACATTGCTAGTAGTTATTATAATTTTTTGGACACCAGACAAACGGTGGAGTACATATACGAAGAGAAGAGGCGCACGCACGCAGTCGGCCTCTCACTGTCTCGCACACATGAGTGTTACGTAAAGGCGACGTTAACAAATAAACCCTAAAACCCTAGGTGCAAGATTTCTACATTCGCGGGTACCGGGTACGTGGTGGAGCACCTTTGTAGGAATAGTCAGCTCGCGTGATAATTTGATCCGTAGGAGTTGATGGTCGGGACCACAGGTGAACGACTTGGAGCGCGGTGGCTCGCCAGTTGCCACAGTTCGAGTAGCCACGTTTAAAATATCATTTTTCTAGCGGGGTTAGGAGTTCCGATTTTCAATGGTGCGTTATAAGTAGTAAGTAGTTTTCAGAACGATTAGTATGGAGCGAAAATGGAATTCATAGTACTACGTACCTCCTTGGCGTATGGTTGTATGGTTTTTTTTTGCGATGGAGGTTGTATGGGTTTATGTTGCGAGATGTTGAACCTGGTAGTTCTAGGGCAAATACTATGGTTTAGATTTAGATGCTGGTTTTCAGTAATGAAAATCGGAAGGGAAACCCTTCTTTGATTAAAAAAAACTACTACCTCCATTCTGGTTTACTAGTCCCCATCGTACTTTGGGTCAAAGTTTGTCCATGAATTTTACTTGTAAAATGTGAATGGAAAACGAGATTTTTTTATACCCAAACAAAAAAGGACTGGAGGGAGTGATTGCTCTCACACGGACGCGACCTCTCATAGCGCAAGCATTGAACCGGCGCGTCGGCCAAGAGGGCCGCACTTGGTGCAGGCCCGACTGAGCACGCCTCCTCGCCGTGTGCAACCAGCTTAAGACTGCCCCGCCTGCCTTCATTGAATCCGCGCGTGTGCCGGCAACACATCCTTCTACGAGCCGGCAGGCATTTTAGAACACAAAAAATGACTAAAATATAATTAATTTACGCATGGTCTTGACTTGTTGTGCTCGCACTGGTAGCA
This sequence comes from Aegilops bicornis, assembly GCA_021605145.1. Classification (NCBI taxonomy): domain Eukaryota; kingdom Viridiplantae; phylum Streptophyta; class Magnoliopsida; order Poales; family Poaceae; genus Aegilops; species Aegilops bicornis. Next base: position 561,367,138 of record CM038673.1, on the reverse strand, counting down.
GGAACTAGTAGAGGTTTTTCTTTATTTATAACTCTCCTCACATTTTTTTTTGGCTTTGAAATGAATCATGGTTGTGGACATTATGTATGAAATGTGCAGATATCTGTGAACATGAGTTTGATGTGGAAGTTGAACTTGGAATGTCGGGCTTGCGCGTGAACTATACCATGTCCAATGCTTCGTCTGTTAATGTTTGGAAAGTAATTGCTGTTATTACATGACCCGGAAAAAAAACATTTTGTGCCACAGTCAGGGGCTGACCACTGAGCTCACTCAGGCCCCGCTGGGCGGGCCAGAGTTTAGTAGATGCACGGACATCACAACAGGCATGCTGACTGATAAACATTTGAACCTAGCTATTATGAAGGAAATTTTGTATTGACAACAGTTTTAGATAGCAGGAGATGCCTAGCCTGCTCTGCCTCTGCTAGCTTATTTCTGGCTTCTTCCATCTCTTCTTTGGCTTGGGTGAAGAGAGCATTTGATTGCTCTTTTCGCTTCTTCAGGAACTCAGCTACATTCTCAAGGGTTGTTGCACGCTTTATTTCAGCCTTTACTAATGCCACGAGGACACGAACAGCTGACGACTCCACCTGGCTTGTGTGTAATCCAGCATCATCTGGGAATTTGCACCTTGTGTCTAATCTAGCATCATTAGGGAACTGGAACCTTGTGTGTAATCCAGCCTCATTTTGGAAACATGATCTCGAGGTTGACCATACTTCCCTCCTTGCAGGAACTGCATCCTGACATGAAGTTACTTCTTTTTAGATCAATACTCAGAGCAACCTAGATCCATTTAGTAGAAGCCAGATAAACAGAACTCGGAGAAGTGAATTCAAAATGAAAAAATATAAAAACAGACTATAAGGTGAGAACACCCACTTCCTACATCAAGCTAAAAACAAAAGCATTAGGACGATTAAGACTCTTCTTATTACACATCGAAGAACACCACGCTTAAGAGAAACAGAAACTACAACATATACACATCGAAGAACACGAGGCTACACGGAAGTAATTGAAAATGTGTTACTTACCAAAACTCGTTTTACAGGTTCGGTGCAGCTCCTCTTTAACTTGCCACACTCCTTGAAGATGTCCCGAATATCCCGTGTTTGGTCTTCATTGCTCCTCTGCATGTTCGCACTTTTCGTGGTTTTAAAATCTCAACATGGCAAGAAAAATATACTACTAGTAATACTCACAAGATCTTGTGGGCAACATTAAAGCACTCGTCTGCCATGTTAGAGCATCTCCAACAGAATCGCAACGCGCGGCGCTTTAAAAAAGCGTTTACAGTGCTGAGATCGAGAAGTAGATAGAGTAGAGGATAGTTCTTAGCATAGATAGATAAAAAAAGATAATTCAACTACTCCTCGTCATCTGAATCCTCCTCGGTGATGTCCTCCTCTGACGTCTGACTGTAGGCGTGAAGATACCGATCGTCGTCGGATTCCCAGGGCAACGCTGCTCCTAGCCTCATGTTGAATTGAGCGTCCTCTTTTCGCCTACGCTTGTCCTCGTGATAGCAGCTCGCTGCGCCCTCCTCTTATCCCCCTCCGCCCTCCTTTGCGCGTAGAACTCGCGCTTGTTGATGATGTCCTGCGGGAAGTGTTGGCGCCATAGCACCATGGCTTCCTCGTCCATCTCGGCGATGCCGAGACGGTGCTCCCGCCTCCGGTTGTCGTGACGATCTTCGTCGGTGCTAAGCCGCGGCAGAGGCGCGAGCTCCTGCACCCGCTCCCGCGTCGGCACGTTGGGGAAGTTCAATGTTCTATGAGGCCACCGGAGGCGCCACGCCGCCGCGTCGTACGCGCGGGCGGCCTCGTTGGCGGTGTCGAAATTGCCGAGGTCGAGGCGCATCTCGCGGAACTAGATCTCGGCGGAGAAGCCGCCGGAGGGGCGCGCGCGGACGCCGCGGTATCCCCAAGTTCCCCGGCGACGCGGCAGCATGGTGGCGCGGCGGCGGCGAGGCGAAAATGAGCGGGCAGAGAGCGGTGGCAAGGCACAGAGCAGTGGGAGGGCGTTGGATTTTATAAAGCGCGCCGGACGCTGCGCGCCAAAACTAGCGCACGCCCGGCCGCTTTTTCCCGAGCGCACGTGATCCTTTCCCGGCGTCTCTGCTGTCTCTACTCTCTTCTCTATTGTTATATTTATTTTATATTTAGTATTTAATATCTATCTCTACTTCCTTTACTGTCTACTTTTTTTCTCTATACTTTTTTTTCTTGCAATATAGGCCGTCCGATTTATATCTGACAGATAGGAAGGAAACAAATGGGAATTTTGCAAAAAGATACCCATACCCCTCTCTAGATTTGCAAATAAGGCCTTCCCTCGTTCATCCTTCTCTCCCACAAGATAAACTACTCATACAAATGCATCTTGATGCGTGCAACGCATGGGCATCTTGCTAGTTCTAAAACCTTTCCATCATTTGCCACACTACTGGTTGCGTATGAAAAACCTACCCAAGCACAAATAGCGATACAGGAGTGACGCACAATTACAAGCTGATATTCTGTTGGACAATGGATGCTATAACCAATTACTTTTACGGGAACAATAGCACCCAGGAAATTTGAAGGGTAGGTATGAACAAAATTGTAACAGCACATGTACTGCTAAGTGATTCAATACACACATTACCAATCGAGGAGGAGAACGATGGTCGCGGCGGTCTCTGTGAGTCATGGTCGACAACGGGAGTCAGTTCATTGTCCATGACGGTGGTACTTCTGCGCTTGGCGTCGGCTTCCGGGAAGCATATCCGAGACCGTGGAAGACGATGCCGGGGAAAAGGCTCCGTGTACGACGATGACGGTGGACTGCTCCAGTCTGGCGTCTGAGGTCATCGATGAGGCTGATGCGCGGTGGACGAAAAGTGCGCCGATGTAAAGGGAGGAGCACGAAGGCTGCGGTGCCGTGGAGAAGTCTATTATGCGGTGGGGATAGAAAATGGGGAGTATTCATGTGTACTACTGGGTGCCGTGGTGGGGTTGGCTGGGTAGGGTGAACTGAGTTACGAAAACAGCCCCTACCAAGCGCCATCCGTAGGCCTGTTCTCAAGGCTATGATGGTAACTTCCCACCGCTTTCGAATCGGGTCGTGGGAGATTTTCCTGCCGACCTCAAAATTTTGTGACACTGGACTCCCCGTGTGGCGTGTTGAGTGATTCGGCTAAGGAACTAGCTAGTAGTAGTAGTAAACTCTGCATATTAGGTTTGACCAAAGTCAAACTTCCTAAAGTTTGACCAAGTTTATACAAAAATATAAAAATTTACCATAACAATTATGTATGATGTGAGAGTACATTCAATAATGAATCTAATGGTATTTATTTGTTATTGTATATGTTAATATTTTTTGTATAAACTTTCTGAGAGTTTACAAAACTTGACTTTAACCAATGCTAATACGCGGACTTAAATAAAAACGTAGGGAGTACACATTTGTTTTCTTAGTTTGTAGTGAACTAATCATTTGTTGAAATTGTGAAATAAATATATTAGGCTATTGACTTCGAATGCAATGGACTATACAATTCAATAGTTACAATCATTGTCGAATCCCAAGATGTATACAAGGTCTATAGTACTTCACAACATGCTCAAACTCACATAATCCTAGTCAAATGACAATCTAAATGCATTTCATAGTTATTACTTTGTAGGATGCAACAAAAACAACCATAACTCTACATCAGCCATTGGCCCTGTTTGGATACTCTAACACAGTTAGAGTTAGAGTTATTTTCTAACCCACTCTAACCCAAATAAGCACCTCTCCATCGGGATAGTTGGGTTAGATGGAACTAACCCACTCTAACCCTCCCTGTTTGGATACTTTTGGGTTATTTGAGCCCCCAACTAACCCAAACTAGCTCTAACCCCATGATCCTAACAGGGCCATTATAGAAGCAACATGTTTACATATCCCAATGTGTGAATAAAATGTGCAGAGAGAGCTTTTGAAGATGGAGCAGATAGGGCGGGAAATATTGTATTTATGTGGACGAGAGAGTAGGAGACAAACCTAACGAGACAGAGGGAGAGAGATAGAGAGAGAAAGAGAGAGGAAGAAGTTAGGTCTGTGAGAAAGATGGAGACATGTAATATACGTGAGATGCGTGTGCATCCAGATTCTGTATACGTGGAAGGAGAAGAGACAAGATGTTTGATGAGAGAGCTGGAAAAACATGGACGAGAGGGGAAGGATCTCGTGGGTTGAGGGATTGACAATTTTGTGCGGGGGAGAGAGGGATTGGTAATCTTGTGCAAGAGAGAGAGAGAGGGTGGGGGGAGGAGTCAGTCAGCCATCGTCACATCACCCTGCTTCCAAATGACCCCGCATTCTCTAGCGCGGTGTGGTCGCCGTCTTTGATCTGCTCGATGCCCTCTTTGAAGATTGAGGTGTTGTGCATGTTGGGGTGCAAAGAAGCACAAGCGAGAGTGGTCGCCGTATAACCTTGGATGGGGATGAATTGTGTGCTCGGGGGAGAGTGTGTGTGTGTGTGTGTGTGTTTGTGTGTGTGTGTGTGTGTGTGTGTGTGTGTGTGTGTTGTGCTGCGTGTGTCTGTATGTGTGTGTGTGAGAGAGAGAGAGATATTGAGAGAAAACAAACCTAAGGAGAGAAATGGGTATTCACAAAGAGATTGTGCGGGCCTTAAGGTGGGTAGGGGCCGGGTGAGGGTGTCAAAATGTGCGCGTTGATGCATGTGTTGCATGCGACCGTGCGAGGGACGGACGAATCGAGAGAGATGGTTGTTGTGTTACGGAAGCTCCTCTCTCTCTGTCTCTCTCTCTCCCTCTCTCTCTCTATCTCACACACACACACAAGTAAACTAGAAGACCGTTCTCTCATGTATACACAATGTATCAGCATATCTGTCTATGTCTCACTCATGCATGATCATTTGCACATTCACGACTCTCTATGTCTGTACCACACGCACACCTTCTCCACATTGCCCTTCCGCTACAACACACATATGGACACATACACACGTTCTCTCTTAGTCACACACACAAAATCAGTATTAAAAAAAACTAGGGCGCACCTAAAACGTCCAAATCCAAATAAACACGAACTGGAGCTAAATTCAAATATATGGAAATATTGCAGCGTCAAGAACTTTCCTAGGAAAAAAAGTTGAGTAATATTCGAGGATTGTTTTCACACACACAAAAAGGTTCGGTGGATGTCCTTCGAGCGTGACACGGTGACGCACCGTTCGATCGACTGCGCGGCCACGGTTCACGCGCTTGCACAGGATTCCGTATCGTGGCTGTGGTACTAACTAATAAAAGCGCTGCCTAAGCCTAATGTCTACGTGCACTAGTACGGTTTTCTTTTAAGTTTGACCAACCTTATATAAAACTAAAGTAAGCTCCCACACGCGCACTCATCAATATGCCGCCGCCGCCGTTGCGCATGCCGGCGCCCGCCTGCTCCGGTTAACAATTTCTCACCCATCACTGTCGTGTCGCCGCCATCCCTGTGCCATGAAGCCGAAGGCTCGCCCGCTCACGTCGTCTGCAGTCCCTCCTCGCGATGCCGCCGCGCTGCCAAGCATGCGAGCAGCTGGTGGAGCCGCGTCTATGCACGCAGCATATGAAGAGGAGGACGAGCGTGTGCTCCAGCACGCCGGCGAGGAGGAACTAGCGTGTCATTGTCATCTCCGCCCGCGCGGAGGAGGCGAGCATGGTGGCTGTCGCGGCGGAAGCCAATCGCACGCGCGTCGAGCCCGCAAACCAGGTGCGGACACGGAATCTACCTTCGAGTCCTTGAATGCCACATGGATCCTGCAATCTGAAGGAGCAATTTGGGTTAGTCGACTCATGTGAGCCGTTTGATGCAACATGGATGGCTAGAAGGACTTCTTCCACCTCTTCTGCCGTCTTCTTCCTTCGCTCCGTCGAACTTCTTTCACAAATCGACTGACCCAAATTATACTACTAGTACGAACGTATTAAATGCAGTAGGAACACGAAGATACGAAAGATAGTACCAACTGCAAGAAGAACTATAGTAAGACATAGTACTAGTACTACTGTACGTACTAAAGAGTTCAAATAACGAGAAAGAACATACTAAACATAGTTCTAATGAAGCCTCAGCACAACACACCCTTGAAAATAAACTAAGCAACTAGTCCGCTTGACACTGCAGTAGAACTAGCATGAGCGACGGCACTGCCACCTACTCGGAGTCCGAGTCCACGTCCTCGACTTCGTCCTCGTCCCTCTTCCTCTTCCTCGTCACCGACGCTTCTTTGCTTGAACCGGACACTGGGCTCTGCTTCTTCATCCAACCCTTATAGATATTTAAACAAAGGTAGGCATCCATCGTTGCGTACAGGATGTGATCTTCATCTAATATCTTCTACTCCCATGCATGATGAAACTCGTGATGAGGTTTCTTCAGTTTAGCGTACGAATGATCAACCATGGCTGCTGCCAGGGTCAGCATTGAAGTTTGAGAGGAGGACACCAGGCTTGCCTTCTGGAGATCGAAGGGCTGGCCTACAAAGAGACCTATCTAACGCAGGACATCCCTGTCGTTCTTAAAGCCTACAATAATGAATTTCACTCTTTCGTCCTTGAGGAAGCTCTTAAAATCCTCGCACTCAACGTCGGCATGGCATATGTGGTAGACCAAGCAAACGTTATGTACGCAAACCTGGATCACGGCGGGCTTCTTCCTCTCTTCATCCTTTAGATCCTTCTCTCGTCCCAGGACTGTGGTGTACTCAACATCTAGCCCAGCGACTGATACGTCTCCAACGTATCTATAATTTTTGATTGCTCCATGCTATATTATCTATTGTTTTGGACTATATTGGGCTTTATTTTCCACTTTTATATTACTTTTGGGACTAACCTATTAACCGGGGGCCCAGCCCAGAATTGCTGTTTTTTGCCTATTTCAGTGTTTCGAAGAAAGAATATCAAACGGAGTCCAAACGGAATGAAATCTTCAGGAACGGGATTTTCTCATCGGATAAGACCCAGGAGACTTGGACCCTCCGTCAAGAAAGCTCTAAGGCGGCCACGAGGGTGGAGGGCGCGCCCCCCTACCTCGTGGGCCCCTCGAGGCTCCATCGACGTACTTCTTCCTCCTATATATACCTACCTACCCCCGTCAGATCAGATATGGAGCCAAAAACCTAATTCCATCGCCGCTACTTTCTGTATCCACGAGATCCCATCTTGGGGCCTGTTCCGGAGCTCCGCCGGAAGGGGACTCCACCACGGAGGGCTTCTACATCATCATCATAGCCTCTCCGATGAAGTGTGAGTAGTTTACCTCAGACCTTCGGGTCCATAGTTAGTAGCTAGATGGCTTCTTCTCTCTTTTTGGATCTCAATACAATGTTCTCCCCCTCTCCCGTGGAGATCTATTCGATGTAATCTTCTTTTTGCGGTGTGTTTGTTGAGACCGATGAATTGTGGGTTTATGATCAAGATTATCTATGAGCAATATTTGAATCTTTTCTGAATTCTTTTATGTATGATTGAGTTATCTTTACAAGTCTCTTGAATTATCCGCTTGGTTTTGGCCAACTAGATTGGTAGTTCTTGCAATGGGAGAAGTGTTTAGCTTTGGGTTCAATCTTGCGGTGTCCTTTCCCGATGTGATGGGGCAGCAAGGCACGTATTGTATTGTTGCCATCGAGGATAACAAGATGGGGTATTTATCATATTGCATGAATTTATCCCTCTACATCATGTCATCTTGCTTAAGGCGTTACTCTGTTTTCATTAACTTAATACTCTAGATGCATGCTGGATAGCGGTCAATGAGTGGAGTAATAGTAGTAGATGCAGGCAGGAGTCGGTCTACTTGTCTCAGACGTGATACTCTCATAACTATGCTCAATTCTGTCAATTGCTCAACAGTAATTCGTTCACCCGCCGTAAAATACCTATGCTCTTGAGAGAAGCCACTAGTGAAATCTATGGCCCCCGGGTCTATTTTCATCATATTAATCTTCCTACGCTTTATTATTGCTTTGCTCTTTAATTTTATTTTTACTTTTACTTTGCATCTTCATACCAAAAATACCAAAAATATTATCTATCATCTCTATCAGATCTCACTCTTGTAAGTGACCGTGAAGGGATTGACAACCCCTATTCGCGTTGGTTGCGAGGAGCTATTTGCTTTGTGTAGGTACGAGGGACTCATGGCGTGGCCTCCTCTTGGATTGATACCTTGGTTCTCAAAAACTAAGGGAAATACTTACGCTTCTCTGCTGCATCATCCTCTCCTCTTCGGGGAAAACCAACGCAAGCTCAAGACGTAGCAAGAAGGATTTCTGGCGCCGTTGCCGGGGAGTCTATGCACAAGTCAACATACCAAGTACCCATCACAATCCCTTATCTCTTGCATTACATTATTTGCCATTTGCCTCTCATTTTCCTCTCCCCCACTTCACCCTTGCCATTTTATTCGCCCTCTCTTTCCGTTCGCCTCTTTTTCGTTTGCTTGTGTTGCAATTTGCCTTCTATGTGCTTGCATCTTTGCTTGCTAAAAATCTATTGTTATGGATCCTCATCCCCTTGCTAATCTTTTTAAGAGATCCAATTATGATGAACCAATTGCTAGTGAGTTTCGTGCACTAGATTATATTCATGAGGTTTTGCTTGAAATTCGTGAATCTGAAAATTGTGATGAAGAAATTTATGAAAATATTCACGATAGCTCCTTGAATAAAAAGCATGATTGCAATGATTTTACTATAAAGTCTCTTAATGACAATTGTGCTAATAATATGCAAAACCCTAAGCTTGGGGATGCTAGTTTTTCTATGCCTACTACTTGTTGCAATGATCATGATTGGGGTGATTCTTCTTATGATCTTGAAAATTTATTTAAGCCCCATGATGAATATGATATTGATAATAATGTTTGCAATAATATTTAAAGTGGGTTTGGAAGAGTGTCAACTTTATATCCCACATATTTTGAGAATGTTCAATCTTATGGTATTTTTGATAAAAGTGGGTTTGGAGAGGTCATGACTTTAGTTAATGATAATCCCACTATTTTGGAAGAGTGTCAACTTCGCATGCATGTGGATCGTGTTGAGAATATGTTATGTGATAGCTATATTGTTGAATTTTCTTATGATCCTACATGTAATTATTATGAGAGAGGAAAATATGGTCGTAGAAATTTTCATGTTACTAAATTACCTCTCGTTATGTTGAGAGTGCTATTGTTTCTTTCCGCTTCCTTGCATATGCTAATTCTTGCTTATCTTGATAATTTGTTTGTGTATAATATGCCTATGCATAGGAATTATGTTAGACATAGATGTGTTTGTCACGTGTTTTATGATGCTCTCTTCGCGCTTCAATTCTTGTCTTTCTTGTGAGCATCATTAAAATTATCAATGCCTAGCTAAAAGGCTTTAAAGAAAAGCGCTTGTTGGGAGACAACCCAATATTTTTCCTTGATGTTATTCAATACATCTTTGTTCTAGCCTCTGGTTAGATGTGTTTTTATGTTTTAATTAGTGCTTTTGCCAAGTTAAACCTATAGGATCTTCTTGGATGATGGTTATTTGGTCTTGCTGTAATTTCCAGAAACTTTCTGTTCACGAAAACAATTGTTAAAAATCACCAGAACGTGATAAAATACTGATTCCAATTGATGCTGATCAATAAAAAAATTGTCTAGGTCTTCCTATCTTGGATGAATGTTTAGAGTTCTAGAAGTTTGCGTTAGTTACAGATTACTACAGACTGTTCTGTTTTTGACAGATTCTGTTTTTCGTGTGTTGTTTGCTTATTTTGATGAATCTATGGCTCGTAAAATAGTTTATGATCCATAGGGAAGTTGGAATAAAGTAGGTTTAACACTAATATAAATAAATAATAAGTTCATTACAGTACCTTGAAGTGATCTTTTGTTTTCTTTCGCTAATGGAGCTCACGAGAATTCTGTTGATTTTTGTGTTGTGAAGTTTTCAAGTTTTGGGTGAATTTTTTTGATGGATTATGGAACAAGGAGTGGAAAGAGCCTAAGCTTGGGGATTCCCATGGCACCCCCAAGATAATCCAAGGACACCAAAAGTCAAAGCTTGGGGATGCCCGGAAGGCATCCCCTCTTTAAATCCACGTCCATCGGTAACTTTACTTGGAGCTATATTTTTATTCACCACATGATATGTGTTTTGCTTGGAGCGTCTTGTATTATTTGCGTCTTTGTTTGTTAGTTTACCACAATCATACTTGCTGTACACACATTTTGAGAGAGCCATACATGAATTGGAATTTGTTAGAATATTCTATGTGCTTCACTTATATCTTTTGAGCTTGATAGTTTTTGCTCTATGTGCTTCACTTATATCTTTTGAGCTTTATAGTTTTGCTCTAGTACTTCACTTATATGTTTTAGAGCACGGTGGTGGATTTGTTTTTAAAGAAACTATTGATCTCTCATGCTTCACTTAGATTATTTTGAGAGTCTTAAATAGCATGATAATTTGCTTAATAATAATATGCTTGGTATTCAAGATTTGTAAAACTTTCTTTTGAGTGCGTTGAATACTAAGAAAAGTTTGATGATTGATAATTGTTTTGAGATATGGAGGTGATAATATTAGAGTCATGCTAGTTGAGTAGTTGTGAATTTGAGGAATACTTGTGTTAAAGTTTGTGATTCCCGTAGCATGCACGTATGGTGAACCGTTATGTGATGAAGTCGGAGCATGATTTATTTATTGATTGTCTTCCTTATGAGTGGCGGTCAGGGACAAGCGATGGTCTTTTCTTACCAATCTATCCCCCTAGGAACATGCGTGTAATACTTTTCTTTGATAACTTGTAGATTTTTGCAATAAGTATATGAGTTCTTTATGACTAATGTTGAGTCCATGGATTATACGCACTTTTCTCACCCTTCCACCATTGCTAGCCTCTCTAATATCGTGCACTTTTCGCCGGCATCATACACCCACCTTAAACCTTCCTCAAAACAGCCACCATACCTACCTATCATGGCATTTCCATAGCCATTCCGAGATATATTGCCATGCAACTTTCCACCGTTCCGTTTATTATGACACGCTCCATCATTGTCATATTGCTTAGCATGATCATTTAGTTGACATCGTATTTGTGGCAAAGCCGTCGTTCATAATTCTTTCATACATGTCACTTATGAATCATTGCATATCCCGGTACACCGCCGGAGGCACACATATAGAGTCATATTTTGTTCTAAGTATCGAGTTGTAATTGTTGAGTTGTAAGAACAATAAAAGTGTGATGATCATCATTTTTAGGAGCATTGTCCCAAGTGAGGAAAGGATGATGGAGACTATGATTCCCCCATAAGTCGGGACGAGACTCCGGACAAAAAAAAAAGAAAAGAGGCAGAAAAAAGGAAAAGGCCCAATAAAAAAATGAGAGAAAAAGAGAGAAGGGACAATGTTACTATCCTTTTACCACACTTGTGCTTCAAAGTAGCACCATGATCTTCATAATAGAGTCTCTCGTTTTGTCACTTTCATATACTAGTGGGAATTTTTCATTATAGAACTTGGCTTGTATATTCCAATGATGGGCTTCCTCAAATTGCCCTAGGTCTTCGTGAGCAAGCGAGTTGGATGCACACCCACTTAGTTTCTTTTGTTGATCTTTCATATACGTATAGCTCTTGTGCATCCATTGCATGGCAATCCCTACTCACTCACATTGATATCTATTGATGGGTGAGGGAGTCCTGGACTAGGGGGTGTCCGGATAGCCGAACTATCATCTTTGGCCGGACTCCTAGACTATGAAGATACAAGATTGAAGACTTCGTCCCGTGTCCGGATGGGACTTTCCTTGGCGTGGAAGGCAAGCTTGGCGATACGGATATGTAGATTTCCTACCATTATAACCGACTACAGTAACCCTAACCCTATTCAAAGTGTCTATATAAACCGAAGGGTTTTAGTCCGTGGATCGAAGAACGATCATACCATAGGCTAGCTTCTAGGGTTTAGCCTCTCGATCTCGTGGTAGATCTACTCTTGTACTACCCATATCATCAATATTAATCAAGCAGGAGTAGGATATTACCTCCATCGAGAGGGCCCGAACCTGGGTAAAAACATCGTGTCCCTTGTCTCCTGTTACCATCCGCCTAGACACGCAGTTTGGGACCCCCTACCCGAGATCCGCCGGTTTTGACACCGACATTGGTGCTTTCATTGAGAGTTCCTCTGTGCCGTCACCGATAGGGCCCGATGGCTCCTTCCGATCATCAACAACAACGCAGTCCAGGGTGAGACTTTTCTCCTCGGACAGATCTTCGTATTCGGCGGCTTTGCACTGCGGGCCAATTCGCTTGGCCATCTGGAGCAGATCGAAAGCTACGCCCCTGGCCATCAGGTCAGATTTGGAAGCTTGAACTATACGGCCGATGTCCGCGGAGACTTGATCTTCGACGGATTCGAACCACAGCCGAGCGTGCAGAACTGTCTCGATGGGCACGATTTAGCTCTGCCGCCTAACAGTGCCCTGGAGGCCGCACCAGTGCCCGCTCCGACCCTTAATCCGGAGCCGGTTTTGCCGATCGAGGACGGTCGGTTGGACACCGCCTCGGGGGCTACGATCTCTACGGCGATTGAGCCGAACTCCATCCCTGTCCTTTGCGAAGACCGTGTCTCCAGGGTGTCGAACTCCTCTCCGGACTCCGAACCCTCCGCGCCCCTGCCAATCGAATCCGATTGGGCGACAGTCATGGAGTTCACTGCCGCGGACATCTTTCAACACTCGCCCTTTGGCGACATCCTGAATTCACTAAAGTCTCTCTCTTTATATGGAGAGCCGTGGCCGGACTATGGTCAGGAAGGTTGGGATACGGACGATGAAGAAATTCAACGCCCACCCACCACCCACTTTGTAGCCACTGTCGATGATTTAACCGACATGCTCGACTTCGACTCCGAAGACATCGACGGTATGGACGATGATGCCGGAGACGACCAAGAACCAGCGCCTACAGGGCACTGGAAGGCCACCTCATCATATGACATATACATGGTGGACATCCCAAAAGATGGGAATGGCGATGGAACGGCGGAGGATGACCCCTCCAAGAAACAACCCAAGCGCCGACGTCGTGGCGCCGCTCTAAATCCCGCCATAGTAAAACGGCGATTCCGCACGGGAGACAATAAAACCCCGGACAAGGTCTGAAGATGACCCCTCCGGCAGGACTCAGCGCAGGAGGAGGGAGAAGCAACTCTACACGACAAAGGCGGCAGAAAGAGAGGTAGAGGACGATAATTATGCGCCCCTCCGAAGACGAGGCAAGCCTCGACGACGAATTAATGCGTGCTGAGAGGACCCCGTCGAACAAGAGCGTTTTAAACACAGGCTCATGGCCACGGCAAGCAGCCTCAAGAAAGCGTAAACAGCTTAGAGCTGACCAAGACCTGCTAGGCGACAAATGGATCAAGTCCTTGCAGCTGAAGAGTATGAACTCGAACGCCTCCAAAAGCTACCCCAAACACAGGCTGTTGCCTCGATCGAGGAGGAAGCACCCCACGTCACCAACAAGATGACATGGCAGATCGCCACCCTGCGGGTCAGCGACAGAAGCCTCTCGGCCTCCGCTCAAGCCACGCCCGACGCCGCTCAAAAGTACCAAGGCACGGGAGAACGCGCCGGACTTGCGAGATATATTGGAGGATAAGGCAAAACAATCGATCTACAGATCGTGCGGGCGCCCAACAACTCGGGATGATTACCGTCACGCCGGATACAGCAACCCCGGCCGGGCCGAACACAGTAGACAAAGCTCATATGAGCTACGTCGTGACATAGCCCAATACAGAGGTGCCGCACACCCACTATGCTTCACAGATGAAGTAATGGATCATCAAATCCCTGAGGGCTTCAAACCCGTAAACATCGAATCATACGATGGTACCACAGATCCTCAAGGGTCCGGATCGAGGATTATCTCCTTCATATCCACATGGCCCGCGGTGATGATCTACATGCCATCAAATACCTCCCACTCAAGCTTAAAGGACCAGCTCGGCATTGGCTCAACAGCTTGCCAGCAGAGTCAATCGGTTGTTGAGAGGACCTGGAAGCCGCATTCCTTGATAACTTCCAGGGCACATATGTGCGACCACCAGACGCCGATGACCTAAGCCAAATAATTCATCAGCCGTAAGAATCGCCGACAGTTACGGACGCGGTTCCTAACAAAGAAAAATCAGATCGCCGATCGTCCGGATGCGAGGCGCTTAGCAGCCTTCAAACACAACATCCGTGACGAGTGGCTAGCCCGGCACCTAGGACAAGAAAAGCCGAAATCCATGGCAGCCCTCACCACACTCATGACCCGCTTTTGCGCGGGAGAGGACAGCTGGCTAGCTCGAAGCAACAGCTTGGCCAAACACCCTGGTAGTTCGGATACCAAGACAGCAATAGCAGGTCGCATCGCAACAAGCATAAACGCCGCATTAACGATGACAATGGTGAAGATACGAAAGTAAATGCCGGATTCAGAGGCTCTAAACCCGGTCAGCGGAAGAAACCATTCAAAAGAAATACCCAGGGTCCGTCCAACTTGGACCGAATACTCGATCGCTTGTGCCAGATACATGGCACCCCTGAAAAACTAGCCAACCACACCAACATGGATTGTTGGGTGTTCAAGCAAGCAGGCAAGCTAAGCGCCAAAAACAACGACAGGGGGCTGCATAGCGATGACGAGGAAGAGCCCCGGCCGCCGAACAATAGAGGACAGAAGGGCTTTCCCACACAAGTGCGGATGGTGAACATGATATACGCAACCCACATACCCAAAAGGGAGAGGAAGCGCGCGCTAAGGGACGTATATGCGTTGCAGCCAGTCGCCCCGAAGTTCAACCCATGGTCCTCCTGCCCGATCACCTTTGATCGAAGGGACCACCCCACTAGCATCCGTCACGGCGGTTTCGCCGCATTGGTTCTTGAACCAATTATTGACGGATTTCACCTCACCAGAGTCCTCATGGACGGCGGCAGTAGCCTGAACCTGCTTTATTAGGATACAGTGCGCAAAATGGGCATAGACCCCTCAAGGATTAAACCCACAAAGACGACCTTTAAAGGCGTCATACCAGGTGTAGAGGCCAATTGTACAGGCTCGCTTACACTCGAAGTGGTCTTGGATCCCGGATAACTTCCGGCGAAGAGTTAGTCTTCGACATAGTCCCGTTCTGAAGCGGCTATCACGCACTGCTTGGACGAACCGCATTTGCAAAGTTCAATGCGGTGCCGCACTACGCATACCTCAAGTTCAAGATGCCAGGCCCTCGAGGAGTAATCACGGTCAATGGAAACACTGAACGCTCTCTCCAAACGGAGGAGCACACGGCGGCCCTCGCGGCGGAGGTGCAAAGCAACCTCTCACAGCAATTGTCGAGTCCGGCTATTAAACGTCCGGCCACTGTCAAGCGTGCCCGGTGTAACCTATAACAAGACCGCCTAGCACGATCAGAGCACGCGTAGCAATACGGCCCCAACCCCAGCCCTCGCTAAATCAAGGAGCCAAGATTACGCCGCATATAACTACGCTCTGGAGATACCATGGGCCTAAGGGAGGGGCACGACCACAAGACGCCTGCATGCGGCTCAACCGCACTGTGGACTCCGATTGTGTCATTCTTTTTCTTTCTTCTTTTTCTTACTTTCAGACTCTGTTCTCCGAAGCCTCGTCCGACATTCGCGCCGAATACACGATGCAACAGCCGGGAAGCGTAAAACTGCGTCGAGTGTCCAGTGGTCTCTACTACGATCATTATACCTGTTTTACATACCATCCCGCAGCTTACCCTCGGAGGGGGACATGTTAAATAGTCCCATCCCTTGCTTACCGCACTATTTGTATCGTTCGCTTCCATTGCAGTACCTTTTTGAATAAACAATACATAGCTTTTGCCTATTATTGCACTCCTTTCTTTATCTATATATATGTTCATTTCATGACATGTTGCAACCGTACACTTTGGTACAGCCAATACACCAGGGGGTTAAGTACCCCAAAAGTATGGTGTGATAAGTCCGAACACTTTCACAAGTGCGGCACGCCGAACTTATAGCATTATATGCATCGGCTCCGAATCATGTCTTGGGTCAATAGTTGGGTTTGCCCGGCTCCCATGTTTTGGTACCTTACGTTCCATTATATCGGCTAAGGTAGCGCTGGAGAACCACTGCGATTGTGCCCCGGTTGAGCTGGGTTGAGCACCTCGGTGGAGAAAGCTAAACTGACCGTCATGATAGGGCGAGAGCCGATCGCTGTTCGAGAGGTTTTTCAGGTCCCTAAAGACTTATGCCGCTTAGAGCGAGGAGTCGACATTGTCCGCCAAGGCGTGGATAGCGCCTCGAACTCGGTCTTCCGAATACTAGGGGCTTCATCGAAATTTAAAATTATAGAATTCTATGGCTAAGTGAGAGTGTTCAAGCATTATAAGTCCGGTTGCCTTGTTCGTTGCGTTGGGCACCTCCCTAGATGGACCCAAGAATGGGAACAAGAGTGCTCAAGTTTATCCCCAACACCCCAACACTCGTGGCATTGGGGCTGAAGCCAACGACTTGCCATCTCTCAAATTTGATAAACGGCCGCACAAAAGGTAATATTTTAAATTCAGAAGTGTTGCTTAGCGCATATGAATAAGTTTTCAGCGTACAGGATAACAAATGCGAGTCTATTCAAAAATTACATCTTTGGAGCATTCACCCGCTATTAGGCGGGCACCCTTCAGGACGCCCACATAATACAATTCAGGCGTGCGATGCTCCTTGCCCGGTGGTGGTCCGTCCTTCACAAGCTTCTCACCGTCCAGCTTGCCCCAGTGCACCTTAGCACGGGCAAGGGCCCTACGGGCACCTTCAATGCAGACGGAGCGCTTGATGACTTCAATCCATGGACAGGCGTCCACCACCGCCCGACTAGACCAAGTAGCTCCTGTGCATGGCTCGGTCGGCCACACAATAACTATGAGGCCCTTCATGGCCTGTTCAGCGACCTTAGGAGCTCGACCAGCTGCTTCAGCTGGTCCCTCGAGGCACTGGATGATCGGCCTCAAGATATCGAGACCAGAACACCTTCTCCGTCGAGCTTCCCTCCTCGGCTCGGTAGAAAGCGGCAAGATCGGACACACTGCAGGCAGATCTGCGAACGCCTCCCGAGAGCTCTGGATTCGGGTAAGTAATAGATAATTCACTTTCACATGCTTGCTTTGCATTAAAAATGCCTTACCCGCCGCTATCTTCTTTAATGATTCAATTTCCTGGAAGGCCTTTTGGGCTTCGGCCTTAGCGGCTTTGGCACTCTCAAGAGCCGAGGCGAGCTCGGACTCTCGAGTCTTCGAGTCGCGCTCCAAACTCTCGTGTTTTTCCACGAGAGCCTAGAGCTCTTGCCGCACCTCCGCCACCTGCGCCTCCTGCTTCTCTCGCTTGGTGCGCTCCGCGGCCGCTTTGCTTTCGGCCTTGGACACCGCTTCCTTTAGGGTCGCCACCTCGTTCGTGGCCCCTACAATACCCACGTTATTCATGTCTCTCTCTTTTTTTTGCAACCAAAACCTTTCTATAAGGTATTACTTTCATAAGGTATTACTTACCTTCCTTGTCCTTGAGCTGCTTCTTGGCTTGGCCGAGCTCGTTCTCGGACCGCTCGAGGCTCTCCTTCAATGCATTGACCTCCGCAGTCAGTGCGGCAGAGGTCAGCAGGGCAGCCTGCATTCCCATATTGACATAATTATGTTAGACTCCTGTGTATATCTTTTTAGATCCTCATCCGCTTTTCTTTCCGAACACCAAACTAAGCATCAGGGGCTACTGTCTATGCGGTAATATTTTTACATATTTTAAACTTACCTCAAAGCCTGTTAGAAGGCTGGTACAGGCTTCAGTCAGCCCGCTCTTGGCGGACTGAACTTTCTGGATCACTGCACTCATAACAGTGCGGTGCCCCTCCTTGATGGAGGCGCTGTTAAGCGCCTCCAGTAAGCTATCCGGTGCCTCCGGTTGGACGGAGGACACCGGCGTCTTACCCTTCTTACGAAGGGCCTGCTTGCCGGACTTCGGAACTGCTGAAGGTTCCGGTATGGAGTCCGGACAAGGGTCGGGCTTAGAGCCCCTGGGGGTCTCGCTCCCCTCGTGCCTGGAGTCCGGGAGGCTGCCTTGCGGCGCCTCCTGCGCCACCTCCTCTTGACCAGGCCCCCCTTGGGGCCCCACCTCGGCGTCGTCCGCAGCGTGAGGCGAGGAGGCGGCCGGAAGTGAAGTACTCTCCACTTCCGACGAATTCAGGTACCCGCTCGACGAAGCGGTGGGCTCGTCCTTGGGCGGGCTGCATGATTGTTTGGCATTAGAGTACATTATGCAATGATAAAAAAACCATGGGTATCTGGACACTTACGATCTCGCCAGGGGCTTGGCCCTTGTGGGCCACTCCTCCTCGTCGTTGTCGGTGTTGGTGGAGAAGTCCGGAGGAAGGGTCCTTCCTTCTTGGACCCTCCGGCCTCCCGATTAGGCGGCCTTCGTTTTCTTCTCTCCCCGGGGAGAGGCTTTTTTCCTCCTCCTCTTCCTCGTGAGGAGGATTCCGCCTCGGGGTTGTCGAGGCGATGAGTCCGACAGCGCCTGGCGCCGGGAGCTCCTTCGAGTTCCCGTGGCCTCCTTCTTGGCCTTCTTCACAGCACCACGTGAGGTGCCGGAACCAGCAGCCCCTGCTAATCGGGCGTCCGCTGGTCTTCCGCAAAGGGGCCGGACAATTAATCTGTCCGGACGTCTTCAGCCAGTCCTGCCAAAGGTTAGGGAGTTTTAGATCCCGCATAGAGTCAAACTATGAGAAAAGAGTCCCATAAAGGGTAAAATAACTTACCTCGCTGGCTTGACGCCATGAGCTGAATCCGCGATCTTGATGGCGGATGCGGAGCTTCGCGCCTTGAATAGCACCTTCCAGGCATCTTCGTACGTAGTGTCGAAGAGCTGGCTCAAGGTTTGGTGTTGTGCCGGATCTAACTCCCACAAATTGAAGGCCCGTTGTTGGCATGGGAGAATCCGGCAGATGAGCATCACCTGGATTACGTTGACAAGCCTGAGATTCTTGTCCACCAAGTTTCAGACGCAAGTTTGGAGTCCGGACAGCTCATCTGAATCCCCCCACGTCTGGCCCGTCTCTTTCCATGATGTGAGCCGTGTGGGGAAGCCAGATCGGAATTCGGGGGCCGCCGCCCATTGAGAGTCACGTGGCTCTGTGATGTAGAACCACCCCGATTGCCATCCCTTTATGGTCTCCACAAAGGAACCCTCGAGCCATAGGACTTTGGCCATCTTGCCAACCATGGCGCCTCCGCACTCCGCTTGGCGGCCGCCCACTACCTTCGGCCTGACATTAAAGATCTTTAGCCATAAGTCAAGTGGGGCTGGATGCAGAGGAAGGTTTCGCATTACCCATTTATAAACGCCGAGATGTTGAGGATGAAATTCAGGGCGGATCATGGAAATCTAGGCCGTAGTAGAACATGAGCCCCGGACAAATAGGTGAAGTGGAAACCCTAGTCCGTGGAGGAAGTGGGGAGGAACACCACCCTCTCATGGGGCACAGGGGTGGGGATGAGCTGCCCTTCGTCGGGCAGCCGATCTGTGATGTCGCTGGACAAGTATCCGGCCTTCCGCAGCTTTTTGATGTGCCCCTCCGTGACGGAGGAGGCCATCCACCTGCCTCCCGCTCCGGACATAGTTGGAGAAGGTTGTGGTGGGGTGTGCGGGCTTGGGCGCTGGAGCTCGAGTGCGTGCAAATGGATGAGCAAAGGAGGAAGAAGGCGTAGGTGAAAAGGTGGATCCTTATCCCCTTATATGGACGGACGAAGCTATGCGTCCCCCGCCAGCCTGGTAAAACTCACTTATCTCCCAAGCGCCGTAATCAATGGCGCGGATGGGTTACCCACGTCCGTATTGATGAGAATCCTGAGATAAGGGGGCATGATCTATGCTTTGATAAGACGTGCCAAGGAAACTGCCTCGCTAAACGCGCTGAGGTGGGACAGTAAAAAACAATTTGAATAAAGGCTTGGCCGTGGTGTGATGTCACGCCGCGGAATACGTCAGCGGATCTGTGCAAAAATTATTCTCTCTACGGTGGTATGTGGAACTTGTTTTGCAGAGCCGGACACTATCCTGGTGTTTAAAACCTTCTATGAAGTATTTGGAGGAGGAACCCGCCTTGCAATGCCGAAGACAATATGCGCACCGGACTCGTCGTCATTGAAGCCTGGTTCAGGGGCTACTGAGGGAGTCCTAGACTAGGGGGTGTCCGGATAGCCGAACTATCATCTTTGGCCGGACTCCTAGACTATGAAGATACAAGATTGAAGACTTCGTCCCGTGTCCGGATGGGACTTTCCTTGGTGTGGAAGGCAAGCTTGGCGATACGGATATGTAGATTTCCTACCATTGTAACCGACTCTGTGTAACCCTAACCCTATTCGGTGTCTATATAAACCGAAGGGTTTTAGTCCGTGGGACGAAGAACAATCATACCATAGGCTAGCTTCTAGGGTTTAGCCTCTCTCGATCTCGTGGTAGATCTACTCTTGTACTACCCATATCATCAATATTAATCAAGCAGGAGTAGGGTATTACCTCCATCGAGAGGGCCCGAACACAGGTAAAAACATCGTGTCCCTTGTCTCCTGTTACCATCCGCCTAGACGCACAGTTCGGGACCCCCTACCCGAGATCCGCCGGTTTTGACACCGACAATGGGCATCTCCATAGCGCGTTGATACGCCTAGTTTATGTGAGACTATCTTCCCTCTTTTTGTCTTCTCCACAACCACCATTCTATTCCGCATATAGTGATATATCC
Organism: Aegilops bicornis; assembly: GCA_021605145.1. Classification (NCBI taxonomy): domain Eukaryota; kingdom Viridiplantae; phylum Streptophyta; class Magnoliopsida; order Poales; family Poaceae; genus Aegilops; species Aegilops bicornis. The sequence goes on along the minus strand of CM038673.1, from coordinate 561,346,258 downwards.
ATGGCTCACGCTCATGTATTGCGTGAAGATTGAAAAAGTTTTGAAAATGTCAAAAGTATGAAACAATTGCTTGGCTTGTCATCGGGTTGTGCATGATTTAAATACTTTGTGTGGTGAAGATAGAGCATAGCCCGACTATATGATTTTGTAGGGATAACTTTCTTTGGCCATGTTATTTTGAGAAGACATGATTGCTTTGTTAGTATGCTTGAAGTATTATTATTTTTATGTCAATATGAACTTTTGTCTTGAATCTTTCGGATCTGAATATTCATACCACAATTAAGAAGAATTACATTGAAATTATGCCAAGTAGCACTCCGCATCAAAAATTCTCTTTTTATCATTTACCTACTCGAGGACGAGCAGAATTAATCTTGGGATGCCTGATACGTCTCCAACGTATCTATAATTTTTTATTGCTCCATGTTATATTATCTATTGTTTTGGACTATATTGGGCTTTATTTTCCACTTTTATATTACTTTTGGGACTAACCTATTAACCGGAGGCCCAGCCCAGAATTGCTGTTTTTTTGCCTATTCAGTGTTTCGAAGAAACGGAATATCAAACTGAGTCCAAACAGAATGAAATCTTCGGGAACGTGATTTTCTCATTGGATAAGACCCAGGAGGCTTGGACCCTCCGTCAAGAGAGCTCCTAGGCGGCCACGAGGGTGGAGGACGCGCCCCCCTACCTCGTGGGCCCCTCGAGGCTCCACCGACGTACTTCTTCCTCCTATATATACCTACGTACCCCCGTCAGATCAGATACGGAGCCAAAAACCTAATTCCACCGCCGCAACTTTCTGTATCCACGAGATCCCAGCTTGGGGCCTGTTCCAGAGCTCCGCCGGAAGGGGATTCCACCACGGAGGGCTTCTACATCATCATCATAGCCTCTCCAATGAAGTGTGAGTAGTTTACCTCAGACCTTCGGGTCCATAGTTGTAGCTAGATGGCTTCTTCTCTCTTTTTGGATCTCAATACAGTGTTCTCCCCCTCTCTCATGGAGATCTATTCGATGTAATCTTCTTTTTGCAGTGTGTTTGTTGAGACCGATGAATTGTGGGTTTATGATCAAGATTATCTATGAGCAATATTTGAATCTTTTATAATTCTTTTATGTATGATTGAGTTATCTTTACAAGTCTCTTCGAATTATCCGTTTGGTTTGGCCAACTAGATTGGTAGTTCTTGCAATGGGAGAAGTGTTTAGCTTTGGGTTCAATCTTGCGGTGTCCTTTCCCAAAGGATGAGGGGCAGCAAGGCACGTATTGTATTGTTGCCATCGAGGATAACAAGATGGGGTATTTATCATATTGCATGAATTTATTCCTCTACATCATGTCATCTTGCTTAAGGCGTTACTCTGTTTTCATTAACTTAATACTCTAGATGCATGCTTTGGATAGCGGTCGATGAGTGGAGTAATAGTAGTAGATGCAGCAGAGTCGGTCTACTTGTCTCGGACGTGATGCCTATATACATGATCATACCTAGATACTCTCATAACTATGCTCAATTCTCACAATTGCTCAACAAGAATTCGTTCACCCGCCGTAAAATACTTATGCTCTTGAGAGAAGCCACTAGTGAAATCTATGGCCCCCGGGTCTATTTTCATCATATTAATCTTCCTACGCTTTATTATTGCTTTTCTCTTTACTTTGCTTTTTATTTTTACTTTGCATCTTTATACCAAAAATATTATCTATCATCTCTATCAGATCTCACTCTCGTAAGTGACCGTGAAGGGATTGACAACCCCTATTCGCGTTGGTTGCGAGGAGCTATTTGCTTTGTGTAGGTACGAGGGACTCGCGCGTGGCCTCCTACTAGATTGATACCATGGTTCTAAAAAACTGAGGGAAATACTTACGCTACTCTGCTGCATTATCCTCTCCTCTTCGGGGAAAACCAACGCAAGCTCCAGACGTAGCAGCGACCCACTCATTCGTTGAACTATTGAACATGCGTAGGAAGCGAGCAAACCATGCTTTCACCATCGCGGATCCACGGGTGTAGATGACGATGAAATGATCGCCGGTGATGGCTCTAACCTGGTACTGAGCGGCGACCATGGAGATTTGGGAGGCCATGGATTTTGGAGGAGGGTTAGGAGAAGTTGAACTGTTGTACCCCGCAAAAACTGGGAGCAAACTAATGTGAAAGGACGGGACGACTGGGAGCGAACTGTTGTAAGGTAGTAGAAGACAGGGGCGAGTAGGGTGTGCGGATGGCGTGGGGTTGCTGGCTTGCCCGGTGGATAAACGGCTGCAAGCCCCCAAAGAGTTCTCGAGAACTATGCGGGTCCCACTGGATGTCATGTCTACTAGACCCATATCGTAGGCCTGACGGTATAGCTTCTGCCTGTTTGCACGCCATGCCGGCGTGTGGATGTAACTTCACTTAATTCTGTCAACCGCACGCCTCCCACGACCTTCGCCTCCCTCACGCGGTCGGGCCCTTTGAGACTCCGACCGGCTATAAATGAGCAAAAAAAAATTGCCTACTCCGCATGCATGATACTCCCTCTGGTCCTTTTTACTCCCGTCAACCGTTTGCAAAGTGTTTGACCAAATTTATACTTTTTTAACACCACCTTATATTAATTAATCAGCCACACCAAGACACTCATTCGATACAATATTCACCACACAGTATGTAAGTTATTCACAAGAATACCATCTAATCTATTGTCAAAGCTATACTTAGCGATTAAGTGTGCCACCTTATTGGCCGAACGGCTAATCTTTGACAATTGAAGATTGTTGATCAACTTCGAGATGCTCAACACTTTCATCTTCGTGTCACGCATAGCAGATCTGTCATAGTCCCCCGATGCAAGAGACGCTACCACAAAAGCGCAATCAGTCTCTAAAATTACAGGATTATGAAGAGAAATACCTATGTAGAGACCGGCAATGCAAGCCCTAAGCTCCGGTTCCTCCACGCTTTGACAGGCATCAATGAAATCCCATGACCAAATTTATGCTAAAAATATCAATATCTACAATACTTATTATAATGAGTATAAGAACTATGTTTTATAATGAGTGTAAAAATATTGATTTGACATTGTGAATGTTGATACATTTTTCTATAAGTCTGGTGAAAGTAGAGGTACATTGACTTCAGACAAAACTTAAATGCACAATGCATACTAGTTCCTCCATCTAGGTGCGTGCCATGTCCTATCTTGTCATCACAACAAGGTTAGATATTAGAGTACCACTACCTCCCTTCTATTTTAAAGGGCTCGATTCAAAAATTTCACCTACTCTTAGCAAGATAGTAGAGGCGGTGGAATCGTTTTTGAAGTCTGCAAAAGTACTCAACTAGTGCTGTCGTTCTTCACACAAAAATGTGTTTACCAATGCATTCATGAACACTAGTTACTCTAACACCCCTCTCTTCTTTAATTCTTTGCCACATTAGCATGTTTGCTAGTATTCCCGTGTGCATGATACCAGCTAAGATACCACCATTATGGCCAGCCTTAATCATCGCATGCAATAATTTAGTGCACCTTGAAATATGAACATGTGCGAGGCGTGTATGTTTTTAATGACTTGAGACTATACCTAGCCCGGCATGCAAGATGACTTATTATGCACCGTTCCCCATACATGCAGGAAGCCCGGTCATCTCCAAATCTTTTCCTCTCCATGTGTGGAAACAATATGCCTGCTGAGGGAGTCCTGGACTAGGGGGTGTCCGGATAGCCGGACTATCATCACGGCCGGACTCCAAGACTATGAAGATACAAGATTGAAGACTTCGTCCCGTGTCCGGATGGGACTTTCCTTGGCGTGGAAGGCAAGCTTGGCGACACGGATATGTAGATCTCCTACCATTGTAACCGACTGTGTAACCCTAACCTATCCGGTGTCTATATAAACCGGAGGGTTTTAGTCCGTGAGACACAACAACAATCATACCATAGGCTAGCTTCTAGGGTTTAGCCTCCTTGATCTCGTGGTAGATCTACTCTTGTACTACCCATATCATCAATATTAATCAAGCGGAGTAGGGTATTACCTCCATCGAGAGGGCCCGAACCTGGGTAAAAACATCGTGTCCCTTGTCTCCTGTTACCATCCGCCTAGACGCAGTTCGGGACCCCTACCCGAGATCCGCCGGTTTTGACACCGATATTGGTGCTTTCATTGAGAGTTCCTGCGTATGCGTCACCGATAGGCCCGATGGCTCCTTCGATCATCAACAACGACGCATTCCGTGGTGAGACTTTTCTCCCGGACAGATCTTCGTATTCGGCGGCTTTGCATGCGAGCCAATTAAGCAGCCATCTGGAGCAGATCGAAGCTACGCCCTGGCCATCAGGTCAGATTTGGAAGTTTGAACTATACGGCCGATATCCGCGGAGACTTGATCTTCGACGGATTCGAGCCGCAGCCAACGTGCCGCCTTTGTCTCGATGGGCATGATCTAGCTCTGCAGCCGAGCAAAGGCCACGGAGGTCGCACCAAAGATCCGCTCCGACCCTTAATCCGGAGCCGGATTCCCCGATCGAGGACGAGTGGTTGGACACCGCCTCGGGGGCTACAATCTCTATGGCAATTGAGCCGAACTCTATCCCTGTCCCCTGCGAAGACCGTGACTCCAAGGTGCCGGACTCCTCTCCGGACTCCGAACCCTCCACGCCCCTACCAATTGAATCCGATTGGGCGCCGGTCATGGAGTTCACCGCCGTGGACGTCTTTCAGCACTCGCCCTTTGGCGACATCCTGAATTCACTAAAATCTCTCTCTTTATCCGGAGAGCCCTGGCCGGATTACGGTCAGGAAGGTTGGGATGCGGACAACGAAGAAATTCAACGCCCACCCACCACCCACTTTGTAGCCATTGTCGATGATTTAACCGACATGCTAGACTTCGACTCCGAAGACATCGATGGTATGGACGACGATGCCAGAGACGACCAAGACCCAGCGCCTACAGGGCACTGGAAGGCCACCTCCTCATACGACATATACATGGTGGACATCCCAAAAGATGGGAACAGCGATGGAACAACGGAGGATGACCCCTCCAAGAAGCAACCGAAGCGCCGATGTCAGCGGCGCCGCTCTAAATCCCGCCACAGCAAAAACGGTGATTCCGGCACGGGAGATAATAACACCCCGGACAGTGCCGAAGAAAACCTCCTCCAGCAGGACTCAGCGCAGGAGGAGGGAGATGCAAGTCCGCACGACAGTGCGGCAGAAAGAGAGGTCGAGGACGATAACTATGCGCCTCCCTCCGAAGACGAGGCAAGCCTCGACCACGGCGAATTTGTTGTGCCTGAGGATCCCGCCGAACATGAGCGTTTCAAACGCAGGCTTATAGCCACGGCAAACAGCCTCAAGAAAAAGCAGCAACAGCTTAGAGCTGATCAAGACATGCTAGCTGACAGATGGACTGAAGTCCTCGCAGCCGAAGAGTATGAACTCGAGCGCCCCTCCAAAAGCTACCCCAAACGCAGGCCGTTGCCTCGATTAGAGGAGGAAGCACCCAAGTCACCAGCGCACGACATGGCAGACCGGCCACCCCGTGGCCGCGATAGAGAGGTCTCTAGACCCTCCGTTCAAGCCGTACCCCGACGCCATTCCAAAAGTACCAGGGCACGGGAAAATGCGCTGGACTTGCGAGACATATTGGAGGATAAGGCAAAATATACAAGATCGATCTACGGATCGCGTGGGCGCCCAACGACGCGGGATGATTACCGTCACTCCGGATACAGAAACTCCGGCAGGGCTAAACACAATAGACAAAGCTCATTTGAGCTACGTCGTGATATAGCCCAATACAGGGGCGCCGCACACCCACTATGCTTCACAGATGAAGTAATGGATCATCAAATCCCTGAGGGCTTTAAACCCGTAAACATCGAGTCTTACGATGGTACCACAGATCCTGCGGTTTGGATCGAGGATTATCTTCTCCATATTCACATGGACCGCCGTGATGATCTACATGCCATCAAATAACTCCCACTCAAGCTTAAAGGACCAGCTCGGCATTGGCTTAATAGCTTGCCAGCAGAATCAATTGGCTGTTGGGAGGACCTGGAAGCCGCATTCCTTGATAACTTCCAAGGCACATATGTGCGACCACCGGACGCCGATGACCTTAGCCACATAATTCAGCAGCCAGAAGAATCGGCCAGGCAATTCTGGACACGGTTCCTAACAAAGAAAAATCAAATCGTCGACTGTCCGGATGCAGAGGCCCTTGCAGCCTTCAAACATAACATCCGCGATGAGTGGCTTGCCCGGCACCTAGGACAGGAAAAGCCGAAATCTATGGAAGCCCTCACAACCCACATGACCCGCTTTTGTGCGGAAGAGGACAGCTGGCTAGCTCGAAGCAACAACTTGGCCAAACACCTTGATAGTTCGGATACCAAGGACAGCAATGGTGGGTCGCGTCGCAACAAGAACAAACGCCGCATTAACGGTGATAATGCTAAAGATGCGGCCGTTAATGCCGGATTCAGAGGCTCTAAACCTGGTCAGCGGAAGAAGCCATTCAAAAGAAATACCCAGGGCCCGTCCAACTTGGACCGAATACTCGATCACTTTCGTGCGGATACATGGCACCCCGAAAACCAGCCAATCACACCAACAGGATTGTTGGTTGTTCAAGCAAGCAGGCAAGTTAAGTGCCGAACTCAATGACAAGGGGCTGCATAGCGATGACGAGGAAGGGCCCTGGCCGCCGAACAATAGAGGACAGAAGGGTTTTCCCACACAAGTGCGGACGGTGAACATGATATACGCAACCCACATACCCAAAAGGGAGGGGAAGCGTGCACTACGGGACGTATATGCGATGGAGCCAGTCGCCCCAAAGTTCAACCCATGGTCCGCCTGCCCGATCACCTTTGATCGAAGGGACCACCCCACTAGCATCCGTCACGGTGGCTTCGCCGCATTGCTTCTTGACCCAATTATTGACGGATTTCACCTCACCAGAGTCCTGATGGACGGCGGTAGCAGCCTGAACCTGCTTTATCAGGATACGCGTCGCAAAATGGGCATAGACCCTCAAGGATTAAACCTACAAAGACCACCTTTAAAGGCGTCATACCGGGTATAGAGGCCAATTGTACAGGCTCGATTACACTCAAGTGGTCTTCGGATCCCCGGATAACTTCCGAAGCGAAGAGTTAATCTTTGACATAGTCCTGCTTCAGCGGCTATCATGCAATCGCTTTCGGAACTGCATTTGCAAAGTTCAATGCGGTGCCGCCCTACGCATACCTCAAGCTCAAGATGCCAGACCCTCGAGGAGTAATCACGGTCAATGGAAACACCGAACGCTCTCTCCGAACGAAGGAGCACACGGCGGCCCTCGCGGCGGAGGTGCAAAGCAGCCTCTCGCGGCAATTCTCGAGTCCGGCCACTAAACTTCCGGACACTGCCAAGCGCGCCCGGAGTAACCTACAACAAGACCGCCTGGCACGATTCAAGCATGCGTAGCAATCCGGCCCCAACCCCAGCCCTTAAGTTGCGAAGACAAGATTACGCGCATTACATAGCTACGCTCTGGAGATACCATGGGCATATGGGGAGGGGCACGACCACGGCACGCCAATAATGCGGCTCGACCGCACCAGGGGCTCCCGACCGTGTCATTCCTTTTTCTTTTTTTTTTCCTTTTTTCTCACTCTCAGGACTCCGTTTTCCAGAAGTCCTGTCCGGCACTAGAATCGCCGAACTCACGATGCAACAGCTGTGGAAGCGTAAAGCTACGCCGAATGTTCAGTGGTCCCTATTACGAGCATTATACCTGTTTTACATACCATCCCGCAGCTTACCCTGGAGGGGGACATGTTAGATAGTCCCATTCCTTGCTTATCGCACTATTTGTATCGTTCTGCTTTTATCGCAGTACATTTTTGAATAAACAATGCATAGCTTTTGCCTATTATTGTACTCCTTTTTATCTATATATATGTTCATTTCGTGACGTGTGGCACCCGTACACTTTGGTACGGCTAATACACCAGGGGCTTAAGTACCCAAAAATTATGGTGTGGTAAGTCCGAACACTTTCACAAGTGCGGCACCCCGAACTTATAGCATTATATGAATCGGCTCCGAATCATGTCTTGGGTCAATAGTTGGTTTGCCCGGCTCCGTGTTTTGGTACCTTACGTTCCGTTATATCGGCTAAGGTAGCACTGGAGAACCATCGCGATTGTGCCCCAGCTTGAGCTGGGTCGAGCACCTCAAGGAGAAAGCTAAACTGACCGTCATGATAGGGCGAGAGCCGGTCGCTGTTCGAGAGGTTTTTCGGGTCCCTAAAGACTTATGCCGCTTAGAGCGAGGAACCGAGTTGTCCGGCCAAGGCGTGGATAGCGCCCGAACTCGATCTTCCGAATACTAGGGGCTTCACGAAATTTGAAATTATAGAATTCTATGGCTAAGTGAGAGTGTTCAAGCATTATAAGTCCGGTTGCCTTGTTCGCTATGCTGGGCACGTCCTAGATGGACCCAAGAATGGGAACAAGAGTGCTCAAGTTTATCCCGAACACCCCAAAGACTGTGGCATGGGGGCTGAAGCCAACGACTTGACATCTCTCAAATTTGATAAACGGCCGCACAAAAGGTAATATTTTAAATTAACAAGCGTTGCTTAGCGCATATGAACAAGTTTTCAGCGTGACAGATAACAAATGCGAGTCTATTCAAAAATTACATCTTTGGAGCACTCATCCGCTATTCGGCGAGCACCCTTCAGAAGACCCTCATAGTACATTTCGGGCGTGCGATGCTCCTTGCCCTTCGGTGGCCCGTCCGTCACAAGCTTCTCTGCATCCAGCTTACCCCAGTGCACTTTAGCACGGGCAAGGGCCCGACGGACACCTTCGATGCAGACGGAGCGCTTGATGACTTCAATTCATGGACATGCGTCCACCAGCCGCTGCACCAAGCCGAAGTAGCTCCCAGGCATGGCCTCCAATGGCCACAGCCGGGCTACAAGGCCCTTCATGGCCTATTCGGCGACCTTGTGGAGCTCGACCAGCTGCTTCAGCTGGTCGCTCAGGGGCACCGGATGTCCGGCCTCAGCATACTGAGACCAGAACACCTTTTCCGTTGAGCTCCCCTCCTGGGCGCGGTAGAATGCGGCAGCATCAGACGCACTACGGGGCAAATCTGCGAATGCTCCTGGAGAGCTCCGAATCCAGGTAAGTAATAGATAATTGACTTTTACATTCTTGCTTTGCATAAAGAATGCCTTACCCGCCGCTATCTTATTTAGCGATTCAATTTCTTGGAGGGATTTTTGGGCCTCGGCCTTAGCAGCTTTGGCACTCTCAAGAGCCGAGGCGAGCTCGGACTCTCGAGTCTTCGAGTCACGCTCCAAACTCTCGTGTTTTTCCATGAGAGCTTGGGGCTCTTGCCGTACCTTGGCCAGCTGCGCCTCCCCTTTCTCTCGCTCGGTGCGTTCCGCAGCCGCTTTGTTTTCAGCCACGGACACCGCTTCCTTCAGGGTCGCCACCTCGTTCGTGGCCCCTGCAGTACCCATGTTATCCCTGTTATTTTTTGGCAACCAAAACCTTTTATATAAGGTACTTTTCTTAATAAGGTATTATTTACCTTCCTTGTCCTCAAGCTGCTTCTTGGTTTTTCCGAGCTCGTTCTCGGACCGCTCGAGGTTCTGCTTCAGTGCATTAACCTCCGCAGTCAGTGCGGCAGAGGTCAGCAGCGCAGCCTGCATTCCCATATTGACATCCTTATGTTAGACTCCTGCGTATATCTTTTTAGATCCTTAGTCCAGCTTTCTTTCCGAACACCAAACTAAGCATGAGGGGCTACTGTCTATGCGGTAATATTTTTACATATTCTAAACTCACCTCAAAGCCTGTTAGAAGGCTGGTACAGGCTTCGGTCAGCCCGCTCTTGGCGGACTGAACTGTCCGGATCACCGCACTCATAATAGTGCGGTGCTCCTCCTCGATGGAGGCACCTTGCTAAGCGCCTCAAGAGTTGTTCGGTGCCTCCGGTTGGACGGAGGACACCGGCGTCTTACCCTTCTTACGAAGGGACCGCTTGCCGGACTTCGGAACCACTGAAGGTTCCGGCATGGAGTCCGGACAAGGGTTGGGCTTAGAGCCCCTGGGAGTCTTGCCCCCCGCACGCCTGGAGTCCGGGAGGTCACCTTGTGGCACCTCCTGCGCCACCTTCTCTTGACCAGGCCCCCCTTGGGGTGCCACCTCGGCGTCGTCCGCAGTGTGGGGCGAGGAGGCGATCGGAAGCGATGTACTCTCCATTTCCGACGAACCCAGGGACCCGTTGGTCGAAGCGGCTAGATCGCTCTTGGGCGGGCTGCACGATTGTTCGACATTAAAGAACATTATGCAATAATAAAAAGTCATGGGCATCCCGACACTTACGATCTCGCCAGGGGCTTGGCCCTTGTCGGCCAATCCTCCGTCAGCTGTCAACGTTGGTGGAGAAGTCCGGAGGAAGGGTTCTTCCTTCTTGGACCCTCCGGCCTCCCCCGGGCGGCCTTCCTTTTCTCGCCTCCCCGGGGAGAAGCTTCTTTCCTCCTCCTCGTCCTCGGGAGAAGATTCTGCTTTGAATCTGACAGACTGGCGTCGGGAGCTCCTTCGAGTTCCCGTGGCCTCCTTCTTAGCCTTCTTCTCCGGCACCACACGAGGTGCCGGAGCCAACAGCCCCGCTAATCGGGCGTCATTGAGTCTTCCGGCGAAGGAGCCGGACAAGTTAATCTGTCCGGGCGTCTTCAAAAGTCCTGTCAAAGATTAGGGAGTTTTAGATCCCACATAGAGTCAATCTATGAAAAAAGAGTCCCGTAAAGGGCAAAATAACTTACCTCGCTGGCTAGACGTAGCGAGCTGTATCCGCGCTCTTCAGTAGCGGATGAGGGAGCCTCGGCGCCCTTGAACAGCCCCTTCCAGGCATCTTCGTACGTAGTGTCGAAGAGCCTTTTTAGAGTCAAGTGTTGTGCCGGATCGAACTCCCATAAATTGAAGGCCCGTTGTTGGCATGGGAGGATCCGGCGGATGAGCATCACCTGGATTACGTTGACAAGCCTGAGATTCTTGCCCACCAGGTTTCGGACGCATGTTTGGAGTCCGGATGTCTCGTCCGAATTCCCCCAAGTCAGGCCCGTCACTTTCCATGACGAGAGCCGTGTGGGGAAGCCAAATCTGAATTCGGGGGCCGCCACCCATTCGGGATCGCGGGGCTCGGTGACGTAGAACCACCCCGATTGCCACCCCTTTATTGTCTCCACAAAGGAGCCCTCGAGCCATAAGACTTTGGCTATCTTGCCAACCATGGCGCCTCCGCACTCCGCTTGACGGCCGCCCACTACCTTCGGCCGGACATTGAAGATCTTCAGCCATAAGCCGAAGTGGGGCTGGATGCAGAGGAAGGCCTCGCACACGACGATAAACACCGAGATGTTGAGGATGAAATTCGGGGCCAGGTCGTGGAAGTCCAGGCCGTAGTAGAACATGAGCCCCCGGACAAATGGGTGAAGTGGAAAACCTAGTCCGTGGAGGAAGTGGGGGAGAAACACCACCCTCTCGTGGGGCACTGGGGTTGGAATGAGCTGCCCTCGTCGGGCAGCTCAGGCGCGATATCACCGGACAAGTATCCGCCTCCCGCAGTCTTGTGATGTGCCCCTCCATGACGGAGGAGGCCATCCACCTGCCTCCCGCCTCGACATGATTGGAGAAAGGTTGAGGTGGGATGTGCGGACTTGGGCGCTGGAGCTCGAAAAGTGCCGGAAATGGATGAGCAAAGGAGGAAGAAGGCGAGGTGAAAAGGTGGATCCTTATCCCTTATATGGACGGACGGGTTATCGTCCCCCACCAGCCTGGTAAAACTCGCTTATCTCCCAAGGCCGTAATCAATGGCGCGGATGGGTTACCCACGTCCGTATTGATGAGAATCCCGGAATAAGGGGGCACGATCTATGCTTTGATAAGACGTGCCAAGGAAACCGCCTCGCTAAACGTGCTAAGGTGGAACGGTAAAAAAATGATTCATATGAAGGCCTGGCCGTGGTGTGATGTCACGCCGCGGAATACGTCAGCAGATCTGTGCAAAAGTCATTCTCTCTACGGTGGTATGTGGAACTTGTTTTGCAGAGCCGGACACTATCCTGGTGTTCGAAACCTTCTATGAAGTATTCGGAGGAGGAACCCGCCTTGCAATGCCGAAGACAATATGCGCCGGACTCATCGTCATTGAAGCCTGGTTCAGGGCTACCGAGGGAGTCTGGACTAGTGGGTGTCCGGATAGCCGGACTATCATCGCGGCCGGACTCCAAGACTATGAAGATACAAGATTGAAGACTTCGTCCCGTGTCCGGATGGGACTTTCCTTGGCGTGGAAGGCAAGCTTGGCGATACGGATATGTAGATCTCCTACCATTGTAACCGGCTCTATGTAACCCTAACCTATCCGGTGTCTATATAAACCGGAGGGTTTTAGTCCGTAGGACACAACAATAATCATACCATAGGCTAGCTTCTAGGGTTTAGCCTCCTTGATCTCGTGGTAGATCTACTCTTGTACTACCCATATCATCAATGTTAATCAAGCAGGAGTAGGGTATTACCTCCATCGAGAGGGCCCGAACCTGGGTAAAAACATCGTGTCCCTTGTCTCCTGTTACCATCCGCCTAGACGCACAGTTCGGTACCCCCTACCCGAGATCCGCCGATTTTGACAGCGACACCTGCCAAACTCTCCTTCTCCCTCCAGCGGTCCCACCACTCCACCCCATGTGAAAAAATCTGCATGCATGACTCTCCTCCCCCCACGCGCGTCCAATCCGGTGTGACCAGCAATATTTCCACCCCTTCGCTCCCCCGGAATTTACTCCAACAAATATGCCCACGTAGCTGTTACTTAATCAGAGGTGCATTGGGTCACTAACGTATGGGCCCAACAGGTGTTCGGCCCACATGTCAGTGACGCAACTGGACCTGCAGTTAAGTCAGTGCAGCTCAGTCCATATCTTACGTAGGTGTGCCATTGCTCGCTATAAATATTGCGCCTCCCACGACATCGCTATCTCCTCCCCCTCACGTTCACGTTCATCGCTATCTCCTCCCCCTCCCTCTCACGTCGACCACCATGGCATCGCCCCTCCCAAGCCCTAGGAGCCCCTCGCTGCACCGCACGGACGGTCATGCGTCGCCGTTCCGTTCCTCGCCGCCACTAGTTGAGGAGGACACGTCGGTGTTCCGCTCCTCGCCGCTACGCGACGCGTCAGCCGCCTGTTCCTCACCGCCACTAGTCGAGGAGGACGCGGCCGGGCGTTCCGCTCGCCGCGACGCCGACGCTGCCGCCGCCCGCTCTCGCCACCACTAGTCGAGGAGTACGCCGGCTGCCGCTCGCCGCGACGCGTTGAGGTGGACGCGTCGGTGTTCCCAATCTCGCCAGCACGCGCGTCGGAGGACGCGTCGGCTCCCCTCTGCGAGGAGAACGCCGCGCCGCCCGCCGAGCCCCCCAGCCTTGAGGAGCTTTAGAAAGAAATGGATGTCGCCTTGTGGGAGGCTTTGCCTCCAGCAGAGCGCGCCAAAATAGAGGCGGAGTAGAAGGCCGAGGAAGAGAAGCGCACCACAGAACAAGCTGCCTGGGAGGCCTATCTCACGTCCGAGAGAGTCAGGCAATTCGCTCTTTGGCAGAAGGCTCGTGCGAGGGCCATGAGGGTGGCGGATGACGCCCGTGCCAACGCCCTGAGTGCAGTCGGGCCCAAGAGCCTCATCTACGCTTGGCGGTACGTGGACCGGGTGCATGCTTCCAGCGAGGCGGAGTACCTGTTGGCGCCGGATCACCACACCGGTGAGATCACGCTCGCCCGCCGGCAAGCCGCCAATCAGCACCTAGCGAGTTGCGAGGCTGAGGAAGAGGCGTTGTGTCGGCGCGCTGGGAAACGGCCGCGCACCAGGGCACTCGTGGCGTGCCGCAAGCGCTCCTGCGAGCGCCGTGGCTTTTAGGAGGAGTATAATTTTTGTTTTGTAAGGCGATCTCATTAGTTTTGGGACGCAAATGATAAATCCCGAACGTTCAGGAATTTTTAGCGTCCTTAATTAAGTATGTAAAAGGGAAAGTTTGGAAACCTTGTGTATTCGTACGCATTTTGCAAGTACGTGCATATAGCACAGACTTTACTATATACTATCGCACTACACGTCTCTCTCGATATATGCTTGCAGACTGTGCTACTCCCTCCGTCTAGGTCAATAAGTCATCTTTGGTTGTGCGCCGTGACCAAGGAGGGAAGACTTGTACACCTAGACGGAGGGAATACTACTATTACTTACGTACGTGCAAATGCACGATTTAACATTACGATGCGGTTTTTGTAAAAGTAGAAAAACAGCACTAGTCAAGCTTGTGAAACGATTCAATGCAAAACAAATGCAAAAATGCTCGTTTGATTGTTTACTTTTAGCTTCCTTCTCTGTCGTTATTTCTCTGTCGTACTTTGTACGGAGTATCTTACTGGTTGGAAAGGCATGTAAATTCCCAAACCGCTTCCTACACCCTGTATCGAATTTTTTTTCCTAACAAGTTGTGTCATGCAATTGGAATGCCAACTTGAGTACTACTACTAGTAGGAGTACCAGGGGCCAGTTCTTTTAGGCTTCTAGATTAGTAATCCCATAACTACTACCTCCGTCCTGGTTTATTGGTCCCCATTGTAATCTGTGTCAAATTTTGATCATAAATTTAACTAATGAAATGTTAGTGCATGTCACATGCACTACTCCATCCGTCTAGGTGAGTAAGTCATCTTAGGCTATGCACCGTGACCAAGGAGGAGGAGAAAACGAAAGCGTTAATGTTTATTTGCTAATTAATAGTATTGCATGCAATGAACTAACCACTGCATGTCGTGTTTGATATTTCAAGTCATTAAAATCATGCACACTCTTTATCTCTTATTGGTTGATATGTCAAGAAACAAGAAACGAGGTAGAAGTTAATGCACCGCGCCTAAGTGTTTTGGGATTATTTGGTTTTCGTAAGATGACTTACACACCTAGACGGAGGGAGTAACATTTTATCAGTTAAATCTTTGGTCAAAATTTAGCACAAATTACAATGGTGAGGAATAAACCAAGACGGAGTAGTAGTTTAGAAGCCCAAATAAATGAGTGAGGCGCCTTATTGTTACTCTCCGCTATGACTAGTCTTGTGGGAAAAGCTGGGGAAGCCGCCAAAAGAACTGGCCCTAGGAGTAGTAGCTAGGGATCGAGTGTGTGAGATGAACCGGAGAAAGTAAATGCAGAGAGATGAAATGCAAAAAAGACGGAGGGATGTGATGGTTGCTTGTCCTTTTTTTTTACCAGGCCACTTATTACTGGGAGTGGTTGGGTTTTGTGATATGACGGCTTTATCGCCATGCACGAGCGGGTGAGAGGTGAGACTCCGTGCAGCGCCGCCCTCTACACTTGTACTACATCGGTCGTGGTTTATTAGTCCCCCATTGAATTTGACTGAAGATTTAACTGACAAAATGTTAGTGCATGTCAACAAAAACTATATCGTTGGATTCGTATCTGAACATAGTTTTGAATGATATAATTTTAGGTGACATGCATCAGTATTTATTGTACTATATATAATGTTAGTTCAATTTTTGGTCATACTAATCTATAGTAGTAAGGTGCCCGTGAGTTGCACCGAAGAGTGAAATGCATTGATCGGGGAGTTGTTTATTTTGACAAAGGATGTGGGGGTCATCTCATGTGTAATGGGTATCGATAGGTTTCTTAGGATATTATCTCATCTCTAGAGCTCACAAACATCCGGGTGAAATAGATAAAAAGGTATCTTTTGCAAACAAAAGCGTTCAACTGTTCAACCTGCATCCAAAACTTGTGTAGAAATAACACTTATTGAGCTTTGCAAGAAATGATCTTTAAGAATTAGTTTTTGAGTATCGATTGTTATACATGTTGGCTACAGATGACATGGCACCTTCTTATAGTCAACAGTTGGCTATACTATTAAGTAATATTAATCATGCCCTTATACACCTAGACGGAGGGATTAAATCAGGATGACTTGCAAGGGGGCAGAGGAGATGTAAGAAATGGTTCATCGTAAGTCTTTCACCAAAGATCAGTAGTAAAAATTCATACATGGAAGATTCTAGACTAAACCATAAACGGATACACTTTTATTCATGCGCGATACTCCAATAGAGCAAGATCCTGCATGGAAGTCTCCATATGCTTAGACAGCGGATTACATTGAGCGAAGACTAATGATCAACATTTAACTTGATAATGTGTAATTATTTTAGAAGAACAGGGAGGCTCCTCCCCGGTTTCATTATCAAATGAAACCCAAAGTGTCTTACATCAGCTCACTGAGAGGAGCAGTTCAAAGGAAGGACTGCAGCGAAAGCCACTCAAGTTTAACGACAAGCTTACAGAATCAAAAGCGGCAAAGACACGGGCCATAAGTGCCCACACACACACTACATGTTTTCTAAGTGCACTTGATAATGCGTATGTCCAGGTGAACCTCCTTGGAGTCCCCGTGCACCGCGTCGGCAGGTAAAGGATGGAATGGATGCCATGGGTTTTCCAAGTCCACATTGGCGGGATAGTCCCAGCTCCCCAGAGTCCAAGTCCATCCGATGAGGCCGGTGTCGCCGCCCACGCGACCCGGAGGGGTAGTAACAGTGACCACGCACCTGTACATCTGCCTTGTGTCAGTGTCAGCGTCAGCGGCGACGCCCCTGATGCACATTACAGAGACGGGGCGGCGGCCTGCACGGGCCTTGCCGGTGCCCATGATCAAGAGGAAGACGCTGCCGTCCTCCTCCGAGACTAGCAGGCGGCGGTGATCCTCCAGCGACTCCGGCATGGTGAACCGGTAGCACGTGTCGTACTTGATGTTCTCCACCAAGGGCCAGCAGTGACCGTTGCACGCATCCGTGAGGTGATGCACCATGTCCGCCGGCGAGCCACAAAACGGCATCGGGCACTCATAGCAGTGAACGAAGGGCTCCTTGGAGGCATCGACCAGGCCGTCCATGAAATGGGAGTGGCTGTAGGGGACGTTGCGCCAGTTGAATATATGAGCAAGTTACTACGAGATTTAATACGAATAAGCACAAAATAAATCATGATGGCTATAACAGAGATGAAACTAATCATGTGGACTAGCATAGTAGTAGGATACAGAGTAGAAACATGAATTCTACCACGATTTTGAAGGACAGAAACACATACGGTGCAACGGGAGCAGCACCGTTGGCGTTGAGGTTGTCGCCCATGTCGTTGAGGAAGAGGTTGCCGAGGTTGGGGAAGAAGTCGTCGTCGGTGAAGTCGTGGCTGCCAGCAATTGCGAGAGTGGCTCCCCAGATTTCAACAGCGCCCGCTGAATGGAGCGCAGGAGGGGTGGTTGTAGGGGCCGTTGCGGCCGCCGAATGGAGCGCAAGAGTAGCACATGAAGTAGTAGATGGTGTCCTTACTAGTACTCCCTAGTCTCTATCTATCTATATCTATATATACCTACTCTTATAGAAAACTGAGTTGGTGATGATGGTATGCTTGCCATCTTGTAATATAGACCATCCGATCTATATCTGACGGATAGAAAGCCAACTATGACAATTTTACAAAAGATACCCGCACCTCTCTTCACATTTACAGATAAGGCCTTGCCTCGTTCATCCTTATCTCCCACAACCTTGTGCTCCTCCCTATGTCTCTATCTCTAGTACTCTTCTTTGTTTTTTTATAACAAATCAAATAGTGTTGCACCGTCCGCTACACGCCCGGCTGAACACGCCTCCTCGCCTCATCATCACCAACTGAGTCTTTTATAGGAGTAGGAGTAGAGAAAAAACCGAGTTGGTGATGATGGTGTGTCGTGCAATGCACAGGCATCTTGCTATTTTTTGCATATAAGTCCAAACACCACGTAGACACGGTCTTTGAGCATGGTTCATAGTCGTTCCACACTCGGGCATTGAAGTTTGTAACTATTTTAGATTAGAATATACTACTCCTCTGGTGCTAGTAGTAGAGCAGAGTCCTACTCTACTACTCTACTCTAGCAAGCTAGGGCATAGTAGTGTAGTAGGTACCGTAGGGAGTACCAAGATCTTGTGATCACTCAAGCAAGTTGTCCGCATCGATATGACCCCACGCCATCGGGTATGTGTCTCGTAAGTCAAGCGGCGTGCTGTAGTCATCATCACCTGTCCACTTCCCGCAACACATATTCGCTTCTCCATATTTGTCCGCACATAATCTCGTCCAAGCTTCCATCCCCGCTAAGGCGCCTCCCCCCCTCGTTCGAAACCAAAGCACTAACAATGGCAGAACCGAGCAACATCCGCCGAAAGAGTGGCTGGAATTCGCTCCCCACAAAAGTTAATCAAGCTCATTGTTTCGCGTGTGGACAATCTCAGTACCATGCCGCTCGCCGCGTGCTCGTCGGGGCTGTACCATTTACTCAAAGCCCTCAGGCCGGAGCTTTTTAAGCCAACTCCTTGCTTGCTGATGCCGCCTGATCTTCAGAAACGGCGTGTCACGTGGCATAACGTGAAGGAAATATGCCCTAGAGGCAATAATAAAGTTATTATTTATTTCCTTATATCATGATAAATGTTTATTATTCATGCTAGAATTGTATTAACCGGGAACATAATACATGTGTGAATACATAGACAAACAGAGTGTCACTAGTATGCCTCTACTTGACTAGCTCGTTAATCAAGATGGTTATGTTTCCTAACCATAGACATGAGTTGTCATTTGATTAACGGGATCACATCATTAGGAGAATGATGTGATTGACATGACCCATTCCGTTAGCCTAGCACCCGATCGCTTAGTATGTTGCTATTGCTTTCTTCATGACTTATACATGTTCCTGTAACTATGAGATTATGCAACTCCTGCCATCGGAGGAACACTTTGGTGCTACCAAACGTCACAACGTGAATCGGGTGATTATAAAGGAGTACTACAGGTGTCTCCAAAGGTACATGTTGGGTTGGCGTATTTCGAGATTAGGTTTTGTCACTCCGATTGTTGGAGAGGTATCTCTGGGCCCTCTCGGTAATGCACATCACTATAAGCCTTGCAAGCAATGTAGCTAATGAGTTAGTTACGGAATGATGCATTACGGAACGAGTAAAGAGACTTGCCGGTAACGAGATTGAACTAGGTATTGGATACCGACGATCGAATCTCGGGCAAGTAACATACCGATGACAAAGGGAACAACGTATGTTGTTATGCGGTTTGACCGATAAAGATCTTCAGAGAATATGTAGGAACCAATATGGGCATCCAGGTTCCGCTATTGGTTATTGACCAAGAATAGTTCTCGGTCATGTCTACATAGTTCTCGAACCCGTAGGGTCCGCACGCTTAAGGTTTCGGCGATGCTTATATTATGCGTTTATGAGTTTTGATGTACCGAAGGAGTTCGGAGTCCCGGATGAGATCAGGGACATGACGAGGAGTCTCGAAATGGTCGAGACGTACAGATCGATATATTGGACGACTATATTCGGAGTTCGGAAAGGTTCGGAGTGATTCGGTATTTTTGGAGTACCGTAGAGTTACGGGTATAAGTATTGTGGCTTATTGGGCAATACGGGTTTGAAGAAAAAGGGCCTCAAGGGTGGCAGCACACCTTCCCTTGGTCTGGTCAGAATTGGACTAGGGAAGGGGGCGCCTCTTCCTTCCTTCTCCTTTTCCCTTCCCTTTCCTTCTCTCCTACTCCTACTACATGGAAGGTTTCCTAGTTGGACTAGGAAAGGGGAATCCTACTCCCTGGGAGTAGGACTCCCCCTTGGTGCGCCTCCTCCTAGGCCGGCCACCCTCCCTTGCTCCTTTATATACGGGGCAGGGGGCACCCTAGAACACACAAGTTGATCTACGGATCGTTCCTTAGCCGCAGGCGGTGCCCCCTCCACCATATTCCACTTCGGTCATATCGTCATGAGCTTAGGCGAAGCCCTGCGCCGTGAAGTCATATCGTCATGGAGCTTAGGCGAAGCCCTGCGCTGGTGAAGTCATATCGTCATGAGCTTAGGCGAAGCCCCGCGCCGGTGAAGTCATATCGTCATGAGCTTAGGCGAAGCCCCGCGCCGGTGAAGTCATATCGTCATGAGCTTAGGCGAAGCCTCGCGTCGGTGGAGCATCATCATCGCCACCACGCCGTCAGGTCGACGGAACTCATCCGCGACACTTTGCTGGTTCGGAGTCCGGGGATCGTCATCGAGCTGAACGTGTGCAGAACTCGGAGGTGCCGTTCGTTCGGTACTTGGATCGGTCGGATCGTGAAGACGTACGACTACATCAACCGCGTTGTTATAACGCTTCCGCTTACGGTCTACGAGGGTACGTGGACATACACTCTCCCCTCTCGTTGCTATGCATCACCATGATCTTGCGTGTGCGTAGGAAATTTTTGAAATTACTACGTTCCCCAACAAAGTGGCATCCGAGCCTAGGTTTTTATGGTTTGATGTTTTGCACGAGTAGAACACAAGTGAGTTGTGGGCGATACAAGTCATACCGCCTACCAAAGATGTCATACTTTGGTTCAGCGGTATTGTGAGATGAAGCGGCCCGGACCGACATTACGCCAGACGCTTACGCGAGACTGGTTTCACTGCTACGAGCACTCGTGCTTAAAGGTGGCTGGCGGGTGTCTGTCTCTCTCACTTTAGTTGAACTGAAAAGTGGCTACGCCCGGTCCTTGAGAAGGTTAAAACGGAGTCTATTTGACGAAGTATCGTTGTGGTTTTAATCCGTAGGTAAGAACGGTTCTTGCTCAGCCCGTAGCAGCCACGTAAAACTTGCAACAACAAAGTAGAGGACGTCTAACTTGTTTTTGCAGGGCATGTTGTGATGTGATATGGTCAAGACGTGATGCTATATTTTATTGTATGAGATGATCATGTTTTGTAACCGAAGTTATCGGCAATCGGCAGGAGCCATATGGTTGTCGCTTATTGTATGAAATGCAACGCCTGTAATTGCTTTACTTTATCACTAAGCGGTAGCGATAGTCGAGAAGCAATAGATGGCGAACGACAACGATGCTACGATGGAGATCAAGGTGTCGCTACCGGTGACGATGGTGATCATGACGGTGCTTCGGAGATGGAGATCACAAGCACAAGATGATGATGGCCATATCATATCACTTATATTGATTGCATGTGATGTTTATCCTTTATGCATCTTATTTTGCTTTGATTGACGGTAGCATTTTAAGATGATCTCTCACTAAAATTATCAAGTAGTGTTCTCCCGGAGTATGCACCGTTGCCAAAGTTCGTCGTGCCGAGACACCACGTGATGATCGGGTGTGATAAGCTCTCACGTCCATCTACAACGGGTGCAAGCCCGCTTTTGCACACGCAGAATACTCAGGTTATACTTGACGAGCCTAGCATATGCAGATATGGCCTCGGAACACGGAGACCGAAAGGTCGAGCGTGAATCATATAGTAGATATGATCAACATAAGATGTTCACCATTGAAAACTACTCCATCTCACGTGATGATCGGTTATGGTTTAGTTGATTTGGATCACGTGATCACTTAGATGACTAGAGAGATGTCTGTCTAAGTGGGAGTTCTTAAGTAATATGATTAATTGAACTTGTATTTATCATGAACTTAGTCCTCGTAGTATTTTGCAAATTATGTTGTAGATCAATAGCTCGCGTTGTTGCTTCCCTATGTTTTTGCTTCCCTATGTTTTTATATGTGTTCCTAGAGAAACTTGTATTGAAAAATGTTAGTAGCAATGATGCGGATTGGATCCGTGATCCGAGGTTTATCCTCATTGCTGCACGTAAGAATTATGTCCTTAATGCACCGCTAGGTGATGCACCTATTGCAGGAGCAAATGCGCACGTTATGAACGCTTTGGCAAGCTCAATATGATGACTACTTGATAGTTTAGTGCACCATACTTAACGGCTTAGAATCGGGACTTCAAAGGCGTTTTGAACGTCATGGACCATATGAGATGTTCCAGGAATTGAAGTTAATATTTCAATCAAATACCCGAGTTGAGAGATATGAAGTCTCCAACAAGTTCTATAGCTAAAAGATGGAAGAGAATCGCTCAACTAGTGAGCATGTTCTCAGATTGTCCGGTACTTCAATCGCTTGAATCAAGTGGGAGTTAATCTTCCGTATAAGATAGTGATTGATGTAATTCTCTAGTCACCATCACTAAGTTAGTAGAACTTCGTGATGAACTATAGTATGCAAGGGATGACGAAAACGATTCCCGAGCTCTTCGTGATGTTGAAATCGACGAAGGTAGAAATCAAGAAAGAGCATCAAGTGTTGATGATTGACAAGACCACTAGTCTCAAGGAAAAGGGCAAAGGGAAGAAGGGAACTTCAAGAAGAATGGCAAGCAAGTTGTTGCTCGAGTGAAGAAGCCCAAGTCTGGACCTAAGCCTGAGACTAAGTGCTTTTGCTGCAATGGAACTGGTCACTAGAAGCGGAACTACCCCAAGTATTTGGCGGATAAGAAGGATGGCAAAGTGAACAAAGGTATATTTGATATACAGATCATTGCTGTGTATTTCACTAGTGTTCGTAGTAACCCCTCGGTATTTGATACTGGTTCAGTTGCTAAGAGTAGTAACTTGAAACGGAGTTGCGTAATGAATGTAAACTAGTTGAAGGGAAGTGACGATGAGTGTTGGAAGTAGTTCCAAGATTGATTTGATCATCATCACACACTCCCTATACTTTCGGGATTAGTGTGGAACCTAAATAAGTGTTATTTGGTGTTGAGCATAAATATGATTTGATCATGTTTATTGCAATACGGTTATTCATTTAAGTAAGAGAATAAATTGTTGTTCTGTTTACATGAATAAAACCTTACATGGTTACACACCCAATGAAAATGGTTCATTGGATCTCGATCATAGTGATACACATATTCATAATATTGAAACCAAAAGATGCAAAGTTAATAATGATAGTGCAACTTATTTGTGGTAATCGCCGCTTAGGTCATATTATGTAAAGCGCATGAAGAAAACTCCATGTTGATGGACTTTCGGAATCACTTGGTTATGAATCATTTGATGCTTGCGAACCGTGCCGCTTTGGGCAAGATGACTAAAACTCCGCTTCTCGGAACAATGGAACAAGCTACCGACTAATTGGAAATAATACATACCGATGTATGCGATCCAATGAGTGTTGATGCTTTCGTGGCAAGTATCGTTATTTTCTCGACTTTCACAAGATGATTTGAGCAGATATGGGTATATCTACTTGATGAAACATAAGTCTGAAATAGTTGAAAGGTTCAAAGAATTTCAGAGTGAAGTGGAAAAATCATCGTAACAAGAAAATATAGTTTCTGCGATCTGATCGCCAAGACGAATAATTGAGTTACGAAGTTTGGTCTTCAATTAAAATAATGTGGAATAGTTTCAGAGCTCACGCCACCGGAACACCACAATGTTATGGTGTGTCCGAACGTCAGAATCAAGCACTTTATTTGATATGGTGCGATCTATGATGTCTCTTATCGGTTTACCACTATCATTTTGGGGTTATGCATTAGAGACAATGCATTCACGCTTAATAGGGCACCATCTAAATCCGTTGAGACGACACCATATGAACTATGGTTTAACAAAGAACCTAAGCTGTCGTTTCTTAAAAGTTTGGAGTTGTGATGCTTATGTGAAAAAGTTTTCACCGATAAGCTCAAACCCAAATCGGAGAAGTGCGTCTTCATAGAATACCCAAAGGTAACTATTGGGTACACCTTCTATCACAGATCCGAAGGCAAGTTTTTCGTTGTTAAGATGGATCCTTTCTAGAGAAGAAGTTTCTCTCGAAAGAAGTGAGTGGGAGGAAAGTAGAACTTGATGAGGTAATTATACCTTCTCCCTTATTGGAAAGTAGTTCATCACGTAAATCAGTTCCAAAGTGATTCCTACACCAATTAGTGAGGAAGTTAATGATGATGATCATGAAACTTCAGATCAAGTTGCTACCAAACCTCGTGAGGTCTTCCAGAGTAAGATCCGCACTGCAGTAGTACGGTAATCCTGTTCTGGAAGTCATGTTACTAGACCATGATGAACCTACGAACTATGAGGAAGCGAAGATGAGCCCAGATTCCGCAAAATGGCTTGAGGCCATGAAATCTGAGATGGGATCCATGTATGAGAACAAAGTATGGACTTTGATTGACTTGCCCGATGATCGGCAAGCCATAGAAAATAAATGGATCTTCAAGAGGAAGACGGACACTGATAGTAGTGTTACTATCTACAAAGCTCGACTTGTCACAAAAGGTTTTCGACAAGTTCAAGGTGTTGACTACAATGAGATTTTCTCAACTGTAGCGATGCTTAAGTCTGTCCGAATCATGTTAGCAATTGCCACATTTTCTGAAATCTGGCAAATGGATGTCAAAACTACATTCTTTAATGGATTTATTAAAGAAGAGTTGTATATGATGCAACCAGAAGGTTTTGTCAATCCTAAAGGTGCTAACAAAATATGCAAGCTCCAAAGGATCCATCTATGGACTGGTGCAAGCATCTCAGAGTTGGAATACATGCTTTGATAAGTTGATCATAGCATATAGTTTTATACATGACTTCGGTGAAGCCTGTAATTACTAGAAAGTGAGTGGGAGCACTACAAGATTTCGATAAGTATATGTGAATGACATATTGTAGATCGGAAATAATGTAGAATTATTCGCAAAGCATAAAGGAGTGTTTGAAAGGAGTTTTTTCAAAGAAAGACCTCGGTGAAGTCACATATATTAAGCATCAAGATCTATAGAGATAGATCAAGACGCTTGATAAGTTTTTTCAATGAGTACATACCTTGACAAAATTTTGAAATAGTTCAAAATGGAACAGTCAAATAAAGAGTTCTTGCCTGTGTTACAAGGTGTGAAATTAAGTAAGACTCAAAACCCGACCACGGCAGAAGATAGAAAGAGAATGAAAGTCATTCCCTATGCCTTGGCCATAGATTCTATAAAGTATGCCATGCTGTGTACCAGATCTATTGTATATCCTACACTGAGTTTGGCAAGGAGTACAATAGTGATCTAGGAGTAGATCATCGGACAATGATCAAAATTATCCTTAGTAAAATAAGGATATGTTTCGATTATGGAAGTGACAAAAGGTTCGTCGTAAAGGGTTACGCCGATGCAAGTTTTGACACCGATCTGGATGACTCTAAGTCTCGATCTAGATACATATTGAAAGTGGGAGCAATTAGCTAGAGTAGCTCCGCAATGCGAGCATTGTAGACATAGAAAAATTGCAAAATACATAACGGATCTGAATATGAAAGACCCGTTGACTAAGATTCTCTCACAAGCAAAACATGATCACACCTTAGTACTCTTTGGGTGTTAATCACATAGCGATGTGAACTAGATTACTGAATCTAGTAAACCCTTTGGGTGTTGGTCACATGGCGATGTGAACTATGGGTGTTAATCACATGATGATGTGAACTATCGATGTTAATCACATGGTGATGTGATCTAGATTATTGACTCTAGTGCAAGTGGGAGACTCAAGGAAATATGCCCTAGAGGCAATAATAAAGTTATTATTTATTTCCTTATATCATGATAAATGTTTATTATTCATGCTAGAATTGTATTAACCGGGAACATAATACATGTGTGAATACATAGACAAACAGAGTGTCACTAGTATGCCTCTACTTGACTAGCTCGTTAATCAAGATGGTTATGTTTCCTAACCATAGACATGAGTTGTCATTTGATTAACGGATCACATCATTAGGAGAATGATGTGATTGACATGACCCATTCCGTTAGCCTAGCACCCGATCGCTTAGTATGTTGCTATTGCTTTCTTCATGACTTATACATGTTCCTCGTAACTATGAGATTATGCAACTCCTGCCACCGGAGGAACACTTTGGGTGCTACCAAACGTCACAACGTAATCGGGTGATTATAAAGGAGTACTACAGGTGTCTCCAAAGGTACATGTTGGGTTGGCGTATTTCGAGATTAGGTTTTGTCACTCCGATTGTCGGAGAGGTATCTCTGGGCCCTCTCGGTAATGCACATCACTATAAGCCTTGCAAGCAATGTAGCTAATGAGTTAGTTACGGAATGATGCATTACGGAACGAGTAAAGAGACTTGCCGGTAACGAGATTGAACTAGGTATTGGATACCGACGATCGAATCTCGGGCAAGTAACATACCGATGACAAAGGGAACAACGTATGTTGTTATGCGGTTTGACCGATAAAGATCTTCGTAGAATATGTAGGAACCAATATGGGCATCCAGGTTCCGCTATTGGTTATTGACCAAGAATAGTTCTCGGTCATGTCTACATAGTTCTCGAACCCGTAGGGTCCGCACGCTTAAGGTTTCGGCGATGCTTATATTATGCGTTTATGAGTTTTGATGTACCGAAGGAGTTCGGAGTCCCGGATGAGATCAGGGACATGACGAGGAGTCTCGAAATGGTCGAGACGTAAAGATCGATATATTGGACGACTATATTCGGAGTTCGGAAAGGTTCCGAGTGATTCGGGTATTTTTCGGAGTACCGACGAGTTACGGGAATACGTATTGGGCCTTATTGGGCCATACGGGAAAGAAGGAAAAGGGCCTCAAGGGTGGCAGCACCTTCCCTTGGTCTGGTCCGAATTGACTAGGGAAGGGGGCGCCTTCCTTCCTTCTCCTTTTCCCTTCCCTTTCCTTCTCTCCTACTCCTACTACATGGAAGGTTTCCTAGTTGGACTAGGAAAGGGGAATCCTACTCCCGGTGGGAGTAGGACTCCCCTGGTGCGCCTCCTCCCTAGGCCGGCCACCCTCCCTTGCTCCTTTATATACGGGGCAGGGGCACCCTAGAACACACAAGTTGATCTACGGATCGTTCCTTAGCCGTGTGCGGTGCCCCTCCACCATATTCCACTTCGGTCATATCGTCATGAGCTTAGGCGAAGCCCTCGCGCCGGTGAAGTCATATCGTCATGAGCTTAGGCGAAGCCCTGCGCCGGTGAAGTCATATCGTCATGAGCTTAGGCGAAGCCCTGCGCCGGTGAAGTCATATCGTCGCGAGCTTAGGCGAAGCCCTCGCGCCGTGAAGTCATATCGTCAGCGGAGCTTAGGCGAAGCCTGCGCCGGTGGAGCATCATCATCGCCACCACGCCGTCGTCCGACGGAACTCATCCCGACACTTTGGCTGGATCGAGTCCGGGATCGCCATCGAGCTGAACGTGTGCAGAACTCGGAGGTGCCGTACGTTCGGTACTTGGATCGGTCGGATCGTGAAGACGTACGACTACACCAACCGCGTTGTTATAACGCTTCCGCTTACGGTCTACGAGGGTACGTGGACATACACTCTCCCCTCTCGTTGCTATGCATCACCATGATCTTGCGTGTGCGTAGGAATTTTTTTGAAATTACTACGTTCCCCAACATAACGATCGTAGGGTGGCGAGCATCAACCCCCTTCACTGCGATCTGATCCCCGTCAGCCTCAGCTACATTAACGGTATGTACTGGGTCGGCATGAACACGTCTTGGATGGTGCTCGTAGACGGTCGCGGCAGCTGGATGCTCGTGGAGGTCTACACCCGGTGATTGATCCCCCTTCCTTCGGTTAACACTGCACTGCTTTGGCAGCGGCCCGTAATACTTCGGAATCTTACAAAGAGCCAACATGATACCAAGTTTGATTTGCTCAAGGTTGTAATCTGCCAAGTGCCCACAAGATCTGCGAATTATAAAGACTTCGTAATCATGCTCTTCAACCGTGGTCTCGCCTATCTGACAGGTCACTAGGGTAAGTGGATAAATCTGCACATCCATCGCAGGATCATACATCCTCCATGGTTATCTGATGCCATTGAACACAAGGGCTTCATTTACGTTGTCGACTCCTTCTATGGCTGGACGTATTGCTGGCCTACTCCAGTCATCGCTACAAACGGCTGTTACAAAGCAGATGTTACTTTCCTATGATATCATGATGGCTTGCTTATATTATCACAACATTTATCAAAAATATTCATGCTCATAACATGTTGTTCTTAAGATTGACTAAATCAAGAGCCCTTTTTTATTTGACTCCAACTTGATATGATCTTGTAGGCCTCCTGGTGTCCCTACCCTTCCTAATCCCAGAACCTTTCAAAGAAAAGCGGCATGGCAGTTGCAGGTGGTTCCTGGCTCGATCAGACGACGGCGAAAGATTGATGATCGTTCGCACGTACCGGACGTGTTGTTTTGCGGAATACAATCATAGTCACTGCAAGGTCTTTGAGCAGGATCCCAGCTTCTCTGGGCCTTCAGGAATTTTTGACTGGACGCTGGTAAGTAGCCTTGGTGCACGCTCTCTGTTTGTCGGATTGAATTATCCGATTAACTAGGAGATAACCGACGGCAAGGATCATGATGGCAGCGCGGTTTCGTTCATTAGGAAAAATTGTGTGTACACAGCGTACCACGCGTCTCTGCATGCACCATACCCTGATATGTGCCGCCATGCTCTGCAGCCCAAAGTAGGAGAGAGGGTCGCAAGTATCAAACTTCGACCTGCCGGGCCGGAGTTTCCGTCAGCACCCATCCGTTCAAGCCGTCACCAATCTCCACAACTTAATAAATAGTAACGCCTAACCGAGCCGCTTAGTTAGATGCGTACACTTGGTGTAGTAGGATCTTTATTTAGTTTGATGCATAGACTTGTTCTTTTTTGGTAGCCCTATTGTAATGATGGCTCATGTTTGGTTTGGAAGAGAGAGTTGCGTCTTCACTCTTCTGGCCTGCTTACTGCTTTTGTTGCACCCCCAGCCCTGGTTGCTGCTACTGCTGTTTTCAATGTACAATCAGTAGTATATTTCGTCTGTTGGTTGAATAAATGTGTTGTTAGAACGACAAACACAATGTTTTGGAAGTCGTTGCACGGTTCGATCCTTTAGTGCCCCATACCGTACGTAGCTCATACTATTTTTCAGACGAACACATTTTCCACTTGTTGATAAGATGCAGCCCACCGATGAAGGCCCAATAGAGAAGCCCATAATTAATCGGAAGGGAGGCTCACATGAATCCGCCCAAGTACATGCTCATGGTCCCCTAAACATAAATAAGTAAATAAATAAATAAAGCTAAATGCTCATGCACCAGTTCTTTGGGAAAATAGGTAGCCCAAGATTTCTTTTTGAAGAATACCCAAGCAAGACCTATTTGTTTTCTCCGACCATCGGACTGCAAATCTTTCAAGACGAGGAGGGATGCATTCCGTCCTGGCCAAAGAGTATGGTCAATGTCTGTTAAAAGTAATATCAAAAGGGGTTGAAAATTCCAAAAAAAATTATAGCAAATGGGATATTAGTTTTTTTTTGTTTTTGTTCTTCACTGATATCTTATACGTATTTCATTGGATTTAACATGACATAGTACTTATTTATTTTTAAATTTTGTCTATTAATTTTTGGATTAAGAATATTTCGCTCCCTCAAAGAAAAATTTGCGAATTTTCAAAATTTCCCACAGATTTAGTTAATTTTGACTCGGTAATCGACCGGAAAATGGCCATGCAATTCTAAAAATGGAAAACGGGCTGCAATAAATTCCATATGAATTAGAAAATGAGTAAAATTTATAAAATAATAGCAAATGGCTGACTTGTTTACGCAAGGCTTTGTCAAGGACACACGATTCTAGCAAAGAAGGATCGTTGGATGTCCATCCACCCGACGTGCTTCTTCAATCTCTCGATCTTCCCGCTCGGCCGCTTAAACTAGCGCCAGCTGGACTGCTCGCTTCCTCCTCTTGTGGCTTCCAGATGCCGCGCAGCTTCCCCGACCCACCCTACTCCCTCCACCGGCCTGGCCACACGCAATCAACTGCCTCCTTATTATGCGAAAAAATGATTCCTCCCATCGACATCTGGGCGCACCGGTTGGGAGGCTGACCAGGCCTACTACGCTGACGCTGCACTAGGGCTTGTCAACTTAGTCAACAAACGATTCTAGCAGAAGAATCGTTGGATTTGAATCGAACGGTCCTGCCGCTTCTTCAACCGCTGCTCTTATTGCACCAGCCGTCCAAACCAGCGCCGGGAGACCGCCGCTCCTCGCCACTGGTGGTCGGTCAGGCCGCCATTGAGGCCCCATTGCCCCTACTACTCCCACCGCTAGCTGTGCCTCGCGGTGATGGCAGCCTCACACCGCAGCCGAACCAGTGAACCCTCGTACTCCTCTCCGCGTGGGCATCCACTGTCGCGTCTTCCCAGGCTCCGCGTCGTCCCCTTCCTAGGCCTCGTCGCCGTCCACCGCCTTGGTGCTCTCGGAGCTGCGTGGTCAATGTGGTCAACGACATTCCATCGGAAGAGTACTATACGTGGAGAGGCTGACAACTGGGTCCATGGCCACAGCCCAGTTTTTTTGTAATTTGCCAAGTAAGTCGCTTTGTCAGGCCTGTTGGGCTGCAAATCTTTCAAGACGAGGAGAGCTTTCATTCGGCTGGCCGAGAAAATGGCCCATCAGTAATGAGAAATGGGCTATACATTTTAAAAACACATCAAACTGGCAATTAGTTTCAAATATCTTTTTCTTTCATTTCAAGATTTTAAATTACATTAATTTTTATGCATGTTGAATTTGTTGGATTTTATATTGATATACATTTATTTTTAAAATCAGTTTGAATGTGAGTCAAAATTTCGGGATTAAAAACAGTTCGGACCAAGCACCAAATATGCAAAATTTTGTATAATTTTTTAACCGTGGCCACAATATGGGCTGCAATGCTAACAAAAAGAATATGGGCTCAAAAAAACCTTAAGAATTAGCAAATGGGTTGTAAATTATTAGAAATAATGGCAGATGGGTTGTATGCTATTTTCCACAGATTTGAGGCTTTCCTAAAAAAAGGTTGACGCACAAGCAGTGACTGTTGGATGGCCATCCAACGGCTGTCGTGCTTCTTCAATCTCTGCTCTTCCTGCTCCAGCCACTCAAACAAGCGCCAAGGGACTGCTCGCCGCTTCCTCCCTGTGGGTCGGGTTTGCTGCCACAGCCTCACCGCCCCATCAGATTCCCATCGCTGGCCTAGCCATCCCTCTACTCACCCACATATGTTGTTATTCTCCGGCGACGACAGACGAACCAGTAAACCCTCGTACAGTCATACCCCCCTCCGCGTGGGAAACAACTGCCGAGTCTTCCCTGCCTCCGTGTCGTTCCCTTTCTAGGCCTCGCCGTCGTCCACTGCCGTGGTGCTCTCGGAGCTGCGTGGTCAATGTGGTCAACGACATTCCATCGGAAGAGTACTATACGTGGAGAGGCTGACAACTGGGTCCATGGCCACAGCCCAGTTTTTTTGTAATTTGCCAAGTAAGTCGCTTTGTCGTGCTGTTGGGCTGCAAATCTTTCAAGACGAGGAGAGCTTTCATTAATTTGGCGAGAAAATGGCCCATCAGTAATGAGAAATGGGCTATACATTTTAAAAACACATCAAACTGGCAATTAGTTTCAAATATCTTTTTCTTTCATTTCAAGATTTTAAATTACATTAATTTTTATGCATGTTGAATTTGTTGGATTTTATATTGATATACATTTATTTTTAAAATCAGTTTGAATGTGAGTCAAAATTTCGGGATTAAAAACAGTTCGGACCGCACCGAAATATGCAAAATTTTGTATAATTTTTTAACCGTGGCCACAATATGGGCTGCAATGCTAACAAAAAGAATATGGGCTCAAAAAAACCTTAAGAATTAGCAAATGGGTTGTAAATTATTAGAAATAATGGCGTATGGGTTCTATGCTATTTTCCATGATTTGAGGCTTTCCTAAAAATTGGTTGACGCACAAGCTGTGCCTGTTGGAGGGCCACCCAACGGCTGTCGTGCTTCTTCAATCTCTGCTCTTCCTGCCCCAGCCGCTCAAACAAGCGCCAAGTGGACTGCCTGCTCGCTTCCTCCCTGGCCGGGTCAGCCAGCTGCAGGCCTCACCGCCCCATCAGATTCCCATCGCTGGCCTAGCCATCCCTCTACTCACCCACATATGTTGTTATTCTCCCATGACGACAGACGAACCAAGAAACCTCAGACAAGTCATACCCCCTCCGCGTGGGAAACAACCGCCGAGTCTTCCCTGCCTCCGTGTCGCTCCTTTCTAGGCCTCGCCGTCCATCCACGCCGTGGTGCTCTCGGCGCCGGGCGTGGTCAATGTGGTCAACGACCGACTTCCATCGGAAGAGTATCGCGTGAAGACGCCGACAGGGTCCACGGCCGCAGCAAGGAAGTGCCTCCTTATTACGCCGCAAAATAATTATTCCTCCACCGACAAATGGGACCCACCGGACAGGCCACCGTATTTCACGAAAAAATGTTTCCCCACATTGCTGGGACCCACCAGCTACACCTTCGCACGCAAGGAAGTGCGTCCGCAAAAGAAACAAAACGATTCGCCCGACCATCTGGGACCCACCAGCTACATCTTCGCACGCAAGGAAGTGCGTCCGGCAAAAACGATTCGCCCGATCATTGCTGGGACCCACCAGCTACATCTTCGCACGCAAGGAAGTGCCCGATACCGGGACCCACCTGGTCGAAGCGTACGTAGCGTTGTCATTCTGGTCGCGTACGTGTATGTACATACTGGTCGTTGTAGAGGCGCGCATGTGTCGTAGTAGAGGCGCACACATAGCATGTACACATACGTACAGCGGCCAGGGTGCAAGAAAGAAAATACGGCCACGTATGTGTACATACGGGCGGGGTCTCGAACGCCTACTCACAGACAATGTGCGGCCGGGGCTCGTGTACATGGCTGGGTTGGAACGGAGAAACAAAGATCGCTGCCGTGTTCATGGGGAGGCAATGGAGTGCGTTGTATTCATGGGGAGGCAAATGTAATGTGTCGTGTTCATCGGGAGGCAACGGAAAGCGTGGAGCCAACCGCCGGGTCGGAACGGAATGTGTGGTCGTGTTCATCGGGAGGGCTTGGACGGAACAGCGATGGAACGAGGCTGGCGTACAGCACAATGGAGGAAACGGACCTCCTATGTTCGTAACGGGTCCTGTTGATTGGGAGGGTGTGGCGCATCGCAAACGGAGGAAACGGACCTCCTACGGTCGAAACGGGGTCCTATTGATCGGGAGGGTGTGGCGTCGCCAAAAGCGGACGAAGCCGGACCTCCTACGGTCGAAACGGGGTGGAGGGGTGTGGCGCATCGCAAAACGGATTTAAACGGGCCTCCTACGGCCGAGCAGGGGTCTTGTTCATCGGGAGGTGTGGCGTACCACAAAACGGGACTCCACGGGATACCGTTTCATCTCCACCGTCGACCTCCTCCATCCTCCACAAAGCTACCGTCGACCTCCTCTAGCCTCCACGGGCTCCTGTTCATCCAGCCTCCACCGCCGCTTACTCCACCGCCATCGCTCAACCACCCTCCACCGCTTCATCGCTCATCCAGTCCTCCACACCACGGGTCCTGTTCAACCACCCCTCCATCGCTCATCGCTCATCCAGCCCTCCACCACACCACGGGTCATGTTCATCCGCAGGCAACGCCACCGCTCATTGTTCATCCAACCCCCCGCAACACTCACCGCTCATCCCTGCAGGCAGCATTGATCGGCTTCGCTTAGCAGCAGAGCGGCGAATCGCCGATCGGGTTCGGGCCATTAACAGCCATCGATCGATTGCTCGGGTTCGATAACGCCAGTAGCCTGCGGCAGCAATCGCTCGGGTTCGATTAGAGCCCAACGCCTCGCTCGGGTTGATTAGAGCCAACGCCGCACACACGCAGCGTACATATGTACGAAAACTCACATCGCCGCCCCGACCTCCCACCGTAACCGGAACTCCCCGAATTTTCCTCCCCCTCGCTTCTACCACGGGTTTTTCCGTCATGGACGGCCCAAAGAATGTCATGCAGCTGCTTCCCGGCCCGCCTAGGACGAAAAGCCCATTTTCTGTCATGATTTTTTGTCATAGAAGTAGGAGCCCACCACATCTATGATGATACCGGGTTTTTTCACAATTATCATCATAGAAGTGTCATATGTATGACAGAAAAAAAATTCGTTCGGCCCAAAATGTCACGGATGTGTCTTTTTTTGTAGTGAGCTCAGGCGGAAAACGACTCCTCGTCAGACTCGGCAGCGGAAATAGTCTCCTCCTCTGACTCTGTCCACCGATACCCCTGCTTGGCTAGCCAGGCAGCCTCCGGAGTGATGACTTCCTCTAAGCCACTAGTGATAGTCTCACCAAAGGTCCTCAATATCTTCTTGTCACGCTGGCGACTCTTCTTGGATTCAACATGGGCCCTGTACTGTCCCTTGGTCTGCATGCAAAATAGCTTCTTCATCTTCATCTTCAGCTTCTTAGCCCAAGAGGGCTCGAAAGAGGGAGGATTGTATCCATCAGAACTGTCCTCATCAGCGTTCTCCTCCTCGATCTCATCCTCATCCACATCCATTGTGGCAGCCGCGGCCTCAACACTGGTGGTGGTGTTAGCCCATTGGATCTTGATGCGGAGCCTGATGGGCTCATGGAAAATCCAGCCTGGGGCAACGAACTCATCAGTGGGATAGAGCTTCTCCCAAGTCTTGGAGATCAAGAGAAACAGGTAGGGCCCATAGATGGGGACCTTACGTTTGAACACCGCAAACTGAAGCTCGCACCACATGATATGTGAGACATCAAGTGGTTGCGTCTGAGCCTGACGCGCCTCCTCACAAAGAAGCATCATATCCACAAGATAGGCATGCACCTGGCCCATGTCACCGATGCGCGGGAAGAGGGAGTTGCGGAAGATACGATGCATGATGTCAAGGAAGGAGTTCAACACCCACACCTTCTTCTTACTAGCAAGCGTCTTCTCAACAAGGAAGGGCTGGAGCTTGTTCTTGTTGGCAAACTCATATTTGCCATGAGGGCGAACTCCAACGGGCGTGTCGAGCCCCTCATCAGGAACTTGAAGCAAGTCCATGAAGTCCTTCCATGTAGCAGACAACTGTTGACCATTGGTCATCCATGTCATGGTCCTTGGCTCATCAGAATGGAAGTGAACCGAAGCAAAGAACTGAGCCACAATGTCTGGGTCAAAGTCCAGGTGAAAGGTAAGCATGTGCTCAATGCCAAACGGCTCCACCAGATCCAAAGCCTCTCCAAAATAGTCACGGTGCTTGTCCTTCCTCATGTGATTCATGTCAATCCAGTGAACTTCCACGTAGATGTTCTGCTTGGCCTTGATCACATCCAGATAGATAAGGTTCTGCTGCTTGGTCCGTAATGCATCATTGCCTCCGGGTTAGCACGGATTCACATATGGGTTGATCTTCCTTCGGACAATCAACTCGGCCAGAGGCATCTCATCCATGCCCATGACGGGCTCCTTCTGCTTGGTGGCGGTGTGCTTGGTTCTGTGTTGGGAGGCATTGGAGCCCTCTGCAGCTTCATCTTGGTTGCGCAGCCGCTTTGACCCCGTGTCACGGCTGGGATTCGAGCGACGAACATGGGAACCAGAGCCACCACCTAGACACAAAGCACAAGAACACACACGAAAAGCAAGAAGGATCAATGCAAATGCCAAGGCCAAAGCCAAAAGAAACAAATAAGAACAAGATTTGGACAGAAAAATAGCTCAAGATGCATCTACGGTAGTACCGGGCTGTTGTACGGATGTAAAAAATTACATCACCAGCCGCGGTAGTACCGTGCCGAGGTGGCACGGTAGTACCGCGCCTGGAGCGGAAGTAATTTTTTACTTCCACGCTCCAAGCGGTAGTACCGCACCAAGGAGCGGAAGTACCGCGCGGAGCAGGCTACGAGCGTGGGTGCGGTAGTACCGCACGGAACGAAACTGCTACAGGAGCCGCGGATTTGGATCAAGAACATCCGCAAATCTAGATCGGTACTACCGTTGATCAACCTGAACTATTTTGACAATCCAAAAAGCATGCTTAATGCACTACCACTCTCCTACAAATCCCTCTTGCACAGATCTAGCCAAAAATCACATGAACAACACAGGCATCTCCCCAAGACCTAGAAGCACAAGAACGGAACAAACAGAGGAGGATTTGGGGAAGTACCGGGGTCCATGGCAAGAGGACGAGGTGGGGAATGATCCCACCGGACGGAATGCGAGGAGAGCGGCCAGAGACGGAGATCCGGCGAGGACCTCCGGCGCCGTTCTTTGGCAGGAGAGAGAGAGACGGGGTGGGGAAAAGAGATGAATGGATATGGGGGAGTTGGAACTCCCCCTGCCCCACTCTTACCCCCCCACCCGCTCGTGAAGGTGCGGTAGTACCGCGGGTCATCACGGTAGTACCGCCCGGGTGGAAGTACCGCTTGCTGGGCGGTAGTACTGCTCTTCCAGCGGCAGTAAAAAATTACTGCCGTGATGGAAGCGGTAGTACCGTGCACCTGGGATGCAACTGTGCACGCACAGAGCAAACCACTCCTGCGGTCGTACCGTGGCTTTCCATGGTAGTACCGTACCCCCAAGAAAAATGCAAGTTTCACAAAAGAGAGGAAAGCGGCCTTTGCAAATCAACCTTCAAGACACCGAACACACCAAGAGGCAAGCACAAACGACGACACAAGCACGGCACAAAGAGAAGGAAAAAGACAACAAAGACAAAAACATGAACCACAACTCTCAGGAAGAGAGGGCGGTGGCCGGAGCCACCTATGTATAAGTCAATTGGTATGGCACTGCGAAGAATTATCCTTGGGCCCATGACCAAGGCTCGTCTTTGAAGCACAAGTACCATAAAAAATGGCTAATGTGAAAGAGTTGATCAATCTATGCATAATGGGGGGAGGGAAAGTTCATTGAGAGAACAACACTCCCCCTATGTCCATGCCTACACCTAGACAAGATAGCAAGTTGAGTATGGTGAGGTGTGCAAGGGTTCAAGCAACATTGCTCGAATCAATGATATTTAGCTCATGCCTTAACTCGTGAAATCTTGCTTCATCCAAGGGCTTCGTGAAAATATCTGCAAGGTAATCATGAGAGTTGACATAGTAGAGCTCGATCTCCCCTCGCCTAATATGATCCCGGATGAAGTGATACCAAATCTCAATATGCTTCGTCTTGAAGTGTTGCACCGGGTTGAGAGAAATCTTGATGGCACTTTCATTGTCACACCAAAGAGGCACTTGTCACAAATGACACCGTAATCCTTTAAAGTTTGCCTCATCCATAAGAGTTGTGCACAACAACTACCGACCGCCACATACTCCGCTTCGGTGGACGAGAGAGACACACAATTTTGCTTCTTGGCAGATCAACTCACCAAAGAGCAACCAAGAAATTGGCACCCTCCGGAAGTGGACTTCCTATCCACATTGTCTCCCGCCCAATCGGAGTCCAAATATCCTACAAGCTTGAAGTTTGCTCCTCTTGGGTACCATAAGACAAAGTTTGGGGTATGAGCCAAATATCGAAAGATTCGCTTGACCGCCACAAAGTGGCTTTCCTTAGGTGCGGCTTGAAACCATGCACAAATTCCCACACTCAACATGATATCCGGTCTAGATGCACAAAGGTAAATCAAGGAGGCAATCATGGAGTGATATACCTTTTGATCCACCGCTTTACCATTGGGATCAATGTCAAGTTGGCACTTGGTGGGCATTGGAGTGGAAGCCGGCTTGACATCACTTAGCTTGAATCTCTTTAGCATGTCTTGAGTTTATTTGGCTTGGTTAATGAAGGTTCCTTATCTTCTTTGTTTGACTTCGAATCCAAGGAAGAACTTCAACTCTCCCATCAAAGACATCTTGAACTTAGAGGTCATGAGTGCGGCAAATTCCTCATTGAAAGCTTTGTTAGGGGAACCAAAGATAATATCATCAACATATAGTTGGCACACAAACAACTCCCCTTTGACCTTCTTAGTAAAAAGAGTGGGGTCGATTTTCCCAACTTCAAATCCACGATCTTGCAATAACTCGGTAAAGTGATCATACCACGCACGTGGGGCTTGTTTAAGGCCATAGAGTGCCTTATCGAGTTGATACACATGATCGGGAAGTAGGGATCCTCGAACCCGGGGGGTTGCTTGACATACAACAACTCATTAATAGGACCATTAAGAAAAGCACTCTTCACATCCATTTGTTGCAACTTAAAGTTATGATGAGAAGCATAAGCAATCAACAAACAAATGGATTCAAGGCGAAGCAACGGAGCAAAGATTTCACCGTAGTCGATACCCTCGACTTGGGAGTAACCTTGTGCTACCAATCTTGCCTTGTTGTGAACGATGGTCCCATGAGCATCTTGCTTGTTCTTGAATATCCACTTGGTTCCCATGACATTGTGGTTCCCGGTTGGCCTTGGCACCAATCTCCACACCTTGTTGTACTCGAAGTTGTTGAGTTCTTCATGCATGGCATTGAGCCAATCCAGATCTTCGAGCGCCTCATAGACCTTTTGGGGTTCAACACAAGAGACAAACGCGTGATGTTCACAATAGTTTGCCAATTGTCTACGAGTGCTTACCCCCTTTTGAATGCTTCCAAGCACATTTTTCATGAGATGACCCTTGGTAGAGAGCTTGGATGCAATCTTGGCGGCACGACGCTCCAATTCCTCCTCGAGGGTGAGTTGAGGAGCGGTCACTTGATCATCTTGAGCGCCGTCCTGAGCTTGTTCTTGATCTCGAGCTTGCTCTTTATCTTGAACTTGCTCGGATGAGAGAACTTGACCTCGGACATCACTTGTTGATTCAACACCATCTTGAGATTGATCTTGCCCTTGGTCTTGTTCATGATATTGAGGGCCTTCACTTTGTTCTTCGGAAGCGTGTGGGTCTTGGGTTGGTGATGGTTCCACTTGAGTGGAACATTGTCCTTCTCCTTCGCCCACAAAGGGTTCCTCAATGGGTAGGATATGACCAGCACCCATTCTTCTTATGGCTTGGGGAGGAATTTCATCACCTACATCACAAGTACCACTTTGCTCCACTTGGGAGCCGTTATTCTCATCAAACTCCACGTTACATGTCTCCTCAATAAGTCTCGTGGACTTATTGAGGACACGGTAAGCATGGGAGTTTGTAGCATAACCAACAAATATGCCCTCATGAGATCTAGCCTCAAATTTAGACAAACGAACACCTTTCTTGAGAATGAAACACTTACACCCGAACACCTGGAAGTACTTGAGGTTGGGCTTGTTACCGGTAAGTATTTCATAAGGAGTCTTGTTGCATGACATGCTGTGTTGATGGCTTTAGCCCAAAAGTTGTAAGGAGACTTGAACTCCGCCATCATGGTCCTTGCCG
Organism: Aegilops bicornis; assembly: GCA_021605145.1. Classification (NCBI taxonomy): domain Eukaryota; kingdom Viridiplantae; phylum Streptophyta; class Magnoliopsida; order Poales; family Poaceae; genus Aegilops; species Aegilops bicornis. The sequence continues at coordinate 561,306,917 of CM038673.1, read as the reverse complement.
CATCCATCAACGTCCGGTTCTTCCTCTCCGCGACACCATTTTGTTGAGGGGTGTATGGTGCAGAATATTGATGCTTGATCCCCTCATCACTAAGAAACTCATCCAAGGTGTAGTTCTTGAACTCGGTGCCGTTGTCACTCCTTATTGTCAAGATCTTTGCATCATGTTGACGTTGAGCTTCATTTGCAAAGTCGATGATGGTTTGTTGAGTCTCACTCTTCCTCTTGAAGAAATATACCCAAGTGTATCTTGAATAATCATCCACAATCACCAAGCAATACTTTCTACCCCCAAGACTATCAAAGGATGGAGGCCCAAAGAGATCCATGTGAAGGATCTCCAAGGGTCTCTTCGAGTAGATGATAGTCATGGGAGGGTGAGCCTTCTCATGTAGCTTTCCTTCGATACAAGCACTGCAAGCACGATCTTTAGCAAAACTAACATTTCTTAGTCCACGGACATGGTCCCCCTTGAGAAGACTTTGCAAAGATCTCATATTGACATGGTCAAGACGGCGATGCCAAAGCCATCACACATCAACTTTAGCCATTAGGCATGTCGCGGTCTTAGTGGGTCGCTCCGACAAGTTAATCACATAGAGACCGTTCTCGACATGCCCAACAAAGGCTACTTTAAGAGTCTTGCTCCATAATAGGGCCACGGTATCAATATCAAAGAAAGTGGCAAAGCCCATGAGTGCAAGTTGACGAACGGAAAGTAAATTTTATGCAAGGGACTCAACAAGCATGACCTTCTCGATCGTGAGATCATGAGAAATGACAACCTTGCCGAGTCCCAATACCTTAGAGGACGAGGCATCACCCCACTCAATATTGGTGGGCATAGATGGAATCTTGTGTACGTCCACCACCAAGTCCTTGCTTCCGGTCATATGATTTGTAGCTCCACTATCGAGCAACCATGATCCCCCACCGGAAGCAAACACCTACAAGAGATCAATGCTTGGTTTTAGGTACCCAATTTTTAATGGGTCCTTTGATGTTAGTGACAAGGGTCTTAGGAATCCAAATAGACCATCCAATGTACTCATAAGGAGAACCAACAAATTTGGCATAAACATGCCCATCACTAGCACAGCACAACACATAAGAAGGGTTAAAGTCGCCGGCTTTGTTGGAAGGGGTGGCATTGCCCTTCTTGACACCACCACCCTTCACATTGTTCTTCTTCTCCTTGGAAGCACCCTCTCCCTCCTTCACAAAATTTTCTTGAGAGGAGGAGGTCGTTTGGTCTTGTCATTCTTCTTCTTGTTCTTGGGCATGGGTGCGAACCCAACCCCCTCCTTGGCCACAACTTCCTTTTGATTGATCAAAAGATCGTTAAGGTTCTTCTCACCTTGTATGCACGACACAAGGCCTTTCTCAAGTTGCTTCTTCAACTTGGCATTCTCCTCAACAAGATGCACATGCTCACAACAAGGCTTAGTAGCATTTGCATTATCAATTAAAACCATATGAGGAAAAGTGGCTTTCTCCTTGGTTAGCTTCACTTGGAGTTGATCATGAGACTCCTTGAGGCTAGCATGAACACCTTTCAAGGCCTTGTGAGCCTTTTCAAGTATATCAAACTCCTCATTGAGCCTAGCAAGATCAACCCCAAGTTTGGCCTTCTCGGAATTTAGCACACGAGATACAACAAGAGCATGATCAAGATCTTTCTTTAATTTAACATGATCTTCGTTGACTCCTCAAGAGCCAAACGATGACCACACTCTTCCTCAAGAGCGCTAGAGAGATCCGATATCTCATCGGCATAGTCACGACTATGCCCCTCCATCCTAGAGATGGTTTCTTCGTGAGCCTCAATCACGTCATTGGATTCACCAAGTTGTTCCAAGAGAGCAACAAAGTGCTTCTTGGATTTACCCTTAAGCTTACTCATAAAAGACTCAAATTCATTTTCCTCCCCATTTGACCCCTCATTTTCATCAATGCAATCCGTCAAAGAAGGATTAGTAATGATGGTAGTTTTGATGTTGGGGGTTACCTTGTTGGTGGCTTTGGCCATGAGGCACTTGGTCGTGATGTTCTCATTGGGTGAGTCAAAGAGAGATACCCTTGGAGTTGTCGCAATGGCAACGGAGGCCATGGCACCCGACTCACCGTCTTCATCATCATCATCGTCCTCATTGTACTCTTCTTGAGCCACCAACCCCTTGGGAGGAGTCTTCTTGGTGAAGTTTCTCTTGTTGGGGAAAGATTTGGCCTTGTCTTTTCGGATGAGTTTGCCACCATTGTCTTCCCTCTTCTCGTAAGGGCACTCCGCAACAAAATGACTCACATTGCCACAATTGTAACATGTTCTCACACGTTGCTAGCCCTTGAAGCTACTTGAGTTATTCTTGTTGAAGCTTGGCCTTGTGTTCTCTTGCTCCAAAATTGCCTTGAAGCAAGAGCCGTGTGTTCATGATAATCATACTTAGTATCTTCGGGATTGCGCTCATCTTCTTCCTCATCATCCTCTTCTTCCACACTAACCTTGGCCTTCAAGGCAAGGTTGGGCTTCTTTGCTCTTTGAGAACGTAACACCGCATTATCGGCGGTCTTGTCCAAGATGCTCATAGCCACAAACTCATCCAACACTTCACTTGAGGACAAGGTGTGAAAGTCCGGCCTTTGACGAATGACGGAGGACATGGCCTTGTGGTAAGGCATCATGGCCTTGATAAATTTGCGCTTGATCCAATTGTCATCCGTATCCTTGCTCCCATGATCTCGGAGTGAGACCGCGAGAGTAGTTAATCTCCGATAGAGCTCACGAGGTTCTTCATCTTGTTTCATTGCAAACTCATCGGCTTCGTCTTGCACTACTTCATAGTTGGAGCGTTGAATGCTTGTGCTTCCCCTGTAGAGAGAAACAACATGCCACCATGCATCCTTGGCAACGGTGAAGGGTCGGAGATGAGCAAGATCTTCGGGTGGAATTGCATCTTGGATGATGAAGAGAGCATTCTCATTGAATTGATTATCCGCGGCTTCTCGAGGGGTGAAGTTGCTTCAGTCATGCGGATAAAAACCTTCTTCAATGATTCTCCAAAGGTTAGTATTATCATGGTTCAAATGACGCTTAAAGCGATAAACCCAAGAATCAAAGTCCTCATTTTTCACAATCTTAGGAGGAGGGCCGGCATGATTTAAATGAGTGGAAGGAACCGGTCCTCCATAAGTGAGAGGTGGTTCGACATGGGCATAGATGTCGTTACCATTTTTACCACTAGATGAAGGAGCTTTTTCACTAGTAGCTTCTCCCTTGTCGGAGTTAGCATCCGTCACCTTGTTGGTGGGATCACCCACTTTCATCGGTGCGGTGGATAATTTAAGCCCTTCTAAGAATATGTTAAACATGCTTTCGACCTCGGTCGTCATGGAGGTTTTCAATGTGTCTAAAGCCACATTGAATTCCTCACGAGAGACCGTGATTCCCCCATCGGCCGTAGACGAGACCGGATTCACACCGGAGTGCTCCTCCCCACCGTCTACGGTGTCAACCATACTCTTCGGATGGTAAAGTCCTTAATAAAGAGACGAGGCTCTGATACCAATTGAAAGGATCGATATAGTTGACTAGAGGGGGGTGAATAGGCAACTAACAATTTTTAGCTTTTCTTTACCAATTTAAACTTTGCATCAAAGTAGGTTGTCTAGATATGCAACTAGGTGGGCAACCTATATGATGCAACAACAACAAGCACACAAAAGCAAGGGATATAACACAAATAAGCTTGCACAAGTAATGGCACGAGATAACCAAGAGTGGAGCTGGTGAAGACGAGGATGTGTTATCGAAGTTCCTTCCTTTTGAGGGAAAGTACGTCTCCGCTGGAGCGGTGTGGAGGCACAATGCTCCCCAAGAAGCCACTAGGGCCACCGTATTCTCCTCACGCCCTCACACAATGCAAGATGCCGTGATTCCACTATTGGTGCCCTTGAAGGCGGTGACCGGACCTTTACAAACAAGGTTGGGGCAATCTCCACAACTTAATTGGACGATCCGAACGACACCACGAAGCTTCACCACAATGGAATATGGCTCATGATGACCTCAACTGCCTAGGGTGCTCAAACACCCAAGAGTAACAAGATCCGCTAGGGATTAGTGGGGAGAATCAAATTTCTCTTAGTGGAAGTGTAGATCGGGGCCTTCTCAACCAATCCCTAGAGAATCAACAAGTTTGATTGGCTAGGGAGAGAGATCGGGCAAAAATGAAGCTTGGAGCAACAATGGAGCTTAGGGATGGAAGAGGTAGTCAACTCGGAGAAGAAGACACCCCTTATATAGTGGAAGAACAAATCCAACCGTTGTCCACCAACTCTACCTGCGTAGTACGATACTACCGTGTCGGGGACGCGGTACTACCGCAGGGGCACATGGTACTACCGCAGGGCCCCGCTGTACTACCTCCCGTGCAGCAGAAACTAGAACAGCCCAGATGCAATGAAGCAGAGGGCGGTAGAACCACTGGCGCGGTACTACCGCTCCCCTTGCGGTACTACCGCAAGGCAGGGATAGTCTAGATTATGGGAAGGCACGGACATAAAAAATTACATCTGTGGCAACTTTCACGAGCCGATCTGCAGGTAAAATCCGACACGGTAGTACCGTAAGCTGTGAGCGGTACTACCGTGCGGGCGCAGATATAAAAATTACATCCGCCCTACCGCCACAAGATTCAATTGAGCTGTGCCGAGTGCACGGTACTATCAAGCACACTTGGCGCGGTATTATCACAGAGGGCGCTGGATGTAAAAATTACATCCGCCTTTACTACCAAGAAAAGCAACAAATAGCCTCGAGGTTACAAAGATTACCGCTTCCAAGGAAGCGGTACTATCAGGCTCTTATGAACTACTGCACTGTGAGGCGGTACTATCAAGAGGGTCAAGCGGTACTACCGCTCCTAGGAGCAGTACTACCGCATGCCCCAGTTCAGCAAAAAACAACAATTTGCATAGATAAGAAAAGACGGAGGATGCTCCAAAGGCCAAAGGAAAGGCGGTGCAAAGGGAGTGCGTGTACGTGAGATTCCACCCAAACCTTTCCAACACGGACCCCCTCTTAATAGTACGGCTTTCCTACGACTCAAAACCACCAAAAAGAAACATAGAGAAACACCGTCTTTAATAATCTTCGAGGGGCATCAAATCGTCTTGTGTTCAGTCATGATATATCTGAAAAGCTCAATGCACACAATTAGTCCGCAAAAACATTGTCATCAATCACCAAAACTACTGAGGGATAATTATGCCCTTACAATAGCTATCTCCGATATAGCTCTTTTTAGGTCCAAAATTCCAGCTACCGGCAATCTCCTCTTGTGATATAACTTTCAATTTAAGAGAGAATGCATTAGAACTGCAACAAAAAGTGTGAGCTCGTGTGGACGACTACTAAGGCGGCACTGAACTCGTGTGGACGATGGCTATAGCATGACTGTGAGCTCTAGAGGAGACGGGAAACTAGGAGAGGCTCACTGCGAGTCTAATAGAGGCGAAGGCTAGGGCGGAGCTCGTCTGTGCGCGGCAAATCGTGCTTCGGCGTCCGGTGGCCGCAATCGAGAAGACGGCTAGATTGGGACGACTCCACGCTTCTAGGCTCGAATACTTCGGTGCAGAGGACTGGCGTGAGACGTTAGAGGTCTCTAGACACGGTGGTTTAGTAAGGGGTCGCTTGTGGCTACGTCGACGGCGGTCGGCGCTCTGCGGTGCTCGAATCTGAGAAAGAGAGAGGGAAATAATGAGATGCAAGAAAGAGATAGGTCCAGGGGGTCTTGCTCATAACGTGGGTGAGGCGGTGGATGTTGGGGAGGCTGCTAGCGCACACTGTGCCATCGCGACGTTCTCCTGGCGAGGGGTTGGAGACGATCCTGCCCCTCTTCGGGTTGGACTTGGCCAAAATTTAGAGAAGGTAAGGCCTAGGTACAATCACTCTTTTTTATTTCCTCACTTGACGAGGGGGATCCATCCGCTGGTCAAATACCACCTTTGACCATGTCCACATCATCATCCGATAGGGTAAACCCCCTGTCAGGGGTGTTTTTTGACCGGTACGGGATTGTTTGGGCGGGGGGGGGGGGGGGGGCAAAAAATAATATCAAGGGGTTATATGAACACCAAGTTTATTCAGTATAGTTTTTTTTTCTGAGAAACATTTATTCAGGATAGTAAACTGGTCGTTTTTCCCTAAAAATCTACTACTATATCCGGTTCCAGTAAAAAGGTTAATCTCTATACGGGCCGAGCCCGTGCATGACGCCATTACTGGAAAGTGGGCCCCGGGTTCATCCAAAGGCCTAGAGAATGCCCGGACGAAGAAGTCACGTAAATAAACAAACCCAGCAAAAAGGCAGAGAAAACCTCTCGTGCGCTGCGCTCTTCTCCCCATCGAAACTCCTCCGCCGCACCCCCGCCGGAGATCCCCCGGAACTGCCTTCGCCCAAGGTCAGCTCGATCCATCCAATTTCCCAGCACGCGCGTTTCGATTCCGCCCGCCGCCGCCCTGGATCGATCCCCTCCCCTTCCCCTTAATCGATCGACCAGCCGCGCGGGACGGCTCGCGTTCGCAATTCGATTTGTTTCTGGGAGGAAATCGCCCTCCCTCCCGCGGCTAGATTCGTGGGATTTCTCGGGCTAGTCCGAGTACCGTCCCGTCGTTGTTTGCATGCCGTGGTGCGCGCGCCTTGTGTGCGCTACTGGTTTCTCATTTCGCTGCCTGAAATTCATGGAGAGGGAGGACGCCCTCTGATTTTGTTTCCTGGGAGCACCGTCTAGATCTAGCGGGAATGCTTGTCTCCTAGCCCCAGTTTCGGAGACGAGGAGGTGGTTTAGCTCTTACACTAGGTTACGCGTATCTGTTCAGTCGGTATTTTTCATGTGGAAATTTGCAATTGTGCTTCTATCCTGTGAATGAAGCAATCGCCTGAAATCTGATGCATGAATGAAGCAATCGCCTGAAATCTGATGCATTAATTCACTTGTTAATCTTCAGAGTCTGCGTTTTTTAGGGTAAACTTTTCATACCGAGGCACCCCCTTAATGCCACTATATTGACATGTAGTCATGTACTCGTGTGGATTCCAAGTCATGGGTCCGTGTGGATTTGAGAAGGAGATGCTGTATGTTGGGTCTTCAGTCCGGTGGCCTTGGTCGTCAGAGTTTTGAGTTGAGAAGCGCTACTCCAACTGTCATGAATGGCATCATGTAGTTGGATTGCAGTCGTTTGATAATGCCCCAATCATTGTTGGATAGGGTCTAACTTGTTTAATTTTGTCTCTGCCAGTCAGATGATGGACGTGAGGGGCTTGAGATTGGGTTATTTCTTGGTCCTATGCCTCGTGCCTTTCTTGCGCCATGCCGTGGCTATTCGCTTTGTGATGGACAGGGGAGAGTGCTTCTCTCACAATGTTGATTATGAAGGGGATACAGTTCATGTATCATTTGTTGTGATCAAGGCAGACACCCCATGGCACTATAGCGAGGATGGTGTCGATCTCGTGGTATGGTCTTCTTCTCCATATGTGCATTACTCCATTAACTTTAGCATGGTGAAATATGTGCTTGTTGTTGGCAGGGAAAGATAATTAGCTAACTGTCATTATTTTTGTAGTTTATCTGTATACTTCTTTCACTAAGATGATTTGCTGCAAGTCACATCCACTGAAACTGACTCAGTCATGATTTATTGCAGGTGAAAGACCCTAATGGCAATCAAGTCCATGATTCTCGTGCCAAGGTTAGTGATAAGTTCGAATTCATAGTTCAGAAGAGAGGCGTCCACCGTTTCTGCTTCACCAATAAGTCCCCGTATCATGAAACTGTGGACTTTGATGTGCATGTTGGTCATTTTTCATATTTTGACCAGCATGCCAAAGATGGTAAACTCTCTCTCTCTCTCTCTCTCTCTCTCTCTCTCATGCACATCAAATGGTGCAGAGACCAGTGTGTGTACCACTAATTCCTTTGTTCTGAAAAAATGGTGCAGAGCATTTTGGTCCTTTGTTTGAACAAATAAGAAAGTTGGATGAAGATCTGTACAACGTTCTGTTTGAACAGCACTGGCTAACTGCCCAAACAGACCGCCAAGCAATATGTAAGTTTCTCCTCTCACTTTCTCTCTTGTAACTTGGAAGTACTAGTGCATTGTAGTATTTTAAGGCTCTCTTGTCTTCCTCTTTCTCTTTTATCTGAATAGCACCTCTTAGCTGTAACCTGTAACCATTGGTCAATGTGCGATTCTCCTGATGCTTAATGAGAAATAATTTTTAGCACTGTTAGGTGCTCCAGCCTGCTATTTGTTCATCTTGTCTGAAGGTGCCAGCACAATCAACTTCAGCTACAGTTAATAATACCATTTACTAACTTGAAAAGATGGCCAGTTTTGAACTTCGGGGGCCACTGGGTACTCCACAACTATGATCGTGAGCATGCGTGGCATGTTATATTTTGTATCGACATCATTTTTCTAGCAGAGTCCTAACATTGCACATTTGCACAGTCTTTCTCCCTGATGTCTAATTAATTTCTGCTGTCACGCCAGAATTTTATTTACTCTCTGTTGCATGTTTGAAATCACCATAAAAGGCATAGTTGCTAAAGGCGTAATATTTTCCTTATCTATTATGATGCAGTAAACGAGAACATGAGCACGAGGGCAATTCACAAGGCACTCCTCGAATCAGCTGCCCTTATTGCAGCCAGTGCTGTGCAGGTCTACTTGCTGCGACGCCTCTTCGAGCGTAAGCTGGGTACATCTAGGGTCTAATTTCCACCTCTAGCTCTCCTCATACTCACCAACCCGACTGGACTTCATTACTACAGTGTGTGGTTTCAGGATGTTCTACACCCTGTTCAGATATTCATGAGTTTTTTCTTTGAGGATTTTGTAATTTGGATGACACAGTATGGCGCAGCATTAGAGTGCCTTCTGTGTTCCTAGTTGCCCTCATGAGTTTCAGTTCAGCTATGGTATCCATCAACACTTGCATACTACTCCCTCCGTTCCTAAATATAAGTCTTTTTAGAGATTCCAATAGGTGACTACATACGGAGCAAAATGAGTGAATGTACTCTTTAAAATATGTCTATACACATCCGCATGTAGTTTGTATTGAAATTTCGAAAAAGACTTATTTTAGAAACAGAGGGAGTAGTATGTGCTAACCGTTTCGTGGCACAATTATGAAAATGTTTGAAACGTGAAGGTCAAACAACAAGGGCTCCTAATTTTATGTTTGGGGAAAGTTGAAGTGAGTTTTTTTTGTAAATATAAAATAAATAGGGGGATCCATTTGTTGTCAAGCCCTCTGAACAAGAAAAAATGGCTGGATTGGACTGAAAGGAGTGGACTGCCAGCCCAGACCTGCTAGTCTGCTTCAGTACCCTTTATTTGGCAATCACAGGTCATGTTTCCAATGATAAGGAGATAATTTAGTTTGAATTATCCAATCATCTTGTGATTCTGGTATGATTCCTTGATCTGATTGCTTGGACTTACAAGAGATCTTATCGTCAGACGGTGCCAAATCCAAGGAGAAGAAATAGTTGGAACCCATGTGCAGCCCAGGCTCACTTAACCCACAATTCCTCTTCTCTCTAGATTTGATTGGTTCCACAGCGTCTCAGCATTTGCAAAGTTCCAACATGATTGGCAACTTGGCATGGCCGTCTCTCTCTCACTGCATCCAGCCAGGAATATATCCCTTTTTCAGTGTCATGATCATAATCTATGCACTTTTAAAAATGGTTCACATAACTAGCCAACAAATCCTCTGTGGGAATAATATCTTTCAGCAAATCGTATTACAGATAATACAGCTTCCAACTTCCATTATCCTCATCTCAATCATCATCATCATCATCATCTCTATAATAATTCTTAATACAAAGAAAAAGAATAGAGAGGAAGAGCTGTAAATTTGATCTATAGACAAAATCAAATCATAGAATGAACTATCTGTGAAACTATTTCACGCCGCTGACCTTTTTGTGTGACGCCCGACACGAAGGCGCCACACTACACTGTGCAACGCCTCAGAGATAGGCGCTACACGGCCAACGTCGCACCCGTGTGTTCGTAAAATTACTAAGTCAAGATGCAGTACCGAGAGCTAGGCCACACTATAAACAGAATGTAGCGCCTAGCTCTCAGCGTTACTAGTGCAGCGCCTGAGAGCTAGGCGCCACGGGTCAGCCGCGTGAAATAGTTTCACGGACAATTCATTTTGTGATTTGATTTCGTCTATAGATCAAATTTGCCGTATATAGGGAGGCCCATCTTGGCTGTCCCTGGCCCGCCTCTCACTGTCAGTCACTTGTAGTAGCTAGAGTGACCAGTGAGGCAGCAGCAGCTTGTAGCTATAGCTGCCTTCTCCCCACGGGAAACCAAAATTCGATTCCAACACGCACGCGCAAGCACCGCACCCTGAGCGGCTGAGGGCTGAGCCAGCCAGCTGAGCTCCAGGGCCAGGGCCATGGAGCGGCGGAGAAGGGGCGGCTGCTTCTGCTTGCTCGCCGTGGCGGCGGTTGTGGCGGCGGCGGCCGTCGGCGAGGCGAAACTGTCGCCAGACCACTACCGCACGACGTGCCCGCGCGTGGAGTCCATCGTGCGGTCGGCGGTGGCGAGGAAGGTGAGGGCGACCTTCGTCACCGTCCCCGCCACCCTCAGGCTCTTCTTCCACGACTGCTTCGTCCAGGTGAGCCGCCGCCCGCCGCTGAGATGGATCCATCGACGCATCGTTGGTTCCTCTGAGCTCTCTCTCGAATCAGATTCTTTTCTTCCCTGTAAACTTCCATGCTTTCGTCACTGCTAGAGAGGAAGAGGATTTCTTCCGGTTGCATTGCAAACACTTGCAACTTGCAGCCAGCTGCATTTCCATTTTCCAGCTCAGCGCACGAGCAGCTTATCCTGCACTAGTGATGTGACACACTGACCCCATTAGCCATTAGCCAGCCACTGATTGGTCCCATCCTGAGTACAGTAGATCACAGTGGAATTGGCTTATTAATCTGCTTGTCCCAGCAAAGCTGAGAGCATTTTGCACTTGATGAGTAGTACTTTTCTCGGTGAGAAGAGGTTAGGTGGAGATGAGATCAGACAGAGTGGCAGATGATTGCTGGCTTCGAGTGCGAGTGCGCGTGGGCAAAGCTCGATCGGCTCCCGCGATCACGCGCGCGCCCGTCGCTTCGGCCATGTGACCGCACGACCTCCCTGTCAACCCGGCTGCTTTGCCGTGTCCGACGTGGCCAACCACGTGGTCCACGTCACTTGAGAATGGATCATCTTTTTACTGCTCATGGTCATCATGCTCATGCGGTGCGGTGGCATGTTTTGTTGGGCAGGGCTGTGACGCGTCGGTGATGATCGCGTCCGGCGACAACGACGCCGAGAAGGACGCGCCGGACAACCAGTCCCTCGCCGGCGACGGCTTCGACACCGTCGTGCGCGCCAAGGCCGCCGTCGAGAAGGCCTGCCCCGGCGTCGTCTCCTGCGCCGACGTCCTCGCCCTCGCCGCCCGGGACGTCGTCTCCATGGTTAGTCATCGATCACGCTCTGTCTCTCTAACCATGCCATCTCTCGCATTGCGTTGCACCTCCTGTTGTGTCCTGTGTGCCACTGACAATGTCTGTCTCTGATATGATCCCTGTCCCGGTGCACGGCGATGGCAGTCGTCGGGCCCGAGCTGGACGGTGGAGCTCGGCCGGCTGGACGGGCTCGTCTCCAAGGCTGGCGACGTCACGGGCAGGCTACCGGGCCCAGACATGCAGCCGGACGCCATCGCCGCGCTGTTCGACAGCAACGGCCTCGCCGTGCACGACATGGTCGCGCTCTCCGGCGCGCACACCGTCGGCTTCTCCCACTGCGCGCGCTTCGCGGGGCGGCTCTACCGGCGCGGCGCGGTGGACCCGTCGTTAAGCCCATCGTACGCGCGGCAGCTGATGGCGGCGTGCCCGCCGGACGTCGACCCGACCATCGCCGTCGACATGGACCCCGTCACCCCCACCGTCTTCGACAACAAATACTACGCCAACCTGGCCGCGGGCCTGGGGCTGTTCGCCTCCGACCAGGCGCTGCACGACGGCGCCGCGTCGCGTCCGGCCGTGGAGGGGTTCGCCGGGAACCAGACGCTCTTCTTCGAGGCGTTCAAGGAGGCCATGGTGAAGCTGGGGAGGGTCGGGGTGAAGAGCGGCGGGGACGGGGAGATCAGACGAGACTGCACCGCCTTCAACAACAAGTAGGAGAGGAAACCGGCCGCCAGGCACGGTGACACTAGCTTTGTAACTGAGAAGAAAAGTTATAAGGTCCCGATGCATTGATAAAAAGAAATTTGAGTTCACTACAGTAGGTCATACGAAAATACTACAAAGAATTTGAGTTCAAACTTGCAGACACTGCATGTCACAAATTAACCGGTCACAAAGATCATATACTCGACACAAACAACACATGCCACTTGTGAGGCCAAACAGTGAAACAGAACAACCACAGTAAACAGAGGAGAAGAGCAGTAGAGTGCAGGACAAACTGCTTCCTTTAGGCTCCAGCAAGGTGATGCGGTGTTACACGAATTCAACTGGATGGTCCTCCCTTTCAACTTGAAGGATGCCTGCATGAGAGAGCAGCGCCCATAGGTGGGTGATGAACTCGCCGCCCTGCGCGAGACTGGCTGCTCGATGTGCTCCTTGACATTATCTGATGGTGCAGCATATAGCAACATCGCAGCCCAGAAATCAGCCAGCACCTTCCAACGGAAGTCCCCCGGCATCTCCTCCAGTTGCTTCCACAGACGAACACCTCTCCAGAAGACTGTATTTGGTGGTTCGGTTGTATTTATCTCTGTTATGACCTCAAACTTGTCTCTCGCATCTCGGAAAAACATATATGCGTCTTCTGCAGCTAAGTCGAACACAAGCTTTGAGTCGGACTCCTGCCCAGGCAGAAACTTTGGTGCGGAGATCAGCAAGCACGCACAATACTTGGACAGTTTTGTGGCAACATCGCGACTGCACATCTAAATGTCTTGGCAACGATGTTTCGCTGCTGCCATCTCAACGTAACATGTTGCAATGTGCCAAGTCAATATAATAGAGACTGTCTCTGAGCGCACATCCACCAGTTCACAAGCCCATAAGAGGTGATTTGCTCCATTTGACCGTAACGATGATTTCCCATTCGTTAAGTTAATACGCCCTGAGTACGCATAAGTGATCCGACAAGTGCCTTCTTTACTTCTGCAGGTAACTCGACAGGTTTATCGGGTTTCCTACTGACCTTCAATCTGTGAATGCTTCGACCGATCAGCCCGTTTGGAGTATCAAGCAATGGCAACATAATTTTCTTCAACTTGCTGAACGAATTATGATTAGTACCACAACTGACTGAATCAAGAAACGAGTACTGCCCAAGCTTGTGTTGCCAGTAATGTTTGTTTGACATGCAGCGCATACCAATCTTGACAAGTGGTAGGACTAGGGTTCCTACCGGCTCTACTCCGTAGGTTATACGGGCAGAATAGCGAGGGTTGGGGGCAAGGGCGGCGGCTCCGGCGTGTTGGCGCCGTCGCGAGGGAGAGGAAGGGCGGCGGCGGCTCGGGTTTGGTGCGGTTAGGTTTCCGGCTCCTCGAGCCGGGCAATATGACAGAACTATCTTTATTGCTTGATCTCAAACGATGTCTTACAACTAGTATTTATAACTTTAGCCTAAGATAACTTGCCTAAAATAACTCGCCTAAGATAACTTGTGGGTCAAGCCCCTAATACTAATGCCCGGTGGGACTCTTCCTGGTATAGACCAAACCGGTCATAACATCTCTCCCCGCCTGCGCAAACAGCTCGTCCTCGAGCTGAAAGTCTGGATAGTGTTGGCGGAATTCTTCACGCTGCTCCCAAGTATCCTCCTCCTCTGGAAAAGGCCTGCCCACTGAACGAGGATGAACCAGACGCCACGACGGAGCTGTGCCTGCAATACCTTTGCCGGCTCTGGAAGAATGCAACCATTGGCGATGGGAGGAAGCGTCGGTGTAGCCGCCGGTGGCTCGCCATGGAAGACGTCGTGGATGCGAGCGCGGGCTGGAAGCTGAAGACGATAGGCCACCTTCCCAATGCGCTCCAAGATAAGGAAGGGCCCGGCGTAGCGAGGGCCGAGCTTGCGCCGCTGGTCGAAAGTGATCACAGAGCGGTGGAGAAGACGCAGCCACACCCAATCACCCACCGGGAACTCCGCCTCGCGATGATGATCGTCGTAGTAGTGCTTGGCCAGCTGCTGGGCCTGAAGGAGACGCTGACGAACCTCAGCAAGCATCTCGTCACGAGTCGGATGAGGTCACCCGCAACCTCCATCCGAGCTGTCTCTGGATCCACCGGAAGTATAGGCGGGGGTGGTCGACCATAGACCACCTCAAATGGCGTAGCGCATGTATGGAGTGATAAGAGGTGTTGTAGCAAGATTCGCCCAAGAGAGCCAGTCCACCCAAGCGCGAGGCCGATCACCTGTCACACAACGCAAATACATGGCAATGACCTTGTTAACCACCTCGGACTGACCGTCTGTCTGAGGATGGAATGCCGTACTCAGTCAGAGCTGGACACCCGCCATCCTGAAGAGGTTGCGCCAGACATGGCCCGTGAACACGGGGTCGCGATCACTGATGATCGAAGCAGGGAACCCGTGTAGACGGACGATGCCGTCGAAGAAGGCTCGGGCCACGGACGCCGCCGTGCATGGATGGCTGAGTGCTATGAAGTGGGCATACTTGGAGAGGCGGTCGACCACCGTGAGGATGACCGACTTGTCGCCCACCTTGGGAAGGCCCTCAATGAAGTCCATAGATATATCCGCCCAGACCTGAGATGGCACCTCCAAGGGCTGGAGTAACTCGCCGCCCGAGAGTCTCTCGCCTTTGTTGCGCTGGCATGTCCGACAAGACCGAACCTGGTCATGACCAGGGCGCGATCGCTGTGGATGTAGAAGTCGGCGTGAAGACGATGGAGGGTTTTCGCATACCCTCATGACCCGCCGAAAGTGGGCAAGTTGTAACACCGGTGACGGAGATCATCTCGCGCCGGAACAAAGACCCGCGCCCATGTAGGAGCAGTCCGTCGAGAAGCGCCAAGGCTCCTCCGTGTCGCCGCCGTGAGCTGCTGCCAAGACGGACGGCGCTGCCGGCCGTCAAGTGGCACGGCGAATGTTGGCGAACAGGTCAACGCCGCCCGAGCGGATGCGCAGGGCCGCCCCGGCGGACTCGTCGGCGGAGGAAGCGAGGTCGGAGTCGCGACGGGACAGCGCGTCGGCCACGGTGTTAAGGCGGCCCGACCGATACTCGGCGGAGAAGTCGAAGCCGAAGAGCTTGCTGATCCACTAGTGTTGCGGCACGGTCGACAGCCGCTGGTCCAACAAAAACTTTAGGCTGTAGTGGTCGGTGCGAATCTGGAAGGACCGTCCCCACAAGTACGGCCGCCAATGACGAACGGCCCGGACAAGGCCAATGAGCTCCCGCTCATATGCTGCCAGCTTAAGATGACGCGGAGCGAAAGGCCGACTGAAGAAGGCGAGGGGCCCATCGCCCTGATGAAGCACGACGCCGAACCCTGTGCCCGAGGCGTCACAGTCCACCACGAACGGGCGGTCGAAGTCGGGCATCTGGAGGACGGGGCCCGTCGTGAGGGCCCCCTTGAGGGCCTCGAACGCCGTCGTCGCCTTGTCGTCCCAGGCGAAAGTGTCGCGGCGAAGCAACCGCGTGAGGGGCGCCCCGAACTCCCGGATAAATTTCCGGTAGTAGCCGGCGAGGCCGAGGAACCCGCGGAGGGCCCGCGGCGAGTGAGGCGTTGGCCATGTGGAGACGGCTGCCACCTTGTCGGCGCCCATAGCCACCCTGTCGGCCGAGATGACGCGTGGCCCAAGTAGGCCACCGGCGCCCCGAACGAGCACTTCGAGCGCTTAAGGTGGAGGTGGTGCGCCGAAGCTCGTTGAAGACGATGGTGACGCGGCCGGAGGTGCTCGCCCAAGACGCACCGTAGATTAGAATATCATCAAAGAAAACGAGCACAAACCGGGCGTAAGTAGGGCCTGAGGACGCTGCTCATCAAAGCTCGGAAGGTTGCCGGGCGCAGGAGGCCAAAGGGCATCACCAAGAACTTCGGCGGCCGTGATGAGTCCGAAACGCCGTCTTGGCGATGTCATCCGGGTGCATGCGCACCTGGTGGTACCCCGACCGGAGGTCAAGTTTGGTGAAGAAGCACGCCCCATGGAGCTCATCGAGGAGCTCGTCGACCACCGGAATAGGGAACTTGTCCTTAAGTGTGACAGCATTAAGGGCACGGTAGTCGATGCAGAAACGCCATGTACCGGCCCGACTTGCGGACGAGAAGCACCGCACGGGTAAACGGCGGCGGAGAGCCGGATGATGCTCGCCGCGAGCATGAGCGCACATCGCCGCTCCAACTCATCCTTCTGCAACTGTGGGTAGCGGTAAGGCCGTACCGCCACCGGCGCGGAGCCTGGCAGAAGATGTATACGGTGATCGTACGTGCGGGCGGGCGGCAGGCCCTGTGGCTCGGTGAAGATGTCCGCGTGCTGCTGGAGGAGGCAGAAGGTCATCGTCAGCGCGTCGAAATCCCATAGAATAGGACCAAGAGTGCGCAGGAAGTCGACGCCGAGGATGAAGTCGAAGCAGCCCAAGTCGATGCCGGCGCATGTGATGGTGAAGTGCTAAATGCGCCGATAGTGATTGGCACGCCGCGAGCGCAGCCTGCGGGCAGCAGAGACGGCCGCCATTAGCGATCGTGACTCGCGAATCGCCACCGCCGTTGGCTGTAATGCAAGGCGCCGCATGGTGGTCTCCGGCAGAAGTTATGCGTGGACCCAGATCCACTAGGGCCACCAGCGCCGCCTCGATCATGACCGTAAGAGCATTGTCTGCTCATCATGGATGCCGCCAGCGCGTAGGGACACCACGAGGGCGGTGGCCGGGTGGGCGCGGTGCCGCCGCTGGCTCGCAAGGGCTGGAGCACCGAGGCCATCCTCCGATGTCTCCTCCTCGCCTCGTCTGCCGTCTGTGTAGAAGAGGCGAGGGATACATGGCCCGGTGCATATGGCGCGTCACGCTTGAAACACAAGCCCAGCGCCGGGCGTTTCCAGCTGTTCCGCCCGAGCGAGGCGCTCAATGGTCGCGGCGGTGCCGGGTGGTGCCGGGCGGCCGTGGGACGACGCTGGTGTCGCGGAGACGGCCGGGAAGCCGCCGCCCCACGTGCGCGCGGATGGACGCGTTAAGGCATGGGCGCGCTGCTCAAATGCCCGGCATAGTACATGGCCGTCAAGGTCTTGGGGCCCTTCATCTCGACATCCACGCCGGATTTGGTCGGGTAGGCCGCCGGCGAAAAGCTCCGCCCGCTGTAAGGCCGTCACACCGGGCGCGTGGCACGCCAGGGCCTGGAAGCGGTCGGCGAAGTCCTGCACCGTGGAGGTGAACGGCAAGCGGCCCAACTCGGCCAAGCGGCTCCCGCGGACCGGCGGCCCGAAACGAAGAAGGCACAGCTCTCGGAAACGATCCCACGGGGGCATGCCACCCTCGTACTGCTCGAGGGCGTAGTACCATGTCTGGGCGGCCCCGCGGAGATGGTATGAAGCCAGCTGGCACGCCCGACGCAGCGCAGCGCTGTCCGCGGAAGAACTGGTCACACCGTTGAGCTGATTAAGCGGGTCGTCGGAGCCGTCGTATGTGGCGAAGTCGATCTTGGCGAACCGGGGCGGCTGCTGGTGTGGCGCGCCTTGGCCCACTGCCTCGGCGGTGCGTAGGGCGGATGATGGTGCACGGTCCATGATGGAAGGCCCGACGTAGTTCCCGGTGGCGCCCGACGCCTCGGGCTGCAACGGGAAACCGGACGGCGGACGGGCTCCCGGGTAGGCCGAGGGCGGCCCGTGAAGCCAGCCGGGGAGTGGTGATGGTGATGACGGAAAGCGGACCTCCTGGATCGGAAGCCCGCTCGGCGACAACCGGCCCAAGTTAGGGCTAGGATTGGGCGGGGGAGGACCCTGCTCCATGGCCGCTGGAAGTGACGGCGCATCGGGAGACGGCGCGGCCGACGCGGTCTGTGGGCCATCGCGTCCCGTGGTGGCGACATTTAGTGGCGCGGTTGTTGCCGTGAGCGGGCGGCGCCATCAGGCTAAGGCGGCAGACGGCCGCCGGGCGGGAGCGCCGGTAGCTCTCCGGTGATGGCCTCGGTACCGAAAGTACCACGGGCGCTATGGACCCGCTGCCATGGCGGGATGTAGTGGTGGAGGCGGCCCGCACGGACTTGCTGTGTAGAGGCCGATGCCCGGACCGCGCGACTAGGTCGTTGAGGATGCCGCCATTGCCTCCTCGTGGTGAACCTGCCGCTGCGGGAGGTGACGGCGCGGCGGCGATGTTGGATGTGGGTCGGTGGCCGCCCGGGTTCGGGCGCGGTGCCGGGCGCCGGGAAGGTCGGCGCCGAGAGCGACGCCGTGGCGCCTGCCGAGAGCGAGGCCGTGACGCCCGGCGCGGAAGAGGCGGCGGTGGAGAAGTTGGCGGCAGCAACGGTGGTGGAGTTGATGGGCAGCGGCGGTGGTGGCGGCGGCGGAATTGGAGGTGGCGAAGACATGGTCGAAACCCGGGTACCTGATACCAAATTGGTAGGACTAGGGTTCCTACCGGCTCTACTCCGTAGGTTATACGGGCAGAATAGCGAGGGTTGGAGGCGAGGGCGGCGGCTCCGGCGTGTTGGCGCCGTCGCGAGGGAGAGGAACGGCGGCGGCGGCTAGGGTTTCCGGCTCCTCTGAAGCCGGGCAATATGATAGAACTATCTTTATTGCTTGATCTCAAATGATGTCTTACAACTAGTATTTATAACTTTAGCCTAAAATAACTTGCCTAAAATAACTTGCCTAAGATAACTTGTGGGTCAAGCCCCTAATACTAATGCCCGGTGGGACTCTTCCTGGTATAGACCAAACCGGTCATAACAACAAGACACCATTTCAATGTCATCATCACAGAACAACTTAAGCAGGCTAGCTTTCTGCTTGATACTCTTTCTTTCCTGACGTACTGACAAACAAATGATACTCTGCCCCAAATGGTTGTCCAGTAAAGTACCGGCTGCAGCAGTTCAACCAAAGCAGCGCATGTAAGTAACAATAAGGTGACGACAACATCAGTTTTGGTGTTCATGATAAAAGACTCAGCCTGATCACAGCGAATGGTCAAAGCACGGGTGGCTGCCGCATATGCTGTAAGAGATATGCAGATGGCTGAAGCCAAGGACCAATATGTTGCAGCGCTTAACCCATAATAAAGTGAAGCATACTTGGTGAAGAATAAATCATACATAAAGGCTAGCTCAACCTCAATCACCTTGAAGACCCAGTTGCAAATCATCACGCGCTTGATCCTCCGATAGAAGCACTCTCAAGACAAAGTTGTTGGATGAATAGCAATCGCATTCACAGGAGGGTCAAAGGCCAATACATATACATGTGTAGGGTAAAGTGCAAGAGACCCCTTATACAATGGGGATAAACCGAAAAGGGCTATACACATCTAACACCCCCCTTCAAACTCATGGTGGATCAACAACACTGAGTTTGGAGAAAAGAAAAATATGCCGCGTGCGAGTCTGAGCCTTCGTGAAGAAGTCTGCCAACTGTAACTCATAGGGCACATACTGAAGAGCGAGAGTCTGATCCTGCACAGCAGCACGCACAAAGTGGGCATCCACACCGATGTGCTTGGTGGGCTCATGCTTCACCGGTCACGCCAATAATACCGATAAGCGCCAAGATCGTCCGACAATAAGGGAGTCGAGGTAGTAGCGTATACACCAAAATCCTCAAGTAGACACCGTAACCAGATCACCTCGGCTGTCAAGATAGCCATGGCTCGCAACTCAGCCTCTCAGACTCGAAGCGAGAAATCAGTCTGCTTTCTTGGTCTTCCGTGCAATAAGAGAGCCACCAAGAAAGACACAATAAGCGACAGCGAAAGGCCGATCAGAGGGATCACTAGCCCAGGTAGCATCAGAGTAGACCTGGAGCTCAAGAGAGCTGGAGCGGGGAAAGAAAAGGCGTTGAGAGATCGTGCCACGAAGATATCGTAGAACACGGAGGAGATGACTATAGTGGACAGAGGTGGGGGCTGAAACAAACTGACTCAGAATGCGAACGGGATAGGAGATGTCAGGACGCGCAATAGCAAGATAGACAAGACTGCCAACAAGGTGACGATAGCGAGTGGGATTAGGGAAAGGGTCACCATCAGAGGCACGAAGCTGAACGTTGAGCTCCATGGGAGTCACAACAGTGCGCTCATCACCGAGAGCAGCGCGAGCAAGAAGGTCCTGAATATATTTTTCTTGGGAGATGTAAAAACCATCAGAGGTCGATGAGATCTCAATCCCTGAAAGTGCGTTATATCGACTAGAGGGGGGGGGGGGTGAATAGGCGATTTTTATGAATTCTTCACTGAGGAATTTGCCGGTGAGGAAATTCCTTAGCGAAGAACTACTTGCAGCGGAATAAGTACTCAGAAGTAAGCATAGCATAATACCTGCATGGTCATCATGATGAAATGAAGACAATCACAGTACGTAAAGCATAATCACAGGATAACACAAGATGAAGATAAACAGATTGAAGAATTTGAACTGAGGAAATTGAGAAATTCTTCACCAAAGTCTTCAAACATGATATGAACAAACACTCAACACAAGAATGAGGAAATGAAAGAGTTGAGGTAATAGAACCAGAAGCTTGGTGAAGACAATGATTTGGTAGACCAGCCCAACCGCTGTCTCGGTTGTACGTCTGGTTGGAGCGGCCGAGTATTTAAACTCGAGAACACACAGCCCCGGACACCCAAATCGAAAGCACGCAGCTCGTGACACCAAGTCCTCACCGTATTCTCCTTGAACTAAGGTCACACGCACTCGTCCAATCACTCGTGGTAAGTCTTCGTGCGACTTCCAAACCTTCACAGACTCGGTTACTCGGCGATCCACAATTCCTCTTGGATGTTTCTAGACCATGACGCCTAACCGTCTCTGGAAGAAGCACAGTCTTCAAGGTAACAAGCGTCGGATCCACGCAGGATCAATCTCTTCAGGATGCTCAATCACTTTGGGTTTGTAGGTGTTTGGGTTTGGGTTTTCCTCACTTGATGATTTTCGCTCAAAGTCCCTGGAGGACGGGATGCTCTCAAATGACAAGTGTCGGTTTCTCTCGAGCAGCCAACCAGCTAGTGGTTGTAGGGGCGGCTATTTATAGCCTAGGGAGCAGTCCGACATGATAAGACATAAATGCCCTTCAATGATATGACCGTTAGGTGGATAAGATATTTTGGAACAGTCAAGCGCAAGACAAAGAACGGTCTGAAATTTGACTCTCAAATTCCTCGTGGCTATCATGTTCCTCATTGTGTAGGCAATCCGCATGGCGAATTCCTAACTCCTCGGTGTAACAAATTCCCAATGACTGTAAGAACTTCGTCTCTGTCACTGAAGAAATTGACTGAACTGTATGAGATTTCCAATGGCTTCACTCGAAGGGATTGGTAGGTGTAGGATTTTGAGTTGAGCATCACATGGAAATTTTTCCTTAGTATTTCCTTGACCCCCTTTAACAGTACGGTGTTTCCTATGACTCAAGAAAGAGAAAACGAAACTACGAAAACAAAAGTCTTCACGCTTCATGTTCCTCAAATGAATACCAAGTCTTCAAGGTCACACCAATTTCTTCACTTTCAAAGTCTTCAGAAAATCTTCAGAATACCAAAGTCTTCAAATCGAAGAACTTCATTTTAGGGGTCGACTTTCTCTGTAAATATCAAACTCCCCATAGACTTATAGACCTGTGTACACTCATAAACACATTAGACCCTTAACCTATAAGTCTTCAATACACCAAAATCACTAAGGGGCACTAGATGCACTTACAATCTCTCCCTTTTGGTGATTGATGACAATATAGGTTAAGTTTTCAACGGGATAAACATATGAAGTGTAAATACTGATATTGAGGAATTTGATTGCAAGATATAGAAGAACTCCCCTGAAGATGTGCATAGTGAGGATTTTGCTTTTGAGGCAATGCACATTTGAAGAGTTGAATCATGGAGATCTCCCCCTATATCTTGTAATTCATACACGCATTTGACATATAATATGAAGAATTTGAAATGCACGATGAAATATGGTGACTGATGTAATTCAGCATGCGTGTATTAAAATATAAAGAGGAAAAAGCATGCAGAGGAACACATCAAAAGTATCAGAGCATCATCGGGTTTAAGATTACAACTCGATCCAATAAAAGTTTCAGAAGAGCGAGATTTGTAACTTAGCAAAAAAACGCCCATAACGCCCATATAATAGACCCGCTTGAAGACTAACTCAAATTTCTCCCCCTTTGTCATCGAATGACCAAAAGGATCGAAACTGAGGACTAACGCCCCTGAAGAATATCAAGTTGATGGAGGAGCGCCAGCGTTGTCGGGTCGGTTGTCGTAGTAGGGCCTGCCGCAGTGTCGTCCAAGTCTTCATTTTCATCAGTGTCGCGCGATGAAGAATAGGAGCTGGCCACCAAGGAAGGAACCTTGACCTTCTTGTATTTCTTCGATGGAGGTGTAGACCAGTCAAATTCTTCCTTCAGACCCATTTTCTTCAGATCTTCTTCGCTGTAGACATGAGACAGAACAACCCATGTACGGTTGAAGGTTTCATGAGGTAGTATTGGTTTTTCTTCACTGCATTGTGTGTTGAGGTCATGTTGTGAAGAATTGAACCAAACTAACACTTGACCCATTTATGATTGCAATCAACTTTCTGATGAAGACTGAGGAGTAACTCACGATCACCATCACCACCGGTGCCGTGTGGCTTGAGGATTTTGCTTGGCGAGTTGTTGGCGGCAGAGTCATGTGTGGCGAGTCATCATTGGTGGAGTAGGATGTAGCCTTGCGGAATTGACCATCCAATGGACGAATGCCTTCATCTATCACAGCAGCTTGCCTTGCCTTTGTCATCACCGAGGAAAATGTCCGCTTGAGGACTTCAACCGGAGGCAAGTAGCTGCAGTGGTTCAGAGTATCAGCCTTGTAATTGAGTGAAGACCTTGTCCTGATGAACCTCATAATCCATGGTGCATAAGGCTTCAGCTCAAATGGTGACATAGCTATATTAGCCAGAGTCCTCATGAAGAAATCATGGAAGTTGACGGGAACGCCATGAATGATATTGAAAAGCATATTCTTCATGATGCCAATGACTTCTTCATCATTGGAGTCGTGGCCTTTGATAGGACTCATTGTCTTCGTCAGAATGCGGTAGACAGTCTGAGGCACATACCATAATTCCTTTACGAGGAATTTGGTTTGAGGGGCCTGCCCTGGCTTCAAAGGCTTCATCAGCACTTGCATGTAATGATTTGTAAGCTCAGGTTTACTATAGACGCAACGAGCACCATTAAGGGGAGGACTGAGTGGGAGGGCACGAAGCAATTCAGTTCTTTGGTGCCTTGTAGTGAGTATTTTCTGACATCCAGTCCAGCACCCATGAGTTCACATCTTCAGAATTTCCTGTGATGTGCAGCATCGCATAGAATTGAAGAATGAGTTCTTCATTCCAATCACATATGTCAGTGCAGAAGTTTAACAATCCAGCATCGTGAAGAACACTAAGGACTGGCTCGAATCCCGACAAAGACTCCATGTCCACGTGAGGAATATGTGCATGATCGAAGACTTTGTCTTTGTTGAATAGCACAGAGGAATAGAAATTGGCTTGGCTAGCAGTCCAGAAATGCCTCTTCCTTATGCAAGCAGAGTCATATGGGTTGTAGTCAGTGAAGAACACATGCTCGCCGAAGAAATCTTCAGCCTTGAACTTTTGCTTGCTTGAGAATGGATCCTTTGGCTTTGGCAGTGGAGTGTCAGTGAGTTGCATCACGACCTCAGGAATCGCAATCTCAGGTTCTTCAGGCTGAGGAATTTCTGGTTCCTCTTCAGTGGCAGTCTGCGTGTTCAAAGGATCAGCAGAATAGCTTTCTTCAAAGACTAGTGGCTGGAATTTCTTCACGCACAGACGAGGTGGGGTGAGTTTCTTCAGAGCCCATTTGAACGGTTGGTGCGGGGAACTGAGGTATTTGTTGTAGTGGGGCGAAGTGTAGGGAATTGGGGTGCAGATTTTCCCAAAAATCATCATTCATCACTGGCATAGTGCATCCACTTCAATTTCTTCAACGCCAGCCTCTTCAGCTGTGAACTGAGGCATTGGCGAGGATACAACTGGTGTTGAAGGGATCGCATCCACTTCAATTTCTTCGTCAATCTGCTCTGACGAAGCAGCATAATGATTTTCTTCATCAGATCCGTTAGGGATCACATATTCTTCACCAAAAGGAACAAGATCCTTTGATGGCATGGTTGAGATCGGGATAGCATCAATGGGATTCTCAAACGAGCTGGTCATAGGCTTCATTTTCTTCGGAGCTGAAGAATCTGAAGCAGCTGATGCTTTCCTTTTCTTCACTGCAGCTTGCTCTGCAGCCTTGGTCTTCTTCACATCTGATGCAGATGGAAGGATAGTAGTTGATGTAGGTGCAGGGGGAGCTGAGGAATCTGGTTGATTTGCTTCAGGTGCAACTGATGCAGTTGCCCTGACTTCTTCATTTTCTTCAGGCGCACCACTAGTGGATGCCCTGGCAATTTCTTCAGCGGCTGGAATGGAGTCATCAGCCCTGGAACTAGCATTTTCTTCAGCAGTCTGAAAGTCATCAGCGATGCTGCCATGTTCTTCAGTAGGCTGAGCAGAAGCATCAGCCTGAGGAACTTCTAGTTGCGTTGGAGCAGCAACATTTGTGAACTTCTCAGTCAGTTTAACAAACCTGACTTTGGCTCCTTGCCAATCAGCATAGTAGGCGTTGAAGTTGTCGCCGAGGGCTTTGATTTCGCACTGAATTTTGATGAGTTCATCGGTTGTCATGTTGACAACGCTTTTTCCTCGTGAACTTCTCTTTCCTGAATCGAGCCTTCTTGATCTATCGGCCTTCTTAAATTTCCATTTTTCTTCGATGAAATGGGTCAAGATGTGACTTTGTCCAGAGTCAAATGGAAATCAGGCATAGGGTGTCTGGATCCTTGTGCCGTAGATCAATGTAATCGAGGATCACTTTAGGATCCAAAAGCGATGCAGTGTGCCTTTGGCTCTAGCGGCCCTTTCTTGCCTCTCTCGATGATTTACGCAAGTTCATCATCATCGCCTTCATCGCCGATGGCACTTGGAAGGCAACCTGTTTCTTCTTAGGACTTGGCCGAGGACCTCGTCCAGTGGTTGCCTTTGTCTTCAGCAGAGTGGGGCCTGACGAAGAATTTGGTGCAGCTGAGGAACTCGCTGAGACACGAGAGGCAATAGAGATGCCTGCAATCCTTTGGCACGTGGCCAGATGCACAGGTGCTGAGGACTTTGCCGGAGCAGCTGAGGACTTTGGAGGAGGAGCTGAGGATTTTGGAGGAGCAGGAGAAGCATGAGGAACTGGCCATGAGGGCTTTGAAGATTCTGGCCGTGAGGGCATTGCTGAGGAACTTGGCCGTGAGGGCACAGTTGGTGAAGCACTTGGCTTGTGCGCGGGCTTCTTTGCCATTGATTTCCTAGGCTTGACAGAGGCCTTAGTGGCAGCAGCAGCAGGGTCTTCATTGAATTTCCTCACTTCTTCTTTTGCTTGTCTCGCCAACTTGGCTTGGCGCTTGGCCCATTCTTCAGGAAAATCCTCACCACGCTTGATGCTGGTGGGGTCAGCTTCTTGGCCAGGTGCCAATGGAGCTCTTGGGCATGGAGGATTAAGGGCGAATTTCTTCATATACTTTGGAGTTACATACCCTCCATTCTCTTGCCCATCTCCTTTCAATCCTTTGTATGCGCACCTTGCGCTGATTTTTGTTCTCCTTTCCGAACTTGGCCTCATCAGGTGTGCAATAGTCAGCATAGATGTCCTCAGGTATTTCAAAAGCAGTCATGACCTCAGTCCTCTTTCCTCCTTTCTGTGGCTTCTTACCGTCTGCCATATTCTTCAGTTGAGGAATTTGAACAATCGAATTCTCTAAAGAAGTATGCAACTTTTCTTCGAGGAACGCTGCAAATGAGTTAAGTTGATGAGAACCTAGTGATTCAGCAGCGGACATGAGTACCTGTGAACAGAGTATAGTTGTGAGGAATATGGAGAGGTCATATGCGTTCTCAGAAGGTTTTTCAAAAAGAACAAGTTTGAGGAATTTGACCAGATGAGTCTTGAAGAATTTCATTGAGCGTTCTTTGTCTTAGGTTCCAGAGTTGTATAGATCGAAGATCCACACAATTGAGGAATCTTGAAGAAAAATGATGCTTAGAAAAAAGAATCAAGAACAGATGACAAGTGAGGTGTTTTGTGTGTGAGGATTTGAAGAGTAAAACACCTTTGCAGATTTTTTAGAGAAAATATGAATCAAAGAGGGCAGTAAAAGTAACTTTTAATTACCCTGGATGAAGAACACGACGAACAGTGAGGAGCAGATGTGAAGTTCGTCAGTTCAGATCTTCCACGCCCTAACTCGGCGGAGTAAGACAGCTACGGCGGCGGCGGAGTGAAGATTTCCGCGGCCGGCGCGAGTACGACGGCGACGAGGTCGAGGCAGTGAAGCTCTTCCTCACCGGCGACGATGGAGTAGCGGCGGCGCTAGGGTTTGAGAAGCTCGAGCAAGAGAGAGAGAGCGGCCGAGCGGAGTAAAGGAAGTGAGGAAGGGGAGATGGGGTATTTATAGTCGCAGTGAAAAACTGTTCGCCCGAAGATTTAGGACGAATGTGCCCCTGACCCTTCTCATTCGCTTGACATGTGTCACCCACGTACTGAAAAGTGGAGATCGTGTTAGATCGTGGGTGAATAGATAAGTCTATCGTAGGAAGCGGAACGGTTTGAGCGGCAAAGCTAAAAATTTGGATAAGATTAGTTTTAAAGTTCCGTTCACAATTTCTTCAGCTGACAAGGACATAGTGAAGATTTTGAACGAGTTTCAAATAGAACACACATGAAGAATTTGTGAATAGATTGGGTTGAGTATAGCATAGAGGGGGAAGGGTCCGATCACATTCACTTAGAAGAAAATGCAACTTGAAGAAATAGCCATAAGTGAATGCTGTAGAGGACATAAACCCATACACACACACACACACACACACACACACACACACACACACACACACATATATATATATATATATATATATATATAGCCAATGAAGAAAAACGACGGAAATAGTGAAGATTTTGCAAAGTTGAAGAATTTGAAAAACTGAAGAATTTCAAAACCGAGGAAAAACTCAAATTGAAGATTTTCAACTTTGGTGGTGGCGTGACCCATCAGATAAGAATGATGATTTCAGACACCGCGCATAAATTGTCGTAGGGTTACGAGAATCAAATTCTTCATTAATTTCCTCACACTTAGAGTGTTGTTCTTCATTGATTGAAGAAAAACGTTTCTTCATGTGTTGCACATCTAAGTCATCAATTTTGCATAAGTGTTAGGATGAGTGTCCTTCTCAAAGAACATTCGAAGATTCTAAGATATTTAGTTCACACCGCAACTTGCTTAATCTCTTCTCATCCAAGGGCTTTGTGAAGATATCGGCCAGCTGTTCTTCAGCCTTCACATGCTCGATGGAGATGTCGCCCTTCAACACATGATCACGAAGAAAATGATGACGAATCTGAATGTGCTTTGTCTTCGAGTGCTGAACTGGGTTGTGAGCAATCTTGATGGCACTCTCATTGTCACAAGATGAGAGGCACATTCTTCAAGTTGATGCCGTAGTCCTTGAGAGTTTGCTTCATCCACAGCAATTGAGCACAAGAAGAACCAGCAGCAATGTACTCACCTCCGATGAGACAATGATACGCAGCTTCTATTTCTTCGAGGACGAATGCACTAAAGATCGTCCGAGGAAATGCCAAGTACCAGATGTTGACTTATGGTCCACACGATCACCAAAGATAGTCGAGTCGTAATATCCAATGAGATCAAAAGCAGAGCCCTTGGGGTACCATAATCCTAATGTTGGTGTGTGAGCTAGATATCGAAGAATATGCTTCACACCTTATGGTGTGATTCCTTGATTGTAGCTTGAAATCGGGCACACATGCAAACACTAAGCATTATATCTGGCCCGATGCACATAAGTACAATAAAGAACCAATCATGGAGCGGTATACCTTGTGATCAAGTCAATACCATTTTCATCAAGGCATAGATGGCCATTTGTGGGCATAGGAATTTTGACGCCTTTGCAATCTTGCATGTCGAATTTCCTCGTAACATCCTTGAGGTATTTCTCCGAGATATGAATATGCCATTGCGCTGTTGACGAATTTGAAGACCTAAGAAGAATTTCAACTCTCCCATCATAGACATTTGATATTCTTCACTCATCATATAGGCAAATTAATCACTATAACGTTGGTCAAGATACCAAAGATAATATCATCAACATATATTTGTCACACAAATAGTTCACCATCATAAGATTTAGTAAATAGAGTAGGGTCGAGTGAACCGGGTTTGAAGCCTTTCTTCATGAGGAATTCCTTCAAAGTATCATACCACGCCCGAGGGTCCTGCTTGAGGCCATAGAGGGCCTTATTGAGACTGAAGACTTTGTCAGGATACTTTGGATCTTCAAAACCTAGGGGTTGAGTAACATATACTTTTTCCTCAAGCTTACCATTGAGGAATGCACTTTTCACATCCATTTGATATAAAGTGATATCATGATGGTTAGCATAAGCAAGTAATATGCGAATAGCCTCAAGTCTAGCAACAGTGCAAAAGTTTCATCGAAATCAATTCCTTCAACCTGTGTGTAGCCTTGAGCTACAAGTCGCCTTATTCCTCACCACAAGGCCATTTTCATCTTGTTTGTTGCGGTAGATCCACTTTGTGCCAATGATATTATGCTTGCGAGGATCTGGACGTTGACCAGTTCGCAGACATTGTTGAGCTCGAATCGATGTAATTCTTCTTGCATGGCCTGAATCCACCTGTGCTCCGTAAACGCTTCATCTACCTTAGTGGGCTCTGTGATAGAGACAAAAGCATAGTACCCACAAAAGTTAGATAAATGTGAAGCTTTTGAGCGTGTGAGAGGACCTGGTGCTTCAATGTCATCGATGATCTTTTCAACTTGCACTTCTTTTGCAACGCGAGGATGAGCTGGTTGTCGTCGAGGAATTTGATCAGCATTTTCTTCAGAACCATTTTCTTCAGCATTATCTTCAGGTGCATCAGCTCGACGTTCTTCATCTTCTGGAATGAATTCTTCAGCAGATTCTTCAGTAGGAATGACATCCTCGGCCGCCTTTGAACTTGATAGAATCCTCGGTGCTGGTTCATCTATCACGTAGGTAGGTGCTCTATTTGCGAGCCATTAGTTTCATCGAACCGCACATCTACAGTTTCAACAATCTTGTGAAGAACATTGTTGAAGACTCAGAGGTGTGCGAGTCCTTTCCGTAACCAAGCATAAAACCTTCATGTGCTTCGTGCAAATTTTGCATTGTGATGAGGATCTCTAATCCAACATTTAGCAATCAAGACTTTGAAATAACTCACATTTGGTTTCTTGTCGCTGAGGAGTCCATAGGCAGTCTTCTTGAAGAATTTGTGAAGATATACTCTGTTGATGATGTGGCACGCAGTATCAATTGCATCAATCCAGAAACGACGAGGCGTTTTGTACTCATCAAGCATAGTGCGAGCCATCTTAACAAGAGTTCTGTTCTTGCGCTCCATGATGCCATTTTGCTGAGGAGTATAAGGAGCAGATAACTCATGAGTAATACCAAGTTCATCAAGATAGTCATCAAGACCAGAATTCTTGAACTCAGTTCCATTGTCACTCCTGATGTGCTTGATCTTCACACCAAAGTTGGTTGAAGCCCTCGAGGAAAATAGTTTGAAGACTTCCTGCACTTCATGTTTGTAAGTAACAATGTGTACCCATGTGTAACGAGAGTAATCATCAACAATAACAAAGCCATATAGAGATGCGTCATTAGTGACTGCTGAGTAATGATTAGGACCAAAGAGGTCCATGTGAAGCAATTCGAATGGTCGAGTAGTGGTCATGATAGTCTTCGCTGACAAAGCCATATAGAGATGCGTCATTAGTGACTGCTGAGTAATGATTAGGACCAAAGAGGTCCATGTGAAGCAATTCGAATGGTCGAGTAGTGGTCATGATAGTCTTCGCTGGATGCTTGGCCTTGGTCATTTTTCCAGCTTCACAGGCTCCACACAAGTGATCCTTGAGGAATTTGACATTTTCAATGCCAATGACATGCTTCTTCTTCGCAAGCGTGTGAAAATTCCTCATTACTGCATGACCAAGTCGTCGATGCCATAGCCAGCCTTCTGAAGCTTTTGCAAGTAGGCACACGGCTGGTTGCGGTCCTGTAGAGAAATCAACAATATACAAGTCTCCTCTCCTAAAGACTTCGAAGACTTTGGAATGGTCAGCTTCCATAATCACAACACAACGATACTTGCCAAAGACAACAACCATATCAAGATCACAAAGCATTGAGATCGACATGAGGTTGTATCCTAAGGATGAACAAGCATGACTTTGTCCATGTGTATGTCCTTAGAGATCGCAACCTTACCTAGACCCAATACTGACTTTTTCCTTTGTCAAGAAAGATGATATGCTTCAGATGTGATGGTGATAAGGAGCATCCATCAATAGATTCTTGTCACCAAATATGTGATTTGTACATCCACTATCGAGGACCCACTCAGAGGCTTTGGGTTGATCATCCTGCAGATGAATTAGTGCAGCTTACGAACTCATATACTTCATCAGTGAAGAATATGATATCAAATTCATCAGATGAATTTCATCAAGTAGTAAAACAGATATAGTAGTAGGAGGACGTGTGAAATGAAAGTTCATTTCTTCATGATTAGCCTGTGTCTTTTCAGGCAATTTTGTCAGGCCCCCAGCAAACTCTTCAGACGTTAAAGCACGTCTGGAGACCTGACCCTGCAGAAGAGATTAGTTTTTTTTCTTCACCACCCACATCTGAAGGGGTGGCAAAG
Source organism: Aegilops bicornis (assembly GCA_021605145.1). Taxonomy (NCBI): domain Eukaryota; kingdom Viridiplantae; phylum Streptophyta; class Magnoliopsida; order Poales; family Poaceae; genus Aegilops; species Aegilops bicornis. Next base: position 561,275,773 of record CM038673.1, on the reverse strand, counting down.
AGTTCATAACCCTATGAGCTCCATATGTGAATGGTGGCATAGAAGCCAATCCAGTTCGTTTCACATAAGAGGGGTTAGGGTAAGCATATGAATAAGCAGAGAAATTCTTCGAGGACTTATGAACATAATGTTTGAAGAATAATGCACATATTCATAGCCCTTAGCTCTACCCCTGCAAACAGAGTTGTTAGCACGATGATAATCATGTGAGGACTTTGATCCTTTTGAGGAATTTGATCCACGTGAGGAATTTGGTCCGTATGAGGACTTGGATCCATATGAAGAATTTGGTCCATATGAAGAGTTTGATCTGGGGTTCCTATTCTTCACAGGTGGTGTCATGAGGACATTCACCTGAAGACTTTCAAGGCACCTTTTGGGAACCCAGATTTTCTTCATAGGAGAACTGTTCCTGCAGTTAGTGCCAACATATCTAGCAAATACTTCACCATTCCGATTTTTGAGCAGTTTATAGTTGGAGTCAAATGACTCATCAGAAGAATGAGGAGATTCACATGTAAATCCAGATAAATTGGATGGATCAACTGGAGGTCCCTTTGCAGCAACCCATGAGGTTTTGGGGTACTTCTCAGGATTCTAATATGTTCCATCAGCATTGAGTTTCCTCTCGAAGGCAATACCCTCTTTCCTAGGGTTCCTATTGAGGATCTGCTTTTTAAGCACATCACAAAGAGTCTGATGCCTTTTGAGGCTTTTGTACATGCCTGTCATGTACAATTCCTTCAGCCCTGCATCGTCAAGGATACTAGCAATGTCCTCGGATGAGGAATTAGTGATAGTAGAGGCAGTGAAGAATTTGTAACAATTGAAGCATTTGAACATTCAGGTGAAGAATTAGCAGATTCACGTTCAATGCACTTTAAGCATGGAGGAAAAAATTCTTCCTGAGAAGCGCTGATTTGTTGAGCAAGTAATGAATCACGCTCCTTCTGAAGATCTTCATAACTCACTCTTAGCTTCTCAAGATCTTGATTTCTTTGAAGAAATTCATAAGAAAGCTTCTCATGATCAGGTAAGAGAGTGTTATGATGACCTTGAAGGCTATCAAACCTAGACTGAAGTCTCTGAAGGTTTTCAGTCAGGGCTTTAGTGCGATCCATTTCTTCACCCAACATATCATCACTTTTGTCTAGCATGTTGGAGTTACGAAAGAAGCTTCGGAATCATATTGTTCATGAGTTGAGAGCGGGAGTTGAACTCTAGGAGGTCGAATCCCCCCTTGTTCCTCAGTAGCTCAGTGGTAGAGCGGTCGGCTGTTAACTGACTGGTCGTAGGTTTGAATCCTACTTGGGGAGATTTTATTCATTCTTTAATGTAAGAATTTTAATGTAAGAATAAAGAATTGCTGAAAAAGAAAAGAGGAGAATCTCTCTAGCTTGTGGAATCACTCCTCCGACTCAAAAGTGTTTGTAGCTATGGTATGGGTCTGGTCTGAAGACCAATGGGTCAAAAAAGGGGATATCCTCTGAGACTATCTTCCAAGGAAGCTTCCCAGCATGACTTTTCCCTGAATTGGCGTATAGTGAGGTGAGTATCCGGGTATCATGACAACTCCAGTCAAGCACTGGGCGAACCTTTTCAAAAGCCCTTTGTTGTTTCACAGCAATTTTAGCAAGTTTAGTGTATCTGGGCTTGAGGTCTTCATCAGATTCATTGTCACTAGATTCATAGGAGGTATATTTGAGTACCTTGGCACCCTTTGCCATGAAGCAATAGGTGGGAGCGTAGTCATCATTATCTTCATTAGCCTTGTTGGTGAGGTCAGTTTCTTCAGAGTTGAAGATAGACTTGCTGACTAATGCAGTAGCGAGAGCCAGACTCGCCACACCAGACTCGGACTCCTCAGATGCCTCCTCTTTGTCATGTTCCTCAGATTCAGCTTCAGAGTCCATTTCCTTGCCAATGAATGCCCGAGCCTTCTTGGAACTGCTCTTCTTGTGAGATGAAGACTTCGAGGATTTTGATGATGAAGATTTTGACGATTTCTTCTTCTTCTTAGCGTCATCAGAACTGTAATCCTTGTATTTCTTCTTCTTTAATTCCTTTTCCCACTGAGGACAATCTTGAATATAGTGACCAGGTTTCTTGCATTTGTGGCATAGCCTTATCTTATAGTCACTGGATGAGGAATCACTGCTCCTTAAGGATTTTCCAAAGCGACGTCTTGAGTACTTCTGGAACTTCTTCAGGAGCAGTGCTAGCTCCTTGCTCAATTCTTCAGGATCACCAAGGCTACTACCAGAATCTTCACATTCAGATTCGAGACATCGCCTTGGCCTTGAGGCACGTGATTTGCCATAGCTCGAACCATAGAGATCTCTCTTTTCAGCAAAGTGGAACTCATGAGTATTTAGCCTCTCGAGGATATCGGCGGGTCAACTAACTTGTAATCAGCACGTTCTTGTATCATCGCCAGAGTATCAAATGAGGAATCAAGCGATCTCAACAATTTCTTCACCACCTCATGGTCGGTGATGTCAAGGCACCAAGCGCTTGAAGCTCATTTGAGATGTCGATGAAGGCGATCGAAGGTTTGTTGAACATTTTCATTGTCGAGTCTTTTGAAGCGGTTGAAGAGATTGCAAAGAACATCAACTCGAGAGTCACGCTGAGTTGAGACTCCTTCATTTACTTTGGACAGCCTATCCCAGATAAGCTTAGCAGTTTCCAAAGCACTCACTCTTCCATACCGTCCTTTGCTCGAGATGGCCACATATGATATTCTTCGCTTGAGAATCGAGTTGCTTGAATCTCTTCACATCGGTAGCGTTCATTGAGGGTGAGACAAGGGGAACACCATTTTCCACAACATACCGTAGATCGTTGTCAATTGCCTCAAGATGCATTCGCATCTTGTTCTTCCAGAGGGGTAGTCCGTTCCATCAAAGGTAGGACACCCAGCCGAGACCTTGATCATACTTGCGGTCGACATAACCAAAACTCCAGGTGGTTAAACCAAAATCACACAGAACAAAGGAGTACCTTGCTCTGATACCAATTGAAAGTGCATTATATCGACTAGAGGGGGGTGAATAGGCGATTTTTATGAATTCTTCACTGAGGAATTTGCCGGTGAGGAAATTCCTTAGCGAAGAACTACTTGCAATGAATAAGTACTCAGAAGTAAGCCTAACAGAATACATGCATGGTCATCATGATGAAATGAAGACAATCACAGAGTACAGAAAGCGTAATCATAGGATAACACAAGATGAAGACAAACAGACTGAAGAATTTGAACTGAGGAAATTGAGAAAGTCTTCAGTCAAAGTCTTCAAACACAGATATGAACAAACACTCAACACAGTAATGAGGAAATGGAAGAGTTGAGGTAATAGAACCAGTAAGCTTGGTGAAGACAATGATTTGGTAGACCAGTTCCAACTGCTGTCCCAGTTGTACGTCTGGTTGGAGCGGCTGAGTATTTAAACTCGAGGACACACAGTCCCGGACACCCGATCGCCGAAAGCACGCAGCTCAGGACACCAAGTCCTCACCGTATTCTCCTTGAACTAAGGTCACATGCATCTCGTCCAATCACTCGTGGTAAGTCTTCAGGCGACTTCCAAACCTTCACAGACTCGGTCACTCGGCAATCCACAATTCCTCTTGGATGCTCTAGACCATGACGCCTAACCGTCTGGAAGAAGCACAATCTTCAAAGGTAACAAGCGTCGGATCCACGAAGGATCAATCTCTTCAGTGATGCTCAATCACTTTGGGTTTGTAGGTGTTTGGGTTTGGGTTTTCCTCACTTGATGATTTTCGCTCAAAGTCCTCGGAGGATGGGATGCTCTCAAATGACAAGTGTCAGTTTCTCTCGGAGCAGCCAACCAACTAGTGGTTGTTGGGAGCGGCTATTTACAGCCTAGGGAGCAGCCTGACAGGATTAGACATAAATGCCCTTCAATGATAAGACCGTTAGGTCGATAGGATATTTTGGAACAGGCACGCATAACAAGAACGGTCGGAAATTTGAATCTCAAATTCCTCGTGGCTATCATGTTCCTCACTGTGTAGGCAATCGGCCTTTGGCGAATTCCTAACTCCTCGGTCGTAACAAATTCCTCAACGACCGGAAGAACTTCGTCTACATCCAAGAAATTGACTGAACTGTATGAGATTTCCAATGGCTTCTCTCAAAGGGATTGGTAGGTGTAGGATTTTGAGCTGAGCATCACATGGAAATTTTTCCTTAGTATTTCCTCGACCCCCTTTAACACTACGGTGTTTCCTATGACTCAAGAAAGAGAAAAACGAAACTACGAAAACAAAAGTCTTCACGCTTCATGTTCCTCAAATGAATACCAAGTCTTCAAGGTCACACCAATTTCTTCACTTTCAAAGTCTTTAGAAAGTCTTTAGAATACCAAAGTCTTCAGTCGAAGAACTTCATTTTTAGGGGTCGACTTTCTCTGTAAATATCAAACACCTCATAGACTTATAGACCTGTGTACACTCATAAACACATTAGACCCTTAACCTATTGATACGTCTCCAACGTATCTATAATTTTTGATTGCTCCATGCTACTTTATCTACTGTTTTAGGCAATATTGGGCTTTATTATCCACTTTTATATTATTTTTGGGACTAACCTATTAACCGGAGCCCCAGCCTGCATTTGTCATTTTATGCCTACTTCAAAGGTTTCGAGGAAAAGAATATCGACATGTAGTCAAAACGGAACGAAATCAATCGAGAAGTTATTTTTGGATGGAAACCCACCTGATGGACTTGGACCCCACGTCGGAAGATACGGGAGGTGCTCACGAGGGTGGGGGCGCCCACCGGGCGCGCCCTGCCTCGTGGGGCCCCGTAGCTTCACCGACGCATCCTTTCACCCATATATACCTCGTGCCTAAAACTTCCGAGCAGAAGATAGATCGGGAGTTCCGCCACCGCAAGCCTCCTCAGAGCCACCAAAACCTCTCGAGCCTGTTAGGCACCTGCCGGAGAGGGGGGAACCCATCACGGTGGCCATCTTCATCATCCCAAACGCTATCCATGATGAGGAGGGAGTAGGTCACCCTGGCTGAGGGTATGTACCAGTAGCTATGTGTTTGATCTCTCTCTCTCTCTCGTGTTCTCTCTCGTGTTCCCTCTATGGCACAATCTTGATGTATCCCGAGCTTTGCTATTGTAGTTGGATCTTATGATGTTTCTCCCCCTCTACTCTCTTGTGATGAATTGAGTTTCCCCTTTGAAGTTATCTTATCGGATTGAGTCTTTTATGAACACTTGATGTATGTCTTGTCGTGCTTATCTGTGGTGACAATGGGATATCATGTGCCTCTTGATGTATGTTTTGGTGACCAACTTGCGGGTTCCACCCATGAACCTATGCATAGGGGTTGGCACACATTCTTGACTCTCCGGTAGAAACTTTGGGGCACTCTTTGAAGTACTTTTATGTTGGTTGATGAATCTGAGATTGTGTGATGCATATCGTATAATCATGCCCACGGATACTTGAGGTGACAATGGAGTATCTAGGTGACATTAGGGTTTTGGTTGATTTGTGTCTTAAGGTGTTATTCTAATACGAACTCTTTTATAGATCGATCCGAAAGAATAACTTTGAGGTGGTTTCGTACCGTACCATAATCTCTACGTTTGTTCTCCGCTATTAGTGACTTCGGAGTGACTCTTTGTTGCATGTTGAGGGATTGTTATATGATCTATCTATGTTATTATTGTTGAGAGAACTTGCACTAGTGAAAGTATGAACCCTAGGCCTTGTTTCCTATCATTGCAATACCATTTACGCTCACTTTTATCATTAGTTACCTTGCTGTTTTTATTATTTCAGATTACAAATACCTATATCTACCATCCATATTGCACTTGTATCACCATCTCTTCACCGAACTAGTGCACCTATACAATTTACCATTGTATTGGGTGTGTTGGGGACACAAGAGACTCTTTGTTATTTGGTTGCAGGGTTGTTTGAGAGAGACCATCTTCATCCTACGCCTCCCACGGATTGATAAACCTTAGGTCATCCACTTGAGGGAAATTTTCTACTATCCTACAAACCCGTGCACTTGCAGGCCCAACAACGTCTACAAGAAGAAGGTTGTGTAGTAGACATCAAGCTCTTTTCTGGCGCCGTTGCCGGGGAGGTGAGTGCTTGAAGGTATATCTTTAGATCTTGCAATCGAATCTTTTTGTTTCTTGTTTTAGCACTAGTTTACTTTATAAAAGAAAACTACAAAAAAATGGAGTTAAGTTTGTCTCATACGCTTCATCTTTTTAATATCTTTCTTGAGTATGATGGAAAAGAAAATTGTGCCAAAGTGTTAGAAGAAGAATGCATTAAATTGTTTGGTACTAAATCTTTGAATGATGAGCATGATTGCAATGTTGTTAGTATGAATTCCTTGAATATCCATGATGCTAATGATGTGCAAAGCCACAAGCTTGGGGATGCTATGTTTGACGAAGATGATATTTTTTGTCCCCCAAGCTTTGATGAGCAAATTTACTATGATGAAAGCATGCCTCCTATCTATGATGATTATTGTGATGACACGTATGCTTTAAAGAATAATGGTAACCATGAAACTTGTCATCTTGATCTCAATTCTCAATCATATGATGGTTATTTTGTTGAGTTTGCTCCCACTATTATTCATGAGAAGAATTTTGCTTATGTGGAGAGTAGTAAATTTTCTATGCAAGTAGATCATGAAAAGAATGCTTTAGGTGCTGGTTATATTGTTGAATTCATTCATGACGCTACTGAAAATTATTATGAGGGGGGAATATATGCTTGTAGGAATTGCAATAATATCAAGTTTCCTCTCTATGTGCTTAAAGTTTTGAAGTTATGCTTGTTTTGCCTTCCTATGCTAGTTGATTATTGTTCCCATAAGTTGTTTGCTCACAAAATCCCTATGCATAGGAAGTGGGTTAGGCTTAAATGTGCTAGTCATATTCTTCATGATGCTCTCTTTATGTTTCAATTCTTATCTTTTATGTGAGCATCATTCAAATCATAATGCCTAGCTAGGGGCGTTAAACGATATAGCTTGTTGGGAGGCAACCCAATTTTATTTTAATTTCTTGCTTTTTGGTTCTGTTTAGGAATAAATAATCCATATAGCTTCTGTTTAGATGTGGTTTTATGTCTTAATTAGTGTTTGTGCCAAGTAGAACCTTTGGGAAGACTTGGGTGAAGTCTTTATGATCATGCTGTAAAAAACAGAAACTTTAGCGCTCACGAGATTAGCTAGAACTTTTTACTGGAGAGTGATATTTAGTTAATTCTTTTTGCAGATGATTACTAGAAAAATTCCTCAGGTCCAGAAATTTATTTTAGAATTTTTGGAGTTCCATAAGTTTGCGTTAGTTACAGATTACTACAGACTATTCTGTTTTTGACAGATTCTGTTTCTTATGTGTTGTTTGCTTATTTTGATGAAGCTATGGCTAGTAAAATAGTTTGTAAACCATAGAGAAGTTGGAATAAAGTAGGTTTAACACCAATAAAAATAAATAATGAGTTCATTACAGTACCTTGAAGTGGTGTTTTGTTTTCTTTCGCTAACGGAGCTTACGAGTTTTCTGTTAAGTTTTGTGTTGTGAAGTTTTCAAGTTTTGGGTAAAGGTTCGATGAACTATGGAATAAGGAGTGGCAAGAGCCTAAGCTTGGGGATGCACAAGGCACCCCAAGGTAATATTCAAGGACAACCAAGAGCCTAAGCTTGGGGATGCCCCGGAAGGCATCCCCTCTTTCGTCTTCGTTCATCGGTAACCTTACTTGGAGCTATATTTTTATTCACCACATGATATGTGTTTTTCTTGGAGCGTCATTTTATTTTATTAGTATTTTCTTGCTGTTAATTATATTAACGTTTTGCATCTTTAGTTTCAATAAAAAAGTCATGGATAGCCTTTTCCATGCTTATTTTGCTAGTATACATGTTGCTGTTTGAAAACAGAAAGTTTACCGCTGTTGCAAAAATTCTCTAGAAAAGTCAGAGAGTGGTATAATGTTGAATCTTTTTTAATATAAAGCTATGATAAATTTATTACAGTGGGAATTTTATTTCATAATTTTTGGAGTTAGGGAAGTATGATGAATCTTGCATTCTTTACAGACTGTACTGTTTTGGCAGATTGCTGTTATGTTTGCATTGTTTGCATATGTTTGCTTGTTTAATGATTCTATTTAAGGATAGGAGTATTAAATATGCAGAGGCATTTAGTATTCAATGTTGAATAATAATTTTAGTGATTTGTTACAGTAGAAAATGATAAGGTTTTGCATTGGTTTATACTAACCTGTCTCACGAGTTCTTGTTGAGTTTGTTGTGAATGAAGCTTCTGATAAAAAGAAAAACCATGATATGAGAGGAATTAGGGAGACACAAAAGTTCAAGCTTGGGGATGCCCAAGGCACCCCAAGATAATATTCCAAGAAGTCTCAAGCATCTAAGCTTGGGGATGCCCCGGTAGGCATCCCACCTTTCTTCTTCAACAACTATCGGTTAGTATCGGTTGAGCCTAAGTTTTTGCTTCTTCACATGAGTTGTGCTATCCTTGCAATGTCATTTTATTTTGTTTTGCTTGCTGTTTGGATACAATACCAAGATATGAAATTATTAAATGGGAGAGTCTTCACATAGTTGTATAATTATCCGACTACTCATTGATCTTCACTTATATCTTTCGGAGTAGTTTGTCGTTTGCTCTAGTGCTTCACTTATATCTTTTAGAGCACGGTGGTGGATTTGTTTTAAAGAAACTATTGATCTCTCATGATTCACTTAGATTATTTTGAGAGTCGTTAATAGCATGGTAATTTGCTTAATGTTAATATACTTGGCGTTCAAGATATGTGGAACTTTCTTATGAGTGTGTTGAATACTAAGAAAAGTTTGATACTTGATAATTGTTTTGAGATATGGAGGTAGTGATATTAAAGTCATGCTAGTTGGGTGATTATGAATTTAAAGAATTCTTGTGTTGAAGTTAGCAAGTCTCGTAGCATGCACGTATGGTTAAAGTTGTGTAACAAATTTGAAACATGAAGTGTACCTGCCTTGTGCATCCTTATGAGTGGCGGTCGGGGACGAGCGATGGTCTTTTCCTACCAATCTATCCCCCTAGGAGCTGAAGGAAATATGCCCTAGAGGCAATAATAAAGTTATTATTTATTTCCTTATATCATGATAAATGTTTATTATTCATGCTAGAATTGTATTAACCGGAAACATAATACATGTGTGAATACATAGACAAACAGAGTGTCACTAGTATGCCTCTACTTTACTAGCTCGTTAAATCAAAGATGGTTATGTTTCCTAACCATAGACATGAGTTGTCATTTGATTAACGGGATCACATCATTAGGAGAATGATGTGATTGACTTGACCCATTCCGTTAGCTTAGCACTTGAGCGGTTAGTATGTTGCTTATGCTTTATTCATGACTTATACAAAGTTCCTGCAACTATGAGATTATGCAACTCCGTTTACGGAGGAACATTTTGTGTGCTACCAAACGTCACAACGTAATCGGGTGATTATAAAGGTGCTCTACAGATGTCTCCAAAAGTATATGTTGAGTTGGCATGAATCAAGATTAGGTTTTGTCACTCCGATTGTGGGAGAGGTATCTCTGGGCCTTCTCGGTAATACACATCACATAAGCCTTGCAAGCATTGCAACTAATGAGTTAGTTGTGAGATGATGTATTACGGAACGAGTAAAGAAACTTACCGGTAACGAAATTGAACTAGGTATTGGATACCGACGATCGAATCTCAGGTAAGTAACATACCGGTGACAAAGGGAACAACGTATGTCGTTATGCGGTTTGACCGATAAAGATCTTCGTAGAATATGTAGGAACCAATATGGGCATCCAGGTTCCGCTATTGGTTATTGACCGAGAATGGTTCTAGGTCATGTCTACATAGTTCTCGAACCCGTAGGGTCCGTGACGCTTAACGCTTTTGATGACAGTTCATTATGAGTTTATAAGTATTGATGTACCGAAGGTTGTTCGAGTCCCGGATGTGATCACGGACATGACGAGGAGTCTCGAAATGGTCGATACATAAAGATTGATATATTGGAAGCCTATGTTTGGACTTGGAAAGGTTCCGGATAAAACAGGAAGTTACCGAACACCGGGGTTACCGGAACCCCCGGGGTCTATGGGCCTTGATGGGCCATAGGGAGAAGAGGAAAGGGCCGGCCAGCAGGCCGCGCGCCTCCCCTCTAGTCCGAATAGGACAAGGAGAGGGGGCGGCGCCTTCCTCTTCCCCTTCCCCAATCCTAATCCAACTAGGAAAGGGGGAGTCCTACTCGGTGGGAGTAGGACTCCTCCAGCGCCGCTTCTTGGGCTGGCCGCACCCCCTTGCTCCTTTATATACGGGGGGGGCACCCCATGACACACAAGTTGATCTACGGATCGTTCCTTAGCCGCAGCGGTGCCCCTCCACCATATTCCACTTCGGTCATATCGTCATGAGTTTAGGCGAAGCCCTGCGCCGGTGAAGTCATATCGTCATGAGCTTAGGCGAAGCCCTGCGTCGGTGGAGCATCATCATCGCTACCACGCCGTCGCGTCGACGGAACTCATCCTGAAGCTTTGCTTTGGATCGGAGCTCGGGGATCGTCATCGAAATGAGCGTGTCTGAACACGGAGGTGCCGTCGTTCGGTACTTGGATCGGTCGGATCGTGAAGACGACGACTACATCAACCGCGTTGTTATAACGCTTCCGCTTTTGGTCTCACGAGGGTACGTGGACGGACACTCTCCCTCTCGTTGCTATGCCATCACCATGGTCTTGCGTGTGCGTAGGAAAATTTTGAAATTACTACGCTTCTCAACAAAGGGCATCCGAGCCTGGTTTTATGCGTTGATGTCATATGCACGAGTAGAACACAAGTGAGTTGTGGGCGATATAAGTCATACCGCTTACCAGCATGTCATACTTTGGTTCAGCGGTATTGTGAGATGAAGCGGCCGGACCGACATTACGCCAGACGCTTACGCCGAGACTGGTTTCACCGCTCCGAGCACTCGTTGCTTAAAGGTGACCGCGGGTGTCTGTCTCTCTCACTTTAGTTGAACCGAGTGTGGCTACGCCCGTCCTTGCGAAGGTTAAAACAGCACCAACTTGACAAACTATCGTTGTGGTTTTGATGCGTAGGTAAGAACGGTTCTTGCTCAGCCCGTAGCAGCCACGTAAAACTTGCAACAACAAAGTAGAGGACGTCTAACTTGTTTTTGCAGGGCATGTTGTGATATGATGTGGTCAAGACGTGATGCTATATTTTATTGTATGAGATGATCATGTTTTGTAACCGAAGTTATCGGCAATCGGCAGAGCCATATGGTTGTCGCTTTATTGTATGAAATTCAACGCCATGTAATTGCTTTACTTTATCACTAAGCGGTAGCGATAGTCGAGAAGCAATAGTTGGCGAGACGACAACGATGCTACGATGGAGATCAAGGTGTCGCTACCGGTGACGATGGTGATCACGACGGTGCTTGGAGATGGAGATCACAAGCACAAGATGATGATGGCCATATCATATCACTTATATTGATTGCATGTGATGTTTATCCTTTATGCATCTTATCTTGCTTTGATTGACGGTAGCATTATAAGATGATCTCTCACTAAAAATTATCAAGAAGTGTTCTCCTGAGTATGCACCGTTGCTAAAAGTTCAGTAGTACCCAGACACCACGTGATGATCGGGTGTGATAAGTTCTACGTCCATCTACAACGGGTGCAAGCCAGTTTTGCACACGCAGAATACTCAGGTTAAACTTGACGAGCCTAGCATATGCAGATATGGCCTCGGAACACGGAGACCAAAAGGTCGAGCGTGAATCATATAGTAGATATGATCAACATAGTGATGTTCACCATTGAAAACGACTCCATCTCACGTGATGATCGGTTATGGTTTAGTTGATTTGGATCACGTAATCACTTAGATGACTAGAGAGATATCTGTCTAAGTGGGAGTTATTTAATATGATTAATTAAAACTTAAATTTATCATGAACTTAGTACTGATAGTATTTTGCTTGTCTATGTTTCTTGTAGATAGATGGCTCGTGTTGTTGTTCCGTTGAATTTTAATGCGTTCCTTGAGAAAGCAAAGTTGAAAGATAATGGTAGCAATTACACGGACTGGGTTCAGAATTCTGAGGATTATCCTCATTGCTGCATGTAAGAATTACGGCCCCGGAAGCACCGCTGGTGCCGAACTGCTCGCAGGAGCAACACCGAAGTTGTGAACGTCTGGCGAGCAAAGTCGATGACTACTCTATAGTTCAGTGTGCCATGCTTTACGGCTTAGAACCGGGTCTTCAACGACGTTTTGAACGTCATGGAGCATATGAGATGTTCCAAGAGTTGAAGTTAATATTTCAAGCAAATGCCCGGATTGAGAGATATGAAGTCTCCAATAAATTCTATAGCTGCAAGATGGAGGAGAATAGTTCACAAGGAACACATACTCAAAATGTCTGGGTATAATAATCACTTAATTCAGCTGGGAGTTAATCTTCCGGATGATAGTGTCATTGATGTAATTCTCCAATCATCGCCACCAAGCTACAAGAGCTTCGTGATGAACTATAATATGCAAGGGATGACTAAGACAATTCATGAGCTCTTCGCAATGCTAAAAGCCGCGGAGGTAGAAATCAAGAAAGAGCATCAAGTGTTGATGGTCAACAAGACCACTAGTTTCAAGAAAAAGGGCAAAGGGAAGAAGAAGGGAAACTTCAAAAAGAACAGCAAGAAAGTTGTTGCTCAAGAGAAGAAACCCAAGTCTGGACCTAAGCCTGAAACTGAGTGTTTTTACTGCAAGCGATCGACACCGGAAGCGGAACTGCCCCAAGTATTTGGCGGATAAAAGGATGGCAAGGTGAACAAAGGTATATGTGATATACATGTTATTGATGTGTACCTTACTAGAGCTCGTAGTAGCACCTGGTATTTGATACCGGTTACATTGCTAATATTTGCAACTCAAACAGGGACTACGGAATAGACGAGCACCGCAAAGGACGAGGTGACGATGCACGGGAAACGGTTCCAAAGTCAATGTGATCGCGGTCGGCACGCTACCTCTACATCTACCTTCGGATTAGTATTAGACCTAAATAATTGTTATTTGGTGCCAGCGTTAAGCATGAACATTATATCTGGATCTTGTTTGATGCGGACGGTTATTCATTTAAATCAGAGAATAATGGTTGTTCTATTTATATGAGTAATATCTTTTATGGTCATGCACCCTTGAAGAATGGTCTATTCTTGTTGAATCTCGATAGTAGTGATACACATATTCATAATGTCGAAGCCAAAAGATGCAGAGTTGATAATGATAGTACAACTTATTTGTGGCAATCGCCGTTTAGGTCATATCGGTGTAAACGCATGAAGAAACTCCATACAGATGGACTTTTGGAATCACTTGATTATGAATCACTTGGTACTTATGTAACCGTGCCTCATGGGCAAGATGACTAAAACACCGTTCTCCGGTTGTATGGAGATAGCATCAGATTTATTGGAAATCATACATACAGATGTATGTGGTTCGATGAATGTTGAAGCTCGTGGCGGATATCGTTATTTTCTCACCTTCACAGATGATTTAAGCAGATACGGGTATATCTACTTGATGAAACATAAATCTGAAACATTTGAAAAGTTCAAAGAATTTCAGAGTGAAGTTGAAAATCATCGTAACAAGAAAATAAAGTTTCTACGATCTGATCGTGGAGGAGAATATTTGAGTTACGAGTTTGGTCTACATTTGAAGCAATGCGGAATAGTTTCGCAACTCACGCCACCGGGAACACCACAGCGTAATGGTGTGTCTAAACGTCGTAATCGTACTTTACTAGATATGGTGCGATCTATGATGTCCATTTCCGATTTACCGCTATCGTTTTGGGGTTATGCTTTAGAGACGACCGCATTCACGTTAAATAGGACACCGTCAAAATCCGTTGAGACGACACCTTATGAACTATGGTTTAGCAAGAAACCAAAGTTGTCGTTTCTGAAAGTTTGGGGTTGCGATGCTTATGTGAAAAACTTCAACCCGATAAGCTTGAACCCAAATCGGAAAAATGTGTCTTCATAGGATACCCAAAGGAGACAATTGGGTATACCTTCTATCACAGATCTGAAGGCAAGACATTCGTTGCTAAGAATGGATCCTTTCTAGAGAAGGAGTTTCTCTCGAAAGAAGTGAGTGGGAGGAAAGTGGAACTTGATGAGGTAATAGTACCAGCTCCCTTATTGGAAAGTAGTTCATCACATAAATCGGTTTCTGTGACACCTACACCAGTTAGCGAGGAAGATAATGATAATGATCATGAAACTTCAGATCAAGTTGTCACTGAACTTCGTAGATCAACCAGAATAAAATCTGCACCAGAGTGGTACGGTAATCCTATTCTGGAAGTCATGATACTAGATCATGGTGAACCTACGAACTATGAAGAAGCGATGGTGAGCCCAGATTCCACAAAATGGCTTGAAGCCATGAAATCTGAGATGGGATCCATGTATGAGAACAAAGTATGGACTTTGGTTGACTTGCCCGATGATCGGCAAGCCATTGAAAATAAATGGATCTTTAAGAAGAAGACTGACGATGAGGGTAATATAACTATCTATAAAGCTCGACTTGTTGCGAAAGGTTTTCGACAAGTTCAAGGGTTGACTACGATGAGACTTTCTCACCCGTAGCGATGCTTAAGTCTGTCCGAATCATGTTAGCAATTGCCGCATTTTATGATTATGAAATTTGGCAAATGGATGTAAAAACTGCATTCTTGAATGGATTTCTAGAAGAAGAGTTGTATATGATGCAACCAGAAGGTTTTGTTGATCCAAAAGGCGCTAACAAAGTGTGCAAGCTCCAGCGATCAATTTATGGTCTGGCAAGCCTCTCGGAGTTGGAATAAACGCTTTGATAGTGTGATCAAAGCATATGGTTTTATATGAGACTTTTGGAGAAACTTGTATTTACAAGAAAGTGAGTGGGAGCTCAGAGCATTTCTAATATTATATGTGGACGACATATTATTAATTGGAAATGATATAGAATTTCTGGATAGCATAAAAGGATACTTGAATAAAAGTTTTCAATGAAAGACCTCGGTGAAGCTGCTTACATATTGGGCATCAAGATCTATAGAGATAGATCAAGACGCTTAATTGGACTTTCACAAAGCACATACCTTGATAAAGTTTTGAAAAAGTTCAAAATGGATCGTGCAAAGAAAGGACTTTTACCGTGTTACAAGGTATGAAATTGAGTCGACTCAATGCCCGACCACAGCAGAAGATAGAGAGAAAATGAAAAATGTTCCCTATGCTTCAGCCATAGGCTCTATCATGTATGCAATGCTGTGTACCAGACTGACGTATGCTTAGCAATAAGCTTGGCAGGAAGGTACCAAAGTAATCCAGAGTGGATCATCGACAGCGGTCAAGAACATCCTGAAATACCTGAAAAGGACTAAGGATATGTTTCTCGTATATGGAGGTGACAAAGAGCTAATCATAAATGGTTACGTCGATGCAAGCTTTGACACTGATCCGGACGATTCTAAATCGCAAACCGGATACGTATTTTTATTAAACGGTGGAGCTGTCAGTTGGTGCAATTCTAAACAAAGCGTCGTGGCGGGATCTACATGTGAAGCGGAGTATATAGCTGCTTCGGAAGCAGCAAATGAAGGAGTCTGGATGAAAGAGTTCATTTCCGATCTAGGTGTCATACCTAGTGCATCGGGACCAATGAAGATCTTCTGTGACAATACTTGGTGCAATTGCCTTGGCAAAGGAATCCAGATTTCACAAGAGGACCAAGCATATCAAGAGACGCTTCAATTCCATTCGGGACCAAGTCCAAGTGGGAGACATAGAGATTTGCAAGATACATACGGATCTGAATGTTGCAGACCGATTGACTAAGCCTCTTCCACGAGCAAAACATGATCAGCACCAAGACTCCATGGGTGTTAGAATCATTACTGTATAATTTGGATTATTGACTCTAGTGCAAGTGGGAGACTGAAGGAAATATGCCCTAGAGGCAATAATAAAGTTATTATTTATTTCCTTATATCATGATAAATGTTTATTATTCATGCTAGAATTGTATTAACCGAAACATAATACATGTGTGAATACATAGACAAACAGAGTGTCACTAGTATGCCTCTACTTTACTAGCTCGTTAAATCAAAGATGGTTATGTTTCCTAACCATAGACATGAGTTGTCATTTGATTAACGGGATCACATCATTAGGAGAATGATGTGATTGACTTGACCCATTCCGTTAGCTTAGCACTTGATCGCTTAGTATGTTGCTTATGCTTTCTTCATGACTTATACAAAGTTCCTGCAACTATGAGATTATGCAACTCCGTTTACCGGAGGAACATTTTGTGTGCTACCAAACGTCACAACGTAACCGGGTGATTATAAAGGTGCTCTACAGATGTCTCCAAAAGTATATGTTGAGTTGGCATGAATCAAGATTAGGTTTTGTCACTCCGATTGTCGGAGAGGTATCTCTGGGCCTTCTCGGTAATACACATCACATAAGCCTTGCAAGCATTGCAACTAATGAGTTAGTTGTGATATGATGTATTACGGAACGAGTAAAGAAACTTACCGTAACGTGAAATTGAACTAGGTATTGGATACCGACGATCGAATCTCAGGTAAGTAACATACCGGTGACAAAGGGAACAACGTATGTCGTTATGCGGTTTGAACGATAAAGATCTTCGTAGAATATGTAGGAACCAATATGGGCATCCAGGTTCCGCTATTGGTTATTGACCGAGAATGGTTCTAGGTCATGTCTACATAGTTCTCGAACCCGTAGGGTCCGCACGCTTAACGTTTCGATGACAGTTCATTATGAGTTTATAAGTATTGATGTACCGAAGGTTGTTCGGAGTCCCGGATGTGATCACGGACATGACGAGGAGTCTCGAAATGGTCGAGACATAAAGATTGATATATTGGAAGCCTATGTTTGGACTTGGAAAGGTTCCGGATAAAACAGAAGTTACGGAACACCGGGGTTACCGGAACCCCCCGGGGGGTCTATGGGCCTTGATGGGCCATAGGGAGAAGAGGAAAGGGCCGGCCAGGCAGGCCGCGCGCCCCCTCCCCCTCTAGTCCGAATAGGACAAGGAGAAGGGGGGGCGGCGCCCCCCTTCCCTCTTCCCCTTCCCCAATCCTAATCCAACTAGGAAGGGGGGAGTCCTACTCCTGGGAGTAGGACTCCTCCAGCGCCGCCTTGGGCTGGCCGCACTCTTGCTCCTTTATATCTACGGGGCAGGGGGCACCCCATGACACACAAGTTGATCTACGGATCGTTCCTTAGCCGCAGTGCGGTGCCCCTCCACCATATTCCACTTCGGTCATATCGTCATGAGTTTAGGCGAAGCCCTGCGCCGGTGAAGTCATATCGTCATGAGCTTAGGCGAAGCCCTGCGTCGGTGGAGCATCATCATCGCCACCACGCCGTCGTGCCGACGGAACTCATCCTGAAGCTTTCTTTGGATCGGAGCTCGGGATCGTCATCGAGCTGAGCGTGTCGAACACGGAGGTGCCGTCGTTCGGTACTTGGATCGGTCGGATCGTGAAGACGTACGACTACATCAACCGCGTTGTTATAACGCTTCCGCTTTCGGTCTACGAGGGTACGTGGACAGACACTCTCCCCTCTCGTTGCTATGCCATCACCATGGTCTTGCGTGTGCGTAGGAAATTTTTTGCAATAAGTATATGAGTTCTTTTGACTAATGTTGAGCCATGGATTATACGCACTTTTATCTTTCCGCACTTGCTAGCCTCTTCGGTACCGTGCATTGCCCTTTCTAACCTTGAGAGTTGGTGCAAACTTCATCGGTGCATCCAAACCCCGTGATATGATACGCTCTTTCACACATAAACCTCCATATATCTTCCTCAAAACAGCCACCATACCTACCTATTATGGCATTTCCATAGCCATTCCGAGATATATTGCCATGCAACTTTCCACCGTTCCGTTTATCATCATTATGAGATACATTACTTTTGTCATATTGCCATTGCATGATCATGTAGTTGACATCGTATTTGTGGCAAAGCCACCATGCATTATTTTTCATACATGTCACTCTTGATTCATTGCACCATCCCGGTACACCGCCGGAGGCATTCATATAGAGTCATAATTTGTTCTAGTATCGAGTTGTAATCATTGAGTTGTAAATAAATAGAAGTGTGATGATCATCATTCAATAGAGCATTGTCCCAAAAAAAGAGAAAGGCCAAAAAAAGAAGGCCAAAAAAAAGGGGGCAATGCTACTATCTCCTTTTCCACACTTGTGCTTCAAATTAGCACCTTGTTCTTCATGTAGTGAGTCTCATATATTGTGCTTCAAAGTAGCACCTTGTTCTTCATGTAGTGAGTCTCATATATTGTGCTTCAAAGTAGCACCATGTTTTTCATATAAGTGAGTCTCATAAGTTGTCCTTTTCATACTAGTGGGAATTTTTCATTATAGAACTTGGCTTGTATATTCCTACGATGGGCTTCCTCAAATGCCCTAGGTCTTCATGAGCAAGCAAGTTGGATGCATGCCCACTAGTTTTATTTTGTTGAGCATTCATAGCTCTAGTGCATCCGTTGCATGGCAATCCCTACTCCTCATGTTGACATCAATTGATGGGCATCTCCATAGCCCGTTGATTATCCTCGTCAATGTGAGATTTTCTCCTTTTTGTCTTCTCCACACAATCCCCATCATCATATTCTATTCCACCCATAGTGCTATATCCATGGCTCACGCTCATGTATTGCGTGAAGGTTGAAAAAGTTTGATATTATTTAAGTATGAAACAATTGCTTGGCTTGTCATCGGGGGTATAGAAGTTGGGAACATTTTTGTGTGACAAAAATGAAGCATAGCCTAACTATATGATTTTGTAGGGATGAACTTTCTTTTGCCATGCTATTTTGAGAAGACATGATTACTTTGATTAGTATGCTTGAAGTATTATTATTTTTGTGTCAATATGGACTTTTGTCTTGAATCTTTCGGATCTGAATATTCATATCACAAGTAAGAAGAATTACATTGAAATTATGCCAAGTATCACTTCGCATCAAAAATTCTCTTTTTATCATTTACCTACTCGAGGACGAGCAGGAATTAAGCTTGGGGATGCTTGATACGTCTCCAACGTATCTATAATTTTTGATTGCTCCATGCTACTTTATCTACTCTTTTAGGCAATATTGGGCTTTATTATCCACTTTTATATTATTTTTGGGACTAACCTATTAACCGGAGGCCCAGCCCAGATTTGCTGTTTTATGCCTATTTCAGTGTTTCGAGGAAAAGGAATATCGACGGAGTCAAAAGCGGAACGAAATCAAGCTGGAGAAGTTATTTTTGGAAGGAAACCCACCTGATGGACTTGGACCCCACGTCGGAAGATACGGAGGTGCTCATGAGGGTGGGGGAGCACCCACCCCTCCGGCGCGCCCCCCTGCCTCATGGGCCCCCGTAGCTCCACCGACGCATTCCTTTCACCCATATATACCTACGCACCTAAAACTTCCGAGCAGAAGATAGATCGGGAGTTCCACCGCCGCAAGCCTCTGTAGCCACCAAAACCTCTCGGGAGCCTGTTCAAGACCCTGCAGGGGGAACCCTCACCGGAGGCCATCTTCATCATCCCGGCGCTATCCATGACGAGGAGGAAGCAGTTCACCCTCGGGGCTGAGGGTATGTACCAGTAGCTATGTGTTTGATCTCTCTCTCTCTCTCGTGTTCTCTCTCGTGTTCCCTCTATGGCATGATCTTGATGTATCCCGAGCTTTGCTATTGTAGTTGGATCTTATGATGTTTCTCCCCCTCTACTCTCTTGTGATGAATTGAGTTTCCCCTTTGAAGTTATCTTACCGGATAGAGTCTTTGATGAACACTTGATGTATGTCTTGTCGTGCTTATCTGTGGTGACAATGGGATATCATGTGCCTCTTGATGTATGTTTGGTTGACCAACTTGCGGGTTCCACCCATGAACCTATGCATAGGGGTTGGCACACGTTCTTGACTCTCCGGTAGAAACTTTGGGGCACTCTTTGAAGTACTTTTATGTTGGTTGATGAATCTGAGACTGTGTGATGCATATCGTATAATCATGCCCACGGATACTTGAGGTGACAATGGAGTATCTAGGTGACATTAGGGTTTTGGTTGATTTGTGTCTTAAGGTGTTATTCTAATATGAACTCTTCTATAGATCGATCCGAAAGAATAACTTTGAGGTGGTTTAGTACCCTACCATAATCTCTACGTTTGTTCTCCGCTATTAGTGGCTTCGGAGTGACTCTTTGTTGCATGTTGAGGGATTGTTATATGATCTATCTATGTTATTATTGTTGAGAGAACTTGCACTAGTGAAAGTATGAACCCCAGGCCTTGTTTTCTATCATTGCAATACCA
Source organism: Aegilops bicornis (assembly GCA_021605145.1). Lineage (NCBI taxonomy): Eukaryota > Viridiplantae > Streptophyta > Magnoliopsida > Poales > Poaceae > Aegilops > Aegilops bicornis. The sequence continues at coordinate 561,255,211 of CM038673.1, read as the reverse complement.
TTTACACTCACTTTTATCATTAGTTACCTTGCTGTTTTTATTATTTCAGATTACAAATACCTATATCTACCATCCATATTGCACTTGTATCACCATCTCTTCGCCGAACTAGTGCACCTATACAATTTACCATTGTATTGGGTGTGTTGGGGACAGAAGAGACTCTTTGTTATTTGGTTGCAGGGTTGTTTGAGAGAGACCATCTTCATCCTACGCCTCCCACGGATTGATAAACCTTAGGTCATCCACTTGAGGGAAATTTGCTACTGTCCTACAAATCTGTGCACTTGCAGGCCCAACAACGTCTACAAGAAGAAGGTTGTGTAGTAGACATCACCTATAAGTCTTCAATACACCAAAATCACTAAGGGGCACTAGATGCACTTACAATCCCAAGAAAATAGAGAAGTGGACCAAGATCAGTCATGAGGAACTGGTCGCGAAGGCGAGCCTTAACAAAGGCAATGTAATCAGAGTCGTCACCAGTGATGATCATGCCATCAACATAGAAAAGGAGAAGAGTCCGACCACGAGGAGACGTGTGAACAAACAACGCGGGATCATGATCACTGGGCAAGAAACCAGCGGCGGTCACCACAGAGGCGAAGCGCTCAAACCAAAGCGCGAGGGGCTGTTTGAGACCATATAGGGCCGGCGAAGTCTGAGACCATACCATCAGGAGCATAGTACCCCAATGGTGGCTGCATATAAACCTCCTCACGCAACTCGCCATTGAGAAAAGCGTTACAACATCAAGTTGAGAGATAGACCACCGACGCAATGAAGCCACAACAAGAAGAGTGCGGACAGTGGTCATGTGGGCCACATGAGCGAATGTCTCATCATAATCACGCCCCTGCTCCTGCTGAAAACCACGGGCCACAAGACGAGCTTTGTAGCGCTCAAGAGAACCATCAGAGCGAGTCTTAAGCTTGTAGACCCACTTGCAGGTGATGGGACGGGCACCGGAAGGGAGGGGAACCAAATCCCATGTGCCAGAGCGCTCAAGGGCAGCAAGCTCTTCGACCATCGCAAGCTGCCATTCAGGCTGAGTCATGGCAGTGCGATAGGAAGTGGGCTCAGTCATAACAGAAAGACCGTACTAATCAGGGGAGTAGGGATCAGGCGGGGGGCGAGGCCGAGCACGGAGATTGTGAACCGGGGGAGGCGTGAAAGGAGGTGCACCAGAGATGGAAGGCTCCTCAGAGGAGACATCCTCAGTACGAGATCGACGAGTATAGTGGAGAGGAAACGGTGAGAGAGGACGATGGACTGGAAGGATGGGGGAGAGGTGGAGGAGGAGGATGGAGAAGACGGGATCGATGGTGAATGAGAAGGAATGAGAGGTGCCGGAGGAAGAGGTGACACATGAGGGACATAGCAGGGTGTATCGGGAAGGAGAAGGAAAGAAAGGTCGTCCACAGAGAAACTCAAAGAAGAAGAACGTGGGTAGTAAGAACGAGACTCATCAAAAGTCACATCACGCGAGATGCGCAAGCAACAACCCACAGGATCCCAACATCGATAGCCCTTGTGCTCATCACCATAGCCAAGGAAAACACACTCAACCGACTGAGCAGTCGGTTTGGTGCGTTCTCGGGGGGCAAGAAGAACATAGCAGACGCATCCAAACATACGAAGAGCTGAGTAGTCAGGAGAACGACCAGTGAGACACTCCATAGGAATGCCACCTGCAGAAAGCGATCGATGCTGAATGTTGATGAGATAGGTGGATGCGGAAACAGCCTCGGCCAAAAGTGGGGTGGAAGGGAAGCGGCAATCATCGGTATACGAGCCGTCTCAAGCAAATGACGATGCTTTCGCTCTGCAACGACATTCGAGCATGAGCACCGGGACAAGAGAACTGGGCAAGAGTACCCTGTTCATGAGAAAACCATAACAATTTGAGAGATATACTCTCCAGCAGAGTCGACGAAAAGTACGAATGGGCGTGGCAACCGGGTGTGAACCATGGCAGCAAAAGCGTTTGTATATAGGGAGAACCTCGCTCTGAGATTTCATGAAGTAGAGCCAAGTGTAGCGAGAGAAATCATCAATAAACAAAACATAGTAGCGATGACCACCTTTCGAATCAAAGGGAGCGGGACCCCGGACATCGTAATGAACTAAATCATAAGGACTCTGAGATACAGACTCACTAGTAGGATAAGGTAACTGAGTTTGTTTTCCAAGTCTGCAACCATTACAATGTAAGGAGACATCTCCAGATACAGACCCTAAGAGGCCCTGACGAACTAAGGAAGACAAGCGAGAGCCACAGATGTGACCAAGTCGATGATGCCACTGCTGGAAGGACGCAGACGAAGAGGCAGCAAGAGCATGAGAGCTGGCAGAAGTGGTGGCAGCGGAAGGAACACAAAGCCAGTCAACCTCCCAAAGGCCCTCTGACTCACGGCGCCGGGGGCCAGCACCAACCAAAGCCTTGGTGCGACGATCCTGAATGGAGCAAGAGTCGGTATCAAGAATGACACGACAACCAGAATCAGTGAGTTGGGCAACGGAAAAAAGATTCATGGTAAGGCGAGGAACATGTGAAACACTCGGAACAAGAAAAGATGGAGTGAAAAGAATACCACGACTAGCAACAGGAAGAGATGTGCCATCGGCAGTAAGAACATTAACAGGTGAATCAAGAGGTCAAAGAGAAGACAACGCGGAAGAATCAGAAGACATATGAAAGGAGGCTCCAGAATCCAGAACCCACGAAGATGTACCTGACTGTGTAGATGCCTGTGATGGTGAGGAGGAGGATGCAGTCGCAGGAGCAGCAGAGCCAGTCGACGAGGAGCCTGAGGAAGCAAGAAGACGCTTGAGGCGAACAATGTCCTGGTCAGTGAGTGACGGAGTCGAGGAAGACACAGAAGGCCCGCTGGAGGAGGAGCGCCTCTGGTCTCACTTCTTCTGGCGACAATCAGACTCTGGGTGACCTGGCCGGGAGCAGTAACCACAGACGGTGTCATGGCACGACGTGCCCTTCGCAGCATAAGGAGGACGGCTCACCCCCCTGGAGGAGTAGGCAGGAGCGGCGAAGCAATGAGGCCAGCAGACGACAGAGGAGCCCGAGCAGCCAGCACAGACGGGACCACCAGCAAACCAGTAGAGCGAAGGCGAGTCTCTCAGCACGAAGCTCGGCAAGCACCTCCGAGATAGGAACACGATCACAAGCAAGCAAGTGAGCACGTCTGGGTTCAAACTCAGAGCGGAGATGAGATAAGAACTCATGAACCCTCTAAAACTCCAAGTCAGACCGCGTAGTCTGACAGCAACGGCAAGTTCCACAAACAACTGTCCTCAGTGAGTCAAGCTGACGCCAGATGGCAGAGCACTGTGAATAGAACTCATCAACAGACGAGTCACCCTACTGAAGAGCATGCTCCTGACGCACCACCGAGAGGTAGAGAGCATAGCCAGAGGGCTGATAGCGCTGACAAAGATAGGACCACATTGCTGCAATAGTTTTGATACCCATGAACTCCGAAGCAAACTGAGGGAGAACACTCGCTGTGAGAACAGCAGCAGCTCTAGCATCATCATTGCATCACTGAGTGTAAGCAGACAGATCATCCCGGTAGGCAAAGAGAGCATAAGAATATGCAGATACCTGCTGATCATAAGCATCAACTACAACATCATCAAGAGCCTTGGTTGCATCCCGATCAGCCTGAGAAGCATCAGCAGCAAGCACCGGCGGTACCAGCGGCACAGGAGCAACCGGAGCAACAAGGCAGGGCGGGCAGGGTACCTCACCAGAGAGAACGCCCCACAGCAGAAGGCCGTGCATATGGATACGCATGAAACCCACAAACTCAGCATAGTTGGTGCCGTCAAAGATCACCGAGCAGCGAGGAACAACCACATAGCCCGAAGATGACATACTGAGATATCCCTCTTTTTTTGAGTCAACGGGCACAGGACGGCCCAATCTGGATCGAGAGGAAAACGAGCCTCCGCTTTCATGCGCCCGTCCTACGCCGCTCGAATCCACGGAAAGAGAGAAACCCGGCCGGACAGCGGTAGGGCGCAGGAGGCGGACGGAGGCGGACGGTGGCGGCCGGACGAACCTGAGGAGGCCGGGGGCGGCCGGACGAACCACAGGAGGCCGGGGCGGCCGGACAGACTAGAGGAGGCCGGGACGGAAACTAGGGCAGCAGCGAGGGCGGCGGTCAGATCTGAGTCAGGTCGCGACGGCGACCGAGCGGGCCGAAGGAGGCGGCGGCCGGATGAGCCTGGCCGCGGCGACGGTGACCAAGCGGGCCGACGAGGAAGAAGAGCCGCGGGATGGGCTGGTGGTGGCTGCAGCCAGAGACAGAGAGGGCCGGAGAGAGTGGCGACCAGAGGAGATGGCCGGAGATGGCTGCGGCCGGAGACGGGCAGGCTAGGTTCGGAACGCACGTAGTTGCATCATGCGGGAGAAAGGGACTAGCCTGGCATCTGATACCATGTTGGATGAATAGCAACCGCATTCACAGGAGGGCCAAAAGCCAATACATATACATGTGTAAGGTAAAGTGCAAGAGACCCCTTATACAATGGGGATAAACCAAAAAGGGCTACACACATCTAACAAAAGTCAAGTGATCTCTCTTTGGATTCGCGACATGCTAACCCGAAGAAGCGCCTTCTCAACAAAAGAAAAAGGGAGAAGGCAAGACATGCTTCCCTTGGCTCGGGTCCTAGTGCACACAACCATGCCGTCCCTACGAGAATGGGCTTATCATCATCATCCGCTCTTAACTGTCTTTTCGATGCTTGAGTATCAATCCTGGTCGCTCTCCCCGACGCGCGGGTGTGCTGCAAGAAGATGAGCGCGACTGGAGCAGGCGCATCAGATCTGGAGATAGCAGGATCGATAGCGGAGCTCGGCCGATTGGAGAGGGAGGCGGCGAGAGCAGCAAGGGCCGTCACCGATGCTCGGCGCAGTTTGGCGATTCGTGACATGTCGCACGTCAACAAGGAGGAGCGGGAGAGGATCTACGCGCTCGGGAGCCTGACGACGGAGTTAATTCTCAATTGGGCTGCCCGCGAGGCGGAATCCTGCTCCCGCATCCAGCGCAGAAGGTGGTCTCTGTTCCGGGATGTAGCGTGAGATCTCCGTCCATAAACGGTGAGTCTGAGCCCCTGCTTGATTCATTTTGCGTTGGATCCATGGAGATTCCGACATTCAGAGAGGGCGGGCTGATTCATGGTGCTGCGCCCCAGCGGAGCCGGCCACCCTCCCCGTCGCCATTGTTGCGCTCTCCAAACAGAGGCATGAGGAGGAGGACCCCACCGATCAGTGACCATCGCGTGAGAGGCCCAGTTGGCAGAGATGGGGAAATCAGAAAGGTGGATCAAAAGGAGAAGACGTATTCTTAGAATCCGCCTGCGCGGTGGGTAGCGAGAGAGGATAAATACAACACAGCTAGGGCTTGCTGCCGTCGGAGGGATCTCTCTGATCTGGTCTGGGTGCGGAAGGATTTGTTCCAGTCAGGAGAGTTCTCAGCAGATGACTATCATCCAGTAGGGAGATCCGATTGGCTCCCTGCTCCGAAGATCTTCAAGTTTTCGAGGGATTTTTGGGGGAAGCGTGAAGGGAGAGTGCCTTACGCATCGGTTGTGAGAAGGATGGTAGGACCAGGAGGGCAACAGGGATCTAGAGGAGGGAGATACATCACAGGGCGTCGGAGGAACGAAGGTGGGCGAGTGATCCCCCCCACAGCGCTAGAGGCTGAACCGGCTGTTCGTCCGCCTCCTCCAGTCCGCCAGGTGACTCCCGTCCGATCTAGTCCTGCTGTCTCTATCTATGCCAAGCCCCCAATTGTTCCCCTGGCTGCGGCTCCACCTATGATGAATCAAGGAGCCCATATGTATCCCCAGTACGGAGGATGGAACCCGCACTTTGCTCCAGTTGGTCCATGGATGCCACAACCACAGTTTCCATATCAGTTTATTCCCCCGACTGCAGGGCATCCCACAACCTACCATAATGCTCCAATGCAAAGTAGTGGGAGTCAGGCAGGTAGTAGTGGGCAGGATGGCGCTGGCAAGAGCAAGAAGAAGCAGAAGAAGCCCGCTAGTAAGACTGAGCAGAAAAAGGCTGAAGACACAGATCAAAGCGCAGATACTGGGGAGCCATTTCATATTGATCCCAAGTTTGCTGGTGCTATATGCTATAACTGCGGTTTGCCTGGCCACTTCATGGGGATGTGTTCTATTCCAAAAATCTGTTTCATATGCAGGAATCCTGGCCACCATATGGATGTTTTCCCTACTTGGTACAAGACCTATCCTTTCAGCCAGTACTTGGGTAGTGCAAACAGTGGACTGGGGTTCTACCATATTGAGACTGGAGAGAAAAGTGATGTAGATTGGCTCAATTTTGGTAATGTTGGGCTGGTGTATGTTCAAGAGGGTGAGATAAGTGCCAAGGAACTAGAGAAATGCTTTGCTGATATGTGGAAGACAAATTGGCCATGGCAGATTAGAGCATATGATGAAAAGCAATACCTGGTCAGGTTCCCACCCAACAAAAAGATCCAGGATTTGGTTGAGTATCCATCCATTAATCTTAAGAAAAAAGGAGTGACCATTCTGTTTAGAGACTGGAATGGAGAGCTTCCAGTCTATGACAGTCTATAGGAAATCTGGATTGAGATTGGAGGGCTGCCACCAAAGTGGTGTTCTTGGAATGTAATTGCTCAGATAACATCCTCTTTGGGTTTCTTAATGAATGTAGACTGGCATGGCATTTTCAGAAGCTTTTATGAGAAAGTTAGGGTTCAAGTTGCTGTGAGAGACCCTACAAGAATTCCTGAGGACATAATGTTTTAATTTTGTCAGGAGCTTTTCCTGTTGACCTTCAGAGTGGAGGATGATACTCTCATGGCCTCACCGCATGACCCCAGTGATCCTGGTGAAGATGATCAAACTGAACAGGATAAAGAGGAGGAGGAAGAAATTGAGGAAGATGATCTTCTGGGTGAAGAAATGAGGGAGAACAAGAGAAAGGGAAGACACACCTGGCAATCATGCTAGACCCACACCTACACCAAGAGGAGCAAGGACTGCTGTGGCCCTTGTTGCTCCTGCTCCTACACTTGAGTTGGAGAAATTTTCTCTTAACAAAGAACAAGGTGCTCCACCTGCCAAAAGCTACTTGGATGTAGCTAAGAAGAGACTTGCTGAGAACATCTCTGGTCCTTTGCTGGCTCAGTTTGAAGAGGCAGTGGATGGTAAAGGGAAGGAGAAGGACAAGATCTTGGAGCTTCCACCAAATGGCAAGAGCAAGTGGGGCCCTGTCATTGCTACCAGAGTTAGTGCCAGGATTCAGAGAAGTGGAATACACAGTCTGAAGAAAGCTCAAGAGCTGAAGCAAATCCAAAATCTGGAAGTGCCTAGAGGTAAAAAAAATCCTGGTTTTAAGAATTCTTTCAGTTACTTAGATAATGATGTGCTTGCTGATAGAGCTGATAAAGCTGGGGTAGTCCTTGGTGAGGATACAACCCAAATCACCTGCAACATTGATATCATTAAATAGCAAGAAGATGTTTGGTTGGATAGATTCCATCAGGACAACCCTGACATGTTCCTTCCCCCTAACATTGATGTCAGTGGGGAAGAATTTGCTCAAGGTGAAAAACCTGATTTAAATTTTGATGTTCCCTCTTCTAGTACTCACATTAGTGAGGTACAGGAGGCTGTTCACTCATGGATTGAGGTGACCAGTAAGAAAGGGAGTAGCTCTAGGAGGAAGATATATTTCCCTGATAAATGATAGGTCTATTCTGGAATGCTAGGGGTCTGAATGGACCTCATAAGAGCTTGAGGGTGCAAGAGCTTTAAAGCACATTTCCCTGATTTTATTTGTATTTCTGAGACTAAAAAAAAATGATTTCTCTTTGCTGCAACTGGAAGCTTTAGATTCCAGAAATGGGTACTATTGGAAATGGTTGCCTGCAGTTGATACAGTTGGAGGCATCCTAATAGGCCTTAAAGATGACACATTTGAGATATTATCCTGTGACATCCATAGTTTCTGTGTTTCCTGTCTTCTTAGATGCAGAAATAACAGTAAAATATGGAGGCTTATCTCTGTTTATGGTTATGCTTATGATGAGGGCAAGCTTGATTTTATTAATGAATTACACAGTGTAGCAACTGGGTGGGATGGCCCTACCATTATAGGGGGGGATTTTAATCTCATTAGAAAAGCTGCTGAGAAATCCACTGGTGCTATTAATCACCACTGGGCTGATCTGTTTAATGACTGGATAAATAAATTCAGTCTGATAGAGATTAGTAATATTGGTAGAAGATTTACTTGGGGTAACAATCAGGAGGATATGATCATGGCAACCCTGGATAGAGTTTTTGTAACTAATGACTGGGAAGCTATGTTCCCTGTAGTACATCTTAAGGCTTTACCTAGGGTTGCTAGTGACCATACACCTTTGTTGCTTGATACTGGTGGTATCCCTGCTGCTAAGCATAGGATGTTTAGATTTGAAAAATGGTGGATTGGTGTGGAGGGCTTTGATGAACTTGTTCATAATACTTGGAACACCAAATGTCTACATACCAAAGCCATTGATGTGTGGCAGTTTAAGACTAGATTAATGAGGAAAGTCCTTAAGGGCTGGAGTATTAATATAGAAGCTGCCAAGAATAGGCAGAAACAACCCTTGGTTGCTGAATATAATTGTTTGGATATTATGGCTGAAACTCAACCTTGATCCCCTGCATCTAAAAATAGAATGAAAAACATTTCAGGTGAGCTACAGGACATATGGAGAAGGGAAGAAATTAAAGCCAGGCAGAGATCTAGGGAGAGAGAAGTGCTGGAGGGGGAGCTAAATACAGGATACTTACAAGCTGTTGCAAATCAAAAGAGAAGGAAGAAGCAAATTGCAGTACTGGAAGGAGAGGATGGACCTGTGGAAGACCCAAAAGGTATACTTGACCTTACTGTTCAGTTCTATAAGAAATTATTTGGCTTTACCCCCAAACTTAATATTCACCTCAAAGAAGGTTTTTGGGGAGAGGATGGGGTAGTTTCTAGGGATCACAATGAGAAACTAGATGCTCCTTTTTCTGAGGAGGAAATCAAGGTTGTTATCTTTGGCTCTTATGCTGAGGGGGCCCCAGGCCCAGATGGCTTTTCCTTTTTATTTTATCAGCATTTTTGGGACTTGATTAAGCCAGATTTGCTTGCTCTATTTGCAGACTAGGAAAAAGGGGAGTTAGATTTATATAGGCTTAATTTTTCCCTTCTTACTTTGGTACCTAAAGAACCAAATGTTGTTAGATTGGGAAAATTTAGACCACTTGCTATGACTAATTGTAGCTTTAAAATTTTCTCTAAATGTTGTACAAATAGGTTGATGATATTATACTACAAAACCAAACTTCCTTTATGAAAGGGAGGTTTATCATGGAAAGCATTGTTGCTGCACATGAGATTGTGCACTCTCTGGCTTCCTCTAAACTTTCTGGTTTTGTTTTTAAACTTGACTATGAGAAAGCATATGACATGATAAATAGATATTTTATCTTTGAAGTTCTATCCAGTAGAGGCTTTAGCCCTAAATGGATTGGTAGAATTAAACCTCTAATAGTAAATGGAGCTGTTGGTGTCAGAGTTAATGACACCAATAGTGATTTCTTTATTACAGGTAAAGGGGTGAAACAGGGTGATCCTATATCCCCTTTACTTTTCAATGTGGTTGCTGATGCATTCACTAGAATGTTAGTTAAAACAGCCAGACATAATATGATATCTGGTGTTTTCCCAAACACCAACCCAGCTGGGGTCATTAGCATGCAGTATGCAGATGACACACTCCTTTTCATGAGTAAGAATTTAGATCATGCCAAAAATCTAAAATGGATTTTGTCATGTTTTGAGCAATTATCTGGCATGAGAATCAATTTTCACAAATGTGACCTGGTTCCTATCAATGTGGATAGGGATGAGGCTCAACTATTTGCTCAAACTTTGGGTTGTAGATTAGGTATTTTCCCTATTAAATATCTAGGTGCCCCTCTTCATTATGCTAAACTGAAGAGAGAAGACCTGCAACCCCTGGTAGATAAGATCCTAAAGAAAGCTTCAGGTTGGAGGGGCGCCTCTTATCCATAGGTAAGAGACGTGTGCTAGTCCAATCTAATTTGGCTATCATCCCTGCCTATCTGATGGGTGTGATTAAACTTCCAAAATGGGCAATCACCCTCATTAACTCGCAACTAGCTAATTGCTTTTGGGATGATTATGAAGGACACCATAAGTATCACCTTACTTCCTGGGGAACTGTTGCTCTTAAGAAGGAATTTGGTGGTTTTGGTGTTACTAATATCACTGATATGAATTTATGCCTCCTTGCTTCTTGGGCTAAAAGGTACTTTTCTGGAGATAATAAAATTTGGGAACTTATTATTGATGACAAGTACAACACTAATAAACCGAATATTTTTGCTTGCTCCAATAATGGGGCTTCCCCTCTCTGGAAAGGTATCTTATGGGCCATTAAATCCTCTAAGATGGGATACTCCTGGATTGTGGGTAATGGCAAGAAAATTCGATTTTGGGAGGATCAGTGGTTTGGCACTGCGCCACTGTCCACTCAATTCTGGGATTTGTATTCTTTGGCTAATGAGCATAATATCTCTATTTTTAAAATTTGGAATGGGGTTGACTTGAAGGTCACCTTTAGGAGATGTTTGTCAGATGATCAAGTGGCTGACTGGGTGGACCTGGTCTCTATTGCCAGTACTATCACTTTTACAAATTGTGAGGATACTCCAGTTTGGTAGTATAGTGCCAATGGTCAATATTCAGTTAAATCTTTTTACAACATTGTTAACTTTAGGGGAGTCCTTCCTTCCTACACACAATACGTGTGGAAGCTCAAGATTTTCCCTAGAGTTCAAATTTTTCTTTGGCTGGTCTATAATAATAAGATTTTAACCAGAGACAATCTTGTCAAAAGACAACATGTCCCTGATATGACTTGTATGTTCTGCTCTGAACCTTAATCTTGCCAGCATCTATTTTTTAACTATGTAGTATCGATTGAGCTCTGGAGAGTTATTGGGGACTTATCAGGAGTTGGCAAGGTATATAACATTGTGAACCTTGCGGCCTGGTGGGTTTCCAATAAGAAACATGCAGTTGCGAATGCTCTGCATGCTGCTGCGGTTGTTGGAAATATGCCCTAGAGGCACTAATAAAAGCATTATTATTATATTTCCTTGTTCATGATAATTGTCTTTATTCATGCTATAACTGTATTATCCGGAAATCGTAATACACGTGTGAATACATAGACTACAATACGTCCCTAGTAAGCCTCTAGTTGACTAGCTCGTTGGTCGACAGATAGTCATGGTTTCCTGACTATGGACATCAGATGTCATTGACAAGCGGGATCACGTCATTAGGAGAATGGCGTGATGGACAAGACCCAATCCTAAGCATAGCACAAAGATCGTGTAGTTCGTTTTGCTAGAGCTTTTCCAATGTCAAGTATCTCTTCCTTAGACCATGAGATCGTGTAACTCCCGGATACCGTAGGAATGCTTTGGGTGTACCAAACGTCACAACGTAACTGGGTGACTATAAAGGTGCACTACAGGTATCTCCGAAAGTGTCTGTTGGGTTGACACGGATCGAGAGAGGGATTTGTCACTCCGTATGACTGAGAGGTATCACTGGGCACACTCGGTAGTGAATCATCATAATGAGCTCAAAGTGATCAAGTGTCCGGTCACGGGATCATGCATTACGGTCTGCAGTAAAGTGACTTGCCGATAACTTGAGACTAAGCGAGGTATTGGGATACCGACGATCGAGTCTCGGCACGTAACATACCGTCGACAAAGGGAATAGCATACGGGGTTGATTGAACCCTCGACATCGTGGTTCATCCGATGACAACATCGAGGACGTGTGGGAACCAACATGGGTATCCAGATCCCGCTGTTGGTTATTGACCGGAGAGCGTCTCGGTCATGTCCGCATGTCTCCCGAACCCGTAGGGTCTACACACTTAAGGTTCGGTGACGCTAGGGTTAATAGGAAGACAAGTATGTGATTACCGAATGTTGTTGAGTCCCGGATGAGATCCCGGACGTCACGAGGAGTTCCGGAATGGTCCGGAGGTAAAGATTTATATATGGAAAGTGGTTAAACGGACTCCGGAAAGTTTCGGGGGTATACCGGTAATGTACTGGGGCCACCGGGAGAGTTCCGGAGGTCCACCGGGAGGGGCCACCCCTCCGGGGGCACATGGGCTAAGTGGAGAGGGAGCCAGCCCCTGGTGGCTGGGCGCACCTCCCACCTAGGCCCATGCGGCTAGGGCATGGGGAGGAAACCCTAAAGGGGCAAAGGCGCCGGCTTGGGGGGCAAGCCACCTTTCCTCCTCCCTTGGCCGCCCCCCTCTAGATGCCATCTAGAGGGGCCGCCCCTCCCTTCCTCCTATAAATAGAGGGGTGGGGGAGGGCTGCAACACCATTGAAGGCGCAGCCCCTCCCTCCCAACACCTCTCTTTCTCCACGCGAAGCTTGGCGAAGCCTGTGGGAAGAACTGCCCGTACCAACCGCACCACTGCTGTCGTGCTGCCATTGGAGTTGTCTTCCTCAACCTCTCCTTCATCCTTGCTGGATCAAGACGGAGGAGACGCCATCGTCCCGCACGTGTGTTGAACGCGGAGGTGCTGTCCGTTCAAAGCACTTGGTCATCGGTGATCGGAATCACGTTGGGAACGTCTTCATCATCACCACTCCCTCGAACGCCTTCCGTACTCGATCTACAAGTGGTATGTAGATGCAAACTCTCTCTCTTGACTCGTTGCTTAGTAGAACTCATAGATGGATCTTGGTGAAACCGTAGAATTTTTTTTATTTTCTGCAACGTTCCCCAACAGTGGCATCATGAGCTAGGTCTATGCGTAGTTCTCTATTGCACGAGTAGAACACAATTTAGTTGTGGGCGTGGATCTTGTCAATTTACTTGCCGCTACTAGTCTTATCTTGCTTCCGCGGTATTGTGGGATGAAGCGGCCGGACCAACCTTACACGTGACGCTTACGTGAGACCGGTTCCACCGACTAACATGCACTAGTTGCATAAGGTGGCTGGCGGGTGTCTGTCTCTCCTACTTTAGTTGGAGCGGATTCGATGAAAAGGGTCCTTATGAAGGGTAAATAGAAGTTGACAAGATCACGTTGTGGTTATTCATAGGTAAGAAAACGTTCTTGCTAGAACCCAATTGCAGCCACGTAAAAGATGCAACAACAATTAGAGGACGTCTAACTTGTTTTTGCAGCAATTGTCATGTGATGTGATATGGGCAAGTTGTGATGAATGATGAATGACACATTGTGATGTATGAGATCATGTTCTTGTAATAGGAATCACGACTTGCATGTCGATGAGTATGACAACCGGCAGGAGCCATAGGAGTTGTCTTTATTTTTGTATGACCTGCGTGTCATTGAAGAACGCCATGTAACTTACTTTACTTTATTGCTAAACGTTAGCCATAGAAGTAGAAGTAGTCGTTGGCGTGACAACTTCATGGAGGCACAATGATGGAGATCATGATGATGGAGATCATGGTGTCATGCCGGTGACAAGATGATCATGGAGCCTCGAAGATGGAGATCAATGGAGCTTTATGATATTGGCCATATCATGTCACTACTATATATAATTGCATGTGATGTTTATTATGTTTATACATCTTGTTTACTTAGAACAACGGTAGTAAATAAGATGATCCCTTACAACAATTTCAAGAAGTGTTTCCCCTAACTGTGCACCGTTGCTAAAGTTAAAACTTCTAAGCACCACGTGATGATCGGGTGTGATGGATTCTTACGTTCACATACAATGGGTGTAAGACAGATTTACACACGAAAACACTTAGGGTTTACTTGACGAGCCTAGCATGTACAGACATGGCCTCGGAACACGGAGACCGAAAGGTCGAACACGAGTCGTATAGAAGATACGATCAACATGAGAATGTTCACCGATGATGACTGGTCCGTCTCACGTGATGATCGGACACGGCTTAGTCGACTTGGATCGTGTAACACTTAGATGACTAGAGGGATGTCTAATCTGAGTGGGAGTTCATTGAAATAATTTGATTAGATGAACTTAATTATCATGAACTTAGTCTAAAACTTTTGCATAATATGTCTTGTAGATCAAATGGCCAACGCTCATGTCAACTTGAACTTCAACGCGTTCCTAGAAAACCAAGCTGAAAGATGACGGCACCAACTATACGGACTGGGTCCGAACACGAGATCATCCTCATAGCTGCCAGGAAACAATATGTCCTAGAAGGACCGCTAGGTGACGCTCCGTCCCGAAGAACCAAGACATTATGAATGCTTGGCAAACTTCATGGCGATGATTACTCCCTCGTTCGGTCGGCATGCTTTACTTAGAACCGGGGCTCCAAAGCGTTTTGAGCATCACGGAGCATATGAGATGTTCGAGGAGCTGAAACTTGTTTTCCAAGCTCACGCCGGGTCGAGATATGACATCTCCGACAAGTTCTATAGTTGTAAGATGGAGGAAAACAGTTACATCGGTGAGCACATCTTGAAGATGTCTGGGTTGCACAACCGTATGACCCAATTTGAATATTAACCTCCCGATGAGGCGGTCATTGACAGAATCCTCCGATCGCTCCCACCAAGCTACAAGAGCTTTGTGATGAACTACAACATGCAGGGGATGGTAAAGACCATTCACGAAGTGTTCTCTATCTTTGAAGTCAGCCGAGGTTGAAATCAAGAAAGAACATCAAGTGTTGATGGTCAATAAGACCACTAAGTTCAAGAAGGGCAAGGGTAAGAAGAACTTCAAGAAGGACGGCAAGGAGGTTGCATGCCCGGTAAGCAAGTTGCCGGAAGAAGTCAAAGAATGGACCCAAACCCGAGACCGAGTGCTTTTATTGCAAGGGAGGGGTCCTTTGGAGCGGAACTGCCCCAAATACTTAGCGGACAAGAAAGCCGGCAACACCAAAGGTATATCCGATATACATGTAATTGATGTGTACTTTGCCGATTACTCGTAGTAACTCTTGGGTATTTGATACGGTGCCGTTGCTCATATTTGTAACTCACAGCAGAGCTGCGGAATAAGCGGAAGCGGCAAAGGGACGAGGTGACGATGCTTGGCGTCGGGAATGGTTCCGAGTCGATGTGATCGCCGTCGGCACGCTACCTCTTCATTTACCTACGGGATTAGTTATGAACCTTAATAATTGTTATTTGGTGCCAAGTTTGAGCATGAATATTGTATCTGGATCTCGTTTAATGCGAGATGGCTACTCATTTAAATCCGAGAATAATGGTTGTTCTATTTATATGAGAGATATGTTTTATGGTCATGCTCCGATGGTCAATGGTTTATTCTTAATGAATCTCGGCGTAGTATTACACATGTTTATAAGCGTGAATACCAAAAGATGTAAAGTTGATAACGATAGTCCCACATATTTGTGGCATTGCCGCCTTGGTCACATTGGTGTCAAGCGCATGAAGAAGCTCCATGCTGATGGACTTTTGGAGTCTCTAGATTATGAATCATTTGACACATGCGAACCATGCCTTATGGGCAAGATGACCAAGACTCCGTTCTTCGGAACAATGGAGCGAGCAACCAACTTATTGGAAATCATACATACCGATGTGTGCGGTCCAATGAGTGTTGAGGCTCATGGAGGATATCGTTATGTTCTCACTCTCACTGATGACTTGAGTAGATATGGGTATGTCTACTTAATGAAACACAAGTCTGAGACCTTTGAAAAGTTCAAAGAATTTCAGAATGAGGTAGAGAATCAACGTGACCGAAAAATAAAATCCCTACGATCAGATCGTGGAGGAGAATATTTAAGTCACGAATTTGGTACACACTTAAGAAAATGTGGAATCGTTTCACAACTCACGCCGCCTGGAACACCTCAGTACAACGGTGTGTCCGAACGTCGTAATCGCACTCTATTGGATATGGTGCGATCTATGATGTCTCTTACCGATTTACCGCTATCATTTTGGGGATACGCTCTAGAGACAGCTACATTCACTTTAAATAGGGCACCGTCTAAGTCCGTTGAGACGACACCGTATGAATTATGGTTTGGAAAGAAACCTAAGCTGTCGTTTCTAAAAGTTTGGGGATGCGATGCTTATGTCAAGAAACTTCAACCTGAAAAGCTCGAACCCAAGTCGGAAAAATGCGTCTTCATAGGATACCCTAAAGAAACCATTGGGTATACCTTCTACTTAAGATCCGAGGGCAAGATTTTTGTTGCCAAGAACGGAACCTTTACGGAAAAGAGTTTCTCTCGAAAGAAGTAAGTGGGAGGAAAGTAGAGCTCGATGAAGTACTACCTCTTGAGCAGGATAGTAGTGCAGCTCAGAAAATGTTCTGTGATGCCTACACCAACAGAAGAGGAAATTCATGATGATGATCAAGGTACTTCGGATCAAGTTGCTACTGAACTTCGTAGGTCCTCAAGGACACGTTCCGCACCAGAGTGGTACGGCAACCCTGTCCTTGAAATCATGTTGTTAGACAACGGTAAACCTTCGAACTATGAAGAAGCGATGGCGGGCCCAGATTCCAACAAATGGCTAGAAGCCATGAAATCCGAGATAGAATCCATGTATGAAAACAAAGTTTGGACTTTGGTAGACTTGCCCGATGATCGGCGACGATAGAAAACAAATGGATTTTTAAGAAGAAGACGGACGCGGATGGTAATGTCACCATCTATAAAGCTCGACTTGTCGCTAAAGGTTATCGGCAAATTCAAGGGATTGACTACGATGAGACTTTCTCTCCGTAGCGAAGCTTAAGTCCGTCCGAATCATGTTAGCAATTGCCGCATACTATGATTATGAGATATGGAAGATGGACGTCAAAACAGCGTTCCTTAACAGATATCTTAAGGAAGAGGCTGTATATGATGCAATAGGAAGGTTTTGTCGATCCTAAGAATGCTAACAAAGTATGCAAGCTCCAGCGATCCATTTATGGGCTGGTGCAAGCATCTCGGAGTTGGAACATTCGCTTTGATGAGATGATCAAAGCGTTTGGGTTTATCTTGAGACTTATGGAGAAGCCTGCGTTTACAAGAAAGTGAGTGGGAGCTCTGTAGCATTTCTCATATTATATGTAGATGACATACTTTTGATGGGAAATGATATAGAATTCTTGGACAACATTAAGGCCTACTTGAATAAGTGTTGTTCAATGAAGGACCTTGGAGAAGCTGCTTATATATTAGGCATCAAGATCTATAGGGATAGATCGAGACGCCTCATAGGTCTTTCACAAAGCACATACCTTGATAAGATTTTGAAGAAGTTCAAAATGGATCAGTCAAGAAGGGGTTCTTGCACGTGTTGCAAGGTGTGAGATTGAGCTCAGCTCAATGCCCGACCACGGCAAAAGATAAAGAAGAGATGAGTGTCATCCCCTATGCCTCAGCCATAGGATCTATTATATATGCCATCTTTGTGTACCGGACCTGATGTAAACCTTGCCGTAAGTTTGGTAGGAAGGTACCAAAGTAATCCCGCAAGGAACACCGACATGCGGTCAAGAATATCCTGAAGTACACGAAAGGACAAAGGACATGTTTCTCGTTTATGGAGGTGACGAAGAGCTCGCCGTAAAGGGTTACGTCGACGCTAGCTTCGACACGCATCCGATGACTCTAAGTCACAAACCGGATACGTGTATATGTTGAATGGTGGAAGCGATGGCTGGTGCAGCTGCAAGCAAAGCGTCGTGGCAGGATCTACATGTGAAGCGGAATACATGGCAGCCTCGGAGGCAGCGCATGAAGCAATTTGGGTGAAGGAGTTCATCACCGACCTAGGAGTCATACCCAATGCGTCGGGGCCGATCAAACTCTTCTGTAACAACACTGGAGCTATTGCCCTTGCCAAGGAGCCCAGGTTTCACAAGAAGACCAGGCACATCAAGCGTCGCTTCAACTCCATCCGTGAAAATGTTCAAGATGGAGACATAGAAATTTGTAAAGTGCATACGGATCTGAATGTCGCAGATCCATTGACTAAACCTCTTCCATGGGCAAAACATGATCAACACGTAACTCTATGGGTGTTCGATTCATCACAATGTAACTAGATTATTGACTCTAGTGCAAGTGGGAGACTGTTGGAAATATGCCCTAGAGGCACTAATAAAAGCATTATTATTATATTTCCTTGTTCATGATAATTGTCTTTATTCATGCTATAACTGTATTATCCGGAAATCGTAATACACGTGTGAATACATAGACTACAATACATCCCTAGTAAGCCTCTAGTTGACTAGCTCGTTGGTCGACAGATAGTCATGGTTTCACGACTATGGACATCGGATGTCATTGACAACGGGATCACGTCATTAGGAGAATGTCGTGATGGACAAGACCCAATCCTAAGCATAGCACAAAGATCGTGTAGTTCGTTTTGCTAGAGCTTTTCCAATGTCAAGTATCTCTTCCTTAGACCGTGAGATCGTGTAACTCCCGGATACCGTAGGAATGCTTTGGGTGTACCAAAGCGTCACAACGTAATCGGGTGACTATAAAGGTGCACTACGGTATCTCCGAAAGTGTCATTGGGTTGACCGCGGATCGAGACAGGATTTGTCACTCCGTATGACGGAGAGGTATCACTTGGGCCCACTCGGTAATGCATCATCATAATGAGCTCAAAGTGATCAAGTGTCTGGTCACGGGATCATGCATTACGGTAGTAAAGTGACTTGCCGATAACGAGACTAAGCGAGGTATTGGGATACCGACGATCGAGTCTCGGACACGTAACATACCGTTTGACAAAGGGAATAGCATACGGGTTGATTGAACCCTCGACATCGTGGTTCATCCGATGACAACATCGAGGAGCGTGTGGGAACCAACATGGGTATCCAGATCCGCTGTTGGTTATTGACCGGAGAGCGTCTCGGTCATATGCGCATGTCTCCGAACCCGTAGGGTCTACACATAAGGTTCGGTGGCGCTAGGGTTAATAGGAAGACAAGTATGTGATTACCGAATGTTGTTGAGTCCGGATGAGATCCCGGACGTCACGAGGAGTTCCGGAATGGTCCGGAGGTAAAGATTTATATATGGAAAGTGGTTAAGCGGACTCGAAAAGTTTGAGGGGTATACGGTAATGTACCGGGCCACCGGAGAGTTCGGTCCACCGGGAGGGGCCACCCTTCCGGGGCCACATGGGCTAAGTGGGAGAGGGCCAGCCCCTGGTGGGCTGGGCGCACCTCCCACCTAGGCCCATGCGGCTAGGGCATGGGGAGGAAACCCTAAAGGCGAAGAGGCGCCCCCACGGCAGGGCAAGCCACCCTTTCCTCCTCCCCTTGGCGCCGCCCCCCCTCTAGATGCCATCTAGAGGGGTCGGCCTCTCCCTTCCTCCTATAAATAGAGGGGGTGGGGAGGGCTGCAAACACCATTGAAGGCGCAGCCCTCCCTCGCCAACACCTCTCTTTCTCCACGCGAAGCTTGGCGAAGCCCTGAGAATCGCCGTACCAACTGCACCACGCCATCGTGCTGCCATTGGAGTTGTCTTCCTCAACCTCTCCTTCATCCTTGCTGGATCAAGACGGAGGAGACGCCATCGTCCCGTGCGTGTGTTGAGCAGCGGAGGTGCTGTCCGATTCAGACTTGGTCATCGGTGATCGGAATCACGTTGGGAACGTCTTCATCATCACCACTCCCTCGAGCGCTTCCGTACTCGATCTACAAGTGGTATGTAGATGCAAACTCTCTCTCTTGACTCGTTGCTTAGTAGAACTCATAGATGGATCTTGGTGAAACCGTAGAATTTTTTTTATTTTCTGCAACGTTCCCCAACAGCGGTATGGTCTCTCTGGAAAATCAGGAATAACCTGTGCTCCAATCATGTTGTATGGTCTGGAATGCCGGTAATATGGAGACATGTGGCCATGGAGCTAGCAGCGTGGGGGGTTTTGTTCTCGAGCGATGCAAAGGCTCAGATTACTGCTATGGTGAGAAGCCTCGAGAAGCTTGCCAGAGATCCTCCTATGCTGATGTGGCCAGACCCTGGTTGATCCTTTCAAGATGCACATGGGGCCTAAACTGAAAGATGGTGTTGCTGCTCTCTCCTCTGGTGGTAGAGTTAGAGCACAAAAAAGAAACCCATGTGTACCTTTTTAATTCTCCATTCTCCATTTTGTCTCAAAAATAGACTTGAGATACCTTTTTGTATGTTCTGTTAAGGTAGGCTGAGCTTTACTCCAGGATCTCGTGTTAGGGGGAGGAGCGGGTCGTTTTAGTTGAGTGTTCTGCTGAGGCAGCGTGATGTGCTGTGCTCCGAGGGCTGTGTTGGAAAACTTATTTGTGGTTTCGTTGTTTTTCAACGGAACCGGGGCTGCGTGCCCTTTTGCTCTAAAAAAAAGTATCAATCCTGGATTTGCGGAGGGGGCACTCAACCAGGTAAGGGCAACCTTCCATCGTGTATGCATCAAATCTTGTACCTCTCATGTGATCGACATACTTCATGTACTCAGCAACCATTACATCCACGTTAGACGAGCGGCTTGCCAGCCTACATGCTAGTCTTCTAAGCCAATATTTCTGCACAGCGGTGACACATAGGAAAAGGGCTGGGAGGGTAGCAACATAAAATCCATCACTCAGCCATGTGGTGATGAGAATCACCAGCATATATGCATAGCAGAGGAGTATCTGATAGAGGAATTCAACTCCTTGCCTGTTGATATCAAGGACATAACCTGTGATAGAGTCAGTGCAGCCATACATGGCGACGAGAGATATGGCCCAAAAGGGGCACATGCTGCTCTTCTCCGCTGAAGATTGCATTGAACCCAGTATGTAGGTTAGCAGTGATACAGACAAGGTATAGGTTCCCAGGAGGACTTTTTGTATGAACTTGTTACCACGAGGGCGGTGGTGGGACCCAAAGGTGGCGAGGAACACAAAGACAACAGCAGCCAGTGACGCAAGTACCTCGATGAGGATCACTGAGCTCCTCGGCCGCTTCCCTACAACTCGTATAAAGGGTAAGACGGACTTTTTGCAAATTATACTGGGACGCTGGAACGTATACGTAGAGAGGTGACAGCGACTGGGCCGGCCCACTCAACGGCACTGAAGTTAGCTGTGTTAGCGCGACAAAAATATAGCTAAAAGAAGCGATATTGGCACGAATCGAACTCGAGACCTTCATCATGTCCTTACCGAGTAGTGCTAGCCACTAGATTCAACGGCTGCTAATAACTATTCTAGCCACAAACAGTTTATGGAATAACACCAACGGCACATTCAATGTCTCAGAACTACTTCCTGCACCGTACAGAATTTTGAATTATTTACAAACATTTTGGAAAACATATCCAGGTTTTTGAAAAACAAATCTGAATAAATTTGAAATTTCTATACATTTTTTGAAAAACCTGAACATTATTGCAAAGCTCCAAGATTTTATAACAGGAACAAAATTTGAAAACTAGATCATTTTCCAATATGGAAAAATTTAAAAACATGCACAATTTTTTAGTTTGTGATTTTTTTCTAAAACGGGATTTGTTTTAAATTCCCTGATTTTTTATGAAATATCCTAAATACCAAGAACATTTCAAAGGATGACAAAAAAACAACGTGCTCTTAGACAAAGTTTTTAAAATTTGTGTACAAACTTTGAAAACAAGGATATTTTTTAAATTCCCAAATATTTTTCAAAATACACGAAACGTTCTTGGTATTTTGCATGTCCACTTACGTGCAAAAAATGGCTTCATTTCAAGAATGGCAAGAAATAGACCATATTCAATGGACAATATCCGAGTGGATAGAAGGCTCTGTCTAAGAGCACGTTATTTTTTTTTTCATCCTTCGAATTGAAAAAACCATGCCAAGTTGTTTGAATTTTCGACAAGTTTTGCATTTTCAAAAGTTTTCTCGGTTAAAAAAGGCCGATAAATGGCTAGACGTATCGCAACATGCATACGGTGCCTGAAGTGGTTCAAATCTAGCATGGATACCTATCATGGGCATGACCACCTACTTGCAAGGGTTGGGGTCATTTGAAGGATGTCCTAAAATACACCATGTTCAATAGAGAGTGTTCGGGTAGGCCAGAAGGGTCTGTTTGAAAGCACATTGTTTGAAAATCTGTCAAATGGCCCCAATTTTTTTTCCACTAGCTTGTATGACTAACTCAAGGCACCATACCAAGTTGTTTGGATTTTTGACATGTTTTGCATTTTCTAGAGTTTTTCGGTGAAAAAAAGGCAAATACATGGTCGGACGTGTTGCAACGTGCATATGGTGTCAGAAGTCGTTCAAATTAGGCATGGACGCCTAACATGGGCATGACCACATGCTTGCAAAAATTGGGGTCAGTCTTGAGATTTCCGAAAAAATACTATGTTCAACATAGAGTGTTCGGGTAGACCAGAAGGGTTCGTTTGGGAGTACCTCGTTTCTTGACATCCCTTAAATGTCCCCAATTTTTTTGATGGCCTTGTATGACCAATTTGAATGTTTTCCCTAATTTGAATGCTTCCGTTATTTGCAATTTCCGTCACTACCAATGAACATTTTGTTACGTCCTAACCACTTCTCGAAATTTTATCAACAATTTTGAATTTAAAATTGTGTATGAAATTTTACAAACTTGATCACTTTTTTAAAAAAATGTAAAAAAATTCCCAACAATAGATGAAAAATTGTTGAACAAAAATTGAAACCACATACTTTAAAAAAAATCTACTTTTTCTGAAACAGAAACATTTCTTAAATTTGTGAATATAAATTCAAAATCGTGAACATGTTTTAGAATTCTAGAATATTTTCTAAAACTGTAAATAATATTTGAAAACCAGAACATTTTTTGGTATTCCAAACAATATTTCAAAGTTTTTGAAGAAATTTCAAAAAGAATAATAAATTTCAAAACAGAGAAAAATGAATTAACGAAAATATCAAAGAATAATGAAAAATTAGAAAGAAGAAAAAACGCTTAGACCTTCGCCCAAGTATGATGACATCACTCCAGTCCGGCGCCTGTTGGGCCTGCCCCAGCATTTGCAGATTTGAAAAAAAAAATCATCATTTTTGAATTTTTTGTTGATTTTGTAAAATAAATTACCTAAAAAAGTTGCAAAAAAAGTTTTAGAAGTTGAAAAAGATTGAGAAATTTCAGAAAAATTCACGAATTTGAATTTTTATTTTAAAAAGTTCACGCATATGATAAAAAGGAAAAAATAAAAATAACGAAAAAGAAAAAGAAAAAGAAAATGAAAAGAAAAACAAACAGGAATAAAAATAACATAACCCGTTTAAAGAAACAAGAAAAACGGAAAAGCCTCAGCTAAGTTGCGCCCTGCTACCCATCACAAACGTGATGCGAGTTCGACTGGCAAGCGTTGTCACCTGTTATTTTAAAGACCTAGGTTCGATCCTTGGCACTCCCCTATTTATTTAGTCCGTTTTCCTTAAAATTGTGCGCGTCCAAATGGGCCGGCCCATTACTGTAGGCGAAGGCTTCTTTCGTATATATCCATTTTTTTAGTCCGTTTTCCTTAAAATTGTGCGCGTCCAAATGGGCCGGCCCATTACTGTAGGCGAAGGCTTCTTTAGTATATATTCATATTCTTAAGAAAGACTATTCTACCCTTTATTATAAAGGGGCATGGAGAGATTTTCATCGTTGATGTGTTTAGGCGAGTTGTACCGAAGAAAAAGTGTTCCCAAGATGTTGCGCACTCTTGAACTGCTTGCAATACTCATTAACCTTCAATGAAAAATGGATCTTTGTTAAGGTATAACTAATCATCCTAGTTCAGATCTAAGAACAAATCGAGATCTCAAAGTCTATAAAGCTGCTGCTGCGATAAATTCTCTCATACCTAAAAAGGGAAAAGAATAACTACAGGTGAAATTGCCCGTCTGACTACAAGAGTTTGTAATAGGAACCAAGACAACCAACGAATAGAAATGTCGGTGCCCCTTAATTTGGTAAAAGGAAATTATAAAGGAGCCGCATACCGTGCCATTACTCATTTCCTTAGCTGAGTTGAGCTCCCTGCGCTGGAGCTTTCTTCTTCCTCAGAGTGCTCTCTACTCCCAGGAACTGCAATCACAAATGGGGATCGTCGGTAGGGTAGGTGCCGAGCCAGCTGCCTCTCTCGTTAATATGCATCTTGCACATTGAGATTGGACGGGCTCAACTCAGCATATGCATATTTAACAGACCAGGACCCAAGGTTTACATCAGTCTCATTATTTATTCGAGTAAGAACAAGGCTTTGTTTCTTTGTTATCTTGACTCAAGAAGAGAAGACTTGGCAATTTGTTAATGACTAGATTAACCCGAACGAGCAATAATAAATCATTCACCCGCGGCTGGTGCGGCGAAGGTGACAAAGTGAGGTGCCGAGGTGCGATAGCGGGAAATGCGGAACGATGCCGCGTCGCCTGACCCGGGTCGAGGTGCGGGACGATGGCTAGAAGCCGCGACCCATTCTTGACCCCAATTCAGGAAAAATGAGTCGAGGAACAATAAGCTTGATCCATGAAGAGTTGGGACTTGCCTGGTGCCCGATGCATGATGCGTGGATGCTCCGCCAGAACTGTCAGTTAACAGCTGCTGCCCAAGTTTCAGAAAGTTCAGTTTCGTCAGCCGGTGCGGGCGGCTCGGGCGGAACAGCAAGCCTAGCCGCCGCCGCCCCAAAATCCCATCGTCCTCTCCGCCGCCGCCGGACGATGCCGCAGGGCGAAGCTGCGCGGCTGACGGCGGCGGCGGCGGGGACCCCTCTCTCGTCCGGCCGCCCTTCGTGTGGCCGCCGCCCTTGGGGGTCCCCGATGTGGCGAGCCCTGGTGCTCCTGCTCGCGCGCCGACGCGGTCCCGTGCGCGTCCCGCGGGCATTGGCGCTCGCGGCCCGGAGGCGTCGGGCCTTCTGGCCAGCTCCGCCCAGCTCCCGCGTCAATATGGCCCGGGCCTGGCGCTGCAGTTTGGTGTGGCTGGTAGCCTGGCGCAGCGCTGTCCGATCTGCTTGGGGAGTGGCGGACGCGGCTACAATTAGCTCGGTGCTGGCTGCTGTTAAACACCGTGGTGATAGCTCGCTGCTGAGAGCTTGGTGGTGCACGGCTAGCTGGCGGGGGTGTGTGGGGGCCGTGGTTCTGGTGCCTGGTTTCTGCCGGCGCCGGATATGGTTCTGCTCGCACGCTTCAGCAGGGGCCTGACGGAGCTGGGCTACACGCGAAGGTACGGTTGCTGTCCCGGCGGTGGGGATCTGCACTTGCTCCGGGTGAGAACCCTGCATCGGTTTTGTTGATGCCGGCGGCAGCGGGTGTCCGTCGTTTTCCTCGCGGAGGTGCTGCCGTGGAGCTTGTGCCCCCTCGCTGCCTGGTTTCGTGGTATCCGGGGTGATAACCTATGATCAGCCTTGCCGGTTCAGATGGCGCCATGGCGGTGGTGTGTCTCCTCGACACCACGTCATCGTGAAGACCCAAATGACGGCATTTGTTATTTTAAGGGAGCGCCTAGAATTCAGCTGAATGAGATATAGTTTTTTAGCATCGGATGCATACGTTACCATATACACGCGATACACTCACCCCTATGAACACACACACGCACACCCTATCCCTATGAAAGACCTTCGGTAGACCGGGTATATCATCTTGAGATTCTACGAAGTCATCGTGGCGCCTAAATCGTTAATGAGAACGTCTCCTCCCACTAAAAGCGCATCGCCGGAAATCCTGAAATAAATCCAGGAATAATACGAGCACCAGGATTTGAACCCTGGTGAGTTGGGGATACCACTATCCACCTAACCAACTCAACCACAGATTGATTCGTTTGATCTCATTCAAATGATATCAGGATGACATCATCATGTATTGATACTAGTATTGTACTTCCGTGATCGATAGTTTTTTTTTGAGGCAGGGTGATTGATAGCTTATGCCGCTTTCTCGATAGGCTACTGGTTTTCTTTCCAGGTGCGCTGTTTGGGTCGTTAATATGGGCCATTAGTGGGCTGAACTATGTGTCCAGGCTTGTCCCTGTCTTTCTTTTTTGTGTGTGTATGTGTATTCAATCCATTTGAAACAAAACAAATAGGCCTACAACCATCTATGAATTGGATGAGCATATTACTAGTCCATTGCCACACGATTTTCCTATTTTTCTTGTAACTATGTACTTAGAGCAACTCCAATAGACTGACCCAAATGGACATGCATTTCGTCCGTTTTTGTCATTTGGGTCGGCCAAACGGATCTCCGCGTCCGCTTTTTGATTTGGGTCTGCATGTATGCCCAACGGGTGGCTTAACACATTTTTGCCATCTCCGCCCTGACATTTCATTGGACACATAGCAGGCACCAGAGTTGGCGGTGATGCAGGCCAGTGTCGCTGCGTTGGCGAGCACCGAGAGGAGAGGGGCGAGCTTCGATCACCGTCTCAAGTGAGCACCAAGCCAGCACCTCGCGCCTTAACGCGCCCGCTCACCCTTTCGCGCCCGGCTCGCGAGCCGGGCGATGCCCGCCCGCGCCCACAGCTTCGCCAGCGGCTCGCGCCCGGATCGTGCGCCCGCTCACGCCCGCGCCAGCGCCCGCCACGCCCAGCTTTCGGCTGCGGCGCCGCGCCAGTTGTGCACCTCGCCGCGCCCAGCTCACGCCCGCAGCGGCGCCCGCCCGCGCCCGCGGCTCGCGGATGGTCGCGCCTCGCCGCCGCCTGGCAGCTCCGCCCCTTCCACTCCCTGCTTGCCTCCCCTTTCTCCCTCTGCCCGGACCCGACCCCCTCGCTGGCCTTCTCCGCCAAGCCCGACCCGAACAGGCGAGAGTTCCGCGCGGTGGGCAGCGCCGCGGCGCTGTTCGTGTAGATGGGCGCGTACCGCGGCGAGCCATACACCTTCGTGGCGGCGTTCCGGCCCCCGCACAGGTACGCCTACCTCCACTGCGGATCGTCGCTATACGGCGACCTCGGCGCAGGTGCGGGAGTGGATGGCGGCGCGGTTGTGCACATCCGCTGCGGCGCGGTGGTGCACGTCTCCGGCGGTGTCCGAGCAGGGCGAGCGCGGCGGCGTGGCAGCACTCGTGCCATGGCTAGCGTGAGAGAGAGGGGAGAGAGAAAAAGTATTATGTAAGTGGATGGTAGGTGGGCCACGCGGGACCGGCAGCGAGTGGAGGCGGACGAGAGAGGCGCAGAAAGTGTCCGCTTTGTGTCCGCTTCGGACCCAAATGTGTCTCAAATTTGGGCCGGAAATGGGTCCGCGCGGACACAAAGCGGACACAAAATAAAAATGGATCTCTGCGTTGGGCCGTCATTTTTGTCCACGCTGACCCAAACGAATGGTAGCGGACGAAATGGGTACTCCCATTAGAGTTGCTCTTAGCCAGTATATTACGCGCGCCCTGCACCAAGTTTTTCTTAAAAAGATATTAAAAAATTAGAAAAATCATTTTTTTGCACTAAACGCTTGTTGTAATTCCGGTGTGAGTCTTGTCTCGACATGCAGTGGATACTAACCTGACAATGTAAACATATTTGCTTGCAAGTCTACTTGTGTGTGGGGTGTTGTGGATGGGGCGTCATGCTAAATCTTTTCTTTCTGTCTGTCAATTACTTGGGCTGCACAACGTCGCGACAAAAGGGCTTGCCACAAGCTGACGACTTTCATGCTCGGTCAACAATCACATGTAGATTTGCATGTGTGTGTCACTAACAAAAGAGGAAACTTTGAAAAATTACAGCTTCCTCCTGGATCGCAAATTAAAAATAATTTTTCCTAATATATTGTGCTCATTAAGCCGAGGCATTTATAGTTGATTTTTCACTCAAGGCGAAAAAAATTAAAAAATATATAGTAAAGAAATTTAAAGAAACAAATGTAAACGAAAAATGATATAACACTACTAGAGAAAAGCCTATACACAGAATCTTACCAGCAGCGCGCCTTAAAATAAGGCGCCGCTGCTAAATAGCAGTAGTGCGCGCCCAAAACCTGCTGCTGAAATAAATGTATCAGTAGCGCGCCCGTTCCAAGAAGCGCTACTGCTATAATTGCCACGACGTCACCGCGAGGCTAGTTCTAGCAGCAGCGCGTTAATATGAAGAGCACTACTGCTACGGATCATAGTAGTAGCGCATTCACGCAATAATCGTTACTGCTAAGTTTACTAAAAAAAATTA
The DNA here is from genome assembly GCA_021605145.1 of Aegilops bicornis. NCBI lineage: Eukaryota > Viridiplantae > Streptophyta > Magnoliopsida > Poales > Poaceae > Aegilops > Aegilops bicornis. The sequence goes on along the minus strand of CM038673.1, from coordinate 561,226,964 downwards.
GTCCCACCTCGCTCCGTGAAAAGAGTTTGTACCACCTTAAATATGTTACTTCTCAAACTTTCACAAGCACTTGGTCTTCATCAAACTCTATGTGTAGGATCTGTGGCCGCAAGGAATCCTCACCGGTCCCGAACCGGTGAGGATTCCTATTGACAATTCAGATTATACACAAAAAGATCATTGATGATCAATGTATTTTTGATGTCTACTTTTACATGCTGACACATAGCGATGGCGTTCTTTGTGAAAGGCGCTACTGCTAGAGTCGCTTAGCGATGGCGCCTTTTGCTATAGAGCGCTACTGCTAAGCCATTCCATCTCCCACCCCCACTCTCCTCTATCCGATCCACTCACACTCACACTCACTCGATCTCCCCCTCAATCCCCCGTGCCGGTCCTCCCCCGTCGCCCCTCCTCCGATCTGCGCCGCCGTCACCTCCTCCTCCTTGGTACCGGCCTCCTCCTCCGTCCTTCCTCCAGTCGCCGCTGGCCGACCCCTCCTCGCTCCGCCTTCCTCCTCCATCCTCCCTCCACTCGCCACCGGCCGGCCCCTCCTTGCTCCGTCTTCCTCCTCCGTCCTACTCTCTTCTCCCTCCTTGAGTCGCCTCTCCTTCTCCCTCCTTCCTCCTCCATCCACAACAACCCCTCCTCCCTGCTACATTTTGATTTAGTAGGCTAGTTGATTTAGTAGGTTGTAGTTGATTTAGTTGATTTAGAACATTTTGATTTAGTTGATTTAGTATGCTAGTTGATTTAGTAGGCTAGTTGACTTAGTTGATTTAGTAGGCCAGTTGATTTAGTTGATTTAGTATCCATCATTTTATTGTTATTTTTTCGTAACATGGATAGCTAGATGCTTTTGTTTTTCTGTAATAAGTTATTTTTCGGCAAAATGCAGGTGCCAATTTAGTTAAATTTGCCACTTGTTTCTTTAATCAATTATCTTAGGCAATAGGGGCCAAATTAGATGAAATGTCTTGGTAGGTGGTACCCTGATTTGGTAGATATTTGTGAAAAGTTTTTTCGGCAATAGGTGCCACCGAAATGCTTTGGTAGGTGGTACCTTGTCATCTAATATGTTACTAGATCTTAGGAATATAATTGTCCATCAAATTGCTTCTCGCGGAAGAACCAAAAATATCACATGCTACTGTTTTTCTTTCCTGTGAAGTCGATCGTTAATCCTTTGCTCATATTGCTTTAGGAAAATGGCGCCACCACCACCACCACCATGTCGAATGTGCAAGTCAAGGTGCGCCAGCAGCCTTGCAACTGGCAAGCTGTTCGGCATCTACTTCCAGCTGAGTTTTCGTCATGCGGCGGTAAGAAATTAGATGAAATGTAACTATTATTTTATTTTTAGTGTTGGCATTACTGCATTGTGTCATTTTGTTTTTTTACACAGATCGTCCCATGCAATGTGAGGTTGAAATTCAACAAGCTGACAGGAGATACTGTGACATTTGAGGCTCCTGGGGGGCCGTACACTATGGAGGTCGAGAAAGGACGCAATATGTCGCAGGTTGGAGGAGATGGATGGGCCCGTTTCCTCGCCCGCATGCGTCTTACAGGTGGTGAGTTGATCAGCTTCTCCTTCAGAGCAGAAAGACCCAAGCTGGCTGTCATTTATCTCAACCTGGTGGAAGATGATGAAGATGACGAAGATGATGAAGATGACGAAGATGATGAAGATAATGAGGACCCACTCGATGAAGATGATGAGAACCCACTTCATGAAGCCATCGTAGCTCAAAGAATGAGGCTGAGCGAGGAGGAGGTGTGCAACCTATGGGACATAATTCCGCCACGTGATGACTTTGTCGGGGTGCCATTCGTGACCCGCCTGACAAGTACCATGGTCGATCGGCATGAAATGGTATGTTATACTGACTGTAGTAATTTGATGATATATATATGCTTTATTGTTATACTTACAAATGCAAATTATCCGATGATATGCTTAGTGAATCCGATGATATGCTTAGTGTAGAGTCCAATGATATGCTTTGTGGAATCTAGTCGATGATATGCTTTAGTGTAGAGTCTGATCACACGCTTATTAGTGTAGAATCCAAGGAACTATTAATAGTGTAGATAATCCATATATACTTATTAGTAGAATTCATGATTAATTAGTACAAATGCATAGTACTATGTCTTTTGATAGTGTAGAAATCTAGACTTAATAGAAATATATTTGCAAGAGTATGTGCGAGGCTATTTATTAATTGATATGTTTTTCTTATTCAGAAATTGCCAAAGAACCTATCTGTGAGTTGTGGTATCGAGCCTGATGAAGAAGGCTCAGCCGGACTACGCCTTACCGCAAGGGGCTCCATCACCACCTGTACTTACCGCATGGACACAAACGGTCGCATACACTTAAACTCGGTTGGGTGGAAGAGATTCCTCGTTGGCAAGAATCTTCGTGTTGGACAGGCCATCCTAATTACTATCAGGAACACCCACCGCCCAGGCTTGAGGATGATGATAGTCATCGATATCATCTAGAACTACATGTGTGTGTGTGTGGCTATATCATCTAGAACTACATATGATGATTGTCGTCGAAATCATGTAGAACTGCATATGATAATCGTCGTCGATATCATCTAGAACTACATATGATGATTGTCGTCGATATCACCTAGTACTGCTTGAGGATGCATGTTGAGTATATATGAAATTGTTATCTAGTACTCCCTCTGTTTCAAATTAGTCGTCGTGGTTTTAGTTCAAATTTGAACTAAAACAACACCGAGTAATTTGGAACCGAGGGAGTACTACCTAGTACCTATAATGCTTTATGAAATTGATATCTAGTAGTCCCTAGTATCTAGAAATTGAAGTTTATTGAAGCTGAAACAGGGTAATTAGCCGGGGGGAAATGATGAAAGATATAGCAGTAGCGCGGGGCTAGGAAATCGCTACAGCTAATTAATAGTAGCGCGTTCCGGCAAAAGCGCTGCTGATATAGTCAATAGTAGTAGCGGAGTGCAGACTGCTACTACTAACGATTAAACTATGGCGCCTTATTGGTAGCGGCTGCCCGCCCTGCTAATAGCCTCAAAACCCGCGCTACTACTAGGGTTTTCCCTAGTAGTGTAAGAAGAAAAGTTAGTTGCACGGGCAATGTTCGCTGGGCGACTATATCAAAATAAATTATTGTGTATGATCGACGATGATACAACTATAAGCGTTCAACGGTGTGAAACTAGGATCAAATATATATATATATATATATATATATATATATATATATATATATATATATATATATATATATATAGGGTGGGTCTATTATGATAACACCCTTAAGACCTTATACGCACATCGAAGCGTCTTATTCGCTAACACCAACGCCCACCGACAGACAAAACAAAAAGCCCACCCCACCAACGCCAAGATCCTGCTCCCCACCTTCTCCCGACACCATTCTTCCCCACCACCACCACCCACCCCGGTGCCCCACCACCACCCACCTCCGACGCCCCACCACCTCCACCCCTTTGGCACGCCACCACCTGCCACCCCCACGGCGCCCCACCATCCCGCGGCCACCACCACACCCCACCCCGACCTAGACCAGACCCCGCCCCGTCCCACTACCTCCTCGCCGACCCAGATTCGGCATGACGGCCCGCCCGCCCCCACCACCTCTCCTTATCTCCCCTGGATCTAGTGCTGGCGGCTGCCCGCTCTCCCCTAGCGACCCCCCTGCTTCCACTCCCCGGCGACACGGGATTTGTGCCGTTCCTCGTCGTGTTGGTGCGCCCTCCCTTCCCCCCTCGACCCCCAGCAACAGACTCCCCTTGATCGGCGCGAGGATCCGTCTAAGGCGTCGCCCCGCCCAACCTGTTGCCAGATCCATCTGTCTCCGGTGTTCCGGCGGTTGGGAGCTCCTGCTCCGGTGGCTTGCGGGTGAGGAGGCGCACAGAGGGGTCCGGCTGCCGCCCCTCACCTCTTGTGCAGTCCGTCGGGCGCGACCCCTGCAATTTGTCCCCATGCGCCAAAATCCAGCCGTCCCCACCCCTCCAGTTTCCCCTCTGGGCAACAGCCGCGCCACCACTCTGCCATCCGGTGAGCATGTGCAGCGGGTGCTGCGCGATCTTGACGGTGAGCATGTGCAATATGATGGCGGGTGCCTGCGGTGCAGACGGTGAGAATGTTCGATACCATGGCCTCCTATGCAGTCCGGTGACCATCGCCCGTAGCTCGGCCACGCAGTGATGTGGTACACTGCGAGAAAATTGTAGTTTTTGCTTGCAGTCGCCCATCGAGGGCATGTGGTACACAAAGCAGTGGAGGTAGGAGGGTTCTCCTCCGGCGGCCCCGTGAATTATCCGCGAGATTCTTCATGCCCAGTCTCCACCGCCCCAACCAAGACCGATCTGGCTCCCCATGCCCCTGCCTTGATGAGCTCCCTTCACGATAGTTCTTTACATTGCGGCCCTGCCTTGCCGCCCTGCATCGACCATGCGGCACGCCGACGGCAACATCTTGATGCAGTGTGTGGGGGCGTGTGGTTGGGCGCTGTGGACGTCTGATTCTTTTTGGTGTCGACGTTGCAAAAAATGCGGTGCAGTTTGGCGACGGTGGAATTGCATTCTGGTTCGGCGCCCGTGGAGGTGCAGTTTGTCCACAGGGATCTTGTGTTTTTTTTGTCAAAAAAAATTATGCCCGATGATGTCCCAGGCGCCCTCGACAAGCAGTACGGATGGCGACCCCGTGCAGCTCAGCAGCGACATACTCTATGGTTTTCAGCTAGGAGTGTGCAGTTCGGTAGCCACCTTATACATGTTATTTCTTTTCTTTCACAAGTGAACTCTTTTAACTCTATTTTGTTTTTGTTTAAGTTTGGTCCAGTGCAATTTGATATGTTTGTTGGAGAGGTTCATTTTCATGAAAAAAGGGTTGATGCAGCCCACTACACCCATGTTTTTCATTTGTTGAAAAATAATTACCCATGTAGTCCACTCGCCTCGTCCCAGCATTGCATATTTCATTTTAAAACCAAAAGTATATATGCAGTGCACTACGGGAAAATCAAAACTCTGTTAGAGAAAAAGAAAAAGAAAAATGCAGTGCACTCCGGTATTTAAAAAAAATCCGCTCCGAAGGACTTTGTAGCACACTCTTGAAATTTTTTACGTCCGACAAAAGAAATCATGAAGTGCGCTTGCTCGTCCGATGCAAAGGTGGTTTTTAAATGCAGCGATTCACTCCACCTCGTTTGGGAAAATTCGTCCCACAAAAACCATGCAGTGCACTTGCCCATCTAATGAAGTGCGGTATTTTATGCGAAGCGGTGCGTTCTTCTTTTCCGTCCGAGAAAAATACGTCTAAACAAAAAGAAACCATGCAGTGCACTTGCCCATCTAATGAAGTGCGGTATTTAAATGCGAAGCAATGCGTTCTTCTTTCCTCGTCCGAGAAAAATGCGTCTAAACAAAAGAAACCATGCAGTGCACTTGCCCATTTGATGCAGTCACGGTATTTTGTCTGAAGCAATGTGTTCTTCTGTCCGATGCACGATGCATCTGACGATTTTGGTCTCGCGAAGAACAGAGTGTCCGCTTTTTGATAAAATCGAAACTGCTCTTAAACCGTAAGGAATTAGAGAGAGTGTTCTACATGAAAAAGTTGCGTCTCGTCAATATCTTTCCAACAGCGTATGATTTGAATTATTCCAACCAGCCGTTCATAAAAATTTCGCGAAAAAACAGCCGCTGCCTCTCGAAGTCAGCCGTACGATTTTCAAAATTAACTAAAAACCGTAAGAAATCTCAAAACCATTTCAACATATGAAAGTTGCGCCTTGTCCGTAGCTTTCCAACGGCGTATCATACGTCTCGTTTCGACAAACGGTTAGAAAACTGGAGCAAAAACAGTACCGAAAATTTCAAAAAAATTGAAAAACAGAGTTCCGTGATTTAGTAAATTTGAAACTGCTCTTAAACCGTAACGAATTAGAGAAAAATTTATATATGAAAAAGATGCGCCTCGATGATATCTATCCAACGGCGTATCGTTTGCTTCATTCCGTCGAGCGGTTTAGAAGAAATCGCCAAAAAACGCTTGCTGCCACTCGTCATGGGACGCACCAATTTCAAAACTGCTCTTAAACCGAGTGGAATCTCAGAAAGTGTTCAACATGTCGAGGTTGTGCCTAATCCATAGCTTTTTAACGGTATATTACACGCCTCATTCTGATAAGCGGTTAAAAATTTAGAGCGAAAACAGTACCGAAAAAATAACGCGTGCAGTTTTTTTCGACGAGAAGTTCACTCGTGTGAGTACTGCAGCACATTTGGTTCAAAGAATGACGTGCACTTGCGATTAGCGTGCAGTGCGGAAGTGGTGTGCAGAATAGTTATTCTGCTAATATTAGCAGAATAGACCGTATATATATTGGGACACCTAGGTGCCCAGGCACCTTGTCTAGATGCCGTTAGATTGAATCTTGTCTTTGCTTATGAGATGGGAAGATTGATTATCGGGTTTCACCCGTTAACAAATTAGTTTAGATTTTCCTTACATACTCCGCCGGTTATAATGTACTTTCCATAATTTGGTGGCATCTGCATACCCATGTGAAGTACATTCCAAAAAATTATGCATGCATACCTCAGTTGGAAAGTGTATGTTGATTACCTGCATGGCGATGCTGAAATGGAAAGTGTGATTAAGTGATAATCAATTAGCATTTTTTTGGGAAACATAATTTAGGTCCTTATTTAATTCATATTCTACCGGATGGCCAGATTCATGCATGTTAATAGGAGAAAGAAGCAAGATTTAATGTACGTAGGTATTAGTACATGACTATTGTACGTACGAGTATCTAATACATGACTTGTAAAATATCTTACGTATGTTTATTTACTGGAAATATATGGGGTATATATTTGATACCCATATTAGATACCTCACGTTGTCGGGTATATACGTAGCAATATTTTATTTTAGGTACATACGTCGACTGGGTATGTACATCATTTTCCAAGCAATTTTCACATAGCGGTTATATAAAGTGCGTAGACGCATTAGGTATATTTTCACTTCAGGTATATTATTGGATGTACAATACTTTCCTACATTTTCTTCACATAGACGGGTATGTACAATATTTTCCTACCTGAAAGAGTAGCTTGATATTTTTCAAAATTAAATTTCTATTAGGATGGGTATCTGATGTCGATTTCACATTGTTGGGTATATACTCGAGAAAAAAAAGAGCATTAGTCCCCTAGATATAATAAGTAGATGTTGGCTATATCATTTCTAGTTATGCCACACACTCTAATTTAAACTAAGGTAATTTTTTGCTATATCATTTTTTGTGATGCGTGCCAATTGGTTGTTTCATTATATTGTATTTATTTTAGGTCACCTAGGTATATACCTAGATTTAGACATTACTACTTGTTTTATAAGATAGCTGCATATAAACTTCAGGCCCAGAATAGTACGTAGCCATACATCATGTCGTTTGGGTATATGATACCTAAAAATCTAACGGCGAAAAAACAATGTTACAACAAGAAGTATGAAAGGTCAAGTTAGTGTACTAAAGGCATTGGCATTTTACACCGTATGGTTGAATCGGTAGTATAGTGCGTACATATATGAAAATGTGATTATAGAAATATATTTGGAAAGGAATTCATTAATAGGAGGAAACAACATGCAATTCTCTTTTGGAAAGAAATCTGACTGTGTTATGCACACCATGCATTAGCGGGTATAGCTCACACTAATGGGTTAGAGGAAGCTAGGTGCCCAGGCACCTAGGTGCCCCAGTTAATTTACCTATATACATATATATATATATATATATATATATATATATATATATATATATATATATATTCAAAAACATTATGTGTTTTCATGCGGGAAATACTAGAGATGGTTTGTGCTTTCCGAGAAATTAAAAACAAAAAAGGGCCACAATGAAAAAAGCTTGTATGCACCCACCGTCAAGGGAAATGATAGAAACCACACTTATGTGATGCTAAGATAAAAAACCGTCGATAACCACCGACAACCCTCTCCCAACTCAGTTGCGGGCGCTTCATACCTCTTGCAGTTGCGCCTGAGTATGATGAGTTGCAGTTGTACGACTGAGTATGATGAGTGCGGGCGTTTTCTCAAGGGGTCCCCAGTTGCATGTGCCCGGGTTTTATCAACTCTTGACAACAAATACACATCCCCCTAGTTGCGAGTCGATGGACAACTTGCAACTGGGGACCCTCAACAAAAAGACACCCCCCCTAGTTGCGAGTCGATGGGCAACTTGCAACTGGGGGTCCTCAACAAATACACACCCCCTAGTTGTGAGCCGATGCTTGACATGCAACTGGGGACCCCTTGAGAAAAAGACACACACATACACACACCTCTAGTGCAAGTCGATTATCGACATGCAATTGGGGACCCTCAACACACACACATCCCCTAGTTGCGAGTTGATGGTCAACTTGCAACTGGGGGTCCTCAACAAACACCCCCCCTAGTTGTGAGTCGATGCTTGACATGCAACTGGGGACCCCTTGAGAAAAAGACACACATACAGACACACACACACACACACATACACGCGCACACGCACACACACACCCCTAGATGCGAGTTGATGGTCAACTTGCAATTGGGGGTTCTCAACAAACACACACCTGCTAGTTCCGAGTTTGATGGTCAACATGCAACTGGGACCCTTGACAAAAAGACACATCACACACACACACCTCTAGTTGTGAGTCGGTTATCGACATGCAACTAGTGACCCTCTACAAACACACACACACACATCCTTAGTTGCGAGTTGACGAGCGGGGTGCAACTAGGGGCCACAACAAAACACACACCCTCTACAAACACACACACACACAGACACACATCCTTAGTTGCGAGTCGATGAGCGGGTTACAACTGGGGGCCACAACAAAAGACACACACACACACACACACACAAGACCCCTAGTTGCGAGTTGATGGTCAACTTGCAACTAGCAGACACGAATAACACACACACACACACATCACCCCCTAATTGCGAGTCGATGGGCAACTTGCAACTGGGGGCACAGCTCCCTTGTTGCGAGTTGATGATCAACTTGCAACTGGAGGCCTGATGTCTACTACACAACCTTTTTCTTGTAAACGTTGTTGGGCCTCCAAGTGTAGAGGTTTGTAGGACAGTAGCAAATTTCCCTCAAGTGGATGACCTAAGGTTTATCAATCCGTGGGAGGTATAGGATGAAGATGGTCTCTCTCAAGCAACCCTGCAACCAAATAACAAAGAGTCTCTTGTATCCCCAACACACCCAATACAATGGTAAATTGTATAGGTGCACTAGTTCGGCGAAGAGATGGTGATACAAGTGCAATATGGATTGTAGATATAGGTATTTGTAATCTGAAAATATAAAAACAGCAAGGTAACTAACGGTAAAAGTGAGCGTAAACGATATTGCAATGCATTAAAACAAGGCCTAGGGTTCATACTTTCACTTGTGCAAGTTCTCTCAACAATAATAACATAATTGGATCATATAACTATCCCTTAACATGCAACAAAGAGTCACTCCAAAGTCACTAATAGTGGAGAACAAACGAAGAGATTATGGTAGGGTACGAAACCACCTCAAAGTTATCTTTTCTGCTCGATCCATTCAAGAGTCCGTAGTAAAATAACACGAAGCTATTCTTTCCGTTCAATCTATCATAGAGTTCGTACTAGAATAACACCTTAAGACACAAATCAACCAAAACCCTAATGTCACCTCAAGTATCCGTGGGCATGATTATACGATATGCATCACACAATCTCAGATTCATCTATTCAACCAACACAAAGTACTTCAAAGAGTGCCCCAAAGTTTCTACCGGAGAGTCAAGATTTAAAACGTGTGCCAACCCCTATGCATAGGTTCATGGGCGAGAACCCGCAAGTTGATCACCAAAACATACATCAAGTGGATCACGTGATATCCCATTGTCACCACTGATAAGCACGACAAGACATACATCAAGTGTTCTCAAATCCTTAAAGACTCAATCGGATAAGATAACTTCAAAGGGAAAACTCAATCCATTACAAGAGAGTAGAGGGGGAGAAACATCATAAGATCCAACTATAATAGCAAAGCTCGTGATACATCAAGATCGTGCCATAGAGAGAACACGAGAGAGAGAGAGAGAGATATCAAACACATAGCTACTAGTACATACCCTCAGCCCCGAGGGTAGACTACTCCCTCCTCGTCATGGAGAGCGCCGGGATGAAGAAGATGGCCGCTGGTGAGGGATCCCCCCTCCGGCAGGGTGCCGGAACAGGGTCCCGATTGGTTTTTCGTGGCTCTGGAGGCTTGCGGCGGCGGAACTCCTGATCTATTGTTATCTTTGATGTTTTTAGGGTATATGGGAATATATAGGCGAAAGAAGTCGGCCGGGGGAGCCTCGAGGGGCCCACGAGACAGGGGGGTCGCACAGCACGGGTGGGGGGGGGGGGTGCTCCCCACCCTCGTGGTCACCTCGAAGCTTCCTTGACTTCAACTCCAAGTCTCCTGGATCGCTTCTATTCCAAAAATAACGCTCCCGAAGGTTTCATTCCGTTTGGACTCTGTTTAATATTCCTTTTCTTCGAAACACTGAAATAGGCAAGAAAACAACAATATGGGTTGGGCCTCCGGTTAATAGGTTAGTCCCAAAAATAATATAAAAGTGTATAATAAAGCCCGTAAACATCCAAAACTGATAATATTATAGCATGAATGTTTCATAAATTATAGATACGTTGGAGACGTATCAGCATTCCCAAGCTTAATTCCTGCTCGTCCTCGAGTAGGTAAATGATAAAAGAAAGAATTTATGAAGTGTGAATGCTAGCAGGTGGACAAGTTTGATCAATGATAATTTACCTTTTCTAGCATGATTATGTGTCATAACAGTAGTTCAATTCATAAAACTTCTAAGTAACAAGCTATTGACATGTTAAAGCATAGACCACAAACTTTGTTTGAAAACTAGCAAACTTCATTCTCAGTCATCAAACAATTGCAATTCATCTTATTTTCAGGAAGGGTCTATGTCAGAGCTTTGGTTAGCAAACTCCACATACTCAACTATCACATAGTCTTCTACAATTGCTAATACTCACGCAATACTTATGGTTACGGAGTTTTAATCGGACACTGAGAAAGATAGGGGCTTATAATTTCGCCTCCCAACGTATTCACCTTTGGGTGATGTCAATAATAATAGTTCATGCTAACTTACATCCAATTGGATATATATATCAAGATCTTTCCAACACGAGGTGCTTGCCAAAGGATAACATGAAAAAGGGAAAGGTGAAGATCACCTTGACTCTTGCATAAAGTAAAAGATAGGCCCTTCGCAGAGGGAAGCAGGGATTTGCAGAGGTGCCAGAGCTTGATTTTGAAATAGAGACGAAAATAATTTTGAGAGGTATGCTTTCATTGTCAACATAGCAACCAAGAGCTCCCAACATCTTCCATACTACATACATTATAGGCGGTTCCCAAACAGAATGGTAAAGATTTTACTCCCCCTCCACCAACAATCACACTCCACGGCTTGTCCGAAACAACGTTTGCCGTTCAACTATCAACATTCCTGGGGGAGTTTTGTTTGCAATTATTTTGATTTGATTTTGATCTTTTGATCATGGGACCGGGCATCCCGGTTACCAGCCATTTTCTCGTGAATGATGACCGGAGTCCACTCATCGTGAGAATAACCCACCTAGCATGGAAAATACTGACAGCCCCTAGTCGCTACATGAGCGATTCGGGCATACAAAACAGATTATTATTTGAAGGTTTAGAGTTTGGCACATGCAAATTTACTTGGAAAGGCAGGTAAATACCGCATATAGGTAGGTATGGTGGACACTCATGGCAAAAACTGGGTTTAAGGATATTTGGAAGCACAAGTAGTATCTCTACTTGGTGCAAGGAATTTTGGCTAGCATGAGTGGGAAAGGCAAGCTCAACATGTTTGAATGATCCATGACAATATACTTTAACTGAGTTGTGAGAAAACATAACCCATTACGTTGTCTTCCTTGTCCAACATCAACTCTTTAGCATGTCATACTTAATGAGTGCTCACAATTATAAAAGATGTCCAAGCTAGTATATTTATATGTGAAATCTCTCTTCCTTAAATATTCTTTCATGAATTGTTCAAATGACTAATACAATGCTTGCTAACCTTTAATAAATTTACAACCTCTACTTCTTAGGTGTGATGTCATTACTCCCCATTGGATAAGCAAATGAAACATATATAATTTCAGATTTATGACATTCAACTCATTCAATCATTTACTCATAGGATATAAGTGAAGCACACGAGTAAATGACAAACTACTCCAAAAAGATATAAGTGAAGATCAATGAGTAGTTAAATAATTATGTAGCTATGTGAAGACTCTCTCTCTCATTTAATAATTTCAGATCTTGGTATTTTATCCAAACAACAAGCAATAAAATTACATTCTAATAATAGCACAACTCATGTGAAGAAGCAAAAACTTAGGTTCAACCGATACTAACCGATAGTTGTTGAAGAAGAAAGGTGGGATGCCTACCGGGGCATCCCCAAGCTTAGATGCTTGAGACTTCTTGAAATATTATCTTGGGGTGCCTTGGGCATCCCCAAGCTTGAGCTTTTGTGTCTCCTTAATTCCTTTTATATCACGGTCTCTCTATTTCTCAAAAACTTCATCCACATAAAACTCAACAAGAACTCATGAGATAAGTTAGTATAAACCAATGCAAAACCTTATCATTTTCTACTGTAACAAATCACCAAAATTATTATTCAACATTGCATACTAAATGTCTCTGCATATTTAATACTCCTATCCTCAAATAGAATCATTAAACAAGCAAACATATGCAAACAATGCAAACATAACAGCAATCTGCCAAAACAGTACAGTCTGTAAAGAATGCAAGATTCATCACACTTCCCTATCTACAAAAATTATGAGAGGAAATTCCCACTGTAGTAAATTTATAAGATCTTATTATGCAAAAGGTTTCAACAATTTATCATATTCTGACTTTTCTAGGGAATTTTTGGAACAGCGGTAAACTTTCTGTTTTGAAACAGCAACACGTATACTTGCAAAATAGGCATGGTAAAGGCTATCCTTGACATTTTTATTGAAAATAGAGATGCAAAACATTATTCTAAATAACAGCAAGCAAATACTAACAAAATAAAATGACGCTCCAAGCAAAACACATATCATGTGGTGAATAAAAATATAGCTCCAAGTAAAGTTACCGATGAACGAAGATGAAAGAGGGGATGCCATCCGGGGCATCCCCAAGCTTAGGCTCTTGGTTGTCCTTGAATATTACCTTGGGGTGCCTCGGGCATCCCCAAGGTTAGGCTCTTTCCACTCCTTATTCCATAGTCCATCGAATCTTTACCCAAAACTTGAAAACTTCACAACACAAAACTTAACAGAAAACTCGTAAGCTCCGTTAATATAAGAAAATAAAACCACCACTTAGGTACTGTAATGAACTCATTCTAAATTCGTATTGGTGTAATATATACTGTATTACAACTTCTCTATGGTTCATACCCTGCGATACTACTCATAGATTCATCAAAATAAGCAAACAACACAATGAAAACAGAATCTGTCAAAAACAGAACATTCTGTAGTAATCTGTATCAAACGTATACTTATGTAGCTCCAAAAATTCTGAAATAAATTGGTGGACCTGAGGAATTTTTCTATTAATCATCTGCAAAAAGAATCAACTAAATAGCACTCTCCAGTAAAAAATTTGTAGCTAATCTCGTGAGCGCTAAAGTTTCTGTTTTTTTACAGCAAGATCATATAAACTTCACCCAAGTCTTCCCAAAGGTTCTACTTGGCACAAACACTAATTAAAACATAAAACCACATCTAAACAGAAACTAGATGGATTATTTATTACTAAACAGAACCAAAAAGCAAGAAACAAAATAGAATTTGGTTGCCTCCCAACAAGCGCTATCGTTTAACGCCCCTAGCTAGGCATGATGATTTCAATGATGCTCACATAAAAGATAAGAATTGAAACATAATAGGAGCATCATGAAGCATATGACTAGCACATTTAAGTCTAACCCACTTCCTATGCATAGGTAGTTGTGAGAAAACAACTTATGGGAACAATAATCAACTAGCATAGGAAGGCAAAACAAACATAACTTCAAAACTTTAAGCACATAGAGAGGAAACTTGATATTGTTGCAATTCCTACAAGCATATGTTCCTCCCTCATAATAATTTTCAGTAGCATCATGAATGAATTCAACAATATAACCAGCACCTAAAGCATTCTTTTCATGATCTAGTCGCATAGAAAATTTACTAGTTTCCACATAAGCAAAATTCTTCTCATCAATAGTAGTGGGAGCAAACTCAACAAAATAACTATCATGTGAAGCATAATCCAATTGAAAATTAAAATCAAGATGACAAGTTTCATGGTTATAATTAATCTTTATAGCATACATGTCATCACAATAATCATCATAAATAGGAGGCATGCTTTCATCATAATAAATTTGCTCATCAAAACATGGGGGACAAAAAATATCATCTTCATCAAACATAGCACCCAAGCTTGTGGCTTTGCATATCATTAGCATCATAGGTATTCAAAGAATTCATACTAACAACATTGCAATAATGCTAATCATTCAAAGATTTAGTGCCAAACATTTTATAGACTTCTTCTTCTAGCACTTGAGCACAATTTTCCTTTCCATCATTCTCACTAAAGATATTAAAAAGATGAAGCGTATGAGGCAAACTTAATTCCATATTTTTTGTAGTTTTCTTTTAAAAATTAAACTAGTGATAAAACAAGAAACAAAAAGATTCTATTGCAAGATCTAAAGATATACCTTCAAGCACTCACCTCCCACAGCAACGGCGCCGTAAAAGAACTTGATGTCTACTACACAACCTTCTTCTTGTAGACGTTGTTGGGCCTCCAAGTGCAGAGGTTTGTAGGACAAGAGCAAATTTCCCTCAGTGGATGACCTAAGGTTTATCAATCCGTGGGAGGTATAGGATGAAGATGGTCTCTCTCAAGCAACCCTGCAACCAAATAACAAAGAGTCTCTTGTGTCCCCAACACACCCAATACAATGGTAAATTGTATAGGTGCACTAGTTCGGCGAAGAGATGGTGATACAAGTGCAATATGGATTGTAGATATAGGTATTTGTAATCTGAAAATATAAAAACAGCAAGGTAACTAATGGTAAAAGTGAGCGTAAATGGTATTGCAATGCGTTAAAACAAGGCCTAGGGTTCATACTTTCACTAGCGCAAGTTCTCTCAACAATAATAACATAATTGGATCATATAACTATCCCTCAACATGCAACAAAGAGTCACTCCAAAGTCACTAACAACGGAGAACAAACGAAGAGATTATGGTAGGGTACGAAACCACCTCAAAGCTATCCTTTCTGCTCAATCTATTCAAGAGTCCTTAGTAAAATAACAAGAAGCTATTCTTTCCGTTCAATATATCATAGAGTTCGTACTAGAATAACACCTTAAGACACAAATCAACCAAAACCCTAATGTCACCTCAAGTTTCCGTGGGCATGATTATACGATATGCATCACACAATCTCAGATTCATCTATTCAACCAACACAAAGTACTTCAAAGAGTGCCCCAAAGTTTCTCTGGGAGAGTCAAGATTTAAAACGTGTGCCAACCCTGCATAGGTTCATGCATGGGCGGAACCCGCAAGTTGATCACCAAAACATACATCAAGTGGATCACGTGATATCCCATTGTCACCACAGATAAGCACGGCAAGACATACATCAAGTGTTCTCAAATCCTTAAAGACTCAATCGGATAAGATAACTTCAAAGGGAAAACTCAATCCGTTACAAGAGAGTAGAGGGGGAGAAACATCATAAGATCCAACTATAATAGCAAAGCTCGCGATACATCAAGACCGTGCCATAGAGGGAACACGAGAGAGAGAGAGAGAGAGAGAGAGATCAAACACATAGCTACTGGTACATACCCTCAGCCCCGTGGGTAGACTACTCCCTCCTCGTCATGGAGAGCGCCGGGATGAAGAAGATGGCCGCGGTGAGGATCCCCCCCTCCGGCGGTGCTTAACAGGGTCCCGATTGGTTTTTTGTGGCTCTGGAGGCTTGCGCCGGCGTGACTCCCGATCTATTGTTATCTTCGATGTTTTTAGGGTATATGGGAATATATAGGCGAAAGAAGTCGGTCGGGGGAGCCTCGAGGGGCCCACGAGACAGGGGGCGCGCCCAGTAGGGGGGTGGGGGCGCCCCCCACCCTCATGGCCACCTCGAAGCTTCCTTGACTTCAACTCCAAGTCTCCTGGATCGCTTCCGTTCCAAAAATAACGCTCCCGAAGGTTTCATTCCGTTTGGACTCCGTTTGATATTCCTTTTGTTCGAAACACTGAAATACGCAAGAAAACAACAATATGGGCTGGGACTCCGGTTAATAGGTTAGTCCCAAAAATAATATAAAAGTGTATAATAAAGACCATAAACATCCAAAACAGATAATATTATAGCATGAATGCTTCATAAATTATAGATACGTTGGAGACGTATCAGGGCCACGAATAAAACACACACACACACACACACACACACACACACACACACACACACACACACCCCTAGTTGCGAGTCAATGGGAAAATTGCACTTGGGGATCCTCAACAAACACACATCCCCTAGTTGCGAGTCGATGCTTGACATGCAACTAGGGACCCCTTGACAAATACACAAACACACACAACACTCCTAGTTGCACGTCGATTATCAACATGCAATTGGGGACCCACGACACACACACACAACACACATCCCCGTAGTTGCGAGTTGATGGTCAACTTGCAACTGGGGGCCATGAATAAAACACACACACACACACACGTACCCCCTAGTTGCGAGTCGATGGTCAACTTGCAACTAGGGGTTCTCAACAAATACACACACACACACACACACCTAGCTAGTTGCGAGTGATGGTTCACATTCAAGTGGGGACACTGATAAAAATAACACACAAACACACCCCCCCAGTTGCGAGTCGATTATTGACATGCAACTTGGGAGCCTAGTTGCGAGTCGATGCTTGACATGCAACTAGGGACCCCTTGACAAATAGACGCATACACAACACTCCTAGTTGCAAGTCGGTTATCAACATGCAATTGGGGATCCTCGACACACACACACACACATCCCCGTAGTTGCGCGTTGATGGTCAACTTGCAACTGGGGGCCACGAATAAAACACACACACACACACACGTACCCCTAGCTGCGAGTCGATGGTCAATTTGCAACTGGGTGTTCTCAACAAACACACACACCCCCTAGTTGCGATTGGACGGTTGACATTCAACTGGGGACACTATGATAAAAAAACACACACACCCCAGTTGTGAGTCGATTATCGACATGCAACTGGGGACCCTAGTTGCGAGTCGATGCTTGACATGCAACTAGGGACCCCTTGACAAAAATACACACACACACCTCTAGTTGCAAGTCAGTTATCGAAATGTAATTGGGGACCCTCGACACACACACACACACACACACACACACACACACCTCTCCCCTAGTTTCGAGTCGATGGTCAACTTGCAACTGGGCCACGAATAAAATAAACACACACACACATACCCTAGTTGCGAGTCGATGGGCAACTTGCAACTAGGGGTCCTCAACAAACACACACACCCCCTAGTGACAAGTCGATGGTTGAGATGTAACTGGGGGACCTTAAAAAAAGACACACACACGCACGCACTTCTAGTTGCGAGTCGGTTATTGACATGCAACTAGGGACACACGACAAAACACACACACACACACACACACACACACCCACACACACACACATCTCCCTAGTTGCGAGTCGATGGTCAACTTGCAACTGGGGGTTCTCAACAAACACACACACCCCCTAGTTGCGAGTGGATGTCTGACATTCAACTGGGGACACTTTGATAAAAAAAACACACACACACACACCCCAGTTGCGAGTCGATTATCGACATGCAACTGGGGACCCTAGTTGCGAGTTGATGCTTGACATGCAACTAGGGACCCCTTGACAAAAAGACACACACACACACACACACGCACACCTCTAGTTGCAAGTCAGTTATCGACATGTAATTAGGGACCCTCCACACACACACACACACACATATCCCCTAGTTGCGAGTCGATGGTCAACTTGCAACTGGGGCCACGAATAAAACACACACACACACATCCCCTAGTTGCGAGTCGATGGGCAACTTGCAACTAGGGGTCCTCAACAAACACACCCCCCCCCTAGTTACAAGTCGGTGTTTGAGATGCAACAGGGGGCCCTTGAATAAAAGACACACACACTCACACACTTCTAGTTGTGAGTCGATTATTGACATGCAACTAGGCACACACGACAAAACACACACACACACACACACCCCTAGTTGCGAGTCGATGGTTGACATTCAACTGGGGACACTTTGATAATAATAACACACACACACACCCCAGTTGCGAGTCGATTATCGACATGCAACGTGGGACCCTAGTTGCGAGTCGATGCTTGACATGCAACTAGGGACCCCTTGACAAATAGACAAACACGCACAACACTCCTAGTTGCAAGTAGGTTATCGACATGCAATTGGGGACCCTCGACACACACACACAACACAGATCCCCGTAGTTGCGAGTTGATGGTCAACTTGCAACTGGGGGCCATGAATAGGACCCAACAAGAGTACGAGCACACAACTAGGGGGGTACGGGTGCAACTACAAACAACCCCCACCCCCCCTAAAAAAACCACCCACGGTCGACAACCTCCCCCAACCTTGGCTGCCATTGCTTTATCCCCTTGCAGTTGCACTTGAGTAGGACGACTTGCAGTTGTAGTTAAGTTGTGGCGGTTGCAACTACAAACAACCCCCCCCCCCTAAAAAACGGCCCACCATCGATAACCTCCGACAACCCTCCACAACCATAGTTGTGGTCGCTTCTCTACCCCTTGCGATTCTTGCGGTTGA
This sequence comes from Aegilops bicornis, assembly GCA_021605145.1. NCBI lineage: Eukaryota > Viridiplantae > Streptophyta > Magnoliopsida > Poales > Poaceae > Aegilops > Aegilops bicornis. The sequence continues at coordinate 561,207,822 of CM038673.1, read as the reverse complement.
GTAGGACTAGTTGCGATTGCATCAAGTTACAATGGTTGCAACTACAAAAAAAACCCCACCCCCACCCCTAAATAATAAACACCCTTCCAGAAATAATAATAATGAAAGTAAAATTTTAACTATAAAATTAATTGGTTGAACATTAGAAAATTTATGTCACGGCTCTTTTTGATTACACATAATTTGACAACTCGTGCAATTACACACAGAGGACAAGCCGTATGAGTAATAGGAAAACTATAAAAACAAATAGAAAATAATTTAAAAGTCGGACCCTTTCGTATCACCACTCCCTCTTTTCGCTCGAATAGAAGAAAACAAAAAATCAGCGGCAAAAAGGTAAAGGGGTTCTTCACCTTTGAAGTGTCAAGTTCTCATACAAAAAAAATATAAAACAAATTTCCTGTAAAAAACAATTACACAAATTATACATGGTCAAACAAAACAAACGCATGCAAAAAACATTGTCAATTAACACCTACAAAACATTGCATTGAGAAAAAAATATACATGGTCAAACAAAACATTGCGTTGAGAAAAAACAACATGGACGCAACAAAAAGCCAATTATGCAACATTAGTTTACTTATTACAAAAACACTATTGTATAAAAAGAAAACTTATTGCAAACATTAGTCTATATTTTTAGGGAACAAAACATTAAATGCCTTTCACGATGGAGGAAATTGCCACAAGTGACAAACCATCCCAATAGTCAATGAAAAGGCCCGTAAAAACACAGCTTGGCCCGGCAAAAAAAGAAAAGAAAACGACCGAAAAGGGCCCATACGAGCGACAAGGTAACCCACAACTAGCGACCCTTACAAACCTACGACAAGTTCACCTCTTTTTTTTGACAAGCGCTAGTTGTCAGCGAAAATAGCTGCGACACAAAAAGAGATAATTGGCCGATAGCCCAAAAACTCACGGTCCGCGCTGTGTCGCTACGAAGCTCACCACATCGACAAAAAATGAATCACAGCATAATTAGATGTGACGGCAGACAAAATGAATGAGACCAAACAATTTCTCAGATGAATGAGTTTTAGCAAAACCGTTTGTTATTGTGTGTGGTTGAAGGTGGTGTGTTAGGTGGCGGTGGGGTGGCCAGCTTAGGGATCGACTGTGGCGTTCTGGCTCTGCCAGCGTCATCTTGGCTCGGTCATTCCTTTGAGTGGGTTTGACTCTTCCATTCAAAGTCGGGTTAGCAGGGTGTGATACTCTTTGGATCACCTCGTTCTTGTATGACATCTCTTCCCTCCATAGGGTGTTGTTGGGTGGCGACCAGACGACCAACATTCAAGGCTCACCTTGCTTGGTCATATGATGATGGAAGTTGAGACCTAGGGGGAAACCCCTAGCCCAAGTCCTCCTGGTGCGGATGATGGCGGCGCATCCGACGTCCCGACCCTTCTTGAAGGCATCATCTGGGGGTCTGCTTGGTTGACGTGTGGGTGTTGCGGCGTTGATGTTCATGGTGGTGGTGTAGCCGGATGGGTCGACGGTGGTATGTGTTCCTCTGTGGTGGTGTTCTTCGGTGTCACCTCTATTGTTGTGCATGCTCAAGACCTCCATGGTTGCCGTTGTGGTGCGGCGAGCTTCGTGCTCCTGGCATTGTCTCAGATCATCTTTGCTCAATGATGTCGTAAGAGGCGTCTCTAACTTGCTAATCGTTCCTGATTTTCCATGGCGGAGTGCCTTGTCAAGGTTCGTGCTAGTCACTGGGTGATGTGGATGCTCCTCCGTTGTGTCGTGGTGCCCGATACGCACGCCAGTGTGGTGCGTTAGACTGCTTGTCAAGTCTTGGTATTGTGATCCCTTGACGACTCCCCTCATCTACTTATGCCTCGTGGCGATGTCCTTTGGTTTGCTAGCTAGGCGTGCCTTGTCTTGGGTGTCCATTTTTTTGGTTTCTATTTTTCTTTTACCCTTGTTGTACGATTTTTCGTCCTGGTTTCTCTCATAAATGGGGCCAACTTGTTTAGGTTTTTGATCTGGTTTTCCTTATAAACTGGATCAATCTCATGACATTATGGCTACTTTAAAATATATTCAAGTGGGTAGCCTTCCCCCTCGGTGACCATTTAAGAAAAGTGTCGTAGTTGTAACTGTTAGAATTCAGTTTCGTCAGTGTTCTTCAGTTAAACTATTAATAGCATAAATAAACCTAGCTGCGACTTGGTGCTAGGTTGTTAGGATAGATCATTGATTGCCATGATCTGATCGTGGGATGGCACGACATCTAAACGGTCATGGCGACGATGTAAGGTGGCGTGCGAGGAGTGCTGGGATGGGATGGCAGCACTCACGACTCGGACATGTCCTGGTTTTTCATTTCAGTTAGCATTGTATAAATCGTTGAATAAATAGAGAAAGTAGAAGAAAATTTGTAGGTTGAACACGGCACGAAATCATCGTCTCTTTCTCCCCCTCTGTAGTTTTATCTCTCCTAAGCTCGAGCCAAGACTGACAAGTGGCATCAAAGCCTTGAGTTTTGGTCCCTTTGATGACCGGTCATGGTGGCGATGTAAGGTGGCGAGCTCGATGATCTGATCAGCAATAAGAAGATCAGGCAGAAGTGGCCCCGTATCGTCCCCAAGCGCTACTCGTAGCTCATGGTGTCCATCGACAACCTCGTCGATCTTGACACGATACCGATCGAGGAGATCGTCGGCCATTTCAATACGGCAGAGGAGCGCTATGAGCTGGACGCCGAGGAGGAGGGCGACACCAAGCTGCTGCTCACTGATACGTCTCCAACGTATCTATAATTTTTGATTGCTCCATGCTATATTATCTACCGTTTTAGGCAATATTGGGCTTTATTATCCACTTTTATATTATTTTTGGGACTAACCTATTAACCGGAGGCCCAACCCAGATTTGTTGTTTTATGCATATTTCAGTGTTTTGAAGAAAAGGAATATCACACGGAGTCAAAACGGAACGAAATCAACTGGAGAAGTTATTTTTGGAAGGAACCCCACCTGATGGACTTGGACCCCATGTCGGAAGATACGGGAGGTACTCACAAGGGTGGGCGCGCCCACCCCACAAGCGCGCCCCCCTCGTGGGCCCCCCGTAGCTCCACCGACGTTCTCCTTTCACCCATATATACCTACGTACCCTAAAACTTCCAGAACATGAAGATAGATCGGGAGTTCCGCTGCCGCAAGCCTCCAGAACCACCAAAAACCAACCGGGACCCCTTTTCGGTACCCTACCGGAGGGGGGATCTATCTCCGGTGGCCATCTTCATCATCCCGACGCTCTCCATGACGAGGAGGGAGTAGTTCACCCTCGGGGCTGAGGGTATGTACCAGTAGCTATGTGTTTGATCTCTCTCTCTCTCTCTCGGGTTCTCTCTCGTGTTCCCTCTATGGCACGATCTTGATGTATCCCGAGCTTTGCTATTGTATTTGGATCTTATGATGTTTCTCCCCCTCTACTCTCTTGTGATGAATTGAGTTTCCCCTTTGAAGTTATCTTATCGGATTGAGTCTTTTATGAGAACACTTGATGTATGTCTTGCCGTGTTTATCTATGGTGACAATGGGATATCACGTGCCACTTGATGTATGTTTTGGTGACCAACTTGCGGGTTCCGGCCATGAACCTATGCATAGGGGTTGGCACACGTTTTCTTGATTCTCCGGTAGAAACTTTGGGGCATTCTTTGAAGTACTTTTATGTTGGTTGGATAAATCTGAGATTGTGGGATGCATATCGTATAATCATGCCCACGGATACTTGAGGTGACAATGGAGTATCTAGGTGACATTAGGGTTTTGATTGATTTGTGTCTTAAGGTGTTATTCTAGTACGAACTCTTTTATAGATCGCCAAAGAATAACTTTGAGGTGGTTTCGTACCCTACCATAATCTCTACGTTTGTTCTCCGCTATTAGTGGCTTCAGAGTGACTCTTTGTTGCATGTTGAGGGCTCGTTATATGATCTATCTATGTTATTATTGTTGAGAGAACTTGCACTAGTGAAAGGATGAACCCTAGGCCTTGTTTCCTATCATTTCAATACCGTTTATGCTCACTTTTATCATTAGTTACCTTGCTGTTTTTATATTTTCAGATTACAAAAACCTTTATCAACCATCCATATTGCACTTGTATCACCATCTCTTCGCCGAACTAGTGCACCTATACAATTTACCATTGTATTGGGTGTGTTGGGGAAACAAGAGACTCTTCGTTATTTGGTTGAAGGGTTGCTTGAGAGAAACCATCTTCATCCTACGCCTCCCACAGATTGATAAACCTTAGGTCATCCACTTGAGGGAAATTTGCTACTGTCCTACAAACCTGTGCACTTGCAGGCCCAACAACGTCTACAAGCAGAAGGTTGCGTAGTAGACATCAAGCTCTTTTCTGGCGCCGTTGCCGGGGAGGCTAGGTAAGTGAAGGTATATCTTTAGTTCTTGCAATCGAACCTTTTCGTTTCTTGTTTTAGCACTAGTTAGTTTATAAAAGAAAACTACAAAAAAATGGAATTGAGTTTGTCTCATACGCTTCGCCTTTTTAATATCTTTCGTGAGAATGATGGAAAGGAAAATTGTGCCAAAGTGCTAGAAGGAGAATTACATAGAGTGCTTGGCATGAAATATGTGAATGATGAGCATTATTGCAATGTTTTTAGTATGAATTCCTTGAATATCCATGATGCTAATGATATGCAAAGCCACAAGCTTGGGGAAGCTATGTTTGATGAAGATGATATTTTTTGTCCCCAAAGCTTTGACGAGCAAATTTACTATGATGAAAGCATGCCTCCTATCTATGATGATTATTGTGATGACACGTATGATTTAAAGAATAATGATAACCATGAAACTTGTCATCTTGATCTTAATTTTCAATCTTATGATAGTTATTTTGTTGAGTTTGCTCCCACTATTATTCATGAGAAGAAATTTGCTTATGTGGAGAATAATAAAATTTCTATACAAGTAGATCATGAAAAGAATGATTTAGGTGCTGGTTATATTGTTGAATTCATTCATGATGCTACTGAAAATTATTATGAGGGAGGAACATATTCTTCTACATATTGCAATAATATCAAGTTTCCTCTCTATGTGCTTAAAGTTTTAAAGTTATGCTTGTTTTACCTTCCTATGCAAGTTGATTATTGTTCCCATAAGTTGTTTGCTCACAAAATCCCTATGCATAGTAAGTGAGTTAGACTTAAATGTGCTAGTCATATTCTTTATGATGCTCTCTTTATGTTTCAATTCTTATCTTTTATGTGAGCATCATTGAAATCATCATGCCTAGCTAGGGGCGTTAAACGATAGCGCTTGTTGGGAGGCAACCCAATTTTTTTTGTGTTTTTTGTGTTTTTGCTTCTGTTTAGGAATAAATAATCCATCTAGCCTCTGTTTATATGTGATTTTATCTTCTAATTAGTGTTTGTGCCAAGTTAAACCTATTAGATCTTCTTGGGTGATAGTTATTTGATCTTGCTGTAATTTCCAGAATCTTTGCGCTCAGTGCCCGAATTGTTAAAAATCACCAGAACGTGATAAAATACTGATTCCAATTGCTGCTGATCAATAAAGAAATTTTCCAGGTCGTCTAAGTTTGGTAGAAATTTTTGAGTTCCAGAAGTTTGCGTTAGTTACAGATTACTAGAGACTGTTCTGTTTTTGACAGATTCTGTTTTGCGTGTGTTGTTTGCTTATTTTGATGAATCTATGGCTAGTAAAATAGTTTATAAACCATAGAGAAGTTGGAATACAGTAAGTTTAACACCAATATAAATAAAGAATGAGTTCATTACAGTACCTTGAAGTGCTGTTTTGTTTTATTTCGCTAACGGAGCTTACGAGTTTTCTGTTAAGTTTTGTGTAAAGATTCGATGGATTATGGAACAAGGAGTGGCAAGAGCCTAAGCTTAGGCACCCCAAGGTAATATTAAAGGATAAACAAGAGCCTAAGCTTGGGGATGCCCCGATGGCATCCCCTCTTTCGTCTTCGTTCATCGGTAACTTTACTTGGAGCTATATTTTTATTCACCACATGATACGTGTTTTGCTTGGAGCGTCATTCTATTTTCTTTAGCTTTGCTTGCTGTTTGAATAAAGTATCAAGATCTGAAATTATTAAATGAGAGAGTCTTCATATAGTTTCATAATTATTCTACTACTCATTGATCTTCACTTATATCTTTCGGAGTAGTTTGTCATTTGCTCTAGTGCTTCACTTATATCTTTTAGAGCACGATGGTAGTTTTATTTTGAAGAAATAGATGAACTCTCATGATTCACTTAGATTATTTTGAGAGTCTTTAATAGCATGGTAATTTGCTTAAATAATCATAATATGCTAAGCATACAAGATTTGTAAGAATTCTTATGAGTGTGTTGAATACTAAGAGAAGTTTGATACTTGATAATTGTTTTGAGATATGGAGGTAGTGATATTAAAGTCATGCTAGTTGGGTGATTATGAATTTAAAGAATGCTTGTGTTGAAGTTAGCAAATCCCGTAGCATGCACGTATGGTTAAAGTCGTGTAACAAATTTGAAACATGAAGTGTACCTGGCTTGTGCATCCTTATGAGTGGCGGTCGGGGACGGCGATGGTCTTTTCCTACCAATCTATCCCCCTAGGAGCATCTTGGCGTAGTACTTGATTTTGATGACTTCTAAATTTTTGCAATAAGTATATGAGTTCTTTTGACTAATGTTGAGTCCATGGATTATACGCACTTTTACCTTTCCGCCTTTGCTAGCCTCTTGATTACCATGCATTGCCCTTTCTCACCTTGAGAGTTGGTGCAAACTTCACGGTGCATCCAAACCCCGTGATATGATACACTCTATCACACATAAACCTCCCTATATCTTCCTCAAAACAGCCACCATACCTACCTATCATGGCATTTCCATAGCCATTCCGAGATATATTGCCATGCAACTTCCCACCGTTCCGTTCATCATCATCATGACATACATTACTTTTGTCATATTGCCATTGCATGATCATGTAGTTGACATCGTATTTGTGGCAAAGCCACCATGCATTATTTTTCATACATGTCACTCTTGATTCATTGCACCATCCCGGTACACCGCCGGAGACATTCATATAGAGTCATATCTTGTTCTAGTTTCGAGTTGTAATCCTTATGTTGTAATCAATAGAAGCGTGATGATCATTATTCAATAGAACATTGTCCCAAAAAAAAGAGAAAGGCCAAAGAAAAAAAACAGAAGGCAAAAAAAAACAAAATAAATAAAAAAGGGGGCAATGCTACTATCCTTTTTTTCCACACTTGTGCTTCAAAGTAGCACCTTGTTCTTCATGTAGTGAGTCTCATATATTGTGCTTCAAAGTAGCACCATGTTTTTCATATAGTGAGTCTCATAAGTTGTCTTTTTCATACTAGTGGGAATTTTTCATTATAGAACTTGGCTTGTATATTCCAATGATGGGCTTCCTCAAAATGCCCTAGGTCTTCGCGAGCAAGCAAGTTGGATGCACACCCACTTAGTTTCTTTTTGTAGAGCTTTCATATACTTATAGCTCTAGTGCATCCGTTGCATGGCAATCCCTACTCCTCATGTTGACATCAATTGATGGGCATCTCCATAGCCCGTTGATTATCCTCATCAATATGAGACTTTCTCCATTTTTGTCTTCTCCACACAATCCCATCATCATATTCTATTCCACCCATAGTGCTATATCCATGGCTCGCGCTCATGTATTGCGTGAAGGTTGAAAAAGTTTGAGATTATTTGAGTATGAAACAATTGCTTGGCTTGTCATCGGGGTATAGAAGTTGGGAACATCTTTGTGTGACGAAAATGAAGCATAGCCTAACTATATGATTTTGTAGGGATGAACTTTCCTTTGCCATGTTATTTTGAGAAGACATGATTACTTTGATTAGTATGCTTGAAGTATTATTATTTTTATGTCAATATAAGCTTTTGTCTTGAATCTTTTGGATCTGAATATTCATATCACAAGTAAGAAGAATTACATTAAAATTATGCCAAGTAGCACTCCGGATCAAAAATTATCTTTTTTATCATTTACCTACTCGAGGACGAGCAGGAATTAAGCTTGGGGATGCTTGATACGTCTCCAACGTATCTATAATTTTTGATTGCTCCATGCTATATTATCTACTGTTTTAGGCAATATTGGGCTTTATTATCCACTTTTATATTATTTTTGGGACTAACCTATTAACCGGAGGCCCAGCCCAATTCTTTGTTTTATGCCTATTTCGGTGTTTGAGGAAAAGGAATATTAGACGGAGTCAAAGCGAACGAAATCAACTGGAGAAGTTATTTTTGGAAGGAAACCCACCTGATGGACTTGGACCCCACGTCGGAAGATACGGAGGTACTCACGAGGGTGAAGCGCGCCCACCCCTGGCGCGCCCCTGCCTCGTGGGGCCCCGTGGCTCCACCGACGTTCTCCTTTCACCCATATATACCTCGTGCCCTAAAACTTCTAGAACAGAAGATAGATCGGGAGTTCCGCCACTGCAAGCCTCCGTAACCACCAAAACCAATCAGGACCCCTTTCCGGTACCACTGGGAAGGATCCATCTCCGGTGGCCATCTTCATCATCCCGGCGCTCTCCATGACGAGGAGGGAGTAGTTCACCCTCGGGGCTGAGGGTATGTACAAGTAGCTATGTGTTTGATCTCTCTCTCTCCTGTGTTCTCTCTCGTGTTCCCTCTATGGCACGATCTTGATGTATCCCGAGCTTTGCTATTGTATTTGGATCTTATGATGTTTCTCCCCCTCTACTCTCTTGTGATGAATTGAGTTTCCCCTTTGAAGTTATCTTATCGGATTGAGTCTTTTATGAGAACACTTGATGTATGTCTTGCCGTGTTTATCTGTGGTGACAATGGGATATCACGTGCCACTTGATGTATGTTTTGGTGACCAACTTGCAGGTTCCGCCCATGAACCTATGCATAGGGGCTGGCACACATTTTCTTGATTCTCCGGTAGAAACTTTGGGGCACTCTTGTACTTTTATGTTGGTTGGATAAATCTGAGATTGTGTGATGCATATCGTATAATCATGCCCACGGATACTTGAGGTGACAATGGAGTATCTAGGTGACATTAGGGTTTTGATTGATTTGTGTCTTAAGGTGTTATTCTAGTATGAACTCTTTTATAGATCGACCCGAAAGAATAACTTTGAGGTGGTTGCGTAGTAGACATCACTCACCAAGGAGGAGTGGTGAGCACGTGCCAGATGCCGCTAGCACAACAAATCCTCAAGTAGCGGCTCGAGGCAAGAAGCAACGCGGAAAGGGCCAGGGCGAGCTTGGCAAGGACACAGCGTGCCGCGGTGGCGGCAAGGCCCGTCCAAGCGCGACGGCAATTGTTGCTACTGAGGCATCATGGGCTATTGGGCCCGTGAATGCTGCAAAAAGTAGCGGGGCGAGGTTGCCGACATGGCACTGGGGGTTGCGGACGTCCAAGACGAAGAGACTACACTTCTCATGGCTCAGGTCACGACTCCGCCCGTGCAGCACGCCACGTCGGAGTGCGGCGTTGAGGTCGTCCACCTCAACGAGGAGCGCACCAAGGTCTGCCTCGGCGCTGAGGGAAAGGAGAAGTAGCCCAAGTGGCACATGGACACGGGTGCATCCAACCACATGACCGGCAACCCCATTGCCTTCTCCGAGCTAGATGGGCACGTCTCCAGCAAGCAGCTTTTGTTCCAGAGTCAGTTTGAAAGTGTGACTGTATATGTTACCTTTTACTAGCTTGCTTTTACTTACTTTGTTGTCCTATAGAGATACATGATAGCTACATGTATGGTTGACGAGTCCCTTTAGTGATCCGATAATGAATAGCAAAAAGGGTCCCTCTTCTGTAAAATGTGACCCTGATTTATCGAACCCACAAGAGGATGTGCACTTGTGACAAGGGTTTCTACAAAGTTTTTTTGAGAGAATCAAATTCTAGTTTTTAGACTGGATCGTCATCACCTTTGCTACTAAGATACTCATAATAAAAACAGTATGAGGACTTGATTCTTACAACCATATGTTTGTGATCGGGATCATCGTGATCTTAATATTTGCTCTAGAAGATACCTGTTAATATGTTCTTGCAACGACTCGAAGTGGGGATTATGGTCTAGATTACGTCTTCATCGGAACGCGCCTGCATCAAGAATCAGATTTCTAGCCGTGGGCCCTATCCGTCACACAGGGTTACCCTGGTTATTATGATAAATCAGACAAAAGCATTGGGCGTTCAATGACTAAACCTCATGTATCCCCAAGGGTTGGCTTCATGCTACCGTACTAAACCTTTCGGTCACTCATGTTCAGAATAGCGCTCCACTTCCTCCATGCTCCTAACCTCTCATTGATTGAACTCTGGGACCCTGGGTACCTGCAGGGTCGAAGAACGTGAGAGAGACAAGATATAACTACGATACAATTTTATTTTACACATACATGACGTTCATTCAAAGTCATTTCATCGACCCCTCATACAAACACATCCAATTGCAAGGTTATGCCTCTACCCATTGACTTACCGAATTAATCACACATGGTGACCGGGTTGCATGATAAAATCACAGAACAAGACATCAAGATGAAAATTTTATTGATAATATGTCTTATAGTGGTTGCCAGATGCAATACACGTTTACAAGTATGGATAACTTTAAGGTGGATTGGCGTGGTGGTGGCTATGAAGATGAGATGGGAAATGTTGGTGGCTAGGATTTGTGAATGGCTTCTGTTTTTTTTGAAACCTGTGACAGTGGGAGAGGCTCCCACTGTGATATATAACCTTTCAAACATTTACATTACACTGTACATGGGCTCTACAAAGAATAGCCCTGGCCACTTTGTGGCTAGGGGTGGTAAGACTAGCAAAAGAAATTAGTCCGAAGGAAGGGAATATAATAAAAGGAAAATAAAGTCCTTCATATTTTCTTTCAGCCTATATTGTAGTAGGCCAAAGTCTGTTTTAAATCTAGCTAGCCAAGAGTTGTAGGAGGGATTGATGTGTCTGAATAGTTTTTCATTCCTCTCCTTCCAAATACTCCAAGATGCTTGGAGGAATGCCTCCATGAACATAGGTTTGTTCCAATTTTTCTTGGCAGTTTCCAACCAAGATAGTCGCATGGTATGTTGTTCTGGATTCATCCCAAGTCTGGACCAGCAATATTTGCTAAATGGACAGTTTAGGATCATGTGGTCAACATCCTCTTGGGCGTGACCACAGAGGAGGCAGCTTAGATCATCCCCAACATTGTAATGTCTTCTCTTGAGCATGTCTCTAGTATTGAGTCGAACGGAGAGGAGGAGCCAATCAAAAACTTTTATCTTGACTGTAACTTTTGATTTCCACAACCAATGGTATGTTTTGTGAGCTTTGACATCTCTGAAGCAGAATTTATAAAACCTTCGAGCAGTGTATTCAGTGGTCCCCCAGGTATAAGACCAAATGTCCCTTGTATTTTGTCCATTGTCAAAGGTGATGTGGGCCACAAGACGTTGGATGTCTCGGACCTCAGCATGTGCTTGCATGGACAGTGGAAGGTGAAACGCCTCATCAAGAGTGGAAACACTAAGGAATTGCCGAACAGAGATATCTTCATTTCGAGCAAAGGAGAAAGCCCTTGGGTGAGAGCCTGATAGATTATCATCAAGCCAGAGATCCTTCCACATGAGTATGTTGTCGCCGCGGTTGATCTCCACTCTGGATATGCCACGATAGATTGGAGTTAACTTAAGGACATCTCGCCACCAAAATGATCCACAAGGGTCGGAAGCATGTGGTATCTTGTCAGTGTAGTAAGTAGACCAAATCAGGTCAACCCAAGGGAGATCATGCTGGTTGTAAAATTTGTGTAGGTATTTGAGGAGGAGGGCGTCACTTTGAATCTTTAAATTTATGATCCCAAGGCCTCCACTTTCTTTTGGGCGACAAATCCTATCCCAGGCAACCAAGGAGTTGCATTCCTCCCCTTGCTCGGTTTTCTTTGTCCAGAGGCATTTCCGACGAATCTTATCAAGAAGCTCTAAATTTTTTTGAGGAAACTTCAGCGTGCATAAGGCGAAGATGGTAAGTGAGGTGACGACTGTGTTCAGTAAAGATAGTTTTGCACCATACGACATCATCGACGAAGTAGAAGTCATTCTTCGTTCAACAGAGCACACCACTGGCATTAGGTCTTGAATGGAGGGTTTATTAGTGCCAAGGGGTAGGCAAGGTAAGTAAAAGGCATGTTTCCAATCTTGCATTCAAAAATGCTGGCCAGCTCATTTGTGAAATCATCCTCGCAGTTCATCGGTATGAGGGTCGATTTATGAAAGTTCATTTTGAGACCAATGGAGGTGGCAAAGTCATTTAGGATCCCTTTCATAGTGTGAGCTTGGGCTGGGCACGCCGGCATGATAATTATTGTATCGTCAACGAATTGAATAACAATGTAGTCACGTTGACGCTGCCTATCAAAAGGTAGTCTGCTCTTCCCCTGTCGGAACGCATCATTAATGGCAGCTTGAAGCAGATCTGCGGCGATGATGAAGATGAGGAGGGACAGGGGGTCTCCCTGTCGGACACCACTTTTGCAAATGAATTGTCTTCCTGGGACGCCATTGAGAAGCACCGAAGATTTCCCAGAAGAGAATATGGTTTTGATCCAAGAAAGCCATTTATCGTTGAAGCCCATATGTTTCATAATATCAAGCATAGCACCATGTTCTATTGTATCAAAGGCTTTAGCAAAGTCTAGTTTGAGAAGCACAATTTTTTGTTTTGAGACTTGGCATTGGTGGATATATTCAAAGGCCCAAGCAAGACAATCTTGTATAGTTCTTCGCTTAATGAAACCATATTGATTACGATGAACGAGTTTTATAATAATCTTTTGGAGACGGTTAGCCAGAATCTTAGTTATCACTTTAAGACAGAAATTTAGAACAGTGATAGGCCGGAAGTCATTAACTGTCTCAGGTGAAGAAACCTTAGGTATTAGAGTGATGAAGCCCTCATTGATGCTTTCCAAATTTAAAGTCCCTTCATGGAACTGGTCACAAAGCCTATAGAAGTCCTCTTTAATGATGTGCCAACAAAATTTAATGAAGTGCACCGTGAAACCATCCGGGTCAGGCGCTCTATCAGCTGGCATTTCTTTGATGACATCGTCAATTTCTTGCCTGGAGAAAGGTGTCGTGAGTTGATCCAAATCTTCTCTTTTCTTGATGATACTGGGAAGATCAAATTTCATTTGGTAGTTACCAGAGGTTCCAAGTCTTCCTTTGCAGGTCTGATAAATTAGGGCCTCTTTTCCTGCATGGTCTTCCGCAGTTGTACCATTATCAAGCCGAAGAGAAGTAATGGCATTTCTTCTATATCTCTCAGAGGCTAGGGCTTTAAGAAATTTTGGGTCCTCATCCCCAAATTTAACCCAATGAATGGTACATCTCTTCTTCCAATATTGCTTCTGGTAATTTAATAACCAAAGGATGTGCTTTTTCAGAATTTTCCTAAAGTTGCTTTCTGGTATAGATAAGGCCCTTTTATTTTCTTGAGCATCAAGATCTTCCAAGGTGGAGTTTGAGTTCTGGATAGCAGTGTTAAGTTTTAACATCTTTTTACTCCAGTGCTTGAGTTCATATCTGAGAATTTTGAATTTTCGGCAGAGGATAGTGGCAACATTTGTGGAGTTGACAGGTCTATTCCAAACTTCAGAAACAAGTTCCATAAACCCTGGATGTTGCACCCAGAAGGACTCAAACCTGAACAAATTGCTTTTTGGTATAGATGTTTCTATAGTGACCACACATGGAATGTGATCGGAAACAGGCTTACTGAGGGGTTTACCCATGGTGTTCGGGTAAGACAGTGTCCAATCAGTAGTGGTGAGAAACCAATCTAGTTGCTCTAACAAGGGCTCATCCTGCATGTTACTCCGAGTATATGCTCGGGCTTTAATTGGAAGTTCAATGAGGCCTTGTGATCTAATGAAATCATTGAATGTTATCATGTCATTAATGTTACCTCCTGGTTTATTACGGTTTGCAGGGCTTCAGATATTAATTAAAGTCACCAATGAGGAGCCAATCTTCAGCAGTAGGGATATCGAGTTGTAAAAGCCAATTTGTGTAATCCACTCGGGATTACCTTGACAGGGCCCATAGATATTCACTAGAGTCCATTCTTGGGCCGACTGTGTGGATTTGAATTTGATTACCAGCGCGAAATCTTCTTCAATAAGTACTGTACCAGTAAAAATGGAGCTGTTCCAAATGGTCACAATACCTCCAGAGGCCCCACGAGAGGGTATGAAAGCAAATTTATCAAACCTTCTAGGACAACAAGTTTTAAGGAACATATTATCAAAGAAAGGTTTTTTAGTTTCTTGCAAGAAAATCACAGCACAGCCACTCGAGGAAATAGCATTCAAAAGTGCCAAAAGTTTAGGATCGGAGTTCAGGCCCCGGACGTTCCAGCAAAGAACGTTCCAATTCGAAAGAAGGACCATTACATGCTAAAATGAAAAGCAAGATAACTTAAGCATTGGAGGGACCACCCTCCTGATCAGCAAGGAGCACTTCTTCTGTAAGTTCCTCAGGAGGAATGGCGCACTGGTGAGATCCAATCAGCTGAATCTTAGAGATCGACAGTGGAGGTGGCACTTCAACATCCTGTTCATCAGTCAGTTCAGTGATAACCACAGCAGAGGCCACATTTGGGATCACCCTAGGTTTAACTTTTGATGTCTTGGCCTTGCTATCAGTGATGAGAGGCACCTTAAATCCATCATACTTGTTGGAGTGGCTGCTGCGCCGAACTTGTGAGACAGTAATTGGAGCTTCGGATTTGCTGCGCCTGCTCTTATGCACTCCAACAGAAGATCCACCGCACACAAGATCAGAAGCAGAGTGAGCCACACCATCAGAAGAAACCAGCGAGTCAGTTGAGCTGTCATCAGCAGACTGAATCTCAGGAAGTTCAGTTATAGTAATATTGCTGGTCTGAACATTGGATAACGCATTACTGTCAATGAGCCAAAGTTGAGTGGAAGAACTGTAAGTGCCTGTAGCATCAAAGCAGGTGACAGTAGCAGAAGTATCGAACTTTTCATTGTCATTTGTGGTCATCACTAACTGAATATTCAAGTTAGCCGGCCTGATACCATAACCATGAGCCCAAGGCCCAAAAGTGGCCAAAGTAGGCATTATCCTGTTTGATAAAAAGTTGGTAACATGCACATATGACAAGGGCTCATTCAATAACATGGAGTTGATCAGTGCATTGTCAGCAGAGAAGTTGATGTTAATACCAGCATTTGAGACCTGAATGTTGAACTGAAGATTGTGCAACTGTGTTTCAGGACCAGAAGCTGTGTCAGGTGTGACACTCCAATTTTTTTGTGATTTTTGTTTTCAGAAAGAGCCTTGCTTGGTTTGGAAGAAGGTCATTTAAAACCTTCCTAAAAACCATCTTCTAAGTTTGCCCTCTCAAAATCTTTTTCTTGGATTTAGTTTCTTTTAAAAAGAAAACCTTTTTGATTTTTGGTCTCATTTGATTTTGATCCACTCTGGTTTACCATGCCTCCTATGGTAAAACTCCCCCCAAAAACCCCTCCTCCCACTTTGGTACAACCCAAACATTCTGTCCAAACTAATAAAATCCATTTTTGGATTTTATTCCAATTATTTCTCCTCCCAAAATAATTCTGTCTTTTCTTTCGAGCCTAGGTGATTTGCAAAGCAAGTACCCTAATGCTTTTGATTCTTGACCTCAACTCAACACCCCTGGATAGTCCTTTGTACCCACAACCCAGAACCATCTTGATCCACTCTTCTTCTTTTCAAATATTTCAAATTTCACTCACTGCAAGTTTGGACCAGATTTGCCAAATTTGGCGAAATTCATATCTACACTTCAAAAAAAATTCCACCAAAATTCAGGCAACCTCTAGTTGCAATGAGAGACCACTCCACAAAAAATCAGCTCAAGGAAAAATCCCTGGATACCAGAATCATTTTGTCGAACACCTGGCATGCCCTGTTTTGTTCATATTCAAGAAATTCGTAAAGTTCGATTCGCGTTTCTTGATGAACTTCAGTCACATGCCCACTATGCGTTTGGCTCGATGCTCGCAGCCTGGCCTGCTTGTCCGAAGCTCCACACGCGCGCTTGGCGCCTTCCTGGCGTCGGTGGCACCACAGCCGCTTTGCGGCGAAACACCGTAACGGCCGACAGGAGCAAAACGGCAGCTCAACGCCGTTCGCGCCGCCCAAACCGCTGGTGGCTCCAGCGTAGCCATCTCCTTGCCGGGCCAGACGCATGCACACCGTCGCCGTGGCACGCAGCGAGAAGCGTTCTCTGCCGTCGGCCGACGGCCGCGGCGTTCCGTCGAGGGCGGCCGTAAACCTCCCTCCCGTCTGAGCTGGACCCTAAAATGGCACCACTACTCCACCTAAGCGATGCTCAAGCTCCTAAGCTGACCGTCCAGCCACAGCTGCGGTAATCAACTTCACGGACTTATCCGTTCACGGCAACCGACTCGGGCGGCTATATAGCACCCCCGAGCCTGCTCTCGCCCCCGCACGACTCCACCACCTCACCAGACCCCGCCTAGCCACTGGAAGGGCCTCGAGGGGCCTTCCTTCCTCGACTCCGGCCACCTCCGTCCGCCTCGGGCTCCGACATCGTTCTCTCCGGTGAGAACTCCTCCGCCGCCCTACTTTCGCCCGTAGCCTCGTACCACCTCTAGTAGGATAACCCCCACCTCAATTTTGGCCCCGCAGCTCTCTCCGGCGAGATCCACGACCGTATGAACCGCCGTCCGCCAGAGCAAGGGCCGCCGTCGACACAGTGCTCGCCGGCGACCACCACCACCACCCACAGACGCGAAACGATGCACTGATCTCGAAGGTAACCCCCGATCACCTTGCCTCGCCGTGGGTCGCCGCCGGCGACCACCGCACCTCTCGGGCGCCGTCGCGCTCTGTTTCTCCGTTTGAAATTTCAAACCCGAGAGGTGGAGCCCGCCTGTCAGCCTCACAGCCGTTTCTTTAAAACGAAACGTTATCCTGGACTTTTCCACAGAGCCCCACAGAAACTTTACATTTCATTACGAGATGGGTCCTTGGACCAAAACTCTTATAACTTTTAAACAGAAAATGATTTTGATTGATTCCTTTTCTGTCATCTTTATTTTTCTGTCTAGTTTTTGTCATATGTATTTGAAAAATATTTGGAACACTTTTCTGTACACTCACGGTATTTACGTTGCATACGTATTTTTTCTTATACCGTAGAATCTGGGAGGAGGTGACGGAGCTGAAAACTTCACACAGTTAAACTCCGACTGCTCCGAACCAGGAAAGCATGTTTGAACTCTTGATATGATGAGTGTTGTTGCATGTTTGCATTTTAGTATAGTCATGGCATGTTTATGAACATCACTTTGAATGTTATATTTCATGCGCATAAGCGTAAAGTAAGTTTCGGAAATCATTATGTTGTTGGATACATATTTGCATAGCCATGTGTTGGCATGAGGATGGGTAAGATGGCAGTGTTGTGACATGCTAGTCTTATGCCAGATTATTTGACTTCCGTGTCATCGTGAAACAAATCACATTTCCATTCATTCCTTCCTATCTTTGTCACATGTTTTCCGAAAGGAATATGGCATAGTAAGTTGCAAATCGTTTTCTGGTACACACCAAATAGGGAGGCGGGAAGAGGGTTCCATGGCCCTGGATTAAAGCCCGTCATCCGTCAGGGCATGGGTGTTTCCGGTTGGGACCGAGAGGGGGCACCCCTTAGAGCGCGCGTATAGAAATTTGATCCCATGCTATTCGAGGTTTTGGCCTCCCCGTCTCAAAGTTTTTCTTGGATGTTGTCCAGGGTGATTCCTGGCATTCGTGAGGTGAAATGGGTGTGTACTACTTAAATGTGTTTCTACTGAAATACCGTAAACGGAACTAGTCCTTCGTGACTACGGAAATCCGTTGGCTGTGGTCAGTTCATCCAAACTCTGCAGAGTCTCAAATATTTCAATTATCTTGTACTTTGTTCAAGTACTATATTCATCTTATCATCGGTGTATCGGTCTCGGTGACAAAACTCCGGTGGAATTTATGTGTGATAAATCCGGTTAAAAGATTATTCTTGTGGATGGACTAATCTTGTTATTTACATTCATTACAAGCCACATGCGTGATGTCGCTCAGACTTCCGACGGTTGCATACCTGTTATTTACTTTCGTTATAGGCCCTGTATGTGATGTCGCTCAGACGTCCGACGGTGGCATATCTGTTATTAACATTTGTTGCGAGCCACATGCGATGTCGCTCGAGACGTCCGATCGTGGCATTTCTTTTAAAGCCCTTTATGTGATGTCGCTCAGACGCCCGACTGTGGCATTTCTTTTAAAGCCCTTTATGTGATGTCGCTCAGACGTCCGACTGTGGCATTTCTTTGACAGCCCTTTTACGTGGTGTCGCTAAGACGCCCGACTGCGGCTTTTCTTTTAAGCCCTTTATGTGGTGTCGCTAAGACGCCCGACTGCGGCTTTTCTTTTAAGCCCTTTATGTGGTGTCGCTTAGACGCCCGACTACGGCATGCTTTTTTTTATTTTTTTTACCTTTCGAGGCGTCGCTCCAGACACCCGATCGGTTTTCAGTTATTTATTTTATTTATCAAGCCCTGCAATAATATCGTTGTTATATGAGCATCATCCTTTATTCATGACACATTCATGCATTCATTGATTATATCTTTTGTCCGAACTGTCTTGCGAGTACTTTCAAAGTACTCACCTGGCTTGTTGATTTGGCCAGATGTTGATGAAGGCGATCTCATGGATGAAGAGTTTGATAGCGAGTCCGACGCCTAGAGGAGTCCCTGTCAGTCCCGTGCGATCCTGTTTTGGTCATTGTATTATCTGCTTCCGCAACCCCGAATAAATTCATCGAGCCTCCCCGACGCCGATGAGCTGCCGATTAGGAGTCAAGTTATCCACCACTTTTTCCTCGAGCTAGTAGCATGCCACCACACCCAGGTCATTACCGCCCATATGTAAGATATTGGCGAGTTTGTAATAAATTGTTGAGCAGTCTCAGCTCAACCTTGTAATATATTTGATGCTACTGGTTCTCTGTTTATCAAGCAGTTGTCTACCAGAAAGGATGACTTTTTCCTATACTAGGATTTAAAGATCGATTTTCTCAATATTTATTTATTGAAAAAGTCGGTCGTGATGAACTTGGTAACGAGCTAGGCTGGTGTAGGAAGCCACTAGGTGTGATCGCTAATTTAATTATTAGCATGACAGTGTTTATTCTTGTTTTTACAAAATGTAGTCATCTTTCTGACAGTCAGCATAAAAATTTATGATCTGATCACTCAGAATTTTTGCCTACTTTTGTAGATGGCTGGCAGCGACTGCGAGTCTCAAATGTTCGCCAACGTGCCAGAGGGGTTCGTCAAACTCCTCTCCTTCATCGTTCAGGTCGCGATGGGGCCATCCGTGCGCCCAGTCTTCACGCTTTATCCACACAAGATCAGAGATAGTCTGACCATGCACCAAGCCCGGTGCAATTCAAGGGAGGGCGTGTTGAGATGCGCCGCTTCCGTTTCTTGGGGAGAGCCATGCCTACAGAGAGGCATGCTATGCAGATGGCAGCCCGCGAGGCGATAGCTCGTCTTCGGGATGTCCTTCCTGCAATGAAGACCCGTCGCTATCGCTACCTTCCATGCCATGTGCCTTACACCTGTCACTACTCATTCTCTTGCCCAGGGAGAGCAAGACAAGGCCTTTGAGATGCTTGTCGAGTACCTCCGAGCCACAGAGGCAGCCTTTGATAGCATGGTGGACGACCTCGTAGCTGCCCGCATGGACTCAGTTCATGGCTGTGCTGCTAACAGGAGGGAACTCCTACACACCGCTCCACCGCTGATCTTTATCTCGTCCTCAGCTTCTCACTCGCCTACCATTCTCGCTACTGCACGTCGTCTGCCTACCACTGAGGAATTCAACCAGGCTATTGCACCCACTCCCGTTTGCGCTGCACCACTTTTTGCACCCACTCCTATACGTGCTACTCCACCTATTCCGCCCACTCTTATTCAGGGTACTCCGCCTACGGCACCTGCTCCATCAGCTCAGCGCAGCGTTCCTCGTCTGGAACATATTAGCGAGGAGGAAGTTGATTCCCCAACGTCACTGCGTCTCACCCTCGGCAGGCCAAGGGAGATCCTCACCATCTCCGGATCGAGTGCAGCGTAGACGCCATGCGATGTATAGACTTGTGTAATATGTTTATATGTACATAGGTTGTGAGAAGTAGCCTGTTTGCGCATCATGTAGGATCTGGAGGAGTGCACTAGTTTAAATAACATGTCAGGATTATGTACGCATATCCTGAGTGATGTATTGTATAATTATGCCCGCGTGTAAGATATGTAATAGTCCTTCTCATGGCATAATCGTGTGTTTCAAAAATATCCTAGAGTTTAAAAATGTTCTTTGTGTGTGATTTTTATTGACTTTTGCGACTCTCTTTCTTATCTTACGAGTTCACAAAATATATTCCCAGAGTGAAAGATGTCTGCGTCCTTGGGCGCGCTCCATGCCAACTCAGCCGGAAGAAAATTATGGCACACCACAGAACCACAATTTCACTCGTGGTCACACAAGTCAACAGACGGTGAAACAGCTTTTACACAAGTTTGTCGTTTGTATGAACAGAGTCAGCAGCAACACCAGGAAATGATGAACCAATTCATCAATATGGGAAGTAACCGTGGCGATGTCGACCGCAATCCAAATTATCTGAGTTACAAAAGACGCGTCCTCCAACATTTTCTCATCTTGACAAGCCTCTTGAGGCCGATGACTGGCTTCGAGACATGGAGAGAAAATTAATTATCGCACAGTGTTCAGACCATGAAAAAGTATTGTATGCACCACATTATCTCACAGGAGCAGCTGCATTGTGGTGGGAAAACTTCCTGCACATGCACCCCAACGAAAATGAAATCACCTGGGAGAATTTCAAAGAAGGTTTTCATGGGGCACATATTCCTAAGAGCATCATGAAAATCAAGAAGAAAGAATTTGATGAACTCAAGCAAAGGGCCATGACAGTTAATAGAATACAACAGCCAATTCACTCTGCTGTCTCGCTTCGCAAATGAAGAACGCATGACCTAGAGCAATAAGATGGAAAAATTCTTGGAAGGCCTGGCACCCGCCCTTAAGTGCCCGCTAGTTGTGCATACCTTTCCAGAATTTAAAACACTGGTGGATAAGGCCATTACTCTGGAAAATGAGCGACGTAGCCTGGAAGATTTTCGCAAACGCAAAAGGGACCAGACTACTTTTGCTCGCAACCCCAGAAACAAGACGGAAATTCAGAAGGGTAGAACGCACAAAACCCCGATGGAAAATTCACGTCCAATCAAGAATTTCCATGCAAGAGACAAAGAGTTCACCTATCGCCCAGGCGTTACCTGTTATGCTTGTGGAGAAGAAGGGCACTATGCCAAGCAGTGCCCCAAGCCAAGGAGCTCAACCCCGAAGCAAAATAATGATGGAAATAATTTAGCACCAAAGCGAAGCAATTTCAACCCCAACCACAACCACCGGAAAGGTCACTTGAACCACGTGACCCGAGAGGAAGCACAGAACGCCCCAGATATCGTGCATCGATGCATTGCCGTCAACACAATACCTGCCATGGTTTTGTTTGATTCTGGAGCTTCTCACTCATTCGTTTGAAAAGTTTTGCTTTGCAAAATATTTTTTCGATGCTTCCTTGGAAAATCAATGATCATCAAGTCCCACGGAATTAAGCAAGTGACCCAGAGTTATGGTCAAGGTGTGGTTATTGAATTTGAAGGATTAAAGTTTTACGCCAACCTTATTGTCTTTGGAAAGCAAGGGACTGGATGTCATCCTAGGAATGGATTGGTTAACCACCAACAAAGGTTTTATTGACTGCTTCAACTGCAGTGATTCTCACACACCATCATGGGAAGAAAATAAAAGTTTCAGCCAAAGAGAGACAAAACCTCGGCAACCTAGATTAAACAAGGTGGACGTTTCTGAGCTGAACAAGGTTCCAGTAGTATGTGAATTCCCAGACGTATTTCCAGAAGAACTACCAGGCATGCCACCGGACCGAGAGATAGAATTCAGCATTGAGCTAGCACCCGGAACCGCTCCTATTTACAAGAAACCTTACAGAATGGCACCATCCGAATTGGTAGAGTTGAAGAAGCAAATAAAAGAATTGTTGGAGAAAGGATACATACGAGCCAGCTCCTCACCTTGGGGTTCTCCAATTTTATTTGCCAAGAAGAAGGATGGAACAATGAGGTTATGTATTGATTATCGAGCTCTCAACATGGTCACAATCAAGAACAAATACCCAATGCCCCGAATAAATGATTTATTTGATCAGCTTGCACAGGCCAAAGTCTTCTAAAAAATTGACTTGAGATCAGGATACCACCAATTAAAAGTACGAACAGAAGATATTCCCAAGACCGCCTTCACCTCCAGATATGGGCTGTATGAGTTCACAGTGATGCCATTCGGGCTAACTAACGCTACGCATATTTTGTTCACCTCATGAACAAAGTATTTATGAAGTATATGGACAAGTTTATTGTGGTATTCATCGATGATATTCTGATATATTCCAAAACACCAAGAGAGCACGCCGAACATCTCGAGGATTGTACTCGGAGAACTCGTGAAACATCAATCAGACGCCAAATTCAGCAAATGTGAATTTTGGTTAAGGCAGGTGGGTTTTACGGGCCACGTACTAACCCAAGAAGGTATTGCAGTAGACCCTGAAAAGTCAAGGCCGTGCCAGGCTGGAAACCACCAGCTAACGTAGCAGACGTCACGGAGTTTCTTGGGAATGGCGAGGCTATTATCGAAGATTTATTGAAGGATTCTCCACTATAGCAAAGCCCATGACACAATTGCTCAAGAAAGGCAAGAAGTTTGAATGGGCGAAGCATGTGAGAAAAGCTTCCAAGAGCTAAAAAGAAAATTAACAACGGCACCAGTACTAATTGTGCCAGATATACACAAGAATTTTGAGGTATATTGTGACGCATCCCGGAAAGGCCTCGGATGCGTATTGATGCAAGAAGGCAAGGTAGTTGCGTATGTCTCTAGACAACTAACGCAAGCATGAGGATAATTATCCCACTCATGACTTGGAATTAGCAGCGGTCATCCATGCACTCAAGGAATGGAGACACTTCCTACTTGGGAATCGTTGTGAGATATACACAGACCATAAGAGTCTTAAGTATATTTTCACACAGCCATAGTTAAATTTACGGCAACGACGCTGGTTAGAGTTGGTAAAGGATTATGATGTTGGAATCCACTATCATCCCGGAAAAGAAAATGTTGTGGCAGATGCACTTAGTCGAAATCCCAAAGACGACGATTTACAAGATACCAAAGTTGAGGCCAGAATTTCAGCAGGAATTTGCCCGACTCAATCTAACAATGGTTACCGAAGGCGGTGTGTCGAATATAGAAATACAGCCTACCCTGATGGAAAGGATCAAGGAAGCCCAGCACGGACACCCCAACATTGAGGGCATAAAAAGAAAAGTGAGTTTGGGAAGAGCCTCAGAATTCAACGTAGATGAGCAAGGAATATTGTGGTACGGGGAGAGGCTATGCGTACCAAATGTCAAGGACCTCAAACAGCAGATATTGGTAGAAAGTCACACAGCTCCGTATTCAATCCATCCTGGAGGGATAAAAATGTACAAAGACCTTCAGGAAAATTTCTGGTGGCACGGTATGAAGAGAGATGTAGCCACGTTCATTGCATGCTGTGACTCTTGTCAACATATCAAGGCCGAGCACCAGAAACCAGCCGGACTGTTACAGCCAAATAAGATACCCGAGTGGAAATGGGACGAGATTGGAATGGACTTTATCGTTGGACTGCCACGGTCACGACACGGAAACGATGCCATATGGGTCATAACCGACAGATTAACCAAGGTGGCACATTTTATTCCGGTAAAGACAACTTACACCACTCAGAGACTGGCCAGACTTTATCTTGCCCGTATCGTCTGCCTGCATGGAGTCCCTAAGACTATCATCTCCGATAGAGGCACAGTTCGTCTCTATATTTTGGGATCACCTACAACAGCCTTTGGGAACCCAACTAGCCTTGATCGCATACCATCCCAGGTGATGGGCGGGGCAACGCGTAAACCGAATCCTAGAAGACATGCTAAGAGCCTGTGTCCTCACCTACGGGAACAGTTGGGAAGAAAGTTTGCCATATGCAGAGTTCGCATACAACAACAGCTATCAAGCAAGCTTGCAAATGGCATCCTTTGAAGCTCCATATGGGAGAAGATGTCGTACCCCGCTAAATTGGTCAGAGACCGGGGACAGCCATATCTTTGGCCCAGATATGCTCAAAGAGGCCGAGGAGAAAGTTAAGACAATTAGAGATCGACTCAAAACAGCTCAAAGTCGGCAAAAGAGTTATTACGACCGAAAGCATCGGGAAATCAGTTTTGAACCCGGAGAATTGGTATACCTGAGAGTTTCTCCTATGAAGGGTCTGCAACGATTCAAGATTAAGGAGAAACTAGCACCAAGATTCATCGGACCATTTCATATAGTGGCCGAAGAGGCACGGTAGCCTACCAGCTAGACCTACCGGAGACTTATCCGGTATCCACAACGTGTTTCACATCTCGCAGTTGAGAAAATACGTGAGCAACCCAGAGAAGCAAGTTTCACATGAGAATATTGACGTTAATCGACCTCACTTACCGAGTACCCAATAAAAATATTAGAAGAGTCTGAGAAGAGGACCCGGACGAAAACCATTAAGTTTTTCAGAGTTCAGTGGAGTAATCACACCGAGAATGAAGCAACTTGGGAGAGCGAGGATTTTCTTCGGACAGAGCACCCACACCTGTTTAAGGATCAGCTGAAATCTCGGGGACGTCATTTTTCCTAAGGGGGTAGGTGTTGTGACACTCCAAAAATTTTGTGATTTTTGTTTTCAGAAAGAGCCTTGCTTGGTTTGGAAGAAGGTCATTTAAAACCTTCCTAAAAACCATCTTCTAAGTTTGCCCTCTCAAAAATCTTTTTTCTTGGATTTAGTTTCTTTTAAAAAGAAAACCTTTTTGATTTTTGGTCTTTTCATTTGATTTTGATCCACTCTGGTTTACCATGCCTCCTATGGTAAAACTCCCCCCAAAAACCCCTCCTCCCACTTTGGTACAACCCAAACATTCTGTCCAAACTAATAAAATACATTTTTGGATTTTATTCCAATTATTTCTCCTCCCAAAATAATTACATCTTTTCTTTTGAGCCTAGGTGATTTGCAAAGCAAGTACCCTAATGCTTTTGATTCTTGACCTCAACTCAACACCCCTGGATAGTCCTTTGTACCCACAACCCAGAACCATCTTGATCCACTCTTCTTCTTTTCAAATATTTCAAATTTCACTCATCGCAAGTTTGGACCAGATTTGCCAAATTTGGTGAAATTCATATCTACACTTCTCCAAAAATTCCACCAAAATTCAGGCAACCTCTAGTTGCAATGAGAGACCACTCCACAAAAAATCAGCTCAAGGAAAAATCCCTGGATACCAGAATCATTTTGTCGAACACCTGGCATGCCCTGTTTTGTTCATATTCAGTAAATTCAGAAAGTTCAGTGTCGTTTCTCCGACAGAACTTCAGTCACATGCCCACTGTGCGTTTGGCTCGATGCTCGCAGCCTGGCCTGCTTGTCCGGAGCTCCACACGCGCGCTTGGCGCCTTCCCGGCGTCGGTGGCACCCTGGCCCGCCTGCGCCGGCGTGCTTTGCGGCAGCCGAAACACCGTAACGGCCGACAGGGAGCAAAACGGTGGCTCAACGCCGTTCGGCACCGCCCAAACCGCCTGGTGGCTCTGCGTGGCCATCTCCTTCCCAGCGCACGCATGCAGCACCATCGCCGTGGCTTGGCACGCAGCGCAAGCCGTTCTCTGCCGACGGGGTCAGGCGGCCGTTCCGTCGAGGGCAGGCCGTAAACCTCCCTCCCGTCTTGAGCTGGACCCTAAAATGGCACCACTACTCCACCTAGGTGATGCTCAAGCTCCTAAGCCGACCGTCCAGCCACAGCGCCGCCGTAATCAACTCGCCGGACTTATCCGTTCACGGCAACCGACTCGGGCCGGCTATATATAGCACCCCCGAGCCTGCTCTCGCCCCCGCACGACTCCACCACCTCACCAGACCCCGCCTAGCCACTGGAGGGGCCTCGAGGGGCCTTTCTTCCTCGACTCCGGCCACCTCCGTCCGCCTCGGGCTCCGGCATCGTTCTCTCCGGTGAGAACTTCTCCACCGCCCTACTTTCGCCCGTAGCCTCGTACCACCTCTAGTAGGATAACCCCCACCTCAATTTTGGCCCCGCAGCTCTCTCCGGCGAGATCCACGACCGTCCGAACCGCCGTCCGCCGGAGCAAAGGCCGTCGTCGACACAGTGCTCGCCGGCGACCACCACCACCCACAGACGCGGAACGATGCACTGATCTCGAAGGTAACCCCCGATCACCTTGCCTCGCCGTGGATCGCCGCCGGCGTCCACCGCACCTCTCGGGCGCCGTCGCGCTCTGTTTCTCCATTTGAAATTTCAAACCCGACAGGTGGAACCCGCCTGTCAGCCTCACAGCCGTTTCTTTAAAACGAAACGTTATCCTGGACTTTTCCACAGAGCCCCCTGGAAACTTTCTGTTTCATTACAGATGGGTCCTTGGACCAAAACTCTTATAACTTTTAAACAGAAAATGATTTTTGATTGATTCCTTTTCTGTCATCTTTATTTTTCTGTCTAGTTTTTTGTCATATTTATTTGAAAAATATTTGGGACACTTTTCTGTACACTCACGGTATTTACGTTGCGTACGTATTTTTTCTTATACCGTAGATACCGGAGGAGGTGACGGAGCTGAAAACTTCACACAGTTAAACTCCGACTGCTCCGAACCAGGCAAGCATGTTTGAACTCTTGATATGATGAGTGTTGTTGCATGTTTGCATTTTAGTATAGTCATGGCATGTTTATGAAAATCACTTTGAATGTTATATTTCATGCGCATAAGCGGAAAGTAAGTTTCGGAAAGAATTATGTTGTTGGATACATATTTGCATAGCCATGTGTTGGCATGAGGATGGGTAAGATGGCAGTGTTGTGACATGCTAGTCTTATGCCAGATTATTTGACTTCAGTGTCATCGTGAAATAAATCACATTTCCATTCATTCCTTCCTATACTGTCACATGTTTTCCGAAAGGAATATGGCATAGTAAGTTGCAAATCGTTTTCCTGGTACACACCAAATAGAGAGGCCGGGAAGAGGGTTCCATGGCCCTGGATTAAAGCCCGTCATCCGGTCAGGGGGCATGGGTGTTTCCGGTTGGGACCGAGAGGGGGCACCCCTTAGAGCGCGCGTATAGAAATTTGATCCCATGCTATTCGAGGTTTTGGCCTCCCCGTCTCAAAGTTTTTCTTGGACGTTGTCCAGGGTGATTCCTGGCATTCGTGAGGTGAAATGGGTGTGTACTAGTTAAATGTGTTTCTACTGAAATACCGTAAACGGAACTAGTCCTTAGTGACTACGGAAATCCGTTGGCTGTGGTCAGTTCATCCAAACTCTGCAGAGTCTCAAATCTTTCAATTATCTTGTACTTTGTTCAAGTACTATATTCATCTTATCTGTCAGGTATCAGCCTCAATGACAAAGCTCCGGTGGAATTTATGTGTGATAAATCCGGTTAAAAGATTATTCTTGTGGATGGACTAATCTTGTTATTTACATTCATTACAAGCCACATGCGTGATGTCGCTCAGACGTCCGACGGTGGCATACCTGTTATTTACTTTTGTTATAGGCCCCGTCTGCGTGATGTCGCTCGACGTCCGATGGTGGCATATCATTATTTACATTTGTGCGAGCCACATGCTGCGATGTCGCTCAGACGTCCGATCGTGGCATTTCTTGTAATGCCCCTTATTTGATGTCGCTCCGAAGTCCGACTGTGGCATTTCTTTTAAAGCCCTTTATGTGATGTCGCTCAGACGTCCGACTGTGGCATTTCTTTTACAACCCTTTTACGTGGTGTCGCTAAGACGCCCGAGTGCGGCTTTTCTTTTAAGCCCTTTACGTGGTGTCGCTAAGACGCCCGACTGCGGCTTTTCTTTTAAGCCCTTTATGTGGTGTCGCTCAGACGCCCTTCTGCGGCATGCTTTTTTTATTTTTTTTACCTTTCGAGGCGTCGCTCCAGACACCCGATCGGTTTTCAGTTATTTATTTTATTTGTGAAGCCCTGCAATAATATCGTTGTTATATGAGCATCATCCTTTATTCATGACGCATTCATGCATTCATTGATTATATCTTTTGTCCGAACTGTCTTGCGAGTACTTTCAAAGTACTCACTTGGCTTGTTGATTTGGCTAGATGTTGATGAAGGCGATCTCATGGATGAAGAGTTTGATAGCGAGTCCGACGCCTAAAGGAGTCCCGTGCGATCCTGTTTTGGTCATTGTATTATCCGCTTCCGCAACCCCCGAATAAATTCATCGAGACTCCCCCGATGCTCGATGAGCTGCCAGTTAGGAGTCAAGTTATCCACCACTTTTTCCTCGAGCTAGTAGCATGCCACCACACCCCTGTGTCATGACCGCCCATATGTAAGATATTGGCGAGTTTGTAATAAATTGTTGAGCAGTCTTAGCTCAACCTTGTAATATATTTGATGCTACTGGTTCTTTGTTTATCAAGCAGTTGTCTACCAGAAAGGATGACTTTTTCCTATACTGGGATTTAAAGATCGATTTTCTCAATATTTATTTATTGAAAAAGTCGGTCGTGACATCAAGATAGGCTTGATTGGCCACCAATTCTTGAGAGGAAGCAGGACTGAAAACAAGAGAGCTGTCTCTCTGCAAAGCTTGCATGATAGTAACAGGGACAAGAACCATGGCCTCAGACCCTGAGCTGGAATCAGAACTGCTCTGAAGAGAAATAGAATCATTCCATGCCGCAGCAGGGCTGTCCAGAATGTTATCAGCAGGAAGAATACCATCTTGAACCTGCAATCCCTCATTTGCAAGCCACTCCTGGAAATTGTACAGAGCTGGCGGGGCTTGTGGTGGAGGAACTGGCCATTCACCCCAGTTTGGTTGAAACTCCACCTCCACATTCTGCAAACCTTCTCCATCATTGGCTACTTCAACATTGTTGGCTGCCCCTTGCTGTGCAATCCAGTTATTGAGCTGCAGCTGATAAAGTTGCTCGACAATTAGCTCATCACCATACAAAGGGTGATGTATACCATTCTCAGGCGGCGGATCTTCTCCTGCAGGCGGCACCTCAGGCAGGTGTGCATTCTAGTTGCTACTACGCAGCATGGTGACGCAAACAGTCCAGCTGCGTCTGTCTCCACCCAACTGACGGATCACCAGACTTTTTGGAACCAGAGGAAGGCTGATTACTTTGACTCTAATCAGAACGAACTTTCTGTCTCCTCTGGGATTATACCAGTGGATCAGACTACCAAAGCTATCAACGGATCTATGCAGGTAATGATATGTCTGGTAATCATAAGGGAACCCCACATAAAGAATCCAAACCGAAGGGCCATAACAGGTGAGACACATATTCAGAGCTTCGTCATGCGGCACAAAAGAGACAACAGTGTTCATATCCCCTTCAACCTCAGCATCAATCTCAAAGGTGGTGCCCACAACATTGTCCCGCACTAAAGGATTTGCAAAACCATAGATGGCGATACCCAGCGGATGATCATCAACCTCAGAAGGGAAGAAATGGGATTCATGCAACAGGCCAGTGATTACCTCCCGGAGGGCAGCTTTCTGATGAAACGGAACATGTCTGTTGACCTCCGCAATGGCGAGGAAGTCATGGTTGAGGGGAGCAGTGGGGTGCACCGCCATGTCGCCACGGACAACACGGTTCTCCGGCCCGAGCTCGATCGTCATCCCCGTGGTGAGGTAGGGGACGACATTGACAGGGTAGTTCACCATTGTTTCCGATGGTGGAGAGCTCAAGCTGGGAAAGGCAGGGGAGGAGGAGGAATGCAGAGCGGCAGGGGTCTTGAGTTTCCAAACTAGTCTCTCCGCCCCCGTCCCCTTCCAACAAAATTGCGCCAGGTGTCCAACCAGGCCGCATGCAGCACAATTCAGGGTTGGGATTGATTTCTTTACTTGTTTTTTGCGATGCCTCGGTCAACGATTCATCACAGAAAGGCAAGTGGGGATATTATTCTTACTGACCAGCGATTTGACAGGGCCTTGGGTAGCCGCAGAAGTAATGACCAGGGCAGTAGTTGGAATACAAGCAGCCATAGCGGATTCTTTGGGGATATTTTCCAAGCTTGAATTTGTGGCAAAGGTAATCGTCGACGAGTCATTATGGATTTGGTCACGAAATTTTGGCTGCCACCAGAGATAGTTACAATCCGGACTGCCACAATCAGAATAAGTGTGACCCAACAGGTTACAATACTTGCAAAATAATTTGGAGGGACACAAAGCGGATACATGATGATCCGAGCGGCAAATATTGCAAGATGGTCCAACAGAAGATGCAGGCCCACAGCCCTTTGGAGTCAAAATGATCCTGGTCCAGGAGGCCATCAGATACAATGCAGTCTCGGCCCAGGTGGCCCAAAGATTTGCATTTCGAGCAGATATTCATTTTATTATAAATAAAAGTTGAAGGTGGGACCGAGGCAATATCCCAAACTTTGGCAATCTCCAAATCAGAATATCCAGCCTGCCTATAATCCAAAATGTGCAGCAGAACAAAACCCGGGATAGAATTCCAGCATTCATTACGGAAGTGATTACCAATAAATACAGATTCCTTGCATGCCTCATCAGTAATAATGACTGATTCAAATTTACCAAAACGAATATCACTTGCTGTAACTGGATCACTGATTGGCCCACTGATTGTTCTTGATGCAAAACTGCCAAAAGTAACATTTGGCCGTGAATGAGAAATGTCTCTTTCCTTGTGATTCAACATAGGAACCGCAAGAGCATCACCCAGAATGGACCGAGTTGGTTCATGGGAGGATGAGAATCCAAAATTTTCCAATTCCTTTGACGTGTAATCATCCTCAGAACGATTAGCATGTAGGAATTCAAGTTTTGATTTAATGGCCATAGGGGAGCGTAGAGATATTTCATCGAGCTCTTTGTCCGAATGCCAAGTGGATTTCATGAAGGAATGACTCCAAGAATTGTGGCGATAAAGATTAAAATGACAGATGAAATCTGGCCAAATGCGGTCCTTAAGCCCGTAGATGAAATGCCCCACTTTATTGGACGCCAACGAGAATCGTAAATGGCTACCAGCCAAATGTTTGACATGAAAACCAGCAGATGATCCACCAATGCAACATTGGAGAGCAAGCCCCACCGATTCTTCGGAAGAGGGAATGAGGCAGAGGATAAAGCCACAACCAAAAATAATTCCTTGGCCATAGCAGAGGGAGAAAAATGGACTGTGGATCCAAACCTTGCGCGCACCTGTGCCTCCACCGCCTGCCCGGGGGAGAAATCCCAATGTAGTAATCCCTCCAAGGATCAAGATCAGAGATCACCATAGGTAGAGGTGGGAGAGGTGGTGGGAGGGGTGGGAGAGGGCATGGTGGGAACGGCGTGATCTGTGAATGGCTTCTGTTGCAGAGATTGAGGTTTCTGGCGATGCTCCTTTGCGATTCTGGTACAAGGCCCTTCATAAAAGTTGGAGGGTTGGACGCCACGGTGCCGGCTGGCACCTGGTACGAGCCGGTACGAGCTCGTACAAGACGCTGTATAGCACTTTGTTTGTTCTTGTGCGTCTCCCATTTAATTTCTTCTTTCTCCATTTTGCTTCTTTTCTTGTGTGACTTCTTTTCCTATGGAAACAAAATAAAGAGAGGATTTCACAATCTCTTGCATTCATTAATCATTAATGGGAATATCAGAGGGAATATCTCAGATTTAATAAGATAAACCGGGTTAAACAACGGTGTGATGAGCATAAAATGTACACTCATCAAACTCCCCAAGCTTAAACCTTGGCCGCTCTCGAGCAACATAGATAGAAACCAAACCGTAAGGAACACAGTTGTTTAAACTGGAATAACAAGAAGGTTTGGTTCATTTATGATCGATATGCCTAGATAGCCCTTTGCTCTGTAGCAGTGGCATGTTTATTATGCAAGTGTTAGTGAAGCAAATATAATCAACACAAAATTCTTGCTCAACTATAGAAAATATTGAAGTAGCTCTTATTCTGTTTACTCTAGTTAACACTTTTTTGCCAGGAACAATGGAAGGGAATTTTCTTTCTTGACCAATCAAAACCTAAATTACGAGAGTGAAAGGTATGTAAAGACAACACGACACTAGAGTAACTTGCTAACACCCACAAATGTCTCCTCATCAATGCTCTCAACCACTTCTTTCAATCATTGCTTGTTGAAACTTTTGTTGTCCAGTGATGGGGTTATGCCGAAGATTTGATACATGCATAGGGTATCATTGTGGCTTAAGTTTGAGTACTATGGGCCAATATGTTGTCTCTATCGAGCTCTTGTGATCAGTACTCGCTTCCACATACACACATCCTTCGAGAGAAAGCCGAATAATATTCGCTTTAGTGTTACCACTATGAACTTCGACAAACTCATAATCGATATCCGAGTTGAAACTCACATGGATCGTTCATTGACCAATGGAGTTCTCAACATAACATCAAGAGAGGTGACACACATTTACACACGTAACCACATATATAGTGACAAGACCATGACATAGGCGAGAAGTTGAAGCATCATGTAACAATGCAAAAACTTGGTTTCTCTGGACAACTTTGTCCACAAGTCCTATTGAGTCTATTAAATTTAACACTATGGGGTTGAGTATCGCTAATATCATCTTCTCTACAAATTTTCTCAACACCCAAGTCTTTCTAGAGACTTTTTCATAAGCATGGTTATTCTTTGTTAATATCCCTTTCTTTAAAAAACTAGTCTCACTACAAGTTTGATTATCTAGATTATATAGAACAAAGATTACTAAATTATTTTATCTAGAAGAACAAAACTTTTGTTTTAACTATGAAGACTTACTCCCACTTGAATACTTCACACATAATACAACTATGACTATTCTAAGTAATTCAAGTGCAAAAGGCGGAAGTCGTAGGACATATCTTCATGATCATGAATTTCCATGCTTCTCTTCCTTAAGGATAAGTTCCTCGTTGCCCGGCGTAGATCAACTTTGTTGTGTAAATATAAACAAGAATGCAAACAAAATATGGGGCAAAAGGAAAAGAGCAAAGAAAAAGAAAAAATATTCTATTTTTTTAGTTTTTGGGTGTTTCAAAGCTAGCTTGCAAAAGAATTTGCAACTAGCAAAAGAAAAACAAACCAAAAAGTAAAGTGTTGAAACAAACCAACATGAGTGTTTGAAGCCAAGCGAGCTGAAGTACAACCACATTACAACTTAATAATAAATTCCGCCATATCTTGAAGTAGACGTGGAAGTAACCTGCCCAAGTTTAAGCTTTTGCAAAGGCCAAACTTAGAGAGATATTGTGGCGGCGGGTAGTACGGAGCCCATCCTTGGCTCCATTCGGAGAAGTTGTTGGCCATAGTCACGGATGTGTCTTGAAGGAACGCGACGATCTTGCTCATGTTGTTGATGGAGACCTCGAGATTGTTGATATCGGCGTACGTGGTGTAGGACACTTCCTATTGTGCATCTTCTTGGAGTTGCTCATCCTCATCATCGATGCATGGCTAGTTAATCTTCATCAACTTGTTTTGGTTTTGGCGCCTCTTGTTGAAAAGCTGCATCGTCTTGCTATGGCAAGTAATGCAAAATACCAATGTGCGCGTCTTGTTCTTCCCCGTGTGGCCGCGTCCACCGGAAACCCTTAATTACCTTAGTGAGAGTGGAGTGAGAAAACTATGGTAGTGGCCTGCGTGGTACGAATTCTACTTCGAGTATAACACATATTGTACTTAGATCAGCCCAATTACAAACATCAAGAGTGGCTCAAGTACCCAAGTTAGAACTAGGCAATCACATATGTTACGTTATACACATACCAATGGGAATTCCAAACTCCCTGAGAACGCATCAATCTGCTTGTTGGTTTTATCGCTTTATTCACCTCGTTGTGCTCTTTTACTTCTTTTATGCTATTTATTTTTGTTTGCAGTCTCAAAATTATTACAACCTTCCACCTCATTTTACATTGTGTCTAAAAGTAACTTGCAGGCACATTTCCATAAATGACTACAACTAACTTGCAGGCACATTTCCATAAATCTCTATACGGGACAAAGTTCAATTATTGTGCTTCTTGTGAGATCGATACTCTTACTTCGAAAAGGCTACAAGTAAACCCTGTGCACTTGCATGCCATCAAACTTTTTCTGGTGCCGCCACCGGAGTTCAGCGCTTTTGGGCTTTGTTTAAAGTTTTGATATATTTTGTGCTCTAATAGTTATTTTGTAGGCTCTTGGCAACCATGGTCAAATATGAACAATTTTACCAGCTTACTATGATTAATGTCTCGAGACCTTGTTTTGGCAATACTTTTATATCTTTGGGGCCGAGACCCGTTGGTGAAACATTTGTGATTAACCCAAGTTACACAGTGATACGTCCATTTTGCATCATGCTTTTATATCAATATTTATTGCATTATGGGCTGTTATTACACATTATATCTCAATACTTATGGCTATTCTCTCTTATTTTACAAGGTTTACCATGAAGAGGGGAATGCCTTAAATGGAATTCGGGCCGAAAAGGAGAAAATGTTGAAACCTATTCGCACAACTCCAAAAGTCCTTAAACTCCACGAAACAACTTTTTGGATTTTATAAGAATTTATGAGCAAAAGAAATAGGCCAGGGGGCCCACCCCTGTCTAGGAGATAGGAGGGCGCCCCGCCCCCTGTAGGGCGCGCCCCCTATCTCCTGGGGCCCCTGGTGGGCCTCCGGCGTCCATCTTCTGCTATATCATCACTTTTACCCTGGAAAAAAACCGTGGGCAAGCTTACGGGACGAAACTCCGCTGCCACGAGGCGGAACCTTGGCGGAATCAATCAAGGGCTCTGGCGGAGCTGTTCTGCCGGGGACACTTCCCTTCGGGAGGGGGAAATCATCACCAACGTCATCACCAACGATCCTCTCATCGAGAGGGGGTCAATCTCCATCAACATCTTCACCAGCACCATCTCCTCTCAAAACCCTAGTTCATCTATTGTATCCAATCTTGTATCAAAACCACAAATTGGTAACTGTGGGTTGCTAGTAGTGTTGATTACTCCTTGTAGTTGATGATAGTTGGTTTACTTGGTGGAAGATCATATGTTCAGATCCTTTATGCATATTATTACTCCTCTGATTGTGAACATGAATATGCTTTGTGAGTAGTTACGTTTATTCCCGAGGACATGGGTGAAGTCTTGCTATTAGTAGTCATGTGAATTTGGTATTCGTTCGATATTTTGATGAGATGTATGTTGTCTCTCCTCTAGTGGTGTTATGTGAACGTCGACTACATGAAACTTCACAATTATTTGGGCCTAGAGGAAGGCATGGGGAAGTAATAAGTAGATGATGGGTTGCTAGAGTAACAGAAGCTTAAACCCTAGTTTATGCGTTGCTTCGTTAGGGGTGGATATGGACCCATATGTTTAATGCTGTGGTTAGGTTTACCTTAATACTCCTTTTTGTAGTTGCGGATGCTTGCAATAGGGGTTAATCATAAGTGGGATGCTTGTCCATGTTAGGGCAGTACCCAAGTGTCGGTCCACCCACATATAAAATTATCAAAGTACCGAACGCGAATCTTATGAACGTGATGAAAACTAGTTTGACGATAATTTCCAATGTGTCCTTGGGAGCTCCTTCTTCATTATTAGAATTTGTCCAGGCTTATCCTTTGCTACATAAAGGATTGGGCCACCTTGCTGCACTTTATTTACTTTATTTACTTTTTGCTTGTTACTATTCATCTTATCACAAAACTATCTATCACCTACTATTTCAGTGCTTGCAGAGAAAACCTTACTGAAAACCGCTTATCATTTCCTTCTGCTCCTCGTTGGGTTCGACACTCTTACTTATCAAAAGGACTACCATAGATCCCCTATACTTGTGGGTCATCAAGACTCTTTTCTGGCGCCGTTGCCGGGAGTGTAGCGCTTTTGGTGAGTGGAACTTGGTAAGGAAACATTTATATAGTGTGCTGAAATTTTCTGTCACTTGTCACTATGGAAACTAATCCTTTGAGGGGCTTGTTTGGGGTATCTTCACCCAACCAAAAGATCAAAGAGATGCTCCTGAACCTACTGAACTTTATGAAAATATTCACTTTGAGATTCCTTCGGGTATGATAGAAAAACTGCTAGCTAATCCTTTTGCAGGAGACGGAACATTGCATCCCGACTTACACCTCATCTTTGTGGATGAAGTTTGTGGATTATTTAAGCTTGCAGGTATTCCCGATGATGTTGTTAAAAGGAAGGTCTTCCCTTTATATTTGAAGGAGATGCATTGACATGGTATAGGCTATGTGATGATACGGGATCTTGGAATTATAAGCGATTGAAGTTGGAATTTCACCAGAAGTTCTATCCTATGCATCTTGTTCATCATGATCGTAATTACATATATAATTTCTGGCCTCGCGAAGGAGAAAGCATCGCTCAAGCTTGGGGAAGGCTTAATTCAATGTTATATTCATGCCCCAATCATGAGCTCTCTTGGGAAATGATTATTCAGAATTTTTATGCTCGGCTTTCTCTTGATAATCGCAACTTGCTCGATACTTCTGTCTTTGGTTCTTATATGTCAAGACTATTGATTTCAAATGGGACTTATTGGAAAGAATTAAATGCAACTCTGAAGATTGGGGTTCCGACGATGGTAAGGAGTCGTGTATGACACTTAAGTTCGATTGTGTTAAATCTTTTATGGATACCGATGCTTTTCGTGGATTTAGCGCTAAGTATGGACTTGACTCTGAGATAGCAGCTACTTTTTGTGAATCTTTTGCTACTCACGTTGATCTCCCGAAAGAGAAGTGGTTTAAATATAATCCTCCTGTTGAAGTGAAAGTAGTTGCACCTATTACAGTCGAAGAGAAGACTATTACATATAGTGATCCTATTATTCCTA
Source organism: Aegilops bicornis (assembly GCA_021605145.1). Classification (NCBI taxonomy): domain Eukaryota; kingdom Viridiplantae; phylum Streptophyta; class Magnoliopsida; order Poales; family Poaceae; genus Aegilops; species Aegilops bicornis. The sequence continues at coordinate 561,170,532 of CM038673.1, read as the reverse complement.
CTGCTTATGTCGAAAAACTTCCTTTTCCTATTAGGATAAAAGGTCATGCTAAAGCTTCGACTGTTGTTCGTAAGAGCAATATTAGAACTTATACACCTCCTGAGCAAATCAAAGTTGAACCTAATGTTGCTATTGTTAAAGATCTCTTGTCTGATAATATTGATGGGCATGTTATTTATTTCTGTGATGAAACTGCCCAAATTGCCAAACCTTGTGCTAAAGATAAACATAGACCTGTGGTAGGCATGCCTATTATTTCTATTAAAATAGGAGATCATTGTTATCATGGCTTATGTGATATGGGTGCTAGTGCTAGTGCAATACCTATTGACTTATACAAAGAAATTAAGCACGATATTGCACCTACTGAGTTAGAAGATATTGATGTCACAATTAAACTTGCCAATAGAGATACTGTTGCACCAATGGGAATTGTTAGAGATGTTGAAGTCTTGTGTGGGAAAACTAAATACCCTGCTGATTTTCTTGTTCTTGGCTCCCCACAAGATAGCTTTTGTCCCATTATATTTGGTAGACCCTTCTTGAACACCGTTAATGCTAAGATAGATTGCGTAAAAGGATGTTGTTACTATTGGTCTAGGTGATATGTCTCATGAGTTCAACTTTTCTAAATTTCGTAGAAAACACCGTGAAGAGGAATTACCTAGTAGGGATGAGATTATTGGTCTTGCTTCCATTGCTGTTCCTCCAACTGATCCGTTAGAACATTATTTGTTAGACCATGAAAATGATATGTTTATGAAGGAAAGGGAAGAAATAGATGAAGTGTTCCTTAAACAAGAACCTATGCTCGAAACGTAACCTTCCCGTTGAAATTCTTGGGATCCCCTCCACCCAAGGGTGATCCCGTGTTTGAACTCAAACCTTTACCGATAATCTTAAGTATGCTTATCTTGACGAAAAAGAAATATATCCTGTTATTATTAGTGCTAACCTTTCAGAGAAAGAAGAAGAAAGATTATTGAAAACTCAAGAAGCACCGAGCTGCTATTGGATATACTGGACGATCTTAAGGGCATTAGTCCCACATTATGTCAACACAAAATTTCAATGGAGAAAGATGCCAAACCAGTTAGAGATCCTCAAAGACGATTAAATCCCAAAATGAAGGAAGTGGTAAGAAAGGAGAATCTAAAACTCATTGAGGCAGGCATTATTTATCCCGTTGCTGATAGTGAATGGGTAAGCCCTGTTCATTGTGTCCCTAAAAAGGGAGGTATTACCGTTGTTCCTAATGATAAAGATGAGATGACCCCACATAGAATTATTACAGGTTATAGGATGGTAATTGATTTTTGTAAGTTAAATAAAGCTACTAAGAAAGATCATTACCCTTTACCTTTTATTGATCAAATGCTAGAAAGACTATCCAAACACACACATTTTTCTTTCTAGATGGTTATTCTGGTTTCTCTCAAATACCTGTGTTAGCAAAGGATCAATCTAAAACTACTTTTACTTGCCCTTTTGGTACTTTTGCTTATAGACGTATGCCTTTTGGTTTATGTAATGCACCTACTACCTTTCAAAGATGCATGATGGCTATATTCTCTGATTTTTGTGAAAATATTTGTGAGGTATTCATGGATGACTTCTCCGTCTATGGATTCTCTTTTGATGATTGTTTGAGCAACCTTGATCGAGTTTTTGCGAGAGATGAAGACACTAGTCTCGTCTGAATTGGGAAAAGTGTCACTTTATGGTTAATGAAGGCATTGTCTTGGGGCACAAGATCTCCGAGAGAGGTATTGAAGTTGATAAGGCCAAAGTTGATGCTGTTGAAAAGATGCCATGTCCCAAGGACATAAAAGGTATAAGAAGTTTCCTTGGTCATGCCGGCTTTTATAGGAGGTTCATTAAGGACTTTTCTAAAATCTCTAGGCCTCTGACTAATTTATTGCAAAAGATATTCCTTTTGTCTTTGATGATGATTGTGTAGAAGCATTTTAAACACTTAAGAAAGCCTTGATCACTGCACCTATTGTTCAGCCACCTGATTGGAATTTACCTTTTGAAATTATGTGCGATGCTAGTGATTATGCCATAGGTTCTGTTTTAGGGCAAAGAGTCGATAAGAAATTGAATGTTATCTAGTATGCTAGTAAGACTCTTGATACTACCCAGAGAAATTATGCTACTACTGAAAAAGAGTTCTTAGCAGTTGTGTTTGCATGTGATAAGTTTAGACCTTATATCGTTGATTCCAAAGTTACTATTCACATTGATCATGCTGCTATTAAATATCTTATGGAAAAGAAAGATGCTAAGCCTAGACTTATTAGATGGGTTCTCTTGCTCCAAGAATTTGACTTGCATATTATTGATAGAAAAGGAGCTGAGAACCCCGTTGCGCATAACTTGTCTAGGTTAGAGAATGTTCTTGATGACCCACCGCCTATTAATGATAGTTTTCACGATGAACAATTAGCGTTTGTCAATGCTTCTCGTCTTTGCTCCTTGGTATGCTGATTATGCTAATTACATTGTTGCTAAATATATACCGCCTAGTTTCACATACCAAAGCAAAAGAAAAAGTTCTTTATGATTTAAGACATTACTTCGGGATGATCCACACCTTTATAAAGAAGGAGTAGATGGTATTATTAGACATTGTGTGCCTGAGCATGAACAGGAACAAATCCTACGCAAGTGTCACTCTGAATCCTATGGAGGACACCACACTGGAGATAGAACTGCACACAAGGTACTACAATCTGGTTTTTATTGGCCTACTCTTTTCAAAGATGCTCGTAAGTTTGTCTTATCTTGTGATGAATGTCAAAGAATAGGTAACATTAGTAGGCGCCAAGAAATGCCTATGAATTATTCTCTTGTTATTGAACTGTTTGATGTTTGGGGCTTTGATTATATGGGACCTTTTCCTGCCTCCAATGGTTATACACATATTTTAGTTGCTGTTGATTATGTTACTAAGTGGGTAGAAGCTATTCCAACTAGTAGTGCTGATCATAACACTTCTATTAAAATGCTTAAAGAAGTTATTTTTCCAAGGTTTGGAGTCCCTAGATATCTTATGACTGATGGTGGTTCACACTTTATTCATGGTGCTTTTCCAGAAGATGCTTGCTAAGTATGATGTCAATCATAGAATCGCATCTCCTTATCACCCATGATCTAGTGGTCATGTAGAGTTGAGCAATAGAGATCTCAAATTAATTTTGCAAAAAGACTGTGATTAGATCTAGAAAGAATTGGTCCAAATAACTTGATGATGCATTATGGGCCTATAGAACTGCATACAAAAATCCTATGGGTATGTCTCCTTATAAGATGGTTTATGGAAAAGCATGTCATTTACCTCTTGAACTTGAACATAAAGCATATTGGGCTATTAAAGAGCTCAATTATGACTTCAAACTTGCTGGCGAGAAGAGGTTGTTTGATATTAGCTCACTTGATGAATGGAGAACCCAAGCATAAGAGAATGCCAAGCTTTTCAAAGAAAAAGTCAAACGCTGGCATGATAAGAGGATACAAAAGCGTGAGTTTAACGTAGGAGATTATGTGTTATTGTTCAACTCTCGCTTAAGATTTTTTTGCAGGAAAACTTCTCTCAAAATGGGAAGGTCCCTACGTTATCGACGAGGTCTATCGCTCGGTGCTATAAAATCAACAACTTCGAAGGCACAAATCCGAGGGTGGTAAACGGTCAAAGAATTAAACATTATATTTCAAGTAAGCCTATCAATGTTGAAACTAATATTATTTAAACCATAACCCCTGAGGAATACATAAGAGACACTTTCCAGAACGTTCCAGACTCCGAAAAGGTATAGGTACGTGGTACGGTAAGTAAACCGACTCCAAAACAACTCTAATGGCAATTTTTATCAGTTTTGGATTATTTAAGAATTTTAGGAAGAAAGAAGTAGTCCGAAAGGGACACGAGGCTCCCACGAGAGGAGGGCGCCCCACGTAGCGCGCCCCATCTCGTGGGCACCTCGTGTGCCTCCCGGACTCCGTTTTCTTATATGTTACGTATTTTGGTCGGTAAAAATTCATTATATATACTCCCGAAGGTTTTGACCACCGTATCATGCAAATACCCTCTGCTTCGTTTGAGTTGTTTCGCTTTCAGATCTAGAGCATCATGTCGTCTCCAAGCGCTCCCAAGGACAAGTTTTTCGAGAGAGTTATCAACCCCTATCTCGCTGGAGGTGCTGCATCATCCTCAAACCATTGAGATGCGTGAGGGGTGCTGCACATCCGCGATGTGGAGGGACCAAGGCGTCTGAGCGTGGAGACAAAGCTCGAAGCCGTGGAGCAAGAAGTTTTCAAGTGTCAAGGGATGGTGGAGCGTGGACTCAACGCCAACCAGATGATGATCACGGAGTTCACCAACAACCACAAGCTGGATGCCAAAGTTATCAGGGAAACCATCTTCAAGCTTCAAGAGAAAATCGAGCACCTCCAAGCCCAGATTTATGACATGCAAAACCAGAACTGTGAGTATGAGTATAGATTCAAAAGGATGAGTTTGGCTGCAGATTTAAGGATCCCGGAGACTCGATCATCCTTTTATGATGGAGAGCCTATGCCTTGGAAGACGGACGACAAGCCTGCATCATCAACAACTCCTATACTTCACCACCTCCGAAGAAATAATCACATGGGTATGGGCACTCCCTTGGCAACCGCCAAGCTTGGGGAGGTGCCCGCATCGTATCACCATCACACTCTTATCTTTACCGCTTTATTTAGTTCGATCCTTTTAATAGTATCTTGATCTAGTAGATTGAAGTTTTGATATCAAGTAGTTTTGAGCTTTGCTTTGTGATCTCTTTATGTAAGCGTGTCCGTGTTCTATCTATAATAAAGATTAGTGTTGAGTCAAGGGCTTTGCTATGTTGCTATGATCTTGAGAAAGTAGAAAGAACAAAAGAGTTCATATTGATCTTATGGATAGTGATAACTTCACATATAGAAAGTATGAGGCATAAAAATTGTTGAGAGTTGATGAACGTAGCCTTGGTCATCGTTGCAATTAATAGGAAGTGATAAGGGAAGAGGTGTTCACATATAAATATATTATCTTCGACATCTTTTATGATTGTGAAGCACTCATTAAGTATGACATGCTAAAAGAGTTGATGTTGGACAAGGAAGACAACGTAATGGTTTATGTTTTCCGACATCTCAGTTAAAGTATATTGTCATTGACCTTCCAAACATGTTGAGCTTGCTTTCCCCCTCATGCTAGCCAATTCCTTGCACCAAGTGGAGATACTACTTGTGCTTCCAAATACCCTTAAACCCAGTTTTGCCATGAGAGTCCACCATACCTGCCTATGGATTGAATAAGATCCTTCAAGTAAGTTGTCATCGGTGCAAGCAATAAAAATTGCTCTCTAAATATGTATGACTTATTAGTGCAGAGAAAATAAACTTTGTACGAACTTGTTGTGGAAGTAATAAAAGCGACGGACTACATAATAAAGGTCCACATACAAGGGGCAATATAAAGTGACGTTCTTTTGCACTAAGACTTTATGCATCAACCCTAAATGCGCATGGAAACCTCTGCTTCCCTTTGCGAAGGGCCTATCTTTTACTTTATGTTTTACTTTATGCTTGAGTCAAGGTGATGCTCACCTTTCCCTTTTTATTTTTATCCTTTGGCAAGCTCCTCGTGTTTGAAAGATTGTGATACATATATCCAATTGGATGTAAGTTGGCATAGGCTATTATTGTTGACATCACCTAAAGGTGAATACGTTGGGAGGCAATACAATAAGCCCCTATCTTTCTCAGTGTCCGGCTGAAACTCTATAACCACAAGTATTGCGTGAGTGTTAACAATTATAGGGGACTACGAGATAGTTGAGTATGTGAGCTTGCTGAAAGGCTCTATTATTGACTCTTTCCGATGTTTTGATAAATTGTAATTGCTTCAATGACTGAGATTATAGTTTGTTAGTTCCCAATGAAGTTTTTGAACCATACTTGACATTGTCAATTGCTTATTACTTGAGCATAGCAAATCATATGACAAAATTCATATATGTTGCTGTTATTAGAATGATCATGATGCCCTTATGTCCGTATTTTATTTTTATCGACACCTCTATCTCTAAACATGTGGACATATTTTCGATTTCGGCTTCCGCTTGAAGACAAGCGAGGTCTAAGCTTGGGGGAGTTGATACGTCCATTTTGCATCATGCTTTTATATCAATATTTATTGCATTATAGGCTGTTATTACATATTATATCTCAATACTTATGGCTATTCTCTCTTATTTTACAAGGTTTACCATGAAGAGGGGAATGCCCAATTGGAATTCGGGTCGTAAAAGGAGCAAACGTTGAAACCTATTCTGCACAACTCCAAAAGTCCTTAAACTCCACGTAAACAACTTTTTGGATTTTATAAGAATTTATGAGCAAAATAAATAGGCCAGGGGCCCACACCCTGTCCAGAGGCGGGAGGGCGCCCCAGTAGGGCGCGCCCCTATCTCCCTGGCCTCTGGTGGGCCTTCGGCCCATCTTCCTGCTATATCATCACTTTTACCTGGAAAAAATCGTGGGCAAGCTTACGAGACGAAACTCCGCCGCCACGAGGCGGAACCTTGGCAGAATCAATCCAGGGCTCGTGGAGCTGTTCTGCCGGGACACTTCCCTCAGGGGGAAATCATCACCAACGTCATCACTAAAGATCCTCTCATCGAGAGGGGTCAATCTCCATCAACATCTTCACCAGCACCATCTCCTCTCAAAACCCTAGTTCATCTCTTGTATCCAATCTGTATCAAAACCACAAATTGGTACCTATGGGTTGCTAGTAGTGTTGATTACTCCTTGTAGTTGATGCTAGTTGGTTTACTTGGTGGAAGATCATATGTTCAGATCCTTTATGCATATTATTACTCCTCTGATTATGAACATGAACATGCTTTGTGAATAGTTACATTTGTTCGTGAGGACATGGGTGAAGTCTTGCTATTAGTAGTCATGTGAATTTGGTATTCGTTCGATATTTTGATGAGATGTATGTTGTCTCTCCTCTAGTGGTGTTATGTGCACGTCGACTACATGACAGTTCACCATTATTTGGGCCTAGAGGAAGGCATGGGGAATTAATAAGTAGATGATGGGTTGCTAGAGTGACAGAAGCTTAAACCCTAGTTTATGCGTTGCTTCGTTAGGGGTTGATATGGACCCATATGTTTAATGATGTGGTAAGGTTTACCTTAATACTCCTTTTTGTAGTTGCGGATGCTTGCAATATCGGTCCACCCACATATCAAATTATCAAAGTACCGAACGCGAATCTTATGAACGTGATGAAAACTAGTTTGACGATAATTCCCAATGTGTCCTCGGGAGCTCCTTCTTCATTATTAGAATTTGTCCAGGCTTATCCTTTGCTACATAAAGGATTGGGCCACCTTGCTGCACTTTATTTACTTTATTTACTTTTTGCTCGTTACTATTTATCTTATCACAAAACTATCTATCACCTACTATTTCAGTGCTTGCAGAGAAAACCTTATCGAAAACCGCTTATCATTTCCTTCTGCTCCTCGTTGGGTTCGACACTCTTACTTATCGAAAGGACTACGATAGATCCCCTATACTTGTGGGTCATCATACAGTATGTTGCAGGGTTGGCCATTCAGGAGATATTCGATGTCGCGATGTCAATTTTATTGTTTACGAAGGGTTCTAGGTTGTATGTCGCGATATCATCACTTCTTTCTTATCATTTGGCGTGCCATTTGTTTTGTTTTTAATTATTTACTTCAAGACTTATCAATCACATTATTGCTAGTATATTTTTGTTTGAAATTATCTGACGTTGTGTCGATTCCAAAATTGTGCACCTGAGTTATTTTTATCTAGCTTTGCCCGTGATGATGCATAGTTTTAGACCGTTCATGGGGTATGTGATTATTTCGACATCATGGCTTATATAAAATCTTTATTCAAGATACCCCATAGTACAAAATATATATGAACATCATGCAATAAGGCCCACGTATCACCGTCATTGCTATGTTACATTCAATATGCACTTACTTTGTGGCATACCAACCCATATCAACTTGAACATGGACCACAACCATCTTACTCTACTTATGCATAAATTTGGGTGTGAATTCATTGTCCATGAGCTATCTTATTAGTGGACTAACAAACTACGATGACCTGGTCTTCATATGCTGATTTGAAGAGCAATGTAGATATATATACTCTTAAGAGAAATACAATACATCGTATCGAATAATCATTTCTTCTTGATTAAATTGTCTTTCTCAAACTAAAAATGTATATTTCTATTCAACATCCATTTTGGCTGCATAGGCATTGACCGGCGAAGCTACTACAACGTCCTCGAGGCAGCCCTTCCTTGACGCATTCAAGTTTGCAGTCAATGCTAATGAAGCATGGACCCCTGTACCTCTTGCTCGGCTTTGAGCACACCTTTCTCTTGTATCCTTGGGATATAACCACCTCTAACAAGGAAGAATTACAATACAATCATGCATCAGATTATTTTTCTAGACGCGTTTATCTAGAAAAGTGCAACGATTGTTAAACAAGTATAGTTTATCTATATATCTATCTATCTATCTATCTATCTATTTATTTATTTATTTATTTATAATTAGACGTAAATTGTGTGTGTGTATGTCCTTGGGATGAAGTATTAATTCCAGGTTTGCATGATCTTAGAATGTTGTATGCGGGAATCAGATAGCTAAATGCGCACAAAGAAAGAAGTATACTTGATAAGGCCACACTTGGAAGAAACAAAATTCGTGATATAAAAAATTTTAAACGATAAAAATGTTATGCAGATGAAATCATATGCCAGATTCATAATATTTTTTTACAAGTGGATTAATATCGACGATGGATTTGAAACTAGACCGCACTTGGATATGTTTCCACAAAAAAATCTTTGACCCTTTTGTTACCATGCATCACACATCAGTTACATATCAATTTTGTAACAAGTTATCATGCACCCTTTTACTACCATGGTGACCAGTTTTACTAGACAATTTGGTAATTATGTCGCCCTCATGGTGTTCCACACAGTCTCATACATTGTTGTTATAGTGGTATCTAATACTAACCATCAACATCACTATATCACCCAATAAATTTGACCAAACAATATGCAATACATCAACAACATAATAATACCATCTCAACTATATTATTAAATATTTTCTAAACGATATACCAAGCAGATGATTTTTATGCTTAACAAATTATCACCTATCCCAGGAAGCACATTATCACCATGCATTTTGGTAACTTTATCACCGTGGACTAGAAGTACATCACCACACTGATATGACATAACAAACACTAAGCATCGTTATAACTACATCACCTGGTAAATTTTATGGCAAAGACAGTAGCATGTTGGTGGTAAACTCTTTATCTAAATTAAGTGTCACTACCTAGCTAGTAGCACTACTAGGGAAATGCTTATAGATAGGACATTAGTAGTAGTGCTGGAAAATAACAAGCGCTGCAACGCTACAAGTGATGCCTTAGTAGTAGCGCTGGTTGTACCCAAGAGCGCTATTGATAAGTGGGACCCAATGAGCCCACCGGCGCTAGCTGTAGTAGCAGCGCGACCCAAAATACAGCGCTACTGCTAAGCTTTTAGCAGTAGCGCTTGTTTTGAAAACCCGCACCACCGCTAAATTTAGTCCCCTCCTAGGACCCAAGTTTAGTCCCACCTCGCTCCGTGAACAGGGTGTTTAGCACCTTAAATATGGTGCTTCTCAAACTATCACAACCACTTGGTCTTCATTATACTCTATGTGTAGGATATGTGGCAATATGAATCTTCACCGGTTCCTAAACCGGTGAAGATTCATACTGACAATTTAGATTCTACACAAAATGATCATTGATGACCAATGTCTTTTTGATGTTTCTTTACATGCTTAGCCTTAGCATTAGTGCGGGTCCTCTAAAAAGTGCCTACTGCTATAGGGATTATGTTTGCACGGTGCCAGCAGGTGGGCCCAACTGAGCAGTAGCGCTGGTCCATCTAAACGCGCTACTGCTATGGAGCTTAGCAGTAGCGGTGTTTACCAACCAGCGCTACTACTATGGGCACCTTATCCACCCCGCATCCTCACTCTCCCCCTCACACTCTCTCACTCGCTCTCTCTGCCACCACGCGCCATCGCCCGCCGTCACTCCTCTCTCCCCCTCCGGTGGAGGCTAGGTATCTGCCTCCCTCCCTCCTCCTCTCTCCACCCTCCTCTCTCCTCCCTCCGGCGGCCCTCCTCTCTCCTCCCTCCTCCCGCTGCCGCCCGATGCCCTCCTCCCACCTCATCCGATTGCCCTGCTCCCTCCTCCCTCCTCCCACTACCTTCCTCTCTCCTCCCTCCCGCCGCCGCCCGATGCCCTCTTGCTCACTCCTCCCTCCTCCCACCTCTCTCTGTATAAAAATTTAGGTATAGAAATTTTTAGTAATAGAATTTTTTAGATACAGAAATGTATAGAATGCTATATGAGATTTTTTAGTAAATGTAGGTTTTTTGAATAGAATACAAAAAAAATCAGTAAATGTAGGTCATTTGAATAGAATAGGAATTTTTTAGTAAATTTTCTTCTTTTGAATAGAATTGAAAATTAGTAAACGTAGAATGGAACAGAAAATTAGAAAAATTTCAGTAAATGTAGGTCTTTTGAATACAATAGATTTTTTTATTCATTCGATGTCGGTCTTTTGAACCCATTATCTTTAAGTATTATAGGTATCAAATAAAATATGAAAATGCCCATGTTGATGATTAGAACTAGGTTTTACAAATTTCTAGGGTTAGAACTTGGTTTTACAAATTTTGTTTTTGTTTTAGACATATGGTTTTAATAATGTTTTGTTTATATTTTATGATAATGTGATGACCAGCCAAACACCTTCAAGTGGCCTATGTTTTGCTGGAGTGTCGATTAATTTCTATTCCGGCAAATTTCAGGCGCTCGATATGTCCTTTCTAGCAAAGGTCATGCCGGATTATTCCGTGAATTTTTGCATGACTTGTGCTAGAATATGTAGGAAATATCGAGTCGCCTGGATTTTCTAGAAAGATAATTAAACAACATTTCGGGTTGACTTTAAGTCTGTCAAGGCTCCATACATGACAGTCAAAAATGAGTGAGGAAGAATCCCGACTGTTGTTGTGGGGGTCGTTTCTCCTTCTTCTCCTTGTGCTAGACCTTTGTTATGCACTAGGGGAAGGAGGAGTAACGACCATCACCGACGGTCAAAAAATCAGTGAGGGAGTGTCCATCATATACATCACATGAGATGAGATGAGAGTTTTCAAGAAAAGACTCGACAGACCGACAGTCAACCCGTGATGAATAATAATGATCTAATTTAGTTTTTGTAGTACATATATTGAATTTTACAAGTTTATTCTTTCAATTATGAACATAGGAAATGTCTGACGACAACGATAGGATCCCGGAGTGTGACTACTGTGGCGACGACCGGGGTCTGTGCGATAGGCCTCACCTGGTAGACGGTCGACACTTCAGTGTTAAGCTCGATGAGACCTTCGATGTTGAAACGGTACGCAACAATAAGTCTTTTTTCATAATTAAGCATGACTTATGCTTCTTCAACGTGTAATTTTCGTCTTTTACAATTCGACTAGCTTATCCCATGCCATGCAAGACGCTATGTCTTGGAGCATCTAGATTTCGAAGATCATGAAAAATATGAAGACAAAGATAGTTCATCCCAGGACCAATCATGGTTATGATTTTGCTGTAAAGCTATACATTTCGAAGAGCATATCCCATTTTGGTTGCTCAAATTGGGAAGCACTGTGCAAGGCATATGATTTTCAGGAGGGTATGTATGTCACCTTCGATCTTGGTGATCATGACGATGACATTTGGGTCCTTGTTGATACGCTTCCACTTCTACCTCTATGTGAGTTTCTCAAACATATTTATTAAGTAATTTATATTGTTTATTTCAAAATAGTTGAGAGCTTATTTCCATTGACAGCTTATTTTCATTCTTCAAAAAATGTACGGAAGATGGTAGACAGAACCTACTACACTGATGGGGCTGAATTAACTTATGAGAAAAAAGATCATCTTATCTCATTTATTATTGATATTGAGAATTACAATCAATTATGAAACTCCTGCACATTATGGTCAATATGTGCCACTAGTGCATGTGTTGAACTACGGTAACATTCATGGAGATGGCATGGTAAGATTTTTTTACTATTACGACATCCATGCATCTTTTGCATATATTCTTCTAAAGCTAAACTGCATTGCTAACTACGATGTTATTATTATGTTTTTCAACAGAATATCCCGAAGGCTTGTGTGCCTGATCTAATGTTTCCGAAAGGCCGGCTTAATGTTAGCTTACGGCCAAGTCTGCCTAGGCTTCACAGCTGTTCATACCGGATTTCTAAAACCGATGAAGACATGACAATCAAAGAATGGAAAAAATGTATGAACAATCATAGGGAGCTACTTGGAAGCAACATTGTGCGAAGCGCAAGAATTAGAGACAAGATAATCTCCATTCTCCATAATGGAGCGTCAGGGCCTCTCTTGTTTTATGCTATTTTACCTTAGAGAGGATAATAGGTCCTAGTAATACTCATGATCATGTATGACTTGATTAGATGACTAAGATGATGATGAGTATGACTTGCATTATTATGATAACGAGTAGAAGTTGTATGATGATTGATGAGTAGGACTTATTATTATGATAATAATGATGAGTTATATATTATGATGATGATGCATGATGCTAAGTTGTTATATGAGCATGATGAGTTATTATATATATCAGTGGTCATAAAATCATATGATGAAAGTACTTTACATAAAACCTATACAAATACAGCGACAATAAGTTGCATTCTACAAAATACAGAAAAATTTAGCAGTAGCGCTTTTCATAAGAAATGCTACTGCTACTTACTATTGGCAGTAGCGCTGTTCTCAACCGAGCGCTACTGCTAATTAGGTATAGCAGTAGCGCTAGAAAACCAGCGCTACTATTACCAGTTAGCTGTAGCGCCTTAATGGTAGCGCTTGTACAAGCACTATTGATAGCTATAAATCCAGCGCTACAGCTAGGGTTATCCCTAGTAGTGTAGTGTCATCGTTGTAGCACATCTCCATAACTTAGCTCTTACACACATGTAAGTGTTGAAAGGTACACGGTGACACATGTAGGGGCAAAACTTACCCGCTAATCTCTTAAACAAGACAAATATATTGAATGGTGATAATGTCAGGTCAACTGTACAAATCATTCGGTAGTAAATGATACATGTGTTTTGCATCACAATTTTATAAGATAAATTTCTCCATTATCATGGCTATTTAACCATCGTTACTTTATTGTATCTCTATTTTCCATGCATTTTCAGAATTGCACTGGAGGGGACCGAAAGCCTTGCTAGACAAGAAAATTGGAGAACACAAATGAAAAGACATTTCCAGTACCGAAGAAAAAATTCAACAAAAACATGTAGGAAAAGGAGCAGAACCAAGTGGGCCCAGCAGAGGAAAGCCTAGGAGACCCATGAGGTGGGCTCATGTGGCCCATGAAGGAGGATGTGTGACATGGCATGTACAGCCCACCTAGATCCCACTTCGTCTCTCCTTTTGAGGGGTACCCCTTCGCACTCAAAAGACATGCCAAATTTTTCACATAAAATTTTGAGGTGGCGGCGGACGCTAGGGAACCCTGGTTTCTCTTCTGGAGGTCTGATTATGTTGATTACTCCACCTAAGGCCGGGGAAATTCGTCACCATCGAACACTAATACCAAGGAAACACTGGGATTACCCCCTTTGTACTCAAGAGACACGATAATTTTTTGCGGAGTCTTTTGAGGCGGCGACGGCTGCTAGGGAACACTAGTTTCTCCCCCAGAGGGCTGATTCTATTGATTAGGCCACCTCCGACAGGGAAATTCGTCGCCATCGTTGTTACCAATACCAAGGAAACATGGGGATCATCATCATTTGTACCATCCGCATCTACAACAACATCCCCATCTCCATCTCCACTATCATCCATATGCAATTGGTGTAGATCGGTTCCTCGTAATCATTTTCCGGTGTTAATTGATATCTTTTAGTTGAAGCCTTTTGTTTTATTGATAAAATATTATACATTTGGATTATTATCCATATTAATATGCCCCTAAAAATAAACATGTCCGTTACCCGTTAGTAATCCATTACCTTCCTCAGGACACGGGAAAAAACCAATTTTAGGCCCATATGAATTGCAATAAAGGTTGATGCCTGATTATATGGTGTGGTGTAATTCTCTAATGGTGATGTGCAAATGTTGACTGCACCTCACCTTCTATGGGCCTAAAGGAGAGCATTGTGTCATAATGAATCTATGAGAGTTGGCCGGAGTGACATAATACCGTTCCTGAAGTTGAGGAGTTATAACATCAGGGAGTACAAAGGATACAATAACTTAAAGCTGAGCTTATATTTTGCCTTAATTATTCGAATGGATAACCGAGATGTCCGTCGGGAGTACAATCATAAGTATAAGTGAGTCAATGGTTATGCAGCATATAATCTTAGCTTCTTTCCACATTATAAAGAAAAGGTGTTATCCATGCCTTCGTCGAAAAGGACCCAGTCTTTATACGAAACACAACAGATTTGTTAGCACAACTATGATTGGCCACTTGTAACAGTCTTTTACTCTCTTCGTTCCTAAATAAATGTCTTAACTTTAGTATAACTTGGTCTACAATATACTACAATCATGTATATTATTAATTTTTCAAACCGATGAAATTTCATTTTAACATACCAACATAGGTTCTAGTTTTTAAGCCCTCATCGGGGCAAGGCCAACAATTATCACAGATCATAAATTGAGTACAATTTTTTTGTGTAGCTTTTAGTTTGAAAGAAAATAAATGACATCTGTTGTTTTGTTATTTTTGCATGCGTGCAAATAACACACAAATAAACGTTAGTGATTTTCAACCAAAAAAGACATTAGTGGAAGCATGCCCCCTATATATGCTGTATCACAATCATGGATCAAGCTAGACTTGCCTAGCTACTTACCGGTGGACACAAGGAGCAGCAGAAGGACAAGGACGGCAGCGGCGACGGCGGAGGACCGGCGAGACGACCCCATTGATCCGCTGATGGATGTGCTGCAGATCAACGCAGGCCCTTGAGCCTGGAAAAATGCAATCTTCTCTCTTCTCAGGACCAAGGTTAGCTAATGATTGAAGAGCGAATTAGAGAAGTTGTGCCGATTTAGCCCGTAGTGCTAGCTCCATGCATGGGCGTGACCAGCCAATAAGCATCAGGCCGCACGAACATCTCGGACCTGTACTATAAATAAACCCGGCCGGCAAGCCACCACCGCCGCTCACTCGCAACGGCTTCCTCGACCGCCAGCGCCAATGTTGACGGAACGGGTGTGCTTGTTCGGGTGTCCGACTTGCCATAGGATTTGGTTGGGTCATGGGTGTGGTTGTTCGGTTGTCCGACTTGCCATAGGATTCGGTTGCTCGGGTCCGTGATCCAGGCCGAGTCGGGTTGCACATGTTCCCTGCTTCTGATCCCTAATATATACGCACGTACCCACGGTGCACTAGACCATAGCGAAGCAGAGAGACTTCTTGGAGATCCGTCCAGAGTTGCGACGACTTAGGCTACTACAGTAGCTCCCAGATCTCGAGAGGCTCAACGTACAGGAGAAAAGAAGAGGATGCTCGCTCGCTCGATCTTTCCATCGTCATCAATGGGATCTGCACTGTCGTCGATGGTGCGGGTGATGATGCGGAAGCTGGACGGAGCGCCGCCGGCTTTCGTGCACGACCTGCACCGCGAGGAGCAGACGCTCCAGGAACGCTTCATGTGCGGCTGCGGCAAGCAACCGGCATCGACGCCTTGCCGTCAGCGCACCGAAGAGTACGTTCTCCGATATCCGACTCCAATCCCGCCGTCTCTCTCCTTGCTTAGCTCTTCGAGTCCGTCAACCTATTGCTGTTTGCTAACGGTGATGTCTGGATCGATTTGCAGGGAGCGCGACGCCTCCATCATCGGCCACGTCGACCACGCCCTCCGCCACTACAACGCCACCAACCCGGGCTCGGAGTTCCTCCCCATCAAGCCATTGATGGCCGCGTACGTGGGCTTCGAAGGCCACATCTGGGTCCACGTCAGCTTCGTGGCTCGCGGGAGGAAGATCGTCAGCGGCAAACGGAGGCGCAACACTGTCAGCGACACCGTCACCGACGAGCACTTCTTCGCCGAGCTGCGCTACAGCCACCGCCGCTCCGACGCGCCGGCCGTTGAAACATGCATCATCATCGGTAAGCAGCGACCACCACCTTAACCGCCATGAGAAAACAATCATCTCTTCGGATTCTCACCAGATGTTTTTCTTCCGTTTGTTCTCTACTATCAACAGATAAGAAGCCGCGCCACAGCCACTTGAAGACCTCGTGTACATTTTGCCCAGAAAGCTTTGAGATCTTGCACCCTCTTGACGAGAGCATCCTGTGCGGGAAGAAGAGCCAAGAAAATGAAGGGCGGGGCTTCACACACTTCATGAATCTTCTTGAGAAGCCGTTCACATGCCCCACTGCCGGTGGAGAAGACAAGGAGGATGCGGCAGCTCCGGAGGAACAGAAAGCTCCAGAGGAACAGAAGGAGGAACATAGTAGCACCATGAGCCTGGCTCTCTCCTCCTTTGATTTTTTCCGTAATCTCATGGCAAGGGTTTTGCCGGCCTTTAACGATAAGTGTTTGTCCTAGAGTAGTAGCGGATCTACATGAGAAGTCAATGTAATGAGTTCATGTTAGACTCAATGAAAAGTATATGCCAATTTAGTGAAGGATTTTGTAAATGTTCTGGTCGTGTCAATCATTTTGCCACTTCAGGAAGGCCTGTTCTCTAGAAGCTCTTTAAGTTTGGGTCGAACACCATCTTTAAGTTCGACTTTTTCTATAGACTAGCTTTCCTTCATGATCCCTAGAGCTGGCATGCATTTGTTGATTTTTCTGTTCTTTTGATTTTGTACTATTTTAACTTTATTATTTAGTTTTTCTACTCAAATGATAAGTGCCACATGTGTGGCATGAAGCAATCCGATCCTAGCGTTTTTTACAATTAAAGTTGCCATCCGAAAATAAAAAAAGTTGAAACTTACCATATGGAAAGAAAGTTGCCATCCTCAAGTCACTAAACTAGCCATAAAAAAAGTTCGGAGTTGCCATGTCTTCGTGTCACACTTGTGACACTTATCAAAGTCGTTCTACGGTTTTGGTAGAAAAAAAAGAATATTCTCTGATGTGAGGCAACACCAATTTCTTTCCATAAGTCCTTTTGTTTGTCTTCTCATATGTTCCAAATAGTACAAATTCCAATGTATAATATATAGAGGGTGTTTGTTTCCAGGGACTTATGGGTTTAGGGACTTAAAAAAGTCCCTATAAGTCCCACCTAAACCAAACACAAGGGACTTATTGGGACTTATTATGGTGGTTAGGGACTTATCAAATAAGACTCTCAGGAAGGAGCTTATTGGGACTTATCGATCTGGACCCGCACCGCTCGATCCCCTCCTCGCCTCGCGTACCGCATTGCATCGCCCCGCACGCCGCTCGTTCCCCTCCTCGCCTCGCGTACCGCATCGCCCCCTCGTTCCCCTCGTCGCCTCGCTCTTTCCTGCGTCGCACCAATCGCCGCCGCCGCCGGCAGCTTCAACAGCCGCCGCCATGGCCGACGAGGAAGACGAGATCCCCTTCTTCTCTCAATTCCCCTCGTCTCAGGAGGCACCCGAAGGCTCATCCGCCGGTGGAAATCTCGGGAGGGGAATGGGTTTCTTGGATCTCAACAACAACACCGGCGTCTTCCCGGAGTTGGGCTCGTACCAAGCAACTTCTCTTTGACCAATCGGCCGGTCATGGCCTTCCTCCGGTTGGGCGTGGTGGTGGGAGGCCCGTGCCACACAGGCGGAGGAGGCCGCAGCCGATCTCTCTGAACATCGAGGCCGAGACTCGGGACTTATAAGTCGATGTAAACAAACAGGCAGGGACTCGGGACTTATAAGTCGATGTAAACAAACAGGCAGGGACTTATGACTTATAAGTTGGGACTTAAAAAAGTCCTGGGACTTATGAAACAAACAGGGCCATAGTTGCATGGACATAGATCATAGGTTGAACATATAGCCATGGCAAGGTTGGGCTCCTAGAAAGCGACGACTTGGAGCAACAGAGATAGAGATAATGTCTCAAAGGATGCTCACCGTCAATTGTGGTTGCATCCCGCTACACTGAGTAGAGTGCCTGCTACAGTATGCAAGTGCATAACTTGTGGTCGCTAGGTGCGTCTACGTGGGACGAGGACGGCAGAGGGCTTGGTCCCCGTATCCACACACACAGACGACACTGCAACACCTTCTTGAGCTGGTGCATGACCAGGTGGTGACGAGGTGTATCAGTAACCAATAATGTCGAATGACTTTAGAATTGATAGAGTGATTAGCATGTGATGTCAAACTATATGATGTTGGTTACTGGTCACATGGTACCTGCATCAGTTCGCTATTTTTTTAAATAATACATTTTAAAATTAATTTTAAGAAATGTTACGCCGATTTCTTTTTCAAAAATAATACATGGTCAACAACTAATTGGCTTACAGCAGGCCGATTAGTGCCCTGTCGGCTAACACCAGGCCGATTGGGCTCATGCCCACTCCTGTCGATTAACTGTTGGCCAACTGAAACTAATTGGCTCACAGTAGGCTGACTGGAACTAATTGGCTTTCTATAAGCTGATAGGTGCATGCTCCAATTTCTCAGGCCTAATTTTCCCGCTTCTCGACACTAAGGTGGGTAAGTATTGTTGTGTAGTGTCGTATTTTCGTCAAGATATGTTCAAATCATGATATCCTTTTAAGCTGTATGTTTCCTCCGTCGAGAGTATGAGACTACGAGAGGAACCATACGACTTAAAAGGATATCTGGATTTGGACATATCTTGACGAGAGTACAAGACTACACTACAATGCTTACCCATCTTAGTGCCCAGAAACAAGAAACTTAGGCCTGAGAAAAGGGGCATGCACCTATCAGGTTATATGAAGCCAATTAGTTCCAGTCGGCCAACAGTTAGCCAACAGAAGTGGGCAGGGCCCCAATCGGCCTGCTGTTAGCCGACAGAGTACTAATCGGCCTGCTGTAGGCCAATTAGTTTTCTGCGTAATATTTTTGAAAATTAATTAAAATAATGTATTATTTAAAAACTGATACCTACATCGTGTAGTTTGATGTCACATGGTAATCGCTCTATCAATTCTTTGAAGTCATTCGACATTGTTGGTTACTCGTCACCAACTGGTCACATGATAGAGCGATTACCATGCATGTGACCTTAAACTACACATGTATCATCTAAACTCCGAAATGAACATTCTTACTGCGCTAGAAAACTTAAGTCCATACTCCCTCTAATCCTTGCTCTCCCTATAATCACCAAAATGATGCATACATGCGTCACTAGCTAGGGCCAACCGATTCCACATGACACATATGTGGTGAGCAACCTACAAGTTTTTGGCAGTATAGTGATGTGGCATATGTGGTGAGCAGGCACTAATAGAAAAAGGCCCATTTGTCCCAGTTCTAGAGGGCCTTTAGTCCCGGTTCTGAAACCGGGACTAAAGGGTCTGTACTAAAGGGCCCCCTTTTAGTGCCAGTTCTTATACGAACCGGGACTAAATGCCCTCCACGTGGTCGCTGACTGGAGGTCCACCTTTAGTCCCGGTTGGTAACACCAGCCGGTACTAAAGGAATTTTTTTTAACTTTTTCCTGATTTTTAAATTTCTGAATTATTTTAACCTCTAATCTCTAATCACCCCTCATCACTGCTCAATTTAACCTCTAATATTTAATCACCCCTCATCATTCCAAATCATCTAACTTGTCGGACGGTCACCCATCCTCTCACTACCGCACCGCAGCCTGAGCACGCTTAACTTCCAGGTTCTATTCTCCTCGTTTCCAAGTCTGGACTTGTTGTTTTACTGACAATAGTAAGATGTCAATCCTATTAACCCTCAGGAGTTTATCTTGAGCATGAAGTCACACATTTCACTGTTTGAGTTTGAAACCATTGTCCTAAAAACAATAATTATTTAGTAACACCAATATTTCATTAGTAGAAAAGGGGGCAAAGGTCCAGGCCGGGTCAGCCCATTAGTCCCGGTTCAGTCCAGAATCGGGACCCATGGGGGCATTGGACCCGGTTCGTGAGCCCCGGGGGCCGGCCGGGCCACGTGGGCCATTGGTCCCGGTTCGTCTGGACCTTTTGGTCCCGGTTGGTGGGACGAACCGGGACCAATGGACCTCGCTCTGACTCACCACCATTGGTCCCGGTTGGTGGCTTGAACCCACCAAAGGCTGCCCTTTAGTCCCGGTTCATGCCACCAACCGGGACCAATGAGGTGCCTATATATACCCCCTCGTGTAAGAGCAAAGCACACTGCTCTGTTTTTTCTGGCCGCAGAGGGGGAGAGGGCTTGGTGGTGCTCTAGCTCACCTCCTATGCACACAAGGTGTTCGATGGAATGCCCGAGGCACACTACCTAAGCTTTCTCCTCTCCAAGCTCGACCTCCAATCTCCATTTTCCTCAATATTTGTCTAGGTTTAGCGATCCGTCATGCCCCGTCCCCGTCTTCACCGCCGTCGATCACCCGCGCCGATCTCATCGCCGGCACCACCGTGGTGAGCCTCTTGTTCTTATCTTCTTTCTGAAAGGAAAATATTCTTACTTGTATGTTTAGATAGATACTTGTATTATTTTCTTACTTTTATTATTGCATCTTATATAGTGCGATGGTTTTGGTATCCGCCCCGTCGGCCCTAAATCTGCCTATGATTCGATGTGGTATATATTATCTTTATAACTATTGGTTCATTTATTGTTTATGAAAATTATGCCACCAACTTGACATTGATTTTATTTATCTTGGAGGTATGTGAACCGGAAATTCCAACCGACCCTATTGTCGAGAGGTTAAATTTAGTTGAAGAAGAAAACAATTTCTTGAAGGAAAAAATAAAAAAAATTGAGGAGGAGAAGATGATATTAGAGTTGCATGTTGCGGATGTCGTCGATGATCACAAGATCAAGATGGATGCAATGCGCTTGAAGATTAGAAAGATTAGAAAATATGCCATTCATACCGAGGGCTTGGTATCATTATGCCGTTGGATCAATTGTTACCTTGGTTGCGATTATGATCGCATTTGTTTTTGCATTGAAATGTTTTACATAGTTTCAATGTATGGTTTAATTAATTAGATGCTCTGGAGAGCTATATGTTGTTAGATGAGAACTATGTATGTACTTTGGTTTTAATGTGATGATGAACTTCTATTAATTTGGTCACTTATTTATCTATTCATGATGTTCTCAGAATGGTTTTTGACACACTTAATTATATATAATGCACGCAGATGAACCGGCAATGGATGTATAAAGTGATGCATACACCTCCGAGTACATTAAGGGCATGCATGAGTTTCTCAAGCGGCCGAGGCAAACAAGCAGAATGGTTTTATGTGTTGTCCATGCATTAAATGTGGGAATACGATGTCTTACTCTAACCGGAAAATCCTTCACACCCACCTGCTTTACAAGGGTTTCATGCCACACTATAATGTTTGGACGAGGCACGGAGAAATAGGGGTTATGATGGAAGATGGCGAAGAAGAAGAGTACGATGACAACTATGTGCCCCCTGAATACGGTGATGCTGCAACGGGGGCAGCTGGTGAAGATCAAGAGGAACCAGACGATGTGCCCAATGATGCTACAATGGGTGAAGCTGCTGAAGATCAAGAGGAACCAGATGATGTGCCCGATGATGATGATCTCTGCCGGGTCATTGTCAATGCAAAGACGCAATGTGAAAGTCAAAAGGAGAAGCTAAAGTTCGATCGCATGTTAGAGGATCACAAAAAAGGGTTGTACCCCAATTGCGAAGATGGCAACACAAATCTCGATACCGTACTGGAATTGCTGCAGTGGAAGGCAGAGAATGCTGTGCTTGACAAAGGATTTGAGAAGCTACTAAAAATATTGAAGAAGAAGCTTCCAAAGGATAACGAATTGCCCGACAGTACATACGCAGCAAAGAAGGTCGTATGCCCTCTAGGATTGGAGGTGCAGAAGATACATGCATGCCCTAATGATCGTGCATCCTCTATCATGGTGCATACAAGGATCTGAACGCATGCCCGGTATGCGGTGCATTGCGGTATAAGATCGCACGAGATGACCTCGCCGATGTTGACGGCGAGCCCCCGTGAAGAGGGTTCTCGAAGGTGATGTGGTATGCTCCTATAATACCACGGTTGAAACGTCTGCTCGTAAACGGAGAGCATGCCAAGTTGATGCGATGGCACAAAGGAGGACCGTAAGAAAGACGGGAAGTTGAGAGAACTCACGACGGGTCGCAGTGGAGAAAAATCGAGAGAAAGTACTGGGATGAGTTTGCAAAGGACCCAAGGAACGTATGGTTTGCTTTAAGCGCGGATGGCATTAATCCCTTCGTGGAGCAGAGCAGCAATCACAAAGACTGCCCGTGACTCTATGTATGTATAACCTTCCTCCTTGGATGTGCATGAAGCGGAAGTTCATTATGATGCCGCTTCTCATCCAAGGCCCTAAGCAACCCGGCAACGACATTGATGTGTACCTAAGGCCATTAGTTGAAGAACTTTTACAGCTGTGGAATGGAAACGGTGTACGTACGTGGGATGAGCACATATAGGAGGAATTTAACCTAAAGGCGTTGCTGTTCGTGACCATCAACGATTGGCCCGCTCTCAGTAACCTTTCAGGACAGACAAACAAGGGATACCACGCATGCACGCACTGTTTAGATGACACTGAAAGTATATACCTGGACAAATGCAGGAAGAATGTGTACCTGGGCCATCGTCGATTTCTTCCGACCAACCATCAATGTCGAAAGAAAGGCAAGCATTTCAAAGGCGAGGCAAATCACCGGAAGAAGCCCGCCATGCGTACCGGTGATCACGTACTTGCTATGGTCATTGATTTACACGTGATCTTTGGAAAGGGTCCCGACGCACTAGCTGTTCCAAATGACGCTGAGGGACACGCACCCATGTGGAAGAAGAAATCTATATTTTGGGACCTACCCTACTAGAAAGACCTAGAGGTCCGCTCTTCAATCGACGTGATGCACGTGACGAAGAACCTTTGCGTGAACCAGCTAGGCTTCTTGGGCGTGTATGGAAAGACAAAAGATACACCTGAGGCATGGGAGGACCTGCAACGTTTGTACGAAAAGGACGACATGCCTCCGAAGCAGTATGAAGGTCCTGCCAGCTACGCTCTTATGAAAGAAGAGAAAGAAATCTTCTTTGAATGCCTGCTCAGTATGAAGGTTCCGACTGGCTTCTCGTTGAATATAAAGGGAATAATAAATATGCCGTAGAAAAAGTTCCGTAACCTAAAGTCTCATGATCGCCACGTGATTATGACGCAACTGCTTCAGCTTGCATTGAGGGGCTTCTACCGAAAAACGTCCGATTAGCCATTGTGAAGCTATGTGCATTCCTCAATGCAATCTCTCGTAAGGTTATCGATCCGTAAACCGCATCAAGGCTAAGGAGTTATGTGGCGCAATGTCTTGTCGGGCCGAGCTGGTGTTCCCACCATCCTTCTTCAATATCATGACGCACGTCCTAGTTCATCTAGTCGACGAGATTGTCACTCTGGGCCCGTATTTCTACACAATATGTTCCCCTTTGAGAGGTTCATCGGAGTCCTAAATAAATATGTCCTTAACCACGCTAGGCCAGAAGGAACCATCTCCATGGGCCATCAAATAGAGGATGTCATCGGGTTTTGTGTTGACTTCATTCCTGGCCTTAAGAAGATAGGTCTCCTTAAATCGCGGTATGAGGGGAGACTGACTGGAAAAGGCATGCTTGGAAGGGACTCAATAATATGCAGGGACGGATATTCTTTGTCTCAAGCACACTACACAGCTTCTACGTAACTCTACCTTGGTGACCCCGTATGTCGATGAACACAAGAACAGTCTACGCTCCAAACACCCGGAGCAGTGCGACGACTGGATTACATGTGAACACATCAGGACTTTCAGCAGTTGGTTGGAAACACATCTCAGAGGTGACAAAACTGTTTGTGATGAGCTGTAGTTGTTGACCAGGGGACCATCTTTGACTGTATTGATTTACAAAGGATACGAGATAAATGGGAATACATTTTACACGATTGACCAAGATCAAAAGAGCACCAACCAAAACAGCGGTGTCCGCTTTGATGCAACAACCGAGAGGGGAAAGGACACAAATTATGGTTACATAGTGGACATATGGGAACTTGACTACGAACATGATTTTAAGGTCCCTTTGTTTAAGTGCAAACGGGTCAATCTGTCAGGAGGCGGGTATGTGGACCCACAAAGACGGAATGACAACAATGGATCTGAAAAATCTTGGGTACACTGACGAACCGTTCGTCCTAGCCAATGATGTGGCACAGGTTATCTATGTGAAGGACATGTCTACTAGACCGAGAAAAAGAAAAGATAAGGAAGCGAATACATCATACGATGAGCCAAAGCGCCACATAGTTCTTTTCAGAAAAAGGGACATCGTGGGAGTGGAGGGCAAGATGTACATGTCTGAAGATTATGAAAAGTTTCATGAAATTCCTCCCTTCAAAGTCAAGGCTGACCCCAGCATCCTGATAAACAATGAAGATTATCCATGGTTACGACGCAATAAGCAAATGACACAAGCAAAGAAAAAGTGAAGACTTTCTCCCGCAACTATTATGATGATACCATGCCAACTTTGTAACAGACGAGTATGATACCATTGTCTGTTTTGTACATGCACATGCTATGTGGGTGAACTTATGATACCATGCCAACTTTCAACTTTTTCAGAGTTCATTTGAAATGCTTTAATGTCTTATGGTTCGGCCCTCGTAAATACCATTAATCCCGGTTCGCTCCTTGTCAACTATGTTCTCACCAAGAACACTCTCAAGAGGGCAGCCACGTGGGCCATTGGTCCCGGTTCGTCTGGACCTTTTGGTCCCGATTCCACGCACGAACCGTGACCAATGCGCCTCGCCCCTGGCCCATGACCATTAGTCCCGGTTTGTGCCACAAACCGAGACTAAAGGGTTGGTCCTTGTTTCGCTCAGAGTTTAGTCCCAGCTCGCCAACCGAAGGGCGCTCACACCGGTTTATAAGCCCGTCCCTCTCTGCCTTGTTGAGCTCCTCTCAAAGTAAAAATAGATGCCCCTACACAGGGAATTTGACCTAAATTCATAGTGAATTTCTCTGAAATTCATAGAAATTTACTATGAATTTAGGTTGAATTTTCTCTATAGGCGCATCTATGTTCATTTTTTTAGTAAAGTTAATCACAAACTTGTGATTCACACAAATTTCAAAGAATTCAAATTTTAACTATTCAAATTTGAAAACTAATGGCACTAACAGAAAATTTATAATTTTTCTAAAACTAATGGCACTAACAGAAAGTTTATAATTTTGCTGACCTAAAAGCAAAAAGAATTAAAAAATAAAGCAAAAAACAAAAGAAAAATAAATAATGCAGAAAACAAAACAAAAAAACTAGAAAAAAAATAAAATAGCAACAATAACTATTTTGTTGTAATTATAAAAAAAATATTATAAATAAATCAAAAAATTAAACAAAAAAATCTGTTTTCAAATTTGAAAACTAATGGCACTAACAGAAAGTTTATAATTTTTCTAAAACTAAAATCAAAAAAGAATTAAAAATTAAAGCAAAAAACAAAAGAAAATAAATAATGCAGAAAACAAAACAAAAAAACTAGAAAAATAAATAAATATAGCAACAATAAGTATTTTGTTGTAAGTAGAAACAAAATAAAATAATAAAGCAAGAAAGAAAACAAAAAAACAAAAAAAGTGTTTTCAAATTTGAAAACTAATGGCACTAACAGAAAGTTTATAACTTTTCTAAAACTAAAAGCAAAAAAATTTAAAAATAAAGAAAAAAACAAAAGAAAATAAATAATGCAGAAACTAAAACAAAAAAACTGGAAAAAAATAAAATAGCAACAATAAGTAAAGAAAAAAAAAGTGCCTCCTACTGGGCCCCCACGGCCTGAATACGACTAGAAACCCTACCATGAGCCAGGATTCAGGCCCTCAGGAGGCCCAAGAGGGCCCACAGCAGATAAGTGACTTTAGGCCCGTAAGCTCAAGATTTGAGAGGAGCTCGAAGTGGTCAGGTAGCAGCGCTTATAAACCACCTGTCGAGCCCTCTCGGCCATGGTGGGACTAAACATCCCACCGCACCGCGCCAGCTTCCAAAGGCCTTTGGTCGGTTGGTGGCACCAACCGGGACTAAAGTAGCATTGGTCCCGGTTTGTGGCACGAACTGACCATGCTTTAGTCCCTTGGTGCCACCAACCGACCAAAGGCCTCTTCAAGACCACTGCCACCAACCGACCAAAGGTCGCCGCTTCCCGCCCTTTGGGCTGCTGAAAAGAGGTTTGGTCCCGGTTGGTGGCACCAACCGACTAAAGGGCATTGGTCCCGGTTTGTGCCACGAACCGACCAAAGCTTTTATATATAAGCAACACTTGGGAAATTTTCAGATTTCCCTCGCTTTGTTCTCCCACGCCGCCAGATCGCCTGCTCACTGTCGCCGCTCCTCGTCGCCGCCTGCCGCCTGCCCGTGCTCGCTGTCGCCGCCGCTCCTCGTCGTCGCCGCCTCGCCTTGCCCCATCCCACCTCGCCCATGGCGCCTCGCCGCCCCACCGTCGCCTCGAGCTCCCACACATGGCGCCTCGAGCCCCTCACACGTGCTCGCTGTCGCCTCCTGCTCCTCGCCGCCTCGCCCCCCTGCCCGTCTGCCCCGCCTCACGCCCGGGCGCCTCGTGAGCCGCCGCCCCGACTCTGTTTTTTTATTAGTTTAATTTTTTGTTCATATATATATAATGTATATGTGTATGTATGTGGCTATATGTTTTTGTTCATATGTGGCTATATGTTTTTTTATTAGTTTAATTTTTTTCTTCAAATGTGATGTATATGTGTACGTGGCTATAATGTATATGTGTATGTGATGTATATGTGTATGTGGCTAGAATATGCTAATTAAATATATATGTCAAAAATGTTTTTTTGTTCATAGAAAGTTTTTGTTCATATATAGAAAGTTTTTATATATGAGAATGGATATATATTCGATATATATGAGAAATGATGATCCATGGAAAAGTTTTATATATACAAAAGTTATAATTTTAGAAAAGTTTTATATATCTAGCTAGGAAGGAAGAAGAAGAAGAAAAGAAGGATAGGAAAGAAGAAAATAAGAAGAGGAAAGAAAGAAGAAGAGGAGAAATAAATAAGAAGAGGAAAAAAGAAAGAAAAGGAAGAGGAGAAGAAGAAAGGAATAGAGGAGAAGAAGAAAAAATAGAAATTTTTCTATTTTTTCTTCTTCTCCTCTATTCCTGTGTTCTTCTCCTCTTTTTTTTTCTTCTTTTTTCTTCGGTCTTCCTCTATTCCTTTCTTCTTCTCCTCTTTTATTTCTTCTTCGCTTTTCTTATGTTTTATCGGGTCTGTCGTCATTCATATACCCCTCCCGATAACTTCAACACGAGGGGTCGATATACCCTCCCCGATAATATTATTTTCCCATGTACGTATGTCGTGGTCGATATAAACTCCCGATAACTTCAACACGTGGGCGCCGATATACCCTCCCTATAACTTCAACACGAGGGGGGGGGGGTCGATATACCCCCTCCCGACAACTTCAACACGTGGGGGGGGGGGGTCGATATACCTCCTCCCCGTTACTATTATTTTCCCATGTACATATGCCGTCGTTGTCGATATAAACCCCTCCGGATAACTTCAACACGTGGGGGGGGGGTCGATATACCCCCTCCCGATAACTTCAACACGTGAGGGGGGGGGTCGATATACCCCCTCCCCGATAATATTATTTTCCCAGGTACGTATGTCGTCGTTGTCGATATAAACCCCTCCCGATAACTTCAACACGTGGGGGGGGGGTCGATATACCCCCTCCCGATAACTTCAACACGTGGGGGGGGGGAGGGTCGATATACCCCCTCCCCAATAACATTATTTTCCCGTGTATGTATCTCGTCGTTGTCGATATTACCCCCTTGAAGCGTTGTCGAGGCCACCCCAAACCCTAGAGAAGTAGCGTCGAGGCCACTAATTAATATGATTCCTTACTGTGATTAGCTAGCTAGTTCTACGTTTGCCACTAGCTAATATATCCATCTGTCATGTTTGAATAATAATTGCCATGTTGTAATTATTTGTAGAAACTACGGACACCCCCCGAGACGAAGCACAAGAAGCGTTGTTGGGGGACATAATCGCACAAGGAAGTGATGCCGTCTGCTCGTTGTTTCTCAACGACACCGATGGTCTGGAAGGAGAGGGTGAAGAAGCAGCTGCCTATGATTATGATGGCTCCGGTAACCCAATGCCGGTGCAAGAAGGAGACCGTGAGGACGGCTCCAGTGACCCAATGACGGTGCAAGAAGGAGACCGTGAAGACGGCTCCGGTGACCGAACCGAGTCCGGCCAGGTATATATATTAGGTAAGCCGGTGCTGACTAGCTAATTGATGCATTCATTGTTTTGGTATGTACACATATTAATTAACTCTCGCCTTTGTTCTTTTTTCTAGCCCTCCGGATCGAGCACAACTTCGGTAAAGAGACGAGGCCCGAAGAAAAAGTTGAGCTCGGATGAAAGGTTTGAGATCATAGCAATCGCGCGCGACGGTCAACCGATTGAACCCATCCGGACAAAGAACGCATTTGTTGCTCAGTGCGGGGTTCTAGTTAGGGACAAGATCCCGATAAGCATCCACCAATGGTATAAGCCTAAGAACGAAGACCCTGAGGTGTCTTATGTCAATGATATGAAGAAAAATGACCTTTGGACTGAGCTGAAGTCAAATTTCACCCTACCGCCAGAGGATGATCCGGAGAAGCCAGTTAAAGAGCAATTAATCAAGTCTTTTGCTCTTAAGAAGATGGCAGACCTATTCAGGAGGTGGAAGAAAGACCTGAATACGTTTGTCGACAAAAAAGAGACACCAGAATTCAAGGGCAAATATGAGAAGATCAGAGATCACTGGTCCGCATTTGTGGCCCACAAGACATCGGAAAAGAGTAAGAAGATGTCGGCGACAAACAAGCAAAATGCTACAAAGAAGAAGCTTCACCATCGCACAGGGTTAGGTGGCTACCTCGAAGCCCGGCCTAAGTGGGCCAAGGCTGAGAATGATCTGGTTGATAAAGGGATCAAACCAGAGACAAGGAACTGGCCAGACCGTTGCCGGACTTGGTTCTTCGGGGCTGGCGGAACCTTGGACCCTGTATCAGGGAAGTGCATTTGGACGGACGAGCAATTGGAAATACCAGTCAAGAGGCTTCAGCACTATATCGATGCAGCGCAGCAAGGGACGTTCGTTCCAGACAGAGAGAACGACGAGCTCACAATGGCCCTCGGGAATCCTGAGCACCCTGGACGGACACGAGGCACGCCAGGCTCCGTTCCGTGGAATGCTGGTTTTCCGGACGCAGGCGGTTACAAATGCCAGGAGAGGAGGAAAAAGTGCAGCAGACCCAACTGCATGCGCTGCACGTAAGGGTACAAGCTGGCAGCGAGGAACGAGAAGCAAATCGCAGCAAACGAACTGCCGAAGCTTCCCCTGAAGCTACCCCGCCATCTCAGCGGAGAAGCAACGTGGCTTCCACCGAGCTGCTTCAGCCGGAGCATGTCTTGACGGCTCGTGCCAGCTATCCCGTGGACGCTATCACGGAGTCTCAAAATTGCCACATTATGACGCAATGGATGAATTTGAAGGTCAAGGCGACTGTTGGCTCTATTTATCCTACTAAACCCGGCGCAACTTTTCACTGCTGGCCGATTCCAGAAGGATATGCTAGGGTGATGGTGGATGAAATAACGAAGGGATTTGGGGACCTCCAGCTTGACCACCCTACCGGTGAAGGGGAGACTAGGCTGGGTTCTGCTCGGAAGACTCCATGCCTATGGCGGAAGGAGCTCATCAACCTTCTGAACTGGACGCCTCCGCCTCCTCCTCCTCCTCCTGCGAGTCAGGGCACTCCGCCTCCTCCACCGCCTCCTCCTCCTCCGGCGAGTGACGATCAGGGCACTCGGCCTCCTTCTCCGGCGCGTGGTGGCACTCCGCCTGCGCCGGCGCGCCCGAGCAGCCAGTAGCCTCCTCCTTCTCTGCCTCGCCAGCAAGGGTGGAAGAGACCCGCCGCCGCCCCGGCTGCTCCGGCGCGTCGTAGTCCTTCTCCTCCGCCTCGTAAGCAACATGAAAGAAGACAGCCGCAGCCGCTCAAGTACGCTCGGCGTCTAGCAGTACAGCCAGAGGCGGGAGGCATCTGATACGGTCCACCTCTCAAGCCTCTAGAGAAGTTACCGTACGAGAGGACCGAGGAGGAAAATGCGAAGATCGTGCGGACCGAAGTGAAGGACTTCTTTGAAGGGTTGAAAGCAAAGAGACATCCACCTCCGGAGGAGAAGGTAGATCCGTGAAAGCAAAGCGCACTATCGATGCCCTGAGGAAACCACCAAAGTCTCCGCCGAAAACCAACTATGAGCGCATTACTCAAAAGGCATATGAAGAAGCGTCGCGGTCGGGAAGTACTGTCAGTGATCAAAGGTTAAAAGAACGACGAGCAGCTGGGAAAAAATTGCCCAGCTCGGCGAACAAGCGAACCAATCGTGCCCCCCGCTCAATGTGTCTAGCGACATCGTGGCTAATGCTCCAGGGACGGTGCCCGGTTATAGCAATCTTGGAGATTACCTGCCTGACGATGTAAATTTTGATTTCATGGAGGTGGTCGAACACAGATACGAGTACGGGAAGCCTCTCGTCAAAGATGAAAAATCTCTAACAACAATGATGCGAAGATTCCATATTTGGTATATGAAAACCTGTAGAGAATCTGGGGGGACGAATACTTTGTATCTGAGAATTAAAGAGGAGCACGACCTCGTTGGAACTGATATGTTGCCTATTCCATTTGAGGAGTTCTTCGAGTTCTTCAATCAAAAGTCCCTCGATAAATTAACGGTCTTTTGCTACTGTCTGTAAGTACTATTTCTCTCATTAAGTCTCTATATATAGCTCAGCTCCTTCATTGCATGTATTTGTAATTAATTATCCTCACTATATTATGCAGATTGAAGAATGTCGAGTGCAAAAAACAAGAAATGTATGATATTGGGTTCATTAACACAAATATCATAGATGAAATTCAGATTAAAAAGCACGTCGAAGAGGCCGAGGCCAACTTGCTACAATCGTTGATCAAAAATCAAAACAAAGGTACCATACTCTTTCCTTACAACTTCAAGTGAGTGTTACTGTCGTGTGCATATTCGGTTTCCCTAATTACTCGAGCGAGGTTATAGTAATGTAATTGATGAGTTATGCATGCGTGCGCAGATTTCATTATGTTCTTCTGAAGATTAAGCTTGAGCGGGGACTAGTAACCGTCTTAGACTCGAGACGAAAAGATCCCGAAACCTATGCGGACATGACTAAATTGCTCAACAAGTAAGTTCAATCGATCATTATCGCACCATATCGGCAACTTTTTGTTCATTTCCTGATATCTCAAGTAATAATAATTATTTTCTTTGTCTTGCAGGGTTTGGAAACAGTTCACCGCAGAAGCTCGGGACTGCCGAAGGAGCTGCGATATACATACCAAAGTAAGTACTACTAGCTAGCTAGTTGCGCGCATCTCCTGTTGATTCTATAGCTATACTTTCATCAATGCCATTTATAATGCTTCATTATCAGTTTGATTGACCTCTATTTCTCGTAAAGTGCTTGTGGCAGGAACAAGGAAATAATTACTGTGGATACTACGTAAAGCGAAGTTCATCTACAACGCGACTTTGAAAAATAAGCGGGGCTACTCTAAAAGACAATATGAAGTGCATAAGCAATAATATTCACAATTTCATTTTATTACACCATCATTTCTGTTGAGTTTCATTCATATATATGTATTAACCCCCTTCTTCAAATTAGACATGGCAGATGCGGAATGAACTCATACGACAAGATCACATGAAAGCAATTCAAGAGGAATTGGCGAGATTCTTTCTTGACCACGTCATCAATAAAGTAGGAGAATACCATGTGGAAGTTGATTTCAAATGCTAGGGGATTGTAAGAGATCTTACATATTGTATATGTATGTAGCGAGTAGCGCCGGATAGATAATACGAAAACTTGTTGTTCGACCAATCTCTCGGAGAAGGAGAGGTCGGTCGATCGATCACTTCTCTCGGTATGCATGACAAACTTCTGTACTTAATGGTTTCCTTCATTTTTCTTACTAGCTAGCGTGTCGAGGGCCTCTCTATGTATAGTACGTAGCGTCGACCTGGCACGTACGTAAGAGAGGACACTTCTCTCTATTAATTAGCTAGCTAACACAATATATGAAACACCTAAATGAACCCCCCAAAACCCCCAACTCCCCCCCCTTAAAAAAACAAAAATCACAGCCCCTGAAATGTTGACGCGTGGATGCCTATTGGTCCCGGTTGGTGCCATCAATCGGGACCAAAGGCCCTCTCATGGGCTCACAAGATCAAGCCATGAGGAGGTTTGCCCATCTGTCCGGTTCCTGACTAAAGGGCCAGGGCATTAGTAACGACCCTTTAGTCCCGGTTCAGGAACCGGGACAAAAGGCCCTTACCAACCGGGTCTAATGGTGGTTTATCTACTAGTGTTCCTTGAATAAGTAGTTTGACCACAGTTTGACCAAAGTTTGACCAGAGTTGACCAAAATTCAAAAAAACTGAAATAATTATTTAGTAACACTAATATTTCTTGAATAAGTAGTTTGACCATTGTTTGACCATAGTTTGACCATAGTTTGACCAGATTTGAACAAAATTCAAAAAAACTGAAATAATTATTTAGTAACACTAATATTCTTGACTAATTATTTAGTAACACTAATACTTCTTGAATAAGTAGTTTGACCATAGTTTGACCAGATTTAACAAAAAATATAAAAAACTAAAATTTGAGCATAACTTTTTTTTCCTTTTATAATTTGAGGATTCTAAAAATTTGCAAACAGGTTGTAGGAGGTCAAAATCGGATGGTAGAGTTTGAGACATGAACCCCTTTAGTCCCAATTCGTGTCTCAAACCGAGACTAAATGTCTCATTTGAACAGGGACTAATGGTTTTAGTCGCTTGAACCGGGACTAATGCTCACATTAGTCCCGGTTCATAATGCAACCAGGACTAATGTGATTATTGAGCTGTGACCAAAGCCTTTTTTTTCTACTAGTGAGGCTCAAAACACTAGGACCAACCGATGCAAACTCTCAAAACATAGAAGGGCATGGCACGTGCCACCGGCCGGTCGGGTGGTGAGAAGATGGAGTCCACAAAGTCATTGACCTGGAGAGATCTAAAATAACAGTAAGACAACATATAGGTGTCGTAAAATTAAGAGCGATGGCATGTATATTATGGGAATATTATGGGAGCGACTAGCACTCAGTCGACAGAAAATTAACTAATTAAAGTTGTTCATAAATAACTAAAAACATATTCAGCATGGTGTTATAAGAAATTCTTCATCTATTGCAAAAACAAATTGTAGTGTTTTAGAGCTCAAAAATAAAATCTTACAGGAATTTCAATGGTACTTGGTGTCCAATGATTTACTAAACCTCCACCATGCCATTGTGAAAATTCTAAACCAACGGACTATTACGGGGTTTGTTCGTTAACTAGAGGCTGATTGGTTTGCTACCAATATTTGGCAACCCAAATTTGACAAAATCAAAAGTTGCCAATATTTGACAACATTTTACGTGATTGAAAACGAAAATTGATATGCAATCAATCTCTAGCTAACATTTAACAGTTGCCAAAAT
The DNA here is from genome assembly GCA_021605145.1 of Aegilops bicornis. NCBI lineage: Eukaryota > Viridiplantae > Streptophyta > Magnoliopsida > Poales > Poaceae > Aegilops > Aegilops bicornis. The sequence continues at coordinate 561,136,421 of CM038673.1, read as the reverse complement.
TTGACTTGCCAATTTTTAGGATCAAACCAATTAACCTCCTAATCTCCACCATCAAAAGTTGCCAAAATTTGGTAACCTTTTGTTTGATTGGCAACGAAAATCGGTACGCAACCAATCTCTAGCCAACATTTAACAGTTGCCAAAATTTGGCATACCAATTTTTGGCATCAAATCAATTAGCCTCTTAATCTCCACCCCCAACCCGTTGTGTGATTGGCCACGAAAATTGGTATGCAACCAATCTCTATCCAACATTTAACAGTTGGGATGCCAATTTTTGACCTCGAACCAATTAACTTCTTATACTCTACCCCCATTTTTTTTGTGGTTGACAACGAAAATTAATATGAAACGAATCTCTACCCAACATTTAATAGTTGCCAAAATTTGGCATTGCCAATTTTTGACATCAAACTAATTAGCTTCCTAATCTCCACCCTCCTCCCAATTTTCAGGGGGTGTGGGCCCCTCGTCATTCTTTCTTCCAATCAATGGCTTCCAATCAGAAGGTCCTTGCCAGTCACTTTATAAACCCCCGACGACCGTCCACTAGCAGCACCACCTCGTCGGTGAGCAAGCTAGCTAAACCTCCGGCCGAGACGATGGATATCTCACTACCCCTCCTCCTAGCCAGCATCCTCATCCCCGTCGTCTCGTACCTGCTGGTGACGAAGCGCAGCACCGAGGAAGGGCGGCTGAAGCTGCCACCGGGCCCGACGCGGGTGCCGGTGCTCGGCAACCTGCACCAACTGGGCCCTCTACCGCATCGCAACCTGCGCGACCTGGCCGGGCGGCACGGCCCCGTCATGCTACTCCGCCTCGGCGCGGTAACGACGGTGGTGGTCTCGTCCGCGGCTGCGGCGCGCGACGTCATGAAGGCCCACGACGCCGACTGTTGCAGCCGCCCCGCGTCGCCGGGCCCCGCGCGGCTCTCCTACGGGCGCAAGAGCGTCTCCTTCTCGCCATACGGCGCCTACTGGCGCGACATGCGCGGACTCTTCGCCGCGGAGCTCCTCGGCGCGCGCGGCGTCGGAGCCGCCTGGGCCGCACGGCGGGAGCAGGTGGACAGGCTCATGGCCGCCCTGGGCGACGCTGCGGGGCCAGTGTCGTTGGACGAGCACGTGTTCCGTGTCGCCGACGGCGTCATCGCCACGGTGGCGTACGGGAGCGTGTACGGCGCGGAGGCGTTCGCGGGCAAGTACGAGCGGTTCCAGCACGTGCTACAGGAGGCCGTGGACATGTCGGCCAGCTTCTCCGCCGAGGACTTCTTCCCCAACGCCGCCGGCCGCCTCCTCGACCGGCTCGCCGGCATCGTCGCGCGCCGGGATAGGATCTTCAGAGACCTCGACGGCTTCTTCGAGGCAGTGCTAGAGCAGCACCTGGACCCCGCGCGCCCCAAGCTGGAGAGCGGCGGCTGCGACCTGGTGGACGCCCTTGTCAGAATCTGCGATGAGCACGGCTTCACGAGGGACCACGTCAAGGCTGTCCTCCTGGACGCGTTCATTGGCGGCGTCGACACGAGCTCCGTGACGATCCTGTGGGCGATGTCGGAGCTGATCCGGAAGCCGCAGGTCCTGAAGAAAGCGCAGGAGGAGATCAGGGCCGCGGTCGCCGGCAACGAGCAGCGGGTGCAGCCGGACGACCTTTCGAAGCTGACCTACCTAAAGATGGTCGTCAAAGAGACCCTGCGGCTGCACCCGCCGATTACGCTGCTTCTGCCGCGGGAGACGCTGCGGCGGGTGGAGATCGGCGGCTACGACGTGCCGGCGGGGTCGCGGGTGCTCGTGAACGCGTGGGCTATCGGGAGGGACCCCGCGAGCTGGGGGCAGGACGCGGAGGAGTTCGAGCCGGAGAGGTTCGAGGCCGGCGGGAGGCACGGCAAGGTGGACTTCCGCGGCGCTCACTTGGAGCTGATGCCGTTCGGCGCCGGCCGGCGAATGTGCCCCGCACTGGCCATGGGGGTGGCGAACGTGGAGTTCACGTTGGCCAACATGTTGTACGGCTTCGAGTGGGAGCTGCCGGAGGGGACGTTGGCCGAGAAGGTGAGCATGGAGGAGGCCGGTAGGCTGACCATCCACCGCAAGACGCCGCTGGTGCTCGTGCCTACCCCATACGTAGTGTGACAAGCTCTGCTGCTCTGGTAGTGGTATATCGAGTTTATACATCTGGCAAATATATCTTGAGTGAACTTAGCTGAACAAATGAAGAAAATTGATACATTCTCGCGTCTTGGACTGGTAACATGAATCAGTCTTATTTATGTTTTGAGTTCCAGCACAAATTTGCTCTGAGTTTATACATTGGGTCTTGTGAGTAAAGTTGAAATATAATGGGACTATGATTGATTCGAAACAGACGAAAAAAGAATGGGACTGACTATGTGTCAGTCCATTGAAATCCCAATTTGGATCGGTCAGTCGTTTTCCGCCCTTGATCTCTGATCTAACGGCTGCTAAGTCATTTCCCACCTCCCAATGTTTTCTTCCTCCGGATGCACATCTTCTTTCAACCGTCCCCACGGACCACCGGCCGAATCGCCAGCCAGCACCGCCCGCATCCGGCGGTGCTCCTGCAGCCTCGCCGCCACGCCCTCCCCGAAACCTCCTCCCACCGTCGTGCTACCAACGCCCCGATCATCCCTCTAGCCCCGGTGCCGATGAGATTTTCTTTGGACAAACTTGCACCGCCGCCGTGCTGCCGGCTTCGGTGCTGATTTGAATTAGTCTTTTTTATGTTTTGAGTTCTAGCACAAATTTGCTCCGAGTTTATATATCGGGTCCTGTGAGTAAAGTTGAAATATAATGGGAGCATGATTGATTCGAAACAGAGGAAACAAGAATCTCCCCAAGTAGGGGCGTGTAAAATTAATATGACTCCACTAAAAGTCTAACGTCAGATTTTTTTACAATAACAAATCAAACGATTTTTACGACAATTTGTGTTTGCGGAGGATGTCAAATTTAGTTGGTAAGCATGACAAATCCGGCCCAGTTCATTTTTTTTGCCAGAAAATTGTCATGTTCATAAACTAGATTTGTCATCCTCACGCCAACTAAATTTGCATAATAAATGTTCGTTTTCCATGCTTAAATATCTAATGTCAGATTTTTAGCATTACCGAACTAATAAGGCGATATCAACATTCTTTTATGCATCAATCTATGAAAAAATAAGCTTTGCCTCTCAAAAATAGTCAACAGTTACATGGGCGTACGGTTTCTTTCACATCTCATATGCTTTTATTGTCAAGCATAAAAAAATTCAGTATGCACACATTTTGTATAATATTAAGGAATAGCCAAACAAACATGTGCATTTATATTCCGGTTGATTAGTTTTAACCATTTAGGCATCACTTTGTTGTGCTCAGGCTGCCTTCTCAAATACTTTGAAACAGAAAACAGATTTTGCCCTTTAGATCCGGATATTTTTTAATTAGCGAATAAAGAAAGTCGGATGAAGAGCAGCGGGTATCCCAAGAATTCCAAGCCATCTTTCAAATTAGTATAAAGTTTGCACATACGAATTTCCAAAGGTCGGGCTGATGCACATGCTCATGCATCCAAAAGGGACAGTTCAAAGTTGGCCCACCTATCTTCCCCTTTTCAACTCTCTCTCTCTCTCTCTCTCTCTCTCTCTCTCTCTCTCTCTCTCTCTCTACCTATCACTCCCACCCAACCCCTACCTTCAACTTGTGTAGAAATTTGAAAATTTGAAAGTAAAAAATTATATAATTTGAATTTTGGAAAGTAATTTTGTAAAATTTAAATTCCTCAGTTTAATTTTAAAAAATCAGGTTTTATAAAATTTATATTTTGAAAGGAGAGCATTCAAATTTTCGGAAGTTCAAATTTGTAAACTTGGTACTCATGGAGTCTTGTTGGGGGTGCAGGGATGGGGAGATAGGGTCACATGCACATTTGTGAGGCCCGCTCCTTTCTTCTCTACCACATGGATCAATTGTTGCTGCATTGTGCCCCTTTCCATCCAACCATGATCTCCCCTCCCCCTTCCTACGCGTGTTCGGGATGACCTTAGGCCCGGTCAACCGAAATCAATTTCCATGTTTTGAATTTAGACAATTATCTAAGTCTTATGAAATGTTATATAAGAAGATAGCCGTATGGATACCATTAGTGTCGACATTGGTGTACCGAGAAAAGCCATTGTGCTACATTGCTAATACATTTATCACAAAATTTTCTACACTGTAGTAGTAAATTTGTTTCATGATTCATTCACTAATTTGGCAGTTTAGTTAATCTTGCAAATTGTCAAATATCTAATATTAAAGGGGAGTTGTTGTTTGTAAGTCACCAAATTTGGTTTCGTCCCCCTCCTACCTCCTTGCTTTGGAATAATCTAAACCAAATCAGTATTTTTCTTGGAAACAATGCTATGCATTAACTAAATCAAATCTTACAAAAATCATGGTCTGCCTTAACTCAATAAAATCTTACCAAAACCTAAACTAAATCAAAAGTTTCATTGCCTTCCTCTACCCATACCTAAATCAAATCAAATCTTAGCAGGACTTCAACTAAGTAAAAAAGTATCCTTGCTTTCCCCTACCCATGCTCAAATCAAATAAAATCTTATCAAAATTTACAATATGGTGGGTGTAAGGTATGTCTGATACTCCATCCGTTCCTTTATATAAGGTGTATTTGTTTTTTCAAAAGTCAAACGAGTGCATGTTTGACCGAGTTTTTAGAAAAATATGTCAATATCCACAATACAAAATTTATATTATTTGATTCATCATGAAAAGTATATTCATATTTTATCTATTAGGTATTGCAAATGTTGATATTTTATTCTATAATCTTGGTCAAACATTTGAATGATTGACTTACGCGGAAACCAATACACCTTATATTTTGGAACGGAGGGAGTACGATTGGTGTTTTTTAACACAACACAGATGCTCATACATACACACATACACTCATCCCTATGAAGCACACCCTACCCCTATGAGCACCTCGGAGAGACTGAGTCTTGATGTGATTTATGTTGAACCACTACAATATGTATAACCCCGTGGAAATGCATTAGTAATTAGCTAGTAAATATAATAGCAAAGTAGCACCACGGCTCATACATGCATCCATATGTCAGCACTGGTCTTGGGTTGAGAAAAAGACGACAATGCACAAGTAGTAGGCAATGAATTGCGTCGACAATTGAGTTGGACATTGATGACCCACAAGTATAGGGGATCAATCGTAGTTCATTCGATAAGTATGAGTGTTGAACCCAATGAGAAGCATAAGAAATTGATAAGCGGTTTTAGTAAGGTATTCTATGCGAGTGTTGTAAGATAGTTTTGATAGAAAGATAACTAATAGCAATTAACAAGTAACCAAAGTAACAAGGCGCAACAAGGTGGCCCAATCCTTAATATTGCTAGGGACAAGCCGGAGACAATTCTTATAGTGACAAGACGTTCTTGAGGACACACGGGAATTCGTCAAGTTACTTTCACCATGATTCATTGACTCACGTTCATTACTTTGATAAGTTGTTATGCGGGTGGATCAGAGCTAAGGTGTTGTTGTTACTTGAATAAACAACACACTTTTGATTATCCCCCATGCAAGAATCCACAAATACAAGAGAAGAATTAAGATAAATTTAACCATAGTATGAAACATATAGATCCAAAACAACCCCTTATCGAACATCTCTTAAACTGAGGTTTAGGTTTCAGTCACTCCTGCAACCCATCATCTACAAATTAATTTCACAATGCCTTCCCCTAGACCCAAACATTTTGAAGTGTCGAGTAGTTGACAATCACACGACACCACTAGAGGAAGAACAACATAACATATCATCAAAATATTTAAAGAAAACCAACTTCACATGATTACTTATAACAAGACTTCTCCCATGTACTCAAGAACAAATAGAACTACTCACAGAGGAGATAAATAAGTGATTAACAATTTGAACATATAATCTTCTAGCAAGTAAACCAACAACTATCAACTACAAGATGTAATCAACACTACTAGCACCCCTAGGTACCAATCTGAGGTTTGATACAAAGATTGAACACAAGAGGTAAACTATGATGGAATATATCAGCAAAGAGCTTGATGATGTTACTAAGGAAATATTTGGTCTTAAATCTCAATTTTCCCATATTGAAAATTTAGTAGGCCAAATTTTGGACAAGCAAACTACGCTTATAAATAAGATGGCTTCTAAACCGAATCTTTAAATAATGATGAAGATCTTAAGGGTTTGTACATGAGATGGTGCTGGGGAAGATGTTGATGAATATGAAGCCTCCCACGATGAGAGGAGTGTTGATGATGACGATGGCTTCGTTTTCCCCCTCCCAGAGGGAAGTTTTCCCCGACAAAATCGCTCCAATGGATAGCAAAAGTGCTCGGCCTCTGGTTCCGCCTCGAGACAGTGGTGGAAGGTCCAGAAAGTCTTCTCTTTATTTTTCTAGGGTAAATAGCTTCAAATAGGAGGAGATGGGCATCAGTTGGCCTCCGTGGGGCCCATAAGCCACCTAGGTGCGCCTTGGGGGGTAGGGCGCCCCCCGTGACTTGAGGCACCACCGAGGGTCTTCTCTAGTACTTCTCTCTTCTAGTATTTTTTTATATATCCAAATTAATTCTGCGTAAATCTTTAGGTCACTTGGAGCTATGGAGAATAGCTATCTCAGCTGTAGTTTTTTCAGGCTCGGAATTCCAGCTGTCGAAAATCTCCCTCTTGTGATGTATCTTGCAGTTTAAGAGAGAAAATGCATAAGAATTGCATCAGAAAGTGGAATATAGCTCTAAAACATTATAAGTAACAGTAGAAAAACACGATGCAAAATGAACATATCAGACATCCAAGATCGAGGAGGATGAGATTCAAGTGACCAATTCCACTGAATATGATTATAATGGTAGTGTGCAGCTTCGAGTGCGAAAGCTGACTGAACTCTTATGGCTATATTAGCCTATGTGATTATGAGATCAAACACAACATAATATGATAATTTGGCTTTCTTACATGCATCGACTTACTATTTTCCAAACAAAAAGTGGATCATACCATGGAAGGACTAATTTGTTTTTTCGGAAGTTAAAATTCCAAAAGTTTAAATTTATGAAAGCTCAATGTTATTAAATTTTAATTTTCGAAATTGAGTATTTAAAAAATGTTGAAAGTTGATACTCATTTTCAAATAAAAGAAAGAGAAAATTGGCTGAAGAGTTGCGTATGGTTGGGCTGATCGCGGCCATGGTCAGACGTTGGGGAGGAAAATTGTCACACACTTTGGATTTAGACAATTAATTGAGTCTTATGAAATGCAATCTAAGCAAATATATGTATGGATACCATCACTGTCGGCATTTGTGAAGCCAATAAGAGTCGCTTGTTAGTACATTTATTCGAAAAATTTCTACGGAGTGGTACATTTATTTAATGATTTGCATCTTCTTTTTTAGAACGAATTTGCATGTTCTTTTCTGTATGATTTATTCACTAATTTGGCTATACAGTTGATCTTCCAAATTGCCGAATAAATATAATGGCAAAGTTGCACCATGACTCATACCTGCATCCATATGTCAACATTGAAGATGGTCTTGGGTCGAGGACAAGATGTCAATCCACGAGTGAACGCAGTCGACAACAACTTGAACTGACAATTGAGCTGGACAACCAGTAGGGTCGAAGAGGATCAGATGCAGGTGACCAATTCCACTGAATAGGAGTCAAATTATAATGGTAGTGTGCATTTTGGATTGCAAAAAGTCAGCTGAACTCTTAGAACTATAGTGGCCGATGTGATTTAGCTTTCTTATATTGTCTAGGGAGACATAAACAAACAAGCTAAATGGAGCACAATGCACATGCATCACACCATTACTGGTCTAGAGAAAAAGTTGATCATACAATAGGAAAACTAATTTGAATTTCTAAGAATTAAAATTTCAATAGTTCAAATTTATGAAAGTTCAATTTTTTAAAACAAAATTAATTTTTGAAAGGTAGTATTTAAAATTTTAAAGTTCAGATTTATGAAAGTTGGTACTCGGTTTTCCAGGAAAGAAGAGAAAATTGAGTGAAGAGCTATGCTAACCACACGCACTGTTAGAGGCCAGCAGGGAGGAAAATCGACACACACCCTTTGGATTTAGACAATTATTAATTGAGTTGAATGAAATGCATTCTAAGCATATATCCGTATGGATACCAGTACCATCAGCATTGGTGGAGCCGATAAGAGTCATTGTGCTACTTTGCTAGTACATTTATTTTTTGAAATTTGTCATTTATTTCATGATTTGCATGTTCTTTCACTACCAGAATAACTAGTGTTGCCCACGGCCTAATCCATGCCGATGGCCCCTGTCGGCATACATGGAGGTATCCCGACGGATACCAAAGCTGTTAGGACCCCGACTCAATGCCACACCGATCTAGCATGTAACACCTCATATCACTTTGCGGCCTCACGCACGACATTCCCACGGGTGTCGCCTTACTAGGCCCGGGACCATTTGCGCCTTTTGGCACACGTATATGATAGTGTCGCTAGCATCCATATGACAAGGAGCCCGGGCTGACATGGCTAGTCGTGAACCCAAAGTGGCACTAACTTACAGGGACATGCATGCATGACCCAAAGAACGAACGTGCGGTCATCGCCGAAAGTGAATCCAGGCTGTAGCAACTGGGCTAGCAGGACTCCGGCAAACCGGGCTGTAGCAGGCTAACAGGACTCTGGTAGACACCGCATGACATTTCCTCGAAGGGACAGACACAGAACAAAGAAGGACACATGCCGACCAGCCTAAGTGTTCCGGAGCAGTAGCGAGCTACCAAGGCTCAGTGGAAGCACTAGGAGACATTTCCCAGTAAGACAGGCTACCAAGGATAAACAACTAGATAGTCAGATCTCACACATACCAACCATTTCAATAACATACACACAATATGCTCGATATGTGCAAATACAACATGGCATCACAACATGACCCTAGGTCAAGCCGTAGGCGTAGAAAAGCCGTCGGCATATGTCTACCTATGCCGACGGGGGCCGTCAGCATAGCTCGGCTGTCGGCAACGCTGGCAATATACGTACGGTTTCCATCGGCGTAGGCTAGGCCGTCGGCATAGCGGTGGGCCCGGCTACCTGGGGGCGACGACCGTTTGACGACATCAGACCTACGCCGACGAAGCTAACAGGCGCCGTCGGCATTGACGGTGTCCTGGACGAGGGGATACTCACCACGTCGTCTCCTGATCAGTTGGATTGGGCCGAGGACCCCCATGGCCGTATACTCATGGGCCGGTCCGGACAGCTGCCGCATACAAGGAAGATTCCACAAGACTTGGCGATTAAGACAAGGACTCCTCCCCCACCGGCGTATACGGCTAGGCTCTTGTTATCCTAGGCCTCTGGTGCATTATATAAACCGAGGCCGGGCTAGTCGATAGATATATACAACAATCATACCATAGGCTAGCTTCTAGGGTTTAGCCTCTACGATCTCGTGGTAGATCAACTCTTGTAATACTCATATCATCAAGATCAATTAAGCAGGAAGTAGGGTATTACTTCCATAGAGAGGGCCCGAACCTGGGTAAACATCGTGTCCCTTGTCTCCTGTTACCATCTTCCTTAGACGCACAGTTCGGGACCCCCTACCCGAGATCCCCCAGTTTTGACACCGATATTGGTGCTTTCATTAAGAGTTCCGCTGTGTGTTCGGCAAAAGGTCGATGGCTCGCCTGCAGATCAATTGCCACTTCGGCATATTCGTCCCCAGCTCGACTGGTCATCTTGGTTCGATCAAAGACTGTGCCCTACCTCCGATCGTCATGTTCGGATGAGGGCCTTCATCAACATCAGCTCCGATCTTTATCAAGATCATGGAGGAATCATCCAGGGAGCCCGGGGGCTCAACGTCAACATTGCCCTCGGGCGACCGTGCTGTTTTTCTGGACAGCGAACTTGTGTCAGCCGCCACCGCCTTCTCAAGTGTCGTTTTAACGATTGCTTTGGTGGAATTGTGCGGAATTGAGTCTACAAAAACCATGGAAAATTTCGTCGAGTTCCGATAGAGGAATCTCAGGCAATCCGCGATATACCCGAGCCCTGTTAAATCTGGACGAGAATCTGGATGAGTTTAGGGCATGGTGTCCAGCTACTAGCTCGGACGTCCTTTGGAAGATCCAACCGTTGATCGGCTGTGGAATTCCTATATCTACCATCCCTTAAAATTTCAGCTCGATCCGACCGTCCAAACTCCGGGAACCTTCCGATTAGTGCATCACTTTTCGGATCTGTTTTCTACGCGAAAAAGAATCCGACCCGAGTTCGTCTTTTTTATGAACGGGATTTCGGAAATCCTTTTTGAAGGAAGTTTTGTATGGGGTATGGTGTTTTGTTTATGAACACATCCCACTAACTTTAAAATATTTTGAACATGATCTTCAACATCATGCTGGTGTCAAACTAGTCCGGCAATATTGCTCCACGGCCGCCGACCGGCGCTAAACACGTCGTCACTTTGTTGAGCCGAGCTCAACTTCTTCGGATCATCATCTCGGCAAGCCGAACAAGAGTTCGGCATCGGAAAGGATAAATCATCACCAACATCCCTGCCCCATGGATTACACGGAGCAGGCACACCGGCATCGCCGCACGGTCACTTCATCAAGCCGGCATTGACCACATCACGACCTGCATCGGCAGGGCCGCACTGTTGCTCCTTCGATCCAGTGTCCATCACGCCGACCTACTTCGACTCATCGGCTGACATCGAGGCTTCGACATCTCGGCTGGACCGGGGGCTTCGCCATCTCTTCATCAACCTATACTCCAGAGACTTCGGCGTCACTAGCCGACCAGCTCAAATCACGTTAGCTGGACCGAGGGCTTTGCCTTGGCGAGCCAACCTTTGCCAGAATTGCCATGCCGTCGCTTTATCACCCGTCAGGCAATGGGTGCGCGGATCGAGTCCCAATTTTGGAATCACCTTTCTTCGGATTGCTACAATAAATAAACCAGGTGCTAGTAATCCTAGTATTTTTTGCTTGTTTGGGTTCATTTTTCCCAAGGAATTATTACTCTGGCTTGTCCATCATATGTACGCATGTCTATCAAACGGTGGCCGCATTAACGACAATCGCATGATGGTTCGGTTAGTTTCCGTACATAGTCCGGCGAACGCCGCATTCGGAACTCGGACCGACCTATGAATTCAGGCTTTGCCACGCCTTTACCGCATCACGCTGACGCCCTGCATCGACATTGACTTTGGTGCTAGGCCATATTTCTTTTATTACTCACTTTGCATAAAACTATTTATTATGCAACATTTTTTTATTATTACTATTATCCCCGGTCTGCACTATTTTGTGTGCACAGGAAAATGATCCAACCGGACTATATCCTTTGGCGTCACCTCAGATGGACGGGGGGCTTCGTCAACACTTCATTACCCCATGTAGGGGACTTCGGCATCACTTTGCCGGCCTGCATTGACCATGCTATTTCACCACTTCGGAGTGCCGAGCTCTTTGCTCCGCCACCTCGCGACCGGCTTGGGGGATGGAACCTTGTCCCGCATCAAGCTCGGACCGTGTCATCAATACCGAACATATTAACCAGCTAAGTTGCCTTCATGTTCGAAGTTTTAAAATTTTAATTTATGTTCGGTTCGACCAAGCATTATACTTTTTTTTTGGAAAAAAAGTTGCTTGTAAAAAATTTCCTTGTCCAAACTTTGTTTGTGATGCACAAATTCAAATACCCCGTTTACTTGGGGGCTCCCTTGCTGGAGCTTTTCCTCTTGCATATGATTATACTTGTACGGCTTCGTACTTTGTTCGTGTATTACGCCACAATATGCACCATATTGACCTAAGTGATTTGCATGCTGGGTTGCCTTGCTCCTGTGTTTACCCCTACATTCCCGATTGTTCGGCTAGGGAGTAAAGGGAGCACCTCTGCGATTGTCACGATCGGGTCACCCGAGCCGGACCTCGACCGTGAAGCCGAAAGCTAGCGCTCTTACTGTTTTCAATTATGGCCGGCACACAACGGAACTCATGAGTACAAAAAATCTATTGCACAAGTCTCATATTAACAATGAGCACCGAAGAAAGGTATCGGTGGGAGTACTATTTTCTTCGAAGATGCCTCTTACACTTCATCAGTAATATAGCATAAGTTCCCTGAGCGCGCTTTGTCTGTTACAGCCTTATGACCTGATTGCCTGGTTATCGGAAACATCGTTGATATTCTCGACAGTGGAGTACATAACACTTTTCGGTCCTTGACCGAAGAGGGAGAAGCCGACGGTCGGTTAAGACGTGTTTAAAGTTCGGGTGAAGACAAATATGATATAAGTACTTCGGTACATACAATCATTCTTTTACCCAAGTCACTCGGGGGCTCTTAAATTTATGTGAGCTGTTTTATAATAAGTGTTCTTCTTCTTAGTCGTTGCAAAGTCCTTTTTCTATCACTCCTTTTTTCGATGCGAGTGTGCGGTCAATAGCCGGGGCGCCTAATTTCTCTCTCAAAGCCGCTAAAGTTTGCTAAACTGGCCTAACGAGAAGTACTCCGCCTTCGGTATAGGAGGTTGGAGCCATAGGCTGACCCGCTTGAAGTCTCGAGATAGGATGTGTCATGTTAAAGCACGACAAAAACACTTTTTTTTTCTAAGACCAATTTTCGATTTGGCACCGAACACTTGATCTAGTTTGGACATTAAACTTTTGAATATTTTTTGGCTTTATGAGCCTATGGCACTTTTAAACTATTTGTGTGTTTTCAGCATTAGTCTCGCAGTGCAACGCCGGACACCTTTAGGGATTCGGCAAAAACATTCTCGGATATTGCTATATATGCATCGGTTTCGAATTGTGTCTTCGGTCAATAGTTGGGTTGCCCGGCTCCTGTGCTTGCCTCCTACGTTCCGCTTTGTTCGGCTAGGTGTGCTAAGGAGAACCATCGCGATTGTGCTTCCAGCTCGCATGGTCAAGCACCTCGATGGAGAAAGCCGAAAACCGATCGTCACAATAGGCGAACTGGTCGATGATCCGATGACTATGTTAAATGACGGGCCGTTCATAACATTGGTCAAGTGTTTACGGCTTGACCTCGGCCGTCACGAACACTAACCGGGGCTCATAGCTAGCTTCCCCAAAGATAAAGCTCCTATGACTAAGCGAAAGTTTTAAAGCCCGCATATCTGATTGCCTCGTTTACGCTAACACAACCGCCTTCGGCACCGAGACGTCGGCTAAGGGTTGTTTTGTTAGTACGGAAACACCCTGCGTAGTATCTACCAAGGGGTAGAAGCCGACGATGGGCCACTTTCAACTGATAAACGGTCACAATGGAGTCAAAATAATGATGTAAAGTACTTGGATACATAGAATCGTTACACATCATCTCGTGATTTTACTGGATATCGATCCTTAATTCGCCACCCGTGCCCACATTAAGGCTCGAGGGCTACCGGGCTTCATGCTCATTATTTACAAATATTAAAGGGGCACATCGATCCTCGATCCGAGTTGCCACCCGACCGGTGTCTTGGGGCTACTGCATTGCTTATTCAATGCGAGCATTCAAAGTGCTCAGTGTTCGCTTGAACGAACTATGCGCATACATGTCTTCTGGACAATAATAGGTACCATATGGACCTATCCGCATCAAGCTAGTATATTGCGGCGACTTCTCACGACCCTCTCTCAGGGCCCGTTCACGATCACTATTATCTCTAATATATTACATCGCTTTTTATTCCTATGTATGCTGCCGAGCTAGGATTTGATGCTCAGCCGATTTCAGCATCGACCGAGTCTCGGGGGCTACCGAACAGCGGTTTTTATGCTTGCCTTCAGGTGAATCTCGGGTTTTAGACTGATACACACCTTGAGGGCTACTGGAATACATCGGCAGAGAATAAACTGCACTAGTTAAAAATATTCACAAAAAATCAGCCCGCGGTCCGGGTGGTGCACCACCTTGGAAGCAGTCTGGCATAAAGCTCGGACGCTAGCGGCTAGCTCCATAGAGGGCATTTCCGGCATTAAGCTCGGCTAAACTCCTTCAACTTTTTTGAACCAAGATGATCTATGACATCTTGGATATAGTCCGACGTTGGAGCTTGGATACAGTCCGACGTTGGAGCTTGGACACAGTCCGGCATTGGAGCTCGGATACATTTCGGCGTTGGAGCTCAGAAGCAGTCCGACATTGGTGTTCGGCTGCAAAAGATACCTCGAATGCAGTCCGGCGTTGGAGCTCGGACGCAAGAGGACACTGCCTCCCGGGAAAAACTTCAAACCCGAGGTAGGGCATAAAAATAACAAGGCATTGATAAAGGCCGGAAACTTAAAGGGGCTCCTCGGATGCCCGACGTGTAAACTCTTTGGATGCACTTCGGCGATCCTCAAGATCGAAGATGAGAAGATTTGTTGAACCAGTTTTCAAGACCGACGAACGAAGATGAAGAACAGTTCAGAAGAATCGGGGAGCGTCCATAACTTGAAGAACGGTTCAGGGCTCTTGACGGTGTCCTGGACTAGGGGTACTCACCACGCCGTCTCTCGATCGGGCTTGATTGGGACGAGGACCCCATGGTCAGATACTCATCGGCCGGTCCGGACATTGCCGCATACAAGGAAGATTCCACAAGACTTGGCGATCAAGATAAGGACTCCTCCCCCACCGGCGTATTCGGCTAGGACTCTTGTTATCCTAGGCCTTTGGTGCATTATACAAACCGAGGCCGGGCTAGTCGATAGATATATACAACAATCATACCATAGGATAGCTTCTAGGGTTTAGCCTCTACAATCTCGTGGTAGATCAACTCTTGTAATACTCATATCATCAAGATCAATCAAGCAGGAAGTAGGGTATTACCTCCATAGAGAGGGCCCGAACCTGGGTAAACATCGTGTCCCTTGTCTCCTGTTACCATCTTCCTTAGACGCACAGTTCTGGACCCCCTACCCGAGATCCGCTGGTTTTGACACCGACAAGCATAGCGATGATGACGTCATTGATCCACGTGCTCTGCCCGCGTCATCGATCCGAGCCCCTCGCGGTCCGTGGGATGGCAGAGGTATGCCGACGGCCTGGTCATCGACATAAGCCTGGCCCATGGCCTCTGCCACGTCATCGATCCGCGTCCTATGCCACATCATCGATCCAGGGCTTCGTCAATCCGTGGCCGTAGCTATGCCTACGACATTGCCGCCGGCATAGATTTGTGCTAATTTTTCCTAGTTTATTTATTTTCTCTTATTAATTTATTTTTATTTTTTTCAAAACTAATTTGATTAACTTAAATGTGCCTTGCGTAAAAAAACATACCTCAATTATATATCGATTGCATCCCACACGGACTTCGCTGCCGCCGTGTCAAAGAGGGGAAAACGGCTGACACGGAGGGAATCTGGTTTAGAAGGGACGGGGGTACCTTGGGGGGGGGGGGGCTAGCAAAAACGTTAGGTGTTGCGGTGGGCCCTCCTACGCGTGTGGAAGCGTGGTGGTAGGTGCAAGAACCCGGCACGCGACTCCGGGGTGTGCCCCCCTCACGGGCGTCGCTGCCGCCGTGTCATAGAGGGGGGAAACAGCCACGTCGTCTCAAGACAAAGGCCGCTTAACTTTTTAACACGCATACACATATATATCATGTGTGTAATAAAAAAGCAAAACAAATGTATATATAGTAACTTTTTTTAACACCCAGACTAATGTATGTATATTTAATAAAAAAGCAAAAAAAGGTGCTATCTATGCCTACGGCTAAGCCATCGGCATAGGTGGCCACGTGGCACCAATGCTATGCCGACGGCCAAGCCGTCGGCATAGTGCCCCCTTATCTACTCGCCCGGCCCTCCTCGTCCACTGGTTTCTCTTCTCACCCCGACCCCAACTCCCTCTCTCTCGACTCCCAACCGCAGCCGCCACCCTCTCCACGCCGCTGACACCACCCTAGTCGCTCGCCACCGCCGCCGTCTCCACCCACCCACACCGTGTCATCATCGTCTCGGCCCTACCCGCTGCCGTCTCCACCCACCCGTGCCGCGCCGCCGTCGTCTCTGCCGCCTCTTCCAGACGCCCTCCCGCCGGAGGCCCCGGCCTCATCCCTGGCCGCTCCTCCGCCCCCTCCTCCGACGCCCTCCCTAAGTGGGCCCCCTGCCCCAGCGCTCCCGTCTCCTGGCTCGGATCCGGCCGACCTCCTCCGCCGCTGCCCTGACCACCGTCCGCCCGGCCCCGCCCCTGCCTTGTCATGGCCCCCTCCGAAGTCGCCACCTCCCCCACCCCCTGCTATCCTCCTACCGCTCCGGTGCTGCCTCCCCTCCATGAGCTCCCTCGCCCCCCGGACACTCGCCAGAGTTGTAGCCGTTGCCGTTATTGTGCTAGCTAGATAGACAAAAGTGTAGTGAATTTTTTTGTATGTTTAGTGCAATTTTAGTAGATAGATAGACAAATGTTAAAATTTGGATAGTTGAATGAAACAGATAGATAAATAGATAAGTTGCTAGCTTGATCAATGTATGGATATGTAGGTATATTTAAGTTGTGACAAGAAAAGTTGACCAATGCGGTAAAACTTTAACTTGAAGTATCATGATCATCTAAGTTGTTTAGTTTATGCATTTTGAATGTAGAATATATGTCAGGACCCCGATTCCAAGTCACATCGATCTAGCCGGTAACACCTCATATCACTTTGCGGCCTCACGCACGGTATTCCCACGGGTGTCGCCTTACCATGGCCCGGACCGTTTATGCCTTTTGGCTCACGTATATGATAGTGTCGCTAGCATCCATATGACAGAGAACCCGGGCCGACATGGCTAGTCGTGAACCCAAAGCGGCACTAACCCATGGGGACAGGCATACATGAATCACATCGAGCATGTCGGTCATCAACGTGTGAATCGGGCTGTAGCACTGGGCTAACAGGACTCCGGGAACCCGGGCTGTAGCAGGCTAGGCAGGATTCCGGATGCCACCGCGTGACATTTCCCCGAAGGGATGTATACCAGAACGAAGTGAAACACATGCCGGCCAGTCAAGTGTCCAGAGCAGTAGTGCTGGGCTAGCAGGACCCCGGTGAACCGGGATGTAGCGGACTACTATCGCTCAAGAAGCACCAGACTACAATTCCCCATATGAGAGGCTGCCAAGGATAAACAACTAGATAGTCGGATCCCACACATACCAAGCATTTCAAACATACACACAATATGCTCGATATGTGTAAATACAACATGGCATCACAACATAACTCTACGACTCAAGTATTTATTCATTAGGCTCCGAGGAGCGAGATATTACAATCATGGGTCTCATGACCCAACATTCAGAGCATACAAATCAAAGCACAAGCTGAAGCTAAACATGTCTCGAAAGTACGCATAACTATAAATGAAAAAGGCTTAGAAGCCCGACTATCTACCAGATCTGCCGAGGGCACAAGATTGTAGCTGAGGTAACAAGCTAAACGTCGAAGTCCATGCGGAACTACTAGCGAGACTGAAGTCTCTCTGCAAAAACATAAAATAGGCAAACGTGAGTACAATTGTACTCAGCAAGACTTACATCATTATCAACAAAGGGGGTGGTGGAGTTTAATAGCAGCAAGCCAGCTTTGACTCGGTAGCTAACCTGAACTACGACTGCAAGTAACTCTTTTGAGGTGGCGCACACGAGTCCACATATTCACCATATCAATACACCACTATGGATCTGCTTCCGTCTCCCTACGAGAACGCCATCCATAGCACTCACGCTTATCTTGCGCATTTTAGAGTATCCACTTTCACTTGTCTATGAACTGTTATAGGCAACCCAGAAGTCCTTTTCCGCGGACACGGCTATTCGAATAGATCATATTAACCCTACAGGGGTATAGTTCTTCAGACACGCTCTCGCCACTTACCGCCATATACATGTCATGTATCTCGGCAACCTTCAAGCGGAAGCCTGGCGAGGGTGTCGGCCACGGCCTACCTAAACACTCAAGTCCCTAGTCCAGGTTTATCGCCTATTCGGGTTCCATCCGCAGGGAGTCCGGCCGAGGTTTCCACTAACGGCCCCGAATGATGTGTGCAGGGTTCCCGAGACACCAAACGGGTTTAATCGGTACACTGTGCCACGTGCCTACCGCAACACAGCCCACCCCTAAGGTCAGCGCTGCGTGTGGCCCCCAGCATGCTACAAACACCAGAACCTACTTTGCAACTCCCGGACAGAGGACATGGGTGGTTAAGAAGCCGAGAGAGTCAATTAAGGATCCCAATGTGTGGTAGTAACTGTTTCATGGATCACAAACACAGAACTCAGTTCCTGAGGACGGCTGCAATGAGACAACCCACCATGTACTCCTACATGGCCTCTCACCGCTACCTTTACCAAATCGTGTTCACACACTTAGCTCACACACAGTAGGACATGTTTACACACCTCCGATTCATTACCGGTGAATCAGACCTGACTCAAATTTAAGCAGTAGCAAGCATGACAACAAGCATGAATGAGTAGGCACAATAGGGCTCAAACAACTCCTACTCATGCTAGTGGGTTTCATCTATTTACTGTGGAATGACAGGTCATGCAGAGGATAAAGGGGTTCAGCTACCGCAGCAAGTAACGGATGAATCGTTGTTGTCCTAATGCAGTAAAAGGGAGCAGGAGCGAGAGAGTGGGTTTATATCGGAATGAACAAGGGGGTTTTTTCTTGCCTGGCACCCCTGAAGATATTATAGCTCTTCATCGGTGTCATCGAACTCTTCGTGGGTACGTCGTCTACTGAGAGGGGACAAACACCGACAAACAAAGGAGAAACACAATCAATGCCATGCAACAATATGATGCATGAAGATGACATGGCAATATGTTGTTGATTGGCCTAATGCATCTAGCAACAAGTTAAATGGGGTTGGTTTGAACACCAGGTTCAAATTCAAACTCCATATGTGAGGGTTTAAATGCCATTTATATGATGTGTCCTAAACAGCATCCATAAGTTGTTCTAACATGCATGAAAATGATACAGATGGATTCCTTGAATTTTTCTGATAACTTTTCATATATAAATTATTTGATTTGGAGCTACGGTTGAATTACTATGGTTTTTAGAAGTTTTAGCTATTTTCTGAAATAAATAAATCGTTTAGATTTATTTAAAATCCAGAGAAGGGTTTATTGCGTCAGCTTGAGGTCAAGATCGTCGTCAAAGTCAACCTGAGTCAAACTCGACGTGTGGGGCCACACGTCAGTGACTCAGTGGTTAAGCCCGGGTCAAACCCGCACTGACCAGGGTTTGACTTGGCCCTGGGGCCCACGGTCGGCGGCTGGTAGGTGGTTTAGGCTGCGGGATTAGGCGCTAATGACAGCCCCGTTGGCCTCGCCGGAGTTTAGCCGGCGACGACCTCGAGCCGCGACAGTTCTTCGCCGGAGTCATTGTTCCGGCGTCCAGACGACACAGGGAGAGGAGGTACGGGGAGCTGGCGAACTCGCGCATCGAGTGGTGGTGGCGGTTGGGCCTGGGGTGGCCGGAGTTGTCGCCGGCGTCGACCTTGGCGGTCGCCGGAGCTCGGGTGAGCTCGGGGTCGACGCTACGGTGGCCGGGGAGGCTCGTGCGGGGCACCTATGTGCTCTACGTGGCGCGGGAAGGGAGTTGAGCACGACGGCCGGACCGCTAGGTGGCCGGAGACTCGTCGGCGGCGGTCACAGGCGGCGGCGGGCGACGGGCGAAAGGTCGGGCGGCTGGCGCACGAGAGCGAGAACGGAGAGGGGGAAAGGTTCGGTGGCTCACGGCGGTTGCAGCAGACGTCGAAGCGGGCTCGGGGAAGGCCGGACGTCGAAGAGTCGACGATGGGGATCCGCGGCGGCCGGCGATGAAGAAGAGGTCGGTGACGGTGTTTTGAGGCGTCCGGCGTCGAGTGAGTCGACGGGGAGGACGAGGGCGTCGAAGCGGAGGCCATGGACACGTCGGCGAGGCGGGGGAGGGCCTGTGGCCGCGGTGGTTCTAGTCGGCGGCGACGCTCAAGGCCGGTGAGCTCAGGGTAGAGAGCCAGGGGAGGAGAGAAGGTCCAGCGAGAGAGGGGAGAGGTGCAGAGGGTCCAGGGGTGTCGTGGCGTTCATAGCCGCGTCGGGGAAGCGGCGGGAAGCAGGAGGTGCGCGGCGTGTGCCGGCGTGCGGTGGCCACGCGCCTCGGTCCTTCTGGCAGAGGAAGGAGAAGACACGGGAGCCCTTGGTGGGCTGGGCCGCCAGCTGGGCCACCAGGTGGGCTGGAAGGCCAGGTGAGTTCTTCTCTCTCTCTCCCTTTCCTATTTTATGTTTTCTATTTATTTGCTCTGTTTATATTTAGTTTATAAACCAAATCATTTTATTAAATCCTGAAAATAACTGTGGGCATTAACTGAATTATTACAGAGGCCCTTAACTATTTTCAGAATTGTTGGAGCATTGAAAAATATTAATAGTATTAAAATGCCCCAATTCAAATACAATATGGTTTATTCAAAAATCCAAAATGTCCTGGAAAAATATGCATCATCTCTGGATATGGTTTTCACCCTTTCCCATAAATCATGAACATTTTGGCAGACCAATTTGGTTCATTGAAATATTTTGAAGTTGAACCTATTTGCATTATTTTGGTGCTAGGGGTTTGATCAATCCCCACTTCAAGTTTCTTTAAATTAATACATGTTGCATGAACGCTTATGCAGGGTCAAGCAAGGACTAAGCTAGGGCTGTGACAACTCACCCCCACTAAACAAGAATCTCGTCTCGAGATTCAAGACGTGAGGTAAGAAGACAGAGGGGCACAAGACCAACACAATCTTCACGATCCAGGTTGCACCTCATAAGGTTGTTGATTCGTTGCATACGTTGATCTTGACATCCTTGCCTTTAAGATCTTCATCCATGCGATGACGACGGAAAGAAACTCTACTAGGATTGATCTTCTCGAAGATCGAACTATACAACATCAACTCGCGGAATGAGATGTTGAAACATCTCGAGTTGAGACACAAAACACATCGAGCGGGATGGAAGAACAACGACGGGGTTTGATTTGGTGGGCAACAATTCCACGCTTAGAAAGATGGTGGATGGTGTCAAGATGGCGAGGAAATAATTGCCATGATTCCGTAATGGGGCACCTTGGAGAAGGTGACTCGTTGAACTGCTCCCTTAAGTGGCAAAAAGAATTACTTTTGATCCATAGATCATTGACACTCTTCATACCAGCTTAAGGAAATTTACAATTGATCGTTTGAAAGAGCTCGAAGGAATGGCATACTCGGACTAGGATGGATGATGTGGACTACCTTGTTGAAGACAACGCGATGGATGATTTTGCTTATCATCGAAAATGGATGGGACCCATGGTAGGACCACTTTTGAAGATGATCCTAAACATTAATTATTGAGAGGGCAGCCCATGGAAATTGGCACAATGGCGGTGCAAGCTGGGAACAAAATGCAACTGTTGAGAATGTTCCAACCATCATATCTGCCTGAGATTCAGATCCGATTGGTAATAGGATACTCCAGACTCGGCATGTCTGAAAAGGAAAGGGTGCAACACAAATTGACGAGATGATGGTGCGAGATTCTCGGGAGATGGACTATGGTAGTGAGCTCCAAAACATGAGCGGGTTCTGCTACAAACATGTGAACACGCTGTCCCAGACAAGCATGGCCACGTAGTAGTCTTATATTAAACACTACCAAGTTCAGGTGGGGAACCATCAACGAGGATATCAAAATCTTTTCATAAGTCCGGATTAGCTTTTATGAAGGGACTCCTTCTCCTTGAGCAAATCAGTCAGTGTCTTGGTGTGCTAGGGACACATATGGAATGGAGGTAATTAATCTACCAAACCATAGAATGCTTCGCACGTAGGCATGACTGACTTGGGATGATTCCAAGGGAAGCAAAACAAACCTTTCTCAAATTCATGGCGGTAACTTACACCTAAAGCACATGAATTCGAGGAAGTCACTTCTTCCATCCAAGCATGAGCTTCATGAACGGAACACGAAGGCATTGCTTACAAAGTTTCCAACACTAGGTTGATGTTCAACATGAATCATGGGGGAGACAAAATGCCGCTGATGGGCTCAACAACAACTAATCGAAACTTCCATATCACTGGACTTCCACCATCATGTGAACACGGTGATAGCATTGGTCAGACCAAAAGATGTAATGGTGTATGCTCGAGGGATCAACCACGAGTAAGACAACATTACGAACATCGTTGGTTCTGATTTGACTTGACGATAGCCCATACTCAAGTCAAAGTTTTGACAAGGCAATAGATCCAACAACTGATCACGAGGACCAATCAATGGAGATATCATCTTTCTTCAACACACACTATACAAGAATATCCCTTTGGAATGAACTAAGTTAGGCAAGCTTTTATCTTCCAACTCTCCAAGTTGTTGTTCAGCTTAACCAACTAGCTCAGGGTATTCAACACAGATTCTTGGAGAATGGGTGGTTTAGAAGAAAACCAACATGATCACGAGCTCAACATAACGGTCAGGGCAGAACCTGGTGATACTTCCGAGAGGATATTCAGAAAATCACGAACCACCGATATGTTACTAAGCTCGAGAACAATCTTGCTTTTCAGGGCAAGACGATATGATCAAATAAGCGAGGGATTGGCACAATCCTAACTCATTGATCGAAGTGTGCACCAGAAATATGGACCAGGTAGCACGATCAATCTTAGGATGATGATTTAATGACCAACACGCTAAGAATGAGAATATTGTCCATTAAGTACCAAGCAAAGGAGTTGCTAGCAGTATTGATTTCACACATCATGATTCACTTGTCGGCATTCCGGTTGCGACAACACGGAACCGAGGAATGAATAATGAGGCGAGAAGTATCACTGTGTCAAGAATTCATAAGAGGTGGTGCAATTCTCATGACACTCTTGACATAAAGATGGTAACACTCCAAGGCACAGCAGAGCAAAAGCTGGTTTGGCATTTTGATCCACGGAATACAATTGCTTTGACCCAAACCTAGATATGGATAAGGTACTGGAGTTTGTTTCTCCTAGTCATTCCGGAATGGAATGGCTTGACGGACCACAAGAGTAGTAGGCATCGATAAACGAATGCACGCATACTCTTGACTATCAATTGATAGACGAAGGTCGGAATACAACTGAAGAGGGACAACTCAAAGGAACATATAACTTTTCGAGTTGTGGAGGCATGGATTAGTATGTCGAGCAAAGTTCAACATGTTTCTTCCGGATAACCCATGCAGAAAGGTAGATGTGGCAGAATAACAACATAAAATCGAGAACTCGTCAAGAGCACTCTGGTTGTGATCTTTCGGTTCAAGAGAACTTCTGCCAAAATGGTTCATGGTATTGGAAGAAGGATACACCATGGACCTCGAGAACTATCGCAAAGGTTACTAATATCCTAAAGGAACTAGCAAACACTATCAACATGAGGTAGGTAGGGTGAATCTCGGGTTCAAGAACCCAGGAATAGAATACCTACTACTAAGTGGCATCACGGAATGCTTTCGAGAATGACGACCAGAATCATCACACTGGGGACATAAAAACATGGCCATATTACCAGGTGATCCTCTAAGATGCCTAGGGTCATAATACTAGTCCAACATATATGTCAAGGCAAGGAGTACCTCAATGCATTTATTAGTGTGCTTATTCTGACCAAAAGGACACCGTGAACAGGAATGAAGAATTTGCAAATGCATCAGATAGTTTAGAAACCTGGGATGACTCGGACAGCATAACGGCTGTAAATGCTCAAAATGATTTGAGACATCCTGCAAAAATGGTGGCATAACCACTCTATAACATCATATCAAGGTTCCGAGGCCAGCTATGAACATAGGAAGTAGTAAAAACTGAACTGAGATTTGAAGCTATCAATTCTATAAGTCTATGGATTAGTAACACGTCATCCTAATAGATAGATGAGAAGCCTAGTTCTTAAACCCCGTAGAAGAGAAGAGGATGACTCAGAACAGAAGGCCATGAGGTATAAGGAGTAAAAAGAGCCTTACGTTCCCTCCCACAATCAATTCCCTTACATAATTAAAGCATTTCTAGACTCAACTTCGACCAGTTTGGCTTGGTAATCCTACGAGCAGTCGGGCTTTGATACCAACGCTGTCAGACCCCGATTCCAAGTCACATCGATCTAGCCGGTAACACCTCATATCACTTTATGCGGCCTCACGCACGGTATTCCCACGGTGTCGACTTACCATGGCCCATGACCGTGTTAGCCTTTTGGCTCATGTATATGATAGTGTCGCTAGCATCCATATGACAGAGAACCCGGGCCGACATGGCTAGTCGTGAACCCAAAGCGGCACTAACCCATGGGGACAGGCATACATGAATCACATCGAGCATGTCGGTCATCAACGTGTGAATCCGGGCTGTAGCACTGGGCTAAGAGGACTCCGGGAACCCGGGCTGTAGCAGGCTAGGCAGGATTCCGGATGCCACCGCGTGACATTTCCCCGAAGGGACAGACACAGGAACGAAGTGAAACACATGCCGGCCAGTCAAGTGTCCAGAGCAGTAGTCTTTGGGCTAGCAGGACTCCGGTGAACCGGGCTGTAGCGGACTACTATCGCTCAGGAAGCACCAGACTACATTTCCCCATATGAGAGGCTGCCAAGGATAAACAACTAGATAGTCGGATCCCACACATACCAAGCATTTCAAACATACACACAATATGCTCGATATGTGTAAATACACCATGGCATCACAACATAACTCTACGACTCAAGTATTTATTCATTAGGCTCCGAGGAGCGAGATATTACAATCATGGGTCTCATGATCCAACATTCAGAGCATACAAGTCAAAACACAAGCAGAAGCTAAACATGTCTGAGTACAGACAACTATAAGTGAAAAAGGCTTAGAAGCCTGACTATCTACCAGATCTTGCCGAGGGCACAAGATCGTAGCTGAGGTAATAAGCTAAACGTCGAAGTCCACGCGGAACTACTAGCGAGACTGAAGTCTCTCTGCAAAAACATAAAATAGGCAAACGTGAGTACAATTGTACTCAGGAAGACTTACATCAGAACTAACTACATATGCATCATTATCAACAAAGGGGTGGTGGAGTTTAACAGCAAGAAGCCAGCTTTGACTCGGTGGCTAACCTGAACTACGATCGCAAGTAACTCTTTTGAGGTGGCGCACGAGTCCACATATTCACCATATCAATACACCACTATGGATCCGCCTCTGTCTCCCTACGAGAACGCCATCCATAGCACTCACGCTTATCTTGCGCATTTTAGAGTATCCACTTTCACTTGTCTATGAACTGTTATAGGCAACCTGAAGTCCTTTTCATGACACGGCTATTCGAATAGATCATATTAACCCTGCAGGGTATACTTCTTCACACACGCTCTCGCCACTTACCACCATATACACGTCATGTATCTCGGCAACCTTCAAGCGGAAGCTTTGGCGAGGTGTCGGCCACGGCCTACCTAAACACTCAAGTCCCTAGTCCAGGTTTATCGCCTATTCGGGTTCCATCCGCAGGGAGTCCGGCCGAGGTTTCCACTAACGGCCCCGAATGATGTGTGCAGGGTTCCCGAGACACCAAACGGGCGAATCGGTACACCGTGCCACGTGCCTACCGCAACACTGCTTACCCCTAAGGTCAGCGCTGCGTGTGGCCCCCAGCATGCCACAAACACCAGAAACTACTTTGCAACTCCCGGACAGAGGACATGGGTGGTTAAGAAGCCGAGAGAGTCAATTAAGGATCCCAATGTGTGGTAGTAACTGTTTCATGGATCACAAACACAGAACTCAGTTCCTGAGGACGGCTACAATGAGACAACCCACCATGTACTCCTACATGGCCTCTCACCGCTACCTTTAACAAATCGTGTTCACACACTTAGCTCACACACAGTAGGACATGTTTACACACCTTCGATTCATTCCCGGTGAATCAGACCTGACTCAACTCTAAGCAGTAGCAAGCATGACAACAAGCATGAATGAGTAGGCACAATAGGGCTCAAACAACTCCTACTCATGCTAGTGGGTTTCATCTATTTACTGTGGAATGACAGGTCATGCAGAGGATAAAGGGGTTCAGCTACCGCAACAAGTAACAGATGAATCGTTGTTGTCCTGATGCAGTAAAAGGGAGCAGGAGTGAGAGAGTGGGATTATATCGGAATGAACAAGGGGGGTTTTGCTTGCCTGGAACTCCTGAAGATATTATAGCTCTTCATCGGTGTCATCGAACTCTTCGTTGGTACGTCGTCTACTGAGAGGGGACAAACACCGACAAACAAAGTAGAAACACAATCAATGCCATGCAACAATATGATGCATGAAGATGACATGGCAATATGCTGTTGATTGGCCTAATGCATCTAGCAACAAGTTAAATGGGGTTGGTTTGAACACTAGGTTCAAATTCAAACTCCATATGTGAGGGTTTAAATGCCATTTATATGATGTGGCCTAAACAGCAGCCATAAGTTGTTCTAACATGCATGAAAATGATACAGATGGATTCCTTGAATTTTTCTGATAATTTTTCATATATAAATTATTTTATTTGAAGCTACGGTTGAATTACTATGATTTTTAGAAGTTTTAGCTATTTTCTGAAATAAATAAATCGTTTAGATTTATTTAAAATCCAGAGAAGGGTCAAACCTGACGTGTGGGGCCACACGTCAGTGACTCTGTGGTTAAGCCCGGGTCAAACCCGCACTAACCAGGGTTTGACTTGGCCCTGGGGCCCACGGTCAGCGGCTGGTGGGTGGTTTAGGCTGCGGGATTAGGCGCTAATGACAGACACGTCGGCCTCGCCGGAGTTTAGCCGGCGACGACCTCGAGCCGCGGCGGTTCTTCGCCGGATTCGTTGTTCCGGCGTCCAGACGACACAGGGAGAGGAGCTACGGGGAGCTGGTGAAATCGCGCATCGAGTGGTGGTGGCGGTTGGGCCTGGGGTGGCCAGAGTTGTCGCCGGCGTCGACCTTGGCGGTCGCCGGAGCTCGGGCGAGCTCGGGGTCGATGCTACGGTGGCCGGGGAGGCTCGTGCGGGGCACCTATGTGCTCTACGTGGCGCGGGAAGGGAGTTGAGCATGACGGCCGGACCGCTAGGTGGCCGGAGACTCGTCGGCGGCGGTCACATGCGGCGGCGCGTACGGGCGAGCAAGGTGTGGCGGCTACGGTGCACGAGAGCGAGAACGGAGAGGGGGAAAGGTTCGGTGGCTCACGGCGGTTGCAGAAGACGTCGAAGCGGGCTCGGGGAAGGCCGGACGGCGACGAGTCGACGATGGGGATCCGTGGCGGCCGGCGATGGAGAAGAGGTCGGTGACGGTGTTTTGAGGCGTCCGGCGTCGAGTGAGTCGACGGGGAGGACGAGGGCGTCGAAGCGGAGGCCATGGACATGTCGGCGAGGCGGGGGAGGGCCTGTGGCCGCGGTGGTTCTAGTCGGCGGCGACGCCTGTGCTCTGGTGAGCTCAGGGTAGAGAGCCAGGGGAGGAGAGAAGGTCCAGCGAGAGAGGGGAGAGGTGCAGAGGGTCCAGGGGTGTCGTGGCGTTCACAGCCGCGTTGTCACAGCCCCAGATCAGCCCTAGCTTGATTTTCTTGCATCCATGCATCATGTCTAAATTTCCATTAAATTTGAATTGGGGAATTGGAGAGCCTTAGGAATCATTTAAAATAAATGATCAACATTAAAAATTGCTTCAAATGTTTCCAAGGAAATGTTCCTTTTCAGCTTTGAAAAATATTGGCAAGAATAAAATTCAAACCAATATTTTTGGAGTGATCAAACATTTTATTTTGGGCCTTTGAATTACTTCAATAACTATTTGCATTGGAAATATATTTTATATATAATTAATATATGTCCAATAATTCTGGGACATTTTATGTGGTTTGGTATACTTTAGTTCCAGCCACATAATTATCTTCAGGATTTTATAAAATGGTTTAGTATTTTACTAAACTAAAACAGAATAGAACAAAATAGAAAACATAATTAAAGAGAGAGAGAGAGGAGCCCACTTACCTGGCGCCGCGAACCGGCCCAGCCTCCCCCCCTGCTGGCCCAGCTGGTGGCCCAGCCCACCAGGTGCCCCCCTGTCGCCTTCCTCCTCGTGCCAGTAGGCAGAGGAGGGACACCGCGACGCCGCCGAGCTCGCCACGCCACCAGGCTGCCTGCCTGCGTCGCCTGGCCACCGCGACGCCTCGCGTCATCTCCTCGGCGCCGCCCCGACCCCCTGGACCCCCTCGCTCTCTCCCTCTCCCTCGTTCCCCTCCTCTGTCCCGCTCTCACACGCACGGCCGAACGCCGCCGCCGCCGACGGGCACTACCCCGGCCACGGCCATCCCCGAGCCGCCCCGAGCCATCCTCGAGCTCCGCCACCTCGTTCCCTACCTCCTCACCGAGCCACGTGACCGGAAGGGCCCCGAAGCGCCGCCCCGATGCCTTTCTCCTCCTCGGCTGCCGGAGATCCGCCTCGCCGCCCCGCACGCTCCGGTGCTCCACCGAGCTCGCCGTCCACCCCACGACGACCACCGTGAGCTTCTGCCTATCCTCCCCCTCTCCGTTCGCTCACAAGACCGTAGCGACCACACCGCACTCACCGGACGCGCCGCGCCCGCCCTCGTCGCCGGTGATGCTCCGGTGACTATTTGGTCCCGGGCATGCGCCTAACGCGCCCTCGCGTAGAGCCTCCATGGCACCTCGCCGCGCCCGTTCGCGCATCGCAGCCCCATCCCCACTTGCACCCGAACTCCGGCCACCGCCGCGAGCTCCGCTCCGGCGAGCCCCCCAGCTCCTCCTACCTGCCCCACCAGATGCGCGAGAGCCTGGGCTACGCCCCGGTGCTCTCAGACGCCGCCCCCGTGGCCTGTGGCGCAGACTCCGCCGCGTCCAGAGGTCGCCGGCGACGAGCCCCGTCGCCTGAGCCCTGCCACGTGGGCCCGGCCGTCAGGTGATTAGCTTAGTGCTAATCACCGCCTTTTAACCCCCTGACACTGACAGTGGGCCCCCACCGCCACTAATCTAATTAGATTAGAAATAAACCCCCTGTTAACTAATCGAGACATCGACGTGTGGCCCCACATCGTCGGGTTTGACCGATCAACCACGGTTGACTTCACCGACGCCATGCTCTCAGAATGTCGACGCAATTATTTGATTTTCTGGATTTAATTTAATTCAGGAAATTTCAGAAAATACCCCAAACTTCAAATATTCATAACTTTTAATCCGTAACTCCAAATTAAATAATTTATATATGAAAAATGATCAGAAAAATATGAAGAATCTGTTTATGGCACTTTCATGCATGATTAAACTAGTTAACCTCACTGAATAGGATGAAGCATGATTAGGGCAATTTATGAAATAACATTTGGAGTTGGAATTTGTTCTTGTTTGAATTCCACTTCAATTAACCTGGCTAGACATTGCATTAGGTGAATTCAGTGCCTTAACATGACATGTCATTCATGTGAATGTGCATTGCATTGATTGTGTTCTCTCTTGTTTGCCGGTAATTGTCCCCTCTCAGTAGACGACGTACCGACGATGAATTCGATGACACCGATGAAGAACTATATTATCTTCAGAAGTGCCAGGCAAGCAAAACCCCCTTGTCCATTTCGATATAATCCCACCCTCTCGCTCCTGCTCTACTTTACTGCATTTGGACAACAACGACTCATGTGTTACTTGCTGCGGTAGCTGAACCCCTTTATCCTCTGCATGACCTGTCATTCCACAGTAATTAGATGAAACCCACTAGCATGAGTAGGAGTTGTTTGAGCCATGTTGTGCCTACTCATTCATGCTTGTTTGTCATGCCTGCCTATCGCTTAGGGTTGAGTCAGGTCCGATTCATCGGGAATGAATCGGAGGTGTGTGAACATGTCCCATCGTGTGTGAGCTAAGTGTGTGAACACGATTTGGTAAAGGTAGCGGTGAGAGGCCATGTAGGAGTACATGGTGGGTTGTCTCATTGCAGCCGTCCTCGTGATCTGAGTTCTGTGTTTGTGATCCATGAAAGAGTTACTACCACGCATTGGGATCCTTAATTGACCCTCTCGGCTTCTTAACCACTCTTGTCCTCAGTCCGAGAGTTGCAAGTAGTTTCCGTGTTTGTAGTATGTCGGGGCCGCACGCAACGCTGACCATAGGGGTGGGTTGTGTTGCGGTAGGCACCGTGGGGTCTGGTGTACCGATTCGCCTGCTTGGTGTCTCGAACCCTGCACACATCATTCGGGGCTGTATGGGAAACCTCGCCGGACTCTCATGGATGGAACCCGAATAGGCGATAAACCTGGACTAGGGACTTGTGTGTTTAGGTAGGTCGTGGCCGACACCCACGTTGGGCTTCCGCTGAAGGTTGCCGAGTACATGTCGTGTAAACGGCGGTAAGTGGTGAGAGCGTGTGTGAAGAAGTACACCCCTGCAGGGTTAATATGATCTATTCGAATAGCCGTGTCCACGGAGAAGGACTTCTGGGTTGCCTATATCAGTTCATAGACAAGTGAAAGTGGATACTCTAAAATGCGCAAGATAAGCGTGAGTGCTATGGATGGCGTTCTCGTAGGGAGACGGAAGCGGGTCCATAGTGGTGTATTGATGTGGTGAATATGTGTACTCGTGTGCGCCACCTCAAAAGAGTTACTTGCAATGTAGTTCAGGATAGACACCGAGTCAAAGCTGGCTTGCTGCAGTCAAACTCCACCACCCCCCCTTTGATACTGATGCATATGTAGTTAGTTCTGATGTAAGTCTTGCTGAGTACAATTGTAGTCACGTTTGCTTATTTTATGTTTTGCAGAGAGACGTCAGTCTCGCTAGTAGTTCCACGTGGACTTCGACGTTTAGCTTGTTACCTCAGCTACGATCTTGTGCCCTCGGCAGGATCTGGTAGATAGTCAGGCTTCTCAGCCTTTTTCATTTATAGCTGTCTGTACTCAGACATGTTTAGCTTCCGCTTGTGTTTTGACTTGTATGCTCTGAGTGTTGGGTCATGAGACCCATGTTTGTAATATCTCGCTCCTCGGAGCCTAATGAATAAATTTTTGAGTCGTAGAGTTATGTTGTGATGCCATGTTGTATCTACACATATTGAGCATATTGTGTGTATGTTTGAAATGCTTGGTATGTGTGGGATCCGACAAACTAGTTGTTTATCCTTGGCAGCCTCTCATATGGGGAAACGTAGTCTCGTGCTTCTGAGCGATAGTAGTCCGCTACAGCCTGGTTCACCGGAGTCCTGCTAGCCCAGCACTACTGCTTGGACACTTGACTGGCCGGCATGTGTTTCACTTCGTTCCTATGTCCTGTCCCTTCGGGAAATGTCACGCGGTGTTATTCGAGTCCTGCCTAGCTCGCTATAGCCCGGATACCGGAGTCCTGTTAGCCCATGCTACAACCCGAATTTATACGTTGATGACCGACATGCTCGATATGATTCATGTATGCCTGTCCCCATAGGTTAGCGCCGCTTTGGGTTCACGACTAGCCATGTCGGCCCGGGTTCTTTGTCATATGGATGCTAGCGACACTATCATATACGTGAGCCAAAAGGCTTAAATGGTCCCGGCCATGGTAAGGCGACACCCGTGGGAATACCGTGCGTGAGGCCGCAAAGTGATATGATGTGTTACATGCTAG
Source organism: Aegilops bicornis (assembly GCA_021605145.1). Classification (NCBI taxonomy): domain Eukaryota; kingdom Viridiplantae; phylum Streptophyta; class Magnoliopsida; order Poales; family Poaceae; genus Aegilops; species Aegilops bicornis. The sequence goes on along the minus strand of CM038673.1, from coordinate 561,104,677 downwards.
ATCGGTGTGACTTAGGATCGGGTCCCGACAGCGTTGGTATCGAGCCCGACTGCTCAGAGGATTACCAAGCCAAACTGGTCAAGTTGTGTCTAGAAATGCTTTAGTTATATAAGGGAATTGATTGTGGAAGGGAACGTAAGGCTCGTTTTACTCCTTATACCTCATGGCCTTCTCGATCTGAGTCAACCTCTTCTCTTCTACGGGGTTTAAGAATTAGGCTTCTCATCTATCTATCAGGATGACGTGTTACTAATCCATAGACCTTTAAGATTGTTGGTTTTAAGCCTCAGTTCGGTTCCTACCATTTCTGTATGATAACTGTTGATCTCAGAATCTTGTTATGATGTTGTTGAGTGGTTATGCCACCATTTTTGCAGGATGTCTCAAATCATTTTGAGCATTTACAGCCGTTATGCTGTCCGAGTCATCCCAGGTCTCTGAATAGTCCGATGCATTTGCAAATCCTTTCCTTCCGTTCCGATGTCCTTTTGACCAGAATAATCACACAAATTAGTATGTGGAGGTACTCCGCTGCCTCAACATATATGTTGGAGTTATTATTATGACCCTAGGTGTTTAGGAAGTCACCTAGCAATTTAGCAATGCTTTTGTATCCCCAGTGTGATGATTCTGGCCATTATTCTTGAAAGCATCCCGTGATGTTATTAGTTAGTAGGCATTCCACTCCTGGGTTCTTGAACCCGAGATTCACCTTACTTCATGTTGATAGTGTTTGCTAGTCCCTTTAGGATATTAGTAACTTTGTGATAGTCCTCGAGGTCCGTGGTATTTCCTTCTTCCAAATATCATGAACTGCTTAAGGCAGAAATGCTTCGAATTAAAAGATCACAATCAGAGTACTCTTGAGGAGTTCTCCATTCATAATTGTGACTCTGTTGGTCTTACCTTCTCTGCATGGGTTATCCGGGAGAAATGTTGAGCTTTGCTTGACATACTAATCCATGCCTCCACAACTCGAAGAGTTATATGTTCCCCGATGTTGTTCCTCCTTAGTTGTATTCCGATCCCCGTCTATCAGTTGACAGTCAGGAGTAGTTGCGTTTTCGTCCTCATCGATGCCCATTTTTCTTGTGGTCCGTCAAGCCATTCTATTCCGGAAGGACTAGGAGAAACAAACTCCAGTACCTCATCCATATCTAGGACTGGGTCAAACCAGTTGTATTCCGCAGATCAAAATGCCAATCCAGCTTTGATTCTGTTCTACCTTAGAGTGTTACCATCTTTATGTCAAGTGTGTCATAAGAATTGCACCACTCTCATGAATTCTTGACGTAGTGATACTTCTCGCTATCATTATTCATTCATCGGTCCCGTGTTGATGCAACCGGAATGTCGACAAGTGAATTGTGATGTGTGAAATCGATACTCCGAGCAACTCGTTGCTTGGCAGCTAATGGACAATATCCTCATTCTTAGCGTGTTGGTTATTAAATCATCATCCTAAGATTGATCGTGCTACCTAGTCCTTATTTCTGGTGCACACTTCGATTGATGAGTTAGGATCATATCAAGTCCTCACTCATTTGATCATATCGTCTTGCCCTCAAAAGCAAGGTTGTTCTCGAGCTTAGTAACTTATTGGTGGTTTGTGACTTTCCAAATATCTTCTTGGAAGTGTTACCGGGTTGTTTCCTGATTGTTATGTTGAGCTCGTGATCAAGTTGGTTTCCTGTAAACCACCCATTCTACAAGACTCTGTGTTGGATATCCCTGAACTAGTTGGTTGAGCTAGACAACAACTTGGAGAGTTGGAAGATAAAAGCTTGCCTGACTTAGTTCGTGCCAAAGGGATATTCCTGTGTAGTGTGTGTTGAAGAAAGATGATATCTTCATCGATTGGTCCCTGTGATCAGTTGCTGGACTTATTATCTTATCAATCTTTTGACTTGAGTATGGGCTATTATCAAGTCAAATCAGACCCAACGATATTCGTGATGTTGTCTTACTCGTGGTTGATCCCTCGAGCATACCCCATTACATCTTTTGGTCTGACCAGTGCTATCACCGTGTTCACATGATGGTGGAAGTCCAGTGAAATGGAAATTCCGAAGAGTTGTTGTTGAGCCCATCAGCAGCATTTTGTCTCCCCCAGGAGTCATGCTGAACATCAACCTAGTGTTGGAAACTTGTGTAAGCATTTCTTCATGTTTCGTTCATGAAGTATATGTCTGGATGAAAGTAGTGACTTCCTCTAATTCATGTGCATCTGATGTAAGTTGCCGCCATGAACTTGAGAAAGGTTTGTTTTGCTTCCTCTGGAATCATCCCAAGTCAGTCATGCATGTGCGAAGTATTCTATGGTCTGATAGACTGATCATCTTCATTCCATATGGATTCCATAGCACACTAAGCCACTGATTGATTTGTTCAAGGAAAGGAAGTACCTTCTTAAGAGCATGCCATATGCAAGGACTTCAATATCCTCGATTATGGTTCCCCACCTGAACTCGGTAGTGTTTTATTATAAGACTACCATGTGGTCATGCTTGTCTAGGACAGTGTGTTCACAGGTTTGTAGCGGAACCAGCTCATGTTTTGGAGCTTGCTATCGTAGTTCATATCTCGAGAATCTCGCAACGCCATCTCGTCTATTGTGTTGCAAACTTTCATTTTTCTTTCCGGACCCGATTAGTCTGGAATATCCTGGCACCAATCGGATCTGAATCTCAGGCAGATATGATGGTTGGAACCTTCCCAACAATTGCATTTTGTTCCCAGCTTGCATCCCATCGTGCCAATTGTCCATGGGCTGCCTTCTCGGCAGCTTGCTGTCCAGATCATCTTCAAAGTGGTCCTACCAAGGGTCCCCTCCACCTCCAATGATAAGCAAAATCATCCATTGTGTTGTCTTCAACAAGGTAGTCCACATCATCCATTCTACTCTGGGTATGCCCTTCCTTTGCACTCCACCAAACGATCGTTTGTGATTGCCTTAGGCTGGTATGAAGAGTTTCAGTGATCTTTGTATCAAAAGTAATTCTTTTTGCCACTTAAGGGAATAGTTCCTCGCGTCACCTCCCCTGAGGTGCCCCGCTATTGAATCATGACAATTATTTCCTCGCCACCTTGACACCATCCATCATCTCCCTAAGCGTGGAATTGTTGCCCACTAATCAAACCTCGTCGTTTGTTATTCCTTCCTCTCGATATGTTTTGTGTCTCAACTCGAGATGTGTCACCATCCCAGTCCGTGAGTCAATCATGTTTATTTGATCTTCGTGAAGATCGAATCATGTAGGGTTTCCCCCTTCTTTCTGTTGTCGTGTCGGGTGAAGATCTCGAAGACGTCAAGACCAAGATGATGGAGTAAATCAACATCTTCGAGAAGGGCAAATGGATCATGAAGATTGTGATAGTTGCGACCCCCCCCCTTTTCCTCTTACCTCACGTCTTGAATCTCGGGGCGAGATTCTTGTTTAGTGGGGGTGAGCTGTCACAGCCCCAGATCAGCCCTAGCTTGATTTTCTTGCATCCATGCATCATGTCTAAATTTCCATTAAATTTGAATTGGGGAATTGGAGAGCCTCGGGAATCATTTAAAATAAATGATCAACATTAAAAATTGCTTCAAATGTTTCCAAGGAAATGTTCCTTTTCAGCTTTGAAAAATATTGGCAAGAATAAAACTCAAACCAATATTTTTGGAGGATCAAACAATTTATTTTGGGCCTTTGAATTAATTCAATAACTATTTGCATTGGAAATATATTTTATATATAATTAATATATGTCCAATAATTCTGGGACATTTTATGTGGTTTGGTATACTTTAGTTCCAGCCACATAATTATCTTCAGGATTTTATAAAATGGTTTAGTATTTTACTAAACTAAAACAGTAATGTAACAAAATAGAAAACAGAATTAAAGAGAGAGAGAGAAGCCCACTTACCTCGGGCGCCGCGAACTGCCCAGCCTCCCCCGCCGCCCAGCCCACCAGGTCCCCCATGTCGCCTTTCTGGCCCTCGTGCAAGAGGGCAGAGGAGGGACACCGCGACGCCGCCGAGCTCGCCACGCCACCAGGCTGCCTCGCCTGCGTCGCTACACCGCGACGCCTCGCGTCATCTCCTTGGCGCCGCCCGACCCCTGGACCCTCGCTCTCTCCCTCTCCCTCGTTCCCCTCCTCTGTCCCGCTCTCACACGCACGGCCGAACGCCGCCGCCGCCGACGGGCACTACCCCGGACACGGCCATCCCCGAGCCGCCCCGAGCCATCCTCGAGCTCCGCCACCTCGTTCCCTACCTCCTCACCGAGCCACGTGACCGGAAGGGCCCCGAAGCGCCGCCCCGATGCCTTTCTCCTCCTCGGCCGCCGGAGATCCGCCTCGCCGCCCCGCACGCTCCGGTGCTCCACCGAGCTCGCCGTCCACCCCACGACGACCATCGTGAGCTTCTGCCTATCCTCCCCCTCTCCGTTCACTCTGCCGTGCACCGTAGCGACCACACCGCACTCACCCGGACGCGCCGCCGCCCGCACTCGTCGCCGGTGATGCTCCGGTGACCATTTGGTCCCGGGCATGCGCCCAACGCGCTCCCCGCGTCGCGTAGAGCCTCCGTGGCACCTCGCCGCGCTCGTTCGCGCATCGCAGCCCTATCCCCACTTGCACCCGAACTCCGGCCACCGCCGCGAGCTCCGCTCCGGCGAGCCCCCCAGCTCCTCCTACCTGCCCCACCAGATGCGCGAGAGCCCGGGCTACGCCCCGGTGCTCTCAGACGCCGCCCCCGTGGCCTGTGGCGCGGACTCCGCCGCGTCCAGAGGTCGCCGGCGACGAGCCCCGTCGCCTGAGCCCTGCCACGTGGGCCCGGCCGTCAGGTGATTAGCTTAGTGCTAATCACCGCCTTTTAACCCCCCCTGACACTGACAGTGGGCCCCCACCGCCACTAATCTAATTAGATTAGAAATAAACCCCCTGTTAACTAACTGAGACACTGACGTGTGGCCCCCACACGTCAGGTTTGACCGGTCAACCACGGTTGACTTCGGCTGACGTCATGCCTCCGTAATCTTGGCCAATTATTTGATTTTCTGGATTTAATTTAATTCAGGAAATTTCAGAAAATACCCCAAACTTCAAATATTCATAACTTTTAATCCGTAACTCCAAATTAAATAATTTATATATGAAAAATGATCAGAAAAATATGAAGAATCTGTTTATGGCACTTTCATGCATGATTAAACTAGTTAACCTCACTGAATAGGATGAATCATGATTAGGGCAATTTATGAAATAACATTTGGAGTTGGAATTTGTTCTTGTTCGAATTCCACTTCAATTAACCTGGCTAGACATTGCATTAGGTGAATTCAGTGCCTTAACATGACATGTCATTCATGTGAATGTGCATTGCATTGATTGTGTTCTCTCTTGTTTGCCGGTAATTGTCCCCTCTCAGTAGACGACGTACCGATGATGAATTCGATGACACCGATGAAGAACTATATTATCTTCAGAAGTGCCAGGCAAGCAAAACCCCCTTGTCCATTCCGATATAATCCCACTCTCTCGCTCCTGCTCTATTTTACTGCATTAGGACAACAACGACTCATGTGTTACTTGTCATGTAGCTGAACCCCTTTATCCTCTCGTGATGACCGTCATTCCACAAGAATTAGATGAAACCCACTAGCATGAGTAGGAGTTGCTTGAGCCATGTTGTGCCTACTCATTCATGCTTGTTTCTCATGCCTGCTACTGCTTAGGGTTGAGTCAGGTCTGATTCATCGGGAATGAATCGGAGGTGTGTGAACATGTCCCTACGTGTGTGAGCTAAGTGTGTGAACACGATTTGGTAAAGGTAGCGGTGAGAGGCCATGTAGGAGTACATGGTGGGTTGTCTCATTGTAGCCGTCCTCGTGAACTGAGTTCTGTGTTTGTGATCCATGAAACAGTTACTACCACGCATTGGGATCCTTAATTGACCCTCTCGGCTTCTTAACCACTCTTGTCCTCATCCGGAGTTGCAAGTAGTTTCTGTGTTTGTAGTATGTCTTTGGGGGCCGCATAACGCTGACCATAGGGGTGGGTTGTGTTGCGGTAGGCACTGCGGGTCTGTACCGATTCGCCTGCTTGGTGTCTCGGGAACCCTGCACACATCGTTCAGCGGCTGTATGGGAAACCTCGGCGGACTCCTGCGGATGGAACCCGAATAGGCGATAAACCTGGACTAGGGACTTGTGTGTTTAGGTAGGTCGTGGCCGACACCCACGTTGGGCTTCCGCTTGAAGGTTGCCGAGTACATGTCGTGTAAACGGCGGTAAGTGGTGAGAGCGTGTGTGAAGAAGTACACCCCTGCAGGTTAATATGATCTATTCGAATAGCCGTGTCCACGGAGAAGGACTTCTGGGTTGCCTATATCGGTTCATAGACAAGTGAAAGTGGATACTCTAAAATGCGCAAGATAAGCGTGAGTGCTATGGATGGCGTTCTCGTAGGGAGACGGGAGCGGGTCCATAGTGGTGTATTGATATGGTGAATATGTGAACTCGTAATGCGCCACCTCAAAAGAGTTACTTGCGATCGTAGTTCGTGATAGCCACCGAGTCAAAGTTGGCTTGCTGCAACAAACTCCACCAACCCATTTTTATAATGATGCATATGTAGTTAGATCTGATGTAAGTCTTGCTGAGTACAATTGTACTCACGTTTGCTTATTTTATGTTTTGCGGAGAGACGTCAGTCTCGCTAGTAGTTCCACGTGGACTTGACGTTTAGCTTGTTACCTCAGCTACGATCTTGTGCCCTCGGCAGATCTCGGTAGATAGTCGTGCTTCTCAGCCTTTTTCATTTATAGCTGTCTGTACTCGGACATGTTTAGCTTCCGCTTGTGTTTTGACTTGTATGCTCGAGTGTTGGGTCATGAGACCCATGTTTGTAATATCTCGCCTCCTCGGAGCCTAATGAATAAATTTTGAGTCAGAGAGTTATGTTGTGATGCCATGTTGTATCTACACATATTGAGCATATTGTGTGTATGTTTGAAATGCTTGGTATGTGTGGGATCCGACAAACTAGTTGTTTATTCTTGGCAGCCTCTCATATGGGGAAATGTAGTCTCGTGCTTCTGAGCGATAGTAGTCCGCTACAGCCCGGTTCACTGGAGTCCTGCTAGCCTAGCACTACTGCTTGGACACTTGACTGGCCGGCATGTGTTTCACTTCGTTCCTATGTCTGTCCCTTCGGGGAAATGTCACGCGGTGTTATTCGGAGTCCTGCCTAGCCTGCTACAGCCTGGGATACCGGAGTCCTGTTAGCCCAGTGCTACAGCCTGAATTTATATGTTGATGACCGACATGCTCGATATGATTCATGTATGCCTGTCCCCATAGGTTAGCGCCGCTTTGGGTTCACGACTAGCCATGTCGGCCCGGGTTCTTTGTCATATGGATGCTAGCGACACTATCATATACGTGAGCCAAAAGGCGCAAACGGTCCCGGGCCGTGGTAAGGAGACACCCGTGGGAATACCGTGCGTGAGGCCGCAAAGTGGTATGATGTGTTACATGCTAGATCGGTGTGACTTAGGATCGGGGTCCTGACACGCGTCGGGGAAGCGGCGGGAAGCAGGAGGTGGCGCGACGCGTGCCGACGTGCGGTGGCCACGCGCCTCGGTCCTTCTGGCAGAGGAAGGAGAAGACACGGGAGCCCCTGGTGGGCTGGGCGCCAGTGGGCCACTGTGTGGGCTGGAAGGCCGTGAGTTCTTCTCTCTCTCCCTTTCCTATTTTCCGCTTTTCTATTTATTTGCTCTGTTTTGATTATAGTTTATAAACCAAATCATTTTAATAAATCCTGAAAATAATTGTGGGCATTAACTGAATTATTACAGAGGCCCTTAACTATTTTCAGAATTGTTGGAGCGTTGAAAAATATTAATAGTATTTAAATGCCCCAATTCAAATACAATATGGTTTATTCAAAAATCCAAAATGTCCTGGAAAAATATGTATCATCTCTAGATATGGTTTTCACCGTTTTCCATAAATCATGAATATTTTTGCAGACCAATTTGGTTCATTGAAAATATTTTGAAGTTGAACTTATTTGCATTATTTTGGTGCTAGGGGTTTGATCAATCCCCACTTCAAGTTTCTTCAATTTAAAACATGTTGCATGAATGCTTATGCAGGGTCAAGCAAGGACTAAGCTAGGGCTGTGACAATATATGAATTCAATCCTACAATTTGAGAAGTTGTTGAAATGCTATATGATATGTGAAGTTCCAAAATTTTGACTCGGTGGAATTTATATGCTTTGTGGCGTCGCATCTCTCAATATGATATATAGATAGATGTTTTGTGAAGTAGATAGATAGACAGATGTTAAAATTTGGATCATGGTTAGTGGTTAGTTCATCATGATAATCTTGCTAAGAAAATTAAAGACAAAATTTTGACACTTGACTGAGATGTGATGATCTAAGTTGTTCTTTCGGTAGAATTTGTAGGCTTTGTGGTGTATCATTTCATCGGAGTGACCGTCGTTCGACATGTTGTTCCCTGAGCATCCCTCTGCTGTTCGACTAGTTCCCCTACAGCCGAGGATGTGATTAATTTAAATGAATCCTTAATTTTGTTGTGTGGCTCCGAATAAAGCAGAGGATGGCAGATAATCAGTGGATGTACACCGTCGGAATCGAGTAACATCAGAGTGGATCATGAAAACCGATGTGTATTTGAAGGAGATATTCCGTAGTCCAATGAGACTTATCCAACAATGCCCCTATGCGAGATGTGCCAGATGTCATCGTAGAAATCAGAAGGACATGACTGATCACCCTCGCATGCACGGATATATGCCAAACTTTGACATGCCGCTGATAAACTTAGCCGAGCGAGACCGTGGTAGAGAGGAAGTGATGCAACAACGCATCAATGGTTATGCAGATGATGGGGTCAGGGACATGGTAGGTGATGTCATTGCTGCAGAAACGGCACATGCGACACCTTCAGAGAATGAACCGGAGGAGCCGGAGGCAACCGCAATGGACTTCTTGGAGGTCTTGGCCTCGTTGAAGAAACCTCTTTATGCGGGCGCCAAAATATCTCAGCTGGATGCCATCTCGCGACTGATTGTAGTTAAGGCTGAGTACGGCTGTAGGCAGAAATGCTTCGAAGCATTCCTAGGGTATGGGCTAACAGCCTCCCTGAGGGTCATGAACTGCTGAAAAGCATGTACGCTACAAAGAAAATCATGAGGGCACTCTCTATGGATTATGAGAAAATACATGTTTGTCCGAAGAATTTACTTTTGTTTAGGCACGAGTATGCGGATGAAAAGTACTGTAGGGAGTGTGGTTTGTCTCGGTACCTCCATTTCATAGAAAGACTGCAACACCTTTTCATCACGGAGGAGTCTGCCAAAATGATGAAATGGCACATGGAAGGTATAAGGTACCATCCAAATAAAATCGTACATCCATAGGAAGGCGAAGCATGGAAGTCATTCGATGAAGAATACCCCGAGGAAGCAGTCGAGGATGGGAATGTCAGAGTTGCCATATCAGGTGATGAGTTCAATCCATATGGTATGTCGTCCAATCCATACAGCCGCTGTCCTGTGTTTGTAATTCTGCTCAATCCCCCTCCTGGTGCCCTAATGCAACGCAATAACATGTTCTTGTCGCTCATCATTCCGGGGCCTAAATACCCGGGGAAGCAATTGAGTGTGTTCATGTAGCCGCTGGTGGATGATTAGCACCCTTATTGGTACTTTCCGAGGTTGACATACGACCGGGATCTGGAGAGAAATTTCTTGATGAAAGTTTGGTTGCACCATTGTCAGCATACCTACACCCCGGGAGCACCCAGGAGATGCCATGTGGCAAAGCTATGCCGACGGCTAGGCCACCGGCATAGCTTTGAGTCTACGCCAACGGCCTAGCCGTCGGCATAGCTTTGCCACGTGGCGTCTTTTGGTTGGGTGATACATCTCCGTCGTATCTATAATTTTTGATTGTTTCATGCCAATATTATACAACTTTCACATATTTTGGCACCTTTTTATATGATTTATTAGACTAACTTATTGATCCAGTGCCTAGTGCCAGTTCCTGTTTTTTGCATGTTTTTTGTATCGCAGAAATCCATATCAAACGAAGTCCAAATGCAATAAAAATTTACGGAGAATTATTTTGGAATATATGTGATTTTTGGGAGTTGGAATCACCACAAACAGAGGCCCACACACACCACAAGACACCAGGGCGTGACCCCGGAGCCAGGCACTGTCGGCGTTTTGGGAACGGCGGTCCCCGGACTTGCTCGCCACGGCCCATGGCGTATTCTCATGAGCGGGCCCGTACATCCCATCTTCACCAACACGCATTCAAGACCCTCACGAGGCAAACGATGCAAGACCTCCTCGGGAGCGGTCTCACCAGACTAGCTCGCGAGGGGCAGAGAGATCAAGGCAGGGCAAACCTCGCGAGGTTCCAGTGACGTGAGCCGTGACGATCGAGACCAGGTGGGCGCCAGCGCGCACAATGTCCTTGATTCCTCTTTGGTGATAAGGAGGCAAGCGCATGCGAGGAGTACCAAGGCATCAAGCAAAGGTTTCCATGTCGGTGCAACGAGACCAAGACCAGCAGGACGGCAAGACGGAGGTCACCATGGAGCCCAAGGCGGCGTCACCGTCAGAGCCTTTTGCACGCGAAGACTGTTTTTGTCAGGATAGCTTGTACTAGCTGTCCCCTTTCAAATTGGCCATTGTTGGCTCCCTTCCCGCTCAATATTTGGGGAGAGGACTAGGGCCTCTATAAATAGGACTAGCCACCATAGTAGGAGGCATCTCATCTTGAGCAATCCTCACCCACACAAGTTCACCAAGCACAAGAACACCTCGCCTCAGGAGGTTGTTCTTCCCCTTGTACTGTTCATCCTCAGCCCAAGAGGCAATCCACCACCACACACTGGAGTAGGGTATTACACCACGACGGTGGCCCGAACCAGTATAAATCTTGTGTCTCTTGTGTTGCGAGTTCGCCGAGCTAGCCTTAGAGATCGTAGCGAGGTTAAGGGCGTGGTTCGGTAGGGGGAGATCTTCGTGCGCACCCCAGTGTTCAAACCTTGAGGTTTTGCTGGAACCCGAGATTCGACATTTGGCGCGCCAGGTAGGGGTGCACCGAAGCTCTCCTTCCGCCGGTTGATCCTCCCGCTGGTTCCCCGACACTCCGCGGCTCCGACGTCCGGCAAATCGAGGACCAACACCGACCACTGGGCAGCCTGACCAGCCCTGGCGGCGCCGCCTGCCCATGAGGACCTCAACTCTGCGCCCTAGGCAGCACGTGTGCCACCAAACACCGCGGGGCGTGGGCGGCGCGGTCACTCGCCGTCTGCTCTTACTCCACGACAAGTGCGAGCTGCCGCAAGGGCCTCAAGCCACACTACGGCCACAACGCCGCACACCCAACGGGAGCAGGCAAACATGAGGGCCGCGCTCACGGTGGCTCGGGAGCTGCTGCAATGCCAGTTAATGGAGAGCGGTCGGGATGCTTTGCTAGAGCGCGTCACCGAGCTCTTGGACGCCACGGCTTCAGGAGCGCCACCCTTCTGCTCTCTGCTCACACCTCAAGCCGCGGCCCGGTCACATGGCGGACCGCGCCGCGCCTGCGTGCCCACAGGCGCGCCACCAGGCTTCATCGACACCGGCGCAACCAACAAAGCTGGACGCCCGCTCGCCCCGCTCTGCCTCCGTTGTGCGCGGGTACGAGCACTGCCACCTACTGTCTGGGCGGGATGCAACCCTACCATCCTCAAGGTGGCACGCTAGGCCGGGCGACATGGAGCATGGGGCACTACGGTGAGGTCTTCGAGGCGGCGGCCTCAGAGGCCTACGTGCCCCGCATGGTGGACCGAGAGTACATGCTGGAAGACGACCCTGGCTCATTCCTCGAGCCGGGCTGGGAGGAGGAGGTGCTAGAAGCCGACACCTTTCAGGAGCCCTCCGGAAGCCTCACTAACCGCGCCGGCGACAGCAGCTATAGGGTACCACTAATTCCTGAGGAACAGGCTTACGCTAACCATGGTACGCAGGAGAATTAGGTCCCAGTAGTGGATGGCGGCCCCAGCTCGTCGGCCTCCCTGCCGCCAGGGATGCACGCTGGGGGCTGCAGGAGGGAAGCCGGGACGAAGGCCCTTCCGAGCGCCACGCGGAGCAAGCCGTCCCCAGGAGGTAGGCCCTCTGCTGGGGAGGTGCTCCAGAGCCTACACACGACAGAGGACCCGTGGTCGCCGAGGGTGCCACTGGCGTCCCCTTTGCCCCTTGGTGTCATCCTGGTTTCCGGTCGCCCCAACGGTGGTCGAGGGAGGCGCAAGGCGGGGCCCTCGTCTGGTGATATGAAGTAAGGCTCACGCCTGTGAAGGTCTCCGCTCGTGACACTTTGACGTAATAATGAGTGCGGCTGTACATGCCCCAGAGTCTCAGGAGTGCCTCCCTCAGACCTCGGGGGCTCCCTCTGTAACACCCCAAATATTTAACCATGTTTTGAATTGTTAAAATTTTGGCAGGAGTTTGAAAATTTTGCTTTCTAGATTTTCTTATGATTACAGAATCCCCTTTTCTTTTATATTGAGGAGTTTTTACCCCAAGTGGAAACTTTCCAAATATATTATGGGACTTCTATACTCTCTCAATAAAACAATTCTTAATCAGTGGTTTTATTTGCATAATTATTTTCCTGAGCTTTATTCTTTTAAAGATATTTTCATAAGTTCTAGAGCCTCTTTTGCACTGCAACTATTTGATAAATTTATCTAAAATTCCAACAAAAATTTGGAGATGTCATGAGATGTTTTTAAATCACTTTTATTCAAAAATATCTTCTGTTCATTGGAGATTTTGAGCTCTACACCAAATTTTCAAATCTGGTCCAGTGGGCAATTTTGCATTACAACCTATTTAAATATTTCTTTAAAACTTCCACCAAAATTATGGGATGTTAATAGGAGTATATTATTCAACTTTATGCAAAAACCCAGTTATGTTCTTTGAAAAATTTGAGTGAATCATCCTCATTTTCATTCTGGTCCAACTTGGTGATTTGTACTGCAACCATAATTTTGCTTGCTCTTTTTCCCTTGATCCTTTCCCCTTCTTATAGTCCTTCCTACAAAACCCTTAACTCCAGGAGCATGAACCCATTGGAATACTTTTAGTCCATGTAATGACAGCCTTTAGTTTCTGCCCAAAATTGGTTTTCTCAAATGTTTGCACTAAAAAGTTTCTATGTTTGACAAACTAACCTGGCCACCATCACCTACACCTAAGGAGACTAGGATCTGGAGGTTTTGGCCACTCCAAGAACTACCTAGATGCCTCTAGCATTTTGCTAAACACCTTGTGTGCATGGCCAGATTTGGCATGAATTTTAGTTTGCAATATGAACTTGATCCTATGATCAAACTAGCTTGTCCACTGATCGACTTGCACACCCTAGCCTAGACCTGGTAATCCCCAGCCCCACCCAAGCCTCATGGCATGTCCTGGCATTTCGCCGAGCACCTAGTGCGCGTGCTCTGGGCGCGCCCAGAGCGCATGTTTGCCAGCAGCACTTAGACCGCCCGCGTCTCACGGCCGCCCCCCGTGCTCGTTCTGGCCACTACCCTCTCGTAGCCAGCACGGCCGCCTCCTCCCTCACCGCAGAGCCGCCCCTGGGACCCCACAGCGCCGCCATCAGGTCGGCCACGGCGGCTAGCGGCCGGCCACAGTGGGCTCTACCGCGAACGGCGCCGCCTGAGCCACAGCCGCGCGCCAGCTGCCATCTGGAGCAGTCCAGACTCATCCCCTCGCTCGTCTGCAAGCGCTCGTCGCCGCCATGTCCTCCTGTAGCAACAGAGAGCGGTTCGCCGTCGACCTTATCCACCGCCGCGGGAACCGACCTCGACCGCCTATTTAAGGGAGCCCCCAGCTCGCCTAGACCCTCAGGCAACCTCAAGCCAACCCCTTAGAGCTCCCGTAGCCGGCAATCGACTTGGGAAGGCCCTCTTCCCCGTCTCCGGCCAGCTCGGCCGCCGCCATGTTCCAGTCCATTTGGTCGCGAGCAGAGCCTCCCCGGCCCTCCCAACACCACCACCCGACTCACCTTCGTCTTGCGGAGCCGCCCAAACCCCCAGCCGCGACGGAGAGCCACCGTAGCCCAAAACCCCTTTCGCTCCCGAAGCCACGGCCGCCCTTGGCTCGTCGCCGGGCGACTCCTCCATCCCCACTCGCTCGGGCGACCACCGGGAAGACCGCCAGGGACTGGCGGATCCATCCCCGCCCTCGGAACCCCGCGAGGAGCCGCCAATCGCCGGCGGCGATCGCCGGAGTCCCGCCCCCGCTCGGGCAGAGGAAGAGGAGGGAAAGGCGACTGGTCAAACCTGACCAGTGGGCCCCCTGGACCCACTGTCAGCGACCCACGCGCCGTCCACGCTAGATAAGTGAAGGCGTAAACGCCGGAATACGCCTTCGACGTGGTTAGTTTCAAAACGTTTTTCTTTTTCTGTTTTATTAAAAAAATAGAATTTGACCAAAACTTTGACTGGCTATAACTTTTTAAATATTTCCTAGTTTATTTTCAGATTTATTTAAAAAAAATTCAGACAATGTTTTTGTACCATTTTTAAACTATGCGTTAATTCGAATATTTTCAAAAATAGGATTGTCGGAGAGAGAAGAAAACTTTCAAAGTTTTGGAATGAACCCTGCCTCCCCATAACTTGAAGGCAAGCATTCTGAACCCTGGCATAATAATATGTGTGTTTGCACGGTTACAACACCACCTCGACATGGAGTATCCGTTATTTCATGTGATAATACGTTTCTACTCATGAGTGCATATTGATGAATGCATGCTATTGGAGTTAGATATGTTTGTGATAATAACCACCATCGAATGCCTTTCATGCATACCGGAAGGAATCCGGGAAAGCCTCTGTCTTGGGTGGACACAGGTTTGTCCCCAGTCCTCCGTCGAGACGGTTGTGCCCGGTATGGCATGATGAGGTATGTCGAGTGGTGATTCTGTCTGTTGGAAGAGGTATAAATTGTTATACTAATCATGCGGGGAATACTTAAGCCTCCTGAGCCGACCATTGATCGAGTCTTGTTCCGGTAACCCCCATACTTGTTTTGTACTACCACTTGTCCCTGCCATAGGTAGGGTACGGTTCAGTAAGTTGTCAACCCCTTTCCTAGCACACACCGTAAAGAGAGGCCATGGTGGAAGATATCGGAGGCATCCGGTAGGCATGCCACCTGGCCCGGGGTCATGGGTCTTTTCGGTTGTAGCCGAAGGGGTAGCTCCCCTAGTTTGCGCGCGATATAAATTTTGTGATCCCATGCTAAGTCGAGGTTGTAGCCTCCCCACTTAGAGTTTCGCTTAACGGGTGTCGTGGGTGATTCCAGACACCGGTAAGTTAGGCTGGTGTGTGCGGATAGGTGTGTTTTCAATTAAAAGGCCGTAGACGGAATTAGTCCCGATGGACTAAAGGAATCCGTTACTCGTGGGTAAAGAGTACACCGTCTGCAGAGATTAAACATCTATTCGAATAGCCTTGTCCATGGTTAAGGACTACAATCTGGGATGGGTCAAGTGTCGGTCTTAGTGTCGGTCTTCAGAGGAGAAACTGTTAAACCAGAACTTGGAACGTGATTTGTGACTTGTGATGATCATGATTATTATTTGTTATGGACTAACCCGTTATATGGTTTGAATTTTCGAGTATCCCTGGGATGGTTCTACCTCCTGCATATTCACTGTGATTATTTATAAGCCCTTTATGTGGTGTCATTTGAGACGCCTCGATCGCGTGGCATGCTTGTTATTTATTTACTTTATAAGCCCTTTATGTGGTGTCGCTGAGACGCCCGACTGTGGCATGCTTGTTAATTATTTACTTTATAAGCCCTTTCAGTGGTGTCGCTGAGACGCCTGACTGTGGCATGCTTGTTATTCATATACCATAAAAGCCCTTTATGTGGTGTCGCTCAGACGCCCGACTGAGGCATGCTCGTTATTTACTAACCTTTCGAGAAGCGCCGCCTCGCATAATCTCGATCGGGTGCATTTTATAACTACTTTGTTATTGCATATCCTTGTATATAAATAACCTGCTTGCGTGCATCAGAGATTTTATTTTGTGACTGACGTTGTGATCATAGAATATTTCAGAGCATGATTATTATTTGTTATATTATACCCGTGTTCATAATGTTTGCGAGTACATTCAAAGTGCTCACTGACTTGTCCCTGGCTATTGTCTTGGCCAGATTTCTTACATGGAGAGGAGCGATGCGATGACAGCCCCGGAACCTACGCAATGATGATAGCAGCCTCGCGAAGATAGGAGTTCTCCTGGTCAGCTGTTCCTGTGGGAAATGGAGTCCCATATACGTTGCGAGACCACAGACCGCTTCCGCCATCAGCCACTAGAAACCATTTGTCGTACGCATAGGCCATAATGGTCTTGTACTACATATTATGTATTTTTCTTGGAATTTCTGTATCAAGTTGGTGCCTCATCAGCTAACAGTAATCCTGGGGCTGGTGAGCACAAGGGCCATTTTCTGGAAATTAATATCCCGAAAATCCGGTCCTGACAAACTTGGTATCAGAGCCAGGCTGACCATTGGCTAATCCTATCTTAGCCAGGTCGAAAAACCTAGGTTAACCAACCCACCAGACCTTAACCTAACCCCGGCTAAGCTTCTCGCGTAAGATAGCCCCACAGTGACCCGACACCTTTTTGACAGTCGGTGCCCAACCTATCAACCTAGCATGTCGATCACGCGCCAGTGACCGATACCTAAAATGTCTCATTCGAAAGCGTGCGAAGGAAGACTTCGTCCCCTTTTTCTATAAAACGGGCACGCTAGCCTCAACCCAGCATAGCACAACCTCTACCCCAAACCGAGCCATAATGCCTGGCCCCATCGTGCACAATGAGACCACGGCAAACAACCTCAGAGGTTTTGTGACCGTGCTAGCAATCCTCACCCGTCGTGCCTTTGCATTAGAAGAACCCCCAGAATATGTTGTGTACCAAGGGCCCATGAGCGGTGAGAGCCGTCAATTCTGGCCCACTGTGCACATCTACGGTAGGGGTCTATCGCCAGAACGCCCCTACAGGTTCACCAGAAGGACAACTTCCTTTGAGCCACAAACCATCCAACTAGCTGCTCGAGAGGCTATAGTTCAACTCCGGCACTTGTCGCCCAGAGTTAACTGTCGCTCGTTCTACTACTACCCCAGTCGTGACGGGTATGGTAGGCCACCCCAGGTTGCCAACGGAGATCACGAGACGGATCCTGCATTGTTGCACCTAGTGCGCTATATAGGTGCACTAGAGGAGCTGTTCGATGAAATCACCCTTGATCTGATCGCAGCTCGTGGAGAGCTGGTTCGCCGAGCCCCGGCTAGAGGAGAGGATGAGCCCAACGCCGACAACCCAGTCGTGCTGTTTGGACAACCGATCATGTCCCTGAGGTCTGCCCCAGCCATCGACATATGTGCTTTGATGACCCCTGTAGTGCTTCGTCGCCTTTTTGGGAACACGCTCCAACGGGATTGTGGCCAACAATCCCCGCGATGGTCATCATCGCTACCCCGACCCTGCAGTTCCTCAACCACCTCCAGCTAATCCCGACGGTGAAACACGTGGAGAAGCCTCGACGTCCATAAGGCTCGCCCGCTTGGATATAAACGAGGTAGACTAAGTCACTCAAGTAGTGCCGAGTCTCAGTGTATCCACACCTTATAATCGTGCGACCTTGTAAATAAACGCAGCCTGTTGTTGTGCCTCTGTTTTAAATAGTAACCTTGCATAAATATGTCAGCATGCAGTTGCATATTTTTATTCCGGGCACAGCTACCAAAACCAACCCCGACGACACCCACAGTACCACGTCACTTTTGTGAGATATGTGTATCTGTGGCTTTGACCCCGACCCCATGAGAGCAGAACCGACAAACTAGTGCCCCTCACCGCGGTAAATAACCCAGCCCGGATGCTATATAAAAAGGCCACCTCGTGACCTTGCCAAGCACCCCTCACCTTGTGCACCGCCCTCACAAACCATTTCTTGCCATGCCAAGCCCTAGCATTTATCTGAGAACCCCAGATGCAACCCCAGGTAGCTTTCTCAAAATATTGTGGGACTTTACCTGCAGTACCATGGGATCTACCCAGCCACCCCAGTACGAGCTGCTCAAATCGAGGATCACCCCATCCACCTCGAAATATTGGGCAATAGTACACATCCCTCCCGTAAACTCAAACCAAGACCCAACGGAAGTCTCCTTCATGGGGAAATCTATGCCAGCTCCACAAATGGCCATAGAAGCTGCTGCACACGAAGTGCTTGTCCGCCTTCGATTCGCGGTACCCTATGCCGGTGAAAGAGGGTATTATTACTTTCCGAGCCATGCAGCACCCGGTAAAGTAACATCTTTTCCCGGTGGACGAATTGAGAGAGACCCAGTACTGGCCAACCTGGTCCAGTATGTCATCGCTCAAGAACGGTTGACCCAGCGAGTAATGGGTTCTCTCCAGAGTCTCGCTGATTTAAATCCTCAAATCGCCATCGGCAGACCACTGAGGCCCGACCAGGAAAGACGCATTCATCGACTGGTCTATCCACTTCCCCTGATAGAAGAGGAGTCTGTCCCAGTACTAGAGAAGTTTTCTCGGGAACCCGTCCAGTTACCGTTTTCATTATAGACGTCACTGCTGTGTTTATTATTGCAACATTTATTTATGTGTTGTGACTTATGCGCGGTACCCTGAGTTTGTGCGACGAGTCAATTATTTGGCTTCTATTAATGTGAGTAGTTTTCGTTGTTGTTTAATTTTTTTATTAACTGGTTCCTCTCGCGAAAAATCCTGGAGTAAGATTTCTTTTCCCTGAGTTGCTGCATCGTATATCCTCTCACGGCATGGAATTTTTATTCACGCAGCACCACGGCAGGAGACTCACAACCACAACCACTCGTACACATACACTCCTTGCAAAACCTTGTAACCGTGTTACACCTAACTGATCACCTCCCGCACACCGACAATAGTTAGCACCCGACACCCACCACCTAATCCTCATGGTCACCGCCACCGCGGAGAACCAACACCCGAGCGTCAGCATCACGACGATCATCGAGGATCATCGTGCACAGGAGCACGGAGAGCCCCAGCACTGCCGCCAGCCCTCCGCACACCAGGATCACGTACCAGTCCGGCACCACCTCCGCCATTAGAGCCTTGTCTCGAGCTTCTGTAAGCAGAAATGGAGGAGAAGGAAGGAGAAGGTGAAGCGAGGCCAAGTGTGAAGGAGAAGAGAGGAGCACCTCGGCCATTTTATAGCTCGAGATCGGTGTACGGTCGGCGAAGTCCACCAGCGCCGCTCGTCGCCCGATCGCCGGTGTTCGGGGGCGAATCCATGAAAGTGCCGACAGCCAAGACTGCCCGCGAGGTGAGTGCACGCCATACCGCAGCTAGCACGCCGGGCACTACCGCAGTACGGCCTAGATGCCCTACGCGCTAGACGTCGCCGGTGGAGAAAGCACGGGAAAGCGCGCGGGAGAGAGGAAGAAGAGAGAACCAGAGGAAGAAGAAGAGGCCGACAATGGACCCCGGGTCCACCTGTCAGTCACAGATAGCACTGTGCTCTCGGGTGCGACCAGTGTATTTTCGAAATTTAGAATTTATTCTAAATTTACGGTAACCAGCGTAGAAATCTGTCAACCGTAGATTTTTCCACGCAGCGCTAGTGTCCCACACTATGGTTTTACACCACTTACTGTCCTCTCACTGTAGCCGCATTTTACCGCTTAAGTAAAGTGGTTATTTCTGGAAATGGTAAGAGTAATATTTCCAAAACAGCTTTTAGCAAATCTCGAGGATGAGATTTTTCTTAAGGGGGGTAGTGTTGTAACACCCCAAAAATTTAACCATGTTTTGAATTGTTAAAATTTTGGCACGAGTTTGAAAATTTTGCTTTCTGGATTTTCTTATGATTTCAGAATCCCCTTTTCTTTAATATTGAGGAGTTTTTACCCCAAGTGGAAACTTTCCAAAAATATTATGGGACTTCTATACTCTCTCAATAAAACAATTCTTAATCAGTGGTTTTATTTGCACAATTATTTCCTGAGCTTTATTCTTTTAAAGAGATTTTCATAAGTTTTAGAGCCTCTTTTGCACTGCAACCATTTGATAAATTTATCTAAAATTCCAACCAAAATTTGGAGATGTCATGAGATGTTTTTAAATCACTTTTATGCAAAAAATATCTTCTGTTCATTGGAGATTTTGAGCTCTACACCAAATTTTCAAATCTGGTCCAGTGGGCAATTTTCCATTACAACCTATTTAAATATTTCTTTAAAACTTCCACCAAAATTATGGGATGTTAATAGGAGTATATTTTTCAAATTTATGCAAAAACCCAGTTATGTTCTTTGAAAAATTTGAGTGAATCATCCTCATTTTCATTCTGGTCCAACTTGGTAATTTGTACTGCAACCATAATTTTGCTTGCTCTTTTTCCCTTGATGCTTTCCCCTGCTTGTAGTCCTTCCTACAAAACCCTTAAGTCCAGGAGCATGAACCCATTGGAATATTTTTAGTCCATGTAATGACAGCCTTTAGTTTCTGCCAAAAATTGGTTTTCTCAAATGTTTGCACTAACAAGTTTCTATGTTTGACAAACTAACATGGCCACCATCACCTACACCTAAGGAGACTAGGATCTGCAGGTTTTGGCCACTCCAAGAACTGCCTAGATGCCTCTAGCATTTTGCCAAACACCTTGTTTGCATGGCGAGATTTGGCATGAATTTTAGTTTGCAATATGAACTTGATCCTATGATTAAACCAGCTTGTCCACTGATCGACTTGCACACCGTAGCCTAGACCTGGTAATCCCCAGCCCCACCCAAGCCTCATGGCATGTCCTGGCATTTCGCCGAGCACACAGTGGTGCTCTGCGCGCCCAGGCGCACGTTTACGGGCGCTGCACCGAGTCAGCCCGCGTGTCACGGGCGCCCCCCGTGCTCGTCCGTGCCCCGACCCGCTCGCAGCCAGCACGGCCCCCTCCGCCCCCGCCGCAGAGCCGCCCTGGCGCCCTCTACGCCGCCATGCGTCAGTCGGCCACGGCTAGCGGCAGCCACATGAGCTCTGCCATGGACGGCGCCGCCCGAAACCTGACCCAGCGCCCGGCTGCCCTTTGGAGCAGTCCAGACTCATCCCTCGCTGCTGCGCAGCGCTGCGCCGCCACGTCCTCCTGCAGCAACAGATAGGCGGTTCACCGACGACCTTATCCACCGCCGCGGGAACCGACCTCGGCCGCCTATTTAAGGGAGTCCCGAGCTCGCCTAGACCCTCAGGCAACCTCAAGCCAACCCCTTAGAGCTCCTGTAGCCGGCAATCGACCTGGGAAGGCCCTCTTCCCCGTCTCCGGCCAGCTCGGCCGCCGCCATGTCCCAGTCCATTTCGTTGCGAGCAGAGCCTCCCCGGCCCTCCCAACACCACCGCCCGACTCCCCTTCGTCTTGCGGAGCCGTCCAAACCCCCTAGCCGCGACGGAGAGCCACTGTAGCCCAAAACCCCTTTTGCTCTCGAAGCCACCGACCGTCGCGAAGCTCGTCGCCGGCGACTCCCTCCGCCCCCGCCTGCCTGGCGACCACCGGGAGGACCGCCAGGGACTGGCGGATCCATCCCCGCCCTCGGAACCTCGCGAGGAGCCGCCAATCGCCGCCTGCGATCGCCGGAGTCCCGCCCCCGCTCGGGCATAGGAAGAGGAGGGAAAGGCGACTGGTCAAACCTGACTAGTGGGCCCCCTGGACCCACTGTCAGCGACCCACGCGCCGTCCATGCTGGATAAGTGAAGGCATAAACACCGGAATACGGCTTCGACGTGGTTAGTTTCGAAACGTTTTTCTTTTTCTGTTTTATTAAAAAAAACAGAATTTGACCAAAACTTTGACTGGCTATAACTTTTAAATATAACTCCAAATGAGTTGATTCTTTTTCCTACCTCTCTCAAATATTGCCTAGTTTATTTTCAGATTTATTTGAAAAAATTTCAGACAACTTTTTTGTACCATTTTAAACTATGCGTTAATTCGAATATTTTCAAAAATAGGATTGTTGGAGAGAGAAGAAAACTTTCAAAGTTTTAGAATGCACTTGAATGCAAGCATTCTGAACCCTGGCATAATATTATGTGTGTTTTTTGCACGGTTACAACACCACCTCGACACGGAGTATCCGTTATTTCATGTGATAATATGTTTCTACTCATGAGTGCATATTGATGAATGCATGCTATTGGAGTTAGATATGTTTGTGATAATAACCACCATCGAATGCCTTTCATGCATATCGGAAGGAATCCGGGAAAGCCTCTGTCTTGGGTGGACACGGGTTTGTCCCCAGTCCTCCGTCGAGACGGTTGTGCCCGGTATGGCATGATGAGGTATGTCGAGTGGTGATTCTGTCTGTTGGAAGAGGTATAAATTGTTATACTAATCATGCAGGGAATACTAAAGCCTCCCCGAGCCGACCATAGATCGAGTCTTGTTCCGTAACCCCCATACTTGTTTCAGATTACCACTTGTCCCTGCCATAGGTAGGGTACGGTTCGAGAAGTTGTCAACCTTTCCTAGCACACACCATACAGAGAGGCCATGGTGGAAGATACCGGAGGCATCCGGTAGGCATGCCACCGCCCATGGCATGGGTGTTTTCGGTTGTAGCCGAAGGGGTAGCTCCCCTAGTTTGTGCGCGGTATAAATTTTGTGATCCCATGCTAAGTCGAGGTTGTAGCATCCCCACTTAGAGTTCCGCTTAACGGGTGTCGTGGGTGATTCCAGACACCGGTAAGTTAGGCTGGTTTGTGCGGATAGGTGTGTTTTCAATTAAAAGGCCGTAGACGGAATTAGTCCCGATGGACTAAAGGAATACGTTACTCGTGGGTAAAGAGTACACCTTCTGCAGAGATTAAACATCTATTTGAATAGCCGTGTCCATGGTTAAGGACTACAGTCTGGGATGGGTCAAGTGTCGGTCTTAGTGTCTATCTTCGGAGGAGAAACTGTTAAACCAGAACTTGGAACGTGACTTCTGACTTGTGATGATCATGATTATTATTTGTTATGGACTAACCCGTTATATGATTTGAATTTTTGAGTATCCCTGGGATGGTTCTACCTCCTGGATATTCACTGTGATTATTTATAAGCCCTTTATGTGGTGTCGCTGAGATGCCCGACTGTGGCATGCTTGTTATTTATTTACTTTATAAGCCCTTTATGTGGTGTCGCTGAGACGCCCGACTGTGGCATGCTTGTTAATTATTTACTTTATAAGCCCTTTCTGTGGCGTCGCTGAGACGCTCGACTGTGGCATGCTTGTTATTCATATACCCTAAAAGCCCTTTATGTGGTGTCGCTCAGACGTCCAACTGAGGCATGCTCGTTATTTACTAACCTTTCGAGGCGTTGCTTCAGACACCCGATCGGTGCATTTTATTACTACTCTGTTATTGCATATCCTTGTATATAAATAACCTGCTTGCGTGCATCAGAGATTTTATTTTGTGACCAACGTTGTGATCATAGAATATTTTAGAGCATGATTATTATTTGTTATATTATACCCGTGTTCATAATGTTTGCGAGTACATTCAAAGTACTCACTGGCTTGTCCCTGGCTATTGTCTTGGCCAGATTTCTTACATGGAGAGGAGCGATGCGATGACAGCCCCGCAACCTACGCAATGATGATAGCAGCCTCGCGAAGATAGGAGTTCTCCTGGTCAGCTGTTCTTGTGGGTAATGGAGTCCCATAGACGCTGCGAGACCACAAACCGCTTCCGCCATCAGCCACTAGAAACCATTTGTCGTACGCATAGGCCATAATGGTCTTGTACTACAAATTATGTATTTTACTTGGAATTTCTGTATCAAGTTGGTGCCTCATCAGCTATCAGTAATCCTGGGGCTGGTGAGCACAAGGGCCATTTTCTGGAAATTAATATCCTGAAAATCTGGTCCTAACACCCTCCCACGTCCTAGTGGCAACACTTAGCTCCGCGCTGGTGAGAAGACTCGAAGACAAGAAGACTAGACTAGGCGCCGAACGCGGCCATTTGCTTTGGATCTCTTTTCTGTAGCCTTGCCTTCTGGATTTGGATTTAAGCTGAAGTTGAATTTTCGTTGATGTGCGCGGGGGGTGTCTTTTCTTGTTCGAGCGATTTCTTGCTATCTGGTTCTTGCCTTAATCCGGAGTTCACGCCCGCTGTCGTGGTAACGATTCCGACAATAAGAGAGTGGTAGGATAACTGAGCATGATCTATCGAGATGCAAATGGGTGACACGGTGATTTTAGCGAGTTCGGGCCTCGCACGGTGGAGATAACACGCCTACGTCTCCTGCTCCGGAGAGCCTTTGTTTTATCTGTATATGTATCCGGAGATTACAATGTATGAGAGAAGGGAACAGATCCCATGCCTGAGCTAAGTCCTGGGACTAATGAAAAGAGAGAGAGGTGGAAGAAAAGAGCCCCCAAGTCTAGTGGTGGGGGTGGCTTATATAGAGTGCGCCATCTCCTCACCTCATATGTTACAAAGTGGGGCATGAATGCCATAATGTCCGCCCACTACCAAGCCCTCACCATGAAAAAGATGCCGACTGCTTTGTTGCCTGCTGGTCTTCATATATCCGAGTGAGTCGTGCGGTCGAGTGGTGGTCATCTGAGTGGATGGTATGCTGCTTGGTCGAGTGGATAGTATGCTGCTTGTCTGAGTGGATAGTATGTCTGTATGAAATTTATCTGGACCCACGTGTTGTGTGGACCCCATGCTTTATGATATTTCGACCCTTCGTGGGCCTACCTGTTATGTGTATCCCCAACACCCGCTACTTCCTTCTCGCAAGCGGGGCTGGGCATGGTACACGGGCGCCACACGTACTCACGCCATGGCGGGCGCCCGCTTCTCACGAAGCCCTCTCGGGCGGATCAGCAGGCTCCTCAGGAGCCTTTCAGGAACTCGCAACCACACGAGTCAGTTGGGGACTTGCCTAGGCTAAGGTAAACCACAAACAGCGAACTCGTCCCAGGATTCGTGAGATCATAAAGACACATATGCAACTTGGCCTAAAAGGATAGAGGCAGTAGTGTATTTACACGAGGGGCTTCCCCTCCAAAAATGCTCTTACAATCTCCAGGGCCGTGCCCGAGTTTCTGCATGCAGGACAAGCAGTAGGAAAACACAAGGTCAGTCATACATGTCACTCGCCGCGTCTCCCAGGTCATCCTCAGGCGCGTCGTTGGCCTCGCTGTCCCCAGCATCGTCATCATCGCCAACATCACCATCGCCTTCACCGACGTTGCCATCACCATCATCGACCACATCGCCTTCATCCGCCGCGACCACCACCGCGTCGTCCTCGGAGGTGAAGGCCCTGACCAGCACATCCACGTTATCCTCCACCCACCACGCCAGGTCGCCCCGAATGGCCTCCGGAACTGGAGCAATGGCGGCGTCAAAGTCGAAGTCCTGGTAGGTGTTCTGGAGATGGCTGAAGACACGGGAAAATGCGCGCCCCAGCAGGCTGCGGCTCCTCTCTTTGACAAGTAAGCAAGCCCTCTCGGAGCGGTTCTCCAGGTGTGTCACCACGTCGGCAAAGAAGCGGAGGTGGCTGGCGTAGTCGTCCACGTGGGGACGAGGGGCATTTTCATCACAGATGTGGCCCAGGGCAGTATTGGCCCTGTTCCGGAGGTCCTAGAGCATGTGAGCATGCACGCGCTCCAGCATCCGCCGCTGAAGCACTTCCTCCCTGTTCTGCCGCGCAACAGACTCGGCGTCAGCAACCCGCTGCCGAAGAGAGAGCAACTCAGTGCCGTGACCAGGGCGGATGCGGTGGCCTCCTCACGCTGCTCCACCTCAGCTAACCTAGGCCTAAGGGCCGCGGTCCTACCTGCAGCCTCAGCCTCCGCAAGCTTCAACTTCAGGTCATGTCGACCCTCAAGATCCACGCGAGCCTCGGCCACCTGGCGATCGACCTCCTCCTGGGCATTGGCCTCGCGTGCGCCAATGGCATCTTCCGCTTGAGCAACTTGATGCACCCTCGTCTCCAGTCGCTCGAGCTCGAGGCTACGCTCCACGACTTCCAGTGCCAATGCCTCCTCGCACTTCTGGATCTCTTCTTCTTCTGTGGGTGTTCCCCTCAACGACGCAAGGGCGGCTCTGCGAGCCTCCACTTGCCGCTCCAAGGAGGCGCTCCAGGCTTGGAGCTCCCACACGCGCTTCTCCGCGGCCTCGTGACGGCGGTCAGCTTCCCGGGCCTCTTCCTAAGCTCGGGAGCAGGCCTCGAGCGAGGCTACGAGAGAGGCCTCGGCCTTCGCATTATCAAGCTTGCGCTGGTGGCGCCCAAGGTTGATGGCCACCCTCAGCTTATGCCGCTGCTCCGCCAGCCAAAGACCCTCAGCCACAAGGCGCGCGTCCACATCCGCAAGCTCTTCACCAAGCCGGTTCATCGCGCCCATCACTTCCTGAAAGAGCTCGTGGCGGATGACGCTCTTCTCTTGTGCAGACTTGAGCATGTCGCTGACTCTGTCCTCCGCCGCGGGGGACGCGGACGGGGCCTGAAGCGGCCCGCCCCCTAGCAGCAGGGTGCTGGGGGCTGGCGCCAGCCCGCTGCCAGCCCAGCCATGCGAGGGGCCCAGACGAGTGAAGTCCCGCCGCCTGAAGAGGACCCCAGGATCGAAGCCAACCAGCCACCATCCAAGATCAGGGGAGGGGCCCTTGGCACACTGGCCGCGCTCCAAGCGAGGCCGACAAGAGGAGGCGACAAAGGCATGAGGTCAAGGCACCCCACTGGCGGGCTGGCTTCCCCGGCTGATCCCACGCCAGGGGCGGCGTGCGGGCTCGCAGCGCTCAAGTCCAGTGGGGGAGACGAGGCGAGAGGAGGCTGCTTCTCAGGAGATTCCGTGGCCTTGGCCGAAGGGATCCTGAAGAACCATCGTCAGGAAGAGAAGCAGCGCTCAAAGAATCACAAAGATAAGGTACTTACTCATCAACAGCGATGTACTTTCTCCGTTTTAACAGCCCGAAGGTGCCGCTTCCGTGACTTGGGGACCCCTTCCTCTTGCGGAGCTCCTTGAAGTCCACGCAAAGCCGACCGAAGTGCTGGACATGACGGCCAACACGAGGCACGACTGGAGAGGCGCTTGAAGGGACGGCCTCAGGAGCGCCAAGCTGGGGGGGGGGGGCTACCGGGCTCTGCCTCACAACGACCTGCCGAGGCCTCGGGAGTCGCAGGCTGTATCGCCCCCTCAACTGCCCCCCGAGGGCAGGAGTCATGAGTTCCTGAAGACGATGCCTCGGGAGCCCTAGGCGGCATCAGCACCCCGGCACCCGCGACATCGGCCTCCAGCGGTGCTCGCCCTCCTGCATCCACACTTGGGGCGAGCTCGACGCCAGCGCCAAGGAGGGGAACCACGTCGACGGGGTTCTCATGGATCCCCACCAGACCAACCGGGCGCATCCCCAACTCATCAAAGGAAGGCATACACTCCACGAATTCCACCTTGTTCGAGCAATGGTACATCAAGCAGCTCTTCCCCGGCATGTCTTCTGGCAACGGGACACCAGTCAGGACCTCAAGCATCGTCCACCGCGCCTCAATGGGGAGCCCGGACTCCTGACGCCTCATGCGGTCCTTGCTGCTGAGCAAGGCCCACATTGACCAGGAATGGTGCTGAAGGGGAGCAACCCGGCGTCGGATGAACTCCTTCACCAACATAGGCGTAGTCACGCCATGATCCTTCAACCCCTTCAGCCTGAGCCAGACAGGGACGAGGTACGAATCATCGAGCCTTTGGTGGCACCAACCGGAGTTGGGAACGACAGGCGCCGACAGAGAATGGAGCAGAGGGCTGAGCACTCCGACATCGACAAATACCCACCGTGTCCGAAACTCGCTCGTGGATGGAGGAAGCTCAAAGTCGATCCCTGCTCCTGCCAGCGCAGCCACATCCTGGAAGCTCAGGCACCCAGAGTTCCGCCGGGGATCAATCAGGTGCAGCGAGAAGAAGTGGCGAAGAAGGGCCACGGAAGGAGCAATGCTGACCATGGCCTCGCAAACAAAGGCGAAGACGGTGAGAAGGGTCATAGATTGGGGATCAAGGTGCAGCATGTGGATATGATAATGGGCAAGCACTACGTTGAAGATGGCGGACAAAGGATGAACCAGGCCGGCCCAAAGGGCGTCGATGAAGAATGGAACCCTGATGGCTGTCCGATCAATGCGAGCACGAGACGCAGGCCAGGCCACCATCTTTCCCCACTCATTGAAACTAGAGGCGAGCATGGGACGCACCCTTGGCTTCTTGGTTGAGCACCAGTGACCTGCCAACGGCATACTCATTGGCCGGGCGTAGCTCGGTAGAGGACAGGGGACTCTTCCCTTTCCCTAGCTGGTCCGGTGCAATGGCGATAGGAGGATTGAGCTCAGATCGGATCGAGAGAAGAGGCCGAGTTTCGAGGAATCGGAAGAATTGGGGAGTGTGCCGCAATGACGGGATGAAAATTATGTAGGCCGCCTAGCCAGGCGGGTATCAAGGCAGCATGGGGAAGCAGAGACGCCCACGTCCAATCAACCGCCACGTGTCGACCAAGGCCGCAGGCTATTGGGCCCATGGCACTCCGCACGTGCCCTTTGGCTTCGCCTCGAAGCCAAGCCCGAGCGCGCCTTGGGTCCTGGGGCTATTGTCGGTGTTCTGGGAATGGGGGTCCCCAGACTAGCCTGCCTGCGGCCCATGGCGTGGCTCTGCGAGCGGGCCCGTACAGCCAATCTTCACCAACACGCATTCAAGACCCTCGCGAGGGGCCAAGCCTCGCCAGGCGGATGACGCAATACCTCCTCGGGAGCGATCTCACTAGACTAGCTCGCGAGGGGCAGAGAGATCAAGGCATGGCAAACCTCACGAGGTTCTAGTGACATGATCCGTGACGATCGAGACCAGGCGGGCGCCAGCTCACATAGTGTCCTCGCTTCCTCTTTGTTGCTAAGGAGGCAAGCGCAGGTGAGGAGTACCGAGGCGTCAAGCAAAGGTTTCCATGTCGGTGCAACGAGACCAAGAACAGCAGGACGGCAAGATGGAGGTCACCATGGAGCCCAAGGCGACGTCACCGCCAGAGCCTTTTGCAGGCGAAGACTGCTTTTGTCAGGATAGCTTGTACTAGCTGTCACCTTTCAAATTGGCCGTTGTTGGCTCCCTTCCCGCTCAATATTTGGGGAGAGGACCAGGGCCTCTATAAATAGGACTAGCCACCATAGTAGGAGGCATCTCATCTTGAGCAATCCTCCCCACACAAGTTCACCAAGCACAAGAACACCTCGCCTCAGGAGGCTGTTCTTCCCCTTGTACTATTCATCCTCAGCCCAAGAGGAAATCCACCACCACACACTGGAGTAGGGTATTACACCATGACAGTGGCCCGAACCAGTATAAATCTTGTGTCTCTTGTGTTGCGAGTTCGCCGAGCTAGCCTTAGAGATTGTAGCGAGGTTAAGGGCGTGGTTCGGTAGTGGGAGATCTTCGTGCGCACCCTAGTGTTCGAACCTTGAGGGTTTTACCGGAACCCGAGACCCGGCAGGCGCGTGGTGGTGGGTTGTGCCCACCTCGTACGTCGGTTGGGGCTCTACTTCGGGCGCAAGGAAGTTTATATCCCGAGCAAAATCATTTTAAAATCTCAGCGCAATCGCAGTTACGGTTTTCCGGGAATATAAGAAACAGTTTTCGGCTAGATTTAGGGAACGCGAAACAGAAGAGAACAGAGAGGGAGATCCAATCTCGGAGGGGATCCCACCCCTCCGCCGCCATGGAGGCCATGGACCAGAGGGGGAACTCTCCTCCCATCTATGGGGAGGCCAAGGAAGAATAAGAAGGAGGGGGGCTCTCTCCCTTCTCTCCCGGTGGCGCTGGAACACCGCCGGGGAAAGGATCGGGACGGCGATCTACATCAACAATCTTGCTACCATCACCAACTTTCTCCCCCTCTATGTAGCTGTGTAACACCCCTTCTCCCCGTTGTAATCTCTACTTAAACATTGTGCCCAACTCCAAATATTATTTCCCAATGATCTATGGTTATCCTATGATGTTTGAGTAGATCCGTTTTGTCTTGTGGATTAATTGTGATCTTGGTTTGTATGATTGTATATTTTATTTATGGTGCTGTGCTACGGTGCCCTCCATCTCGCGCAAACATGAGGGTTCCTCGCTGTAGGGTGTTGCAATAAGTTCATGATTCACTTATGGTGGGTAGCGAGGGTGGTAGAAGCTTAAACCTGAGTAGGTGGGTTGTTGCGTATGGGATAAAGAGGACTTGATACTTAATGCTATGGTTGGGTTTCATGACCTTAATGATCTTTAGTAGTTGTGGATGCTTGCTAGGGGTCCAATCATAAGTGCATATGATCCAAGTAGAGAAAGTATGTTAGCTCATGCCTCTCCCTCATATAAAATTACAAGAATGATTACAGGTAGTTGTTATCGATTGGCTTGGGACAAATGAGTTTCTTGTTGACAAAAGCTATCCACTTTTGTTACCTTGCAATTTATTCATAGTTTTATTCTTGCAAAGTACTCGTAGTGTTATTCCTGCAAAATAGTTTAATACTTGTTCTAGGTAAAGCAAATGTCAAGTGTGCGTAGAGTTGTATCGGTGGTCGATGGAACTTGAGGGAATATTTGTTCTGCCTTTAGCTCCTCGTTGGGTTTGACACTCTTATATATCAAAGAAGGCTACAAACGATCCCCTATACTTGTGAGTTATCAAGACCTTTTCTGGCGCCGTTGCCGGGGAGCAATAGCGTGGGGTGAATATTCTCATGTGTGCTTGTTTGCTTTATCACTAAGTAGTTTTTTTTCTTTTTTAAGTTGTTCTCTATCTTTATTTATGGATATGGAACACGAAACACCAAAAAATATAGTGGTACTTGCTACTCAAGGAGATGGGGAACCTCCTAAAACCCTCGATGCTCGTTATCTGAAAAATATTATGCACTAGCTTGATAATCCTGAGAGAACCCCATTCAACATGATAATGGGAGTAACATTGGATCAACGTGAATACTTTAGGGATTATTGCTTGACAGAAAAAGGGAAATTATTATGGGATCAAATTTATATGTTGCATTGGAATGCTCGGGATTTATGCTTGAGATATGATTTTACTTGTTGCTCAAGGATGAATGCTCCAGACCTTCCCTTTTCATGCAAATTTAATGATAATGAAACCTTAGCTTCTTATGCTAATGGTAGATATGATTACTATGATGTGGAACGAATAGAAGAATTTTTGGCTTTTAAGGGTGCTTATGAAATTGAATCTTTGTTTGAAAAGTACGAAGCTTTTGATGATGATGTTTATATATCTGAAAATTTTGCCATCCTTAAATATTGCTAAGATAATTACAAATACAATTACAATATTGATGTGTTTATTGAGAAAGTCTCCGCTGTCCAAGAAGAGACTAATATTTTGTAGGAGTCTATGGAAGAAGAAGATGATGAAACTGTGAGCTCATTGGATGAAAAAGATGAGGAGGAGAGTGAAGAACAAAAGGAGGTAGAGCGGATTGATCACGCGTTCCCACCTTCTAACGAGAGTACCTCTTAAACCCATACATTATTTAATATCCCTTCGTTCTTACGAAGGATGAATGCTATGATAATTGCTACGATCCCGTTGATTATTTTGAAATATCCCTTTTTGATGAACTTGATGCTTGCTATACTTGTGGCCATGATGCCAATATGAATTATGCTTATGGAGATGAACTTGCTATTGTTCATTATGCTAAATGAAATTGTTTCTATTGCGCCCACACATGATAGTCCTATTATCTTTTTGAATTCTCCAAACTACACTATATCGGAGAAATTTGCACTTACTAAGGATTATATTGATGGGTTGCATTCTACCATTACACATGATGATTTTGATGAATATAATATGCATGTGCTTGCTGCTCCTACTTGCAATTATTATGAGAGAGGAACTACATCCCCGCCTCTCTATGTTTCCAACACGAAAGAATTGCAAGAAACTTCTTATGCTATGTATTGGCCTTTACTTGATGTGCATGAATTGTTCTTGTATGACATGCCGATGCATAGGAAGAGAGTTAGACTTCGTCATTGCTTGATATATGTTGCTTTGTTCTCACTACAAAATGTCAAATCATTGTTAATTAAAATTGGCATTGATATACCTTGGGATCCGGGTGGATTCATTACTCGAGCACTTTATGCCTAGCTTAATGGCTTTAAAGAAAGCGCTGCCAGGGAGACAACCCAGAAGTTTTAGAGAGTCATTTATTTCTGTTGAGTGCTTTTATATAGTTTAAAAACAAAAAATATAGAGGGGAACTTAACACTTCACAAAAAGAAAAGTGAAAGTGAGACGGACGAGCATCGTGGAAGCGGGAGCATGCCTTGAACTTTGTTCATGCCCATGGAAACTTTGTGAATCTTGAATTATAGAAACTTTTCAAGAAAAATAATTACTCCCCTGTAAAATTCCATTGTATTATAAAAATAATGTGCCAAGATTTGCCTTTAGCCTGAGTAGATTGCTTGTTGGTATGTGCGGTGCACACATAGAAACTTTGCCTGTCGCGCGTGATTTTACATTTTTTTACTGGAACGTCAAAAGCTTGTGAAAATTATTGCACAATCTTGCTACACAAATTGTTTATTTTTTCATAATTGTTTCACAATTTTTGGAGTACCTGAAGTATGATGAATGTTCAGATTACTACAGACTGTCCTGTTTAAGACAGATTCTATTTTTGATGCATTGTTTTGCTTGTTTTGATGAAACTATCGATTCTATCAGTGGAATAAGCCATGAAACAGTTATATTACAGTAGCTAAAATGCAAAAACAAAATATGAATTGGCTTGCAACAGTACTTAGAGTAGTGATTTGCTTTATTATACAAACGAATCTTACCGAGCTTTCTGTTGAGTTTTGTGTGGATGAAGTGATCAAAGATCGAGGAGGGCTTGATATGAGGAGAAGGAAGAGAGGCAAGAGCTCAAGCTTGGGGATGCCCAAGGCACCCCAAGGAAATATTCAAGGAGACTCAAGCCTCTAAGCTTGGGGATGCCCCGGAAGGCATCCCATCTTTCTTCAACAACTATCGATATGTTTTCGTCTTCGTTTCGTTCATGTGATATGTGTAAATCTTGGAGCGTATTTTGTGTTTAGTTTTTCACTTTTCTTTTATGCGCCATGCTGGTATGAGATATTCCATGGTTGATTTATAGAATGCTCATTGCACTTCACTTATATCTTTTGATTATGGCTTTATAGAATGCTTCATGTGCTTCACTTATATTATTTGAAGTTTGGATTGCCTATTTCTCTTCATATTGAAAACTGTTGTTTGAAGGATGCTCTTTTGCTTCACTTATATTTATTAGAGCATGGTCTTTTTTGAAAGAATTAAACTCCCATGCTTCACTTATATCCATTTAGAGAGCCAACAGTATTGGTAATTGCATGGTTAGTCATAAAATCCTACATAAATCTTATGGATCACTGAATATGATATGTTTGATTCCTTGCAATAGTTTTGCGATATAGAGATGGTAATATGTGGGAGGTACTAGTAAATGGTTGTCGTTAGTAAGAATATTGGTGTTAAGGTTTGTGATTCCTGAAGCATGCACGTATAGTCTCTCATTATGCTATGAAGTTGGAGCATGATTTATTATTGATTGTCTTCCTTATGAGTGGCGGTCGGGGACGAGCGATGGTCTTTTCCTACCAATCTATCCGCCTAGGGGCATGCGTAGTAGTACTTTTCTTTGAGGGCTAACAAACTTTTGTAATAACTATATGAGTTCTTTATGACTAATGTGAGTCCATGGAATATACGCGCTCTTACCATTTTGCAATTTTCTAGCCTCTACGGTACCGTGCATTGCCCTTTCTCACCTCGAGACGTGGTGCAAACTTCACCGGTGCATCAAAACCCCGTGATATGATACGCTCTATCACACATAAGCCTTATTATATCTTCCTCAAAACAGCCACCATACCTACCTATTATGGCTTTTCCATGACCATTCTAGGATATATTGCCATGCAACTTCCACCGCTTCTGTTTTGATGACTTGACCATTCATTGTCATATTGCTTTGCATGATCATATAGCTGACATAGTAGTTGTCACTCAGCCACCGTTCATCATTTTTCATACATGTTACGGTAGATCATTGCACATTTTGGTACATTGCGAGAGACATTCATATAGAGTCATACTTTATCATAGGTATCGAGTTGTAATTTTTATTTCTTTTGAGTTATAAGTAAATAGAAGTGTGATGATCATCAATTTTCATTTTTAGAGGAGTGCCCCAGTGAGGAAAGGATAATAGAGATTATGATTCCCCCACAAGTCGGGATGAGACTCCGAACAATGAGAGAAGAAAAAAAGAAAAAAAACAAAAAGAAAGGAAAAGAAAAAAATAAATAAAAAGAAAATAAAATAAACAAAGAGAGAAGGGGCATTGTTAGTATCCATTACCACACTTGTGCTTCAAAGTAGCACAATGTTTTTCATATGGAGAGTCTCCTATGTTGCCACTTTCATATACTGGTGGGAATTTTTCATTATAGGATTAGATGCACACCCACTTAGTTTCATATAGTTATTTCATACACTTATAGCTCTTAGTGCATTTGTTGCATGGCACTCCCTACTCCCCGCTTTGATATCGATTGATGGGAATCTCCATAGCCCTTTGGTTAGGCGCATCGATGTGAGACTTTTTTTGTCTTCTCTATATTTACCCCCATCATCACTCTATTCCACCCGTAGTGCTATATCCATGGCTCACACTCATGTATTGCATGAGGGTTGAAAGTGCTGAAGCGCGTTAAAAAGTATGAATCAATTGCTCGGCTTGTCATAGGGGTTGTGCATGATAAATACTTTGTGTTAAGCAGATAGAGCATGACAAGACTATATGATTTTGTAGGGATAGCTTTCTTTAGCGTTGATATTTTGGAAGACATGATTGTTTGTTGGGATGCCTGAGTATTGATGTCTTTATGTCAAATTATAGACTATTGCTTTGAATCACTTATGTCTTAATATTCATGCCATGATTAGATATATGATCAAATTTATGCTCGGTAGCATTCCACATAAAAAATCGTCTTTTTTATCATTTACCTACTCGAGGAGGAGCAGGAAATAAGCTTGGGGATGCTCATATGTCTCCGTCGTATCTATAATTTTTGATTGTTTCATGCCAATATTATTCAATTTTGACATATTTTGGCACCTTTTTATATGATTTATTGGACTAACCTATTGAATCCAGTGCCTAGTGTCAGTTCCTGTTTTTTGCATGTTTTTTGTATCACAGACAATCCATATCAAACAAAGTCCAAATGCAATAAAATTTTACAGAGAATTATTTTGGAACATATGTGATTTTTGGGAGTTGGAATCACCGCAAACGGAGGCCCACCCACACCACAAGACACGAGGGCGCGACCCCGGAGCCAAGCGCGTGGTGGTGGGTTGTGCTCACCTCGTACGTCGGATGGGGCTCTACTTCAGGCACAAGGAATCTTATATCCCAAAAAAAATCATGCTAAAATCTCAGTACAATCGGAGTTACGGATCTCTGGGAATATAAGAAACGGTTTTTGGCCAGATCTGGGGAACACGAAACAGAAGAGAACAGAGAGGGAGATCCAATCTCGGAGGGGCTCCCGCCTCTCCACCACAATTGAGGCCCTCGACTAGAGGGGGAACTCTCCTTCCATCTAGGGGGAGGCCAAGGAAGAAGAAGAAGGAGGGGGGCTCTCTCCCCCTCTCTCCCGGTGGTGCCGAAACGCCGTCGGGGCAAGGATCAGGACGACAATCTACATCAACAATCTTGCTACCGTCAACACCAACTTTCTCCCCCTCTATGCAGCGGTGTAACACCCCTTCTCTCCGCTATAATCTCTACTTAAACATGGTGCTCAACTCCATATATAATTTCCCAATGATCTATGGTTATCTATGGTGTTTGAGTAGATCCATTTTGTCCCGTGGGTTAATCGTTATCTTGGTTGGTATGATTATATATTTTATTTATCGTGCTGTCCTACGGTGCCCTCCGTCTCGCGCAAACGAGAGGGGTCTCCGCTGTAGGGTGTTGTAATATGTTCATGATTCCCTTATGGTGGTGTTGTAATATGTTCATGATTCCCTTATGGTATGTTCATGATTCCCTTATGGTGGTGACAAAAGCTTAAACCCGAGTAGGTGGGTTGTTGCGTATGGGATAAAGAGGACTTGATACTTAATCCTTTGGTTGGGTTTCACGACCTTAATGATCTTTAGTAGTTGCGGATGCTTGCTAGGGGTCCAATCATAAGTGCATATGATCCAAGTAGAGAAAGTATGATAGCTCATGC
This sequence comes from Aegilops bicornis, assembly GCA_021605145.1. NCBI lineage: Eukaryota > Viridiplantae > Streptophyta > Magnoliopsida > Poales > Poaceae > Aegilops > Aegilops bicornis. The sequence continues at coordinate 561,068,184 of CM038673.1, read as the reverse complement.
CTCTCCCTTATATAAAATTACAAGAATGATTACTTGTTATCGATTGGATAGGGACAAATGACTTTCTTGTTGACAAAAGCTATCCACTTTTATTACCTTGCAATTTATTCGTAGTTTTATTCTCGCAAAGTACTCGTAGTTTTATTCCTGCAAAATAGTTTCATACTTGTTCTAGGTAAAGCAAACGTCAAGTGTGCGTAGAGTTGTATCGATGGTCGATAGAACTTGAGGGAATATTTATTCTACCTTTAGCTCCTTGTTGGGTTCGGCACTCTTATTTATCGAAGAAGGCTACAAACGATCGCCGATACTTGTGGGTTATTATTGGGATGCATTTGACGACGGCGCCGTCATCCACCGTTAGTCGTGGAACTTTGCCGACGGTTATTATATGCCGACGGCCGTACAGAAGCCGTCATGATAGGCATATATGCCGACGGCATCCCGGGGTACGCCGACGTATATGTTGCCGGCGGTGGCCATCAGCATAGGCCTATCCCGACGGGAATCTGTGCTATGCCGACAGCCTGGGCCGTCAGCATAGTGGTTCATTGTGGTAGTGTTTTCTGTATGATCAAATTATTCACTAATTTAGTACCACATGGAAAATCAACGAATGAATATAATACCATTTATTTCATGGCAGTAGAGCTAGAAAAGGGGAGGGTTGAGTCGGGCTTGGTTTCATTCTCAGTTCCGAGTCGGGCTTGGTTTCATTCTTAGTTCCTAGTCGGACCGTGGCTCGGCTGTTGATCGCTACGTGTCAGAGCCGGGTCGCACGTCTCACCTACTTCCATCTATATATGCAGCTACCCATGGTACACGATCGAGGACCCACGTAGCATTACACGTAGACAGGGCTACCTAGAGATTTTACATACGCTCTTGAGACGGCGCCGCCGCCGATCTTTGGATAATCATGAATGGGGTCCGCAACACTGTCGTCGGTGGTGCGGATGATGATGCGGAAGATGAGCGGCGCACTGCCGTCTTTCATGCATGACCTGCACCGTGAGGACCAAACGCTCCAGGAGCGCTCCATGTGCGGCTGCGGCAGCCAATCGCCGGACCACGGGACGACGGGTCAGCGCACTGAAGAGTACATTCTCATTGCTCTCTTAGCTCATGTATCCGTGTTTTTTGAATCCACTAACCGATTGCATGCTAATGGTGATGTCTGGATCGACTTGCAGGGAGCGCGACGCCTCCATCATCTGCCAGTCCACCACGCCCTCCACCACTACAACCACCAACCCGGGCTCGGAGTTCGTCCCCGTCAAGCCTCTCATGGCCGCGTACGTGGGTTTCCAAAGCCACATATGGGTCCACATCAGCTTCATGGCTCGCAGGAAGAAGATCGCCAGTAGCAAACGGAGGCGCAACTAGGCCAACGACACAGAGAAGGCCTTCTTCACTGAGCAGCGCTACAGCCACCACCACTCCGGCGCGCTGGCCTTCAAAGCATGCGCCATCATGAGTAAGCGACCACACCTGAACCGGCAAGGAGTATGCGGCAGCCCCATAGGAGCTGGGGGAGAAGAACGACGACAAGGAGGAGGAGTAGCATAGTAGCACCCTAAGCTGGGCTTCCATCCCCTTTCATTTTCTCAGTAATCTTATTACAAGGGTTTTGCCGGCCTTTGATGCTAAGCATATGGACTCGATCAGGGGCAAAGCTAGCGAGAAGTTAATGTCATGAGTCCATGTTAAACCCAATGAAGTGTGATATATGGTGATAGCAAAGCCATGTATCAGACTCTGAGATTTTGAAGTTGATGTATGAGACTGGACTTGCGACAACTTTGTATACTAACCCTGCACTTTACTCTTTTTTTACATCTTTCGTAATTTCTAAGCAGCTGCATTGTACATTTTGAAATAGGAAACTGATCATGTAGAACGCATAAACTTGCATGGGAAGAAGAGGTGTTTAATTGTCTCATCATGAGTACAAAAACTACACTCCTAATTCCATCCCAAGTGCGACGGGTGAGATTGTCTTTAGTTAGTACAACTCCCCTACGAAGATACCACATGAAAATCTTGATTTTGAAGGTATCTTCGACCTCCATATATTACTATTATCCACTAGAATCTATGAGTGCATCACGGCACGATACATAGAGTCAACCGTGAGTGAAACGGACGTCATGAGGTTCCAACGAAATACATCATGTCCATGTGTCAGCTTAACTCAATCCAAAGGGGATAACAAATGTTGTCATGAAGTAAGACGTGGGCCAACTAGATCCCGTCGGAATGAAACATCCACGAGGGGTGGGGGGGAGGAAGAGGAGCTGAGCACATGCGCAATGGTATCATTCTTATCACAGATAATACGGTACAAGGCTCAATATTGTTCCCGACGAGGGGTGGTTCCCAACCACTTATCCTCCCAGAAACATATCTCGGAGCTGTCCTTTATCTTGAAAGACCCAAAGCGGAAAAGATGTTTCTTTGCTGCCATTGGGCTAGCCCAAAAATGTGAGTCCCCTGGCTTCCAAAATGCTTGGGACACCATTTTTTTGCCAAGATATTTATTATGCAGTAGGGTTTTCCAAACGCCCTCCTCAATAAGTAATTTGAACAACTATTTACTGATTAAGGCATCATTTTTGACTTGAAGGTTTTGCATTCCTAAACTCCATGATTTTTCGGTCGACAAACCACGATCCACTTGGTTAGCCTATACATTTTCTTTTCATCATCTCATTGTCAAAAGAATCTGGATATAAAATAGTCTAATCTTTGCAACACCCCTTTGAGGAGCTGCAAAGAAGGAAAGCATATAGAGTACCATGTTTGTAAGAATAGAATTGATCAGCACTAGTCGTCCTCCAACAGAGAGCAACTTGCCTTTCCAATTGTTCAAATGTTTCTCTTAGTTCTCTTCGATGTTCTTCCAATCCGAGTTAGTGAGGTGTCAATAATGAATAATCAGTATTCCCAAATATTCAATCGGAAATTGGCCTTGCGCACAGCCAAACATGTCAGCGTATTGTGTAGCCACCTCTGTCAGTGTGAAAACCGGCAGATCTCGGGTAGAGGGTCTTGAGTTGTGGATCTAGGTTCAATGGGTAACAAGGGACGAAGAACACGGCGTTTACCCAGGTTCGGGCCCTCTCTAGGATGTAAAACCCTATGTATTGCACGATTGTACTTGATGAGTGTGATATGGTTACAGAGTCGATCTACCTCGAGATCAGGCGAGCTAAACCCTAGGTTGATGGGGTGATGGATGTTGTTTTCGCCCTAAAGACTAAAACCTTCGGTTTATATAGATACTGATAGGGTTAGGGTTACATATGGTTGGTTACAATGAAGGAGAGATCATGCCTAATCTTGACTTGGACGGCACACCACGGCTCTGAAGATCTTCTATCCAGCCACGGGTCCACGCTCTAGCTTGGCTCCATAGTAGCCCATCAGTACGGCCCATAAGCAATGGGCTGGCGGACCAAGGACCCCTTAATACATGACTCCGTCAGTAGCCCCTGAACTGGCCTCCAACGCCAGGGATTTCCATCTGGCGATTTTCGAATCTTCGACTTGCGAGGTGAGTTCTTTACCCTTCCTCATATTGTTCGGAGCAATGTTCTCTTGCTGAATACTATCCGGAATGCGGATTAATGTCTGAGGCTCGCCGCCCAGTGCAACTCGAGTTAATTTCACACTCATGCCTGACCGGTTTCAACAATCCGGAGTCCGAGGACCTCATCAGATCACGGTGGGGCCATCGGAGTTTAATTCTTACCTTGGGGACATGGCCAACTTTAACTGGCGTGCACCTTTTTAGAAGGCGAACGGCCCAATGCCACCTTTTTTGCAGATCCATTCTTTCAGCTTTAGGACGAGACGCTTATTTATAGATCCAAAGGCGCGGGGGATGGTTGACACATCGCCTTCGCAAAAACCAACACTGGGGAAATTTTAGGCGTCATGGCCGACATCCCAGGTTCATGTTCACGCCCTCACGGTCCTCTCCCCGGTGATTGGGCGAGCTTCTCTGTCTCACACCTTCGGCTGAGCAATCTGCAGACGCAAGGCTATCTTCGCGCGGTGGATCTTGTTTTCGTCCGCGTCGGATTAATCTCTGTCGACGGCCATGCACTCGCCGGGAGTTCCCCTGCTCCAAGCAATGAAGAGAGGGTATGTTTCATGCCTTTCCTTCTACAAGGTCTAGGCTTTCCCATTCACCCTTTCCTGCGGGGTTTACTGGAGTTCTAGGGATCTAGCTCCACAACCTCACCCCAGGATCCATATTGCATATTTCTAGCTTTGTGGCACTCTGCGAGATATTCTTGAGTTGCGAGGCCCATTTTGATCTGTGGAGAAAATACTTCTTTCTCACACCTCATACCGGGAGAGGGTCCATATTTGAAGTAGGCGGAGTCGAAGTGTGGCGCATAGCTGGGATAGGGTATCCTGTTGGGACCCCAAAGAAGGATTCCAAAGAGTGGACTTCGGAATGGTTCTACATCGAGGATGTCCCAATATCCGAACCAGTCCGGAGGGGTTTACCCGAATATTCAGCCGCCCCATTGAAGAAGTGGTTCAACTGGAGGCCTAAGAGCCCTTCCCAAGGAGATAGCAAGAAGGTGCGCCTTCTGGCCACCAAGGTTGGGCTGCTGGCTCATAGTAAGCTAACTATTGTTGACATAATGGCCGTCGCCATAACTCGATGCGTGCAACCACTTCAGCAAAGGATGCATCCTTTGTGGTGTTACAATGGCACTAACGACGCCACCTGTTATAGTTTACAAGGGCCAAACAATCAGGCGGCCCAAACCAGAATACTAGCCGATCTCTTCAGAGGAGAGGAAGAAGAATTCGCGCGATCGGGAACTTGAGACGGTTTTTCCGGCTACAATCTGGCCTACTGGGTGAGCTTTATCTGTAGCGACCAGACCTCAAACAGTCTGATCTCTGTGCTCAGTGTCATCCCTGGATCAGTAATGCTGACACCACACAGTACTCGGAGGATTTATAATAGAGTAGCAATCACACACTTATTACAATCGAATGTCTCAAGAGAGAACTTATTAAAATAAATATGGCTTAAGGCCATCTAAATTCTATAACAGCGGAAGGCTTGGAAGAATAAGCGAGTCCATCAACTCCAACGGCATCACTGAGTATAGAACCACGACCTAAGCACCTTACTCTTCGTCTGAAAAATCTGCAACATGAAACGTTGCAGCCCGAAAACGGGTCAGCACATGGAATATGCTGGCAATGTAACACATAGAGCATAATAATGGAATAAGCTATACTACATGCATATTTGGCTGCTGGAAAGCTCTATGGTTACAGTTTTTGCGTAAAGCCAATTTTTCCCTAATGCAAAGGAATAAAATTATTTAACTATCATGGTGGTTGTTAAACATTGAGAATGGTTGATGACATTCTCAATCCCAATTAAAAGTACTCATTAAAAACACAATAATATTAATTAGAGTAACATGTTGAGATTCACATGATATCCAAGTACTAGATACTCAAGATGTCCATAACCGGGGACACGGCTAACCATGATTAGTTTATACACTCTGCAATGGTTTGCGCACTTTTCCCCACAAGACTCGATCGCCTCCGTTGGATTTCCCGCACTACATGATGTTTGAGAAACGGATGACCGAGACATAGTCTTTTGGTAGCGCTAGCACCTTACATAGGGTAGACCGGTACACCTACTTTCCCCTACATCTGCTAGTCTACCCGTAAGAGTTCGCACGACTTAATCAACTATGCCAGAGCCCATAATGGCTTGTGGCTGCACACGACGCTTCTAGCATGAATAATCTTATGATCCCTTTGAGCCCGGGTGGTGGTCCCAAGAAAACAGTAAACTCGGAAACTGTGTACCTCAATCCACCTAGATGTGTGTTTAAGTTGCCACCTTAAGTAAACCATTAATTAACAATCTCACATCCGCTCATGGATACACTCACCCAATCCACGTCTACTAGCATAGCACGGCAATATAAGCAAACGTAGAAGTAACTCCCAAGGGTTTGAAAATAAATAGGTAATAGGTACTACCTCAACTACTGCCCATAACCCACAGTTTAATTAGATCCTAGTCATGCAATGTTTAAGGATTGATCTAATGCAGTAAAAACTAGGTATGAGAAAAGGTATGATCAAAGTGTTACTTGCCTTGCTGATGATCCGTGAAACCTAGAGACTCGAAGTAACAGGCGGTGCACTACAGGTATTCTATCGCAGACAAACAAACAAGCATACAATAAGTACTCATCTAATGCACAGGTAAAACTCAAATAAAAGATCTAACCAGATAGTTCAACTTAAGAACTCCGGTTTGCAAAAAGAAACAAATCAAACGAAGCAACGGAAGTCAAACGGCGAAAGCAAACAGCTTCGTTTTACTAATCTGGATCTAGGTCAAATTTTATAGTAGCAAAAACTTGTTTAAGTTGGTTATTCGGAGAGAGGGTTTCGAGACGAAACTCTAGGCGCTTGAATCGCCTGATTCTGATAAACGAGCGAAAAGTTAAACTAAAACGAAAATCGGATCAGAAATCGCGATCGGAAAATTCACGAATTAAATCCGAGAAAAAAAACGGCGAACGGGTTAACTAATGAACGTTCGTTAACTAAACTAATCTGACGAACGCGTTCGTTAAAACGAACGAACGAATGAACGTTCGCTACTTAACCAACCCTAAAAAACCGAAACTAAAAAAACCGAAAAAACGAAGAAAAACCGCTCCGTTTTAAAAAAAATCGGCGGCACGGAAATCGAGGCGGCGGCGAACCTCGGCGCGGCGGCGGCGGCGGAGTCCGGGCGGCTCCGGCGACGGCAAAGCGGCGGTGGTGGCGCTGGCTGCGGCGGATCGGGCGGCGGCGGCTAGGGTTTCAAGGTGGGCCGCTTTCGCTGGTGGGCTCAAGATAAACTCGCCTCCGACTTCAGATTCGCCTCCTTGCTTTTTGAATCCGCATAGCTCTTCTGTCTTGACTGGGCTACCTTGAGCCTATCGCGAATTAACTTTACTTTCCGTTTAGACTCCTTAATCAAATCCGGTCCAAACAACTGGCGGTCTCCAACTTCATCCCACAACAATGGGGTTCTGCACCTCCTTCCGTACAAGGCTTCGAAAGGGCCATCTTCAAACTGGATTGATAACTGTTGTTGTAAGAGAACTCCGCATATGGCAAGTTATCGTCCCAACTAGATCCATAATCCAAGGCACAAGCTCTAAGCATATCCTCCAAAATCTGATTGACTCTCTCGGTTTGTCCATCTGTCTGCGGATGGAAAGCTGTGCTAAACTCCATCCTGGTTCCCAAAGTTTCGTGCAACTGCTTCCAGAACTTTGAGGTGAATTTGGTTCCTCTATCTGATACGATACTGCTCGGAACTCCACGCAAGCATACAATCCTGGTCATGTATATCTTAGCCAATTTGGCACTGCTGTAGGTAGTCTTTACTGGAATGAAATGAGCTACCTTCGTCAAACGATCGACTACGACCCAAATTGAGTCATAGCCTGAACGGGTCCTGGGTAATCCCGTGATGAAATCCATGCCTAGTTTATCCCACTTCCATTCGGGTATAGGCAATGGCTGTAACAATCCTGCTGGCTTCTGATGTTCTGCCTTCACCCTCTGACACACATCATGCATCGCTACATAGTCTGCTATATCCTTCTTCATTTCGGTCCACCAGAAAGTATTCTTCAAATCCAAATACATCTTGGTATTTCCTGGGTGAATCGAATATGGTGAATCATGTGCCTCTTGTAGAATCAGCTTCCTGATCTCCGGGTCATTGGGCACATAAACACGGTCTTCAAAGCATAGGGTATCGTGCTCATCCTCATGAAATCCCTTAGCTTTTCCTTCGCTCATTTTCTCCTTTATAGAGGCAATCTCTTTGTCAGTCTTCTGAGCTTCTCTGATTCTATCCATCAAAGTTGATTGAATCTCCAATGCTGCTACATAGCCTCTCGGAACTATTTCCAGACATAGTTCACGAAGATCCTCGGCTAACTCCTTTGGTATTTCTCCCGTCATTAGTGTATTGACATGACTCTTACGGCTCAACGCATCTACTACAACGTTAGCCTTTCCGGGGTGATAATGCAATCTCATATCGTAATCTTTAATAAGCTCCAACCATCTCCTCTGCCTGAGATTTAACTCCTTCTGCGTGAAGATGTACTTCAAACTCTTGTGATCCGTATACACCTCACAATGGTTCCTAATAAGAAAGTGTCTCCAAGTTTTCAATGCATGCACTACGGCTGCTAACTCCAAATCATGAGTAGCATAACTTAACTCATGAGGCTTAAGCTGTCGTGAAGCATACGAAACAACTCTTCCCTCCCGCATAAGCACCGCTCCAAGTCCTCGGCGTGAAGCGTCGCAATAAACTTCGTAATCCTTTGCACGATCCGCAGAATTAACACTGGTGAGGTAACCAAACGTTTCTTCAACTCCTGGAAACTAGCCTCACACTCCTCAGTCCATATGAACTTGGTATCCTTCTTCAACAATTCTGTCATAGGCTTCGCAATCCTTGAGAAATTCTCAATGAATCTCCGGTAGTATCCTGCGAGTCCAAGGAAACTCCGGATCTCCCCAACTGTAGTTGGCGCTTCCCAATTGGTCATGGTGGCAACTTTAGTGGGGTCCACTGCTATACCTTCTTCGGATATAACATGTCCGAGAAATCCAACTTCCTTCAACCAAAACTCACACTTGCTGAACTTGGCATATAACTGATGTTCTCTGAGCTTCTCAAGTACCAATCGCAAATGTTCCTTATGTTCTTCTTCATTCTTCGAGTAAACCAAAATATCATCAATGAACACCACGACGAACTGATCCAAAAACTCCATAAACGCTTTGTTCAGCATGTTCATAAAATAGGCAAAAAGTTAGTCAGACCAAAGGACATAACGGTATACTCATACAGCCCGTACCTGGTGGTAAAAGTCGTCTTAGGTATATCCTGCTCTCGAATCTTCAACTGATGGTACCCTGATCGCAAATCGATCTTGGAAAACACCTTAGCTCCTTGTAATTGGTCAAACAAATCATTTATCATCGGTAGTGGGTACTTGTTCTTGATTGTTACTTCGTTCAATCCACGATAATTAACAACAATTCTTAATGATCCATCCTTCTTTTCCACAAGAAGTACAGGCGATCCCCAAGGCGAAGAACTTGGGCGAATAAAGCCTTTATCCAGTAACTCCTTAATCTGCTTCTTGATTTCCTCCAAATCTTGGGCTGGCATCCTATACGGTCTCTTGGATATCAGCCCAAAGGTTCGCAAAGCTCAATCAAAACTCAATATCTCTATCAGGTGGCATGCACCGCAACTCTTCCGAAATACATCAGGGAATCCTTACCACTGGTACTTCCTCCCGCACAACTCCCGAAGGGAATTTACATGTGCTCTCCTCGGCTCATCTTTGTGATACATACTTGATTCTCCTTCCTTCTGGTGTCGTAAGCAAAATTATCTTACTGGCGCAATCGATGTTTCCTCCATACATCGACAGCCAATCCATACCAAGAATTACATCCAAACCTTGGGATTCCAGTATAATTAAATCTGTTAGGAAAACAAGCCTCCCTATACTTAATAGCACTTGAAAACATCCTTGACTGGCCATATACTCCGCTCCCGGTGAGCTTACTAGCATGGGTGTCTTAAGAGTCCAAGTGGGCAGGCTAAACTTATCCACAAATCCCCTTGATATGTATGAATGCGATGCACCAGTATCAAAAAGAACAACTGCAGTAAATAACTTAACCAAAAACTTACCTATTACTGCATCTGGCTGAGCTTCAACCTCCTCCACGGTAACGTGGTTCACTTGTCCTCTGTCTTTGGGGTAAAGCGTAGCTTCTGCTGAGCTCCAGAATTGTACTTCCCCTATCCATACTTCCTCTTGCGATTGTCAATCTGCTGCTGCTTCCCTTCAATCATAAGAGCACGATCTACTAACTCCTGGTAGTTATTGCAAGTGGCTACCATCAACTGCATGCTCAGCTCATCATTCAGTCCTTCTAGGAACTTCTCCTGCTTAGCTGCATCCGTAGCAACGTCATCGGGGGCATAACGTGCTAACTTGCTGAAATCATCCACATACTGGCCAACTTTCCGTCCTCCTTGGCGTAAGTTGCGAAACTCACACTTCTTCATGGCCATAGCTCCTGCTGAAACATGGGCAGTATGGAAAGCTTGCTGAAACTGATCCCATGTGACAGTGTCTATAGGGTAAGTGGCTATAAAATTCTCCCACCATGCTGTTGCGGGTCCTTCGAGATGATGTGCGGCAAAATTCACCTTTTCTCCATCTGTACATCCTGCAGTGGTCAACTCCCTCCCTATCTTATAGAGCCAATCATCTGCTACTATCGGCTCGGTGCTACTGGAAAACACCGGCGGATTCAGCCTTAAGAAACGAGTCAGATGGTCAACAGGTGGTGGTGGTGGGTTGTTGTTGTTGTTGTTGTTGTTGCCTTGGTTCTGTACCAATGTTTGAATCAAGGCATTCTGCTGCTGAATCAACTGAGTGATCTCTGGCGGGAAAACAAATCCGGGGTCGCGTCTCAGAGGCATCTGAGGGTTTATAGAAAAGACGAGAGTTAAGAATAGAACGAGGTCTAGTGAGAAACACTACCCATATGCACATGAGACAAAAGCACACAATATCACTCCAATCAATTCAACAAAGATACACAACGGTCTAACTATCGTTACAAAGTGCTTGGACTAAAACTAATTTAAAATGGGGGAAATACTACTACTATTATGGTGGTTAACTAGAAAAACTGCTCCGATGAAGATTCCATAATATCTACTCCAGCTTCATCAACAAAGTCATCGTCGCTGTCGTCGGGATCCGAGTCAGTGTCGTCGATGATGATATAATTATCCGGGCAAGTGGATTCGCCCCATTCTCTTTTGGGTGCTGAACCTCCCATGAATACTCCAAGCTTCTCCTTTAGGTCTCCGTTCTGTCTCACTAGAGCGACGATCTCTTCCATGTAGTCTTCACGTGTGGCCTTGAGTTCTTCTTCTAGCTCCTTGATCTTGGTCATAGCCTTCTGCAGATCCTCCATATCTGTGCACATCTGATTCTCCTAGTGTCGGATGTGTTGGTTTAATTCCTGGAGGTAAGCTGCGATTGATCTGTCCCTCCTGGTGTTGATCATCTCCCATTGCTCATCTCGGCGCCCACAAATCTGGTAGATAGTATTCTTGAGATCATCATGGTAAACTTCTCCAATTCGTCCCATGGTGATATGAGCTGCCATGCTCTTTCCCAAGCTCCATGTTGGTGCATGAAAGGAAAATTCTATGGGCTCCGTGACTGGTGCAAATGTCCTTCCTGGAATGTAGACATGAATCATCCAGCGCTCCTCTTCGGGTAAAGTGGCGTTGAAGGTCCCGGTGAAGCTTGGTACTCCTATGTTCAGGTACCTACTGACTTCCTTCAAGTGATATACAAAAGGTGAGTCTTCATCTGGTTGTGTGAACTTGTTCCTTGCATCCGTCATCCTAAAGAAAAGAAAAGATGAGGAGTCAGAAATGAGAAGAAAGAGTAGTGATCTAGGGCTTTAGCTTAGTGGTCGTGTCCTACAATCAGCGTGTGCTCTGATACCATCTTTGTAGCGACCAGACCTCCAACAGTCTGATCTCTGTGCTCAGTGTCATCCTTGGATCAGTAATGCTGACACCACACGGTACTCGGAGGATTTATAACAGAGTAGCAATCACACACTTCTTACAATCGAATGTCTCAAGAGAGAACTTATTAAAATAAATATGACTTAAGGCCATCTAAATTCGATAACAGCGAAAGGCTTGGAAGAATAAGCGAGTCCATCAACTCCAACGGCATCACTGAGTATAGAACCACGACCTAAGCACCTTACTCTTCGTTCAAAAAGTCTGCAACATGAAACGTTGCAGCCCGAAACGGGTCAAGACATGGAATATGCTGGCAATGTAACACATAGAGAATAATAATGGAATAAGCTATACTACAAGCATATTTGGCTGGTCGAAAGCTCTATGGTTACAGTTTTTGCGTAAAGCCAATTTTTCCCTACTGCAAAGGAATAAAATTATTTATCTATCATGGTGGTTGTTAAACATTGAGAATGGTTGACAGCATTCTCAATCCCAATTAAAAGTACTCATTAAAAACCCAATAATACTAATTAGAGTAACATGTTGAGATTCACATGATATCCAAGTACTAGATACTCAAGATGTCCATAACCGGGGACACGGCTAACCATGATTAGTTTATACACTCTGCAGAGGTTTGGGCATTTTTCCCCACAAGACTCGATCGCCTCCGTTGGATTTCCCGCACTACATGATGTTTGAGAAACGGATGACCGAGACATAGTCTTTCGGAAGCGCTAGCACCTTTCATAGGGTAGACCGGTACACCTACTTTCCCCTACATCTGCTAGTCTACCCGTCAGAGTTCGCACGACTTAATCAACTATGCCAGAGCCCATAATGGCTTGTGGCTGCACACGTAAGTTTCTAGCATGAATAATCTTATGATCCCTTTGAGCACGGGTGGCGGTCCCAAGAAAACAGGCAAATCCTGGAAACCAGGTACCTCAATCCACCCAGATGTGTGTTTAAGTTGCCACCTTAATTAAACCATTAATTAACAATCTCACATCTGCCATGGATACACTCACCCAATCCATGTCTACTAGCATAGCACGGCAATATAAGCAAACGTAGAAGTAACTCCCAAGGGTTTGAAAATAAATAGGTAATAGGTACTACCTCAACTACTTCCCATAACCCACAGTTTGATTAGATCCTAGTCATGCAATGTTTGAGGATTGATCTAATGCAGTAAAAACTGGGTATGAGAAAAGGTATGATCAAAGTGTTACTTGCCTTGCTGATGATCCGCGAAACCTAGAGACTCGAAATAACATGCGGTGCACTACGGGTATTCTATCGCAGACAAACAAACAAGCATGCAATAAGTACTCATCTAACGCACAGGTAAAACTCAAATAAAAGATATAACCAGATAGTTCAACTTAAGAACTCCAGTTTGCAAGAAGAAACAAATCAAACGAAGCAACGGAAGTCAAACGGCGAAAGCAAAAAGCTTCGTTTTACTAATCTGGATCTAGGTCAAATTTTACAGTAACAAAAACTTGTTTAAGTTGGTTATTCGGAAAGAGGGTTTCGAGACAAAACTCTAGGCGCTTGAATCGCCTGATTCCGATAAACAAGCGAACAGCTAAACTAAAACGAAAATCGGATCAGAAATCGCGATCGGAAAAATCACGAATTAAATCCGAGAAAAAAACGACGAACGGGTTAACGAACGAACGTTCGTTAACTAAACTAATCTGACGAACGCGTTTGTTAAAACAAACAAACGTTCGCTATTTAACCTAAACCTAAAAAAACCGAAACTAAAAAAAACCGAAAAAACGAAGAAAAACCGCTCGGTTTTAAAAAAAAACCGGCGGCACGGAAATCGAGGCGGCTGCGAACCTCGGTGGCGGGGTCCGGCGAGTCGGCGGCGTAGTCCGGCGACGGCTCCGGCGACGGCAGGCGGCGGGCGGCGCGGCGGCGACGGGCGGCAAGCGGCTAGGGTTTGGTGGGCTGCCGGCCTGGGTGGGCGGCGGGCGGCTCGGGTGGGCTGGGGCGCTCAGGCGGTTATTTATTAGCGCCTGAAGCGGAGTCTCGCTGCACGACCAGGTCGTTATGCGTTTTTAAATAATTCCGCGTAGAAGAAAAATAAAAAGAAATACTAAACGGACTCCAAAAATCCCGAAATAAATTTTCCCGGCTTCTAAAATCAAGCCGGACTAGATGAACATTTATTTTGGGCCTAAATGCAATTTTGAAAAACGCGCATTTTTCCTAAATTCAAATAAAAAGGCGAAAAACTCCGGAATAAAATCTTATTGGATTTTTTTATTAAATATTCATTATTTCTTTATTTTGGGAAAGTCATTTTATTCCTTCTCTCATATTTTGATAGTAGAAATAATTGAAGATAAAATAAATAAAATCAAATGATCCTATTTTTGAAATTTGAGAAAACTCAAATATGAAAATAACGAAATCCCCTACTCTCTCCGTGGGTCCTTGAGTTGCGTAGAATTTCTAGGATCAAGCCAACAAATGCACAAAAATATGATATGCAATATGATCTATGTATAATTATCCCTTCGTAGTAAGACATGAAGATTATGTCCGAAAACTCACCAGATGTATTTCTACTTTAAACATAGTTGGATGCGTCAGATAGAATCGATCAACTGCCTCTCTCCTCAACCGGAGAATCTTTCCCGCGAGGATGACCCGGGGTATCATGATGATCCACAGACATCGATTGATTTTGAAGACAGGGTCTTTAACCAGGAAAGCCTTGATGACACCAAGGTCGCCCTGACCTCTGATCACCCTGGGGTCCTTCTTTCCTCCACATTAAGTAACCAAAGGATCTCCCCCGACCGGGCGCTCGCCTTGCATCGTCCCAAGTGTGTTGACTTCCACTCCCAAGGGTCGTCGCACTGCACGCTGATCGACAGAAGGGGCGCGGGGCACGCTGGCCTTGGCCCGTAATGGGGCATCCAAGCGCAAGGCCACTGTCGAAACAGGGTGGCCACGCCCTTGTCTCAAAGGTACTGTGTCCAGAGCCATCGAGAGGGTCATTCTTGCCATTTTTTGACATTTGCTGAGGTTTTGCAGAAGAAAAACACCGCCGCATCGATTCGAAGATACCTTGTGTGTGCCGAGGCACAGTTCCAATCCCGGGTCTTCGGCACACGCTGGGGGCCATGCGGGACATGCAGCGCCAAGCGCATCTTCAAAGGATCCAGACGATGTCTCCGTTACCAATTCCGAAGTCGAGAGCGTGATGAATCATCATCGCCGGAGGGAATCCTTATGTCACACTGCCTTCACCAACCAGGAATTCAATGCATTTAGTTCATTGGACACGTACCTTGGAGCGGCCTGAACAAGGCTTGAAGGGATCGCCAGTCTTTTTTCTGCCAAAATGCAGGTGTGGGATTTAAATAGCTTAAGGGCAGATCATAATCACTATCCTAGTAGCCTCCAAGCCTTAATTTGGGTGGGACGACCAATTAAGGATCTGTATTATCTTGATTTTGTAGGCCGCGAGGGAACATAATAACAAGTATCCGAAGACCTCGAGCTGAGCCAAAAACAGTTGGCTGATACTTGTCCAACGTATCTATAATTTATGAAGTATTCATGCTATTATATTATCCATTTTAGATGTTTTATATGCATTTATATGCTACTTTATATGATTTTTTGGGACTAACCTATTAACCTAGAGCCCGGTGCGAGTTTCTATTATTTTCTTGTTATTGAGTTTTGCAGAAAAGGAATACCAAACGGAGTGTGACGTGCCAATTTTTGACGATTTTTTATGGATCAGAAGAAGCCCACGAAGCATCGGAGATGGACCAGAAGAGTCACTAATAAAAAATACACTTCCGTGATGATACATGTTTGTCACAGTAGGTGACCTTTTCTGTCATGCATGTACATCCATGACAACTTTATGACAGAATCAAGGTAGTCATACCTGTGCTGTCGTAGAAGTGTTCCATGAAATTACCAAAATTATCATCACAAAATTGTCCACTTCCATGACGATAAATCATGCGTCACAGAAGTGCTTTCGTCAAGGGTGACCGACACGTGGCATCCACCATAACAGAACACCGTTAAGCTATCGGGTCCGGTTTTGGATCCGATAACCCGTTAACAGCCCCGACCAATGGGGATTTTTCACGTGTAAAATCATCATTGGCTGGAGGGAACACGTGTCGGCTCGCCGTTGGGACAGATGTCATCCACTCATTGGACCCAAAGCACCTATGATACTCGACACGTGGCACCGCCCAACAGAGGCCCATTCCTGTGAAAAGGCCGGCCGGTTTGACTTGGTCAAAAGGTGGCGGGCCGGCCCACGGCAAGCCTGTTAACGGCCTGTTCGCATATAGCCCATTTACAACCCACTAACCCAGGGCCTGTTTACGGCCTATCGGAATTAGGCCCAGTAGCGTCATCTGGGTCGTCCAATATAATTCCAGCCCGTTTTAACTTCCAGCCCATGTATGGACCATGACGTCTTTTGGCCCATATGAGGCCCTTAGCAACCCTCGGCCCATTAACGACATGTGGTAAAACTGGCCCGTAATGAACAGTGTATCACTTTATACCCATTAGCGGCCCATTATTCCGTTGGGCCGTTTCCAGCCCATGTTATCTTTCGGCCTTCTCAGGGACCATTTATTCTTGGGCTCATTTCCAGCATTCGTTTACTTTCGGCCCGTTACTGTCATTTTCTGCTTGTGGGCCAAATTCAGCCCGTGGTTACAGTCGGCCCGTTTGTGGCCCG
The DNA here is from genome assembly GCA_021605145.1 of Aegilops bicornis. Classification (NCBI taxonomy): domain Eukaryota; kingdom Viridiplantae; phylum Streptophyta; class Magnoliopsida; order Poales; family Poaceae; genus Aegilops; species Aegilops bicornis. Next base: position 561,051,760 of record CM038673.1, on the reverse strand, counting down.
TTAATATGTTGGGCCGTTTTCATAGCGTCATCAAATACGACCGATTAACGACAGCCCGTTATGGTCGGCCCATGAACGGACAATTTCAACTCTAGCCCATTTACGGCCATAATGTGGTCTGTTATTGGCCCATGTTTGGCCAACCGATCATACGGCCCATAGAAGGCCCATTGATGATACGACCCGTAGAAGGCCTATTGTGTCTATGGCCCATATAAGGCCCATTGTTTCTACGCCCCGTAGAAGGCCCATTGTTTCTACCGCCCTTAGAAGGCCCATTGTTTCTACGGCCCGTAGGAGACCCATGTTAACTACAGTAAATATGTAGCCCATGGTTAATGTGGCCTAGTTTTAAAAAATAGGTTATTGCGGCCACTAACAACCCGCGGAAAAAGAACTGCACTGACTACAAGAAAACAAATAAACAAGACAATAAGGAAATAAATAGGCAAGCAACTTACGCTAGGCTATCACGGCTATTACACATATTACATCCACTGGGCATCAAAGTTCGCCACCGGTGCAAATATAGGGAACAATACAAAGATATAAACGCCAAGAAGAAACAAGTCCAGAATCGAACCCACTTCGTAAGAGCTTAAGAAACAATATCACAGGTACCCATAGTGTCGACAAGATGCTTAGCAAGCTTATTAACTTTCTCTTGTTTGGCGCTTAAATCCTCCAAAGACTTGTTGTTGCACCGTAAAGTATGCATCTGAATTCTGCGAGGACTTCCTCGGTCCTTTGGCTTCGTCGCATAACATCCGATCGATGTGTTTCAACTTGAAGTTGAGACTCAAGAAGCCAAACTGATTCAGCAATGAAGTTCAAGAGCTGGTGCCGCAGTAGTAGCCGATAACTTCGAACACTACATCAAGACAGGACTTTGGGGTTGTCTCAGTGTCTTCAATATAGTTTTTATCAGCTTTCTTGGAGACCAACAGGGATGTATCACTATCTTGAACCTTATCTGCATTACTTCCTTTACCATTGCATAACGGGGTACTCTTCTCCAATATTTTATCCGCATTCTAAAAGAGAAACAAACAAACACATCACATGTTTACAATGTAGTATACAAAATTCATTTTGGTAAACCAGTTCAGTAGTAAGGTGGACATGATAACAACATGAAACAAACATATATCTATGTAGTATGGTCACTGTATGGTCTATATCATTCTAGTTTATGTTGCCAAATCAAGATAGATACAGTTCGAATCATATCTATTTAAGACAAACAGCTTAGGCAGAATATAAGTGTGGGAAACACATCAATAGCAACACTTGTAAGGTGCATGGCATGAGAATATAACTGTTTATTCAATTGAAACTGAAATCAACAAAGAGCAAGTTACAACATCAAACACGTTAAAGAAACAGGTTTAAAACATACCGGTTGCGCCATTGGAGTTTCAATTGCATCCTTCAAATTTGAAATTAGTTGGTATGAGTAAATACAGTGATGCAAGAGCAAAGTAGTATGAACCATAGCTACGGAACCTGACCTGAGAACAATTCTTCTTCTGCTTTAAGTGTTGACTTGGGGTTCGGAGTGGTGGTCCTCGTGCTTTGGGGACTGCAGTTGCCTTACTAACTGCTCGTTTTTGGGTGCTCTGTGGTGGAGACAGTGCTGTGTCAACGTGAACTGGGTTACTATGTTCTGGGGTTGGGGTTAGAAGGGGTGTAGCTAGTTCTCTGTCCAACTGGGTAGGCGTACAATCTGCGTGAGTCTGGGTTATGTGTGGTGGGTCTGGTTCTTGGGCAAGTACAACTGTGGTTCTATCTCCATCGACAGGTAGCACGATCTTTTCTCAAGACAGTGTTTTTACTCCCACAGATACTACCATCACCCCCTCCAATTTAAATGGCTGATAAACAAGAAAAGTAATTGAATGTACAGACATTGTAAGATAGACAGGTGCAATGGATAGTAGAGAAGAAAACAGGGCATGAAATAATTCACATTTATGTTGTCTAACCAAACAGAATAGCAGGACATAATTTCACATATATGATGGCTAATTAAACAGGATAGCATGACACAATTTCACATGTATGATGGCTAACTAAATAGGATAGAATGACATACTTCAAAATATGATGACTATGTAAACATGATGACATGATATAACTATACGATGTGTCTATTAAAGTGGTTGACATGCCATAAATCACAAACATGCCGTCGATGGAAACATGGTGGCATGATATAATTCACGGATAGAATGACATAATTCAAAATATGATGACTATGTGAACAGGATGAGATGATATAACTATATTATGTCTTTAGAAAATGGGTTGGCATGCCATAATTCAGATACATGTTGTCTATGTAAACATCATGGCATGATATAATTCAAGTATATGATTTATATACTAAGGAAGTGAGCAGAGGGCAATCCCATATAGGATGTGTCAACTAAGGAGATGGCATTCAATATCGTGTATATTATGTAAAAACTAAGCATTGCAATACAACATATGCATGATATGAGTAATATAACCCTGCCAAGTTTGAGCATACACCTCAGGGGGAAAATAGGACTGGTCATGCCTCAAGCCTCCTCTCAAGAGCTATCTCAGAATCAGGCAAGATATCTGCTTCACCAGGTAGCATTGTTTGCTCTGAAGACCTTGTTTTCACTCCAGATTTCTCCATCACCAATTCAAATGGCTGATGCATAGGAAGAGCAGTTGAATATACAAACATTGTCGACAAAAGCAATGAGAAATGCAAAAAAAGGACGACATGATATAATTCACATATATGACGCTTGGCTAAACAACATGGCATTGCATAATTCACATATATAATGCCTTGCAACAAGATAGCATTGCATAATTCACATATATAATGTCTTGTTGCATAATTCACATATATGGTAATTAGACACTAAACACGTGGCATTCACACAAAGCATGTCTAAACTAAGCAAATGACATAGCAATGCAAGATACCATACACACGATATGAGCAACATAACCCTACCAAGTTAGAGCATGCACCTCGGGGGGAGGGGATAGGACTGGTCATCTATCTCTGAATCCTCCTCTGAGGAGCTATTCAGAACCAGAAGACATGCGCTTCTTTAGATAGCATTGTCTGCTCTGAAGACCTTGTTTCCACTCCAGATTTTCCATGACCGTGCTGAATGGCTCATGCACAGGAAGAGTAATTGAATGTACTAGAATTGTTGACAAATTTAACACATAATAAAAAATGATGTCGTGATATAATTCACATATAAGATGACTGGCTAAACATGGTGGCATTGCAAAATTCACATATATGATGCCTGGCTAAACAAGATGGCATTGCATGATTCACATATACGATAAAGAAACTAAACATATGGCATTGACACAAAGCATGTCTAAACTAAGTAGATGACATCTTTGATGTATACAGTAAGCAATGCAAGGCACCATATGCATGATATTACCAACATCAGCATGCCAAGTTAGAGCAAAGACCTCATGGGGTAAATAGGAGTGGTCTTCTGCTTCTGAATCACCCTCAAAACAGTTATCTTCCTCTTGATTATGATCCGAAATGGGTGGAGGGGGGATGCCTTTGCGCCCACCATGGAGCGACGTCTGCATGAAATTTTATTGCTATGCAAGGCTCGTCTCTTTTTCTCTACATGTTCAGTTCCATTGTGTACAATAACTGACATGCATAGGAATAAAACATAGTGATATTATGTAAGGAGTCCATGCACAAATCCAGAGTGATGGTAGCAAACTGTGGATAGACCCAAAACAAATGATAGCAGGCAGATAATAGCATATAAAAAGTTAAAAAATACAGATAATGGCTCCTTTAATGTTTGTTTGCACCCAACATGAAACTCATAGTAGACACCCAAGATTAACCAGATAGTACTGATTGCTGCCCCAATATGTACCCCACAACCATTTAAAAACTCAAGTTTTATCATAAGTTTGGACCTGAGTTGGAGTCTAATAGGTGAACACAACGATAAAGTAGCATGTCATCATATTAAGCAATGCATAACGTAAGCAGACACGGAAGAGTGCGACCTCTCTTGCAGACCCGTGTAGTCCTCAAGGTCATCTTCTCAGTTGATGATGGTAATGCAGTTGTCGTGGCTGTCGGCGGCGGGGAAGAAGATCTGAGGCGGCGAAAGACAGTCTGGAGAGCGGATCCCTGCTGTGGTGAACCCTTCCATCGTTGGAGCAGCTGACCTAGGGTGGAACACAAGACCACAGGAGCAGGACAAACCACACAAGGTTTTCTTTGACACATATCTGTAATGAAGTAATTGTATAAGAGCTTGTTTGAATTTGAGGATTCTAACAATGCAGGGATAGGAAATAGACAGGAATAGGATAGGAATGCACGTGCAAAACAGAGAATTTAAAAACACATGATTTCTGCCAATCTGGGTGTTTGGTTCACAAGAATTGGAAGATCATAGGATGCAAAGAAGCATGGTGAGATTAAGTCAAACCACAAGAAGTGTACAACCTCTTTGGCGAAGCCATGTCAATCTCAGCGTGATTGGGTTGGCCGGTGAGGATGCTCCGGCTGACTTGGCTGTCAGAGGAGGGGAAGAAGATCTTAGGCGTCTGGAGATGGAGCCCGAGGTACTGCTCCGCTATGATGGAGGGTTTCGTCGTTGGAGCAGCTCCGGTGAGTTGTACGATGCCGAGGCTGAAGCAGGACAAGAGAGACAATGTTAACCTGAGTGGAATTCTAATAGCATCTCCAATAGATGACGTAAAATACATAACCACAAAGTGCTAGATGTATACATTAGCCGCTCATCTATGAACATAACTGTCGAAACTGAATTTAACTGTCGAAACTGAACTTAACTGTCGAAACTGAATTTTGATGTCGAAACTGAATTTTACCACGACATCGAACGCACTAGAGGTGAGGCTACACGTCACCGACCGACATTTCATCTCCTGGTCACCGATTTTGCAGCCGTTGGATACGAAATCAAGGGCCTGCAGTTCATCTTCAACCTCCACCCCCCTGAGCCGCCAGCCACCACCGGCCAAACAGCCGCCCCCCGCCGCCCGCGGCCGGCGGTGCGCCGCCCCGCCCGCCCCAAAAACACTCCCGACCGCCGGTCCGCCGCCACCCCGGCCATCCCTCTAGCCCCTCTGATAACCCACAAGTATAGGGGATTGCAACAGTTTTCGAGGGTAGAGTATTCAACCCAAATTTATTGATTCGACACAAGGGGAGCCAAAGAATATTCGCAAGTATTAGCAGTTGAGTTGTCAATTCAACCACACCTGGATAACTTAGTATCTGCAGCAAAGTATTTAGTAGCAAAGTAATATGGAAGTAACGGTAACGATAGCAAAAGTAATATTTTTGGGTTTTGTAGTGATTGTAACAGTAGCAACGGAAAAGTAAATAAGCGAAGAACAATATGTGAAAAGCTTGTAGGCATTGGATCGGTGATGGAGAATTATGCCGGATACGGTTCATCATGTAACAATCATAACATAGGGTGACACAGAACTAGCTCCAATTCATCAATGTAGTTTAGGCATGTATTCCGAATATAGTCATACGTGCTTATGGAAAAGAACTTGCATGACATATTTTGTCCTACCCTCCCGTGGCAGTGGGGTCGTAATGGAAACTAAGGGATATTAAGGCCTCCTTTTAATAGAGTACCGGACCAAAGCATTAACACATCGTGAATACATGAACTCCTCAAACTACGGTCATCACCGGGAGTGGTCCCGATTATTGTCACTTCAGGGTTGCCGGATCATAACACATAGTAGGTGACTATAGACTTGCAAGATAGGATCAAGAACTCACATATATTCATGAAAACATAATAGGTTCAGATCTGGAATCATGGCACTCGGGCCCTGGTGACAAGCATTAAGCATAGCAAAGTCATAGCAACATCAATCTCAGAACATAGTGGGTACTAGGGATCAAACCCTAACAAAACCCTAACAAAACTAACTCGATTACATGATAAATCTCATCCAACCCATCACCGTCCAGCAAGCCTATGATGGAATTACTCACGCACGGCTGTGAGCATCATGAAATTGGTGATGGAGGATGGTTGATGATGACGATAGCGACGAATTCCCCTCTCCGGAGCCCCGAACGAACTCCAGATCAGCCCTCCCGAGAGAGTTTAGGGCTTGGCGGCGGCTCCTTATTGTAAAACACGATGAATCTTTCTCTCTGATTGTTTTTCTCTCCGAACACGAATATATGGAGTTGGAGTTGAGGTCGGTGGAGTTCCAGGGATCCCACAAGGTAGGGGCGCGCCCCCACCCTCATGGAAAGGGTGTGGGCCCCCTAGCCTTGATTCTTTCGCCAGTATTTTTTATATTTTCCAATAATAATCTTCGTTGATTTTCAGGTCATTCCGAGAACTTATGTTTCTGCACATAAGTAACACCATGGCAATTCTGCTGAAAACAGCGTCAGTCCGGGTTAGTTCCATTCAAATCATGCAAGTTAGAGTCCAAAACAGGGGCAAAAGTGTTTGGAAAAGTAGATACGACGAGACGTATCAACTCCCCCAAGCTTAAACCTTTGCTTGTCCTCAAGCAATTCAGTTGATAAACTGAAAGTGATAAAGAAAAACTTTTACAAACTCTGTTTGCTCTTGTTGTTGTAAATATGTAATGCCAGCATTCAAGTTTTCAGCAAAGATTATGAACTAACCATATTCACAATAACATTTAGGTCTCATGTTTACTCATATCAATGGCATAATCAACTAGCGAGCAATAATAATAAATCTCAGATAATAACACTTTCTCAAAACAATCATGATATGATATAACAAGATGGTATCTCGCTAGCCCTTTCTGAGACCGCAAAACATAAATGCAGAGCACCTTTAAAGATCAAGGACTGACTAAACATTGTATTCACGGTAAAAGAGATCCAATCATAGTCATACCCAATATAAACTAATAGTAATGGATGAAAATGACAGCGGTGCTCTCCACCTGGTGCTTTTTAATAAGAGGGTGATGACTCAACATAAAAGTAAATAGATAGGCCCTTCGCAGAGGGAAGCAGGGATATGTAGAGGTGCCAAAGCTCGATTTTGAAATAGAGATAAATAATATTTTGAGCAGCATACTTTCATTGTCAACATAACAACCAAGAGATGGCGATATCTTCCATGCTACACACATTATAGGCGGTTCCCAAACAGAATGGTAAAGTTTATACTCCCCCTTCACGAACAAGCATCAATCCATGGCTTGCTCGAAACAACGAGTGCCTCCAACTAACAAGAGTCCCGAGGGAGTTTTGTTTGCAATTATTTTTATTTGATTTGCATAAAGCATGGGACTGGGCATACCGGTGACCAGTCATTTTCTTGTGAGTGAGGAGCAGAGTCCGCTCCTCCTGAGAATAACCCGCCTATCATGGAAGATACGGACAGACCTAGTTGATACATGAGCTATTCGAGCATACAAAACAGAATTTCATTTGAAGGTTTAGAGTTTGGCACATACAAATTTACTGGGAATGGTAGGTAGATACCGCATATAGGAAGGTATAGTGGACTCATATGGAATAACTTTGGGGTTTAAGGGATTGGATGCACAAGCAGTATTCCTGCTTAGTACAAGTGAAGGCTAGCAAAAGACTAGGAAGCGACCAACTAGAGAGCGACAACAGTGATGAACATGCATTAAAATTAATAAACATGTGCAAGCATGAGTAGGATATAATCCACCATGAACATAAATAACATGAAGGCTATGCTGATTTTGTTTCAACTACATGTGTGAACATGTGCCAAGTCAAGTCACTTGAAACATTCAAAGGAGGATACCACCCTACTATACCACATCACAACCATTTTGATAGCATGTTGGCACGCATGGTAAACCATTATAAACTCCTAGCTAATTAATCATGGCATAAGCAACTATAATCTCTAATTGTCATTGCAAACAGGTTTATTCATAATAGGCTGAATCAGGGATGACGAACTAATCATATTTACAAAAACAAGAGAGGTCGAGTTCATACCAGCTTCTCTCATCTCAACCAGTCCATCGTATATCATCATAATTGCCTTTCACTTGCACGACCGAACGATGTGAATAATAATAATAGTGCACGTGCATTGGACTAAGCTAGAATCTGCAAGCATTCAGTACAAAGGATAAGACAAGGCAGTACGGGCTCTTGATTAAATCAACAATAATGCATATAAGAGCCACTTCAACGATTTAATTATGGTCTTCTCCTATCAACCCCCATAGAAAAGAAAAGAAATAAAACTATTTACACGGGAAATCTCCCAACAAGCAAAAGAAGAACGGGAAATCTTTTTGGGTTTTCTTTTAATTATTACTACTACAGCAAGAAAAGTAAACTAGCTAAAAGCTACAACTAATTTTTTTAGTTTTCTTAAGGTTTATCAAACACACAAGAAGAAAGCATAAAAATAAGATAAACTAGCATGGATATTACAGTGAAAGAGTATGAGCACCGACATCTAGCAATTAGTGTGTGAACATAAATGTAATGTCGGTGAGAAATACGTACTCCCCCAAGCTTAGGCTTTTAGCCTAAGTTGGTCTATTGCCACGGCTGGCCTGGCGGATATCCAAAGTTGTAGTTGGGGCCGTACTGAGATGCAACAGTCATTGCATTGTGGGATGCACCTTGGAGGTGAGCTATCTCAGCCCTCCTCTCGTACTCGGTCGCCTCCTCCCTGGTTATGAAATATCTCCCCTTTGCCTGAAAGTCAGAGAAAGTAGAAGCAGGGAGAGCGACGTGATAGGTGCATCGTCTATCAAAGATTAGTTGGTACTGGAGGAACTGATTGTTCCTCTCAACAAAACGATGATGAACCATTGCCACATAATCCAAATAAGCAGGGGGCAACTCAGTATCATCCTCACGTATGGTTACACCAAGAAAATTAGCTAAACGGGCTGCATAAATTCCACCAAAGAAATCTCCATTAAATCTATTATTATGCAACCTACGTGCAACAATGGCTCCCAAATTATAATGTTTATCTCCTAACACAACACTCCTGAGAACACTAAGGTCAGGGACGCACATGTGACATGCTTCATCCTTACCATTTATGCACCTACCTATGAAGAGAGAAAAATAATGTATAGCAGGGAAATGAATGCTCCCTATGGCAAGGTTGGAAAAAGCGGTAGGCGTAAGCGAGGCGGTTGGCCTTCGCCTAGTGCCTAGGCGGTGCCTAAGAGCCCTAGGCGTGGCCTAGGCGGTAATATAGTTTTTACTCGTAGTGTATTTGGGATTATTATATGGGTGTTGATATTAGTTTAGGGCATATAAATAAGTTAATTACCGTCTACTACCATTGGAATATAACCTGTTTGGCATACTAGTGCGATGTGGCATGATTTCTTGCTTGCGTAGGCAATTCCTTCCTTGCCCTGCCTAGACCTCCATTTATGCCCTAGGCGAGGCGTTTGGCTATTGCCTAGCGCCTAGGTGTGCCTAAGCGCCTCCTAGGCACTGCCTTTTCCAACAGAGCCCTATGGTAGCTTGTGCTATGTCTCTAGATTCACTGTAGCGACCAGACCCGAATGGATCAAGTCTCTGTGCTCAGTGTCATCCCTGGATCGATGTCGACACCACACAAGATGCCGAAGGATTTATAGCGAGTAGCAATCACACACTTATTACATCGTTGTCCACAAGGGAACTTAATACAATAATATGGCTTAAGGCCATCTAATAATAACAGGAAGACTTGGAAGATAAGTGAGTCCATCAACTCCAGCCGCATCATCGAGTATAGAACCACGACCTAACACCTTACTGTCATTCGAAAAAGTCTGCAACGTGAAAGTTGCAGCCAAAACGGTCAAGACATGGAATATGCTGGCAATGTAACACATAGAGAGCAATGAAGGAATAAGCCTATACTACATGCATATATGGCTGGTGGAAAAGCTCTACGGTTACATTTTTGCATAAAGCTAGTTTTTCCCTACTGCAAAGGAATAAATTTGTTTAACTATCATGGTGGTTGTTGAACATTGAGAATGGTTGACAGCATCCTCAATCCCAATTGAAAGTATTCATCAAAACCCAATAACATTTATTAGAAGTAACATGTTGAGATTCACATGATATTCAAGTACTAGATACTCAAAACGTCCATAACCGGGGACACGGCTAATCATGATTAGTTTGTACACTCTGCAGAGGTTTGCACTTTTCCCCACAAGACTCGATCGCCTCCGTTTGGTTCTCGTGACTACATGGTGTTTGAGAGACGGATGACCGAGACACGATCTTTCGAAGCGCTTAGCACCTTACGATGGGTGGACCGTACACCTACATCCCCTACATCTGCTAGTCCACCACTATAAGAGTTCGCACGACTTACTCAACTATGCGAGCCCATAATGGCTTGTGGCTGCACACGGAAGTTTCTAGTTTGAATAATCTTATGATCCCTTTGAGCACAGGTGGCGGTCCGAAGAAAAACAGGCAAGTCTCGATAGAAACCAGGTGCCTCAATCCACCCGGATGTGTGTTTAAGTTGCCACCTTAAATAAACCATTAATTAACAATCTCACATCATCATGGATATTCACTCACCCAATCCACGTCTACTAGCATAGCATGGCATAATAAGCAAACGTAGAAGTAACTCCCAAGGTTTCATAAGTAAAACAGGTAATAGGTACTACCTCCATCTACTTCCCATCCCACAATTTAATTAGATCCTAATGCAAGTGTTTGAGGATTGATCTAATGCATAAAAACTGGGTAGTAGAAAAGTATGATCAAGTGTTACTTGCCTTGCTGATGATCCGCGAGACCTAGAGATTCGAAGTAACAAGCGGCGCACTCCGGGTGATCTAACGCAGACAAACAACAAGCATACAATATGTACTTCATCTAATGCACGGGGAAATCTCGAATAAAAGATCTAACCAGAGAGTTCAACTTAAGAACCCTGGTTGCAAAAGAATCGAATCAAATAAAGCATCGAAAGTCGAAACTCGAGAGAGAACGACTCGATTTAGCAATCTGAAACTAGGTCAAAATATTACAGTAGCAAAACTCTGTGTAAGTAGGTTAGTCGGAACGGCGGTTTAAATATGAAACTCGGTAGCGCTTGAATCACCTGATTCCGATAAACGAGCGAGAAATTAAACAGATTTGAAAATCGAATTGGAAATCTAAATAATAAAATAATGGATTAAATCCGATTAAAAGAAAACGACGAACGGATTAAACAGCGGACGTTCGTTAACAGAACTAATCCAACGAACACGTTCATTGAAACGAACGGGTCGGTGAACGTTCACTAAATAAGAAAACTGAGAAAATAAAAAAAACCATCTAGGGTTTTTAAAAAAAAACCGAACATCTCGAGAAAAACCGGATCGGGTTTTTCAAAAAAAACCGGATCGGGCGGGCGAGGCTACCTCGGCTAGTCGCCGTGAGCTCGAGGCTTGTGGGCGGCGGTGGGGTCCGGCGGTCGGGCGAGGTCGGCGGGTGGCGGGGTGGCGGCGTCGAGGCGGCAGCGTCCTTCGCGGGCGGCCTCGGGTGAGGCGGGGCGGCTCGGGGTGAGGAGAGGAGGCGGCGGGGTTAAATAGGAGGGTCTCCGGTGCCTTGGGGAGGGGGCACGCGGCGGGCAGCGTGCCGAGCAGGACTTCGGCGGCAAGCGGCGGGAGTCCAGCGCCTGACGGGAGGGCGCTGGCGGCGGCGGTTGGCGGCTGGGCCCTTGGCCCTGTGGGGGGCGCGGATTTTTTAAACAAAACTAAACGAAATAAAATAAAACCAAACGAACTCCGAATTTAATAAAATTAATTTTCCCGACTCCTAAAATGAGTCGAAAAAATGAACTTTAAAAGCGGGCAAATATGCATTTTTTTAAATGCTCATTTTGCCTAAAGCAAATAAATCTTTCAAAACCAAATTTGATTTATTTATAAAATCTTCATTTTTTCCTAAATGTTGGGAAAGTCATATTATTCCCTCTCTTAAATTTTTTTTTGGAAAAAAACTTTATGAAGATAATTAAATAAATCCAATGATCCTATTTTCAAAATTTGAGAAATCCCAAATATGAAAATAATGAAACTTCCAACTCTCTCCGAGGGTCCTTGAGTTGCGTGAAATTTTCTAGGATCGGAAAAATGCGAGAAAATATGATATGCATGATGACCTAATGTATAACATTCCAAATTGAAAATTTGGTATGTTACAAACCTACCCCCTTAAGATGAATCTCGCCCTCGAGATTCGGGTTGGCTAGAAAATAGGTGAGGGTGGTCCTTGAGCAAAACTTCCTCTCTTTCCCAGGTGGCTTCATCTTCATTGTGGTGGCTCCACTGAACTTTGCAAAATTTGATAACCTTGCTGCGGGTAACTCTACTAGCATAATCGAGAATCTTATCCGGTTTTTCCTCATATGTTAAGTCATCCTTCAACTGAATTGCTTCCGGTGTACTTTGTGTCTCTTAGCGGTACCTCTGCTATCTCGTGGTGACATTTCTTCAATCGAGAAACATGGAATACATCATGAACTCCGACAGTCCTTCCGCAATTCCAACTTATAAGCAACTTCTCCCATGCATTGCAAAAATCTTATACGGTCCGACGAAACGTGGTGCTAACTTTCCTTTAACTCCAAAACGCTTAACTCCTCAAGCGGGATACTCTAAGATATACTCTGTCTCCAACTTCATACTCAATCGCTGCGCTTTGAATCGGCATAGCTCTTTTATGCAGGACTGGGCTACCTTGAGCCTGTCTCGAATCAACTTAACTTTACATTCAGACTCCTTAATCAAATCTGGTCCAAACAACTGACGATCTCGGTTTAGTCCCATGACAACGGTGTCCTGCACCTTCTTCCATACAGAGCCTCGAAAGGTGCCATCTTCAAGCTGGTTTGGTAACTGTTGTTGTAGGAAAATTCCGCATACGGCAAATTATCATCCCAACTAGACCCATAATCTAGTGCACAATCTCTCAACATGTCCTCCAAAATCTGATTGACTCTCTCGGTCTGCATCCATCGGTCTGTGGGTGGAAAAGGCATCTTTGAATTCGATCTGGTTCCCAATGTTTTAGTGCAACTGGTTCCAAAATTTCGAGGTAAACTGGGTTCCTCTATCCGATACGATGCTCCTCGGAACTCCGTGCAAACACACAATTCTGGTCATGTATATCTTTGCCAACTTAGCACTGCTATAGGTAGTCTTGACGGGAATAAAATGAGCTACCTTTGTTAAACAGTCGACTATAACCCAAATCGAGTCGTAACCTGAACGAGTCTTTGGCAAACCTGTGATGAAATCCATGCCTAGTTTATCCCACTTCCATTCGGGTATCGACAATGGTTGTAACAATCCTGCTGGCTTCTGATGTTCTGCCTTCACTTTCTGACATACATCGCAAACCGCTACATACTCCGCAATATCCTTCTTCATTCCGGTCCACCAGAAAGTATTCTTCAAATCCAAATACATCTTGGTATTTCCTGGGTGAATCGAATAGGGTGAATCATGGGCTTCTTGTAAAATCAGCTTCCTGATCTCTAGGTTATTGGGCACATAAACACGGTCTTCAAACCATAGGGTATCGTGCTCATCCTCACGAAATCCTTTAGCTTTTCCTTTGCTCATTTTCTCTTTTATAGAGGCAACTTCCTTATCTGCCTTTTGGGCTTCTCTGATTTCGTCCATCAGTGTTGACTGAATCTCCAATGCTGCTACATAGCCTCTCGGAACTATTTCCAAACATAGCTCTCGAAGGTCCTCAGCTAACTCATTGGTTATCCCTCCCATCATTAGGGTATTGATGTGGCTCTTACGGCTCAATGCGTCAGCTACGACATTAGCCTTTCCGGGGTGATAATGCAATCTCATATCATAGTCCTTGATAAGCTCTAACCATCTCCTTTGTCTGAGATTCAATTCCTTCTGTGTGAAAATGTACTTCAAACTCTTGTGATCCGTGTACACTTCACAATGATTTCCAATGAGAAAATGTCTCCATGTCTTCAAAGCATGCACAACGGCTGCTAACTCCAAATCATGTGTGGCATAATTCAACTCATGGGGCTTAAGTTGTCGTGAAGCATACGAAACAACTCTTCCTTCCTGCATAAGCATCGCTCCAAGTCCTCGGCGTGAAGCGCCGTAATACACCTCATAATCCTTGGTCCGATCGGCAATATTAAAACCGTGAGGTAACCAATCTTTTCTTCAACTCCTGAAAACTTGCCTCACAGTCCTCAGTCCATATGAATTTGTTATCCTTCTTCAACAATTACATCATAGGCTTTGCAATCCTTGAGAAATTCGCAATGAATCTTGGTAGTATCCTGCGAGTCCAAGGAAACTCCAAATCTCTCCGACCGTCGTTGGTGCTTCCCATTTGGTTACGGTCTCAACTTTTGTGGGGTCAATCGCTATTCCTTCTCCGGATATAACATGTCCGAGAAATCCAACTTCCTTTAGCCAAAACTCACACTTGCTGAACTTGGCATACAACTGGTGTTCCCTCGGTTTCTCCAAAACCAATCGCAATGTTCCTTGTGTTCCTCTTCATTCTTCGAGAAAATCAAAATATCATCAATGAACACCACGACGAACTTATCCAAAAACTCCATAAACACTTTGTTCATCAGGTTCATAAAATAGGCTGGTGCGTTAGTCAGTCCAAATGACATAACGGTATACTCATATAGTCCATATCTCGTGGTAAACGCTGTCTTGGGTATGTCCTGCTCCCGAATCTTCAATCGATGGTACCACGATCGCAAATCGATCTTGGAAAACACTTTAGCTCCTTGCAAACGATCAAACAGATCATTTATCATTGGTAGTGGGTACTTATTCTTGATTGTTACTTCATTCAATCCACGATAATCTACAACCATCCTTAACGATCCGTCCTTCTTCTCCACTAACAGTACTGGTGATCCCCAAGGCGAAGAACTTGGGCATATAAAACCTTTATCCAATAGCTCCTTTATCTGCTTCTTGATTTCCGCCAAATCACATGCGGGCATCCTGTATGGTCGCTCGATATTGGGCCTGTTCACGGCAAAAGTTCAATCAAAAACTCAATGTCTCTATCCGTGGCATTCTGGCAATTCCTCAGGAAATACATCAGGGTAATCTTTTACTACTGGCACCTCTTCCTGCACAACTCCTGATAGGCAATTTACATGAGCTCTCCTCGGCTCATGCCGTGATACATACTTAATCCTTATTCCTTCTGGTGTTGTGAGAAAAATCGTCTTACTTGCGCAATCGATGTTTCCTCCATACATCGACAGCCAATCCATACCGAGAATTAGATCAAATCCTTGAGATTCCAAAATGATCAAATCCGTCGGGAACACATGCCTTCCTATACTTAATGGCACTTGAAAACATCCTTGTCTGGCCATATACTCCGCTCCTGGTGAGCTTACTACCAAAGGGGTTTTAAGAATCCGAGTAGGTAGACTATACTTCTCTACAAATCCCTTGATATGTATGAATGCGATGCACCAGTGTCGAAAAGAACTAGTGCGGTAAATGACTTAACCAAAAACTTACCGATTACTGCCTCGGGCTGATCTTCAACCTCCTCCACATCAATGTGGTTCACTTGTCCCCTGTTGAAAGGGTTTGGCTTCTTTCCATAGCTTCCATTTCCATTTCCATTCTGGCCTTCTGGACAGTCATTTGCATAATGCCCGGGCTTGGAACATTTGAAACAAGTGACATGGCTTAAGTCTTTCTTGGTTGGGGTTGATGGTGTGGTGCGGTTCTGTCCATTGCTTCCTCCATTCCCGTTCCCATTCTTGGTGCCATTATGGTTATGCGAATTACCTCCTCCATGGGTATGCTGAAACCGAATTCCTGATTTAGGGGTATAACGAGGTTTCCGAGCTCCGAGTTATACTTCCCTTGTCCATACTTCCGCTTGCAGTTCTCAATTTGTCTTTGCTTTCCTTCAATCATGAGAGCTCGGTCTACCAACTCCTGGTAGTTATTGAAACTGGCTACCATCAACGGCATGCTGAACTCATCATTCAGTCCTTCTAGAAACTTCTCCTGTTTAGCTGCATCGGTAGCAACGTCATCTGGGGCATAACGTGCTAATTTACTAAAGTCATCCACGTCTTGTGCCAACAGTCCTTCCTCCTTGGCGTAAGTTGCGAAACTCACGCTTCTTCATGGCCATAGCTCCTGCTGAAACATGGGCGGTCGGAAAGCTTGCTAAAATTGATCCCATGTGACGGTGTCTACTGTGGTAAGTGGTTGTGTAATTCTCCCACCATGCTACTGCGGGTCCTTCAAGCTGATGTGCTGCAAACTTCACTCTTTCTCCATCTGTGCATCCTGTAGTGGTCAGCTCCCTTCCTATCTTGCGGAGCCAGTCATCTGCTACAATCGGCTCGGTGCTACTGGAATACACCGGCGGGTTTAGTCTAAGGAAACGAGTCAGATGATCCGCAGGTGGTGGTGGTGGTGGTGGGTTGTTGTTGTTGTTGCCCTGGTTCTGCACCAATGTTTGAATCAGGGTATTCTGCTGCTGGATCAGTTGGGTGATCTCTGGCGGGAAAACGAATCCGGGGTCGCGTCTCGGAGGCATCTGATGGGTTTAGAAAAGATGAGAAATTTAGAATAGAATGAGGTCTAAGGGGAATCACTACCCAATTGCACATGAGCAAATGCACACAAAATCACTTCATTCAATCAAACAAGGGCTTTATAACGATCTAACTATCGCAAAAGTGCGTGTACTATAATGTTTACATGGAGGGAATACTACTAATATGTGGGAGACTTCTACTAATTTGAACCGGTGGAAGACTCCATGATGTCTGCTCCTGCTTCATCTTCAAAGTCGGGTTCACTTGGATCCGAATCGGTGTCGTCGATGTTGATGTAGTTGCTTGGGCAATCGACATACTGGTCTTCATTCCTGAGCGCCAACTTCTTCTTGAGTTCTTCGATTTCGTACTTAAGATCGTTATTGTGTCTTGCCAGAGCTATGATCTCGTCCATGTAGTCCTTGCATGTTGTCTTTAGTTCTTCTTCAAGTTCGATAATCCTTCCCTTTGCATTCTGCAACTCCAACATATCATTGCACATCTGGTTCTCCTGGCGTCGAATGTGCTGGTTTAACTCCTGGATGAACGCTGCAAAGGATCTATCCTTCTTGGTGCTGACGACGTCCCATTTGTCATCTCGGCGTCCGCAAATCTGGTAGATAGTGTCCTTGAGGTCTTCTTGATAAACTTCTCCAATGCATCCCATGGTGATGTGAGCTGCCATGCTTTTTCCCAGACTCCAAGTTGGTGCAATCAAAACACTATCTATAGGCTTGGTGATTGGGGCGAATGTCCTTCCCGAACGTGAGCTTGAATCTTCCAGCGCTCCTCTTCAGGCAGAGTGGCGTTGAAAGTCCCGGTGAAACTTGGTAGTCCAATATTCAGGTACTTGGTAACTTCCTTCAAGTGAAATCCAAAAGGTGTGCCTTCATCCGGTTGGGTGTACTTGATCTTCGCGTCCGTCATCCTAAAGAGAGTAGAAAGATGAGGAGTTAGAAAATGGGAAGAGAGTAGTGATCTATGGCTTTAACTTAATGGTCGTGTCCTACAATTCGGCGTGTGCTCGATACCATTCTCTCAGAGCGACCAGACCGAATGGATCAAGTCTCTCGTGCTCGATGTCATCCACTGGATCGATGTCTTGACACCACACACGATTTCAAGGATTTATAGCGAGTAGCAATCACACACTTATTACATCGTTGTCCACAAGGGAACTTAATACAATAATATGGCTTAAGGCCATCTAATAATAACAGCGGAAGACTTGGAAGATAAGTGAGTCCATCAACTCCGGTAGCGACAGAGTATAGAACCACGACCTAACACCTTACTAAATAAATGCGAAAAGTCTCATAGCGTGAACGTTGCAGCCCGAAAACGGGTCAGGACATGGAATATGCTGGCAATGTAACACATAGAGAGCAATGAAGGAGTAAGCCTATACTACATGCATATATGGCTGGTGGAAAGCTCTACGGTTACAGTTTTTGCATAAAGCTAGTTTTTCCCTACTGCAAAGGAATAAATTTGTTTAACTATCATGGTGGTTGTTGAACATTGAGAATGGTTGACAGCATCCTCAATCCCAATTAAAAGTATTCATCAAAACCCAATAACATTTATTAGAAGTAACATGTTGAGATTCACATGATATTCAAGTACTAGATACTCAAAACGTCCATAACCGGGGACACGGCTAATCATGATTAGTTTGTACACTCTGCAGAGGTTTCATGACTTTTCCCCACAAGACTCGATCGCCTCCGTTTGGTTCTCGTGACTACATGGTGTTTGAGAGACGGATGACCTGCATACGCCTTCTTCGAAGCGCTAGCACCTTACGATGGGTGGACGGTACACCTACATCCCCTACATCTGCTAGTCCACCACTATAAGAGTTCGCACGACTTACTCAACTATGCCAGAGCCCATAATGGCTTGTGGCTGCACACGGAAGTTTCTAGTTTGAATAATCTTATGATCCCTTTGAGCACAGGTGGCGGTCCAAGAAAAACAGGCAAGTCCTCGATAGAAACCAGGTTCCTCAATCCACCCAGATGTGTGTTTAAGTTGCCACCTTAAATAAACCATTAATTAACAATCTAATATCTGTCATGGATATTCACTCACCCAATCCACGTCTACTAGCATAGCATGGCATAATAAGCAAACGTAGAAGTAACTCCCAAGGTTTCATAAGTAAAACAGGTAATAGGTACTACCTCCATCTACTTCCCATCCCACAATTTAATTAGATCCTAATCATGCAAGTGTTTGTGGATTGATCTAATGCATAAAAACTGGGTAGTAGAAAAGTATGATCAAGTGTTACTTGCCTTTAGCGATGATCCATGAGACCTAGAGATTCAAGTAACAAGCGGCGCACTCGGGTGATCTAACGCAGACAAACAACAAGCATACAATAAGTACTCATCTAATGCACAGGTAAATATCGAATAAAATATCTAACCATAGAGTTCAAATTAAGAACCCTGGTTGCAAAAGAATCGAATCAAATAAAGCATAGAAAGTCGAAAACTCGAGAGAACGACTCGATTTAGCAATCTGAAACTAGGTCAAAATTTTACAGTAGCAAAACTCTGTGTAAGTAGGTTAGTCGGAACGGCGGTTTCAGAACGAAACTCCAAGCGCTTGAATCACCGATTAGATAAACGAGCGAGAAATTAAACAGATTTGAAAATCGAATTGGAAATCGAAATCGTAAAATAATGGATTAAATCCGATTAAAAGAAAACGACGAGCGGATTAAACAGCGGACGTTCGTTAACGTAACTAATCCAACGAACACGTTCATTGAAACGAGCGGGTCGGTGAACGTTCACTAAAGAAGAAAACCGAGAAAATAAAAACCATCTAGGGTTTTAAAAAAACCGAACATCTCGAGAAAAACCGGATCGGGTTTTCAAAAAAAAACCGGATCGGGCGGCGAGGCTACCTCGGCTAGTAGCCGTGAGGCTTGAGGCTCCGGTGGGCGGCGGTGGGGTCCCGTGGGTCGAGGTGAGGTCGGCGGGTGGCGGGGTGGCGGCGTCGAGGCGGCTCGGGTGGTGGCGGCTCGGGGTGAGGAGAGGAGGGGGCGGGGTTAAATAGGAGGGGGTCTCCGGTGCCTTGGTGGAGGGGCACGCGGCGGGCCCAGTGCCGAGCCGGACTTCGGCGGGCGGCGGGAGTCCGCGCACGAGGGGAGGCTGGGCAGGCGGCGGCGGTTGGGCCAGTGACCTTGGCCCAGGCATGGATTTTTTAAACAAAACTAAACGAAATAAAATAAAACCAAACGAACTCCGAATTTAATAAAATTAATTTTCCCCGACTCCTAGAAATGAGTCGAACAAAATGAACTTTAAAAACGGGCAAATATGCATATTTTTTTAAATGCTCATTTTTGCCTAAAGCAAATAAATCTTTGAAAACCAAATTTGATTTATTTATAAAATCTTCATTTTTTTTCCTAAATGTTGGGAAAGTCATATTATTCCCTCTCTTAATGTTTTTTTTTGGAAAAAAACTTTATGAGGATAATTAAATAAATCCAATGATCCTATTTTCAAAATTTGAGAAATCCCAAATATGAAAATAATGAAACTTCCAACTCTCTCCGAGGGTCCTTGAGTTGCGTGAAATTTTCTAGGATCGGAAAAATGCAAGAAAATATGATATGCATGATGACCTAATGTATAACATTCCAAATTGAAAATTTGGGATGTTACATTCACCCACAGTTATATTAGCAAGAAAATCTCTAAACTCAGATTTGTGAGGCTCACTAGTGCTACATTACGGAAGTTTGCAAGCAATGCTAAAATCCTCTAAGTCCATAGTATAAGAATTTTCATAAAGATCAAATAGGACAGTTTGAGAATTGCGTGACGATGAAAATTCAAACCTCCTCACAAAGGAACTAGTGAGATAGTGGTACTGACGACACTTATCTGAATCGAAGCTCACAAGATCAGCGTTACACACATATGCGTTAAATTCTTCCTTGATTCCTGCTCGATCCATGAAGTCCTCAGAAGTCCATTCATAAGCTCGCACTGGAGCGTCCCTTGGTGGTTCATCATCAACATCGCGCATTGCAAGCCTGGGTCCTTGCTTCCTTGAAGTACCACCTTGGTACATTTTCCTAAACATATTTCTTTCTCTGAAAAATTTCTGAAATTTTTAGTAACTTGAAAATAAAAGTGAACCAAACTCAACAAAATTGATAGCAACTACTCCTACAAGTGCCTAGAGCCTATATCATGCATTAGGACTACTTGGAACCATATAAATTTGACATGAAAGCTCAAGAACATGGTCACCTAGGCAGTAAAAAATTGCAATGAATAAAGCACTAGAACAAAAACTAATTGGACCAATGGAGGAGTCACGTACCAAGGAACAATCCCCCAAAGCAGTTTTGTGAGAGGTGCTTTGAGCAAGGAGATCGAAAATCGCAGCAAAATGAGCTAGAACTCGTGCTTGATCTGGTTGGTGATTTTTTTGGGAGGAAGAAGAAGTGTGTGGGTGTAGGAATAAGTGGAGGGGAGCCACCATGGGCCCACGAGGCAGGGGGCGTGCCCAGGGGGGTGGGCGCGCCCTGGACCCTCGTGGCCAGGTGCCAGCTCCCCCTACTGTGTTCTCAGTGCCAAATATTCTCAAATATTCCAAAAAAATCATATTAAATTGGCAGGGCAGTTGGAGAACTTTTATTTTCAGGGTATTTTTTGTTGCACGGCTAATTTAGAAAACAGACAGAAAAATACTATTTTTACTTTATTTCAACTAAATAAAAGAAAGTAAAAAGAGGGTACAGAAGGTTGTGCCTTCTAACTTCATCCATCTCATTGTCATGAAAAGGAATCCACTAACAAGGTTGATCAAGTCTTGTTAACAAACTCATTCCGAATAACATGGAACCAAAGAAATTTCGAATAACACTATGTTACCTCAACAGGGATATGCACGTCCCCAATAATAAGAATATCATATTTCTTCTTGGCAGTAGGAAGAGGGAATTCAAAACCTCCAAAAATAATCAATGGAATTTTTCCAATAGAATTGATACTGTGGACTTGAGGTTGTTTCCTTGGAAAGTGTACCGTATGCTCATTATTATTAACATGAAAAGTGACATTGCCTTTGTTGCAATCAATAACAGCCCCTGCTGTATTCAAAAAGGGTCTTCCAAGAATAATAGACATACTATCGTCCTCGGGAATATCAAGAATAACAAAGTCTGTTAAAATAGTAACGTTTGCAACCACAACAGGCACATCCTCACAAATACCGGCAGTATAGCAGTTGATTTATCAGCCATTTGCAAAGATATCTCAAGAGGGTGTCAACTTGTTCAAATCAAGTCTACGATATAAAGAGAGAGGCATAGCACTAACACCGGCTCCAAGATCACATAAAGCAGTTCTAACATAGTTTCTTTTAATGGAGCATGGTATAGTGGGTACTCCTAGATCTACAAGTTTCTTAGGTATTTCACAATTAAAAGTATAATTAGCAAGCATGGTGGAGATTTCAGCTTCCAGTATCTTTCTTTTATCAGTAACAATTTCTTTCATGTACTTGGCATAAGGATTCATTTTAGGCATATCAGTCAAACGCATACGCAAAAAGATAGGTCTAATCATTTCAGCAAAGCGCTCAAAATCCTCATCATCCTTTTTGTTGGATGGTTTGGGAGGAAAAGGCATGGGTTTCTGAACCCATGGTTCTCTTTCTTTGCCGTGCTTCCTAGCAACAAAGTCTGTCTTATCGTATCGTTGATTCTTTGATTGTGGGTTAACAAGATCAACAGCAGGTTCAATTTCTACATGTTTATCATTACTAGGTTGAGCATCAACATGAACATTATCATCAACATTGTCACTAGGTTCATGTTCATTACCAAATTGTGTTTCAGCATGAGAAATAGAAATATCATATGGATTCTTAGGTGGTTCAGCAATAGGTTCACTAGAAGCATGCAAGGTCCTATCATCTTTCTTTTTCTTCTTTTTAGGAGGACTAGGTGCATCTATATTATTTCTCTGAGAATCTTGCTCAATTCTCTTAGGATGGCCTTCAGGATACAAAGGTTCCTGAGTCATTTTACAAGTTCTAGTAGCCACTCTAACAGCATAGTTATTATTCTTACTATTTAATTCGTTGAGGAAATCATTCTGAGCTTTATGTACTTCTTCTACTTGAGTGGTAACCATAGAGGCATGTTTACTAATGAGTTTAAGTTCACCTTTAACTCTAGACATATAATCACTCAAGTGTTCAATAATATAAGCATTTTGTTTTAGTTATCTACCAAAATAAGCATTAAAATCTTCTTGCTTAACCATAAAGTTATCAAACTCATCCAAACATTGGCTAGCAAACTTAGTAGGAGGGATTTCAGCTTTATCATATCTATAGAGAGAATTTACCTGTGTCGGTTTATCAAGACCATGAGTTTCTTCAATAGGTGATGAATTAAGACCATATATTTCTTCAACAGGCGGTAAATTAAGACCATGTATTTCTTCACTAGGAGGTAAATTCTTAACATCTTCAGCTTTAATACCCTTTTCTTTCATAGATTTCTTTGCTTCTTGAATATCTTCAGGACTGAGAAATAGAATACCCATTTTCTTCGGAGTTGGCTTATGAGTTGGTTCAGGAAGTGTCAAATTATTTTCATTTGTCAACATATTATTCAGTAGAATTTCAGCTTCATCTGGTGTTCTTTCCCTGAAAACAGAACCATAACAACTATCCAGGTAGTCTCTGGAAGCATCGGTTAGTCCATTATAAAAGATATCAATTATTTCATTTTTCTTGAGAGGATGATCAGGCAAAGCATTAAGTAATTGGAGAAGCCTCCCCCAAGCTTGTGGGAGACCCTCTTCTTCAATTTGCACAAAATTATATATTTCGCTTAAAGCAGCTTGTTTCTTATGAGCGGGGAAATATTAAGCAGAGAAGTAATAAATCATATCCTGGGGACTACGCACACAACCAAGATCAAGAGAATTAAACCATATCTTAGCATCACCCTTTAATGGGAACGTAAATATTTGAAGGATATAATAGTAGCGAGTTTTCTCATCATTAGTGAACAAGGTGGCTATATCATTTAATTTAGTGAGATGTGCCACAATAGTTTCAGATTCATAGCCATAGAAAGGATCTGATTCAACAAAAGTAATTATATCAGGATCAATAGAGAATTCATAATCCTTATCAGTAACAAAGATAGGTGAAGTAACATAAGCAGGATCATATATCATTCTAGCATTCAGAGTTTTTTGTTTAAGCTTAGCTAATAATTTCTTAAGATCACTTCTATCATTGCAACCAAGAAAGTCTCTAGCAGTTTATTCATCCATAACATAGCCCTCAGGCACAACAGGCAATTCATATTTAGGGGGAGAATCTTCATCATCACTTTCATCAATATTATTAGTTTCAATAATTTCATTCTCTCTAGCCCTAGCAAGTTGTTCATCAACAAATTCACCATGTGGCACAGTAGTATCAAGCATAGAAGTAGTTTCATCATAAGTATCATGCATAGCAGAAGTGGCATCATCAATAACATGCGACATATCAGAATTAATAGCAGAAGCAGGTTTGGGTGTCGCAAGCTTACTCGAAACAGAAGGTGAATCAAGTGCAGAGCGAGATGGCAGTTCTTACCTCCCCTCGTAGTTGAGGGATAATTTTTGTTTTCTCGTCTTTCAAGTTCTTCATTGTGACCAGCAGATCTAAATCCCAAGTGACTCAAAAGCTATGCTCCTCGGCAACGGCGCCAGAAAATAGTCTTGATAACCCACAAGTATAGGGGATCGTAACAGTTTTCGAGGGTAGAGTATTCAGCCCAAATTTATTGATTCGATACAAGGGGAGCCAATGAATATTCTCAAGTATTAGCAGTTGAGTTGTCAACTCAACCACACCTGGATAACTTAGTATCTGCAACAAAGTATTTAGTAGCAAAGTAATATGGAAGTAACGGTAACGGTAGCAAAAGTA
This sequence comes from Aegilops bicornis, assembly GCA_021605145.1. Classification (NCBI taxonomy): domain Eukaryota; kingdom Viridiplantae; phylum Streptophyta; class Magnoliopsida; order Poales; family Poaceae; genus Aegilops; species Aegilops bicornis. The sequence goes on along the minus strand of CM038673.1, from coordinate 561,027,167 downwards.
ATATTTTTGGGTTTTGTAGTGATTGTAACAGTAACAACGGAAAAGTAAATAAGCGAAGAACAATATGTGAAAAGCTCGTAGGCATTGGATCGGTGATGGAGAATTATGCCAGATGCGGTTCATCATGTAACAATCATAACATAGGGTGACACAGAACTAGCTCCAATTCATCAATGTAATGTAGGCATGTATTAAGAATATAGTCATACGTGCTTATGGAAAAGAACTTGCATGACATCTTTTGTCCTACCCTCCCATGGCAGCGGGGTCCTAAATGGAAACTAAGGGATATTAAGGCCTCCTTTTAATACAGTACCGGACCAAAGCATTAACACATAGTGACTGCATGAACTCCTCAAACTACAGTCATCACCGGTAGTGGTCCCGATTATTGTCACTTCGGGGTTGCCGGATCATAACACATAGTAGGTGACTATAGACTTGCAAGATAGGATCAAGAACTCACATATATTCGTGAAAACATAATAGGTTTAGATCTGGAATCAAGGCAGTCGGGCCCTAGTGATAAGCATTAAGCATAGCAAAGTCATAGCAACATCAATCTCATAACATAGTGGGTACTAGGGATCAAACCCTAACAAAACTAACTCGATTACATGATAAATCTCATCCAACCCATCACCGTCCAGCAAGCGTACGATGGAATTACTGACGCACGGCGGTGAGCATCATGAAATTGGTGATGGAGGATGGTTGATGATGACGATAGCGATGGATTCCCCTCTTCGGAGCCTCGAAGAGACTCCAGATCAGCTCTCCCGAGAGAGTTTAGGGCTTGGCGGCGGCTCCGTATCGTAAAATGTGATGAATCTTTCTCTCTGATTTTTTTCTCCCTGAACACGAATATATGGAGTTGGATTTGAGGTCGGTGGAGCTCCAGGGGGCCCACGAGGCAGGGGGCGCGCCCCCACCCTCGTGGAAAGGGTGTGGGCTCCCTGGCCTTGATTCTTTTGCCAGTATGTTTTATATTTTCCAAAAATAATCTCCGTTGATTCCAGGTCATTCCGAGAACTCTTGTTTCTGCCTGAAAATAACACCATGGCAATTCTACTGAAAACAACGTCAGTCCGGGTTAGTTCCATTCAAATCGTGCAAGTTAGAGTCCAAAACAAGGGCAAAAGTGTTTAGAAAAGTAGATACGACGGAGACGTATCACCCCCCGTGCCGAGCTTTTTCTCCGGCGATCCCCACGCCACCGCCCCACCACCGCCGGCGACCACCGCCCCCACCCTGAACCCTAAGATAGATAGTGGGGTACCTCTCAGGTGAGCCCCACTCCCCGCTGTGGCTGGTTCTTCCTTAACTCCGGCGAGCCCCCCCCACCCCCTGAAAATCGACTGACCCAAAAGTCGATTCAGTCGACTGAAGTGTAGCTAAATCGGAGCAGCATCGCAAGCAAGAGCAAGAGCAGACCAGGCAGGGGACCGAGAGCAAGAGTAGAGCAGCAGCGCGAGCGAGAGCTAAAGCAGCAGCAGCTCCTACTGATGTGGATGTCGCCGCCGAGGGAGCGATGCCATGGAGGAAGTGGCCGGTGACGCCGCCGTGGATGGAGCCGCGTTGTGTCGGCTCGGGACCGAGCATGGTGGCACCATGAGATCGAATCAAGAAGAAAATGTGGCGATTAGTGTACAACCTCTTTGGTGGCGCCGATTAGGCCGCAGCTTCATCCGAGGAAACGGTGATGATGATGCTCTTCCGGTGGTGCAGGTGAAGACGGTGGTGTGGGAATGGAGGTGGCGCGAAAGACGAGGGGAATGTCGGGGCAGCTCCTTGGAGCTGGAGGACTGGGTGGCTGAACCGGCGGGACGACCAGATCAACGACGGATCCTCATCCGGTACAGTGGATGAGGGACGTCGAGGTGTTGTTGTGGACGACGTCGTCGGTGAAGAGGCTCCGGCTCGGTGGCGGACGGAGGAGGTTGTGGGGCTTCGCGGGTTTTCCCAGCCTCGGTGTATGAATATGTGGGCGGAAGGGATGGGAGTGGGGAACCATGGCATAGGGACGCGCTTGTCCGAAATGTGGGGTAAGTTACGAAAGTACCCCCACTGATTTGAGGCGGTTCTTTCGGTTCAGGGGTATCACGGGCATTTCACGTGTCGGGATTTCACAGGAGGTGGGAGTTTTCACGCGCGTTGTAATTTTGGAATAGCAAGGCGCGGGTTGAGATGGAGGGAGTTGTCAACGAGACAAAGATTTATCTTAAATATTTCGGGGTAACAAGGCGCGGGTTGAAGAGGCTAGAGTTTCGCAGCACGATAGATAGAGACGCTAGCTTGAAATTTCAGCATAACAAGGGGCGACTTGAAATTTCGGGAGAACAAGGTTAACGTGTACCCAAAAGAAAAAAGACAATTTAGACTAGTATGATATACTACGTACAATGTGTTTAACACGCACAACACACACACATAGAGACACCATTTAGACTAGTAAGGTACACGTGCATTGCACGCATGAGATTTGGTAACCAAATTATGAACAAATACCACATTATAGCATGTAAGCTTTGAGTCATATATGCATGATGTAGATGTTCATTTAATTCTTATACTTCATTTCATTCAAAATCATCTAGTTTTTATAAGAAAGCTAATCTATTTTAAGATTCATGGAATTGTGCGTTGTAAGGCATAAAGTAAAAACAAATCCAGTAGAAAAACATTTGGGCAATTCTGATACAGAAGATTCTAGAACAAAGAAGAAGTGCTTGTATTTTGAGGTTTGTGCATTATGCTTAAGTTCAACCATAGAGTCTTCTAGATTGTACATGTGGCAAAATCTGGTGGAATCTAGATGATATCCAACGGCCAGTAGTGCTCAAATTTGCCAGCTCTGCACCACGGATTGGCCTCATCAAACGACCATCTTTCAAAGTTAAAGTTATCCGCACACTATTTAAAAATATAAAATAATATAAATATATATAGGGGTATAGATATAGATATGTGATGCGGAAGCCACCCATCATCTCCAATTAGAATAGTGTGTCCATGCACTGATGCAATGTGGCCAAATGATGTCTGCCATCGGTATCTCAAATTCAAACCAGTCTGACCTTGTTCAATGTGTATACATTACAACATGCTCGTTTCCAAACCACACCGCGCAGATCTCCGTTATATTCATGCATGCATGGGTTTCAAACATCATGATCTCTTATTCAAATATTTGAATTCAACTTTACATTGATTATGACCTCACCTAGTCTTTTACACCCACACATTGGTCTTCTCTTTATAATTGTACCACTAACTTTCTCTCATGCATGCATGCATGCACACTACCAGTCGGCATTATCCATCACACATGCAATCTTTTTCTTTAGGTCGGTCTCCCATGAAGGCACACACACATCCCCCTCTCCATCATATCGGGCATTCTTTATCTCTCACATGCATGCGCAATGATCGATGTTCCTCTATGTGTGTATGTATATAGCTAGGTCTTTCATAGTTTTCCACATAAACAGATCAATCTATATATCTAGTGAGGTCTCACCCTCTTTCCCACGTCCACATCGATCAATCTATACCTCTCTATATAGGATTACATATATAGCTAATAAACCAACATTAATTATATATCCAACGCCCCCCTCTCATCATCCATGCCTTCTGGTTCATCTCTCAGACGCGCGCACAATGGCGAAGACTGGGGGCAGCAAGGGCCCCCCCTAACATCACTATATATCGAGGCTAATATGAATGTTATCATTAGACAATTACTGGTAAAAATGGTTTAAGTTGATGAATTGGCCTTCCTCGTAAAGGACTAGCAATGCTTGGCCCCCTAGCTCATGGGACATTTTTCATGGCCCCGCCATTGGGCGCAGCAGCGCACGTTCTCGCCCCCTCTCTCTAAATATCGATCTCGCTGTTGTGCACTCCTTCATACTCTCCATCCACTCGGCCCCTCGCACCACATTCTAGCCCCCACCGGATTTTGCCACATGTACAATCTAGCAGACTCCATGGTTGAACTTAAGCATAATGCACAAATCTAAAAACAACAATGGTTCTCCTTTGTTCTATAATCTTCCGTATCATAACTGCACAAACTTTTTTTCTAGTTGAATGCCATTATTTGTTTTTACTTTATGCTTTACAACGCACAATTCCGTGAATCATTAAAATAGATTAAGGGCTTCTTTGATTCAAAGGATTCTCAAAGGAATTTTGGAGGATTCTAATCCTTAGGAATTTTTCATATCTTGGTTGTTTGATTCGTAGGATTGTAAACCATAGGAATTTTTCCATATGATTCATTTGCACTAGATTTCATAGGAAACATCTCATCCACTCAAACCTCTTTGAAAGAATTCTGTGTTTTTTCTATGCACAATCAAACACTTGTACCATCCTGTAGGATTCAAGACGACATTCCACTCTAATCCCATGTTCTTCCTATTCCCGCGTTTTGGAAATCCTACGAATCAGAGGCCCTAGGTTTTTTATAAAAACTAATTGATTTTGAATGAGATGAACTATAAGAATTAAACGAAGGTCTACATCAGGCATATATGACTCAGAGCTTACATGCTACAGTGTGGTATTTATTCATAATTTGGTTGCAGAATCTGACGCGTGCAATGCACGTGTACCTTACTAGTACTTCGAGTATGTGCAAAACACAATGGCATGCTACAAAGTGTCTCTCTTACAGTTCATGAAGCCACGTGGCACAGGTGGAGGCGTTGTCTCGACATCCTTGTGTGGATTGATCACAGTGATTGTAACACCTGGGTAATTAAGCTACAGTAATCCCCTACTAATGATGCCATGTCATCGCTCTTACTGTTGCTAATCCTCACTGACTTTCAAACATCTTTCAAATTTCAAATCCAATTTAAAGTCAGGATTCAAATTTATCAAACATGCAAACAAAAATGTTCAAGTTGTTGCAAATAATCATTTGGTAATATTAGTGGAGAAATCATCTTTTTACAAAATGGCTAGATGCTCTAAAAATAAATAAAATAGAAAAGGTTTTGAAAGAAAAGGAACCAAAAAAAGGGGAAAAGAACCCCCTAATGGGCCACGGCCAACCTGGCCACCAGTCAGGCCGTCCCACTCCCCACACCCCTCCCTGGCATATATGGCCTGGCTCCCCCCGACCTAACCCTAGCCCAACCCCACTCCCCCACGATCCCCACGATCCCCCACTCTCTCGTTTACTCACCTAGCCTGGATCTGGATCGGCCCCTGCTCCCGATCCCGGCGCTGCCCGACACCACTCGCCATTGGCCTCGTCCCCGTCTACCCCCGAGCGGCTTCCTCGCCCCTCGCTGGCCTACCCCACCATCCCCACCTCGCGACCTCGACCGCTTCCCCGACTGGCCTCCTAGATCCACGCTGCCCTCTTCACATCAACACAAGTGAGGCCCCCAGCCTCTTCCTCCCTCTCCTTTCCTCTATCGCCAAACCCGACCACCGCGCCGTCCATGCGCCGTCCCGCGACCCCTGCTGATGCGTCACCGCCAGTGACACCCGTGTCACTGCTACTCTTTCACCACCGTTACTCTGTTTGGCGCCTGTCGAACCCGGCCCCTTGCCCCTTGCCTGCGACCCATGTCCCAAGCCTCAGCCCACCCTCACGCCGGCTCCCCTTGCACGCCTTTTCGCCACTTGCGCCAAGACTGCCGCCGAACGCTTGAGCAGCGCCGCCGCTTCCGTGCCGATTGGCCCTTTGGGCCACTGCTAGCGGGGCCCCGCAGCCCCCCTTTATTTTAAAAAATAATAAAAAAAATTAATTAATTAGTTAACTAACTAATTAATTAACTTAATTAACCTTGATAAATTACCCAAATTAACTGAACTTAGTTAATTAAAACTGTTAGACTAGTTAGGTCAATGACAGATGGGGCCCATAGTCCCTTTTTGACCAGTCAATCCAGTCAGAATTGACTGTTGACCCTGCTGACATCAGCATGATGTCATGCTGGCACAATAAGTCCTTTTTGAATTAGAGATAATTTCATAATATTGATAAAACTTTGGAAAATCATATAAATTAATCCGTAACTCGGATGAAAAAGTTTTATACATGTAAGTTGCTCAGAACGACGAGACGAATCCGAACACGCGGTCCGTTTACCTATTAGATACCTCTAGCTGTCTGAACATGGAACTTTCCCCCTCCAGTCATCTGTCTGACACAGGTCCGGAACCGGGAAAACTTTCCCTGATGTTATCCCCCTTCACCGGTATCGTGTAGCACCGCGTTAGAACACGTCTAGCTGTGTCTGTTGTCCCGTTATCATCTTGCTCGCTATGTATTTACTGTTTCTTCCCCCTCTTCTTCTCCGGTAGACCCCGAGACCATTGCCGATGCCTCTATGATCGACTACGTCGACGACGACCCTTCTTCCCTTTTAGCGGAGCTTCCAGGCAAGCCCCCCCTTTGATCATCCCGATATTGCCCATTCCATTCTCTCATGGTTGCATTAGATTTTGCTACTGTAATTGATTGCTCCTATTCTGATGCATAGCCTGCTTTTGTAACCTGTTCATTGTACCCTACCTGCATATCCTAAACTGCTTACTATAGGTTGGATAGTGATCCATCGGTGACCTCCACCTTGTCCTTGTTGCCCCTACTTCATCATCGACGACTCGATCAACGTGATCGACAACCAGAGCCTGACACCACACATCACATCATGCCCCTTTTTGTTGCTCGACTCTGCAAAGTTACCATCGACTGCCAAGGGTGAACCTCATACATCACTCCTGATGAGATCTCTGTAGTGTAGCTATTCGGTCATGGTCAATGAGGGTGATTTCCTCTTTCACCATTGATGATTACATTGAGTGGAATCCACTAGGGGTGATTCCTCGGGTTTTCCACTTGATGTCTGGACACACAGTTACCTTGACTTTACTTGAGACCGTTGTGAAAGCCGGGTGGGCCCGGAGAGCACCTGTGCGATGTGACGGTGGTGGCTGGTTGTTTAGCGATATCACCCGGGAGGGGGTGCTAGCTCCGGACTTGCCCCGACAGTCGTCACTTCTTTTAATAATGCAGTAATAGGTTTGGGTATTTGTTCTGAGCTGGCCTCTGACCTTTACGCACTAACCACCACGCGAGAATAGTTATGGGCCTCGACGTCGCAGTATCAGCTGAAGCTTTGTCAGACGTCTAGTTCAGCATTGTGGCATGGTCGGATCGTGCTGGCCATCCGAGGCGGTGCTGGTATCCACCCTGCACACAACGACCCGGAGTGCTGCGGGCGATGGGCCCAAGGCCCCTGAGTGCTTAGGATGTAGACCGGCGGGGACCTCTCTGTTGAGCCTAGGTAGGGCTGCGATGTGTTGATCTTCCGAGGTCGGGCATTGACCCCAGAGAGGTGTGTCCGGCCAGAGTGATCGAGCGTGTTGGGTAACGTGGTGCACCCCTGCAGGGAAGTTATATATTCGAATACCGTGTCCACGGTAATGGACGTTCAGACTTGTATCCGGATCTTATATAACTAGAAATGGATACTTGAGACATGAGATGGTTATGTGGCTCCGAGATTGCTTTCTCATAGGGAGTCGAGGAAGGATCTCTGGGCATTGATGCTATAACATGTTTGTTAAATATAAACTGCTATTCTTTACTCTTCCCCCTGGCTTGTAATATGAAGCTTGTATTGTTTTATTTCCGTCTAGAGTTGTGTTCTGATATCTTCCCGTGAGTCCCTAATCTTGATCGTACACATTTGCGTGTATGATTAGTGTACGGTTGAATCGGGGGCGTCATAGTGACGTGCTGCTGGTTCCATAAGAATGTATTTGTCCTCCCTGAGCCGCACTGGCGGTACATGCACGAAGCAAAGATGTGCACACACACCACACACGCACTCATTCCCTCGCACGCACACGCAGGTACACGGGCGAACGCAATTTTGCACCAAGATCCACCCATGCGATAATTTGACGCGTGTAAAGTTCTTCAATTCATTTATGGTCAATTAATACAGCGCATGCAAATTGAGTGCACGTGAGGGCGGAAGAAAGACATTACTACTCCACTGCGCGCATGTGAGTAGTTAAATCATGGGTTGCTAGTAGTACTTCCATTGGTCTCCTTCGTATTTTGTGCCAATTGTTGACAGTAACATAATATTTACGCATCTGAGCAGTGTAGTCTACTTGAAATTTATGTTCCACTAAACTCATCGGGAGCCGTTTCGGGCCTGAAACCAAAAACCATCAATTAATCTTTACCTTGTTCCCATCACATTCGAAAGTACTAGTGCTACAATTAAGTGCAAGCCTGCTCACACCTACCAGTAGATACCAAACCTGAACGTGTTCCCACTATGCAGGTTTTAGTACTAGTGCTAGTACTTAGGTTATAAAAAGGGGAACTACCTAACCTAAAATTACTCTACCTTCCTCCTCATAAGTCCTCCTTCTTCGTCCGTCCTTGCCATGGCTGGTGTGCAGAGCTCTAGGTCGAGAACTACTCGTAATAAGGGAGCGGCAACCAAGGCTGCAGGAAAAAAAAGAGAGGGCTCGCCGCCACGCAGAGACCTCGAAAGATCTCTCACGGGCAGGCGATGGCTCCCAGGAGCGCCCTAGACGTGGAGGCGAACATGCTGATCTGGCGGCACTGGAGTCGTTATCCCTCGATGGCATGCCCGATCAGCTCAATAAGCACCTCAATAAGCAGAAGGAGTTCATCCACGGCTTGGTGGAGCTGCTGAAGGAGAGCCTCGACGACATGCCCGCTGAGCTCAATGAGCAGGGGGAGTTGACCGCCGGCTTGGTGATGCTACTAAAGAAGAGCATTGCCTCGGAGAAGAAGGCAACCGACGAAATCCTGCAACTTCAGGAGGAAAAGGTGAAGCTTTACCATGAGCTCGACCTGCTGAAGGAGGAGAACGCCGGCTGGAAGAAGCCGCATGAGAATAGTAGTTCTTCGATGAAGATGTTGCAGGCCCTCGTCATGGAACAGAAGGAGGAGTTGGCGAAGCTCCGCATCGAGCACCCGGCTGCTGTCAAGGTACGTAATGCGGCCGTGGAACAGACGATGAAGGCTCACGTCGATAAATCCCGCTTCATGGACACAATGATGAAGATGGCGAAGGAGACATGCAAGGAGATGGAGGTCGTGGAGGCGATGAAGAAGCAGTTACGACTCCGCGGCTAGCAACCCTTCATGTAGTGAGAGCAGCGCCCCAGACTTGTGTGTGCGTCTTCCTTCTTTTTTTGGGGGTGATAATCCTCCTTCTTCTTTTGCTCTTGTGTTTCTTATTTTGCTTCGGGTGTTTCGCCGCACGTGTCACCTTCTCTACGAGGCATGAATAGAACAATGCTAAAAATGAGATGACTAGCAAATTAGATCATTCTTTCTTGCCAATATAACAATGCCTCTTGCTAGTAATATATAATAAGAGTAGAGAGTAGAGGATATGGCACTGGGCTGCCGTGTTTCGTGCTCCTCCGTTGTACTCCAGTGGAAAACTTGAGTATACCGCACGGTTCTCTGCTCCTCCTCAGGTCGTCGGCACATTTATACGAGCAGTCAACTCACATGGCCCCGCCTTCCAACAGTAATGAGCCGTCAAATTACAAAGGCCCTCGCCTCTCGTGAAAAGGACCAAGCTAGACTACCCCGCCCTCTAGCCTTTTAAAAAATGTATACATGTGTACAGTAGTAGTATCGATGGATTGCACCATGGAGGAAAACTAACAAGATGTAATTAAAGAAAAAAGGTGGTACATATAGAGAGCGCTAAATGGCCAAATTATGCATATACTATATGACACTACCCATTATGAAGGTACTAGTAACATAGCCTAGTAACTAGTCTATGCTACTCTCCACTATGACCAGCCAAAGTCCAGGCACGGATACCAACGAGGGTCTGGTTGTGTCTATACTTGGACAACTCACCAGACTGCATGCGCACCAAGCAGACGAAGCTCGTGTCGTGTTGGTGCCATGTGCGGCCCGCACATTAACCAAAACCTCGCGCCTCCATCTTAGCCTCCGTGTTTTAAACTTCTCAATCTCAAGGCCAAGGAGCAACGTGAAACCTATGATAGAGCCAATCGGATGGTTGAGAACACTACAATTCGTAGCTACAGATGCGTGTGAGAGAGAGGACGAGTGCGTGCGTGCACCTCTTCTCAGAGTACAACTGAATGTGGGTCGACCTAGGGAGCAGTGATGCTGCGTGCGAGAAGTCCCGAGAGATAGGTGTAATGTGTCTGAAAAAAAGACTAGTCCATAGCTCGCCACGACGCTATTCCTGTCGAACGCCAAGCGTAAGATATGTATCCGACAGTGCCAGTTTTTGCACGTACACAGTAGTAGAAAAAGAACTAGTACAATGGCATATGCTACACCACGGTCGAGAAAACGTGCCGATGTTATGCCATCCGAGAATAGTGCCACACTTCGAAACTAGAACTGTCAATAAATTTTGAGCGTGTCTCGTCACATTCCAAATTACTACTACTACCACACTATATTTAATTGCAAACCTGTTCACACCGATCACAACCTAAACGGTTTCCCACTTAGGAGCGTGTTAGCAGTACTCGGTTATAAATACTACTATGCTAAGATGACTGCACATTCCTCCTCAACTCCTCATCCACAAAAAACAATTAAGTCAATCAAGCCATAGCCAGCATGAGTTCTGGGTCGAGAGATTTCCACCAGGGAGAGGTGAGCATGGAAGAGGAAGCACGAGAGATGTCCCGCCTCACCGCGAAAGCAGTCGACATGTCTAGCCGCGCAGCAGTAGCAGCACAGAGGTCCCGCAGCGCCGTCGATGTAGCAGACTGGTCCGGCCATGCCACGTATAGCAGAGATGTCCCGCGCCCGCGAAGCGATAGGGAGGTCCCGCTAGCCCATGGCAGCCTGGGAAAATTTCTCGTGGGCAGATGTGGACTCTTACACGCGCATGCATGCGATAGTCCATAGCCACATGGATCAGATTTCCGGCTGGGCGAGGATGCAGGACGAGGCTACCGGTGTCATCCGGCAACTAGGGGAGGGCAATGCGAAGCTCCGGGGTGAGCGCGACCTGCTGAGGGCGAAGATCACCGGAAGGGCGAAGCAGGAGGAGGAGACCGCTGCCTTGTTGTAGAGGACGGGCGTTGATGTCTACTACACAACCTTATTCTTGTAGACGTTGTTCGGCCTCCAAGTGCAGAGGTTTGTAGGACAGTAGAAAATTTCCCTCAAGTGGATGACCTAAGGTTTATCAATCCGTGGGAGGCGTAGGATGAAGATGGTCTTTCTCAAGCAACCCTGCAACCAAATAACAAAGAGTCTCTTGTGTCCCCAACACACCCAATACAATGGTAAATTGTATAGGTGCACTAGTTCGGTGAACAGATGGTGATACAAGTGCAATATGGATGGTAGAAATAGGTTTTTGTAATCTAAAAGTATAAAAACAGCAACGTAACTACTGATAAAAGTGAGCACAAACGTTATTGCAATGCGTTGAAACAAGGCCTAAGGTTCATACTTTCACTAGTGCAAGTTCTCTCAACAATAAAAACATAATTGGATCATATAACTATCCCTCAACATGCAACAAAGAGTCACTCCAAAGTCTCTAATAGCAGAGAACAAACGAAGAGATTATTGTAGGGTACGGAACCACCTCAAAGTTATTCTTTGGGATCAACCTATCATAGAGTTCGTACTAGAATAACACCTTAAGACACAAATCAACCAAAACCCTAATGTCACCTAGACACTCCTATGTCACCTCAAGTATCCGTGGGTATGATTATACGATATGCATCAAACAATCTAAGATTCATCTATTCAACCAACACATAGAACTACAAAGAGTGCCCCAAAGTTTCTACCGGAGAGTCAAGACGAAAACGTGTACCAATCCCTATGCATAGGTTCATGGGCGGAACCCGCAAGTTGATCACCAAAACATATATCAAGTGAATCACGTGATATCCCATTGTCACCACAGATAAGCACATGCAAGACATACATCAAGTGTTCTCAAATCTTTAAAGACTCAATCCAATAAGACAACTTCAAAGGGAAAACTCGATCCATTACAAGAGAGTAGAGGGGGAGAAACATCATAAGATCCAACTATAATAGCAAAGTTCGTGATACATCAAGATCGCATCATCTCAAGAACATGAGAGAGAGAGAGAGATCAAACACATAGCTACTAGTACATACCCTCAGCCCCGAGGGTGAACTACTCCCTCCTTGTCATGGAGAGCACCGGGATGATGAAGATGGCCACCGGTGAGAGTTCCCCCCTCCGACAGGGTGTCAGAACAGGGTCCCGATTGGTTTTTGGTGGCTACAGAGGCTTGCGGCGGCGGAACTCTCGATCTATTCTGTTCCCTGATGTTTTAGGGTATACGGCTATATATAGGCGAAAGAAGTCTGTCAGGTGAGCCACGAGGGGCCCACGAGGGTGGAGGCGCCCCTGGGGGGGGGGGGTAGGCGCACCCCCTGCCTCGTGCTCTCCTCGTTGATTTCCTGACGTACACGCCAAGTCTCCTGGATTGCTTCCGTTCCAAAAATAACTCGCCCGAAGGTTTCGTTCCGTTTGGACTCCGTTTGATATTCCTTTTTTGCATAACACTAAAACAGGCAAAAAACAGCAATTTAGAATGGGCCTCCGGTTAATAGGTTAGTCCCAAAAATAATATAAAAGTGTATAACAAAGCCCATTAATCATCCAAAACAGAATATGATATAGCATGAAGCAATCAAAAATTATAGATACATTGGAGACATATCAAGCATCCCCAAGCTTAATTCTTGTTCGTCCTCGAGTAAGTAAATGATAAAAACAGAATTTTTGATGTGGAATGCTACCTAACATAATTCTCAATGTAATCTTCTTTATTGTGGCAAGAATATTCAGATCCATAAGATTCAAGATAAAAGTTTAATATTGAAATAAAAGTAATAATACTTCAAGCATACTAACTAAGCAATTATGTCTTCTCAAAATAACAAGCCAAGCAATTGTTTCATACTTTAGTAATCTCAAACTTTTTCAACCTTCACGCAATACATGAGCGTGAGCCATGGATATAGCACTATGGGTGGAATAGCATATAATGATGGGGGTTATGTGGAGAAGACAAAAAAGGAGAAAGTCTCACATCAACGCAGCTAATCAACGGGCTATGGACATGCCCATCGATTGATGTTAATGCAAGGAGTAGGGATTGCCATGCAACGGATGCACTAGAGCTATAAATGCATGAAAGCTCAACAAAAGAAACTAAGTGGGTGTGCATCCAACTTGCTTGCTCACGAAGACCTAGGCCATTTGAGGAAGCCCGTTGTTGGAATATACAAGCCAAGTTCTATATTAAAAAATTCCCACTAGTATATGAAAGTGACAAAACAAGAGACTCTCTATCAAGAAGATCATGGTGCTACTTTGAAGCACAAGTGTGAAAAAAAGGATAGTAGCATTGTCCCTTTTTATTTTCTCTTCCCCTTTTTGTGGGCCTCCTCTTTTTTTACTTGGCCTTTTTTTATTGGGACAATGCTCCATGAATGATGATCATCACACTTCTATTTATTTACAACTCAATGATTACAACTCGATACTAGAACAAAGTATGACTCTATATGAATGCCTCCGGCGTTATAGTGGGATGGGGCAATGATTCAAGAGTGACATGTATGAAAATTATGCATGGTGGCTTTGCCACAAATACGGTGTCAACTACAGGATCATGCAAAGCAATATGACAATGATGAACATGTCATGATAAACAGAACGGTGGAATGTTGCATGGCAATATATCTCGAAATGGCTATGGAAATGCCATAATAGGTAGGTATGGTGGCTGTTTTGAGGAAGATATAAGGAGGTTTATGTGTGACAGAGCGTATCATATCACGGGGTTTGGATGCACCGTTGAAGTATGCACCAACTCTCAATGTGAGAAAGGGCAATGCACGGTACCGAAGAGGCTAGCAATGATGGAAGGGTAAAAGTGCGTATAATCCATGGACTCAACATTAGTCATAAAGAACTCACATACTTATTGCAAAAATCTACAAGTCATCAAAAACCATGCACTACGCGCATGCTCCTAGGGGGATAGATTGGTAGGATAAGACCATCGCTCGTCCCCGGCCGCCACTCATAAGGAAGACAATCAAAGAACACCTCATGTTTCAAATTCGTTACATAACATTTACCATACGTGCATGCTACGGGACTTGCAAACTTCAACACAAGTATTTCTCTATTTCACAACTACTCAACTAGCACAACTTTAATATCACTACCTCCATATCTCAAAACAATCATCAAGCATCAAACTTCTCTTAGTATTCAACACACTCATAAGAAAGTTTTTTACAAGTCTTGAATACCTAACATATTAGGATTAATTTCCCAATTTAAGAAAGTTACCATGCTGTTTAAGAATCTCAAAATAATATAAGCGAAAGTGTCGGGGAGGCTGATCGTACCCACGGACACCTATGGGGCCGGCGGACCAGGCCCCTTGTGGTTCGGAGGGGGGCGGAGATCGCACGAAGAGCGGATCGAAGCGAGGCACACGAGCAGTTTACCCAGCTTCGGAGCTCTCCGGAGATATAAAACTCCTACTGCTGCTTGTTTGATGTATTGTGTTCTTGCTAGGGAGCAATGCAAGCTACAAAACCTAACGTGAGTGTCTCTGGTCTCGAGTGAGTCGAATGAACCGAACCCTTTCTACGCTAAGCATGGGCCTCCTTTTATATGCTCAAGGGGTCTCCGGCGGTGGCAACATAGGTGGGGGTACAAATGTAAAACAGGAGTTGGTACACCTACTCGAGCGATGTACATGCAAAATACCTAACTCGACGACAAGGTACAAAAGCAATAAATGCCCGTCGATGTCGCCCCAAGCGATTACAGAGACCGTCAGGTGCGCCCCCGCTCGCCACGATGGCAAGCTTGTCAGCATCGCTTATCGCTGCTCTCTGCTGGCTGCACAGCCGCTCGACACGCGTGCATGGAACGGTCCCATGGCGACACGTCGCTGGATGAGCTGGAGCGGAGACGGAGAGAAGTTGCATGCCGCGGCAAGCGCCTTGCCGCGGCCGAATCCTTGTCGCGTCCGGAGGCTTGTCGCGCTCCGAGCCTTCCCGGCAAGCTCCTCTTGGCTGGGCCTTGTCTTCTGCATGCCTGGAGTGGCCTTCCCGACAAGCTCCTCTTGTCGGGCCTTGTCTTCTTAATCAAATACTTTGTTCTTGAATGGCTCCAAAGGAGCCACGGAGGATCTTGGCGGTGACGAGGCAAACCCTGCCGCGGGGTGCTACAACTGTCCGTGCACGAGTATGGGATACTAGGGTACCCCTACTCTAGTACACCGACAGGAGCCCCCGGGCCTGGGCCGTACACGGTGCCGAGCGCTTGTCGGGCCAGGCCCAAAACTGTGCACGGACACACGCGGCCTCGACCACGTCGCAACTCGCCCCGGACCCACCACGATCCCCACTAACGGCACGCGTCGGACGCGCGGCGTCGTCACGAGAGATCGTGGGCGCAATCGTGGGGGTTTCTTTATTAGTAAAAGCGGGCGCCCCCCCCCCTCGTTATAAGCGGAGGAAACAGGGGCAGGCCGTCCACTCTGCCATCGCTGTCTTGTCAAGAAAACCACCGCCGCTCCCCTCTTCTTCTCCGTTGCGAAGAGAGCAGAGCCCCGCCCCCTTTCGCAACAAACACGCTCACCGCCGTCGGCCTCCTCCGCCTCCCTCGCCATGGCTCCGAAAGCCGACAAAGAGAAGGGCGTCAAGTTGGCCGAGGCGCAGCGGCTCGCGGCGTTGCGCAAGGAGCGGGCCATCTTCCCCCCGCAGCTCGGCGCAAGGGAGCTGCGAGACGTCTTCTACCTCTTCTGGTCGACAGAGACGCGTGCGCATCCGCGCACGAGGGTACTCCCCCCCACCCCCACTGATTTGGCCCCAACAGGGTACCCCTTTTTCGCCCTTTTCTTCTATTGCGGGCTTTGCCCGCCCTTTTCCGAGTTCTTCTGCGACATCATGAACACGTTTGGCCTCCGCCTCCTTGATTTCACCCCCAACACCGTCTTGACCATGGCAGTTTTCGCGCACTTGTGCGAAAACTTTGTCGGAGTCCACCCAAATGTGGCACTCTTCCGCCATTTCTTTGTGCCCCGCGTCGAGAGAGGAGAGCCACTTGCCGGAGGGATAGCCTGGGTCTCTAGGATCGGCAAGAAAGAGGCCTACCTAGAAGGAGAGTTCCGCAACAAGTGGGAGGAGTGGAGAGACAATTGGTGCTGGGTCGTAGAGGAGAACCCGCAGCCCTTCACTGCCGTGCGCCAAACTCCAATAGTGTGCGGCAGAGATTGGAGCAACTTGGCGCCGGAGGATGGGAAGCTGAAGATAGTTGTGACCCGGATTTTGCACCTCAGGCTTGCCGGGTTAACCATAGGCGCAGTTGGCGCAGACTTCCTTCGTCGCCGCATCGCTCCCTTGCAGGAAAGGAGGAGGCCTACCTGGGAGTTCCAAAATGCGGCAGACATTATGAGGTTGCGCCCGGGCCTGAACTGGAACTTCACCGTCTTGGAGCTGGACGCGATGCTGCTCGAGCTATTCAAGAACGACCCCGACCACCCTGAGTGGTTTAGGTTGCCGCGGGGGGTCGTCCCATTGTGCAACAACTCGGCGCTCGACCGCATCCGCGCCATGAAGCCATTGTGCGATTCCCATGGGATCGTTCCAACCTGGCAGGAGCCCCCCGACGAGGTCGTGCAGCAGTTCTTCGATGACTTGGAAGAAGTGCCAATCCGCTCCGACGAGCAGAAGAGGCTCACCCGCGACACCACCGACGAGGAGATGGCGCGGATTGCCACCAGGGTGGAGGAGGCGGCAAGGCCGCTGCCGGAGCCTTCCAGTTCACCGTGGAGGAGGCGGACGCTGCGAAGGCGGCAAGCCTTGCCCAGCGAGGGGAGGTCGTCAGCGAGGACGAGCTTGTCGAGCCCGAGGCCGGGTCGAGTGGACCCGCCGAGGGCGCTTCTTCTCCACCACCCAGCGACTTGCCGCCAGCGGAGCCCCCTGCTCCGCCGAAGAGGCGTCTCCGCAAGGTCGGAGATGAGTCGGGGCGGCAGACTGGCCCACAGCAGCAGCGCCGCGCGATGCGCTCCACCGCGGCAAGCGAGGTTGCCGCTGAGCGCCTGCACACCGCCAAGCGAAAATCGGGCGGGATCTTCTCAGGCCACCGTCGACGCCTCCGCCAAGCGGCCAAGAGAGCCCACTCCCCCGCCTCGTCGCACCGGAGGCGAGCTTGAGTTTGACTTCTCCGCGCTCAGCTCCGAGGAGGAAGGCGAAGAGTAAGCTCTTGAGATTTGTGCTTGTATTCCTTCAATTTTATTGCTTCATCTTGAATCTGATTTGCTTTGTTCTGAACTCTTTCCTTTTCAGGACGCTGGCCCCGAGAGCGTCGAAGAGGGCCAAGATCCCGACGGTCGTCGTTGAGGACGATTCTCCCGTGGCAATAGGGGACGCGTCCGAGACCGCCTTGCCGGACCTGGCAACCCTTCCTCAGAGCAGCCCCCAGCACAGCCCCCAGAGTAAGTGTGCAGTTTTCTCCTTACTATTAGGTGTGCAGGGGTGCTCCTTCTTCGTTGATTTCTGATTGTTTGCTTGTGTAGGAGCAGAGCAGCCTCATCAGGAGGGCTCGGAAGCCGCCTCCTTAATCCTGTCTGCTGCCACTACGCTGCCAAGGGAGGGATCTCCGGCAAGGGAGCGCCCTCCGACAAGGGAGGCCACTCCGGCAAGGGAGGCCACCCCGGCAAGGGAGGCTACCCCGGCAAGGGACAGCGCCAGTGACCCTCCAGTGGTCGAGGCCATGGCTACGGATCCCGTTGCAGGTAACTGCCTTACACGAAAATTTCCCTTGGGCTTGCTTTCTTTTGTTTCTCTTTTTGAACATTTGCTTGACTGCTCTTTCTTCGTCTGACGCAGAGCCGATGGAGGTCGAGGCCGCCGGCGAGGAGGAGGCGCGCGGCAACACCGACGAGGCCGCTGTCGTGGAAGAAGAGGTCGTTGTCGTGGAAGAAGATGCCATCGTCGACGAGCCTGTTGGCGAGGAGGCCACCGGGGCTGCCGACGGAGAGGCCGGCGAGGGGTCGGGCGATCGCACTGACGGCCCTGAGGCCGCAGGAGCGGCAAGCGCTACACCGACAAATGACTCCCCGCCGCTGCTGCAAGGCCAGTTCGAGGAGCCCCAGCCCGGTGCCTACCTGAAGGCCGGCGAGGGCGTCTTCATCAAGCTCCCCTGGGAACCGAGCTCCAGGGCACCGGTCGAGGGAGAGACCTTCGACGGCGAGCTACTCGCCTCAGCTGGGCTGACGCTGGTGGATGCGCCAAGCAGCAGCAGCTGCTGAAGAAGCCATTGCCGCTCTACCGCCGCCGCAGCCAAGTTGGAGACCCGGAAGCACTTGTCGCGAGGGCAGGAGCGGACATGGAGAAGCGCAGAGGAGCTCCGGGCGCCAACCAAGAAGCTCTCCGCGACGTAGCGTAAGCGCTGGGTATCTCAGAAGAGCGCACGGCCTTCATCCTTGAGAAGGCCGCCGCTGAGGAGGAGCAGCGGCTGGCTGGCGAGAAGCTCTCCGCGGAAGAAAGTGAGTTGGCGCAGCGAAAGGTCAATCTGGACAGCCACGAAGAAGACCTTGCCGCGCGCGAGGAGTCACTTGGCGGGGCGCTCAAGGAAGCGAAGGATGCTGCCGCAGCCGCCTAGGCCGCCAAGGAGGAGTTGAAGGCGAAGGTGGCACAGCTGGAGGCCACCCTCAAGAAGAGCGGCGAAGAGCTTGCCGTGCTCAAGCGTGAGCGCGAGAAGGACGCTTACACCCTTGGCGAGCTGCAGAGTCGTCTCGCTGGTAGAGGCAAGGAGCTCGACGCCGCCAAGGATTCCAAGGCGGATCTTGAGCTGAAGCTGACCACCCTGACGCAGACGTTGGACGGCGCTAGAGAGCGGGAGGTGGGCTTGTTGGAGGCGATCAAGACCAAGGAGGAGCTGCTGGCGAACGCTGCCTCCATCCAGAGCACTTTGAGGGAGAGCGTGGAGCACCGGATCAAGGTCTTGTGGACACCGCCGCCGACATCGACAACGAGCTGATGGAGCTAGGGATGTCGGACCTTGCATACTCCTCCGACGAGCATCTCCAACCCAGCGCCAAACTCAGCTTATTCTTCAAAGGCGTGGTGTCGGGTCTCCAGCGACTCCGGGAAGAGGTCCCAAAGCAGCTGGCCGAGGAATCACGCCAGATCTGCGGCAGGAGCCCTCGAGAAGGTGTTGATAAAGGTGGCCTTCCGCAATCCGGGCCTCAACCTTAACGGCGTCCTCAGATCCTTGCCGCCGGACGCCAACGTGGAGGAGCTCAAAGCCCTTGTCGCACCCATTGTGGAAAAGGTGAACAAGATCAAGCGGATCGATGGCGACCGCGTGGACTAGGCTGCCAACTTTATCTTTCCCTTGTCGCTGCTGATCATGTTTAGAACACTTTGTTAGATCAGCGACAAGTAATTTTGTAATATACTCTATCTTAGGCGATCAATGCAACGTTATTTCCTCTACTTGATTCCTTCCTTTGTAATGCTTCGCCTTACGCATTTGGGGGACTTGTCGATGCGGGCACTTTTGTCATGAGCCGAAAAGTGAACGTCCGAGCCTGCTGGCAGTGTCGCTTCCGACAAGCAACCTTGTCGCGACTAGCCGCAGCTCACTTAAGTTGTTGAGCGGACTCGAAACAAAGTAAGGGCGCGACTAGCCGAAGTTGGTTCCTCTACGCATGTGTTTTCCATACAAAGTACTATCGTTCAAGGAAGATAACTTAAAAATTTAGAAATTGATTGCTCAAACTTTGGCAACTTAGCTTTTCTGTCTCTTGCTTCCCGATGAGGTGAAACTTCCTCGAGCGGTGCCTGGTCCATAGTATTATCTCCTCCTCCCCCCTGGTTAACTTGTGCGCGAGGGAGCCTTCCTTTCTTTGAGAAAAGAAAAAGAAGAGGAAATAACGTTATGGAGCCCAGCGGCTCGATTCTGCTTACTGGGTGTGGTTGCTGCACAAAGTGTTAGCCAAAACATGCAATAAAATGATGAAAGCATGAATTTGACAAGTTGTGCGCAACACATGAGCTTTACTGATGCACGGGGTCTGCGCCCGGCTTTGTACAAAGGATTACATGCAACAGCGGCAAGACTTGTACAAAAGGTCGTTGCCGGAACGGGTTCCGGCAACCGCGCCCTACGGGTAAAACTTACGAAGATGCTCAATGTTCCAGGAGTTGCTCACCGGAATGCCATCTTCGGTCTCAAGGCGGACATCACCAGGCCTAGTGACTCGTTTCACCCGATAAGGGCCTTCCCACTTCGGCGTCAACTTGTTTGAATTCTTGGCGGTCTGAACGCGCCGAAGAACAAGGTCGCCTTCCTCGAGACTTCTGGCACTAACTCTGCGGCTATGGTAGCGACGCAAAGCTTGCTGGTAGCGAGCAGCTCGCACAGCAGCCTGAAGACGATCCTCCTCAAGGAGCAGCGCGTCATCTTGTCGCAGCTGCTCTTGCTCAAGCTCATCATAAGCGAGCACTCGAGGTGATCCGTATACGAGTTCCATGGGGAGAACTGCCTCTGCTCCATAGACTAGAGCAAAAGGTGTCTGGCCGGTGGCTCGATTTGGCGTCGTCCTGATCGACCAAAGAACCACCGGCAGCTCCACGATCCAGTTTCTACCGCACTTGTGCAGCATGTCGAAAGTTCTGGTATTGAGCCTGCGCAACACTTCAGCATTTGCCCTCTCTGCTTGACCGTTGCTTCTCGGATGAGCAACAGAAGCAAAGCAGACCTTGGCGCCAAGATCTTGGACGTACTGCATGAAGGTGCGACTCGTAAATTGTGTGCCGTTGTCGGTGATGATCCTGTTAGGGATTCCGAAACGGCAAACAATCGACCTGAAGAACTTGACTGCTGACTGTGCCGTCACCTTCCTCACTGCTTCCACTTCCGCCACTTTGTGAACTTGTCGATGGCGACGCATAAGTACTCAAAGCCCCGATAGCTCGGGGAAGGGGCCGAGGATGTCGAGCCCTGCACCGAAAATGGCCAGGATAAAGGGATAAATGCGGAGAGCTTGAGCTGGCTGATGTATCTGTTTGGAATGGAACTGGCACGCTTCACACTTGGTTACTTGTGCAGTTGCATCCTGGAGGGCTGTCGGCCAGAAGAAACCTTGCCGGAAAGCTTTGCCGGCAAGTGCTCTTGCACCAATGTGGTGACCACATATGCCTCCGTGTATCTCTGCCAACAGCTTCTGTCCATCTTCCCAATACACTTCAATTTCACACCGTTGAGTCTTCTTCATGCAGTATGTTGTCGACAAACTGGTACGCATTTGACCGCCGGGCTACTCTTTCCGCTTCTTCTTGCTCTTCGGAAGTTCTCCGTCTCAAGGAAATGGACAATCTGCTGCGCCCATGCCGGAGCTTGCGGCTCGACAACAAGGACTAAAGGCACATCTGCTGCTGCGGGAACATCAGCTTCCACGGCAAGAACCTGCGGCCCTGCCGGAGCTTGATGCTCCCCGACAAGCTTGCCGGAGCAAGGCTTGTCGGGGGCGTCTGCTTCAACGAAACAAACCCTGGGGCCTGTCGGAGCAGACTGCTCCTCAGCACTGTTGGTGTTGATCTTGGGGACCTTTGCAACGACGGCTTCGGGAAGCTCTGTCGGAAAGTAGTCACCAGAGGTCAACTTCCTCTTCTTGCTTTGTCCAGTTGATGGTGTTACGGTTGGCTGAGTCAGCTTGAGCACGAAAATCCCTGGTTCCACAGGCAACTTAAGTGCGGCACACTTTGACAGGCCGTCAGCAATATCACAGATGAGCTCTTGGAACATGTTCCATTTGCAGGCCTTCAAAGTGCTCTTCTAGCTTCCTCACTTCATCAACGTAGGCTTCCATAAACGGACTCTGGTAATCTTTGTTCACTTGGCGGACGACAAGCTGCGAGTCACCCCTGACAATAAGCTTTTTGATCCCAAGGTCCATCATGCGATCCCGAGACCGGCAAGCAAACCTTCATACTCTGCAGTATTGTTTGTCGCTTGCTCCTTGGGAAAGTGCATCCGGACTACGACTTGAGGTGCTCTCCGGTGGGTGCGATAAGCGACACCGGCACCGGCGCCTTTGCGAGAAGGCACCATCAAAGTACATCAGCCACTCTTTGCTTGCTTCTTTGACGGGAATGCTCGTCTCGAATCTCTTCATCTGGTGTTGGCGCCCATTCTGCTATGAATTCTGCCAACGCCTCGCTTTGGATAGTTGATGTGCTTTCAAACTTGAGACCAAAGCTTGACAGTTCAATGCCCACTCGACAATCCTGCCTGTCGCTTCTGGATTCTGCAGTATCCTTTTCAGCGGAAAGCGAGTGACAACTGTGATCTCATGTGCTTGGAAGTAATGGCGCAGCTTTCGCGAGGCCATGAGGAGGCCGAAAAGCAACTTCTGCACACCAGAGTACCTTGACCTAGCCCCCTGCAGGAGGGAACTGACAAAGTAGACTGGGCGTTGCACCATCCTTTTCTGCACCTGGTCATGCGTTTGCGCGGATTCGTCCTTGTCGGGACCAGAGCTTGTCGGCGAAGCCCCGTGCTTGTCGCTGGACGTGCTTGCCGTGGTTGCTGGCTCGTCATCCGCCTCCCTCTTCGCTACTAACGCAGCACTAACCACTTGATTGGTTGCCGCTATATATAGCAGCAACTTCTCTTGTGGCTTAGGTGCGACAAGTGTTGGAGTGGAGGACAGGTATCTCTTTAAGTCCTGCAGCGCAGCCTCCGCTTCTCGGGAGTCCATTTCATTGGACCCGCCTTTTTCAAAATCTTGAAAAATGGCAGGTGCGCCAGCAGACCTAGAAATAAACTCGCCGAGAGCAGCCACGCAACCGCAAGTCTTCGTACACCCTTGACGCGCTTTGGTGCTTCGATCTGCTCAATGGCCTTGATCTTGTCGGGATTAGCTTCAATCCCTCGCTGAGACACGAAGAACCCGAGAAGCTTGCCGGAAGGGACTCCAAACACGCACTTCTCGGGGTTGAGCTTGAGGTTGATCTTGCGCAGATTTGCAAAGGTCTCGGCCCAAATCTTGAACCAGAGTTGCTTTGTCCTTGCTCTTGACCACTATGTCATCCATGTAGGCTTCTACATTTCTGTGCATTTGCGGCTCAAAAGCGTCATGGACCACCCTTGCAAATGTTGAACCAGCATTCTTCAAACCGAAAGGCATCCGTATGAAACAAGATGTGCCACATGGTGTGATGAATGCGGTCTTCTCCTCATCTTCTTCAGCCATGAAGATCTGATGGTATCTCGAGTATGCATCAAGAAACGAAAGCAAATCACATCCAGCCGTGGAGTCAACAATCTGGTCAATGCGCGGCAAAGGAAATGGATCTTTGGGACAAGCTTTATTAACATCCGTGAAGTCAATACAAAGTCTCCATTTTCCGTTTGCTTTGCGCATGACTACAGGATTGGCCAACCACGTAGGATGGAGCACTCCTCTGACAAGGCCTGCTGCTTCCAGTTTCTTGATCTCTTCGGCTGTGAATTCTTGGCGCCCACCGCTTGCTTCCCGACTTTTTGCTTGACGGGCGCGCATGAGGACAAACGGCCAGCGGTGCTCAATCACTTTCACTCGAACACCGGGGATGTCGGGGCGGTTGCCATGCAAACACGTCGACATTCGCCCGCAGGAAAGCAATGAGCGCGCCTTCCTATTTAGGGTCGAGAGAGGCACTGATGGTAAAGGTACCACCAGTGCCGTCCTCCTTGGCGGGCACCTTCTTGGTCTTTGGCGGAGCCACCATCTTCTTGCACTTGCCGGTGGAGCTCGATGGTGCGTCCTCGACGGTAGCGCAGCACTCCGAAGAGGTGCGCTTGCCGGAGTGAGCATCAGAGCCCTTGCCGGACTTGGACTTTGTCTTCTTCCCCCCGGGAGACTCAGCGGCAAGTGTTTGGCAATCTGTCGAGGCTGCTGCATCCCGGTAGATCTTGTCGGCACAGATAAGGGCATCCTTCTTGTCGCCATGGACAGAGATGACGCTTATCGGGCCTGGCATCTTGAGTAGGTTGTAGGCGTATTGAGAGGCTGCCATGAACTTGGCGAGTGCTGGACGGCCAAGTATCCCATTGTAAGGCAACGGGAAATCGGCAACGTCGAATGTGACCCTCTCAGTCCTAAAGTTCAGGTTGCTGCCAAATGTTACCGGCAACGTAATCTTCCCCTTCGGCTTGCTCCTTCCCGGGTTGATTCCTTGGAAGGTACCGGTCTCTTCGAGCTTGCTGTCGTGGATTTGAAGCTTGGAGCACCGCGGAAGAGATCAGATTCAAGCCGCCCCGCCGTCAACTAACATTTTTGTGACCTTGAGGTTGCGGATGGTTGGTGAGACCAACATCGGCAAGCACCCGACCACGATTATGCGATCAGGGTGGTCCTCAATATCAAAAATGATAGGCGTCTTTGGACCACTTGAGAGGCTCACGTGACTCTACGGATGGTTCCGTAGCATTGACCTCCCGCATCCATTGCTTGAGTTGGCGGTGGGAGGTATGCAGGAAGCACCTCCGTCAGCCTTGAGAGGACCTCTGTGGCTTTCTGAATCTCCTGCTCATCGGCGTCGTCGTCTTCCATATCTTCGTCTTCGTCATCATCTTCATCTTTGTCGCGGCCGCGGGGAGGTCGATCTCCTTGCCGCTGCTTGGCCTTGCCGCGGCGTCCTCCCCGCCGGACGCGTTTCTTGCTTGCTCCCCAGCACCTTCTGGGCCTTCTCCTTGTCGCGCCGCTTCGTACTCAGCTCTCTGTTGTTCGACAAGCTGCTCGACCTTCTTGCAGCTCCGGAGGTCGTGGCCCTTGGTGCGGTGGATCTTGCAAGATCGCTTGCCGGAGCCGTCCCCGCTTGTCGGCGGCTGCCACCGACTGGTGGTTGGCGTCAGTGGCAACCTCCTTGCCGGAGCCACCAGCCTTGGCGTTCTTGTCGCCACCTCCATTGCCGGACTGCTCAACAGCTAGCACTTCTCTACCTTTCTTCTTCCTGTTGCCTCGCCACGGCCCTTCTTTGCAGGCGGTGACCTCCTTGTCGAGATCCTGCTTCCGCATTCTCTCACTGAGTCTCCTCCTTCCTCAGCGTGCACACTTGTCGGCCAAGGCGTACAGCTCACCGACGTCCTTGACTTTGCACATCGCCATCTCCTCCCTCATCCTGCGGTTCCGCACATTCTGATGAAATGCGCTGATCACCGCGGCAGGGTGGACGTCTGGGATGTTGTAGTGCACACGGCTGAATCTCTGAATGAACTTGCGCAGAGACTCTCCTTCCTTCTGGGCGAGCAGATGAAGGTCACTCTCTTGGCCATGAGGCTTGTGGCCACCTGTGAAGGCGCCAACAAACTGATGGCACAGATCTGCCCAAGAGGATATGGAGCTATCCGGCAAGTGCATGAGCCAAGATCTGACGTTGGGCTTGAGCACGAGCGGGAAGTAGTTGGCAAGGATCTTGTCGTCCCGTCCCCCCGCAGCCTGCACCGCGATGGTGTAGATGTTGAGGAACTCCGACGGATGCGTCCTACCATCATACTTCTCCGGCACGTCTGGTTTGAAGTTTTTCTGACTGGGCCACTGGACTTGCCGCAGCTCACGAGTGAACGCAGGGCAACCTACCGCGTACGGCAAGTCGCCTGGCTCCTCCGGCGCGCACATGTCAGTAGAAGGCCCAGCGCGCTTGTCGGACTGACGTCGTGCTTCTCTTGGCGCTGATGCAAGTTCGGCGTCCTCTTGTTGTCGCTCATGAAGAATCTTGGCGCTGATCGCGGCGAAGCTCACGGATCCGACGACGCGGTGGAGTCGCTGTCGAGGTGGATCCGGTGAGTCGGCGATCTTGGCCTTCGTGGCGGAGAGTGCACGGTGGTTGCACCTCCGGCGATCTGCCGCCACGGCTCGTGCCTTGTCGTCTCGCCGCGGCAACAGCGATGGCGATGGTTGCCGCGAGCGTCGCCGTTGGCAAAGCCGACGAGGCTCGATAGTGGCCCTCCACTCGCCGACCTTGTCGGCCGTTGGAGGGTAGTCGAGGAGCAACCGAGCTCTCGCCGTAGCTTCTGCTGGAGTAGTGGGTGGCATTGGAGAACGGTGCGAGGAGCGGGACACGCCGGACTTCTAACTACGTTAGAAGGAGCAGCACCCGTCCGGCGACCGTATCTCACTCGTGCCCGGCATGTTGGCGCGCGCATGCTGGTCTTGAGGGTCTTGATCCAGCGAACGTATGGCGTTGTGAACGCCATGACGTTGTTGGTCCCGCTCCTCTGAGATGGGCGCGGGGATGCGCGACGCCGAGGTTTGCGGGGCCTTGTCCTTGGACTTGGCAACGTCGCGGACACCTTCGTCGGCGCCCGTTCCTCCGCTGGCCCCGCCCCACCACCCGTTTGCTGCGGTGAGGGTCGGTAGGACGCGGACGGCTCTGCTGCCGCCGAAGCCTTCTTCTTCGGTGGCATGTTGGGGAAGATGTTGAGGATGCTGCTCGTGTGAACGCCGGATCAGATTCACACGGCCTCGACGCCCCCTACCTGGCGCGCCAAAGATGTCGGGGAGGCTGATCATACCCACGGACACCTATGGGGCCGGCGGACCAGGCCCCTTGTGGTTCGGAGGGGGGCGGAGATCGCACGAAGAGCGGATCGAGGCGAGGCACACGAGCAGTTTACCCAGCTTCGGAGCTCTCCGGAGAGATAAAACTCCTACTGCTGCTTTTTTGATCTATTGTGTTCTTGCTAGGGAGCAATGCGAGCTACAAAACCTAACGTGAGTGTCTCTGGTCTCGAGTGGGTCGAATGAACCGAACCCTTTCTACGCTATGCATGGGCCTCCTTTTATATGCTCAAGGGTCTCCGACAGGTGGCAACATAGGCGGGGTACAAATGTAAAATCAGGAGTTGGTACACCTACTCAACAGTGTACAAAGGCAAAATACCTAACTCGACGGCAAGGGACAAAAGCAATAAATGCCCATCGTTGTCGCCCAAACAAAGGCAACAGAGACCGTCAGGTGCGCCTCCGCTCGCCACGATGGCCAGCTTGTCAGCGCCGCTTATCGCTGCTCTCCACTGGCTGCACAGCCTCTCGACACGCGCGCATGGAACGGTCCCATGGCGACACGTCGCTGGATGAGCTGGAGCAGAGATGGAGAGAGGTTGCTTGCCGCGGCAAGCGCCTTGCCGTGGCCGAATCCTTCTCTGGCGTCCGGAGGCTTGTCGCTCCTGAGCCTTCCGGCAAGCTCCTCTTGCCGGGGCCTTGTCTTCTGCATGCACGAGTGGCCTTCCCGACAAGCTCCTCTTGCCGGGGCCTTGTCTTCTTAATCAAATACTTTGTTCTTGAATGGCTCCAAAGGAGCCACCGAGGATCTTGGCGGTGACGAGGCAAACCCTGCCGCGGGGTGCTACAATTGTCCGTGCATGAGTACGGGATACTAGGGTACCCCTACTCTAGTACACCGACAGAAAGCATGATAGTTCATCTATTTCTTCAAAATTAAACTACCGTCGTGCTCTAAAAGATATAAGTGAAGAACTAGAGCAAACAACAAACTACTCCAAAAGATATAAGTGAAGATCAATGAGTAGTTGTATAATTATGTAACTATGTGAAGACTCTCTAGCATTTAATAATTTCAGATCTTGGGATATTATTCAAACAACAAGCAAAGCAAAATAAAATGACATGACGCTCCAAGCAAAACACATACCATGTGGTGAATAGAAATATAGCTCCAAGTAAATTTACCGATGGATGAGAACGAAAGAGGGGATGCCTTCCGGGGCATCCCCAAGCTTTGGCTTTTGGTTATCCTTGAATATTACCTTGGGGTGCCTTGGGCATCCCCAAGCTTAGGCTCTTGCCACTCCTTATTCCATAGTCCATCAAATCTTTACCCCAAACTTGAAAACTTCACAACACAAAACTCAACAGAAAACTCGTGAGCTCCGTTAGCGAAAGAAGACAAAACACCACTTCAAGGTACTGTAATGAACTCATTATCTATTTATATTGATGTTAAACCTACTGTATTCCTACGTCTCTATGGTTTACAAACTATTTTACTAGCCATAGATTCATCAAAATAAGCAAACAACACACGAAAAACAGAATCTGTCCAAAACAGAACAGTCTGTAGTAATCTGTAACTAACTCCAACTTCTGGAACTCTAAAAATTCTGCCAAAATAGGACGACCTAAATATTTTTTTTATTGATCTGCTTCAATTGGAATCAATATTATATCACGTTCTCGTAATTTTAACAATTGTTTTCGTGAACAGAAAGTTTCTGGAATTTTCAGCAAGATCAAATAACTATCATCCAAGAAGATCCTATAGGTTTAACTTGGCACAAACACAAATTAAAACATAAAACCACATATAAACAGAAGCTAGATGGATTATTTATTACTAAACAGAACTAAAAAGTAAGAAACAAAAATAAAGTTGGGTTTCCTTCCAACAAGTGCTATCGTTTAACGCCCCTAGCTAGGCATGATGATTTCAATGATGCTCATATAAAAGATAAGAATTGAAACATAAATAGAGCATCATGAAGAATATGACTAGCACATTTAAGACTAACCCACTTCCTATGCATAGGGATTTTGTGAGCAAACAACTTATGGAAACAATAATCAACTAGCATAGGAAGGCAAACAAGTTTCAAAACTTTAAGCACATAGAGAGGAAACTCGATATTATTGCAATTCCTACAAGCATATATTCTTCCCTCATAATAATTTTCAGTAGCATCATGAATGAATTCAACAATATAACCAGAACCTAAAGCATCTTTTCATGATCTACTTGCACAGAAATTTTACTACTCTCCACATAAACAAAATTCTTCTCATTCGGAATAGTGGGAGTATCATAAGAGACTCGAATACTATAAATTGTTTCCACATTAAAAGAGTAATGTTAAGAAAAAGGGTAATCATAATCATGACAAGTTTTATAAATATAATCATCACTACTTTTGATAGCATAAGTTTCATCACAATAATCATCGAAAGTAGCAACTTTGTTCTCATCATAATCGATTGAAACCTCTTCCAAGATAGTGGAATCATCACTAAATAAAGTCATGACCTCTCCAAATCCACTTTCATAATTATCATTATAAGATTCAACATCCTCCAAAATAGTGGGATCATTACTTCCTAAAGTTGACACTCTTCCAAACCCACTTTCATCAATATAATCATCATAAGTAGGAGGCATGCTATCATCATAACAAATTTGCGTATCAAAACTTGGGAGGCTAAAAATATCATCTTCATTAAACGTAGCATCCGCAAGCTTGGGACCAATATTAATTGCAGCAAATATATTCTCAAAAACATCATCTTCTTCAAACATAGCATCCCCAAGCTTGGGCCTTTTCATATCATAAGCATAATCACTCTCATCATTAATAGTATGGATAGCACCAATAGTATAGCAATTTTCATATTCTTCGAAGCAAGTGCCAAAAATATTTTAAATATCATAAGAAGTATCATTATCTTCCCAATCATAATAAATCACAACAAGCAATAGGCATAATGAGATCATCATCAAGTGCATCATCTTCCATAGTTATTTTTGATTCATTTTCATGAGGCACAACAATAATAGGAGCAACATTATTTGGGAGAGATATCTTTTTACCTCTGTTCCTTTTTCTTTTCTTCTTCTTCACCACATCATGTGTGGGTTCAATCCTCTTTTTGGAGCTCCTTATTAATGAGATTGGTTGAATAGAAGGCTCCTCCTCGTTACTTGATTCATCATAAAAAATAATAGGAGGATATTGAGAAGTCTCTTCCCTTTCATTAGTATTCTCTTAATATTCTATTTGTTTTATTGTCTTTATGTAATTGGCAGTATAAGGATTTTCACTGAAATTCACCGCACAATACATATAAATTTTCTCTAGATCAAAATCAAGAAGTTTATAACGGGCAAATTCTGGAAGATGCTTAGTTATAGATTTCATTTCTTCGTAACCCATAAGCAAGCTAAGTTCATTATAATGCGCAAGGAAAATCAAGTCATCGCCATTTTTTGACACGATTAGGTCATGAAACAATTTGCATTGGATAGTTAAATGACCCCGTTCATTGCAAAGTTCACAAGTACGGCTAAGAAAATTTAAATTTTCAGCACAAACATCTAGCCTTTCTTGCAACAATTTAGTTTCTAAATGCTTATGCCTCTTGCAATATCTATCCTCCATATTTGGTGTGTACTTGCAAACCCAATGCACTCCACAAAAATTGAAATGTTTATAGGAGACATTTTCATCATAACTAGTGCAATCATCATTAGTACTATAGATATTCAAAGAGTTCATACTAACAACATTGCAATCATGCTCATCGTTCAGAGATCTAGTGCCAAACATTTTATAGATTTCTTCTCCTAGCACTTGAGTACAATTTTCCTTTCCATCATTCTCACGAAAGATATTAAAAAGATGAAGCGTATGAGACAAACTCAATTCCATTTTTTTAGTTTTCTTTTATAAACTAAACTAGTGATAAAACAAGAAACTAAAAGATTCGGTTGCAAGATCTAAAGATATACCTTCAAGCACTCACCTCCCCGGCAACGGCGCCAGAAAAGTGCTTGATGTCTACTACACAACCTTCTTCTTGTAGACGTTGTTGGGCCTCCAAGTGCAGAGTTTTGTAAGACAGTAGCAAATTTCCCTGAAGTGGATGACCCAAGGTTTATCAATCCGTGGGAGGCGTAGGATGAAGATGGTCTCCCTCAAGCAACCCTGCAACCAAATAACAAAGAGTCTCTTGTGTCCCCAACACACCCAATACAATGGTAAATTGTATAGGTGCACTAGTTCAGCGAAGAGATGGTGATACAATAGCAATATGGATGGTAGATATAGGTTTTTGTAATCTGAAAATATAAAAACAGCAAGGTAACTAATGATAAAAGTGAGCACAAATGGTATTGCAATGCGTTGAAACAAAGCCTAGGGTTCATACTTTCACTAGTGCAAGTTCTCTCAACAATAATAACATAATTGGATCATATAACTATCCCTAAACATGTAACAAAGAGTCACTCCAAAGTCACTAATAGCGGAGAACAAACGATGATATTATTGTAGGGTATGAAACCACCTCAAAGTTATTCTTTCGGATCAATCTATCATACAGTTCGTACTAGAATAACACCTTAAGACACAAATCAACCAAAACCCTAATGTCACCTAGATACTCCAATGTCACCTCAAGTATCCGTGGGTATGATTATATGATATGCATCAAACAATATCAGATTCATCTATTCAACCATACATAGAACTACAAAGAGTTCCCCAAAGTTTCTACCGGAGAGTCAAGACGAAAACATGTGCCAACCCCTATGCATAGGTTCATGGGCGGAACCCGTAAGTTGATCACCAAAACATACATCAGGTGAATCACGTGATATCCCAATGTCACCACAAATAAGCACATGCAAGACATACATCAAGTGTTCTCAAATGTTTAAAGACTCAATCCGATAAGACAACTTCAAAGGGAAAACTCAATCCATTACAAGAGAGTAGAGGGGGGAAACATCATAAGATCCAACTATAATAGCAAAGCTCGCGATACATCAAGATCATATCATCTTAAGAACACGAGAGAGAGAGAGAGAGAGAGAGAGAGAGAGGGAGAGATCAAACACATAGCTACTGGTACATACCCTCAGCCGCGAGGGTGAACTACTCCCTCCTCATCATGGAGAGCGATGGGATGATGAAGATGGCCACCGGTGAGGGTTCCCCCCTCCGTCAGGGTGCCAGAACAGGGCCCCAACTGGTTTTTGGTGGCTACAGAGGCTTGCGGCGGCGGAACTCCCGATCTATTCTGTTCCCTGATGTTTTTAGGGTATATGGATATATATAGGCGAAAGAAGTCGGTCAGGGGAGCCACAAGGGGCCCACGAGGGTGGAGGGCGCACCTGGGGGGGTTCTACCTCTTGAGCACTGCGTTGGTTTTCCCTTGAATAGGAAAGGGTGATGCAGTAAAGCAGCATAAGTATTTCCCTCGGTTTTTGAGAACCAAGGTATCAATCCAGTAGGAGGCCACACACGAGTCCCTCGCACCTACAGAAACAAATAAATCCTCGCAACCAACACAATTAAGGGGTTGTCAATCCCTTCAGGTCACTTACAAGAGTGAGATCTGATAGATATGATAAGATAATATTTTTGGTATTTTTATGATAAAGATGCAAAGTAAAGAAAGCAAAATAAAGACGGTGCCAGAAATAGCTTGTTGACGGGAGATTAATATGATGGAAATAGACCCGGGGGCCATAGGTTTCACTAGTGGCTTCTCTCGAGAGCATAAGTATTACAGTGGGTAAACAAATTACTGTTGAGCAATTGATGTAATTGAGCATAGTTATGAGAATATCTAGGTATGATCATGTATATAGGCATCACGTCCGAGACAAGTAGACCGACTCCCTGCATCTACTACTATTACTCCACACATCGACCGCTATCCAGCATGCATCTAGAGTATTAAGTTCATAAGAATAGAGTAACACTTTAAGTAAGATTACATGATGTAGAGGGATAAACTCATGCAATATGATATAAACCCCATCTTGTTATCCTCGATGGCAACAGTACAATACGTGCCTTGCTGCCCCTACTATCTCTGGGAAAGGACACCACAAGATTGAACCCAAAGCTAAGCACTTCTCCCATTCCAAGAAAGATCAATCTAGTAGGCCAAACCAAATTGATAATTCGAAGAGACTTGCAAAGATAACCAATCATACATAAAAGGATTCAGAGAAGATTCAAATATTGTTCATAGATAAACTTGATCATAAACCCACAATTCATCGGTATCAACAAACACACCGCAAAAGAAGATTACATTGAATAGATCTCCACAAGAGAGGGGAAGAACATTGTATTGAGATCCAAAAAGAGGGAAGAAGCCATCTAGCTAATAACTATGGACCCGAAGGTCTGAGGTAAACTACTCACACATCATCCGAGAGGCTATGGTGTTGATGCAGAAGCCCTCCATGATCGATGCCCCCTCCGACGGAGCTCCGGAAAAGGCCCCAAGATGGGATCTCACGGGTACAGAAGGTTGCGGCGGTGGAATTAGGTTTTTGGCTCCGTATTTGGTAGTTTGGGGTACGTAGGTATATATAGGAGGAAGAAGTACGTCGGTGGAGCAACATGGGGCCCACGAGGGTGGAGGGCGCGCCTGGGGGGGTAGGCGCGCCCCCCTACCTCGTGCCCTCCTGATTGATGTCTTGACGTAGGGTCCAAGTCCTCTGGATCACGTTCGTTCCGAAAATCATGTTCCCGAAGGTTTCATTCCGTTTGGACTCAGTTTGATATTCTTTTTGTGCGAAACTCTAAAATAGGCAAAAAACATTAATTCTGGGTTGGGCCTCCGGTTAATAGGTTAGTCCCAAAAATAATATAAAAGTGTATAATAAAGCCCGATAATGTCCAAAACAGAATATAATATAGCATGGAACAATAAAAAATTATAGATACGTTGGAGACGTATCAGGGGGTAGGCGCGCCCCCTGCCTCGTCCTCTCCTTGTTGATTGCCTGACGTACACTCCACGTCTCCTGGATTGCTTCCGTTCCAAAAATAACTCTCACGAAGGTTTCATTCTGTTTGGACTTCGTTTGATATTCCTTTTCTGCGCCTCCGGTTAATAGGTTAGTCCCAAAAATAATATAAAAGTGTATAACAAAGCCGATTAATCATCCAAAATAGAATATAATATAGCATGAAGCAATAAAAAATTATAGATACGTTGGAGACGTATCAGGCGTCATCATCAAGAAACTTATGGATGCGAATGCCATGCTCCACATCAAGCGCAATAGGCTGGTGGAGGAATCCATGGATGCTGCCAAGCAGCGTATTAAGGACATGAAACTGATGAAAGAGATCATCGCCCGCCGCGAGAACTATTCTCCACGACCTGCAGCGCATAAAGAAAGTAGAGATCAGCGAGCCGATCATCAGACATCGTCTTCCTTCTTCTTTTGCCCTTGTGTATTTCGGGCGTAGCCGCATGTGGCTTTTTAATTATCTTCCTAATTATTTAAGACAATTATCATCCACTCTCGTCGTCCTTATATATATTCATCAGTCTTGCTATAAGTCGCAGTAGATGCTATATAGGTCCGTCGGATCTTACATCAAGATCCGTGCAAAATTTTCTTTTCAGATTTTCTTTTTTCTCTCTTAAATCTCAGTCGAGTGAGACATTGCCACGCCATTAAACAGAGGCTCGGGCACCATTAATGGAGACCTTGGGAGAGAGGTGAATAGCAGATGGAGGTCAAAGGGCTCTCCTCCCGATAAGCACGCACAGGGGTCTGATCGCACGCCTCCCGTACTCAAATAGCTATCCCGCACGGCGCCTCCTAGCTAGTAATAAAAAAAGGGGACGCATGGCGACACGTAAATGGTAAATGGAACGCCCACTGTTTCAATAATACTTGTGTTTTCCGATTGTAACGTGACATCACTTGTTCCAAAATGACTTTGTTGATTGTTAATGTGTGCGCCTTCGCAAATCGAATAGCAAAATTACCACAGCATGTTAGTGCCATGTCATGACACCAAGCCAAGTTTCATGATTTTCATGCGTGTTTCGGATTTACAGGAACTAAAAAACCAAGTTTCTCAATGTTTCCAGCCGAGCCATGACGCCCAGATGTTATAATTTCATTCCTATCTCTGGCATGGGACCTAGAAATTTACCCGAGGACACACATGTGATTTTTCAACCAGCTTTGGTGCACTAGAGCATGTGCTTGTATTTAAAATTTGAATTATGCACACAAAGGTGACACGTTCCCTCTCAGAACCACGAGCCTTCTTGAGAGAAGCTCCGGTTTGTAAGAAACTTATACCAAAACTTGTTCCTATTCTGCAATTTTTTTTACTACAACATGGTAGTACCATGACATGACACCATGCCAAGTTTCATGATTTTCAGGCGTGTTTTGGATTTACAAGAATTTTAAAACCAAGCTTCTCAATGTTCTCGGTCGAACCACGATGCCCAGATGTTTGAATTTCATTCCCATTTCTTACATGGGACCTAGAAATTCACCCGAGGACACACATGTGATTTTTCAGTCAACTTTGGTGCACGCGAGCATGTGCTTGTAGTTCAAATTTGAATTATGCACATTAAATTACCAGAAACTCAATTAATGTATAAAAAAGGCCAAACGAACCCGGAATAATTCCAAAATTAAACAGGGCACTCATATAGTTCTATGTTGCCTCTATAAAGAAAATCTGGGGGGAGGCAGCGTATATTGTTTCGCACACAAAGGTATAAAGAAATAAAGAAATAAACAAATTAGCATACCTATTTAATTCTTGGGTTCTTATTATTTATGCCACTAGTTGTGTATCACTACTCAGTTTTGCCATTAGATGTTACAACTACTCAAAAAATGCCATCGATCCGTGAGATGCCTGCTCAAAAATGCAATTAGATATCTAAAAAATGACATCATGAAGTTAGATGTTTGCTCAGAAATGCCATTAGACATTGTTATTGTCATGTCAAACCCGTTGACCATGTTACATGACAAAAATAAGCCGATTCTCACAATGATAAGTTAATGATGTCCAGCACAACACACCCCTCAAATAAAACTAAGCACCCTGGAATTCGTTGACAAAACTAAGCACCCTGAAATTCTTTGACAACTAAACTGCTGGCTATATGATGTTGGCCATATATATTGTACGTATATAATGTCAAGAAATGAGTGGTAGTACTATACCAACTAAAAGATGAAATGTACGAAATATAACGAGAAGAAACATAACATAGTTCTGCTGGGGGCTCAGCACAACACACCCCTCAAATAAAACTAAGCACACCAGAAATTAAACTAAGCAACTAATCCGGTAGACACTACATTAGAACCACCATGAGTAATGACACTGCCACCTTACTCGGAGTCCTCGTCCACGTCCTCGACTTCGTCCTTGTCCCTCTTGCTCTTGGGCAATACTTCTTTGCTTGAACCGCACACTTGGCTCTTGCTCTTCATCCAGCCATTGTAGATATCGAAACAAAGGTAGCCATCCATTGCAGCGTAGTAGATGTGGTCTATATCTAGTACAGTCCACTGCCATGCATGATGAAACATGTGTGGAGGTTTCTTCAGTTCACTGTACGAAGGATGAACCATGGCTCCTGCCAGGGTCAGCATTGAGGGCTGATTAAGGGAGGGCACCAGCCCTTCCTTCTGGAGGTCGAAGGGGTATCCTACAACGAGGCCTATCCGACCCAGGATTTCCTTGTCATTCCTAAAGTCTACAGTAACAAATTTGACTCGGCCGCCCTTGAGGAACTTCTTAAATTCCTCGCACTCAACGTCGGCATGGCATATGTGGTAGACCAAGCATAAGTCATGGACGCAAACCTAGATCACGGCGGGCTTCTTCTTCTCTGCCCCCTTTAGTCTCTTCTCACTTCCCAGGACTATGGTGTACTCAACATCTAGCCCAGCGACCCACTCGTCATTTGAGTTTTCGAACATGCGTTTGAAGCAAGCAAGGCATTCTTTCACTGTTGCGGAAGAACGGGTGTAGATGACGTCGAACTCATCGCCGGTGATGGTTCTAACCTTGTACTCACCGCCAATCATGGAGATTTGGGACGCCATGGATTTGGTAGGAGGGTTAGGATTAGTGGAACTCCCGTAATGTGAAAGGAAGGGACGACTAGGAGCGGTTTATCGATTGTAAAAATGTCGATTGGGGGCACGCGTGCGAATGGCAGGGTAGTGGCTTGCCTGGTGGATAAATGGATTCATGCACAGTACTATGGGGCCCAATTAGATGTCATGTCTACTCGACGCCCAATTAAATGGCTTTCGATGTCGTGTCAAGCATTGGGAAAATTACAAGTGATAGGAAGCTTTCCATTCTCCCATGATACGGGCTTCCGAGAGCCCTTGGATCTGACATCAAACGGTTGCATGGTGTGATTCTAGACCTATGGGTGAATATCCTATCCTGGAGGGTTATTCTGTAAATTTTCAGCAACTTAGCATGCGACCGTTCAATCTCAGATCCAAGGGCTGCCAGCAGCCTGTATCATGGTCGCGCCTACCACGACGTCGCCTCACTCGCGCGGTCGCGCCCTTGGAGATTTAACACGGTGCGTTAGGCTATCTGATGTTGGCATGTCATACATAGTCATCACTTAGTCACTCATACACCAAGGTTAGCTATATGGTTGGCTATAAGAGAATTTTTTTTGTTTACTTCTCTCTATCTCTTTCTTCGTAGTATTTATTGCATTTGCCAAGGAGTGACCTCTTCCAATGAAATGGTCCTTAGATGAGGTGCTATGGGCATTAAATGGCTTAGGAACTCAAGTCCCCAATGCATAGGTGCTTAGTTTTTTGTTGCTAAGTTTGCTTCATCTAGGTACACACGCTTATTACCGTTTCTTCCTGGGGTCACCAAACTAGTCTCTCTCTTCTTAATTAACTTGCCACATCAGATTTTATGCCTATGAGGTAGGCTTAGCACTTATGGGATCAAGTACAATAGTGGGCTATAAGCCCAGTTTACATGGCATTTTTGCATATGTGGGGGAAAGAGGCAAGGAAAAAGTGGAGGAGTGGGCTCTCAAGCAAGAGCCAACCTCTACATGGTGGAGCATCGGGAGAGGCACCTGTATGGAGGTGGTCAGGAATCGGGAGACTCACGCCGGTCGTAGCGCCGCAGTTAAAATGATAATGGCAAGTCAAATCACCAGGCCCCACCTGTCCAGCAGTAACTCACTGTCAAATCACATAGCCCTACGTTTGCAGCAGCCTACTCCCTCATATTCTCACGTCTCTGTCGAACCGACTAGGCGGAACTGCCCCACCTACCACGCGGGAAAAGCCCCGCCCTTGAATTTTTAATAGTACAGTATACTAATTTTGTATCCATGGATTGCGCCATGGAGCAAAGCCTCAAGAAAACGGCGGTACACATGTACAGAGTATACATCACGCCCATCGCGTTCGCGTCACACCCTAGACGTTTGGTCGGTCTGGCACGCTGCTCTCCGAATGGAACGCGCGTCATATTGCGTTTGCACACACATGTGGGACCGCAATTGAGAACCGACCATAGGCACACTCCCCGGCCCCGCAAGTCGGGTGAGTTAATAGAAGTACATATGTTGGTACCTGGACGATCCCTGCAAGACACGGAAGATCAGTGCATCCATGCATGTGACCAGACTCCATCAGACACGCTTGGATTGGCTATCGTCTACATATCGTGCAGGCTGTGTTGTAAACGGCTGTAGTTCTGGTGAGAAATCTAAAAAAAGGTTTCTTGTCATCTCGCAAAATTAGGTGTCATGTGCTTCGGATCACTGTGAGGGTTAAACAGCGACAACTGAGTTGGGATAGTCATTGGGGGCACATGCACGAAAATTACTCGGCTGCCATCTAGGTCAAGCCGACTATGTTAATTAGGACATCTATCGACGGACCCCTTTTCTACAGTTTATCTTTAATTTGAGCTTTGATCCTCGTCTAGTTTGTCCGTCGGGATTCATCTTGTCTCCTTTGGGCAGTGAGGTTATGATTTCTTGTCATGTGGCATTTTTTCGTGTTATATGTTGTAATCCGGTGCATCAGATCAAAATGACGACAACTGCGCCTCTGGGGCACGTGCATGAAGACTTCTCGACAGTCATTGCCGAGGTCAAGCCGGCTCCGGCCGGTAGACAGAAGAAAACTAGTATTCCACTATATAGGCAGGAGCCTCCGCGCTTGCTTGCTAGTGTTGCTCTCTTCACACTGTCTCGTCCTCTCCAGATCTAACAGGACAGCGGTGGCCACACACTCTCTCTCTACTCACCCCTGGTCACAGATCCAGCTGGATCCTCTCCGTCGGGGATGGTGAGAAGGTGCAATGTTCACGCGGTCGTCCTCGGCAACGGCTCTTACCCAGTGTCGGCGCATCCCGATCAGCGTGCCTTGCCTTTCTCTCCCAAGCATCGCTGGCGAGGGAGGGCCTCCCACCCCTTCTTCCTCGTTGCCGCAGTGTGGGCAGATCCAGCCTCCCGCCGCCCACCTAGAGACATCCCGGTGACCCTCAGGTATAACTTCCTTCCAAACCGGCCTTGCTCTACTTCCCGAGCTCCTGACGTCGCTGCATTTGTATCTTTTACTATTTCTCAGGCCCCCTCGTGTAGATAGGATCGATCGGCTGTTCGAAAGCCACCTAATTTTTTACTATTAAGAGGTAAAACTAGTTCATGCACTCGAATCTAGTAGTACTTGGTTCAAACAAGGAAGAAAGGGGTGGGGGTGGGGGAAGATTTGTTACTGGAATCTAGGACTTTGTCGAAAGAGGAAATAATGTGAGCGAAAAGTAGCAGAGACTGGCTATCCAACTGGTATCCAGGTCTAATAGGGAAATAAAGGGAACGCAGTACAAACTCAATATAAACCCGATCTATTGGTTGAAAAAGGAAAGAAAGTGGGGACCGGGGGACAAGTCAA
The DNA here is from genome assembly GCA_021605145.1 of Aegilops bicornis. NCBI lineage: Eukaryota > Viridiplantae > Streptophyta > Magnoliopsida > Poales > Poaceae > Aegilops > Aegilops bicornis. The sequence continues at coordinate 560,987,551 of CM038673.1, read as the reverse complement.
CAGAGTAAGTCCAGCACTAGATTTGCTAGCCTCACACAGTATAAGGTGGCTATATACCAAACAAAAATGGGACCAACCCAGATATCCTCTTCTGATGTTTCGTGCCCCAAGCCGCTCTTATGTAATGCCACTGGTAAAAGGTAGCAGTCACACTGTTAAAAGTAAGGACACGTTAAACCAATGTTGTTTTCAATGTAATGCCTCCAGTAATATGAATCAATGGCACTTTTTTTCATGTCCTGCTAAATTTCTCATTAAGAATTCATTAGAGATGCAACTGTCCTGGTCCGCCTACTCTCCAGGAGCTTCACGACCAACCTTGATGTTGCTCAATTTTATTGCAACTAATGAATAAGAAGCTTTGTGGGTTTCGTTTTCTGATGGAAATGGAACCGGGGCTGGAGGCCTTTTCTTAAAAAAACAAGAAGAAGAAGCTGCTAGCTCATGGGACATTGCTTCATTTTAGGTGAACTACACCAAAAGGTCCCATGAATTGAATCATCCATGTTGGTGACTGGTGTCATCCCTTCTACGATGGCGTTGAATGAAGATATGGTTCCCATCACGAGGTATGTTCCTTTTTGGTCCGACCGTTTGCCAAAGATCCTTGCATGTTGATCCTGCTCTTGTGCTACTGTTTTGGCACTGCCATGATAAAGCAGTAATGTTATTATTTTGCACCTTAATCTAGTGGCACTATTAATTTGAGGCAATCTTTTGGCACCGCTAGTGCCACTATCTTTTATATATATCGGAAGAGGGGGTTCCCTCCGATTTCATTAAAGAAACCCAACCATTGAGAACCATTATCCGACAACATCTCAGTCTAAACGGTAAGTTATGCAACTACTACTAGAACGGACTGAGTACTAGCAGGAGACAAGTTTGCCACATAAGCTAGGCAGGTAGGGGGACGCAACACCAGCTCGACCAAGTTTGGATTACAACCCAAATGCTACCACAGAAACATCAGGGGGAAGATAGGGACTGAAAGAGCCAGCTTCAGCATCCCAGTCTAAGCACCCCCGGCCTTCATTCTTGCGTTGCACGGTACACCTTGTTTGCCACCTGCTCGACCTTAGTGTCATTGATAAAATGAAGTAATAATACAGTTAAAATAGAGCGAGTGTCCTCTCTATCATTTCATTTCCAATGTAGATAAAGAAAGTGCTTCTCTTTGTTAATGTATGTTTGATCAACTAGTCCCATCATTAATGTTTAAGCGTTTCTGCAAACTGGGGTGCTTAACTTTAGTTGATCTGCACAAAAATAGAGATTTGAATGTCTCAAGGCCCCTCCTTGTACTACCGTTGTACACTGATGTTCATCACGCGTAAGGTGTATCGGGAGACATGGGACGATTTCGGTATGAGGCGTGGCGTGCATCAGATGAGGCGTCGCAGGCCCATCTCGCCCTCGCAGCATGGCATACTATGATACTATCTCAATATTTTCTTCTATTTATTTTGCGTGTTTCATCAACTAGTGCCACTATAATGTAATCACACTTTTTCATTATCTATGCAAACAGGGTTATTCAGCTGCATTTTGGTGGAACTGCACAAATGTGTGGACGGAACTGGCATATATGCAAAGTGCGAGGTGTGCCAAGTAAAAATTACCGACACCAACCATGCTCCATGCGCTCTCTGTGGACGGATCTTTCTCGGCAGCAAATCCTCTAACCAAATACTAGTAGCTTATATTGGCAGGTTTCTAGGGAGTACTCTTTTCTGAAAGAAGCACCAATCTATTTTTCTTTATTTGTACCAGTGTCACAACTTTGACACAAACGTCCAGAGCTATTTAAGGGTGATTGGCGTAGTACTCGGAGACCGATTGTAACCATGATCTTCATATGCTGTCACACTGATTGTAAGCATGAGCAGGTGGAAGATTAGGTTAGTGCGAAGCTTACCTTAAACCCTACCGTCCTCGAACTCTCCCACTCATTGTCAAACCAAGTAAGGATCTCCTTCAACCTGGCTAACTTTGCCTGGTCGCCGCCGGCGATTTGCCTAATTCGGTGCTAGCTTTGGAAGATGGGAGGAGAGACGATGGTCTTGCAATAGAGTAGAGGGAGAGGCGAGATGGTGGTTTTGGAATGGAAATGATGGAGAGGAGAGGAGGTGGTTTTGCAATGGAGAAGAGGGAGAGGCGACACGGTGGTTTTGGAATGGAGATGATGGAGAGGAGAGGAGGTGGTTTTGCAATGGAGAAGAGGGAGAGGAGCGTGCGGCGGCGATTTAGGATTGGACGAGACGGCCGGCGTGCTGTGACTGGATCAAAATCAATTTACCCTTCAATTAAGAAAGCGACCCCACATTAACTAGTCTCCCTTTTATTCTGGGTCATAATTGACCATGATTTTCACAAAAAAATATATGTTATACGTTGCAAAAATAATATAATTTGAAAGTACATTCAGATATGAACCAAACGATACAATTTTTGGTGACATGCATTCACATTTTGCTTGTCAAATACAGTAGGTGGTCAAACTTTGACCCAAAATACGCAAAACAAAAAAATACTTCCAAGACCAGCGCCGCTCTTCCCCTCTTCTCCTCTTAAACCACCGCCGCTCCTCTCCTATTCCAATCTAAATCCAGCACCGCTCCTCTCCTCTTCCATTTCAAAACCACCACCCCTCCTCTCCTGTTCCAATCCAAAACCAGCATCGCTCCTCTCCCGTTCTAAACCAAAACCAGCACTGCTCCTCTCCTCTTCCATTCAAAAACCACCGCCGGCGAGTGAAGGTGCCGTGGAGAAGTTGATCGATGGAGGAGTACAACAAATACATGAGGATCGCAGACGGCGACCCTGTGAAGCTAGCTAGGATGTTGGAGATACAGTCTTGGTTTGACAACAAGGACCAACTAGAGGCGACGGCGACATCCATGGCCAAATATCTGCAACAGAGCAAAAAGGCGGCGATACTCCCGGAGGGAGTCGCGCGGGAGTACATAGAACTGCTCCTCTAGGCCATGGAGCAAACAGATTCACCGTATCCGATCGTGAGGGAGCGGTGGTGGGAGTATCGATCCCAGATGGAGCATCCACCAGTGATTGAAGGATCGAGCATCTACAGGGTGCTGTTTGTGAGGGTGTCGTGCCAGAGCGAGCCGGTGGAGTCTTCGTCGACCGAACCCAACTACAAGAGGAGAAAAACAGTTGGCCCGACAACGCATCCCCGCCATCCTGTCCCTCGCCGTTCACATCAGCTCACGGGGAGGCTGTCTGCCGCCAAGGAATAGGAGGGATTGCCCCCCGCCCCCAGACCAATAGTCGGGCAGGTTGTGAACTGTCAGGAGGAGCTTAGGGTTGTTAGTATTTGCAAGTTGTGAATTGTGTTTTGTGTTGTGTATTCTTAGAGTACTTTCAGATATGAATGTCTTTTTAATTTCAGATTTGCAGTATTGAGCATATGATGTATTTTATGAATTCTATATATCTATTTTTAGCACTTAAAAAATGTAGTTTCATAGGAGTATGAAAGTGCAGACAATGTGATTCTCAGAGAAGAAACTGCAAGTTTCAGTTTCAGATAAGAAACTCCAAGTTCAGTTTCAGATAAGAAACTGCAACTTTTAGAGGCAGAGCATTTATATTAACACGGCCTTTTCTAACAGTGCTAACATCATGCTGGAAGTTTTATTCATGGTCGAAACTGGAACTACCAGCCAGTTAACATCATGCTGATCAACATTCATGCATAGCACATCTTCATATGATGCACAGTCAAAAAGATATGCTATTTTCAAGATGCCCACACAATGTCGAGTGTGCGAAGAACAGAGAAAACGAGGGACGAAGTTTTGGCAAGTGTTGGACGTGGCGTTCGTAGATGACAATTGGGACCCACATGTCAATAAAGGCAGAGGCAAAAAAATTGGAGATATTTTCTCTGCACAGGTGGAATCGAACCCGGGCGGAACAGCTGTCGGGTAGTGTCACTCGGCCACTAGGCTAGTTCAGTTGTTTCATTACTAATAAGGCACTTCCTCAGGTGGTCGGATCTCCTCCTGCGCCTTTGTGCGCTCGCCGCGACGCTGCTGTCTGCCATTGTGAACATGCTGAACAAACGAGAGGAATCTGGAGAGGACTGTACGTGGAGAGGCGGACAGTCGGGACCCACCAGGTCTATGGCCGTACGCAAGCAAGTGCCTCATCAAAAAAATAATTCCTCCTAATGATATACTGACATTGGGGCCCACGGGTTTGACAACATAGTTACATTTTTTAGGTGCTTCAACGTAGTTACTATAGGAGATAAATTCACAACGAAGCCAGGGAGCTGGCAGGTATCATTTATTATCACTAGGGCAGCAAGTATCAGCTGGGTTTTGGGCTGCCCCGTCTAGGCTTTCTTTTTTAACATGCGCAGCCCACGACCTCGGATGGGAGGTCCATAGGCATGTTTGTATTTTCTTGAGGGCCTCATGTATCGACCGGCCTATGGACCTCCCATCGGAGGTTTTTTTCCTGAAACATTGGCAGCCCAATTTATGTATTTTTTTTGAAGAAAACGCAGAGGTCTGTTCTATTTTTCTATATAAGAATAGGAACGCCTGGTCCAACTTATGTTTCCCTTCTAACTATATTATATATATTTAAATTATTTTATATTTATTACATATTATTGTTATTGTCATCATATATTTAATAGATACTTACATATGTAAGAAAACAATATCCCACATCTTATTAACTTATAAAAATAATTTCTTAACAATAAAATCATAGATTTTTTTGGCAACGAAAATCCTAGTGATTGTGTACAAAAGCTTGGTAAGATTTAAGGACCAATGTAATAATAAATCACTTATTATTTAAATATATATATAACAAAATGCTCAGCCCCTGTTTATTTTTTGATAACATTGCTGCGCCCACCCCAACATTATAATTAGAATAAGCCCAGCAAAATCGTGTATTTCGAGAAAGTGCAAATGGCCTACAATTTTGAAGGAAAAACATAAATGGTCCGCATGGACGCTACGTTATTTGTTCACCTAGCCCAGCTAATGGACTATAATTCAAAAAAAAAAGATCAAATGGACTGTAAATTCTACCCCGCAAAAAAAGACTGTAAATTCTGAAAAAATGGGTGAATATGTGCCACATTTTTGGAGGCTGAAATGTGGGCCAACAGGTCGAAGCCAATGCAAGTCGTTGTCAACTTAGTCAACAAATGATTCTGCCATCGTTAGCCGTTGGATTTACATCCAACATGCGGCATCCATCTTCAATCTCTCGTCTTCTTCCTCCAGCGCCGCCGGGACCACCTGCTCCCGCCTCCTGCTGCTAGCAGCTCTGCTTAGCACGCTTCGCTGTGAAGCGCTACTCCATCATTGGCCAGGCCATCACTCCACACCTCCTGTTCTTCTCCACCGACTGCTGAACCGCACCGCACCAGAACCAGTTAACCCTCGTACACCTCTCCGTCTGCGACTCTACTCCCGCGTCTTCCCATCTCCAGTTCGTTGATGTACGGGGCCTCGCCGTCGTCCACCACCTTGGATGTGCTCGGCGCGGAGTGGTCAACGTGGTCAACGAACGACACCATCGGAAGTAGACTGTCCGTGGAGAGGCTGACAGCTGGGTCCACGGCCGCACGCAAGGAAATGCCTCCTTATTACGTGCAAAATAATGATTCCTCCACTTGACAGCTGGGACCCACCGGAAGGGCCTCTGTATTTCACGAAAAATGTTCCCATCGCTGACAGGTCGGACCCACCAGCTATATCTTCACACGCAAGGAAGTGCCTCCTTATTACGCACAAAAAAATGAATACCCCTGCTAGCTGGGACCCACAATAGTGGAGGCTGACTTGTGGGCCAACTCAGTGGACGGGGACAGAGGGCTTTGTCAACTTAGTCAATATGAACGATTCTAGCTCCAATGACCATATGATGTCCATCCAACGGCCGTAGTGCTTCTTCAACCTTTGGTCTTCTTGCTCCAGCCGCCCAAAGCAGCGCCGGTCGTGCCTCGTGCTCCCGCATCCCGTGGCCGGCTGTAATGCCGTGGAGGCCTCACTGCCCCCTACTACTCCCACCGCTGGCCAGGCCATCCCTCTACTCACACACACCCCCTGTTATTCTGCGGCGACGATAGCCTCACACCGCAGCGAACCAGTGAACCCTCATACTCCTCTACGCGTGGGCATCCACTGCTGCGTCTTCCCCGGCTCCACGTCGTCCCCTTCCTAGGCCTCGCCGTCGTCCACCGCCCTGGTGCTCTCGGCGCGGCGTGGTCAACATGGTCAACGAACGATTTCCATTGCACGTGGACTGTACGTGGAGGGGCTGACAGTTGGGTCCACGGCCGCAGCAAGGAAGTGCCTCCTTATTACGCGGAAAATAATGGTTCCTCCACCTGACAGCAGGGACCCACCGGATGGGCAACCGTATTTCGCAATAAAAATGTTTCCCCCTGACTACTGGGACCTACCAGCGACATCTCCGCATACAAGGAAGTGCGTCCGGGCAAAAAAAAGGGATAATTAGATTTATGCCCCTAGTTTTGTCCCACTCGTCTGGTTTACCCCTAATTTTCAGAAGTCACCAGTTCTGCCCAAGTCACTTTTCTCCTCTTATGCTTTTGCCCTTTGACCGTTTGACCGCCAGTTTATAAACTTCATTACTAATTCATACTAAATCAGAAAAAATGCAAATAAGATACCAAAATGTCCAAAAAAACATTACCTATATGTCAGTGTCATTTGCATTCATGAAGAAAGTTTTGGAAAGTGCACATCCGAGTTTTAGCTCTTTTGGTACCACCATGAATAGTAAAATCTAAATAAATACAAAAAAATTCAAAAAAATATAGTGGCAAAGAAATACAAATGTTCTAAGTGCTTGCCAAGTTTCATCAGGAAACGACAATCGTGGAAGTCGTGGCAAAAAATTAATCTATTTTGGAGGGATGATTGTTTATTTTGCTGGGGCACCCATAAATGTCATTCCCTGATGAAACTTGGCAAGCACTTAAAACATTTGTCATTCTTTACCACCAATATTTTTTTGAATTTTTTGAATTTTTTTAGATTTTACTATTCATGGTGGTAGCATAAGAGCTAAAACTCGGATGGGCACTTTCAAACATATTTTTCATGAATGCAAATGACACTGACATATAGGTGATGTTTTTCCGAACAGTTTGGTATCTTATTTGCATTTTTCTGATTTAGTATGAATTAGTTATGAAGTTTTCAAACTAACGATCAAACGGTCAAAGGGCAAAAGCATAAGAGGAGCGAAGTGACTTGGACAGAAGCAGTGACTTTTGGAAATTAGGGGTAAAACAGCCGAGTGGGACACAACTAGGGGCATAAATCTAATTATCCCAAAAAAACGATTCGCCCCCCTGACTGCTGGGACCCACCAGCTACATCTTCGCATGCAAGGAAGTGCCTGACAGTCGGGACCCACCTAGTCGAAGCGTATGTAGGGTTGTCATTCTGGTCGCGAACCTGTATGTACACACTGGTCGATGTAGAGGCATGCACGTGTCGTAGTAGAGGCGCGCACGTAGCATGTACACGTACGTACAGCGGCCAGGGTGCAAGAAAGTAAATACGGCCACGTACGTACATACGTCGGGGTCTCAAATGCCTACTCGCGCGTACGTATGGCCAGCGCTCGTGTACATGGCTGGGTCGGAATGGAGAAACAGCGTCGTCGTCGTGTTCATGGGGAGCCAACTGGCTGGGTAAGAAGGGAATGCATCGTTGTGTTCATCGGGAGGGCTTAGACGGAACTGCCGATGGAAACGAGGTATGGCGTACCGCAGAATGGAGGAAACAGCCTTGTGTTCGACCGGCCATGGTTGAAACAGGATCATGTTCATCAGGAGGGGTCTGGCGTACCGCAAAACGGAGGAAACGGGGGTCCTGTTGACCGGGAGGGGTGTGGCATGCCGCAAAACGGAAGAAACGGATTTGTGTTGGAGCGCTACGGTCGAAACGGGGGTCCTGTTCATCGGGAGGGGTGTGGCGTACCGCAAAACAGAGGAAACGGATTTGTGTTGGAGCGCTACGGTCGAAACGGGCGTCCTGTTCATCGGGATGGGTGTGGCGTACCGCAAAACGGGACTCCACGGGATACTGTTCATCTCCACCGTTGACCCCCTCCAGCCTCCACGGGCTACTGTTCATCCACCTTCGACCTCCTCCAGCCTCCACCTGCGACTATTCATCCACGGGCTCTTGTTCATCCAGCTTCCATCGCGCGCTACTCCACCGGCTACTGTTCAACCAGCCCTCTCCACAGGCTACAGTTCAACCACCCCTCCATGGGCTACTGTTCTTCCAGCCCTCCACCGTCTACTATTCATCTAGCCCTCCACGGGTTGGTCCTGTTCATCCAGCCATCCACGGGGTCCGTTCATCCAGCCCCAACCGGCTCGATCGATCGGGGTCCTGTTCATCCAGAGGCAACACCATGGGGTCCTGTTCATCCACCCCCACCGGGAACTGTTCATCCAAACCCCCTCAGCAACGCTCATTGTTCATCCAGAGGCGGCATCGATCGGCTTCTGTTAGTAGCAGTAGTGAAGGAATTGCTCGATCGGGTTCAGTTAACAGCCATCAATCGATCGCTCGGGTTCGATGAACGCGTAACTGCAGTGCTGTCGCCTGGTTCGATTAGAGCCCAACGCCTCGCCGGGTTCGATTAGAGCCCAACGCCTCGAACCCGCAGCAGCGTGCGTGTCACGAGAAAGCAGCGCATCGCTCGGCCCCGACCACCCACCGTAACCGGGAACACCCCGATATTTTCCTCGCCCTCGCTTCTACCACGGTTTTTTCCGTCATGGACGGCCCAAAGAATGTCATGAAGCTGCGTCTCCGGCCCGCCCAGGATGAAAAGCCCATTTTCTGTCATGATTTTTTTCATAGAAGTAGGACCCCACCACATCTATGATGATACCGTGTTTGTCACAATTATTGTCATAGAAGTGTCGTAAGTATGGCAGAAAAAATTCTCGTACGGCCCAAAATGTCACGGATGTGTCTTTTTTTTGTAGTGAGTCCCGAGCCGTCCACGAGGGTGGAGGGCGCACCCTACCCCCCTGTCTTGTGGACGACTCAGAGACCCCCCTAACGTGAAACCGACGCCAAAAATTCCTATAAATACCCAAACCTCCAGAAATTAACCTAGATCGGAAGTTCCACCACCGCAAGCCTATGTAGCCACGAGAAATCAATCTAGGCTCTCCTTGGCACCCTATCGGAGGGGGCCATCATCACCAGAGGCCATGGAGGAGGATCCCGGAGGGGCCATCATTGGCATGAAGGACAAGGACCAGAGGAATAACATCTCCCATCTAGGGGGGAGGCCATGGAGGAGGAAGCACAAGGGGGAGAACCACTCCTCCTCTCTCTCGGTGGCGCCGGAGTTCCATCAGGAGGGGAATCATCGCCGCGGTGATCGTCTTCATCAACATCACCATCATCATCACCATCCTCATCTATTTTATGCGGTCCACTCTCCCGCACCCCTCTTTAATCCCTACTTGAACATGGTGCTTTATGCCACATATTATGATCCAATGATGTGTTGCCATCCTATGATGTTTTGAGTAGATATCCTTTGTCTTTGGGTTGATTGATGATCTAGATTGGTACGAGTTGTATGTTTTATTTTGGTGCTCCCCTATTATGCTCTCCGTTTCGCGCAAGCATGAGGGATTCCCGCTGTAGGGTGTTGCAATACGTTCATGATTCGCTTATAGTGGGTTGCTTGAGTGACAGAAGCATAAACCCGAGTAAGGGGGTTGTGGCGTATGGGATAAAGGGGACTTGATGCTTTAATGCTATGGTTGGGTTTTACCTTAATGATCTTTAGTAGTTGCGGATGCTTCCTAGAGTTCCAATCATAAGCGCATATGATCCAAGAAGATAATGTTCGCTTATGCCTCTCCCTCATATGAAATTGCAATGAGGACTACATGTCTTGTTAACAATTGCCTGGGACAATTCCGCACAGCGATCCATCATTATTCCACACTCGCTATTTATAATATTTAGTAATATATTCTAACTTTATGATAACGACACCTACTTTTATATTTTAGCTCTCCGATATCATGCAAAGTTATCCTCTTCATACCCACAACATAGTTTTATTTCTCGTTTCTAGTTGGAAGCAAAGGTTCGGTGCACGTAGAGTCGTATAAGTGGCAGATAGGACTTGAGAGAATATTGATCTTACCTTTAGCTCCGTGTGGGTTCGACACTCCATACTTATTACTTCCACCATTGGGAATTGCTATGATGATTCCCCGCACTTGGGGATTATCAAGCTCTTTTCTGGCGCCGTTGCCGGGGAGCAATAGCGTGGGGTTGATATTCTCGTGTGTGCTTGTTTGCTTTCTTCACTAAGTAGATTTTGTTTTTCCTTTTTATTTCTGTTTATTGTGGGTGAAACATACGAAAAAACTAAAAGAATGAAAATACCAAAAAAATTACTTGCCTCTCATGCCTAAAAGGTTTTTTTCCATAAGAGAAGTGATTGGAAGGTTATGCATTGGAGAAGTGAGGGTCGACCATGGACACTTGTGTTCATGCTCATGGAAAAAATGTAAAAAAATTCATGGAAGCTTCTCTGCAAATAATTATCCCCTTGTATATATCCATTGTATTATAAAAATAATGTGCCAAGCTTTTGTTTTAGGATGATTAGATTTCTTGTTTACTATGTGCAGTACAAAAACAGAAACTTTGGCTGTATTGCGTGAATTTACATTTTTTAATGGAAAGTCAAATAGGTCTGAAACGTTTTGCAAATTACTTCTGTACGAATTTTTTAAATTTTCATATTTTTAAGAATTTTTTGGAGTTACAGAAGTTTACTAAACTTCCAGATTACTACAGACTGTCCTTTTTTTGACAGATTCTGTTTTCTATGTGTTGATCGCTTATTTTGATGAATCTATGAGTAGTATCGGGGGGTATGAACCATGGTGAAGTTGGAATACTATATTGATTGTAGAATTCTCCATGAACTTCACTTATATCTTTTGGAGTATGAATAATACTATCATCTAAAGTGGGTTTGGAAGAGTGTCAACTTTAGGAATTAGTGACCCCACTATTCCGAATGAGAAGAATTTTTCTTATGTGGAGAGTAGAAAATTATGTATGCTTGTAGATCATGAAAAGAATGCTTTATGCGATAGTTATATTGATGAATTCATTTATGATGCTACTGAAAAATGTTATGAGGGAGGAATATATGCTTGTAGGAGTTGCAAGAATATCAAGTTTCCTCTCTATCTGCTTAAAGTTTTGAAGTTATACTTGTTTTGCCTTCCTATGCCAGTTGATTCTTGTTCCTATAAATTATGTGCTCAAAAAATCCCTAGGCATAGGAAGTGGGTTAGATTTAAATGTGATAGTCATGTTCTTCATGATGCTCTCTTTATGTTTCAATTCTTTTCTTTTATGTGAGCATCATTGAAATCATCATGCCTACCTAAAAGGCACTAAAGAAAAGCGCTTGTTGGGAGACAACCCAATATTTACCCTTACTGTTTTTGTGTGTTTACATGATTAAGTGTCGGTGTACCAAAAGAGGGGTGCACTTTTCGTACCCTTACACCTGTGCACGAGCAGTTAGAGCCGCGCCCACGGTCACACCAAGCAGGGCAAGGGAGGTAAGCCAATGTAAGACCAAAAACCACAAGAAGCAGACAGACGGAGCAGGCTCCCCCCCCCCCCCCCCGGCAAGACCCTTGCCGAGGACAGTTTTGGCCGCCCTGGCGAGACCCTTGTCGAGGCAGCTCGCCCCACACCAACAGAGCGGGTCACCCTTGAGCCCACAACTTCTAGCGTAATATACTACATTGAGGCAAGGGCTCGGGAGACACCTCCTTGGTGGCATGCAGATCTTCGACAAGACAAATGAAGCAACGACAAGGACCAAGGCCACAAGGATCGGATGGGCGAAGCAGGTTTTCCCAGCAAGGACCCTTGCCGGGGCAGCCTCAGCGGCCCCGGCAAGACCCTTGCCGGGGTAGCCCGCCCACGCAGCCGAGCGAGCTACCCTTGAGCCCACCAATGCTCAAACAGACGCATTGGGACAGGGCTCGGGAGGCACCTCCGTGGTGGCATGCAGATCTTTGTGAAGACAAAGAATAATCAAGATCAAGTGAGGATAGGAAGGCAATCATCCTCACCGAAGAAACCCACAAGACCCCCGGCAAGATCCTTGCCGGGGACGCCTACACGCCGCGGCAACACCCTTATCGGGCCACCCGGTAAGGCCCCCACCAGGCGCACCAGCAGGGCCGCTGCCAGGCCCGCACCAACCAAGTTTCCACCGCCGTTCCCATGCAGCTGCCGACCCAACCAGCTGGGCAGGCACCTGCGTGGCCACATGCGACCGTTCCTGAAGGCTCCACCATTGTGCCACCTCAGCTGCCTGCCTGCCTGCCAACATGGCACCGCATGCATCGCTGGCCAGGGCGCGTGTCGAAGCAAGGAGGATGGGCGACGGATGGGACGGGCCTCGATCCTGTCCCCTATAAAGTAAGAGGACACCTAAGTGATGCATTAAATGCATCTTGTCCTGTAATACGAGGGATAACCTCGCGACACTGTACCCTTTCCACCTCCTGCTTGCCACTGTGGCGACCCCTTTCCCTATAAAAGGAGGCCCATGGCACAGAGAGAAAGGATTCGGCTCTTTCAAACCTCGCAGCACCTAGAGCTATTTCGAGAGCTCAAGAACACTAAATATATCCACCAAAGCAGGATCGTAGGGTTTTACGCACCTTTGCGGCCCCAACCTGGGTAAAATCCCTTTGTGTCGTCTGCTAGTCCCGCTCTTCTCACGATCCCCGCGCCCCGCAACCGTAGGAGGGATTCCAGTGATCCCATAGGTGTCATTTCCCACTGACATTAAGCTACTATAGTAATAATGTTTTATAGCTTTTCTTTCAATAAAGTGCCAAGTAAGACCTTTGGGAAGACTTGGGTGGAAGTTAATGTGATCTTGCTGTAAAAAAGAGAAACTTTGCGCTCACGAGATTAGCTGCCATTTTTTTTACAGAAGAGTGCTTTTGAGTTGATTCTTTTTGCAGAAGATTAATAGACAAATTCTTCACGTCCACAAATTTATTTCATAATTTTGGGATTAGCAGAAGTAAGGTTTCTGTTCAGATCATTGCAGACTATTCTGTTTCTAACAGATTCTGTTTTCATTGCATAGTTTGCTTGTTTTCTAGTTTCTATGGCTTATATTTCTTAATATAAATTGTAGAAATGGTATGGTACAGTAGACATTGTGTGAGAACAATTTTGAACTTTGTATTTGAGAGTACCAAAGTGAATGGTTTACTCTTTATCATACTAACCTATCTCACAAAGTTCCGTTAAGTTTTGTGTGATTGAAGTTTTCAAGCTTTGAGTGAGATATCGATATGAGGAGAATAAGGAGTGGAAATACCCTAAGCTTGGGGATGCCCAAGGCACCCAAATGTAATATTCAAGGAAGACTCAAGCGCCTAAGCTTGGGGATGCCCCGAAAGGCATCCCCTCTTTTGTCTTGAAAACTATCAGTATACATTACTCGGAGCTATATTTTTATTCGTCACATGATATGTGTTTTGCTTTGAGCGTATTTTAATTTTTACTTGATGTTTGAATAAAATCATTGGATCTGAAATCTTGAATGAAAAAGAATCCTGCCATGGCTAGTTAATTATTTGACTACTCAGTGTCCTTCACTTATATTTTTTGGAGTAGTTTGTCATTTACTCACGTGCTTCACATATATCCTATGAGTAAATGGTTGAATGAATTGAATATCATAAATCGGAATGTATATATGTTTCATATGCTTATACGATGGGGAGTAATGACTTCACACAGAATGAGTATAGTTAGTAAACTTATTGAAAGTTAGCAAACGCAGAATTGGTCACTTGAACAATTCATGAAAGAATATTGAAGGAAGAGAGAGTTCACATATTAATATACTATCTTGGACATATTTTGTAATTGTGAGCACTCATTGAAATATGACATGCTAAAAGGTTGATGTTGGACAAGGAAGACAACTTAATGGGTTATGTTTTCCTATATCCGAAACGTTATATTGTCTTGGATCATCCAACATGTTGGGCTTGCCTTTCCCTCTCATGCTAGCAAAATTCTTTGCACCAAGTAGAAATACTACTTGTGCTTCCAAACATCCCATAAACCAGTTCTGCCATGAAAGTCCACCATACTTACCTAAGGATTGAGTAAGATCCTTCAAGTAAGTTGTCATCGGTGCATGCCATAAAAATTGCTCTCTAAATATGTATGATCTATTAGTGCGAAGAAAATAAGCTTTATACGAACTTGTGATAGGGAAGAAATAAAACGACGGACTGCATAATAAAGGTCTTTATCACAAGCGGCAATATAAAGTGACATTCTTTTGCATTAAGATTTTGTGCATCCAACCATAAAAGCGCATAAAAACCTCTGCTTCCCTCTGGGAAGGGCCTATCTTTTACTTTTATCTTCTACCCTTATACAAGACTCATGGTGATCATCACCTTTCCGTTTTACACTTTTTCCTTTGGCAAGCACTTTGTGTTGGAGCGATCCGGATATATATATATATATATATATATATATATATATATATATATATATATATCCACTTGGATGTAGGTTTTCATAAATTATCATTGTTGACATTACCCTTGAGGTAAAAGGTTGGGAGGCGAAACTATCAGCCCCTATCTTTCTCTGTGTCTAATTAAAACTTTGAACCCATAAATATCACATGAGTGTTAGCAATTGTGAAAGATTAAATGATAGTTGAGTATGTGGAGTTTATTGAATCAAAGCTCCTACATAGACCCTTCCCAAAAATAATATGAATTTCAATTGTTTGATGACTAAGAGCATTGTTTGCTAGTTTTCAAGAAAGTTTATTATCTATACTTTAACATGTGAATAGCTTGTTACTTGATCATGAAAAGTTTTATGAGATGAGCTACTATCATGACATATAATGATGCTAGAAAAGGTGATTGAAATAATCATTGATCAAACTTGTGCACCTTCTAGAATTCACACTTCATAAATTATTTCTTTTATCATTTACCTACTAAAGGACGAGTAGGAATTAAGCTTGGGGATGCTGATACGTCTCGAATGTATCTATGATTTATGAAGTATTCATGCTATTATATTACCCATCTTAGATGTTTTATATGCATTTATATGCTATTTTATATGATTTTTGGGACTAACCTATTAAGCAAGAGCCCAATGACAGTTTCTATTTTTTTTCTTGTTTTTGAGTTTTTACAGTAAAGGAATACCAAACGGAGTCCAATTGACGTGCCAATTTTTGACGATTTTTTATGGACCAGAAGAAGACCATGGAGCATCAGAGATAGACTAGAAGAGTCCTGAGCCGTCCACGAGGGTGGAGGGCGCGCCCCCCTTTCTCGTGGACGACTCGCAGAACCCCTAACGTGAAACCGACACCAAAAATTCCTATAAATACCCAAACCTCCAGAAATTAACCTAGATTGGAAGTTCCGCCTCCGCAAGCCTATGTAGCCACGAGAAATCAATTTAGGCCCTCCCTGGCACCTTGCCGGAGGGGGCCATCATCACCGGAGGCCATGGAGGAGGATCCCGGAGGGGCCATCATCGCCATGAAGGCCAAGGAGCAGAGGAAGAACATCTCCCCGTCTAGGGGGGAGGCCATGGAGGAGGAAGCACAAGGGGGAGAACCACTCTTCTCTCTCGATGGCGTCGGAGTGCCATCAGGAGGGGAATCATCGCCGCGGTGATCGTCTTCATCAACATCACCATCATCATCAGCATCCTCATCTATTTTACACGGTCCACTCTCCCGCACCCCTCTGTAATCCCTACTTTAACATGGTGCTTTATGCCACATATTATGATCCAATGATGTGTTGCCATACAATGATGTTTTTAGTAGATATCCTTTGTCTTTGGGTTGATTGATGATCTAGATTGGTACGAGTTGTATGTTTTATTTTGGTGCTGTCCTATTGTGTCCTCCGTGTCGCGCAAGCGTGAGGGATTCCTGTAGGGTGTTGTAATACGTTCATCATTCTCTTATAGTGGGTTGCTTGAGTGACAGAAGCATAAACCCGAGTATGTATGATCCAAGAAGAGAAAGTATGTTAGCTTATGCCTCTCCCTCATATGAAATTGCAATGACGACTACCGGTCTTGTTAACAATTGGCTAGGACAATTCCGCACACCGATCCATCATTATTCCACACTCGCTATTTATAATATTTAGTAATATATTCTAACTTTATGATAACAGCACCTACTTTTATATTTTAGCTCTCCGATATCATGCAAAGTTATCCTCTTCATACCCACAACGTAGTTTTATTTCTCGTTTCTAGTTGGAAGGAAACGTTCGGTGCACGTAGAGTCGTATCAGTGGCAGATAGGACTTGAGAGAATATTGATCTTACCTTTAGCTCGTTGTGGTGTCGACACTCCATACTTATTACTTCCACCATTGGGAATTGTTATGATGATTCCCTGTACTTGGGGATTATCATTGGCCGATACTAAAGCCGAACTAGAAGCGGCCAAGAAAGCTACTAGCGAAATTCCTAGTAAGTGGAAAAGCTTTAGAATGCTAAAAAACTGCATGGTGGTTCCCTGCGTATTAACACCATGTTGTCCCTGTAAGCCACCGAATCCATGAGCCAATTGCAGAAGGACCTGGAGGCTAGCAAAGGAGTGCTGACAAGAAGTCATGAGGAGAAGAACGAACCCAAGGCGGAAAATCAGCAGAAAGCCAAAGAATCGAGAGTTTAAAATCACAGTTGGTGCAAGTCTTGGAGGAGAACCGGTAGCTAAAAGGTGGCATATTCGCTAAGTCATGAATTCAATATTACATGTATGTGGATGATCACAATATTTTGAAAAAAACATGTTTCCCCTGTTTGCTAGGTCTCCTGACAGGACAGATGGAAGAGGAGGCCGACTCCTTTAGAGGAAACCATTCGAAGGAACTGGCCAAAACGCACGAGAGAGCCCGGAAGGCCATGAAAAGCATGGTTAGTGCACTATGGCCACTGGAAGTACCACCAGAGAGCATGGATGAGCTGGCTAGCCATTTTAAAGGGGCGAGGTGGCGCTTTGAATTATGGAAGAAATCGACCTGCCAGGAAGGAGCGGACGAGGCCTGGGCAATGGTGAAGACCGGTTTACCAAACTCGAACCTGAACATATGGCTCGAGTTGGACCCGTGGTGCTGGATGGGTAGTAAATACCTCTTACCTTAGCATATGACCAAATAATGCCTGCTGCTCGGTATTCTCAACAATATTGTGCCTTGGATAGTTTGATAGATAGCATTTACAAAGAGTAGGGTGCGTGATTCTATGTATCCATGTACTTTACATCACGCCATCTCGATCCAGAGTAAAAACTTTGTCTTAACCGGCCATCGGCGTCCGCTTCCCCGGACAGTGATCGGGGAGTGTTCCGTGCTATATGCCCTGATGAACAAGGACTACTTCCAGTAACCAGGCAATCCGTCCATTTGGTGCAAACAGACGAAACACACACAACGAGCTATATTATATTACTTTGTAACGTAAGAAACATCTTCTGAACAAAATAGTTCCTCCAAGGGTTCCTTTCTTCGGCTGTGGTATGTTGACCATAAACCGTGAGTCCCGATACTGAAGA
Source organism: Aegilops bicornis (assembly GCA_021605145.1). Taxonomy (NCBI): domain Eukaryota; kingdom Viridiplantae; phylum Streptophyta; class Magnoliopsida; order Poales; family Poaceae; genus Aegilops; species Aegilops bicornis. The sequence continues at coordinate 560,969,836 of CM038673.1, read as the reverse complement.
CACATGGATGTCCGTGGTTTTTAGGTACCAAGAACAGTGGGCTGGCGGCTAGCGCCAGGTTATTTTTACTTCCCTTGAGGCCGACCCATTATTTTCTGCAAGAACGCTAGCTTCCGGCTTCACCCGTCTGAGGTACGTATCCAGATTACCCGGGCGTAACAATCACAGAGGCGCTCCCTTGACTTCCTAGCCGAACAATCGGAAACGTAGGGGTAAACACATGAGCCTGGCAACCCATCTTGGCAAAGAATTTAAGTCAAATAGGTGCATATAATGGCTTGAAAGGTATGGGAAGAACATTAGTTCGAACAACATAAAACAGGTTGTGAGATGAATATTGTAATTGGCCGCTTTAAAAGAAGCCCCCAGGTAAATTTGGGTAGTACATCCGAAGATGTGTACAGTGGCGACCTGCCATGTTACGGTTTATCTGAACTCTAGGTCGGGAGGCTAAAGCTCCAAGAGTAAAACAAAGAAAGATATAAAACCAAAGAAACACGAGGAGTGGTGATGACGACGCCGGACTAGGCATAGAAATGTTGAAGCCGAGCGGCGTTCCACGGGTTGGGTCGAGGCGGTTATCTGATGGGCTGCGAAGGCGGTATGCCCCTCCTACGAGCACTTCATCTATAATGAAGGGGCCCTCCATTTGGGTGAAAGATTGTGCTTCTGCTTCTCAGGGAGGCGGAGGATGAGCTCTCCCATGTTGTATGCCTTCGCCCGAACCTCCGATTCTGGTAGCACCGTGCTTGTTGTTGATAAAATGCGGAGCGTGCCCATGTGATGTAGTGCTCTCCTTCCTCCAGGTCATCCTGCCGATCCAGCTCGGCTTCCTTCTCTTAGTACATGCATACTCTAGGTGCGTCATGGATCAAATCACATGGGAGGACTGCTTCGGCGTCGTACACCATAAACAACGGGGTGTATCCTGTTGAACGATTAGGAGTGGTGCACAACCCCCATAGCACGAACTCCAGCTCCTCTACTCAGTGGCAATCTGATTCTTGAGTGAGCGGATTAAGCGAGGTTTTATGTCGCTCATAATTAGTCTGTTTGCTCGCTCTACCTGCCCATTAGTTTGCGGGTGGTACACCGAAGCGTAGTCGAGCTTTATGCCCATCTTAGCACACCAATCATTAACCTCTTGGGTGGTAAAATTAGACCCATTATCGGTGATTATGCTGTGGGGAACACCATAGCGGTGTACGACACTAGATATGAAGTCAACAACTAGTCCAGATTCTGCAGAGGTTACCGGCTTTGCTTCGATCCACTTAGTGAACTTGTCGACCATAACCAGTAAGTACTTCTTTTTCTTGGTCCCCCCCTTTAAGTGGTCCGATCATGTCAAGGCCCTAGACTGCAAATGACCAGGTAATCGGGATCGTCCTAAGAGCTGTGGGGGGGGGGGGCATATGTGTAGCGATCCAACCTCAAACGGTCGAATCTCTTTGTATAAGTGTCATCCCTAGATCGGTAATGCTGACACACACATTACTTGAAGGATTTATAACAGAGTTCAATCACACACTTATTACATCGAGTGTCTCAAAAGAGAACTTAATACAATAAATATGGCTTAAGTCCATCTAAATAAGATAATAGCGGAAGGCTTGGAAGATAAAGTGAGTCGATCAACTCCAACGGCATAGCTGAGTGCACGACAAAGGACCTAGCGCACCTTACTCTTCGTCTGAAAAGTTTGCAACATGATATGTTGCAGCCCGAAATGGGTCAGCACATGGAATATGTTGGCAAGATAACAAAGTAGAGCAATGAACAAGTAAAAGCTATCACTACATGCATATGAGGCTGGTGGAGGCTCTACGGTTATATTGTTTTGCGAAAAGCCAATTTTTCGCTACATCAAAGGAACATATTTTATTTAACTATCATGGTAGTTGTTAAACATTGAGAAGGTTTACCTGGTCGAATATGCAAATTAATCCATTACTGGAACAGATCGATTGGTTTTTTACTTCAGTTGCATGGACCATTGATCATCCTAACACGCTTGTTCTGCCAGTTGCACGCACGGCTTCTGATCATGTCCCATGCGTCGTCTCGATTGCTACTGTGATTCCTAAGGCTAAAAAATTTCTCTTTGAGAATTATTGGATTGACTTGCCTGGTTTCTATGACTGTATTGCACATGTTTGGAGCAAACCTGTGGCAAGACAATCAGCTGCCCTAAATATTTCCTCTGAATTCAAAGCGCTAAGGTATGCACTCAAGAAATGGCACATGAATTTGTCCACAATTAAAGCATTAATTGCTGACTGCAACAAGGTCATTCTTTATTTTGATGGGCTAGAGGAGATTAGGACTTTGTCAAGGCCTGAGTTTAATTTCAGGCGAATTGTGAAATTGCATTTGGAAGATATTCTTCATTGGCAGTATGTATATTGGAAGCAGCGTTGTACTATACGTAACATTATAGTTGGCGAGGAAAACTCCAAATTTTTTCATGCCATGGCCACGGAAAGGTATAGGAGAAACTGTAGCGACCAGACCCGAATGGATCCAGGCTCTGTGCTCAGTGTCATCCCTGGATCAGTAATGCTGACACCACACAGTACTTCGAAGGATTTATAGCAGAGTAGCAATCACACACTTCTTACATCGTTGTACACTATTGAACTTATTACAATAATATGGCTTAAGGACATCTAATAATAACAGCTGAAGGCTTGGAAGATAAGTGAGTCCATCAACTCCATCGGCATCACTGAGTATAGAACCACGACCTAACACCTTACTCGTCGTCTGAAAAGTCTGCAACGTGAAAGTTGCAGCCCGAAAACGGGTCAGCACATGGAATATGCTGGCAATGTAACACATAGAGAACAATGAAGCAACAAGCCTATACTACATGCATATATGGCTGGTGGTAAGGCTCTACGGTTACATTTTTGCATAAAGCTGGTTTTTCCCTACATCAAAGGAATAATTTTATTTAACTATCATGGTGGTCGTTAAACATTGAGAATGGTTGACAGCATCCTCAATCCCAATTAAAAAGTACTCATTAAAAACCCAATAACATTTATTTAGAAGTAACATGTTGAGATTCACATGATATTCAAGTACTAGATACTCAAGATGTCCATAACCGGGGACACGGCTAATCATGATTAGTTTATACACTCTGCAGAGGTTTGCGCACTTTTCGCCACAAGACTCGATCGCCTCCGCTTGGTTCTCGCACTACATGGTGTTTGAGAAACGGATGACCGAGACATAGTCTTTCAGAAGCGCTAGCACCTTACATGTGGGTAGACCGTACCAACCTACATCCCCTACATCAGCTAGCCTACCCGTAAGAGTTCGCACAACTTAGTCAACTACGCCAGAGCCCATAATTGGCTTGTGGCTGCACACGGAAGTTTCCAGCTTGAATAATCTTATGATCCCTTAGAGCACAGGTGGCGGTCCGAAGAAATGCAGGCAAGTCCTGATAGAAACCAGGTGCCTCAATCCACCCAGATGTGTGTTTAGGTTGCCACCTTAGATAAACCTTAATTAACAATCTCACATCTGTCATGGATATTCACTCACCCAATCCACGTCTACTAGCATAGCATGGCATAATTAAGCAAATGTAGAAATAACTCCCAAGGTTTCATAAGTAAAACAAGTAATAGGTACTACCTCAATCTACTTCCCATCCCACAATTTAATTAGATCCTAAACATGCAAGTGTTTGAGGGTTTGATCTAATGCAATAAAACTGGGTAGTAGAAAAGGTATGATCAAGTGTTACTTGCCTTGTCGATGATCCATGAGACCTAGAGATTCAAGTAACAAGCGGCGCACTCCGGGTGATCTAACGCAGACAAACAACAAGCATACAATAAGTACTCATCTAATGCACGGGAAATCTCGAATAAAAGATCTAACCAGATAGTTCAACTTAAGAACCACAGTTGCAAAAGAATCGAATCAAATAAAGCATCGAAAGTCGGAACTCGAGAGAGAACGACTCGGTTTAGCAATCTGAAACTAGGTCAAAATTTTACAGTGGCAAAACTCTGTGTAAGTAGGTTAGTCGAACGGCGGTTTAAATCGAAACTCCAGGCGCTTGAATCACCTGATTCCGATAAACGAGCAAGAAATAAAACAGATTTGAAAATCGGATCGGAAATCGAATCAGAAAAATAACGGATTAAATCCGATTAAAAGAAAACGACGAACGGATTAAATAACGGACGTTCGTTAACAGAACTAATCCAACGAACACATTCATTGAAACGAACGGTTTGGTGAACGTTCGTTAATTAAGAAAACCGAAAAAAAAAACCATCTAGGGTTTTGAAAAAAAAACCGAACATCTCGAGAAAACCGTATCCGGTAAACCGGATCGGGCGGGGGCAGCGGCGGCTACCTCCGGTGACTTCGCCGGGCTCGCGGGCCTCGGGGGGGTCATGGGTCCGCGGGTCGGGAGGTGCGGCGGGTCGGGCGGGTGCTCCGGCGACGGCGAGGAATGTCGGCGGCGGCGCGTCGGCGCGGCGGGCTCGGGTTGGGGCGGGCGGCGGCGGTGAGAGAGAGGGGGCGGCCGGTATTTATCGAAGGGGTGGCGGCGCCTTTGGGAAGGGCAAGCCGGGCAGGCGAGGCGGACTCGGGCGGCGGCGACGTGGCGGCGGGCTCCAGCTGGGCGCACGCGAGGGAGAGAGGAGGCGGCGGCCGCCGGCTGGCCGGTGGCCGGGCCTTGGCCCGGGCGCGATTTTTTTTAAAAAAAACAAAAATAAACGGATAAAAAAATACCAAACGAAAACCGAATTCAAAAAAATAAATTTTCCCGACTCCTAAAATGAGTCGAACAAAATGAACTTTAAAAGCAGCAAATATGCATATTTTTTAAATGCTCATTTTTGCCTAAGCAAAATAAATCTTCCAAAACCAAATTTTGATTTATTTATAATATCTTCATTTTTCTAAATGTTGGGAAAGTCATATTATTCCCTATCTTAAGTTTTTATAGGACAAACTTTATGATGATAATTAAATAAATCCAATGATCCTATTTTCAAAATTTGAGAAATCCCAAATATGAAAATAATGAAACTTGCAACTCTCTCCGAGGGTCCTTGAGTTGCGTGAAATTTTCTAGGATCGGAAAAATGCGAGAAAATATGATATGCATGATGACCTAATGTATAACATTCCAAATTGAAAATTTGGGATGTTACAAACCTACCCTTTAAGATGAATCTCGCCCTCGAGATTCGGGTTGGCTAGAAAATAGGTGAGGGTGGTCCTTGAGCAAAACTTCCTCTCTTTCCTGTGTGGCTTCATCCTCGATGTGGTGGCTCCAATCGAACTTTGCAAAACTTGATAACTTTGCTGCGGGTAACTCTTTGGCAAAATCGAGAATCTTAACCGGTTTTTCCTCATATGTTAAGTCATCCTTCAACTGAATTGCTTCCGGTGCACCGTGTCTCTTAACGGTACCTCTGCTATCTCGGGTGACATTTCTTCAATCGAGAAACATGGAATACATCATGAACTCCTCGACAGTCCTTCCGCAGTTCCAACTTATAAGCAACTTCTCCCATGCGTTGCAAAATCTTAAACGGTCCAACGAAACGTGGTGCTAACTTTCCTTTAACTCCAAAACGCTTAACTCCTCAAGCGGGGATACTCGAGATATACTCTGTCTCCAACTTCATACTCAATCGCTTTGGCGCTTTGAATCGGCATAGCTCTTTTTATGCAGGATGGGCTACCTTGAGCACATCTCGAATCAACTTAACTTTCTCGTTCGACTCCTTAATCAAATCTGGTCCAAACAACTGACGATCTCCAGTTTCGTCCCATAACAACGGTGTCCTGCACCTCCTTCCGTACAAAGCCTCGAAAGGTGCCATCTTCAAGCTGGTTTGGTAACTGTTGTTGTAGGAAAATTCTGCATACGGCAAATTATCATCCCAGCTAGATCCATAATCTAGTGCACAAGCTCTCGAGATGTCCTCCAAAATCTGATTGACTCTCTCACCGCCCATCGGTCTGTGGGTGGAAAGTCATCAATTCCAATCGGGTTCCCAATGTTTCGTGCAACCGGTTCCAAAATTTCGAGGTAAACCGGGTTCCTCTATCCGATACGATGCTCCTCGGAACTCCGTGTAAACACACAATTCTGGTCATGTATATCTTTGCCAACTTAGCACTGCTATAGGTAGTCTTGACTGGAATGAAATGAGCTACCTTTGTTAAACGGTCGACTATGACCCATATCGAGTCATATCCTGAACGAGTCTATGGCAATCCTGTGATAAAATCCATGCCTAGTTTATCCCACTTCCATTCGGGTATCGGCAATGGTTGTAACAATCCTGCTGGCTTCTGATGCTCTGCCTTTACTTTCTGACATACATCACAACTGCTACATACTCTGCAATATCCTTCTTCATTCCGGTCCACCAGAAAGTGTTCTTCAAATCCAAATACATCTTGGTATTCCCTGGGTGAATCGAATAGGGTGAATCATGGGCTTCTTGCAAAATCAACTTCCGATCTACGGGTCATTGGGCACATAAACACGGTCTTCAAACCATAGGGTATCGTGCTCGTCCTCACGAAATCTTTTAGCTTTTCCTTTGCTCATTTTCTCCTTTATAGAGGCAACTTCCTTATCTGCCTTTTGGGCTTCTCTGATTTTGTCCATTAGTGTCGACTGCATCTCCAATGCTGCTACATAGCCTCTCGGAACTATTTCCAAGCATAGCTCTCGAAGGTCCTCGACTAACTCATTGGGTATTCCTCCCATCATTAGAGTATTGACGTGGCTCTTACGGCTCAATGCGTCAGCTACGACATTAGCCTTTCCGGGGTGATAATGCAATCTCATGTCATAATCCTTGATAAGCTCTAACCATCTCCTTTGTCTGAGATTCAATTCATTATGTGTGAAGATGTACTTCAAACTCTTGTGATCCGTATATACTTCACAATGATTTCCAATGAGAAAATGTCTCCACGTCTTCAGGGCATGCACAACGGCTGCTAACTCCAAATCATGAGTGGCATAATTCAATTCATGGGGCTTAAGTTGTCGTGAAGCATATGAAACAACTCTTCCTTCCTGCATAAGCACTGCTCCAAGTCCTCGACGTGAAGCGTCCCAATACACCTCATAATCCTTGGTCTGATCTGGCAAAATTAACACTGGTGAGGTAACCAATCTTTTCTTCAACTCCTGAAAACTTGCCTCACAGTCCTCACTCCATATAAATTTGTTTTCCTTCTTCAACAATTCTGTCATAGGCTTAGCAATCCTTGAGAAATTCTCAATGAATCTTCGGTAGTATCCTGCGAGTCCAAGGAAACTCCGAATCTCTCCAACTGTCGTTGGTGCTTCCCATCTGGTTACGGTCTCAACCTTTATGGGGTCAACTGCTATCCCTTCTCCGGATATAACATGTCCGAGAAATCCAACTTCCTTTAGCCAAAACTCACATTTGCTGAACTTGGCATACAACTGGTGTTCCCTCAGTTTCTCCAAAACCAATCGCAAATGTTCCTTGTGTTCCTCTTCATTCTTCGAGAAAATAAAAATGTCATCAATGAACACCACGACGAACTTATCCAAAAACTCCAAAAACACTCTGTTCATCAGCTTCATGACACAGGCTGGTGCGATAGTCAGTCCAAATGCCATAACGGTATACTCGTCAAGTCCATATCTCGTGCTAAATGTTGTCTTGGCTATGTCCTGCTCCCGAATCTTCAATCGATGGTACCACGATCGAAAGTCGATCTTGGAAAACACCTTGGCTCCTTGCAAGCGATCAAACAGATCATTTATCATAGGTAGTGGGTACTTGTTCTTGATTGTTACTTCATTCAATCCACGATAATCAACAACCATTCTTAACGATCCATCCTTCTTCTCCACTAGCAAAACGGGTGATCACCAAGGTGAAGAACTTGTGCGTATAAAACCTTTATCCAATAGTTCCTTAATCTGCTTCTTGATTTCCGCCAAATCCTTTGCGGGCATCCTGTACGGTCGCTTCGATATCGGGCCTGTTCCTGGCAACAGCTCGATCAAAAACTCAATGTCTCTATCCGGTGGCATCCCTGGCAACTCTTCCGCAAATACATCAGGAAAATCCTTCACCACGGGTAATTCTTCCTGCACCACTCCTGATAAGCAATTAACTTGCGCTCTTCTCGGCTCGTGCCGTGATACATACTTAATCCTTCTTCCTTCTGGGGTGGTGAGAAAAATTGACTTTGTGGTGCAATCTATGTTTCCTCCATACTTTGATAACCAATCCATTCCTAATATCAGATCCAATCCTTGGGATTCCAGAACTATTAGGTCTGAGGGGAAAACATAGTGTTCAATCCTTAATGGCAGTCGATCACACCATTTACTAGCCATGTACTCTGCTCCGGGTGAGGTTACTAGCATGGGTGACCTAAGGGCTTGGGTTGGTAACTTGTACTTATCCACAAATCCCTTGATATGTATGAATGCGATGCACCAAAGATCGAAAAGAACAAGCTGCGATAAATGACTTAACCAAAAACTTACCTATTCTTTGCATCGGGCTGATCTTCAACCTCCTCCACATCAATGTGGTTCACCATCCCCCTGGTGAAAGGGTTGGGTTTCTTTCGAGCTTCCATTGCCATTTCCATTCGGCCTTCGGGCGGTCATTGGCATAATGCCCGATCTTGCGGCACTTAAAGCAAGTAATATGACTCGGTCTACTTTGGATGGTGTTGACGGGTTGGTGCGATTACATCCATTGCTTCCTCCATTCCCGTTCCCATTCTTGGTGCCATTATGGTTATGCGAATTACCTCCTCCATGGGTATCTTTGGAAACTGAATTCCTGATTTAGGGGTATAACGAGGTTTCTGTGAGCTCGAGTTATACTTCCCTTGCCCATACTTCCGCTTGCAGTTCTCAATTCTTTGTTGCTTTCCTTCAATCATGAGGGCTCGGTCTACTAACTCCTGGTAGTTATTGAAACTGGCTACCATCAACGGCATCTTTGAACTCATCATTCAGTCCTTCTAGGAACTTCTCCTGTTTAGCTGCATCGGTAGCAACGTCATCTGGGGCATAACGTGCTAATTTACTAAAGTCATCCACGTACTGGCCAACAGTCCTTCCTCCTTGGCGTAAGTTGCGAAACTCACGCTTCTTCATGGCCATAGCTCCTGCCGAAACATGGGCAGTCTTGAAAGCTTGCTGAAATTGATCCCATGTGACAGGTGTCTCTGAGGTAAGTGGGTGTGAAATTCTCCCACCATGCTTCTGCGGGTCCTTCAAGCTGATGTGCTGCAAACTTCACTCTTTCTCCATCATGCATCCTGTAGTGGTCAGCTCCCTTCCTATCTTGCGGAGCCGGTCATCTGCTACAATCGTCTCGGTCTTTTGGAATACACCGCGGGTTTAGTCTAAGGAAGCGAGTCGGATGATCCGCAGTGGTGGTGGTGGTGGGTTGTTGTTGTTGTTGTTGCCACAGTTCGCACTAATGTTTGAATCGGGGTATTACGCTTCTGGATCAGTTGGGTGATCTCTGGCGGGAAAACAAATCCGGGGTCGCGTCTCGGAGGCATCTGATGGGTTTAGAAAAGAAGAGAAATGTAGAATAGAATGAGGTCTAAGGGGAATCACTACCCAATGCACATGAGCAAATGCACACAAAATCACTTCATTCAATCAAACAAGGGCTTACAACGATCTAACTATCGCAAAAGTGCGTGTACTATAATGTTTACATGGAGGGAATACTACTAATATGTGGGAGACTTCTACTAATTTGAACGGTGGAAGACTCCATAATGTCCGCTCGACCGTCTTCAAAGTCGGGTTCACTTGGATCCGAATCGGTGTCGTTGATGTTGATGTAGTCGCTTGGGCAATCGACGTCTTGGTCTTCATTCCTGGCGCCAACTTCTTCTTGAGTTCTTCAATCTCGTACTTAAGATCGTTATTGTGTCTTGCTAGAGCTACGATCTCGTCCATATAGTCCTTGCGTGTAGTCTTTAGTTCTCCTTCCGGTTCGATGATCCTTCTCTTTGTCTTCGCAACTCCAACATATCATTGCACATTTGGTTCTCCACGGTGTCGAATGTGCTGATTTAACTCCTGGATGAACGCTGCAATGGATCTATCCTTCTTGGTCTTGTGACGTCCCATTTGTCATCTCGGCGTCCGCAAATCTGGTAGATAGTGTCCTTGAGGTCTTCTTGATAAACTTCTCCAATGCGTCCCATGGTGATGTGAGCTGCCATGCTCTTTCCCGGACTCCAAGTTGGTGCCTTGAAAACACTATCTATAGGCTTGGTGATTGGGGCGAATGTCCTTCTGGAACGTGAGCTTGAATCTTCCAAAGCTCCTCTTCAAAGCAGAGTGGCGTTGAAAGTCCGGTGAAGCTGGGTAGTCCAATGTTCGTGTACTTGGTAACTTCCTTCAAGTGAAATCCAAAAGGTGTGCCTTCATCCGGTTGAGTGTACTTGATCTTAAGTCCGTCATCCTAAAGAGAGTAGAAAAGATGAGGAGTTAGAAAATGGGAAGAGAATAGTGATCTATGGCTTTAACTTAGTGGTCGTGGTCTCACACCAACGTGTGCTCGATACCATTCTCTGCATGGCGACCAGACCGAATGGATCCAAGCTACGTGCTCGATGTCATCCCCTGGATCAAGAATGTCGACACCACACAAGATTGAAGGATTTATAGCGAGTAGCAATCACACACTTCTTACATCGTTGTCCACAAGGAACTTATTACAATAATATGGCTTAAGGCCATCTAATAATAACAGCGGAAGGCTTGGAAGATAAGTGAGTCCATCAACTCCGTCGGCATCATCGAGTATAGAACCACGACCTAACACCTTACTCGTAAATGCAGAAAAGTATGCAACGTGAAAGTTGCAGCCCAAACGGTCAAGACATGGAATATCTTGGCAATGTAACACATAGAGAACAATCAATCAACAAGCATATACTACATACATAAATGGCTGGTGGTAAGGCTCTCTGATTTACATTTTTGCATAAAGCTGGTTTTCCCTACATCAAAGGAATAATTTTATTTAACTATCATGGTGGTTGTTGAACATTGAGTATGGTTGACATCCTCAATCCCAATTAAAAAGTACTCATTAAAACCCAATAACATTTATTTAGAAGTAACATGTTGAGATTCACATGATATTCAAGTACTAGATACTCAAGATGTCCATAACCGGGGACACGGATAATCATGATTAGTTAATACACTCTACAGAGGTTTTAGCACTTTTCCCCACAAGACTCGATCGCCTCCGCTTGGTTCTCGCACTACATGGTGTTTGAGAAACGGATGACCGAGACATAGTCTTTCAGAAGCGCTAGCACCTTACATGTGGGTAGACCGTACCAACCTACATCCCCTACATCATCTAGCCTACCCGTAAGAGTTCGCACAACTTAGTCAACTACGCCAGAGCCCATAATTGGCTTGTGGCTGCACACGGAAGTTTCCAGTTTGAATAATCTTATGATCCCTTAGAGCACAGGTGGCGGTCCGAAGAAAAACAGGCAAGTCCTGATAGAAACCAGGTGCCTCAATCCACCCAGATGTGTGTTTAGGTTGCCACCTTAGATAAACCTTAATTAACAATCTCACATCTGTCATGGATATTCACTCACCCAATCCACGTCTACTAGCATAGCATGGCATAATTAAGCAAACGTAGAAGTAACTCCCAAGGTTTCATAAGTAAAACAAGTAATATGTACTACCTCAATCTACTTCCCATCCCACAATTTAATTAGATCCTAAACATGCAAGTGTTTGAGGGTTTGATCTAATGCAATAAAACTGGGTAGTAGAAAAGGTATGATCAAGTGTTACTTGCCTTCTTTGATGATCCATGAGACCTAGAGATTCAAGTAACAAGCGGCACACTCCGGGTGATCTAACGCAGACAAACAACAAGCATACAATAAGTACTCATCTAATGCACGGGAAATCTCGAATAAAAGATCTAACCAGATAGTTCAACTTAAGAACCACAGTTTGCAAAAGAATCGAATCAAATAAAGCATCGAAAGTCGAAACTCGAGAGAGAACGACTCGGTTTAGCAATCTGAAACTAGGTCAAAATTTTACAGTAGCAAAGCTCTGTGTAAGTAGGTAAATCGGAACGGTGGTTTCGTTACGAAACTCCAGGCGCTTGAATCACCTGATTCCGATAAACGAGCAAGAAATAAAACAGATTTGAAAATCGGATCGAAAATCGAATCAGAAAAATAACGGATTAAATCCGATTAAAAAAACGACGAACGGATTAAATAACGGACGTTCGTTAACAGAACTAATCGAACGAACACATTCATTGAAACGAGCGGTTCGGTGAACGTTAGATTAATTAAGAAACCCGAAAAAAAAAACCACCTAGGGTTTTGAAAAAAAAACCGAACATCTCGAGAAAACCGTATCCGGTAAACCGGATCGGGCGGGGGCAGCGGCGGCTACCTCCGGTGACTTCGGCTGCTCGGGCTCGGGGTCAAGGGTCCGGGTCGGGAGGTGCGGCGGGACGGCGGGTGCTCCGACGGCGAGGAACGGCGGAGCTTGGGTTGGGCGGCGGCGGGTGAGAGAGAGAGGCGGCCGGTATTTATGGAAGGGGGGTGGCGCCTTGGGAAAGGGGCAAGCCGGGCAGGCGGAGGCGGACTCGGGCGGCGGGGGCGATGGCGGCGGGCTCCATGTGGCGTCAAGGCGAGGAGAGAGGAGGCGGGTCAAGGCCGGGCTGTCTGGCCTTGGCCTTGGCCCGGCGTGATTTTTTGAAACAAAACTAAACGGATTAAAAAATACCAAAGCGAACTCCGAATTTAATAAAATAAATTTTCCCGACTACTAAAAATGAGTCGAACAAAATGAACTTTAAAAACGGCAAATATGCATATTTTTTTAAATGCTCATTTTTGCCTAAGCAAAATAAATCTTCCAAAACCAAATTTTGATTTATTTATAATATCTTCATTTTTCCTAAATGTTGGGAAAGTCATATTATTCCCTCTCTTAATTTTTTTATAGGAAAAACTTTATGAAGATAATTAAATAAATCAAATGATCCTATTTTCAAAATTTTAGAAATCCCAAATATGAAAATAATGAAACTTCCAACTCTCTCCGAGGGTCCTTGAGTTGCGTGAAATTTTCTAGGATCGAAAAAATGCGAGAAAATATGATATGCATGATGACCTAATGTATAACATTCCAAATTGAAAATTTGGGATGTTACAGAAACACTATCTCATCACTCAGGAATTCTGATGGTGATGTGGTTTCGGACCACCAACAGCTTGCGAGCATGTTTTGGTCAGATTTTAATCAAAGAATGGGAAATGCAAAAGGAATTCGCATGGGTTTCGATTTGGACACATTAATTGCAAGAGTTGATGGCCTTGAGGATATGTCACAACCCTTCACTGATTCCGAGGTTGATGCTGTCATTAAGAACATGCCACCTGACCGTGCCCACAGTCCGACGGCTTTTCTGGGCTGTTCTTAAAGAGGTGTTGGTCAATTCTCAAGGAGGATTTCATGCAACTTCTCAAGGAATTCTATGAGGGGAAATGTAATTTGGAATGTCTTAATACCTCATTAATTACTCTTATACCAAAGAAGTTAAGCCCTGAAGTTGTCGGAGACTTCCGGACAATCACTTTGATCAACACATGCATGCTTGAAGTTTTTGACAAAGCTGCTTGCTAACCGTCTTCAGAAAGTGATTCTGCGATGCATTCACCGCAATCAATATGGTTTTCTTCGGTGTCGTTCCATCCAAGATTTCTTAGCACAGTGTTTCGGTATATACATCAATGCAAAGCCTCCAAGCGTCCCATTGTCCCATCTTGTTGGATTTCACGAAAGCCTTTGATACAATTGAGCATGATCTAATTCTCAAAATTTTGTAGTGGAAGGGTTTTGATTCCAGGTGGACTGGGTGGATCAATTCTATTTTGTCCACGGGATCTTCTTCGGTGCTTCTCAACGGCGTGCCAGGGAAGCATTTTGTTTGCAGAACGGGAGTGCGTCAAGGGGACCCCCTATCACCGTTGCTCTTTGTGATTGCAGTAGATTTATTGTAGTCTGTAGTCAATGAGATGTGCGCTAGGAACATCCTTTCTCTGCCAATCCCAACCAACTCCAATGATTACCCAATAGTGCAGTACACTGACGACACATTAATTGTGCTGCCTGCGATTGATGATCAGCTCATTACTTTCAAGGAGATGCTTGTAACTTTTGCGGAGTCAACTGGCTTGTGAGTTAATTTTAGCAAGTCTTCACTCATTCCCATAAACATGAGTGATGAACAAGGTGCTAGAGTGGCCTCTTTGCTAGGTTGCGACGTTGGCACGATGCCTTTCACATATCTTGTTTTGCCCATGGGAACTTCTAGGCCCACCATTTATGAGCTGATGCCTCTGGTATATCGCATCGAGCACCGTTTATCTGCCTCTTTATGCTCGCTAAACCAAGGAAGCCGACTTCAACTTCTTCAGTCTGTGTTGTGCTCCATGCCTATATATTTTTTGTGCACTTTATCTCTACCAAAGGGCATAATACAGCAGCTAGAGAGGATCATGAGGCAGTGCCTGTGGAGAGGTAACACGAATAACCCACGACAATCTTTGGCTGCTTGGGATCTAGTCTGTCGCCCTAAGGATTTTGGAGGTTTGGGTGTTCTTAACTTGACCATCCAAAATGAAGCTCTGCTTATTAAGCATCTATTCAAGTTTTTCAACAAAGTGGACGTGCCTTGGGTATCTCTAATCTGGGACACGTATTACGCATCATCACCACCCAAAGCACCAAGGTCTGTGGTTCATTTTGGTGGCGTGATATCATGCGTTTATTCCCAAAATTCTGTAATCTAGCGGTTCCCCAAGTTCATGCTGGTGATACGGTACTCTTTTGGCTTGATCGTTGGCAGCTGGGAAATCGTACTGTCTTGTTGCAGGACTCTTTCCCAAGACTCCATTCCTTTGCTGTGGATGATGCAATCACAGTCAAAGATTTTTTTGAGCGGCCTGACATCTTGGATCACTTTCATCTGCCACTATCGCAGGAGGCATTTTCAGAGCTCACATAGTTACAAACCCTTCTTCCTTTGATCAATTTGAATGGTGAGATCAAGGACATTTGGAAGTGGCCTTCCAAGTCTGGTGATTACATGGCAAAGATATACTATGATTTTTGCTTCTCACATCTGGTGGTGGATCCTATTTTCTAGTGGATTTGGAAGTGTGCATGCACGCTAAAGATAAAAGTTTTTGGTTGGCTTTTGTTAATGGATTGTTTGAACACCAGAGATATGATGCAACGTAGACAATGGATCATCCAGGATGATACTTGTGTGCTTTGCAATCTTGCTCATCATGAGGATCGGGCTCACCTTTTCTTTTCTTGGAATTTTAGCCAAAGGGTTTGGAACTATCTTGGGATTTCTTGGACTGCTCAACCAAACCAAACCACATATGATATGGCTCAAGCAGCTAGGAAGGATTTTGGACAATCTTTCTTCTCTGAGGTGGTTTTCACTGCTACTTGGAATATTTGGACACAAAGGAATGGGAAAATTTTCAGGAATGAACAACCTTCATTTAGAGCTTGGAGAAGAAACTTTATACATGACATCTCTCTTACATCTCCACGAGGATTAGATGTAAATATAAAGATAGTTTTGTTTCTTGGATAACTAACCTTACATAGTTTTATTTTTAAGTATATTTCTCCTTTCTTGTATATTTGTAAAGCTGTAACTAATACTCTTCTATTTATTTAATAAAGGACTGTGAGGCTGTTGCCTTGCAGTAAATAGTCAAAAAAACATTGAGAAGGTTCCTCCAACTCAATCCCAATTAAGCAGTATTAACAACCCAACAAATTAATTTAGAGTGATGAGATCAACATGATAATCCAAGAACCAGATACTCAAGATGTCCATAACCGGGACACGGCTAACCATGATTAGTTTGTACACTCTGCAGAGGTTTATGACTTTTCCCCCACAAGACTCGATCTCCTCCGTTGGATTTCTCGCACTACATGATGTTTGAGAAACGGATGACCGAGACACAGCTTTCAGAAACAGTAACTCTTTACTCTGGGTGGACAGTTACACCTACTTTCCCTACATCTGCTAGCCCACCACTGAAAGAGGTCTTGCAACATACTCAACTACGCTAGAGCCCATAATTGCTTGTGGCTGGACACGGAAGTTTCAAGCATGAATAATCTTATTATCCCTTTAAGCCTGGGTGGCGAACCATTGGATGATCACACGGGTACTCCGGGATATCCTAGGACAACACTGGATTCTCCAGGTGCCCGCAACCAATCCACCCAGATGTGTATTTAAGTAGCCACCTTAAGTTAACTAGTAATTTAACAATCTCACGTCTGTCATGGATACACTCAAACCCAATCCACGTCTACTAGCACAACATGGAAACATAAGCATAACGTAGAAGTAACTCCCAAGGGTTTGATAATAAAAGGGCAATAGATTCTACCTCATCAACTACTTCCCAATACCCACATGTTAAATCAGATCCTACTCATGCAATGTGTGAGGGTTGAACTAATGCATAAAAACTTGGTACTAAAGGGTATGATCAATGTGTTACTTGCCTTGCTGACGATCCGCAAACCCTAGAGACTCGTAGTAGCACGCTTCACAGTCCGGAAATTCTATCGTAAACAAATAATAGCATACATAACCATTCAAGAAAAGATGCATGTGTAAAACTCAATAAGAAGATCCAATCTGAAAGTTCAACTGAAGAGATTCGATTTGCAAAAAGAATCAGTCAAATCGGAGCTACGGAACTGACACTACGGTCAAAAGAACTTCGAATTCAAATATGCTTGAAAGCAAATTTTAAATTGTAAAAACCTTGTTCAAGTTGATTCAACAGAAAGAGGGGCTCGAGACGAAGATTTTGGCGTTGGTTTCACTGGATTTGGACAAACGGTTTAGAAATGGCGGGGGTTTGAAGATCAGGGGCTAATCTTCGATAAAAGTAATAATGGATAGGTCCCTGGTAGAAAAACAAAATAAAAAGAAAAATCTATCGGATGAACGCCCGCTAACAGAGACGAGCGAACGAAAAAGTTCATTAAAAACGAACTAACGAGCGAACGCTCGATAAATAACTTAACCAAGAAAAACCTAACCGAACCGAACCAATCTAAATAATAAAAAAATCGAACGGCAGATCCGACGGGGTCAACGGCGGGATTTCGGTGAGGGCGGTTCAGCGACTCGGCGGCGGGCATGGCGCGAGGCGCGGGCGGAGCGGGCGGGTGAGCGGCGGCGGCTGTGGCGGCGGCGGCGGGAGGCTGTCTTCTTGCTAGGCGGGCGGTGGTGATGTGGGCGACGGTGGCTATTTAAAGAGGGGAGGCGAGGTGGCTTGGGGAGGGGTGGCGGCGGCGGAGTCCGAGGCGGCGACAATGAGTCCGTCTTGGCGACTCCGGCTCGGGGTCGAGGGACGGCGAATGGGCCGGGCTTCGCCCGATGGAGGTCTCAAACGTTTTTTTAATACTTGCACCGAAAGAAAATTCCTAAAGAAATATAAAAAACACTTCTAAAAATGCCCAAAACAATTTTCACCGTCTAAATATAATATTTAGAACAAAGTGAACATTTTCTTGGCCTAAAATGCAATTTTGAAAATTGCATATTTTTTATAATTCAAAAAAAATAGCAATAAAATCCAAATAAAATTATTATTTAATTTTAATATTTTTCCTCCAATATTTCCTTTATTTTGGAGAAGTCATATTATCTCCTCTCATTATTTTTAGTTTGAAATATTTCGGAGAGAAAAATAATTAAAACCAAAATGATCCTCTTTTCCATATTTGAGAAATTTCGAATATGAAAATAATAAAACCCCCAACTCTCTTCGTGGGTCCTTGAGTTGCTTAGGATTTTTAGGATCCAAACCAAAATGCAAATAAAATATGATATGCATATGATGACCTATGTATAACATGCCAAATTGAAAATTTGGGATGTTACAAACCTACCCCCTTAAGATGAATCTCGCCCTCGAGATTCGGGTTGGCTAGAAAATAGTTGTGGCTGGTCTTTCCGTAGATCATCTTCTCGTTCCCAGGTGGCTTCATCCTTGGTGTGGTGGCTCCACTGAACTTTGCAAAACTTGATAACCTTACTGCTTCTTACTCGGCTAGCAAACTCGAGAATCTTGACTGTTTTCTCATTGTAGGTCGGATCACTATCCAACTGAATTGCTTCGAGGGGCACTGTATCTCCCAGAGGAATATCGACCATCTCAGCATGGCACTTCTTCAACTAGGAAACGTGAAACACATCATGAACTTCTGACAATCCTTCGGGTAACTCCAACTTGTAGGCTACTTCTCCCATACGTTCCAAAACTTTGTATGGTCCTACAAATCTTGGGGCTAACTTTCCCTTGACTCCAAATCATTTAACTCCTCGCAGAGGTGACACACGAAGATATGCTTTGTCTCCGATTTCATAGACTACCTCCTTGTGTTTTGAGTCGGCATAACTCTTATGCCTAGACTGAGCTACCTTCAGTCTATCTCGAATCAACTTAACCTTCTCCTCTGACTCTTTGATCAAATCTGGTCCAAACAACTGACGGTCTCCAACTTCATCCCACATCAACGGTGTCCTGCACCTTCTTCCATACAAAGCTTCGAAAGGTGCCATCTTCAGACTAGCCTGGTAGCTATTGTTGTATGAGAACTCTGCGTAAGGCAAATTATCATCCCAACTAGATCCATAATCTAGCGCACAAGCTCTCAACATGTCCTCCAGAATCTGATTGACTCTCTCAGTCTGTCCATCTGTCTGTGGATGAAAAGCCGTACTAAACTCTAGCCTGGTACCCAAAGTCTGGTGCAACTGGTGCCAAAACTATGAAGTAAACTTTGTTCCTCTATCTGATACAATGGTCCTCGGAACTCCATGCAAACATATGATCCTGGTCATATATATCTTGGCCAACTTCACACTCGTATAGGTGGTTTTCACTGGGATAAAGTGAGCCACTTTGGTCAAATGATCCATTACTACCTAGATAGAATCATATCCCGATCGGGTCCTGGGAAATCCGGTGATGAAATCCATTCCAAGCTTGTCCCACTTCCATTCGGGTATCGGCATAGGCTGCAGTAATCCTGCTGGCTTCTGATGTTCTGCATTTACTCTCTGACACACATCACATACGGCTACATACTCAACAATATCCTTCTTCATTCCTGTGCACTAAAAACTCTCCTTCAAATCCAAAAACATCTTGGTGTTTCTGGGGTGTATCGAGTATGGCGAGTCATGAGCTTCCTGAAGTATCAACTTCCTGATCTCTACATTATTGGGTAAATAAACACGGTCCTCAAACCACAAGGTGCCGTGCTCATCCTCACGAAAACCTTTGGCTTTCCCTTTGCTCATCCTCTCCTTTATCTCGGAAATTTCTTTGTCATCCTTCTGAGCTTCTCGAATCTTTCCCAATAATGTCGACTGAACTTCCAATGCTGCAACAAAACCTCTAGGGACTATCTCCAACCGAAGCTCCCTGAGATCTTCGACTAACTCCTTTGGCAAACCTCCGCTTACGAGGGTATTGGCATAACTCTTCCGGCTCAAAGCGTCTGCTACGACATTGGCCTTGCCAGGATGATAGTGCAGCTTCATATCATAATGCTTTATAAGCTCCAACCATCTCCTTTTCCTGAGATTTAGCTCCTTCTGTGTGAAAATGTACTTCAAACTCTTATGATCCATGTACACATCACAATGATTTCCAATAAGAAAATGTCTCCAGGTCTTGAGCGCATGCACTACAGCTGCTAACTCCAAATCATGCGTGGCATAATTCAACTCATGTGGTCGAAGCTAATGTGAGGCGTATGAAACAACTCTTCCATCCTGCATAAGTACACCTCCAAGTACTAAGCGATAAGCGTCGCAATACACTTGGAAATCCTACCGTATATCTACCAGAATCAACACTGGGGCTGTAACCAAACGTTTCTTCTGCTCCTGAAAACTTGCCTCACATTCATCTGTCCATTTGAACTTGGTTTCCTTCTTCAACAAGTCCGTCATGGGCTTCGCAATCTTAGAGAAATTCTTAATGAATCTCCGATAATATACCGAGAGTCCAAGAAAACTGTGGATCTCTCCCACTGAGGTGGGTGCTAGCCAATCCGTGACGGACTGAACCTTGGTAGGGTCTACTGCGATACCTTCTCCTGATATAACATGTCCAAGAAATCCAACTTCCTTCAACCAAAACTCACACTTGCTGAACTTGGCGTACAACTGATGTTCTCTGAGCTTCTCGAGAACTAAACGCAAATGCTCCGTGTGTTCCTCTTCATTCTTCGAGTACACCAAAATATCATCAATGAACACCACAACAAACTTATCCAAGAACTCCATGAACACCTTATTCATCATACTCATGAAGTAGCCAGGGGCATTAGTCAATCCAAATGACATAACCATGTACTCATATAGCCCGTACCTTGTGGTGAAGGCTGTCTTAGGTATATCCTGTTCTCGAATCTTCAGCTGGTGGTATCCTGATCGCAGATCGACCTTGGAGAATACTTTAGCTCCTTGCAGCTGGTCAAACAAATCATTGATCATCGGAAATGGGTACTTGTTCTTGATCGTCACTTCATTCAATGCATAATAATCAACAACCATTCTCAAAGATCCATCCTTCTTCTCAAGCAAGAGCTCTGGGGCTCCCCATGCTGACGAACTTCGTCGTATGTAACCTTTCTCCAATAACTCCTTGATCCGCTTCTTAATCTCCTCCAGATCAATTGCGGGCATCCGGTATGGTCTCTTCGATATTGTTCCGGTGCTTGGCAACAACTCTATCAAAAACTCAATGTCTCGATCCGGCGGCATGCCTGGTAGTTCCTCTGGAAATACATCTGGGTAATCCTTCACTACAGGCACTTCCTCCTGAACAACTCCAGAGAGAGAATTTACTTCAGTCCTCCTTGGCGCATGCCTGGATACGTACTTGATCCTTTTTCCCTCCGGGGTGGTGAGCAGAATTGACTTACTGGTGCAATCGATGTTTCCCCCATACATTGATAGCCAATCCATTCCTAGTATCACATCCAATCCTTGTGACTCCAAAATTATCAGGTCTGAGGGGAAAACATGACTACCTATGCTTAATGGCATCTGAAAACATCCTTGGCTTGCCATATACTCCGCTCTTGGTGATCTTACTAACATAGGGGTCCTAAGAACCTTGGTGGGCAACTTGTACTTATCCACAAATCCCATCTAAATGTATGAATGTGATGCATCAGTATCAAGAAGAACGATTGAAGTAAATGACTTAACCAAAATCTTACCGATAGCTGCATCTGGCTGCTCTTAAACCTCCTCCACATTCACGTGGTTCACTTATTCCCTGTTGAAAGGGTTGGGCTTCTTTCCAGAGCTTCCATTGCCATTGCCATTCTTTGCTTCAGAACACTCGGTGGCGTAGGGTCCAGTCTTCCCGCACTTGAAACAAGTAATGTGACTTAGATCCTTCTTGGCGGGTGTGGCTGGGTTAGAGCGGTTTTGATTGCTGCTTGCTCCATTCCCGTTTCCATTCTTGGGGCCACTGTGGTTGTGTGAACTGCCTCCATTGTGGGTATGGCCTCCATGGTTATGGGTATATCCTCCGGAGTTCGGGGTAAAACGGGGCTTCTGCTGAGCTCCTGAATTGTACTTCCCTTGTCCATACTTCCTCTTGCGGCTCTCAATCTGCTGCTGCTTCCCTTCAATCATAAGAGCCTTGTCTACCAACTCCTGGTAGTTATTAAATGTTGCCACCATCAAGAGCATACTCATCTCATCATTCATCCCTTCCATAAACTTCTCCTGCTTCGCGGCATCTGTGGTCACATCATCTGGGCCATAGCAGGCTAACTTACTAAACTCATACATGTACTGCCCCACAGTACGGTTGCCCTGGCGTAAGTTGCAAAACTCACGCTTCTTCATGCTCATAGCTACAGTTGAGACATGTGCGGTGCGGAATGCTTGCTGAAACTAACCCCAGGTGATATTGGCTATAGGAAAGGTGGCTGTGTAATCACTACAAGAAATACGTCAACTTGTGACCACCACTATTGGTCACTGAAAGGTCATTGTTTTTCATTTGCGACCTTTTTGTGACCAAAAACAGATGGTCAAAAGCTGGCGGTCGTAAACTGAAATTAACGACCTTCTCTTTGAGAAGGTCGTAGCCGTTTATGACCAAAACAGAAGGTCGTTGAACCCATTACCTTTTGTTTTGGTCACTGGCTGTCTGCCCAGGCCACGTCGGATCCGACATGGCAATCTGACGTGGCAAAATTGCGACCAATTGAAAAGGTCGTTGATAAGACTCATCCCAGTCCGATTAGGTGTCTATATGGGCCGAGCCCATTAATTCAGCCCATTTATTGTTTTTTCTCTGTCAAGTTTGGTCAGCTACATGGGCCAAGACCAACAGACTTTTATTTTTTGGGCAACAACCTTCTACGGTCCACATTTTTTTGGGCCTCAACCTTTTTCCAGCCCATTTGTCAGTTTTCTTTTGTTTCTTTTCCATTTTAACGTAGGTCCAATAAGGCATATGGGAACCAATTACCACAGGTCAATTCTATAGAAAATTTGATTCAAAAAGAGCCAATAAGGCATAATATTTCATACAACAGTCAAGCAGTACATTACAATCATGTACACCAACAGTCAAGCAAAGTACCAAAACTAAGATAGTAAATTACAACAGCCAAGCAAAGTATATAGTATAAATCCGGTATTTAGCTATAAAATACAACTAAATATACACATAACTAGCTCCAGTGAGCTAAATGGCATTCTGGGTGTGGTTTTTCTTCAGGATTCTTCTTGCTACAGCTTCTGTACACCCAAATTTTGAAGAATAAAGGCCAGCATCTACAAATAATAAATTATGAAAAGTTAGAAACATAATCAAGTGAATCCGTGAATACAAAATTCTCACAACGATGAAAATTTGTTGCATAACTTTAGATTTAACAAGAAACCATGCATATAACATTCTCATAACAGCAAAAACTAAGATATATTTTGCAAATGGTAAGTACCAGCACAGTACAAGTTAATGATTTTCCACTTTAGAACAGGGTACATGCATCAATTTTTATAGTCAGGAACAAAGAAGATAGTGCTGGCTGGAATAGGCCAGAGAGATGGCATAACCTAGGGCAGCCGAAAATGGTGAAATGATGATCTGCTTGTTCTTAGACAGCTCAATGAGCACCTGATATCAAAAAATAGGATTTTAAAGGAAAAAATAGGCTCCAATCAGCCTACATACAACAAGTAATAAAACTGTTAGGAGAGTATACAGTTACCAGCAGCATGCATAAAACAACTTTGATAATGTAATATTTACTAAAAATGACAAGCCACGTTTCAAGTATAAACCACTAATGGAGCATGCAACAAATGTATTTGATATCAACTTAAGTAATTCCACATGAGTCTTGTATGTTCCAATATACACAATCAGTCCAAGATCAAGCTTATTCAGCCAATAAAGTAAAGAGGATCACCACCATAATGGACCAATGGGTACAAATCAACCAAAAAATCCCAGCAGAATCTAATGCACAAAAATATTCAACATTCCTCATAAGCATGCTGAATTAATCACATTTTGGTTCTAAAAAGTGGGGAGAGGATCACCACCATAATGGACTAATGGGTACAAATCGACCAAAAAAATCCCAGCATAAGCTAATGCACAAAAATATTCAACATTCCTCATAAGCATGCTGAATTAATCACATTTTTGTTCTAAAAAATGGAGAGAATAGATGTGCCTCATGAGTAATCCTATGAGATGACTAGAAGAAAAACAGTGAACGGAATCTATAGTATAATCCGTTCGGAACAATACTCAAGCCAGTCAGGTTAAGCAACATATACATGTGAGTTTGATCTTCAGGAATAATAGAACAGTACAGATAAATTAATGTTGTTTCTGAAACTATAAGAGACATAGCAGCACGCATACTGTAACTATTCAACTTTTCATCTATAAGAGGCTATAGACTGCCAAATAAAGAACATCAGTTACATAACTCTATCAGGTAGGCAGTAAGCATGCTTAAAAATCACATGGACATACATAAGTACTAAACAAACTAACAAGTGCTCAATTGAAAACCTTCCATGCACATGATAGTAGCTTTTCCCTCATATCATAGAAAAAAATTTGCCAAGTAACATCATACTGCTGTTCACATACAGCGAGAGAACCTTCCACGCAAACTCCCATTATTTTAACCCACGGGAGAAAAGAAAGGTCCTTATCATCAGGTCCAAAAGAAGCAGAAACATTCAAACAACTAGAGAAGCATAGTACAGCAACAAAAGCATTGAAAGAGCAGCAGGCTTGGACTGTCACATGTCATATCTTATAAACTTAGGCAAGTGTTCTCAGGTTATCCTTAACGTCATGCACTAACTTGGGTAATTAGCATCAAACAGTACATATCAGTACAAGGCTAGGCAAGATAATAAAGACTTGGCAAAAGATAGCGAGTTATAAAAATGATATGTGCCCTTAAAGAGAGGGCAGTGTCAAGTGCGGCCATAGACATAGGCATTAGCCGCACCCATGACTCCTGGACACTCTCACAACCGAAGAGGAGGTGCCTTGCATATGGTCTCCTTCGAGTCTGCGAGAGAAAGAATGAGGTAAATAAATTGCTATCTACAGGCCCTATTATCGGCAACAAGAACATTAGGCAAGGAAGAACAGTATATTTCTAATGCAATTTGTTAGACAACATTATGTGGGGGCTGCATGATTCATCTTTTTAAAATGCTTCCTAAAATACAAGACTGAAAGAATGCAAAAGGTGCATCATCTATGATATGTTTAGCGTTTCTATTAGAACTGGAATAGGATTGCACAAGCGTATTCAACATGTGATTTGAACTGGTGCATAAAAGGAATTGCTGATGCTGGCAAACCACACCTCATTTTAATAATGTTCACAAGCGTATAATAAGATTGATAACGACATCCACATAGATCAGTGAACATCACTCAGGGTCTGCTTTGCAAGGTATTGTTTGTACACTGTTGCCTCTTGTGACCAGTGAGTTGACACATGGATGATGTTATACATCTATGTGTTATTAAGTTATATGTATATTGGTAATTTTTATTTTAGATTCAAAGTCCTAGTAATTGTTATTAACCGAAGTAGTAGTTATCTGAAGCAGCTAAACTATGGTTCATTAACCTGACCACCGCAACGCGAGCACAAAAGGCAGGAGGCAACACGCAAACCAGTTCATCCATAGCCGCGGAGGGAGGGGGGTTCTCACCATCGGCGATGCTGCTGAGCCGTCCAGATCAACCTCGCCGGAGCTCAGGCTGCTACAAGGAGAGCACACAACCAACCTTATTAGCTTAGGCATCATGATGGTCGAGATTGACCTCTGTAAATAATAAAAGATCGTTTTCCAGCAAATACAGTTTGAAAAACATTCTCACATTTTACCAAAAGAATGCCATTTATCTATGCCATGACGTAAATCTATGCGACTAAGATACTACCATTACTAAATTCTGCCATAAAATCAAAATCAAATTGTATTGAACAGCCGCATTGAATTTAGTTTGGAGCCCAATCCTGAGTAGGGCCTTAAGAATCTTAAGACAATTTCAACAGCGAAGTGGTTCGCTAAATACTAGTATTAGAGTATCCAGTACAAGCATCTGTTAGATGCATAGTTTGTTTATCTCATACAGTAGTGCAATGTGCAACGTAGATTACGAGTGGTAAGACAAATTGGTACTGAATTGAAAGCAATCAGGCAGTTCAGTATAGGTGCACAAAAAGGAATCCTTGTAAAATAGTCCAGGCATCCATTTAAAGCCTCAGATTACTACCATGCGTTTGTTTGGGTGTTGTTCATTTTTAGGATCTGATAAGAATCGCTGGTGCTGGGCCTAGAGTAGAGCAGCCATTTGAACAAAGTAGTCCTACTAGTAGTATGTATTTGTCATGTGAACTGAAGATAGAGGCCAGTTGATTTGATAATAATAAGAAAGCTAGACAAGCCTGGCTAGTTGTGTAGTGGCTGAATTAAGACTGTCAGCTATTTGTTTGGCTGATATCATACATACTCATTAGTGGGTGAACCAAAGGGGTTGTACAATAACACACTTTATCAGTGGGATAAGTGTGAATCGCAACAAACAAGCAGGCCGCAAAAGTCACGCAATGAGATGCATACGCCAAATGAGATGCACAAGGAATCGATCTTCTTCAACTAATGTATGTGCAGATTTGACTGATGATAAACTCTCCTGCAAAAACAAACAGAGAGGGATGAGAGCAAGATTATGCGCAGAAATAATGGAGGCGCTGCAGAAACCAAACGGACGGAGGAAGCACTCTGTCGAGCCTTGCGTGCAGAAAAAAGGCGGAAGCTTCAAATCAAACACCCAGAGAAAGAAGCGAAACCGGGAGAGGAAGAAAACAGAAAGAGGAGGCTGTGGGGTACCAACCAGATCGACGGACTCGACCTTTCCTTTTCCTCGAGCTCGGCGGTGACAAGATGGGCGAGCAGGCAGCCATCTAGATCTCGTCGTCGCTGAACCACAGGGACGGAGGAAGGAGTAGCCGCCAGGGGTCTCGGCCAGGACGGCCAGGCGCATGGTCTCGGCGGCAGCCAGGTTCTAGGCGGCTATGACGACGTGGGTGCCGCGTCCCGCGTGCTGCCAACACCCGCGCCATCTCCACGCAGATCCCGCTCGATGCACCTCCCAGCAGAAGCGAATCTAGTGAGTCAAAGCCAAATGGGGGAGAGAGCAGAGAGGAGAGGACCAAGAAAGGAAGAAGGGTGAGGAAAAGTACCTGTGACTATGGCAGTGAGGCCGGCTGCGGAGACCGAGCTCGTTGCCGGGAGCGGGAGGGAGGAGGACGTCAACGTGGGACGCCGGCCAGCCCAATTGGCGTGGGGTTGCCTGCGAATCCCCGCTGTGCACATCGCGAGTCTGGGCATGGGCTCGATCTTGGGTCGGCCTCAACCTCGTCTACAGTGAGCGTCGTCGATGGTGGCGGTCGGGGTGGGGTTGGGGGGCGGCAGATCGAGATCTGAGGGGAGTAGAAGGGGGTGGGGTTGGGGGCGTGGGCGCGGGGCGTGGGTGGGAGGGAGAAGGGGGCAGCGGCGGCTGGAGTGGGAGGGGAGTTAGGGTTTGGGTGGTTGGGCTGCGGATGGGACGAGGGGTGAGAGGTGAGGGGGTGTGGGCCGTTGGATCTGGGAGTATCCGGCGGTCTGTGATGCTTGATCCGCGTGACATGTCCATCACCAATCAGAAGGAAGTATAGGCTTTGGTGATGTTATGACCATGTAAATTGGTCTTAATCGATTAACAATAAGCAAAGAACTACGAGTCAGCCAGATGATTTTGTCTAGAAATCATCTGCCTAGCTAGCCGCCCGATCTGCGCATTGGCTATCATTCGATCACATCAATATGTCACGACAGCACCGAGCATGAAAAAGTTTCAATGCATCACCAATAACATCCCCACGAAGCTCCATTACAGCTCTCAACGGCGTGCTAAGAGCTCCAACGCAGCACCACGGTGCCCGATGAAGCTCCATTGCAGCATCGGAGAGATCAAACGCAGCACCACGACGCCCGGCGGTATGTTCCCTTCTCTTTTATGACAATGTTTACATACGGTTCCCTCAAATAACTAGAGGTAGTTTCATACTAGGTGGGATTTTCGTCGATTCACTACGAAGCGGTCAAATTTTAACTACAGCTGCCTCATAGTTTGTTCAAATGATTCCATATTTCAGACAAGTTTGCATCTTGGAATTACAAACAATGTTGCCAAAGGGATTTTTCATTTTATTTTCACAAAAAATCAATTTTCCATTTTTCGAGTGCCCAAAATGAGTTTTTTTGTGAAGGACCTGCCATATATTTGTCACAAAATTGGACCAACTCAATTTTATAAAATACTAGGCCATATTTAATTCACAATTGACCAAATGGTTGGGTGCCAAAAGCCTTGATCCACCTCCGGTGAAAAAGACAAATTCCCGCCGATTCACTAGGAAGCGGGTTAAATTTGAACTGCAGCTGCCTCATAGTTTGCTCATTATTTTTTCCAAAAATCATTTCTAGGTACATAAGTATCTGTTTAATCAGAGAAACATCAAAAGTTTTCCAAAATTCAACCACTAGCTAGGAACGCTCTAGCTCGCCGTTTTGATCGCATTTTGAAACGGGCATAAAAAATTCAAAAAAATCAAAAAAATGGAAAACCTTTGCATTGTGTCATTATATGTGACCAAGTTTCCAGGAACAATAATAAACTTGTAATACGGAAATTATTTTAAAAAAGTGTTCTCAGAAATGAGCTATCATCCGTGAAGATTCATGGCTTCCAAGCCAAATGATCAATTTTGTGGCTACATTCATGGCATAGTTTGTTCAAATGATCTCATATTGTGCACAAGGGTGCATCTTGGAATGGCAAACAATGTTGCCTAAGGAAGTTTTCATTTTCTTTGCACCAAAAATTCATTTTCCATTTTCCGAGTGCTTGAAATGAGTTTTTTTATGAAGGACCTACCATATATTTGTTGCAAAATTGGACCAAATCAATTTTATAAAATACTAGGACATATTTAATCCACAATTGACAACAATGGTTGGGTGTCAAAAGTTTTGATCCACCTCTGGTGAAAAAGACAAAATTCCATGATTCAATTTGGGCGGGTCAAATTTGAACTGCAGCTGCCTCATAGTTTGCTCTTTATTTTTTCCAAAAATCATTTCTAGGTACATAAGTACCTATTTAATAATAAATACATGTTTTGGTGGCGATACGTCGAGGTTTGGACGGTGGCCGAGGGCCCCAACTCTAGAGCGCGTAAACTCGCATGCCCGCCGTGTGGTCACCGCATGACTGTGGCGTTGCCATGTGTTCTGGGCTGCCTAGGCATGTCTAGTGGGTTGGCACTCCCCAGGTAGGTGCTAGGAAGAAAATCACAACATAAGATTCTCACGAGGAGACCGATCGATGCTCAAACATGAATAAGGAGCCAAGTGTTTGATTAGCGGTACGAAAAATGCACATGGCTAATGGGTGTGCGTTTTGGCTGAGGATGATCAATTACTAAGAAGACCGTCTTCACAAATTTCCAGCTCAAAAGGAGGAGCCTAGGTGGTACTTGCTTTGCAAAGTACCACACTGGACATAAATACGAATGTTGAATCCGGGCTCAAAATAATGAATGGATTGAGCTGGCATTTGGTGGATGATGGTTATTTGGGTAGAGGAAAGCACTGTAGAAAATGGATACCATTTGGACATGCCAAAGTGGTACTTCCTTCACAAAGTGTATTTCTGAACAAAATAGGAAAATGAATATTTTTTAATTATTCTTGAACTACGCAAGGAAGGTTTTTTACATATTTGACGAATATATGACCCAAATAATTTATGAGACTTTTTTGGGAATTTTGGGAATGACAGAAATATAGGTTGCTTCACAACCTAGGGCAAAAACAGCCGCATGGACATGACACATAGGCAAAATTGATGAGGTGGCGCCTAGTCATAGCAACCCACCACAATTTACAAGGTTATGACCATCTATATTGGTCATGATCAGCTAGAAATAAGGCAGCGGACCTGTGCTATCTGCTTTATGACCATTTCGTGTAAGGAAATTACGACCTTTCTGACCAAAATGGCCGTTATAGTTTAGGGTTTGGAGCCCCCCGAACAGCTTTTGACCAATTGGTCTGAAATGGTCGTAGATCTATGACCAATTCTTCCAGGGTCACTGACAGAAGGTCACTAGTTGACATATTTCTTGTAGTGAATTCTCCCACCATGAGGCTGCGGGTCCATCCAATTGATGTGCGGCAAAATGCACCTTCTCAACATCTGTGCAACCTGCGGTGGTCAACTCCCTTCCAATCCTGCGTAGACAGTCATCTGCAACTATTGGCTCGGTGCTACTGGAAAACACCGGCGGCTGCAACCTTAGAAAACGTGCTAAGTTGTCAACTAGTGGTGGTGGCGGTGGTTTGTTGTTGTTGCCTTGGTTCTGGACTAGTACCTACATCAAGGCATTCTGCTGCTGGATCAACTGAGTGAGATCCGGTGGGAAGACAAATTCGGGGTCACATCTCGGAGGCATCTGATGGGTTTAGAGGCGAGAGATTAGAATAGAATGAGGTCTAGTGACGAAGCACTACCCATATGCACATGAGACAAACACATTCATATCACACCAAAATCAATTCAAACAAGGGCATACAATCGATCTAACTATCATTAACAGTGCTCGGACTACTACTATATACATGGGGGAAATACTACTAATAACATGGTGGTCTACTAGAAATTTTGATCGGTGGAAGACTCCACGATATCTGCTCGAGCTTCGTCTTCATAATCATCATCACTACTGTCGGGGTCAGAGTCGGTGTCATCGATGATGATGTAGTCTTCAGAACGAATGTCATCGGGATGGTCGTCATTTCCTCCTGGCGCGGGGTCTCCCATGAATACTCACAGCTTCCTTGTCAGGTCATCATTCTTCTCCACTAGTATTGCGATTTCCTCCTCGTATCGGTCGCGTGTAGACTTGAGTTCCTCTTCTAGTTCCATGTTCCGGGTCATCACCTTCTTAAAATCTATCATGCTTGCGCACATCTTGTTCTCCTGGCAACGAATATGCTGGTTTAACTCCTGGATGAAAGATGCAATGGACATGTCCTTCCTGGTGCTGATCATCTCCCATTGCTCATCTCGGCGCCCACATATCTGGTAGATAGTGTCCTTAAGATCCTTGTGATAAACTTCGCCTATGCGTCTGATGTCTACTACGCAACCTTCTTCTTATAGACGTTGTTGGGCCTCCAAGTGCAGAGGTTTGTAGGACAGTAGCAAATTTCCCTCAAGTGGATGACCTAAGGTTTATCAATCCGTGGGAGGCGTAGGATGAAGATGGTCTCTCTCAAGCAACCCTGCAATCAAATAACAAAAAGTCTCTTGTGTCCCCAACACACCCAATACAATGGTAAATTGTATAGGTGCATTAGTTCGGCAAAGAGATGGTGACACAAGTGCAATATGGATGGTAGATATCGGTTTTTGTAATCTGAAAATATAAAAACAGCAAGGTAACAAGCGATAAAAGTGAGCGTAAACGGTATTGCAATGCGTTGAAACAATGCCTAGGTTTCGTACTTTCACTAGTGCAAGTTCTCTCAACAATAATAACATAATTGGATCACATAACTATCCCTCAACATGCAACAAAGAGTCACTCAAAAGTCACTAATAGTGGTGAACAAACGAAGAGATTATGGTAGGGTATGAAATTCTTTCCAATCAATCCGTTGGGCTATTCCTATAAGTGTCACAAACAGCCCTAGAGTTCACACTAGAATAACACCTTAAGACACAAATCAACCAAAACCCTAATGTCACCTAGATACTCCAATGTCACCTCAAGTATCCGTGGGTATGATTATACGATATGCATCACACAATCTCAGATTCATCTATTCAACCAACACATAGAACCTCAAATATTTCCCCAAAGTTTCTACCAGAGAATCAAGACGAAAATGTGTGCCAACCCCTATGCATAGGTTCATGGGCAGAACCCGCAAGTTGATCACCAAAATATACATCAAGTGAATCACTTGATATACCATTGTCACCACAGATATGCACGGCAAGACATACATCAAGTATTCTCAAATCATTAAAGACTCAATCTGATAAGATTACTTCAAAGGGAAAACCTAATCCATTACAAGAGAGTAGAGGGGGAAAAGCAACATAAGATCCAACTATAATAGCAAAGCTCGCGATACACAAAGATCGTGCCAAATCAAGAACACGAGAGAGAGAGAGAGAGAGAGAGAGAGATAGAGATCAAACACATAGCTACTGGTACATACCCTCAGCCCCGAGGGTGAACTACTCCCTCCTCGTCATGGAGAGCGCCGGGATGATGAAGATGGCCACCGGTGAGGGATCCCCCCTCCGGCAAGGTGCCGGAACAGGGTCCCGATTGGTTTTTGGTGGCTACAGAGGCTTGCGACGGCGGAACTCCCGATCGATTCTGTTCCCCGAAGTTTTTAGGATATATGGGATTATATAGGTGAAAGAAGTACGTCAGGGGATCTACAAGGGGCCCACGAGGGTGGAGGGGGCGCCCTAGGGGGTGTGCACACCCCCTACCTCGAGGCTCCCTCGTTTCTTTCCTGGCGTGCACTCCAAGTCTATCGGGTAGCTTTCCTTCCAAAAATAACTTCTCCAGAAGGTTTCATTCCGTTTCGACTCCGTTTGATATTCCTTTCCTTCGAAACACAGAAATAGGGGAAAAAAACAGGAACTGGCACTAGGCTCTGGGTCAATAGGTTAGTCCCAAAAATAATATAAAAGTGTAAAATAAAGCCCAAAAACATCGAAGATGGATAATATAATATCATGGAACAATCAAAAATTATAGATACGTTGGAGACGTATCAGCATCCCCAAGCTTAATTCCTGCTCGTCCTCGAGTAGGTAAATGATAAAAACAAAATTTTGATGTGGAATGCTACTTGGCATAATTTCAATGTAATTCTTCTTAATTGTGGTATGAATATTCAAATCCGAAAGATTCAAGACAATAGTTTAATATTGACATGAAAATAATAATACTTCAAGCATACTAACAAAGCAATTATGTCTTCTCAAAATAACATGGCCAAAGAAAGTTATCCCTACAAAATCATATAGTCTGGCTATGCTCTATCTTCATCACATAAAATATTTAAATCATGCACAACCCCGATGACAAGATAAGCAATTGTTTCATACTTTTGATGTTCTCAAACTTTTTCAATCTTCACGCAATACATGAGCGTGAGCCATGGACATAGCACTATAGGTGGAATAGAATGGTGGTTGTGGAGAAGACAAAAAGGAGAAGATGGTCTCACATCAACTAGGCGTATCAACGGGCTATGGAGATGCCCATCAACAGATATAAATGTGAGTGAGTAGGGATTGCCATGCAACGGATGCACTAGAGCTATAAGTATATGAAAGCTCAACAAAAGAAACTAAGTGGGTGTGCATCCAACTCGCTTGCTCACGAAGACCTAGGGCATTTTGAGGAAGCCCATCATTGGGATATACAAGCCAAGTTCTATAATGTAAAATTCCCACTAGTATATGAAAGTGACAACATAGGAGACTCTCTATCATGAAGATCATGGTGCTACTTGCACAAGTGTGGTAAAAGGATAGTAACATTGTCCCTTCTCTCTTTTTCTCTCATTTTTTTATTTGGGCCTTTCTCTTTTTTTATGGCCTCTTTTTTCTCTTTTTTTTATTTTTCGTCTGGAGTCTCATCCCGACTTGTGGGGGAATCATAGTCTCCATCATCCTTTCCTCGCTGGGACAATGCTCTAATAATGATGAACATCACACTTTTATTTACTTACAACTCAAAAATTACAACTCGATACTTAGAACAAAATATGACTCTATATGAATGCCTCCGGCGGTGTACCGGGATGTGCATTGAATCAACAGTGACATGTATGAAAGAATTATGAACGGTGGCTTTGCCACAAATACAATGTCAACTACATGATCATGCAAAGCAATATTACAATGATGGAGCGTGTCATAGTAAACGGAACGGTGGTAAGCTGCATGTCAATATATCTCGGAATGGCTATGGAAATGCCATGATAGGTAGGTATGGTGGCTGTTTTGAGGAAGCTATATGGTGGGTGGATGATACCGGCTAAAAGTGTGTGGTATTAGAGAGGCTAGCAATGGTGGAAGGAAGAAGAGTGTGTATAATCCATGGACTCAACATTAGTCATAAAGAACTCATACACTTATTGCAAAAATCTACAAGTTATCAAAGCAAAGTATTACGCGCATGCTCCTAGCGGGATAGGTTGGTAGGAAAAGACCATCGCTCGTCCCCGAACGCCACTCATAAGGAAGACAATCAATAAATAAATCATGCTCCGACTTCATCACATAACGGTTCACCATACGTGCATGCTACGGGAATCACAAACTTTAACGCAAGTACCTCTCAATTCACAACTACTCAACTAGCATGACTCTAATATAACCATCTTTATATCTGAAAACAATTATCAAGCATCAAACTTCTCATAGTATTCAACACACGCATAAGAATTTTTTACTAATCTTGAATACCTAGCATATTATGATTAATTAAACAAATTACCTTGCTATTTAAGACTATCAAAATAATCTAAGTGAAGCATGAGAGATCAATAGCTTCTATAAAACAAATCCACCACCATGCTCTAAAAGATATAAGTGAAGCACTAGAGCAAACGACAAACTACTCCGAAAGATATAAGTGAAGATCAATGAGCAGTCGAATAATTATGCAACTATGCGAAGATTCTCTAACATTTAAGAATTTCAGAACTTAGTATTTTATTCAAACAGCAAGCAAAGCAAAAGAAAACAAAATGACGCTCCAAGAAAAACACATATCATGTGGTGAATAAAAATATAGCTCCAAGTAAAGTTACCGATGAATGAAGACGAAAGAGGGGATGCCTTCCGGGGCATCCCCAAGCTTAGGATCTTGGTTGTCCTTGAATATTACCTTGGGGTGCCTTGGGCATCCCCAAGCTTAGGCTCTTTCCACTCCTTATTCCATAGTCCATCGAATCTTTACCCAAAACTTGAAAACTTCACAACACAAAACTTAACAGAAAATCTCGTGAGCTACGTTAGCGAAAGAAAACAAAACACCACTTCATGGTACTGTAATTAACTCATTATTTATTTACATTGGCGTTAAAACTACTGTATTCCAACTTATCTATGGTTTATAAACTATTTTTCTAGCCATAGATTCATCAAAATAAGCAAACAACACACGAAAAACAGAATCTGTAAAAAACAGAACAGTCTGTAGTAATCTGTAACTAACGCAAACTTCTGGAACTCCAAAAATTCTAAAATAAATATATGGGCCTGAGGAATTTGTCTAGTAATCATGAACAAAAAGAATCAACTAAATAGAACTCTCCAGTAAAAAGTTTTAGCTAATCTCATGAGCGCTAAAGTTTCTGTTTTTTACAGCAAGATCATAAAGACTTCACCCAAGTCTTCCCAAAGGTTCTACTTGGCACAAACACTAATTAAAACACAAAACTAAACAGAAACTAGATGGATTATTTATTCCTAAACAGAACCAAAAATCAAGAAACTAAAATAAAAATTGGGTTGCTTCCCAACAAGTGCTAACGTTTAACGCCCCTAGCTAGGCATGATGATTTCAATGATGCTCACATAAAATAAAAGAATTGAAACATAAAGAGACCATCATGAAGAATATGACTAGCACATTTAAGTCTAACCCACTTCCTATGCATAGGGATTTTGTGAGCAAACAACTTATGGGAACAAGAATCAACTTGCATAGGAAGGTAAAACAAGCATAACTTCAAAACTTTAAGCACATAGAGAGGAAACTTGATATTGTTGCAATTCCTACAAGCATATGTTCCTCCCTCATAATAATTTTCAGTAGCATCATGAATGAATTCAACAATATAACCAGCACTTAAAGCATTCTTTTCATGATCTACTTGTATAGAAATTTTGCTACTCCCCACATAAGCAAAATTCTTCTCATCAATAGTAGTGGGAGCAAACTCAACAAAATAACTATCATGTGATTGAAAATTAAGATCAAGATGACAAGTTTCATGGTTATCATTATTCTTTATAGCATATGTGTCATCACAATAATCATCATAGATAGGAGACATGCTTTCATCATAATAAATTTGCTCATCAAAGCTTGGGGGACAAAAAATATCATCTTCATCAAACATAGCTTCCCCAAGCTTGTGGCTTTGCATATCATTAGCATTATGGATATTCAAGGAATTCATACTAACAACATTGCAATCATGCTCATCATACAAAGATTTAATACCAAACATTTTAATGCATTCTTCTTCTAGCACTTTGGCACAATTTTCCTTTCCATCATACTCACGAAAGATATTAAAAAGACGGAGCGTATGAGACAAACTCAATTCCATTTTTTGTAGTTTTCTTTTATAAACTAAACTAGTGCTAAAACAAGAAACAAAAAGATTTGATTGTAAGATCTAAAATATACCTTCAAGCACTCACCTCCCCGGCAACGGTGCCAGAAACTGCTTGATGTCTACTACACAACCTTCTTCTTGTAGACGTTGTTGGGCCTCCAAGTGCAGAGGTTTGTAGGACAGTAGCAAATTTCCCTCAAGTGGATGACCTAAGGTTTATCAATCCATGGGAGGCTTAGGACGAAGATGGTCTCTCTCAAGCAACCCTGCAACCAAATAACAAAAATTCTCTTGTGTCCCCAACACACCCAGTACAATGGTAAATTGTATAGGTGCACTAGTTCGGTGAAGAGATGGTGACACAAGTGCAATACAGATGGTAGATATAGGTTTTTGTAATCTTTAAATATAAAAACAGCAAGGTAACAAGCGATAAAAGTGAGCGTAAACGGTATTGCAATGCGTTGAAACAAGACCTAGGGTTCATACTTTCACTAGTGCAAGTTCTCTCAACAATAATAACACAATTGGATCAAATAACTATCCCTCAACATGCAACAAAGAGTCACTCCAAAGTCACTAATAGTGGAGAACAAACGAAGAGATTATGGTAGGGTACGAAACCACCTCTAAGTTATTCTTTCCAATCAATTCGTTGGGCTATTCCTATAAGTGTCACAAACAGCCCTAGAGTTCGTACTAGAATAACACCTTAAGACACAAATCAACCAAAACCCTAATGTCACCTAGATACTCCAATGTCACCTCAAGTATCCGTGGGTATGATTATATGATATGCATCACACAATCTCAGATTCATCTATTGAACCAACACATAGAACCCCAAAGAGTGCCCCAAAGTTTCTACCAGAGAATCAAGACGAAAATGTGTGCCGACCACTATGCATAGGTTCATGGGCGGAACCCGCAAGTTGATCACCAAAACATACATCAAGTGAATCACGTGATATCCCATTGTCACCACAGATACGCACGGCAAGACATACATCAAGTGTTCTCAAATAATTAAAGACTCAATCCGATAAGATTACTTCAAAGGGAAAACTCAATCCATTACAAGAGAGTAGATGGGGAGAAGCAACATAAGATCCAACTATAATCGCAAAGCTCGTGATACATCAAGATCGTGCCAAATCAAGAACATGGGAAAGAGAGAGATCAAACACATAGCTACTGGTACATACCCTTAGCCCCGAGGGTGAACTAATCCCTCCTCATCATGGAGGGCGCCGGGATGATGAATATGGCCACCGTCGAGGGATCCCCCCTCTGGCAGGGTGCCGGAACAGGGTCCCGATTGGTTTTGGTGGCTATAGAGGCTTGCAGCGGCGGAACTCCCGATCTATTCTGTTCCCCGGAGTTTTTAGGGTACAAGGGATTATATAGGTGAAAGAAGTACGTCAAGGGAGCCACGAGGGTGGAGGGCGTGCCCTAGGGGGGTGGGTACGCCTCCTACCTCGTGGCTCCCTAGTTTCTTTCCTGACGTGCACTCCAAGTCTATCGGGTAGCTTTCCTTCCAAAAATAACTTCTCCAGAAGGTTTCATTCCGTTTCACGACTCCGTTTGAAATTTTTTTTTTGAAACACTGAAACAAGGGAAAAAACAGGAACTGGCACTAGGCTCTGGGTCAATAGGTTAGTCCCAAAAATAATATAAAAGTGTAAAATAAAGCCCAAAAACATCCAAGATGGATAATATAATAGCATGGAACAATCAAAAATTATAGATATGTTGGAGACGTATCAGTGTCCCATGGCGATGTGGTCTGCCATGATCTTACCTAAAATCCAGGTGGGTGCATCAAACGAAAACTCTATGGGCTCAGTAACTGGCGTGAATGTCCTTCCTGGAACTTGAACTCGAGTCATCCAACGCTCCTCTTCTGGTAAAGTGGCGGTGTAGGTCCCGGTGAAACTTGGTATTCCTATGTTCAGGTACCTAGTGACTTTCTTCAAGTGTCGTCCAGAAGGTATGTCTTCATCCGGTTGTGCAAACTTGTTTCTTGAGTCCGCCATCCTAGAGGGTGGAAAAATGGAGAGGAGTCAGAAATGAGTAGAGAAGAGTGACCTATGGCTCATCTTAGTGGTCGTGTCCTACAATCAGCGTGTGCTCTGATACCATCTTGTAGCGATCCAACCTCAAACGGTCGAATCTCTCTGTATAAGTGTCATCCCTGGATCGTTAATGCTGACAAACACAGTACTTGAAGGATTTATAACAGAGTTCAATCACACACTTATTACATCGAGTGTCTCAAAAGAGAACTTATTACAACAAATATGGCTTAAGGACATCTAAATAAGATAACAGCAGAAGGCTTGGAAGATAAAGTGAGTCCATCAACTCTAACGGCATAGCTGAGTGCATGACAAACGACCTAGCGCACCTTACTCTTTGTCTGAAAAGTCTGCAACATGATATGTTGCAGCCCGAAACGGGTCAGCACATGGAATATGCTGGCAAGATAAGACAGTAGAGAAATGAACAAGTAAAAGCTATCACTACATGCATATGAGGCTGGTGGAGGCTCTACGGTTATATTGTTTTGCGAAAAGCCAATTTTTCCCTACATCAAAGGAACATATTTTATTTAACTATTATGGTAGTTGCTAAACATTGAGAAGGTTCCTCCAACTCAATCCAAATTAAGCAGTATTAACAACCCAACAAATTAATTAGAGTGATTAGATCAACATGATAATCCAAGAACCAGATACTCAAGATGTCCATAACCGGGGACATGGCTAACCATGATTAGTTTGTACACTCTGCAGAGGTTTGCGCACTTTTCCGCACAAGACTCGATCTCCTCCGTTGGATTTGTTGCACTACATAATGTTTGAGAAATGGATGACCGAGACACAGTCTTTCAGAAACATTAACTCTTTACTTTGGGTGGACAGTTACACCTACTTTCCCCTACATCTGCTAGCCCACCACGGAAAGAGGTCATGCAACATACTCAACTATGCTAGAGACCATAATAGCTTGTGGTTGCACACTGAAGTTTCTAGCATGAATAATCTTATGATCCCTTTGAGCCTGGGTGGCGAACCATAGGATGATCACACGGGTACTCCGGGATATTCTAGGACAACACTGGATTCCCCAGGTGCCCGCAACCAATCCACCCAGATGTGTATTTAAGAAGCCACCTTAAGTTAACCATTAGTTTAACAATCTCACATCTGTCATGGATACACTCAAACCCAATCCACATCTACGAGCATAGCATGGTAACATAAGCATAACGTAGAAGTAACTCCCAAGGGTTTGATAATAAAAGGGCAATATGTTCACCTCATCAACTACTTCCCAATACCCACATGTTAAATCAGATCCTACTCATGCAATGTGTGAGGGTTGAACTAATGCATAAAAACTGGGTAATAAAGGGTACGATAATTGTGTTACTTGCCTTGCTGACGGTCCACAAACCCTAGAGACTCATAGTAGCACGCTTTGCACTCCGGAAATTCTACCGCAAACAAACAATAGCATACATAAGCATTCAAGCAAATATGCACAGGTAAAACTCAAATAAGAAGATCCAATCTGAAAGTACAACTTAAGAGATTCGATTTGCAAAAAGAAACAGTCGAATTGGAGCTACGGAACTCAAACTACGGTCAAAAGAACTTCGAATTCAAATCTGCTTGAAACCAAATATTAAATTGCCAAAACCTTGTTCAAGTTGATTAAATACAAAGAGGGGCTCGAGACGAAGATTTTGGCGTTGGTTTCACTGGATTTGGACAAATGGTTTAGAAACGGCGAGGGTTTGAAGATCAGGGGCTAATTTGCGATAAAAGTAATCGCCGATAGGTCCCTGGCAGAAAAAGAAAATAAAAAGAAAAATCTATCGGACGAACGTCCGCTAACAGAGTCGAATAAACGAAAACATTTGTTAAGAGCGAACTAACGAGCGAACGCTCGCTAAATAACATAACGGAAGAAAAACCGAACCGAACGGATCTAAATAATAATAAAAACCAAACTAGGGTTTTTAAGAAAACCGGCGGTTTTTACCTAAAAACCAAAAAAACGGCGGCCGATCCGACGAGGTCAACAGCGGGATTCCGGCTGGCGGGGCGGTTCCGGTGACTCCGGCGGGCGGCGGGGCTGCGCGGGGCGAGGCGAGGCGCAGTAAAGTGGGTGCAAGGCCGGGTGCTGGGCAAGAAGCGGCGGTGGTCGGTGGCAGAATGAAGCGCTGCTGCAACTTGCGGGGCGGGGCGGGGTGGCGGCGGTGGCTATTTAAAGAGGTTGAGGGGGCGAGGTGGCTTGGGAGGGGTCAAGGCGACGGGGGTCCGTGGCGCGAAAGCGGGCTCCACGGGGTCGTGGACTGACGATTTGGGCCGGGCTGGCTTCGGTCCAGTCGATCCGAAACTTTTTTTTAAATAATTGCA
The DNA here is from genome assembly GCA_021605145.1 of Aegilops bicornis. Lineage (NCBI taxonomy): Eukaryota > Viridiplantae > Streptophyta > Magnoliopsida > Poales > Poaceae > Aegilops > Aegilops bicornis. Next base: position 560,929,206 of record CM038673.1, on the reverse strand, counting down.
CCGAAAGAAAAATCCTAAATAAATGTAAAAAAATGTAAAAATGCCAAAAACAATTTTCACCATTTAAATAAAATATGTAGAACAAAGTGATCATTTTCTTGGCCTAAAATGCAATTTTGAAAGGGAAACTTTGTTTTTGCCACTCTAGTTTTTGACCACTTTGCTTATGCCACTATAGAATTTGACATTTCACTTTTGCCACTCTTAGTTTTTGACAATACATCACAATTGCCATTCCGTGGCAAAAGCAATAATTTTCAAGTGGCAATTGTGATACATTGTCAAAATCTAAGAGTGGCAAAACTGAATGAAAAATTATTGATTTTGCCACAAAATGGCATTTGTGATGTATTGTCAAAACTAAGAGTGGCAAAAGTGATATGTCAAATTCTAGAGTGGCATAAGCAAAGTGGGCAAAAACTAGAGTGGCAAAAACAAAGTTTTCCCATTTTGAAAAATGCATATTTTTTTCTAATTCCAATAAAATAGCAATAAAATCCAAATAAAATTATTATTTGATTTTAATATTTTTCCTCCGATATTTCCTTTATTTTGGAGAAGTCATATTATCTCCTCTCATTTATTTTTGTATTGAAATATTTCGGAGAGAAAAATAATAAAAACCAAAATGATCCTCATTTCAATATTTGAGAAATTTCAAATATGAAAATAATAAAACCCCCAACTCTCTCCGTGGGTCCTTGAGTTGCTTAGGATTTTTAGGATCCAAACCAAAATGCAAATAAAATATGATATGCATATAATGACCTATGTATAAGATGACAAATTGAAAAATTTGGGATGTGACAATATGGCTTTGATTTGCAAATAGCTGGGACCCAACGCAATGCTGGACCAGTGTGCGCATGTCCGTGTGGGCTGTGGGCCAGAAGAACCCTGCTCGGAAGGCCTTACTTACCAGGGCCCGAGCTGCTACGTGGTGGCCGGCCATGCCGGCGTGTATCTCAGCGAGAAGCAATTGCCCCTCCTCTTCAGGGATGCACCTCTGAAGGACCCCCGTAGTGCTCTTTTTATAAAGCTCGCCCTCATGGATCTTGTACGGTTTAGAGCACTAGACTATGCGTCGCACCTTTGTCTAATCATCGGGGAGTTCTTGTCGCGGGAGGTAGGCAAGCAAGGGCTCTGTCCATGGGGCGATTATGGCCATGATCTCGTGGGCCGAGAGTGTTTCTTCGAGGGCAGAGCCCCCAATGATATAGTCATCGGGCTTGCTTTCTGGGGGGACGATCTGGGTGGACTCATTGGTTGTGGTGCCACTGTCCCCGCCCTGCCATACCATGGATGGCTTGAAGAGCCTTTCTAGAAAGGTGTTTTTGGGGACTGGGTCACGCTTGGCGCCTGATGACCCACAAGTATATGGGATCAATTGTAGCTCTTTTCGATAACTAAGAGTGTCGAAGCCAACGAGGAGCAGAAGGAAATGTCAAGTGGTTTTCAGCAAGGTTATGTCTGCAAGTGCTGAAATTGTAAGTAACATAATAGTTTGATAGCAAGATAATTTGTAACGAGCAAGTAATGATAATAGTAGCAAAAGTGCAGCAAGGTAGCCCAATCGTTTTGAGGCAAAGGACAGGCCAAAACGGTTTTTATAATAAGCAAAGCGTTCTTGAGGGTACACGGGAATTTCATCTAGTCACTTTCATCATGTTGGTTCCATTCGTGTTCGCTACTTTGATAATTTGATATGTGGGTGGACCGGCGCTTAGGTGTTGTTCTTACTTGAACAAACCTCCTACTTATGATTAACCCTCTCGCAATCATCCGCAACTACGAAAAAAGTATTAAGAATAAATTCTAACCATAGCATTAAACTTTTGGATCAAATCGGTCCCTTACCGAATAGCGCATAAACTAGGGTTTAAGCTTATGTCACTCTCTCAACCCATCATCTAATAACAACTCCATAATGCATTCCCTTAGTTCCAAATATGGTGAAGTGTCATGTTGTGACGCTCGGATAATTAAGCTACCGTAACCCCCTCCTAATGATGCCACGTCACCTCGGTTACTATTGATAAACTCGCGTTGATTCGAAACGATTCAAATTCAAATTCAAAAGCAAGGAAAACAACAAAAGTTTTCGAATGTTAAAACTAAAATGTTCGGGTTGTGAAAAATATTGCATAGGTATTTATGGTGAAGAACCCATATTTAAATAAAAAAATTAAATGCATGATAGTAGATAAAACCGCGACAAAACCATTATTTAAATGCTTTTAAATATTAAACAAATATTTAGAGTATTCCAAATAAGTTGTGCTCCCAGGCGCGTGATACGCTGTCGAGAAGCCTCCTCGTCATCGTCTCCTTCGTCTTCGTTGCTGGATCGAGGCCAACACGCCGCATCGCTGTCGCTGCGTCAGTCGTCTTCAACCTCGGTGCCGCGCCGTCCGCCGCCATCGATCTACGTCACCTCGTCCACCCTGGCCTCCCCGAGCACGCTACCGACCTCCACTGTGAGCCCCTCCTCCGATTCTCGGCCCTTACTCCGTGGATCCGTCGCCATATGCCGCACCCCCATCGCCATGGCCGGACCTCACTCTTGCCGCAGCCGAGCTCCTGTGCGCGTCCGCCCCGTGCTCGCCGCCGCCTACTGCCCTCGCCGCACCCTCGCTTGGCCTCGCCCCTGCCCCCCTGCCACAGCTGCCCCGCTCCGCATCGCCGCTACACACCCATGACCTCAGCCTGCACGCCCGCCACCCTTGGCGCTGCGCCCTGGCCACTCAGCTCGCCTCGGCCCGCCGTCCCCCTCCCCGCGATGCCTCCTCCCCCCTTTCGGCGCTCGCCTCCGGCCGCCATGCCGTGGTGCTGGTCGCCGCTGCCGGCCGCACCGTCGTCGTCGCCTTGTTCCCGTTCGGGCGAGTCCGCCCCCCGCTTCGCCCAACGCCCGCTAAGGATGGCTGGGCCAATGCCAAAGGGGCCCCACCAGCCCCTTTTCCTATAGAACAAATGTGTAAAAAAATCTAAAAATAATTAATTAATTAACTTAATTAAAATGGTTTAAATAAACTAATTATTTAGTAAGCCTAACTAATCTGTAATTAGTTAGATGTCTCAATGGCAGGAGGGCCCCACCCCCTGTTGACCAGTCAAACCTTGACTGATCAACTGGGTCCCCCTGGGTACACTTCTGTGTACCCTGTGCTGGGTGCGCATAGCATTTTTCCAATTATTTTCGAATTAATAATAATTTAAGAATATCATTAAAATTTGAAAATTCATATAAAATGAACCGTAGCTCGAATGAAAATACTTTGTACATGAAAGTTGCTCAGAACGACAAGACAGATTCGAATACGCAGTCCGTTCATCCGCCACACACCCCTAGAATAGCAAACTCGCAACTTTCCCCTCTGGTTCATTTGTCCGAAAGAGAGAAACACCGGGAATACTTTCTCGGATGTTTCCCCCCTTCGCCGGTATCACCTATCCCTGCGTTAGGTCACCCCTGGCACCGCGTATTACCTTGTTATGTTTTGTGATGCTTTGCTTGCTCCGTATTTATTGTTTCTTCCCCCTCTTCTCTCCGGTAGACTACGAGACTGACGCCGCTGCTGGTGCCCGATCGACTAGGTTGTTGACGACCCCTCCTTGCCAGAGCAACCAGGCAAGCCCCCCCCCTTGATCACCAGATATCGCCTATTCCTTCTCTATACTACTTGCATTAGAGTAGTGTAGCAGTTTACTGCTTTCGGTTAATCCTATTCTGATGCATAGCCTGTCATTGTTGCTACAGTTGTTACCCTTACCTGCTATCCTACTGCTTAGTATAGGATGCTAGTGTTCCATCAGTGGCCCTACACTCTTGTCCGTCTGCCATGCTATACTACTGGGCCGTGATCACTCGGGAGGTGATCACGGGCATATGCTATATACTTTATACTGTTACATTACTTATGATACTGTTCGGAGATGGGGGCTGAAGGGGCAGGTGGCTCCATCCCGGTAGAGGTGCGCCTGGGTTCTCGACGGCCCCCGACTGTTACTTTGAGGCGGAGCAACAGGGCAGGTTGAGACCACCGAGGAGAGAGGTGGGCCTGGCCCTGGTCGGTGTCCGCGGTTACTTCAAAATAACACGCTTAACGAGTTCTTGGTATTTGATCTGAGTCTGGCCATTTGGTCTATACGCACTAACCAACTACGCGGGAACAGTTATGGGCACTCGACGTCGTGGTATCAGCCGAAGCCTTCGTGACGTCAGCGACTGAGCGGCGCGCGCCGGATTGGACTGGAACGCCTGCTAGGCTAGGTCTGCTTCCGGCCGCCCTCGCAACATGCAGGTGTGCAATGGGCGATGGGCCCAGACCCCCGCGCCATAGGATTTAGACCGTCGTGCTGACCTCTCTATTGTGCCTAGGTAGGGCTGCGACGTGTTGATCTTCCGAGGCCGGGCATGACCCAGAAAAGTGTGTCCGGCCAAATGGGATCAATCATGTTTGGTTATGTGGTGCACCCATGCAGGGAAGTTTATCTATTCGAATAGCCGTGATCTACGGTAATAGGGCGACTTGGAGTTGTACCTTGACCTTATGACAACTAGAACGGGATACTTAATAAAACACAACCTTCCAAGTGTCAGATACAACCCGGCGATCGCTCATTGCCGGGTAGGATTATGATATACGATGCTACTTGGTGAACTTACCATCTACTCTCTTCTACATGCTGCAAGATGGAGGTGGCACAGGCGTAGTCTCCAGGTGATTAGCTATCCCCCTCTTATTCTGGCATTCTCCAGTTTAGTCCACCGATATGGCCCTTTACACATATACCCATGCACATGTAGTGTAGCTCCTAGCTTGCGATTACTTTGGATGAGTACTCACGGTTGCTTTTCTCCCTCTTTTCCCCCTTTCCTTTCCTCTCGATTGTCGCAACCAGATGCTGGTGTTGGAAATATGCCCTAGAGGCAATAATAAAATGGTTTTTATTATATTTCTTTGTTCATGATAATTGTCTATTATTCATGCTATAATTATGTTATTAGGAAATCGTAATACATGTGTGAATACATAGACCACAACATGTCCCTAGTGAGCCTCTAGTTGACTAGCTCGTTGATCAACAGATAGTCATGGTTTCACAGCTATGGACAATCGATGTCATTGATAACGGGATCACATCATTAGGAGAATGATGTGATGGACAAGACCCAATCCTAAGCATAGCACAAAGATCGTGTAGTTCGTTTGCTAGAGCTTTTCCAAATGTCAAGTATCATTTCCTTAGACCATGAGATTGTACAACTCCCGGGTACCGTATGAGTGCTTTGGGTGTGCCAAACGTCACAACGTAACTGGGTGGCTATAAAGGTGCACTACGGGTATCTCCGAAAGTGTCTGTTGGGTTGGCATGAATCGAGACTGGGATTTGTCACTCCGTATGACGGAGAGGTATCTCTGGGCCCACTCGATAATGCATCATCATAATGAGCTCAATGTGACCAATTGGTTGATCACGGGATCATGCATTATGGTACGAGTAAGTGACTTGCCGGTAACGAGATTGAACGAGGTATTGGGATACCGACGATCGAGTCTCGGCCAAGTAACGTACCGATTGACAAAGGGAATTGTATACGGGATTGATTGAATCCTCGACATCATGGTTCATCCGATGAGATCATCGAGGAGCATGTGGGAGCCAACATGGGTATCCAGATCCCGTTGTTGGTTATTGGGCGGAGAGTCGTCTCGGTCATGTCTGCGTGTCTCCCGAACCCGTAGGGTCTACACACTTAATGTTCGGTGACGCTAGGGTTGTAGAGATACTAGTATGCGGTAACCCGAAAGTTTTTCGGAGTCCCGGATGAGATCCCGGACGTCATGAGGAGTTCCGAAATGGTCCAGAGGTGAAGAATTATATATAGGAAGTCAGTTTTCGGCCATCGCGAAAGTTTCAGGGGTCATCGGTATTGTCGCGGGACCACCGGAAGGGTCCCGGGGGTCCACCGGGTGGGACCACCTATCCCGGAGGTCCCCATGGGCTGAAGTGGGGAAGGGAACCAGCCCCTGGTGGGCTGGTGCGCCCCCTTGGGCCTCCCCTGCGCCTAGGGTTGGAAACCCTAGGGGGGGCGCCCCACTTGGCTTGGGGGGCAAGCCACCCCCTTGGCCGCCGCCCCCCCTTGGAGATGGGATCTCCTAGGGCCGGCGCCCCCCCAGGGGGCCTATATATAGTGGGGGGGAGGGAGGGCAGCCGCACCCTAGCCCCTGGCGCCTCCCTCTCCCTCCTGCAACACCTCTCCCTCTCGTAGTGCTTGGCGAAGCCCTGCCGAGATCGCCGCTGTTTCCACCACCACGCCGTCGTGCTGCTGGATCTCCATCAACCTCTCCTTCCCCCTTGCTGGATCAAGAAGGAGGAGACGTCTTCCCAACCGTACGTGTGTTGACGCGGAGGTTACATTAGCTCGGGCGCTCGGTCATCGGGTGATTTGGATCACGACGAGTACGACTCCATCAACCCCGTTCTCTTGAACGCTTCCGCTCGCAATCTACAAGGGTATGTAGATGCACTCCTTCTCCCCTCGTTGCTAGATGACTCCATAGATTGATCTTGGTGATGCGTAGAAAGTTTTCAAATTCTGCTACGATCCCCAACAGTGGCATCATGAGCTAGGTCTATGCGTAGTTACTAAGCACGAGTAGAACACAAACCAGTTGTGGGCGTAGATGTTGTCAATTTTCTTGCCACTACTAGTCTTATCTTGCTTGGCGGCATCATGGGATGAAGCGGCCGGACCGACCTTACACGACGCTTATGTGAGACAGGTTCCAGCGACCGACATGCACTAGTTGCATAAGGTGGCTAGCGGGTGTCTGTCTCTCCCACTTTAGTTGGAGCGGATTCGATGAAAAGGGTCCTTATGAAGGGTAAATAGAAATTGGCATATCACGTTGTGGTTTTACGTAGGTAAGAAACGTTCTTGCTAGAAACCTATAATAGCCACGTAAAAACATGCAACAACAATTAGAGGACGTCTAACTTGTTTTTGCAGCAAGTAATTTGTGATGTGATATGGCCAAAGGATGTGATGAATGATATATGTGATGTATGAGATGATCATGTTCTTGTAATAGGAATCATGACTTGCATGTCGATGAGTATGACAACTGGCAGGAGCCATAGGAGTTGTCTTTATTTTTTGTATGACCTGTGTGTCATTGAATAACGCCATGTAAATTACTTTACTTTACTGCTAAACACGTTAGCCATAGAAGTAGAAGTAATCATTGGCATGACAACTTCATGAAGACACGATGATGGAGATCATGATGATGGAGATCATGGTGTCATGCCGGTGACAAAGATGATCATGGCGCCTCGAGGATGGAGATCAAAGGAGCAATATGATATTGGCCATATCATGTCACCATTTGATTGCATGTGATGTTTATCATGTTTTACATTTTATTTGCTTAGAACGACAGTAGCTTAGATAAGATGATCCCTCGAAATAGTTTCAAGAAAGTGTTCCACCTAACTGTGCACCGTTGCGAAGGTTCGTTGTTTCGAAGCACCACGTGATGATCGGGTGTGATAGATTCTAACATTCGGATACAACGGGTGTAAGCCAGATTTACACACGCAATACACTTAGGTTGACTTGACGAGCCTAGCATGTACAGACATGGCCTCGGAACACGGAAGACGGAAAGGTCGAGCATGAGTCATATAGAAGATACGATCAACATGAAGATGTTCACCGACGTTGACTAGTCCGTCTCACGTGATGATCGGACACGGCCTAGTTGACTCGGATCATGTTTCACTTAGATGACTAGAGGGATGTCTGTCTGAGTGGGAGTTCATTGAATAATTTGATTAGATGAACTTAATTATCATGAACTTAGTATAAAATATTTACAATATGTCTTGTAGATCAAATGGCCCACGCTAATGTTGCCCTCAACTTCAACGCGTTCCTAGAGAAAACCAAGCTGAAAGATGATGGCAGCAACTATACGGAATGGGTCCGGAACCTGAGGATCATCCTCATAGTTGCCAAGAAAGATTATGTCCTAGAAGCACCGTTAGGTGAAGCACCCATCCCAGAGAACCAAGACGTTATGAATGCTTGGAAGTCTCGTGCTGATGATTACTCCCTCGTTCAGTGCGGCATGCTTTATAGCTGAGAACCGGGGCTCCAAAAGCGTTTTGAGCAACACGGAGCATATGAGATGTTCGAAGAGCTGAAAATGGTTTTCCAAGATCATGCCCGGGTCGAGAGATATGAAGTCTCTGACAAGTTCTTCAGTTATAAGATGGAGGAAAATAGTTCACAAGGAGCACATACTCAAAATGTCTGGGTTGCACAACTGCTTGACTCAGCTGGGAGTTAATCTCCCGGATGACGCGGTCATTGACAGGATCCTTCAGTCGCTTCCACCGAGCTACAAGAGCTTTCTGATGAACTTCAATATGAAGGGGATGGAAAAGACCATTCCCGAGGTATATTCAATGCTCAAATCAGCGGAGGTGGAGATCAAAAAGGAACATCAAGTGTTGATGGTGAATAAAACCACTAAGTTTAAGAAAGGCAAGGGTAAGAAGAACTTCTAGAAGGACGGCAAGGGAGTTGCCGCGCCCGGTAAGCCGATTCTTGCGGAAGAAGCCATAGAATGGACCCAAGCCTGAGACTGAGTGCTTTTATTGCAAGGGAAGTGGTCACTGGAAGCGGAACTGCCCCAAATACTTAGCGGACAAGAAGGCCGGCAACAATAAAGGTATATGTGATATACATGTAATTGATGTGTACCTTACCAAGACTCGTAGTAGCTCACAGGTATTTGATACCGGTGCGGTTGCTCATATTTGTAACTCAAAGCAGGAGCTGCGGAATAAGCGGAGGCTCGCGAAGGACGAGGTGACGATGCGTGTCGGGAATGGTTCCAAGGTCGATGTGATCGCCGTCGGCATGCTGCCTCTACATTTACCTACGGGATTAGTTTTAAACCTCAATAATTGTTATTTAGTGCCAGCTTTGAGCATGAACATTGTATCAGGATCTCGTTTAATTCGAGATTGCTACTCAATAAAATCTGAGAATAATGGTTGTTCTATTTATATGAGAGATATGTTTTATGGTCATGCCCCGCTGGTGAATGGTTTATTCTTAATGAATCTCGAGCGTAATGTTACACATATTCATAGTGTGAATACCAGAAGATGTAAAGTTGATAACGATAGTCCCACATACTTGTGGCACTGCCGCCTTGGTCACATAGGTGTCAAACGCATGAAGAAGCTCCATGCAGATGGACTTTTGGAGTCTCTTGATTACGAATCATTTGACACGTGTGAACCATGCCTCATGGGTAAGATGACCAAGACTCCGTTCTCCGGAACAATGGAGCGAGCAACCAACTTATTGGAAATCATACATACTGATGTGTGCGGTCCAATGAGTGTTGAGGCTCGCGGTGGCTATTGTTGTGTTCTCACTCTCACTGATGACTTGAGTAGATATGGGTATGTCTACTTAATGAAACACAAGTCTGAGACCTTTGAAAAGTTCAAGGAATTTCAGAGTGAGGTTGAGAATCAACATGACAGGAAAATAAAGTTCTTACGATCAGATCGTGGAGGAATATTTGAGTCACGAATTTGGCACACACTTAAGGAAATGTGGAATCATTTCACAACTCACGCCGCCTGGAACACCTCAGAGAAATGGTGTGTCCGAACGTCCTAATCGCACTCTATTAGATATGGTGCGATCTATGATGTCTATTACCGATCTACCGCTCTCATTTTGGGCTATGCTTTAGAGACTGCCGCATTCACTTTAAATAGGGCTCCGTCGAAATCTGTTGAGACGACACCGTATGAATTATGGTTTGGGAAGAAACCTAAGCTGTCGTTTCTAAAAGTTTGGGGATGCGATGCTTATGTCAAGAAACTTCAACCTGAAAAGCTCGAACCCAAGTCGGAAAAATGCGTCTTCATAGGATACCCTAAGGAAACCATTGGGTATACCTTCTACCTCAGATCCGAAGGCAGGATCTTTGTTGCCAAGAACGGGTCCTTTCTGGAGAAAGAGTTTCTCTCGAAAGAAGTAAGTGGGAGGAAAGTGGAACTTGATGAAGTACTACCTCTTGAACCGGAAAGTAGCACAGCTCAGGAAGATGTTCCTGTGGTGCCTGCACCGACTAGAGAGGAGGTTAATGATGATGATCAAGGTACTTCGGATCAACCTCCTACTGAACTTCTTAGGTCCACAAGGACACATTCCGCACCAGAGTGGTACAGCAACACTGTCTTGGAAATCATGTTGTTAGACAACGGTGAACCTTCGAACTATGAAGAAGCGATGGCGGGCCCATATTCCTACAAATGGCTAGAAGCCATGAAATCCGAGATAGGATCCATGTATGAAAATGAAGTATGGACTTTGACTGACTTGCCCGATGATCGGCGAGCCATAGAAAATAGATGGATCTTTAAGAAGAAGACAGACGCGGATGGTAATGTGACCATCTATAAGGCTCGACTTGTCGCTAAGGGTTATTGACAAGTTCAAGGGGTTGACTACGATGAGACTTTCTCACCCGTAGCGAAGCTGAAGTCCGTCCGAATCATGTTAGCAATTGTCGCATTCTATGATTATGAGATATGGCAAATGGACGTCAAAACGGCATTCCTTAACGGCTTTCTTCAGGAAGAATTGTATATGATGCAGCCGGAAGGTTTTGTCGATCCTGAGAATGCTAACAAGGTGTGCAAGCTCCAACGCTCAATCTATGGGCTGGTGCAAGCATCTCGGAGTTGGAACATTCGATTTGATGAGATGATCAAAGCATTTGGGTTTACACAGACTTATGGAGAAGCCTGTGTTTACAAGAAAGTGAGTGGGAGCTCTGTAGCATTTCTCATATTATATTTGGAAGACATATTGTTGATGGGAAATGATATAGAATTCTTGGAAAGCATAAAGGCCTACTTGAACAAGTGTTTTTCAATGAAGGACCTTGGAGAAGCTGCTTATATATTAGGCATCAAGATCTATAGAGATAGATCGAGACGCCTCATTGGTCTTTCACAAAGTACGTACCTTGACAAGATATTGATGAAGTTAAATATGGATCAGTCCAATAAGGGGTTCTTGCCTGTATTGCAAGGTGTGTGATTGAGCATGGCTCAATGCCCGACCATGGCAGAAGATAGAGAAAAGATGAGTGTCGTTCCCTATGCCTCAGCCATAGGGTCTATTATGTATGCCATGCTGTGTACCAGACCTGATGTAAACCTTGCCGTAAGTTTGGTAGGAAGGTACCAAAGTAATCCCGGCATGGAACACTGGACAGCGGTCAAGAATATCCTGAAGTACCTGAAAAGGACTAAGGACATGTTTCTCGTTTATGGAGGAGACGAACAGCTCGTCGTAAAGGGTTACGTCGATGCTAGATTCAACACAGATCTGGATGACTCTAAGTCACAAACCGGATACGTGTTTATTTTGAATGGTGGGGCGATGGTAGTGCGATTGCAAGCAAAGCGTCGTGGCGGGATCTACATGTGAAGCGGAGTACATGGCAGCCTCGAGGCAGCACATGAAGCAATCTGGATGAAGGAGTTCATCACCGACCTAGGAGTCATACCCAATGCGTCGGGGCCGGTCACTCTCTTCTGTGACAACACTGGAGCTATTGACCTTGCCAAGGAGCCCAGGTTTCACAAGAAGACCAGGCACATCAAGCATCGCTTCAACTCCATTCGTGAAAATGTTCAAGATGGAGACATAGATATTTGTAAAGTACATAAAGACCTGAATGTAGCAGATCCGTTGACTAAACCACTCTCCCTAGAGCAAAACATGATCAACACTAGAACTCTATGGGTGTTCGATTCATCACAATGTAACTAGATTAGTGACTCTAGTCCAAGTGGGAGACTGTTGGAAATATGCCCTGGAGGCAATAATAAAATGATTATTATTATATTTCTTTGTTCATGATAATTGTCTATTATTCATGCTATAATTGTGTTATCCGGAACTCGTAATACATGTGTGAATACATAGACCACAACATGTCCCTAGTGAGCCTCTAGTTGACTAGCTCGTTGATCAACAGATAGTCATGGTTTCCTGACTATGGACATTGGAATTCATTGATAACGGGATCACATCATTAGGAGAATGATGTGATGGACAAGACCCAATCCTAAGCATAGCACAAAGATCGTGTAGTTCGTTTGCTAGAGATTTTCCAAATGTCAAGTATCATTTCCTTAGACCATGAGATTGTGCAACTCCCGATACCATAGGAGTGCTTCGGGTGTGCCAAACGTCACAACGTAACTGGGTGGCTATAAAGGTGCACTACGGGTATCTCCGAAAGTGTCTGTTGGGTTGGCATGAATAGAGACTGGGATTTGTCACTCCGTATGATGGAGAGGTATCTCTGTGCCCGCGCGGTGATGCATCATCATAATGAGCTCAATTTGACCAAGTGGTTGATCACGGGATCATGCATTACGGTACGAGTAAAGTGACTTGCCGGTAACGAGATTGAACGAGGTATTGGGGTACCGACGATCGAGTCTCGGGCAAGTAACGTACCGATTGACAAATGGAATTGTATACGGGATTGATTGAATCCTCGACATCGTGGTTCATCCGATGAGATCATCGAGGAGAATGTGGGAGCCAACATGGGTATCCAGATCCCGCTGTGGGTTATTGGTCGGAGAGTCGTCTCGTTCATGTCTGCGTGTCTCCCGAACCCGTAGGGTCTACACACTTAAGGTTTGGTGACGCTAGGGTTGTAGAGATACTAGTATGCAGTAACCCGAAAGTTGTTCGAAGTCCCGGATGAGATGTTGGACGTCACGAGGAGTTCCGGAATGGTCCGGAGGTGAAGAATTATATATAGGAAGTCAGTTTTCGGCCATCGGGAAAGTTTGAGGGTCACTGGTATTGTCTGGGACCACCGAAAGGGTCCCGAGGTCCACCGGTGGGACCACCTATCCGGAGGGCCCCATGGGCTGAAGTGGGGAAGAGAACCAGCCTGATGGCCTGGTGCGCCCCTTGGGCCTCCCTGCGCCTAGGATTGGAAACCCTAGGGGTGGGGCGCCCACTTGGCTTGGGGGCAAGCCACCCGGCAACGCCCCCCTTGGAGATTGGATCTCCTAGGGCCGGCGCCCCCCCCCCAGGGGGGCCTATATATAGAAGGGGGGAGGGAGGGTAGCCGCACCCCAGCCCCTGGCGCCTCCCTCTCCCTCCTGCAACACCTCTCCCTCTCGTAGTGCTTGGCGAAGCCCTACCGAGATCGCCGTTGTTTCCACCACCACGCCGTCGTGCTACTGGATCTCCATCAACCTCTCCTTCCCCCTAGCTGGATCAAGAAGGAGGAGACGTCTTCCCAACCTTATGTGTGTTGAACGCGGAGGTGCCGTCCGTTAGGTGCTCGGTCATCGGTGATTTGGATCACGACGAGTATGACTCCATCAACCCCGTTCTCTTAAACGCTTCTGCTCGCGATCTACAAGGGTATGTAGATGCACTCCTTCTCCCCTCGTTGCTAGATGACTCCATAAATTGATCTTGGTGATGTGTAGAAAATTTTAAAAATTCTGCTACGATCCCCAACAGCTGGAGCCCAGGAGCCAGACGCCACCGTCGATGATGACTCCTACTACACCGGAGGTGCCTACTACTACATGCAGGCCGCTGACGACGACCGGGAGTAGTTTAGGAGGATCCCAGGCAAGTGGCATGCGCCTCTTTCGATATGTATCCCAGTTTTTGCTAGCCATCTTATGGCAACTTGTTTAACCTATGTCTATACTCAGATATTGTTGCTTCCGCTGACTCGTCTATGATCGAGCACTTGTATTCGAGCCCTCGAGGCCTCTGGCTTGTATTATGATGCTTGTATGACTTATTTTATTTTAGAGTTGTGTTGTGATATCTTCCCGTGAGTCCCTGATCTTGATCATACACGTTTGCGTGTATGATTAGTGTATGATTGAATCGGGGGTGTCACAAGTTGGTATCAGAGCCGACTGCCTGTAGGAATCCCCCTTCCACATTCCTTGGCCGAAGTCGAGTCTAGACATTACAAACTTTACTAACATGGCTGTGTGCCTTACTGGCCCACGTGGCCATTGGGTAGTATTAGGATCTTTTATTCCTCATCTATACTCTGGGACTCTGATCTCTCTTCTATTCTGGTTAAATGAATTTGGCTAACTCTAACATTAGGATCTCATGATCACTTCTACCCGGAGAGCCCTTGTTACCGATGACCGCCTGCTGCACCAGAAGATTCCGAAGATACTCTACGATATGCTCTCGAGACTATGTGCCATCGCTTTTGCAATTCACTTCCGTCGATAAATCCCTCTAGATAACTACTTACACCTATCATTCATATTGTCATCCCCAGTTGCTCTTGTTATTACAAGATGTCCTGAAATACTCTTCGATATTCCGAGAATTCTTTATGCTTACTGCCCTGCAGTTCCTTGCCGCATGAATACCCCTACAGATAATTACTTGCGCTTGTCGAGTATCCGTTCGTCCAAAGTTGTTCATGCGTTTCACAAAAATACATTCAAATACTACCCGATCTTCCGAAAATCCTGAGCAGCCTATTGCTCTTGAAATTCGTGCTTGCTTGCATTATGGTTAAGCCCATAAGTCTCGTAATCTTAATGGCATCCCTTGTCATTACCATTTTGAGTCTATTGATTCAATATGTTGCGAATGCTCGCAATCCTCAATCAGATCCTAGAATTCATCCTTCCAGCTCAGACGTCATTTTAAACATGAGTTCGATCTCGACCAATCATATTGCCATCGATTGTACCCCTAAGTCTACTCAACTTATCCATCCTTAATTAGAGCGTTTGCTTCTGATCCCTTGATTTGGAAATCGCAATTCCTTTGCATTTGAGATTTGAATTAGTTAGTTATTCCCATAATCTAATGCCTTTGCATTCTTTCTTCCTCTGATTGAGTATCGATACTCACGACAGCTCCGTTATGGACCGCCAAACCCATTGCTGGGTTGTTATCCGATGGTATCATACACATTCAAATCTTGTGAGTTCTTTCCCTGATGCATAATGCTTTGACAACCATGCTCTACTTTCGAGCTTGTGTTCATTACTCCTAAAAACGTGTGGTATATGTTACTAAGATCCCCGATGGGTTGAACATATGCCTTCCCCTAATCCGTGAGAACCCACAAGTTTTCACAAGTCATACTTTTCCGGTGTTCTACCAAATAAAATTCTAACACTACAGTTTTATCAAAACGAGAAGTGAATGAAAGGTTATGCATTGAGGAAGTGGGAGTCGACCTTGAACTTTGTGTTCATGCCCATGGACACGTTGTAGATCCTATCATGAAAGCTTCTTGTAATAATAACTATTTCCTTTATATAACATGCTTTGGTATCGGTGAATTGATCCTTTGCAATCGTGGTTTCGACCATATTTTCTCTTTGATCCAATTTCTCGGACAAGTTAAAGCACTTGTCTTTTGCAAGTCAATACACCAGTCCAACCTCTACCTTGATCTACAGTCGATTATTACCCTCTGGTATCTCGAGTATATCTAAGAACTGTGTTGCATCTTATGAGTCTACATCAGCTATTATTTCTCACTGATTCCAATTTTCATGGGTTTTGAGTTGTTAGTCTCTCAAGAACACCGGTAAGTGAACCGATTCCGCACTCTGGTTCGATAACTCTAAGTAATCTTTGTTGCTTATGAGTTTAATAATCCTTCAAGTCATTCCTATCCTGATCGGCTATATCATTATTGTGCTACCTAGTCCTTCTTTCCGGAGCACAATTTTCGACGATGAGCTAACCTTACGTCGATCTTCCTCCTCATATAATTTTGCCTTAAAAACAGCAAGCTTGATTTCGAGTTTGTGTTGTATTTGTGGCTCCAATAATCTTTTGTTGCATCAGTCCTTTTGTGTGATGCAGTCGATGTTCAATTGCTTCTTTGTGGATCCTCTCGACAACAAATTGTCGTGATCATCATCAACATTTTGACTCCTTCCAGGACATCAATGGAATTCTAGACGATAAGTGCCATCCTCGTTCCTTGGTAATTGAGTTACCATCAACAACATCCTTACCTTCCTTTCATCACAAACTTGTTCATGTTATGGATGCAACTTGCTATCCAGCTTGTATTATGATCTACCTTGTAGTATTACTGCCTTTTTGTCAAGGCTGTTGTGAGAATCTCACCACCTCTTGAGAATTCTTGATATAAGTGATACTTCACCATCACCATTCTTTTCTTGGTCCCCGTGTTGATCCTAACAGGAATACCGACAGATGCACTAGTAATTTTAAAACTTCTAGCAACCTTATTGCTTTGAAGTTAATGGTCAAAATTTCATTCTTAGACCATTGGTTATCAAATCGCCGTTCTAACATTGATTGTGCTACCTAAGTCCGTATTTCGGGTGCACCGTCAACCAATGCTTAATCATGTATGTTTCCTCGAGCATACCTCATTATATCATTTGATCTGACAAAAGCTATCTCCTTGTTCACATAATTGTGGAAATCCATCTTTTGGAAATCACGATGAATTGTCACTGAGTTCATCAGCCACCTCCTAATTCTCTCCTTGATTTAATAATGAACTCATGATTCAGAACTTGCTTCCATAGTTCATTTACCGAGAATCATACAATGTCGTCTCGTCAATTTGTGTCGCACATTCTTTTCTCAGGCACCCTAAGTCTGAGGTATCCTGACACCAGTCTTATCTGAATCTAGGTCAGATATGATGGTTGGAACATATTTCCAAGAGTTATAATATTGGTCTTTTATGACCCGGTAAGGTGATGTCATGCCCAACACACCTGGCCGGAGGACCCACTGTTATAGTTTCCTTATTAGCAAGGTTATCCATTCTTCCATGAGGAAATTGTTAGACTTATTCTACAAGTTGTTCCTGATGGATCCTTCATGTATCCAAAGTCCGACCTTTGCTTGAAGACCATGTCAATGCTATCTCGAAGCATGTATGTGGTACTCCTATCATCAATAAGAACATTTGAAGCACAATGCTAAATTTTCCTTATCAATTATCCAAACACCTTTGTATGGGTAATGTCATGAAATTCCTCTCCCATTACCTAAATGGTTTTCTACTTTCTATCCTGTCATGGATATCATGCACTGCTTGTCCCTGGGAAGGTTATACCCCTGAAATATGTGTTTAAGCACATTATCCTTTCCATTGCTGTTTAATCTGGAAATCACATTTACCTTTCCATTGTTTTGTTTAAACTTTCTAGTGATTTATATGATCTAAGCAGTAATAAGTCACTGCTTATGTAAGCCCCTCGGTGTACAACTCTGTCAGTAAGAACCTGTTACTATTGTTGATGGCATTACGGTATCCACCGATGGATGAGAACTTTGCCTAATGGTCCGCCTCGTTCAATGAGCAGGGAAAGGGTTCTCTTTGTCCCTGGCCCTTGGTACCGACATTGTTGCCAACATAACTGACAGGCTACCCTCTGACATGCCTTACTTATATGATCGTGCAAGAAGTCACCGCCCTTCCTACTTTTAACCCACATGGTGGGCCCATAACCCACAGTTGCACAGGATCGAAACCTGACTCTCCTATACACCCCCCTATTTCCAAAGTTATTCCTCACGCTTGGCTTCATATGTAATTCATGAGCCACCTTCCATGTGATCCTCAATTCTGGTATTAAACACAATACTTATTTCCGTTGCTTTAAACCCCCTTCACACTCTGTTTCAGGCAACAAACGATTGCCTACCCGCTTGAAACTTCTCATGGTACCTTCTTACTTTGCTCTCGATAATGTCTTGAGTTTCAAATCAAGAGTTACTTCCGGCCACCTTCCCTGATGTTATCTACCAGATAAGCAACACTGTGGCGACCCATTCTTCTGAAAGACCCCCTTATCCTTTCATAAGTACGATGGAGTTCCTGAAGAAAGGATGCCTACTTCATCATGATGACCCGAAGCAGAGAAATGAATACATCAATGAAAGGGATTAACTTCTTCGAGAAGAGCAGCCAAGACCGAGAAGATCCGCTAGAATATCGTAACCAGACCTTTCCCCCTTGCTCTACCTCTTAAATCTCGGGATGAGATTTCTTCTAGTGGAGGAGAATTGTGACGCCCGGATAATTAAGCTACAGTAACCCCCTCCTAATGATGCCACGTCACCTCGGTTACTATTGATAAACTCGCGTTGATTCGAAACGATTCAAATTCAAATTCAAAATCAAGGCAAACAACAAAAGTTTTCAAATGTTAAAATTAAAATGTGGGGGTTGTGAAATATATTGCATAGGTATTTATGGTGAAGAACCCATATTTAAATAAAATATTTAAATGCACGATAGTAGATAAAACCGCGACAAAACCATTATTTAAATGCTTTTAAATATTATACAAATATTTAGAGTATTCCAAATAAGTTGTAACTTGGCGGTCTAGCTCAGCGCACTGCCTAATATAGGTGTGCCAAATTTCATGCTCAACTAAATTCATTTAGTTTATAAAAGAATGCAAAACAGTAAAGAAAATAAGAAACACCAAAGTATAAAATGAAAAGGCCTAACTACTACTGTGTTACTGGGCTCTAGTGACACTTTTGCACCTTGGCCCATCTAGCAACAATAGCCAGCCCAACCCACCTCACATATCCTCCCCTCCGATTCTGAGGCGAGAGGCCGTGGCGGGCACCCATGATGCCCTGGCCACGTGCCGGCCATCCCCGGCACCCCCTTGACAGATAAAAGTGACGCCTTTGACCCCCGAGCAACCCTAGCCCCCAGTTCCCTCACTCCCTTGCTTGCGCCCGAGTACGACGTAGCCATGGCCGAGCTCAACCGCATGGCTATCGGGCTCCCAGGCGCGTGATACGCTGTCGAGAGGCCTCCTCGTCATCGTCTCCTTCGTCTTCGTTGCTGGATCAAGGCCAACACGCCGCATCGCTGTCGGTGCGTCGGTCGTCTTCAACCTTCATGCCGTGCCGTCCGCCGCCATCGATCTACGTCACCTCGTCCACCCTGGCCTCCCCAAGCACGCCACCGACCTCCACTATGAGCCCCTCCTCCAATTCTCGGCCCTTACTCCCATCGCCATATCCTGCACCCCCATCGCCATGGCCGGACCTCACTCTTGCCGCAGCCGAGCTCCTGTGCATGTCTGCCCCGTGCTCGTCGCAGCCTACTGCCCTCGCCGCACCCTCGCTTGGCCTCGCCCCTGCCCTCCTGCCACAGCTGCCCCGCTCCGCATCGCCGCTACACGCCCCGCCGCGTGGCCTCACGCACGCGCCCGCCACCACGCGCCCTGCGCCAGGCCACTCCAGCTTCGCCTCGCCCGCCGTCCCTCTCCCGCGATGCCTCTTCCCCCCTTCCGGCACTTTCGCCTCCGGCCGCCGTGCCTTGCAGTGCTGGTCGCCCGCTTGCCGGCCACTGCCGTCGTCAAATCGCCTTGTGCCCGTTCGGGCGAGTCCACCCCCCGCTTCGTCCAGCGCCTGCCAAGGATGGCTGGGCCAATGCCAAAGGGGCCCCACCGGCCCCTTTTCCTATAGAACAAAGGTGTAAAAAAATCTAGAAATAATTAAATTAATTAACTTAATTAAAATGGTTTAAATAAACTAATTATTTAGTAAGCCTAACTAATCTGTAATTAGTTAGATGTCTCAACGGCAGGAGGGCCCCACCCCCTATTAACCAGTCAAACCTTGACTGGTCAACTGGGTCCCCCTTGGCCCACTTGTCATCCCCTGGGTACACTTCTGTGTACCCTGTGCTGGGTGCACATAGCATTTTTCCAATTAATTTCGAATTAATAATAATTTTAGAATATCATTGAAACTTTGAAACTTCATATAAAATAAACCGTAGCTCAAATGAAAATACTTTGTACATGATAGTTCCTCAGAACGACGAGACGAATTCAAATCGCAGTCTGTTCATCTGCCACACACCCCTAGCATAGCAAACACGCAACTTTCCCCCTCCGGTTCATATGTCTGAAAACGCGAAACACCGGGAATACTTTCCCGGATGTTTCCTCCCTTCGCCGGTATCACTTATCCATGCATTAGATCACCCCTGGCACCATGTATTACCTCGTTATGTTTTGTGATGCTTTGTTTGCTCCGTATTTATTGTTTCTTCCCCCTCTTCTCTCCGGTAGACTACGAGACTGACGCCGCTGCTGGTGCCCGATCGACTACGTTGTTGACGACCCCTCCTTCTTGCCAGAGCAACCAGGAAAGCCCCCCCTTGATCACCAGATATCGCCTATTCCTTCTCTATACTTCTTGCATTAGAGTAGTGTAGCATGTTACTGTTTTCGGTTAATCCTATTACGATGCATAGCTTTGTCATTGTTGCTACAGCTTGTTACCCTTACCGCTATCCCTCGCTTAGTATAGGATGCTAGTGTTCCATCAGTGGCCCTACACCCTTGTCCGTCTGCCATGCTATACTACTGGGCCGTGATCACTCCGGAGGTGATCACAGGCATATGCTATGTACTTTATACTGTTACATTACTTATATTACTATTCGGAGATGGGGGCTGAAGGGGCAGGTGGCTCCATCCCGGTAGAGGTGGGCCTGGGTTCCCTACGGCCCCCGACTGTTACTTTGAGGCGGAACGACAGGGCAGGTTGAGACCACCTAGGAGAGAGGTGGGCCTGGCCCTGGTCGGCGTCTGCGGTTACTTCAAAATAACACGCTTAACGAGTTCTTGGTATTTGATCTGAGTCTGGCCATTTGGTCTATACGCACTAACCAACTACGCGGGAACAGTTATGGGCACTCGGCATCGTGGTATCAGCCGAAGCCTTCGTGATGTCAGCGACTAATCGGCGCGCGCCGGATTGGACTGGAACACCTGCTAGGCTAGGTCTGCTTCCGGTCGCCCTCGCAACATGCAGGTCTGCAATGGGCGATGGGCCCAGAACCCTACGCCATTGGATTTAGACCGGCGTGCTGACCTCTCTGTTGTGCCTAGGTAGGGTTGCGACTTGTTGATCTTCCGAGGTCGGGCATGACCCAGAAAAGTGTGTCCGGCCAAATGGGATCAAGCGTGTTGGGTTATGCGGTGCACCCCTGCAGGGAAGTTTATCTATTCGAATAGCCGTGATCTTCGGTAACAGGACGACTTGGAGTTGTACCTTTACCTTATGACAACTAGAACCGGATACTTAATAAAACACACCATTCCAAGTGCCAGATACAACCCGGCGATCGCTCTCTAACAGGGCGACGGGGAGGGGATTGTCGGGTAGGATTATGCTATCTGATGCTACTTGGTGAACTTACCATCTACTCTCTTCTACATGCTGCAAGATGGAGGTGGCCTGAAGCGTAGTCTTCGACATGATTAGCTATCCCCCTCTTATTCTGGCATTCTGCAGTTCAGTCCACCGATATGGCCCTTTACACATATACCCATGCACATGTAGTGTAGCTCCTAGCTTGTGAGTACTTTGGATGAGTACTCACGGTTGCTTTTCTCCCTCTTTTCCCCCTTCCCTTTCCTCTCGATTGTCGCAACCAGATGCTGGAGCCTAGCAGCCAGACACCACCGTCGACGACGACTCCTACTACACCGGAGGTGCCTACTACTACGTGCAGGCCGCTGACGACGACCAGGAGTAGTTTAGGAGGATCCCAGGCAGGAGGCCTGCGCCTCTTTTGATCTGTATCCTAGTTTGTGCTAGCCATCTTATGGCAACTTGTTTAACTTATGTCTGTACTCAGATATTGTTGCTTCCGCTGACTCGTCTATGATCGAGCACTTGTATTCGAGCCCTCGAGGCCCCTGGCTTGTATTATGATGCTTGTATGACTTCTTTTATTTTAGAGTTGTGTTGTGATATCTTCCCGTGAGTCCCTGATCTTGATCGTACACGTTTGCGTGTATGATTAGTGTATGGTTCAATCGGGGGCGTCACACATGTAGTCAACGTTCACATGGCACCACTAAGGGAATCACAACATACATAGTATCAAAATATCGAACACATATCAAGTTCACATGATTACTTGCAACATGATTTCTCCCGTGACCTCAAGATTAAAAGTAACTACTCACAAGTGATAAACATGCTCAAGATCAGAGGGGTATTAAATAGCATATTGGATCTGAACATATAATCTTCCACCAAATAAACCATATAGTAATCAAATACAAGATGTAATCAACACTACTAGTCACCCACAAGCACCAATCTATAGTTTTTTGACTATGTACTGCAATGAAACAGCCTCACAGCTCTTTATTAAAACTCAAGACAAAACAAAGTACAAAATGCATGTGGGGGCACAGAAGAAAAGAATACTTACAAAAAGCCTATGGAAGGGAAGCTATCCAAGAGAGAAGAGTATCTCTATATTTACATTTAACCCTATGTTCTAACAGGGAAATATCATGTACAAAGTTTCGCCTCCAAGCTCTGAAACTAGGTGTTTCATTTCTGAAAATCTTGCCATTCCTCTGAGTCCAAATATTCCAAGTAGCAGTAAAAACCACTTCAGAAAAGAATGGGAAACCAAAGTCCCTCCTGGCAGCCGATACCATTATGTAGGTGGTCTGATTGGGGTGAGAGATACAAGAGATACCAAGTTAATTCCAAACACGCTGGCTGAAGTTGCAAGTAAAGAAAAGATGCACACGATCCTCATGACTAGAGATGTGACACAAAACACAAGTATCATCTTGCACATTCCAATGCCTGCGTTGCATCATATCCATGGTATTCAACCGATCCATTAGAAGGATCCATCCAAAGACTTTGATCTTGAGAGTGCATGATCATTTCCAAATCCACTTAAAAATAGGATCAACCACCAGATGAAAAAAGTTAAACTCATAATAAAGCCTTGATTGAAAGTCTCCAAACTTTGAAGGCCATTTCCAGCTGGCCTTGCCCTTAGGATCAAGGTTTATGGGAGCCAACAAAGATTGGAGCTGTTGAAACTCATTATAGGCTTCGACAGACATGTGCAGGTGAAAATTATCAATCTCTGTTGGCAGGTCAAAGAAATCCGATCAAATCATCAATGACAAAAGAATGAAGACGTGGGAATCTTTCTTCCAACTAGACAGTTCCGTCATCAATTTTCCAGTGATCCAACCAAAAAACCACCGTGTCACCTGCATGCACCTGAAGAATAGCAAATTGACAAAATTTATCGTAGAGGCAAAGAACATCACGCCACCAAAAAGATCCACAACTCTGGGTTGCTTGTGGGGCCGAAGATCCATAATACGTGTCCCAAATTAGGGTAACCCAGGGTATGTCCAGCTTGTTGAAGAACTTGAATAAATGCTTCATTAATAATGCCTCATTTTGAAAACCCAGATGAGTGACCCCGAGACCTCCATACTTCTTGGGCCTGCAAACCAGATCCCAAGCGGCCAATGACTGTCGTGGGGTGTCAGTGTTACTTCTCCAAAGACACTGGTGCATGATCCGCTTGATTTGCTTGAGAATGCCTTGAGGCAGAGACAAAGAGCACAAAAAATATATTGGCATGGATGCAAGAACAGATTGCAGGAGTTGGAGTCTGCTACATTGGTTTAACAAGCACGAAGATGCCGATAAGCGTCTCAATGCGGTCGATGAGAGGCAATAGATCATAGATAGTTGGTCCTGAGGTACCCATTGGAAGACCAAGGTAGTTGAACGGCATAGAGCCAACTTCACATCCAAGCAAGCCAGCAATTCTTAAACCCTCCTCATCCGACATGTTCAATGGTATCAAGGAAGATTTGCTGAAGTTGACCCGCAAACCCGTGGACAAGGCAAACGTGTCAAGAATCTCTTTGAATGCAATGATCTGGCTGTCAACCGCTGGCAAAACTATGAGTGTGTCGTCTGCGTATTGCACGATCGGGTAGTCATTGGAACTTGTTGGGATGGGCATTGTGAGGATGTTTCTAGAGCACTTCTCGTTCACACTGATTGAAGAAGGTCAACTGCAATTACAAATAGTGGAGGAGATAACAGGTCACCTTGCCGAACTCCATTTCAACAAATAAAATGCTAGCCATGCACTCCATTAAGCAAGACTGAGGAAGAACCAGAGGATAACGGGCCATTTACCCAGCAAGTCCAACGATCATCAAAGCTCTTACATTGCAACATTCTGAGGATAGCCTCATGCTCGATTGTGTCGAAAGCCTTGGTGAGATCAAGCTTGAGAAAGATGATGGGCCGCTTGGAAGTTTTACGTTGGTCTATGTATTCGAAGCACCATGCAAGGCAATCTTGAATAGAATGGCAATGAAGGAAACCATACTGATTTTTGTGTATGCATTAGAGGATCACCTGTTGCATTGAAGGAAACCATACTGATTTGAGGCACCAATCTATAGTTTCGGTACAAAGATTGAACATAAGAGATGAACTAGGGTTTGAGAGAGGAGATGGTGTTGTTCAAGATGTTGAGGGAGATTGCCCTCCCCAAGATGGGAGAGTTGTTGGTGATGACGAATATGATGATTTCCCCATCCGGCAGGGAAGTTCCCGCGGCGGAATCGCTCCACCGGAGGGCAAAAGTTCTCCCGCCCAAGTTCCGCCTCGAGACGGCGGCACTCCGTCCCGACAGTCCTCCTATTATTTTTTTCTAGGTCAAGTGGACTTATATACCAGAAGATGGGCACCGGAGGTGGGCCGAGGGGAGCAAAACCCACCAGGGCGCGCATGGGCTCCCTGGCGCGCCCTGGTGTGTTGTGCCCACCTAGTGGGCCCCGTCTGGTACTTATTGGCTCCAATATTCCTCATATATTCCATAAAAAAATCTCTGTAAAGTTTCAGCTTGGTTGGAGTTGTGCAGAATAGGTGGCCTGACGTAGCTTTTCGAGGTCCAGATTTCGAACTGCCGGAATTCTCCCTCTTTGTGTGTACCTTGCATATTATGAGAGAAAAGGCATTAGAATTACTCCAAAAAGCATTATTATGCATAAAAACATCATAAATAACAGTAAGAAAACATGATGCAAAATGGACGTATCAACTCCCCCAAGCTTAGACCTCGCTTGTCCTCAAGCAAAAACCGAAACCAAAAAACATGCCCACATGCTTAGAGAGAGAGGTGTCGATAAAAACAAAATATGAACGTAGAAGCATCATGAAGATTATTATAACAGCAACAAAATTAATCATAAAACTTTTAACATAGAACTTTTATCATAGACTTCTCATGCATAAGTAACAATTCATCACACTATCGAAGTATAAAGCATAAACTCTATTAGAAACAAACAAACTATGTTCTCAGTCAACTTTGCAACTACAATTCATCATCTTTTCAGGAAGTCTCACGTGTCTGTAACATCCCAAATTTTGGAATGTTAATATAATTAATTGAATTGTTTGTTTGTTTGCTTGAGTGAATTAAACTTGAGTGAAATTTGAACCTTTACAAAAACTTTTGAATGAGAGGGAATAAAATGACTTTCCCCTTCTCCGGTAAATTCAAATTCATCCTATTAAAATCAATGAGAGAAGATGACATGACTTCTTCAACTATAAAGAATTTGAACGGAGTTTTGCAATTTAATTCCTTAAAATATTTGCACTTGCTTCTCTATTTTTCTTCCCCGAGAAATACCCTGAAAAATAAATTCTTGCAAGCAAGAAAGAGCGGAGGAAAATGACCCTCCAAAATCAGGGGCATTTTTGAAAATATTTGAGCCAAGAAAAACCAAAGTTTTTATTTAAAAATTATTTGCAAAAAGAAATAAAGCCTTTAGGGATTTTCTGAAAAACATTTTTTAAGTTTTTATTTTGGCCGTGGAATAATGCTCATCATCTACATTTTATTTTTCTGATAATTTTAGTATATAAAAACTCTTTATTCCGAATTGATTTGATTTCCTTTTTATTGTTTTAGTTTCCTAATTTTAAAAATAGGAATGGAATCGTTTTTATTAGGAAAAACCTGCTGGCCCATTAAGCACTTTCCTATTCTAGCCCAACAAGAGATCATCTCCTTCTTCTGTTTCCTCTCACCTTACAGAAGCTTTCCATATCCATGGAGACAAGAAACTCCACCTTCCCGATCTCCCTCGTCTTTCCATCCCAGCGCCTCCCGAGACCGCCTATAAAACGGCCTCCCTCTCCTTGTTCCATTTTTCCCATCACCACGCCCCCTCCCTGCCCGTAGCCACCTCGCCACCGTCCTCCTTTTCCTGCCTAGAAACGCTCACCAGGAGCTCTCCTGGAACCTCCCCATCGCCCAGCGCCACCTCCCCAAGCGCCGACCCCCTCCTCCGCCACCCCCACCCTCGCCGGCGACCTCGCCCCCTCGCCAGAGCAGCCCTCTACATCGCCGTCTCCTTCCTGCCATATCTGCCTCACGTACAGGTAACTCCGTTTTCGTTTTTCAGATTTATTTCCGTAACAGATTTAGTTCCGTTCTTGTTTAGCTTATAACTTTTGATCTAGAAGTCCAATGATGCTGATTCTTTTTGCGTTAGATCACAATTTTCTTGTAGTTTCCAAAAATATATTATTTGTCTATGTTTGGATTTACAAAAATTGAGTTAGATCAGATTTGAATTAAAGCTTGTTTTGCTTATTTCGGGAGTTTAAAAATAGATTTTTAATTAATTCTTTTTGCTCCTGGTCTCTAGGACCTTTGTTTATCCAGTCGTATTTAGTATTTTATTTTCAGGTTAATTTAAATTAGGTTTTTAGCAAAACAGTACTGTTTTAATATTAGTTCTGTTTTAGCTTTTTATTTATTGTTTTTATTAGTTTTAAATTATTTCTTTTTGTCACTTTTGACAAAATTAGTTGTGTTTCTGTTAGACAACAGGAGAAAATTTATTTTTACTTAAAAAAAATTATTTTCCTTAGTTTTGTATGAAACCTTCTATAGGTCATAGTTAGAGTTTTATAAAAGCTTTTTATTTGTTTCTTTTTGCAAATAAAATTTTATGGAAAAAAATACTTTCTCTTAAATTAGTTATTTTACATTTTATGTTCTGTTAATTTATTAGTTTAGTATTTTAATTGTTGTTAAGTTTTTACTTACGGCAAAACTATATTAGATGTTTGTAGCAAAGTCATAGATCTTCGTTAGTAGTTTTTCTTTGTAGTTTTATTTGAAGTTTCTTTTGATTTTGTTTGAGTTTTATTATCGATTTTCCTTGCTGTTTTGATTGTTATTTCGAGTGCTAATATTGTTTGCTAGGATGTTTGCTTATGTGAATGCTATGTTTGACTATATAGATTTTCAACGGAGTGACGATTAGTTCTACCAAGTCATTTTCTCGACAGCGTTGTTATCTTCATCAAGTATTACCAGCAAGTTCACTTTGACCATGCTTTCATACCTATGTTTTATTGCATTTAGTGGCAACTTTGAAACCACACCACAGTAGTGTAATTGAATCCTTGTAGTTGAGTAGTATGCATGAGGTAGGAACCCATCACCCTGTTACCAAGCCCGGACGATATTTTATTTTGATGCTACGCTATAGTAGACGGGGTTTGGTATGAGTGCACGAGAGTGGTGTGAAGAAGGAGGACTCTACGTCAATGACGACAACTCCATGATGAAAGCTGCAAGGACTGCATCTTCAAGGCCTCAAGACTTCAAGACTCGAGACAAGAATTCAATACACACTACTGGGTGAAGGACGGTTGACGGGCACCCTGGAGAAACCAGTGGTTGGCCGGGATGCATGGAGAAGCGCCATGACATCTTGCGGAAAGCTTCACCCAGACTCAAAGAGACGGAAGAATACTTCATGACTGGAAGCTTACCCAGCAACCGCAAGTCATTATGGGCTCGCTTGGTTGACCTTAGTAGTGACTCTGGCTGGGACGGTACTAGCAGATGTAGAACTACGGTAGGATGGGATGAGTACCTGACGGTGGTCGAGGAACTCTTTGGAAGACCATGTTTGGTCATCTTGTTCTCAAACACTCGAAGTGCGAGAACGTAAAGAGAGGGATCGAATCTTGCGGGTAAAGTGTACAAACCTCTGCAGAGGGTTTTAAACCTAA
The DNA here is from genome assembly GCA_021605145.1 of Aegilops bicornis. NCBI lineage: Eukaryota > Viridiplantae > Streptophyta > Magnoliopsida > Poales > Poaceae > Aegilops > Aegilops bicornis. The sequence goes on along the minus strand of CM038673.1, from coordinate 560,901,167 downwards.
TCGATTAGCCGTGTCCCCGATTACGGACAATTTGAGCCTCTGGACTTGGATCTATCTCTAACTCTCAACACCGGATTGATAACTTAATTGTGGGCAACATATGATGAATTTTGGGCTATGAGACATCGGTTGGCGGAACCATGTCATGATAGAAAACTCCTTAGTACAGACTTCATTCTATTCCTTTGATGTAGGTAAAAATGAAAATCAGCTTTTACGCAAACAAAACTCGATACAGAGCCATAAAGCCATATTGCATATAGTATAGTTTTATCATCTGTTTTCTCATATTGTGATCTTGCCGGTACATTCAATGTACTGACCTACACGGCTGCAACTTATCATGTTGCAGATATTTTACGTCCGACGGGTAAGAGTACGGTACAGGGTTACGGTCTACACTCAACCTGTCGATGGCGTTGATGGGACTCCACACCTGTTTGATTGTTTCACGAGTATTATGAGGTATATATCATTTTACGTTATTTATACATGTGATTGCACTTTGATATATACATTGATGTATCATGTGCCAAAGACATCGATCCGAGGATGGCACAAGAATACGTAGGCTTGACCGTCTCGAGGTCGGGTCGCTGAAAATGGTATCGAGCACATGTTGGATGTAGGACGTGACCCTAGAAACCGGAAAAGCCCTTAGGACAGGATATCTCAAAAACTTTATTTACAAAAAGACTCTTACTTCTCATCTTTTCTGAATTTATCAAATAGACCCTCTCACCTCAAATAGTTAGAATATACCCCTTATCCTTTGATCACCCGGAGGATCAATCAAGACGCTCAAGAAGGATTTGATATCGGAGAACTGATGACCCCTTCAGAGTAAAGAGGATTTCACCATGTATTAGAAGCTACAACAGTTGAAGACTCAAGATTTGAAGTTCCTGAAGAAATATTTGACCTTTAGAAGACCAAACCCTGTTACACACTTACGTTAGATGCGACGATGTGTGAGCTGTCATTTGTTTGATGTTTTCCGACAGCCACAAAGTAAAACTTGTTTCTTCAAAAACTATTGTTTGTATTGTGTGTATATCCCTCCCCACCTCTCTCTCATCTCACCCTAAAACCCTTGAACCCCATAGATGATGAATGAAGTTGGACTGATATTCTCTGGATCAAGACTCAGCCGGAGGCGAGAGCTATGGATGCAGAACATGGAGAATCACTTGGGAACAATTTGGTTTCAAGGAAGTATGAGGTCCAATACGCTCTTCAAGATTTTTACAGAAAGTGATGCAACCTGGTGGAGAATGCATCAATCCATACAAGGATTTAAAGGAGCAAGAACTTGGGAGGAATTCAAGAAGACCCTGATGAGATCACGTCTTATCCGGAAGCACAATGATACACCAAGAAGTAAACCTTGTGCCTGCAAGATTTGCGGAGAAATAGGACACACCCAGGAGGAACACAAAGATGGATGCCCTCATTGTGAGGAGAAACACCCAGGTGAGGAATGCCTAACTAGCTGTGTGACTTGCTTCCCGTGTGAAGGAACCACCCACTACCCGGTCTTGATGTCACATTTACTCCACGGTGCAACAAACTATTCAAGGTGAAGATGGAACGAAAGAAGCCCTCAAGGAAGACCTAGAAGAACCAAGAATGAATGAAAGTGTTGAAGACCTGGATGGAGAAGGTCTCAACAGATTTTACTCCAATGCCTGCTATTCATGTGGAGAAGAAGGACATTATTCACAATATTGCCCCAAGGGAAGAAAAGAGTATCCAGGATATTTCCCGACAGCAGAAGTGAAGTTTGACCCTCTGGAGATAGAAACTCTGATCATTACAGAGAATTCCAGGAAGAGAAAAAGAAGGCAACCCGAGAACAACGCAATTTTTGCAGAGAAGGACCTAAGTCATATCACTTGTTACAGTGCAAGGATTTAGGTCATTTCGCTAGTAAATGCCTGTAAAAGAAGCCAAGAATCCAAGGAGCCCGCGTAATCACAAAGAAGCCCGAGACATGTCGGAAGTCATTTGTTTTCGCTGCAAGGAGGCAGGACATTATGCTATTAAATGTCCCGACAAGATGAAAACTGGAGTTGAGTAGTTGGAATTTTGATATGGATAATAAGAGTAGTAGAAAGCAATTTCATTTTCATGAGCTCAGTGAGTTGAGTTATGTAATAGATTACTCTGAGATTGTAATAGTTCATGACTCAATAAAGTTGTAACGTCACATGCTGAAAAGACTTTAAGGAATTGTCATATTCTATCTTGGAAATTAATATTCTTGATGAACATGGAAGAAGGTGAATTGTGATGCATAAACAGGAGATAAGTACCTTACTCTGAGCATCATTTCTGTTTCACAAACTGCAGATGACGACACTTTACGAAGTCTTTCCTTAAGGGTCTGAAATGATCATGACCTCGACAAGTGATCATGATTACCAAGATCCTGAAGGACATGATGAAGCATATTCACCTTGAAGGAGATGCAGTCTACAAAGGCTACCCTTTCATGCAAAAGGGAGTGGAACTTTGGTATGTGGAGGTACACCTCCACCGTTCGAAAGGAGTTTGCCCAAAGATGATGGGGCAGTACTTTTCATCTCACGTGTGCCACAAGCAACTTTCTTCGATGCTTTGTTCGTGAAGCAGCCATGGAAGCCATACGCCGATCGGAGAAATACTTGAAGCAAGACTCCGTTATACTCGGGAATACCTACGCCAAATGCGTGCAGAGATGATGGTAATGAAGCTCAAGACCACCATGATGAAATGTAAGATTGAAGATTTCAAGGCTCATGTCGCACACTTCCAGTGGGACTGAAGAATCCTCGAGGAGGATAAATAAATAAGTTGGAAGTAATGCCTGACCATACCAAATCATGTGGGTGGCAGCATTTGTAACAAAGTACTTTTGGAATTTGGATTTACGAAAATGATTAAGGATGTAATGAAAGGTTGATATGAAAATAATGAGATTTTATGGATAAACTTGTGCATTCTTTGGTCATAGTACTCTATAAAGCCACATGATCCATGAAGAAAGAAATGTGTTATTCATGACGGTCCATAGAAGGAAGCTGGACAAAATAAGTTGGAGTTTTGCTTTTGATATGATGTTATGAAGAAAGCAGTACTACTGGATTTAAAGGAGGTGTAACAAGAGAGTTACTCCAAGGATGAGTTAAAGCTGCAGAGTGTTGAAGTGGGCCATAACCCACGTGCCCGAGATTTGAAAATGGAATGGATGTAACCTTGATAAAGGAATAAATTTGGAAGAATCAGTGATCCAATCAGCATACGTTTACGTAGGAGGTTACGCAAAAACCCGAGAGTGGTGAAGTAACGATAGATGTTTTGTTTGGCTTGCGTAAACCATGGATTTATACGAACTCAGCTCGTCAACAAGAGAAATTCTGCAATGCTTGTGAGTATGCCCAAGTGTTAGAATACGTGATTCGATATTTACATATGTGGTAATGATTCAAATGCGGGATGGATTGGCCCCATACCGGAGACTTCTATCATGAACTATCATATGTTGATGGAAAATCGAGAGCCTTGAAAACCTTAGAAGAGTGTCGACGCGATAAGCCATAAAACCATAAAATGGTAGGACGATGGAACCCCATTACAGGCAACCGTTGCCAAACGTAGGTTATACGGTGAAGTTCAACCCAGAACCGTTTCTGCAGGAGAAACCATTAATGGTAGACCACCATGAGTGTTTCGATAGTTGTCTAGAATGGACACAGACCGATCAGCTAAGAAGATCCAGTCTCGGACGAACTTCAACTTTGACGACCCGACCCAAGCTTTTGAGGAAAACTCTATGCTTCTGACAGAAGAGCTTTAATGAAGGAGCTATTGTAAGATATGTGAAGAGACATACATTGTCAGCCCTCCTGAGGAAATATCTGAGTTTATTGGAACCATGACCTTGTTTTTAAGTGTGGTAGCACCCCGACCTTTCTCGACCAAGACATTTGCTAGAAGACCCCAACCCCTAACCTTTTCTTGTTAGCCTCTTCAAATCTCGAGGACGAGAGTCATTCTAAGTGTGGTAGGTTTGTAACATCCCAAATTTTGGAATGTTAAGATAATTAATTGAATTGTTTGTTTGTTTGCTTGAGTGAATTAAACTTGAGTGAAATTTGAACCTTTACAAAAACTTTTGAATGAGAGGGAATAAAATGACTTTCAACTTCTCCGGTAAATTCAAATTCATCCTATTAAAATCAATGAGAGAAGATGACATGACTTCTTCAACTATAAAGAATTTGAACGGAGTTTTGCAATTTAATTCCTTCAAATATTTGCACTTGCTTCTCTATTTTTCTTCCCCGAGAAATACCCCGAAAAATAAATTCTTGCAAGCAAGAAAGAGCGGAGGAAAATGACCCTCCAAAATCAGGGGCATTTTGAAAATATTTGAGCCAAGAAAAACCAAAGTTTTTATTTAAAATTATTTGCAAAAAGAAATAAAGCCTTTAGGGATTTTCTGAAAACATTTTTTTAAGTTTTATTTTGGCCGTGGAATAATGCTCATCATCTACATTTTATTTTTTCGATAATTTTAGTATATAAAAACTCTTTATTCAATTGATTTGATTTCCTTTTTATTGTTTTAGTTTCCTAATTTTAAAAATAGGAATGGAATCGTTTTTATTAGGAAAAACCTGCTGGCCCATTAAGCACTTTCCTATTCTAGCCCAATAAGAGATCATCTCCTTCCTCTGTTTCCTCTCACCTTACAGAAGCTTTCCATATCCATGGAGACAAGAAACTCCACCTTCCCGATCTCCCTCGTCTTTCCATCCCAGCGCCTCCCGAGACCGCCTATAAAACCCCCTCCCTCTCCTCGTTCCATTTTTCCCATCGCCACGCCCCTCCTGCCCGTAGCCACCTCGCCACCGTCCTCCTTTTCCTGCCTAGAACGCTCACCAGAGCTCTCCTGGAACCTCCCCATCGCCCAGCGCCACCTCCCCAAGCGCCCGACCCCTCCTCCGCCACCCCCCCACCTCGCCGGCGACCTCGCCCCCTCACCAGAGCAGCCCTCTACATCGCCGTCTCCTTCCTGCCATCTCTGCCTCACGTACAGGTAACTCCGTTTTCGTTTTTCAGATTTATTTCCGTAACAGATTTAGTTCCGTTCTTGTTTAGCTTATAACTTTTGATCTAGAAGTCCAATGATGCTGATTCTTTTTTCGTTAGATCACAATTTTCTTGTAGTTTCCAAAAATATATTATCTGTCTATGTTTGGATTTACAAAAATTGAGTTAGATCAGATTTGAATTAAAGCTTGTTTTGCTTATTTCGGGAGTTTAAAAATAGATTTTTAATTAATTCTTTTTGCTCCTGGTCTCTAGGACCTTTGTTTATCCAGTAGTATTTAGTATTTTATTTTCAGATTAACTTAAATTAGGTTTTTAGCAAAACAGTACTGTTTTAATATTAGTTCTGTTTTAGCTTTTTATTTATTGTTTTTATTAGTTTTAAATTATTTCTTTTTGTCACTTTTGACAAAATTAGTTGTGTTTCTGTTAGACAACAGGAGAAAATTTATTTTTACTTAAAAAAATTATTTTCCTTAGTTTTGTATGAAACCTTCTATAGGTCATAGTTAGAGTTTTATAAAAGCTTTTTATTTGTTTCTTTTTGCAAATAAAATTTTATGGAAAAAAATACTTTCTGTTAAATTAGTTATTTTACATTTTATTTTCTGTTAATTTATTAGTTTAGTATTTTAATTGTTGTTAAGTTTTTACTTACGGCAAAACTATATTAGATGTTTGTAGCAAAGTCATAGATCTTCGTTAGTAGTTTTTCTTTGTAGTTTTATTTGAAGTTTCTTTTGATTTTGTTTGAGTTTTATTATCGATTTTCATTGCTGTTTTGATTGTTATTTCGAGTGCTAAAATTGTTTGATAGGATGTTTGCTTATGTGAATGCTATGTTTGACTATATAGATTTTCAACGGAGTGACGATTAGTTCTACCAAGTCATTTTTCGACAGCGTTGTTATCTTCATCAAGTATTACCAGGCAAGTTCACTTTGACCATGCTTTCATACCTATGTTTTATTGCATTTAGTGACATCTTTGCAATCACCCCTCAGTAGTGTAATTGAATCCTTGTAGTTGAGTAGTATGCATGAGGTAGGAACCCATCACCCTGTTACCAAGCCCGGGACGATATTTTATTTTGATGCTACGCTATAATAGACGGGGTTTGGTATGAGTGCACGAGAGTGGTGTGAAGAAGGAGGACTCTCGTCAATGGACGACAACTCCATGATGAAAGCTGCAAGGATCTGCATCTTCAAGGCCTCAAGACTTCAAGACTCGAGACAAGAATTCAATACACACTACTGGGTGAAGGACGGTTGACGGGCACCACTGGAGAAACCAGTGGTTGGCGGGATGCATGGAGAAGCGCCATGACATCTTATGGAAAGCTTCACCCAGACTCAAAGAGACGGAAGAATACTTCATGACCGGAAGCTTACCTGCAACCGCAAGTCATTATGGGCTCGCTTGGTTGACCTTAGTAGTGACTCTGGCTGGGACGGTACTAGCAGATGTAGAATGACGTTAGGATTGGTTGGGTACTGGACAGTGGTCAGAGGATCTCTTTGGAAGACCATGTTTCGGTCATCTTGTTCTCAAACACTCAAGTGCGAGAACGTAAAGAGAGGGATCGAATCTTATGGTAAAGTGTACAAACCTCTGCAGAGGGTTTTAAACCTAATCGATTAGCCGTGTCCCCGGTTACGGACAATTTGAGCCTCTGGACTTGGATCTATCTCGGAACTCTCAACACCGGATTGATAACTTAATTGTGGGCAACATATGATGAATTTTGGGCTATGAGACATCGGTTGGCGGAACCATGTCATGATAGAAAACTCCTTAGTACAGACTTCATTCTATTCCTTTGATGTAGGTAAAAATAAAATCAGCTTTTACGCAAACAAAACTCAGATACAGAGCCATAAAGCCATATTGCATATAGTATAGTTTTATCATCTGTTTTCTCATATTGTGATATTCCCGGTACATTCAATGTACTGACCTACTCGGCTGCAACTTATCATGTTGCGTATATTTTACTCCGACGGGTAAGAGTACGGTACAGGTTACGGTCTACACTCAACCTGCCGATGGCGTTGATGGGACTCCACACCCGTTTGATTGTTTTCGCTGAGTATTATGAGGTATATATCATTTTACGTTATTTATACATGTGATTGCACTTTGATATATACATTGATGTACTGTGTGTGCCAGCATACTGATCCAGGGATGGCACAGTAACACAGAGGCTTGACCGTCTGAGGTCGGGTCGCTACAGTGTCGGAGCCTTTAAACAAGTCCACATACTCAACCATCATATAGTCTTCTATGATTGCTAACACTCACCGCATACACATGAGCAAAATGTTTCAACTGGACACATAGAAAGATAGGGGCTTATAGTTTCACCTCCCAACGTACTCACCTGAAGGGTGATGTCAACAATAATAACTTATGACACCCATATTCAACTGGACATATGTTCCTAGATCTTTCCTCACCACATGATGCTTGCCAAAGGAGAAAAATAAACAGGAATAGAAAGAAAAACTTTGACTCTTGCATAAAGTAAATACATAAAAGTAAAAGATAGGCCCTTCGCAGAGGGAAGCAGAGGTTGCCGTGCGCTTATTTGTTTGTATGCTCAACCCCTTAGTGCAAAAGAACGTCATGTTGTATTGCCCCTTGTGATGGCAACCTTTATTATGCAGTCTGCCGTTTTTATTCATCACCATCACAAGTTCGTACAACGCTCAATTTTCTCTTACACTAAATGATCTCACACTTTTAGAAGCAATTTTTATTGCCTTATTGCACCGGTGACAACTTACTTGAGGGATCTTACTAAATCCCTAGGTAGGTCTGGTGGACTCTTGAAAATAAGATTTGGGTTTAAGCGTTTTTGGAAGCACATGTAGTAATCTCTACTTAGTGCGGAATTTTTGGCCAGCAAAGATAGGGGGAAAGCACCACATGTTGAAGGATCGATGAAAATATAACTTCTATGTGAATATGAACAAACATAAATCATTACGTTTCTTCCTTGTCCAACGTCAACAATTTTGGCATATACTCCCTCCGTCCCATAATATAAGAACGCTTTTTACACTAATATAGTGTCAAAAACGTTATTATATTATGGGACAGAGGGAGTAATATTTTGATGGGGGCTCACAATCATAAAAGATTTACAGGATAGTATATTTATATGTGAATCTTCTCTTCCCTTATTAATTCTTTCATGAATTGCATCGTTGACCAATGCTATGTTTGCTAATCTCTAACAAAATTTTCTACTTCTACTTTTCCTTATGTGGTGTCATCACCTACCATAAGATTAGCATATGATCTTTTTAATGTATTTCCTTTCTTTTTATTGCAAAATGAAAGTAAAGAAAGCAAAAACTCAAACTAAACTTTATTTTATATCTCGCACACGATTACAAGGATAGATCACTAAGCAAGCTCTCAAAAAAAGGATCAAACTAAACTTTTATTCATCTAAAGCAAAAGATCGAACTAAAATAAGTAAAGGCAAACTATAGTGAGGTGATACGATGCCGGGGCACCTCCCCCAAGCTTGGTGGAAGCCAAGGGGAGTGCCCATACCCGATAATCAATTTTGTTTTGGTGATGAAGAAGGTGGTGGTGATGAAGCAAAGGATTTGTCTTTCTTCCTGAGCTTACGCTTGAGGATGGAATTTTCCTCCTTCAATTCACGAATCTCCTGTTCAAGCTCCAGTACATTTTTGCATAGATCTTGCTTATTTTCCTGCAAAATGCGGAAGGGTATAAACTGAACCTTAGGCCTCTTCGCTTTATTGGGGAGGCTGGACTTCTTGAATTCCACATGCATGTCCCCAGGTTGAGGCAACGGGACTTCATCCTTGTATGAGCTCGTCTCCTCCTTCTCCCTAGGATAATAGTCTTCCTCCTCCTCCAAAGTCTAGCCATATGCTCCACATCCCCATAAGACTTGGGGTTTGCAATGAAATCAACAACATAGCTCTCACCCTCAGAGTCTTGGGATGACATATTTTCAGATCTATCACGGAAACAGCAAGAAGAGCAAACATAAGATTTCTCCGTGATATGGTGGTCAATAGGTTCAGGGGGTATATAAATATATTTTTATCTTGGGAAACAAGCAAACGGTAAATGGAGTCCGGAAGGTACCTGAGGTGGGCACAACCCACCTGGGCGCGCCTGCCAGGTGCGCCCTGGTGTCTTGTGCCCACCAGGGTGACTTTCCTAGTTGTTTCTTATTTTCCTAATTTTTGTTATATTCCAAAACTGACAAAAAATATGTTTGCGGATTTTTCGGAGTCCGTTTACTTACCATATCACGTACCTCCTCTTTTTCATGATTCTGGAATGTTCTGAATGGACTCTTTTATGTGTTCTTCCGGTGTCAAAGTTTGGATAATATTACTTTCAACATTAATGTGCGTATCTGAGATATAATGTTTTATTCGTTGCCCATTAACAACCTTCGGGTTAGTACCTTCGACATTATTTATTTTGATAGCTCCAGACCGAACCTCCACGATAACATAGGGTCCTTACCATTTTGAGAGGAGTTTTCCTGCAAAGAATCTAAAACGAGAGTTGTACAAAACAACATATTCTCCAACTTTGAACTCACGCTTTTGGATTCATTTATCATGTCGTCTTTTAACTTTTTCTTTGAATAACTTGGCATTTTCATAAGCTTGGGTTCTCCATTCATCTAATGAGCTAATATCAAATAACCTCTTTACACCGACAACTTTGAAATCATAGTTGAGTTCTTTGATTTCCCAATATGCTTTATGTTCTAACTCAAGAAGCGGATGACACGTTTTCCATAAACTATTTTATAAGGAGGCATACCCATAGAATTTGTATATGTTGTTCTATAAGCCCAAAGTGCGTCATCTAGTTTCTTAGACCAATTCTTCGGACCTATTGACAGTTTTTGCAAAATTAATTTTATTTATCTAATGCTAAGTTCAACTTGACCACTAGACTGAGGATGATAAGTTGATGCAATTCTATGGTTAACATCATACTTGGCAAGCATTTTACGGACAACACCATGAATAAAGTGTGAACCACCATCAATCATTAAATATCTAGGGACTCCAAACCTTGGGAAAATAACTTCCTTAAGCATTTTAATAGAGGTGTTGTGATCACCACTACTGGTTGGAATAGATTTTACCCATTTAGTAACACAATCAACAGCAACCAAAATATGTGTATACCCATTAGAGGAAGGAAAAGCTAGGTCCCATGTAATCAAATCCCCAAACATGAAATGGTTCAACAGCAAGTGAATAATTCATAGGCATTTCATGACGCTTACCTATATTACCTATTCTTTGACATTCATCATAAGATATTACGGGCATCATTGTAGAGAGTAGGCCAATAAAACCCATATTGCAATACCTTGTGAGCAGTTCTGTCTCCAGCATGATGCCCTCCATAAGCTTCAGAGTGACATTTCCATAGGATTTGTCCCTATTCATGCTCAAGTACGCAACGTCTAATAATAACATCGACTCCTTTATAAAGATGTGGGTCATCCCAAAATTAATGTCTTAAATCATAGAGGAATATTTTCTTTTGTTGGTATGTAAAGCTAGGTGGTAAATATTTAGCAACAATGTAATTAGCATAGTCAGCATACGAATGAGTGTTATGAGAAACATATATTGCAGCTAATTGCTCATCAAGAAAACTATCTTCAATAGGTAGTGGGTCATCAAGCACATTTCAAGCCTAGACAAGTTATCAGCTACGGGGTTCTCAGCTCCTTTTCTATCAATGATAGGTAAATCAAATTCTTGTAGCAAGGGAACCCCTCGAATAAGTCTAGGTTTAGCATCTTTCTTTTCCATAAGATATTTTATAGTAGCATGATCGGTGTGAACAATTACTTTTGAATCAACAATGTAAGATCTAAATTTATCACAAGCAAACACCACTGCTAGAAATTCTTTTTCAGTAGTAGCATAAGTTCGTTGAGCACTGTCTAGAGTTTTACTAGCATAATGAATAACATTCAGTTTCTTATCAACTCTTTGACCTAGAACAGCACCAACAACATAATCACTAGCATCACACATAATTTCAAAAGGCAAGTCCAATCGGGTGGTTGAGCAATAGGTGCAGAAATTAAGGCTTTCTTGAGTGTTTCAAAGGTTTCTAAACAATCATCATCAAAAACAAAAGGAACATCCTTTTGCAAAATATTTGTAAGAGGACTAGAAATTTTAGAAAGTTTTTGATAAATCTCCTCTAGAAACCAGCATGACCTAGGAAACTATGAATAACTTTGATATATTTAGGACATGGCATTTTCTCAATTGCATCAACCTTAGCTTTGTCCACTTCAATACCTCTTTCAAAAAATTTATGGCCCAAAACAATACCTTCATTAACCATAAAGTGGCACTTCTCCCAATTCAACACAAGATTTGTTTGCTCGCATCTCTGCAAAACTCGATCAAGATTGCTTAAACAATCATCAAAAGACTTCCCATAAACAGAGAAGTCATCCATGAAAACCTCAACAATCTTTTCACAAAAGTCATAGAATATAGCAGCCATACATCTTTGAAAGGTCGCAGGTGCATTGCATAAACCAAAAGGCATACATCTATAAGCATAAGTTCCAAAGGGACAAGTGAAAGTGGTGTTTTCTTGATTAGGTTGAGAAACATGTATTTGTGAAAAACCAGAGTATCCATCAAGGAAGTAAAAATGTGTGTGCTTAGATAATCTTTCTAGCATTTGATTGATAAAAGGCAAAGGGTAATGATCTTTTCTAGTTGCCTTGTTTAATTTTCTAAAATCAATTACCATCCTATAGCCTGTAACAATTGTTTGTGGAATAAGTTCATTCTTATCATTAGGAACAAAAGTAATACCTCCTTTCTTAGGGACACAATGAACAGGACTTACCCATCTACTATCAGCTATAGGATAGATTATACCTGCTTCCAGAAGTTTTAATATTTCCGTTCTTACCACTTCCTTCATTTTCGGATGTAACCAACGTTGGTGATCAACAACGGGTTTAGCATCAGGTTCCATATTAATCTTGTGCTGACATAGAGTGGGACTAATGCCCTTTAAATCATCAAGAGTATGTCCAATAGCAGCTCGGTGCTTCCTTAGAACTTTCAACAATCTTTCTTCTTCATGTTCTAAATGGTTAGCACTAATAATAATAGGAGATATCTTCTTTTCATCAAGATAGGCATATTTCAAAGTGTCTGGCAATTGTTTTAATTCAAACACAAGATCACCTTTAGGTGGAGAAGGACCTCCTAGAGTTTCAATAGGCAAATTGTGTTTAAGCAGAGGACGTTGTTCAAAGAAAATCTGATCTATTTCATTTCTTTCATGCATATGTAAATCATTTTCATGGTCTAACAGATATTGTTCTAAAGGATCAGTAGGAGGCATAGCAATAGAAGCAAGACCAATTATTTCATCCTTACTAGGCAATTCTCTTTCATGAATCTTTCTACTAAACTTGAAAAAATTGAACTCATGAGACTCACCACCAAAACTAACACCGACAGTTTGTTTCTCACAATCTATTTTAGCATTAACTGTGTTCAAGAAAGGTCTACCATAGATAATGGGACAAAAGTCATCTTGTGCAGAACCAAGAAAAAGAAAATCAGTAGGGTATTTTATTTTCCCACACAAGACTTCAACATCTCTAACAATCCCAAGTTGTCTGATGGTGTCTCTATTAACAAGTTTAATAGTGGAATCTATTTCTTCTATTTCTGCGGGTGCTATGTCATTCATAATTTCTTGATATAAGGTAAAGGGAATATCACTCACGCTAGCACCTATGTTGCATAAACCATGATAACAGTGATCTCCTATTTTAACTGAGACAACGGGCATGCCAACAACGGGTCTATGATTATCCATTCTATTGGGTTTGGCAATTCTAGTAGCTTCATTACAGAAGTAAATAACATGCCCATCTATATCTTCTTCCAAGAGATCATTAACCATACCAACACTAGGCTCTACTTTAATTTGTTCATCAGGTTTAGGTGTTATAATATAACTTTTGTTGACCATGGTTGAAACTTTAGCATGTTCCTTTATCCTAACAGGGAAATGTGGTTTCTTAATATAAGAAGTAGGAACAACTGGATCAACATTGTAAAGTATAGTTTCCTCTTTAGCTAGTACCGGTTCTTTAATTTCTTCTTTAATAGTTGCGTCATATTTAAACCACTTCTCTTTAGGGAGATCAACATGAGTAGCAAATGATTCACAAAAGGAGAGTACTATCTCAGAGTCAAGTCCATATTTTGTGCTAAACTTTTGAAAAGCATCGGTATTAATAAAAGATTTAACACAATCATACTCAAGCTTAATACCTAACTCTTACCTTTGTCAAGTTCCCAATTTTCAGAGTTGCGTTTAATTCTTTCCAAAAGATCCCACCGGAATTCAATAGTCTTCTTTATAAAAGAACCAGCAAAAGAAGTATCAAGCATGGATCGATCATTATGAGAAAGACGAGCAAAAAAATCTGAATAATAATTTCTCTTGAGAGCTCATGATTGGGGCATGAATATAACATTGACTTAAGCCTCCCCCAAGCTAGAGCAGTACTCTCTCCTTCACGAGGCCCAAAATTATATATGTAATTCCGATCACGGTTAACTAGATGCATAGGATAAAAGTTTTGGGGAAATTCCAATTTCAATCAATTCTAGTTCCAAGATCCAATATCATCGCATAGCCTATACCACGCTAATGCTTTTCCCTTCAAAGATAAAGGGAAAACCTTCTTCTTAACTTCATCTCCGGGTAAACCTGTAGGCTTAAACAATCCACAAATTTGTTCCACATATATCAAGTGCATATCGGGATGTTCGGTTCCATCTCCTACATAAGGATTAGCTAGCAGTTGTTCTATCATACCCGAAGGAATTTCATATTCAATATTTTCAGTAGGTGCAGTAGTTTGAGGGGTGATAACCCACAAGTATATGGGATCAATTGTAGCCTCTTTCGATAAGTAAGAGTGTCGAACCCAACGAGGAGCTAAAGGGAGAACAGATATTCCCTCAAGTTCTATCGACCACCGATACAACTCTATGCTTTTCCCGACGGTCTGGAGAAAGAAGCAATCAATTGGACTTTCCTAATCCTCCCTTCCTTTCAGGAAGAATGTGAAATTCTTTTTCCTTAAATGGGAGCAGAGCAGGTTTGAAAAAGGATCTTAGAGTGTCTAGGGTTGGGCCAGGAGGGTCTCTTAACGCCTTCCTTTTTCTGCCCATCGAAGTTATTTACCAAGGACTTGCCATCGTAAGAGGGAGAAGGGGGAAGTAGCACACTTGAAGAGCGTGCAACTTGATGTTTGCCTTACCGGAAACAAGTATGAAACTATTTTGCAAGGATAAAACTATGAGTACTTTGCGAGAATAAAAACTATGAATAAGTTACAAGGTAATAAAAGTGGATAGCTTTTGTCAATAAGAAAGTCATTTGTCCCTAGGCAATCGATAACAAGTACCGATAATCATTCTTGTAATTTTATCTGAGGGAGAGGCATGAGCTAGCTGTCAGGACCCCGATTCCAAGTCACATCGATCTAGCCGGTAACACCTCATATCACTTTGCGGCCTCACGCACGGTATTCCCACGGGTGTCGCCTTACCATGGCCCGGGACCGTTTGCACCTTTTGGCTCACGTATATGATAGTGTCGCTAGCATCCATATGATGATAACCCGGCCGACATGACTAGTCGTGAACCCAATGTGGCACTAACTTACGGGGACAGGCATACATGAATCAACATCGAGCATGTCGGTCAGCAGCGTGCGAATCCGGGCTGTAGCACTGGGCTAACAGGACTCCGGTGAATCGGGCTGTAGCAGGCTAGGCAGGACTCCGGATGTCACCGCGTGACATTTCCCCGAAGGGACAGACACAGGAACGAAGTGAATCACATGTCGGCCAGTCAAGTGTTCTGGAGCAGTAGTGATGGGCTAGCAGGACTCCGGTGAACCGGCTGTAGCGGACTACTATGGCTCATGGAAGCACAAGACTACATTTCCCCATAAGAGAGGCTACCAAGGATAAACCACTAGGTTGTCGGATCCCACACATACCAAGCATTTCAATCATACACACAATATGCTCGATAAGTGTAAATACAACATGGCATCAAAACAAAACTATATGACTCAAAGTATTTATTCATTAGGCTCCGAGGAGTCAAGTATTACAAACATGGGTCTCATGACCCAACATACAGAGCATACAAGCATCAAGCACATGCGGAAGCTTAACTTATCTGAGTGCAGACAACTACAAATGAAGAAGGCTGAGAAGCCTGACTATCTACAAGTGCCTCCCAAGGGTACAAGATCGTAGCTGAGGTAACAAGCTAAACATCGAAGTCCACGTAGAACTACTAGTGAGACTAAAGTCTCTCTGCAAAACATAAAATAAGCAAATGTGAGTACAAATGTACCCAGCAAGACTTACATCAGAACTAGCTACATATGCATCGGTATCAATAAAGGGGGTGGTGGAGTTAGACTGCAGCAAACCAGCTTTGACTCCGTGGCTATACTACTAGGAAAACACTTATAGATAGAAGTTTACCAGTAGCGTTTGTTTATACCCCCACGCTACTACTAGTTAGTAGTAGCACTGACTATAAAGAGCGCTATTGGTATCAGTTAGCAGCACCGCTTGTTACATAGCCCCACGCTACTTCTAAGTGTAATACACCACACCCTCGGTCAAAAAATAGCAGCAGCGCCCGCCGTCCAACCTGCGCTACCGCTAGTGGGCTTAGCAGTAGCGCTGGCACATTGCCCGTGCTCTTTTTAGGCCCGCTACCTCCCCCCCGCGCCCCCCGGCCCGACCGGCCTCACTCTCACTCACACTCCCACACTCATCCCTCGATCTCCCGCGTGGCCGACCTCAAGACACCTGTCGTCCCTCACTGCCCTCCTCCCAGCGTTGGCCGCCCTCGCCCGCGCCAGCCCTCCTCCCCCCCGGCCGCCCAGCTCCCCCACGTAGGCCTCCCTCCGCCTCACGCCTCGGCCCCCACAGCTCTCCTCAAGGCCGGCCTCCTCCACCGAGAGGTACTCCTTCCTCCTTCCTCCTCCTCCCTCCGTCCCTAGTTATAGTTATTAGAGTAGTTATTTTGAATTCTATGTAGTTGAAAAAATGTAGGTTACTAGAATAATTTAGATTTTGATCGAACCCTTGCTTGGACAAATTAGGTATGAACCCTAGTTAATTCGTATGAACCCTAGGTTTTTAAATTTAGCTAGGTTTTAAAGTTAGGACAGAAATTTAGCTAGGTTTTTAGAATTTAGGTGTTTTAAGTGTATTTAAAAGAGTTTTAGGTGTCTTAGTTATTTTAGGTGTAGTTAACAGAATTTTAGGTGTTTTTGTTGTTTTAGGTGTAGTTAACAGAATTCTAGGTATTTTTTTAGTTAAAGCAATTGTTGTTATTTTTTTAGTTAAAGCAATTTTTCCTGTTATATGCAAATTTGCAGTGGACATGTCATATTTTGAACATGTCACATTTTGGACATGTCATATTTTTCCGAGTGGCCTATGTTTTGCCAGAAATGTCAATTCATTTACGTTCTGGCAAATTTCAAGCGCTCGATATGTCTTGTTTTTAGCAAAGGTCATGCCAAACCTTTTCTAAGTGTTTATTAATTTTGTTTTCGTAATTAATCATTTTGTTCTCAACGTTGATGATGCCTATCCCGCATCCTCGTCGTCGACTTGGCGGAGGACTCCTGGTTGAGCCAAGGGGCCATGTCCGGGACTGGGCTCCGTCGGGCTGGTACTGGGTTGTGCTACCTTCTCGTGAGCGCAGCTTAGTGAGGAGCCAGCCCGTCGTCGAACGGGAGCTTCTTTGGTGGCGGTCACGTGGGCCTGCATCGGTGGAGAGGCTTGAGTCCCCTGCGCAGGTGGTACAACACCGTGTCACGGAGGAGAACGCGCACGTCCATCGCTACTTGGTTGTGTTGGCGAATGGCCGATTCTCCAATACCTGGCAGATTCTTTGGGGATCTCACCGGAGCTATGATCCGGTGATGGTTCCTTCTCTTTGGGTGTCCATCGCGGCCCACTGAACCTAGAGGAGCTATTATTCGAGATGTATTAGTCATATTACATGATGATCTTTGCTACAAACTACTATATATGTATTCGATGATGGATTATTAATTACCTATTAGTTATTTGCTTATTGAATGCAAAAGATGAGCGTGGTTTGTGCTACAAACTACTATATATGTATTAATGATGGATTATTTGATGATCTTTGCTACAAACTACTACAAACTACAAATTTTAGGTGTTTTAGTTGTTATATGATGATCTTTGCTACAAACTACTATATATGTATTCGATGATGGATTATTAATTACCTATTAGGAAATATCTGACGACGAAAGGGAATTCGCTATGTGCAAGTATTGCGAAGATGAGCGCGGTCTTTGCGACAGGCCTCGCCTGGTAGAAGGTCGGCGTTTCAGCATCAAGCTCCAAGAGACTTTCGATGTTGAAACGGTATGCAACGACGACAAGTGTTTTTTGTTATTTTTTGCACGACTTCTCTGCTTCTTCAACGTGTAATTTCCGTCTTTTACAGTTCTACTAGCTTATCCCATGCCATGCAAGACGCTATGTCTTGGATAAGATGGGTTTTGAAGATCATGAAAGAATGGAGACAAAGATAATTCAACTAAGGACCCATCATGGTTATGATTTTGTTGTAAATCTATACAATTATGTGAACTCATCCAATTTTTGTTGCCTGAATTGGGAAGCCCTTTGCAAGGCGTATGATTTTCATGAGGGTATGCTTCTCACCTTCGATCTTGGTGATCCTGACATCGACAAAAATGATATGACCATTTGGGTCCTTGTTGATACGCTTCCAGTTCTACCGCTGTGTGAGTTTCTTAAACATATTTACTAAGTAATTTATATTGTTTATTTCAAAATATTTGACAGCTTATTTCCATTGACAACTTATTTTCATTCTTCAAAAAATGTACGGAAAATGGTAGATGTAACCTACTACTACAATGATGAAGCACAATTAACTTATAAGGAGCAAGATGGTCTTATCGCATTTTTTACTGATATTGAGAATTACAATAGCTATTATCAAACTCTTCCACATTATGGTCAATACGTGCCACTAGTGAACGTGTTGAACTACGGTAACATCAATGGAGATATCATGGTAAGATTTTCTACTATTACGACATCCGTGCATCTTTTGCATAAATTCTTCTAAAACTAAACTATATTGCTAACTACAAAGTTATTACTATGTTTTTGAACAAAAAATCCTGATGGATTGTGTGCCTCATCTGATGTTGACGAGAGGTCGCTAAGTATCGTTATGAGCTTACGGCCACCACGGCCAAAGTCACCGCAGTATCCACATCACTCCTGTCTATACCAGATTTCTAAAAGCGAGGATGCCATGATAATAAATGATTTCAAAAAATGTTTGAACCATCGTAGAGAGCTACTTGGAAGTAACATTGTGCGTAGGCCAATACTTGGAGACAGGATGATCTCAGTTCTTTATTATGGAGAGTCAATTTTCCTTAATGCAGCGTCAATGCCTATCTTGTTTTATGATATTTTACCTAAGAGAGTGTAGAGTAGGTCCTATGAGAGGAGTAGGTCATAGCTAGAATGTGTTATTATGTGCTACAATGTGTTAGAGTTGATGATGATGAGGAGGAGTTGTGATTATGACTAGTGACCAACTTGTTATATGATGTCTCATTGACGACCATTTTTTGATGGTGATGACAAGTGGTAATGAATATGCTATTTAAACAGACTAGTTCATGATGAGTTGTTATTGTATAAAAGATATATCTGTTTAAACATGTACAGCGCCAAAATGCTAAAAAAACATAAATGTTAGCAGTGGCGCTGGCCTGAAAACGCCGCTTACTAGTATTTCTTGAACTTACCAAAGAGCGCTGGCTCGAAAACGCCATCGCTACAAAATAGTCAGAAGTCAGAGCAAGAGCGCTGGTGCCCGCGCTACTGGTAGCTCAAAAACCAGCGCTACTGGTAAGCTTTTCCTTAGTAGTGCTATCCTGAACTACGACCGCAAGTAACTCTTTTGGGGTGGCGCACACGAGTCCACATATTCACCATATCAAAACACCACTATGGATCCGCTCCCGTCTCCCTACGAGAACGTCATCCATAGCACTCACGCTTATCTTGCGCATTTCAGAGCATCCACTTTCACTTGTCTATGAACTGTACACGCAACCCAGAAGTCCTTTTCCGCGGACACGGCTATTCGAATAGATGATGTTAACCCTGCAGGGGTGTACTTCTTCACATACGCTCTCGCCACTGACCACCATGTACACGTCGTGTATCTCGGCAACCTTCAAGCGGAAACCTGGCAAGAGAGTCGGCCACGACCTGACTAACCACACAAGTCTCTAGACCAGGTTTATCGCCTATTCGGGTTCCATCCGTAAGGAAATCCGTCCGGGTGTCGCTCACGGCCCCAAACGATGTGAGCAGGGTTCCCAAGCCCACCATCCGGGTGCCACTTGGTACACCGTGCCACTGCACCTAGTCTGTCCCAAGCCCACCTGTATCGGGTGCCACTTGGTAGACGACTAGCAGTACCTACAAACACCAGAAACTAGTTGCAACTCCTCAACAGAGATTAGGTTGATTAATAAGTCGAGAGGGGCACTTAAGCATTCCAATGCGTGGTAGTAACTGTTCATGGATCACAAACACAGAACTCAGTTCCTGAGGACGGTTTCAATGAGACAACCCACCATGTACTCCTTCATGGCCTCTCACTGCTACCTTTACCAAATCGTGTTCACACACTTAGCTCTCAATAGTAGGATATGTTCACCACATTCCAATTCACCCCCGATGAATCAGACCTGACTCAACTCTAAGAAGTAGCAGGCATGAAAAACAAGCATGAATGAGTAGGCACATCAGGGCTCAAACAACTCCTACTCATGCTAGTGGGTTTCATCTATTTACTGTGGCAATGACATGTCATGCAGAGGAAAGGGGTTTAACTACCGCGACATGTAACAGTTGAAACGTTGTTGTCCTAATGCAGTAAAAGAGAGCAGGAGCGAGAGAGTGGGATTGTATCAGAATGAAAAAGGGGGTTTTGCTTGCCTGGCACTTTTGAAGATAATATAGTTCTTCATCAGTGTCATCGATCACGTCAGCGGAAACATCGTCGACTAAGAGGGGACGGTTACCGGCAAACAGAGAAGGACACAATCAATGCAATGCACAATATGATGCATGATCATGACATGTCAATATGCTATGCGTTGAGCTAATGCAACTAGTAACAGGTTAAATGGAGTTGGTTTGAATCCAGGATTCAAATTCAAACTCCATATGTGATTATTTAAATGCCAAACATATGATTTTCCCTATTCAGCAACTATAAGTTCCTCTAACATGCATGGAAATGGTACATATGGATAGATTGGATTTTTCTGATCATTTTTCATATATAAATTACTTCATTTGGAGTTACGGTTGAATTACTATGAAATTTTGAAGTTTAATCTAAATTCTGGAATTTTCTAAATTATTTTAAATCTAGAAAATGATTAATTGCGTCAGCATTGCGTCAGGGTGATGTCAGCAGGCCAACAGTGCTGCCTCTGGTCAAACCTGACCAGTGGGTCCCACTTGTCAGTGTCACGGTACTGGCTAGGGTCGCTTACGTGTGGGCCCAGTTAACGGCCACGTTAGCATGGTCAAAGCTGACGCATGGGCCACTGTACTTAGGTTAAATCTAAACAGGGGGTTTACCCCATGGTTAATTAGCATGGTGGGGCCGGTCTGTTAGTGACACAGGGCGAGGTTAGCGCGGTAATTAGCCTCAGGCTAATGACGCCACGTCACCTCACCGGAGTTGGGTCGGCGACGACCAAACCGAGCGGCGGAGACGCGTCGGGTTCGCGCTACAGGGCATGGCTTGGGGCGCAGTTGGGTTCTACGGAGAGCTGGGGCTGAGCCGCGTCTGTGTGGTGGAGCTAGACCCTATGGTCGCCGGAATCAACGCCGGCGGCGAGGTTTGCGGCGGCCGTGGTCGGCTAGCATGGATACGCGGTTGCAGCTTGCACCCAGCAAAGGGAGTGGCGCAGGAGCATCTACAAAGCAGCAGAAGCACGGCCATGTGCTCAGACACGGCGTTGATCCACTGCAACGACGGCGCTGACAAGCACGGCGGCGGAAGCTTTCGGTCATGGCGGGGCTACGGCCTAGAGGACGAGCGCGACCAGGGGAAAAGGGGTAAATGGCGTGGGTGCTCACAGTGCATCCGATGGCGTCGTCAACGAGGTCGGGGACGGCCAGGTTGCTGCGAATCGACGGTGACTTCCTTCGGGCACCGACGGCGAAGATGGCGACATTGGCGACGAAGCGGAGCCCTCCAGGTCGTTTCCTTCGGTGTGGAGACGAGGTGCTCGACGGTGGAGCTTCTAGACCTGGCGATGCGGCGACAGGAGGACGGTGGCTACGCGTACGTGAGATGGCGGCCAGCGGTTCCTCTTAGATGGACCTCGGGGAGGATCTAGGGGGTGAGGGAGAGACCAGAGAGATGGGGGAGTGAGGGAGGAGGTCCGCGGGGCTTCTCCAGGCGCGTCGGATGGCTCGGGGGTGGTTCCGTGGCAAGCAGGAGGTGGAGCTCCTGTGTGCACTGCTGCTGGCACGCAGCTGCTTCGGGCGAGGGAAGGGACACGACGGCAGGGTGGTAGTGGGCTGGGCCACCTACTTGGGCTTCCAGGTAAGTGGCCAGGTAGGTTTTTCATCTCTCTCTGGTTTTCTATTTTAATTATGTTTTCTATTTCCTGCAGTATGTTTGAATTTGGTTTCCTAACCAAATTATTTTTGTTGCTTCTGAACTTAATTGTGGATGCAAACTGAATTATTTCGGAGCCCCACATAAAGTTCCAGAATTATTGGAGCTATAGAACTATTTATAGGAATTCATAGCTCTAAGTCAAATACTTAGTGACTTGATTCAAAAACCAAAATGCCAATCAAAATATACATAATCATTGGAAAAGGTTTACACATTTTTCCCTAAATCATGAACATCTTTAAGGCATTTTGGGTTATTTGAAAAAGATTTTATTTGATCCTATTTGAATTCTTTCTGACGCTAGGGTTTGATCAATCCCCATATCAACTTAAATAAAATTTAAACATGATGCAACAAAATGCAAACACCAGACTATACCATAAGCTAGGGATGTGACAACTCACTCTCACTAAACAAGAATCTCGTTCCGAGATTCAAGACGTGAGGTAAGAAGACAGAGGGGACACGGAACTAACACCGTCTTCACGATTCATTGCATTTCTCGAAGATGTTGATTCATTGCTTCAAATTGATCTTGATGTCTTTGCTTTCGAAAACTTCATCCAACACGACGACGACGGAAAGAAACTCTACAGGAATCGATCTCCTCAAAGGTCGAGCACGCAGGATCAACTCATGGAGTGAGACGTTGAAACATCTCTTGAGTTGGGACACAAAACATACATCAAGACGGGTGGATAGTAATGGATGGTGAAGTTCAATTTGGTAGGCAACTATTCCATTCTTAAGAAGATGGCGGATGGGTTCAAAGTAGCAAGGAGATAATTACCACAATTCCATAATGGGGCACCCTAGAGGAGGTGACTCGTAGGATTATTCCCTTAAGTGGCAGAAAGAATTACTTTTGACATAGAGATCATTGAGACTCTTTATACCAGCCTAAGGCAATCACAATCGATCATTTGAAAGAGTTCAAAAGAATGACTTACTCGGACTAGAATGGATGATGTGGACTACCTTGTTGAAGACAACGCAATGGATGATTTTGCTTATCATCGGAAATGGATGGGATCCATGGTAGGTCCACTTTGGAAGATGATCTTGGACAACGACTGCTGAGAAGGGCAGCCCATGGGGATTTGGCGCAATGGCGGTGCAAGCTGGGAACAAAATGCAACTATTGGGAATGTTCCAACCATCATATCTGCCTGAGATTCGGATCTGATTGGTGATAGGATACTTCAGACTCAGCATGTCTGAAAAGAGAGTTTGCAACACAAATCGGCGAGATGACGTTGCGGGATTCTCGGGAAATGAACTATAACAGCAAGCTCCAAAACATGAGCTAGTTCTGCTACATACATGTGAGCATGTTGTCCAAGACAAGCATGACCACATAGTAGTCTTACAATAAAAATACTACCGGGTCCAGGTGGGAAACCATCATCGAGGATATCTATGTCTTGTGCATTACCATGGATTAGCACTTAACTCCTTTTCCTAGAACAAATCAGTCAGTGGCTTGGTGTGCTAGGAACACATATGGAGTGGAGGCGGCCAACCTATCAAACCATAGAGCACTTCGCACGTGCATGACTAACTTGGGATGATTCCAGAGGAGGCAAAAATAAACTTTCTCGAATCCATGGCGGCAACTTGCATCAAATGCACATGAATTAGAGGAAGACACTTCTTACATCAAACATATGCTTCATGAACAGGACATGAAGATAATGCTTATAAAAGTTTCCAACACTAGCTGGATGTTCATACAAATCATGCAAAAGATACAAATGTGGCTGATGGGCTCAACAACAATTCATCCAGGTTTCCATAAAAATGAAATTCCATAACTATGTGAACAAGGTGGTAGCATTGGTCAAACCCAAACGATATAATGGTGTATGCTCGAGGAGATAACCACGAGTAAGACAACATTATGAATATTGTTGGTTCTGATTTGATTTGACAATAGCCCATACCCAAATCAAAGATTGGATAAGATGATAGGTCCAACAACTGATCATAGGGACCAATCGATGAAGATATCATCTTTCTTCAACTAACACACAAACACAAGGATATCCCTTTGGAACGAACTAAGTTAGGCAAGCTTTTATCTTCCAACTCTCCAAGTTGTTGTTTAGCTTAACGAACTAGCACAGGGGTATCGGACACAGATTCTTGGAGAAAGGGGTGGCTACAAGAAACCAACTTGATCACGAACTCAACATAGCGGTCAGGTGACAACCTGGTAACACTTCCAAGAAGATATTTGGAAAATCACTAACCACCGATATGTTACTAAGCTCGAGAACAATCTTGCTTTTCAGGGCAAGACAATATGATCAAAAGAGTGAGGGATTGACACAATCCTATCTTGTTGATCGAAGAGTGCACCAGGGAAAATGGACTAGGTCGCACGATAAATCTTAGGATGATGATTCAATAACCAACACACTAAGAATAAAATTATTGTCCATTAACTACCAAGCAACAGAGTTGCTAGGAGTATTGATTTCACACATCATAGTTCACTTGTCAGCATTCCAGTTACAGCTAACACGGAGACCGAGGAATGAATGATGATGGCGAGAAGTATCATTGCGTCAAGAATTCATATGAGGTGGTGCAATTCTCATGACATTCTTGACATAAAGATGGTAACACTCCAAGGTAGAACAGAACAAAAACTGGATTGACATTTTGATCCACGGAATACAACTACTTTGACCCAATCCTCGAAGTGGACAAGGTACTGGAGTTTGTTTCTCCTAGTCATTCTGAATTAGAACGGCTTGACGGACCACAAGAATAATAGGCATCGATAACACGGATGCACAACTAGTCCTGACTATCAATTGATAGACAGAGGTCAGAATACAACTAAAGAGAGACAACTCAAAGGAACATATGGTTTTCTGAGTTGCGGATGCATAGATTTAGTATGTCAAACAAGTTCAACATATTTCTTCCAGATAATCCATGCAGAAAGGTAGGACCGGCAGATTTGCAATGCAGAATGGAGAACTCATCAATAGCACTCTGGTTGTGATCTTTTGGTTCAAAGAACTTCTGCCATAGTGGTTCAAGGTATTGGAAGAACGATATACCACAGACCTCGAGGATTATCAGTAAGGTTACTAATATCTTAAAGGAACTAGCAAACACTACCAACATGAAGTAAGTAGGGTGAATTTTGGGCTCAAGAACCCAGAAATAGAATGCCTACTAACAATGGAATCACGGGATGCTTTCGAGAATAATGGCCAGAATCATCACACTTGGGATACAAAGCATTGCTAGATTACTGGGTGGTTCTCTAAGACACCTAGGGTCATAATAATAGCTGCAACATGTATGTTGAGGCAATGGAGTACCTCAACTCAGCAATTAGTGTGGTTAATCTGGCCCAAAAGGATATCGGGATCGGAAAGAAGGGATTTGCAAATGCATCAGATTATTTAGAAACCTGGGATGACTCGGACAACATAACGGCTGTAAATGCTCAAGAAGATTTGACACATCCTGCAAAATGGTGGCATAACCACTCAGAAGCACAATATCAAGGTTCTGAGATCAATTGTCAACACACAGAAGTAGTAGGAACTGAACTGGGGCTTGAAACCATCAATCTTATAGGTCTACAGATTAGTAACACGTGATCCTGATAGAAAGATTAGAAGCCTAGTTCTTAATCCCCGTAGAAAAGAAGAGGTTGACTCAGATCAGAAGGGCATAAGGTAAAGGAGTAAAAAGAGCCTTACGTTCCCATCCACAATCAATTCCCTTATATAACTAAAGCATATATAGACTCGACTTCAACCAGTTTGGCTTGGTAATCCTACAGGCAGTCAGGCTCTGATACCAAAGCTGTCAGGACCCTGATTCCAAGCCACATCGATATAGCCGGTAACACCTCATATCACTTTGCGGCCTCATGCACGGTATTTCCACGGGTGTCGCCTTACCATGGCCCGGGACCGTTTGCGCTTTTGGCTCACGATATGATAGTGTCGCTAGCATCCATATGACAGAGAACCCGGCCGACATGACTAGTCGTGAACCCAAAGTGGCACTAACTTACGGGACAGCATACATGAATCAACATCGAGCATGTCGGTCGCCAGCTGCAGAATTCGGGCTGTAGCACTGGGCTAACAGGACTATGAACCGGCCAGAGCAGTTATGCAGACTCGGTGAACTGGCTGTAGCAGGCTAGGCAGGACTCCGGATGTCACCAAGGTGACATTTCAAGGGACAGACATAAAGGAACGAATTGAAACACATGCCGCTACCAAGTGTTCCGAGCAAGAGTACTTGGGCTAGTAGGACTCGTGAACCGGCTCAGAAGCGGACTACTATGGCTCATGGAAGCACAAGACTACATTTCCCCATAAGAGAGGATACCAAGGATAAACAACTAGGTTGTCGGATCCCACACATACCAAGCATTTCAATCATAAACACAATATGCTCGATATGTGTAAATACAACATGGCATCACAACAAAACTCTACGACTCAAAGTATTTATTCATTAGGCTCCGAGGAGCCAAGTATTACAAACATGGGTCTCATGACCCAACATACAGAGTGTACAAGCATCAAGCACATGCGGAAGCTTAACTTATCTGAGTACAGACAACTACAAATGAAGAAGGCTGAGAAGCCTGACTATCTACAAGACCCTCCCAAGGGTACAAGATCGTAGCTGAGGTAACAAGCTAAACATCAAAGTCCACGTAGAACTACTAGTGAGACCGAAGTCTCTCTGCAAAACATAAAATAAGAAAACGTGAGTACAAATGTACCCAGCAAGACTTACATCAGAACTAGCTACATATGCATCGGTATCAATAAAGGGGGCGGTGGAGTTTGATCACAGAAGCCAGCTTTGACTCGGTGGCTATCCTGAACTACGACTGCAAGTAACTCTTTTGGGGTGGCGCACACGAGTCCACATATTCACCATATCAATACACCACTATGGATCCGCTCCCGTCTCCCTTCGAGAACGCCATCCATAGCACTCACACTTATCTTGTGCATTTTAGAGCATCCACCTTCACTTGTCTATGAAATGTACAGGCAACCCAGAAGTCCTTTTCCGCGGACACGGCTATTCGAATAGATGATGTTAACCCTGAGGGGTGTAGTTCTTCACACACGCTCTCGCCACTTACCACCATGTACACGTCCTGTATCTCGGCAACCTTCAAGCGGAAGCCTGGCGAGGGAGTCGGCCACAACCTGACTAACCACACAAGTCTCTAGACCAGGTTTATCGCCTATTCGGGTTCCATCCGTAAGGAAATCCGGCCGGGGTGTCGCTCACGGCCCCAAACGATGTGAGCAGGGTTCCCAAGCCCACCAACCGGGTGCCACTTGGTACACCGTACATCAAGCCTAGTCTGTCCCAAGCCCACCTGTACCGGGTGCCACTTGGTAGACTACTAGCACTACTTACAAACACCAGAAACTAGTTGCAACTCCTGGACAGTGATTAGGTTGATTAATAAGTCGATAGGGGCACTTAAGCATTCCAATGCATGGTAGTAACTGTTCATGGATCACAAACACAGAACTCAGTTCCTGAGGACGGTCTCAATGAGACAACCCACCATGTACTCCTACATGGCCTCTCACCGCTACCTTTACCAAATCGTGTTCACACACTTAGCTCTCAACAGTAGGACATGTTCACCACATTCCAATTCACCCCCGATGAATCAGACCTGACTCAACTCTAAGCAGTAGCAGGCATGACAAACAAGCATGAATGAGTAGGCACATCAGGGCTCAAACAACTCATACTCATACTAGTGGGTTTCATCTATTTACTGTGGCAATGACAGGTCATGCAGAGGAAAGGGGTTCAACTACCGCAACATGTAACAGTTGAAACGTTGTTGTCCTAATGCAGTAAAAGAGAGCAGGATTGAGAGAGTGGGATTGTATCGGAATGAACAAGGGGGTTTTACTTGCCTGGCACTTCTGAAGATAATATAGTTCTTCATCGGGGTCATCGATCACGTCATCGGAAACATCGTCGGCTAAGAGGGGACGGTTACCGGCAAACAGAGAAGGACACAATCAATGCAATGCACAATATGATGCATGATCATGACATGTCAATATGCTGTGCTTTGAGCTAATGCAACTAGTAACAGGTTAAATGGAGTTGGTTTGAATCCAGGATTCAAATTCAAACTCCATATGTGATTATTTAAATGCCAAACATATGATTTTCCCTATTCAGCAACAATAAGTTGTTCTAAGATGCATTAAAATGGTACCGATGGATAGATTGGATTTTTTTGATCATTTTTCATATATAAATTACTTCATTTGGATTTATGGTTGAATTACTATGAAATTATGAAGTTTAAACTAAATTCTGGAATTTTCTGAATTATTTTAAATCAGCATTGCGTCAGGGTGACGTCAGCAGGGCCAACAGGGCTGCCCCGGGTCAAACCTGACTAGTGGGTCCCATAGGTCAGTGTCACGGTACTGGCTAGGATCGCTGATGTGTGGGCCCAGTCAACGGCACGTCAGCATGGTCAAAGCTGACGCGTGGGCCACTGTGGTTAGGTGAAATCTAAATAGGGGTTTACCCCGTGGTTAATTAGCATGGTGGGGCTGCTCTATTAGTGACACAGGGCGAGGTTAGCACGGTAATTAGCCTCAGGCTAATGATGCCACGTCACCTCACCGGAGTTGGGTCGGCGACGACCAAACCGAGCGGCGGATACGCGTCGGGTTCGTGCTACAGGGCATGGCTTGGGGCGCGGTGCATGGCCAGCAGCGAGGTTTGCGGCGGCCGTGGTCGGCTAGCATGGATACGCGGTTACAGCTTGCACCCAACGAAGGGAGTGGCGCAGGAGCATCTATAGAGCAGCAGAAGCACGACCATGTGCTCAGACACGGCGTTGATCCACTGCAACGACGGCGCTGACAAGCACGGCGGCGGAAGCTTTCGGCCATGGCGGGGCTACGGCCTAGAGGACGAGCGCGAGCAGGGGAGAAGGGGTAAACGGTGTGGGTGCTCACAGTGCATCCGATGGTGTCGTCAACGAGGTCGGGGCGGCCAGGTTGCTGCGAATCGATTGTGACTTCCTTCGGGCACCGACGGCGAAGATGGCGACATTGGCGACGAAGCGGAGCCCTCCGGGTCGTTTCCTTCGGTGTGGAGACGAGGTGCTCGACGGTGGAGCTTCTAGACCCGGTGATGCAGCGACAAGAGGACGGTGGCTACGCGTACGCGAGACGGCGTCCGCGGTTGCTCGGATGGAGCTCGGGGAGGAGCAAGGGGGTGAGGGAGAGACCAGATAGATGGGGGAGTGAGGGAGGAGGTCCGCGGGGCTTCTCCAGGCGCGTCGGATGGCTCCGGGGCGCCTCCATGTCAAGCAGGAGGTGGAGCTCCTGTGTGCACTGCTGCTGGCACGCAGCTGCTTCTGGGCGAGGGAAGGGAGACGACGGCAGGGTGTTAGTGGGCTAGGCCGCCTACTTGGGGTGCCAGGTAAGTGGCTAGGTAGGTTTGTCATCTTTCTCTAGTTTTCTATTTTAATTCTGTTTTCTATTTCCTGCAGTATGTTTGAATTTGGTTTCCTAACCAAATTATTTTTGTTGCTTCTGAACTTAATTGTGGATGCAGACTGAATTATTTCAGATCCACACATAAAGTTCCAAAATTATTGGAGTTATAGAACTATTTATAGGAATTCATAGCTCTAATTCAAATACGTAGTGACTTAATTCAAAAACAAAAATGCCAATCAAAATATGCATAATCATTGGATAAGGTTTACACATTTTTCCCTAAATCATGAACATTTTTCAGGCATTTTGGGTTATTTGAAAAAGATTTTATTTGATCCTATTTGAATTCTTTCTCACGCTAGGGTTTGATCAATCCCCATTTCAACTTAAATAAAATTTAAACATGATGCAACAAAATGCAAACACCAGGCTGTACCATAAGCTAGGGATGTGACACTAACATACTTTCTCTACTTGGATCATATGCACTGATGATTGGAACTCTAGCAAGCATCCACAACTACTAAAGATAATTAATGTCGTGAAACACAACCATAGCATTAAGTTTCAAGTCCTCTTTACTCCCATACACCATAACCCACTTATCCGCGTTCGGGCTGCTGTCATCCCCCGCAACACTGACAATAAGTAAACCATGAACATATTGCAACACCCTACAGCGGAGGCCCCTCATGTTTGAGCGAGACGGAGGGCGCCGTAGGACAGCACCATAAATAAAATATACAATGATACCAACCAATATCACGATTAACCCATAGGACACAACGGATCTACTCAAACATCATAGGATAACCATAGATCATTGGGAAATAATACATGGAGTTGAGCACCATGTTTAAGTAGAGATTACAGTGGGGGGGAAGAGGTGTTACACCGCTGCATATAGGGGAGAAAGTTGGTGTTGACGGTAGCAAGATTGTTGACGTAGATCGCCATCCCGATCGTTGCCCCGGCAGCATCCAGCGCCACCGGAAGCGAGGGGGAGAGAGCCCCCTCGTTCTTCTTCTTCCTTGGACTCCCCCCTAGATGGGAGGAGAGTTCCCCCTCTGGTCCTTGGTCTCCATGGCGCCGTAGGGGCGGGAGCCCCTCCAAGACTGGATCTCCCTCTCTGTTCTCTTCTGTTTCGCGCCCTCCAGATCTGGCCGAAAACCTTTTCTTATATTCTCTTAGATCCGTAACTCCGATTGCGCTGAGATTTTAACACGATTTTTTTCCGGACATAAGCTTCCTTGCGCCCGAAGTACATCTCCAACAGACGTACGAGGTGGGCACAACCCAGCACTGTCGGTGTACTAGAGTAGTGGTACCCTAGTATCCCGTACTCGTGCACGGGCAGTTGCAACACCCCACGGTGGGGCTTGCCTGGTCACCGCCAAGATCCTCCGTGGCTCCCTTCACTACTAGAAAAACCACTACTAATGGCGCACCTAATTTGGCTATTAATGGCGCATCTGTGGTGCGCCATTAATAGCACGCCATTAGTAATTTTTACTAATGGCGCACCACCTGGTGCGCCATTAGTATTCAGAGTATACTAATGGCGCACCACCTGCGCGCCATTAGTATATGCGAGGGTGCGCCATTAGTATGCCTCCTGTGGGCATGTATACCAGTGCTTTGGCATACTAATGGCGCACCACCTCCGGATGCGCCATTAGTAATCACAAGGCATACTAATGGCGCACTACCCAAAGGATGCGCCATTAGTAATTATGGCATACTAATGGCGCATCGACAAGTGATGCGCCATTAGTATGCAGCGAGTCATACTAATGGCGCACTGTCATGTGATGCGCCATTAGTATGAATATTAGGTTTTTTTTATTTTTTTATTTTCTGTTTTTTTGCACAGGTTACAAAATGTATAATTTGACAAAATATAGACAGCACACATCAACAATAGATTCATCAGATACAATAGAAGATTAGTCTTTGAATACAATTCATCATATTAGTCTCCGAATACAATTCATCATATTAGTCTCCGAATTGAAAAGACCGAACAAAGATAGAACATTATATTACAAGTCTCGAGACCGCGAGTAGCGAGTTTGTCTTCACATTACAAGTCTATATCGATCATCTAAACTACCATCACATAGAAGAGAGCTGCGGTCATCACGATGAGCATCATCACGATGAAACTCGTCTTCATCCGGTTCCTCCAACGCCCCTCCCTCTCCCACTAGATAGCGGGCGATCTAGATTCGCCTCGGCCCTAGTGGTGTACCTTTGTAATCAAGTATACCGCTGAATCGGTGAACCTGTCTCCGACACTCCTCCCACCATCGTAGACTCCGGAACCTTACCCTTGTACACGACATACGCCGGCATCGCTATGCACTAGCCAAACGTAAACGTTAGTACCAATTCACGTACAATACATAAGCAATATATAAGTATGCAAATGTAACGATCGGAAGAGAAAAGCAAGACATTAATAGCATCGATTACATCTAAGTTGAATGACTCTCAAACCGAAGAGACATACTACAAGTTCATTAAAGTTTAATTACAACATGAGCCAATCGATGTTTCGTAACTAGACAACTCGACTCAAGGGATCGGAGCGTGGATGAAGCCGCCGCTCTATCGTGGGAGTCATGAAAGAACGGGCGTTGTCATCCTGCATTTGTAGCATTGTGTCGATGTCACCGTTGGACGGTTGATTTCTGAGGTAGAACTGCCCCGAGGTACGAAGCGACATCTTGATGGATGATTTCCGCAAACTCCGATCGGATGCGTAAAGAATTCTCGTCGGAGGTCCGCGGCCCTGGATTGCCGACACGCCGCGCCCAATCTTGGAGTTTACTCGCAGCGTGGTTGATGATGGTCCCGCACGATCGCCCGCATGTGATGGATGGCATAGTAGGCACCTTCCGACCGCCAGTGGCTGTTTGACGCAGCAGAACGTCAGACAGGGAGAACACGTGCTTGCCGTGATTTCATTTAATAGGCCTGGTGAAGGTGCCTCTAGATTTGGCGAGCCGGGGAGAACATCATCAAGAACCTTCTTGACATTTGTGTAGTCTACGCTCGATCGACGGTCCGGGTCGAAATACGTGGCCATGGAATATTTGGGGCTTAGGAGGATGAGCGTGCAACGTGTGTCACCGCAGAAAACACGGAATGTTAAAAGAAAACGATCGAAATCTAAGAATTCATATGTTACGGGCCGGTTGAGGGAGGACTTACTCGGGAAAGTAAGGCACGAGGAAGTTATCCTTATCTTGGTTTGCCAGAATGACGCCTTCGAGGTAAGAACTCGCGACTTGCCGGTCCCCAGCGCTGCCCAAGAACTTGGCACGCATGTAGAAGGGGTCGACTATCACGATGTCCGGGGTCTTGTCGCGAATGATCCGCATCTCCATACTCAGCGAAAATAGCCGAACGAAGGTGTAGTGCAGCGGATGAAGGTTCAACATAGCGTGGATGTCATCAAAACGCAGGACGATCGTACGCCCGATGGAGTTATCCACAAAGCCCTTGCCCTCAGGCACCTTGGCCGCGAAAACCGGGTATGCCACATCCTTCTCCCTGAGACGCAACTTCTCCAAAGAAAGAACACTGTCATGCAGACTCCGCATAGCACCGGTTGCAGCATTGAGCATATTTGTCGGTAGCATCGCCCTACCCGCCAGATGCACCCTCCTCGAGATATCCTGCGGTGAAGGTGGCCCGCCCCGAGCACGGATCGCATTTTGTGCCGGCTGGCTCGCACCCTTCTTAGTCTTTCTTTATGCGTGCCTTCTTCTTCTCCCGTAATGGGACCGAAGTTTTGCTCACGCATCGCCTTCTTGAGTGTGTTGGGGCTGATAATATTTCGCACCTCGCCTATCTCGAGGCTCGGTGAAGTCGGCAGCTGGAGGCGTCTCTCGAGAGCTGAACGCCAGACGGCGCTGTTGTAACTTGGCTTCTCCGCTGCACGAGCTAGATCGCACACGCCTTTTGTTGGGTTTGGTTCTTGAGAAGGAGGCCCCATGAGGTCGCCATCGCATTCCATGCTCGGCAAAGTATCGATCGACGTTGCCAAATGTATCATAGTCGTCGTCGCTGCTCGATCCTGTGCCATATGCATGTTTGGATCCAGTGGCATAGGGATGTCCGCACCGTTACGGGCGGTCTTGCCATGGGGTCGACTTGGCGCCGCAGACGATTGGCGGTGTTGTCTTTGGGGTGGTGTCCCCGCCCCCAAACGAATCTGGCTCTTCGGACAAAGCAGGGCCAGCTCAGCGGCGCCGAGGGTCATCACGTCATCATCGCTGCCCCGACGGGTCGATTCGAGGTAACAAGTCGTCGCAGCTGGCAAAGCACCGAACCAGTTGAACCCTAAACAAGTTGGGTGGCATCCGGGTACCGTGGAACAAGGTTGCCGGTTGAACGATTTTGCCCTTGGCGACATCGACCAACTCATTGTTCACGTAGTGGAGGAGAGTGCAGGGAACGCCGGCGGCGCCTCGCGAAAACATGTAGGGCGCCGTGGATGCCCACCAAAGGCAAGGAGATGAAGTCCTCGGCCGAGAGAGGCTTAATTAGTTACCGTGATGATGGCGCCGAGCTCGGCTAATGTAGAGGCACCGCCAACGGCGGGCGGCAGCTGACGGAGGGGCCGCTTGTCGCAGAGGTGCTCGCCGCGTACACCCGGTGCATTAAGCTCCGTGCGGCGCCGGAGACACTAATGCCGCCCGCCGGAGGCACCAATGGCCCCGCCATCGCATTATGCGAAGTTGCTGGCCGTGAAGCTAGGAATCGGGCGGCCTCGCTACGCCTCGCAATCCACGACTCAACCCCGAGATCAAGGTAGGCACAAGGGCGGTGATCGCCGCCTCCGAGTCGTTGTTCCACTTGCTCTTGGACAATCTCCGAATCCGCGCCACCTGTGCCTTTGAGTTCTTGAACCTCTCGCGCTTAGCTTTCCGAGCTGGTCTTTTTCTCCTTCCGCACACCAAATGTATAGTATGACCCCCATTTTGTCGACAAGAATTTGCCGCCACACGACTAGTCGACGCCGGCCATCGAGCTTATCCTTGTTCTTCATTACATTCAACCCCTATTTAGAGTGGTGTCCCAAGGGTTGCTCTAAGTCGACCCAGCTGCCATCGCTTTCAAATACCTGCGGAAGGAATGTGAACCATTTAGAAATTCGGCTTCATTAATTAGAATGCAACCATATGGAGCTAATTACGCTGGGTGTATTCCTTACCGTAATGTCAAGCTGCCTGGTCTTCGGATCCTTGGTAAGCTCCTTTGTTTTCGGGTCCTTCTTGTACCGGCCCCGACAAAGTTCCTGGTCCGCTTGTCACCGTATGTATCGAAGAGGGCGGTAGGCCTTGCTCGGCACGCCCGCCTCCTCCTTGTCCCATATAGGCTCCGCCACTCAGAATCCGCCGGACCGAGTGTATGTTCCCTATGTTCAGCTCCCGCATTTGTTTCCCCACTCACTTGATTGGGAGCTATGTGCTCGAGCAATTGATCTTGAAGTCGTTGTAGTCATCTTCGGTGATCGAAGGATTTTTCTCCTTGATCTTCTCGATAACTCTCACCTTTCTCGATCATTCTCTTCACATTGCTTTTCCAAGTAGACAGGGCCTTGCTCATCTTCGTGAGGGCAGCATTGTTCACTTTATTCCCTTTGAGGCTTGTGTTTTCAAATTCAGCGGGAACTTGTATCGCTCGTGCAGCTTCGTGAAGAGGAGGTTGCGCAAATTCCCTCGGTCAGATGCCTCGTGTTCTCGGTGTTGATCGAGACGGTGTCTCGGAGAATGCACCCGAGCTGAAGTGAGTACCCCTTGACTATTCGTTCGGCGCCGTTGGATTCCCGTTGGAGTCCACTTCAAGAACTTCCTCCTTGAGGGTGCGGAGCACGATCGGGCGCCGTCCTTCCGCTGCCTCTTCGGGTTGGCTGCCATCCGTGTGCGCCGCCATCATCGATGGTGGCATCCTCGGCGGCACCATCGCGGTGGTGGCATCGGTGGGGTCATCCTCGGCGGTACCATCAAGGGTCTCGTGGATCGTGGGGAAGGCGGCGGCCTCATACAAGTGAGGTTGTTCCTCCATCTCCGGGACAGCTCCCGTAATGCCTTGCCGCCTCAACCCCCAAATTTCATCGTTAGGGCCATGTTTCTCTCTAAATAGAAACAAAGTTTGGTCAAAAGTTGGTTATTGTCAAGGAACAAGATCATGGTCTCATCATTTAGGGTTTGTCGACACCGAGGCATCCTAAAATCTAAGCTTTTATCATTGAGGGTTTTTCGACGCCGAGGCACCCTAAAAGCCTAAGCTTTCATCATTTCGGTTTTATCGACACCGAGGCACCCTAAAAGCCATGCATTAGTCACAAGTACGCCGGGCGCTTGATCCTACTTAATTAACTACTAAGATACCCGCCCATGCATTAGCCACAAGTACCCCATATGTCCTATTTTTAGCAAAGTCATGCTAAAATTCACGGAAAATTTCAGCATGACCTTTGCTGAAAATAGGACATATGGAGTACCCGAATTTGCCGGAACGGAAGTTAATCGACATTCCTGCAAACTCAAGGGCCTCTCGGGGTACCTGCAAAATCATTATCCCCGCGTAATGAAGTCGCCAATGGGTCATTTCAGAAGATCACAATGAGACTACCCTTGACAATTGTATCGAACCCAACTCAAGACTTTTGTCATGGGATTCCACAAGCCCACATTGGTAACAATTGTACTTCAAACATGCCGTTATCAAGCCAACAACAACTCCGAACGGAGTTAGCAGAGAAGAAAAAGCACTATAGACATTCATCTAAAAACTCTTAAACGGCACAAAGGCAGAATCGTAAGCAAGATAGCGGTGAAGCAACTACATCATACATTAGCAGCAGTTCATAGCAAAACTAGATGAATGTTTGGCCTCTTGATAAAAAACCATACATCGCCAGCATCACATACATCATACAGGATACAGCAGCAATTGATCGCAAGATGTTGATGACTTCTAATTTAACAAAGTATCCTATTATTTTACCCTAATGAGACTAACCAACTGTTGAGGAGTTTGGCATATCTTCATTTTGCACCACAAATATATTTGAAAAAAACTTTTACACGTGTGAAAATCTTCTCTACAAATATGAGAAAATAGATATAACTTGGGTCGCCATGTATCTCTCGCCATTGATCATCAAAACTAAATCAATATAAGAAAATATGGTGAAAAACTAAATCAGACAAGATATTTGAAAACATGAATTAGTCTGCCATTATCCTAAAAATGGCAGTCAAGATATGCATGGACGCTCATTTTCAAAGATTGTAGCCGATGCTTTCTTGTCTACTTAATGACAACATTAACACTTCAGGCTCAAGAATTAAATTGTCAGTTTCTTTAGGCATTAGCAACGACCAAACCAGCAATTAGCATACATTCTACAAAGACAAAATCTTCATCTATTTAGGCGAAAGATCTAATGTGATTACTAGCTTCCTAGGCATGGTAAGAACTCTATCATATCATACACAAGAATCAATTTCCATAGCCCGTCCTTGGTTCATGTAAGTCTGAATCTAGTCGTAACTACCCCTCTGCAAGCTTCAAAGATAGTCTCCAAGGTTTATCTCAGTTCTCATATCACAAGTGTGACAAAAGTGGATACAAATTGCACAACAATCGCAAAAATAAAATTCAGCTACAATCCCCACATCTGAAACACTTCTTGCTCTTAGCACGTAACTCAGTGAACTTCGATGCTATCTTCCTCCTAGCAATGAAACTGGTAGTAAGCGCACCAAAGATATCTCCCGTGCTTTGAAAATGGGCTTAGATTAAGTGGGGAAAAAGAGAGTATAATCTATGCATCATTTATACCAGTCAATTCGATCAACGACACATGGGACACATCCGACCATCTAGGACAAGAATAACTCCATAAACTTACTAATCAACCATAAGTCTGTCTACAAACTAACCAACCAAAAAATTTACGAATCAACAAGAACGTCTTGCCATGCCTGTGACAGGCCACACGATTTAACTCAAAAGAGCAGCCTACACTTTGGAACAATAGATTTATTTATTGAAAGGAAATCACCTTGGAGGCAAAGAATGGAAGCTGTGTTACGGTTGATTGGACAAAAGAGCACTCTACAATGTCAGGAACACCGTTGAGCCCCTTCAAGCATGCATCTCCAAAAACTGCACCAGCATATCTGGAAAAACAAAAGATAAAATACTTATCAGCCAAAACCAAATAATGCAAAAGAGTCCAGTCTAAAACCACTTGATATCTTCTCTGTTTTTCTAAATAGTGGCAGTCTGTATGGTTTTTGCTTTCAATTTTAGTGAGTTGGTTTCATCAATGAAATCAAGATTCAACTTCATTTCATCAAAAAGAAAAGAAAATCTTTCCTGAAAGCATGCCGACACAATAAAGTTATGCACACTTCTGCTGTTCGAACTTAAATTGATGCCATCATTGCTTAAGACCATGATCTTTTGGTACCATTTTTGGGAACACAGGCATGGATAATATCCTTCAACTAGGTTAGTAGTATGGACATTCTGTCTAAAACTGACTTTTGGAGATCATGCTTGCTTTATCAGTCACATTTTCGCACAAGACTAGACTTAAGATGTTGTAGTAACTAGGAATACTAATTCTTATCCGATGAAAAACCCCTTCTGTTCTGTCCAATATAAGAAAAAAGGAAGCTTCTGCTCTGTTAACAAGAAAATGAGAGGAGGGGAGGGAGGAGGGGAGGAGGAGGAGGAGGAGGGGAGCTCACGGGGTGGTGGTGCTCGCGACGGTGGTCGGGCGGGTCGAGGTGGGGCAGCGGCGTTGGGCGGGTCGAGGCGGCGGGCAGCGCCGAGGCGGAGTCAGGCGGCGCCCGGCGGGCGGGGTCGCGGCCGAGGCGGCGCTGGGCGGGCAAGCTCTGAGGTCGCCGAGGCGGCGCTGGGCGGCGGGGTCGCGCCGAGGCGCGCGCTGGGCGGCCGAGGTGGCGGGACGGTGGCGTCGAGGGGAGGCGGGGCGAGGGAGAGGGAAGGCGAGGAGAGGGCGAGGGAGGAGAGGGCGAGGGCGAGGGCGAGGGTCAGGCAGCGGGCGGCGGGCGGGCGGTGGATCGAGAGTGAGAGGAATGGCGAGGGGAGGGAAGGGGGATCGGGCGAAGGGGGAGAGGGCAGGGGATCGGTACAATTCTAATGGCGCACCTCACCGTGGTGCGCCATTAGCATGTCCATACTAATGGCGCACCTCACCGTGGTGCGCCATTAGTATTAGTATTTTTTATTTCAACTCGAGCCAAAAGGTTATGTACTACTGTAACTCTATCCATGTCAAGCCCACTCTACTAGCTCGACCGGTCAAGAGCCAGTTCTCACACCGGAGGTCCCGGTTCGACTCCCGTGCTCCACAAATTTTTTAGCATTTAAAAAGCTGTTTGATACTTATTTATGTTTAAATATGTTCAAACTTGTTTAAATAATAACAGTAATATTTTTTATAAGACAGTAGCATTTAAAAAGCTGTTTGATACTTATTTTTTTATAAGACGGTGCGCGGGGTGCGGGGGGTCGGCGACGGCGGTTGAGTAGGGGAATCGAGGGTGCGGGGGGTCGGCGGCGGCGGCCGGTGGACTGGGGGGGTGCTCGGCGGCGAGGGGGACCGGATCTGGCGAGGTGGGATAGCGATCGAGATGGAGGGGGATCGAGGTGGGCTGCACAAATTTTTTAGCATTTAAAAGCTGTTTGATACTTATTTGTGTTTAAATATGTTCAAACTTGTTTAAATAATAACAGTAATATTTTTTTATAAGACAAGAGCATTTAAAAAGCTGTTTGATACAATCGATCTTAGCAAGCTATCTGCTCACAATCTTCTTGCCCTTCTTTTTCGCAAATGGAGTTCTTCCGTGGAACGGACGTCCCTTAGGTAGGGTGGTCCTGCTTCTTCTTGTGGTGTATGCTGCTACTTCATCATCGTCGTCATGTTCGATCCTCGGTCGCCAGACTTGTCAAGTCTTGCTCATTGACTACTCCATCCATTCCGATGATCTTCCTTTTGCCTCTCCTCACGACAACACGACCGGGCTTTGGCGGGTCGGTAATGAAGAAGCATTGGTCCACTTGGGAAGCCAGTACCCATGGCTCATTTTTTCATGGTGACGCTTATGCGCCATGTCTTGATTTGGCTTCGGGTATAACCATGGTGGTGAAATACCGTCTTCTTTATGACGCTCTTGGACCATCTGACACGGAACATCGGGACCTTCTCTCCAGCATAGCTCAGCTCCTAGATCTCCTCGATCCTTCCGTAGTATCTGTCCTTGTCGTTACCGGTGTAGGATTCCATCGTTACCCCGGAGTTCTGATAACCATCGCTCTTCATGTCCTTGGCCTCGGTGTAGAATGTGTAGCCGTTGATATCGTACGCTTCATAGGTCATCAGGTTGTGCTCGGGCGCTCGTGACAAGGTGAATATGAGTTGTTCTTCCGCGGAAGAATCCTCATGTAAAGGGTACGACGTAAGCTTCCGCTTGAACCAACGCGTGAAACATGAGTTGTGCTCTTTGAGTGTATCTCCGTCCGTCCTCTATTGGCCTCGGTCATTGTACGCCTTTTAATAAAGGTTTTGTGCTCTACCACCCAAGGATCGACCACGCCTATGTGTTGTAGCGCCGACTAGGTTTGCTCTTTCAAAGTCGGCGAAGTCGACCCTCGAAGTCGACATGCATTTTCAAGGCGACCCTCACGGTGACCCCATCCAATGAGCCTGCCGAGGTGCCCGCTGACGGGCAGACCAACGGGTTCTCGATGCCTAGATAATTCGTGCAATAGGAGATGCACTCTTCGCCGAAAGCCCTGGCTATGCTTCCTTCTCGACGTGACATGTTGCGAACGTATCCTTTGATGACACCATTCATCCTTTCGAACGGCATCATGCTGTGCAGGTGAACGCCGCCCGAGTTGGATGATATCCTCCACTATATGGACCAGCAGATGCACCATAACGTCAAGAATGCGGGCGGGAAGTACATCTCAAGCTTGCATAGTATCACCACGATCTCTTCCTCAGCCTTCGAAGTTGCCTCACGCCAATCGACTTCCGAGAGATGACGTCGAAGAAGTTGCATAGGCCAAATAGTGTTTCACGGACGCGCGCGTCCATGATCCCATGGATTGCAATCGAAGTATTCTGCGTCATCAAGACGTGATACCGTGGAGACTTCATCCCGCTGAACTTCGCTTCATTGGGTCTAGGTATCCGCTTATCTTCCCCGCAGAATCGTAAGGAAGTTTTACTCCTAGGAGGCAGGTGAAAAACTGCTCGATCTCCTCCCGACTTAGAGTGAAGCACGGGAGGGTAGTCATTTCCGGTCTTCTTGGCCTTTTGCCATTGCGACGACTTTCTCGTGTCCCGTCACTATCATCATCATCATCATCATCATCATCATCATCATCATATATAGCGTGAAGCTCCTGCCCGATGCCCATTGATTTCAAGTCTGCCCTTGCTTTCGCCCATCTTTGGTCCTCTCCGCATGTTGAGCAGGGTACCAAGCAGACTCGCACACGCTCTTCGTGATATGCATGACATCAAGGCTGTGAGGCACACGGTGGATCTTCCAAGACGGCAAGTCCCGTAAAATGCACCTCGCTTTCCATACCTTCAGCAGCTGCTCTGGCGCTTTTCGCTTCTTTCCGGCTCTGGCGCCTTTTTGCTTCTTTTCCGGCAGTGGGCAGTCTATCCAATTTTTCAACAGCTTGTCTATTTCCTCGCCGCTCCTCGTACACGGGCGTTTTGAGTTCGGTTTCACCATCGAAACAGATCCTTGCGTTTCCTCCACGGGTCATCGTCGCGAAGCCACCTTCGATGTCCCATGAACACGGTTTTCAAGACCCGGATCTCTATCTAGTCGGCGATACGTTGTGTCATCCATGCACCTTACGCATCCGTAAAATCCGTGGACTACCTGCCCGCGAGATATCCGTGAATCGAGATAGTCGTGGCACCGCCGTGTGCGGTCACGGCTCTCATAGGGAAATATTCTTTCTCTGCGGCGTCCCACGTACACGGGCGTTTTCCACAAGGTGTCAAGCTCTTCTTTCAGCAGCCCCAGACATGATTGATATCGCTCCTCGGTTGTTTCGCCCTTCAATTAGCATACTCATGTGAATGTACTTCCTCTTCATGCACAACCAGGGGAAGGTTGTACATCCACACAAACACAGGCCAGGTGCTATGTGTGCTTCTCCGCTGCCAAACGGATTGACTCCATCGGTGCTCGCGCCCAAAGACGATGTTCCTTGGAGCGTTCCCAAATTCGAGTCTTCGGTTCAACGCTACACCGCTCGCATCCTTAGGGTGACTCAGCATCTTGTCTTTTTTATCTATCTCCGGATCATTTGCGTCATCTTCCCGCTTCTTCTCCTCCCTATCCGGCGTGCCAACGTAGGAGCTTTGCTACCTTAGGGTCCGCGAAATAGCGCCGCAGACGAGGAGTGATCGGAAAGTACCACACCACTTTTCGAGGAGCTTTCTTCCTCTTCTTGTATCGAGTGACGCCAAGACACTGGACATATGGTAGACTCCGTGTGCTCGTCCCGATAAATGATGCAATTGTTCATGCACACATGGTATTTCACGTGCGGTAAATCGAGAGGACACACGATTTTCTTCGCCTCCTCCAAACTGGTCGGGCACTTGTTCCCCTTGGGAAGACGTTCGTGCCATAATGACATGTTCTCGCCGAAGCTAACGCGTTGGTCATTTTGTGTTTTACCTTCATCTCCGTGAGCCATGAGCGTTACTTTCAGCGGGTATCCTCGGGCCTGCATCCTTCATACAATGGAGTAACCGCGTCTAACTCAAGTTGATCCATCTTGGCTTTCTCTCGAGGCGGCAGCTCTTGCGTTATCCGTCCGCTTGAGAAGCAGCTCTTGAATATGAGGGTCCTGCACCCATCCCATCGATGGTCCAAATACCGCTCGCTCCGGGCCGCATCATCATCTTCATGATCATGCCCGCCGCCTACTCCGCATCTTCCTCATCATCATGTCCTCGCATCTTCTACATGATGATCGTACAACATCACAATCGTGATCATCTCCCCGGGATTCTTCGTCTTCTCGCCTACCGAGCCGCGGTGGTTGTCTTGCTGCCCTTCCTCATTTCTTGCCCGCCCGCATGGACGACTTCATAGTCATCTTCATCACCTTGCCACCGATAGCCATCCATGAAACCACGCAATGCCAGTGGTCCCGCACCTGCCCGGAATCCCGGGTCCGCAATAAGGCTCTTCGGCTTGCATCTTCGACACGGACATCTTATCTCCATCTCGTTCTTTTGAAGCATCTCGCCTTCGCGGACCTCAAAAACCTATTCACGATGCCTTCGGTCATCGTCGCGGACTATGGTCGTCAAGGGGTAGAGCAAAAGCGATATTTTAGAACCAAAAAAATTTGGCATGACTTTCCCTAAAAATAGGACCAAAAGAATGCTTAATGCCAAAATTCCCAAAACGGAAATGAATCAACATTCCGCAAAATATTGGCAACTATCGCATTTCAAATACCGCACACCTCCAAACACAAACACATATGCAACACCACAAACATATGCAACACCACGCACATACATAGATCTAGCTAGGCCGTAAAAAAGTGCATGTGCACATTGTTGTAGGGAGAAAAACCTAAATATAGCTTCCCCCTTACTTACCTATTAAAACAAGGTAATTTAACCACTTAATTTGAATGAATCTATGGTGGAAATGAGGTGAAAAAGAGGAGGCACCCGAGACAAGGAGGAGGTGGAGAGAATGAAGTGGGGAGAAAGTGAGTGTGTGGGTAGGAGAGGCTGCCCCAAATATCTTGTTGCTGCCCACTTACTAATGGCGCACCTCTTGCATGGTGCACCATTAGTAGTTACAACTACTAATGGCGCACCTAAGCAGTGATGCGCCTGCTAGTATGTTTGGATAGGTGCACTAGTTCAAAAAAAAATAATTTCTATACTAATGGCGCACCCACAGCCTGGTGCGCCATTAGTAGTTACAACTACTAATGGCGCACTTGGGCAGGTGATGCGCCATTAGTAAGTTTGAATAGGCGCACTAGTTCAAAAAATTCTATACTAATGGCGCACCAACTGCACTGTGCGCCATTAGTAGTTACAACTACTAATGGCGCACTCTGGCAGGATGCGCCATTAGTATGTTTGGATAGGCGCACTAGTTCAAAAAAAATTCTATACTAATGGCGCACCCACAGCCTGGTGCGCCATTAGTAGTTACAACTACTAATGGCGCACTTGGGCAGGATGCGCCATTAGTATGTTTGGACAGGCGCGCTAGTTAAAAAAAAATTGTGGTGCGCCATTAGTAGTTTAAACTCTAATGGCGCATCAGATTGTGGTGCGCCATTAGTATATACTAATGGCGCACCAGCTTTCTGGTGCGCCATTAGTGTCAATCCCATCTATAGCCCTTTTTCTAGTAGTGCTTGGAGCCATTCAAGAACAAAGTATTCGACCAAAAAGACAAGGCCCCGGCAAGAGGAGCTTGCCGGGAAGGCCACTCAAGGCATGCAGAAGACAAGGCCCCGGCAAGAGGAGCTTGCCGGGAAGGCCACTCAAGGCATGCAGAAGACAAGGCCCCGGCAAGAGGAGCTTGCCGGGAAGGCTCGGAGCGCGACAAGCCTCCTGACGCGACAAGGAGTCAGCCGCGGCAAGACACTTGCCGGGGGAGGCAACCTCTCTTCATCTCCGCTCCAGCTCATCCAACAACGTGTCGCCATGGGATCCTTCCATGCGCCACAGGTCAAGAGGCTGTGCAGCCAGCGGAGAGCAGCGATAAGCGGCCGACAAGCTTGCCATCGTGGCGGCCGGTGGCGCACTGACGATCTCACTGTTGCAATCGCTTAGGCGACACAGATGGGCATTTATTACTTTTGTCCCTTGCCGTCAGAGTTAGGTATTTTGCACTGTACAATGTTCAAGTAGGTGTACCAAACTACTGTTTTTACATTTGTACCCTCATCTACGTTGCCACCTGTCGGAGCCCCTTTGTGCGTATAAAAGGAGGCCCATGCGCAACGTAGAAAGGGTTCGGCACGTTCGACTCATTCGAGGCCGAGACACTCACGCTTAGGTTTTGTAGCTCTCATCGCCTCCCTAGCAAGAACACAATACAATCGCACAAGCGGCAGTAGGAGTTTTATCTCCGGAGAGCTCCGGCTGGGTAAACTGCCGTGTGCTTCGCCTCGATCCGCTCTTCGTGCGATCTCTGCCCCCCTCCGAACCACAAGGGGCCTGGTCCGCCGGCCCCATAGGTGTCCGTGGGTCCGATCAGCCTCCCCGACATCCAGCGTTCACACGAGCAACATCTCCATCAACATGCCACCGAAGAAGAAGGCTTCGGCGGCAGCAGAGCCGTCCG
The DNA here is from genome assembly GCA_021605145.1 of Aegilops bicornis. NCBI lineage: Eukaryota > Viridiplantae > Streptophyta > Magnoliopsida > Poales > Poaceae > Aegilops > Aegilops bicornis. Next base: position 560,856,247 of record CM038673.1, on the reverse strand, counting down.
CGTCGTACCCACCATCACCGCAGCAAACGGGTGGTGGGGCGGACGCTGGTGGAGGAACGGGCTCCGACGAAGGAGTTCGTGACGCTGCCAAGTCCAAGGACAAGGCCCCGCAAACCTCGGCGTCCGCACATCCCCCGGGCCCATCTCAGGAGACGCGGGACCAGCAGCGTCATGGCGTTCACAACGCCATACGCTCGTTGGATCGAGACCCTCAAGACCAGCATGCGCGCCAACATGCTGGCACGAGTGAGATACGGTCGCCTGGACGGGGTGCTGCTCCCTCTAACATAGTTAGAAGTCCGAGCATATTCCGCTCCTCGCACCGTTCACCAATGCCACCCACTACTCCAGCAGAAGCTCTGGCGAGAGCTCAACTGCTCCTCGACTACCCTCCAACGGCCGACAAAGGTCAACGAGTGGAGGGCCACTATACAAAGTCTCATCGGCCGGCTTAACGGCGACGCCCGCTGACAACCAACTACATCACTGCCGCGGCAGGAACGCCAAACGCGAGCCGGTGGCGACGAGACTGTCGGAGGTGCAACTATCATGCACTCTCCGCCCCGAAGGCCAAGATCCCCAACTCACCAGATCCACCTTGACAGCGACTCCACCGCGTCATCGGATCCACGAGCTCGCCGCGATCAGCGCCAAGTTCTTCATGAACGACAGCAAGAGGACGCTCGAACTCGCATCGAGCGCCGGAGAGAAGCGCGACGTCGATCCGACAAGCGCCGCTGGGCCATCTGCTGACATGCGCGCCCGGAGGAGCCAGTGACTTGTCAGACGTGGTAGGTTGCCCTGCGTTCACTCGTGAGCTGCGGCAAGTCCAGTGGCCCAGCCAGAAGAACTTCAAGCCAGATGTGCCCGAGAAGTACGATGGCAGGACGGATCCGTCGGAGTTCCTCAGCATCTACACCATCGCGGTGCAAGCTGCGGGGGGACGGGACGACAAGATCCTCGCCAACTACTTCCTGCTCGTGCTCAAGCCCAACGTCAGATCTTGGCTCATGCACTTGCCGGACAGCTCCATATCCTCTTGGGCAGATTTATGCCATCAGTTTGTTGGCGCCTTCACAGCGCCACAAGCCTCATGGCCAAGAAAGTGACCTTCATCTGCCGCCCGGAAGGAAGGAGAGTCCCTGCGCAAGTTCATACAGAGATTCAGCCGTGTGCACTACAACATCCCAGATGTCCACCCTGCCGCGGTGATCAGCGTGTTTCATCAGAACGTGCGGAACCGCAGGATGAGGGTGGAGATGGCGATGTGCAAAGTCAAGGACGTCAGTGATCTGTATGCCTTGGCCGACAAGTGTGCACGTGCCGAAGAGGGGAGGAGACTCCCCGGAGAGAACGCAGAAGCAGGATCTGACAGTGAGGAGACCGCACCGGCAAGGAAGAGCCGGCGGCGAGGCAACAGGAAGAAGAAAGGCAGAGAAGTCCTAGCTGTTGAGCAGTCCGGCAACGGAGGTGGCGACAAGAACGCCAAGGCTGGTGGCTCCGGCAAGGAGGTTGCCGCTGACGCCAACCACCAGTATGTGGCGGCCGCCGACAAGCAGGACGGCTCCGGCAAGCAGTATTGCAAGATCCACCGCACCAAGGGCCACGACCTCCAGAGCTGCAAGAAAGTCGAGCAGCTTGTTGAACAGCAGAAGGCTGAGTATGAGCGGCGCGACAAGGAGAAGGCGGCCCAGGAAGGTGCTGGGGGAGCAAGCAAGAAACGTCCCGGCCGGGAAGGACGCCGCGGCAAGGCAAAGCAGCGGCAAGGAGACAGACCTCCCCGCGGCCGCGACAAGGACGAAGATGACGACGACGACGAGGACATGGATGATGACGACGCCGACGAGCAGGAGTTTCAGAAAGCCACGGAGGTTCTCTGCGTTGACGGAGGTGCTTCCCTGCATACTTCCCACCGCCAACTCAAGCAGTGGATGCGGGAGGTCAATGCAGCGGAACCATCCGTAGAGTCACGCAAGCCTCTCAAGTGGTCCGACGCCTATCATCTTTGATATTGAGGATCACCCGATCGCATAACTGCGGTCGGGTGCTTGCCGATGTTGGTCTCACCAACTATCCGCAACCTCAAGGTCACCAAGATGCTAGTTGACGGCGGGGCCGGCTTGAATCTGATCTCCTCCGCGGTGCTCCAGAAGCTTCAGATCCCTGACAGCGAGCTCGAAGAGACTGGCACTTTCCAAGGAATTAATCCGAGAAGGAACAAGCCGAAAGGGAAGATTACGTTGCCGGTAACGTTTGGCAGCGAGCTGAACTTTAGGACTGAGAGGGTTACATTCGACGTCGCTGATTTCCCATTGCCATACAATGGGATACTTGGCCGTCCAGCACTCGCCAAGTTCAAGGCAGCCTCTCACTACGCCTACAACTTACTCAAGATGCCAGGCCCGATAAGCGTCATCTCTGTCCGTGGCGACAAGAAAGATGCTCTAATCTGTGCCGACAAGATCTACCGGGATGCAGCAGCCGCAACAGATTGCCAGACACTTGCCGCTGAAGCTCCCGGGGGGAAGAAGACCAAGTCCAAGTCCGACAAGAGCTCTGATGCCCACTCCGGCAAGCGCACCTCTTCGAGTGCTGCGCTACCGTCGAGGACGCACCATCGAGCTCCACCGGCAAGTGCAAGAAGAAGATGGCAGCTCCGCCAAAGACCAAGAAGGTGTCCGCCAAGGAGGACGGCACTGGTGGTACCTTCACCATCAGTGCCTCTCTCGACCCTAAATAGGAAGGCGCGCTCGTTGCTTTCCTGCGGGCGAACGTCGACGTGTTTGCATGGCAACCGTCTGACATCCCCGGTGTTCCTGTGAAAGTGATTGAGCACCGCCTGGCCGCTTGTGCTCATGCGCCGCCCGTCAAGCGAGAAAGTAAGGAAACAGCAAAGGAGCGCCAAGAATTCATTGCAGAAGAGATCAAGAAACTGGAAGCAGCAGGCCTTGTCAGAGGACTGCTCCATCCTACGTGGTTGGCCAATCCTGTAGTCGTGCGCAAGGCAAATGGAAAATGGAGACTTTGTATTGACTTCACGGATGTTAATAAAGCTTGTCCCAAAGATCCATTTCCCTTACCACGCATCGACCAGATTGTTGACTCCACGGCTGGATGTGATTTGCTTTCGTTTCTTGATGCATACTCAGGATACCATCAGATCTTCATGGCTGAAGAGGATGAAGAGAAGACCGCATTCATTACTCCATGTGGCACATACTTTTTCATATGGATGCCTTTCGGTTTGAAGAATGCTGGTTCAACATTTGCAAGGGTAGTTCATGATGCTTTTGAGCCGCAAATGCACAGAAATGTAGAACCCTACATGGATGACATAGTGGTCAAGAGCAAAGACAAAGCAACTCTGGTTCAAGATTTGGACGAGACCTTTGCAAATCTGCGCAAGGTCAACCTCAAGCTCAACCCCGAGAAGTGCGTGTTTGGAGTCCCTTCCGGCAAGCTTCTCGGGTTCTTCGTGTCTCAGCGGGAGATTGAAGCCAATCCCGAGAAGATCAAGGCCATTGAGCAGATTGAAGCACCAAAGCGCGTCAAGGATGTACGAGGCTTGCCGGTTGCGTAGCTGCCCTCAGCAGGTTTATCTCTAGGTCTGCTGAGCGCGCCCTGCCATTTTTCAAAATTTTGAAAAAGGCTGGTCCCATGCAATGGACTCCCGAAGCGGAGGCTGCGCTGCAGGACTTAAAGAGATACCTGTCCTCCACTCCAACACTTGTCGCACCTAAGCCACAAGAGAAGTTGCTGCTATATATAGCGGCAACCAATCAAGTGGTTAGTGCTGCGTTAGTAGCGGAGAGGGAGGCGGATGATGAACCAGCGACCACGGCAGACACATCCAGCGACAAGCAGGGGGCTTCGCCGACAAGCTCTGGTCCCGACAAGGACGGACCTGCGCAGACGCAAGAACTGATGCAGAAAAGGATGGTGCAACGCCTAGTTTACTTTGTCAGTTCCCTCCTGCAGGGGGCTAGGTCAAGGTACTCTGGTGTGCAGAAATTGCTTTTCGGCCTCCTCATGGCCTCGAGAAAGCTGCGCCATTTCTTCCAAGCACATGAGATCACAGTTGTCACTCGCTTTCCACTAAAGAGGATACTGCAGAATCCGTGCGGCAAGCAGGATTGTCGAGTGGGCCTTTGGAACTGTCAAGCTTTGGCCTCAAGTTTGAAAGCACTTCAACTATCCAAAGCGAGCATTGGCAGAATTCATAGCGTAATGGACGCCAACACCGATGAAGAGATTCGAGACGAGCATTCCCGTCAAGGAAGCAAGCAAAGAGTGGCTGATGTACTTTGATGGTGCCTTCTCGCTGCAAGGCGCCCGGTGCGGCGTCTTGCTTATCGCGCACCCACCGGGGAGCGCCTCAAGTACGTAGTCCAGATGCACTTTCCCAAGGAGCAAGCAACAAACAATACTGCAGAGTATGAAGGTTTGCTTGCCGGTCTCAGGATCGCAGTGGACCTTGGGATCAAGAAGCTTATTTTCAGGGGTGACTCGCAGCTTGTCGTCCACCAAGTGAACAAAGATTATCAGAGTCCATTGATGGAAGCCTACGTCGATGAAGTGAGGAAGCTAGAAGAGCACTTTGACGGCCTGCAAATGGAACATGTTCCAAGAGCTCAGAATGATATCGCTGATGGCCTGTCAGTGCAATCGCACTTAAGTTGCACAATGGAACTAGGGATTTTCGTGCTCAAGCTGACTCAGCCAACCGTAACACCATCAATCGGATGTAACAAGAAGAGGAAGTTGATCTCTGGTGACTACTTTCCCGTGAGCTCCCGAAGCCGCCGCCACGAAGGTCCCCAAGATCGACGCCATCAGAGCTGAGGAGCGATGCGCTCAAACAAGCCCGAGGTTTGTTTCGTTGAAGCGAGCGCTCCCGACAAGTTTTGCTCCGGCAAGCTTGCCGGGAGCATCAAGCTCTGGCGAACCGCAGTTCTTGCCGTGGAAGCCGATGTTCCCGCAGCGCAGATGTGCCTTTAGTCCTTGTTGTCGAGCCGCAAGCTCCGAGATGGGCGCAGCAGATTGTCCATTTCCTTCTACAGAGAACTTCCCAAGAGCAAGAAGAAGCGGAAAGAGTAGCCCGGCAGTCAAGTATGTACCAGTTTGTCGACAGCATACTGCATGTAAGAAGACTCAACGGTGTGAAATTGAAGTGTATTCCCCGGGAAGATGGACAGAAGCTGTTGGCAGAGATACACGGAGGCATATGTGGTCACCACATTGGCACAAGAGCACTTGCCGGCAAAGCTTTCCGGCAAGGTTTCTTCTGGCCGACAGCCCTCCAGGATGCAACTGCACAAGTAACCAAGTGTGAAGCGTGCGGTTCCATTCCAAGCAGATACACCAGCCAGCTCAAGCTCTCCGGACGATCCCTTTATCCTGGCCATTTTCGTGCGGGGCTCGACATCCTCGGCCCCTTCCCCGAAGCTGTCGGGGCTTTGAGTACTTGTACGCCGCCATCGACAAGTTCACAAAGTGGCGGAAGTGGAAGCGATGAGGAAGGTGACGGCACAGCCAAGATCAAGTTCTTCAGTCGATTGTTTGCCGTTTGAATCCCTAACAGGATCATCACCGACAACGGCACACAATTTACGAAGTCGCACCTTCATGCGATGCGTCCAAGATCTTGGCGCCAAGGTCTGCTTTGCTTCGTTGCTCATCCGAAAAGCAACGGTCAAGGTAGAGAGCAAATGCCGAAGTGTTGCGCGGGCTCAAGACCGTAACTTTCGACAGGCTACACAAGTGCGGAAGAAACTGGATTGAGGAGCTGCCGGTGGTTCTTTGGTCGATCAGGACGACGCCAAATCGAGCCACTGGCCAGACACCCTTTGCTCTAGTCTATGGAGCAGAGGCAGTTCCCCCCACGGAACTCGTATACGGATCGCCTCGAGTGCTCGCTTATGATGAGCTTGAGCAAGAGCAGCTGCAACAAGATGACGCGCTGCTCCTTGAGGAGGATCGTCTTCGAGGCCCTTTATCACGAGCCGCTCGTTACCAGTAAGCTTTGCGTCGCTACCATAGCCGCAAAGTTAGTGCCAGGAGCCTCGAGGAAGGCGACCTTGTTCTTCGGCGCGTTCAGTCCGCCAAGAATTCAAACAAGTTGACGCCGAAGTGGGAAGGCCCTTATCGGGTGAAACGAGTCACTAGGCCTGGCGCTGTCCGCCTTGAGACCGAAGATGGCGTTCCGTGAGCAACTCCCGAACATTGAACATCTTCGTAAGTTTTACCCATAGAGCGTGTTGCGGAACCCGTGCCGGCAACCACCTTTTGTACAAGTCTTGCCGCTGTTGCATGTAATCCTTTGTACAAAGCCGGGCGCAGACCCCGTGCATCTGTAAAGCTCATGTGTTGCGCACAACTTGTCAAATTCATGCTTTCATCATTATACTGCATGATTTTGCTAACACTTTGTGCAGCACCCACACTCGGTAAGCAACATCGAGCCGCTGGGCTCCATAACTTTATTTTCTCTTCTTTCTCTTTTCTCAAAGAAAGGAGGGCTCCCTCGCGCACAAGTTAACCAGGGGGGAAGGAGAAGATAATACTATGGACCAAGCATCGCTCGAGGAAGTCTCGCCTTATCGGGAAGCAAACGACAGAAAAGCTAAGTTGCCAAAGTTTGAGCAATCAGTTTTTAAATTTTTAAGTTATCTTCCTCGATCGATAGTACTTTGTATGGAAAACCTGTGCACAGAGGAACCAACTTGCGGCTAGTCGCGCCCTTACTTTGTTTCGAGTCCGCTCAACAACTTAAGTGAGCTGCAGCTAATCGCGACAAGGTTTCTTGTCGGAGGCGGCGCCGCCAGCAGGCTGCTGACGTTCCGCACTCAGCGCTCGCGGCAAAGGTGCCCGCACCGACAAGTTCCCTAAATGCGTAGGGCAGAAACGTACAAAGGAAGGAGTCTAGTAAAGGAAATAACATTGCAATGATCGCCTAAGATAGAGTATATTACAAAATAACTTGTCGCTGATCTAACAAAGTGTTCTAAACATGATCAGCAGCGACAAGGGAAAGATAAAGTTGGCGGCCTAGTCTACGCGGTCGCCATCAATCCGCTTGATCTTGTTCACCTTGTCCACAATGGGTGCGACAAGGGCTTTGAGCTCCTCCACGTTGGCATCTGGCGGCAAGGTCCTGAGGACGCCGTTGAGGTTGAGGCCCGGATTGCGGAAGGCCACCTTTATCAACACCTTCTCGAGGGCTCTCGCACAGATCTGGCGTGATTCCTCGGCCAGCTGCTTTGGGACCTCTTCCCGGAGTCGCCGGAGGCCCGTCACCACGCCCTTGAAGAATAAGCTAAGCTTGGCGCTGGGTTGGAGATGCTCGTCGGAGGAGTATGCAAGGTCCGCCATCCCCAGCTCCATCAGCTCGTTGTGGATGTCGGCAGCAGTATCCACAAGACCTTCGGTCCAGTGCTCCACACTCTCCCTCAAGGCGCTCTGGGTATCAACAGCATTCGCCAGCAGCTCCTCCTTGGCCTTGATCGTCTCCAACAGGCCCACCTCCCGCTCTCTGGCGCCGTCCAGCGTCTGCGTCAGAGTGGTCAGCTTCAGCTCAAGATCCGCCTTGGAATCCTTGGTTGCGTCGAGCTCCTTGCCCCTATCGGCGAGACGGCCCTGCAGCTCGCCAAGGGTGTAAGCGTCCTTCTCGCGCTTGTGCTTGAGCGCGGCAAGCTCCTCGCCGCTCTTCTTGAGGCTGGCCTCCAGCTGTGCCACCTTCGCCTTCAACTCTTCCTTGGCGGCCTCGGCGGCTGCGGCATCCTTCGCTTCCTTAAGCGCCCGCCAAGTGACTCCTCGCGCAGCAAGGTCTTCCTCGTGGCTGTCCAGGTTGACCTTCCGCTGCGAGCTCGCTTTCTTGCTGAAAGCTTCTCGGCGGCCAACCGCTGCTCCTCCTCACCGCGGCCTTCTCAAGGATGAAGGCCGTGCGCTCTTCAAGTTGCTCCCAGCTTCGCTACGTCCGGAGAGTTTCTTGATTGGCGCTCCGGAGCTCTTCTGGCGCTTCTCCATGTCTGCTCCTGCCCTCGCGACAAGTGCCTCCGGGACTCCAACTTGGCTTGCGGCGCGGTAGAGCGGCAGCTTCTTCAGCATTGCTCCTCCTCGACTCGCCCATTGCTGCTGCCGGCGCGTCCACCAGCGTCAGCCAATGGAGGCGAGTAGCTTCGCCATCGAAGGTCTCTCCTTCGACCGGCGCCTGAGCTCGACTCGGGGAGCTTGATGAAGACGACGTCGCCGGCCTTCAAGTAAGCGCCCGGGCTGGGGCTCCTCGAACTGGCAGCTGCGTGGCCGAAGTCGGCTGTCGGTGCAGCGCTGGCGCTCCCTGCGGCCTCGGGGCCGTCAGTCACGTCGCCCGACCCCTCGCCAGCTCCTGCGTCGGCAGCCTCGGTGGCCTCCTCGCCGACGGGCTCGTCAGCAACGGCCTCTTCTTCCACAGCGGCGGCTTCGTCAGTGTTGCCTAGCGCTTCCTCCTCGCCGACGACCTCGACCTCCATCGGCTCTATGGCGGACAAAGAAAGAACAGTCAAGCAAATATTCAAAGAAAAACAGAAGAAAACAAGCCCATGAAAAATTTTCGTGTAGGGGGATTACCTGCAACGGGATCTGCAGCCATGGTCTCGACCATTGGAGGATCACTAGCGATGTCCCTTGCCGGGGTAGCCTCCCTTGCCGGAGTGGCCTCCCTTGTCGGAGGGCACTCCCTTGCCGGAGAATCCTCCCCTGGCGGCGTAGTCGCAGCAGACAGAATCTCGGGGGCGGCTTCCGGGCCCTCCTGATGAGGCTGCTCTGCTCCTACACAAACAAGTAGTCAAGTATCAATGAAGAAGGAGCGCCCATGCACACCTAACAGTAAGGAGAAAACCGCACACTTACTCTGGGGGCTGTGCTGGGGGCTGCTCCGAGGAAGGGTTGCCGGGTCCGGCAAGGGGGTCTCAGACGCGTCCCCTGTTGCCACGGGTGGATCGTCCTCAACGACGACCGCCGGGATCTTGGCCCTCTTCGACGCTCTCTGGGCTAGCGTCCTGAAAAGGAAAGAGTTCAAGACAGAGCAAATCAGATTCAAGATAAAGCAACAAAATTGAAGAAATATAAGCACGATGTTGAAGCTTACTCTTCATCTTCCTCCTCGGAGCTGAGCGCGGAGAAGTCAAACTCCGGCTCGCCTCCGGTGCGACGAGGCGGAGGAGTGGGCTCTCTTGGCCGCTTGGCGGAGGCATCGGCGGTGGCCTGGAGGATCCCGCCCAGCTTGTCGCAGCGGTGTGAGGCGCTCCAGCTGCAACATCGCTTGCATGATGAAAGCGCGTCACCTTGGCTTCTTCTTTGTGGGCCCCGTCTGCCGCCTCGTCTCGTCTCCGGCCTTGTGGAGACGCCTCTTCGGCGGAGCCGGGGGCTCCGTTGGCGGCAAGTCACTGAGTGGTGGAGAAGAAGCGCCCTCGGCGGGTCCGCTCGACTTCGGCCTCGGGCTCGACAAGCTCGTCCTCACGGGCGAAGCTCCTTCGCTTCGGCAAGGCTTGCCGCCTTCGCTGCGCCCGCCTCCTCCACGGTGTACCGAAGACGCCAGCGGCAGCTACTGCCGCCTCCTCAAGCTTTGGTGGCAATCCGCGCCATCTCCTCGCCGGTGGTGTCGCGGGTGAGCCTCTTCGCTTTCGAGCGGATCGGCACTTCTTCCAAGTTGTCGAAGAACTGCTGCACGATCTCGTCGGAAGGCTCCTGCCAGGTTGGAACGATCCCATGGGAGTCGCGCAACGGCATGATGGCCCGGATGCGGTCAAGTGCGGAGTTGTTGCACAATGGGACGACCCCCCTCGGCAACCTAAACCACTCGGGGTAATCGGGGTCGTTCTTGAACAACTCTAGCAGCATGGCATCGAACTCCAAGACGGTGAAATTCCAGTTCAGGCCCGGGCGCAGCCTCATAATGTCTGCCGCGTTTTGGAACTCCCAAGCAGGTCTCCTCCTCTCCTGCAAGGGATCGATGCTGCGGCGAAGGAAGTCTGCGACAACTGCGCCTCACGGTCAGTCCGGCAAGCAAGCCTGAGGCGCAAAATCCGGGTCACAGCTATCTTCAACCTAGCATCCTCCGGCGCCAAGTTACTCCAACCGTTGCCGCGCACTATTGGGGTTTGGCGCACGGCTGTGAAGGGCTGCGGGTTCTCCTCTACGACCCAACACCAGTTGGCTCTCCACTCCTCCCACTTGCTGCGGAACTCTCCTTCCAGATATGCTTCTTTCTTGCCGACCCTGGAGACCCAAGCTATCCCTCCGACAAGCGGCTCCCCTCTCTCTACGCGGGGCATAAAGAAGTGTCGGAAGAGGGCTACGTTGGGATAGATCCCGACAAAGTTTTCGCAAAGGTGTGCGAAAACTGCCATGGTCAAGACAGCGTTGGGAGTGAAATCAAGGAGGCGGAGGCCATATATGTTCATGATATCGCAGAAGAACTCGGAAAAGGGCGGGCAGAGCCTGCAATAGAAGAAAAGGGCAAAGAAGGGATACCCCGTTGCTAGCCAAATCAGAAGCGGAGGCGGGAGTACTTTCGTCGCGCCGGATGCGCATGCGTCTCCGTCGACCAAAAGAGATAGAAGAGCTCCCTCAGCTCCCTTGCTTCGAAATGAGGGGAAGATGGCCCGCTCCTTGCGCGATGCAGCATGAGCTACGCCTCGGCCGACTTGACGCCCTTCCCTTGTCGGCTTCGGAGCCATGGTGGAAGCGGCGGAGGAGGTCGACGGCGGTGAGTGCGCTTGTGGCGAAAGGGGGCGGGGCGCTGCTCTCTTCGCACTGGAGAAGAAGGGGGGAGCGGCGGAGGTTTTCTTGACAAGACGGCAATGGCAAGGTGGACGGCCTGCCCCTGTTTCCCCTGTTTATAAGGAGGGGGAGGGGGCGGACGTTCCGCTTTTCCTAATAAAGAAACCCCCACGACCACGCCCACGATCTCTCGCACGACGCCATGTTCGGTGCGTGCCGTTAGTGGGGGACGTGGTGGGTCCGGGGTGAGTTACGGCGTGATCAAGGCCGCGTGTGACCGTGCACTGTTTTGGGCCTGGCCCAACAGCGCTCGGCACCGTGTGCGGCCCAGGCCCGGGGGCTCCTGTCGGTGTACTAGAGTAGGGGTACCCTAGTATCCCGTACTCGTGCACGGGCAGTTGCAACACCCCGCGGTGGGGCTTGCCTGGTCACCGCCAAGATCCTCCGTGGCTCCCTTGGAGCCATTCAAGAACAAAGTATTCGACCAAAAAGACAAGGCCCCGGCAAGAGGAGCTTGCCGGGAAGGCCACTCAAGGCATGCAGAAGCCAAGGCCCCGGCAAGAGGAGCTTGCCGGGAAGGCTCGGAGCGCGACAAGCCTCCTGACGCGACAAGGAGTCAGCCGCGGCAAGACACTTGCCGGGGGAGGAAACCTCTCTTCATCTCCGCTCCAGCTCATCCAACAACGTGTCGCCATGGGATCCTTCCATGCGCGCGTGTCAAGAGGCTGTGCAGCCAGCGGAGAGCAGCGATAAGCGGCGCTGAGAAGCTTGCCATCGTGGCGAGCGGTGGCGCTTTTGGACGGTCTCTGTTGCCTTTGTTTAGGCGACACAGACGGGCATTTATTACTTTTGTCCCTTGTCGTCAGAGTTAGGTATTTTGCACTATACACTGTTCAAGTAGGTGTACCAAACTACTGTTTTTACGTTTGTACCCTCATCTACGTTGCCACCTGTCGGAGCCCCTTTGTGCGTATAAAAGGAGGCCCATGCGCAACGTAGAAAGGGTTCGGCACGTTCGACTCATTCGAGGCCAGAGACACTCACGCTAGGTTTTGTAGCTCTCATCGCTCCCTAGCAAGAACACAATACAATCAGACAAGCAGCAGTAGGAGTTTTATCTCTCCGGAGAGCTCCGAAGCTGGGTAAACTGCTCGTGTGCTTCGCCTCGATCCGCTCTTCGTGCGATCTCCGCCCCCCTCCGAACCACAAGGGGCCTGGTCCGCCGGCCCCATAGGTGTCCATGGGTCCGATCAGCCTCCCCGACAAGCACCGCGCGCCAGGCTCCGGGGCCGCGGCCTGGTGGGTTGTTCCCACCACGGGCCTCCGTTTGCGGTGATTCCAACTCCCAAAAATAACATATATTCCAAAATAATTCTCCATGAAATTTTATTGCATTTGGACTTTGTTGGATATGGATACTCTGCGATACAAAAAACATGCATAAAACAGGAACTAGTACTGGGCACTGGATCAATGGGTTAGTCCAATAAATCATATAAAAAGTTGCCAAAAGTATGTGAAAGTGGTATAATGTTGGCATGAAACAGTCAAAAATTATAGATACGACAGAGATGTATCAGCATCCACAAGCTTAATTCCTGGTCGTCCTCGAGTAGGTAAATGATAAAAAAGATAATTTTTTATGTGGAATGCTACCTAGCATAAACTTGATCATATATCTAGTCATGGCATGAATATTAAGACATAAGTGATTCAAAGCAATAGTTTATAATTTGACATAAAGGAATCAATACTCAGGCATCCCAATAAACAATCATGTCTTTCAAAATATCAATGATAAAGAAAGTTATCCCTACAAAATCATATAGTCTTGTCATGCTCTGTCTTCTTAACACAAAGTATTTATCATGCACAACCCTGATGACAAGCCGAGCAGTTGGTTCATACTTTTTAACGTGCTTCAGCCTTTTCAACCCTCACGCGATACATGAGCGCAAGTCATGGATATAGCACTACGGGTGGAATAGAGTATGATGATAGGGGTAAATAAAAAGAAGACAAAAAGTAATAAAGTCTCACATCGATGCGTCTAACCAACGGACTATGGAGATGCCCATCAATCGATATCAACGTGAGTAGGGATTGTCATGCAACGAATGCACTAAGAGCTATAAGTGTATGAAAGCTCAATATGAAAACTAAGTGGGTGTGCATCTAATCCTATAATGAAAATCCCACTAGTATATGAAAGTGACAACATAGGAGACTCTCCATATGAAAAACATGGTGCTACTTTGAAGCACAAGTGTGGTAAAGGATACTAACAATGCCCCTTCTCTCTTTGTATATTTTTTTATTTTTTTATTTTTTTATTTTTTCTTTTCTTTTTATATTTTTTCTCTCATTGTCCGGAGTCTCATCCCGACTTATGGGGGAATCGTAGTAGATCATCCTTTCCTCACTGGGGCACTGCTCTAAAAATGAATAATGATGATCATCACACTTATATTTACTTATAACTCAAAAGAAATAAAAATTACAACTCGATACCTATGACAAAATATGACTATATGAATGCCTCTGGCATGTACCAGGATATGCAATGATCTAGCATAACATGTATGAAAAATGATGAATGGCGGCTGAGCCACAGCTACTATGTCAGCTATATGATCACGCAAAGCAATATGACAATGAATGCTCAAGTCATCAAACGGAAGCGGTGGAAGTTGCATGGTAATATATCTCGGAATGGCCATGAAAAAGCCATAATAGGTAGGTATGGTGGCTGTTTTGAGTAAGATATAATAAGGCTTATGTGTGATAGAGCATACCATATCACGGGGTTTGGATGCACCTGTGAAGTTTGCCCCACGTCTCGATATGAGAAAGGGCAATGCACGGTACCGTAGAGGCTAGCAAATTGCGGAAAGGTAAGAGTGCATATAAACCATGGACTCATATTAGTCATAAAGAACTCATATACTTATTGCAAAAGTTTATTAGCCCTCGAAGCAAAGTACTACTACGCATGCCTCTAGGGGGATAGATTGGTAGGAAAAGGCCATCGCTCGTCCCCAACCGCCACTCATAAGGAGGACAATCAATAATAAATCATGCTCCAGCTTCATAGCATAGCGAGAGACTATATGTGCATGCTTCGGGAATCACAAACCTTAACACCAATATTCCTACTAACCACAACCGTTTACTGGTACCTCCCACATATTATCATCTCTATATCGCAAAACTATTGCAAGGAATCAAACATACACTAGTAGAAAAAGGGCCTATAGTCCCGGTTCATAAGGGCCTTTAGTCCCGGTTCGTGAACCGGGACTAAAGGGTCGGTACTAATACCCTCACCCTTTAGTCCCGGTTCTATCCAGAACCGGGACAGATCAAACCTCCATGTGGCCTGTCCGCTGAGCTCAGGCGGGAGGGCCTTTGGTCCCGGTTGGTGGCACCAACCGGGACCAATAAACATCCAACGTTAGTATTTCTTTGGCTCTGGTTTTTGTTTTTTTCAAAAGAGGGGTTTGGGGGGTTTTGGGGGTTAATTTAGGTGTTTCATATATTGTGCTATAGCTAGCTAATTAATAGAGAAAAGTGTCCTTTCTTTTGTCCGTGCTTGGTCGACGCTACGTACTATACATACGTATAGAGAGGACTAACTAGACATGCTAGCTAGCTAGTAATTAAGCAAGCAGAAGATCGTCATGAACATATATATGCATACGTAGAGAAGTGATATCGACCACCTCTCCTTCTCCGAGAGATTGGTCGAACAACAAGTTCTCGTATATCCATCCGACACTACCGGCTACATATATACAATAGTTATCTTTTACAATACGGATAGCGTGGTCCACATAGTATTCTCCGTCTTCAGCGATCACGTGGTCAAGAAAGAATGCCGCCAATTCCTCTTGAATTGCTCGCATGCGATCTGGTGCTAGGAGTTCATCCCGCTTTCGAGACATCTAATTTTAAGAAAGGGGTCAATACATGCATATATATATATATATATATATATATATATATATATATATATGAATGAATGAAACTCAACACAAATGATGGTAATAAAATAAAATTGTGAATATTTTTATTTACGCACTTCGTATTGTTTGTCGGAGTAGCCCCTCTCACGAGTCGTGTGGCGGATGGACTCATAAACGTAGTATCCACATAAATCATTCCCTTGTTCCTGCCACAACCACTTTACAAGAAACAGAGGTCAATCAAACTGATAATTAGCAAGCATGCTAAATGGTATTGATGAAACTAGTGATTGAATCACTAGGAGATGCGCGTGGAATCTGCTACTATATAGTACTTACTTTCGGGTGTCTAAATTGCAGCTTCTTCGGTAGTCCCGGAGCTTTTTTGGTGAATTTTCCCCAAGCCCTGCCATACAAAGAAAACAATTACTTGATATCGAAATGAACAAAGTTGCTGATATGGTGGATAATGATCGATTTAACTTACTTCTCGAGCATTTCAGTCATGTCCGCATACTCCTTGGGATCTTTTTCGTCTCGAGTCAAAGACAGTTACTACTCCTTCTCAAGCTTAATCTCTAGGAGAATATAGTGGTAGCTGCGCACACATGCATAACTCATCAATATTACATTACTATAACCTGGACTAATAAGGAAACCGAATATGCCACAAGACAGTAACACTCACTTGAAGTTCTAAGGAAAGAGTATTATATCTTTGTGTTCATTTATAGCAAGTTGGCCTCGGTATCTTTGGCACGAAATTCAACCTCATTTGCATCTATGAGATATGTGTTAATGAACCCAATATCACCCACTTGTCTTTTCTTCAATTCGGCGATCTTCAATCTGCATAATATAGTGAGGATATTTATAAATACATGCAATGAAAGGGCTGAGTTTTATAGAGATACTTAATGACAGAAGTAGTACTACTTACGAGGAGTAGGTGACCGTTGTTTTATCGAGGGCCAATTGATTGAAAAACTGATAGAACTCCTCAAATGGAATAGGCAACAGTTCAATTCCAAGGAGGTCATGCTCCTTTTAACTCTCAAATACAAAGTACTCCTCCCTCGGACTCTTTGCAGGTTTTCATGTACCAATCATGCAATCTTTGCATCATCGTTGATAGAGAGCTTTCATCTTTGACGAGAGGCTTCCCGTGACCGTATCTTTGTATCTGCACCTCCAAGAAATCAAATTGTACATCGTCGGGCAAGTAATCTTCAGGATTGCCATAACCGGGCACCATCCTCGGATCGGCGATGTCGCTAGCGAGCACCTTGAGCGGGGGCATGATTCCTTCGCTTGTTCGCCGAGCTGGGCAATTTGTTTCCCAGCTCGTCGTTCTTCCATCCTTTGATCACTGACAGTACTTCCCGATCTCTTCGCCTCGGCAAATGCCTTTCCAATAATGCGCTCATAGTTGCCTTTCGCGGAGACTTGGGTGGTTTTGTCGGGGCAGCCAGTGCGCTTCGCTTTGACCGGATCTACCTTCTCCTCCGGAGGTGGATGTCTCTTTGCTTTCAACCCTTGAAACCAGTCATCCACTTGATCTCGCGATCTTCGCGTTTTCCTCCTCACTCCTCTCGTGCAGTAACTTCTCCGAGTCTTGAGAGAAGGACCGAATCTGTATCTCCTCCCGCCTTTGGCGTCTTGCTAGACGCCGGCAGAAAGGCGGAGCGGATGTCTTCTTTCCTTGCTTACGAGGCGGAGGAGAAGGACTACGACGCGCGGAGCAGCCGAGCGGGCGGCGGGTCTCTTCCGCCCTTGCTGACGAGGTGGAGAAGGAGGAGGCTGGCTGCCCGGACGCGCCGGTGCAGGTGGAGAAGGAGACGGAGTGCCGCCACGCGTCGGAGAAGGAGTCGGCCGAGTGCCCTGATCGTCACTCGCCGGAAGAGGTGGCGGTGGAGGTGGCGGTGTGCCCTGACTCGCCGGAGTAGGAGGAGGAGGCGGTGGAGGAGGCGGAGTGCCCTGACTCGCCGGAGGAGGAGGAGGAGGCGGAGGCGTCCAGTTTGGAAGGTTGATGAGATCCTTCCGCCATAGGCATGGAGTCTTCAGAGCAGAACCCAGCCGATACTCCCCTTCACCGGTAGGGTGGTCAAGCTGGAGCTCCTCAAATCCCTCCGTTATTTCATCGACCATCACCTTAGCATATCCTTCGAATCGGCCGGCGGTGAAAAGTTGAGTCGGGTTTAGTGGGATAAACAGAGCCAACAACCGCCTTGACCTTTAAATTGCTCCATTGCGCCATAAGGTGGCAACTTTCAGCATCCGTGATAGCATCCACGGGATAGCTGGCGAGGAGCCGTGAAGGCATGCTGCTCTGGCTGAAGCAGCTCGGTGGAAGCCACGCTGCTTCTCCGCCGAGATGGCGGGGTAACCGGGGAAGCTTCGCAGGTCGTTTGTTGTGATCGGCTGCTTCTCGTTCCTCTTCTCGTTCCTCTAGCCCCATTACCCTTTCGTGCAGCGCCTGCATTAGGCTCTGCTCCAGTTTCTTCCTCCTCTCATGGGTTTTGTAACCCCTGCGTCCGAAATCCAGCCTTCCACGAAAGGGAGCTCTGGCGTGCCTCGTGTCCGTCCAGGTGCTCAGGATTCCCGAGGGCCATTGTGAGCTCGTCCTTCTCCCTATGCAGAACGAACTTCCCTTCTTTGTCTTTGCTTCGATATAATGCTTAAGCCTCTTGACTGGTATGTCCAATTGTTCGTCCGTCCAAATGCACTTCCCGTTATAGGGTCCAAGGATCCGCCGGCCCGAAGAACCAAGTCCGCAACGGTCTGGCGATTCATTGTCTCGGGTTCGATCCCTTTATCAAGCAGATCATTCTCAGCCTTGGACCACTTAGGCGGGCTATGAGGTAGCCACACGACCCCGTGCGATGATTAAGCTTATTCTTAGAAGCATTTCTGTTGTTTGTAGCTGACATATTTTTACTCTTTTACGATGTCTTGTAGGACACAAATGCGGGCGATCATCTCTGATCTTCTCATATTTCCCGTGAATTCTGGTGTCTCATTTTTTTCGACATACGTATTGAGGTCTTTCTTCCAATTCCTGAATAGTTCTGCCATCTTCTTAAGAGCAAAAGACTTGATTAATGGCTCTATTACTGGCTTCTCCGGATCATCCTTTGGCGGTAGGGTAAAATTTGACTTCAGCTCAGTCCAATGATCATTTTTCTGCATATCATTGACATAAGACACCTCAGGGTCTTCGTTCTTGAAGCTTATACCATTGGTGGATGCTGATCGGGATCTTGTCCCTAACCGTAACCCCGTGACCGAAAGCAACAAATGCCTTCTTTGTCCGGTAGGGTTCAATCGGTTGGCCGTCATGTAGCGATTTCTATGATCTCAAACTTTTCATCCGAGCTCAACTTTTTCTTGGGCCTCGTCTCTTTACGAAGTTGTGCTCGATCCGGAGGGCTAGAAAAAGAACAAAGACGAGAGTTAATTAATATGTGTACATATATATATACCAAAACAAAGGCGAGAGCTAGTCGGCCAGGCTTAACTAATATATATACCTGGCGGACTCGGTTTGGTGATCACGAAGCCGTCCTCACGGTCTACTTCTTGCACCGGCATTGGGTCATCGGAGCCATGTAAATCATAGCCAGCTGCTTCTTCACCCTCTCCTTCCAGACCATCGTTATCGACGCTGAGAAACATCATCGAGGAGACGACATCACTTCCGTGTGCGATTATGTCCCTCAACAACGCTTCTTGTGCTTCGTCTCGGGGGGTGTCCATAGTTTCTACAAATATTTACAACATGGCAATTATTATTCAAACATGACAGATATAGATATATTAGTGCCAACGTAGAACTAGCTAGCTAATCACAATAAGGAATCATATTAGTGGCCTCTACGCTGCTTCTCTACGGTTTGGGGTGGCCTCGACAACGCTTCAAGGGTTAGGGGGTGGCCTCGAGAATGCTTCAAGCTAGGAGGGGGTACGTAATATCGACCCCCCCACGTGTTGAAGCTATCGGGAGGCGGCGTTGAACAGTACATCTATGTCCCACAAGTAGGGTAGAGGGTCGTGGATCGCCGGCGGTCGAGGTCAAGGGTCGAAGATCGCCGAGGTCGGGAGGTTGCCTAGTGTCAAAGGATTCAACAAAACCATGTCTTCATCATTAGTAAATGTAGGTGCATGATGGTGCGAAGCTCTCCAAAGTTGTTTTGGAGCAGAGTCCCAGATAGGATAATTAGCTTTTGGTACAATGTTCATCAAATAGGCAAATTTTCCTATCCGGTTCTCCATTCCTGAACAACTTTGGAGGACTTCGTACCATCATGCCATGGTTACTTCCGGCTAATGATGAAGCCATGGATTTCTTCAATACTTTGACACTATAGGGACCCTCGACCCTGAAACCTTCGACCCTTGACCCCTTAACGACCCTCGACCCTCTACCCTAGTTCCCGACCCTCGACCCCTCGGCAATCCTCGACACCCTTGTTATATCGACAACGACGCAACATACATATACATGGGAAAATAATGTTATCGGGGAGGGGGTATCGGTACCCCCCCCCCCTCGTGTCAAAGTTTCTTCTTTCTCCTCTATTCCATTATTTCTTCTTCTCATCTTCTTTTTCTTCTTATCCCTCGAGAAAGGAAAATAAGGAAAAGGAAGAAAAGAGGAAGAAGGAAGAAGGAAGAAGAAGAAGAAAAAAAAGAAGAAAAAAAAGAGGAGAAGAAGAAAAGAATAGAGGAGAAGAAGAAAAATAGAAAAAATTCTATTTTTCTTCTTCTCCTCTATTCCTTTCTTCTTCTCCTCTTCTTCTTCTTTTTCCTCTCATTCTTTTTGTTCCTCTTCTTCCTTCTTCCTTCGGATCCTAGAACCCTCGAACCCTCGACCCTAGAACCCTAGAACCCTCGAACCCTAGAACCCTCGAACCCTCGACCCTAGAACCTTCGAACCCTCAAACCCTTGTGCCTCGAAACCTCGACCGGCCTCGACGACCCTCGACCCTCAAAACATTGACCCTCGACCGGCCTCGGCGACCCTCGACCCCTCTGTGACCCTCTCGACCCTCTAGCCTAGTTCCCGGGCAAATGGACCCCTCAGCGATCCTCGACACCCTCGTTCCCGATAAAAAGAAGAAGAAGAAGAAGAAGAAGAAGAAGAAGAAGAAGAAGAAGAAGAAATGAGAAGAAGAAAAAAGAAGAAGAAGAAGAAGAAGAAGAAAAATAGAAGAAAAAAAGAGGAGAAGAAGAAGGAAGAGGAGAAGAAGAAATTTTTTCTTCTTCTCCTCTATTCCTTCTTCTTCTCCTTTTCTTCTACTTCCTCTTCTTATTTTTTTCTCCTCTTCTTCTCCTTCTTCCTTCTTCCTCTTTTATTCTTTTTCCTTATTTTCATTCTTCCTCGACGACCCTAACTCTAAACAGTACAACTTCCTCGTCGATGTCCCCACCTCTCTCATGAACAAAATAAAAGCATCATACATATGAAAACAAAATAAAAAAGATCATACATATATATGCAGAAAACAAAATAAAAACATCACATATATATGCAGAAAAAAAACATTAGATCAACACATATGCAAAAAAGCATCATACATATATCCATACATCAATATATATACATGAAAAAAAACATTAGATCAACACATATGCAAAAAAAAATCATGGCGGCGGCGGCAGGGGGGCAGGGCAGGTGCGCGGGGGCTTACGGTGGGCGGAGGCGACGGCGAGGTCGCGGCGACGGGGGCGGCGGGGGAGGCGGAGGCGACGGCGAGGTCGGGAGGCGGAGGCAGGGCGGCGACGGCGAGGTCGGCGAGGTCGGCGAGGTCGCGGAGGCGGGCGGCGACGGTGAGGGCGCTGGCGACGGGCGGCGACAATGACGACGAGGCAGTGGCGACGACGTTAGCAGATGCGGTGCGGCGACGGCGACGGGCGACGGCGGCGACGACGGGCGCGGCGACGGCGGCGACAACGATGGGCGCTGGCGACGGCGAAGGTGACGACGGGCGGCGGACAAGCAACGGCGCCGGGCGGCGTCGGGGCAACTGGCGGCGTCGGGGAGGGAAAATCTTGATGAATCTGAAATTTCCCAAGTGTTCTCTTATATAGCAAGGGCATTAGTCGGTTCGTGCCCACGACCGGGACTAATGCCCTGCTAGTCCCGGTTGGTGCTACCAACCGGGACCAAACAAATTTCAAGCAGCCCAAAGGCGGGAAGCGGCGACCTTTGGTCGGTTATGGCACCAAAGGACTAAAAGCAATGGTCCCGGTTGGTCAACCAACCGGGACCATTGCCTTTAGTCCCGGTTAGTGCCACCAACCGGGATCAATGGCCTTGTGCTGCTCGCCCAAAAGTTTAGTCCCACATCGCTAGCTGAAGGCGCGGCAAGCCTTTGGTTTATAAGCTGGTGTGCCTCCCTTTCGAGCTCCTCTCTAATGCAGGCTTCGGGCCCAAACTTGCTCTTGTCAGGCCTATTGGGCCTCTGCGGGCCTGAATCTGGCCCATGTAGGGTTTCTAGTCGTATTCAGGCCGTGGGGCCCGATGGGTGGCCGTTTTTTTGCTTTATATTTTATTTCTTTTGCTTTTAGTTTTAGGAAAAATATAAACTTTCTATTAGTGCCATTAGTTTTAAAATTTGAAAACACTTTTTTGTTTTCTTTGTTGCTTTATTTATTTTATTTTGTTTCTACTTACAACAAAATACTTATTGTTGCTATTTTTTATTTTTCAAGTTTTTTGTTTTGTTTTCTGCATTATTCATTTTCTTTTGGTTTTTGCTTTATTTTTAATTCTTTTTGCTTTTAGGTCAGCAAAATTATAAACTTTCTGTTAGTGCTTTTAGTTTTAGAAAAATATAAACTTTCTGTTTGTGCCATTAGTTTTAAAATTCAAAAACACTTTTTTGTTTTCTTTGTTGCTTTATTTATTTTATTTTGTTTCTACTTACAACAAAATGCTTATTGTTGCTATTATTATTATTTTTTCAAGTTTTTTTGTTTTGTTTCCTGCATTATTTATTTTCTTTTGGTTTTTGCTTTATTTTTAATTCTTTTTTGCTTTTAGGTCAGCAAAATTATAAACTTTCTGTTAGTGCCATTTGTTTTAGAACAATCATAAACTTTCTGTTTGTGCCATTAGTTTTATAAAATTTGAATTCTTTGAAATTTGTGTGAATCACAAGTTTGTGAGCTCAACAAAGGCGTGAGAGGGACGGGCTTATAAACCGGTGTGGCGCCCGTCGGTTAGCGAGGTTCTCAAAGTTGGCATAGTATGTTCATGAACAAAATTGACAATGGTATCATACACGTGTGTTACAAAGATGGCATTGTATCATCATAATAGTTGCTTGAAAAAGTCTTCACTTTTTCTTCGCTTGTGTCGTTTGCTTATTGCGCCGTAACCATGGATAATCTTCATCATTTATCAGGATGCTTGGGTCAGCCTTGACTTTGAAGGGGGAATTTCATGAAACTTTTCATACTCTTCAGACATGTCTGTCTTGCCCTCCACTCCCAGGATGTCCCTTTTTCCTGAAAAGAACTATGTGGCGCTTTGGCTCATTGTATGATGTATTCGCTTCCTTATCTTTTCTTTTCCTCGATGCAGTAGACATGTCCTTCACATAGATAACCTGTGCCACATCATTGGCTTGGACGAGCGGTTCGTCGGTGTACCCAAGATTTTTCAGATCCACTTGTTGTCATTCCGTCTTTGTGGGTCTACACATACCCGCCTCTGACAGATTGACCCACTTGCACTTCAACAAAGGGACCTTAAAATCTACTCCGTAGTCAAGTTCCCATATGTCTACTATGTAACCATAATATGTGTCATTTCCCTTGTCGGTTCTTTGCATCAAAGCGGACACCGCTGTTTTAGTTGGTGCTCTTTTCATCTTGGTCAATCGTGTAAAATGTATTCCCATTTATCTCGTATCCTTTCCAAATCATTACAGTCGAAGATGGTCCCCTAGACAACAAGTACAACTCATCACAAACAGTCTTTGTCACCTCTGAGGCGTGTTTCCAACCAAGCTATGAAAGTCCCGATGTGTTCACATGTAATCCGATCGTCGCCTTTGCTCCGGGTGTTTGGGCGCAGATCGTTCTTGTGTTCATCTACATAACGGGTCACCAAGGTAGAGTTTTGTAGAACTGTGTAGTGTGCTTGAGACCAAGAATATCCGTCCCTGCATATTATTGAGTCTCTTCCAAGCGTGCCTTTTCGGTCGGTCTCCCCTCATACCGCGATTTAGGGAGACCTATCTTATTAAGGCCAGGAATGAAGTCAACACAAAACCCGATGACATCCTCTGTTTGATGGCCCATGGAGATGCTTCCTTCTGGCCTAGCACGATTCTGAACATATTTCTTTAGGACTCCCATGAACCTCTCAAAGGGGTACATATTGTGTAGAAATACGGGCCCCGTAATGACAATCTCGTCGACTAGATGAACTAGGGCGTGCGTCATGATATTGAAGAAGGATGGTGGGAACACCAGCTCAAACTGACAAGACATTGCGCCCACATCACTCCTTAGCGTTGCTAAGATTTCTGGATCGATCACCTTACGAGATATTGCATTGAGGAATGCACATAGCTTCACAATGGCTAATCGGACGTTTTCGGTAGAAGCCCTCTCAATGCAACCGGAAGCAGTTGCATCATAATCACGTGGCGATCATGAGACTTTAGGTTCGGAACTTTTTCTCGACATATTTATTATTCCTTTATATTCGACGAGAAGCCGGTCGGGACCTTCATCTTGAGCAGGCATTGAAAGAATATTTCTTTCTCTTCTTTCGTAAGAGCGTGGCTGGCAGGACCTTCATACTTTGCTTCGAGGCATGCCCTCTTTTTTCGTCAAGCGTTGCAGGTCCTCTCGTGCCTCGTGTGTATCTTTTGTCTTCCCATACACGCCCAAGAAGCCCTAGCAGGTTCACGCATAAGGTTCTTCGTCACGTGCATCACGTCGATCGAAGAGCGGACCTCTAGGTCTTTCCAGTAGGGTAGGTCCCAAAATATAGATTTCTTCTTCCACATGGGTGCGTGATTCTCGGCGTCATTCGGAACAGCTAGTCCGCGGGACCCTTTCCAAAGATTACGTGTAAATCATTGACCATAGCAAATGCGTGATCACCGATGCGCATGGCGGGCTTCTTCCGATGATCTGCCTCGCCTTTCAAATGCTTGCCTTTCTTTCGACATTGATGGTTGGTTGGAAGAAATCGGCGATGGCCTGTACACATTCTTCCTGCAGCTTCCCGGTATATACTATCGGTGTCAAGTAAGCGGTGCGTGCATGCGTGGTATCCCTTGTTTGTCCGTCACGAAAGGTTCTTGAGAGCGGGCCAATCGTTGATTGTCACGAACAGCAACGCCTTCAGGTCAAATTCCTCCTTTTGTGCTCATCCCACGTGACGCATAATCGCTTCCATTCCACAGCTGTAAAAGTTCCTCAACTAATGGCCTTAGGTACACATCAATGTCGTTGCCGGGTTGCTTGGGGCCTTGGATGAGAACGGCATCATAATGAACTTCCACTTCATGCACATCCAAGGAGGAAGGTTATACATACATAGAGTCACGGGCAGTCTTTGTGATTGCTGCTCTGCTCCCGAAAGGATTAATGCCATCCGCGCTTAATGCAAACCATACGTTCCTTGGGTCCTTTGCAAACTCATCCCAGTACTTTCTCTCGATTTTTCTCCACTGCGACCCGTCGTGGGTGCTCTCAACTTCCGTCTTTCTTACGGTCCTCACTGTGCCATCGCATCAACTTGGCATGCTCTCATTTACGAGCAGACGTTTCAACCGTGGTATTATAGGAGCATACCACATCACCTTCGCAGGAACCCTCTTCCTGGGAGGCTCGCCGTCAACATCACCAGGGTCATCTCGTCTGATCTCATACTGCAATGCACCGCATACCGGGCATGCATTCAGATCCTTGTAGGCACCACGGTAGAGGATGCAGTCATTAGGGCATGCATGTATCTTCTCCACCTCCAATCCTAGAGGGCATACGACCTTCTTTGCTGCGTATGTACTTGTCGGGCAATTCGTTATCCTTTGGAAGCTTCTTCTTCATTATTTTCGTAGCTTCTCAAATCATTTGTCAACCACAGCATTCTCTGCCTTCCACTGCAGCAATTCGAGTACGATACCGAGCTTTGTGTTGCCATCTTCGCAATTGGGGTACAACCCTTTTTGTGATCCTCTAACATGCGATCGAACTTCAGCTTCTCCTTTTGACTTTCGCATTGTGTCCTTGCATCGACAATGACCAGCGGAGATCATCATCATGGGGCACATCGTCTGGTTCATCTTGATCTTCAGCGGCTTAGCCGTTGCGGCACCATCGTGCACATAAATGCAGTGCAACTTGATGTTCGATAGCATCACCGTATTCAGTGGGCACATAGTTGTCATCGTACTCTTCTTCCTCGCCGTCTTCCATCATAACCCCTATTTCTCCGTGCCTCGTCCAAACATTATAGTGTGGCATTAAACCCTTGTAAAGCATGTGGGTGTGAAGGATTTTCCGGTCAGAGTAAGACTTCTTATTCCCACATATAGGGCATGGACAACACATAAAACCATTCTGCTTGTTTGCCTCAGCCACTTGAGAAAAGCATGCACGCCCTTAATGTACTCGGAGGTGTGTATGCATCACCGTACATCCATTGGCGGTTCATCTGCGTGCATTATATATAATTAAGTGTGTCAAAAATCATTACAGAACATCATGAATAGATAATTAAATGACCAAATTAATAGAACTTCATCATCACATAAAAACCTAAGTACATACATAGTTCTCATCTAACAACATAAAGCTCTGCAGAGCATCTAAATTAATTAAACCATACATTGAAACTATGTAAAACATTTCAATGTGAAAACAAATACGATCATAATCGCAACCAAGGTAACAACTGATCCAACGGCATAATGATACCAAGCCTCGGTATGAATGGCATATTTTCTAATCTTTCTCATCTTCAAGCGCATTGCATCCATCTTGATCTTGTGATCATCGGCGACATCCATAACATGCAACTCCAATATCATCTTCTCCTCCTCAAGTTTTTTATTTTTTCCTTCAAGAAATTGTTTTCTTCTTCAACTAAATTTAACCTCTCGACAATAGGGTCGGTTGGAATTTCGGTTCAACAACCTCCTAGATAAATAAAATCTATGTCACGTTGGTCGGCTTAATTTTCATAAACAATAAATGAACCAATAGTTATGAAAAGATAATATATACCACATCCGAATCATAGACAGGACGAGGGCCGACGGGCGCGGATACCAAAACCATCGCACTATATAAGATGCAATAATAAAAGTAAGAAAATAATACAAGTAAGAATATTTTTCCTTTCGGAAAGAAGATAAGAACAAGAGGCTCACCACGGTGGTCTTGGCGATGAGATCGCCCATGGTGATCGGCAATGGTGAAAGACGGGGACGGGCGTGACGGACCGCTAAACCTAGACAAATATTGAGGAAAATGGAGGTTAGAGGTCGAGCTTGGAGAGGAGAAAGCTTAAGTAGTGTGGCTCGGGCATTCCATCGAACACCTTGTGTGCATAGGAGGTGAGCTAGAGTACCACCAGCCCCCTCCCTCGGCGGAAAAAGCAGAGCAGTGTGCTCTGCTCTTGCGCGAGGGGCCATATATAGGCAGCACCATTAGCCCCGGTTGGTGGCATGAACCGGGACAAAAGGGAAGCCATTGGTCCCGGTTCATGCCACCAACCCGGACCAATAGTGGTGGGCCAGGAGCCCCGACCAATGGTCCCGGTTCGTCCCACCAACCGGGACCAAAAGGTCCGGACGAACCGGGACCAATGGCCCACGTGGACCGGCTGGCCCCCTGGGCTCACGAACCGGGATAAATGCTCGCATTAGTCCCGGTTCTGGATTGAACCGGGACTAATGGGCAAAACAGGCCTCAACGATAGCCCCTTTTTCTACTAGTGATATCATATTCAGTGATCCATACGTTTATGTAGGATTTTATGACTAACCATGCAATTGACCAATTCCTTTTGACACTCTAAATAGATATAAGTGAAGCATGAGAGTTTGATGATTTCTACAAATTATCTTGCTCAAACAAATATAAGTGAAGCAAAAGAGCATTCTTCAAATAACGGTTTTCAATGTGAAGAGAAACAGGCAATCCAAACTTCAAATGATATAGGTGAAGCACATGAAGCATTCTATAAAGCCATACTCAAAAGATTTAAGTGAAGTGCAATGAGCTTTCTATAAATCAACCATGGACTATCTCATACCAGCATGGTGCACAAAAGAAAAATGAAAAATAATTCAAAAGATGCTCCAAGATTTGCACATATCACAGGAACGAAACGAAACCGAAAACATATCGATACTTGTTGAAGAAAGATGGGATGCCTTCTGGGGCATCCCCAAGCTTAGACGCTTGAGTCTCCTTGAATATTTACTTGGGGTGCCTTGGG
Source organism: Aegilops bicornis (assembly GCA_021605145.1). Taxonomy (NCBI): domain Eukaryota; kingdom Viridiplantae; phylum Streptophyta; class Magnoliopsida; order Poales; family Poaceae; genus Aegilops; species Aegilops bicornis. Next base: position 560,829,052 of record CM038673.1, on the reverse strand, counting down.
CATCCCCAAGCTTGAGCTCTTGCCTCTCCTCCTTCTCCTCATATCGAGACCTCCTCGATCTTTGATCACTTCATCCACACAAAACTTAACAGAAAGTTCGGTAAGATCCGTTAGTATAATAAAGCAAATCAATACTCTAATTACTATTGCAAATCAATTAATATATTTTTTTGCATTTTGGCCACTGTAATATAACTTTTCCATGTCTTAATCCACTGATAGAAATTGATAGTTTCATCAAAACAAGCAAACAATGCATCAAAAACAGAATCTGTCTTAAACAGGACAGTATGTAGTAATATGAACATTCACCATACTTATGTTACTCCAAAAATTCTAAAAAAACGTAGGAAAAATAAAACATTTTTATAGAAAGACAGTGCAAAAAGCTTCAGAACCGTTTGACGTTCCAATAAAAATCATAAAATCGCGCACTACAGCCAAAGTTTCTGTTTTGCACCGCACAAACCAACAAGCAATCTAAACATCCTAAAGTCAAACCTTGGCACATTATTTTTATAATACAATGGAATTGTACAAGGGGATAATTATTTTTGTTGAAAAGTTTCTGTAATTAAGATTCACAAAGTTTCCAAGGGCATGAACAAAGTTCAAGGCTAGCTCCTGCTTCCATGATGCTCCTCTATCTAACTTTCACTTTCCTTTTTGTGAAGTTTTAAGTTCCCTGAGGGAGTCCTGGATTAGGGGGTGAAGGTGTCCTAGACTAGAAGGTACTCACCACGTTGTCTCCTGATCAGTTGGATTGGACCGAGGACCCCCATGGCCGTATACTCATGGGCCAGTCCGGACAGCTGCCGCATACAAGGAAGATTCCACAAGACTTGGCGATCAAGACAAGGACTCCTCCCCACCGGCGTATTCGGCTAGGACTCTTGTTATCCTAGGCCTATGGTGCATTATATAAACCGAGTCCGGGCTAGTCGATAGATATATACAACAATCATACCATAGGCTAGCTTCTAGGGTTTAGCCTCTACGATCTCGTGATAAATCAACTCTTGTAATACTCATATCATCAAGATCAATCAAGCAGGAAGTAGGGTATTACCTCCATAGAGAGGGCCCGAACCTGGGTAAACATCGTGTCCCTTGTCTCCTGTTACCATCATCCTTAGACGCACAGTTCGGGACCCCCAACCCGAGATCCGCCAGTTTTGACACCGACATTGGTGCTTTCATTGAGAGTTCCGCTGTGTGTTCGGCAAAAGGTCGATGGCTCGCCTGTAGATCAACTGCGACTTCGGCATCTTCGTCACCAGCTCATTGGTCACCTTGGATCGACCAAAGACTGCGCCTACCTCCAATCGTCATGTTGGATGAGGGCCTTCATCAACATCAGCTCCGATCTCTATCAAGATCAAGGAGGAATCATCCAGGGAGCCCGGGGGCTCAACGTCAACATTGCCCTCGGGAGACCGTGCTGTTTTTCTGGAAAGCGAACTTGTGTCCGCCGCCACTGCCTCCTCAAGTGTCGTTTTAACGATTGCTTCGGTAGAATTGTGTGGAGTTGAGTCTACAACAACCCTGGAAAATTTCGTGGAGTTCCGATGGAGGAATCTCAGGCAATCCGCGATATACCAGAGCCCTGTTAAATCTGAAGGAGAATTTGGATGAGTTTGAGATACGGTGTCCAGCTTCTAGCTCGGACGTCCTTTGGAAGATTCAACCGTTGATAGCCTGCGGAATTCCTATATCTACCATCCCTCAAAATTTCAGCTCGATCCGACCGTCCAAACTCCGGGAACCTTCCGATTAGTGCATCACTTTTAGGATCTGTTGTCTGCGCGAAAACGAATCCGACTCGAGTTCGTCTTTTTTATGAACGGGATTTCGGACATCCTTTTTTAAGGAAGTTTTGTATGGGGTATTGTGTTTTGTTTCCGAACACATCCCACTAACTTTAAAATCTTTTGAACATGATCTTCAACACCATGCTGGTGTCAAACCAGTCCGGCAATATTGCTCCACGGCCGCCCCGACCGGCGCTAAACACGTCGTCACTTTGTTGAGCCGAGCTCAACTTTTTCGGATCATCATCTCGGCAAGCCGAACAAGAGTTTGGCATCGGAAAGGATAAATTATCACCAACATCGCCGCCCCATGGATTACACGGAGCAGGCACACCGGCATCGCCGCTCGGTCACTTCATCAAGCCGGCATTGACCACGTCACGACCTGCATCAGGAGGGCCGCACTGTTGCTCCTTCGAGCTAGTGTCCATCACGCCGACCTACTTCGACTCATCGGCTGACATCGAGGCTTCGACATCTCGGCTGGACCGGGGGCTTCGCCATCTCTTGATCAACCTATACTCCAGAGACTTCGGCGTCACTAGCCGACCAGCTCCGTCATGTTAGCTGGACCGAGGGCTTTGCCTTGGCGAGCCAACATTGCCATGCCGCCGCTTTATCACCCGTCAGGCAATAGGTGCGCGGATCGAGTCCCAATTTTGGGAATCACCTTTCTTCGAATTGCTACAATAAATAAACCAGGTGCTATTAATCCTAGTATTTTTTGCTTGTTTGGGTTCATTTTTTCCAAGGAATTATTACTCTGGCTTGTCCATTATATGTACGCAGGTCGATCAAACGGTGGCCGCATTAACGACGATCGCATGATGGTTCAGTCAGTTTCCGTACATAGTCCGGCGAACGCCGCATTCGGAACTCGGACCGACCTGTGAATTCAGGCTTTGCCACGCCTTTACCGCATCACGCTGACGCCCTGCATCGACATTGACTTTGGTGCCAGGCCATATTTCTTTTATTACTCACTTTGCATAAATTATATATTATGCAACATTTTTTATTATTACTATTATCCCCGGTCTGCACTATTTTTTGTGCACATGATAATGATCCAGCCGGACTATATCCTTTGGCGTCACCTCGGCTGGACGGGGGGCTTCGTCAACACTTCATTACTCCTTGCCGAGGACTTCGGCATCACTCTGCCGGCCTCCATTGACCGTGCTATGTCACCACTTTGGAGTGCCCAGCTCTTTGCTCCGCCACCTCGGGACCAGCTTGGGGGATGGAACCTTGTCCCGCATCAAGTTCGGACCGCGTCATCAATACTGAACACATTAACCAGCTGAGTTACCTTCATGCTCAAAGTTTTAAATTTTTAATTTATGTTCGGTTCGACCAAGCATTATACTTTTTTTGGAAAAAAGTTGCTTGTAAAAAATTTCCCTGTCCAAACTTTGTTTGTGGCGCACAAATTCAAATACCCCGTTTACTTGGGGGCTCCCTTGCTGGAGCTTTTCCTCTTGCATATGATTATACTTGTATGGCTTCGTTCCTTGTTCGTGTATTACGCCACAATATGCACCATATTGACCTAAGTGATTTGCAAGCTGGGTTGCCTTGCTCCTGTGTTTACCCCTACATTCCTGATTGTTCGTCTAGGGAGTAAAGGGAGCACCTCTGATATTGTCACGATCGGGTCACCCGAGCCGGACCTCAGACTGGGAGAAGTCGAAAGCTAGCGCTCTTACTGTTTTCAATTATGGTCGGCACAAAACGGAACTCATGAGTACAAAAAATCTATTGCACAAGTCTCATATTAACAATGAGCACCGAAGAAAGGTATCGCTGGGGGTACTATTTTCTTCGAAGATGCTTCTTACACTTTATCAGTAATATAGCATAAGTTCCCTGAGCGCGCTTTATCTGTTACAGCCTTATGACCCGATTGCCTGGTTATCGGAAACACCGACAATATTCTCGACAGGTGGAGTACATAACACTTTTCGGTCCTTGACCGAAGAGGGAGAAGCCGACTGTCGGTTAAGACGCGTTTAAAGTTCGGGTGAACATAGATATGATATAAGTACTTCGGTACATACAATCATTCTTTTACCCAAGTCACTCGGGGGCTCTTAATTTTATGTGAGTTGTTTTATAATAATTGTTCTTCTTCTTAGTCATTGCAAAGTCCTTTTTCTATCAATCCTTTTTTTGACGCGAGTGTGCGGTCAATAGCCGGGGCGCGTAATTTCTCTCTCAAAGCCGCTAAAGTTTGCTAAACTGGCCTAACGAGAAGTACCCCGCCTTCGTGATAGGAGGTTGAAGCCATAGGCTGACCCGCTTGAAGTCTCGAGATAGGATGTGTTATGTTAAAGCACGACAGAAACACCTTTTTTTCTAAGACCAATTTTTGATTTGGCACCGAACACTTGATCTAGTTCGGACATTAAACTTTTGAATAAGTTTTTCGGCTTTTCGACCTATGGCACTTTTAAACTATTTGTGCTTTTTCAGCATTAGTCTCGCAGTGCAACGCCGGACACCTTTAGGGATTCGGCAAAAACATTCTTGGATATTGCTATATATGCATCGGTTTCGAATTGTGTCTTCGGTCAATAGTTGGGTTGACCGACTCCTTTGCTTGCCTCCTACGTTCCTCTTTGTTCGGCTAGGTGTGCCAAAGGAGAACCACTGTGATTGTGCTTCCAGCTCGCATGGTCAAGCACCTCAGTGGAGAAAGCCGAAAACTGACTGTCACAATAGGCGTAAACTGGTCAGCAATCCGATGACTATGTTAAATGAAGGGCCGTTCATAACATTGGCCAAAGTGTTTACGGCTTGACCTCGGCAAACACTAACCGGGGGCTCATAGCTAGCTTCCCCAGTATAAAGCTCCTATGACTAAGCGAAAGTTTTAAAGCCCGCATATCTGATTGCCTCATTTCTGCTAACACAACCGCCTTCGGGCACCGAGACGTCGACTAAGGGTTGTTTTGTTAGTACGGAAACACCCTGTGTAGTACCTACCAAGGGGTAGAAGCCGACGATGGGCCACTTTCAACTCATAAACGGTCACAATGGAGTCAAAATAATGATGTAAAGTACTTGGATACATAGAATCATTACACATAATCTATGATTTTACTCTGGATATCGATCCTTAATTCGGCCACCCGTGCCCACATTAAGGCTCGGGGGCTACTGTGCTTCGTGCTCATTATTTACAAATATTAAAGGGGCACATCGATCCCCTGATCTGGTGTTGCCACCCGACCAGTGTCTCGGGGGCTACTGAATTGCTTATTCAATGCAGAGCATTCAAAGTGCTCAGTGTTCGGCTTGAACGAACTATGCGCATACATGTCTTCGGACAATAATAGGTACCATATGGACCTATCCGGCATCAAGCTAGTATATTGCAGCGACTTCTCACGACCCTCTCTCAGGGGCCCGTTCGCCGATAACTATTATCTCTAATATATTACACTGCGTTTTTATTCCTATATATGCTGCCGAGCTAGGAATTGATCCTCAGGCTGATTTCGCGCATCGACCTGAGTCTTAGGGGCCACTGGGAACAGCGGTTTTTATGCTTGCCTTCAGGTGCATCTCGGGTTTTAGACTAATACACACCTTGAGGGCTACTGGATATACATCGGCAGAGAATAAACAGCACCAGTTAAAAATATTCACAAAAAATCAGCCCGCGGTCGGGGTGGTGCACCACCTTGGAAGCAGTCCGCAAGATAAAGCTCGGGCGCTAGCGGCTAGCTCCATAGAGGGCATTTCCGGCATTAAGTCGGCTAAACTCCTTCAACTTTTTTGAACCAAGATGATCTATGACATCTTGGATATAGTCCGGCGTTGGAGCTCGGATAGAGTCCGGTGTTGGAGCTTGGACACAGTCCGGCATTGGATCTCGGATACATTTCGGCGTTGGAGCTCGGAAGCAGTCTGGCATTGGTGCTCGGCTGCAAAAGATACCTCGAATGCAGTCTTGCGTTGGAGCTTGGACGCAAGAGGACACTGCCTCCAGGGAAAAACTTCAAACCCAAGGTAGGGCATAAAAATAACAAGGCATTGATAAAGGCCGGAAACTTAAAGGGGCTCCTCGGATGCCCGGCGTGTAAACTCTTCGGATGCACTTCGGTGATCCTCAAGATCGAAGATGAGAAGATTTGTTGAACCAGTTTTCAAGACCGACGACTGAAGATAAAGAACAGTTCGGAAGAATCGAGGAGCGTCCCTAACTTGAAGACCGGTTCAGGGGGCTACTGACGGTCTCCTGGACTAGGGGGTACTCACCACGTCGTCTCCTGATCAGTTGGATTGGGACGAGGACCCGCATGGCCGTATACTCATGGGTCAGTCCGGACAGCTGCCGCATACTGATACGTCTCCAACGTATCTATAATTTTTTATTGCTCCATGCTACTTTATCTATTGTTTTGGACTATAATGGGCTTTATTTTCCACTTTTATATTACTTTTGGACTAATCTATTAACCGGAGGCCTAGCCCAGAATTGTTGTTTTTTGCCTTTTTCAGTGTTTCGAAAAAACAGGATATCAAACGGTGTCCAAACGGAATGAAACCTTCGGAAACGTGATTTTCTCACCGAACGTGATCCAGAGACTTGACCACGCCAAGGAACCAGAGAGGCGGTCACGAGGGTGGGGGCGCCCTGCCTCGTGGGCCCCTGTTGCTCCACCGACGTACTCCTTCCTCCCATATATACCCTCGCACTTCAAACGATCAAAACAGGAGCCAAAACCTAATTCCACCGCCGCAACTTCCTCAGATCCACGAGATCCCATCTTGGGCCCTGCTCGAGCTCCACGGAGGGGGCATCCATCACGGAGGGCTTCTACATCATCATCAAAGTCTCTCCGATGAAGTGTGAGTAGTTTACCTCAGACCTTCGGGTCCATAGTTAGTAGCTAGATGGATTCTTCTCTCTTTTTGGATCTCAATACAATGTTCTCCCCTCTCTCGTGGAGATCTATTCGATGTAATCTTCTTTTTGCGGTGTGTTTGTTGAGACCGATGAATTGTGGGTTTATGATCCAACTTATCTATGAATAATATTTGAATCTTCTCTGAATTCTTTTATGTATGATTGAGTCATCTTTGCAAGTCTCTTCGAATTATGCGTTTGGTTTGGCCAACTAGATTGGTAGTTCTTGCAATGGGAGAAGTGCATGGCTTTGGGTTCAATCTTGCGGTGTCCTTACCCGATGTAAAGGGTTGCAAGGCACGTATTGTATTGTTGCCATCGAGGATAACAAGATGGGGTATTTATCATATTGCATGAATTTATTCCTCTACATCATGTCATCTTGCTTAAGGCGTTACTTTGTTTATAACTTAATACTTTAGATGCATGCTGGATAGCGGTCGATGAGTGGAGTAATAGTAGTAGATGCAGAATCGTTTCGGTCTACTTGTCATGGAAGTGATGCCTATATACATGATCATACCTAGATATACTCATAACTATGCTCAATTACATCAATTGCTCAACAGTAATTTGTTCACCCACCGTAGAATATTTATGCTCTTGAGAGAAGCCACTAGTGAAACCTATGGCCCCGGGGTCTATTCTCATCATATCAATCTCCATCACTTTTAATACTTGTTTTTTTTACTTTGCTTTTATTTTTACTTTGCATTATACCAAAAATACCAAAAATATTATCTCTATCAGATCTCACTCTTGTAAGTGACCGTGAAGGGATTGACAACCCCTAATCGCGTTGCTTGCGAATAGCTATCGTTTTGTGCAGGTACGAGGGACTTGTGCGTGGCCTCCTACTGGATTGATACCTTGGTTATCAAAAACTGAGGGAAATACTTACGCTACTGTGCTGCATCATCCTCTCCTCTTCGGGGAAAACCAACGCAAGCTCAAGACGTAGCAAGAAGGATTTCAGGCGGCGTTGCCGGGGAGTCGACGTAAAAGTCAGCCATACCAAGTACCCATCACAATCCCTATCTCTCGCATTACATTATTTGCCATTTGCCTCTCATTTTCCTCTCCCACACTTCACCCTTGCCGTTTTATTCGCCCTCTCTTTCCCAATCTCCTCCTCTCTTTCTGTTGCCTTTTCCTCGTCCGTTTGTTTGCTCGTGTGTTGGATTGCTTGTTGTCGCGATGGCTCAAGATGCTACCAAATTGTGTGAATTCACCAATACCAATAATAATGATTTCCTTAGCACTCCGATTGCTCCTCTTGCCAATACAGAATCTTGTGAAATCAATACTGCTTTGTTGAATCTTGTTATGAAAGATCAATTTGTCGGCCCTCCTAGTGAAGATGCCGCTACTCATATGAATAGCTTCGTTGATTTATGTGATATGCAAAAGAAAAAAGATGTCGATAATGATGTCGTTAAATTTAAGCTATTTCCTTTTTCGCTTAGAGATCGTGCTAATGCGTGGTTTTCATCTCTGCCTAAAAATAGTATTGATTCTTGGAACAAGTGCAAAGATGCTTTTATCTCTAAGTATTTTCCTCCCGCTAAGATTATCTCTCTTAGGAACGATATTATGAATTTTAAGCAACTTGGTCATGAACATGTTGCACAAGCTTGGGAGAGAATGAAATTAATGATACGTAATTGTCCTACTCATGGTTTGATCTTGTGGATGATTATACAAAAATTTTATGCCGGATTGAATTTTGCTTCTAGAAATCTTTTAGATTCGGCCGCAGGAGGCACTTTTATGGAAATCACTTTAGGAGATGCTACTAAACTCCTAGATAATATTATGGTTAATTATTCTCAATGGCACACTGAAAGATCTAATAATAAAAAAGTGCATGCGATAGAAGAAATTAATGTTTGTAGTGGAAAGATGGATGAACTTATGAAATTGTTTGCTACTAAGAGTGTTTCTTCTGATCCTAATGATATGCCTTTGTCTACTTTGATTGCGAATAATAATGAATCTATGGATGTGAATTTTGTTGGTAGGAATAATTTTGGTAACAACGCCAGATAGAGTGAATTTTAATCCTAGGCCTTATCCTAGTAATCACTCTAATAATTATGGAAATTCCTACAACAACTCTTATGGAAATTTTAATAAGATGCCCTCTGAATTTGAGAACAGTATTAAAGATTTTATGAATTCACAAAAGAATTTTAATGCTTTGCTTGAAGAGAAATTGCTTAAAGTTGATGATTTGGCTAGGAACGTTGATAGAATTTCTCTTGAGGTTGATTCTTTAAAGCTTAGATCTATTCCTCCTAAGCATTATATCAATGAGTCTCTCAAAGCCATGAGAATTTCCATTGATGAGTGCAAAGAAAGAACCGCTAGGATGCGTGCTTCCAAAGATGCCTTTATTAAAGCGTGTTCTTCTAATTCCTATGAAAATCAAGATGAAGATCTAAAAGTTATTGATGTGTCCCCCATTAAATCTTTGTTTTGCAATATGAACCTTGATGAAACTGAATATGATCTTCCTTTACCTACAAGGCGTTCTAAGAATTCGGAGTTTTTAGATCTTGATGATGAAATTGATAAAAGTGGGATTGAAAGAAACAAAAATCTAGATGTCCCTAAACCCACTATATTGGATCTCAAGGAATTTAATTATAAAAATTTCTCTTTAATTGATTGTATTTCCTTGTTGCAATCCGTGCTAAATTCTCCTCATGCTTATAGTCAAAATAAAGCCTTTACCGAACACATTGTTGATGTCTTGATGCAATCTTATGAAGAAAAACTTGAGTTGAAAGTTTCTATCCCTAGGAAACTCTATGATGAGTGGGAACCTACTATCAAAATTAAAATTAAAGATCATGAGTTTAATGCTTTATGTGATTTGGGAGCTAGTGTCTCTACTATTCCCAAAACTTTGTGTGATTTGCTAGATTTCCGTGACTTTGATAGAATACTCTATGTGCTTCACTTACATCTTTTGAGCTTGATAGTTTTTGCTCATAGTGCTTCACTTATATCTTTTGAGCGTGATAATTTTTGCTCTAGTGCTTCACTTAGATATTTTAGAGCACGGTGGTGGATTTGTTTTAAAGAAACTTGATCTCTCATGCTTCACTTAGATTATTTTGAGAGTCGTTAATAGCATGGTAATTTGCTTAATGTTAATATACTTGGTATTCAAGATATGTGAAACTTTCTTTTGAATGCGTTGAATACTAAGATAAGTTTGATGCTTGATAATTGTTTTGAGATATGAAGATGGTGATATTAGAGTCATGCTAGTTGAGTAGTTGTGAATTTAAAGAATACTTGTGTTGATGTTTGTGATTCCCGTAGCATGCACGTATGGTGAACCGTTATGTGATGAACTCGGAGCATGATTTATTTATTGATTGTCTTCCTTATGAGTGGCGGTCGGGGACGGCGATGGTCTTTTCCTACCAATCTATCCCCTAGGAGCATGCGCGTAATACTTTGCTTTGATAACTTCTAGATTTTTGCAATAAGTATATGAGTTCTTTATGACTAATGTTGAGTCCATGGATTATGCGCACTTTTTCCCATCCTTCCACCATTGCTAGCCTCTCTAATACCACGCACTTTTCGCGGGTATCATACACCCACCATATATCTTCCTCAAAACAGCCACCATACCTACCTATTATGGCATTTCCATAGCCATTCCGAGATATATTGCCATGCAACTTTCCACCGTTCCGTTTATTATGACACGCTCCATCATTGTCATATTGCTAGCATGATCATGTAGTTGACATCGTATTTGTGGCAAAGCCACCGTTCATAATTCTTTCATACATGTCACTCATGAATCATTGCATATCCTACACATCACGGAGGCATTCATATAGAGTCATATTTTGTTCTAAGTATCGAGTTGTAATTATTGAGTTGTAAGAAAAATAAAAGTGTGATGATCATCATTATTAGAGCATTGTCCCAAGTGAGGAAAGGATGATGTAGACTATGATTCCCCCACAAGTCGGGATGAGACTCCGGACGAAAAATAAAAAAATATTAAAAACAAGAGGCCAAAAAAAGAGAAAAGGCCAAAATAAAAAAATGAGAGAAAAAGAGAGAAGGGACATGTTACTATCCTTTTACCACACTTGTGCTTCAAAGTAGCACCTTGATCTTCATGATAGAGAGTCTCTCATTTTGTCACTTTCATATACTAGTGGGAATTTTTCATTATAGAACTTGGCTTGTATATTCCAATGATGGGCTTCCTCAAATGCCCTAGGTCTTCGTGAGCAAGCAAGTTGGATGCACACCCACTTAGTTTCTTTTGTTGACTTTCATTTATTTATAGCTCTTGTGCATCTGTTGCATGGCAATCCCTACTCACTCACATTGATATCAATTGATGGGCATCTCCATAGCCCATTGATACGCCTAGTTGATGTGAGACTATCTTCCCTCTTTTTGTCTTCTCCACAACCACCATTCTATTCCACATATAGTGCTATATCCATGGCTCACGCTCATGTATTGCGTGAAGATTGAAAAAGTTTTGAAAAGGTTAAAGTATGAAACAATTGCTTGGCTTGTCATCAGGGCTGTGCATGATTTAAATATTTTGTGTGGGGAAGATGGAGCATAGCCAGACCATATGATTTTGTAGGGATAACTTTCTTTGGCCATGTTATTTTGACGAGACATAATTGCTTAGTTAGTATGCTTGAAGTATTATTATTTTTATATCAATATGAACTTTTGTCTTGAATCTTTCGGATCTGAATATTCATACCATGATTAAGAAGATATACATTGAAATTATGCCGAAGTATCACTCCGCATCAAAAATTCTCTTTTTTATCATTTACCTACTCGAGGACGAGCAGGAATTCAGCTTGGGGATGCCTGATACGTCTCCAACGTATCTATAATTTTTGATTGCTCCATGCTACTTTATCTATTGTTTTGGACTATAATGGGCTTTATTTTCCACTTTTATATTACTTTTGGGACTAACCTATTAACCGGAGGCCCAGCCCAGAATTGCTGTTTTTTTTGCCTTTTTCAGTGTTTCGAAGAAACAGAATATCAAACGGAGTCCAAACGGAATGAAACCTTCGGAAACGTGATTTTCTCACCGAACGTGATCCAGGAGACTTGGACCCTACGCCAAGGAACCAGAGAGGCGGTCACAAGGGTGGGGGGGGCGCCCCCCTAGGGCGCGCCCCTGCCTCAAGGGCCCCCTGTTGCTCCACCGATGTACTCCTTCCTCCTATATATACCTACGTATCCCCAAACGATCAGAACAGGAGCCAAAAACCTAATTCCACCGCCGCAACTTCCTCTATCCACGAGATCCCATCTTGGGGCCTGTTCCGGCGCTCCGCCGGAGGGGGCATCCATCATGGAGGGCTTCTACATCATCATCAAAGTCTCTCCGATGAAGTGTGAGTAGTTTACCTCAGACCTTCGGGTCCATAGTTAGTAGCTAGATGGCTTCTTCTCTCTTTTTGGATCTCAATAAAATGTTCTCCCCCTCTCTCGTGGAGATCTATTCGATGTAATCTTCTTTTTGCGGTGTGTTTGTTGAGACCGGTGAATTGTGGGTTTATGATCCAACTTATCTATGAATAATATTTGAATCTTCTCTGAATCCTTTTATGTATGATTGAGTTATCTTTGCAAGTCTCTACGAATTATCCGTTTGGTTTGGCCACTAGATTGGTAGTTCTTGCAATGGGAGAAGTGCATGGCTTTTGGTTCAATCTTGCGGTGTCCTTACCCAGTGACAGAAAGGGTTGCAAGGCACGTATTGTATATTTACCATCGAGGATAACAAGATGGGGTATTTATCATATTGCATGAATTTTTTCCTCTACATAATGTCATCTTGCTTAAGGCGTTACTCTATTTTTAACTTAATACTCTAGATGCATGCTGGATAGCGGTCGATGAGTGGAGTAATAGTAGTAGATGCAGAATTGTTTCGGTCTACTTTTCATGGATGTGATGCCTATATACATGATCATACCTAGATATACTCATAACTATGCTCAATTCTGTCAATTGCTCAACAGTAATTTTTTCACCCACCGTAGAATATTTATGCTCTTGAGATAAGCCACTAGTGAAACCTATGGCCCCCGGGTCTATTCTCATCATATCAATCTCCATCACTTTTAATACTTGCTTCGTTTTTACTTTGCTTTTATTTTTACTTTGCATCTATATACCAAAAATACCAAAAATATTATCTCTATCAGATCTCACTCTCGTAAGTGACCGTGAAGGGATTGACAACCCCTAATCGCGTTGCTTGCGAGTAGCTACCGTTTTGTGCAGATACGAGGGACTTGTGCGTGGCCTCCTACTGGATTGATACCTTGGTTCTAAAAAACTGAGGGAAATACTTACGCTACTCTGCAGCATCATCCTCTCCTCTTCGGGGAAAACCAACGCAAGCTCAAGACGTAGCATATACAAGGAAGATTCCACAAGACTTGGCGATCAAGACAAGGACTCCTCCCCCACCGGCGTATTCGGCTAGGACTCTTGTTATGCTAGGCCTCTGGTGCATTATATAAACCGAGGCCGGGCTAGTCGATAGATATATACAACAATCATACCATATGCTAGCTTCTAGGGTTTAGCCTCTATGATCTTGTGGTAGATCAACTCTTGTAATACTCATATCATCAAGATCAATCAAGCAGGAAGTAGGGTTTTACCTCCATAGAGAGGGCCCGAACCTGGGTAAACATCGTGTCCCTTGTCTCGTGTTACCATCATCCTTAGACGCACAATTCGGGACACCCTACCCGAGATCCGCCGGTTTTGACACCGACAGGGGGTCTCCGGACAGCCGGACTATATCCTTTGCCGGACTGCTGGACTATGAAGATACAAGATTGAAGACTTCGTCTCGTGTCCGGATGGGACTCTCCTTGGCGTGGAAGGAAAGCTTGGCAATACGGATATGTAGATCTCCTCCCTTGTAACCGACTTTGTGTAACCCTAGCCCCCTATGGTGTCTATATAAACCGGAGGGTTTAGTCCGTAGAACAACAATCATACGATAGGCTAGCTTCTAGGGTTTAGCCTCTACGATCTCGTGGTAGATCAACTCTTGTAATACTCATATTATCAAGATCAATCAAGTAGGAAGGAGGGTATTACCTCCATCGAGAGGGATCGAACCTGGGTAAACATTATGTCCGCCGCCTCCTGTTACCATCCGCCTTAGACGCACAGTTCGGGACCCCCACCCGAGATCCGCCGGTTTTGACACCGACATTGGTGCTTTCATTGAGAGTTCCACTGTGTCGTCACCATAAGGCCTAATGGCTCCTTTGATCATCGGTAACGATGCGGTCCAGGGTGAGGTTTTCCTCCCCGGGCAGACCCTCGTATTCGGCGGCTTCGGACTGCGAGCCAACTCGCTTGGCCATCTGGAGCAGATCGAGAGCTACGCCCCTGGCCACCAGGTTAGGTTCGGAAACTTGAATTACACTGCCGACATCTGCGGAGACTTGATCTTCGACGGATTCGAGCCCATGCCAGGTGCACCACTGACTCACGTCGAGCATGATTTAGCTCTGCCATCGGACAGTGTTCGGGAGATCGCACCGGCAACTACTCCAGCCTTCAATCCAGAGCCAATTGCGCCATCCGAGGACGGGCGGATAGACCTCTCCATGGAGGCCGCACTCTCAGCGGCGATAGAGCCGGATACTGACTTTACTCCTCACGAGAGCCGTGACGCCGAACTACTGGACTCGTCCCCTGCCACGGACTCCGAGCCGCCAGCGCCCGTAACTATCGAATCCGATTGGGCGCCGATCATGGAGTTTACCTCTGCGGATATCTTTCAGCACTCGCCCTTCGGCGACGTGCTAAATTCGTTAAGGTCTCTCTCCCTGTCAGGAGAACCTTCGCCGAGCTATGTCCGGCTAGAATGTGATGCGGACAACGAAGAAATTCGCCACCCACCCACCACCCACTTAGTAGCCATTGTCGACGATTTAACCGACATGCTCGACTTCGACTCCGAAGACATCGATGGTATGGACGACGATGCAGGAGACAAACAGGAACCACCGCCCACAGGCGCTGGACCGCCACTTCATCACATCACATATACATGGTGGATACACCCAAAGAAAACAATGATGAGGAACGGAAAGAAGCAGCGAAGAACAGCACCATCGAGAAGCAAACAAAGCGTCGACGTAGGCGCCGCTCTAAATCTCGCCTCGGCAAAAACAGTGATAACAACAAAAGAGAAAATAACAACCCGGTCGACTCCAGAGGAAACGACGACCACACTGACCCAGCGGCAGAGCAAAATGAAGCCGCGAACGGTGAACATAGTATGGATCCGATGTCCGAACACGGTGACGCCGAGGATAAAGCTCATAAAACTACCTCCGAGGAGGAAAATAGTCCGGACGAAGATGTGCACATCATCCCGGAAAAGCACTTGGAACAAGAGAACCTCCGCAAAAGGCTTATTGCCACAGCGTGGAGTCTGAAGAAGCAGAAGCAAAGGCTCAAGGCCACACAAAATACACTCAACAGCAGATGGAACAAAGCACTTGACAACGAAGAAATGCATGGTGGAAGTTACCACGCAAAGAGCTATCCAAAGCGCAAGCTATTGCCCGAATTCGACGATGAGGTCGTACAACCCACACAACCGAAAAACAAAATGGCCAACCGGTCGGATCAACCACCCCGTGGCCGTGATAGAACGGCTAATAGGGCCGCACATAAGTCAACACACGGCCTACGTGAGGACTTGTGCCAAAAATCCAGTATGACCAGATCCATCTATGGATCTAGGACCGAATACCACAACCGTCCGAAGGCCTTGATAAATCTAAATACAGGGGTGCCGCACACCCCCTATATTTCACCGATGAGGTGCTGGACCACGAATTTCCAGAAGGATTCAAACCAGTGAACATAGAGGCATACGATGGGACCACAGACCCCTGGGGTCTGGATTGAGGACTTTATCCTCCATATCCATATGGCTCGCGGAGACGATCTCCACGCCATCAAGTACTTGCCCCTCAAGCTTAAAGGCCCAGCTCGGCACTGGCTAAAAAGCCTCCCCGAAAACTCCATTGGAAGTTGGGAGGAGCTCGAGGATGCTTTTCGGGCTAATTTTCAAGGGACCTATGTCCGACCTTCGGATGCAGACGATTTAAGTCATATAATTCAACAGCCCGGAGAGTCAGCCCGGAAGCTTTGGAACAGGTTTCTCACTAAGAAGAACCAAATCATCGACTGTCCGGATGCCGAAGCCTTAGCAGCTTTCAAGCACAGCGTCCGAGACGAATGGCTCGCTAGACACCTCGACCAAGAAAAGCCGAGAACAATGGCAGCCCAGACAAGCCTCATGACCTGCTTTTGCGCGGGCGAAGATAGCTGGTTGGCCCGCAGTAGCACCAGCGACCCAAGCACATCTGAAGTCAGGGATGGCAACAGAAAACCACGGTGCAGTAAAAGCAAGCGTCGAAATACAGAAGACAGCCCAGACAATACGACGGTAAACGCCGGATTCAGGGGCCCTCGACCAGGTCAACGGAAAAAGCCTTCTAAAGGTAGCAGAGATGGACTATCCGGCCTAAAAAAGATTCTGGACAAACTATGTCAGATTCATGGCACCCCCAATAAACCTGCAAATCACACCCACGGAGAATGCTGGGTCTTCAAGCAGGCCGGTAAGCTAAACGCCGAACACAAGGGGCGGGATACACCAAGCGAAGACGAGGATGAGCCTCGCCAGCAAAACACTGGGGGACAGAAAAAATTCCCACCAGAGGTCAAAACAGTAAACGTGATCCACGTGACGAAGAGAAGAGCAAACATGCACTCCGAGACACACGAGCCGTAGAGCCCGTCACCCCTAAGTTCAACACCTGGTTGGCCTGCCCGATCACTTTTGATCGCAGGTATCACCTAACAAGCATCCAGCACGAAGGATTGGCTGCCTTGGTGTTAGACCAAATAATAAATGGATACCATCTCACACGAGTCCTTATGGACGGCGGCAGTAGTCTAAATCTGATATATCAGGACACAGTCCGGAAAATGGGGATAGACCCGACAAAAATCAGCCACAGTAATACTACCTTCAAGGGAGTAATACCAGGCCCAGAGGCCCGCTGCACGGGCTCCATATTACTAGAGGTTGTATTCGGTTCTCCCAACAACTTCCGACATCGCTCCGTTCCGAAGTGGCTATCAAGCACTACTCGGAAGAGCGGCTTTCGCTCTCTTTAATGCAATACCGCATTACGCTTCCCTCAAGCTAAAGATGCCCGGCCCACGTGGCATCATCACCATTATCGGAAACGTTGAACGTTCCTTACAAGCGGAAGAATGTGCGACGGCTTTAATAGTCGAACACTAAATGGCCCCTCCAACCAGAATAAAGGAATAGTCGTCAAGACCGCGGACACGGCTAGACGAATCCGGTGCATTACTAGCTATAACAGCTTGGATAAACCCTAATGGTTTGATGGTTATACCCCCATAGATGGTACCAGGGGCTTCCCGCGTGTAATCAGGGCTAGTTCGGCTCAACTTGACTCATCTTGAATTTTAAATGGTTTATTGAGAATAACCAATTTTTTGGCACGACAACTTTCACCTAAGCTCTTCTCTTTTACAGATGACAATCGCGCCACACTCGTCCAGGATACGGCACAACGGAGATACAGGCGCAGACGTGCAGCAGGGACCCGCCCAAAGGTTTCTTTTTAGATTAAGACCCTGTGTAAACCTTTTTTACTGTCTCTTGTTGTTCACATCCTTCGGATACTTAATATAACCGAGAAGGATGCTGACGTTATTGGCATTTTGCCACGTCAGAGAATTGCACGTACCTGGACACTCGGGGTTCATTATCAAGGCACTTTGTTCAGCCCGGCATATGTTATAAAGACCGAATACCTTAGGGAGTGTTCGACGTCGCGAGTTTGGCCTTATATGCATCAGCTCCGAATCATGTCTTTGGTCAAATGTTGGGTTTGCCCATCTCCCGTGTTTTGCTACCTTACGTTCCGCTCTATCGGCTAAGGTGGCACCGGGAGAACTACTACGATTGTGCCCTGGTTCATTCGGATGAGCACCTCAGTAGAGAAAGCCGAAAACTGATTGTCATGATAAAGCATGAGACTGGTCAACCACTCAATGACTTACTGGAATCTTCGGTATTCCTCAGCAGTAATGAAGGGCCGTTTCCCGGTCATGTACGTACGCGCCCCATATTTGGACGAGCGCGGAGGTACCAGGGGCTATATAGTAGCCCAACCGTCAAACTCCTATTGCTAAGTGAAAGTGTTAAAGCAATATAGTCCGATTGCCTTGTTCGCTGCGCTACCACCTCCTTAATGGACCAAGACGTTGGTTCAACTGTGAATCTGGCGGTTTTCTGAACACCCCGCATTATATGCGTGGGGAAATTTGAGCTTATTTGCAAGCTTTCGGGTTATACACATACATACATAAACGTCCGCACAGGAGGCATCATAATACTTTCAGGCAAAAGTATTAACACGGCCTTTATAATTCAATAAAACATTGTTTTTACAATGGGAATACATGTCACTAGAACATAATATTCTTCGAGCACTGAGCCTCCATGGAGCGAGCGCCTTCAAGGACTTCTATAAAGTAGTGCTCGGCAGATACTCGGCCCATGGCCGGACTCGGGGTTGCAATAGCGGTGGCTTCCATCTCTGTCCAGTATGTTTTAACACAGGCAAGTGCCATCTGCGCACCCTCTATGCACGTCGACCTCTTCATAGAGTCGATGTGCGGCACAGCACCAAGGAACTGTTGCACTAAACTAAAATAACTCTTGGGCCTTGGCCCTTCCGGCCACAGATGATCCACAACAGACCTCATGGCAAGCCCGGACAACCTATGGAGCTCGGACCACTCGGCCATTCGCTCATTCAACAGCAGCGGACGCGCTGAACCATCGAACTGTGACCAGAACAACTTTTCCACTTCACGATCTCTTTGATCCTTGAAGTACTCGGCCGCATCAGCAGCACTGGCTGCCAAATCCGCGTATGCGTCTGCAGAACTCCGTAGTTTATCAAGAGGGGCATACTTCGGATCTCCGAACCTTGTCCGCGACAAAAAGGGCTTCCCAGCTGCGATATCTCCAGCTTGACGCAGCTCTTCCTTCGCTGCTCTAATTTTAGAGCGGGCTTCCTTGGCTGCTACCATGGCCTTCTCCAGGTCCATCGCCTTCGCTCGGTTTTCTTTCTCAAGGAGCTCGTAACGGTCGGCGGCATCTTTCAACTCAATGGCCATCTTGGCCATTTTTTCCTTGCTTTGGCAATGCACAGCCTGTACGTCCCTCAGCTCTTCGACCACCTTTAGAGCGGCCGCATCACTATTCCTGGCTCATTCCTTGGCTCGGGTAAGTTCCGCCCGAAGGGTCTTCACGGCGGCAGCCCCATCTGCAGTCACACATATTAAAGATACTAGCATCATCCTCCTCTTACTATGTGTTGATCACTGGAGAAATCACATACCATGTGCCTTGTCGAGCCGCTTGTTGACAAGCACGATGTCGGCATCTGCCGCATCAAGTTGCCACTTCAGCTTGGCAAACTCACCAGTCCGGCTAGCCGCCGGACCCTCCACCACCTGCACATGAAGGCGGGCTGTTTATTACCTGGGATTATGATCCTTTGTTCGCCGCCGTTCTCGACGGCAACTAGAGTCTCAGGGGCTACTATCTGCATAGGGCACACCTACCATGTGCGGTACTGTCAAAAACACACACTATTTCACGTACCTCAAAGCCTTTCAGCAGACTCATGAAAGCTTCATGCAACCCGCTTTCGGCGGATGAAATCCTCTGAATCACCGTACCCATTAGCGTACGATGCGCCTCTGAGATAGCCGCTTGCTCCAGAAGATCCTTCAGTGCATCCGATCGCGCACCGGACGGTTCCGGACTCTTTCTGTCGCTCTCCTTAGAAGCCGAACACTGAGGACTTCGGGTGGCCAAGGGATTACCCTCTGCCCTTGGCGGATCAGGAGAAGCCCTTCTCAACGACACTTCAGCGTCGCCCGCCTCATGAGGCGAGATGGCATGGGGAGGTGTTTCTCTCTCCATCATCTCCGGAAGAAGATCCCCCGAAGACGAACTTTGTTGCGAAGGGCTACGATCCGAACTATAAGATATATGTTTCTGTTATTATCCTCAAAGGTAAAGCGGGATATTTTTACTACTATGCACCTTTTGTTTACTTACAGCTTGGTGGGAGTCTAATCCCCTTGCGGACACTGTGCGGCAAGGGCACCCTTCAAGACAGGACCCTCTGGCGAAGATTTCTTCCCCCGTTTGGAAACTTTTGTTTCCGGGTCTTCAGAGGCGGTCCTCTTCCTTCCTTGGGGAGAGGGAATTTCAGATCCTTCTCCCCAGTTGTCCTCCTTCAGGGAGGCGCTAATTCCCCCGTTTAGATGAACAGTGAGTGAGGCCTTTTTTCAGCCTCTTTATTCCCCCCTTCATCTTCCCCTAAGGGCGCCTGATAAGGCGCCGGCTCGAGCATTCTGGCCAGCACCGGATCTGTTGTACCTTCGGGAAGGGGAGCCGAACACCTGATCATCTTCGCCTATGTCACCCAGTCCTGGTCAAAGAGCAATTTTTCAGAATGATGTTGTGATAAATAAATAGATAGCATATTCGGCCATGGGATTATTTACTTGGGTGTCTGGGCCATTGCAGCTCAGACCCGCCTCCTCGGTGAGTTCCGGACACCTTATGTGTGGTCCGAAGAACAATTTGTACATCTCTTCTGGCGTCATGCCGAGGAAGTGCTGAATAGCCCGCGGCCCTTTCGGGTTGAACTCCCACATTCGGAGCGGTCGATGTTTGCAAGGCAGGACCCGGCGAACTAGCATGACTTGCATTACTGTAACCAGGCCGACATCTCTCTCGAGGAGATCCCGGATGCGGATTTTCAATATCGGCACGTCATTTACTAGCCCCCAGTCTAGCCCCTTATTGATCCATGACGCTAGTTGTGGTGGGGGGCCCGAGCGAAAGGCAGGGGCGGCCACCCACTTGGTACCCCGAGGAGCTGTGATATAAAACCACTCCCGTTGCCATAAATTGGACACCTCCGGGAAGGAACCTTTTGGCCATGGAGCTTTGGCACCTTTGCTTATGACGGTGCCTCTGCACTCTACGTGTCGCCCTCGATCATCTTTGGCTCCATGTTGAAAGTTTTGAGCCACAGGCCGAACTGTGGGGTAATGCGGAGGAAAGCTTCACACACAACGATGAACGACGAGATGTGGAGGATGGAATCGGAGCGGATCATGGAAATCCAGCCTGTAATAGAACATGAGCCCCTTACAAAGGGATCTAGAGCAAGGCCTAGCCCTCAAAGGAAGTGAGAGATGAATACAACGCTCTCGCCGGGTTCAAGAGTGGGAAGGACCTGCCCTCGAGCAGGCAACCTGTGCGAGATTTCGCCGGTCAAATATCTGGCCTCTCTTAGCTTCCTGATGTCTTCCTCTGTGACAGAGGATCCAGACATGGTTGAAGGTCCGAAGCGCCTGACCTGAGCCTTGGGTGTTGGAACTCGGGGCGGGGGGAAGGATTCGATTGAGCGCAAGAAGAAAAATGACAGGCCTTGGCCTCTTTATAAAGGGCATGAATATCAAGCGCCCTCCACTTGGCCGTTTGGAACTTGCCTAAAATCGAGGAGTCATACCAACGGGCATGATTGGGTTACCCACATCCGTATTGATGAGAATCCCGTAATAAGGGGGACACGATCTCTGCTTCGACAAGACGTGCCAATAAAATCTCCTCGCAAAACATGAAGTGGCAGGCTAGTTGAGAAAGACGGTTCGTCATGGCCAGACCACGGCAATACGTCACGTTATGAGAAACGGTCGGCAGATTAGATTTGTGGAAATATTATTCTCTCTACGGTGGTATGTGGAATTTGTTTTCTGAGCGGACACTATCCTTGTGTTCAAAATCTTCTATGGAGTATTCGGAGGAGGAACCCGCCTTGCAATGCCGAAGACAATCTGCGCACCAGACTCATCGTCATTGAAGCATGGTTCAGGGGCTTCTGAGGGAGTCCTGGATTAGGGGGTCTCCGGACAGCTGGACTATATCCTTTGGCCGGACTGCTGGACTATGAAGATACAAGATTGAAGACTTCGTCTCGTGTCCGGATGGGACTCTCCTTGGCGTGGAAGGCAAGCTTGGCAATACGGATATGTAGATATCCTCCCTTATAACCGACTCTGTGTAACCCTATCCCCCTCCGGTGTCTATATAAACCGGAGGGTTTAGTCCAGAGAACAACAATCATACCATAGGCTAGCTTCTAGGGTTTAGCCTCTACGATCTCGTGGTAGATCAACTCTTGTAATACTCATATCATCAAGATCAATCAAGCAGGAAGTAGGGTACTACGTCCATCGAGAGGGCCCGAACCTGGGTAAACATG
Source organism: Aegilops bicornis (assembly GCA_021605145.1). Taxonomy (NCBI): domain Eukaryota; kingdom Viridiplantae; phylum Streptophyta; class Magnoliopsida; order Poales; family Poaceae; genus Aegilops; species Aegilops bicornis. Next base: position 560,806,841 of record CM038673.1, on the reverse strand, counting down.
GTGTCCCCCGCCTCCTGTTACCATCCGCCTTAGACGCACAGTTCGGGACCCCCTACCCCAGATCTGCCGGTTTTGACACCGACATTCCCCTCTATATTTTTGTTTTTAAACTCTATAAAGCACTCAACAGAAATAAATGACTCTCTAAAACTTCCAGGTTTTCTCCCTGGCAGCGCTTTCTTTAAAGCCATTAAGCTAGGCATAAAGTGCTCGAGTAATGAATCCACCCGGATCCCAAGGTATTTCAAAGGCAATTTTGATTAACAATGATTTAGCATTTAGTAGTGATCACAAAGCAACATATATCATGTAATGGCGAAGTCTAACTCTCTTCCTATGCATCGGCATGTCATACAAGAACAATTCATGCACATCAAGTAGAGGCCAATGCATAGCACAAATAGTTTCTTGCAATTTTTATGTGTTGGAAACATAGAGAGGTGGAGATATAGTTCCTCTCTCATAATAATTGCAAGTAGGAGAAGCAAGCACATGCATATTATATTCATCAAAATTATCATGTGCAACGGTAATAGGAAACCCATCAATATAATTCTTAACAAGAGCAAACTTCTCCGATATAGTGTAGTTTGGAGAATTCAAAAAGATAATAGGACTATCATGTGTGGGTGCAATAGCAACGATTTCATTCCTAACATAAGGAACAATAGCAAGTTCATCTCCATAAGCATAATTTATATTGGCATCTTGGCCACAAGCATAGCAAGCATCATCAAAAAGGGATATTTCAAATGAATCAACGGGATCAGAGCAATTATCATAACATTCATCCTTCGGTAAGAACGAAGGGGCATTAAATAATGTATGAGTCGGAGGGTTACTCTCATTAGAAGGTAGGCACGGGTAGCTAATCCGTTCTTCCTCCACTTGTTCTTCGCTCTCCTCGTCATCTTTTTCATGCAATGAGCTCACAGTTTCATCAATTCCTTCTTCCATAGACTCCTGCAAAATATTAGTCTCTTCTTGGACAATGATTACTTTCTCAATAAATTCATCAATATCGGAATTGTATTTATAATTATCATAGCAATATTTAAGGATGGCAAAATTTTTAGGTCTATAAACTGAATCATCAAAAGCTTCATATTTTTCAAACAAAGATTCATTTTCATAAGCACCCTTAAAAGCAACAAATTCTTCTATTTGTTCCACATCATAATAATCATATATACCTCTAGCATAAGAAGCGAAGGTTTCATTATCATTAAATTCAGATGAAAAAGAAAGGTGTGGAGCGTTCATCCTAGAGAAACAAGTATAATCATATCTCAAGCATAGCTCCCAAGCATACCAATGCAACATATGAATTTGATCCCATAACAATTTCCATTTATGAGTCAAGCGATAATCCCTAAAGTATTCACGTTGATCCAACATTACTCCCATTATATAGTTGAATGGGGTTTTTGCGGGATTATCAAAGTAGTGCATAATATCTTTTACATAACGAGCATCGAGGGTTTTAGGAGGTTCCCCATCTCCAAGAGTAGCAAGTACCACTAATTTTTTTGGTGTTTCGTCTTCCATATCCATAACTAAAGATAGAGAACAACTTAGAACAGGAAATAAAAACTACTTAGTGATAAAGCAAACAAGCACACACGAGAATATTCACCCCCACACTATTGCTCCCCGGAAATGGCGCCAGAAAAAGGTCTTGATAACCCACAAGTATAGGGATCAATTGTAGCCTCTTACGATAAGTAAGAGTTTCGATCCCAACGAGAAGCTAAAGGTAGAACAAATATTCCCTCAAGTTCTATCGACCACCGATACAACTCTACGCACACTTGATGGTTGCCTTACCGGAAACAAGTATGAAACTATTTTGCAAGGATAAAACTACGAGTACTTTGCAAGAATAAAACTATGAATAAATTGCAAGGTAATAAAAGTGGATAGCTTTTGTTAGTAAGAAAGTCATTTGTCCCTAGGCAATCGATAACAAGTACCGGTAATCATTCTTGTAATTTTATATGAGGGAGAGGCATGAGCTAACATACTTTCTCTACTTGGATCATATGCACTTATGATTGGAACTCTAGCAAGCTACTACTAAAGATCATTAAGGTCGTGAAACCCAACCATAGCATTAAGTATCAAGTCCTCTTTACTCCCATACGCCATAACCCACTTATCCGCGTTTGGGCTGCTGTCATCCCCCGCAACACTGATAATAAGTAAACCATGAACATATTGCAACACCCTACAGCGGGGTCCCCTCACGTTTGCGCAAGACGGAGGGCACCGTAGGACAGCACCATAAATAAAATATACAATCATACCAACCAAGATCACGATTAACCCATAGGACAAAACGGATCTACTCAAACATCATAGGATAACCATAGATCATTGGGAAATAATATATGCCGTTGAACACCATGTTTAAGTAGAGATTACAATGGGGGGGGGGGGGGAAGAGGTGTTACACCGCTGCAGAGAGGGGGAGAAAGTTGGTGTTGACGGTAGCAAGATTGTTCTTGTAGATCGCCGTCCCGATGATAACCCACAAGTATAGGGGATCGCAACAACTTTTGAGGGTAGAGTATTCAACCCAAATTGATTGATTTGACACAAGGGGAGCCAAAGAATATTCTCAAGTATTAGCTGCTGAGTTGTCAATTCAACCACACCTGGAAACTTAGTATCTGCAGCAAAGTGTTTAGTAGCAAAGTAATATGATAGTGGTGGTAATGGTAACAAAAGTAAAGACAGCAAAAGTAATGTTTTTGGTATTTTGTAGTGATGATAACAGAGCAACGAAAAAAGTAAATAAGCGAAGACCAGTATATGGAAAGCTCGTGAGGCACCGGATCGATGATGGATAATTATGCGGATGCGGTTCATCATGTAACAATCATAACATAGGGTGACACGTAACTAGCTCCAATTCATCAATGTAATGTAGGCATGTATTCGAATATAGTCATACGTGCTTATGGAAAAGAACTTGCATGACATCTTTTGTCCTACCCTCCCGTGGCAGCGGGTCTTATTGGAAACTAAGGGATATTAAGGCCTCCTTTTAATAGAGAACCGGAACAAAGCATTAGCACATAGTGAATACATGAACTCCTCAAACTATGGTCATCACCGGGAGTGGTCCCGATTATTGTCACTTCGGGGATGCCGGATCATAACACATAGTAGGTGACTATAGACTTGCAAGATAGGATCAAAAACTCACATATATTCATGAAAACATAATAGGTTCAGATCTGAAATCATGGCACTCAGGCCCTAGTGACAAGCATTAAGCATAGCAAAGTCATAGCAACATCAATCTCGTAACATAGTGGGTACTAGGGATCAAACCCTAACAAAACTAACTCGATTACATGATAAATCTCATCCAACCCATCACCGTCCAGCAAGCCTACGATGGAATTACTCACGCACGGCGGTGAGCATCATGAAATTGGTGATGGAGGATGGTTGATGATGATGACGGCGACGAATCCCCCTCTCCGGAGCCCCGATCGGACTCCAGATCAGCCCTTCCGAGAGGTTTTAGGGATTGGTGGTGGCTTCGTATCGTAAAACGCGATGATTTATTCTCCCTGATTTTTTTCTCCCGAAACCCAATATATAGAGTTGGAGTTGGCGTCGGAAGGTGTCCAGGGGCCCACGAGGTAGGGGGGCGCGCCCTAGAGGGGGGGCGCCCCCACCCTCGTGGACAGGGTGTGGGCCCCCTGGTCTTCATCTTTGGCGAGGATTTTTTATTATTTTTTATAAGACATCCCGTGGAGTTTCAGGTCATTCCGAGAACTTTTGTTTTCTGCACATAAAACAACATCATGGCAATTCTCTGCTGAAAACAATCGATCCGGATTAGTTCCATTCAAATCATACAAGTTAGAGTCCAAAACAAGGGCAAAAGTGTTTGGAAAAGTAGATACGACGGAAATGTATCACCCGATCGTTGCCCCAGCGGCACTCCGGCGCCACTGGAAGGGAGGGAGATAGAGACCCCCTCCTTCTTTTTCTTCCTTGGCCTCCCCCATTGATGGGAGGAGAGTTCCCCCTCTGGTTCTTGGTCTCCATGGCGCCGGAGGGGTGGTAGCCCCTCCGAGATTGGATCTCCCTCTCTGTTCTCTTCTGTTTCGCGCTCTCTAGATCTGGCCGAAAACCGTTTCTTATATTCCCGGAGATCCGTAACTCCGACTGTGCTGAGATTTCAACACGATTTTTTTCGGATATAAGCTTCCTTGCGCGCGAAGTATAGCTCCAACCGACGTACGAGGTGGGCACAACCCACCACCGCGCGCCAGGCTCCGGGGCCGCGTTGTAACATCCCAAAATTCTAAATTTTGGAATGTTATATTAAATAAATAACTATGATTATTGTCTGATTGTTTGTCTGATTGATTTAGTGAAATTTAGTGGAATTTGAAAACTTTTGAAAGTTGAATGAGAGGGAATGAAATGACTTTCCCAAACTTTCCCCTTTTGCCTTTTGGATCCCAATGAGCTCAAGTTCATTGCAACAGCAAACCCTAGAGTGAAGTTGACATGACTTCATCCATGTTGAAATGAAAAGGGTTTTGGAAATAGATTTGAATTCCATTTGGGAATATTTCAAATTCAAAGCTTTATGCAACTCAATGATTTTCATGAGGGAAGATAAATGACTTCTTCAATTATATGAAATATGAGTTGGAAGTTAAAAAGTATCAAGTTGAAAGTCATTTGAAAGTGCCTTGAAACCCTCTTTCAAATTTTGAGTTTTGAATTTGAATTCAAAACTTTGGCAAGTGGGAAACATTTCAAAAACTAAACCTGATAAATACTTGATCAAAAGTATGAGAGGAGGAAACATGACACTCCAAAAATATCAGAGGAAACAATGCCAAAAGTTTTGGATTCAAATCTGAATTTTATTTGAATTTGAAAAAATGAATTTTTATAAAGTTTGGATTTTGCCTTTGAAAAATGTTCAAATGAAAGGGAATATTCCCTTATCATTTTGGTATATATATACCCTATATAAAATATTTATATTTAATAATTTTTACTCTTTTTTGTTTTATTTTAAAAAAATAAATTTTAAAAAGAAAACCCCCTGGCACCAGCCAGCCACCCAGGCCCAGCCAGTGCCGCACCCACCCGCTTTGGCCCGGCCAGTGCCCACCAGCCGGGCCAGCCAGCCGAGCCGCCGGCCCAGCTCACCTCGCCGCCCGAATCCCCTTGGCCTCGGCCACCCGCTCGCCTCGCCTCCTCTCTCTCTCGACCCGTGGGCCCCGCCCCATCTTCCTCCCCCGCCCACGCAACGCTCATGGGAGATCGCCGGATCCCGAAGGTTCCGGGATTCCGATCCGCCACGATCGACCCCCCGAAGCCGCCCGACCCCCTTGGCTATAAAAGCCGGAGCCCCCGCACCCCATTCCCCCCCCCCCCCCGAGACCTCGCCGGACCCCCTCTCTCTCCCGTTCGACCACGCCGGAGACCCGAAGCTCCCTCCGCCGCCAAAGTCGCCGCCGACGCCCCCGCCTCCCGACCACCCCGACCCCACCAAACCACTCCCGTGCTCCCCGCATCCTCCAGACGACTCATGGGACCTCCCGACGCTTAGAAGCCCCGACGCACTCTCGCCGCCCGCCGCCGCCGTCGCCCGGACTCCGATAAGCACGGAAAACTCCTCCGATCCCAAACGAGTGGCCACGATTAGATCCCCGAAGGGGTAAGTTTTATTAAAAGAACCGGCCGGTTCGTCCGGGTTTATTAGTTAGGGTTTTAGCTTTTAACCGCCCGTTTTAGTTTTAACCTGCAGCCCATTTAGGCTATTTGACGCCTTACGAGTACAGTAGAGGCCCATTAGGCATTTTTCATTTCATTTGAGTTTCTGTTTTCCCATAATAGTTTCTGTTTTCAAAAATTGATATCTTTTATTCTGTTTAATATTTTTAGGTGATTCTTTTTTTGTTGGATTGCAAATTTTATGTAGTTTCTTTAGAATATATATTTAGCTATGTTAAAAATAATTAAAAATGCTTTAATTTAGTTTTAGACAGAATAGTAATTCTGCTATAAAATGAGTTAGGAAAATTATTTTTTAGTGATTCTTTTTGCCACAACTTTGTTTTGACATTGCCTAACCGTAGGAATTCATTTGGGTATTTTAGGATTAATAAATAATTAGTTTTAAGCAGAATCCTATTAATCCTAATTAATTAGCTAGATGCTGTTTTCCTAATATTTTAATTAGTAAATGAATTTATTTTTAACTTGTGATTAGTTATTCTAGGTTAGTTTCTGTCATTCTAGTAGATGAACTTTTATTTATAATTAATAAAAGTTTTAATTTATTTTTCTTAATAGAAATTGGATTAGGCCTATTATGAGTTTTATAATAGCTTTTAAATTAATTCTTTTTGCTCCTAGTTACTTAGTGAATCCTTTTCTGTTTAGTTAACTTAAAACCATGATTAGGTTATGTTAGAAAATTTTTATGATATAAAACTATTTTGTTATTTGTTGAAGTAGGAAACTTGAATGGGTTTTCTTTGAGTTTTTCCTATGAGTTTTGATTTGTTTGTTTTGGTGTGTTATGTTACTTTTGTTATCCTATTATGTTATGTGATCCTAGCTATGTGCTTACTATAGTTATTGTTTGCCTCGGTAGAATTTCCGGAGTGCGAAGATTTCTACTACGAAACCCTAGTTTTTCGAAGATCGTCAACCAGGCAAGTTCACTTTGACCATGCTTTCATACCTATATTTTATTGCATTTAGTGACATCTTTGCAACCACCCCTCGTAGTGATATTGAAATTCTTGTAGTTGAGTAGTATGCATGAGGTAGGAACCCATCACCCTGTTACCAAGCCGGACGATATTTTATTTTAATGCTACGCTATAGTAGACGGGGTTTGGTATGAGTGCACGAGAGTGGTGTGAAGAAGGAGGACTCTACGTCAATGACGGCAACTCCATGATGGAATCTGCAAGGACTGCACCTTCAAGACCTCAAGACTTCAAGACTCGAGACAAGAATTCAATACACACTCTTTGGGTGAAGGGCGGTTGGCCGGGCACCCTGGAGAAACCAGTGGTTGGCCGGGATGCATGGAGAAGCGCCATGACATCTTGCGGAAAGCTTCACCCAGACTCAAAGAGACGGAAGAATACTTCATGACCGGAAGCTTACCTGTGCAACCTCAAGTCAATATGGGCTCTGGCTTGGTTGACCCTAGTTGTGACTCTGGCTGGGACGGTGCTAGCAGATGTAGAACTACGGTAGGATTGGATGGGCACCGGAGAGTGGTCAGAGGAACTCTTTGGAAGACCATGTTTCGGTCATCTTGTTCTCAAACACCCTGAAGTGCGAGAACGTAAAGAGAGGGATCGAATCTTGCGGGTAAAGTGTACAAACCTCTGCAGACGGTTTTAAACCTAATCGATTAGCCGTGTCCCCGGTTACGGACAATTTGAGCATCTGGACTTGGACCTATCTCGGAACTCTCAACACCGGATTGAAAACTTAATTGTGGGCAACATATGATGAATTTTTGGGCTATGAGACATCGGTTGGCGGAACCATGTCATGATAGAAAACTCCTTAGTAAAGACTTCATTCTATTCCTTTGATGTAGGGAAAATAAAATCAGCTTTTACGCAAACAAAACTCGAATCTGAGCCACAAAGCCAAATTGCATATAGTATAGTTTTACCATCTGTTTTCTCATGTTGTGATCTTGCCGGTACATTCAATGTCTTGACCTACACGGCTACAACGTATCATGTTGCAGATATTTCCTCGTGAGTAAGAGTTACGATACTGAGGTTACGGTCTACACTCAACCTGCCGATGGCGTTGATGGGACTCCACACCCGTTTGATTGTTTCCGCTGAGTATTACGAGGTATATATCAGTTTTACATTATTTATACATGTGATTGCACTTTGATATATACATTGATGTACTGTGTGTGCCAGCATACTGATCCAGGGATGGCACAGTAACACAGAGGCTTGACCGTCTGAGGTTGGGTCGCTACACGCGTCCTGGTGGGTTGTGCCCACCACGGGCCTCCGTTTGCGGTGATTCCAACTACCAAAAATCACATATATTCCAAAATAATTCTCCGTGAAATTTTATTGCATTTGGACTTCGTTTGATATGGATACTCTGCGATACAAAAACATGCGTAAAAAGCGAACTGCACCGGGCCTTTGGATCAATAGGTTAGTCCAATAAATAATATAAAAAGTTGCCAAAAGTATGTGAAAGTGGTATAATATTGGCATGAAACAATCAAAAATTATAGATACGATGGAGACGTATCAAGGGGTAGCTAATTGTGGTTCTGGTCGAGGTGAAGATACCCCGAACAAACCCCTCAAAGGATTGTTTTCCATAGTAACAAGTGAGTAAATTTCAGCACACTATATAAATGTTTCCTTACCAAATTCCACTTACCAAAGGCACTTCACTCCCCGGCAACGGCGCCAGAAAATAGCCTTGATGACCCATAAGTATAGGGGATCAACTGTAGACTTTTCAATAAGCAAGGTAATGTCTGCAAGTGCTGAAATTGTAAGTAACAGAGTAGTTTGATAGCAAGATATTTCGTAACAAGCAAGTAATGATAATAGTAACAAAAGTGCAGCGAGGTAGCCCAATACTTTTGAGGCAAAGGAAAGGCCAAAACGGTCTCTTATAATAAGCAAAGCATTCTTGAGGGTACACGGGAATTTCATCTAGTCACTTTCATCATGTTGATTCGATTTGTGTTGGCTACTTTGATAATTTGATATGTGGGTGGACCGGTGCTTTGGTGCTGTTCTTACTTGAACAAAACTCCTACTTATGATTAGCCCCCTCGCAAGCATCCGCAACTAAGAGAAAAGTATTAAGAATAAATTCTAACCATAGCATTAAACTTTTGGATCCAATCGGTCCCTTACGGAATAGCGCATAAACTAGGGTTTAAGCTTATGTCACTCTCGCAACCCATCATCTAATAACTACTCCACAATGCATTCCCTTAGGCCCAAATATGGTGAAGTGTCATGTAGTCGACGTTCACATCACATCATTAAGCGAATCACAACATACATACTATCAAAATATCGAACACACATCAAGTTCACATGATTACTTGCAACATGATTTCTCCCGTGACCTCAAGAACAAAAGTAACTAGTCACAAGTGATAAACATGCTCAAGATCAAAGGGGTATTAAATATCATATTAGATCTGAACATATAATCTTCCACCAAATAAACCATATAGTAATCAAGTACAAGATGTAATCAACACTACAAGTCACCCACAAGCACCAATCTATAGTTCCGGTACAAAGATTGAACACAAGAGATGAACTAGGGTTTGAGAGGAGATGGTGCTGTTGAAGATGTTGATGGAGACTGCCCTCCCCAAGATGGAAGAGTTGTTGGTGATGATGATGATGATGGTTTCCCCCTCCGGGAGGGAAGTTCCCCCGGCGGAATCGCTTCGCCGGAGGGAAAAAGTGCTCTTGCCCAAGTTCCGCCTCGAGACGGCGGCGCGCCGTCCCGATAGTTGATACGTCTCCAACGTATCTATAATTTATGAAGTATTCATGCTGTTTTATTATCATTCTTGGATGTTTTACAATAATTTTATAGCAACTTTCTATCATTTTTGAGACTAACCTATTGACCCAGTGCCTAGTGCCAGTTGTTGTTTTTGCTTGTTTTTACACGCAGGAAATCAATATCAAACGGAGTCCAAACACCGTGAAACTTTTTCTGGATTTTTTATGGACCAGAAGACCACCAGTGGACCAGAGTAGCACCTAGGGGGTGCCCCTAGGGGGGACAACCCACCAGGGTGCGCCTGGGGGCCCGGGCACGCCCAGGTGGGTTGTGCCCACCTCGGTGGCCTCCCGCACCCCCTCTTTGCCCTATAAAACCCCAAATATTCCAAAACCCTCGGGGTTAACCTAGATCAGAAGATCCGCCGCCGAAAGGCTCTGTAGCCACCAGAAACGAATCTAGACCCCGTTCCGGCACTCTGCCAGAGGGGGAAATCATCACCGGTGGCCATCTTCATCATCCCGGCGGCCACCACGATGAGGAGGGAGTAGTCCACCCTCGGGGCTGAGGGTTTGTACCAGTAACTATGTGTTTAATCTCTCTTTCTCTCTCTCTCTCTCTCTCTCTCTCTCTCTCTCTCTCGTGTTCTTGAGATGTCACGATCTTGATGTATCGCGGCTTTGTTAATATAGTCGGATCATATGGTGTTTTCCCCTCTCTATCTTGTTGTGGTGAATTGAGTTCTTCGCTTTGAGATTTCGTTGTTATGGGATTGAATACTTTTATGAATTTGAGAACACGTGATATATGTCTTACAATTGAATACTCATGGTGACAATGGGGTATCATATTGATTCACTTGATATATGTTTTGGCACTCAACTCACGGATTCCCGAAGTGACATTGGGGTAATCTATGCATAGGGGTTGATGCACGTTCTTGTCTTTGTTTCTCCGGTAGAAATCCTGGGGCACTCTTGAAGTTCTTTGTGTTGGATTGAGTATTATGAATATGAATTTCTTTTGGTGTTATTTTAGTATGAACTCTAGGATAGATCGAATGGAAATAATAGCTTTGTGTTAATTTTAGTATGAACTCCTGAATAGATCAAACGGAAAGAATAGCTTTGAGGTGGTTTCGTACCCTACAAACCATTTATTCTTATGTTCTCCGCTAGATAGGAACTTTGGAGTCATTCTTCATCGCACTTTTAGGGGTGGTTATATGATCCAATTATATTAACATTGTTGAGAGATTGCACTAGCGAAAGTACGGACCATATCTAGGCCTCATTTTCAAGCATTGCAATACCGTTTTTGTGCCCGTTTACTATTTGCTACCTTTCTGTTTTTACTTATTCTGAGTATAAAAATATATTTCTACCACCAATATTACACTTTTATCACCATCTCTTCGCCGAGCTAGTGCACCAATACAATTTGCCGTTGTATTGAGTGTGTTGGGGACACAAGAGATTTCTTGTATTTGGTTGCAGGATCGTTTGAGAGAGACTATATTCATCCTACACCTCCCACGGATTGATAAACCTTGGGTCATCCACTTGAGGGAAAATTGCTACTGTCCTACAAAACTCTACGCTTGGAGGCCCAACACGAGTCTACAAGAATAAAGTTGCGTAGTAGACATCAAGCTCTTTTCTGGCGCCGTTGCAGGGGAGGGTAGGTAAGCGGCACTCACATCCCATCGACGAAGCTCTTTTCTGGCCCCGTTGCCGGGGAGGTAAGTGCATGAAGGTATATCTTTATATCTTGCAATTGAATCTTTAGATTCTTGTTTTATCACTAGTATGGTTTATAAAATAAAACTAAAAAATGGAATTGAGGTTTCATCATATTATTCATCTTTATAATGTATTTCGTCAACATGATGAAAGGAAAATTGTGCTCAATTGATAGAAGAAGAGTTCTATAAAAAGTTTTACAAAGAATCTTTGAATAATGAGCATGATTGCAATGTTGTTGGTATGAACTCTTTGAATATCCATGATGCTAATGATATGCAAAGTCACAAGCTTGGGGATGCTATGTTTGATGAAGATGATATGTTTAGGCCCCCAAGATTTGATGTGCAAATTTGTTATAATGATTCCATGCCTCCTATTTATGATTATTATAATGATGAAAGTGGATTTGCAGAGGTCATGACTTTATTTAGTGATGAATCCACTATTTTGGAACAGGTCGCAATTGACTATGACAACAAAGTTGCTATTTGTGATGATATGGTGATGACATGTATGCTATAAATAATAATGATAATCATGAAACTTGTCATCATGATTTTAATTTTCAATCACATGATAGTTATTTTGTTGAGTTTGCTCCCACCACTATGAATGGGAATAAATTTGCTTATGTGGAGAGTAATAAAATCTCTATGCTTGTGGATCATGAAAAGAATGCTTCATGTGATGGTTATATTGTTGAATTTATTCATGATGCTACTGAAAATTATTATGAGGGAGGAACTTATGCTTGTACGAATTGCAATAATGTCAAGTTTCCTCTCTATGTGTTGAAAGTTTTGAAGTTATGCTTCTTTTGCCTTCCTATGCTAGTTGCTTCTTGTTCCCATGAATTATTTGTTCACAAAATCCCTATGCATAGGAAGTGGGTTAGGCTTAAATGTGCTTGCCATGTGATTCATGATGCTCTTGTTATGTTTCAATTCTTATCTTTTATGCGAGCATCATTGAAATCATCATGCCTAGCTAAAAGGCATTAAAGAAAAGCGCTTGTTGGGAGACAACCAAACACTTTTACCTACTGTTTTTGTGTGTTCACATGATTATGCTACTGTATTGATCATGTTTTATTGCTTTTGTTTCAATAAAGTGCCAACTAAAGCCTTTGGGATCATGTTGGGTGATAGTTGATTTGATCTTGCTGAAAGACAGAAACTTTTGTGCTCACAAAAATAATTCTCATTGTTAATAGAAGAGTACTTTTGAGTTGATTATTTTTGCAGAAGATTAATATAAAAATTTCTCACGTTGTCCTAATTGTTTCATAATTTTTGGAGTAGAAAAAGTATGGTTGGAGTACAGATTACTACAGACTGTTCTGTTTTTGATAGATTCTGTTTTCAATGCATAGTTCGCTTGTTTTCTAGTTTCCATGGCTTATATTGTTAAATATAAATTGTTGAAATGATATGCTACAGTAGGAATTATGTGAGAACAATTATGAATATTGTTTTTACAGTACCAAAAGTGAAATGGTTTGCTCTTTATCATATTAACCTATCTCACAAAGTTCCGTTAAGTTTTGTGTGATTGAAGTTTTCAAGTTTTGGGTGAGATGTCGATATGAGGAGAATAAGGAGTGACAAGAACCTAAGCTTGGGGATGACAAAGGCACTCCAAGGTAATATTCAAGGAAGATCCAAGCAACCAAGCTTGGGGATGCCCCAGAAGGCATCCCCTCTTTCGTCTCCAACATTATCGGTAACCTCACTCGGAGCTATGTTTTCATTCGTCACATGATATGTGTTTTGCTTGGAGCATCAATTTATTTTGTTAGGATTTGCTTGCTGTTATTTAGAATAATGTTTTGCATCTTTAACTTCAATAAAAGTGGCAATGATAGCCTTTGTCGTGCTTATTTTGCAAGTATACATGTTGCTGTTTGGAAACAGAAAGTTTACCGCTGTTGCAAAAATTCCCTAGAAAAGTCAGAATGTGATAAAATGTTGAATTTTTTTTGCAAAATAAGCTCTGATAAATTTTCTACAAGGTGGTAAATTTTCATAATCTTTGGAGTTTAAGAAGTATTGATACTCTTGCATTCTTTACAGACTATACTATTTTGGCAGACTTCTGTTATGTTTGCATTGTTTGCATATGTTTCCTTGTTTAATGATTCTATTTGAGGATAGAGTGTTAAATATGCAGAGGCATTTAGTATGCAATGTTGAATAATAATTTTACACTACTAGGGAAAAGCCTAGCAGCAGCGCGGGTTTTAGGCCTATCAGTAGCGCGGGATGATGCGCTACTGATAAGGTGCTACAACTAACGTGTAGCAGTAGCGCCTGTAGTGCCACGCTATTGCTATACATGGATAGCAGTAGCGCGCTTTGGTGAAGAGAGCTGCTGATAATATCTGCAGTGCTTTTAACAGGGAAGCGCTACTGGTAAGGCGGCGCTACTGATAACTTTGTTCCCCTCGCTACTACTACTTTTATTAGTTTTTTCTGCATATTTGTTTTGTATTTGAATAGGCTTTATACAATAATCTTTAGCATATCATACACATACAAATGTAATCATAGCATATACATACAACTAGTCTCATCAAATCATGTCATCAGTATAATCATCATCCAACACAAAGTGGTCTCTCGTCATCATCTCAAAAATAGCGATACAAGTCTCGATTACTTGCAACTACATCGTCATCCATCTAAACAATGATATACACGAGAAGAGCTATCACTTTGAGTGAGAGCGGAACTATGCAGTACCTGAGTTCGTATCCCTCTCTCGCATTAGCATGAACCTAAACTAACTACTGCCTGTCGCTCGGAAACCGGAAACTGGTACACATGGGCCTGGAACTCTGGTCACTCGTCGTATATATACTCCTGGCGTAGCACTTCTTCCCCATCGATGATATATGCACCTGCATCGTCACATGAGTCGATGATATGCAACATATATAGTTGAGCAACAGAAAGAGACAGACTTGGCAAAAATAGAAGCAACATATCATAATCATAAATAACAAAGTTGATCGTACCCAAAATGCCCTAACTAGAGTGATCGTCGCTAGTCGAGGAGGACGGTTTAATTACATCACAAATAAAGTTTCGTCGTGCATAACTCAAAGTTTCGTCATACAAAAAGTATGGACTAAACGGACACATTGTCCTATATTAACAATCACTCCAACATGTCGTGCCATCCATCCAAGTCAGGGAGATAGTCCCCAAGCCTAGTGAAAGGCTTCAGGTTGAGACGCTGACAGGCTAGCCGTGGTGAAAATGGGATATCGTGTGCCACTTGATGTATGTTTTGGTGACCAACTTGCGGGTTCCGCTCATGAACCTATGCATAGGGGTTGGCACACATTCTTGACTCTCCGGTAGAAACTTTGGGGCACTCTTGGAAGTACTTTGTGTTGGTTGGATGAATCTGAGATTGTGTGATGCATATCATATAATCATGCCCACGGATACTTGAGGTGACAATGGAATATCTAGGTGACATTAGTGTTTTGATTGATTTGTGTCTTAAGGTGTTATTCTAGTACTAACTCTTTTATAGATTGATCCGAAAGAATAACTTGGAGGTGGTTTCGTACCCTACCATAATCTCTACGTTCATTCTCCGCTATTAGTGGCTTTGGAGTGACTCTTTGTTGCATGTTGAGGGATTGTTATATGATCTATCTATGTTATTATTGTTGAGAGAACTTGCACTAGTGAAAGTATGAACCCTAGGCCTTGTTTCCTATCATTGCAATACCGTTTACGCTCACTTTTATCATTAGTTACCTTGCTGTTTTTTATTATTTCAGATTACGAATACTCTTATATACCGTCCATATTGCACTTGTATCACCATCTCTTCGCCGAACTAGTGCACCTATACAATTTACCATTGTATTGGGTGTGTTGGGGACACAAGAGACTCTTTGTTATTTTGTTGCAGGGTTGTTTGTGAGAGACCATCTTTATCCTACGCCTCCTACGGATTGATAAACCTTAGGTCATCCACTTGAGGGAAATTTGCTATTGTCCTACAAACCTGTGCACTTGCAGGCCCAACAACGTCTACAAGAAGAAGGTTGTGTAGTAGACATCAAGCTCTTTTCTGGCGCCGTTGCCGGGGAGGTGAGTGCTTGAAGGTATATCTTTAGATCTTGCAATCGAACCTTTTTGTTTCTTGTTTTATCACTAGTTTAGTATATAAAAGAAAAATACAAAAAATGGAATTGAGTTTGTCTCATACGCTTCATCTTTTTAATATCTTTCGTGAGTATGATGGAAAAGAAAATTGTGCCAAAGTGTTAGAAGAAGAATGCATTAAATTGTTTGGCACTAAATCTTTGAATGATAAGCATGATTGCAATGTTGTTAGTACGAATTCCTTGAATATCCATGATGCTAATGATATGCAAAGCCACAAGCTTGGGGATGCTATGTTTGATGAAGATGATATGTTTAGTCCCCCAAGTTATGATGAGCAAATTTACTATGATGAAAGCATGCCTCCTATCTATGATGATTATTGTGATGACAAGTATGCTATAAAGAATAATGATAACCATGAAACTTTTCATCTTGATCTTAATTCTCAATCATATGATAGTTATTTTGTTGAGTTTGCTCCCACTATTGTTGATGAGAAGAATTTTGCTTGTGTGGAGAGTAGTAAATTTTATATGCTAGTAGATCATGAAAATAATGCTTTAGGTGCTGGTTATATTGTTGAATTCATTCATGATGCTACTGAAAATTTTTATGAGGGAGGAATATATGCTTGTAGGAATTGCAATAATGTCAAGTTTCCTCTCTATGTGCTTAAATTTTTGAAGTTATGCTTGTTTTGTCTTCCTATGCTTGTTGATTATTGTTCCCATAAGTTGTTTGCTCACAAAATCCCTTTTCATAGGAAGTGGGTTAGGCTTAAATGTGCTATACATATTCTTCATGATGCTCTCTTTATGTTTCAATTCTTATCTTTTATGTGAGCATCATTGAAATCAGCATGCCTAGCTAGGGGCGTTAAACGATAGCGCTTGTTGGGAGGCAACGCAATTTTATTTTAGTTTATTGACTTTTGGTTCTGTTTAGGAATAAATAATCCATTTAGCTTCTGTTTAGATGTGGTTTTATGTTTTAATTAGTGTTTGTGCCAAGTAGAACCTTTGGGAAGACTTGGGTGAAGTCTTTATGATCATGCTGTAAAAAACAGAAACTTTAGCGCTCACGAGATTAGCTAGAACTTTTTACTGGAAAGTGATATTTAGTTGATTCTTTTTGCATATGATTACTGGACAAATTCCTCAGGTCCACCAATTTATTTTAGAATTTTTCGAGTTCCAGAAGTTTGCGTTAGTTACAGATTCCTACAGACTATTCTGTTTTTGACAGATTCTGTTTTCATTGTGTTGTTTGCTTATTTTGATGAATCTATGGCTAGTAAAATAGTTTATAATCCATATATAAGTTTGAATACAGTAGGTTTAACACCAATACTAATAAATAATGAGTTCATTACAGTATCTTTAAGTGGTCTTTTGTTTTCTTTCGCTAACGGAGCTCACGAGTTTTCTGTTAAGTTTTGTGTTGTGAAGTTTTCAAGTTTTGGGTAAAGATTCGATGGACTACGGAATAAGGAGTGGAAAGAGCCTAAGCTTGGGGATGCCCAAGGCACCCCAAGGTAATATTAAAGGACAACCAAGAGCCTAAGCTTGGGGATGCCCCGGAAGGCATCCCCTCTTTCGTCTTCGTTCATCGGTAACTTTACTTGGAGCTATATTTTTATTCACCACATGATATGTGTTTTGCTTGGAGCGTTATTTTATTTTGTTATTATTTTCTTGCTATTGTTTAGAATAATGTTTTTCATCTTTAGTTTCAATAAAAATGTCAAGGATAGCCTTTACCATGCTTATTTTGCAAGTATACATGTTGCTGTTTGAAAACAGAAAGTTTACCAATGTTGCAAAAATTCCCTAGAAAAGTCAGAGAGTGGTATAATGTTGAATATTTTTTCATAATGATATCTGATAAATTTATTACAGTGGGAATTTTAGTTCATAATTTTTGGAGTTAGGGAAGTATGATGAATCTTGCATTCCTTACAATTTGTATGCTATTACGGCAGATTGCTGTTATGTTTGCATTGTTTGCATATGTTTGCTTGTTTAATTATTCTATTTGAGGATAGGAGTATTAATTATGCAGAGGCATTTAGTATGCAATTTTTAATAATAATGTTAGTGATTTCTTACAGTAGAAAATGATAAGGTTTTGCATTGGTTTGTACTAACCTATCTCACGAGTTCTTGTTGAGTTTGTTGTGAATGAAGCTTTTGATAAAAAGAGAAACCATGATATGAGAGGAATTAAGGAGACAAAAAAGTTCAAGCTTGGGGATGCCCAAGGCACCCCAAGATAATATTCCAAGAAATCTCAAGCATCTAAGCTTGGCGATGCCCCGGTAGGCATCCCACCTTTCTTCTTCAACAACTATCGGTTAGTATCGGTTGAGCCTAAGTTTTTGCTTCTTCACATGAGTTGTGCTATCCTTGCAATGTAGTTTTATTTAGCTTTGCTTGCTGTTTGAATAAAATACCAAGATCTGAAATTATTAAAAGGGAGAGTCTTCACATAGTTACAAAATTATTCGACTACTCATTGATCTTCACTTATATCTTTCGGAGTAATTTGTCATTTGCTCCAGTATTTCACTTATATATTTTGGAGCATGGTGGTGGTTTTATTTTCAAGAAATATATGAACTCTCATGCTTCATTTAGATTATTTTGAGAGTCTTAAATAGCATGGTAATTCGCTTAAATA
Organism: Aegilops bicornis; assembly: GCA_021605145.1. Classification (NCBI taxonomy): domain Eukaryota; kingdom Viridiplantae; phylum Streptophyta; class Magnoliopsida; order Poales; family Poaceae; genus Aegilops; species Aegilops bicornis. Next base: position 560,788,744 of record CM038673.1, on the reverse strand, counting down.
ATCCTAATATGCTTGGTATTCAAGATTTGTAAGAATTCTTATGAGTGTGTTGAATACTAAGAGAAGTTTGATGCTTGATAATTGTTTTGAGATATGAAGATGGTGATATTAGAGTCATGACTAGTTGAGTAGTTGTGAATTTGATAAATACTTGTGTCAAAGTTTGTGATTCCCGTAGCATGCACGTATGGTGAATCGTTATGTGATGAAGTCGGAGCATGATTTATTTATTGATTGTCTTCCTTATGAATGGCGGTCGGGGACGGCGATGGTCTTTTCCTACCAATCTATCCCCCTAGGAGCATGCGCATAATACTTTGCTTTGATAACTTATAGATTTTTGCAATAAGTATATGAGTTCTTTATGACTAATGTTGAGTCCATGGATTATACGCACCCTTCATCCTTCCACCATTGCTCGCCTCTCTAATACCGCGCACTTTTCACCGGTATCATACACCCACCATATACCTTCCTCAAAACAGACACCATACCTACCTATCATGGCATTTCCATAGCCATTCCGAGATATATTGCCATGCAACTTTCCACCGTTCCATTTATTATGACACGCTCCATCATTGTCATATTGCTTTGCATGATCATGTAGTTGACATCGTATTTGTGGCAAAGCCACCGTTCGTAATTCTTTCATACATGTCACTCTTGATTCATTGCATATCCTGGTACACCGCCGGAGGCATTCATATAGAGTCATACTTTGTTCTAAGAATCGAGTTGTAATTGTTGAGTTGTAAGAAAAATAAAAGTGTGATGATCATCATTCTTTAGAGCATTTTCCGAGTGAGGAAAGGATGATGGAGACCATGATTCCCCCACAAGTCGGGATGAGACTCCGGACGAAAAAGAAAAAAAGAAAAAAAAAGAGGCCATAAAAAAGAGAAAAGGCCCAAACAAAAAAAATAAAAAAAATGAGAGAAAAAGAGAGAAGGGACAATGCTACTATACTTTTACCACACGTGTGCTTCAAAGTAGCACCGTGATCTTCATGATAGAGAGTCTCCTATGTTGTCACTTTCATATACTAGTGGGAATTTTACATTATAGAACTCGGCTTGCATATTCCAATGATGGGCTTCCTCAAAATGCCCTAGGTCTTCGTGAGCAAGCGAGTTGGATGCACACCCACTTAGTTTCTTTGTTGAGTGTGACGCCCTCGATTCAATCGTACACTAATCATGCACGCAAATGTGTACGATCAAGATCAAGGACTCACGGGAAGATATCACAACACAACTATACAAATAAAATAAGTCATACAAGCATCATAATACAAGCCAGGGGCCTCGAGGGCTCGAATACAAGTGCTCGATCATAGACGAGTCAGCGGAAGCAACAATATCTGAGTACAGACATAAGTTAAACAAGGTGCCATAAGATGGCTAGCACAAACTGGGATACAGATCGAAAGAGGAGCAGGCCTCCTGCCTGGGATCCTCCTAGGTCACTCACGTCGTCGTCCGGGCTGCACGTAGTAGTAGGCACCTCCGGAGTAGTAGTCATCATAGGCGGTGGCGTCTGGATCCTGGGCTCCATCGTCTGGTTGCAGCAATCGAGTAGAGATAGGGAAAAGGGGGAACAAGGCAACCGTGAGTACTCATCCAAAGTACTCGCAAGCAAGGAGCTACACTACATATGCAACATTATCAAAGGAAGGCCGTATATGTGAACTGGGCTGCGTAAATGCCGAATAGAGAGAAGGCCTAGTCCTATCGAAGACTAGCATCTTCTGAAACCACCATCTTGCAAAAGAAACAAGAGGGAGTAGAGTAACATAACTTAAAGTAGTAGTGTTATCAACCTCAGCCAGAGATCCTTTCTCGACTCCTGCGAGAAAGAAATCCCGAGCCATACTATCCGATTATCATCACAATCCAGTTCTCATCGCAATCCATTGCTCATATCCATGTCTCATCTCAAGTATCCAGTTCTAGTTGTATCGATCGATACAACTCCAAGTGTCCGTTACCGTAGGACAGGCTATCGATAGATGTTTTCTTCCCTGCAGGGTGCACCAACTTACCCACCACGCCGCTTAACTCCGGCCGGACACACTTTCCAGGGTCATGCCCGGCCTCGGCCAAACAATACGCCGCAACCCGACCTAGGCTTAATAGAGAGGCCAGCACGCCAGACTAAACCTAAGCCCCCAGGGGTCATGGGCCATCTCCCAGGGAACTCCTGCACGTTGCGTACGCGGCCGGAAGCAGACCTAGCCCATCAGGCGTTCCAGTCCAATCCGGTAGCGCCGCTCGTCACGACGTCTAATAAGCTTCTCGGCTGATGTATACGACGCAGAACGCCCATACTTAGCCCACGTGATGGTTAGTGCTATCGGGCGAGAGGCCCCTCGGATCAAATATCCAAATCGTGAGTGGATTAGGAACGCAGCGGTAACAAGCGAGACTCACGAAGATGTGACCCCGTTGCCCGTCTCGAGGACTTGCGGCAAGGGCTAGGAATGCCCGCCACGCCTCGTAATTATCTCTCGGGCACCCTCCGTGTCAACCCGTCTCCACATCACTCGCAATTAAGCACGCTGGTACCCCTCGTGGTCGACCCGTCTTTCCAAGTAACAATGGTAAAGTCCAAGTAACCGTGAGTCCAAACATCAAGGGAAAACACGAGGAATCACCCCGTGAATTCCACTCAATGTAGTCATCAAGGTGAACATAAGAGGATTCACCCTCGAGGTCCACACTTGAGGGGTTGCACGACAGTCGTATCGGAAGTGGTTAAAGAGGAAATCACCCTCGATGACCACAACCGGATAGCTATACTACGGTTAATATCGGAAGTCTGTAGAGGTTTCACCCTCGGTACTCGATAGTAACCCAATAGTGTTGAGCAACTAAGGGGAAAGTGATGTGCGGTGTCGGGGCCTGGTCTTCGATCCCGTTGATCGGGTCTTCAATGATGAAGCAGGGGCAACAAGGACAAGGTGGGGGGGTCACTGATGGGTCTCTAACCAACCTATTCTAAGCAGTTTAGGATAAGCAGGTAGGTAACAATAGCAGGTTACAATAAACAGGCTATGCAACAGAATAGGAGCAAACAATAACAGTAGCAAAATCTAATGCAAGCATGAGAGAATGGAATGGGCGATATCGGGATGATCAAAAGGGGGGGCTTGCCTGGTTGCTCTGGCAAGGGAGAGGGGTCGTCAACACCGTAGTCGAACCGCCACCGCAGTACGGCGTCGGTCTCAGAGTCTACCGGAGAAAAGAGGGGGCGTAAACAATGAATACAAAGTAAACAGATGCATAACGATGCATGACACGCCAAGAAGCGAAGCTAGGCGTGCCCCAACGTGGTATGAGGGGGTACTGTTAGGGGAAAGCATCCGAAGTTTTCCGGTTCGACGTCTGTCGACAGATGAACCGGAGAGGAAAGTTTGCGAGTTCGATAGGTTAGAGGCGTGTGGTGGACGAACGGATCGCGATCCGGATTCGCCTCGTCCGTTCGAAAGCAACTTTCATGTTGAAATTAGTTTAATCCGGATTACGGATTAAAAGAATGATTTTTAAAAGATTTTATTAATTTCGGAAATTTAATTAATTATTTAATTAATTTCGAAAATGCATTTATGACATCAGCATGATGTCATGCTGACATCATCAGCCAACAGGGTTGACTAAGTCAACCACCCGAATGGGTCCCGCATGTCATTCACTAATGGCTAATTAACCTAATCAGTTAATTAACATTACTTAATTAAGTTAATCAATGATTAGGGTTAATTAGTTCAAGATTAATTAGTTTAATTAATTACCCAATTAATTTAACTAATGATTAGGGTTAATTAATCGAGAATTAATTAGATTAATTAATTGCTTAATTAATTAGTTAGTTAATTAATTTATATTTATTTCAATTTTTTTTAGTTCTGTTTTAATTTAAAACGTGTTATTGGGGTGGGGCCCACACGTCGCTGGCTGAGGCCAAATCGGGCGCGGGTGATGCGCCGATGTCGAAAGCGGCCCGATCCAGTATGGATCGGGCGCGACCTGTGGGCGCATCGAGGCTGACGGGCCGGCCGAGGCCGAGGCGACGCTGGCGGCGAAGCGGCCGAATCGGGAGGGCGAACGGGTGGTGGCTCGAAAGGCCGCGCTGGGGGGAAGATGAGGGGCTCGGGCGGGCGCCGAACGGGCGTGGCTCGGAGGGGGCGGCGAGGTTCGGGAGCGCTGGGCGCCGGAGAGTCGCCGACGAGGGGAAGAAGGGGCGAAGCGGCGCTGCGGCGGTGGCGGTTGGCCAGCGGCCGGATCCGCCAGGGGGGAAGGAGAGGAACTGGGGTGCGCAGCAACATGCGACCGAGCCGGGCGACGGGCCGGGCCAGCCACGGCATGGAACGGGAGGGAGCCGGAGGGGGCGGATCACGACGGGGAGTGGGAAGAGAGGGGCCTCACAGTGGGGAGGCAGGACTAGGCGGCGGGCTCGACGGGGGCGACGACGCACTGCTGGGGAGGGGTCGGGGAGCGCCAATGACGGCGACGGGCGGCGAGGCCGAGCCAGGCGGCAAGGCCGGGCTGGGGGGGGGCGACGGAGGGGAGGAGGGGAGCCTCGACGAGTCGGTGTGGTGGAGGAGGGAGGTCCGGCGGGGGGCCGGGCGGGGCCGGCCAGGTGGAGGTCGGCGGGGTTGGCTCGGTCGGGGCCTCCTCCGCCCGATCCAGATCGGAGTGGAGCGAGGGGAGAGGGGGAAGTGGGGTGGAGTCTGGTGAGCGGCTAGGGTTAGCCGGTGGGGAGGGGTTATCTGGGGTGGCGGCCGGGCCGATGGGCCGCCTGTGGGGGAGCAGCCAGCCGTGGGGTTTGGGCCAAGGGTTTCTCTTCCACACTTTTTGTTTTAAATTTTTGAAAAACTTTTATTTCTATGCCTATGTTTTCAATATGAAGTTGAACCGGTTTGAATCAACGAGAGTTTAGTCACAAGAATCGAGGTGACGTGGGATGAATAGCGTGGGATTATCAGAGCGTGATTATCCCAAGGCGTCACAATTCTCCTCCACTACAAGAAATCTCGTCCCGAGATTTCAGAGGGGAGTAAGGGGAAAGTTCTGGTTACGATATTCTAACGGATCTTCTCAAAGAAGTTAATCCCTTTCGTTGATGTCTTCAATCCTTCATTCCAAAGCATCATGATGAAGTTGTCGCCCTTTCTTCGGGAACTCCATCGTGCTTACGAATAGGTAAGGGCAGCTCTATAATGTTAGGATGTTATAAGGGAAATTCATCCGGGGTATCCCAAGAATGAACATATGAGTATCTCTCGAGTTGAGCAGATGACACACATCGAGAGTAAAGTAAGACGGTGCAATAAGAAGTTTCAAGTGGATAGGCAATCGTTCATTGCTCAAGCAGAAAAGTAAAGGGGTTCAGAAAGCAACGGAATAAGTATTGTGTCCGATACTGTAATAGGTCAACAGTGCAAGTGGCGATGAATTGCATACAAAGTCAAGCATGAGGAGTAACTTCGGCAACAGTGGTGTACAGGAGAGTCAGGTTTCGATCATGTGGAACTGTGGGTTATGGGCCCACCATATGGGTTAAAAGTAGGAAAGGGCATTGACATCTTGCATGGTCATGTTAGCAAGCCATGTCGGAGGATCAGCCTATCGCTTATGTCGGCAACAACATCGCCGGTACCAAGGGCGAGGGTCGAAGAGAACCATCTTGCTGCTCGTTGAACGAGGCGGACCAATAGGCAAAGTTCTCGTCCATCGGTGGCTACCGGAATGCCATCAACAATAGTAACAGGGTCTTACTGACAGAGTTGTACCTCGAGGTGTTTACATAAGCAGTAGAATATTGCTGCTTAGATCATATAGATCACAAAAAAGGTTCAAACAACCAATGGAAAGTAAAATATGATTATCATATTAAACAGAACAATGGAAAGGAAAATGTGTTTAAACACATATTTCAGGTATATATCCTTACCAAGGACAAGCAGAGCATGATATCTGTGGCAGGATATAATGTAGAAAACTCTTTAGGTAAGGGGGGAAGGAATCTCATGATATTATCCATACAACGGTGTTAGGATAAATGATAAATAAAATTTAGCATCGTGCTTCAAATGTTCCTGTTGAAAATCGGAGTACCATTGACATGCTTCGAGATAGCATTGACATGGTCTTCAGGTGAAGATCAGACTTTGGAACACGAAGGATTCATCAGAATAACTTCTAGAATAAGTCTTACAATTTCCTCATGGATGAACGGATAACCTTGCTGAAAAGGAATCTATAATGATAGGTCCTCCAAAGTGCTAGGCAGGACATCATGTTACCGCGTCAACAAAGGATCAACGTCATAACTCTTGGAAATTGTCCCAACCATCATATCTGACCGAGATTCAGATCCGATTGGTGTCAGGATACCTCAGACTTAGGATACCTGAGAAGACAAGGTGCAACGCAAATTGACAAGATGACAATGTAAGATTCTCGGGGAAATGGACTATGAAGTGATTTCCGTTAACAAGAGTCCATCATTAACCCAAAGAGAGGACAAGGAGGTGTCTGGTGAACTCAACGGCAATTCACCGAGATTCCCAAAAGATGGATTTCCACAATTAAGTGAACAAGGAGATAACATTTGTCATATCAAATGATATAAGGAAGTATGCTCGAGGAAACATACACAATTAAACATTGGTCGAAAAGGTGCGCCCGAAATATGGGTTGGGTTGTGTCAGAATGGTGATTCAATAATCAATAGCCTAAGAATGAACTTTCGACCATTAACTTCAAAGAATAGGGTTGCTAGAAGGAAAGAATCCAAACAGCACCGTTCACGTGTTGGAATTAACACGGGACCAAGAAAGAATGGTGATGGTGAGAAGTATATATATGTCAAGAATTCTCAAGAGGTGGAACAAATCTCGTAACATTCTTGACATAAAGGATGGTAATACTCCAAGGTAAAGAAGAACAAATGCTGGATAGCAGGGATCTCAAGGTTTACACAAAACACGAACATCTTGTGTTGAACGGAAGGCAATAAAGTGGTCGATGAGAACAGGAATCATCGAGGACAAGGATGGTATTACCCATCATGAATTCAATTGAATTCTGGAAGAGCTCATAAGGTTGATGATGATCACGACACAAGTGTCGAGAGATTTCATGCAGATGTAATCAATCAAATTTACATCAGGTCAAAGTAATGATGAAGCAAGAGGTTATTGGAACCACGGTTACGACATAAACTCGAACTCGAGCTTGTTGTTCAAGGCGAAATGATAAGACGATGAGGATCGACGTCAGGTTAGTTCATCGTCGAAAATTGTGCTCCGAGAAGAAGGACCAGGTAGCACAGTTAAAATTTAGCATGATAATGATATAGCCGATCAGGCTAGGAATGATGTGATCAGGTACAAACTCGTACTTATAGAAGCTTAACGAAGAGTTGTTGAACCGTAGTGCGGACTCCGCTCGATTATTGGTGTCTTTGAGTGTTTAATATCTCGTGAGCCCGTGAAAAATTGGAATCGTGGGAATGTAGCACTTGATGAAGAACTCATAAGAAGTTATGCAGTTCCAAGATAATCTCGAGATACCGTGGGGGTAATACTGGCGATGCATCAAAGTAGAAGTTGGTCGGGGTATTGCTCTACCAAGACAAGTGCTTAAACTTGCACGAGAAATGGTATTTAAAAGAGAACATGGTCGAACCACGATTGCAAAAGGCCGGATCCCGGATATAAGATGAACTTATACCAAAGGAATAATTAATTTAAGAGAAGCTTTAATGATAAGATCTACATCGTGTCCATGGGCATGAACACAAAGTTCAAGGTCGACTCCACTTCTCCAATGCATAACCTTTCATTCACTTCTCACCTTCGAGGAAGTTGTAGTGTTGAAATTTTATCTGGCAAAATACCAGAAGTGTATGACTCATGAAACTGTCGAGTTCACACATATTAAGGAAGGCATAGGTTCAACCCATCGTGGTATCGTGGAAATATATACCACAAGCTTCAATAGAAATACCACCAGCTCGAAAAGCTGAGCAGGTATTGAGAAAGCAGAGGATACAATTTACCAAAGGTAATATGTATCGGAGAAAGAACTCACAAAGTGATTAATATGAAGGACACCGCCGGATAATAATCCAACAAAGGATATGGCGATCCACAATGGGCTGATATGAGTATCGATACCCAATCAGAGGAAGAAAGATTGCAAATGCATCGGTTTGTAGAACAGCTGAATAGTTCAATGCTTAAATAGCAAAGTAATTATGATTTTCAAATCAAGGGATCAGGAGCAAATGCTCTGATCAAGAATGGATAAGCTGAATAGACTTAGGGGTACAATCAACGACAATTGGATTGGTCGAGAACCAATTCCAGTTGAAAGAATGGCAGCTCAGCCAGAAAGGTAATTTATAAGGATCAATGATGATTGCGGGTGTTCAGAAACATATTGAGTCAACAGACTCAAAATGATAATGACAAGGAATGTCAATATGACTACGAGACTTATGGGATTAACCATAATGCAAGCAAGCAAGAATTTCAAGAGCCAAAGGCTCCAGAGGGTTTTCGAGGATCGAATAGTATTTTGAAGACTTTTGTGAAACACATGAACAAGCGATGAGCGGATACCGACAAGTGCGAGGATTTATTTGAAGGGGTATTCATGTGGCAAAGATCTGCTAGGCAGTAGGCACAAAGTATTCTCGAACAATAGAGAAAACTTGGGGTATCTTGTAATAACAAGATCACCGGGGATGATCGTATGAATGGCAAGTGTAAGTAGTTATCCATACGGATTTATCGGTGGTCAGGAATAGCAAAAGTGATGGGCACAACGTCTCGAGAGAACATCAGAGAATATCTTCAGAATCTTCTGATTAACAGACAATCATCTGAAGTGAGGGGCTCTCCGGGAGAAAGTACTTGCGAGAACCTAAAGTTAGTCTTGTTTTTAGCAAATTCATTTAACCCGAATAGAAGAGAGTTCGTAGTCCCGAGTAAAGGTCGAGGAGTAAAAGATCCTAATTCCACCCAATGGCGACGTGTGCCCGTAAGGCACACAGCCAAGTTAGTAAAAGTTTTACAATGTCTAGACTCGACTTCGGCCAAGGAGTGTGGAAGGGGGATTCCTACAGGCAGTCGGCTCTGATACCAACTTGTGACGCCCTCGATTCAATCGTACACTAATCATGCACGCAAATGTGTACGATCAAGATCAAGGACTCACGGAAGATATCACAACACAACTCTACAAATAAAATAAGTCATACAAGCATCATAATACAAGCCAGGGCCTCGAGGGCTCGAATACAAGTGCTCGATCATAGACGAAGTCGGAAGCAACAATATCTGAGTACGTATATAAGTTAAACAAGGTGCCATAAGATGGCTAGCACAAACTGGGATACAGATCGAAAGAGGAGCAGGCCTCCTGCCTGGGATCCTCCTAGGTCACTCCTGGTCATCGTCAGCGGGCTGCACGTAGTAGTAGGCACCTCCGGAGTAGTAGTCGTCATAGGCGGTGGCGTCTGGATCCTGGGCTCCATCGTCTGGTTGCAGCAATCGAGTAGAGATAGGGGAAAAATGGGGAACAAGGCAACCGTGAGTACTCATCCAAAGTACTCGCAAGCAAGGAGCTACACTACATATGCAACATTATCAAAGGAAGGCCGTATATGTGAACTGGCTGCAGAAATGCCGAATAGAGAGAAGGCCTAGTCCTATCGAAGACTAGCATCTTCTGAAACCACCATCTTGCAAAGCAAACAAGAGGGAGTAGAGTAACATAACTTAAAGTAGTAGTGTTATCAACCTCAGCCGGAGATCCTTTCTCGACTCCCTGCGAGAAAGAAATCCTAGAGCCATACTATCCAGCTTATCATCACAATCCAGCCTCATCGCAATCCATTGCTCATATCCATGTCTCATCTCAAGTATCCAGTTCTAGTTGTATCGATCGGGATACAACTCCAAGTGTCCGCTATCGTAGGACAAGGCTATCGATAGATGTTTTCTTCACTGCAGGGTGCACCAACTTACCCACCACGCCGCTTAACTCCGGCCGGACACACTTTCCAGTGGTCATGCCCGGCCTCGGCCAAACAATACGCCGCAACCCGACCTAGGCTTAATAGAGAGGCCAGACGCCCGGACTAAACCTATGCCCCCCGAGGGTCATGGGCCATCTCCCCGGAACTCCTGACGTTATGCGTCTGTGGCGGAAGCAGACCTAGCCCATCAGCGTTCGGTCCAATCCGGCGCCGCTCCGTCGCCGATGTCTAATAAGCTTGGCTGATGTATACGACGCAGAACGCCCATACTTAGCCCACGTGATGGTTAGTGCTATCGGGCCGAGGCCCTCGGATCAAATATCCAAATCGTAGTGGATTAGGAACGCAGCGGTAACAAGCAAGAGACTCACGAAGATGTGACCCCGCTGTTCTGCCCTCGAGGACTTGCGGCAAGGGCTAGGAATGCCCGGCCACGCCTCGTAATTATCTCGCGGGCACCCTCCAGGTCAACCCGTCTCCACATCACTCGCAATTAAGCATGCGCGGGTACCCCTCAGGGTCGACCCGTCTTTCCAAGTAACAGTGGTAAAGTCCAAGTAACCGTGAGTCCAAACATCAAGGGGAAAACACGAGGAATCACCCCCGGTGAATTCCACTCAATGTAGTCATCAAGGTGAACATAAGAGGATTCACCCTCGAGGTCCACACTTGAGGGGTTGCACGACAGTCGTATCGGAAGTGGTTAAAGAGGAAATCACCCTCGATGACCACAACCGGATAGCTATACTACGTGGTTAATATCGGAAGTCAGTAGAGGTTTCACCCTCGGTACTCGATAGTAACCCAGTAGTGTCGAGCAACTAAGGGGAAGTGATGTGCGGTGTCGGGGCCTGGTCTTCGATCCCGTTGATCGGGTCTTCAATGATGAAGCGAGGCAACAAGGACAAGGTGGGGGGTCACCGATGGGTCTCTAACCAACCTATTCTAAGCTTTTGATGATAAGCAGGTAGGTAACAATAGCAGGTTACAATAAACAGGCTATGCAACAGAATAGGAGCAAACAATAACAGTAGCAAAATCTAATGCAAGCATGAGAGAATGGAATGGGCGATATCGGGATGATCAAAAGGGGGGCTTGCCTGGTTGCTCTGGCAAGGGAGAGGGGTCGTCAACACCGTAGTCGAACTGGCCAGCTGCAGCGTCGGTCTCGTAGTCTACCGGAGAAAAGAGGGGGCAGAAACAATGAATACAAAGTAAACAGATGCATATCGATGCATGACATGCCAAGAAGCGAAGCTAGGCGTGCCCTAACGTGGTATGAGGGGGGTACTGGTTAGGGGGGAAAGCATCCGGGAAGTTTTCCCGGTTCCGGACGTCTGTCAGACAGATGAACCGGAGAGGAAAGTTTGCAGGTTCGATAGGTTAGAGGCGTGTGGTGGACGAACGGACTGCGTATCCGGATTCGTCTCGTCGTTCTGAGCAACTTTCATGTTGAAATTAGTTTAATCCGGATTACGGATTAAAAGAATGATTTTTAAAAGATTTTATTAATTTCGGAAATTTAATTAATTATTTAATTAATTTCGAAAATGCATTTATGACATCAAAGATGATGTCATGCCGACATCATCAGCCAACAGGGGTTGACTAAGTCAACCCTGGCGAATGGGTCCCGCATGTCATTCACTAATGGCTAATTAACCTAATCAGATTAATTAACATTACTTAATTAAGTTAATCAATGATTAGGGTTAATTAGTTCAAGATTAATTAGTTTAATTAATTACCCAATTAATTTAACTAATGATTAGGGTTAATTAATCCAGAATTAATTAGATTAATTAATTGCTTAATTAATTAGTTAGTTAATTAATTTATATTTATTTCAATTTGTTTTTAGTTCTGTTTTAATTTAAAACGTGTTATTGGGGGTGGGGGCCCACACGTCAGTGGCCCGAGGCCAAATCGGGCGCGGGTGATGCGGGCGATGCCGAGCGGGCCCGATCTGTATGGATCGGGCGCGACCTGTGGGCGACCGAGGCCACGGGCCGGGCGCGCCGAGGCCACGACGCTGGCCGGCCAAGCAGCGCGCCATGAATCGGGAGGGCGAACGGGTGGTTTTGCCGGGCAGGCGATGGGGAAGACGAGGGCTCGAGGCGAGGGCGCTAACGGGCGGACTTTGGTCGAGGGGCGGCGAGGTTCGAGAGCTGCTGGGCGCCGGAGAGTCGCCGACGAGGGGAAGAAGGGGGCGAAGGCGCTGCAGGCGGTGGCCGGGGCCTGGCCGCGGCCGGATCCGCCGGGGAAGGGAGAGGAACGGGGGGGCGCAGCTGGCAAGAGTCACATCGAGCCGGGCGACGGGCCGGGTCGGGCTACGGCGACGAACGGGAGGGAGCCGGAGGGGCGGATCGCCGACGGGAGGGGAAGAGGGGCCTCACGGGGAGGCAGGGACTAGGCGGCGGGCTCGGGACGGGGCGACGACGACCGTTGGGGAGGGGTCGGGGAGCGCCATGACGGCGGCGAGGGCGAGCCGCTGGGCGGAGGTCAAGGCTCGGGGCGACGGAGGGGAGGAGGGAGCCTCCGACGAGTCGGTGTGGTGGAGGAGGGGAGGTCCGGGCGGCGGGGGCCGGCGGCGAGGTGGAGGTCGGCGGGGGTTGGCTCGGCGGGGGCCTCCTCCGCCCGATCCAGATCGGGTGCGGGAGCGAGGGGGAGAGGGGGGGAAGTGGGGTGGGTCTGGTGAGCGGCTAGGGTTAGCCGCTGGTGGGGAGGGGGTTATGCGGGGTGGCGGCTGGGCCGGTGGGCCGGCCCAGGGGGGGGGAGTTGTGCCAGGCCAGGGGGTTTGGGCCAAGGGGTTTTCTCTTCCACACTTTTTGTTTTAAATTTTTGAAAAACTTTTATTTCTATGCCTATGTTTTCAATATGAAGTTGAACCGGGTTTGAATCAACGAGAGTTTAGTCACAGTAACCGAGGTGACGTGGGATGAATAGCGTGGGATTACTGTAGCGTGATTATCCGGGCGTCACATTGAGCTTTCATATACTTATAGCTCTAGTGCATCCGTTGCATGGCAATCCCTACTCACTCACATTGATATCTATTGATGGGCATCTCCATAGCCGGCCCGTTGATACGCCTAGTTGATGTGAGACTATCTTCTCCATTTTTGTCTTCTCCACAACCACCATTCTATCCCACATATAGTGCTATATCCATGGCTCACGCTCATGTATTGCGTGAAGATTGAAAAAGTTTTGAAAATGTTAAAGTATGAAACAATTGCTTGGCTTGTCATCGGGTTGTGCATGATTTAAATACTTTGTGTGGTGAAGATAGAGCATAGCCGCACTATATGATTTTGTAGGGATAACTTTCTTTGGCCGTGTTATTTTGAGAAGACATAATTGCTGCAGTATGCTTGAAGTATTATTATTTTTATGTCAATATGAACTTTTGTCTTGAATCTTTCGGATCTGAATGTTCATATCACAATTAAGAAGAATTACAATGAAATTATGCCAACTAGCATTCCACATCAAAAATTATCTTTTTTATCATTTACCTACTCGAGGACGAACAGGAATTAAGCTTGGGGATGCTTGATACGTCTCCAACGTATCTATAATTTTGATTGCTCCATGCTATATTATCTACTGTTTTGGGCAATATTGGGCTTTATTATCCACTTTTATATTATTTTTGGGACTAACCTATTAACCGGAGGCCCAGCCCAAATTTGTTGTTTTATGCCTATTTCAGTGTTTCGAGGAAAAGGAATATCAAACGGAGTCGAAACGGAACGAAATCAACTAGAGAAGTTATTTTTGGAAGGAAACCCACCTGATGGACTTGGACCCCATGTCCGAAGATACGGGAGGTGCTCACGAGGGTGGGGGGCACGCCCACCCCCCTAGGGCGCACCCCCCTGCCTCGTGGGGCCCCCGAAGCTCCACCGACATACCCCTTGCACCCATATATACCTACGTATCGTAAAACTTCCAGAACAGAAGATAGATCGGGAGTTTCGCTGCCGCAAGCCTCTGTAGCCACCAAAAACCTCTCGAGAGCCCGTTCTGGCACCCTGCCTGAGGGGGAACCCATCACCGGTGGCCATCTTCATCATCCCGGCACTATCCATGACGAGAAGGGAGTAGTTCACCCTCGGGGCTGAGGGTATGTACCAGTAGCTATGTGTTTGATCTCTCTCTCTCTCTCTCTCGTGTTCCCTCTATGGCACGATCTTGATGTATCCCGAGCTTTGCTATTATTGTTGGATCTTATGATGTTTCTCCCCCTCTACTCTCTTGTGATGAATTGAGTTTCCCCTTTGAAGTTATCTTATCGGATTGAGTCTTTTATGAGAACACTTGATGTATGTCTTGTCGTGTTTATCTGTGGTGACAATGGGATATCGTGTGCCACTTGATGTATGTTTTGGTGACCAACTTGCGGGTTCCGCTCATGAACCTATGAATAGGGGATGGCACACGTTCTTGACTCTCCGGTAGAAACTTTGGGGCACTCTTGGAAGTACTTTGTGTTGGTTGGATGAATCTGAGATTGTGTGATGCATATCGTATAATCATGCCCACGGATACTTGAGGTGACAATGGAGTATCTAGGTGACATTAGGGTTTTGATTGATTTGTGTCTTAAGGTGTTATTCTAGTACGAACTCTTTTATAGATTGATCCGAAAGAATAACTTTGAGGTGGTTTCAGACTCCTACCATAATCTCTACGCTCATTCTCCGCTATTAGTGGCTTTGGAGTGACTCTTTGTTGCATGTTGAGGGATTGTTATATGATCTATCTATGTTATTATTGTTGAGAGAACTTGCACTAGTGAAAGTATGAACCCTAGGCCTTGTTTCCTATCATTGCAATACTGTTTACGCTCACTTTTATCATTATTTACCTTGCTGTTTTTATTATTTCAGATTACAAATACTCTTATCTACCGTCCATATTGCACTTGTATCACCATCTCTTCGCTGAACTAGTGCACCTATACAATTTACCATTGTATTGGGTGTGTTGGGGACACAAGAGATTCTTTGTTATTTGGTTGCAGGGTTGTTTGAGAGAGACCATCTTCATCCTACGCCTCCTACGGCTTGATAAACCTTAGGTCATCCACTTGAGGGAAATTTGCTACTGTCCTACAAACCTGTGCACTTGCAGGCCCAACAACGTCTACAAGAAGAAGGTTGTGTAGTAGACATCACTCCACCCCGTGCGTCGTAGTAAAACATAGCACTCCGAGAACATCCTTGATGTGGGTGTAATCCTTTTTGTTAATGTTCTTCGACGAGTCCAAGTAAAGAGCGTGGGAGTATCGGGGGTAGAGGATGATGAGGACGGCGCGGCCGCCGCTGCGCAAAATAAGTACACCTCAAACAAATTAGCATCCACTGTGCAAATAAATGATTGAAATCGAAGGAAGGATATCCGCGCGGATGACTTACACGGGATGATAAGGAACGAGAATCGCCTCCTTTTCCATAATGGCGAGCATGAAATTGACGATGTATTCCTCGCGTATTCACGGTGATTTGCGCAGACTCCCATGAATCCCTCGTGCATGAAGTACGGGTCAGCGACATAGATATGAGGTATCTGCTCAACCCCGATGATGTAGTTCATGTGCAAGGCATAAAGGCGAACCAACGTAAAATCCAGCTTCTTCACGTGAAACGTGTCGAATATGTAATCGAATCGAAGGAAGAACTTATCTGCGGGGAAGAGGTCGACATACAACAATTGTCGCGGAACGTTAACCACGTAGAGTGGGTATCCTGGATCTTTCGAGACGATGAGGCCTTTCTCTATCCGTAGCACATCGTCATGAAGTCTCCTTAGATCGCCGTATCTGGCCCCTACCGCTGCTGCAGGTAGGATTGGTTGACTGGGGATATGCCATTTATCGGCACCAGGGATATCTATACGGTATTGAACCCGAGGCTGCTGAGGCGGCTGGATCATAGAATCAGCTTTCTTGCCTTTCCTCGATCTCTTCCTAGGCTTCTTTGTCGGAAGGTCGTCTATAATACGTTGAGCCTCCGGAGACGGCAATTCAGGCACCGACTCATGACGCTCAAACCCTGAGTAGGCACCAGTATAGACATACTGTTGAGTGCCATCGTCATCCTCATCCTCATCCATGGCGACGTCATCAGCGACTAATGGAGCCTCTTCCTTACCCCGTCCTCTATCACGCAACCCGACACCCGACGCTAATTGGGCAGGTGAGGTGTTGATGTTCATACCTTGCTGAGGCTGCGTGCTCGTGGGAGTGCTCCCGGCCGCCTCCAGACGAAGCAGACTCTTTAGCCACAACAGGACCCACTCATTGCAACAATAACCAAGCCACCGCGGGGTCTCGTCGTCATCCCCTGCTAGTACCGTGAGGAGGCAAATTCTCATGGACCGGTTTGACACCGCCAAGGAAACCTTGAATATGTTCGGGGATCGGCGGCTGTGGAACAATGGTTCCTTCGGCTTCATTATTGTCGCCTTCCCCACGCCCACCTTCTCGGTCGCCGATGGTGTACAATATGGTGCACGGGGTTTCGTCGGCCTGCAAAGAAAAGTCTGCGACGTGAGACATCCGAAAGGCAACGAAAACGGGAGATTATACATTTATTGAAGGGGGGCGGTGTAACGGATACCGTGAGGGAATCGAGCTCAGCCAAAGACGAAGCACAGCCGAGCACGTCCCGTGCCGGAGCAGGTGCAGGAGCCGGTGCGGGAGCTGGTGCGGAACAGTGCAAAGCAGTTGCCGGTGCAACGCTAGTCGAGCTGCTCCCCAAGAAGTCAGCAAGGGGAAAGTCCGCTGCATTTTTTCCTGGATTTTGCCTGGTCCAATTGAAAATGGCCGGAACCAAGGAAGTAGACATATGTACAACCATCTGTTTTGCGGCAGCTACCGCTATTGTGACTGTTTGAGATGATTTCTTCTCAACCGCAATCTCAACCTTCTTGTCGATGTTTTCTTCAGTTAACCTCCATCTTTCCTTTCTCTCCTCCATGGTCTCACGGTAGAACTACTTCCACGTGGTGCCGTCTCCGACACCGTGCACGCGTCCATACGACGGTCGAGTCTCCACCGGGAGTCGTTTCAATATGTTCAACGCCCGGTTGAATGGAGTGTCCCACTTGGGCCTCGCCAACGCCTCAGACGTCGGGTCGCTTTCAGCCGCAATCCTGTGCTGCTCTCTCTGCAAAAGGCACAAGGATCGTTTACAAATATGACTAACGTGTAGTCGAATTGATCAGAATCTAAAATTACCAGCAGTCTCATGAACTCCGCCGTGACCGTGTTCCTCTCGAAAACCTTCTTCACTGGGTCCCAATGGTGTCGAGCCCTGAGGACGTCATGCTCCTGCGAGACGGTGAACTCCGCCAAGGGTCTGGGATGCCCAGACTCACGGCTTCAAGGCCCTCCTTGGCCCATATGGACCTCTTCCCGCCGTAACCACGGCTTCCGAGGTGGTGGCACCCAATGTTCCTCTGTTAAAGCCCCTTCATGTACTTCGACTTTTTTGGCATCTTCGGCCTCGCAAGCCGCCTTGAATATTTCAAAGTGCTCTATCGTGATTGTGGGATTATCCTTTACAATTTTGGAGTAGGGTTCCTTTTTGTCGATCTTTGTTTCACCCTTGTTTTCCAGGCGGCCAACGCGTCGCTAAACTTGGACATGGTGTGTTTGTTTATCTTCGTCATTGTCGGGTCATTATCTGGATCTTATAATCCTTTTCATTCTGGCCCGGGAACAAGAATATCTGGTGCACCTTCTTTAGGAGGGAGGACCTCATATTATCTATCTTCTGTAGTTTCTCCTCGTTGATGGTGGCGGTTGTCCGTATGATGCAGCCTATTTGATTGTTGTAGCACACGCGCGCTTCCTCGGGCGCGGTTGGCTCAAAATTACCGTCGTTCACCGCCGTGACCACCAGTCTAGTAGTCCTGAGTTTGTTAGGAAGTCGTTGCCTCTTTGCTTTCGGTTCTACATCGGCTCCGCTCCCCGAGGCAGCGCCGGCCTCGGGCCTCAGCCACCGGGTCTCGATGTCGGTCTCGAGCCTCGGCCAGTCTCAGTCCCCAAAGACTGGTCTCAAGGTGGTCGGTCTCAAATCCCGATGCGACCGGTGGGCCCAGCAACAAAGTCATGCTGAAAAATCCCCAAGCTTGTGGCTTTGCATATCATAAGCATCATGGATATTCAAGGAATCCGTACTAACAGCATATCATTAGCAACGATAAGTGATCGGTGCAAATCCCGGGCACTCGATATATCCTAGTTTGTAGCACAAGTCATGCCGAAATTCACAGAAAATTTTGGCATGACCTTTGCTAAAAAGTGGAAAAATCGAGAACCTGAAATTTGGCGGAACAGAAATGAATCAACATTCCGGCAAAACATAGGCCACTTAGCTTCATTCCCTGGAAACAACAAAAGGCCACTTGGGCACAATCAAACATGGGCAAACACAATTGAGGAATTTGCATATATCCCACCACTTCAAATTTGCATGTCCTAACGTTTGACACTTCAAGAAAGCGTTTGACACTTCAAGAAAATGTACACAAATCTCGTGCTCTCTCAAACTCAATTCAAAACCAAATATAGATTATATTTAGTTAACTACTGAACTAAACTTTACTCTAAACTAAACCCTACTGCCCTAATTAACATCTAGTTAATCAAACTCAATTCAAAAACTAAACCCTACTGAACTAATTAACATCTACATTATCTACTACTTAACATCGTCTATTATTACCCTAACTAAAAAACATCTACTATTAACCATACTGCCCTAGTTAACTAGTACCATCACTACTACTAATCAACATCTACTACTACTACTAAAAATCATTATGTATGAACCCTAGTACTAATTAACATCTACTACTACTGCTAATTAACATGGCAGAGGAAGAAAAAGCAGAGAGAGGGGTGGGGAGGGTGGGGTGCTTACAGAGGGGAGAGATGGTGGCGGGAGGTGCTCAAGCGGAGGTAGGGGCGGCGAGGGCGGGCTCGGGATCGTGAGGCGGCGATCCTGGGCGGGCTCGGGGGCGGTGAGGTCGAGGGCGGCGGCGGTGAGGTCGAGGGCGGCGACGGTGAGGTCAAGGGCGGTCCGAGAGGCGGCGGCAGCGGTGAGGTTGGGCGGCCTCGGGCGGCGATGGTGAGGATAAGCGCGGCGTCGACGCCGGCAGGAGAAGGCGGCGAAGTGGGTGAGACGGCAGCGAAGTGGCGGGGCGAAGGATTTGGGGGAGAAGTGGTGGCCGGGGGGAAACCGTTTTTGCGTTAAGTCAAAAATAACAGCTGATATCCTGAGGACGACGTTTCTGTATGCCGCCATTTTCGGGTCTTTGGTGTAAAATTCGCCGTTGACATGGGAGATGGCGAGGTACGAATCTCCTCGCACCTCTAGCCGCCGAACACCCATTGATGTTGCCATCCTAAGACCATGCAAAAGTGCCACGTATTCGGCTGCGTTATTGTAATCCGTGTACATGATCTGTAGAACGTACCGGAGAAAATAGCCTTGATGACCCACAAGTATAGGGATAAATTTCAGCCTTTTGAATAAGTAAGAGTGTCGAACCCAACGAGGAGCAGAAGGAAATGAAAAGTAGTTTTTAGCAAGGTAATGTGTGCAAGTGCTAAAATTGTAAGTAACAGAGTAGTTTGATAGCAAGATATTTTGTAACGAGCAAGTAATGATAATAGTAACAAAAGTGCAGGAAGGTAGCCCAATCCTTTTGAGGCAAAGGACAGGCCAAAACGGTCTCTTATAATAAGCAAAGCGTTCTTGAGGGTACACGGGAATTTCATCTAGTCACTTTCATCATGTTGATTCGATTTATGCTCGCTACTTTGATAATTTGATATGTGGGTGGACCGGTGCTTAGGTGATGTTCTTACTTGAACAAACCTCCTACTCATGATTAACCCCCTCGCAAGCATCCGCAACTACGAGAAAGGTATTAAGAATAAATTCTAACCATAGCATTAAACTTTTGGATCCAATCAGTCCCTTATGGAATAGCGCATAAACTAGGGTTTAAGCTTCTGTCACTATCGCAACCCATCATCTAATAACTACTCCACAATGCATTCCCTTAGGCCCAAATATGGTGAAGTGTCATGTAGTCGACGTTCACATCACACCATTAAGCGAATCACAACATACATACTATCAAAATATCGAACACATATCAAGTTCACATGATTACTTGCAACATGATTTCTCCCGTGACCTCAAGAACAAAAGTAACTAGTCACAAGTGATAAACATGCTCAAGATCGTAGGGGTATTAAATAGCATATTAGATCTGAACATATAATCTTCCACCAAATAAACCATATAATAATCAAGTACAAGATGTAATCAACACTACTAGTCACCCAAAAGCACCAATCTATAGTTCCGGTACAAAGATTGAACACAAGAGATGAACTAGGGTTTGAGAGGAGATGGTGATGTTGAAGATGTTGATGGAGACTGCCCTCCCCAAGATGGGAGAGCTGTTGGTGATGATGATGACGATGGTTTCCCCCTCCGGGAGGGAAGTTCCCCCGGCGGAATCGCTCCGCCGGAGGGCAAAAGTGCTCTTGCCCAAGTTCCGCCTCGAGACTGCGGCGCTTCGTCCCGATGGTCTTCCTCTTACTTTTTCTAGGTCAAAATGACTTATATACTAGAAGATGGGCACCAAAGGTGGGTCGAGGGGAGCACAACCCACCAGGGCGCGCCCAGGTGGGTTGTGCGCATCTGGTGGGCCCCCTCTAGTATTTATTGGCTCCAATATTCCTCATATATTCCATAAAAATCCCCGTAAAGTTTTAGCTCCTTTGGAGTTGTGCAGAATAGGTGGCCTGACTTAGCTTTTCTAGGTCCAGATTTCCAGCTGCCAAAATTCTCCCTCTTTGTGAGTACCTTGCATATTATGAGAGAAAGGGCATTAGAATTACTGCAAAAAGCATTATTATGCATTAAAACATCATAAATAATAGTAGGGAAAATGATGCAAAATGGACATATCATCGCCCATGGGGGATATTACGATCACCCCAGCCCCCAGTCCGGCTAGCATTTTAGAGTCGTCGAAGTACATCGTCCAGTGTGCGTATGTATTATATTCCCTGGGGAGTTCGGCTTCGGTCCATTCGGATAGAAAATCGGCCAACACCCAAGATTTAATAGCTCGGTGTGGTTTGTATATGATCTCTAAGGGAAGGGGCTCTATGGCCCATTTGGCAATGCGGCCCATGGCGTCCCTGTTATTGATTATATCATTGAGGGGTACCCAGGATACCAGTGTCACCGAACACTCTTGAAAGTAGTGTCGCAGTTTTCGGGATGCCATAAAGACCATATATGCTATCTTTTGGTAGTGTGTGTATCGAGATTTGCACGGTGTGAGGACCTCTGACACATAGTAGACTCGTTTTTTAACCTGGAACTTGTGACCCCCTGATTCCCGTTCTATGACGAGCACCACACTCACCACTTGATTGGTGGCTGATATATACAGCAGCATAGGTTCACCGATACCTGGTGCGGCCAGGATAGGGTTGCTTCCCAGGAGTGTTTTAATTTCCTCTAGTGTCACAGTTGCTTCATTGCTCCATTCAAAGTTTCTTGTCTTCTTGAGTAGCCTGTAGAGAGCCAGTGCCTTTTCGCCGAGGCGGGAGATGAAACGACTTAGAGCCGCCACGCATCCTGCCAACTTCTGCACGTGTTTGAGCTCCATTGGTATTGCCAGCTAGGACATAGCCTTGATTTTAGCCGGATTAGCCTAAATTCCTCTATGGGAGACAATAAATCCGAGCAGTTTGCCAACGGGGACTCTGAAGACGCATTTGTCCGGGTTGAGCCGTATATCGTAAGCCCGTAGATTTTTGAAGGTCAAGCGAAGGTCGTCCACGAGTTGATCGACTTTGTTGGTTTTAATGACCACGTCATCTATGTATGCCTCGTCTGTTTTGCCGATTTGGTTTTCCAAGCATGTTTGAATCATGCGTTGGTATGTGGCTCCCATGTTCTTTAACCCGAGAGGCATCGTGTTAAAGCAGAATGGCCCGTAGGCAGTGATGAACGCATTTGCAGCTTGGTCGGACTCCTTCATCTTTATTTGGTGATATCCGGAGTATGCGTTGAGGAAGCATAGTGAGTAGTGTCCGGTAGTGGTGTCGATGATCTGTTCTATGTGAGGTAAGGGGAAGGGATCCTTGGGGCAGGCCTTGTTTAGGTCCTTGAAGTCGACGCAGAGCCGCCAGGACTTGTCCTTCTTGGGTACTATGACCATATTTGCTAGCCACTCAGGATGCTTGATTTCATAGATGATCTGGCCTCCAATAGCTTTGCCAATTTTTCACCCATAGCCTGTCGTTTGGGTTTGAAGAATCAACACAGTGTCTATTTGACTGGCTTGAAGCCTTTTATGATGTTCAAGCTATGCTCCACCAGCCTCCGTGGGATGCCTGGCATATCCGAAGGGTGCTAGGTGAATATGTCCCAGTTTTCGCGTAAAAACGCGTGAAGCGCTTCATCAACTATGGTGTCCAGTTGTGCTCCGATGGACGCCGTTTTATCCGGGTTTGTCGGGTGTACTTGGAAATTTACTATCTCGTTAGCTGGTTTAAATGACGTGGATTTTGGCCTTTTACTGAGGACCACGTCGTCCCTGTTGACTGTAGTGCAGAGCATTGTTAATTCTTCGGCAGCGAGGGCCTCAGATAGTGCCGCAAGGGCGAGCTACGCAGTCTTATTTTCAGCTCGAAGGGCTGTGTTCGGATCGTTGGCGAGCGAGATCACGCCGTTAGTCCCTCGCATTTTGATTTTCATGTATCCATAATGCAGTACGGCCTGAAACCTTGCAAATGCCTCACGTCCCAAGACAGCATGGTATCCGCTGTGGAAGGGCACAATGTGGAATAACAAGGGTTTGGATCTGTAGTTGTCAAGAGTGCTGAACACTACATCCAAGGTTATGCGTCCGGAACAGCGCGCCTCCCTAGCGGGTATAATTCGTCAAAATGTGGTATGATTGTGCTCGATGCGGGTGTTGGGGAACGTAGTAATTTCAAAAAATTTCCCTACGATCACGCAAGACCATGGTGATGGCATAACAATGAGAGGGAAGAGTGTCCGTCCACGTACCCTCGTAGACCGAAAGCGGAAGCGTTATAACAACGCGGTTGATGTAGTCGTAAATGCGCCTTCACGATCCGACCGATCCAAGCACCGAACGTACGGCACCTCCGAGTTCTGCACACGCTCAGCTCGATGACGATCCCGGACTCCGATCCAGCAAAGTGTCGGAGATGAGTTCTGTCGGCCAAGACGACGGCGTGGTAGCGATGTTGATGCTCCACCGACGCAGGGCTTCGCCTAAGCTCATGACGATATGACTTCTCCGGCGCAGGGCTTCGCCTAGGCTCCATGACGATATGACCAAGTGGAATATGGTGGAAGGGGCACCGCACACGGCTAAGGAAAGATCCGTAGATCAACTTGTGTGTCTTGGGGTGCCCCTGCCCTCAGATATAAAGGAGGCAAGGGGAGGTGGCCGGCCCTAGGGGAGGCGCACCAAGGAGGAGTCCTACTCCCACCGGAGTAGGACTCCCCCTCTCCTAGTTGGACTAGGATTGGAGGAGGGGAAGAGGGAAGGCGCCGCCCCTTTCCTTGTCCTATTCGGACTAGAGGGGGAGGGGGGCGCAGCCCACCTTGGCTGGCCCTTCCTCTTCTCTCCTATGGCCCATTAGGCCCATGGACCTCCCGGGGTTCCGGTAACCTCCGGTACTCGGTAAAATCCCGATTTCACCCGGAACACTTCCGATGTCCAAATGTAGGCTTCCAATATATCAATCTTTATGTCTCGACCATTTCGAGACTCCTCGTCATGTCCGTGATCACATCCGGACTCGAACAACCTTCGTGCATCAATACTTATAAACTCATAAT
Source organism: Aegilops bicornis (assembly GCA_021605145.1). Classification (NCBI taxonomy): domain Eukaryota; kingdom Viridiplantae; phylum Streptophyta; class Magnoliopsida; order Poales; family Poaceae; genus Aegilops; species Aegilops bicornis. The sequence goes on along the minus strand of CM038673.1, from coordinate 560,764,763 downwards.
GAACTTCATCGAAGCGTTAAGCGTGCGGACCCTACGGGTTCGAGAACTATGTAGACATGACCTAGAACCATTCTCGGTCAATAACCAATAGCGGAACCTGGATGCCCATATTGGTTCCTACATATTCTACGAAGATCTTTATCGGTCAAACCGCATAACGACATACGTTGTTCCCTTTGTCATCGGTATGTTACTTACCCGAGATTCGATCGTCGGTATCCAATACCTAGTTCAATCTTGTTACCGTAAGTCTCTTTACTCGTTCCGTAATACATCATCTCACAACTAACTCATTAGTTGTAATGCTTGCAAGGCTTAAGTGATGTGTATTACCGAGAAGGCCTAGAGATACCTCTCCGAGCAATCGGAGTGACAAAACCTAATCTCGAAATACGCCAACCCAACAAGTACCTTTGGAGACACCTGTAGTACTCCTTTATAATCACCCGATTCGTTGTGACGTTTGGTAGCACCCAAAGTGTTCCTCCGTAAACGGAGTTGCATAATCTCATAGTTACAGGAACATGTATGGGTCATGAAGAAAGCATTAACATACTAAAGCGATCAAGTGTTAAGCTAATGGAATGGGTCATGTCAATCAGATCATTCAACCAATGATGTGACCTTGTTAATCAAATAACAACTCCTTGTTTATGGTTAGGAAACATAACCATCTTTGATTAACAAGCTAGTCAAGTAGAGGCATACTAGTGACATACTGTTTGTCTATATATTCACACATGTATTATGTTTCCGGTTAATACAATTCTAGCATGAATAATAAACATTTATCATGATATAAGGAAATAAATAATAACTTTTATTATTGCCTCTAGGGCATATTTCCTTCAGTCTCCCACTTGCACTAGAGTCAATAATCTAGATTACAAAGTAATGATCCTAACACCCATGGAGTCTTGGTGCTGATCATGTTTTGCTCGTGGAAGAGGCTTAGTCAACGGGTCTGCAACATTCAGATCCGTATGTATTTTGCAAATCTCTATGTCTCCCACTTGGCTGTGGTCCCGAATGGAATTGAAGCGTCTCTTGATATGCTTGGTCCTCTTGTGAAATCTGGATTCCTTTGCCAAGGCAATTGCACCAGATTGTCACGTAAGATCTTCATAGGTCCCGATGCACTAGGTATGACACCTAGATCGAAATGAACTCTTTCATCCAGACTCCTTCATTTGCTGCTTCAAGCAGCTATGTACTCCGCTTCACATGTAGATCCTGCCACGACGCTTTGTTTAGAACTGCACCAACCGACAGCTCCACCGCTTAATAAAAACACGATCCGGGTTTGCGATTTAGAATCGTCCGGATCAGTGTCAAAGCTTGCATCGACGTAACCATTTACGACTAGCTCTTTGTCACCTCCATATACGAGAAACATATCCTTAGTCCTTTTCGTGTATTTCAGGATGTTCTTGACCGCTGTCCGATGATCCATTCCTGGATTACTTTGGTACCTTCCTGCCAAGCTTACATTAAGCATACGTCAGTGTCCGGTACACAGCATTGCATACATGATAGAGCCTATGGCTGAAGCATAGGGAACATCTTTCATTTTTTCTCTATCTTCTGCTGTGGTCGGGCATTGAGTCAGACTCAAACATATACCTTGCAACACAGGCAAAAACCTTTCTTTGCTCGATCCATTTTGAAATTTTTCATAACTTTATCAAGGTATGTGCTTTGTGAAAGTCCAATTAAGCCGCCTTGATCTATCTCTATAGATCTTGATGCCCAATATGTAAGCAGCTTCACCGAGGTCTTTCATTGAAAAACTTTTATTCAAGTATCCTTTTATGCTATCCAGAATTCTATATCATTTCCAATCAATAATATGTCGTCCACATATAATATCGTAAATGCTACAGAGCTCCCACTCACTTTCTTGTAAATACAGGCTTCTCCAAAAGTCTGTAAAAACCCATATGCTTTGATCACACTATTAAAGCGTTTATTCCAACTCCGAGAGGCTTGCACCAGACCATAAATTGATCGTTGGAGCTTGCACACTTTGTTAGCACCCTTTGGATCGACAAAACCTTCTGGTTGCATCATATACAACTCTTCTTCTAGAAATCCATTCAAGAATGCAGTTTTTACATCCATTTGCCAAATTTCATAATCATAAAATGCATAATTGCTAACATGATTCGGACAGACTTAAGCATCGCCACGGTGAGAAAGTCTCATCGTAGTCAACCCCTTGAACTTGTCGAAAACCTTTCGCAACAAGTCGAGCTTTGTAGACAGTTATATTACCATCAGCGTCAACCTTCTTCTTAAAGATCCATTTATTTTCAATGGCTTGCCGATCATCGGGCAAGTCCACCAAAGTCCATACTTTGTTCTCATACATGGATCCCATCTCAGATTTCATGGCTTCCAGCCATTTTGTGGAATCTGGGCTCACCATCGCTTCTTCATAGTTTGTAGGTTCGCCATGGTCAAGTAACATGACTTCCGTAATAGGATTATCGTACCACTCACATGCGTATTTTACTCTGATTGACCTCTGAGGTTCAAGTAGTAACTTGATCTCAAGCTTCATGATCATCATCATTAGTTTCCTCACTAATTGGTGTAGTTGTCACAGAACCATTTCTTGTGATGAACTACTTTCCAATAAGGGAGCAGACATGATTATCTCATCAAGTTCTACTTTCCTCCCACTCACTTCTTTCGAGAGAAACTCTTTCTCTAGAAAGGATCCGAATTTAGCAATGAAAATCTTGCCTTCAGATCTGTGATAGAAGGTGTACCCAACAGTCTCCTTTGGGTATCCTATGAAGACACATTTTTCCGATTTGGGTTCGAGCTTATCTGGTTGAAGTTTCTTTACATAAGCATCGCAGCCCCAAACTTTAAGAAAGCGACATCTTTGGTTTCTTGCCAAACCACAGTTCATAAGGCGTCGTCTCAACGGATTTTGACGGTGTCCTATTCAACGTGAATGCGGCCGTCTCTAAAGCATAACCCCAAAACGATAGCGGTAAATCGGAAATAGACATCATAGATCGCACCATATCTAGTAAAGTACGATTACGACGTTCGGACACACCATTTCTCGGTGGTGTTCCGGGTGGCGTGAGTTGCGAAACTATTCCACATTGTATCAAATGTAAACCAAACTCGTAACTCAAATATTCTCCTCCACGATCAGATCGTAGAAATTTTATTTTCTTGTTACGATGATTTTCCACTTCACTCTGAAATTCTTTGAACTTTTTCAAATGTTTCAGATTTGTGTTTCATTAAGTAGATATACCCATATCTGCTCAAATCATCTGTGAAGGTGAGAAAATAACGATACCCGCCAAGGCCTCAACATTCATTGGACCACAAACATCAGTATGTATGATTTCCAACAAATCAGTTGCTCGCTCCATAGTTCCGGAGAACGGCGTTTTGGTCATCTTGCCCATGAGGCACGGTTCGCAAGTACCAAGTGATTCATAATCAAGTGATTCCGTAAGCCCATCAAGATGGAGTTTCTTCATGCTTTTACACCGATATGACCTAAACGGCAGTGCCACAAATAAGTTGCACTATCATTATCAACTCTGCATCTTTTGGCTTCAACATTATGAATATGTGTATCACTACCGCCGAGATTCAACAAGAATAGACCATTCTTCAAGGGTGCATGACCATAAAAGATATTACTCATATAAATAGAACAACCATTATTCTCTGATTTAAATGAATAACCGCCTCGCATTAAACAAGATCCAGATATAATGTTCATGCTCAACGCCGCACCAAATAACAATTATTTAGGTCTAAAACTAATCCCGAAGGTAGATGTAGAGGTAGCGTGCCGATCGCGATCACATCGACTTTGGAAGCATTTCCAACGCGCATCGTCACCTCGTCCTTAGCCAATCTTCGCAATCCGTAGTTCCTGCTTTCGAGTTGCAAATATTAGCAATGTAACCAGTATCAAATACCTGTACTATCATGCGAGTATTAGTAAGGTACACATCAATAACATGTATATCACATATACCTTTGTTCACCTTGCCATCCTTTTTATCCGCCAAATACTTGGGGCAGTTCCGCTTCAAAGGTCCGGTCTGCTTGCGGTAAAAACACTCGCTTCAGGCTTAGGTCCGCACTTGGGTTTCTTCTCTTGATCAGCAACTTTCTTGCTGTTCTTTTGAAGTTTCCTTCTTCTTCCCTTTGCCCTTTTCTTGAAACTAGTGGTCTTGTTGATCATCAACACTTGATGCTCTTTCTTGATTTCTACCTCCGCAGCTTTTAGCATCGCCAAGAGCTCAGGAATTGTCTTAGTCATCCCTTGCATATTATAGTTCATCACGAAGCTCTTGTAGCTTGGTGGCTGATTGGAGAATTACATCAATGACACTATCATCCGGAAGATTAACTCCCAGCTGAATTAAGTGATTGTTATACCCGGACATTTTGAGTATGTGCTCACCGATGTAACTATTCTCCTCCATCTTGCAGCTATAGAACTTATTGGAGACTTCATATCTCTCAATCCGGCATTTGCTTGAAATATTAACTTCAACTCCTGGAACATCTCATATGCTCCATGACGCTCAAAACGTCGTTGAAGACCCGGTTCTAAGCCGTAAAGCATGGCACACTGAACTATAGAGTAGTCATCAGCTCTGCTTTGCCGTATCGTTCACAACTTCGCTCAAAGATTCTGCAGGCCTGTCACCCAGCGGTGCTTCCAGGACGTAATTTTTCTATGCAGCAATGAGGATAATCCTCAAATTCTGGACCCAGTCCGTGTAATTGCTACCATCATCTTTCAACTTTGCTTTCTCAAGGAACGCATTAAAATTCAACGGAACAACAGACGAGCCATCTATCTACAAAGAAACATAGACAAGCAAAATACTATCAGGTACTAAGTTCATGATAAATTTAAGTTCAATTAATCATATTAAAAACTCCCACTTAGACAGACATCTCTCTAGTCATCTAAGTGATCACGTGATCCATATCAACTAAACCATGTCCGATCATCACGTGAGATGGAGTAGTTTCAATGGTGAACATCACTATGTTGATCATATCTACTATATGATTCACGCCGACCTTTCGGTCTCCGTGTTCCGAGGCCATATCTGTTATATGCTAGGCTCGTCAAGTTTAACTCGAGTATTCCGCGTGCGCAACTGTTTTGCACCCGTTGTATTTGAACGTAGAGCCTATCACACCCGATCATCACGTGGTGTCTCGGAATGAAGAACTTTCGCATAGCAGCATACTCGTGGAGAACACTTCTTGATAATTTTTAGTGAGAGATCATCTTATAATGCTACCGTCAATCAAAGCAAGATAAGATGCATAAAGGATAAACATCACATGCAATCAATATAAGTGATATGATATGGTCATCATCATCTTGTGCTTGTGATCTCCATCGCCAAGCACCGCCATGATCACCATCGCCACCGGCGCCGACACCTTGATCTCCATCGTAGCATCGTTGTCGTCTCACCAACTATTGCTTCTACGACTATCGCTACTCCTTAGTGATAAAGTAAAGCAATTACATGGCGTTTGCATTTCATACAATAAAGCGACAACCATATGGCTCCTGCCCGATTTGCGATAACTCGGTTACAAAACATGATCATCTCATACAATAAAATATAGCATCACGTCTTGACCATATCACATCACAACATGCCCTGCAAAAACAAGTTAGACGACCTCTATTTTGTTGTTGCAAGTTTTACGTGGCTGCTACGGGCTGAGCAAGAACCGTTCTTACCTACGCATCAAAACCACAACGATACTTCGTCAAATAGACTCCGCTTTTAACCTTCTCAAGGACCGGGCGTAGCCACACTCGTTCAACTAAAGTGAGAGAGAGACACCCGCCGGTCACCTTTAAGCAACGAGTGCTCGGAGCGGTGAAACCAGTCTCGCGTAAGCGCACGCTGCAGTAATGTCGGTCCGCCGCTTCATCTCACAATACCGCTGAACCAAAGTATGACATGCTGGTAGGCAGTATGACTTGTATCGTCCACAACTCACTTGTGTTCTACTCGTGCATATGACATCAACGCATAAAACCAGGCTCGGATGCAACTGTTGGGGAACGTAGTAATTTCAAAAAATTTCCCTACGATCACGCAAGACCATGGTGATGGCATAGCAACGAGAGGGAAGAGTGTCCGTCCACGCACTCGTGAGACCGAAAGCGGAAGCGTTATAACAATGCGGTTGATGTAGTCGTAAATGCGTCTTCACGATCCGACCGATCCAAGCACCGAACGACGGCACCTCCGGAAGTTCTCGCACACGTTCAGCTCGATGACGATCCCCGGACTCGATCCAAAGCAAAGTGTCGGGATGAGTTCCGTCAAGACGACGGGCGTGGTGACGATGTTGATGCTCCACCGACGCAGGGCTTCTCCTAAGCTCGCGACGATATGACTTCTCCGCGCAGGCTTCGCCTAAGCTCCATGACGATATGACCGAAGTGGAATATGGTGGAAGGGGCACCGCACACGGCTAAGGAAAGATCCGTAGATCAACTTGTGTGTCTTGGGGTGCCCCCTGCCTCAGATATAAAGGAGGCAAGGGGAGGTGGCCGGCCCTAGGGGAGGCGCGCAAGGAGGAGTCCTACTCCCACCGAGTAGGACTCCCCCTCCTAGTTGGACTAGGATTGGAGGAGGGGAAGAGGGAAGGCGCCGCCCCCCCTTCCTTGTCCTATTCGGACTAGAGGGGGGAGGGGGGCGCGCAGCCCACCTTGGCTAGCCCTTCCTCTTCTCTTCTATGGCCCATTAGGCCCATGGACCTCCCGGGGGGTTCCGGTAACCTCCCGGTACTCCGGTAAAATCCCGATTTCACCCGGAACATTTCCGATGTCCAAATGTAGGCTTCCAATATATCAATCTTTATGTCTCGACCATCTCGAAACTCCTCGTCATGTCCGTGATCACATCCGGGACTCCGAACAACCTTCGGTGCATCAATACTTATAAACTCATAATGAACTGTCATCGAAACGTTAAGCGTGCGGACCCTACGGGTTCGAGAACTATGTAGACATGACCTAGAACCATTCTTGGTCAATAACCAATAGCGGAACCTGGATGCCCATATTGGTTCCTACATATTCTCTGAAGATCTTTATCGGTCAAACCGCATAACGACATACGTTGTTCCCTTTGTCATCGGTATGTTACTTACCCGAGATTCGATCGTCGGTATCCAATACCTAGTTCAATCTTGTTACCGGTAAGTCTCTTTACTCGTTCCGTAATACATCATCTCACAACTAACTCATTAGTTGTAATGCTTGCAAGGCTTAAGTGATGTGTATTACCGAGAAGGCCTAGAGATACCTCTCCGACAATCGGAGTGACAAAACCTAATCTCGAAATACGCCAACCCAACAAGTACCTTTGGAGACACCTGTAGTACTCCTTTATAATCACCCGATTACGTTGTGACGCTTGGTAGCACCCAAAGTGTTCCTCCGTAAACGGAGTTGCATAATCTCATAGTTACAGGAACATGTATGGGTCATGAAGAAAGCATTAACATACTAAAGCGATCAAGTGTTAAGCTAATGGAATGGGTCATGTCAATCAGATCATTCAACCAATGATGTGACCTTGTTAATCAAATAACAACTCCTTGTTTATGGTTAGGAAACATAACCATCTTTGATTAACAAGCTAGTCAAGTAGAGGCATACTAGTGACATACTGTTTGTCTATATATTCACACATGTATTATGTTTCCGGTTAATACAATTCTAGCATGAATAATAAACATTTATCATGATATAAGGAAATAAATAATAACTTTTATTATTGCCTCTAGGGCATATTTCCTTCAGCGGGATCTGTTGAGCTGCATTTTGTCAAGCGTGTCCTTATAAATAAGGTTCAGGCCGCTGCCCCCATCCATCAGTACTTTAGTTAGTCTGAAGCCATCGATTATGGGGTCAAGGACTAGTGCAGCGGGCATATATATGGGTGGGGCGGGACCTTGGCTCGTCCTTCCGATCGAAGATGATAGGTGTCTCCGCCCATGGCTATGCCATCACACCGGTAGACTTGGACGAGCTCTCAAGAGCCCTTTTTCTTTGTTGTTTGAAGAGAATGTCTCGTAAACTGTCGGGATGTTGTCATCGTGGGGTGGCATTTTTTGATCGTTTATCAGGAGGTGTGAGACCAAGGATATTTTCGCCACTTTTGGCCACCTGCCTCACCACCCAACAAGCTTGAAGCATGTGAGTCGGGTTTGCGTTAAGCAGCGCCGAGTGTATAGGGCATGGTTTATCCAGCAATTCGTCCAGGACCATTCCGGGTCTATGTTTATTTTCGCGAGCACGCGTGCTCGGGCGATCGACTTCAGATATGCTCGCTTTGCTTCGGCTTTCCTAGGCTGCGCAGCGGGGACTGACTCCCTGCGCATTTACTGCAACCTCCAGGTGCTTTCCATGGTGCAATATTTGCGCACCATGTCCGATAGTTCGGCGAAGTTTTGCATATGACGACAAAGAGGGCATTTAGGATCCCTCAAGGCCCCGGCAGCTTGAACCAAAAAGCTTCAATTATTTCTTTGTCACGGCAGTCCATTATCTTGTTTTTGACCAGGAAGAATCTGGCCCAAGAATGATGGGACATTTCTTGAACTGCTGCTTGATGTACATTAGGTCCCATACGCTCGATCTTCCCGTATCCGGACAATATTCAGCATAGGAGGTGGGTTGGAGAATTCTTAGCATTTCGGTTCTGCTGCGGCTCGAGGCGTCGGCAGCGGTAACCGTGCTCGGGCTATGTCCGGATCTGATCGCATAGTGTTCGGACGTGCGCCAGTATGTGGTTGGGCCGACTCAAGGTCGGATCGTGTATCATAGGCTGAGTCCAAACTCTTATCTTGATGGGTGTCCGCCTCCGGCTAGAGACCCAGGTATACACTGTCTTTAGCTTCGAGATCGCGAGCCCTCCGCCTTGTCTTCGATGGTAGCGACGAGGTGAGTGATAGGTGGGATGAGGATCTCTCTCTGTTGTCGTGTTTAAGCCCGATCTGGTTGTAGGCCGTGAGGCCTGCCGATGGAGATCCCCATAGTGAGGAATCGATCGAATAGGTTGTTAGTCAAGAGATTCCCGTCAGGCCATGCCTCATGTGTATTCGGGCGGATGTTCTTCGGTACTTCAATGGGATCCGGCTTTAAGGCCAGGTCCCGGATGTCGTCGGCTTCCTTTGTATCCACCGAATCGAGAGGTCAAAGTGTCGGGCTCGTGGGTTCTTGGTGCGAGGAATTCCCGAGGGCCGGCGCTGGACTCTAAGTTCTGGCAGCCGGCTCCGTGATCGGAGGTGAGGTCCTCAACCTGGTCCAAACGACCTGTGAGGTCGGCGCGCAAAGTGATGTTGTCGAACGTAAAGATCTGGCCAGGGACGAAGATGTCCCTGGTGCTGCCGGGGTTTCCAATGAACAGTTGGGCCATCGATCCTTTGGCGATCCGCAGCGGAACTCTCAATGAAAGCACCATTGTAGGCTTCAAAATCGATGGAGCTCGGGTAGGGGGTCCCGAGTTGTGGATCTAGGATCAATGGGGAACAAGGGACGAAGAACGCGGTGTTTACCTGTGTTCGCCCTCCTGTAGGAGGTAAAACCCTACGCCCTGCTTGATTGTATTTGATGTGTATGATATGGTTACAGAGTCGATCTACCTCGAGATCAGGCGAGCTAAGCCCTAGGTTGATGGGGTGATGGATGTTGCTCTCGCCCTTAAGACTAAAACCCTTCGGTTTATATAGAAATCGATAAGGTTAGGGTTACAAACGGTTGGTTACAATAAAGGAAAGATCATGCCTAATCTTGACTTGGAGGGCATACCATGGCTCCGAAGATCTTCTATCCATCCATGGGTCCGCGCTCTAGCTTGGCTCCAGAGCAGCCCATCAGTCCGGCTCATAAGCAATGGGTCGGCGGCCCGAGGACCCCTTAATCCAGGACTCTCTCAGCCTCCTTAGCCTCTCCAAAATAGAACAATTCACTTTTATGGAAGTTAATCTTAAGACCCGACATTTGCTCAAAGGCTGAAAGCAAAAGTTTCAGATTATAAGTCTTGTCCAGGTCATGTCCATAAAGAGAATTTTATGGATGGCATATTGCAAAATTGATATGCCTACATCCACGTGCACTACTCCTGCAATTTGACCGTCCTATTTGGCGCGCTGTCAAAGTAGCCAACATGTTAGCAACAATGTTAAATAACATTAGAGACAGTGGATCACCACCTGTAGTAGGCCCGTTTTCATTCGGAAGTAGTGGCCTATGTCACCATTGACTTTAACAGCCACACTACGTCTAGAAACAAAGGTTTGGATGCACTCACGACATTTATCGGAGAAACTTTTCATTCTCAAGGCCTGTTGGAGAAGCTATTGCCCGAATTCGACGATGAGGCCGTATAGCCCACACAGCCGAAAAACAAAATGGCCAACCGGTCGGATTAACCACCCCGTGGCCGCGATAGAACGGCTAACAGGGTCGCACATAAGTCAACACACGGCCTAATGAGGACTTGCGCCAAAAATCCAGTATGACCAGATCCATCTATGGATCTAGGACCGAATACCACAACCGTCCGAATGCCTTGATAAATCTAAATACAAGGGTGCCGCACACCCCCTATGTTTCACCGATGAGGTGCTGGACCACGAATTTCCAGAAGGATTCAAACCAGTGAACATAGAGGCATACGATGGGACCACAGACCACAGGGTCCGGATTGAGGACTTTATCCTCCATATCCACATGGCTCGAGGAGACAATCTCCACGCCATTAAGTACTTGCCCCTCAAGCTCAAAGGACCAGCTCGGCACTGGCTAAAAAGCCTACCCGAAAACTCCATTGGAAGTTGGGAGGAGCTCGAGGATGCTTTTCGGGCTAATTTTCAAGGGACTTATGTCCGACCTTCTGATGCATTTATTTAAGTCATATAATTCAACAGCCCGGAGAGTCAGCCCGAAAGCTTTGGAACAGGTTTCTCACTAAGAAGAACCAAATCATCGACCGTCCGGACGCCAAGCCTTAGCAGCTTTCAAGCACGGTCCGAGACGAATGGCTCGCCAGACACCTCGACCAAGAAAAGCCGAGAACAATGGCAGCCCTGACAAGCCTCATGACCCGCTTTTGCGCGGGCGAAGATAGCTGGTTGGCCCGCAGTAGCACTAGCGACCCAAGTACATCTGAAGTCAGGGATGGCAATGGAAAACCACGGTGCAGTAAAAGCAAGCGTCGAAATACAGAAGACAGCCCACGTGCAGCAGGGACCCGCCCAAAGGTTTCTTTTTAGATTAAGACCCTGTGTAAACCTTTTTTACTGTCTCTTGTTGTTCACATCCTCCGGATACTTAATATAACCGAGAAGGATGCTGACGTTATTGGCATTTCGCCACGTTAGAGAATTTCACGCACTGGACACTCGGGGTTCATTATCAAGGGCACCGCTCAGCCCGGCATATGTTATAAAGACCGAATACCTTAGGGAGTGTTCGACGTCATGAAGTTTGGCCTTATATGCATCAGCTCCGAATCATGTCTTTGGTCAAATGTTGGGTTTGCCCAGCTCCCGTGTTTTGCTACCTTACGTTCCGCTCTATCGGCTAAGGTGGCACCAGGAGAACTACTACGATTGTGCCCTGGTTCATTCGGATGAGCACCTCGGTAGAGAAAGCCGAAAACTGACTGTCATGATAAAGCACGAGACTGGTCAACCACTCAATGACTTACTGGAATCTTCGGGATTCCTCCGCAGTAACGAAGGGCCGTTTCCCGGTCATGTACGTACGCGCCCCATATTTGGACGAGCGCGGAGGTACCAGGGGCTATATAGTAACCCAACCGTCAAACTCCTATTGCTAAGTGAAAGTGTTAAAGCAATATAGTCCGATTGCCTTGTTCGATGCGCTACCACCTCCTTAATGGACCAAGACGTTGGTTCAACTGTGAATACGCGGTTTTTACGAACACCCCCGCATTATATGCGTGGGGGCTGAAGCCGACGACTGCAAGCTTTCAGGTTATACACATACATACATAAACGTCCGCACAGGAGGCATCATAATACTTTCAGGCAAAAGTATTAACACGGCATTTATAATTCAATAAAACATTGTTTTTACAATGGGAATACATGTCACTAGAACATAATATTCTTCGAGCACTGAGCCTCCATGGAGCGAGCGCCTTCAAGGACTTCTATAAAGTAGTGCTCGGCAGATACTCGGCCCATGGCCGGACTCGGGGTTGCAATAGCGGTGGCTTCCATCTCTGTCCAGTATGTTTTAACACAGGCAAGTGCCATCCGCGCACCCTCTATGCACGTCGACCTCTTCATAGAGTCGATGTGTGGCACAGCACCAAGGAACTGTTGCACTAAACTAAAATAACTATTCGGCCTTGGCCCTTCCGGCCACAGATGATCCACAACAGACCTCATGGCAAGCCCGGACAACCTATGGAGCTCGGCCCACTCGGCCATTCGCTCATTCAACAGCAGCGGACGCGCTGGACCATCGAACTATGACCAGAACAACTTTTCCACTTCACGATCTCTCTGATCCTTGAAGTACTCGGCCGCAGCAGCAGCACTGGCTGCCAAATCCGCGTATGCGTCTGCAGAACTCCGTAGTTTATCAAGAGGGGCATACTTCGGATCTCCGAATCTTGTCCGCAACAAAAAGGGCTTCCCAGCTGCGATATCTCCAACTTGACGCAGCTCTTCCTTCGCTGCTCTAATTTTAGAGCGGGCTTCCTTGGCTGCTACCATGGCCTTCTCTGTGTCCATCGCCTTCGCTCGGTTTTCTTTCTCAAGGAGCTCGTAACGGTCGGCGGCATCTTTCAACTCAATGGCCATCTTGGCCATTTTTTCCTTGCTTTGGCAATGCACAGCCTGTTCGGCCCTCAGCTCTTCGACCGCCTTTAGAGCGGCCGCATCACTATTCCTGGCTTATTCCTTGGCTCGGGTAAGTTCCACCCGAAGGGTCTTCTTGGCGGCAGCCCCATCTGCAGTCACACATATTAAAGATACTAGCATCATGCTCCTCTTACTATGTGTTGATCACTGGAGAAATCACATACCCTGTGCCTTGTCGAGCCGCTTGTTGACAAGCACGATGTCGGCATCTGCCACATCAAGTTGCCACTTCAGCTTGGCAAACTCACAAGTCCGGCTAGCCGCCGGACCCTCCACCACCTGCACATGAAGGCAGACTCTTTATTACCTGGGATTATGATCCTTTGTTCGCCGCCGTTCTCGACGGCAACTAGAGTCTCAGGGGCTACTATCTGCATAGGGCACACCTACCGTGTGCGGTACTGTCAAAAACACACACTATTTCACGTACCTCAAAGCCTTTCAGTAGACTCATGAAAGCTTCATGCAACCCGCTTTCGGCGGATGAAATCCTCTGAATCACCGTACCCATTAGCGTCTGATGCGCCTCGAGATAGCCGATTGCTCCAGAAGATCCTTCAGTGCATCCGATCGCGCACCAGACGGTTCCGGACTCTTTCTGTCGCTCTCCTTAGAAGCCGAACACTGAGGACTTCGGGTGGCCAAGGGATTACCCTCTGGCCTTGGCGGATCAGGAGAAGCCCTTCGCGACGACACTTCAGCGTCGCCCGCCTCATGAGGCGAGATGGCATGGGGAGGTGTTTCGCTCTCCATCATCTCCGGAAGAAGATCCCCCGAAGACGAACTTTGTTGCGAAGGGCTACGATCCGAACTATAAGATATATGTTTTGGTTATTATCCTCAAAGGTAAAGCGGGATATTTTTACTACTATGCACCTTTTGTTTACTTACAGCTTGGTGGGAGTCTGATCCCCTTGCGGACACTGTGCGGCAAGGACACCCTTCGAGACAGGACCCTCTGGCGAAGATTTCTTCCCCCGTTTGGAAACTTTTGTTTCCGGGTCTTCAGAGGTGGTCCTCTTCCTTCCTTGGGGAGAGGGAATTTCAGATCCTTCTCCCCAGTTGTCCTCCGTTGGCGAGGCGCTAATTCCCCCGTTTAGATGAACAGTGAGTGAGGCCTTTTTTCAGCATCTTTATTCCCCCCTTCATCTTCCCCTAAGGGCACCTGATAAGGCGCCGGCTCGAGCATTCTGGCCAGTACCGGATCTGTTGTTCCTTCGGGAAGGGGAGCCGAACACCTGATCATCTTCGCCTTTGTCACCCAGTCCTGGTCAAAGAGCGATTTTTCAGAATGATGTTGTGATAAATAAATAGATAGCGTATTCGGCCATGGGATTATTTACTTGGGTGTCTGGGCCATTGCAGCTCAGAACCGCCTCCTCGGTGAGTTCCGGACACCTTATGTGTGGTCCGAAGAACAATTTGCACATCTCTTCTGGCGTCATGCCGAGGAAGTGCTGAATAGCCCTTGGTCCTTTCGGGTTGAACCCCCACATTCGGAGGGGTCGACGTTTGCAAGGCAGGACCCGACGAACTAGCATGACTTGCATTACTGTAACCAGGCCGACATCTCTCTCGAGGAGATCCCAGATGCGGCTTTGCAATATCGGCACGTCATTTACTGGCCCCCAGTCCAGCCCCTTATTGATCCATGACGTCAGTTGTGGTGGGGGGCCCGAGCGAAAGGCAGGGGCGGCCACCCACTTGGTACCCCGAGGAGCTGTGATATAAAACCACTCCCGTTGCCATAAACTGGACACCTCCGGGAAGGAACCTTTTGGCCATGGAGCTTTGGCACCTTTGATTATGACGGCGCCTCTGCACTCTGCGTGTCGCCCTCGGTCATCTTTGGCTCCATGTTGAAAGTTTTGAGCCACAGGACGAACTGTGGGGTAATGCAGAGGAAAGCTTCACACACAACGATGAACGACGAGATGTGGAGGATGGAATCCGGAGCCAGATCATGGAAATCCAGCCTGTAATAGAACATGAGCCCCTTACAAAGGGATCTAGAACAAGGCCTAGCCCTCAAAGGAAGTGAGAGATGAATACAATGCTCTCGCCGGGTTCAAGAGTGGGAAGGACCTGCCCTCGAGCAGGCAACCTTTGCGAGATTTCGCCGGTCAAATATCTGGCCTCTCTTAGCTTCCTGATGTCTTCCTCTATGACAGAGGATCCAGACATGGTTGAAGGTCCGAAGCGCCTGACCTGAGCCTTGGGTGTTGGAACTCGGGGCGGGGGGAAGGATTCGATTGAGCGCAAGAAGAAAAATGACAGGCGTTGGCCTCTTTATAAAGGGGATGAATATCAAGCGCCCTCCACTTGGCCGTTTGGGACTTGCCTAAAATCGAGGAGTCATACCAACGGGCATGATTGGGTTACCCACATCCGTATTGATGAGAATCCCGTAATAAGGGGGACACGATCTCTGCTTCGACAAGACGTGCCAATAAAATCTCCTTGCAAAACATGCAGTGGCAGGCTAGTTGAGAAAGACGGTTCGTCATGGCCAGACCACGGCAATACATCACGTTATGAGAAACGGTCGGCAGATTAGATTTGTGGAAATATTATTCTCTCTAAGGTGGTATGTGGAATTTGTTTTGCAGAGCCGGACACTATCCTTGTGTTCAAAATCTTCTATGGAGTATTCGGAGGAGGAACCCGCCTTGCAATGCCGAAGACAATATGCGCGCCAGACTCATCGTCATTGAAGCACGGTTCAGGGGCTTCTGAGGGAGTCCTGGATTAGGGGATCTCCGGATAGCCGGACTATATCCTTTGGCCGGACTGCTGGACTATGAAGATACAAGATTGAAGACTTCGTCTCGTGTCCGGATGGGACTCTCCTTGGCGTGGAAGGCAAGCTTGACAATATGGATATGTAGATATCCTCCCTTATAACCGACTCTGTGTAACCCTAGCCCCCTCCGGTGTCTATATAAACCGGAGGGTTTAGTCCGTAGAACAACAATCATACCATAGGCTAGCTTCTAGGGTTTAGCCTCTACGATCTCGTGGTAGATCAACTCTTGTAATACTCATATCATCAAGATCAATCAAGCAGGAAGTAGGGTATTACCTCCATCGAGAGGGCCCGAACCTGGGTAAACATGGTGTCCCCCGCCTCCTGTTACCATCCGCCTTAGACGCACAGTTCGGGACCCCCTACCCCAGATCTGCCGGTTTTTACATCGACGTTCCCCTCTATATTTTTGTTTTTAAACTCTATAAAAGAACTCAACAGAAATAAATGACTCTCTAAAACTTCCAGGTTTTCTCCCTGGCAGCGCTTTCTTTAAAGCCATTAAGCAAGGCATAAAGTGCTTGAGTAATGAATCCACCCGGATCCCAAGGTATATCAAAGGCAATTTTGATTAACAATGATTTAGCATTTAGTAGTGATCACAAAGCAACATATATCATGCAATGGCGAAGTCTAACTCTCTTCCTATGCATCGGCATGTCATACAAGAACAATTCATGCACATCAAGTAGAGGCCAATGCATAGCACAAACAGTTTCTTGCAATTTTTATGTGTTGGAAACATAGAGAGGTGGAGATATAGTTCCTCTCTCATAATAATTGCAAGTAGGAGCAGCAAGCACATGCATATTATATTCATCAAAATTATCATGTGCAACGGTAAAAGGCAACCCATCAATATAATCCTTAACAAGAGCAAACTTCTCCGATATAGTGTAGTTTAGAGAATTCAAAAAGATAATAGGACTATCATGTGTGGGTGCAATAGCAACGATTTCATTCCTAACATAAGGAACAATAGCAAGTTCATCTCCATAAGCATAATTTATATTGGCATCTTGGCCACAAGCATAGCAAGCATCATTAAAAAGGGATATTTCAAATGAATCAACGGGATCAGAGCAATTATCATAGCATTCATCCTTTGGTAATAACAAAGGGGCATTAAATAATGTATGAGTCGGAGGGTTACTCTCATTAGAAGGTAGGCACGAGTAGCTAATCCGTTCTTCCTCCACTTGTTCTTCGCTCTCCTCGTCATCTTTTTCATCCAATGAGCTCACAGTTTCATCAATTCCTTCTTCCATAGACTCCTGCAAAATATTAGTCTCTTCTTGGACAACGGAGACTTTCTCAATAAACTCATCAATATCGGAATTATATTTATAATTATCATAGCAATATTTAAGGATGGCAAAATTTTCAGGTCTATAAACTGAATCATCAAAAGCTTCATATTTTTCAAACAAAGATTCATTTTCATAAGCACCCTTAAAAGCAACAAATTCTTCTATTTGTTCCAGATCATAATAATCATATATACCTCTAGCATAAGAAGCGAAGGTTTCATTATCATTAAATTCACATGAAAAAGAAAGGTGTGGAGCGTTCATCCTAGAGAAACAAGTATAATCATATCTCAAGCATAGCTCCCAAGCATACCAATGCAACATATGAATTTGATCCCATAACAATTTCCATTTATGAGTCAAGCGATAATCCCTAAAGTATTCACGTTGATCCAACATTACTCCCATTATATAGTTGAATGGGGTTTTTGCGGGATTATCAAAGTAGTGCATAATATCTTTTACATAACGAGCATCGAGGGTTTTAGGAGGTTCCCCATCTCCAAGAGTAGCAAGTACCACTATTTTTTTGGTGTTTCGCCTTCCATATCCATAACTAAAGATAGAGAACAACTTAGAACAGGAAATAAAAACTACTTAGTGATAAAGCAAACAAGCACACACGAGAATATTCACCCCCACACTATTGCTCCCCGGCAATGGCGCCAGAAAAAGGTCTTGATAACCCACAAGTATAGGGGATCAATTGTAGCCTCTTACGATATGTAAGAGTTTCGATCCCAACGAGAAGCTAAAGGTAGAACAAATATTCCCTCAAGTTCTATCGACCACCGATACAACTCTACGCACACTTGATGGTTGCCTTACCGGAAACAAGTATGAAACTATTTTGCAAGGATAAAACTACGAGTACTTTGCAAGAATAAAACTACAAATAAATTGCAAGGTAATAAAAGTGGATAGCTTTTGTTAGTAAGATAGTCATTTGTCCCTAGGCAATCGATAACAAGTACCGGTAATCATTATTGTAATTTTATATGAGGGAGAGGCATGAGCTAACATACTTTCTCTACTTGGATCATATGCACTTATGATTGGAACTCTAGCAAGCATCTGCAACTACTAAAGATCATTAAGGTCGTGAAACCGAACCATAGCATTAAGTATCAAGTACTCTTTACTCCCATACGCCATAACCCACTTATCCGCGTTTGGGCTGCTGTCATCCCCCGCAACACTGATAATAAGTAAACCATGAACATATTGCAACACCCTACAGCGGGGTCCCCTCACGTTTGCGCAAGACGGAGGGCATCGTTCGACAATACCATAAATAAAATATACAATCATACCAAACAAGATCACGATTAACCCATAGGACAAAACGGATCTACTCAAACATCATAGGATAACCATAGATCATTGGGAAATAATATATGCAGTTGAACACCATGTTTAAGTAGAGATTACAATGGGGGGGAAGAGGTGTTACACCGCTGCATAGAGGGGGAGAAAGTTGGTGTTGACGGTAGCAAGATTGTTCTTGTAGATCGCCGTCCCGATGATAACCCACAAGTATAGGGGATCGCAACAGCTTTCGAGGGTAGAGTATTCAACCCAAATTTATTGATTTGACACAAGGGGAGCCAAAAAATATTCTCAAGTATTAGCTGCTGAGTTGTCAATTCAACCACACCTGGAAACTTAGTATCTGCAGCAAAGTGTTTAGTAGCAAAGTAATATGATAGTGGTGGTAATGGTAACAAAAGTAAAGACAGCAAAAGTAATGTTTTTGGTATTTTGTAGTGATTGTAACAGTAGCAACGAAAAAGTAAATAAGCGAAGACCAGTATATGGAAAGCTCGTAGGCACCGGATTAGTGATGGATAATTATGCCGGATGCGGTTCATCATGTAACAGTCATAACATAGGGTGACACAGAACTAGCTCCAATTCATCAATGTAATGTAGGCATGTATTCCGAATATAGTCATACGTGCTTATGGAAAAGAACTTGCATGACATCTTTTGTCCTACCCTCCCGTGGTAGCGGGTCCTAATGGAAACTAAGGGATATTAAGGCCTCCTTTTAATAGAGAACCGGAACAAAGCATTAGCACATAGTGAATACATGAACTCCTCAAACTATGGTCATCACCGGGAGTGGTCCCGATTATTGTCACTTCAGGGATGCCGGATCATAACACATAGTAGGTGACTATAGACTTGCAAGATAGGATCAAGAACTCACATATATTCATGAAAACATACTAGGTTCAGATCTGAAATCATGGCACTCGGGCCCTAGTGACAAGCATTAAGCATAGCAAAGTCATGGCAACATCAATCTCAGAACATAGTGGGTAATAGGGATCAAACCCTAACAAAACTAACTCAATTACATGATAAATCTCATCCAACCCATCACCGTCCAGCAAGCCTACGATGGAATTACTCACGCACGGAAGTGAGCATCATGAAATTGGTGATGGAGGATGGTTGATGATGACGACGGCGACGAATCCCCCTCTCCGGAGCCCCGATCGGACTCCAGATCAGCCCTTCCGAGAGGTTTTAGGGATTGGTGGTGGCTTCGTATCGTAAAACGCGATGATTTCTTCTCCCTGATTTTTTTGTCCCCGAAAGCCAATATATAGAGTTGGAGTTGGCGTCGGAAGGTGTCCAGGGGGGCCACGAGGTAGGGGGCGCCCTAGAGAAGCGCCCACCCACGTGGGACAGGGTGTGGGCTCCCTGGTCTTCATCTTTGGCGAGGATTTTTTATTATTTTTTATAAGACATCCTGTGGAGTTTCAGGTCATTCCGAGAACTTCTGTTTTCTGCACGTAAAACAACATCATGGCAATTCTGCTGAAAACAGCGTCAGTCCGGATTAGTTCCATTCAAATCATACAAGTTAGAGTCCAAAACAAGGGCAAAAGTGTTTGGAAAAGTAGATACGACGGAAATGTATCACCCGATCGTTGCCCCTGCGGCACTCCGGCGCCACCGGAAGCGAGGGAGAGAGAGCCCCCCTCCTTCTTCTTCTTCCTTGGCCTCCCCCATTGATGGGAGGAGAGTTCCCCCTCTGGTTCTTAGTCTCCATGGCGCCGGAGGGGTGGTAGCCCCTCCGAGATTGGATCTCCCTCTCTGTTCTCTTCTGTTTCGCGCTCTCCAGATCTGGCCGAAAACCGTTTCTTACATTCCCGGAGATCCAGAATTCGATCTTTGAGATTTCAACACGATTTTTTTCGGATATAAGCTTCCTTGCGCCCGAAGTACAGCTCCAACCAACGTACGAGGTGGGCACAACCCACCACCGCGCGCCAGGCTCCGGGGCCGCGTCCTGGTGGGTTGTGCCCACCACGGGCCTCCGTTTGCGGTGATTCCAACTACCAAAAATCACATATATTCCAAAATAATTCTCCGTGAAATTTTATTGCATTTGGACTTCATTTGATATGGATACTCTGCGATACAAAAAACATGCGTAAAAGAACTGCATCGGGCACTTTGGATCAATAGGTTAGTCCAATAAATAATATAAACAGTTGCCAAAAGTATGTGAAAGTTGTATAATATTAGCATGAAACAATCAAAAATTATAGATACGACGGAGACGTATCAAGGGGTAGCTAATTGTGATTCTGGTCGAGGTGAAGATACCCGAACAAACCCCTCAAAGGATTGTTTTCCATAGTAACAAGTGAGTAAATTTCAGCACACTATATAAATGTTTCCTTACCAAATTCCACTTACCAAAGGCACTTCACTCCCCGGCAACGGCGCCAGAAAATAGCCTTGATGACCCATAAGTATAGGGGATCAACTGTAGACTTTTCAATAAGCAAGGTAATGTCTGCAAGTGCTGAAATTGTAAGTAACAGAGTAGTTTGATAACAAGATATTTCGTAACAAGCAAGTAATGATAATAGTAACAAAAGTGCAGCGAGGTAGCCCAATACTTTTGAGGAAAAGGAAAGGCCAAAACGGTCTCTTATAATAAGCAAAGCATTCTTGAGGGTACACGGGAATTTCATCTAGTCACTTTCATCATGTTGATTCGATTTGTGTTCGCTACTTTGATAATTTGATATGTGGGTGGACCGGTGCTTTGGTGCTGTTCTTACTTGAACAAAACTCCTACTTATGATTAACCCCCTCGCAAGCATCCGCAACTACGAGAAAAGTATTAAGAATAAATTCTAACCATAGCATTAAACTTTTGGATCCAATCGGTCCCTTACGGAATAGCGCATAAACCAGGGTTTAAGCTTCTGTCACTCTAGCAACCCATCATCTAATAACTACTCCACAATGCATTCCCTTGGGCCCAAATATGATGAAGTGTCATGTAGTCGACGTTCACATCACACCATTGCTTAATCACAACATACATACTATCAAAATATCGAACACATATCAAGTTCACATGATTACTTGCAACATGATTTCTCCCGTGACCTCGAGAACAAAAGTAACTAGTCACAAGTGATAAACATGCTCAAGATCAAAGGGGTATTAAATAGCATATTAGATCTGAACATATAATCTTCCACCAAATAAACCATATAGTAATCAAGTACAAGATGTAATCAACACTACTAGTCACCCACAAGCACCAATCTATAGTTCCGGTACAAAGATTGAACACAAGAGATGAACTAGGGTTTGAGAGGAGATCGTGCTGTTGAAGATGTTGATGGAGACTGCCCTCCCCAAGATGGAAGAGTTGTTGGTCATGATGATGATGATGGTTTCTCCCTCCGGGAGGGAAGTTCCCCCGGCGGAATCGCTCCGCCGGAGGGAAAAAGTGCTCTTGCCCAAGTTCCGCCTCGAGACGGCGGCGCACCGTCCCGATAGTTGATACGTCTCCAACGTATCTATAATTTATTAAGTATTCATGCTGTTTTATTATCATTCTTGGATGTTTTACAATCATTTTATAGAAACTTTCTATCATTTTTTGAGACTAACCTATTGACCCAGTGCCTAGTGCCAGTTGCTGTTTTTGCTTGTTTTTACATCGTAGGAAATCAATATCAAACGGAGTCCAAACACCGTGAAATTTTTTCTGGATTTTTAATGGACCAGAAGACCACCAGTGGACCAGAGTAGCACCTAGGGGGTGCCCCTAGGGGGGACAACCCACCAGGGTGCGCCTGGGGGCCCGGGCACGCCCAGGTGGGTTGTGCCCACCTCGGTGGCCTCCGCACCCCTCTTTTGCCCTATAAAACCCCAAATATTCCAAAACCCTCGGGGTTAACCTAGATCAGAAGATCCGCCGCCGCAAGTCTCTGTAGCCACCAGAAACGAATCTAGACCCCGTTCCGGCACTCTGCCAGAGGGGGAAATCATCACCGGTGGCCATCTTCATCATCCCGGCGGCCACCACGATGAGGAGGAATAGTCCACCCTCGGGGCTGAGGGTTTGTACCAGTAACTATGTGTTTAATCTCTCTTTATCTCTCTCTCTCTCTGTCTCTCTCTCTCTCGTGTTCTTGAGATGTCACAATCTTGATGTATCGCGGCTTTGTTAATATAGTCGGATCATATGGTGTTTTCCCCTCTCTATCTTGTTGTGGTGAATTGAGTTCTTCGCTTTGAGATTTCGTTGTTATGGGATTGAATACTTTTATGAATTTGAGAACACGTGATATATGTCTTACAATTGAATACTCATGGTGACAATGGGGTATCGTATTGATTCACTTGATATATGTTTTGGCACTCAACTCGCGGATTCCCGAAGTGACATTGGGGTAATCTATGCATAGGGGTTGATGCACGTTCTTGTCAGGACCCCGATCCTAAGTCACACCGATCTAGCATGTAACACATCATATCACTTTGCGGCCTCACGCACGGTATTTCCACGGGTGTCGCCTTACCATGGCCCGGGACCGTTTGCGCCTTTTGGCTCACGATATGATAGTGCCGCTAGCATCCATATGACAAAGAACCCGGCCGACATGGCTAGTCGTGAACCCAAAGCGGCGCTAACCCATGGGGATAGGCATACATGAATCACATCGAGCATGTCGGTCATCAACGTATAAATTGAACTGTCGCCTTTGGGCTATGAGGACTCCGGTATCCCGGGCTGTAGCAGCTAAGCGGGACTCCGGTATACTGGGCTGTAGCAGGCTAGGCAGGACTCCGAATAACACCGCGTGACATTTCCCCGAAGGGACAGACATAGGAACGAAGTGAAACACATGCCGGCCAATCAAGTGTCCAAGCAGTAGTGCTGGGCTAGCAGGACTCCGGTGAACCGGGCTGTAGCGGACTACTATCGCTCGTAAGCTGCAGACTACATTTCCCCATATGAGAGGCTGCCAAGGATAACAACTAGTTTGTCGGATCCCACACATACCAAGCATTTCAAACATACACACAATATGCTCAATATGTGTAGATACAACATGGCATCACAACATAACTCTACGACTCAAATATTTATTCATTAGGCTCCGAGGAGCGAGATATTACAAACATGGGTCTCATGACCCAACACTCAGAGCATACAAGTCAAAGCACAAGCGGAAAACTAAACATGTCTGAGTACAGACAACTATAAATGAAGAAGGCTGAGAAGCCTGACTATCTACCAGATCCTGCCGAGGCACAAGATCGTAGCTGAGGTAACAAGCTAAACGTTGAAGTCCATGCGGAACTACTAGCGAGACTGACGTCTCTCTGCAAAACATAAAATAAGCAAACGTGAGTACAAACGTACTCAGCAAGACTTACATCAGAACTAGCTACATATGCATCATTATCAAAAAGGGGTGGTGGAGTTTGACTGCAGCAAGCCAGCTTTGACTCAGTGGCTATCCTGAACTACGACTGCAAGTAACTCTTTTGAGGTGGCGCACACGAGTCCACATATTCACCATAGCAATACACCACTATGGACCCGCTCCCGTCTCCCTACGAGAACGCCATCCATCGCACTCACGCTTATCTTGCGCATTTTAGAGTATCCACTTTCACTTGTCTATGAACTGATATAGGCAACCCAGAAGTCCTTCTCCGTGGACACGGCTATTCGAATAGATCATATTAACCCTGCAGGGTCGTACTTCTTCACACACGCTCTCACCACTTACCGCCGTTTACCACGACATGTACTCGGCAACCTTCAAGCGGAAGCCCAACGTGGGTGTCAGCCACAGCCTACCTAAACACACAAGTCCCAAGTCCAGGTTTATCGCCTATTCGGGTTCCATCCGCAGGAGTCCGCCGAGGTTTCCCATACAGCCCCGAACGATGTGTACAGGTTCCCGAGACACCAAACGGGCGAATCGGTACACCGGGCCACGGTGCCTACCGCAACACAACCCACCCCTATGGTCGGCGTTGCGTGCGGCCCCCAAAGATACTACAAACACCGAAACTACTTGCAACTCCCGGACCGGGAACAAGGGTGGTTAAGAAGCCGAGAGGGTCAATTAAGGATCCCAATGCGTGGTAGTAACTGTTTCATGGATCACAAACACAGAACTGTCCTGAGGGCGGCTGCAATGAGACAACCCACCATGAACTCCTACATGGCCTCTCACCGCTACCTTTACCAAATCGTGTTCACACACTTAGCTCACACACGATAGGACATGTTCACACAACCATTCCAATTCATTCCCGATGAATCGGACCTGGCTCAACTCTAAGCGATGGCAGGCATGACAACAAGCATGAATGAGTAGGCACAACATGGCTCAAACAACTCCTACTCATGCTAGTGGGTTTCATCTAATTCTTGTGGAATGACAGGTCATGCGAGAGGATAAAGGGGTTCAGCTACATGACAAGTAACACATGAGTCGTTGTTGTCCTAATGCAGTAAAATAGAGCAGGAGCGAGAGAGTGGGATTATATCGGAATGGACAAGGGGTTTTGCTTGCACGGCACTTCAAGATGATATAGTTCTTCATCGGTGTCATCGAACAATCGTCGGAACGTCGTCTATCGAGAGGGGGCAATTACCGGCAACTGAGAAAGAACACAATCAATGCAATGCACATTCACATGAATGACATGTCATGTTAAGGTACTGAATTCACCTAATGCAATGTCTAGCCAGGTTAATTGAAGTGGAATTCAAACAAGAACAAATTCCAACTCCAAATGTTATTTCATAAATTGCCCTAATCATGATTCATCCTATTCAGTGAGGTTAACTTGTTTAATCATGCATGAAAGTGCCATAAACAGATTCTTCGTATTTTTCTGATCATTTTCATATATAAATTATTTAATTTGGAGTTACAGATTAAAAGTTATGAATATTTGAAGTTTGGGGTATTTTCAAATTTCCTGAATTATTATAAATCCGTAAAATGATTTATGGCGTCGGACCACGTCACTATGACGTCAGCAAGTCAACCTGGCGCCCCAGAGTCAAACTCGACCCATGGGACCCACCGGTCGTTGTCTCTGGCTGGTTTGGGTGGATGACAAGTGGGACCAGTCAACGTTGACTTGACTAAGTCAAAATCTGACACGTGGGGTCCACAGGTTAGTACAAATCTAAACAGAAAAATTAAACTAACCTAATTAGGCTCGGGGCCCACATGTAAGTGGTTCATGTGGCTAATTAGCAGGTGATTAACTGCTAATGACGCGCCACGTCATCATCATCGGAGCATGGCCGGCGACGACCACAGCCGACGGCGGAGGCACACCGGAATCGTGGCTTCGGCGTCCATTCGACGCACGGATGGGTGCTGAGGGTGTCTGGCGCTTGCGCGCATCTGATGGAACATGCGGGAGGCCGTGGGGTGGCCTGAGGCGACGGCAACCACGACGGCGGCGGCGGCCGGAATTCGGGCAAGGGCGGAGCTATGGCCTAGAGGTCAAACGCGACCGGGGAAGAAGGGGAACGACTTCGGAGCTCACCGCGAAGTTCGTAGGGAGGCTAAGAGGGCACGGGGGCGCGCCGGAGTGGCCGAATCGACGGCGATGATCCTCGGTGGCCGAGGAGGGGAAAAGCGTCGGGGCGGCGCTCCGGGGCTTCCGGCGGTCGCGTGAGCCGACGGAGAGGACGAGGGAGGCACTGCGGAGCTCGGGAGCGCTTCGGAGGGGAGGGGTGGCGGTGGCCGCGAGGGCAGCGAGGGGCAGCGACGGTGGCGCCGGGAGAGAGGAACAGAGGAGGGAAGGAGGTCCAGGAGAGAGGGGAGGACGAGGGGGTCGGGAGGCGTGGCGTCGCCCAGACGTGAGGGGGAGGCAGGAGGCGGCAAGGTGAGCCGGCGCAGCTGGCTGCAGGCGCTTCCACGCACTGCTTCTCCTTCTGGCGAAGGTTGAAGAAGCGAGCATCGCTGGCTGGTGGGCCAGCCAATAGCCGCCAGTGGCAGCCGAGGTGGGCTGCAGTGCATGTAAGCTGGGCCAAGTTAGTTTCCTTCTCTTTTATTTGTTTCACTTTTCCTATTTTTCTGTAATCTTTAGGGCTTTTCTAAAAATACCTAGACCCTTTCAAAATTCACTAAACTGCACATGTCCACTTGTATAGAATATATCCAACATGGAACATTTCAGTTTAGGAATATTTGGACATTTAAAATATTTTATAGAATTTAAATGTCCAAATTCAAATACTTATGATTTAATTCAAAGATCCAAATGTCATGGAAAAATGTGCAACATCTCTGATTCTTGTTTCGGCATTTTTCCAAAAATGGTGAACATTTTTGAAGGCCATTTGGGTTCACTGAAAAATATTTTTTTTGGTTGAGCCTATTTGAATTCCTTTAATGCTAGGGTTTAGGCAATCCCCATTTCAAATTTCATGAAAATTAAACATGATGCATGGATGCTAAAGCAAAAACAAACAAGGGCTGATCTGGGGCTGTGACAACTCACCCCCACTAAACAAGAATCTCGCCCCGAGATTCAAGACGTGAGGTTAGAGGAAAAGGGGAATCACAAAACTATCACAATCTTCATGATCCATTTGCCCTTCTCGAAGATGTTGATTCATTCCATCATCTTGGTCTTGACGTCCTCGCTTTCGAGATCTTCACTCGACATGACAATGTAAAGATGGGGTAAACCCTACAGTATTTAATCTTCTTGAAGATCGAGCAACTCACGATCAACTCACGGAATGAGAGGGTGAACATCTCGAGTTGAGACACAAAACACATCGAGAGGGATGGAAGAACAAACGACGGGGTTTGATTGGTGGGCAACAATTCCACGCTTAGAAGGATGGTGGATGGTGTCAAGGTGGCAAGGAAATATTTGCCATGATTCAATAACGGGGCACCCCAGGGGAGGTGACGCGAGGAAGTATTCCCTTAAGTGGCAAAAAGAATTACTTTTGAAACAAAGATCATTGAAACTCTTCATACCAGCCTAAGGCAATTCACAACGATCGTTTGGTGGAGTGCAAAGGAATGGTACACCCGGACTAGAATGGATGATGTGGACTACCTTGTTGAAGACAATGCAATGGATGATTTTTGCTTATCATCGGAGGTGGAGGGGACCCATGGTAAGTCCACTTTTGAGGATGATCCTGGACAAGAATTACTAAGAAGGCAGCCTATAGTGAAATGGCACAAGGACGGTGCAAGCTGGGAACGAAATGCAACTGTTGGAATGTTCCAAGCATCATATCTGCCTGAGATTCAAATCCGATTGGTGCGGGATATTCCGCACTAATCGGGTCCGGAAAGAAAAA
This sequence comes from Aegilops bicornis, assembly GCA_021605145.1. NCBI lineage: Eukaryota > Viridiplantae > Streptophyta > Magnoliopsida > Poales > Poaceae > Aegilops > Aegilops bicornis. The sequence continues at coordinate 560,737,057 of CM038673.1, read as the reverse complement.
TGAAAGTTTGCAACACAATCGATTTAGATGGCGCTATGAGATTCTCGGGATATGAACTACGATAGCGAGCTCCAAAACATGAGCTGGTTCCGCTACTAACATGTGAACATGCTGTCCAAGACAAGAATGACCACATAGTAGTCTTATCATCAGACACTACCGAGTTCAGGTGGGGAACCATCAACGAGGATATGGAAGTCTTGTGCATGACCTAGGATTTGCACAACAACTCCTTTTCCTTGAACAAATCAATCGGTGGCTTGGTGTGCTATGGAATTCATATGGAATGAAGATGATCGATCTATCGAACCACGTAATACTTCGCATGCGTGCATGACTGACTTGGGATGATTCCAAAGGAAAACAACACAAACCTTTCTCGAATTCATGGCGGCAACTTACACCTAAAGCACAGGAATTGAGGAAGTCACCCTTTCCATCCAAGCATAAGCTTCATGAACGGAACACAAAGAAATGCTTACACAAGTTTCCAATACTAGGTTGATGTTCAACATGACTCATGGGGAGACAAAATGCTTGATGGGCTCAACAACAACTCATCGGAATTTCCATATCACCGACTTCCACCATCATGTGAACACGGTGATAGCATTGGTCGGACCAAAAGATGTAACGGGTATGCTCGAGGGATCAACCACGAGTAAGACAACATTACGAATATCGTTGGTTCTGATTTGACTTGATAATAGCCCATACTCAAGTCAAAAGATTGATAAGACAATAGGTCCAGCAACTGATCACAGGGACCAATCGATGAAGATATCATCTTTCTTCAACACACACACACGCACAGAAGACATCCCCTAGAGATGAACTAAGTTAAGCAAAGCTTTATCTTCCAACTCTCCAAGTTGTTGTTTAGTTCAACCAACTAGTTCAGGGATATCCAACACAGAGTCTTGGAGAATGGGTAGTTTACAGGAAAACAACTTGATCACGAGCTCAACATAACAGTCAGGAGACAACCCGGTAACACTTCCAAGAAGATATTTGGAAAGTCACGAACCACCGGTATGTTACTAAGCTCGAGATCAATCTTGCTTTTGAGGCCAAGACGATAGGACCAAATGAGTGAGGACTTGACAAGATCCTAACTCATAGACCGAAAAGTGCACCAGAACTAAGGACTAGGTAGCACGATTAATCTTAGGATGATGATTTAATAACCAACACGCTAAGAATGAGGATATTGTCCATTAGCTGCCAAGCAACGAGTTGCTCGGACTATTGATTTCACACATCACAATTCACTTGTCGGCATTCCGGTTTCAACAACTCGGAACCGAGGAATGGATAATGATGGCGAGAAGTATCACTGCATCGAGAATTCATAAGAGAAGGTGCAATTCTCATGACATTCTTGACATAAAGATGGTAACACTCCAGGTGGAACAACATCAAAAGCTGAATTGGCATTTTGATCTGCGGAATACAACTGCTTTGACCCAATCCTAGATATGGATGAGGTACTGGAGTTTGTTTCTCCAAGTCATTCCGAAATAGAATGGCTTGACGGATCACAAGGATAATAGGCATCGATAAACAAATGCACACATACTCTTGGTTATCAACTGATAGAGGATGGTCGGGATACAACTAAAGAGAGCAACTCAAAGGAACATATAATTTTTCTGAGTTGTGGATGCATAGGTTAGTATGTCGAATCAAGTTCAACAGGTTTCTTCCGGATAACCCATGCAGGAAAGTAGAACTGGCAGATTCACAATTATGAATGGAGAACTACTCAAGAGTGCCCTGATTGTGATCTTTTAATTCAAAGAACTTCTGCCATAACTAGTTCATGGTATTTGGAAGAAGGAAATGCCACGAACCTCGAGGACTATCGCAAAGTTACTAATATCCTAAAGGAACTAGCAAATACTAACAACATGAAGTAGGGTGAATCTCGGGTTCAAGAACCCAGGATTAGAATGCCTACTAACTAATAACATCACGGGATGCTTTCGAAAATTAATGGCCAGAATCATCACACTGGGAATACAAAAACATCGCTAAATTGCTAGGTGACTTACTAAACACCTAGGGTCATAATAATAACTCCAACATATATGTCGAGCAATGGAGTACCTCGACTGACTGGTTGGTGTGCTTAATCTGGCCCAAAAGGACATCAGAAACGGGAAGAAGGAATTTGCAAATGCATCAGACTATTTAGAGACATGGGATGACTCGGACAGCATAACGGCTGTAAATGCTCAAAATGATTTGAGACATCCTGCAAAGATGGTGGCATAACCACTCAACATCACAATATCAAGGTTCCGAGATCAACAATTATCATATAGAAATAGTAGGAACTGAACTGGGGCTTAAAACCAACAATCTTAAAAGTCTATGGATTAGCAACACGTCATCCTCGATAGATAGATGAGAAGGCCTAGTTCTTAACCCCGTAGAAGAGAAGAGGATGACTCGGATCGAAGGCCATGAGATATAAGGAGTAAAAAGAGCCTTACGTTCCTTCCACAATCAATTCCCTTACATAACTAAAGCATTTCTAGACACAACTTCGATCGGTTTGGCTTGGTAATCCTCTGCAACAGGCTCTGATACCAACGCTGTCAGGACCCCGATCCTAAGTCACACCGATCTAGCATGTAACACATCATATCACTTTACGGCCTCACGCACGGTATTTCCACGGGTGTCGCCTTACCATGGCCCGGGACCGTTTGTGTCTTTTGGCTCACGTATATGATAGTGCCGCTAGCATCCATATGACAAAGAACCCGGGCCGACATGGCTAGTCGTGAACCCAAAGCGGCACTAACCCATGGGGACAGGCATACATGAATCACATCGAGCATGTCGGTCATCAACGTATAAATTTGGGCTGTAGCACTGGGCTAACAGGACTCCGGTATCCCGGCTATAGCGAGCTAGGCAGGACTCGAATAACACCAGCGTGACATTTCCCGAAGGGACGGACATAGGAACGAAGTGAAACACATGCCGCCAGTCAAGTGTCCAAGAAGTAGTCTTTGGGCTAGCAGGACTCCGGTGAACTGGCTGTAGCGAACTACTATCGCTCGTAAGCACGAGACTACATTTCCCCATATGAGAGCCTGCCAAGGATACACAACAAGTAATTCGGATCCCACCCATACCAAGCAATTCAAACATCCACACAGAAGGCTCAAGAGGCGTAGAGACAACATGGCATCACAACCTAACTCGACGACTTAAAGATTATTCCTAACGCACCGAAGAGCGAGATCTAACAAACATGCGTCTCATGACCCAACACTCGAGCATACAAGTCAAAGCACAAGCGGAAAACTAAACATGTCCGAAAGTACGCATAACTATAAATGAAGAAGCACGAGAAGCCCGACTATCTACCAGATCCTGCCGAGGCACAAGATCGTAGCTGAGGTAACAAGCTAAACGTCAAGTCCAAGCGGAACTACTAGCGAGACCGACGTCTCTCGCAAAACATAAAATAAGCAAACGTGAGTACAAACGTACTCAAAGAAGACTTACATCGTAACTAGCTACATATGCATCATTATCAAAAAGGGGTGGTGGAGTTTGACCGCAGCAAGCCAGCTTTGACTCGATGGCTATCCTGAACTACGATCGCAAGTAACTCTTTTGAGGTGGCGCACACGAGTCCACATATTCACCATAGCAATACACCACTATGGACCCGCTCCCGTCTCCCTACGAGAACGCCATCCATAGCACTCACGCTTATCTTGCGCATTTTAGAGTATCCACTTTCACTTGTCTATGAACTGATATAGGCAACCCAGAAGTCCTTCTCCGTGGACACGGCTATTCGAATAGATCATATTAACCCCTGCAGGGGTGTACTTCTTCACACACGCTCTCACCACTTACCGCCGTTTACACGACATGTACTCGGCAACCTTCAAGCGGAAGCCCAACGTGGGTGTCGGCCACAGCCTACCTAAACACACAAGTCCCAAGTCCAGGTTTATCACCTATTCGGGTTCCATCCGCAGGGAGTCCGGCCGAGGTTTCCCATACAGCCCCGAACGATGTGTACAGGGTTCCCGAGACACCAAGCAGGCGAATTGGTACATCAACATTTGCCTACCGCAACACAACCCACCCCTATGGTCAGCGTTGCGTGCCCCCAAAGATACTACAAACACCAGAAACTACTTGCAACTCCCGGACTGAGGACAAGGGTGGTTAAGAAGCCGAGAGGGTCAATTAAGGATCCCAATGCGTGGTAGTAACTGTTTCATGGATCACAAACACAGAACTCAGTAACTGAGGACGGCTGCAATGAGACAACCCACCATGTACTCCTACATGGCCTCTCACCGCTACCTTTACCAAATCGTGTTCACACACTTAGCTCACACACAGTAGGACATGTTCACACAACCATTCCAATTCATTCCCGTTGAATCGCACTGACTCAACTCTAAGCAAGAGTGAGCATGACAACTAGCATGAATGAGTAGGCACAACTTGGCTCACACAACTCCTACTCATGCTAGTGGGTTTCATCTATTTTCTGTGGAATGACAGGTCATGCAGAGGATAAAGGGGTTCAGCTACCGCAGCTAGTAACACATGAGTCGTTGTTGTCATTATGCAGTAAAATAGAGCAGGAGCGAGAGAGTGGGATTATATCGGAATGAACAAGGGGTTTTGCTTGCACAGCACTTGAAGATGATATAGTTCTTCATCGGTGTCATCGAACAATCGTCTAACATCGCTTATCGAGAGGGGCAATTACCGGCAACTGAGAAAGAACACAATCAATGCAATGCACATTCACATGAATGACATGTCATGTTAAGGTACTGAATTCACCTAATGCAATGTCTAGCCAGGTTAATTGAAGTGGAATTCAAACAAGAACAAATTCCAACTCCAAATGTTATTTCATAAATTACCCTAATCATGATTCATCCTATTCAGTGAGGTTAACTTGTTTAATCATGCATGAAAGAGCCATAAACAGATTCTTCATATTTTTCTGATCATTTTTCATATATAAATTATTTAATTTGGAGTTACAGATTAAAAGTTATGAATATTTGAAGTTTGGGGTATTTTCTGAAATTTCCTGAATTATTATAAATCCAGAAAATGATTTATGGCGTCAGCACCACGTCACTATGACGTCAGCAAGTCAACTGGGCGCCCCAGGTCAAACCTGACCCATGGGACCCACTGGTCAGTGTCTCTGGCTGGTTTGGGTGGATGACAAGTGGGACCAATCAACGTTGACTTGACTAAGTTAAAATCTGACACGTGGGGTCCATAGGTTAGTACTAATCTAAACAGAAAAATAAACTAACCTAATTAGGCTCAGGGCCCACATGTAAGTGGTTCATGTGGCTAATTAGCAGGTGATTAACTGCTAATGACGCGCCACGTCATCATCACCGGAGCATGGCCGGCGACGACCACAGCCGACGGCGGAGGCACACCGGAATCGTGGCTTCGGCGTCCATTCGACGCACGGATGGGTGCTGAGGGTGTCTGGCGCTCGCGCGCATCTGATGGAACATGCGGGAGGCCGTGGGGTGGCCTGAGGCGACGGCAACCACGACGGCGGCGGCGGCCGGAATTCGGGCAAGGGCGGAGCTATGGCCTAGAGGTCAAACGCGACCAGGGAAGAAGGGGGAAACGACTCGGGGCTCACCGCGAGTTCGTAGGGAGGGTTAGTGGGCTCGGGGGTGCGCCGGAGTGGCCGAATCGACGGCGATGATCCTCGGTGGCCGAGGAGGGGAAAAGCGTCGGGGCGGCGCTCCGGGGCTTCCGGCGGTCGCGTGAGCCAATGGAGAGGACGAGGGAGGCACTGCGGAGCTCGGGAGCGCGTCGGAGAGGGGAGGGGGTGGCGGTGGCCGCGAGGGCAGCGAGGGGCAGCGACGGTGGCGCTCGGGAGAGAGGAACAGAGGAGGGAAAGGAGGTCCAGGCAGAGGGGAGAGGGACGAGGGGGTCGGGAGGCGTGGCGTCGCCCAGACGTGAGGGAGGCAGGAGGCGGCAAGCAGAGCCGGGCGCAGCTCTTGCAGGCTGCCACGCACTGCTTCTCCTTTTGAAGGTTGAAGAAGCGAGCACCGCTGGCTGGCTGGGCCAGCTAACTGGGCCGCCAGTGGCATCGAGGTGGGCTACAGTGCATGTAAGCTGGGCCAGGTTAGTTTCCTTCTCTTTTATTTGTTTCACTTTTCCTATTTTTCTGTAATCTTTAGGGCTTTTCTAAAAATACCTAGACCCTTTCAAAATTCACTAAACTGCACATGTCCACTTTGTATAGAATATATCCAACATGGAACATTTCAGTTTAGGAATATTTGGACATTTAAAATATTTTATAGAATTTAAATGTCCAAATTCAAATACTTATGATTTAATTCAAAGATCCAAATGTCATGGAAAAATGTGCAACATCTCTGTTATCAAGTTTCAAGATTTTTCCAAAAATGGTGAACATTTTTGAAGGCCATTTGGGTTCACTGAAAAATATTTTTTTTGGTTGAGCCTATTTGAATTCCTTTAATGCTAGGGTTTAGGCAATCCCCATTTCAAATTTCATGAAAATTAAACATGATGTATGGATGCTAAAGCAAAAACAAACAAGGGCTGATCTGGGGCTGTGACAGTTCTTGTCTTTGTTTCTCCGGTAGAAATCCTGGGGCACTCTTGAAGTTCTTTGTGTTGGATTGAGTATTATGAATATGAATTTCTTTTGGTGTTATTTTAGTATGAACTCTAGGATAGATCGAACGGAAAGAATAGCTTTGTGTTAATTTTAGTATGAACTCTTGAATAGATCAAACGGAAAGAATAGCTTTGAGGTGGTTTCGTACCCTACAAACCATTTATTCTTATGTTCTCCGCTAGATAGGAACTTTGGAGTCATTCTTCATCGCACTTTGAGGGGTGGTTATATGATCCAATTATATTAACATTGTTGAGAGATTGCACTAGCGAAAGTACGGACCCTATCTAGGCCTCATTTTCAAGCATTGCAATACCGTTTTTGTGCCCGTTTACTATTTGCTACCTTTCTGTTTTTATTTGTTCAGAGTATAAAAATATATTTCTACCACCAATATTACACTTTTATCACCATCTCTTCGCCGAGCTAGTGCACCAATACAATTTGCCGTTGTATTGAGTGTGTTGGGGACACAAGAGATTTCTTGTATTTGGTTGCAGGATCGTTTGAGAGAGACTATATTCATCCTACACCTCCCATGGATTGATAAACCTTGGGTCATCCACTTGAGGGAAAATTGCTACTGTCCTACAAAACTCTACGCTTGGAGGCCCAACACGAGTCTACAAGAATAAAGTTGCGTAGTAGACATCAAGCTCTTTTCTGGCGCCGTTGCCGGGGAGGGTAGGTAAGCGGCACTCACATCCCATCGACGAAGCTCTTTTCTGGCGCCGTTGTCGGGGAGGTAAGTGCATGAAGGTATATCTTTATATCTTGCAATTGAATCTTTAGATTCTTGTTTTACCACTAGTTTGGTTTATAAAATAAAACTAAAAATGGAATTGAGGTTTCATCATATTATTCATCTTTATAATGTATTTCGTCAACATGATGAAAGGAAAATTGTGCTCAATTGATAGAAGAAGAGTTCTATAAAATGTTTTACAAAGAATCTTTAAATAATGAGCATGATTGCAATGTTGTTGGTATGAACTCTTTGAATATCCATGATGCTAATGATATGCAAAGTCACAAGCTTGGGGATGCTATGTTTGATGAAGATGATATTTTTAGGCCCCCAAGATTTGATGTGCAAATTTGTTATAATGATTGCATGCCTCCTATTTATGATTATTATAATGATGAAAGTGGATTTGCAGAGGTCATGACTTTATTTAGTGATGAATCCACTATTTTGGAACAGGTCGCAATTGACTATGACAACAAAGTTGCTATTTATGATGATATGGTGATGACATGTATGCTATAAATAGTAATGATAATCATGAAACTTGTCATCATGATTTTAATTTTCAATCACATGATAGTTATTTTGTTGAGTTTGCTCCCACCACTATGAATGAGAATAAATTTGCTTATGTGGAGAGTAATAAAATCTCTATGCTTGTTGACCATGAAAAGAATGCTTTATGTGATGGTTATATTGTTGAATTTATTCATGATGCTACTGAAAATTATTATGAGGGAGGAACTTATGCGTGTACGAATTGCAATAATGTCAAGTTTCCTCTCTATGTGTTGAAAGTTTTGAAGTTATGCTTCTTTTGCCTTCCTATGCTAGTTGCTTCTTGTTCCCATGAATTATTTGTTCACAAAATCCCTATGCATAGGAAGTGGGTTAGGCTTAAATGTGCTTGCCATGTGATTCATGATGCTCTTGTTATGTTTCAATTCTTATCTTTTATGCGAGCATCATTGAAATCATCATGCCTAGCTAAAAGGCATTAAAGAAAAGCGCTTGTTGGGAGACAACCCAACACTTTTACCTACTGTTTTTGTGTGTTCACATGATTATGCTACCGTATTGATCATTTTTTATTGCTTTGGTTTCAATAAAGTGCCAACTAAAGCCTTTGGGATCATGTTGGGTGATAGTTGATTTGATCTTGCTGAAAAACAGAAACTTTTGTGCTCACAAAAATAATTCTCATTGTTAATAGAAGAGTACTTTTGAGTTGATTATTTTTGCAGAAGATTAATATAAAAATTTCTCACGTTGTCCTAATTGTTTCATAATTTTTGGAGTAGAAAAAGTATGGTTGGAGTACAGATTACTACAGACTGTTCTGCTTTTGATAGATTCTGTTTTCAATGCATAGTTCGCTTGTTTTCTAGTTTCCATGGCTTATATTGTTAAATATAAATTGTTGAAATGATATGCTACAGTAGGCATTATGTGAGAACAATTATGAATATTGTTTTGACAGTACCAAAAGTGAAATGGTTTGCTCTTTATCATATTAACCTATCTCACAAAGTTCCGTTAAGTTTTGTGTGATTGAAGTTTTCAAGTTTTGGGTGAGATGTTGATATGAGGAGAATAAGGAGTGACAAGAACCTAAGCTTGGGGATGACCAAGGCACTCCAAGGTAATATTCAAGGAAGATCCAAGCAACCAAGCTTGGGGATGCCCCGGAAGGCATCCCCTCTTTCATCTCCAACATTATCGGTAACCTCACTTGGAGCTATGTTTTCATTCGTCACATGATATGTGTTTTGCTTGGAGCGTCAATTTATTTTGTTAGGATTTGCTTGCTGTTATTTAGAATAATGTTTTGCATCTTTAACTTCAATAAAAGTGGCAATGATAGCCTTTGTCGTGCTTATTTTGCAAGTATACATGTTGCTGTTTGGAAACAGAAAGTTTACCGTTGTTCCAAAAATTCCCTAGAAAAGTCGGAATGTGATAAAATGTTGAATTTTTTTGCAAAATAAGCTCTGATAAATTTTCTACAAGGTGGTAAATTTTCATAATCTTTGGAGTTTAAGAAGTATTGATACTCTTGCATTCTTTACAGACTATACTATTTTGGCAGACTGCTGTTATGTTTGCATTGTTTGCATATGTTTCCTTGTTTAATCATTCTATTTGAGGATAGAGTGTTAAATATGCAGAGGAATTTAGTATGCAATGTTGAATAATAATTTTACACTACTAGGGAAAAGCCTAGCAGCAGCGCGGGTTTTAGGCCTATCAAGATGCGCAGACGACGATGCGCCATCGATAAGCGCCATAACTAACGGTAGCAAGAGCGCTGTCGTGCCACGCTACTGCTATACATGGATATCAGTAGCGCGCTTTGGTGAAGAGCGCTGCTGATAATATCTGCAGCGCTTTTTACAGGGAAGCGCTACTGGTAAGGCGGCGCTACTGCTAACTTTGTTCCCCTCGCTACTACTACTTTTATTAGTTTTTTCTGCATATTTGTTTTGTATTTGAATAGGCTTTATACAATAATCTTTAGCATATCATACACATACAAATGTAATCATAGCATATACATACAACTAGTCTCATCAAATCATGTCATCACTATAATCATCATCCAACACAAAGTGGTCTCTCGTCATCATCTCGAAAATAGCGATACAAGTCTCGATTACTTGCAACTACATCGTCATCCATCTAAAAAATGATATACACGAGAAGAGCTATCACTTTGAGTGAGAGCGGAACTATGCAGTACATGAGTTCGTATCCCTCTCTCGCATTAGCGTGAACCTAAACTAACTACTGCCTGTCGCTCGGAAACCGGAAACTGGTACACATGGGCCTGACACTCTGGTCACTCGTTGTATATATACTCCTGGCGTAGCACTTCTTCCCCATCGATGATATATGCACCTGCATCGTCACATGAGTCGATGATATGCAACATATATAGTTGAGCAACAGAAAGAGATAGACTTGGCAAAAATAGAAGCAACATATCATAATCATAAATAACAAAGTTGATCGTACCCAAAATGCCCTAACTAGAGTGATCGTCGCTAGTCGAGGAGGACGGTTTAATTACATCACAAATAAAGTTTCGTCGTGTATAACTCAAAGTTTCGTTATACAAAAAGTATGGACTAAACGGACACATTGTCCTATATTGACAATCACTCCAACATGTCGTGCCATCCATCCAAGTCAGGGAGATAGTCCCCAAGCCTAGTGAAAGGCTTCAGGTCGAGACGCTGAGAGGCTAGCCGTGTTCGGACATCTTCCCGCGACATTTGTCCTTCTTCGTAGAACATCCCTATTTTTCCGACGACCTCCTTCATGATGATTTGGGCAAGTTCGCTGGATGTGATAGAACTCAGCTCGAAGTCGATGATCCTCGATATCTCCTACGTGCTTTGCCCATTGCAGAATATGGGCATGGCCGGATGTAGGTGACATGCGAAGGTTCTGGTGATCCATATGTACTCCAAAGATGTGGTGTAGGACATAGAATCCATCATTAAGAGAATCACTTTCGGTTCTGTTGGATGCAGTAGAAGTCGATCTTATGGCGTCAAGGCGAGCCCCGCCGCCCCTTCTGTTCTTGTCCTTGACCTCTCCATGATTCGTCTCCAACGTATCTATAATTTTTGATTGCTCCATGCTATATTATCTACTGTTTTGGGCAATATTGGGCTTTATTATCCACTTTTATATTATTTTTGGGACTAACCTATTAACCGGAGGCCCAGCCCAGATTTGCTGTTTTATGCCTATTTAGTTTCGAGGAAAAGGAATATCAAAGCGGAGTCAAACGGAACGAAATCAACTAGAGAATTTATTTTTGGAAGGAAACCCACCGATGGACTTGGACCCGTCGGAAGATACGGGAGGTTCTCACGAGGGTGGGGCGCACTCCACCCCCTAGGCGCGCCCCCGCCTCGTGGGGCCCCAAGCTCCACCGACGCACTTTGCACCCATATATAACTACGTGTCGTAAAACTTCCAGAACAGAAGATAGATCGGGAGTTCCGCCGCCGCAAGCCTCTGTAGCCACCAAAAACCTCTCGGGAGCCCGTTCCGGCACCCTCCCGGAGGGGGAACCCATCACGGGTGGCCATCTTCATCATCCCGGCGCTATCCATGATGAGGAGGGAGTAGTTCACCCTCGGGGCTAAGGGTATGTACCAGTAGCTATGTGTTTGATCTCTCTCTCTCTCGTGTTCTCTCTCGTGTTCCCTCTATGGCACGATCTTGATGTATCCCGAGCTTTGCTATTATAGTTGGATCTTATGATGTTTCTCCCCCTCTACTCTCTTGTGATGAATTGAGTTTCCCCTTTGAATTTATCTTATCGGATTGAGTCTTTTATGAGAACACTTGATGTATGTCTTGCCGTGTTTATCTGTGGTGACAATGGGATATCGTGTGCCACTTGATGTATGTTTTGGTGACCAACTTGCGGGTTCCACTCATGAACCTATGCATAGGGGTTGGCACACGTTCTTGACTCTCCGGTAGAAACTTTGGGGAACTCTTGGAAGTACTTTGTGTTGGTTGGATGAATCTGAGATTGTGTGATGCATATCGTATAATCATGCCCACGGATACTTGAGGTGACAATGGAATATCTAGGTGACATTAGGGTTTTGATTGATTTGTGTCTTAAGGTGTTATTCTAGTACGAACTCTTTTATAGATTGATCCAAAAGAATAACTTTGAGGTGGTTTCGTACCCTACCATAATCTCTACGTTCATTATCCGCTATTAGTCACTTTGGAGTGACTCTTTGTTGCATGTTGAGGGATTGTTATATGATCTATCTATGTTATTATTGTTGAGAGAACTTGCACTAGTGAAAGTATGAACCCTAGGCCTTGTTTCCTATCATTGCAATACCGTTTACGCTCACTTTTATCATTAGTTACCTTGCTGTTTTTATTATTTCAGATTACGAATACTCTTATCTACCGTCCATATTGCACTTGTATCACCATCTCTTCACCGAACTAGCGCACCTATACAATTTACCATTGTATTGGGTGTGTTGGGGACACAAGAGATTCTTTGTTAGTTGGTTGCAGGGTTGTTTGAGAGAGACCATCTTTATCCTATGCCTCCTACGGATTGATAAACCTTAGGTCATCCACTTGAGGGAAATTTGCTATTGTCCTACAAACCTGTGCACCTGCAGGCCCAACAACGTCTACAAGAAGAAGGTTGTGTAGTAGACATCAAGCTCTTATCTGGCGCCGTTGCCGGGGAGGTGAGTGCTTGAAGGTATATCTTTAGATCTTGCAATCGAATCTTTTTGTTTCTTGTTTTATCACTAGTTTAGTCTATAAAAGAAAACTACAAAAAAATGGAATTGAGTTTGTCTCATACGCTTCATCTTTTTAATATCTTTCGTGAGTATGATAGAAAAGAAAATTGTGCCAAAGTGTTAGAAGAAGAATGCATTAAATTGTTTGGCACTAAATCTTTGAATGATAAGCATGATTGCAATGTTGTTAGTACGAATTCCTTGAATATCCATGATGCTAATGATATGCAAAGCCACAAGCTTGGGGATGCTATGTTTGATGAAGATGATATGTTTAGTCCCCCAAGTTATGATGAGCAAATTTTTACTATGATGAAAGCATGCCTCCTATCTATGATGATTATTGTGATGACACGTATGCTTTAAAGAATAATGATAACCATGAAACTTTTCATCTTGATCTTAATTCTCAATCATATGATAGTTATTTTGTTGAGTTTGCTCCCACTATTGTTGATGAGAAGAATTTTGCTTGTGTGGAGAGTAGTAAATTTTATATGCTAGTGGATCATGAAAATAATGCTTTAGGTGCTGGTTATATTGTTGAATTCATTCATGATGCTACTGAAAATTATTATGAGGGAGGAATATATGCTTGTAGGAATTGCAATAATGTCAAGTTTCCTCTCTATGTGCTTAAATTTTTGAAGTTATGCTTGTTTTGTCTTCCTATGCTTGTTGATTATTGTTCCCATAAGTTGTTGGCTCACAAAATCCCTTTGCATAGGAAGTGGGTTAGGCTTAAATGTGCTATACATATTCTTCATGATGCTCTCTTTATGTTTCAATTCTTATCTTTTATGTGAGCATCATTGAAATCATCATGCCTAGCTAGGGGCGTTAAACGATAGCGCTTGTTGGGAGGCAACCCAATTTTATTTTCGTTTATTGTCTTTTGATTCTGTTTAGTAATAAATAATCCATCTAGCTTCTGTTTAGATGTGGTTTTATGTTTTAATTAGTGTTTGTGCCAAGTAGAACCTTTGGGAAGACTTGGGTGAAGTCTTTATGATCATGCTGTAAAAAACAGAAACTTTAGCGCTCACGAGATTAGCTAGAACTTTTTACTGGAAAGTGCTATTTAGTTGATTCTTTTTGCATATTATTACTGGAAAAATTACTCAGGTCCAACAATTTATTTTAGAATTTTTCGAGTTCCATAAGTTTGCGTTAGTTACAGATTACTACAGACTATTCTGTTTTTGACAGATTCTGTTTTCATTGTGTTGTTTGCTTATTTTGATGAATCTATGGCTAGTAAAATAGTTTATAATCCATAGATAAGTTTGAATACAGTAGTTTTAACACCAATACTAATAAATAATGAGTTCATTACAGTATCTTTAAGTGTTCTTTTGTTTTCTTTCGCTAACGGAGCTCACGAGTTTTCTGTTAAGTTTTGTATTGTGAAGTTTTTAAGTTTTGGGTAAAGATTCGATGGACTACGGAATAAGGAGTGGAAAGAGCCTAAGCATTGGGATGCCCAAGGCACCCCAAGGTAATATTCAAGGACAACCAAGAGCCTAAGCTTGGGGATGCCCCGGAAGGCATCCCCTCTTTCGTCTTCGTTCATCGGTAACTTTACTTGGAGCTATATTTTTATTCACCACATGATATGTGTTTTGCTTGGAGCGTTATTTTATTTTGTTAGTATTTGCTTGATATTGTTTAGAATAATGTTTTTCATCTTTAGTTTCAATAAAAATGTCAAGGATAGCCTTTACCATGCTTATTTTGCAAGTATACATGTTGCTGTTTGAAAACAGAAAGTTTACCAATGTTGCAAAAATTCCCTAGAAAAGTCAGAGAGTGGTATAATGTTGAATATTTTTGCATAATGAGATCTGATAAATTTATTACAGTGGGAATTTTAGTTCATAATTTTTGGAGTTAGGGAAGTATGATGAATCTTGCATTCCTTACAGACTGTACTGTTCTGGCAGATTGCTGTTATGTTTGCATTGTTTGCATATGTTTGCTTGTTTAATTATTCTATTTGAGGATAGGAGTATTAATTATGCAGAGGCATTTAGTATGCAATGTTTAATAATAATGTTAGTGATTTCTTACAGTAGAAAATGATAAGGTTTTGCATTGGTTTGTACTAACCTATCTCACGAGTTCTTGTTGAGTTTGTTGTGAATGAAGCTTTTGATAAAAGAGAAACCATGATATGAGAGGAATTAAGGAGACAAAAAAGTTCAAGCTTGGGGATGCCCAAGGCACCCCAAGATAATATTCCAAGAAATCTCAAGCATCTAAGCTTGGCGATGCCCCGGTAGGCATCCCACCTTTCTTCTTCAACAACTATCGGTTAGTATCGGTTGAGCCTAAGTTTTTGCTTCTTCACATGAGTTGTGCTATCCTTGCAATGTAGTTTTATTTAGCTTTGCTTGCTGTTTGAATAAAATACCAAGATCTGATATTATTAAAAGGGAGAGTCTTCACATAGTTACATAATTATTCGACTACTCATTGATCTTCACTTATATCTTTCGGAGTAATTTGTCATTTGCTCCAGTATTTCACTTATATATTTTGGAGCATGGTGGTGGTTTTATTTTCAAGAAATATATGAACTCTCATGCTTCATTTAGATTATTTTGAGAGTCTTAAATAGCATGGTAATTCGCTTAAATAATCCTAATATGCTTGGTATTCAAGATTTGTAAGAATTCTTATGAGTGTGTTGAATACTAAGAGAAGTTTGATGCTTGATAATTGTTTTGAGATATGAAGATGGTGATATTAGAGTCATGACTAGTTGAGTAGTTGTGAATTTGATAAATACTTGTGTCAAAGTTTGTGATTCCCGTAGCATGCACGTATGCTGAATCGTTATGTGATGAAGTCGGAGCATGATTTATTTATTGATTGTCTTCCTTATGAGTGGCGGTCGGGGATGAGCGATGGTCTTTTCCTACCAATCTATCCCCCTAGGAGCATGCGCATAATACTTTGCTTTGATAACTTATAGATTTTTGCAATAAGTATATGAGTTCTTTATGACTAATGTTGAATCCATGGATTATACGCACCCATCCTTCCAAGATTGCTAGCCTCTCTAATACCGTGCACTTTTCGCCGGTATCATACACCCACCATATACCTTCCTCAAAACAGACACCATACCTACCTATCATGGCATTTCCATAGCCATTCCGAGATATATTGCCATGCAACTTTCCACCGTTCCATTTATTATGACACGCTCCATCATTGTCATATTGCTTTGCATGATCATGTAGTTGACATCGTATTTGTGGCAAAGCCACCGTTCGTAATTCTTTCATACATGTCACTCTTGATTCATTGCATATCATGGTACACCGCCGGAGGCATTCATATAGAGTCATACTTTGTTCTAAGAATCGAGTTGTAATTGTTGAGTTGTAAGAAAAATAAAAGTGTGATGATCATCATTCTTTAGAGCGTTGTCCGAGTGAGGAAAGGATGATGGAGACCATGATTCCCCCACAAGTCGGGATGAGACTCCGGACGAAAAAGAAAAAAAGAAAAAAAAAGAGGCCATAAAAAAGAGAAAAGGCCCAAATAAAAAAACAAAAAAATGAGAGAAAAAGAGAGAAGGGACAATGCTACTATACTTTTACCACACGTGTGCTTCAAAGTAGCACCGTGATCTTCATGATAGAGAGTCTCCTATGTTGTCACTTTCATATACTAGTGGGAATTTTACATTATAGAACTCGGCTTGCATATTCCAATGATGAGCTTCCTCAAAATGCCCTAGGTCTTCGTGAGCAAGCGAGTTGGATGCACACCCACTTAGTTTCTTTGTTGAGCTTTCATATACTTATAGCTCTAGTGCATCCGTTGCATGGCAATCCCTACTCACTCACATTGATATCTATTGATGGGCATCTCCATAGCCGGCCCGTTGATACGCCTAGTTGATGTGAGACTATCTTCTCCCTTTTTGTCTTCTCCACAACCACCATTCTATCCCACATATAGTGCTATATCCATGGCTCACGCTCACGTATTGCGTGAAGATTGAAAAAGTTTTGAAAATGTTAAAGTATGAAACAATTGCTTGGCTTGTCATCGGGGTTGTGCATGATTTAAATACTTTGTGTGGTGAAGATAGAGCATAGCCAGACTATATGATTTTGTAGGGATAACTTTCTTTGGCCGTGTTATTTTGAGAAGACATAATTGCTTTGCAGTATGCTTGAAGTATTATTATTTTTATGTCAATATGAACTTTTGTCTTGAATCTTTCGGATCTGAATGTTCATATCACAATTAAGAAGAATTACAATGAAATTATGCCAACTAGCATTCCACATCAAAAATTATCTTTTATCATTTACCTACTCGAGGACTAACAGGAATTAAGCTTGGGGATGCTTGATAGGTCTCCAACGTATCTATAATTTTGATTGCTCCATGCTATATTATCTACTGTTTTGGGCAATATTGGGCTTTATTATCCACTTTTATATTATTTTTGGGACTAACCTATTAACCGGAGGCCCAGCCCAGATTTGTTGTTTTATGCCTATTTCAGTGTTTCGAGGAAAAGGAATATCAAACGGAGTCGAAACGGAACGAAATCAACTGGAGAAGTTATTTTTGGAAGGAAACCCACCTGATGGACTTGGACCCCACGTCAGAAGATACGGGAGGTGCTCACGAGGGTGGGGGGCACGCCCACCCCCCTAGGGCGCGCCCCCTGCCTCGTGGGGCCCCCGAAGCTCCACCGACATACCCCTTGCACCCATATATACCTACGTATCGTAAAACTTCCAGAACAGAAGATAGATCGGGAGTTTCGCTGCCGCAAGCCTCTGTAGCCACCAAAAACCTCTCGGGAGCCTGTTCCGGCACCCTGCCTGAGGGGGAACCCATCACCGGTGGCCATCTCACTACTACAAAAAGGGCTATAGATGGAATGGCTACTAATGGCGCACCTGTGATGTGGTGCGCCATTACTATATTCTAATGGCGCACCATGTCTCTCTGGAAGTACTTTGTGTTGGTTGGATGAATCTGAGATTGTGTGATGCATATCGTATAATCATGCCCATGGATACTTGAGGTGACATTGGAGTATCTAGGTGACATTAGGGTTTTGATTGATTTGTGTCTTAAGGTGTTATTCTAGTACGAACTCTTTTATAGATCGATCCAAAGAATAACTTTGAGGTGGTTTCGCATCTACCATAATCTCTATGTTCATTCTCCGCTATTAGTGGCTTTGGAGTGACTCTTTGTTGCATGTTGAGGGATTGTTATATGATCTATCTATGTTATTATTGTTGAGAGAACTTGCACTAGTGAAAGTATGAACCCTAGGCCTTGTTTCCTATCATTGCAATACCGTTTACGCTCACTTTTATCATTAGTTACCTTGCTGTTTTTATTATTTCAGATTACAAATACTCTTATCTACCGTCCATATTGCACTTGTATCACCATCTCTTCGCTGAACTAGTGCACCTATACAATTTACCATTGTATTGGGTGTGTTGGGGACACAAGAGATTCTTTGTTATTTGGTTGCAGGGTTGTTTGAGAGAGACCATCTTCATCCTACGCCTCCTACGGATTGATAAACCTTAGGTCATCCACTTGAGGAAAATTTGCTACTGTCCTACAAACCTGTGCACTTGCAGGCCCAACAACGTCTACAAGAAGAAGGTTGTGTAGTAGACATCACTCCACCCCGTGCGTCGTAGTAAAACATAGCACTGTCGAGAACATCCTTGATGTGGGTGTAATCCTTTTTGTTAATGTTCTTCGACGAGTCCAAGTAAAGAGCGTGGGAGTATCGGGGTAGAGGATGATGAGGACGGCGCGCCCGCCGCTGCGCAAAATAAGTACACCTCAAACAAATTAGCATCCACTGTGCAAATGAATGATTGAAATCGAAGGAAGGATATCCGCGCGGATGACTTACACGGGATGATAAGGAACGAGAATCGCCTCCTTTTCCATAATGGCGAGCATGAAATTGACGATGTATTCCCTCGCGTATTCACGGTGCTTTGCGCAGACTCCCAAGAAGCCCTCGTGCATGAAGTACGGGTCAGCGACACAGATATGAGGTATCTGCTCAACCCCGATGATGTAGTTCATGTGCAAGGCATAAAGGCGAACCAACGTAAAATCCAGCTTCTTCACGTGAAACGTGTCGAATATGTAATCGAATCGAAGGAAGAACTTATCTGCGGGGAAGAGGTCGACATACGACAATTGTCGCGGAACGTTAACCACGTAGAGTGGGTATCCTGGATCTTTCGAGACGATGAGGCCTTTCTCTATCCGTAGCACATCGTCATGAAGTTTCCTTAGATCGCCGAATCTGGCCCCTAGCGCTGCTGCAGGTAGGATTGGTTGACCGGGGATATGCCATTTATCCCCACCGGGGATATCTATACGGTCTTGAACCCGATGCTGCTGAGGAGGCTGGATCATAGAATCAGCTTTCTTGCCTTTCCTCGATCTCTTCCTAGACTTCTTTGCCGGAAGGTCGTCTATAATACGTTGAGCCTCGGGAGACGGCAATTCAGGCACCGACTCATGACGCTCAAACCCTGAGCAGGCACCAGTATAGACATACTGTTGAGTGCCATCGTCATCCTCATCCTCATCCATGGTGACGTCATCAGCGACTAATGGAGCCTCTTCCTTACCCCGTCCTCTATCACGCAACCCGACACCCGACGCTAATTGGGCAGGGTGAGGTGTTGATGTTCATACCTTGCTGAGGCTGCGTGCTCGTGGGAGTGCTCCCGGCCGCCTCCAGACGAAGCAGACTCTTTAGCCACAACAGGACCCACTCATTGCAACAATAACCAAGCCACCGCGGGGTCTCGTCGTCATCCCCTGCTAGTACCAGAGGAGGCAAATTCTCATGGACCGGTTTGACACTGGCCAAGGAAACCTTGAATATGTTCGGGGGGATCGGCCGGCTGTGGAACAATGGTTCCTTCGGCTTCATTATCGTCGCCTTCCCCACGTCCACCTTCTGGTCGTCGATGGTGTACAATATGGTGCACAGGGTTTCGTCGGCCTGCAAAGAAAAGTCTGCGACGTGAGACATCCGAAAGGCAACGAAAACGGGAGATTATACATTTATTAAAGGGGGCCGGTGTGACGGATACCGTGAGGGAATCGAGCTCAGCCAAAGATGAAGCACAGCCGAGCACGTCCCGTGCCGGAGCAGGTGCAGGAGCCGGTGCGGGAGCTGGTGCGGGAACAGGTGCAGCTGCAGGTGCTGGTGCAACGCTAGTCGAGCTGCTCCCCAAGAAGTCAGCAAGGGGAAAGTCCGCTGCATTTTTTCCTGGATTTTCCTGGTCCAATTGAAAACGGCCGGAACCAAGGAAGTAGACATATGTACAACCATCTGTTTTGCGGCAGCTACCGCTATTGTGACTGTTTGAGATGATTTCTTCTCAACCGCAATCTCAACCTTCTTGTCGATGTTTTCTTCAGTTAACCTCCGTCTTTCCTTTCTCTCCTCCATGGTCTCACGGTAGAACTACTTCCACGTGGCGCCGTCTCCGACACCGTGCACGCGTCCATACGACGGTCGAGTCTCCACCGGGAGTCGTTTCAATATGTTCAACGCCCGGTTGAATGGAGTGTCCCACTTGGGCCTCGCCAACGCCTCAGACGTCGGGTCGCTTTCAGCCGCAATCCTGTGCTGCTCTCTCTGCAAAAGGCACAAGGATCGTTTACAAATATGACAACGTGTAGTCGAATTGATCAGAATCTAAAATTACCAGCAGTCTCATGAACTCCTTCGTGACCGCGTTCCTCTCGAAAACCTTCTTCACTGGGTCCCAACGGTGTCGAGCCCTGAGGAAGTCATGCTCCTGCGAGACGGTGAACTCCGCCAAGGGTCTGGGATGCCCAGACTCACGGCTTCCGCGTCCTCCTTGGCCCATATGGACCTCTTCCCGCCGTAACCACGGCTTCCGAGGTGGTGGCACCCAATGTTCCTCTGTTAAAGCCCCTTCATGTACTTCGACTTTTTTGGCATCTTCGGCCTCGCAAGCCGCCCTGAATATTTCAAAGTGCTCTGTCGTGATTGTCGGATTATCCTTTACAATTTTGGAGTAGGGTTCCTTTTTGTCGATCTTTGTTTCACCCTTGTTTTCCAGGCGGCCAACGCGTCGCTAAACTTGGACATGGTGTGTTTGTTTATCTTCGTCATTGTCGGGTCATTATCTGGATCTTTATAATCCTTTTCATTCCGGCCCGGGAACAAGAATATCTGGTGCACCTTCTTTAGGAGGGAGGACCTCATATTATCTATCTTCTGTAGTTTCTCATCGTTGATGGTGGCGGTTGTCCGTACGATGCAGCCTATTTGATTGTCGTAGCACACGCGCGCTTCCTCGGGCGCGGTTGGCTCAAAATTACCATCGTCCACTGCCGTGACCACCAGTCTAGTATTCCTGAGTTTGTTAGGAAGTTGTTGCCTCTTTGCTTTCGGTTCTACATCGGCTCCGCTCCCCGAGGCAGCGCCGGCCTCAGTCTCAGCGCCGGTCTCGATGTCGGTCTCAGTCTCAGCGCCGGTCTCAGTCCCAGCACCGGTCTGCGTGTCGGTCTCAGTCCCCGATGCGACCGGTGGGCCCAGCAACAAAGTCATGCTGAAATATCCCCAAGCTTGTGGCTTTGCATATCATTAGCATCATGGATATTCAAGGAATCCGTACTAACAGCATATCATTAGCAACGATGCGACCGGTGCAAATCCCGGGCACTCGATATATCCTAGTTTGTAGCGCAAGTCATGCCGAAATTCACAGAAAATTTTGGCATGACCTTTGCTAAAAAGTGGAAAATCGAGAACCTGAAATTTGGCGGAACAGAAATGAATCAACATTCCGGCAAAACATAGGCCACTTAGCTTCATTCCCTGGAAACAACAAAAGGCCACTTGGGCACAATCGAAACATGGGCAAACACAATTGAGGAATTTGCATATATCCTGACCACTTCAAATTTGCATGTCCTAACGTTTGACACTTCAAGAAAGCGTTTGACACTTCAAGAAAATGTACACAAATCTCGTGCTCTCTCAAACTCAATTCAAAAACCAAATATAGATTATATTTAGTTAACTACTGAACTAAACTTTACTCTAAACTAAACCCTACTGCCCTAATTAACATCTAGTTAAACAAACTCAATTCAAAAACTAAACCCTACTGAACTAATTAACATCTACATTATCTACTACTTAACATCGTCTATTATTACCCTAACTAAAAAACATCTACTATTAACCATACTGCCCTAGTTAACTAGTACCATCACTACTACTAATCAACATCTACTACTACTACTAAAAATCATTATGTATGAACCCTAGTACTAATTAACATCTACTACTACTGCTAATTAACATGGCAGAGGAAGAAAAAGCAGAGAGAGGGGGTGGGGGAGGGGTGGGGTGCTTACAGAGAGGGGAGAGATGGTGGCGGGGAGGTGCTCGGCGGCGGAGGTAGGGGCGGCGAGGGCGGGCTCGGGATCGTGAGGCGGCGATCCTGGGCGGGCTCGGGGGCGGTGAGGTCGAGGGCGGCGGCGGTGAGGTCGAGGGCGGCGACGGTGAGGTCAAGGGCGGCCCGAGAGGCGGCGGCAGCAGTGAGGTTGGGCGGCCTCGGGCGGCGGCGGTGAGGATGAGCGCGGCGTCGACGCCGGCAGGAGAAGGCGGCGAAGTGGGGGCGACGGCGAAGTGGGTGAGACGGCAGCGAAGTGGCGGGGCGAAGGATTTGGGGGAGAAGTGGTGGCCGGGGGGAAACCGTTTTTGCGTTAAGTCAAAAATAACGGCTGATATCCTGAGGACGACGTTTCTGTATGCCGCCATTTTCGGGTCTTTGGTGTAAAATTCGCCGTTGACATGGGAGATGGCGAGGTACGAATCTCCTCGCACCTCTAGCCGCCGAACACCCATTGATGTTGCCATCCTAAGACCATGCAAAAGTGCCACGAATTAATTCGCGTTATTGTAATCCGTGTACATGATCTGTAGAACGTACCGGAGAAAATAGCCTTGATGACCCACAAGTATAGGGATAAATTTCAGCCTTTTGAATAAGTAAGAGTGTCGAACCCAACGAGGAGCAGAAGGAAATGAAAAGTAGTTTTTAGCAAGGTAATGTGTGCAAGTGCTAAAATTGTAAGTAACAGAGTAGTTTGATAGCAAGATATTTTGTAACGAGCAAGTAATGATAATAGTAACAAAAGTGAAGGAAGGTATCCCAATCCTTTTGAGGCAAAGGACAGGCCAAAACGGTCTCTTATAATAAGCAAAGCGTTCTTGAGGGTACACGGGAATTTCATCTAGTCACTTTCATCATGTTGATTCGATTTGCGTTCGCTACTTTGATAATTTGATATGTGGGTGGACCGGTGCTTAGGTGATGTTCTTACTTGAACAAACCTCCTACTTATGATTAACCCCCTCGCAAGCATCCGCAACTACGAGAAAGGTATTAAGAATAAATTCTAACCATAGCATTAAACTTTTGGATCCAATCGGCCCCTTATGGAATAGCGCATAAACTAGGGTTTAAGCTTCTGTCACTCTCGCAACCCATCATATAATAACTACTCCACAATGCATTCCCTTAGGCCCAAATATGGTGAAGTGTCATGTAGTCGACGTTCACATCACACCATTAAGCGAATCACAACATACATACTATCAAAATATCGAACACATATCAAGTTCACATGATTACTTGCAACATGATTTCTCCCGTGACCTCAAGAACAAAAGTAACTAGTCACAAGTGATAAACATGCTCAAGATCAGAGGGGTATTAAATAGCATATTAGATCTGAACATATAATCTTCCACCAAATAAACCATATAGTAATCAAGTACAAGATGTAATCAACACTACTAGTCACCCAAAAGCACCAATCTATAGTTCCGGTACAAAGATTGAACACAAGAGATGAACTAGGGTTTGAGAGGAGATGGTGATGTTGAAGATGTTGATGGAGACTGCCCTCCCCAAGATGGGAGAGCTGTTGGTGATGATGATGACGATGGTTTCCCCCTCCGGAGGGAAGTTCCCCAGCGGAATCGCTCACGGAGGGCAAAAGTGCTCTTGCCCAAGTTCCGCCTCGAGATCATGCGCGTAACCGTCCCGATGGTCTTCCTCTTACTTTTCTAGGTCAAAATGATATACTAGAAGATGGGCACCAAAGGTGGGTCGAGGGAGCACAACCCACTGTATGCGCGCCAGTGGGTTGTCTTGATCTGGTGGGCCCCCTCTAGTATTTATTGGCTCCAATATTCCTCATATATTCCATAAAAATCCCCGTAAAGTTTTAGCTCCTTTGGAGTTGTGCAGAATAGGTGGCCTGACTTAGCTTTTCTAGGTCCAGATTTCCAGCTGCCAAAATTCTCCCTCTTTGTGAGTACCTTGCATATTATGAGAGAAAGGGCATTAGAATTACTGCAAAAAGCATTATTATGCATAAAAACATCATAAATAACAGTAGGGAAAAATGATGCAAAATGGACATATCATCGCCCATGGGGGATATTAGGATCACCCCAGCCCCCAGTCCGGCTAGCATTTTAGAGTCGTCGAAGTACATCGTCCAGTGTGCGTATGTATTATATTCCCTGGGGAGTTCGGCTTCGGTCCATTCGGATAGAAAATCGGCCAACACCCGAGATTTAATAGCTCGGTGTGGTTTGTATACGATCTCTAAGGGAAGGGGCTCTATGGCCCATTTGGCAATGCGGCCCATGGCGTCCCTGTTATTGATTATATCATTGAGGGGTACCCAGGATACCAGTGTCACCGAACACTCTTGAAAGTAGTGTCGTAGTTTTCGGGATGCCATAAAGACCATATATGCTATCTTTTCGTAGTGTGTGTATCGAGATTTGCACGGTGTGAGGACCTCTGACACATAGTAGACTCGTTTTTTAACCTGGAACTTGTGACCCCCTGATTCCCGTTCTACGACGAGCACCACACTCACCACTTGATTGGTTGCTGATATATACAGCAGCATAGGTTCACCGATACCTGGTGCGGCCAGGATAGGGTTGCTTGCCAGGAGTGTTTTAATTTCCTCTAGTGTCACAGTTGCTTCATTTCTCCATTCAAAGTTTCTTGTCTTCTTGAGTAGCCTGTAGAGAGCTAGTGCCTTTTCGCCGAGGCGGGAGATGAAACGACTTAGAGCCGCCACGCATCCTGCCAACTTCTGCACGTGTTTGAGCTCCATTGGTATTGCTAGCTAGGACATAGCCTTGATTTTAGCCGGATTAGCCTAAATTCCTCTATGGGAGACAATAAATCCGAGCAGTTTGCCGGCGGGGACTCTGAAGATGCATTTGTCTGGCTTGAGCCGTATATCGTAAGCCCGTAGATTTTCGAAGGTCAAGCGAAGGTCGTCCACGAGTTGATCGACTTTGTTGGTTTTAATGACCACGTCATCTATGTATGCCTCGTCTGTTTTGCCGATTTGGTTTTCCAAGCATGTTTGAATCATGCTTTGGTATGTGGCTCCCATGTTCTTTAACCCGAAAGGCATCGTGTTAAAGCAGAATGGCCCGTAGGGGGTGATGAACGCATTTGCATCTTGGTCGGACTCCTTCATCTTTATTTGGTGATATCCGGAGTATGCGTCGAGGAAGCATAGTGAGTAGTGTCCGGCAGTGGTGTCGATGATCTGTTCTATGTGAGGTAAGGGGAAGGGATCCTTGGGGGCAGGCCTTGTTTAGGTCCTTGAAGTCGACGCGGAGCCGCCAGGACTTGTCCTTCTTGGGTACTATGACCATATTTGCTAGCCACTGAGGGTGCTTGATTTCACAGATGATCTGGCCTCCAATAGCTTTGCCAATTTTTCACCCATAGCCTGTCGTTTGGGTTTGAAGAATCAACGCATTGTCTATTTGACTGGCTTGAAGCCTTTTATGATGTTCAAGCTATGCTCCACCAGCCTCCGTGGGATGCCTGGCATATCCGAAGGGTGCTAGGCGAATATGTCCCAGTTTTCGCGTAAGAACGCGCGCAGCGCTTCATCAACTATGGTGTCCAGTTGTGCTCCGATGGACGCCGTTTTATCCGGGTCTGTCGGGTGTACTTGGAAATTTACTATCTCGTTAGCTGGTTTAAATGACGTGGATTTTGGCCTTTTACTGAGCACCACATCGTCCCTGTTGACTGTAGTGCAGAGCATTGTTAATTCTTCGGCAGCGAGGGCCTCAGATAGTGCCGCAAGGGCGAGCTGCGCAGTCTTATTTTCAGCTCGAAGGGCTGTGTTCGGATCGTTGGCGAGCGAGATCACGCCGTTAGTCCCTCGCATTTTGAGTTTCATGTATCCATAATGCACTACGGCCTGAAACCTTGCAAATGCCTCACGTCCCAAGACAGCATGGTATCCGTTGTGGAAGGGCACAATGTGGAATAACAAGGATCCGGATCTGTAGTCGTCAAGAGTGCTGAACACTACATCCAAGGTTGTGCGTCCGGAACAGCGCGCCTCCCTAGCGGGTATAATTCGTCAAAATGTGGTATGATTGTGCTCGATGCGGGTTCTGTTGAGCTGCATTTTGTCAAGCGTGTCCTTGTAAATAAGGTTCAGGCCGCTGCCCCCATCCATCAGTACTTTAGTTAGTCTGAAGCCATCGATTATGGGGTCAAGGACTAGTGCAGCGGGCGTATATATGGGTGGGGCGGGACCTTGGCTCGTCCTTCTGATCGAAGATGATAGGTGTCTCCGCCCATGGCTATGCCGCTGTCACCTGGTAGACTTGGACGAGCTCTCGAAGAGCCCTTTTTCTTTGTTGTTTGAAGAGAATGTCTCGTAAACTGTCGGGACGTTGTCATCGTGGGGTGGCATTTTTTGATCGTTTATCAGGAGGTGTGAGACCAAGGATATTTTCGCCACTTTTGGCCACCTGCCTCACAACCCAACAAGCTTGAAGCCTGTGAGTCGGGTTTGCGTTAAGCAGCGCCGAGTGTATAGGGCATGGTTTATCCAGCAATTCGTCCAGGACCGTTCCGGGTCTATTTTTCTTTTCGGCAGGCACGTGCTCGGGCGACTGACTCGTATATGCTCGCTTTGCTTGGGCTTTCCTAGGCTGCGCGGCGGAGACTAACTCCCTGCGTATTTACTGCAACCTCCAGGTGCTTTCCATGGTGCAATATTTGCGCACCATGTCCGATAGTTCGGCGAAGTTTTGCATATGACGACAGGCGAGGGCATTTAGGATCCCTGCGTCCCGGCAGTTGAACCAAAAAGCTTCAATTATTTCTTTGTCACGGCAGTCCATTATCTTGTTTTTGACCAGGAAGAATCTGGCCCAGTAATGATGGGACATTTCTTCGGGCTGCTGCTTGATGTACATTAGGTCCCATACGTTCGATCTTCCCGTATCCGGACAATATTCAGCATAGGAGGTGGGTTGGAGAATTCTTAGCATTTCGGTCTGCTGCGGCTCCGGAGCGTCGGCAGCGGCGAACCGTGCCTGGGCTATGTCCGGATCTGATCGCATAGTGTTCGGACGTACGCCTGTATGTGGTTGGGCCGACTCAAGGTCGGATCGTGTATCATAGGCTGAGTCCAAACTCTTATCTTGATGGGTGTCCGTCTCCGGGCTAGAGACCCAAGTATACACTGTCTTTAGCTTCGGAGATCGCGAGCCCTCCGCCTTGTCTTCGATGGTAGCGACGAGGTGAGTGATAGGTGGGATGAGGATCTCTCTGTTGTCAGGTTTAAGCCCGATCTGGTTGTAGGCCGTAGGCCTGCTGATGGAGATCCCCATAGTGAGGAATCGATCGAATAGGTTGTTAGCTGAAGAGATTCCCGTCAGGGCCATGCCTCATGGGTATTCGGCGGGATGTTCTTCGGATACTTCAATGGGATCCGGCTTTAAGGCCAGGTCCCAGATGTCGTCGGCTTCCTTTGTATCCACTGAATCAGAGGTCAAAGTGTCGGGCTCAGCGGGTTCTTCGGGTGCAGGGAATTCCCGAGGGCCGGCGCTGGACTCTAAGTTCTGGCAGCCGGCTCCGTGATCGGAGGTGAGGTCCTCAACCTGGTCCAAACGACCTGTGAGGTCGGCGCGCAAAGTGATGTTGTCGAACGTAAAGATCTGGCTAGGGACGAAGATGTCCCTGGCGCTGCCGGGGTTTCCAATGAACAGTTGGACCATCGATCCTTTGGCGATCCGTAGCGGAACTCTCAATGAAAGCACCATTGTAGGCTTCAAAATCGATGGAGCTCGGGTAGGGGGTCCCGAGTTGTGGATCTAGGATCAATGGGGAACAAGGGACAAAGAACGCGGTGTTTACCCAGGTTCGGGCCCTCTGTAGGAGGTAAAACCCTACGTCCTGCTTGATTGTATTTGATGTGTATGATATGGTTACAGAGTCGATCTACCTCGAGATCAGGCGAGCTAAGCCCTAGGTTGATGGGGTGATGGATGTTGCTCTCGCCCTAAAGACTAAAACCCTTCGGTTTATATAGACATCGATAAGGTTAGGGTTACAAACATTTGGTTACAATAAAGGAAAGATCATGCCTAATCTTGACTTGGAGGGCATACCACGGCTTCGAAGATCCTCTATCCATCCATGGGTCCGCGCTCTAGCTTGGCTCCATAGCAGCCCATCAGTCCGGCTCATAAGCAATGGGTCGGAGGCCCGAGGACCCCTTAATCCAGGACTCTCTCAGCCTCCTTAGCCTCTCCAAAATAGAACAATTCACTTTTATGGAAGTTAATCTTAAGACCCGACATTTGCTCAAAGGCTGAAAGCAAAAGTTTCAGATTATAAGTCTTGTCCAGGTCATGTCCATAAAGAGAATTTTATGGATGGCATATTGCAAAATTGATATGCCTACATCCACAGGCACTACTCCTGCAATTTGACCGTCCTATTTGGCGCGCTCTGTCAAAGTAGCCAACATGTTAGCAACAATGTTAAATAACATTAGAGACAGTGGATCACCCTGTAGTAGGCCCGTTTTCATTCGGAAGTAGTGGCCTATGTCACCATTGACTTTAACAGCCACACTACGTCTAGAAACAAAGGTTTGGATGCACTCACGACATTTATCGGAGAAACTTTTCATTCTAAGGCCTGTTGGAGAAACGACTATTAATTGAGTCATATGAAATGCATTCTAGGTAGATATCCGTATAAATACCATTACCGTCAGCATTGGTGGAACCGATAAGAGTTATTGTGCTACTTTGCTAGTACATTTTTCGCAAAATTTCTCATTTATTTCATAATTTTCATGTTGTCGAAAATCATCGGGGTACTAAATTATGGAACCGATAAGAGTTATTATACTAAATGTGGTACTAAATTTCGATCATACACGAAAGAACATGCAAATGTGGTACTAAATTTCGATCCATAAATTTGCTGTCCATGTAATCATCGGGGTTTTTTGCAAAATTTCTCATTTATTTCATAATTTTGTTGTCCATGTAGTAGTAGGAGCCATCGGGGTTGACGACGCAGCACCAGTTGTCGAAGCAGTTGTCGTCGTCGCCGGCATACAGGTCGAGGGCGTCCACGCCGCCGTAGCGCTCCGCCAGTTTGCGGAAGTTCTCCTTCTTTGACAGGGGCTCCCTTAGCTCCTGGTTCACCTGCTGTGGCGTCTTCTTCTCCCGGTTCGCCAGGACGTCCTGCTTGGTCGCCACGCCTCCTACTTGGACCGGCTCGTTAGGTTTTGTGCGACGCCGTCTAATGGCGCGTCACGAGCGCCATCTCTCCATCCACGTGGCACCTGACAGCAGGCCCAAGCGGTCATGTTTTCACTCAGACAAGCCAAACCGTTCAATCAGCATTATTTGAAAACTGTCATTGCAAACGAGGCGGTTGTTTGGAAAAACCCAAAAAGTGGTGGTTTTCTGGTTAGGGTCCCCAAATGTGGTGGTTTTGTTTTTGCAATTTACTCAGTATATAGTTGCATGGAAATAAGATCGTATGTAGGATGAACGTATAGCTTCATGTTCTTAACTTATTTTTCTCCTCATTCTGTTTTGTCCCAAGATTAGTACGGTGATGTTCGGAACACAAATATAACATGAGAATGTAGATTATGAACGGTATGAATTTAGGCAAACAACGGAATAGAGCACGAAACGTTGGATATTAAATCGTGCGGACAACCCTTACCCACAACTCTCCCTCATCTCTTTCGCTAAATCTCACCCACTTTGCTCACTCGTCACCAAGTTGCTCCCGTTGAGACCATGTTCCCGCTGTCATAACCACAAAACAATGTTGCCCAATTCCACTCACTCATGCATCAAATCGCCCATCGATGCTCAGCTTAGTCCGACCCGCGAAAGAGGACGAGCACCATGGCAATGTTGGGCTCCTACAAAGAGACGATTTGGAGCCAGCGGAGATAGAGATGACGTCTCAAAGGATGCTTGCCATCGATTATGGTTGTATCCCGCTACACCGAGTAGGATGCTTAGTACAATCACTACCGGACTCGCCACCTATGCCGACGGCCCAGGGCCGTCGGCATAGCCATTTCCCGTCGGCATAGTGTTGCCATGTGGCAGTTCCTGAAAAAACCCAGATAAAACATATGTCGACGGCCGCCGTGAGGGCCGTCGGCATAGATTTGACAGCGTTAGGCTGCCGTCTGAGGCCGGGCCACCAGGGCCACCTATATGCCGACGGCAAAACTTTACCCACGGCTGTTGTCGGCGTAGTCGGAGATATGCCGACGGCCTTTCAATGCCTACGGCTGCTGTCAGCATAGTCTGAGGTATGCCGACGGCCTTTCTACGCCTACGGCTTTCCCTAGGCCGTCGGCATAGCTCCGTCTATGCCGACGGCCCCGACAAAAGGCCGTCGGCATAGATTAGGCCGTCAGGGTAGCCAATTATTCCGGTAGTGAATACGCAAGCGCACGATATGTGGTCGCTAGCTAGGTGCGTCTACGTGCGACGAGGACGGCAGAGGACTTGGTCCCCATATCCACACACGGAGGACGCTGCAACACCTTCTTGAGCGGGTGCATGACCACGTAGTGACGAGGTGTGACCAATAACCAATAATGTCAAAGTGACTGAAGAATTGATAGAGCAACTACCATGCGACGTCAAACTACACGATGTTGGTTACTGGTCACATGATACCTACATCAGTTCGGGTTTATAAAATGATACCTACATCGTGTAGTTTGATGTCACATGATAATTGCTCGATTAGTTCTTGGAAGTCATTCGGTTGGTTATTCGTCATACCTTGTCACCAACTGGACACATGATAGAGTGATTACTATGTGACGTCAAACTATACATGTATCATCCGAACTCCAAAGTGAAAAGTTCTTATTGCGCTAGAAAACTGAAGTCTATACTCCCTCTAATTACCCAAATGATGCATGCATGCCTCACTAGCTAGGGCCAACCGAGTCCACATGACACATATGTGGTGAGGAACCTACATGTTTTTTGCAGCATAATGATATGACATATGTGGTGAGCAAGTTCAAAACACTAGGACCAACCGATGCAACTCTCAAAACGTAGAAGTGGCATGGCACGTGCCACCGGCCGGTCGGGTGGTGAGAAGACGGAGTGCACAAGTCATTGACCTGGGTTTCTTTTTTCCATCTTTCCGAAGGGATCTAAAATAACAGTAAGACAACATTTAGGTGTCTTAAAATTAAGAGCGATGGCATATTACGGGAGCGACTAGCGCTCAGTCCACAGAGAATTAACTAATTAAAGTTGTTCATACATAACTAAAAACATACTCCCTCCGACCTGAAGTATAAGTCGCTGGAGAGATTTTCCGACCAGCGGCAAGAGTGATGCGACGGGGAGAGGGACAGGACGGCGACGGGGACATGGAAAGGGCGGCGACGGAGCGAGGGACTGGCTAGAGACGGGAAGATGGAGTGACCGGCGGATCTGGAGAGAGAGAGAGAGAGAGAGAGAGAGAGAGAGAGAGAGAGAGAGAGAGAGAGAGAGAGAGAGAGATCAGATGGGAAAATCTGGAGTGAATGGACGAGGATAGTTTTGCAAAATGATTTTGTGACAGAATTTGCACTAGAAAAGCTAAAACCACATATATTTAGGTACAAAGGGAGTATTCAGCATGGGGTATAAGAAATTGTTCATCTAGTGCAAAAACAAATTCTAGTGTTTATTTTTTTGAGCCCAGAAATAAAATGTTACGGGAATTTCAATGTTGGATCAACTGGTACATGGTGTCCACCATGCCATTGCCAGTCACTTTATACACCCCCGACGACCGTCCACGAGCAACAGCACCTCGTCCGTGAGCGAGCTAGATAAACCTTCAGCCGGGACGATGGATATCTCACTACCCCAGCAATGGCAGCTCCTTCTCCTAGCCAGCATCCTCCTCCCCGTCGTCTCATACCTGCTGGTGACGAAGCGCAGCTCCGAGGAAGGGCGGCTGAAGCTGCCGCCCGGCCCGAAGCGGGTGCCGGTGCTCGGCAACCTGCACCAACTGGGCCCTCTGCCGCACCGCAGCCTGCGTGACCTGGCCCGGCGGCACGGCCCCGTCATGCTGCTCCGCCTCGGCGCGGCGACGACGGTGGTTGTCTCTTCCTCCGCGGCGGCGCGCGACGTGATGAGGGCCCACGACGCTGACTGCTGCAGCCGGCCCTCGTCGCCAGGTCCCGCGCGGCTCTCCTACGGGCGCAAGAGCGTTGCCTTCTCACCATACGGAGCCTACTGGCGCGACATGCGCAGCCTCTTCGCTGCGGAGCTCCTTGGCGCCCGCGGCGTTAGAGCCGCCTGGGCCGCCCGGCGGGAGCAGGTCGACAGGCTCATGGCCGCCCTGAGTGACGCTGCGGGGCCGGTGTCGTTGGACGAGCACGTGTTCCGTGTCGCCGACGGCGTCATTAGCACGGTGGCGTACGGGAGCGTGTACGGCGCAGAGGCGTTCGTGGGCAAGCACAAGCGGTTCCAGCACGTGCTAGAGGAGGCCATGGACATGTCGGCCAGCTTCTCCGCCGAGGACTTCTTCCCCAACGCCGTCGGCCGCCTCCTCGACCGGCTCGCCGGAATAGTCGCGCGCAGGGAGAGGATCTTCAGAGACCTCGACGGCTTCTTCGAGGCAGTGCTGGAGCAGCACCTGCACCCCGCGCGCCCCAAGCCGGAGAGCGGCGGCGGCGACCTGATGGACGCCCTCATCAGAATCTGCGAGGAGCACGGCTTCACGAGGGACCACGTCAAGGCTGTCCTCCTGGACGCGTTCCTCGGCGGCGTCGATACGAGCTCGGTGACGATCCTGTGGGCGATGTCGGAGCTGATCCGGAAGCCGCAAGTTCTGAAGAAAGCGCAGGAGGAGATCAGGGCCGTGGTCGCCGGCAACGGCAACAACGAGCAGCGGGTGCAGCCGGACGACCTGCCGAAGCTGACCTACCTGAGGATGGTCGTCAAAGAGACCCTGCGGCTTCGCCCGCCGGTGACGCTGCTTCTGCCGCGGGAGACGCTGCGGCCGGTGGAGATCGGCGGCTACGACGTGCCGGCGGGGACGCGGGTGCTGGTGAACGCGTGGGCCATCGGGAGGGACCCCGCGAGCTGGGGGCAGGACGCGGAGGAGTTCCAGCCGGAGAGGTTCGAGTCCGGTGGGAGGCACGGCAAGGTGGACTTCCGCGGCGCTCACTTAGAGCTGATGCCGTTCGGCGCCGGCCGGCGAATCTGCCCCGGACTGGCCATGGGGGTGGCGAACGTGGAGTTCACGTTGGCCAACATGCTGTACGGCTTCGAGTGGGAGCTGCCGGAGGGGACGGTGGCGGAGAAGCTGAGCATGGAGGAGGCCGGCAGACTGACTTTCCACCGCAAGACGCCGCTGGTGCTCCTGCCCACCCCATACGTACCCCCGAGAGCTGGCTAGGTGGCAGGACCATGGTGTGACAAGCTCTGGTAGTGGTATATATCGAGTTTATACATCAGGCAAATATGTCTTGAGTTAAGTTAGTTGAACAAATGAAGAAAATTGTTGATACATGCGTGCGTCTTGGACTGGCGACATGAATCAGTCTTTTTTTATGTTTTGACTTCCAGCACAAATTTGCTCCGAGTTTATTCATCGGTTCTTCTGAATAAAGTTGAAATGTAATGGGACTATGATTGATTCCAAACAGAGGAAAAAAGAATCTCCCTAAGTAGGGACATGTAAAATTAATATGACTCCACTACAAATCCGATGTCAGATTTTTGACCATGAAAAATCAAACGTTTTTTAAGAGAATTTGTGTTTGTGAAGGATAGTAAGTTTAGTTGCCAAGCACGATAAATCCAGCCGAGTTCATTTTTCTGCCAAAAGATTGCCATGCTCGTAAACTAAATTTGTTATCCTTCAGCCAACTAAATTTGTCATAAAAAATGTTCGATTTGTCATGCTTAAATATCTGCTAATTTTTTTAAATAATACAGTTTTTTATTAATTTACCGAAATAATACGCCGATTAGTTGTTTTTAAAAATAATACCGAGTCGGCCAACTGGTAGACGATTGTAACTAATTGTTTTCCTATAGGATGATTGGAATTAATTGTCTTCGCGCAAGATGACTGGAACTAATTGTCTTCCCGTAGGATGATTGGAACCAATTGTTTTTTCGTAGGACGATAAGGTCCTAATTGGCTTCCTGTAAGCCGATAGGTGCATGCCCAATTTTCTCAGCCCTACGTTTCTGGCTTCTGGGCACCTTCATTTTTTCGGTCCTACGTTTCCCACTTCTGGGCACCCCCATTTTTTCAGCCCTACGTTTTCCGCTTCTGGACACCGAGGATACACAGTACATCGTCTGCCATGGCGCTCAGGCGGTGCTTGAGGCGTCGACCATCCAAACCTG
Organism: Aegilops bicornis; assembly: GCA_021605145.1. Taxonomy (NCBI): domain Eukaryota; kingdom Viridiplantae; phylum Streptophyta; class Magnoliopsida; order Poales; family Poaceae; genus Aegilops; species Aegilops bicornis. The sequence continues at coordinate 560,702,489 of CM038673.1, read as the reverse complement.
TGGGGTGGCCTAATGTTACGAGGATGAATCTCAGACTCGTCCTGGTCATATTGTGTATCCTGTGTGGGGCCTAGTGGAGGAGTCGAAAACATGTTCACCCACTGGGTGTGCTGCGACATGTGATCATGTATGTTATCCTCAGGATATTAATCACTCCCCCATGTGGACCCGGACATAGACACCTGATATCCGTAGGCTCCTATAGGAGGGAACGTTAAGTCATGAGGAATTAGGTCGCCTCAATCAATATTGAAAACAATAAATATGAAGAGACATGCATGCTGGTTGTGGTTGCTGCTCTAGCTAGCTGAAACACAAAGCTCAACGTGGGACCCTGCTGCTGTGGTTATGGATGAAACACGAAGCTGACCATGGTGTTGTGGCGGGAATTACAAAGCGGGAAAATATGGCGGGAACTAAAGAGCGGAAAAATATGGCAGGGGATACTGGCGAGAAACAGCGGCCCGATATATAACCCGGAGCCCAGAAGCGGGAAACGTAGGGCTGAGAAAATGGGGCATATGCACCTTTTGGCTTACAGGAAGCCAATTAGGACCTTATCATCCTACGAAAAGACAATTAGTTCCAGTCGTCCTACGGGAAGACAATTAGTTCTAGTCGTCCTGCGAGAAGACAATTAGTTCCAGTCGTCCTATAGGAAGACATTTAGTTCCAATCGTCTACCAGGTGGCCCACTATATATTTTTTTAATAATTAATCAGTGTATTATTTCTGTAAATAAAAAAATGTATTATTTAAAAAATTAGCTAAATATATAATGTCAGATTTTTTAGCATTACCGTACTAATAAGGTGATACTATCAGCATTCTTTTGTGCATCAATTCGTGAAAAAAATAAGTTGCTCCCTCTCAAAACTAGTCAACAGTTGCACGGTTGTATGGTTTCTTTCACATCTCATATGTTTTTTATTAATCAAGCATAAAAAGATCAGTATGCACACATTTTTAAAAATTAAGGAATTGCCAAACAGACGTGTGCATTTATATTCTGCCTGATTAGGTTTAACCATTTAGGAATCCACTTGTTGTGCTCGGGCTGCCTTTTCAAATACTCTGAAACAAAAAAACAGATTTTGGCCTTTAGATTCGGATATTTTTTAACTAGCAAAAAAAGAAAGTTGGGTCAAGAGCAGAGGGTGTTCCAAGAATTCCAGGTCCTCTTTCAAATTAGTACAAAGTTTGCTCTTACGAATTTCAAAAGGCCGTGTTGATGCACATGCTCATGCATCCAAAACTTGGCCCACACATCTTCCCCTTTTCAACTCTCTCTCGATCTACCTATCACTCCCACCCACCCCCTACCTTCAACTTCGGTAGAAATTTGAAATTTTGGAAGTAAAAAATTATAGAAGTTGAATTTTGGAAAGTATATATTCTAAAACTTCATTTGGCATAATTTTGTAAAGTTTAAATTCCTCACAGTTTAATTTTTAAAATTCAAGTTTTATAAAATTTATATTTTTGAAAGAGAGCATTCAAATTTTCAACAGTTCAAATTTGTAAACTTGGTACTCATGGAGTCTCGTTGGGGGCGGGGGTGGGGAGATAGGGTCACGTGCACATTTGTAAGGCCCGCTCCTTTCTTCTTTACCACATGGAACAATTGTTGTTGCATTGTGCACCTTTCCGGATAACCATGACCTCCGCTTGGCCCTCCCTATGCGTGTTCGGGGGCAAGACTAGTATAGGATCTGGGCTTTACCTGCGATGATGCGATCCCGTAATATGGGTCCTTAGATGTGCAATGAATGGTACAGATAGGTTCAGCTGTGATTCCAGTCCCTTCGATGGTGCATTTTGCAGTTACACCCTACACATGATCTACTTTGACGAAGAAAACCCTCCAGCGAAAAAGATATGTCCTCTTCTCCGATCTCTAAATCCTCTGGCGGCAGCGGCGGCGTCGGCGGACTTCCCTTCGTACCACGACTTACCCCGGTCGACAGTAGTGCCCTAGTCCAGCTAGATCTTCTCCATATGTATCCCTGGACCATGAATCTCCTCCCTTCGACTGCTCTGAGGCCTTGTTCCAGCCAACTCTTCAATGTACTTTAACCCTAGACCATGAAATCACTTCCTCGCATCTGTCCCCATCTAGCGCCGACGAGTACCGGCGCATATGGTGCAGTTCCATGCTTGTTGTCGTGCTGATAATGGAGCCTAGCGAGGGTGGTGGAGGATTCTCAGCGCCAGAACATCTTCTGGTCAGTTTTCCAAGCGAGACACGGTGGTAAGTACAATTTGTTTGCACATACAAGTAGACTTGTATGTCCTAATCCACCCAGGTTACACTGTGCTAGCACTGGATTTTTGTTAGTTGAGTGTCCAATTTTGGTGCCTGCTACCATTTACAGTACAATCAAGAAATTTTCATCTGGTTGTTGTGCTTCTGAAAAACTCGCGTTAATTTTTAGTACACAATTGAACAAAAAAGTTCTTAGCCCTGATTGTGGTGTACTGAATTTTTTTAATCTTCTTGTGTACTGAAAAATTTCACAGAGATGTGTGCCTTAATATGGGTTGTGCTGAGTAAATAATTGTGCTTGCTGTTTGAAAAGAAGTTTGAATTTTTTTTCAGTCTTGCTACAATCTGAGAAGCACTCATTTTAGTCCAGTAACCTACACTTCCTCGAGATTGGATCTAGTTCGTGACATGTGGCACATTTTGAATTTTTTGGTAGGGAAGCAGAGAAGAGAAGCAATCAGTTTTTAATCTTTTGTTGATGGTGGTGAAACTGAATACAACATTGTTCTTCTAAATGGAGAAAAGTAGCGCCACCGCCCCCTCACCAGTCTTCGCACGCCTAACCAATATGTGTCGTGTGTACCAGCCCTCTCAGGTGAATTCTTGGCATTGAGAGTGTTAACCTTTCTTCTTCATGGCGTGCTTGATATTTTTATTTTGCTTTTGTGGAATCTGTCAATGGCTTTGAATTAAGTGATGAAAACTCTTTTTCAGAGATTAGTTACACTATGCATCAGTTTGATGAATTAGCTACACCTAAAAAGAAATAATGCTTTCTCTAAATTTAAGTTAATGCCGATTGATTTCTTTTCCGGAATGCATATGAACAAGTTATTTCCTTTTTTGTAATCATACCACTAAAAGCCAGGCTACCCCGGGCTATAAATGGTACATGATGCAGGTTATTGAAATATACACCTCAAATTTATGATGGTCGCTTGATTTTCTATGTTTTAACCTCTGACATGAGAAAATAATATATCGTAAACATATTTTCTGAAAGTCAAGAAACATGTTTTAACCATGAATGTTGTGTAGAATGTTAAGCATGTTCAATAAATAAAACCTACATGTGTAAAATATGATGAATCTTTCCAATGAATGTTTTGTTTATGAAATGATAGTGTTCTGTTCGTTTGCAGGGTTCATTGTATAACCTGTGTATGACGAGGCACTCAAACCAACAATAGACATGAAATTTGATGATATTACTTCCATGGAGGCATTTTGCAAGAAGTAAGCACATCATGTCGGATTTGGTGTCCGTCTTGGAACCCGAAGGCTGTGAACAGTGTGAGGGGTACATATGCTTGATAATTAAGGGCAATAGACATTAGTAGAAAAAGGGGCTATCGTTAAGGCCTGTTTTGACCATTAGTCCCGGTTCAACCGGGACTAATGCGAGCATTTATCCCGGTTCGTGAGTCCAGGGGGCCGGCCGGGCCACGTGGGCCATTGGTCCCGGTTCGTCCGGACCTTTTGGTCCCGGTTGGTGGGACGAACCGGGACCAATGTTCCTGGCTCCTGGCCCACCACTATTGGTCCCGGTTGGTGGCATGAACCGGGACCAAACGCTTCCTTTAGTCCCGGTTCATGCCACCAACCGGGCTAATGGTGCTGTTTATATAGCCCCTCAAGGCAAGAGCAGAGCACACCGCCTGCTTTTTCTGGCCGAGGGGAGGGGCGTGGTGGTGCTCTAGCTCACCTCCTATGCACACAAGGTGTTCGATGGAATGCCCGAGCCACACTACTTAAGCTTTCTCCTCTCCAAGCTCGACCTCTAACCTCCATTTTCCTCAATATTTGTCTAGGTTTAGCGGTCCGTCACGCCTGCCTCCGTCTTCACTGCCGTCGATCACCATGGTGATCTCATCGCCAAGACCACCGTGGTGAGCCTCTTGTTCTTATCTTCTTTCTGAAAGGAAAAATATTCTTACTTGTATTATTTTCTTACTTTTATTATTGCATTTTATATAGTGCGATGGTTTTGGTATCCGCCCCCGTCGGCCCTCGTCCTGTCTATGATTCGGATGTGGTATATATTATCTTTTCATAACTATTGGTTCATTTATTGTTTATGAAAATTAAGCCGACCAACGTGACATATATTTTATTTATCTAGGAGGTTGTTGAACCGGAAATTCCAACCGACCCTATTGTCGAGAGGTTAAATTTAGTTGAAGAAGAAAACAATTTCTTGAAGGAAAAAATAAAAAAACTTGAGGAGGAGAAGATGATATTGGAGTTGCATGTTGCGGATGTCGCCGATGATCACAAGATCAAGATGGATGCAATGCGCTTGAAGATGAGAAAGATTAGAAAATATGCCATTCATACCGAGGCTTGGTATCATTATGCCGTTGGATCAGTTGTTACCTTGGTTGCGATTATGATCGTATTTGTTTTCACATTGAAATGTTTTACATAGTTCCAATGTATGGTTTAATTAATTTAGATGCTCTGCAGAGCTTTATGTTGTTAGATGAGAACTATGTATGTACTTTGGTTTTTATGTGATGATGAACCTCTATTAATTTGGTCATTTAATTATCTATTCATGATGTTACGTAATGATTTTTGACACACTTAATTATATATAATGCACGCAGATGAACCGCAATGGATGTACGGTGGCATACACACCTCCGAGTACATTAAAGGCGTGCATGCTTTTCTCAAGTGGCTGAGGCAAACAAGCAGAATGGTTTTATGTGTTGTCCATGCCCTATATGTGGGAATACAAGTCTTACTCGACCGGAAAATCCTTCACACCCACCTGCTTTACAAGGGTTTCATGCCACACTATAATGTTTGGACGAGGCACGGAGAAATAGGGGTTATGATGGAAGACGGCGAGGAAGAAGAGTACGATGACAACTATGTGCCCCCTGAATACGGTGATGCTCTTGAACATCAAGTTGCACTGCAGACGATGTGCACGATGGTGCTGCAACGGTAAGCTGCTGAAGATCAAGATGAACCAGACGATGTGCCCCATGATGATGATCTCCGCCGGGTCATTGTCGATGCAAGGACACAATGCGAAAGTCAAAAGGAGAAGCTGAAGTTCGATCGCATGTTAGAGGATCACAAAAAGGGTTGTACCCCAATTGCGAAGATGGCAACACAAAGCTCGGTACCGTACTCGAATTGCTGCGGTGGAAGGCGTGAGAATGCCAGGCTCGATAAAGGATTTGAGAAGCTACGAAAATAATGAAGAAGAAGCTTCCAAAGGATAACGAATTGCCCGACAAAGACATACGCAACAAAGAAGGTTGTATGCCCTCTAGGATTGGAGGTGGAGAAGATACATGCATGCCCTAATGATCGCATCCTCTACCGTGGTGCCTACAAGGATCTGAACGCATGCCCGGTATGCGGTGCATTGCGGTATAAGATCGACGAGATGACCACAGTGATGTTGACGGCGAGCCTCCTGTGAAGAGGGTTCTGCGAAGGTGATGTGGTATGCTCCTATAATACCACGGTTGAAACGTCTGCTCGTAAACGGAGAGCATGCCAAGTTGATGCGATGGCACAGTGAGGACCGTAAGAAAGACGGAAGTTGAGAGCACCACGACGGGTCGCAGTGGAGAAAAATCGAGAGAAAGTACTGGGATGAGTTTGCAAAGGACCCAAGGAACGTATGGTTTGCTTTAAGCGCGGATGGCATTAATCCTTTCGGGAGCAGAGCAGCAATCACAGCACCTGGCCCGTGACTCTATGTATGTATAACCTTCCTCCTTGGATGTGCATGAAGCGGAAGTTCATTATGATGCCGCTTCTCATCCAAGGCCCTAAGCAACCCGGCAACGACATTGATGTGTACCTAAGGCCATTAGTTGAGGAACTTTTACAGCTGTGGAATGGAAACGGTGTACGTACGTGGGATGAGCACAAAAAGGAGGAATTTGACCTGAAGGCGTTGCTGTTCGTGACAATCAACGATTGGCCCGCTCTCAGTAACCTTTCGTGACGCATAAACAAGGGATACCACGCATGCACGCACTGTTTACTTGACACCAATAGTATATACCCGGGAAGCTGCAGGAAGAATATGTACCTGGCCATCGTCGATTTCTTCTGACCAACCATCAATGTCGAAAGAAAGGCAAGCATTTCAAAGCGAGGCAGATCACCGGAAGAAGCCCGCCATGCGTATCGGTGATCACGCACTTGCTATGGTCAATGATTTACACGTAATCTTTGGAAAGGGTCCCGCGGACTAGCTGTTCGAATGACGCCGAGAATCACGCACCCATGTGGAAGAAGAAATCTATATTTTGGGACCTACCCTCTTTGGAAAGACCTAGAGGTCCGCTCTTCGATCGACGTGATGCACGTGACGAAGAACCTTTGCGTGAACCTGCTAGGCTTCTTGGGCGTGTATGGGAAGACAAAAGATACACGAGGCACGAGAGGACCTGCAACGCTTGCACGAAAAGAGGGCATGCCTCCGGCAAGCGATGAAGGTCCCGCCAGCTACGCTCTTACGAAGAAGAGAAAGAAATATTCTTTCAATGCCTTTCAAGATGAAGGTCCCGGTGGCTTCTCGTCGAATATAAAGGGAATAATAAATATGCCGGAGAAAAGTTCCGAACCTAAAGTCTCATGATCGCCACGTGATTATGACGCAATCGCTTCCGGTTGCATTGAGGGGCTTCTACCGAAAACGTCCGATTAGCCATTGTGAAGCTATGTGCATTCCTCAATGCAATATCTCGAAGTTGATCGATCCAGAAATCGTACCAACGCTAAGGAGTGATGTGGCGCAATGTCTTGTCGGGTTTGAGCTGGTGTTCCCACCATCCTTCTTCAATATCATGACGCACGCCCTAGTTCATCTAGTCGACGAGATTGTCATTCGGGGCCCGTATTTCTACACAATATGTACCCCTTTGAGAGGTTCATGGAGTCCTAAAGAAATATGTTCAGAATCGTGCTAGGCCGTAGGAAGCATCTCCATGGGCCATCAAACAGAGGATGTCATCGGGTTTTGTGTTGACTTCATTCCTGGCCTTAATAAGATAGGTCTCCCTAAATCGCGGTATGAGGGGAGACTGACCGAAAAGGCACGCTTGGAAGAGACTCAATAATATGCAGGGACGGATATTCTTGGTCTCAAGCACACTACAGCTTCTCTGAGAACTCTACCTTGGTGACCCGTATGTCGATGAACACAAGAACGGTCTGCGCTCCAAACACCCGGGAGGCGGTCTGACGATCGGATTACATGTGAACACATCAGACTTTCAGCAGCTTGGTTGGAAACACGTCTCGGAGGTGACAACACTGTTTGTGATGAGTTGTACTTGTTGTCCAGGGGACCATCTTCGACTGTAATGATTTGGAAAGGATACGAGATAAATGGGAATACATTTTACACGATTGACCAAGATGAAAAGAGCACCAACCAAAACAGCGGTGTCCGCTCTGATGCAGCAACCGACAAGGGAAATGACACATATTATGGTTACATAGTAGACAAATGAGAACTTGACTACGGAGTAGATTTTAAGGTCCCTTTGTTTAAGTGCAAGTGGGTCAATCTATCAGAGGCGGGTATGCAGGTAGACCCTGATGCGGAATGACAACAGTGGATCTGAAAAATCTTGGGTACACCGACGAACCGTTCGTCTCTAGCCAATGATGTGGCACAGGTTATCTATGTGAAGGACATGTCTACTGCATCGAGGAAAAGAAAAGATAAGGAAGCGAATACATCATACAATGAGCCAAAGCGCCACATAGTTCTTTTCAGGAAAAAGGGACATCCGGGAGTGGAGGGCAAGACAGACATGTCCGAAGAGTATGAAAAGTTTCATGAAATTCCCTTCAAAGTCAAGGCTGACCCAAGCATCCTGATAAATGATGAAGATTATCCATGGTTACGGCGCAATAAGCAAATGACACAAGCGAAGAAAAAGTGAAGACTTTCTCCCGCAACTATTATGATGATACCATGCCAACTTTGTAACACACAAGTATGATACCATTGTCCGTTTTGTTCATGAACATACTATGCCAACTTTGAGAACCTCGCTAATCGAAGGCGCTCACACGGTTTATAAGCCCGTCCCTCTACGCCTTGTTGAGCTCACAAACTTGTGATTCACACAAATTTCAAAGAATTCAAATTTTATAAAACTAATGGCACAAACAGAAAATTTATAATTGTTCTAAAACAAATGGCACTAACAGAAAGTTTATAATTTTGCTGACCTAAAAGCAAAAAGAATTAAAACATAAAGCAAAAAACCAAAAGAAAATAAATAATGCAGGAAACAAAACAAAAAACTTGAAAAAATAATAATAATAGCAACAATAAGCATTTTGTTGTAAGTAGAAACAAAATAAAATAAATAAAGCAAAAAAGAAAACAAAAAGTGTTTTTGAATTTTTAAAACTAATGGCACAAACAGAAAGTTTATATTTTTTCAAAAACTAAAAGCACTAACAGAAAGTTTATAATTTTGCTGACCTAAAAGCAAAAAGAATTAAAAAATAAAGCAAAAAACAAAAAGAAAATAAATAATGCAGAAAACAAAACAAAAAAACTTGAAAAAATAAAATAGCAACAATAAGTATTTTGTTGTAAGTAGAAACAAAATAAAATAAATAAAGCAACAAAGAAAACAAAAAAGTGTTTTCAAATTTTAAAACTAATGGCACTAATAGAAAGTTTATATTTTTTCTAAAACTAAAAGCAAAAAGAAATAAAATATAAAGCAAAAAAACTACCACCTACTAGGCCCCACGGCCTGAATACGACTAGAAACCCTACACGGGCCAGATTCAGGCCGCAGAGGCCCAATAGGCCTGACAGAGCATGATTAGGCCCAAAGCCTGCATTTGAGAGGAGCTCGAAGGGGCGCACACCAGCGCTTATAAACCAAAGGTCGCGCCCTTCAACTAGCGAGGTGGGACTAAACATTTGGCGCTGGGCAGCACAGGCCTTTGGTCCCGGTTGGTGGCACCAAACGAGACTAGCAGGTGGGTTTAGTCCCGGTTCGTGGCACGACCGGGACTAATGCCCTTTAGTCCCGGTTGGTGCCACCAACCGACCAAAGGTCGCCGCTTCCCGCCTTTGGGCTGCTGAAATTTGGGCTTTGGTCCGGTTGATGGCACCAACGGGACTAAAGGGGCATTAGTCCCGGTTGGAGCCACGAACCGACTAATGCCCTTGCTATATAAGAAAACACTTGGGATATTTCAGATTCATCGCCATTGCTAACCTCCCGGCCGCCGCCAGCTGCCCGACGCCGTCGTCGTCATGCCGCCACGTCGTCACCATCACCGTCGCCAGCTTCGTTGTCGCTGCCGTCGCCGCGCCGTCGTCGCCGCCGTCTGCCCCGCCGTCGTCGCCGCGCATCTCAAGCGCGTCGCCCTGCCTCGTCGTCGCCGTCCCGCCCGTCGCCGCACCCTCGCCGTCGCCGCCCCTGCCTCCGCGACCTCGCCGACCTCGCCGACCTCGCCCGTCGCCGCCCTGCCTCCCGACCTGCCGTCGCCTCCGCCTCCCCGCCGCCTCCGTCGCGCGACCTCGCCCGTCGCCTCCGCCCTGATGAGCCCCAGCGTGCGCACTGCCCTGCCCCCTCGCCGCCATGATTTTTTTTCATAAATGTTCATGATTTTTCATAAATGTATATATATTGATGTATGGATATATGTATGATGCTTTTTGCAGTGTTGATCTAATGTTTTTTTTCTGCATATATATGTGATTTTTGCGTGTTGATCTAATGTTTTTTTTCTGCATATATATGTGATTTTTTCTGCATATATAGATATGATCATATATATGATGTATGCATGGATCGATGTGGATGGAATATGATGTTTTTTGTTCATAGAATATGATGTTTTTTATTCATAGATTTTATTTTGTTCATTAGAGAGAGGTGGGGACGCCGAGGAAGTTGTACTGTTTAGAGTTAGGGTCGTCGAGGAAGAAGGAAAATAAGGAAAAGAATAAAAGAGGAAGAAGGAAGAAGGAGAAGAAGAGGAGAAAAAATAAGAAGAGGAAGTAGAAGAAAAAGGAGTAGAAGAAGGAATAGAGGAGAAGAAGAAAAAATAGAATTTTTTTCTATTTTTTCTTCTTCTCCTCTTTTCCTTCTTCTTCTCCTCTCTTTTTTTCTTCTATTTTTTCTTCTTCTTTCTTCTTCTTCTCTTTTTTCTTCTTCTCATTTCTTCTTCTTCTTCTTCTTCTTCTTCTTCTTCTTTTTATCGGGAACGAGGGTGTCGAGGATCACGGAGGGGTCGACGGTGGGAACTAGGCTAGAGGGTCGAGAGGGTCACAGAGGGTCGAGGGTCGTCGAGGCCGGGTCGAGGGTCAATGTTTTGAGGGTCGAGGGTCGCCGAGGCGGTCGAGGTTTCGAGGCACAAGGGTTTGAGGGTTTGAGGGTTCTAGGATCCGAAGGAAGAAGGAAGAAGAAGAAGAAAAGAATGAGAGGAAAAGAAGAAGAAGAGGAGAAGAAGAAAGGAATAGAGGAGAAGAAGAAAAATAGAATTTTTTCTATTTTTATTCTTCTCCTCTATTCTTTTCTTCTTCTCCTCTTTTTTTTCTTCTTTTTTTTCTTCTTCTTCTTCCTTCTTCCTTCTTCCTCTTTTCTTCCTTTTCCGATAGGGGGGTACCGATAGTGTCAAAGTAATGAAGAAATCCATGGCTTCCTCATTAGCCGGAAGTAACCATGGCATGATGGTGCAAGTCCTCCAAAGTTGTTACGGAATGGAGTCCGGATAGGATAATTTGCCTTTTGCTGAACTTTGTACCAAAAAGCGAATTATCCTATCTCGACTCCGCTCCAAAACAACTTTGGAGAGCTTCGCACCATCATGCACCTGCTTTCGCCTAATGATGAAGACATGGTTTTGTTGAATCCTTTGACACTAGGCAACCTCCCGACCCTCGGCGATCTTCGACCCTTGACCCTCGACCGCTCGGCGATCCACGACCCTCTACCCTACTTGTGGGACATAGATGTACTGTTCAACGCCCCCTCCCGATAGCTTCAACACGTGGGGGTGGTCGATATTACGCACTCCTCCTAGCTTGAAGCGTTCTCGAGGCCACCCCTAACCCTTGAAGCGTTGTCGAGGCCACCCCAAACCCTAGAGAAGCAGCGTCGAGGCCACTAATATGATTCCTTATTGTGATTAGCTAGCTAGTTCTACGTTGGCACTAATATATCCATATCTGTCATGTTTGAATAATAATTGCCATGTTGTAAATATTTGTAGAAACTATGGACACCCCCCGAGACGAAGCACAAGAAGCGTTGTTGAGGGACATAATCGCACACGGAAGTGATGTCGTCTCCTCGATGATGTTTCTCAGCGTCGATAACGATGGTCTGGAAGGAGAGGGTGAAGAAGCGGTTGGCTATGATTTACATGGCTCCGATGACCCAATGCCGGTGCAAGAAGTAGACCGTGAGGACGGCTCCGGTGATCACCAAACCGAGTCCGCCAGGTATATATATTAGTTAAGCCTGTCTTGACTAGCTCTCGCCTTTGTTTTGGTATATATATATGTACACATATTAATTAACTCTCGTCTTTGTTCTTTTTCTAGCCCTCCGGATCGAGCACAACTTCGTAAAGAGACGAGGCCCAAGAAAAAGTTGAGCTCAGATGAAAAGTTTGAGATCATAGAAATCGCGTATGACGGCCAACCGATTGAACCCTACCGGACAAAGAAGGCATTTGTTGCTTTCGGTCACGGGGGTTACGGTTAGGGACAAGATCCCGATCAGCATCCACCAATGGTATAAGCCTCAAGAACGAAGACCACGAGGTGTCTTGTGTCAATGATACGTGAAAAATGATCTTTGGACCGAGCTGAAGTCAAATTTTACCCTACCGCCAGAGGATGATCCGGAGAAGCCAGTAATAGAGCCATTAATCAAGTCTTTTGCTCTTAAGAAGATGGCGAACTATTCAGGAATTGGAAGAAAGACCTCAATACGTATGTCGAAAAAAATGAGACACCAGAATTCACGGCAAATATGAGAAGATCGAGATGATCGCCCGCATTTGTGGCCTACAAGACATCGGAAAAGAGTAAAAGATGTCAACGACAAACAAGAGAAATGCTGCGAAGAAGAAGCTTCATCATCGCATGGGTCGTGGCTACCTCATAGCCCGCCTAAGTGGTCCAAGGCTGAGAATGATCTGCTTGATAAAGGGATCGAACCGAGACAATGAATCGCTGCACTGCTGCGGACTTGGTTCTTCGGGCGGCGGATCCTTGGACCCTATAACGGGAAGTGCATTTGGGACGGACGAACAATTGGACATACCAGTCAAGAGGCTTAAGCATTATATCGAAGCAAGCGCAGCAAGGGAAGTTCGTTCTGCATAGGAGAAGGACGAGCTCACAATGGCCCTCGGGAATCCTGAGCACCACAGGCGGACACGAGGCACGCCAGCTCCCTTTCGTGGAAGGCTGGATTTCGGACGCAGGGGTTACAAAACCCATGAGAGGAGGAAGAGATCGGAGCAGAGCCTAATGCAGCGCTGCACGAAAGGGTAATGGGGCTAGAGGAACAAGAAGAGGAACGAGAAGCAGCCGATCACAACAAATGACCTGCCAAGCTTCCCCGGTTACCCCGCCATCTCGGCCGAGAAGCAGCGTGGCTTCCACCGAGCTGCTTCAGCCGAGCAGCATGCCTTGACGGCTCCTGCCACCTATCCCGTGGATGCTATCACGGATGCCGAAAGTTGCCACCTTATGGCGCAATGGAGCAATTTAAAGGTCAAGGCGGCTGTTGGCTCTGTTTATCCCACTAAACCCGACTCAACTTTTCACCGCCGGCCGATTCCGAAGGATATGCTAAGGTGATGGTCGATGAAATAACGGAGGGATTTGAGGAGCTCGGCTTGACCACCCTACCGGTGAAGGGGAGTATCGGCTGGGTTCTCGCTCAAGACTCCATGCCTATGGCGGAAGGATCTCATCAACCTTCCGAACTGGACGCCTCCGCCTCCTCCTCCTCCTCCCGTGAGTCGTGGCACTCCGCCTCCTCCACCGCCTCCTCCTCCTCCTCCGGCGAAGTCAGGCACTCCGCCTCCTCCACCGTCTCCTCTTCCGCGAGTGACGATCAGGGCACTCGGCCGGCTCCTTCTCCGCGCGTGGCGGCACTCCGTCTCCTTCTCCGCCTGCACCGGGCGCGTCCGGCAGCCAGCCTCCTCCTTCTCCGCCTCGTCGGCAAGGGCGGAAGAGACCCGCCGCCCGCTCCGACTGCTCCGTGGCGTCGTAGTCCTTCTCCTCCGCCTCGTAAGCAAGGAAAGAAGACATCCGCTCCGTCTGCTCTGCCGGCGTCTAGCAGTACAGCCAAAGGCGGGAGGAGATACAGATTCGGTCCTTCTCTGAAGACTCCAGAGAAGTTACCGTACAAGAGGAGCGAGGAGGAAAACGCGAAGATCGCGCAGACCGAAGTGGATGACTGGTTTCAAGGGTTGAAAGCAAAGAGACATCCACCTCCGGAGGAGAAGGTAGATCCGGTCAAAGCGAAGCGCACTCGCTGCCCGGACAAAACCACCCAAGTCTCCGCCGAAAGGCAACTATGAGCGCATTATTGGAAAGGCATTTGCCGAGGCGGAGAGATCGGGAAGTACTGTCAGTGATCAAAGGATGAAAGAACGACGAGCTGGGAAACAAATTGCCCAGCTCGGCGAACAAGCGAAGGAATCATGCCCCCCGCTCAAGGTGCACGCTAGCGACATCGTCGATCCGAGGATGGTGCCCGGTTATGGCAATCCTGAAGATTACTTGCCCGACGATGTACAATTTGATTTCTTGGAGGTGCAAATACAAAGATACGAGTAAGGGAAGCCTCTCGTCAAAGATGAAAGCTCTCTAACAACGATGATGCGAAGATTGCATGATTGGTACATGAAAACCTGCAAAGAGTCTGACGGGAGGAATACTTTGTATTTGAGAGTTAAAAAGGAGCATGACCTCCTTGGAATTGAACTGTTGCCTATTCCATTTGAGGAGTTCTATCAGTTTTTCAATCAATTGGCCATCGATAAAGCAACGGTCACCTGCTACTTTCTGTAAGTAGTACTACTTCTGTCATTAAGTATCTCTATATAACTCAGCTCTTTCATTGCATGTATTTATAAATATCCTCGCTATATTATGCAGATTGAAGATCGCAGAAATGAAGAAAAAACAAGTTGGTGATATTGGGTTCATTAACACATATCTCATCGATGCAAATGAGGTTAAATATCGTGCCAAGGAAACCGAGGCCAACTTCCTACGATCGTTGGAAATAAATGAACACAAAAATACAATACTCTTTCCTTACAACTACACGTGAGTGTTACTGTCTTGTGGCATATTCGGTTTCCCTTATTTAGTCCAGGTTATAGAAATGTAATATTGATGAGTTATGCATGCGTGCGCAGGTTCCACTATATTCTCCTAGAGATTAAGCTTGAGCAGGGAGTAGTAACGGTCTTAGACTCGAGACGAAAAGATCCCAAAGAGTATGCGGAAATGACTGAAATGCTCGAGAAGTAAGTTAAATCGATCATTATCCACCATATCAGCAACTTTGTTCATTTCTGATATCAAGTAATTGTTTTCTTTGTATGGCAGGGCTTGAGGAAAATTCACCAAAAAGCTCCGGACTACCAAGAAGCTGCAATTTAGACACCCAAAGTAAGTACTATATAGTAGCATATTCCACGCGCATCTCCTAGTGATTCAAGCGCTAGTTTCATCAATACCATTTAGCATGTGCTTGCTATATATAATTATCAGTTTGATTGACCTCTGTTTCTTGTAAAGTGGTTGTGACAGGAACAAGGGAATGATTTCTGTGGATACTACGTTTGCGAGTCCATCCGCCACACGACCTGTGAGAGGGGCTACTCCGACAAACAATTTGAAGTGCGTAAATAAAAATATTCACAATTTTATTTTATTACCATCATTTGTGTTGAGTTTCATTCATTCATATATATATATATATATATATATATCTATCTATATATATATATATATATATATATATCACAATTATTTTTTATTACCCTCAATTGTGTTGAGTTTCATTCACACATATATATAGATATATATATATATATATATATATATATGTATTGACCCCTTTCTTAAAATTAGATGTTTCGCAGCGGATGAACTCCTAGCACCAGATCGCATGCGAGCAATTCAAGAGGAATTGGCGGCATTCTTTCTTGACTATGTGATCGCTGAAGACGGGGAATACCATGTGGACCACGCGTCCGTATTGTAAAAGATAATTATTGTATATATGTAGCCGGTAGCGTCGGATAGATATACGAGAACTTGTTGTTCGACCAATCTCTCGGAGAAGGAGAGGTGGTCGATATCACTTCTCTCTGTATGCATATATATGTTCATGACGATCTTCTGTTTGCTTAATTACTAGCTAGCTAGCATGTCTAGTTAGTCCTCTCTATAATGTATGTATAGTACGTAGCGTCGACCAAGCACGTAAAAAAGAAAGGAAACTTTTCTCTATTAATTAGCTAGCTATAGCACAATATATGAAACACCTAAATTAACCCCCCAAACCCCCCCCCCCCCTCTTTTGAAAAAAAAAACAAAAACCAGAGCCAAAGAAATGCTGACGCGTGGATGCCTATTGGTCCTGGTTGGTGCGACCAACCGGGACCAAAGGCCCTCCTACTGGGCTCAGCGGACAGGCCACGTGGAGGCCCATCTGTCCCGGTACTGGATAGAACCGGGACTAAAGGGTGAGGGTATTAGTACTGACCCTTTAGTCCCGGTTCACGAACCGGGACTAAAGGCCCTTATGAACCGAGACTATAGGCCCTTTTTCTACTAGTGAGAGACAACGAAAAGAAGGTAGGGCCGAATAAGAAGGTTTACTCTACAGTTGACACACACTTGTAGAACATGCAAGGAAGTTGTGTTACATGACAGGCATATTTGTCAGAAGAAAAAAGAAAAGAAAATGACTGTCTAAAATGGTTATTAATTATTATTTTTCCATTCTTATTGTTGGCTCACATGGTTGCAATTCTGGTTCAAAGGACTACGTATGTTTGCCATCGCATCTTCTAAAACTTGACTGGTGTATAATATTCTAAATATAGCTATTCTATTTCCGGTAACTTATTTTTTTTTGTTTGGTAGTATTGCTTTTACTGCTCATAGTGTGATGGAAGAAAAGAGTTGATATTTATAGAAAAACTCTGGCAATTGAACGTGGATGTAGTAAAAAAATTACTAACACTTCCCCACTAACTCAACATTTTCTTGAATGATGGGCGATGGCTCATGAGTTCCGTGAGCGATCACATGCACAGGCTGTTTCTGCAAATCTAATTTATAACTTACGGGGATAGGATCACATGCAACACTATGCAATGAAATCAGGGGGTTTTGCACAAAAATGTCAATCCCCTCTAACCTAACCAATCTGTACCATGAATTGCATATCCAATGGCCCATATTGCTTGATCTCACGATCTCACACTAGTCTTCCCCGCGTGTTCGGGCTGACCTTATGCTTGGAACACAAAATCAATTTGCATGCTCTGAATGCAGACATTTAATTGGGTCTTATGAAATGTTATCTAAGAAGATAGCCGTGTGGATACCGCCGAGAAAAGTCATTGTGCTACTTTGCCAGTAAATTTAACACAAAAAAAAACTACACGGTAGTAAATTTGTTTCATGATTCATTCACTGATTTGGCAATTTATTTAATCTTCCAAATTGTAAAATATTAAAGGTGAGTATCTAATATTAAAAGGGAGTTCTTTTGTACGTCGAAATTTGGTTTCGTTCCCCCTCCCCTCTCCTAGGTTCGGAATAATCTAAACCGAATCGGTATTTTCCTTGGAAACAATGGTTTACATTAACTGAATCAAATCTTATAAAAATCATGGTTTGTGTTAACTCAATAAAATCTTACCAGAACCTAAACTAAATCAAAAAATACGTTGCCTTCCCCTACCCATACCTAAATCAAATCAAATCTTAACAAAACCTCCACTAAATAAAAATATCATTGTTTTCCCCTACCCATACTCAAATCAAATAAATTTTTATCAAAATTTAGAATATGATGGGTGTAAGGTATATGCCTGATACGATTGGTGTTTTAAACACAATATAGATGCAGATGCTCATACATACACACATACACTCATCCTTATGAAGCACGCACACCATATCCCTATGAGCACCTCCGGGAGACTGGGCCCTGTACGATTGGTGTTGAACCACTAGAATATGTATGTCCGTGTTGTAAGGCACGAGTAATTATCTAGTAAATATAATAACAAAGTAGCACCATGACTCATACATATATCCATACGTCAGCACTAGGGATGATCTTGGGTCGAGAAAAAGACACCAATGCACCAGTGAACATAGTCGGCATTGACTTGCGTCGACGATTGAGTTGGACATTGATGACCCATAAGTATAGGGAATCAATTGTAGTCCTTTCGATAAATAAGAGTGTTGAACCCGACGAGAAGCATAAGGAATCGATAAGTAGTTTTCAGCAAGGTATTCTCTACAAGTGTTGTAAGATAGTTTTGATAGCAAGATAACTAATAGCAAGTAATAAGCAACCAAAGTAACAAGGTGCAGCAAGGTGTCCCAATCCTTAATTTTTCTCAGGTCAAGCCGGAGATAATTCTTATAGTGACCAGACGCCCTTGAGGACACAAAGAATTCGTCAAGTTAGTTTCACCATGATTCATTGACTCGCGTACATTGCTTTGATAAGATGTTATGTGGGTGGACCAGAGCTAAGGTGTTGCTCTTACTTGAATGATCAACCTACTTATGAGTACCCCCTCCATGCAAGCATCCCCAAATACAAGAGAAGAATTAAGGTAAATCTTGAAGGAAATATGCCCTAGAGGCAATAATAAAGTTATTATTTATTTTCTTATTTACCGAAAAAGGCTTTCGCCCCGCTTTATAAATAAAGCAAACCGCCACAAGACATACAACCAAAGCAGGTCCACACACACACACCACCCAAGTACCACAAACAAAGTACAGAGGTTCTGCTGAGGGCACAGCTCAACAAGCCCAGAAGAAAGAGAAAAAAAGAACAGCAAAGCCTGCCCATAATACATGTGTGAATTGTATTAACCGGAAACAGCAAAGCCTGCTCAACAAGCCCGCTTTATTTCCTTATTTCATGATAAATGTTTATTATTCATGCTAGAATTGTATTAACCGGAAACATAATATATGTGTGAATATATAGACAAACAGAGTGTCACTAGTATGCCTCTACTAGACTAGCTCATTGATCAAAGATGGTTATGTTTCCTAGCCATAGACATAGGTTGTCATTTGATTAACGGGATCACATCATTAGGAGAATGATGTGATTGACATGACCCATTCCGTTAGCTTAGCACACGATCGTTTAGTATGTTCCTATGACTATGAGATTATGCAACTCCCGTTTACCGGAGGAACACTTTGTTGTCTACCAAACGTCACAACGTAACTAGGTGATTATAAAGGAGCTCTACAGGTGTCTCCAAAGGTACATGTTGAGTTGGCGTATTTCGAGATTAGGTTTTGTCACTCCGATTGTCGGAGAGGTATCTTTGGGCCCTCTCGGTAATGCACATCACTATAAGCCTTGCAAGCAATGTAGCTAATGAGTTAGTTACGGAATGATGCATTACATAACGAGTAAAGAGACTTGCCGGTAATGAGATTGAACTAGGTATTGAGATACCGACGATCGAATCTCGGGCAAGTAACATACCGATGACAAAGGGAACAACGTATGTTGTTATGCGGTTTGACCGATAAAGATCTTCGTAGAATATGTAGGAGCCAATATGAGCATCCAGGTTCCGCTATTGGTTATTGACCGTAAACGTGTCTCGGTCATGTCTACATAGTTCTCGAACCCGTAGGGTCCGCACGCTTAAGGTTTCGATGACAGTTATATTATGAGTTTATGAGTTTTGATGTACCGAAGGAGTTTGGAGTCGCGGATGAGATCGGGGACATGACGAATAGTCTCGAAATGGTCGAGACGTAAAGATCGATATATTAGACGACTATATTCGGACATCGGAAAGGTTCCGAGTGATTCGGGTATTTTTCGGAGTACCGGAGAGTTACGGGAATTCGTATTGGGCCTTAATGGGCCATACGGGAAAGGAGAGAAAGACCCCAAAGGGTGGCCGCACCCCTCCCCATTGACTAGTCCGAATTGGACTAGGGAGGGGGGGCGCCCCCTTCCTTCCTTCTCCTTCTCCCTTCCCTTTCCTTCCCTCCTACTCCTTCTACTTGGAAGGGCTCCTAGTTCTACTAGGAAAGGGGGAATCCTACTCCCCTAGGGCGCGCCATAGAGAGGGCCGGCCCTCCCCCTCCTCCACTCCTTTATATACGGGGAAGGGGGCACCCCTTGGAGACACAACAATTGATCTCTTGATCTCTTAGCCGTGTGCGGTGCCCCCCTCCACCATAGTCCTCCTCGATAATATTGTAGCGGTGCTTAGGCGAAGCCCTGCAACGGTAGAACATCAAGATCGTCACCACGCCGTCGTGCTGACGGAACTCTTCCCCGACACTTTGCTGGATCGGAGTCCGGAGAACATCATCGAGCTGAAAGTGTGCAAGAACTCGGAGGTGCCGTAGTTTCGGTGCTTGATCGGTCGGGCCGTGAAGACGTACGACTACATCAACCGCATTGTGCTAACGCTTCCGCTTTCGGTCTACGAGGGTACGTGGACACACTCTCCCCTCTCGTTGCTATGCATCACCATGATCTTGCGTGTGCGTAGGATTTTTTTTTTAAATTACTACGTTCCCCAACGAATCTAACCATAGCATGAAACATATAAATCCAAAAAAGCCCCTTACGGAACAGCTCATAAACTAGGGTTAAAGTTTCAGTCACTCCCGCAACCCATCATCTATAAACTAATTCCACAATGCCTTCCCCTAAGCCCAAACATGGTGAAGTGTCGAGTAGTCAACGTTCACACGACACCACTATAGGAAGTACAACATAACATATCATCAAAATATTGAACGGAAACCAACTTCACTTGATTACTAATAACAAGACTTCTTCCATGTCCTCAAGAACAAATAGAATTACTCACAAATCATATTTATGTTCATGATTAGAGAAGATAAATAAGTTATTAACAATCTAAACATATAATTTTCCATCAAGTAAACCAACTAGCATCAATTACAAGATGTAATCAACACTACTAGCACCCCAGGTACCAATATGAGATTTGATACAAAGATTGAACATGAGAAATGAATTAGGTTTGGAGATGAGATGATGCTGGTGAATATGTTGATATAGATGAAGCCTCCCATGATGAGAGGAGTGTTGGTGATGAGAATGGTTTCGATTTTCCCCTCCCGGAGGGAACTTCCCTGGCAGAATCGCTCCGCCGAAGCAATAGTGCTCCGCTCGACGGCGGAAGGTTCTGAAAGTCTTCTATTTTTTAGGATAAATGGCTTCATTTAGGAGAAGATGGGCAGCATTGGGCCTCTATGGGGCCCTGGGGGTAGGGTGCGCCCCCTGGCTTGTAGCCCCACCGAGGGTCTTCTCTGATACTTCTTTCTTCCAATATTTTTTATATATTAAAAAATAATTCTTCATAAATTTTCAGGTCATTTGGAGCTCCGGAGAATAGCTATCTCTATTGTAGCTTTTTCAGGCTTAGAATTCCAGCTGCCGGCAATCTCCCTCTTGTGATGAATCTTGTAATTTAAAAGAGAAAAGACATTAGAATTGCATCATGAAGTGGAATAAAACACAAAAAAATATAAATAACAGTAGGAAAACATGATGTAAAATGGATGTATCAGACATCTAGGGTCGAGGAGGATGAGGATCAAGTGACCAGTTCCACTGAATAGGATCAAATTAATTATAATGGCAGTGTGCATCTTCGAGTGCAAAAGCCGACTGGACTCTTATGGCTATATTAGCCCATGTGATTTTGAGATCAAGCACAACATAATATGATAATTTGGCTTTCTTATGTCTCGGGAGACCCAAACAAACAGGCTAAACCCGACACAATTTACATGAATCAGCTTACTATTGTACAAACAAAAAGTGGATCATGCAATGGGAGGACCAATTTGATTTTTTTGAAAGTTAAAATTCCAAGTGTTTAAATTTATGAATGTTCAATGTTATAAATTTTTAGTATTCAAAAGTGTGTATTTTCAAAATAATTAAAGTTGGTACTCATTTTCACAGAAAAGAAAGAGAAAATTGGGTGAAAGGTTGTGTGTGGTTGGGCTAACCGCAGGCACGGTCACCCGTTAGGGAGGAAAACTGTAAATGCTTTGGATTTAGACAATTAATTGAGTCTTATGAAATGGAATCTAAGCAAATATATGCATGGATACCATTACCGTCGACACTAGTGAAGCCCATAAGAGTCAATGTGCTACTTTGTTAGTACATTTATTCACAAAATTTCTATGGAGTGGTACATTTATTTAATGATTTGCATGTTCTTTTTTCAGAATGAATTTGCTTGTTCTTTTCGGTATGATTTATTCACTAATTTTGCAGTACATTTGATCTACCAAATTGTCAAAAAAATATAATAGCAAAGTAGCACCATGACTCATACATTCATCAATATGTCAGCACTGGAGATGGTCTTGGGTCGAGGAAAAGGCGCCAATGCACGAGTGAACATAGTCAACAACAACTTGTGTCGACAATTGAGCTGGACAACCAGCATGGCCTAGGACGATGAGATGCAATCGACCAATTCCACTGAATAGGGGTCAAAGTATAATGGTAGTGTGCATCACTGAGTGCAAAAGGCCGGCTGAACTCTTTTACAACTATATTGGCCAATGCGGTTTTGCGATCAAGCGCAACATAATATGATAAATTGGTTTTCTTATATTGTCTAGGGAGACCTAAACATACAAGCTAAACCAGGCACAATGTGCATGCATTGGCTTATAGTTGTTCTAGGTAAAAAGTCAATCATACAATAGGAGAACTAATATGAATTTGTTTTAGTTCAAATTTCAAAAGTTAAAATTTATGAAATTTGAATTTACTAAATAAAAAAAATTCTGGTAGAAAGTATTTAATCTTTTTAAAGTTCGTCTTAGTATTGTGCTAGAGAAAAAGTTGATTACACAATAGGAGCACTATTTTTAATTTTTTATATTTAAAGTTTCAATATTTCAAATTTATGAAAGTTCAATTTCTAAAGAATAATTTTTGAAAGTCAGTATTTAAATCTTTTGAAAGTTTGTCTTAGTATTGTGCGAGAGAAAAGTCGATCATGCAATAAGAGAACTAATTTGAATTTTTGAGAGTTAAAGTTTCAATAGTTCAAATTTATCAAAATTCAATTTCTAAAGAATAATTTTTGAAAGTCAGTATTTAAAAACATTTAGTTCAAATTATGAACGAGTGTACTCGTTTTTCAAAGAAAAAGAGAGAAAATTAAGTGAAAAGTTGTGTATGGTTGGGCTGACTGCACGCACGGAAAATCAAAGCACACCCTTTGGATTTAGATAAATTAATTCTTATGAAATGCATTTTAAGAAGATATCCGTATGGATTCCTTGACCGTCGGCATTAGTGAACCCAACAAAGAGTTGTCGTGCTTCTTTGCTAGTACATTTATTCGCAAAATTTCACATTTATTTCATGATTTGCATGTTCTTTTCTGTATGATTGAATAATCGCTAATTTAATTAGTACCACATTTAGTTTTCCAAAATCATCAGTGAATACATATAATACCAAAATAACACCATGACTCCTATGCACATCCGGATATGTAGCACCGGAGAGGTTCTTTGGTATAGAAAAAAACACTGATGCGCTAGCGTGGGTAGTAGGCAAAGACTTTTGTCGACATTAGAGCTGGAAAGGCCAGGGTCGAGGAGGATCACTACCGGAATAATGCAATATCCCGACGGCTTTTTCGAGGCCGTCGGCATACACCTACGCCGACAGCAATCGGGCCTATGCCGACGGCCATACCTATTAATTCCGGTACTGGATGAGACCAAAGCAACTAAATTCCACTGACAGATTTCAATGGTCAAGCAAATATTAATTGTTTCATTGAGGGATCCAAACAAAGAAAGAAACACACAAGCAAGCAAACTAGAGCAGGCACGAGCTACACGCATGATACATCAGGTGGGCTTTTCTTGTTTGAGGAGAACAAGTCGACCAGCATCATCATAGGACAGCAAGTAATCGGGGGCAGGCGCGTAGTGACGGTTCATGTAGTAGTAGGATCCATCGGGGTTGATGACGCAACACCAGTCGTCGAAGCAGTTGTCATCGCCGTCGCCGACGCACAGGTCGAGGAGGTCGTCCACGCCGCCGTAGCGCTCCGCCAGCTTGCGGAAACTGTCCTGCTTCGACAGGGACTCCCTCAGCTCCTGGTTCACCTGCTGCGGAGTCTTCCCGCGATTCGCCGGGGCCTCCTGCTTGGTCGCCGCGCCGCTGGCGGCCGCCGCCTCCGTGGCGGCGTCCTTGCTGCCGCTGCCGCCGCCGCCGTCGTTGCTCTTGCTCCCCATGAGAGATCTGACTTTTGCGTGAGAGAGATCTGGCTTTTGCTTCCGGTTGGCCTCGATCGGGCGCAAGCGTTTGTTGGTGTGATGAGTGGCGTGGAGGCGTGTGTCTGTGTGTATATAGACGCGGCGGGCCGGGGGGCCGGGTTGGAGCGGGTTGAGGACGGTCGGTGGATCGATCGAGTCGGGCTTGTGTTTCATTTTCAGTTCCGAGTCGGACCGAGGCTCGGCTGTTGAGCGGTACATGTCAGAATCGGGCCGCACGTCTCCCCTGCTTCCATCTATATATACATGCAGCTACCCACGGCCACGGTACACGATCAAGGACTAACGTAGACGATCGATAGCGTTACAGAAGAGAGGCAGGGGCTACCTAGCTAGGGATTGCACGCTATCGATCTTTGGATCATCACCAATGGGGTCTGCACTGTTGTCGATGGTGCGGATGATGAAGCCGAAGAAGGACGGCGCGCCGCCCGCTTTCGTGCACGACCTGCCGCACCACGGGACGACGGTGGCTCCTTGCCGCCAGCGCACTGAAGAGTACGTTGTCCTTGCTCGCTTATAATCAGCTCATGTATGTATGTATGTATCCGTCTTTTTCGAGTCCACTAACATATTGCATGCTAATGGTGATGTCTGGATCGATTGTAGGGAGCGCGACGCGTCCATCATCTGCCACGTCCACCACGCCCTCCGCCACTACAACGCCAGCAACCCGGGCTCGGAGTTCGTCCCCGTAAAGCCTCTCATGGCCGCGTACGTGGGCTTCCAAAGCCACATCTGGGTCCACGTCAGCTTCGTCGCTCGCAGGAAGAAGATCACCAGCAGCAAACGGAGGCGCAACCAGGCCAACGACGCGGACAAGACCTTCTTCGCCGAGCTGCGCTACAGCCACCACCACTCCGGCGCGCCGGCCGTCGAAACATGCGCCATCATCGGTAAGCAGCGACCACACCTGAACCGCCACGACAAAACATCCATGATATGCATGACCTTTTCTGGTACACTTGCATATGGTTTCCCTTCAGATTTACCACGGTGACGCCTAGTCCTAACTTGTGTTTTTTCTTTCTTTTCTTCTCTATCCACAGAGAAATCGTCGCGCAAAAGTCACTTGAAGACCGCGTGTGCATTTTGCCCCGAGAGCTTTCAGATTTTGCACCCACTTGACGGGAGCTTTCTGTGCGGAAAGAAGTGCCAGGCAAACGAAGGACAGGGTTTCATACATTTCACGAACCTGCTTGAGTTACCGTTCACATGCCCCACGGCCAGTGGACCAGGCAAGGAGGATGCAGCAGCGCCAAAGAAGGAGGAGGAGGAGGAGGAGCATAGTAGCGTCCTGAGCTGGGCCGCCCTCCCCTTTCATTTTTTCGCTTATTACAAGGGTTTTACCGGCCTTTGATGATAAGCATATGGACTAGATCAGGGGCAAAGCTAGCGAGAAGTTAATGCAATGAGTTCAATTTAAACACAATGTAGAGTGATGTGTGGCAATAGCAAGGCCATGTATCAGACTGAGAGATTTTGAAGTTGATGTATGAGATTAAACTTGTGACAACCTTTTATAAGTAAAATGCATAGAACTACCACTTCCGCACGTCATAGCTCTCGAAAAATCATCATTTTACAAAACTTGACACTTTGCACCGCATCAAAAAAATGACAGTGGCAAAAAACACTGATTCGTTTTCTGAGCGTGTTTTGACGTGGCCGATCGCGAGCAAGCCAACAGCGGTGGACGGCCCGTCGCTAACACCCATTAACTCTCGTGTCAGAAGCGATTGGGCCGGCCCTCACTCCCATCCCTCTCCTTCTATCCCTCTTCTCTCTCGCGCGGGCATGGCGACGGTGGCGGCTCCGGGTCCATCGGCGAGGGAGTGGTCGACAAACTGGCCCCATGATGCGGAGCTGCTTCTTCTTCCTCCTCCTGCTGCTTGTGCGTGTCTCCACCTCCATCTGTTGCTGCATCTGCTGCTCCAACTGCTGCTGCTCCATTTCGGGTGTCTCAACCTGCACCTGCTGCTCCACCTGCGGCTACTCCATCTCCATCAGAGGAGCGAGGGGTAGCACTGGCACCACCCTATCGAGCGCGTAGTCCCCGTGGAGTTGGTCGCGGTTCTGGTACATGTACCAGCCTGCCCTCTGGTATGGATCCGGGGAATCCCTGGCCTCCCCCATCGCCCAGACCAGGTTCTCGATCAATGGGCGGTGGAGGTCTAGCAATCGGGCGTACTCCTCATGGTTGGTGGCCGCCCTCATTGCGCGTCGCATGATTTTTGAGGATAGCAACGCTGGTGTACCAAGTGCTCACCTCGCGCGCGTAGGAGAGCTTGGTGCTATCACCATCGAAGATCTCCTGCAGCGCCTTGTCTCATCCGATGCAAAATGCCATGGCGCAATGAAGTTTTTCTTTGGTTTGGGTGGAAAGGAGGAAGTTGGATGGAGAGGAGCGATGAAGAGTGGTGGTTATCTGTGCAAGGAGGATGAATGTGAATGAATGCAGTGTGTGTATGGAGACTGGGGTTTTCTGAAGAAACCGAACAGGTACAGTGAATCGATCGAACTACCGCTGCGATTTTTTAAAAGAATCGAATGAGCAGAGCCCGACCCAGCAGCCCAGCCTTGCAAACGATCGAATGCGCCCAGCCCAGCAAACGATCGCATGCACCCAGCCAAGCAAACATCACCAGCCCAGCACAGCAGCTTCGCCCCGAACGAAAAAAAACGACCATGTCAAAACACATTCATTTTTTCGTTCAGTGTTTTTTGCCACTGTCATTTTTTGGTGCCATGCAAAGTGGTGGTTTTTCGAGAGTTATGACATGAAAGTGACAGTTCTTTGCATTTTACTCCTTTTTATACTAACCGTCCACTTTACTCTCTCTCTCTCTCTCTCTCTCTCTCTCTCTACTTCTTTAGTAGTAATTTATAAGCAGCTTTGTACATTTTGGAATAGGAAACAAGGTAATAGATGTTTAGGTGTTCCCAAAATCACCGAACGGAAATTGGGGTACAACGGTGAACATGGCCACAGTTGCTTGGGCAACTCGGTGCTAAATATGCTCCACAAACGGTAGGCTTTGGCATGAACCATGAATGTACAAGTGTAACAAAATGATTTTTCAACACTTGCCAACATGTTTTTTTTGATAAAGGGCGCTTTTACTAGCTTCAAATATAGCATCAAGTGGATACAATCATACTGAGCAAGACCCGGCCTAATTAGGATGCACACAGCTAACAGGAACAAGTTTAACAAAAATAAATAAATAAATAAAACGACATGTTGGCAACAGTAAAGTCCTATGAGACCGAAACTATGCCTATGGCGAAGTAGGAGTTGGACCGATCCGGAGATTATGTTGCCACCCATATTTGGTAAAAACCTCTCTGGCCACTCGCTCCAACCGCATACACACACCCTAAACAACGGTTGGTACTCCGTTTCGTGCAACATAAGCACATGCAAAGCCAGTGCGTACAACGGAAAATAACCTACAAAGGAGAAGGGGTTTTACGATTGGAAACAATGTCATTTCTACGTAGCTAAAGCGGCCATAATAAGGCTGATGCTTCCACCCTTATTAGCATGCAAAACCTATTTGGTATACCGTCAAGCCAGTGACCATATATATTGGCAACACTCGTCGACAGATACATATTGAACGCTATATGGATGACTGATCATATAGAACGCGCAATCTTACATTGGAAGAATATGTGTTTAATTGTCTCGTGATGAGTATACAACTACACTTCTAAGTCCATGCTAGTTGTGACAGGGTGAGATTGTTTTGGTTAGTACAACTCTCCTACAAAGATACCTCATGAAAACGTTGATTTTTAAAGGTATCTTCGACCTCCATATTTTATTATTATTATCCACTAGAATATTTGAGTGCATGAGGGCATGATACATAGAGTTAACTGTGAATGACACAGATGTCGTGATATTCCAACGAAATACATCCCGTCCATGTGTTAGGTTAACTGAATCCAAAGGGGATAACAAATGTTGCCATGAAGTAAGACGGGGGCCAATTAGATCCCGTCAGAATGAAGCATCGGGGAGCTAAGCACCTGCGCAAGGGTATCATTCTTATCACAAACAATGCGGTACAAGGCTCGATACTATTCCTGAAGAGTGGTGATTCCCAACCACTTATCCTCCTAGAAACGTATTTCTCAGTCGTCCTTTATCGCGAAGGACCTAAAGCGGAAAAGATGTTTCTTTGCCGTCATCAGGCCAGCCCAAAAATGTGAGTCCCCTGGCTTCCAAAATGCCTGGGACACTGCGTTTTGGCCAAGATATTTATTGCACAGCAGGGTTTCGCAAACACCCTCCTCAATAAGTAATTTGAACAATCATTTACTGATAAGGCATCATTTTTGACTTGAAGGTTTTGGATGCCTAAACTCCCTGGACTTTTGGTCGACAAACCATAACACATTTGGTTAGCCTGTATTTTTACTTTTCATTATCTCCTTGTCCAAAGAATCTGGATCTAAAATTGTGCAATCTTGTAGGACACCTTTTGGGAGCTGAAAGAAGGAAAGCATATAGAGTACCATGTTTATAAGAATAGAATTGATCAACACTAGTCGTCCTCCAACGGAGAGAAACTTCCATGTCCAATTGTTCAAACGTTTCTCTGAACGCTCTTCGACATGCTTGCACTCTGAGTTAGTGAGGCGTCGATAATGAATAATCAGGATTCCCAAATATTCAATTGGAAATTGGCCTTGCGCACAGCCAAATGAGTCAGTGTATTATGTAGCCGCCTTCTTAGCGTCTCCGAAACAGAACAATTCGATTTTATGGAAGTTAATCCTAAGACCTGACATTTTCTCAAAGGTTGAAAGAAAAATTTTCAAATTATGAGCCGTGTCAAGGTTGTGTCAATAAAGAGAATTGTATTGTTGACATATTGAAACATTGATAGGGCCCCTCCCACAAGGTGTGGCTAACATGTTTGGAAATTGGCCTTGCGCACAGCCAACCAAGTTAGCGTATTGTGTAGCTGCCTCCGTAGCCACTTCGAAATAGAACAATTCATTTTGATGGAAGTTAATCTTAAGACCTGACATTTGCTCAAAGGCTGAAAGCAAAAGTTTCAGATTATGAGCCTTGTCATGGTTATGTTCATGAAGAGAACTGTGTCATCGGCATAATGCAAAAATGATAGGCCCTCTTCCACAAGGTGTGGCAAATTATATCTCCTACAATTTGGCCATCCTGTTTGGCGCACTCTATCAAAGTAGCCAACATGTCAACGGCAATGTTAAATAACACTAGAAACAATGGATCACCCTGATGTAGGCCCTTTTTCGTTCGGAAGTAGTGTCCTATGTCATCATTGACTTTAATAGCCACACTACGTCCAGAAATGAAGGTCTGGATCCACTCATGACATTTATCGGAGAAACCTTTCATTCTCAAGGCCTGTTGGAGAAACGACCGTTTGACTTTATCGTAGGCTTTTTCAAAGTCAATTTTGAATACTACTCCACTCATGTTTATGATGCATCTCATGAACAGTTTCATGCAAAATTACTACTCCATCGAGTATATTTCTTCCTTGAATAAAAGTCGTTTGGGATGGACGAACAACATGGTCAGCAATCATGTTGAGACTATTAGTGGCCACTTGGGTGAAAATTTTGAAGCTGACAGTAAGGAGGCATATCAGTCTACCTTGCTCGATCCGCTTAGCCTCCTTGGTCTTTGGCAACAAAACAATATCACCAAAATTGAGCCAATGTAGGTCAAGTTGGCCGGTATGAAGACAGTGGAATAGTTCCATTAGGTCAGACTTGATGATATCCCAGAAATTATGATAGAACTCTGTTGGGAACCCATCAGGACCTGGAGCCTTGTTTTGTTCCATCTGGAACACCGCAGCTCTCACCTCCTCTTCCGAGAAGAGGGTGCCGTAAGAATATCGTTCTCTTCTGTCATGACTTGTGGAATGTCTTTTGTTTGGTGCTCATCGGGGGTGAAGTTCCCTTCAGTTGGAGTTCCGGACAAAGATTTGTAGTAGTTAGTTATGAAACGCTTGAGATCCGCCTGACCCTCAATCCGCCCTTTATCTTGTTGGAGACTAAACATACATATTTCACTCATTTTCAAAAGATGGGTTTCGGCCCATTCAAAATGATGGATTTCACTCATTCCAAAAAGTATGCTTCACTGTGTTAAAATAACTGATTTCAGTCATTTCAAACAACTGATTTCACTCATTTCAAACAACTTATTTCACTCGTTTCAACTGAAAGAAAGACATGTTTCAATTATTTCAAAAGCTAGTTTTACTTGTTTAAAAACCGTTGGTTTCAAGAGTGAAATATAACTAAAACTAAAATGAGTGAACAAATCAAGTTCACAGTAAAGACACTGAAATATGGAGTTTCACAATAATAATATTTCACTTTAAAAACTAATTTCACTCATTCAAAAAATACCATTCAAGTAAAACTTATTTCACTCATTTTTAAAAAACTGATTTCACTCATTGCAAAGTACTAAATTCACTCGTTTCATTTGAAAGACATGCTTCAATTATTTTCAGGAGCCAACTCCACTCCTTTAAAAATAATATGTGTTTCAAGAAAATGGTATATTTGAAATATAACTGAAACTAAAATGAGTGAACAAAACACATTCACACAAGAAACACTGAAATAAGGATCTTCGCAAATATCATATTTCTATTTTTTAATAGGAAAAAGTTAAATTAGGTAAATATATTCAAGATTGGTCTTGTTCTATGGATCATGTGTCAAGGAATTTGAATATATATGAAACATACAAAAATAGAACATTCTGGTGAAAGATATTGATCACCTAAAATTTTAAACGAAGATAAAATGTGTGTACTTGTTTTGAAGAGAGACAATTGCATGCATGTGTACCCTCCACTGAAAAGGTACTATTCTGTTGTTGACATGGGCTCATTTAGCCGACACGGATTTGACTATTCACGGAGATACATGAGATGGCTGCCACAATACGATGTTTGCTATACATAGTGGGCCCCTATCTCAAAGTAAATGTTAGGAAGATGTTTCACCGCTAGGTAACACAACCTTTATTGACTCGAAAAAAAAAGGTGACACAACCTTTAGAAAGCTCTTCGCCGTAATAAGTACCTGCTGCTTGTGAAAATTGCTTTTGGAGCTCTGCCTCTATGGAGGCCGGTTTTTAAAAAAAAATCAAAATTCAACAAAATTCATATTTTTACATTTTCAGAAATTCTGAAAAAATACAGACATGCATGGAGGCATAACACACATGTGTGTAAATTCTCAGGATGAAATACATTGAAATGAGGGCTATGCAAAAAACACAAATATGTGGCTTTTCAACACACGATACTATTCATCCCAAAAGTCCATGAATTTGTTCTTTTTGCACAGATTGCACCTCTCGAAATAGGCTTTCACCCCTCTTTATATGTAAAGCACCAACCAAATAAAGTACACGACCGAACAATACAAGGTGGAGAGGTAGCTCTCTTACAAAGCCGGTCCTAGGATAATCGGCACACGCACACCACAAACGACTACGCTACCGAAAGATAATACAAGAGGAACTGAGTAAATCGCCATGCCACTCCCTAGTACACCTATGCTCCACAACAACGCCCTCAGGAGGGAAACCGGCACAACGCGTCGCCGCTGCCAAGTCCACAATGGACAAAAGGTTTTCACCCGAAACCCGATCACGAAGGGGAGCACCACCACGACGTCTTGAAGAAGAGAGCAGCGCCCGCGACCGTCACCGTCGTTGGCGCCAGAGAACGTGGAGCTTTCGCCTGGTAGCTCCCGCGTGCCACCACGACGTCTTCAGGAGGAGCACAACGAGATCAGAACCGCAGATCCGGAACAGGGCACCTCCACTGCCAGATATAGAGAGCGTGCACAAGCCACCCACCGCTACGCTCCTCGCCGCCCACATGACCAAGAGGCACCACTACCGCCGCCGCCATGGTGCCCGCCAAAGAGCTAACCATGTGGACTGCCTTCCAGGGCCGCCGCCCCGGCATCTGTTGGGGAACGTTGTAGAAAATAAAATTTTTCCTACGGTTTCACCAAGATCCATCTATGAGTTCATCTAAGCAACGAGTAATAGGAGAGAGATGCATCTACATACCACTTGTAGATTGTGTGCGCAAGCGTTCAAGAGAACGGGGATGATGGAGTCGTACTCGCCGTGATTCAAATCACCGATGACCAAGTGCCGAACGGACAACACCTCCGCGTTCAACACACGTACGGAGCGGATGACGTCTCCTCCTTCTTGATCCAGCAAGGGGGAAGGAGAGGTTGAGGAAGAAGGCTCCAGCAGCAGCACGACGGCGTGGTGATGGTGGAGAGGCAAGATCTCGGCTGGTGGCTTCGCCAAGCACTTAACGGAGGAGGAGAGGTGTTGGGAGGGAGGGCTGCGCCTTGGATGTGTATTGCAGCCCTCCCCCGCCTCTATTTATAGGGAAGGGGCAGGGGGCCCCTCTAGATGAGATCTAGAGGGGGCGGCTGACAAGGAGGGGCTTGCCCCCAAGCAAGGGGGGCGCCCCCACTAGGGTTTCCCCCCAACCCTAGGCGCATGGGCCCAAAGGGGGGCGCCCAGCCCTCCAGGGGCTGGTTCCCTGCCCCCTACGGCCCATGAGGCCCTCTGAGAGAGGTGGCCCCTCCCGGTGGACCCCCGGAACCCCTCCGGTGGCCCCGGTACAATACCGACATGCCCCCAAAACTTTCCGGTGACCGTATGACAGCTTCCCATATATAAATCTTCACCTCCGGACCATTCCGGAGCTCCTCGTGACGTCCGGGATCTCATCCGGGACTCCGAACAACATTCGGTAATCACATGCAAGTCTTCCTAATAACCCTAAGCGTCACCGAACCTTAAGTGTAGACCCTACGGGTTCGGAGATATGCGAACATGACCGAGACGGCTCTCGGTCAATAACCAACAGCGGATCTGGATACCCATGTTGGCTCCCACATGCTCCTCGATGATCTCATCGGATGAACCACGATGTCGAGGATTCAAGCAACCCGTATAGTATTCCCTTTGTCGACGGTATGTTACTTGCCCGAGATTCGATCGTCGGTATCCCAATACCTTGTTCAATCTCGTTACGGCAAGTCACTTTACTCGCATCAGTAATGCATGATCCCGTGACTGTACACTTGTTCACTTTGAGCTCATTATGATGATGCACTACCGAGTGGGCCCGGTGATACCTCTCCGTGTCTGGAGTGACAAATCCCAGTCTCGATCCGTGTCAACTCAATGTACACTTTCGGAGATACCGTAGTGCACCTTTATAGTCACCCGATTACGTTGTGACGTTTGGTACACCCAAAGCACTCCTACGGTATCCGGGAGTTACACGATCTCATGGTCTAAGGAAGAGATACTTGACATTGGAAGAGCTCTAGCAAAACGAACTACACGATCTTGTGCTATGCTTAGGATTGGGTCTTGTCCATCACATCATTCTCCTAATGATGTGATCCCGTTATCAACGACATCCAATGTCCATAGTCAGGAAACCATGACTATCTGTTGATCAACGAGCTAGTCAACTAGAGGCTCACTAGGGACATGTTATGGTCTAAGTATTCACACGTGTATTACGATTTCCGGATAATACAATTATAGCATGAATAAAAGACAATTATCACGAACAAGGAAATATAATAATAATCCTTTTATTATTGCCTCTAGGGCATATTTCCAACAGTCTCCACTTGCATTAGAGTCAATAATCTAGTTACATTGTGATGAATCGAACACCCATAGAGTTACGGTGTTGATCATGTTTTGCTCGCGGAAGAGGTTTAGTCAACGGATCTGCGACATTTAGATCTGTATGCACTTTGCAAATTTCTATGTCTCCATCTTGAACATTTTCACGAATGGAGTTGAAGCGACGCTTGATGTGCCTGGTCTTCCTGTGAAACCTGGGCTCCTTGGCAAGTGCAATAGCTCCAGTGTTGTCACAAAAGAGTTTGACCGGCCCCGACGCATTGGGTATGACTCCTAGGTCGGTGATGAACTCCTTCACCCAAATTTCTTCATGCGCTGCCTCCGTGGCTGCCATGTACTCCGCTTCACACGTAGATCCCGCCACGACATTCTGCTTGCAGCTGCACCAGCTTATTGCTCCACCATTCAACATATACACGTATCCGGTTTGTGACTTAGAGTCATCCAGATCTGTGTCGAAGCTAGCGTCGACGTAACCCTTCTGACGAGCTCTTCGTCACCTCCATAAATGAGAAACATGTCCTTAGTCCTTTTCGTACTTCAGGATATTCTTGACCGCTGTCCGGTGTTCCTTGCGGGATTACTTTGATACCTACCTACCAAACTTACGACAAGGTTTACATCAGTGCGGTACACAGCATGGCATACATAATAGAACCTATGGCTGATGCATAGGGGTGACACTCATCTCTTCTATATCTTCTCGTGGTGGGACATTGAGCCGAGCTCAATTTCACACCTTGTAATACGCAAGAACCCTTTCTTGGACTGATCCATTTTGAACTTCTTCAATATCTTTTCAAGGTATGTGCTTTGTGAAAGACCTATGAGGCGTCTCAATCTATCTCTATAGATCTTGATGCCTAATATATAAGCAGCTTCTCCAACGTCCTTCTTTGAAAAACTCTTATTCAAGTAGGCCTTAATGTTGTCCAAAAGTTCTATATCATTTCCCGTCAAAAGTATGTCATCTACATATAATATGAGAAATGCTACAGAGCTCCCACTCACTTTCTTGTAAACGCAGGCTTCTCCATAAGCCTGCATAAACCCAAACACTTTGATCATCTCATCAAAGCGAATGTTCCAACTCCGAGATGCTTGCACCAGCCCATAAATGGATCGCTGGAGCTTGCATACCTTGTTAGCATTCTTAGGGTCAACAAAACCTTCCGGTTGCATCATATACAGTTCTTCCTTAAGATAGACGTTAAGGAATGCCGTTTTGACGTCCATTTGCCATATCTCATAATCATAGTATGCGGCAATTGCTAACATGATTCGGACGGACTTCAGCTTCGCTACAGGAGAGAAAGTCTCATCGTAGTCAATCCCTTGAACTTGCCGATAACCTTTAGCAACAAGTCGAGCTTTATAGATGGTAACATTACCATCTGCGTCCGTCTTCTTCTTAAAGATCCATTTGTTTTCTATCGCTCGCCGATCATCGGGCAAGTCTGTCAAAGTCCATACTTTGTTTTCATACATGGATCCTATCTCGGATTGCATGGCTTCAAGCCATTTGTTGGAATCTGGGCCCGCCATTGCTTCTTCATAGTTCGAAGGTTCACCGTTGTCTACACAACATGATTTCCAGGACTGGGTTGCCATACCACTCTGGTGTGGAACGTGTCCTTGTGGACCTATGAAGTTCAGTAGCAACTTGATTCGAAGTACCTTGATCATCATCATTAATTTCCTCTTCAGTCGGTGTAGGCACCACAGAACATTTTCCCGAGCTGTACTACTTTCCGGTTCAAGAGGTAGTACTTCATCGAGTTCTACTTTCCTCCCACTTACTCCTTTCGAGAGAAACTCTTTTTCAAGAAAGGATCCGTTCTTGGCAACAAAGGTCTTGCCTCCGGATCTAAGGTAGAAGGTATACCCAATGGTTTCCTTAGGGTATCCTATGAAGACGCATTTTTCCGACTTGGGTTCGAGCTTTTCAGGTTGAAGTTTCTTGACATAAGCATCGCATCCCCAAACTTTTAGAAACGACAGCTTAGGTTTCTTCCCAAAACATAATTCATACGGTGTCGTCTCAACGGATTTAGACGGTGCCCTATTTAAAGTGAATGTAGCGTATTCCCAAAATGATAGCGGCAAATCTGTAAGAGACATCATAGATCGCACCATATCCAATAGAGTGCGATTGCGATGTTCGGACACACCGTTATTACCGAGGTGTTCCAGTAGCGTGAGTTGTGAAACGATTCCACATTTCCTTAAGTGTGTACCAAATTCGTGACTCAAATATTCTCCTCCACGATCTGATCGTAAGAACTTTATTTTTCGGTCACTTTGATTCTCTACCTCATTCTGAAATTCCTTGAACTTTTCAAAGGTCTCAGACTTGTGTTTCATCAAGTAGACATACCCATATCTACTCAAGTCGTCTGTGAGAGTGAGAACATAATGATATCCTCCGCGAGCCTCAACGCTCATTGGACCGCACACATCGGTATGTATGATTTCTAATAAGTTGGTTGCTCGCTCCATTGTTCCGGAGAACGGAGTCTTGGTCATTTTGCCCATGAGGCATGGTTCGCATGTGTCAAATGATTCATAATCGAGAGACTCTAAAAGTCCATCGAATGGAGCTTCTTCATGCGCTTGACACCAATGTGACCAAAGGCGGCAGTGCCACAAGTATGTGGGACTATCGTTATCAACTTTACATCTTTTGGTATTCACACTATGAATATGTGTAATATTACGTTCGAGATTCATTAAGAATAAACCATTGACCATCGGACCATGACCATAAAACATATCTCTCATATAAATAGAACAACCATTATTCTCGGATTTAAATGAGTAGCCATCTCGCATTAAACGAGATCTTGATACAATGTTCATGCTCAAACTTGGCACTAAATAACAATTATTGAGGTTTAAAACTAATCCCGTAGGTAAATGTAGAGGTAGCGTGCCGACGGCGATCACATCGACCTTGGAACCATTCCCGACGCGCATCGTCACCTCGTCCTTTGCCAGTCTCCGTTTATTCTGCAGCTCCTGCTGTGAGTTACAAATATGAGCAACGGCACCGGTATCAAATACCTGTGAGTTACTACGAGTAATCGGTAAGGTACACATCAATTATATGTATATCAAATATACCTTTAGTGTTGCGGCCTTCTTGTCCGCTAATTATTTGGGGCAGTTCCGCTTCCGAGGACCTTTCCCTTTGCAATAAAAGCACTCAGTCTCGTGCTTGGGTCCATTCTTTGACTTCTTTCCGCAAGCTGGCTTACGGGCGCGGCAACATCCTTGCCGTCCTTCTTGAAGTTCTTCTTACCCTTGCCCTTCTTGAACTTAGTAGTTTTATTGACCATCAACACTTGATGTTCTTTCTTGATTTCAACCTCTGCTGACTTCAAGCATTGAAAATACTTCAGGAATAGTTTTCACCATCCCCTGCATATTGTAGTTCATCACAAAGTTCTTGTAGCTCGGTGGGAGCGATCAAGGATTCTGTCAATGACCGCCTCGTCACAGGAGGTTAATGTACAATTTGGGACAGGCGGTTGTGCAACCTGGACATTTTGAGTATGTGCTCACCGACAGAACTATTTTCCTCCATCTTACAACTATAGAACCTGTCGGAGACTTCATATCTCTCGACCGGGCATGAGCTTGGAAAACCATTTTTAGCTCCTCGAACATCTCATATGCTCCGTGTTGCTCAAAACGCTTTTGGAGCCCCGGTTCTAAGTTGTAAAGCATGCCGCACTAAACGAGGGAGTAATCATCAGCACGAGACTTCCAAGCATTCATAATGTCTTGGTTCTCTAGGATGGGTGCTTCACCTAGCGGTGCTTCTAGGACATATTGTTTCTTTGCTGCTATGAGGATGATCCTCAGGTTCCGGACCCAGTCCGAATAGTTGCTGCCATCATCTTTCAGCTTGGTTTTCTCTAGGAACGCGTTGAAGTTCATGGTGACATGAGCGTTGGCCATTTGATCTACAAGACATTTTGCAAATATTTTAGACTAATGGTCATGATAATTAAGTTCAGCTAATAAAATTATTTAATGAACTCCCACTCAGATTTGACATCCCTCTAGTCATCTAAGTGTTACATGATCCGAGTCGACTAGGCCGTGTCCGATCATCACGTGAGACGGACTAGTCATCGTCGGTGAACATATCCATGTTGATCGTATCTTCCATACGACTCATGTTCGACCTTTCGGTCTCTTGTGTTCCGAGGCCATGTCTGTACATGCTAGGCTCGTCAAGTTAACCCTAAGTGTTTTGCATGTGTAAAACTGTCTTACACCCGTTGTATGTGAACGTAAGGATCTATCACACCCGATCATCACGTGGTGCTTCGAAACAACGAACTTTAGCAACGGTGCACAGTTAGGGGAACACTTTCTTGAAATTATTATAAGGGATCATCTTATTTACTACCGCCGTTCTAAGTAAACAAGATGCATAAAACATAATAAACATCACATGCAATTATATAAAGTAGTGACATGATATGGCCAATATCATATAGCTCATTTGATCTTCATCTTCGGGCTCCATGATCATCTTGTCACCGGCATGACACCATGATCTCCATCATCATGATCTCCATCATCGTGTCTCCATGAAGTTGCTCGCCAACTATTACTTCTACTACTATGGCTAACACGTTTATCAATAAAGTAAAGTAATTTACATGGCGTTGAATCAATGACACGCAGGTCATACAATAATTAAGACAACTCCTATGGCTCCTGCCGGTTGTCATACTCATCGACATGCAAGTCGTGATTCCTATTACAAGAACATGATCGCATACATCAAAATATATCATTCATCATTCATCACAACTTCTGGCCATATCACATCACATGTCAATTGCTGCAAAACCAAGTTAGACGTCCTCTAATTGTTGTTGCATCTTTTACGTGGCTGCAATTGGGTTCTAGCAAGAACGTTTTCTTACCTACGAATAACCACAACGTGATTTGTCAACTTCTATTTACCCTTCATAAGGACCATTTTCGTCGAATCCGCTCCAACTAAAGTGGGTGAGACAGACACCCTTAGCCACCTTATGCAACTAGTGCATGTCGTTCGGTGGAACCTGTCTCACGTAAGCGTACGTGTAAGGTCGGTCCGGGCCGCTTCATTCCACAATACCGCTGAAGCAAAATAAGACTAGTAGCGGCAAGAAAGATGACAACATCTACGCCCACAACAAATTGTGTTCTACTCGTGCAAAAGAGAACTACGCATAGACCTAGCTCATGATGCATCTGTTGGGGAACGTTGCAGAAAATAAAATTTTTCCTACGGTTTCACCAAGATCCATCTATGAGTTCATCTAAGCAACGAGTAATAGGAGAGAGATGCATCTACATACCACTTGTAGATCGCGTGCGGAAGCGTTCAAGAGAACGGGGATGATGGAGTCGTACTCGCCGTGATTCAAATCACCGATGACCAAGTGCCGAACGGACAGCACCTCCGCGTTCAACACACGTACGGAGCGGATTACGTCTCCTCCTTCTTGATCCAGCAAGGGGAAGGAGAGGTTGAGGAAGAAGGCTCCAGCAGCAGACGACGGGCGTGGTGATGGTGGAGAGGCAAGATACTCGGCTGTGGCTTCGCCAAGCACTTAACGGAGGAGGAGAGGTGTTGGGAGGGAGGGCTGCGCCTTGGATGTGTATTGCAGCCCTCCCTCGCCCCTCTATTTATAGGGAAGGGTCAAGGGCGGCCCCTCTAGATGAGATCTAGAGGGCGGCGGCCAAGGAGGGCTTGCCCCCCAAGCAAGGGGGGCGCCCCCACTAGGGTTTCCCCCCAACCCTAGGCGCATGGGCCCAAAGGGGGGGCGCCCAGCCCTCCAGGGGCTAGATCCCTGCCCCCTACGGCCCATGAGGCCCTCCGAGAGAGGTGGCCCCTCCCGGTGGACCCCCGGAACCCCTCTGGTGGCCCCGGTACAATACCGATATGCCCCCGAAACTTTCCGGTGACCGTATGACAAGTTCCAGTATATAAATCTTTACCTCCGGACCATTCCGGAACTCCTCATGACGTCCGGGATCTCATCCGGGACTTCGAACAACATTCGGTAATCACATACAAGTCTTCCTAATAACCCTAGCGTCACCGAACCTTAAGTGTGTAGACCCTACGGGTTCGGGAGACACGCAGACATGACCGAGACGGCTCTCTGGTCAATAACCAACAACGGGATCTGGATACCCGTGTTGGCTCCCACATGCTCCTCAATGATCTCATCGGATGAACCACGATGTCAAGGATTCAAGCAACCCCGTATGCTATTCCCTTTGTCAGACGGTATGTTACTTGCCCGAGATTCGATCGTCGGTATCCCAATACCTCGTTCAATCTCGTTACGGCAAGTCACTTTACTCAGATCTTGTAATGCATGATCCCGTGACCAGACACTTGGTCACATTGAGCTCAATATGATGATGCACTACCGAGTGGGCCCAGTGATACCTCTCCGTAATACGGAGTGACAAATCCCAGTCTCGATCCGTGTCAACCCAATGGACACTTTCGGAGATACCTGTAGTGCACCTTTATAGTCACCCGATTACGTTGTGACGCTTGGTACACCCAAAGCACTCCCTACGGTATCCGGGAGTTACACGATCTCATGGTCTAAGGAAGAGATACTTGACATTGGAAGAGCTCTAGCAAAACGAACTACACGATCTTGTGCTATGCTTAGGATTGGGTCTTGTCCATCACATCATTCTCCTAATGATGTGATCCCGTTATCAACGACATCCAATGTCCATAGTCAGGAAACCATGACTATCTGTTGATCAACGAGCTAGTCAACTAGAGGCTCACTAGGGACATGTTGTGGTCTAAGTATTCACACGTGTATTACGATTTCCGGATAATACAATTATAGCATGAATAAAAGACAATTATCACGAACAAGGAAATATAATAATAATCCTTTTATTATTGCCTCTAGGGCATATTTCCAACAGCATCCAAGCCACGAGACATAGCCAACCGCCCGCTTCACAATGCATAGACCATGACTAGAGAAGCCTGGCATCAGCCCCTGAGCCAGGGTCAGCGCCACCACTGTAGGGGCACCGACACCTGAAGTCCCCTCCAATCCCGATGGACCAGGGGAGACATGACCCAAAGGCTTCTGATGGCCATCGCTAAGCCCACGGCTTAGACGACGCCAAGTCCACGACCATCAACATTGATCCGACAGCCGACTTAGCTCTGTCACGACCACCGCCGCCACGGACCTTCACCGACGCAATAACGTGAGGACGCCCTCCAATGGAACCGCAAGCTCCCACCTTGGCCGAGCCAGAGGCGACCTAGAGTCGAGCACCGATTCAAGGGCGACCAAGCGCTGGACCTTGCGCAAGGAGCAACGAACCCTAGGCAGGAGGACCACGTCAAACTCTGACACCGGCGATTAGTCTGTGTTGCCAGCCACTTCCAGACAACACCTGGGAGAGGCAGGCGCCACCCCATCAGATCGGTGCCCAGATCTAGATGGGAGGCAGCCCATGGCGATCGCGATCGGCAACTCCGGCCACGGGCAGCCGCACCAGACCCATGCTAGCCCCATCTCCCATCGGCTCCACACGCACACCCCGCCACAGCCGGCCGGTGCCTGGATCTCCACCCACTACCCACGCCCGCGAGAAGGCCGACGATCACCACCGTTGCCAACTGCCGCCACCCGACGACCCAGGGCCGCCCGGCCGCGCCGCTCCCAGCCATCGCCTCAGGGGCCCACCACGCGTCAGATCCGTCGCCGCCACAGCCAGCCTCGCGTGAACCACTCTTGATCACGCCGCCCGTAGCGCTGCCGCTGTCCCG
The DNA here is from genome assembly GCA_021605145.1 of Aegilops bicornis. NCBI lineage: Eukaryota > Viridiplantae > Streptophyta > Magnoliopsida > Poales > Poaceae > Aegilops > Aegilops bicornis. The sequence goes on along the minus strand of CM038673.1, from coordinate 560,661,046 downwards.
AATGCTAGCTCACCGCCGCGCTCCTGCCGAAGAGAGCAGCCCGCGCCGCTCCACTGACCGCGGAGAATGAAAGAGCCTGCCGCCACCGGCTCCGGTCGAGCTTTGCCCAGCCGATCCCCCTGGCGACGGCGGGGGAGGAGGGGCAAGGAGGAAGGTGGCTGGTGGTGGAGATCTAGGTGCCCTCCCGGCCACCTCGCGGGTGGCGGCACGTGAGGGGATAAGGTCGCAAGTCGGGGAGCTGTGTCTTACAAAGCCCACAGATCGCATCTCAAGATATTTCATTCTGAAATTTTACACATATACACATCACATCATTGTGTACTTGTACAATTCTTCCAGATTTTCTTAAACATATTTTTTTAGTTTTTCAAAAAAATCAGCTTCCATGGAGGCCGAGCTCCAAAATGCCGTTCTCCTACAGCTTGACACTATGAACGTGAACATCCAACAATGTTCAAGCTGCACATTCACCAAATCAAAGAGCTCCAATACTACTGCAAGTAAAGAAAAATAACTTATGACACAATTTGACAAAAAGGATTTCCCCACTTTATATAAAGCAACCATCACTATACAATTCGACACAAATACACGCCACCACAACACACACCCAAGAAGGGATATATAGACGCCGAAAACAGCAACTTCACCCCATACAACTCCAAGCAAACATCAAGTGTACAATGAGCATCACTACGGTCCTCATCGTGGACAAGCCACCACAATGAGACGAAGCCGTGCAAGATGAACGTGGGCTCCAAGGCGGCGCCTTCAGGAAGACAATAAAGCCAGTGCAATGAGACAAAGCGGTGGCCGGGTTTCTGAATTGGAGCGGGTTTAGGACCGGCTTCAATTTAAATAAATAAAAATTTGACCAGCTTCAGAGTTGCAACTTGCAGACGGTGGATCGAGTCGGGCTTGGATTCCTTTGCATTTTCAGTTCCGATTCCGACCGAGGCTCGGCTGTTGAGCACTAGTACATGTGAGAATCGGGTGGCACATCTTCCCTGCTTCCATCTATATATATGCAAGTACCTACGGTGGACTAGACGTAGACGATCGATAGCGTTACAGAGAGGCAGGGCCGGGCACAGCTAGGGATTCTACGCTGCGCTATCTCTCAGCCCTCGAGAGGACGCTCGCTCGCTCGCTCGATCGATCTTTGGATCATCATCAATGGGATCAGCACTGTTGTCGATGGTGCGGATGTTGACGCGGAAGCAGGACGGCATCCCGCCGGCTTTCGTGCACGACCTGCACCGCGAGGACCAAACGCTCCAGGAGCGCTCCATGTGCGGCTGCGGCAGCCAATCGCCGGAGCACGGGACGACGGGTCAGCGCACCGAAGAGTACGTTCTCCTTGCTTGCTTAGCCCATGTATATGTAACTATGTGTCCGTCTTTTTCGTGTCGACTAACCCATTGCTAATGGTGATGTCTGGATCGATTTTGCAGGGAGCGCGACGCCTCCATCATCTGCCACGTCCACCACGCACTCCGCCACTACAACGCCAGCAACCCGGGCTCGGAGTTCGTCCCCGTAAAGCCTCTCATGGCCGCGTACGTGGGCTTCCAAAGCCACATCTGGGTCCACGTCAGCTTCGTCGCTCGTAGGAAGAAGATCACCAGCAGCAAACGGAGGCGCAACCAGGCCAACGACGCGGACAAGACCTTCTTCGCCGAGCTGCGCTACAGCCACCACCACTCCGGCGCGCCGGCCGTCGAAACATGCGCCATCATCGGTAAGCAGCGACCACACCTGAACCGCCACGACAAAACATCCGTCCTATGCAATATGCATAACATTTTCTGGCACATTTACGTATGGTTTCCCTTCAGATTTACCACCGTGGCGCCTAGTCCTAACTTGTGTTTTCTTTCTTTCTTTTGTTCTCTATCCACAGAGAAGTCGTCACGCAAAAGTCACTTGAAGACCGCGTGTGCATTTTGCCCCGAGAGCTTTCAGATTTTGCACCCACTTGACGGGAGCTTCCTGTGCGGAAAGAAGAGCCAGGCAAACGAAGGGCAGGGTTTCACACATTTCATGAACCTGCTTGAGTTGCCGTTCACATGCCCCACGGCCAGTGGAGAAGGCAAGCAGGATGTTGCAGCTCCAGAGGAGGAGGAGGACGACGACAATGAACATAGTAGCGCCCCGAGCTGGGCCTCCCTCCCCTTTCATTTTCTAGGTCATCTTATTACAAGGGTTTTGCCGGCCTTTGATGCTAAGCGTATGGACTAGATCAGGGGCAAAGCTAGCGAGAAGTTAATGTAATGAGTTCATGTTAAACCCAATGAAGAGTGATGTATGCTACCAGCAAGGCCATGTATCAGACTCTGCGATTTTGAAGTTGATGTATGAAACTGAACTTCCGCGACAACTTTGTTTTTGTATCCTAACCATGCACTTTACTCTCTTTTCTAAAATTTAAAAGCAGCATTGGCGGAGCCTACATTTTGAAATAGGAAACAAGGAAATAGATGTTTAGGTCTTCCCAACAAGGCTGGCAGAAGGATGATGGACTACTTAAATTGTGAGAGAAGGCATACACCCAAGGCAATATCATTCTTGCGCGGTATATAATTTTTAGTCCTCACATGGCTGGCCAACCTTACACGCCCAGCTCGCCCTAGTGATCAAGCTCCCTCTGCCTTGCAACTGCATACAGTAATAGGTACCTGCGGCTTGACATTACAAACATGAACATCTGACAGTTTCAAGTTGAAGCGTCACCAAATCAAAGAGCTCTTATATATGCTACTGTAAGGAAATAAACTTACAATATTAGTTATGAAACCACCTTCTTCAGAATATAGCTTCAACAATGACACACCCACGAATAATATTTATGAAACAACCTTCCCCCCCCCCCCCCCCCCCTTCCTACAAGGAGCTATGGTCTATTTTGTATACAACTTACGATTTTTCATGTATCATCTTGTGTTGAACGAATTTTCCTTTGCTCTTGTTTCTGTGTTAGTGATAATTCCCCTAGTGAAAGGATGATGGACTATTTAAATTTCTTTTGCCTTTCTCTTTTTTTTTGTGGGATCTTTTGCCTTTCTCTTTGTGGTGTTATTTATTGGAAGTATATACTAAAGAACGGATGTGGAGTGTAGGGTATCAGGATGTCATGTGCTATCGTCTGAATGCCTATTTTGCTTCTTTGCATTTTTTGTTTGACATGTTCATTAATTTGTACTCTAAGGTGATATATCTTCTTCGATTGTTACACAGTAATCAGGTAGCTACACATTAGTAAAATGTTGACATCTGTGTGACCCATATATATGTAGGAACTGTGCTAGAAGAAAGCAGATTGTTTTGTTGATTGCCTCGAACTTTATCTTCAAGAAACAAACTTACCAGAAGATTAAACGAACAAACTTGCCAGCAATGATCAATGGCAGTGTACCCAGCAATATGACGTACATTGGACAGTCTACTAGGAAGTAATGCAGAATGTACTCCGTAAAGAACTGTAAGAACGTTTAGATCACTACTTTAATGATCTAAACGCTGTGGTATTCCTTTGCGAAGGGAGTTCTATCATAAACCCCGAACACCAAACACCTCTGGTAACTCGAGAAGTAAAACACAGCACAACTAAAACTGCAGAACTGAACATGGGTAACTACAATAGTTTGACATTTATAGAGCATGACACCGGTTGCAAGGGCCCAGCACATTTAATTTGAAATAGCAGTAGGAAGTCTCGTCCATAGAGGATCCAGAACCGACGAAACAGTTTTCTACTGACAAAACCACTAATATGAACTAGAACTGATAGAGATTTGACATACTAAAAGACTCATAAAGCGTGACTACAATGGTTTGCCACCTGAGTAACTACAATGGTTTGCCACCTGAAATTTTCACAAAGGGTGACACCGGCTGCAAGGCTCCAGAACATTTAACTTGACTTTAGAGGGAACTTTGCTCACAATGTATGTTCTCACAGCCAAGATTGATTTATGTGCCTCCCTTATATATGCAGTTTGCATTGGAAAGCATTTGCTGCCCAGTACATTACCAGAACACCGGTAATTTACTGGACTAGCGTCCAATGTAAGGCGCTCAAGTGATGCTGCATTCTGAAGAATATGACGTGTTAGCTCAAGCATGCTCTTTTGGGGGCAGAAACCGGTGATCTTCACACTCTTGAGGTTGCCATGGCGGTGTTCTGGAATTCGCCTCAGGGATGAGGAATCTCCCTCAAACGAGTCATAGTTGAACTGCCTACCTACCTGAAGGTAAAAGGCCAAGGTATTGAAATTGATCATTCAAAACATGGTTATTAGATAATCTTTGCAAGATGAACAGTGTATTTTCTTAGGAAAGGGTGAACAGGACTTACATATAAGCGAAAAGTCTCCAGGGAAGGAGAAGCATCAAAAAAAGAAACAAACGATAAATAATCGTAGTCCCGGTGGAAATTGCTTCCAAAAATATTAATACACAAGACCTTGAGGTGGAGGAATTTGCTAGATGCCATTGGTGCATTGGCTATCTGCATAAATATGTGTCAGGTTAATTATTCGAAGATATGGATATTTTTTATAATGACACTCACCAACTTAAGAGTAAGAGGATACCTCACGAGTGGAATTTATGGTAAGTGTCTCAAGGTTGGGCACACCAGAAGGAAGGGTGTCAATAGCATAACTGATGGAACAGCTATGGTCCAACTTCAGGTTCTTCACGTTCAGGGAATCTCCAAGTGAGATTTGCACTTGATTACCTGTAAACCAAAATCTGGAGAGATTTGGAGCTTTATTCTGAATCACTTCAAGGCTCGAGCATGCAAGCACCTCCAAGAAACTGAAACGCTGCAGCAGGCAAGGTATCTCGAGGTGAATTATATCATGACAGAATACAAGCTTCAACCGTTCCAAAGCGAAGGAATTGGAGAGAAGGCACCCTAACTCATCCCCTGTAATATACACATTATGCAGATCAAGCGTTTTCAAGGAATCATTGGTGTAACAGCAATCTGAAGCCAACTATTGAGATGATGATATGGTTCTGCATTACAAGGAACAAAGTATTCAAGCCTGAATTTCTTCACGCCAGGGCCTGAGTGTTTCATTAGAGCACGGTCAATTTTGTTGTTGTGGTCTCTAATAATATCCGGTCCCGCTGTTTTTAGATTTATTTTCCAGCACATCGTTTCATTCGTGAAGGTGAGATTGGGATGGGATCTCCAGGAGCGCAGAAAGAAGTGAGAAACACATGCGGTACGGGCAGCATCTTGCATTGGCAGGAGGGAATGTATATGATGCCAGATGTCCTGCGTGCACAAGTAGAAAAGTTCATCATGAGAATTGCAGAGGCAAAAGTACCAAGCGCCCTGTACAAGACTTCCTTTGTACATGTTGGTTTTAGCCATAAGCAAGATGCAGCTAAGGTTAGGAACAAGTTGCAAAACGTTCTTGTAGTCATAAGCAACAGGAAAAATGATGAGAAGTACGAGTTCACTGCAAAATAAAACAAATGACACGACTCGCACGGCAAAGAGTTCTAGAGAGTCTATTCTGCTATTGCACTTCGAGGGCCTGGATGATGATTTTTATAGTTCGGGGACCTATGTGACACCCCTGAGAGGACTATAGGATATTGCAGAACCTGAAGAATAAATTGCTAAGTCCTGTTATGCTGGTATTGTGCTTGCAACAATAGTTTCCCACTGCCGCAACTGAGGGACGTACCTCTGGAAGGTCTGGCAATGAACATCTTATCCTTTTGCTGCCTTGAGAATCATCAACCCGTCGGCGGGGTGAGCTTTCTCTTTTAGTTAATGCAGCAATAGTTCGACCATCTGCAGCACATCAGTGTTACGCAGTAATCATTAGTAGGAACCAACGAGTTCAGAAGCAGACTCAAACTGAGGTGTGCTATGTTAGGGGAACGATGCAATTGCCCTCGAGTCTCGTTGGTTTTCCTTCAAATCTAACACAATCGGATCCCATCAGCGGATGAATTGGAGCAGATACGCCGAAGGAGCTTAGAGGCGGTCTTACCATGGGCTTGGATCTGGCAGCTGTCCCGCTCCCGCTCCATGGAGGCGCTCCTCTTTCTCACTCGATCTCGATCTGTATTTGGTGGCGCCGCCGGCCAGGGCTAACTGCTACTCCGGCGGAGACGAATCACGGTAGTAAACCAACCAACGTGAAGGCGGTACGACTTAGAGCATCTCCAACATGCGCGGTAAACAAGCGCCGCGCCGCAGATTTACCTAATTTAACGCGCGCGCAACCCGACGGGTGGCTCCAGCGGGCGCGCAATAACCGCGCGCACGGTATAAGGAGTTGGGCGCGCAGTCGGAATCGCTATCTCGCGCGGTGTATTTGGGGCGCCCGCTTCCGCGCGCGGCACACTCGAGCGCTGGCGCTGCACTCTGTCTTCTTCGCCTCCTACGCCCCGCGCGCGCCGGCGCCGGCATCCCGCTCACTTCATCCTATAGCCGCGACCCCTCCGCCGCCGCCGCCGCAAACCCTAGCCCGGGTGGCATTGGCCTCGCCTCCGCCGGAGCTCCTCCGACCATCGGCCTCGCGCGCGGCCTCTTCATGCCGTCGCGGATGACCTCGGCGGGCATGAACTTTTCTTCCTCAACTTGTTTGTGTGAAATTTTATATGGCATGTTCATTGCATTTTGAATGTTTCAACTTTATTTTGTGTTCAAAATGTCATATATGCAATGCACCGCGAAGTCGCTACAGCATTTTTTTTGCGCGCTGCTGAAGCGGCCGTGCGTTGCATTTTTAGCGCTTTTGGAGCCAGCGCTGCTGTCAGCGCCAAACCAGGCGATGGGCGCGCGGCAAACCAGGTTTTTGCGCGCGGCGCGTTCGGCGCCTGTTGGAGATGCTCTTAAGAGCAACTCTCGCACATACCGCAAAAGACCTCGAACCAGGCGTTTTATAATACGAGGGGAAAAAGTTTATACCAGATACCGCAAAACGTCCTTCTCCTGAAAAACTTATATAGCTCCCTGACGAGGCCATCGGTCCTATGGTTGGGGATGAATTTGGAAACCAGTCCGTTCAAGTAGGGATGGCCTGGCGGCGGCGACATCCTCGTGGTGGACATGTGTCCTCGGGCTCCGCCGTTGCGACGGTGTTTGCTCCAGCGTCAACACGGGGCTTGAGAGATAGTCCAGGAGGGGATGCAGATTATGGTCTGCATCGACGACATCTGGAAGACGGAACGTATGCTGGGTTCGTGGCTCATGGATGGCAGGTGTGGTTTCCTCCTTCGACGTATTAGCCGTGGTGAGGTGCCAGATCTAGAGTTCGATGGCGTGTTCGAGGTGTTGCCCCGGTCTGATTCGTTCAACGGCAACGGCAACGATAACAGCAACGGCAGAGGATGTCGGCAAAGCTGCTTATCAGCGATGGAGCCGCGTCGAGCTCGGGTGAGGAGGTCATCCATCATTCTTTTCTTCGGTGGCTACTGTGGTGGCGCCGGAGACAGGTGTGCGTTGGTGTCAAACTCAGAGATATTCTGCTATCTTTCCAATTTTGTCATGTCCGTCCATATTTTGTAATTTGATCTTTATGATATAAATGAGACGTATTATCATGAAAAAAAATTATAGCTCCCCATAAAAAATGGCCCTCGTACCATAGATATCCAAGACTGGAGGTAGATTTTACAGGGCCTATGAAACAAAAAAGCTTGACGGGAGGGAACTTTCAGCTCCCACACCTTTCATCCTCGCCACCGCCGCCACGGTCCGAGCTCGATTCCGGCCATCCTTGCCGCGAGCGACCAGGGGAGCGGACCGGGCTGACCTCCCACCACTGCCACCCCGTCCAGAGCCATCCTCTGCACCGCGCCCTTCCATTTCGTCTCTCATCTCACGGGAAGCCCTGACAGAGGCCGAGCGGCTGCGCAGGGAGCTGGCTGCCGCCGATCAAGACGAGGATGCGGGAGCAGCACTAGTGCAGGGGAGCCAATGAGGAGAAGAGCTGGAAGGCGCTGGACGACCTGCCCGTCCCCGCCGTTGGCCATGCAAAGCGCGCGCTGAGGAACGCCTCGTGCGCGGTGTGGCACGGGACACCAACCGAGGCAAGCGAACCAGATCCCGCCGCCGCCGGCTCCGCCTGGAGGAGAGCGCCGACGACAGCAAGGGAGGGGCGTGGGGAGAGGACTGGAGGCACCACCGCCGCCCATGTTGCCCAGGGGAGGGAGCGACGCAGGGGCCTTGAGGGAGCCTTCAGTGGTGTGGCGGTTGTTGCTTCGTTTCATCAAACAAAACTTCGGTGCCATTGTAGGAGTGATGGGCACATGCTTCTCTGTACTAATTCGTGTGAAAATAGCCCGACCCTCAAATTTTTGACGGAAATCATCAATTTTATAATGTTTTAATAACTGCACCTTTTTAATGATCTTTTGTATGGTTATGCCCGCGATGATAGATGGATTTGGTAATTGGTTTGTTCTGATTCTTTTTTCTTTATGGGTATGGTTTTTTCTGATTCGGATAGGTGCATTACCAGAATGTGACAAACTGAACAAGAAGAAAGCGCTTATGTATATTTTTCGTCCCTCAATTCTTAGTTGAGTCTAGATTTAGTCCCTCAACTCTAAAACCGGACAACTTGCACCCTTAACTACTGAAACCGGACAAGATTCATCCATGTTCACGGTTTTGGCCGGTTTTGGTGCTGTCCCACCCCGGTTTTGATCATGCCGACTAAAATTCATGTACTTTTTCCAAGTCCGTGTAATGTTTTTGAATTCTGGTACTTTTTTCAAAGATGTGAACTTTTAAAAAAATTGTGTACTCTTTTTAAATCCATGTACCTTTTCAAAGTTCACGTAATTTTTTCAAATCCACATACTTATTAAAAGTTCATGTAGTTTTTTCAAATTCATGTATTTTTTCAAATGGACGTACTTTTACATATTCGCGTACCTTCTTTTGGAAAGAGTTCATGAATTTGAAAAATTTATGCGAACTTCAAAAAAGTACGCGGATTTTGAATTTTTTTACGCAATAGAAAAAGTATGTGAATTTGAAAAAATATGTCAACTTGAAACAAGTATGTGAGTTTCAGATAAAGTTCATCGATTGAAAAGGGAACACGGATTTGAAAAAAATACGTGAACTTTAAAAAGTATGCAGATTTGAAACAAGTATGCAAATTTCAAAAATAGTTCATGGATTTGAAAAAAAAATCTTAATTTTGATTAAATTACACAAACATGGAAAAAATACACGGATTTAAAAAAAGTACGCAATTTGTTTCTTAAAACGGATTTTAAAATAGTACGCATATTCAAAATAGTTCATGGATTTGAAAAAAATATCTTTATTTTTGAAAAAATTATGCGACCTTGCAAAAACTACGCGGATTTGAAAAGAGTATGTGAATTTCAAAAAGTTCACGAATATGAGAAAAAATACGTGAATTTGAGTCAGCACCGGTCAAAACCGGGGTGAGTCGGCACCAAAACCTGGGATGAACCTTGTCCGGTTTCGGTAGTTGGAGGTGCAAGTTGTCCGGTTTTAAAGTTGAGGGATCAAATCTAGGCTTCACCAAAAATTGAGGGACGAAAAGTATAGTTTTCTCTAAAAAAATACTAGCTGATGGTTGATGCTAATTGTAGCCCGCAGAAGGAAATAAAACAAAGACAATTAATCAGGTTCCGGGGGTGGACCATTCCCGCAGTTCAAGAGACGGTGCATGGAAAACAGTAGGCTGGAGGAGGTCTTGCTTGATAAGATGCACAACGCCAGCTTCATCCGTAGAGATTGAATCCAAGACTCTTCTGTTCCGTTCCTTCCAGAGGTTCCAGCAAGCATAGATGGCCGCAGACACAGAACTGGTGTTCAAGGGGCAGGTGAGCTCATCCCACCAAGAGCGCATGGACGCTGCCGATTCAGCATTTGCCAGAGTTTCTTCATCACAATTTAGCTTACATTATCTCATATACAACTGTTCCGCAGGACTGCAAGCCAAAAAATATATAAACTCGATCCGCAACAATAACATGGCTTGTGAATCCAGTAATATTACATAATTGGATTGTCTGCTGATAATAAGTTAAAGGAAAGTATCACGGCACGGACCCCCAAACACTAGACAGCTATATATACGAACTTAAAATGCAAAACACAACACAGTTTACATAATTTAACATAGGATAAGCACGATGATTTGACATCTGAATTTCACAGGGCATAACACCGGGTGCAAGGCCCTAGTAGGTTTAACCTGACTGTAGAGGGAACTTTCCCGTCGATGTATGTTCTCACAGCCAAGAGTGAATTATGTGCATCCCTTATACATTCAGTTTCCAGTGGAGGGCATTGCCTGTCCAGTATATTGCCAGAACACCGGTAGCTAGCAGGAGCGGTGTCCAATGTAAGGCACTCGAGTGATGTCGCATTCTCTAGAATATGACGTGCTAGCTCAACCATGCTTTTTTGGGGGCAGAAACTGCTGATCTTCACACTCTTGAGGTTGCGATGGCGGTGTTCTGACATTTGTCTCAGAGATGTGGGATCTCCCTCAAACCAGTCATACTTGGACTGCACTGGTGATACCTGAAGATCAAAGGCCAAGACATTTAAATTCATGATTCAAACATGGGAATTAGATAATCTTTGCAGGGTGAACAGTGACTTACAAACAAGACAAACTTCTCCAACAAAGGAGAAGCATCAAAAAAAGAAACCAAGGATAAATAATCATAGTCCCCATGAGAATGGAATCCCAAAAAATAAATAATCAAGATCTTGAGGTGGCAAAATTTGCCAGACGCCACTGGTGCATTAATTATCTGCGTAAAGATGGCTCAGGTTAATTATTTCCAAGATATGGCTACTGTTATATCACTTACCAACTTAATTGTGAGAGTATACCTCATAACTAGAATGTATGGTAAGAGTCTCAACTTTCGGCGCACAGGAAGGAAGGTTGTCAATAGCATAACTGATGCCACAGCTATTGTTCAACATCAGGCTCTTCATTTTCCGTGACTTTCCAAGCGAGAGTTGCACATCATAATCCATGAAACGGAATCTGAAGATATTTGGAGCATTGATCTCTAACACTTGAAGGCTACATTCAAGCACCTCCAGGAACCTGAGCCGCTGCAGCAGACAAGGTATCTCTAGGCGAATGAGGTCATGAAAATATTGAAGTCTCAAGTGTGCCAAAGCAAAGGAATTAGATAGAAGGCACCCTAACTCGTCCTCCGTAATATGCACGTCATGCAGATGCAGCTTTTCAGGGCTCTCAAACCAAGTTGAAATGTTGGATGCAGGTCCACATTGGCAAGGTGAAGATGTTGAATTGATCCTTTACACATGTCAGAAAGAAGTGTGATTGGAAAGTTAAACGTTGCCTTTTTCTTTCTTTTTTGCGAAATAAATGTTGCCTCTTTCGGCCATACTACAAGGTTGAGTTCTTCAATACTTGGTGTGACAGCAATCTGAAGCCAACTACTGAGACGGTGATATGATTTTGCATCATAAGGAACATGATATTCAAGCCTGAATTTCCTCACGCCAGCGCCTGAGTGGTTTGTTAAAACACGGTGGATATTGTTGTTGTAGTCTCGTATACCATTTGATCCCACTGTTCTCTTACGTAAATTTTCATTGGAGCACATTCGTGAAGATAAGATCGGGATAGCATCTCCAGGAGCATAGAAAGGAGTGAGACACACAGGCAGCACGGGCAGCATCTTGCATTGGCAGTAGGAAATGTATATGACGCCAGATGTCCTGCATGCAAAAGTAGAAAAATATCATCATTAAAATTTCAGTGAAAATGTACCAAGGAAGTACTCATAATACGGAACAACAATGTACAATACTAGATTTGTAAATGTTGGATTTAAGCGGGGAAATGAGGGCATAATCTAAAATTAGCCCAGGCTAAGGACAATCTGCAACTGGTTCTTGTAGGCATAAACAGAAGGAAGATGAGCAATCGCGGCAAATTAAACAAATGACACAGCTGAAAAGAGTTCTAGGAAGTCCAGTACGTATCAAGACCATGGAGGATCAATTTTCTGCTGGAGAGTTAGTTGCAGCAGAACAAAGCAAAGCTTGCAGCAGTGAAAGATATGTTCACAAATTTTGATTTAGCCACTCTGCTGATATTGTTCACTTGCAATACAAGTCCTCCATTATGAGAATATATACCTCCGGAAGGTCTGGTCCTGAATATGTTATTTTGTTGCCACAGTGAGAATTATCATGCCGCCGGCAGGGTGAGCTGCTTCTTTTATCCACTGATTTTTTTTTTTGATCAAAGAAGGGCTTCCTCCCCTTCCAATTTTCATTACTGAAAACCAGACTAACAAAGTTCACAAAGTACCAGCAGCAAAAGACAGGTTCAACACCCCAACGCACAACAACAGAGTCTCCAGCCACACACATAGGGCCAACACCGGCCAACAGAGTCTGATCGACACAAACTAAAGAAGGACATACTGCAAAAGCTAGCTACTAGCAGGCCTAAACAGACACCAAACAGCAACAGAAAGAAAGGTGTCGCAGCCATCACCCAGGGAGCCTTGCCACATTAAGTCGCCACCCCTGCCCTGCTGTGTATACCTCACTTGCTGCCCGTTCTAGTGTTCTTGCCCCCAGTTCCAGCATTTTTTTTTGCGGCTCCTTTGTCTGCAAAATAGACCAATCAAGCAACCATCGGACCATTAGTTTGATAATCTGTAAAGGATCATTAATCCTTTTTTTCTCAAAAACAATTGCATTTCTGCTTTTCCAAATAGCCCAGAATAAAGCAGAGACACCAATCAGGACCATTTTCTTGTCTTCCTTATTGAATTTGTTAGTCCACCCCCCAAAACAGTCTTTCACATTTACAGGACTAGTTTTTAGGCCACACACACATTTGACCAAGCCCCACAGCAAGGACGCCGCAGAACAACCGAACAACAAGTGATCAATTGATTCAGTTTGTCCACAAAAAACACATTCTTTTCCTCCTTTCCAACCCTTTCTAAGTAAAACAATCCTAGTTAAGATGCTTTTTTTATTCACTAGCCACAAGAAAACTTTTATTTTGGCAGGGACTTTGATTTTCCACAAAAATTTCTGTGGAAATTTAATCCCAGCCGCAATCATTTCCTTGTATAACGATTTAACAGACAATTTTTTATCAGCCGTGAGGGTCCATTCAATCTTGTCTTTCCCCCATTCATTTCTATCATTTCACATCTACTTTTCAAAGCATTCCACAAATCTAAAGTTTCTCCATGCAAAGTTCTCCTGAATCTGAAACCCTTCCATCCTTTTTGAATGGCCTCATATACTATTATTTTATGATCAAAACAGATGTCATATAATCTAGGATAAGCATCTTTCAGGGGCTTATTATCTACCCATGTATCCTCCCAAAACCTAATATTCTTCCCCTCCCCAGGTTTCTTTTTAACAAATCTGTAAAAAATCTCCTTAATATTCAGAAGACTAGTCCATAACTGAGATTCTCCTGGCTTTTTTTCCATCAGAGCCAGGCATTCATTCCTCCCATATTTTCTTCTCAATACATCTTGCCACATCCCCTCCTCTGTTTCCATCTTCCAAAACCACTTAGCTAACAAAGCTAAATTCATGATTTCTAAATTCAGAATTCCAGGCCCCCTATTTCCCTGGGCAAGCAACATTCTTTCCAATTGACTAAATGATATTTCCTAACATTCTCATCCTCTTGCCATACCAATCTTGCCCTGTAAAAATCAGCTTTTTTAATAATTCCTTTTGGAACAGCATAAAAGGACATCATAAACAATGGAATATTAGTCAAGCAGGCTTGTACCAGGGTAATCCTGCTAGCAATAGATCCTAACAATTTCCCCTGCCAACACCCACATCTTTTCTCAATTTTATCTGTAACACAACTCCAATGAGTGTTTCTGATCCTAGAGTCAGACACAGGCATCCCCAAATATCTAATAGGCAAATCTCCCATTTTGCAAGTTAATATTTCCTGATAAAGTAATTTTTTCTCTTTAGCTTTACCAAACAACATCAACTCACTCTTATGGAAGTCTATTTTTAGCCCAGACATCTGTTCAAAGGCCCCCAAAATAAATTTGAGGTTTCTTACACTAGTTTCATCATCCTTCAGCAAAAAAATGGTGTCATCAGCATATTGCAACATATTACACCTTTGTTTTCATTATCCCCAAGGACTCCCTTGACAATGTCCATATTTAGGGCATTATTCATTAGAACTGCCAAAGCATCCGCAGCCACATCAAACAGTAATGGTGACATAGCGTCTCCCTGCCTTAAGCCTTTATATGTTTTGAAGAAAGGTCCAATCTCATCATTAACTTTGATCCCCAGATGTCCCCCTCTCATTGTTTCCATCACCCAATCACACCATTTATCAGGGAACCCTTTATGTTTTAACATCTGTAAAACAAAGGGCCATTTGATTTTATCATAGGCTTTTTCAAAATCAACTTTAAAAACCAAAGCGTCCTCTTTATCTTTATGAAACGTGTTCAAGGCTTCATGTAGAATAACCACTCCCTCCATAATATATCTCCCTTTGATAAATGCAGTTTGTGTTCTGGGTATTACAGGTGCAACACATTTTGTCAGCCTGTTCATTAGAACTTTTGTAATTATTTTGAAGCTCACATTTAACAGGCAAATAGGCCTGAATTTTTGTATTTGTTTGGCATCACTAGTTTTCGGCACCAAGGTAATGATGCCATAGTTAAGCCTAGCAATGTTGATATCCCCCCTAGCAAAACCTTCAATTAAAGCTTTCAGATCCCACTTAACCAAATCCCGTAAATCTTGGTAGAAATCTGCAGGAATCCATCGTGTCCGTGGCTTTTATTTCTTTTCATCCCCATAACCACTTGATGGATCTCATCCAAGGAAAAGGGAGACAGCAAATCCTCTTTATCTTGTGTAGATATTTTTTCCATTCCCATATCTCTCAAGGATATGTTGGATTCCTCAGGATGCCCAAAAAGATTTTTATAGAAGTTGGTGATATATTCCATCAGATTATCATCCCCTTCAATAGTCCCTTCATCTTGTTCTAAAGAAATTATTCTGTTTTTCCTTCTTCTCCCATTCACCTTAGCATGATAATACCTAGTGTTTCCATCTCCATCTTTTATTTGTCTTTATATCTCTGAATCCACTTCATTTCTTCTTGTGTCATAATTCTCTTCAGTTGTAATCTAAGCTCTTTTTGCTCAGTTCTATCTGCAGCAGACAGCCCCATTCTTTCTGCTCTTTTATCAATCTCATCTAATTCTTTTATGATTTCTATTTTGATTTTTTTGTACCAAGCATCCATATTTTTGTTCCACCCTTTGGCTTTCTTCCTCAACTCCCTCATCCTTGACTGCCATCTATCCAACACATCTCCTTTGAATTTTTTATTCCAGGTTTTATGAATTAGTTCTTTGAAGCCCTCTCTCAAAGACCACCCATTTTCATATCTGAAAATGTACTTGGTAATATGTGTTTCCCTGTATCCGTGAACAGGGAGTGTGGTCGAGATCTCCCTCGCCCAAGCTTGCAATATAGCAAAAGGATATCTTTCCTCCCATGCAGGACACATCAGAACCCTGTCTAACTTTTCAAAAGTAGGGTCCTCCTGATTATTAGCCCAGGTGAATTGTCTACCATTCAAAGGAAGTTCTCTCAATCCAGCTTGTTCAATAATAGCATTGAATAAAAAAGGCCATTGTTCATTTATCATAGGTTTGTTTTTCTCTCATCGCTTCTAATAATGTTGAAATCCTCCAACCAAACAGGCAGAGGATTGTCATGATAAAGTCTAGCTAATTCAGCCAGAAACTAGCTTTCCCTTCCTTCCGAGCATCTCCATATCGTGACTAAATTCCAATGCATTTTAGTATTCTTGTCAAAAACTAGAACTCTCAGGAAATATTGTCCTTTTTCAATGTGTTCAACATCAAACATATCTTTATTAATGCCCACTAATATTCCCCCTGACATTCCTCTTGCGGGGTTCCAACACCATTGGTATTTTTTTCCCCCACACAAATTATGCAATTCATTTTTGGTAAAATCTTGCTTAATAGTCTCAGAAATCCCCACAAAGTCCAACTTATGATCTATGATCATTTCTCTGATATATATTTTTTTGTGATCTTGCCCAATGCCTCTAACATTCCAAAAAAAACCTCATTGTAAGTAATATTTAACTGTCTACCCAAAATCAATAACCCCTATTTTTTTAGGATTGAAAGACTAATCAGTCCTCTTCCCTTTTTTCCTTCTCAAAACCCCAATCCCAACAGTCTGCTTCACATAGCTCAAAGCTGGTGAGCTTTTTCTAGCTCCTTTTTTCCGGAAAAAGACCTTTAATATTTTTATATTGCAGTTCTTCAATGTCAAGATCAGTGTTCTAAATCAGAACATAACTCATCAACATTCACATCTCCAGTATTTATAAATACTGGTGTGTCACCATCTTCTTCCATATCTCTTTTTGTTTCACCTACCTCATCTATATTTTCTCTTTTAACATTTTGGAAGTAAATCTCCCTTCTAGCTCTCTCCATTTTGTTGATAATATCAACATTCTTTTCAATCATATCAATAGAGCATCCTAAATCAATCCCCACCAAAGAACTAATTTGCAGCAATGAGGGGTTAGCAAATTCAAAAGTAGAATCCTTACCATAATTATCCCTTTCTTCACTCCGATCTTAGCCATCTCTTCTATTTTCTCGATCTTCTTTTCCTTTGTTTACGAGGCTCCTTTTAATTTCCACTTCTTTTCCTCTCCTTCTTTTTCCATTCCTTCCACACCATGAAGGTCTGCCATCTTCTCTCCTAGAGTGCCAATTGATTCCTGACTAGCATTATAGTCAGTTGGTTCATTGTACTTCCCAGATTCAGTTCCACTTTTCCTGTGCTGGTTTTCCTTATCATAGTCCTCCAAATCCATGTTCTTTTATCCACTGGTGAAGAGATCGATCCATCTGCAGCAAACACACCACTGTGAGCGGAGGGGCATATCAGCGGCGGTCCTAGGAACTTGTCGAAGCATGGGCAAGTCGTAGATGTGATTAGAAATTTTCGCGTGCACGAATATAATGAGCATCACAAAGAAAGATGTGATATATAGTAATATGAAAGAAAAAACTGAACAAAATTGAGCAACGGGCAGACGGCACCGAACCTATCCGTGTTCCGCCTGCTAGCGTCGACGCCTCCGAGCTCGATCCGAGGCTCTTTGGAGTCTCTGCCACGGAGAGGCCGCCCAGCCCAGCGAAGTCGTCGCGCCGAGTCACCGCCTCGCCGGCGCTTGCGGCCGCCACTGCCATCGCCGCAGTAGCAGCGCGCTGCTGCTGGGCCGCCGCCGTAAGGACGCCCTCCACCTCCTGGTTCGCCGTCGCCCATACCGTCGTCGCCTATGCGGCCGGAGCCGGGAGTCTCGGGCGAGGGCTTTGCCGCCGAGGTCGAGCTGCGGCCTGCGATTCGGGATCGAATCGATTTTTTTTTCTTTTTGAGAAATCGGGATCGAATCGACTTTTTTGTTTTTTTTTCGATAACTGCCACACATGTGGTGTATCGGGTAGTTGTGCCACACGCCTCGTGTGGCATGGATAGCAACCAGCCCACACACCTACGTCTGGGCAAAACAACTAATGCCCACACACATCTTTTTTCCCCTCCTGAACCCTCTCACACGTGTGCGTGTGGGCGAAGTTGATAACGCCCACACGCCCGTATGTCAGGCCTCGTACCCTCCTGGTCCCGCACGCCACGCGTGACGCCCATCGCGCGCCCGCAGTTGCCATGGTCCAGACCCTCGTCCATGTTCGTTTAACTGCAGTTGCCATGTCGCTGAACTACGGTTGCCATGTCGGACAACTGCAGTTGCCATGGTTGCTCAACTGCAGTTGCCATGGATGGTGAAAGGACATGCGGTGCCCCCATGTGTGGTTTTGGTAATTGATGACATTCTCTATGGACTAATGGTTGCATTGAGTTATATTTGAAGGATTTGTCCATAGGCATTTCTTGAAGTCCATGTGTTGGTTTCAAGGAGTTTATGTGTTGACCAAGGTGCTATTAAGGAATTATCCAAAGATTGGTCATGTGAGTGTTGAGCTTATTGCAAGCATGTCTTGAAGAAGAAGATTGTGTGATCATTCATGTTTACCTTCAAGACATCATCCAAACTAAGAGAGTTGGAAAGATTCAAGGTTGATCAAGACTAAGTCAAGAGTGAATCAAGTTGATCAACTCACAAAGCATAAAAAATGTACCGAGAGGGATCAAGTGATCCCATGGTATGTTAAGCATTGTCCATTGCACTTTGTGTACTAACCCATGGTCTATGTGAGAGTTCTATGTGGGTTTAGGTACATGTCCATGGGCTTGCGTCAAGAGGAAGATATCATACAACCCATGAAAAGGATGACATCAAGTAGTGATCGTCATCAAGATTGTCATGTGCAAGTTCAAGTGTAGCATCACGAAGAGATCAAGTGCTTGAAGCTTTCCATCCATTGTGGTGTCAATGGACTTGTGAAGATGTGCCGAAGAGTGGCTCACCCATAGTGGAGTATGGGGGAGCAATCATCTAGTCTCCATCGACCCAACGCAATTAAGAAAGGTGGTCCATCTTGCGGAGGACAAGACCGGCATCATCTAGCTCAAGTGGATCATGTGCAAGGCAAAGGTTTGTCCTTGATAGGTTTTCTATTTTTCCGGTCTCATGGTGGTAGTTGGGAGACCGTGTTATAGGATCGATAGCCGTACTATCAAGGGGGCTCTCAAGTGAGTAGCTTGATCGTATCGTTCGTCGAGAGCTCAAACCATTGCATCCTTGCATCATGTTTTTTCGTTCTTGTTTGGTTCTCTTTGTGAGTCTTAGAGCTTATAGTCATCTTGATGACAAGCTTGAGTTCATCAAAAATGGAGTTTGCATGCGTCTTCTATGATGTTTTCGGTGTTGGAGGTTTTACCGGTCTTTTCCGAGGAAGGGTTCTCACCATTTTCTTTTGGGCCTTTTATCATATGCTTATTATTGGTATTTCTATCAAGATTGTGTTAGCCCTTGTCGCTAGCTTTCCAACAAACTTAGTTTCGTCGAATTCGGAGTCCGAATGCAGAAGTTGTGGTAGTTTTGGTGTTCTGAAAAGGCTGCAGCGGTACTATCGCGGGTAGGAGCCGAAGTAACTTTACTACCGCCCTTGGGAGCGGTACTACCGCTCTTGGGAGCGGTACTACCGCTTGGAGCAGTACTACCGCGGCTACTTCCGTGGCTACTTCCGCTTGGGACCAAAAACTCGTCACAAGTCCAGCGGTGGTAGGCACGGATGTAATTTTTTAGTACCGCTCGCAAGCAGTAGTACCGCTACCCTTAGCAGTAGTACCGCTACCCTTAGCAGTAGTACCGCTACCCCTAGCGGTAGTACCGTGAGGTCAAGCGGTACTACCGCTCGGGGCGGGCGGTGAGCATAACGGTTGGATTTTTCCCCACCTATAAAAGGGGGTCTTCTTCCCCATTGAAACTTATCCTTTGAGCTCGTGTTCTTCCCCCATTGTTGACCTTCTTCGAGTTTGCTAACTCTCAATCCCTCCATGGATTCTTGCTAGTTTTTGAGGGAAAAGAGAGAGGATGTCACACCCCTAGCTTCTGGCATTGCACTAGGCTAACTTCATGTGTGCATCATGTTTAAACTTTGAAAGAAACTTGAAATGGGGATGTCCAAACCCTAGTACCAAATGGAATTCAAATAGGTTCAACCTAAAAAATATTTTCAGTGAATCCAGATGGCTTTCAAAAATGTTCATCATTTCTGGAAAATGCTAGAAACCATAACCAGAGGTGTTGCACATTTTTCCATGACATATTTGGTCACTGAATTAATTCATAAAGTATTTGAATTTGGGCATTTAAATGCTATAAATAATTTAAATGCTCAAATAATTCTTAAACTAAATGAGGGCTATTGCTTATATTTCAATTAGTGCCCAAAATTATTTTCAGGATTTTACAAAATGAGTTAGTATTTTTACTAATTCAAAACAGATCAAAATAAATAGAAAACAAAACAGAAATAGGAAAAGAAAGGGAGAACACCCACCCGCGGCCCAGCCACTGTGTAGCCCATCTGGCCTGGCACCACTGGGCCAGCCCACCAAGTGCCCCGCCGTCTTCAAGCTCCTGCCAGTGGGCTGGAGGGCGTGTGGCCGCCGTGCGCGCACACGCGCTGCGCCACCTCCTGCTTCCACTGCTCCCCGACGCGCCTGTGCGCGCCACGTGCTCCCCTGGCTCCCTCCTACTCTGCCCCATCCTCACCCGCTCCTCTGTCTCTCTCCCTCGCTCCCCTCCTCACGCAACCGAGCGTGCCGCCGTGAGCTGTCGCGCCCACCGCCGTCGCCTTGCCTCCCTGAGCCGTACAGAGCCTACGTCACCTCGCGCTTCACCTCTGCACCGAAGGAAAGAAGCACGGAGGCCCCGAGCAGCCGCCATCGTCTTCGTCTTCGAGTTCGGCCACCGACGACCGCTGCCTCGATTCGCCGTCGCAGAAGCTTCCCCGAGCCCGCTGAGCTGCTCCCCCGACCCCTTGTGAGCTCCTGGTCCTTCCCCCATGCTCTCCCCCTCCGTTCCTCTCCACTAGCTCGTTTTTCGTCGGAGCAGAGAGCTTCCGCCCGCCGGCCATGGAGCCGTCGTGGCTAGAGCGAGTTTCGCTCGCGTCCGAGCACCGTTACGTGCTCAGTCGGCCTCCTGTCGTGCTCCGTAGCCTCCTCCCCGATGAGCCCGTGTGTGCGCCGCCGCGCGAGGTCGTCGCCGGCATCATTTCCGGCCACCCCGCGGCCTCCCCTCGGGTACTTTGGATGCGGACGAGCGAGAGGCCCCCCCTGGTGCCAGCAACGCATCGAACTGTCGTCCCTAACGTGAGTCCGGCGAGCTCTCGCCGTCGGTTTGGTCATCGCCGGCGTAGATCCGGTGATGATGACGTGGCCGCTTAATTAGGGCTTAATCACCTAGTTAACTAACCACGGATACGTACAGCCGGGCTCCACCGCCTAACTAACCGACTAACTACGTAAGATTAAGATTAATCTAATTACGATGGGCCCACGTGTCAATTTTGACTATGCCGATGTGGGCGCTGACCGACCCCACTCGTTCGCGGACCTAGGCAAAGATCGGGTCATCGACCGATTGGCCCCACCGCCGTGGTTGACCTGGACCGCCCTTGTTGACTTGATGACATCACACCGACGTCATGCTGACGCAGTTAACCATTTTCTGGATTTAAAATAATTCAGGAAATTTCAGAAAATAGCTAAAACTTCTAAAATTCATAGAAATTCAACCGTAACTCCAAATGAAACAAATTATATATGAAAAATGATCAGAAAAATTCAATCTATCCATCTGTACCATTTTCATGCATGTTTGAGCAACCTAAAGCTAATGTATATGACAATTTGAATTAATGGCATTTGAAATGTCATATATGGAGTTTGAAGTTGAATCTTAGATTCAAACCAACTCCATTTAACCTGCTACTAGTTGCATTAGCTCAAACCACATCATATTGCCATGTCATCATCATGCATCATATTGTGCATTACATTGATGGTGTTTCTTCTTTGTTTGTCGGTGCTTGTCCCTCTCAAGAGAGCGTGTACCGCCGATGTGATCGATGACACCGATGAAGTACTATACTATCTTCAGAAGTGCCAGGCAAGCAAAACCCCCTTGTTCATTCCGATACAATCCCACTCTCTCGCTCCTGCTCTCTTTTACTGCATTAGGACAACAACGATTCAACTGTTACATGCTGCGGTAGTTGAACCCCTTCCTCTGCATGACCTGACATTGCCACAGTAAATAGATGAAACCCACTAGCATGAGTAGGAGTTGTTTGAGCCCTGATGTGCCTACTCATTCATGCTTGTTTTTCATGCCTGCTATTGCTTAGAGTTGTGTCAGGTTTGATTCATCGTGATGAATTGGAGGTGTGTGAACATGTCCCATCTGTGTGTGAGCTAAGTGTGTGAACACGATTTGGTAAAGGTAGCGGTGAGAGGCCATGTAGGAGTACATGGTGGGTTGTCTCATTGCAGCCGCCCTCGTGAACTGAGTTCTGTGTTTGTGATCCATGAACAGTTACTACCACACATTGGGTTCCGTAAATCGACCCTCTCGACTTATTAATCAACATGATCTCTGTCCGTGAGTTGCAACTAGTTTCTGGTGTTTGTAGGTAGTGTTAGTAGTCTACCAAGTGGCACCGGTACATGTGGGCTTGGGATGACTAGGCACCGTGGCGGGTATGCCAAGCGCCGCCTGCTTGGTGGGCTTGGAACCTACACATCGTTTGGGGCCGTGGCGACACCCCGCCGGATCTCCTTGCGGATGGAACCCGAATAGGCGATAAACCTGGACGAGAGACTTGTGTGGTTAGACAGGTCGTGGCCGACTCCCTCGCCAAAGCTTCCGCTGAAGGTTGCCGAGATACACGACGTGTACATGGTGGTAAGTGGCGAGAGCGTGTGTGAAAAAGTACACCCTGCGCAGGTTAACATTATCTATTCGAATAGCCGTGTCCATGAAAAGGACTTCTGGTTGCTTGTACAGTTCATAGACAAGTGAAAGTGGATACTCTAAAACTTCGCAAGATAAGCGTGAGTGCTATGGATGGCGTTCTCAAGGTAGACGGAGCGGATCCATAGTGGTGTATTGATATGGTGAATATGTGGACTCGTGCGCCACCTCGGAAGAGTTACTTGCAGTCATAGTTCGTGATAGCCACCGAAGTCAAAGCTGGCTTGCCGCAGCTTAAACTCCACCACCCCTTTGTTGATACCGATGCATATGTAGTTAGTTCTGATGTAAGTCTTCTTTGGGTACATTTGTACTCACGTTTGCCTATTTTATGTTTTGCAGAGAGACTCCAGTCTCGCTAGTAGTACCGCTTGGACTTCGACGTTTAGCTTGTTACCTTAGCTACGATCTTGTGCCCTCGGCAAGATCTGGTAGATAGTCAGGCTTCTCAGCCTTTTTCATTTGTAGATGTCTGTACTCAGACATGTTAAGCTTCTGCATGTGCTTTGACTTGTATGTTTCAATGTTGGGTCAGGAGACCCATGTTTGTAATATCTCGCTCCTCGGAGCCTATTGAATAAATGCTTGAGTCATAGAGTTATGTTGTGATGCCATGTTGTATTTACACATATCGAGCATATTGTGTGTATGATTGAAATGCTTGGTATGTGTGGGATCCGACAATCTAGTTGTTTATCCTTGGCAGTCTTTCTTATGGGGAAATGTAGTCTAGTGCTTCCTTGAGCCATAGTAGTCCGCTACAGCGCGGTTCACCGGAGTCCTGCTAGCTCAAAGACTACTCGTCAGACGCTTGATCGCGGCATGTGTTTCACTTCGTTCTCGTGGTTCCCTTCGGGAAATGTCACGCGGTGACATCCGAAGTCCTGCCTAACTGCTACAGCCCGGGTTCCCGGAGTCCTCATAGCCCAGTGCTGACAGCCCGATTCACACGCTGACCGACATGCTCGAAGTTGATTCATGTATGCCTGTCCCCATGGGTTAGTGCCGCTTTGGGTTCACGACTAGTCATGTCGGACCGGGTTCTCTGTCATATGGATGCTAGCGACACTATCATATACGTGAGCCAAAAGGCGCAAACGGTCCCGGGCCATGGTAAGGCGACACCTGTGGGAATACCGTGCGTGAGGCCGCAAAGTGATATGAGGTGTTACCGGCTAGATCGATGTGACTTGGAATCGGGTCCCGCAGCTTTGGTATCGTGAGCCCCGATCAGAGGATTACCAAGCCAAACCGGTCGGGTTGTGTCTATAAATGCTTTAGTTATGTAAGGGAATTGATTGTGGAAGGGAACGTAAGGCTCTTTTTACTCCTTTACCCTATGGCCTTCTGATCTGAGTCATCCTCTTCTCTTCTACGGGGATTAAGAACTAGGCTTCTCATCTTTCTATCAGGATCACGTGTTACTAATCCATAGACTTGTATGATTGATGGTTTCAAGCTTCATTTCAGTTCCTACTACTTCCGTATGTTAACTGTTGATCTCGAACCCTTGATATTGTGCTTCTGAGTGGTTAGGCCACCATTTTTGTAGCATGTCTAAATTCTTTTGAGCATTTACAGCCGTTATGCTGTCCGAGTCATTCCAAGTTTCTAAACAATCTGATGCATTTGTAAATCCCTTGTTCCTGTTCCCGATGTTCCTTTGGGCCAGATTAAGCACACTAATCGGTCTGTTGAGGTACTCCGTTGCCTTAACAAGTATGTTGGAGTTAGTATTATGACCCTAGGTGTCTTCGAGAACCACTCATAATTTAGCAATGCTTTTGTATCCCCAGTGTGATGATTCTGGCCATTATTCTTGAAAGCATCCCGTGATGTTATTAGTTAGTAGGCATTCTATTCCTGGTTTCTTGAACCGAGATTCACCCTACTTCATGTTGTTAGTATTTGCTAGTTCCTTTAGGATATTAGTAACCTTATGACGATCCTCGAGGTCCATGGTATCTCATTCTTCCAATACCATGAACCACTTATATGGCGTAAGTTTGTTGGATCAAAAGATCACAAACTGTGGTGCTCTTGAGGAGTACTCCATTCATATTGTGACTCTGCCAGTTCTACCTTTTGCATGGGTTATCCGGAAGAAACCTATTGACCTTGATTCGACATACTAACCTATGCATCCACAACTCAGAAAGTTATACGTTCCTTGAGTTGACCCTTTTTAGTTGTCTTCTGACCCTCGTCTATCAATTGACAGTCAAGAGTATGCGTGCATTTGTTCGTTGATGCCTATTACTATTGTGGTCCGTCAAGCCATTCTATTCGGAATGACTAGGAGAAACAAACTCCGGTACCTCTTCCATATCTAGGTTTGGGTGAAAGTAGTTGTATTCCGCAGATAAAAATGCCAATATAGCTTTTGTTCTGTTCTACCTTGGAGTATTACCCTATTTTTGTCAAGAATATCATAGGAATTGCACCATCTCTTGTGATTTCTTGACGTAGTGATACTTATCGCCATCATTGTTCATTCCTCGGTTTCCGTGTTATTGTAACCGGAATGTCGACAAGTGAATCGTGGTGTGTGAAATCAATACTCCTAGCAACTCCGTTGCTTGGTAGTTAAAGGACAATAATTTCATTCTTAGCATGTTGGTTATTGAATCATCATTCTAGGATTGATCGTGCTACCTAGTCCATTCTCCTGGTGCACTCCTCGATCGATGAGCTAGGATTATTTCAAATCTTCGCTCTATTGATCATATCGTCTTGCCCTGAAAAGCAAGATTGTTCTCGAGCTTAGTAACATATCGGTGGTTCGTGATGTTCCGAATATCTTCTCGGAAGTATTCCAGGTTGTCACCTGACCGCTATGTCGAGTTCGTGATCATGCTGGTTTTTCTCCAAACCACCCATTCTCCAAGAATCTGTGTTGGATACCCCTGAGCTAGTTGGTTAAGCCAAACAACAACTTGGAGAGTTGGAAGATAAAAGCTTGTCCGACTTAGTTCATTTTAAGGGATATCTTTTGAGTGTGTGTTGAAGAAAGATGATATCTTCATCGATTGGTCCTCGGGATCAATTGTTGGATCAATTGCCTTGTCAAAACTTTGATTTGAGTGTGGGCTATCCTCTAATCAAATCGTAACCAATGATGTTTGTAATGTTGTCTTACTCGTGGATTTTCCTCGAGCATACACCGTTATGTCTTTTGGATCGACCAATGCTATCACTTGATCTCATAATTATGGAATTCCATCTTCATGGAAACTCGGATGAATTGTTGTTGAGTCCATCGCCAACATTTTTATCTCCTCCTTGATTTTGTTGAACATTAAGCTAGTGTTGGAAACTTTTGGAAGAATTTTCTTCATACTATCTCATGAAGGATATGTTTGGATGAAAGAAGTGACTTTCTTTAATTCACGTGCACTTGATGTAAGTTGTCGCCGTGGATCCGAGAAGGATTGTTTTTGCTTCCTCCGAATCGCCCCAAGTTAGTCACGCCTATATGCGAAGTACTCTATGGTTTGATAGGTTGGCCGCATCCATTCCATATGTGTTTCCTAGCACACCAAGCCACTGATTGATTTGTTCAAGGAGAAGAAGTTCCTTCTTAAGAGCAAGACTTATGCAAGGACTTCGATATCCTCGATGATGGTTCCCTTCTGAACTCAATAGCGTTTTACTATAAGACTACTATGTGTTCATGCTTGTCTCGGACAACACGTTCACATGTTGTAGCAGAACCAGCTCATGTTTTGGAGCTTGCTATCGTAGTTCACTCCCCGAGAATCTCGCAACGTCATCTCGTCGGTTTGTGTTGCATATTTCTTTTCCAGACACGTTGTCTGAATAACCCTGTTACCAACCAGATCTGAATCTCAGGCAGATATGATGGTTGGAACTTCTCCCAAGAACTATGATATAGGTTCCAGTGAAGTGGACGCACCTAGCTGGAAGCACTATTATTGTAGTATCTTATTTAAGCCGTTTGGTCACTTCCCATGAGGATTTCGCATGACTTAATCTAGAAGTTGTTCCGTATGGATTTTGTGCTCCCGAAGTCCGACCTTTACTTGATGGCCATGTTGATGCGTTTTAAGCATGACTGTGGTAGCTAGCACATCAAGGAGAACATTAGAAGCGGAGTGCTAAATGTCTCTCGGTCGATCATCCAGATTTTGTTTCCTTGGCCTAGCTAAGGTGAAATCTGAGAAGGTGTTATCATCCTTTGCATCTGCATCGCCCATCACTATCCATCATGGTAATATGATGTGTTGCCAGGATCCTCGGCACGGATGTTGGTAAGACCCTGATGATTATGGAAATGCTCAAGTTCTTGAAAGCATGCTCAGTCACTAGGTTATATCCTCGGTATCAACTGGAATGTGCCTCCCGTTTTCCGAGTTGTTCCATAACCATAGTTTCCTTTCCAATCTGAGTTGCTCGATCTTCGAGTAGATCGAATCCAGTAGAGTTTCCCCCTCTTTCCGTTGTCGTGTCGAGTGAAGATCTCGAAGGCAAAGATGTCAAAACCAAGATGATGGACTGAATCAACATCTTGAGAAGGGCAGTTGGATCGTGAAGATCGTGTTAGCTTTGTGTTCCCTCCGCCTTCTTACCTCACGTCTTGAATCTCGGGACGAGATTCTTGTTTAGTGGGGGTGAGTTGTCACATCCCTAGCTTCTGGCATTGCACTAGGCTAACTTCTTGTGTGCATCATGTTTAAACTTTGAAAAAAACTTGAAATGGGGATGTCCAAACCCTAGTACCAAATGGAATTCAAATAGGTTCAACCTAAAAAATATTTTCAGTGAATCCAGATGGCTTTCAAAAATGTTCATCATTTCTGGAAAATTCTAGAAACCATAACCAGAGGTGTTGCACATTTTTCCATGACATATTTGGTCACTGAATTAATTCATAAAGTATTTGAATTTGGGCATTTAAATGATATAAATAATTTGAATGCTCAAATAATTCTGAAACTAAATGAGGGCTGTTGCTTATATTTCAATTAGTGCCCAAAATTATTTTCAGGATTTTACAAAATGAGTTAGTATTTTTACTAATTCAAAACAGATCAAAATAAATAGAAAACAAAACAGAAATAGGAAAAGAAAGGGAGAAGACCCTCCCGCGGCCCAGCCACTGTGTAGCCCATCTGGCCTGGCACCACTGGGCCAGCCCACCAAGTGCCCCACCGTCTTCAAGCTCCTGCCAGTGGGCAGGAGGGCGTGTGGCCGCCGTGCGCGCACACGCGCTGCGCCACCTCCTGCTTCCACTGCTCCCCGACGCGCCTGTGCGCGCCACGCACTCCCCCTGGCTCCCTCCTACTCTCCCCCGTCCTCACCCGCTCCTCTGTCTCTCTCCCTCGCTCTCCTCCTCACGCACCCGAGCGTGCCGCCGTGAGCTGTCGCACCCACCGCCGTCGCCTTGCCTCCCTGAGCCGTACAGAGCCTCCGTTACCTCGCGCTTCACCTCTGCACCGAAGGAAAGAAGCATGGAGGCCCCGAGCAGCCGTCATCGTCTTCGTCTTCGAGTTCGGCCACCGACGACTGCCACTCGATTCGCCGTCGCAGGCTTCCCGAGCCCGCTGAGCTGCTCCCCCGACCCCTTGTGAGCTCCTGGTCCTTCCCCCATGCTCTCCCCCTCCGTTCCTCTCCACTAGCTCGTTTTTCGTCGGAGCCGAGAGCTTCCGCCCGCCGGCCATGGAGTCGCCATGGCTAGAGCGAGTTTCGCTCGCGTCCGAGCACCATTATGTGCTCAGTCGTCCGTCAGCTGCCCAACGCCACCAATCGCGCCTCATGTCGTGCTCCGTAGCCTCCTCCCCGATGAGCCCGTGTGTGCGCCGCCGCGCGAGGTCGTCGCCGGCATCGTTCCCGGCCACCCCGCGGCCTCCCATCGGGTCCTTTGGATGCGGACGAGCGAGAGGCCCCCCTGGTGCCAGCAGCGCATCGAACTGCCATCCCTAACGCGAGTCCGGCGAGCTCTCGCCGTCGGTTTGGTCATCGTCGGCGTAGATCCGGTGATGATGATGTGGCCGCTTAATTAGGGCTTAATCACCTAGTTAACTAACCACAGTGACACAGACAGCCGGGCTCCACTGCCTAACTAACCGACTAACTACGTAAGATTAAGATTAATCTAATTACGATGGGCCCACGTGTCAATTTTGACTATGCTGATGTGGGCGTTGACCTGACCCCACCTGTCTGTGACCTAGGCAGCACTGGGTCACTGACCAGTGGGCCCCACTGGCCAGGGTTGACCTGGACCGCCCCTGTTGACTTGATGACGTCACACCGACGTCATGCTGACGCAGTTAACCATTTTCTGGATTTAAAATAATTCAGGAAATTTCAGAAAATAGCTAAAACTTCTAAAATTCATAGAAATTCAACCGTAACTCCAAATCAAAGAAATTATATATGAAAAATGATCAGAAAAAATCAATCTATCCATCTGTACCATTTTCATGTATGGTTGAGCAACCTAAAGCTACTGTATATGAAAATTTGAATTAATGGCATTTGAAATGTCATATATGGAGTTTGAATTTGAATCTTAGATTCAAACCAACTCCATTTAACCTGCTACTAGTTGCATTAGCTCAAACCACATCATATTGCCATGTCATCATCATGCATCATATTGTGCATTGCATTGATGGTGTTTCTTCTGTGTTTGCTCGGTGCTTGTCCCTCTCAAGAGACGTGTACCGCGATGTGATCGATGACACCGATGAAGTACTATACTATCTTCGAAGTGCGTGCAAGCAAAACCCCTTGTTCATTCCGATACAATCCCACTCTCTCGCTCCTGCTCTCTTTTACCGCATTAGGACAACAACGATTCAACTGTTACATGTCTGCGGTAGTTGAACCCCTTTCCTCTGCATGACCTGTCATTGCCACAAGAATAGATGAAACCCACTAGCATGAGTAGGAGTTGTTTGAGCCTGATGTGCCTACTCATTCATGCTTGTTTTTCATGCCTGCTATTGCTTAGAGTTGTGTCAGTTTGATTCATCGTGGATGAATTGGAGGTGTGTGAACATGTCCCTCTGTGTGTGAGCTAAGTGTGTGAACACGATTTGGTAAAGGTAGCGGTGAGAGGCCATGTAGGAGTACATGGTGGGTTGTCTCATTGCAGCCGTCCTCAGGAACTGAGTTCTATGTTTGTGATCCATGAACAGTTACTACCACACATTGGGTTCCGGTAACTCGACCCCTCTCGACTTATTAATCAACATGATCTCTGTCCAGGAGTTGCAACTAGTTTCTGGTGTTTGTAAGTAGTGTTAGTGAAGGAAATATGCCCTAGAGGCAATAATAAAGTTATTATTTATTTCCTTATATCATGATAAATGTTTATTATTCATGCTAGAATTGTATTAACAGGAAACATAATACATGTGTGAATATATAGACAAAGCAGTGTCACTAGTATGCCTCTACTAGACTAGCTTGTTAATCAAAGATGGTTATGTTTCCTAACCATAGACAAAGGAGTTGTCATTTGATTAACAAGGTCACATCATTAGTTGAATGATCTGATTGACATGACCCATTCCATTAGCTTAGCACCCGATCATTTAGTATGTTGCTATTGCTTTTATCCATGACTTATACATGTTCCTATAACTATGAGATTATGCAACTCCGTTTACGGAGGAACACTTTGGTACTACCAAACGTCACAACGTGAATCGGGTGATTATAAAGGAGTACTACAGGTGTCTCCAAAGGCGTATGTTGGGTTGGCGTATTTCGAGATTAGGATTTGTCACTCCGATTGCTCGGAGAGGTATCTCTGGGCCCTCTCGGTAATGCACATCACTAAGCCTTGCAAGCATTACAACTAATGAGTTAGCTGTGAGATGATGTATTACGAACGAGTAAAGAGACTTGTCAAGAATGAGATTGAACTAGGTATTGGATACCGACGATCGAATCTCGGGCAAGTAACATACCGATGACAAAGGGAACAACGTATGTTGTTATGCGGTCCGACCGATAAAGATCTTCAGAGAATATGTAGGAACCAATATGGGCATCCAGGTTCCGCTATTGGTTATTGACCAAGAATAGTTCTCGGTCATGTCTACATAGTTCTCGAACCCGTAGGGTCCGCACGCTTAAGGTTTCATGATGCTTATATTATGAGTTTACATGTTTTGATGTACCGAAGGAGTTCGGAGTCCCGGATGAGATCGGGGACATGACGAGGAGTCTCGAAATGGTCAAGACGTAAAGATTCATATATTGGATGATATGTTTAGGCCAAGGGTCAAGCCCATGAGGCTTTAGGTCGGTGCAAAAAGAGTTTTATGAGGCCAGGGCCAAACGCCGGAGACCTGGCGTCGCCTCGCCGACGCCGAGGCCCATGGCGTTCGGGCCGACGCCAAGGATTGTGGCGTTTGGTCCTGGAGTCCGAGTGGGACTCTTACCTTCGGGCAAAACCGACTTTGAGGAGGCTTTTGCTCCAAGTTTCGACCCGGCTCAACATATAAATAGAGGCAGGGCTAGCACCAAAGACACAATAATTGATCCCTTGGATCTCTTAGCCGTGTCGGTGCCCCCTCCACCATATTCCACCTCGGTCATATCGTCGCGGAGTTTAGGCGAAGCCTCGCCGATAGAGCATCATCATCGCCACCACGCCGTCAGGTCTTGACGGAACTCATCCCCGACACTTTGCTGGATCGGAGTCCGGGATCGTCATCGAGCTGAACGTGTCTGAACTCGGAGGTGCCGTACGCTCGGTACTTGGATCGGTCGGATCGTGAAGACGTCTGACTACATCAACAGCGTTGTCATAACGCTTCCGCTTCACGGTCTCACGAGGATACGTGGACATACACTCTCCCCTCGTTGCTATGCCATCACCATGGTCTTGCGTGTGCGTAGGAAAAATTTTGAAATTACTACGTTCCCCAACAAAGGGTATCGAGCCAGGTTTTATGCGTTGATGTCATATGCACGAGTAGAACACAAGTGAGTTGTGGGCGATATAAGTCATACCGCTTACCAAAGATGTCATACTTTGGTTCAGCGGTATTGTGAGATGAAGCGGCCGGACCGACATTACGCCAGACGCTTACGCTGAGACTGGTTTCACCGCTTGAGCACTAGTTGCTTAAAGGTGACCGGCGGGTGTCATCTCTCTCACTTTAGTTGAACCAAGTGGCTACGCCCGGTCCTTGCGAAGGTTAAAACAGCACCAACTTGACAAACTATCATTGTGGTTTTGATGCGTAGGTAAGAACGGTTCTTGCTTCAGCCCGTAGCAGCCACGTAAAACTTGCAACAACAAAGTAGAGGACGTCTAACTTGTTTTTGCAGGGCATGTTGTGATGTGATATGATCAAGACATGATGCTATATTTTATTGTATGAGATGATCATGTTTTGTAACCGAAGTTATCGGCAACTGGCTGGAGCCATATGGTTGTCGCTTATTGTATGAAATGCAACGCATACATAATTGCTTTACTTTATCACTAAGCGGTAGCGATAAGTCGAGAAGCAATAGATGGCGTAAACGACAACGATGCTACGATGGAGATCAAGGTGTCGCGCCGGTGACGATGGTGATCACGACGGTGCTTGAGATGGAGATCACAAGCACAAGATGATGATGGCCATATCATATCACTTATATTGATTGCATGTGATGTTTATCCTTTATGCATCTTATTTTGCTTTGATTGACGGTAGCATTTTAAGATGATCTCTCACTAAAATTATCAAGTAGTGTTCTCCCTGAGTATGCACCATTGCCAAAGTTCATCGTGCCGAGACACCACGTGATGATCGGGTGTGATAAGCTCTACGTCCATCTACAACGGGTGCAAGCCAGTTTTGCACACGCAGAATACTCGAGTTATACTTGATTTAGCCTAGCATATGCAGATATGGCCTCGGAACACGGAGACCGAAAGGTCGAGCGTGAATCATATAGTAGATATGATCAACATAAGATGTTCACCATTGAAAACCACTCCATCTCACGTCTTGATCGGTTATGGTTTAGTTGATTTGGATCACGTGATCACTTAGATGACTAGAGAGATGTCCTGTCTAAGTGGGAGTTCTTAAGTAATATGATTAATTGAACTTTAATTTATCATGAACTTAGTCCTGGTAGAATTTTGCAAATTATGTTGTAGATCAATAGCTCGCGTTGTTGCTTCCCTATGCCTTTATATGTTTGTTTTGATATGTTCCTAGAGAAAATTGTATTGAAAAATATTAGTAGCAATGATGCGGATTGGATCCGTGATCTGAGGTTTATCCTCATTGCTGGACAGAACAATTATGTCCTTAATGCACCGCTAGGTGACAGACTATTGCAGGAGCAAATGCAGACGTTATGAACGTTTGGCTGGCTCAATATGATGACTACTTGATAGTTTAGTGAACCATACTTAACGGCTTAGAATCGGGACTTCAAAGACGTTTTGAACGTCATGGACCATATGAGATGTTCCAGGAATTGAAGTTAATATTTCAAGCAAATACCCGAGTTGAGAGATATGAAATCTCCAACAAGTTCTATAGCTAAAAGATGGAAGAGAATCGCTCAACTAGTGAGCATGTTCTCGATTGTCTGGTACTTCAATCACTTGAATCAAGTGGGAGTTAATCTTCCAGATAAGATAGTGATTGATGTAATTCTCTAGTCACCAACACTAAGTTACTAGAACTTCGTGATGAACTATAGTATGCAAGGGATGACGAAAACGATTCCGAGCTCTTCGTGATGTTGAAATCGACGAAGGTCGAAATCAAGAAAGAGCATCAAGTGTTGATGATTGACAAGACCACTAGTCTCAAGGAAAAGGGCAAAGGGAAGAAGGGAACTTCAAGAAGAACGGCAAGCAAGTTGCTGCTCGAGTGAAGAAACCCAAGTCTGGACCTAAGCACGAGACTAAGTGCTTTTGCTGCAATGGAACTGGTCACTAGAAGCGGAACTACCCCAAGTATTTGGCGGATAAGAAGGATGGCAAAGTGAACAAAGGTATATTTGAGATACAGATTATTGATGTGTATTTTACTAGTGTTCGTAGCAACCCCTCGGTATTTGATACCGGTTCGGTTGCTAAGAGTAGTAACTTTAAACGGAGTTGCAGAATGAACAGAAACTAGTTGAAGGGGAAGTGAAGATGAGTGTTGGAAGTAGTTCCAAGATTGATATGATCATCATCGCACACTCCCTATACTTTCGGGATTAGTATGGAACCTAAATAAGTGTTATTTGGTGTTGAGCATAAGTATGATTTGATCATGTTTATTGCAATACGGTTATTCATTTAAGTAAGAGAATAAATTATTGTTCTGCTTACATGAATAAAACCTTATATGGTTACACACCCAATGAAAATGATTCATTGGATCTCGATCATAGTGATACACATATTCATAATATTGAAACCAAAAGATGCAAAGTTAATAATGATAGTGCAACTTATTTGTGGCAATCGCCGTTTAGGTCATATTGGTGTAAAGCGCATGAAGAAAACTCCATGCTGATGGACTTTTGGAATCACTTGATTATGAATCATTTGATGCTTGCGAACCGTGCCGTTTGGGCAAGATGACTAAAACTCCGTTCTCCGGAACAATGGAACAAGCTAACTGACTTATTGGAAATAATACATACCGATGTATGTGATCCAATGAGTGTTGATGCTCGTGGCAAGTATCGTTATTTTCTGACTTTCACAAGATGATTTGAGCAGATATGGGTATATCTACTTGATGAAACATAAGTCTGAAATAGTTGAAAGGTTCAAAGAATTTCAGAGTGAAGTGGAAAAATCATCGTAACAAGAAAATAAAGTTTCTGCGATCTAATCGCAAAGACGAATAATTGAGTTACGAAGTTTGGTCTTCAATTAAAATAATGTGGAATAGTTTCACAGCTCACGCCACCGAACACCACAATGTTATGGTGTGTCCGAACGTCAGAATCGCACTTTATTTGATATGGTGCGATCTATGATGTCTCTTATCGGTTTACCACTATCATTTTGGGGTTATGCATTAGAGACAACTGCATTCACGTTTAATAGGGCACCATCTAAATCCGTTGAGACGACACCATATGAACTATGGTTTAACAAAGAACCTAAGTATGTCGTTTCTTAAAAGTTTGGAGTTGTGATGCTTATGTGAAAAAGTTTTCACCGATAAGCTCAAACCCAAATCGGAGAAGTGCGTCTTCATAGAATACCCAAAGGTAACTATTGGGTACACCTTCTATCACAGATCCGAAGGCAAGTTTTTCGTTGCTAAGATGGATCCTTTCTAGAGAAGAAGTTTCTCTCGAAAGAAGTGAGTGGGAGGAAAGTAAAACTTGATGAGGTAATTATACCTTCTCCCTTATTGGAAAGTAGTTCATCACATAAATCAGTTCCAGTGATTACTACACCAATTAGTGAGGAAGCTAATGATGATGATCATGTAACTTCAGATCAAGTTACTACCAAACCTCGTAGGTCAACCAGAGTGAGATCCGCACTGCAGTGGTACGGTAATCCCATTACGGAGGTCAGGTTACTTGACCATGACGAACCTACGAACTATGAGGAAGCGATGATGAGCCCAGATTCGCGAAATGGCTTGAGGCCATAAAATCTGAGATATGATCCATGTATGAGAACAAAAGTATGGACTTTGATTGACTTGCTCGATGATCAGCAAGCCATGTTAAATAAATGGATCTTCAAGAGGAAGACGGACAATCGATAGTAGTGTTACTATCTACAAAGCTCGACTTGTCACAAAAGGTATTCGACAAGTTCAAGGTGTTGACTACAATGAGATTTTTCTCAATCAGAAGCGATGCTTAAGTCTGTCCGAATCATGTTAGCAATTGCCACATTTTATGAAATCTGGCAAATGGATGTAAAAACTACATTCTTTAATGGATTTATTAAAGAAGAGTTGTATATGATGCAACCGTAAGGTTTTGTCAATCCTAAAGGAGCTAACAAAATGTGCAAGCTCCAATGATCCATCAATGGACTGGTGCAAGCATCTCGGAGTTGGAATATACGCTTTGATGTGTTGATCAAAGCATATGATTTTATACGACTTTTGGAAAGGCCTGTATTTACAAGAAAGTGAGTGGGAGCACTACAGCCTTTTCGATAAGTATATGTGAATGGCATATTGTAGATCGGAAATAATGTAGAATTATTCTGCAAAGCATAGAGGAGTGTTTGAAAGGAGTTTTTCAAAGAAAGACCTCGGTGAAGCTGCTTACATATTGAGCATCAAGATCTATAGAGATAGATCAAGACGCTTGATAAGTTTTTTCAATGAGTACATACCTTGACAAGATTTTGAAGTAGTTCAAAATGGAACAGTCAAAGAAAGAGTTCTTGCCTGTTTTACAAGGTGTGAAATTGAGTAAGACTCAAAGCCTGACCACGGCAGAAGATAGAAAGAGAATGAAAGTCATTCCCGATGCCTTGGCCATAGGTTCTATAAAGTATGCCATGTCTGTGTACCAGATCTATTGTATACCCTACATCGAAGTTTGGCAAGGAGTACAATAGTGATCTAGGAGTAGATCATCGACAATGATCAAAATTATCCTTAGTGGAATAAGGATATGTTTCTCGATTATGGAAGTGACAAAAGGTTCGTCAGTAAAGGGTTACGTCGATGCAAGTTTTGACACCGATCTGGATGACTCTAAGTCTCGATCTAGATACATATTGAAAGTGGGAGCAATTAGCTAGAGTAGCTCCGCAGAGCATTGTAGACATAGAAAATTGCAAAATACATAACGGATCTGAATATGAAAGACCCGTTGACTAAGATTCTCTCACAAGCAAAACATGATCACACCTTAGTACTCTTTGGGTGTTAATCACATAGCGATGTGAACTAGATTACTGAATCTAGTAAACCCTTTGGGTGTTGGTCACATGGCGATGTGAACAATGGGT
This sequence comes from Aegilops bicornis, assembly GCA_021605145.1. Classification (NCBI taxonomy): domain Eukaryota; kingdom Viridiplantae; phylum Streptophyta; class Magnoliopsida; order Poales; family Poaceae; genus Aegilops; species Aegilops bicornis. The sequence goes on along the minus strand of CM038673.1, from coordinate 560,624,548 downwards.
GTTAATCACATGATGATGTGAACTATCGATGTTAATCACATGGTGATGTGATCTAGATTATTGACTCTAGTGCAAGTGGGAGATCAAGGAAATATGCCCTAGAGGCAATAATAAAGTTATTATTTATTTCCTTATATCATGATAAATGTTTATTATTCATGCTAGAATTGTATTAACAGGAAACATAATACATGTGTGAATATGTAGACAAACAGAGTGTCACTAGTATGCCTCTACTAGACTAGCTTGTTAATCAAAGATGGTTATGTTTCCTAACCATAGACAAAGGAGTTGTCATTTGATTAACAAGGTCACATCATTAGTTGAATGATCTGATTGACATGACCCATTCCATTAGCTTAGCACCCGATCGTTTAGTATGTTGCTATTGCTTTTATCCATGACTTATACATGTTCCTATAACTATGAGATTATGCAACTCCTGCCATCGGAGGAACACTTTGGGTACTACCAAACGTCACAACGTAATCGGGTGATTATAAAGGAGTACTACAGGTGTCTCCAAAGGCAGATGTTGGGTTGGCGTATTTCGAGATTAGGATTTGTCACTCCGATTGTCGGAGAGGTATCTCTGGGCCCTCTCGGTAATGCACATCACTAAGCCTTGCAAGCATTACAACTAATGAGTTAGCTGTGAGATGATGTATTACGGAACGAGTAAAGAGACTTGTCAAGAATCTAGATTGAACTAGGTATTGGATACCGACGATCGAATCTCGGGCAAGTAACATACCGATGACAAAGGGAACAACGATGTTGTTATGCGGTCGACCGATAAAGATCTTCGTAGAATATGTAGGAACCAATATGGGCATCCAGGTTCCGCTATTGGTTATTGACCAAGAATAGTTCTCGGTCATGTCTACATAGTTCTCGAATCCGTAGGGTCCGCACGCTTAAGGTTTCGATGGCGCTTATATTATGAGTTTACATGTTTTGATGTACCGAAGGAGTTCGGAGTCCCGGATGAGATCGGGGACATGACGAGGAGTCTCGAAATGGTCGAGACGTAAAGATTCATATATTGGATGATATGTTTAGGCCAAGGGGTCAAGCCCATGAGGCTTTAGGTCGGTGCAAAGAGTTTTATGGAGGCTGGGGCCAAACGCCGGAGACCTGGCGTCGCCTGGGCCAGACGCCGAGGCCCATGGCGTTCGGGCCGACGCCAAGGATTGTGGCGTTTGGTCCTGGAGTCCGAGTGGGATTCTTACCTTTCGGGCAAAACCGACTTTGAGGAGGCTTTTGCTCCAAGTTTCGACCCCGGCTCAACATATAAATAGAGGGCAGGGCTAGCACCAAAGACACAACAATTGATCCCTTGGAACTCTTAGCCATGTGCGGTGCCCCCCTCCACCATAATCCACCTCGGTCATATCGTCAACGAGATTAGGCGAAGCCCTGCGCCAGTACAGCATCATCATCGTCACCACGCCGTCGTCGACGGAACTCATCCCCGACACTTTGCTGGATCGGAGTCCGGGGATCGTCATCGAGCTGAACGTGTGCTGAACTCGGAGGTGCCGTACGTTCGGTACTTGGATCGGTCGGATCGTGAAGACGGACGACTACATCAACCGCGTTGTCATAACGCTTCCGCTTACGGTCTACGAGGGTACGTGGACATACACTCTCCCCTCTCGTTGCTATGCCATCACCATGGTCTTGCGTGTGCGTAGGAAATTTTTTGAAATTACTACGTTACCCAACAGTTAGTAGTCTACCAAGTGGCACCCGGTACAGGTGGGCTTGGGACAGACTAGGCACCGTGGCCGGGTATGCCAAGCACCGCCCGTTTGGTGGGCTTGGAACCCTGTACACATCGTCTGGGGCCGTGAGCGACACCCCGGCCGGATCTCCTTGCGGATGGAACCCGAATAGGCGATAAACCTGGACTAGAGACTTGTGTGGTTAGTCAGGTCGTGGCCGACTCCTCGCCAAAGCTTCCGCTTGAAGGTTGCCGAGATACACGACGTGTACATGGTGGTAAGTGGCGAGAGCGTGTGTGAAAAAGTACACCCCTGCAGGGTTAACATTATCTATTCGAATAGCCGTGTCCGCGGAAAAGGACTTCTGGGTTGCTTGTACAGTTCATAGACAAGTGAAAGTGGATACTCTAAAACTCGCAAGATAAGCGTGAGTGCTATGGATGGCGTTCTCGAAGGTAGACGGGAGCGGATCCATAGTGGTGTATTGATATGGTGAATATGTGGACTCGTAGCGCCACCTCGTGAGAGTTACTTGCGATGTAGTTCAGATAGCCACCGAGTCAAAGCTGGCTTGCTGCAGTTAAACTCCACCACCCCTTTGTTGATACCGATGCATATGTAGTTAGTTCTGATGTAAGTCTTGCTGGGTACATTTGTACTCACGTTTGCCTATTTTATGTTTTGCAGAGAGACTCCAGTCTCGCTAGTAGTACCGCTTGGACTTCGACGTTTAGCTTGTTACCTCAGCTACGATCTTGTGCCCTCGGCAGGATCTGGTAGATAGTCAGGCTTCTCAGCCTTTTTCATTTGTAGATGTCTGTACTCAGACATGTTAAGCTTCCGCATGTGCTTTGATTTGTATGTTTCAATGTTGGGTCAGGAGACCCATGTTTGTAATATCTCGCTCCTCGGAGCCTATTGAATAAATGCTTGAGTCATAGAGTTATGTTGTGATGCCATGTTGTATTTACACATATCGAGCATATTGTGTGTATGATTGAAATGCTTGGTATGTGTGGGATCCGACAATCTAGTTGTTTATCCTTGGCAGCCTTTCTTATGGGGAAATGTAGTCTAGTGCTTCCTTGAGCCATAGTAGTCCGCTACAGCCCGGTTCACCGGAGTCCTGCTAGCCCAAAGACTACCGTCAGACGCTTGATCGCCGGCATGTGTTTCACTTCGTTCATGTGTCTGTCCCTTCGGGAAATGTCACGCGGTGACATCCGAGTCCTGCTTAGCTCACAGCCGGGTTCCCGGAGTCCTGTTAGCCCAGTGCTACAGCCCGGATTCACACGCTGGACCGACATGCTCGGTTGATTCATGTATGCCTGTCCCCATGGGTTAGTGCCGCTTTGGGTTCACGACTAGTCACGCCGGACCGGTTCTTCGTCATATGGATGCTAGCGACACTATCATATACGTGAGCCAAAAGGCGCAAACGGTCCCGGGCCATGGTAAGGCGACAGGTGGGAATACCGTATGCGTGAGGCCGCAAAGTGATATGAGGTGTTACCGGCTAGATCGATGTGACATGGAATCGGGTCCCGACAGCTTTGGTATCGAGCCTGACCGCTCAGAGGATTACCAAGCCAAACCGGTCGAAGTTGTGTCTATAAATGCTTTAGTTATGTAAGGGAATTAATTGTGGAAGGGAACGTAAGGCTCTTTTTACTCCTTTACCCTATGGCCTTCTGATCTGAGTCATCCTCTTCTCTTCTCACGGGATTAAGAACTAGGCTTCTCATCTTTCTATCGTGATCGGTGTTACTAATCCATAGACTTGTATGATTGATGGTTTCAAGCTTCATTTCAGTTCCTACTACTTCCGTATGTTAACTGTTGATCTCGAACCCTTGATATTGTGCTTCTGAGTGGTTAGGCCACCATTTTTGTAGCATGTCTAAATTCTTTTGAGCATTTACAGCTGTTATGTTGTCCGAGTCATTCCAAGTTTCTAAACAATCTGATGCATTTGTAAATCCCTTGTTCCTGTTCCCGATGTTCCTTTGGGCCAGATTAAGCACACTAATCGGTCTGTTGAGGTACTCCGTTGCCTTGACAAGTATGTTGGAGTTAGTATTATGACCCTAGGTGTCTTCGAGAACCACTCATAATTTAGCAATGCTTTTGTATCCCCAGTGTGATGATTCTGGCCATTATTCTTGAAAGCATCCCGTGATGTTATTAGTTAGTAGGCATTCTATTCCTGGTTTCTTGAACCCGAGATTCACCCTACTTCATGTTGTTAGTATTTGCTAGTTCCTTTAGGATATTAGTAACCTTGCGACAGTCCTCGAGGTCCATGGTATCTCATTCTTCCAATACCATGAACCACTTATGGCAGAAGTTTGTTGGATCAAAAGATCACAACCAGGGTGCTCTTGAGGAGTACTCCATTCATATTGTGACTCTGCCAGTTCTACCTTTTGCATGGGTTATCCGGAAGAAACCTATTGAGCTTGATTCGACATGCTAACCTATGCATCCACAACTTAGAAAGTTATACGTTCCTTGAGTTGACCCTTTTTAGTTGTCTTCTGACCCTCGTCTATCAATTGATAGTCAAGAGTATGTGTACATTTGTTCGTCGATGCCTATTACTATTGTGGTCCGTCAAGCCATTCTATTCGGAATGACTAGGAGAAACAAACTCCGGTACCTCTTCCATATCTAGGTTTGGGTGAAAGCGGTTGTATTCCGCAGATCAAAATGCCAATATAGCTTTTGTTCTGTTCTACCTTGGAGTATTACCCTATTTTTGTCAAGAATATCATAGGAATTGCACCATCTCTTGTGAATTCTTGACGTAGTGATACTTATCGCCATCATTGTTCATTCCTCGGTTTCCGTGTTATTGTAACCGGAATGTCGACAAGTGAATCGTGGTGTGTGAAATCAATACTCCTAGCAACTCCGTTTCTTGGTAGTTAAAGGACAATAATTTCATTCTTAGCATGTTGGTTATTGAATCATCATTCTAGGATTGATCGTGCTACCTAGTCCATTCTCCGGTGCACTCCTCGATCGATGAGCTAGGATTATTTCAAATCTTCGCTCTATTGATCATATCGTCTTGCCCTGAAAAGAAAGATTGTTCTCGAGCTTAGTAACATATCGGTGGTTCGTGATGTTCCGAATATCTTCTCGGAAGTATTACCAGGTTGTCACCTGACCGCTATGTCGAGTTCGTGATCATGCTGGTTTTTCTCCAAACCACCCATTCTCCAAGAATCTGTGTTGGATACCCCTGAGCTAGTTGGTTAAGCCAAACAACAACTTGGAGAGTTGGAAGATAAAAGCTTGTCCGACTTAGTTCATTTTAAGGGATATCTTTTTGAGTGTGTGTTGAAGAAAGATGATATCTTCATCGATTGGTCCTCGGGATCAATTGTTGGATCAATTGCCTTGTCAAAACTTTGATTTGAGTGTGGGCTATCCTCTAATCAAATCAGAACCAATGATGTTTGTAATGTTGTCTTACTCGTGGATTTTCCTCGAGCATACACCGTTATGTCTTTTGGATCTGACCAATGCTATCACTTGATCTCATAATTATGGAATTCCATCTTCATGGAAACCTGGATGAATTGTTGTTGAGTCCATCAGCAACATTTTATCTCCTCCATGATTTTGTTGAACATTAAGCTAGTGTTGGAAACTTTTGGAAGCATTTTCTTCATACTATCTCATGAAGGATATGTTTGGATGAAAGAAGTGACTTTCTTTAATTCACGTGCACTTGATGTAAGTTGTCGCCGTGGATCCGAGAAGGATTGTTTTTGCTTCCTCTGGAATCGTCCCAAGTTAGTCACGCCTATATGCGAAGTACTCTATGGTTTGATAGGTTGGCCACATCCATTCCATATGTGTTTCCTAGCACACCAAGCCACTGATTGATTTGTTCAAGGAGAAGAAGTTCCTTCTTAAGAGCAAGACTTATGCAAGGACTTCGATATCCTCGATGATGGTTCCCCTTCTGAACTCGGTAGCGTTTTATTATAAGACTACTATGTGTTCATGCTTGTCTCGGACAACACGTTCACATGTTGTAGCAGAACCAGCTCATGTTTTGGAGCTTGCTATCGTAGTTCACTCCCGGGAATCTCGCAACGTCATCTCGTCGATGCGTGTTGAAAATTTCTTTTCCGGACATCGTTATGCGAATTACCACTGCTACCAACCAGATCTGAATCTCAGGCAGATATGATGGTTGGAACTTCTCCCAAGAACTATGATATAGGTTCCAGTGAAGTGGACGCACCTAGCTGGAAGCACTATTATTGTAGTATCTTATTTAAGCCGTTTGGTCACTTCCCATGAGGATTGCACATGACTTAATCTAGAAGTTGTTCCGTATGGATTTTGTGCTCCCGAATTCCGACCTTTACTTGATGGCCATGTTGATGCTTTTTAAGCATGACTGTGGTAGCTAGCACATCAAGGAGAACATTAGAAGCGGAGTGCTAAATGTCTCTCGGTCGATCATCCAGATTTTGTTTCCTTGGCCTCGCTAAGGTGAAATCTGAGAAGGTGTTATCATCCTTTGCATCTGCATCGTCCATCACTATTCATCATGGTAGTATGATGTGTTGCCAGGATCCTCGGCACGGATGTTGGTAAGACCCTGATGATTATGGAAATGCTCAAGTTCTTGAAAGCATGCTCAATCACTAGGTTATATCCTCGGTATCAACTGGAATGTGCCTCCTGTTTGCCGAGTTGTTCCATAACCATAGTTTCCTTTCCAATCTGAGTTGCTCGATCTTCGAGTAGATCGAATCCAGTAGAGTTTCCCCCTCTTTCCGTTGTCGTGTCGAGTGAAGATCTCGAAGGCAAAGATGTCAAAACCAAGATGATGGAGTGAATCAACATCTTCGAGAAGGGCAGTTGGATCGTGAAGATCGTGTTAGCTTTGTGTTCCCTCTGTCTTCTTACCTCACGTCTTGAATCTCGGGACGAGATTCTTGTTTAGTGGGGGTGAGTTGTCACATCCCTAGCTTCTGGCATTGCACTAGGCTAACTTCATGTGTGCATCATGTTTAAACTTTGAAAGAAACTTGAAATGGGGATGTCCAAACCCTAGTACCAAATGCAAATAGTTTCAACCTAAAAAAATATTTTCAAGAATCCAGATGGCTTTCAAAAATGTTCATCATTTCGGAAAATGCTAGAAACCATAACCAGAGGTGTTGCACATTTTTCCATGACATATTTGGTCACTGAATTAATTCATAAAGTATTTGAATTTGGGCATTTAAATGCTATAAATAATTTAAATGCTCAAATAATTCTGAAACTAAATGAGGGCTGTTGCTTATATTTCAATTAGTGCCCAAAATTATTTTCAGGATTTTACAAAATGAGTTAGTATTTTTACTAATTCAAAATAGATCAAAATAAATAGAAAACAAAACAGAAATAGGAAAAGAAAGGGAGAAGACCCACCCGCGGCCCAGCCACTGTGTAGCCCGTCTGGCCTGGCACCACTGGGCCAGCCCACCAAGTGCCCCACCGTCTTCAAGCTCCTGCCAGTGGGCAGGAGGGCGTGTGGCCGCCGTGCGCGCACACGCGCTGCGCCACCTCCTGCTTCCACTGCTCCCAGCCCAGCCTTTGTCGCGCCACGCCTCCCCAGCTCCCTTCTACTCTCCCCCGTCCTCACCCGCTCCTCTGTCTCTCTCCCTCGCTCTCCTCCTCACGCACCCGAGCGTGCCGCCGTGAGCTGTCGCGCCCAACGCCGTCGCCTTGCCTCCCTGAGCCGTACAGAGCCTCGTCACCTCGCGCTTCACCTCTGCACCGAAGGCAAGAAGCACGGAGGCCCCGAGCAGCCGCCATCGTCTTCGTCTTCGAGTTCGGCCACCGACGACCGCCGCCTCGATTCGCCGTCGCAGAAACTTCCCCGAGCCCGCTGAGCTGCTCCCCCGACCCCTTGTGAGCTCCTGCTCCTTCCCCCACGCTCTCCCCCTCCGTTCCTCTCCACTAGCTCGTTTTTCGTCGGAGCCGAGAGCTTCCGCCGCTACCATGGAGCCGTCGTGGCTAGAGCGAAGTTCGCTTCGCGTCCGAAACACCGTTACGTGCTCAGTCGGCCGTCAGCTGCCCAACGCCACCAATCGCGCCTCCTGTCATGCTCCGTAGCCTCCTCCCCGATGAGCCCGTGTGTGCGCCGCCGCGCGAGGTCGTCGCCGGCATCGTTTCCGGCCACCCCGCGGCCTCCCGTCGGGTCCTTTGGATGCGGACGGGCGAGAGGCCCCCCTAGTGCCAGCAGCGCATCGAACTATCGTCCCTAACGCGAGTCCGGCGAGCTCTCGCCGTCGGTTTGGTCATCGCCGGCGTAGATCCGGTGATGATGACGTGGCCGCTTAATTAGGGCTTAATCACCTAGTTAACTTACCACAGTGACACAGACAGCCGAGCCCCACTGCCTAACTAACCGACTAACTACGTAAGATTAAGATTAATCTAATTACGATGAGCCAACGTGTCAATTTTGACTATGCTGATGTGGGCGTTAACCTGACCCCACCTGTCTGTGACCTAGGCAAGATCGGGTCAGCGACGATCAGGCCCCACTGGCCAGGGTTGACCTGGACCGCCCTTGTTGACTTGATGACATCACACCAACGTCATGATGACACAGTTAACCATTTTCTGGATTTAAAATAATTCAGGAAATTTCAGAAAATAGCTAAAACTTCTAAAATTCATAGAAATTCAACCGTAACTCCAAATGAAACAAATTATATATGAAAAATGATCAGAAAAATTCAATCTATCCATATGTACCATTTTCATGCATGTTTGAGCAACCTAAAGCTACTGTATATGACAATTTGAATTAATGGCATTTGAAATGTCATATATGGAGTTTGAATTTGAATCTTAGATTCAAACCAACTCCATTTAACCTGCTACTAGTTGCATTAGCTCAAACCACATCATATTGCCATGTCATCATCATGCATCATATTGTGCATTGCATTGATGGTGTTTCTTCTTTGTTTGTTGGTGCTTGTCCCCTCTCAGTAGACGTGTACCGGCGATGTGATCGATGACACCGATGAAGTACTATACTATCTTCAAACGTGCCAGGCAAGCAAAACCCCCTTGTTCGTTCCGATACAATCCCACTCTCTCGCTCCTGCTCTCTTTTACTGCATTAGGACAACAACGATTCAACTGTTACATGCTGCGGTAGTTGAACCCCTTTCCTCTGCATGACCTGTCATTGCCACAGTAAATAGATTAAACCCACTAGCATGAGTAGCAGTTGTTTGAGCCCTGATGTGCCTACTCATTCATGCTTGTTTTTCATGCCTGCTATTGCTTAGAGTTGTGTCAGGTTTGATTCATCAGGGATGAATTGGAGGTGTGTGAACATGTCCTACTGTGTGTGAGCTAAGTGTGTGAACACGATTTGGTAAAGGTAGCGGTGAGAGGCCATGTAGGAGTACATGGTGGGTTGTCTCATTGCAGCCGTCCTCGAGGCCCGAGTTACGTGTTTGTGATCCATGAACAGTTGTTACCACACATTGGGTTCCGGTAACTCGACCCCTCTCGACTTATTAATCAACATGATCTCTGTCCAGGAGTTGCAACTAGTTTTTGGTGTTTGTAGGTAGTGTTAGTAGTCTACCAAGTGGCACCCGATACAGGTGGGCTTGGGACAGACTAGGCACCGTGGCCGGGTATGCCAAGCGCCGCCCGTTTGGTGGGCTTGGAACCCTGTACACATCGTTTGGGGCCGTGAGCGATACCCCGGACGGATCTCCTTGCGGATGGAACCCGAATAGGCGATAAACCTGGACGAGAGACTTGTGTGGTTAGTCAGGTCGTGGCCGACTCCCTCGCCAAAGCTTCCGCTTGAAGGTTGCCGAGATACACGACGTGTACATGGTGGTAAGTGGCGAGCGTGTGTGAAGAAGTACATCCCTGCAGGTTAACATTATCTATTCGAATAGTCGTGTCCATGAAAAGGACTTACGGGTTGCCTGTACAGTTCATAGACAAGTGAAAGTGGATACTCTAAAACTCGCAAGATAAGCGTGAGTGCTATGGATGGCGTTCTCGAAGGTAGACGGGAGCGGATCCATAGTGGTGTATTGATATGGTGAATATGTGGACTCGTGTGCGCCACCTCAGAAGAGTTACTTGCAGTCGTAGTTCAGGATAGCCACCGAGTCAAAGCTGGCTTGCTGCAGTTAAACTCCACCACCCCTTTGTCGATACCTATGAATATGTAGTTAGTTACGATGTAAGTCTTCTTTGGTACATTTGTACTCACGTTTGCCTATTTTATGTTTTTGAGAGAGACTCCGGTCTCGCTAGTAGTACCGCTTGGACTTCGACGTTTAGCTTGTTACCTCAGCTACGATCTTGTGCCCTCGGCAAGATCTGGTAGATAGTCAGGCTTCTCAGCCTTTTCCATTTGTAGATGTATGTACTCAGACATGTTAAGCTTCCGCATGTGCTTTGACTTGTATGCTCTGAATGTTGGGTCAGGAGACCCATGTTTGTAATATCTCGCTCCTCGGAGCCTATTGAATAAATGCTTGAGTCATAGAGTTATGTTGTGATGCCATGTTGTATTTACACATATCGAGCATATTGTGTGTATGATTGAAATGCTTGGTATGTGTGGGATCCGACAATCTAGTTGTTTATCCTTGGCAGCCTTTCTTATGGGGAAATGTAGTCTAGTGCTTCCTTGAGCCATAGTAGTCCGCTTCTGACCCGGTTCAGTGAGTCCTGCTAGCCCAAAGACTCTCGGCCAGACGCTTGACTGGCGGCATGTGTTTCACTTAGTTCTGCACTGTCCCTTGAAATGTCACGCAGTAACATCCAAGTCCTGCCTAGCCTGCTACTGACCCAAGTTCCCGGAGTCTTGTTAGCCCGATGCTACAGCCCGGATTCACACGTCAATCGACATGCTCGAAGTTGATTCATGTATGCCTGTCCCCATGGGTTAGTGCCGCTTTGGGTTCACGACTAGTCATGTCGTACTGGGTTGTCTGTCATATGGATGCTAGCGACACTATCATATACGTGAGCCAAAAGGCGCAAACGGTCCCGGGCCATGGTAAGGCGACACCCGTGGGAATACCGTGCGTGAGGCCGCAAAGTGATATGAGGTGTTACCGGCTAGATCGATGTGACATGGAATCGGGGTCCTGACAGAGGAGATCTAGATCCACATTTCCACCAATCACTTTCTCCTCTATGTGAGGGGAACCCCTTGGATCTAGATCTTGGAGTTCTTGGTGTTCTCCTTCTTGTTCTTCCTCTCATTTTCTTCCCTAGCATTGGTTGCTTTGGTGGGATTTGAGAGAGAAGGACTTGGGCACTCCGTGTGCCCTTGCCATTGCATTTGGTGCATCGGTTTAAGTTCTCCACGGTGATACGTGGAAGTTTCAAGTTGAGAAGCTTATTACTCTTGGGTGCTTGGTGCCCTTGAGCTTGTTCCTCTTGGGTGCTTGGGTGCCCTAGACGGTTGGTGGTGTTCGGAGCTCAATAATTGTGGTGTAAAGCTCCGGGCAAGCGTCGGGGTCTCCAATTAGGTTGTGGAGATCGCCCAGCAATTTGATCGGTACCAGTGACCGCCCCAAGGGTTGCCAAAGTGTCTGGGTTCGGTGACCGCCCCAAGGGTTGCCATTTGTATGGGTTCGGTGACCGCCCTCAAGGGTCCCTTAGTGGAATCACGACATCCTGCATTGTCTTGGCGTGAGGAGATTACGGTGGAGCTAGTGGCTTCTTGGGGATCATTGTGCCTCCACACCGCTCCAAACGTAGATTAGCATCAGCAAGTGTGTGAACTTCGTGATTCTTCGTCTTCTCCGCGTGCCTCGGTTATCTCTTACACGAGCCCTTTACTTATGCACTTTACTTTGTGATAGCCATATTGTTTCTTGTCATATATCTTGCTATCACCTAAGTAGTTTTTCTTGCTTAGCATAAGTTGTTGGTGCATATAGGTGAGCCTAGTTGTTGTAGGTTTTGTGCTTGAAAAATTAACCGCTAGGTTTATTCCGCATTTGTTCAAGCCTCAACCGTAATTATTTTAAAGCGCCTATTCACCCCCCTCTAGGCGACATCCACGATATTTCAATTGGTATCAGAGCCTCGTCTCTCTTTATTGGGCTTAACCGCCTAGAGAGTAAAGATGTCGACTAGGGGTTTAGGATTCTCTGACACTCTTAGTTTCGATGGCACAAATTTTGATGTTTGGGTAATTCGCGTGTTTAATCTTTTTAGGGTCATGGACCCAAATTTAGAGCGAATTGTAGATATGGGTTTTTCTCCTCCAAAGGATCCCCAAAGATTATCTTTAGAGGATGAGAAAAACTCTTATCTCACTGCTCAAGCTTCTAATGTGCTTTTTTCGATGCTTTGGGCAATGTAGTTATATTTCAACTCATGCCATTCCGGGATGCTCATGAGTTGTGGACGAAGCTTCAAGATAAATATGGTGTGTCCAAGATTTGTAGGGATGATTGTTCTCCCTCCACCTCCGGCCGTATAGTCTTCTCAACTTCTTCTACTTCACCTACATGTGGTTTGCCACAAGGTAATGATATGGTGAGTAGTGTCGGTCATTGCAATGATGATACTGTGCTTTTTGTGGATGATTCTTCATCACTATATTATTGCAATGCTCCGTCTTTGGGCTTTAGCACTTCGAGCACTCCAAATGTTTCACTTTCTTGTGTTGATAGTCCTTGCATATCATGTAGAAATTGCTTGACTAAATCTCATGATGATATGCTTGCTATATCTTGTTTCCATGATAAAAATGCATGTATTTCCTCGAGTTGTTGTGCTAACAATGTAGATGAAACCCAACACTCCATGGAACAAGATGTGGTCTTGAATGGTGCTTCAAGGGATCCTATATCATCATCTATTGCATTTTGCCTTATGGCCAAGGCTTCAAAGGTATCTCACACTTTGAATCCCAATATATCTTGTGATGATATTGATGATGGCAAGAGTGATGATGATGTTGATTATGATGAAGAGAGTGATGATGTTGCCTCCTTAAAAATTAAGGGGGGGATGATTTTTAAAGCTCTTCTTAAGAATAAAATTGCTCGCTTCAACTTCATGGAAATCATGTCTATTGCTATTGAGGGCAAGAAATATATTGATGAGTTGGAATCTCGTCTTGAGGAGCATGAGGTCACCATTGATAAAATGGAAGGTCATGAGCGTGATTATGCTAATGAGATTGCGGACCTCTCTCAAGCTCTTGAACTTGAACAAACCACCAAGGAATCTCTTGAGGAGACTTTTGCTCTAGAATTATCTAGAGTGAAGGAATCTCGTGATAGAGCTCTTGAGGTGGCCAATGACTTTGAAACTAAAAATGAGGAGCTTGAAGTTGTGCATGCTAAACTCCTTGAGGACTTTGAGCACCTCGAAAATGGCTCAAGGGTCATTAAGAGTGAGCTCATCAAACTCACTGAGTCTCATGCTCAACTTAAAGCTTCATATTCAAAAGAGCTTGCCAAGTTGTCTTCTCCTCTTGTTGCTAATGATGATGCTTGTGCTACTAACTCTATCTCTTGTGAAGCATCCATATTGAAGGAGAATGTTGAGCTAAGGGCTCAACTTGAGTTGCTATCTAGCAATTATGGGATGTTGGAAGAAAATCATGTAAGGCTCACAAGCTCTCATGATGATCTTCTAGTATCCCATAATGTGCTAAAGATAGCTCATGAGGCCATGCTTGCTAAGGTAACATCTAGTGAGCCTCATGTGGATACTAGCACTACTTCTAGTCAAAATGCTATATTGATATGCGCTAGTCCTTGTAATTCATCTACTCACAATGTTGGTACATCTTGTGATGAATTGCTTTCCTTGCCTTTTTGCTCTAATGATGAAGCTTATACTTCCTCTAGTACTTGTGTTGAGACTAACCATGTAGAGGAAATCAAAGAGCTCAAGGCCCAAGTCACTTCTTTGATGAAAGACTTGGAAAAGTGTCATGAAAGGAAGGTCACACTCAACAATATATTGAGTGTGCAAAAATCCCCCAATGACAAAGGTGGACTTGGATTCAACTCCAATAAGAAGAACAAGTCCAAGATCAACAACAAGAAGGGCCAAAACCAAGTCAAGAGTTCGGCCAAGATTATTTGCTTCAAGTGCAAAATTGAAGGGCATCATGTTAGATCTTGCCCATTGAAGAAGAAGGCCATTAGTGACAAGCAACAAGGGAAGTGGCTACAAGTGCATTCTCATGCTCAACCTCAAGTCGAAGAAAGGCCTCTTCCCAATAAGACTCAAGCTAATGCTTCTCAAGTTGAGAAATCAAGTGAGAAGAAAGTGAAGAGTAGACGTTTCTACCTATGTCGTGAGAAAGGTCACGTAGCTTCTTCATGCACTAGTGGTAACTTATCCAACCCAATTATTATTGATGATATCTATTCTCTTGGGAAGGATAAGGTTGGCAATGTGTTTGCCAAATTTGTTGGTGCTCAAAGTGGTGTCAAGAAAAGAACCATTTGGGTAGCCAAGCCTATTGTGACTAACCTCTTAGGACCCAACTTGGTTGGGGACCAACAAGCTCAAACTTGATTAATAGGTGATATTGGAGGTCATTGGAGACTTGGCTACGTTATGAAGAATTAAGGGGACTTCATCATTCTTATTGTTTCAAGCCAAGTCATTCGGATTATCAAGTTTCTATCTTATATCCAATGTTCCTCCTTGCGGTAACTCGTGCTTAAAGTGTCTACATTGATAGTTACTTGCCCCTTTGCATCTTTGGTTTTGTTCCTTGCATGTCTTTGTATATGGTGTGCTTCCAACTTGATTATCTTGAGCAATCAAGTATGTGTGTGTTGGTTTGCACATCATGTACATGTGTGTCGTACGTTGAGCCTTTATGCATCTTGTTTGTATCTTAGTTGGCTCTTGTGAGATATTAATGGAATATCCCATTGTGGGGGAGTGATGTTCTTTGTGCACCTCACAATCCTATAAATGTGTGTACATGAGGAATACCATCTAGTATTGATATTACAAGATTATCTAGTCGCTATGTGGTATGTCTTCTCATGTGAAATTCAAATTCTAAATAGTCCATTAATTATCTCTTGTTGGAACTTTTAACTGCCTCTTGTCTATCTTTAATTGGTATCACATTATGGGGGAGTAATATGCTATGTGTATATTACTAGCCTAGAAAATGTGTACATTTGAGATATTGTCATCTAGAGTTGATATTGTAAATTATCTTGTTCCTAGGTGGCATGTTAGCTCTACAAGTTGCAATTTGCTTTTTGGTTGGTGTGAAGATGATGTCGGATATCCTTGCTATCTACCACCGGGAATTATTTCCATTTACTTCTTGTCTTTTGACAATTGGTACTCACTTTTGTGGTAGAACTTATTGATCATCTTTACATTGGCTTTTGTTTTTTTTTTTGCCTTTTCTCTTGCCAAGGTTTGTGTCAACTCCCGTTGTCTTCCCTACCACTTGTGGATCTTGTTTATTTCTCGTCCTTGTCTAGTGTTTTCTAGATATAGTGAAAGTGGTGGTCCCACCTTGTGCATTTTGTATTCAAATGCAAATTCTCTATAATGCACTAGTCTTGGGGGAGCTATCCTATTCTTTATAAAACACTCATCTTGTGATCCTTATCAAGTGTGTGTTTGTGGAAGGCAAGCCGTTTCTTTTTGGTACTTTGTGACATCATGAAACTTTGTAGAGGGCTTGGTTTGTTTGGAACCATTCTCTCTTTTGGGAGTTTGACATCCTTCTTTTTTAGTGTATCAATGGATATCTCATTCCTTGATGTATCTTGTTGGATATCCTCCAAGTGATGATTTATTCATTTGGTATATTTTCTTTGCTTGTTTTTTCTTTGTCTTATGGTATCGGTTCTTGAAAGTCTTGAGCATGCATATTAATTTGATGTAGTATTTTTAGCATGATTTCTTTCTTGGACCCAATATATAGGGGAAACTCCACCAAGTCTCAAATTGGATGAGATGTGCATGAAATTCATTTTCATATCTATATGCACATATTTATGTGGAGGTTGTCCTATGTATTGTTGGTTCTCTAACTCTTTGGTCCCAATGAGTTTGGGTACCATTTTGTTTGTGTTGTTGTTCTAGGAACAATTGGAGATGCATTGGATGCTCGGCTCACTCACAAGGAAGATGGTGTCATCATGTGCTAATTGGAGTCAAGCTAGGATGATCAATGAACTACTACCTACCTTTAATTGGTATCTACTATATCCTTCCAATGATATCTCGGTAACAAGTATCTCTTCATGCATTCTTTCTAGCATTCAACCTTGTGTAGGTTGCATCTTAGCATGTTTTTCATTCCATCTTGTGATACTTGTTTCCTTTCTCAAAGCATCTCAACGATAATCTCATGTTGCTAGTTGTGATGTCTTTGATGGGTGTGTGGTAGGAATTCATTTATATACTATAAGACCATATCTAGCCATGTGCTATGCTTCCAAGCAAATATCTTATTGGTATATGTATGACTTCCTTTTGGATATCTTGTTCCTTTGTGTTGTAACTATTTTGGGTGTACATCCTTCTTTGTAGATATATATATCATCATGATTTCGTCTACCTAGAATCTTATACACTTGAGAGAAGTTGCATATCTAGATGATATCCTTTCTTTCAAGTCCATCTTTTCTTTCTTGTATTATTTCTTTGGTGGCCCCGTGAAAGCTTTGCCTTGAGTACGAATCTTACCTTGTTGCATCTTGATGCACTCTTGTGTGGTGAAGATATTTTGTCTCTTGCTTGTCTTGATGAGGCTTTTGCCATCTCGATTGGTATCCCTCCTCTTGACATAGCTTTCACTTTCTTTCTTCACCATGGGTTGTCACAAGCGTTGGTTATTCTTTTTGCATGTTGAGTGTGCTTGTGAACCCCTTTGCTTGGTGTGTGTGGGAAGGACATGTCATGCACCTTGTATCTCCACTTCAAGACTATGTTGATGCTTAATGCTCATCCGTACATTAGTCTTCTCAAGTGCATTGCCTTGACTCACACACATCATTTTGGTTGAGCCCATTCTTAAGTTGCCTCTTTTACTTGTTGCCCAACCATGTGTTTGTTGCAAGTACTAGGCTTAGTTACCTATATGCTCACTTGCACTTGTTGTAAGTTTCTATTGATTCTGGGGGAGCTATGATCCTATTTTGTGCACTTTGTATCCTAATACAAAAATTCTTGATGTGCACAAATCATGGGAGCTTCTCTAGTTTCTTTAGAACACTCCTCTGCTCATATCATAATATCTTTATTCATGTGGCACGTAGGTTCATTGGTCTAGTTGGTTCAATTGGTATCTTTTGATAGCTTGCTTCAATTTGTATCTTTTGATTGCTTGATTGCTTGTTTCTCTCTTTGTTATGTCTTTGTGGCATATCATTATTTTGCAATCTTGGTGCCTCAATATAGTTGGTCTTCCTCCAAGTATTACCTTTGGATATGTGTATGGCATTCCACTCTCTTGTTGATAAATACACAACTTTTGGAGGAACACCTTTTATATTGGTCTTCTTAGCTTTTCGCCCATTTTGGCAATCGATGCCAATGGGGAGAAGTTTCAGAGAGTTTTGTGGAGAAGTCTTCAGAGTTTTCTCCTTGCTTTGGTTTTGTTCCTAAGCATTTGCATCTCATACGCATGCATTATTGGTTGTTGCATTGCATGGTGATGCATAATTCCTTATATAAACTCTCTTGAAAGTGATTGTCATCAATTACCAAAATGGGGAGATTGAAAGGACATGCGGTGCCCCCATGTGTGGTTTTGGTAATTGATGACATTCTCTATGGACTAATGGTTGCATTGAGTTATATTTGAAGGATTTGTCCATAGGCATTTCTTGAAGTCCATGTGTTGGTTTCAAGGAGTTTATGTGTTGACCAAGGTGCTATTAAGGAATTATCCAAAGATTGGTCATGTGAGTGTTGAGCTTATTGCAAGCATGTCTTGAAGAAGAAGATTGTGTGATCATTCATGTTTACCTTCAAGACATCATCCAAACTAAGAGAGTTGGAAAGATTCAAGGTTGATCAAGACTAAGTCAAGAGTGAATCAAGTTGATCAACTCACAAAGCGTAAAAGATGTACCGAGAGGGATCAAGTGATCCCATGGTATGGTAAGCATTGTCCATTGAACTTTGTGTACTAACCCATGGTCTATGTGAGAGTTCTATGTGGGTTTAGGTACATGTCCATGGGCTTGCGTCAAGAGGAAGATATCATATAACCCATGAAAAGGATGACATCAAGTAGTGATCATCATCAAGATTGTCATGTGCAAGTTCAAGTGTAGCATCACGAAGAGATCAAGTGCTTGAAGCTTTCCATCCATTGTGGTGTCAATGGACTTGTGAAGATGTGCCGAAGAGTGGCTCGCCCATAGTGGAGTATGGGGGAGCAATCATCTAGTCTCCATCGACCCAACGCAATCAAGAAAGGTGGTCCATCTTGCGGAGGACAAGATCGTCATCATCTAGCTCAAGTGGATCATGTGCAAGGCAAAGGTTTGCCCTTGATAGGTTTTCTATTTTACTGGTCTCATGGTGGTAGTTGGGAGACCGGGTTATAGGATCGATAGCCGTACTATCAAGGGGGGCTATCAAGTGAGTAGCTTGATCGTATCGTTCGTCGAGAGCTCAAACAATTGCATCCTTGCATCATGTTTCTTGGTTCTTGTTTGGTTCTCTTTGTGAGTCTTAGAGCTTATGGTCATCTTGATGACAAGCTTGAGTTCATCGAAAATGGAGTTTGCATGCGTCTTCTATGATGTTTTCGGTGTTGGAGGTTTTACCGGTCTTTTCCGAGGAAGGTTTCTCACCATTTTCTTTTTGGACTTTTCTCATATGCTTATTATTGGTATTTCTATCAAGATTGTGTTATCCCTTGTCGCTAGCTTTCCAACAAACTTGGTTTCGTCGAATTCGGAGTCCGAATGCAGAAGTTGTGGTAGTTTTGGTGTTCTGAAAAAGGTCAAGCGGTACTACCTTGGTAGGAGCGGAAGTAATTTTTACTACTGCCCTTGGGAGCGGTACTACCGCTCTTGGGAGCGGTACTACCGCTTAGAGCAGTACTACATGGCTACTTCTGTGGCTACTTCCGCTCGGGACCAAAAACTCGTCACAAGTCCAGCGGTGGTAGGCACGGATGTAATTTTTTAGTACCGCTCGCAAGCAGTAGTACCGCTACCCTTAGCAGTAGTACCGCTACCCCTAACGGTAGTACCGTGATGTCAAGCGATACTACCGCTCGGTGCGGGCTGTGAGCATAACGGTTGGATTTTTCCCCACCTATAAAAGGGGGTCTTCTTCCCCATTGAACCTTATCCTTTGAGCTCGTGTTCTTCCCCCATTGTTGACCTTCTTGAGCTTGCTAACTCTCAATCCCTCCATGGATTCTTGCTAGTTTTGAGGGAAAAGAGAGAGGAGATCTAGATCCACTTTTCCACCAATCACTTTCTCCTCTATGTGAGGGGAACCCCTTGGATCTAGATCTTGGAGTTCTTGGTGTTCTCCTTCTTGTTCTTCCTCTCATTTTCTTCCCTAGCATTAGTTGCTTTGGTGGGATTTGAGAGAGAAGGACTTGGGCACTTCGTGTGCCCTTGCCATTGCATTTGGTGCATCGGTTTGAGTTCTCCACGGTGATACGTGGAAGTTTCAAGTTGAGAAGCTTATTACTCTTGGGTGCTTGGTGCCCTTGAGCTTGTTCCTCTTGGGTGCTTGGGCGCCCTAGACGGTTGGTGGTGTTCGAAGCTCAATAATTGTGGTGTAAAGCTCCGGGCAAGCATCGGGGTCTCCAACTAGGTTGTGGAGATCACCCCGAGCAATTTGACGGGTACCAGTGACCGCCCCCAAGGGTTGCCAAAGTGTACGGGTTCAGTGACCGCCCCCAAGGGTTGCCATTTGTACGGGTTCGGTGACCGCCCTCAAGGGTCCCTTAGTGGAATCATGGCATCTTGCATTGTGCGAGGGCTTGAGGAGATTACGGTGGCCCTAGTGGCTTCTTGGGGAGCATTGTGCCTCCACACCGCTCCAAACGGAGATTAGCATCCGCAAGGGTGTGAACTTCGGAATACATCGTCATCTCCGCGTGCCTCAGTTATCTCTTACCTGAGCCCTTTACTTATGCACTTTACTTTGTGATAGCCATATTGTTTCTGGTCATATATCTTGCTATCACCTAAGTAGTTTTCCTTGCTTAGCATAAGTTGTTGGTGCATATAGGTGAGCCTAGTTGTTGTAGATTTTGTGCTTGACAAATTAACCGCTAGGTTTATTCCGCATTTGTTCAAGCCTCAACCGTAATTATTTTAAAGCGCCTATTCACCCCCCCCCCCCTCTAGGCGACATCCACGATCTTTCAGATGGTCTGATCTAATGTAGTTACCATGATTTCATAACTTTAGGAGTTGCCACATACTAACACTAGGCAGTTGAGAGAGTTGCCATGTGCTCACAAGCATGCTAGGGCAGTTGCCATGTAAAAAGGAAGAGTTGACATCTGCTTACGTGCACGTTAGGGCAGTTGCCATGTACGTGCACGTTGAGGCAGTTGCCATGTACCATGCAAAAACACATGGCAACTCGGTAAAAGAGAGTTGCCATCTGCTTACGTGCACACTAGACAGTTGTCGTGTACCCCTGCAAAAACATATGGCAACTCGGGTAAAAAAAAGAGTTGTCACCTGCTTATAAAGCACTCTAGGGGCAGTTGCCATGTGCGCTGCAAAAACACATGGCAACTAGCAGCTTGGGTGTGGGAGAGGAGACGGGCGTGTGGGCGAGATGGCAAATGCCCACACACCAGCCCTTGTGCGTGACTGAAAACTGGTGTGTGGGTGAACTGCTAAACGCCCACACACCGGCCCCTCCGTGTAGTAAAACGAATATGTGGGCAAACTATGTCACACACCACACACACGCCTTGTCCTACGTGGCACAGAAAATCAGCCAAATTATGCCAAGATTCGTGCATATAGTACTGGACGGTGATGGATGCGTGTGATCGAGATGGTCAACGCCCACACGTGTGGGCGTTAACATTTCCATTTCTTTTTGAGCAATCGGGATCGAATCGACTGGAAGGAAAGCTCGCGGTAAATCCTAACTCTGGGCTTTACGCGAGAAAGCGTGAAGAGCGTGCGGGATGGGCCGGCCCATGTGCCGGTTTCTTCTTCACTTTTCTCGTCCGTTTTTTCAAACATTTTTTCAAACATTTTTTCCTTTTCATTTTTAGTTTTTGTTGGCATTTTCTTTAATTTTGGTATGTTTTGGTTTTAATTTTTTTTGTGAATACAAGCCTTTCATTCATCAACCTCTTCTCCTTCCGCTCCTCGGCTGCCATTGCTAGCTTTTGCATCTAACTGTTAGCAAATTCTTCTTCTCCACCTCCTCCCTTTCGAGCCTTTTCATCTCAATCTCAAGCATTTTCTCATCCGCAAGCACATTTCTATCCTCAGCCACGGCCTTTGCCTTCCACTTCTCCTCCATAGTCTTCATCTCATTGAAACAATTCATCTTCTCCTTTATTTAGTGTTGTTGTAGTACTCCTCAATGTGAATCCAAAATATCTCATTTATTTAGGCACTGACCTTGGCATCGAGAGAGACGTTGAGTCAAGCTTCACACAAAAGCTTTGTCTTCATCGGTCTTGTAGGGCGTGTTTGCATGCATAGCTCCAACCTGCATCGAGTGGAGGATCCTGCGTGAGGCTGGCCTGGTTAAGATGATGCCAGGATCAGCTGCGATCAATATGAGTGTTTGGTGAACTCTATGATATGGGTCTACAAGAGATGTTGTATACAACATATGTTTTTTGGTACGTTGCATTAGAGCTTATTTCTGCCATCTCTTCGCTTCCAATTTTCAATCATTCCTGTTGGATATGGGCCATTCCATGGACATGTTTTGCATCGCTGGGGCCAAGCCCATTTAGACGTGCAACCTACCAAACATCCAGGAATTTGTATGGTGGTTGCAGGCCAGATGAGACCTACACACTCATAGTTACCCATGCTCGGCCTCCTCTTCACTTCTCTCATCGATCTCCTCAACCTCATCCTCCTCGTCCATCTCCTCGACCTCATCCTCCTCGTCCATCATCTCGGCTTCTCTCATTTGGTTGTAAGTCAACGCAATGTCATGGAGCCCAAGTGTGTGTTGCTTGAATCCAATTGGGCATAATTGTTCATTTGCTCACTACAAAAGTAAAGGAAGGTCCGAGCAATCAATATCGAACGATGCATCACAATACTAAGCAAATGCAACCAATAAAATGAAAAGAGGGGGCACCTTTCGAGCATGTCGCCGTCGCAAGTTCAAGCGTCTGAATCCATCCCATACCCGGCCTCAGGCGGTGCAGAGGTTGCTCATGCGCCCTTTTGGTGGTTGCACCATCAAATCGTGGCCACCAATGGGTCTTCGGTGCTAGCGCAGTCTTCCAAGTGTCCGACAAGGGACAACCTACCCGTTTTGCCAATCATCGTGAAAGGGGACAGCCGACCACGGCTAATGTGGTAGCAGCGCAGGGGTGGGCATGAGGGGGCACGGGAATTTTAGGGCTTGTTCGGATTCTCACCACTCCACGACTCCGCTCCTGGCGCGAGCAGAGCTTCAGTTGAAAACAACGGAGCGGAGAAACATTCTCGTATTTCTCAGAGTGGTGGATTGCCGAACAGACACTTAGTCAGTCGAGCAGCCACATACTAAATTTAAATTTGTGAGAGAGAGCAATGGGGTCAAGTTTTGGGTTTACGATGTGCTAGTAGGCTCTTCTGACCGGAGAGAGCAAAGGGGTCAACTTTTGGGTTTAGGGGATGTGCTAGTTGGCTCTTTAGCACAAATATCACGTTTGCTCTTCAAATTGAAGTTTTAGGGGATCTAGAGAGACCGCTTAATGCAATGCAATGCAGTGCGTCTCAAAATCTAGCTTATATACGGAAATGGGCTGCCATGAATAATTGAAACATTTATCTAAGGTTGAACTGAAAATTTCAGGTAAACACATGTTCTATGTCTATTTTCTCACATTCCACAAGCCCTAAGGTTGGAGTAATGGCAACGAAGAGGCAGATAAATCAAGACAAATTCCCAGGTCATTCAGGATTCAATAGAAGATTAAGTGCGACCAACACAGCAAGCTTAATACGATTCAATTCGCTAGAACCCCACCCAAACAACATGACAGACTGCTTGCTACCTCGACCGGGATGGAATCGAAAGCAGCAACAACCTGAGCTAGTTTTTGGAACTGAAATGAAATTCGTCGACCGGTCCTGTATCTCTATTACACCACGCGTGAAAGTAAACTGGACCAGGGTCTCTTCTTAGTCAGCATCCATCTCTTCCAACGCCGCCTGCGCTGCTGCCTTGGCCTGCTCCAGAAGATCACTCGGAACCTGTGTGTACATGGCAAGTTAGTAAGGAATTCAGCAAAGCCGACTCTGACTCGGGTGGCTGTGAAATTCCATCCATCCATAAGTGGTTGTTTATTACCTTCTCGTGCTGACGGTTAGATTCCTCACATACCCAGCTCAGTTCCAGCTCAAAAGATTTGTCTTTCGCTTCGTCATGTACACCATAAATTCTGCATGTAGAGGAAGGTTATTTTTTTTTAGTACACCAACTTACATACAGTATTGCAACCACAACTACTGCTTGTAAAAATAAATCATGACACCAAAGGATAGCAACATTAAAAAAAAGTATGAACAAGAATGCCTCCTATGACTAAACTACCATGTTGTTTCTTTTGAGAGAATATCCATAACTGTTAAATAGTACTCCCAACTACTGGCCATCTTCAGGCTTCAGCAAATACAGCGGTGATAAATATTGCAAAACAAGCTTTGTAGACATTAAGTACAGAAAAATTCCGGTGATAAATATGGCAAAAGATTTAGGACATACATCTTAGCAACCTCAACGATGCCTTCCCTGCAGGTTAGCTCAGAAAGCTTCAATTTCTCAATCTCCCTGTAGGACAACATTAAGATAGACACATCAGAATGCAGAACCCTCGTTTATGACCAATAGAAATACATAGTAGACATCATCATAAGTATTCTGGGCAGATACATTTGATAGCAGCTGCTAATAATTAAAGAGGGCATTCTTCAACATTTTGAATGGCACAAGTTCTTCATAAAATAAAGCTCTCAATGTGATAATGTATCGGAAATTACATGGATTAGTGACTACAAAAGTTACAAGGGGAGAAGTAGATACAGATCAAGTTTTGCTAATTTAAAACCCTTTCCCTGAAAACTAAACCTCAGAAAAGACCAATAAAAGGACAAAGAAATAATGGTCAATGTGTTTAAACTATGTAAATGATGCTCATCCATAATCTAGTCCGTTGGCATTAATGGCCAGTTTTGGGCATTGTGGCTCCGCATTGCAGAAGCTAGTCAATTCAAAGAATTACACTTACCAGTTCTCATAAAATATTTCTGTTATAGCTGTAAAGAAGCGGTTATCTATCAAAATGCTAAACTGGGGGCTTGTTAGGTTAGTTTTATGCATATTTTATTTGTTTTACTACACTTGGCGCCAGGTGTGTGGCGACCAACCGCTTTTTTTGGTAAGCAAACTGCGCATAACAGGTGTGGCAAGATTTCTCATCTGGCGTCATGGCTTGTGGGGTGCAGTTTTAAGAAAATGTGGCGTGCCAAAATTTGGTAAAGAGAAAAACACAAGCTTATCAGAGTCAAACTTGCCTAACTCATATATGTAGCAAACTGTGGCAAGGAGCAACAAAACACCACCTAAGCTGTGTCCTGGTAGTGGCAAATCTAACATATGAAATAAGCGTTTTTCACCGATTAAGTATGAAATGGCTAAGAAACTACCAGCACAAACTCTAAATGTGGATGACCATTCAGCATTTGGAACATAAATAGCATCCTTACTCCGCATGTTCTAAATGGGTCTATTTTGAACAATTAAAATGGTTTTTACAGGAATATTAAAGTAATGCTTAATGAATGTGCCGCACTTTAGGAGTTCTAGTGGTTAGCAACAAAACAGAAATTGGGCACTGCAGAAATTATTCAATGAGAAAACTAATGAAAAAAATAATTGGCTTACGTTTTTGCTGCTTGTCTTCCTTTACCCAGAGCAGCACCAAAATATTTCTGTAAAAATTCAATCAATGAGTCATAAATTGCAATTGGATCTACTGCTGTTAAAAGCAACACTGCACATCTTAATCCATGACTCCATGTAAACAAGTTGTCTGATCACTGTAAAATGGAAGAACTACCAGGTGTTAGATTGAGAACTCACATAGGAGAGGCCTGAAGGTTCAATCATGTAGAGCTGTGGCCCATCCCTATCATAGCCTCCAAGAATAACTCCACAGCCAAAAGGCCTGAGGCAGGAGTTTAAATTGTATCAAACTATCATGTAAAATGTTTAGGGCAACAACCTTCTTGAACAAGAAGAACATGTTGTCTGCCTTACCTGAGCCACCAGTAGAGTGTACACAGATGAACATAGCTAGCAACGCGATCAGCTAATTCCTTTACAGGCATGGGTTCTCCGTATACCCTGGTGGATACAACTTAAAGTTACAATTCTATAAAAAGAATTTGGATGGAAATCAAAAGTCTAATAAGTCTCACTTTTCATAATTGGCTGCTTCTGACTTTGCTCTCGAGACTATCTGCCTACCATCTGCTGCTAACCCAGCCACAGCCTGAAAATGAGAACACGGATAAACTTATATTTACCAAATGGAAGTCGTTACAAGAACAAGAATGGTAAAAAAACGACATGAAAGAGAACACTGCAGAATGCATGACTCCTCACATATCAACCTTAGGACTTTCAGAGACAGACCACCCTATATGTATAAAAAGGAAGACAAATTACCAAGCCAGAGTTCCGGTGCACGGAATGAAGTCTCCGGTTCGACCCGGCAAGTATCATCTTTGAGGTTATCAGCTTCTCCACACCCTACAGACCAGCATTTTAAAAGGTTATCACACAAAAAAACCACCACATCTGGGCAAAAGTATATCCAGCACTAATCACTCACAAGGACAATTCCATCTTTGCATTTGATCCCAACGATCGTCCTACAGAGAAACATCCAAATTTCAACATGAAGTTGCGCAGCTAGAAAAGGCCAAGAAAATAGTGGAGGGAAGTATTATCAAACCCGCTGTTGTCGACGGCCTTGCCAGCATACTCGACCTGGAAGACACGTCCGTCCGGGGAGAAAGTGGTGACGGACAGATCATACCCAGTTCCTATGCTACTCATTGTTAAGTTGCTTCAACCTCTAGACCGTCTATATAGTCGTCTCCTGGAAAAATAAATAAACAAGAATGATATTTAAGAATATAAGCAGTACAAGCTAGCATCATGTACTAGTAACAAGATTGCAAGTACTATTCAGACTGCAAAGCATTTTGGCGGGGTTGTAAGATGCCTGGTGAACATTGTATTGCAAAACAATTTGTACTTAGTACAAGGTATCAGAAGGTGCATGTTACAGATTTGCAAATGAAGCTACCTGCCCACGGGGAAACCTGGAATTTGCTTGGTTCACCAAGATGTGATTTCCACGCAACACTAGAGATGCAGATTTTCACTAACTCCAGGAGCAGACCTAACATCTAGGGGACAAGGGATTCAGTCGAACGCCAAAAGTTTCCACCGTACAGCAAGCAATTTCGCGACAAACTGTGGTAGCATCCGTCCCAGTAAAAACAATATTTAGGTTAGTTGGCCCCCAACAAGAGAAATCGACTAGGGTCCGGAGGGATCTCCAACTCCACGCCAGTCCAGCGGAGCGGAGGGTGACGAAGAAGACCTGCTACGTGGAAGGAGGCCAGAGACGACTCCGGAGATCCGGCGACGCCGTCACGATGGGGAGGGTTCGATCGGATTTTGGATCTCGCCTAAATCAAGTACGGTCGCAACGGCGGCGGCGGGGACAGCGATGCGCCCGGCCGGCCGGAGCGCGAAGAGACGGGGGTATGGATAAGGGAGCGAACGGGGATGCTTACCGATCCCGGCGGGCGGAGGAGGTCGCGTCGACGGCGGATCGTCTGCTCCGGCTTGTGGCGCAAGAAGGTGGGGAGTGTGGTTTGAGGTAGGCGCAGGGACCGGACGGGCACGAAGCTAGTTGTCTTCGCGGAGGCCTGCGTGTCGAACCCGAACCAGGGCCTGGGCAGGCTTGACTCTAGGGAAGAGGCAAGGCAAGCCCGTTCCACCCTGCGTCAAATGGGCCAGGCCCATCCAGCCAGCCTGGGAGAGGCGCTTCTCCCCCGCCGGAGCAACTCTTTTTTTTTCTGAGAGTCCCCCGCTGGAGCTCCTATTCAGCGCTGTAGGCGCTGGCTCGCGCGCGACACGCAGCCGGCCGGCCCAGCAAACTGCTGAAAGGTAAAACGCGAAGGAAAAACTCCAGGTTTATTCAGCTGGATTAGGAAACGAACTCTCGCCGACAATTTGAATGCCACGCACGTTAACCACTTGGACAAGCTCACTTTGTTGTTTATTAGATTAGAGGAAATAACACTATTCGGCTCTTCTTTTAGTACAAACATAAACATATAGTAGTATTGTATATCAGCTATTAATTATTTGAATAAAGAAAACATAAATTTGAAAAAGCATTCACAAAAACCATGAATTGAACGAAATCAAAATTTTGAAAAAGGTTTGTGCCAATTGAAAAAAGTTCACAAAAATGGAAAAAGTTTGTGAATTTGAAAATAGTTCGTCGAAACTAAAAAAACTAGAATTTGGAAAAAGTTCATCGAATTTGAAAAAAAAAATCATTTTTAAAAAAATCATCGATTTTTTGACAAAAAGTTCATCGATTTCAAAAAAATTCATCGAATTAGAAAAACGTACACCAATTTAAATAAAGTTCCAATTTGAAAAAAAGTTCATTGACATTGAAATAAAGTTCACCAATTTGAGAAAAAGTTCATCAGATTTGAAAAATGTTCATAGATTTTGAAAAAAAAGTTCATCAAACTTGAAACAAAAATCAAAAATTTTGAGAAGAAGTTCATTAAGTTTGAAGCAAAATTCAATGATTTTGAGAAAAAGTTAATCGAATTTGAAAAAAGTTCATTGATTTGAAAACAGTTCATCAAATTTGAAAAAAAAAAGATCATCAAAATTTGAAAAACTATTCATCAAATTTTAGAAAAAGGTTCATCAGTTTCGCAGAAAAAGTTTGTTGAACCA
Organism: Aegilops bicornis; assembly: GCA_021605145.1. NCBI lineage: Eukaryota > Viridiplantae > Streptophyta > Magnoliopsida > Poales > Poaceae > Aegilops > Aegilops bicornis. The sequence continues at coordinate 560,596,589 of CM038673.1, read as the reverse complement.
GGAAGAAGAAAAAAAGGAAAGAAAAAGTAGAAGGCATAAAAGAATGAGAAAGATGAACAGGATCATACGAGGTCGTGTGGCGGGGTGGTTAGTGCATTGCGCCTCGAAACAGGAGGTCACCTGTTCTACTCACCCCGCACGCACTTCTTTTGTGTTTTTGGAAACAGAAAAAAAACTACAAATTAAAACAGATAAATGGGCCAGCCCAGCTAACATGGTTGCACGCGCCGGTTAGGAAAATTGCCCTTAACCGGCGTCTGCGGCGCCGAATAGGGTTTGCCCTTCTTCCCCAAGTCGTCGAACCAGTGCAACACGCGGGGACTTAAAAAAAGCGGCCATGTTTTTTTCCTAAAAAGAAGAGCTGCAACACATGGGGGACTTTTTAAAAAGTGATCATGTTTATACCTAATCATAGATGCAACACGCGGGGGACTTATGTTGCAGTACAAGGATGATAGAAGAAAGAGTTTCTCAATTTCAAAATCTCGGCAAAGCTCTCAGTCAAGTTGTAGAAGATCTTTTCATGAGGACAAAAAAGGGGAGTCAGAGCAACCCTGAGTAGGAAATTCACGAGTAAAGATACATGATCTACAAGGCGAGGTTATGTCTTTGACAAGTTACAGAACCAAAGTCTTAAGAAGAAGGTAATGTGAGCAAGGAGCTCTGCTGCTAGAGTAGTGGGCCAGAAAATAAAGCAGACTAAGGTATACAAACCCAAAGGGCTGATTCAAAATCCTTAAGAGAAATCGATGACTAAGACTTCTTACCTAGCCTTAACAACAGACAAATATGATGTTATTGCTGGTGACACCAATCCGGCTTTAGTTCCAAGTGGGGATGAAAGTCTGAATGTCTGCTACAAGAAGCAAAAGAAGGAAATCTTTACTCTCACACCAGGATCGACGGATCAGGTGGCGACTGCAGCAGAGCAGCCCCGCCATACGCAATGACTCTCCTATGTTGGAACTATCACAACTTAGGGACGGACGTGACAATTAGCGAATTGAAATGGCTCGGGAGCAAATTCCGTCCCTCCCTCATCTTCCTGTCTGAGACGAAGATGGGAGGTTCAAGAGCTTGGAATTTTATGTGGTCTTTGGGATTCACCCATTCTTTTGTTGTGAGTAATGATGGTTTGAGTGGAGGCCTGGTTCTTTTTTGGTCTTCATCTATTTCGGTCTCGCTAAAAGCCTTCTCCACTAGGATTATAGATATTTTAGTCAAAACAGAAGATGATGCAAAATGGCATACAACTATCATTTCTGGTGAACCAGTAAGGCGATTAAGACAACAATTCTGGGATATATCAGGTCCTTGAAAGCTTAGCGGAAGAGTCCATGGATATGTGTAGGAGACCTCAATGAAGTGTTGCATGGAGATGAGCACATGGGTGTTAGGGAAAGGGATGACAATCAAATGATGTTATTCTATGACTGCCTAGATGATTGTGGGCTAACGGATTTGGGGTACATTGGACCAAAATGGTCCAACAGAAAAGAGAATGGGGGTAATGTTAGGGTGAGACTAGATAGGTCAGTGGCAAATTGCGATTACCTACAACTCTTCGATGATTGCACTATTGAGAACATTACTGAGACATCATCTGATCATTTCGCCATCTTGGTGGCAATGTTAAAGACAGGATGCGAAGGACCTTTCAACCCTATACTACAACCTTTCAAGTTCAAAGCTTCCTGGATGAGAGCACCTAATTATATGCAAATAGTCTATGAGAACTGGAGGAAACTAAAGGAGGATCCACCTTCCCTGAATAATACTTGGTCTACTCTAAACATATTGTCAACAACCCTTCAACTATGGGGTAGAGAATCTTTTTGTTTGGTTAAAAAGGAGATAAAGATGTTAGAAAATAAATTAGCTACTTTACGAAAAATAGTTTGGCTACTGGATATTCTAAAGAGTAAAAGGAAGTGGAAAAGAGACTATATGAGATGTTCGAAAGAGAAGAAATCATGGCTAAGCAACGATAAAAATTTTGGCTATGTGAAGGTGACTGAAATATCTCGTTCTTCCATGCTCGTGCCTCGGCATGAAGAAGAGCCAACAAAATTAAATTCTCGAGGAAAGCCGATGGATCACTATGCGAAGATCCTCAGCATCAGAAGTATGGTACATGATTTTTACTCCAATTTGTTCACTTATGAACCATGTGACTCCCTGGAATCAATCTTGAATAATATTCCTTGCAAAGTAACTATAGAGATAAATGAATAGTTGCGCAACGACTATACCAATGAAGAAATCAAGACTGCCTTATTCCAGATGGGTCCAACCAAGGCTCCAGGGCTAGATGGTTTCCCATCATTGTTTATCAGAAACATTGGGATATTGTGGAGGAAGATAGTATACATGTCGTCACAATAATCATCATACATAGCAACTTTGTTATCATAATCAATTGAAACCTCTTCCAAAATAGCGGATTCATCATTAAATAAAGTCATGACATCTCCAAATCCATTTTTATAATTATTAAAATAAGATTCAACACCCTCCAAAATAGAGGGATCATCATCACATAAAGTTGACACATTTCCAAACCCACTTTCATCAATATAATCATCATAAATAAGAGGCATGCAATCATCATAATAAATTTGCACATCAAAACTTGGGGGACTAAAAATATCGTCTTTATCAAACATAGCATACCCAAGCTTATGGCCTTGCCAGGGTCGGTCATGAGATTTTGGGGGCCCGGGGCGAAACTATAGCATGAGGCCCCTTAATATGAGTTTATAATATAACTAATATATGTAAGTATATAGAAAATATTACTAATAACCCCGAGGACCCGTAGTACAGATATCCAGAAATAAGAGATGAAACCTCCACCGAGCCTCCTCAGAGCTCAGTGACTCTCGGCCGTCGGATCATTTCCCTTGATGCGTTTACGTCCGTTGGATTGACATCTGGAGAAAGCTGGGCCGTCAGATAAAAAATAGTTACTGCTGGAATGAATAGTTACCGTCTCGTTCGTGCCACCGCGTAATTACGCTGCCCCGCCGAGGGCATTTCTGTCATTTCACACACAAGGGTATAAATAACAGTGGCTCCTCCGAGATGACCTAGCCTCCGCCTCCTCGCGCACTCCCTTTTCGCGCCGCTCCTCCCGCCTTGCAGCGCCTCACCTCTCTCTCCCCTCAAACCCTACCCCGCCTCCTCCCGCCTGCCGCCGCCGCCTGGCACCCATCCCCGGCCTCATGCTGCCCATCTAGAGAGATGGGGGCCGCACGCGATGAGGCTGGCCTAGCCGCCGCCTCCTTCTCCCGCGACCGCGTCGCCCTCTCCTCCTTCCTCACGCCGCTGCCCTCTCCTCCTTCCTCCCGCCTCCCTGCCATGCCGCCCCGCCGCCTCCTCCCTCGCTCGCTTCCTATCCTCCCGCAGCCGCCTCCCCCCTCCCTCACTCGCTCCTAATCCGGCGAAGGCGGCGGCGGCTGCCGCGCCCACGCCCGTCTGCTCCCTGCCGCCATCACCTCCAGTAACGCCGCTGCTCCCGTCGAGCTCGAGCGTTCCATCGCCAGGAGGAGCGGAGGTTGCCGCAGCAGCAGCTGCTTGGACGTCCCCAAGCTTTTTAGGCTGGCTGCTACTCCTCTGTCCGTGGCGTCCCAGAGAAGCAAGGTGTGTTGTTGCTACTCCCTACAAATTGCTCCCTACACTGCTTGATGTTACTATTCATCCATCCATAGCGAGAGATGTGTTGCTACTACTGCTGTAGGTTGACATTTGTGCGCTCTTGCTGTTGTAGATTTGATTATTTGTAGCTTTTTAGGATGTTGTTGCTGCTGCTGCCGCCTCTGTTGTATGCTTTGTATGTTGCTGCTATTGGATTATGTCATTCAAAACTACTTCATTTGCATGTCTGTTAGTTTGGGTTACTCCTGTTTTAGGTGTTTGTCTTGAGGATTACTCGATGGATTAGTCAAAAGTATTTATCTATTGGTCTGGGTTGGTTCTTGCTTTAGTTCTTTGGGTTGAGGATTAATTACATGGCTGCTTAGTTCTAGAGATTATGCATGTCATAGTTGCAGTTCTTAGATGTTTGATTGAGCCCTGCCATGGGTGTTCTGTGAATCAAACTGAGATTCCCGAGGGCTGGATTTGTTTGTGTTGGATTGGAGCTTCAGAAGGAGAGGGGAAGGGGCAGTCAGTGGTTGTTTAGATGGTGTTACTGTTGATTGGTTTTTATTAGTCCTACCTTGGTTATTTATCTTAGGGAGTTTTTCTAGGGAGGCTTTGGATTGTATCCTTGGATCCTGATCCCTGAATGATGTATCTGCAATTGTGTCTTGCAGGCTGTATATCAAGCAGGCTTTGTCCGGGATAATATTTGGCGATAAGGAGGATCTCGGACTAGAGTGGGTGGAGTACAAATCAAAGAGACCAACATGTTCACTGTCGATAAATATCAGCGGGTGGACTTTAATTTGTGGACATTTATTTTGTTTTGCGTCCGAGGTTCGAGCATTTCTAAGGGGTTATATTGTTTAGTGCACATATTGGATTCTCTCCGAGATGGAATTTGCATTGAGATATCAGACCACTAGAATGCTGGAGACTGTCCTTCGAGCCGTTGTGCTCGGAGAAGATGACACCGGTGAAGAATCCCCCAAGTAAACAATATTAGGATTCCACTATCTTAGGCGTTTACCTGCATCATGATGTCCTCATAGTAAGATTGCCATATCTGTTTTGACTTCAACAGAAACTTGAAGATTCCTTCACGGAAACCATCCATTGTATGTGAGAATTGTATTTACTCTCTTGATGACAATGATCCAGTCAGAGCTTTCCACACAATGGACCCAAAGGGGGTGTTCGACACACTTATTGTTTTTCATGAAAATCATGGGAAAGTAGTACCACTCACCGGCTCTTCAACTTATGATCCTGAGGTGAGTTCCCATGGTCAAGTGTTGTAATCTTCGTATCGATGAACTCACGACAGGTTCATTCTAAGATATACCATTTTTCCTTCGTCACTAGATTCCCACCAACGATAGGATAAATGTGTGACCAAGAGGAGCGGAGTGTATGGAGCAACGCTTGATGAGGCTGATACAGTTGTCCTTGAAATGGACAACAATGGTTATCTGATTCAGGTATATTTCAGTCCATGGTAGAGGTAATTCCAACAAATGCTTTAGAAAAGTGGGTCTAAATAACTATGGCTGTGCTTGTAGCTAATGCATTTCAAGAGTAGCGTGGCGTGCGTGGATTGGTGGCTTAACTTTATCCATGCCGACATCGACACCCTTGTGTTTTATCTAAAAATTTTGGGCATTGTTTGTTGCTTGTTAAAGTTTAAATCAGTAGACATTTACTATCCGATGATGCAATATCAGGACTATCAATCACGCGACTTGCCTGCTAAGCTGATATAATATATGAGTATTTTTTGGCACATATATTTGTTCTGCTATGTTTGAGACATGTATAATTTATCTCAACCGTGTTATAATTTATCTATTTTATTCTGTACAATTTAGGCCAATATCGGTTTTAGTTTATACTTGCTTCTAAGCTTAGTTTGTAGAGCTAATGTCTGACTATCTCTCTGGGTTCTGACTATATCTTCCCGAGATCATTTCTCTTATTTGTTTCTACATATTTGAGTCAATTATTGAAATATTTTGTACAGATATGTGTATGTACCTGTTCATTTGTGATGATGACAATGGGATCAATTTTGTTTTTGTCAAAAGGCGAGGTAACTATTTTTAATCCTTATGCATGTAGTCAGTTTGACAGCTACAAATTGGATATAGATAATTTAAGTAATCTTAGATGCAGAGAGAAAGCTTTCATTTCCTACAAACTGCAAGCTACAAAATTGTCCATCGTATTATCACAAAGTAGGAGAGAGAACTATTATACAAACACACCAAGACACATTATTATCCATGTTACATATTTGCCCGAACATCCATACATGTTGGCTACCGATTCTTCACCATAAATCCAGAAGAGAACTAGCATAACAATTGGAGCTTTGTCCTGCAGTTTATTTAAAGCTACAAACTCGGAGCTACAGCCTGGAAGACAGGTTTTGGGGGTTGAGCTTAGCATGCATAGTTGATGCAGAATGCAACTATAACCGGCGCAGCGGAGCGCGCCTTACCCATAATTCTTCTTATTGTGGTTGCCGTTCTTCGAATCAAAAGGTTATCCAGTCGGTTCCCAATTCTGCTTATTATGGTCCTTGCTTAGCCATATAATCACATGCTAGATAGGTCACATGATTGATTAGAAAAGAGCATTGAGGGTTTATGCTTATTGTGATTGTAGTTCTTCAAACCAAAATATTATTATTGGTTGCTAGATTAATTTGGTTATCCAGTCAGCTCCCAATTTCCAGTTTCTTATTATATGAGGAATTGGTGTTTTACTCTTAATTATTTTGTTCAGTTTTTTCTGATTCTTTGCTTGTCGTGTTTTCGATTGGGAGCTCTCCACTGGGAAGATACCTCCACGCCCAGCCACCTCTTCAGTGCCACGTGCCAGTCAGCGCACGAGGCGGCGTAATTGGTGGCGTCGTCCAGCGGGAGCACGGACACAACATAACCCCTGCTCGTTCGTGTGTGTGAAGTCGAGCATGACCGCGATGATGGGCGTCGTCGCCGTTGACGTCAGGAGTGCAAGTCGCTGCTCACGCCGCTGCTCCATTGGGGTCACCATCGTGTGCGGTCGTTGTAATCGCGTTGTGCGTGCGCTCAGGTAATGCATCCCAGCTTCCACTCTCTCATAGATGTACATATATACACAGTTCTTATCTCCTTTTTTCTGTTGCTCCATACAACATACAACAGAGTCGTTGATGTGGTGAGAGCTTGGTGTCGTGTCTGCCGGCTGAGCGGCAAGCTGGAGCTGCAAGTCTCTGAAGATTTTGGTGCTACTGTGAGGATCTCATGTCTCTCACTTTGTGTATCTCTCATTCCTTTCTTATACTATCATGTTTTAATATATTTGTGCAAAAGGTTTGTGTGAGGCGGTCCCTGTGAAGTACAGTGACAAGGTAAATGGATTACGCCACTTATTAGTATGCTTAGTGATTATGGCTCCATAGCTGGCTCTTTTTATTACGTTCCTGTTCTTATTACCTCCTCTTATGTGTTCTCACTTTTGGTATCGAACTTCATGTTGAATGGCTATCTTTTGTGGTCATATGAATGCATCGAGCTTTGATCCTGCCTTATAACTAATGTTGATCTTGTGCTACATTGTGTTTTACTTCGATCACAATTGAATGTTTCTTTACTTTACCATTAACATGTATAAGTGCAAATGCTATATGTGGGTTCCTACTGACATATTGTTACGTGCTTCGGCAAAATGCTTGGACCAGCACCTTCGCGTCAGGGCGCGATCCCGATCTAGTCAATATAAATACATAACATATGTATGTACTCCCTCCGTTTTTATTTACTTTGCATACTAGATTTGACTGAAGTCAAACCTCGTAAAGTTTGACCAAGTTTATAAAAAAGAATATAAACACTTACCATAACAAATCTATATCATGTGAAAGTACATTCAATAATGTGTTGTGGAAAGATCCATATATATATATATTCACTCGGATGTAGATTATCATAAAGTATTATTGTTGACATTACCCTTGAGGTAAAAGGTTGGGAGGCGAAACTATAAGCCCCTATCTTTCTCTGTGTCCGATTGAGGCTTTGAACTCATAAGTATCGCGTGAGTGTTACCAATTGTGAAAGACTAAAAGATGGTTGAGTATGTGGACTTGCTATACAAAAGCTCTTAGAGCATCTCTAACAGACCCCTTAAAACTACGACCCGTATAAGTGTTTTACGAGCTGAGAAAACCACATTATAAAGGCCGATTTTAGCTGCGACCGAACAGAGCCCGTGTAATCAACCCGTAAAAAGTAATATTCTCTGAATATACCCATAGCTAGATTTTTTTGGTCGTCATCTTAAGCCAACTTGAAATCGATCAGCGCGGCCGCCGGTGGACAAGCGGACTAGGAAGACACAGGGCAGCCGCGGCGCGCGGACGGAGGCCAGGGCGGCCAGGGCGGCGGCGGGACTCTAGGGACCGGTGGCTGGCGGGCTCGTCCGCCGTCAGGAAACACGCATCGAGCTAGCTAGCTAGCCGTGTGAATAGACTGAGCTAGCTCTATGCGAATCGATTGAGCTAGTAGCTAGCTAGCTCTATGCGAATCGATTGAGTTAGCAGCTAGCTAGCTCCGTTCGAGAGCCGGGCGAGCACGGCGGCCGGGGCAGAGGGTCAGCGGGCCAGGCAGACGGCGGCGGGCGTGCGACCGGCGTCCAGGGACCAGCAGCGGGCGAGCGCGGCTGCCGGGGCAGGCGGCCGGCGTCGGGGACAAGTGGACGGGAGCGACCATGAAGATTCTGATGGCAGTTAAATTCCTGCCAACAGTCGTTCGTGTATACAGGTCCCCTTTGGGTTGGCTCCGAAATCCTTATATTCACAGTTTCGGTGGGGATATTTTTCGCGCCCCTTAAAAAGAATTATGGGTCGAAGCCGTTTATAGTTTCTATTTGGGTTGCTTTTTTCGCCGAAAACTATAAACCGACGATTATTTTACAGTTTCGTGCGTTATATGGGGTCTGCTAGAGATTCTCTTACATTGACTCTTTCCGACATCATGAAAAATTGCAATTGCTTCAATGGTTAAGATCATAGTTTGTTAGTTTTCAATAAAGTTTCTGATTCATACTTCACCTTGTGAACGAATTGTTACTTTAGCATAAGAAATTATATGAAAATATATGTTGCTATTCTAAAGATGATCATGATGCCCTCATGTTCGTATTTTATTTTATCGACATCTCTATCTCTAAACATGTGGACATATTTATCGATTTTGGCTTTCGCTTGAGGACAAGCGAGGTCTAAGCTTGGGCGAGTTGATACGTCCATATTGCATCATGCTTTTGTATTGATATTTATTGCATTATGGGATGTTATTACACATTATGGTACAATACTTATGCCTTTTCTCTCTTATTTACATGAAGATGGAGAATGCCGGCAACTGGAATTCTGGACCGGAAAGGAGCAAATCTGAGAGACCTATTCTGCACAACTCTAGAAGTCTTGAAAATTTACGAAGAATTATTTTGGTATAAAAAAAATATTGGGCGAAGAAATACCAGAGGGGGACCCACCAGGTGGCCACAAGCCCGGGGGCGCACCCTACCCCCCTGGGCGCACGCCCTAGGGCTTGTGGGCCCCCTGGTAGGTCTCCGGTGCCCATCTTCTGCTATATGGAGCTTTTGACCTGGAAAAAAAATCATAAGAAAGCTTTCGAGATAAAGCGCCGCCGTCTCAAGGCGGAACTTGGGAAGAAGCAATCTAGGGCTCCCGCGGAGTTGTTCTGCCGGGGAAACTTCCCTTTCGGAGGGGGAAATCGAAGCCATCATCATCACCAACGATCCTCTCATCGAGAGGGGGTCAATCACCATCAACATATTCACCAGCACCATCCCCTCTCAAACCCTAGTTCATCTCTTGTATCTGATCTTTGTCTCAAAACCTCAGATTGGTACCTATGCGTTGCTAGTAATCGTTGATTACTCCTTGTAGTTGACGCTAGTTGGTTTATTCGATGGAAGATCATATGTTCAGATCCTTAATAATATTCAATACCCCTCTGATTTTGAACATGAATTTGCTTTGTGAGTAGTTACGTTTGTTCCTGAGGACATGGGAGAAGTCTTGTTATAAGTAATCATGTGAATTTGGTATTAGTTTGATATTTTGATGAGATGTATGTTGTATTTCCTCCAGTGGTGTTATGTGAACGTCGACTACATGACACTTCACCATGATTTGGGCCTAGGGGAAGGTAACGGGAAGTAATAAGTAGATGATGGGCTGCTAGAGTGACAGAAGTTTAAACCCTAGTTTATGTGTTGCTTCGTAAGGGGTTGATTTGGATCCATATGTTTCATGATATGGTTAGATTTATCTTAATTCTTCTTTTGTAGTTGTGGATGCTTGCGAGAGGGGTTAATCGGCTTGTCCAAGTAAGGGCAGCACCCAAGCACCGATCCACCCACATATCAAATTATCAAAGTAACGAACGTGAATCATATGAGCGTGATGAAAACTAGCTTGCCAATAATTCTCATGCATCCTCGGGAGCGCTTTGCTTTATATAAGAGTTTGCCTAGGCTTGTCCTTTGCTATAAAAAATATTGTGCCACCTTGCTTCACTTTTGTTACCCTTGTTACTTGTTACCCATTATGAATTATCTTATCACAAAACTATCTATTACCGATAATTTCAGTGCTTGCAGAGAATACCTTGCTGAAAACCACTTGTCATTTCCTTCTGCTCCTCGTTGGGTTCGACACTCTTACTTACTGAAAGGACTACGATAGATCCCCTATACTTGTGGGTCATCATCAATACCCCAATGTACCTCGGGAATATGCGAGTTGAGTGCCAAAACACATATCAAGTGAATCAATATGATACCCCATATATTTCAGTGCAAAGGAAGTAGCTACTTCTATCCAAAATGCAAACATATCTTTAACAAAAAATGGTGAAAGAACTGACATGACAGCCTAGACCTATCTCTTGACGTTCAAAGAATAAATTGAAAATTTTGGTTTCCTCAATGACCTATAGCAGTTTTTAACTCAAAATTACATTTACACCAGCCAGTTTTGCTTCCCATGAGAAAGGTGAAAAGTGCACCTTACACCTTTTGAACTAATGTGTGAGATTAATATACAAGTCTCAACTCACGCATCCTCGAACTGTCAGTACTCATAAAGACCCAGTCCTCCATGTCATAGTAAATTGTCAACCGATATGACTATCAATTGGTTGATGCTATTTTTTCTTTCTGGTCTCCAAAAATTACTTGTGAAATTTTGATGACTTCGGCTTTGCCTTTTTTAGGACCCTCATCCTGGTGAACGTTCGTCAGAAGATGGGTGGAAAAGAACGTGGTCCCCTCACAGTTATCACTGCATTTGAAGGGTGTGGGGCTGCCAGTTTTTAGAAACGAGATTGCTAAATCTCAGTCAACTAAGTCTTAGTCGATGCTATATTCAGGAGATCTTATACGTGGAGATCCGTGCAATTTTTCCTTTTTCTTTTTACATGGTATGTCACTTGAATGAGACTTGGTTAAATTTCACTCGATTGAGATCTTTTTTTGGACAAGCAAAGGCACTGAAGTGCCAAATTCATTCAGCTCGTAGGGAAAGTACAAAGAGAATTACATAGATCTGCTGAAGATGTAGAGAGGAGTAGCAGCATTATCTAGAAAAGAGAGCTGAAGAAAGACCCTATATGAGGCAAAGTGGGAATGACCACTACATCATGATCAACATGGTCAGAACTAGCACAGGAACGCTCTGAATCTGAAACTATGAATTGCTGTTGTCTTTTTGCTTCACTGCCATCTTTCTTGAAGCAAGCATGTCAAGGTCCTGTAGAAACAGCAAAATACATCTGCAACCAAGATGAAAACCTTGAAAATAAGAAACCGATGTACTCCAGCTTCGCGATATAGCATCAAACTCCAGAGATCTGCAAACTAATAAAAACCAAGCACAACACAAAGTACAGAGAGAAGGCAGAGCTCAATAAGAAACAAAGAACAAGCCCAGGCTACCATCTATAACTGAGATAAAAACTTGCCACACCAAAACCTACAGGGAGAAAATTAATAATAGTAAATTGTATGAATTCTAAAGCCCTGAATCTGAAAATTTTCAAGAAGAGGCAGTATTGGGCAAAGACCATGATTGTGTCTTGCAGCAAAACAAGAAAGCCGAGTGTCGCCAATAGCACGGAAAACTTGTTGAGCAAGATTATGAGTAATACCATTGATCTCCCTAGAAATGTGAAACACCTTTGGCTGAAGCTGACAAGTAGTCTTAAAAAAACTAGCCAAAGATTTCCTGATACTCCATGGAGTTTCAGAAGTGGAGACATTACCTAGAGCAGTAGCCCCTGCTAAAACCAAGCAGTCCGTCAGAAAAGTAGGCTGAGCAATGTTGAGTTGAGATGCAAGATAAGCAGCAAAAATTAGTGCAAGAGCCTCCGCTTGCAGAGGAGTAGAAGTTGGAGGAGCTGAAGCTTGCACTTGCACATTGATCTCTCCTCGGTTAGAGGGTAAGGAAATAAAGATTCCCACACCTGTGCCAATCTGTCCTTGCAACAAACCTGGAATTTTCTTGGTCCTAAAAGCTGTATCCGAATAGATTTTAGCCCCATCAGCCAACAAATCAGACCTAAGGGTTTTGCCAGGCAAAGGAATTTGACTAGAAGACAACTGAGTTGGAGTTGGAGCCTGATTCAAGAGAAGGGCATTGTCATACACATTAGAGGTTTTTTTTACGGGAAGGCCTTCATGGCTAGCTTTATTAAATCAAATCACACTTACATCATCCGCTAGGAACTTAAGAATAAAACTAGGAGGGTTATCCAACCAAACAGATGGTGGATTATTCCTTCCAAAACTAGCTAGCTCATGGGCAACTGTATTAGACTCCCTATTACAGTGTTCAATATAAACCTTCCCGAAATCTTTCAGTAGACTTCGACACTCATTGAGGATTGTTGCTGTTACTAAGGAGTAGCCTTCATTCTTGTTCAGTGCTTCTGCCACGATCAAGCTATTCGTTTGAATATGAATTTTAGTGCACCCTAAACTCCGGATAAAAAACAAACCCTGCCTCATTGCTTCTGCTTCTGCCGCTACCACATCCGAATCAAATTCCATCGTTGCTGGCACCGATGAATCCCCCGGAATGGTCACGAACCACAGCTCCACAAGCGCCCCGACCAGCATCCGTAAATGAACCATCAACGTTTAGAGCTTGGAAATCTGACAGAGGCCTCTTCCATTCATTCAAGCGGGTGGACATAGTAGGCTGTTTTATTGAACGCACAAAGTTTAAGGCCAGTGCGTGGACAACCATAGCGGTTCGAGACGGATTCTCCACCTGTTCTCCCCGGATCAGCTCTCTTCTTTGCCACCACAGGTACCAGCAGGTTACTGCAAACATTACAGGAATATCCACTTGTCCATCATATGGTTCCTGAAATTTCCTGTCACACATAAGGAATTCCAGTATCGCTGCGCCCGAACGATCTACTAGGGTCGCATCCTCTATCATTTCATGCACATTAGAGGTTAACGCAAGAGCAGCAATGTGAACTTGATGAAGAAGAGATTTTGCCCTATCAAATAGAAAATCATTCCTTGCTTTCCAGAGACACCAAAGAAGCGTAATGTTTTTTTTGGCCAAAAACTGCTAGCCATGGGATGGAGATCATGCGACCTGCAGCGTTCTTAGGGTTCCGCGAAGCGTAGTTCGGGATAATATTTCCGTTTCTTAAGGGCCTTTGATATTGGGGGCCCCTTTGCCTTGCCAAAATATATCCTTGAAGCCACTTCAGCACCTCGTCCCCACCGGAGCCCGGACCAAACTCCTCCCTAGCTCCTCCGCCGGCGCGATCTCCTCCACCTCCCCTCGCGTCTTGGGTCGAGGCCCGGGCTTGAAAAATCTCGATTCCCCCTCGTGCTCCCTGCTGTCTCGGACCCCTAAACGTCGCTTCACGCAGGATTCGATGAGGCTCATGTCCAGGAAGCGACACGGGCAGCGCTGCCGCCGGCGAATCCGAGACCGTAAGGCTCCTGCTTGCACTCTCTCCCTCTTTATGCCTCTCAGTTCTTTATTTGCTTTTGTTTTGTATATTCTCTTAGTGTGTTACATAGATCTGTTGGCAGAGGAAAAACTGTTTATTTGTGTGTGTGGCGGTATAGGTGGGGTTTCTATTTGGGTGGGAATTGGACCAAGCTCGATCATTTGGATGATCTACGTCGGCCAGCCTATCTTTGCTTGGGCACAAAATTGGGGAATATGAACGAAAACTGGAGACCAAATCTCTGTCCTAGTTCCTTCTTAAGTGCCAATGGTGACTTCTGCCTGAAGAGATTATTACCCTGCCTAGAAATTACAGCAGAAATAATTCAAAAGCTATTTTGACTGGAGGGCAAGGCAGCATCCATTAAGTGTGTTGAGTCAAGGATGCAATCCTCTCAGATAACCTGCACCTAGAGGGAAATCTTCTTGATTTTCAGAAATAGGATCTGATGTGCAACACACGATATCCTTGAGCTTGCATTCTAATGCCTGTTCTCACCATAACTGTGGTCTATTGCAGGTGGACTGGTTTCTTTGGTGGCTAAAAGAAAGAGTCTGCGCTGCCAGCAAGATGATAACTATCATGTGGACAGAGGAATATCTTGTCCCGATCTTCCAGAGGTACATGATGCTGATACTTAAGAATTCCACCCATTTCAAGTAAAAATCACATTTCCTCTGTTGGAAACCACGGGCAAGCTTGTGCTTGCTGGATAACAATGGACATGTATTCTACCGCTTCTTGGTATGTTTCGTTCCTGAGGGTTTACAGGCAGGATGTTGAACGGAAAGTGAGTGGATGGGGGCTCTCAAAGGCACTGTTTTGTTTGGTTATTAAGCTGTAGGCATGTGTACTTGTTGTGGCTTATGAATAGTAATTTGGAGGTTTCCATAGGATTTTTTGTTCTTTGTAGTTTTCTATCACTGCAATGATATCTAAGGACTCTGGCTTGTCTCCACTCCAGGATGAAGAGGGGGTAGATTGTGTTTTGGAGGGTTTGCTGGGGATTTGGGTAGGTGTCTGGTTTGGATTGATATGTTTTGCTTTTGGATTTTGTAGCCCGTGGTATCTGTCAATGTAAATTAGAGGAAGTTGTATAAAAAGTACATGGAGTTTGAGAGGAAATCAACTGTTGAAGCTAAATTCATGCAGACTTACTAAATTTCTGCCAAGGAAGAGAATGGCAGGATCTGGCTTGAATTCCACCAGCGAACTCCATCCAACAGCCCTCCAAACAAGATGTTTCTAATTTTCTACTGCTACAGTTTGTAATAAGAGGAAAGTCCTTTCTAAAATTAAGACACGTTTGGCTATGGTGCAAACATCAGCCTCGTAATGCTGTCATAGAAGAGTTAGTTGAAAGAAACGACATCCAAAAACCTGGGACCTATGTTATACCCAAGAAAACACCGATACTTCCCCGATACCTCTCACGCTCTAGTAGTGCTGGTGGTGGGCTCCTTTCCCCCGTGCTCCCGCGCCCCGTCCCCCACTATCCTGTAGAATTCTATCTAATGGAAGGCTTCTGATTTCCTCCTCCTCCCTTTCCCTCTAACTGAACTTTTATGTTTGGTAAATTGCTGCTACCCTTTGGCTGCTGGTTCTTGATTTTGTTGGAATCATGGATAAGAAGATAGAAGATAATGGGCTGCACTGACTAAATATATACTAAATGGCTTGATGCTTAATTGATAACATATTATTTATATTATTTAAAAAAATAGTCAAACCTATCCTCGTATTGACGCTTTTCAGAAATGATGTATTTATGTATCCGTATCGCCCCGATACTGATACGCGTATCGATATCGCTGCAATCTAGGTTGTACCTCTCCCTGGAGTGGAGGCAGGAAGATACCAACTAATAGAGTATACCCAGAATTATAGCCAAGCTTAAAATGCGGGGTGCCACATTCGGACTAGAAGGATGGGGTTATAAACACTTTTTACTACATAATCATTTCCTCTGAATACTTCGTTACCTTCCTGAGGTGTCGAGCAGCCCTAATCAGTGTTCTCCTTTCTCCAAAAAAAAAGTATACATGCTTCCATGCATGTCTTCACATCACTGGTTGCACTGTTCCCTTTATGATGTCTAATTCAAACATATAGGCAGACTGAATCACCATTTATTCTTAGGGATTGCTATTTTATGATTTTATCTGAGTTTTTTCAATCTATTTTCTTCCATCTATAATTCTAATGAGTATATTCTCCTATGTCTGCTGCATGCAGGATATCTTGCGGCATATTCATGCCAAAATGACACTTAGAGATGCTGCCCGTGCTGCTTGCGCATCGCACGCATTCCGACACAACTGGATATGCCGTCCCAACCTTACATTCAGTCTGGGAACACTTGGCTTGAATATAAATGCGTCTAGGGATGTAATAACAAGAGATCTTATCAGCAAGATTGACCTGATTATGCAAAATCACTCAGGCATCGGCATGAAGACACTAGACATTGATCTCTATAGTTGTGACAACATCGACTTCGCCTATCTTGATAGTTGGCTTCGTATTGCTGTTACTCCAGGGATTGAAGAACTGATCCTGACGCTGCCTCTACCCAGCATTGTTTTCGAGAATGCTCTACCCATCATTTCAGTGTATAACTTCCCTTGTTCACTATTATCTAACGGGAGCGGAAACTCAATTCAATATCTCAACCTATGTTACTGTACCTTGCGTCCCACGGCTGGTCTTGGTTGCCTAAGAAGCCTGACAAGACTGCATATGAGTTGCACGCGGATTACTGGGGATGAATTATGGTGTCTCCTTTCCAATTCTCCCGCTTTGGTGTGCTTGAAACTCCTGCACTGCGAGGAGATAATTTCCTTGAAGATACCTTCTCTGCTGCAGCGTCTCCGTTTTCTGGAGGTGGCCTATTGCGATAGGCTGCAGGTGGTAGAGAGCAATGCTCCAAATCTCACCACTTTCTACTTTGCAGGTTTCTTAGGTCAAATCTCACTTGGGGGCTCACTGCAAGTGAAAACCCTACGCATGATATGCTTCCGCCAGACCAACATTGTCTGTTATGCTCGGCAAAATCTTTTGTCTATTGCGCCAAATGTTGAAACACTTACCATATCATCACTGAATGAGGTATACTCTGAAACTTTAGATGATTATTATGGACTTGCTATGCCCGGCGATAGAAGTAAAGTAGTGATACATTGGAATGCAATTAAGGTCTCAGATGTCTTTATGCAGATGGTGAACACACCGATGCTATCTAGCAAGTTTCTCCACCTCAAGCTCTTGCAGATTTCATTAGTGGAAATGGCTTTTTCCGGAGCTTATGATTATCTTTCTCTGGTTTCTTTTGTTGATGCTTCTCCTTGCTTGGAGAATTTTGTATTAGCTGTAAGTTCTTTCATCCTTCCTTCATAAGTATTTGGTATCTTGGTTTCTCTGGAGAGCAGTGGCATTGATATTGGTCCTATGCAGATATCCCAGCATCGCATGGGGCATGCTTCGATTCTTGGAGAGCCCTCACATGATCTGAGGCAGATCCCTCAGCAGCGCCATGCCAAGCTCAAGAGTGTGACAATCACTGGCTTTTGCTCAGCAAAGAGCTTGGTTGAGCTAACATGTCATATCCTCGAGAATACAACATCACTCGACTGCCTTACGCTGGACACCACATGTCATCCTAGTTGCGCTGTCACAAAATTTGACAAGTGTCACCCCCTCATGGATGGGGATAGCCTGGTGGAGGCACAGAAAGCGCTCTTGGCCATCAGAAGATACGTTCTGGGGAAAGTCCCCTCTATGGTCAAGTTAAATATCCTGGAGCCTTGCAGCCGATGCCATGCCGTTGAATCTTTGGTGTCAACTGCCAAGTTGTCTTAGCTGTGCAATGTCTGTTATCTGAGTTATGCATATGTTAATGTTACTTTAGTAAGACAACTGCACATTGTTCAGGTTCTCTGATGCTCAATTTTACCCTGTAATCCAGTGCATGCTTCCAACATTTGGCGATTGATGCACGCTGCCCTTGAAGAAGGTGATGTTTCGCCATGGAAGTCTACAGGCTGTGGCTGTTCTTTGCAGGTGGTTCTGACATTTGTGGCTGTCGAATCCTCCTTTTTATTTAGTGAATGAAGGGCCCCGTTGATTGAGCCATGAATGAAAGGCCCCGTTGATTTAATCGATTCTTTTTTCAAGAACATGATTGAATCGATTCTCAGAAAGAGGTTTACATGAATCTGAGGATGATTTTTCTTCATTTTTACTTGTAGCGTTTTTATGTGTTTGCGAATCTCGTCTGGTGCATCAAAATCAGACTATTAATATCTGAATCTCTTCTTGTTGTCCATGTACTCCCTCCATCCCAAAATCAGACTATTAATTAAGTAGAAGAGAATTGCCCGGTTAATTACCGAAAACCGGGCAAAAACCGGAACAACAAGGGCCAAACCCACTCCCATAGACTGAAACACACAGGGCAAAGCCCACCCTTATCGACGACAAGTCGACTGCGGCCGACAACGCAGCTCCGACTCGAACGAAGAAGAACTCGAAAAAACAAAACCAGGCACGATCGGGCGCCACGGAAGATCACCGAACGGGCCACTGCAGCCAAATATCGTACACCACAGGCCTCCGCCGCAGCTTCGACTCCATAACAACAAGCAAACCGAGGCAACACGTCGGAGAAGAGCCGACCATCGCAACCATTGCCACGTCGCCGACATCGCCCCCATCATCGTTGCCACAAAAGCCTAGTCGCCACGGTGATTCTCTCGGCCGCCGCCCGACATCCATCATTCCGTCAGCGCCCGCAATCAACCCAAGACCACCTTCCGGGGCCGCCCGACATACCACCGTTCTCGGCAAAGAACGTCAGACAACCTACCGCAATTACGCCGCCAGTCAACCGCCGCAGACCACTTAACGTCGCACCACATCCGGGGCCGCCGCCCGACGAAAGTCGATCGCTTCTCCGGGCGCATCGACCGAGCCGACACCCCTACCGCCTAAGCGGGACAAGGATGCCACCCAACCAATGTCGAGATAGAGCCCTACCTCATAGAGCTGCCACTCACATTGTTCCGAGATCGCCATCTCGACGTACAACCAAAAACCATCCGAGCCGCCCGACGTCCACTGTCCCCAACGACGAAGAGATCCGTGCAAACTGCAAGATGCTGACTCTCCAAGACGATGCCTCAAAGAAGGAATCGACGTAGCCGCCGACATCGCCCGCTTCGACAATCCGAAGCTAGGGATTTCTCCCGGAGAGTCGTGCAATGGAGCACCACGACAACACCTTCAAGAAGGGGAACGACACCATGGCCATGGCGCCGCTGTTGCCGGCACCGACCCAAGGTCAATGTTGGACTTTCGCCCGGAGCTCCACCACACCTCCAAATCTGAGCAGATCGGAAGCACTGCACAACACATAATCCCCATAATCGACATCCACCAGCTCCACCTTCCCGCCGCACCAAGCTATCACCGCCGTTGACCACCAAGCTCACGCGCACTCGATGCCCCGCCAGGGCACCTCCACCACGGCGAACCACCACACCTGACGGGAGGGCCAGATCCACGCAAAGGCACTGAATCCACACCCCACGCCAGCCACCACGAGGTCACCAGCGACCACGCACCCGGGGCCGCCGCCCCGGCCTTCACAAGCCGCCACCCCACCTCCCGCGAGGCCCAGGACAGCCAACACCCTTCACGACCGCACGCCGAGCCCACCAGTGCGACGCCGCCGCGTCGCCGTCCACGATCCGTGGCACGCCACCTCTGCCGCGGATCTGCAGGGGCCAGCCGAAGCCGCCGCACCCCGGCCAGCCCGCCTCACGCAGAGGCCCGACACGGCCGCCACCAACACCGCGGGACCGGGCGCGGACCCCAGATCCGCGACCTCCACGCCGAAGATCCGCCAGAGCGCCGCACCACCGCCGCCGCCGCGTCCCCGGGGCCGCCGCCCCGGCATGCCTGCGCCAGCGAGCCACCACTCCCGCCCCCAGCCGAGATTGAGGGCCGCCGATGCCACCTAGGGGAGGAGCCGCCCCCGACACCATTTGGCAGCGGGGGGCCGCCGCCACCGCGGCGCAGTGCCGGCGGCAGCGGCGGCGAGGGGGAGCGGGAGAAGGGGGGTCTTCGGCGGCGGACGGTGGCGCCCCCGGTGTCGCCTGGGGAGCAACACGGGGGGGTGTATGTTCGGGATATTGAAAGCTGCTCTTTGGCGTACAGATAATATAAGACGTTATATTGTGGGTTGGAGGGAGTGTCTATCAATATTGTCACTGAGGCTGAAGTTTTGTATTACAAACCTTACAACTATGCTGCTTGGTGTAAAAGGAATATAGACAAAACATAATACAGGAGAACATTGAGAATTTGAGAGTATGCAACAAACTGAAATCCAATACTACAGTGACACACAACATGGAGCCATAGGACAGATGTATTTGTCAAAGTGATTGTGCATGAGAAATTTAATTCATGCACTTCGTCAATCATCATGCAAGTTGAAAAACTTGCTGTTCTAACCACAACAACACAAGAACAAAGATCAAGCAAGGACGCCTGCTGATTTGTTCTAATCCACAATCAAACAACAAAAAATTGTAAGAATAGCATATCAAACAAGCACAATTCTACAGTGATAAACGACATGGAGCTCTAGGACAAATGTATTTGTGATTGTGCAGAAAGTTGAAAAACTTCCATTCTGATCAGATATCACACAAGAAGAACGACCAAACAAGCACAATTGTCCACAATCAAACTACTGAGTTCCAATCTGCACATCCTGCAGCCAATATACTACCTCGATCAAACTACTGAGTTCCAATCTGCACATCCTGCAGCCAATATACTACCTCGAATTGGAGAAACAGAGTTTCAATCTCGACATCCTACAGCCAATGTACCTCCATACCTCGAATTGAGTTCCAATCTCGGCGTGTTCTCGCCTCCCATCGCAGAGTACTCACGCTGCGGCATCATCCTCCACGCCGGCGGCATCCGGAGCGGGCCCATCGGTTGAGCCTGGGCGGAACGCGTCTGCGGTGGCCTCTGAGGCGTCGTGTGCCTCCGGGTCGGTGAGGTTGGCGTTGATGGGCGCCATCAGCTTCTCCGACGCGGCGGTCTTCTCCTCGAGGGCGAGCGACTGCTGCTTCTCCGACGCGGCCGCCTTCTCCTGCAGGGCGAGCGCCTTCGGTTGCTCGGACGCGGCCGCCTTCTCCTCCAGGGTGAGCGGAGTCTCGGACGCGGCCGCCTTCTCCTCCAGGGTGAGCGCAGTCTCGGACGCGGCCGCCTTCTCCTCCAGGGCGAGCGGCTTCTCGGACGCGGCCGCCTTCTCCTCCAGGGCGAGCGGCTTCTCGGACGCGGGCGCCTCCTCCTCGTCCACGGCGAGCGGCTCGGCGGCGGGGCCGGTCGCGGGCGCGGGTGAGGGCGCGCCGATGCCCAGGATCACGGCGGGGTCAGGCGCGGGCAGGTCGCTCGTCGGGCTCGGGGTCGAGAGAACGACGTCTCGGTCTCGAAGCGCGTTGACGGTCGCCTTGAGGGTCTGCAGCGCGTGATGCAGCTGCGCGAAGTAGCGGCACGGCGGCTTCAACTTGTCGGCGACGCCGAGCATCTCCTTGGCGACATCGTCGACGAAGGAGAAGAAGAGAGGGTCCTGGAGGACGACGCTGTTGATGATGAATTGCGCGTTGTGGCGCAGCCCCTCGACATGCTCCTGGTTGACGCGTCGCGCGTTCACCTCTCGGAGCAGATCGTCCAGGATCATGTCCGTGGACTCCAGCATGAGGCCGGCGGTGGCGAGGTGCTCGACGCGGGCGCGGTTGGTGGTGATGATTGGCCTCGCCCCATCTTCGCGCGGCGGCGGCGGCGGCAGAAGCCTCGCCGCACCTTCAGGCTGCGGCGCTGGCAGAAGCCTGAGCGCTTCCCGCGCATCCCTCACACGCATGGACGTGATCTCCACGGCGTCGTAGAAGTGGACCCGACCGTTGGCCCGGACGAAGAGGCGGACGGCATCCAGAGAGCCGAGAGCGAAGGCGGGGGGAGGCCGCGACGCCATTGCTGGTGCGCGTGCTGCGCTGCGGGAGGTGGGGGTTTGGGTTTGTGGCGGTGGCAGGGCAGCGTATCGCCGCACTTGGACGCGCCTTGCGTGCTCCGATCCGTGCTAGTCCTAGGACTAGCTAGGAGCGGCTAGGACTAGTGTGAAGTCGGTTGTGTAGCAGTTTGAGTTAATTAACAACATGCTACTCTAGTTCGTAATTGGAAAGCGGGGTCGTCAAGTTTCTATGGATCTTCTTAGTTTGGAATGTCAGAGGCCTAGATTCGCCGGCGACGAGGACCGCTGTTCGGTCGCTCATTATTAGGCATGCTGTCAGCGGGGTATATGCGTGAGTCTACAAGAGATCAAGCTATCAAGTGTTGATCCTGCTGTAGTATACATCTGAGATTTGTGGTGCCACCTTCTCTGAATCTGCCTTCTCACCGTCTGATGGTGCTAGTGCGGGGCTGCTAGTTGCTTGGTCTGATGATGTTGCTGTCATCTCTGTGCAATGCTCAACAAATTTCATTTCCCTCAAGTGCTCAAATTAGTTAGATTATTGTGATTCATGGCACCTGATTATTGTGTATGGTCCGCAGCCTCCCAATGAGAAGATCTCTTTCCTAAATGACTTACAACTGCTTTGCGTGAACCCCCCTGATCCACTAGTTTTAGTGGGGGGTTTCAACTTGATTGCTGCTGCAGCTGACAGAAGCAATGGTAATATCAATAGAAGGCTGATTAACGCATTCAGAAACTTTATGAACTGGCTGGAGCTCAAGGACATGTATTTGCATGGTACAAGGCATACTTGGAGTAATGAGCAACTACACATTATCCTGGTCGGACTCGACAGGGTTCTTTATAATCAACCATGGAACGAACTTTTCCCCAATGCTCTGTTACAAGGCCTTTCCTCGGCTGATTCAGATCATTGTCCGCTCCTGCTTACAAGTAATGTTTTGTTCAGGCTACAGAGAAAATTCATGTTTGAAAATATATAGGGAAGGGATTCAAAGACGTCGTTACTGCAGCTTGGGATAAAGCTACCAAGTCGAGTGACCCGTACACCAATTTGCATAACAAATTATCTCTCACTGCCAAGCAGCTCAAATCTTGGGCTTCTTCTCTGTTGAGTGATATTTAATTAAGGACCAGAATTGTTCGTGAGCTCATATTACAATTGGATATTGCTAGGGATAACATGATGCTCACCCTCAAGGAACACACTTTCAAAGGCAAGTTAAAAGATGATGAGCCTTGGTTTTGCTGCCTTGGATAGATGTATGTTGCGCCAACGCTCCAGATTTCTCAAGCTGAAGGAGCCCAACGCTCCAGCTTTCTCAAGCTGAAGGAGGGGGACTGCAATTCTCGGTTTTTTCACTTGAAGGCCACTGCCAGAAGAAGGAAGAATTTCATTACTTCTATCTTAGTTCATGGCACTGAGTATACAGACCAGCAAAACAAAGAGCAGCATGTTTGGCAACATTTTAATGATCTCCTTGGCACTTATTTAGCCCGAAATTCTTCTTTAAGCCCATAAGCTCTTGACCTACCCGCCTTGATCTAGCTTCCCCTAACCTTGCATTTTTGTAGAAAGAAATCAAAAAGGTCATTTTTTATGTGCACCCAGAGAAGGCTCTTGGTCCTGATGGTTACATTGGCATCTTATTTCGCAGGTGTTGGGACACTGTCGAACATGACTTAATTGCTGCTTTGAGACATTTCCAAGGGTTGAACACTCTGAACTTATTTATGCTTAATAGTGTTGTTATTGCTTTGCGGCCAAAGCACCAAGATGTTATTAGGGTTTAGGACTTTAGGCCCATTAGCCTAATCCACCTCTTTGCAAAGTAATTGCCAAAATGTTGGCTGCCAGACTGCAACCATGGACGAACAAGTTAACTTCCCCATCTCAAAATGCATTCATAATGTTGTTGTAGATGATTGAAGGAGCCATCAAGCCTTATGGTGGTGACACAGTGGAACTCTCAATGAAACACTAGTAGAAAAGGGGCCTATTGACCCGGTTGGTGAGGGCCTTTAGTCCCGGTTCATGAACCGGGACTAAAGGGTCGATTAATACTGCAGCCCTTTAGTCCTGGTTCAATCCGGCGGGACTGATGGGCCTCCACGTCTGTCCGTGAGCCCGAGCAGGAGGACCTTTGGTCCCGGTTGGTGGCACCAACCGGGACCAATAAACATCCAGCGTCGACATTTCTATGGCTGTGGTTTTGTTTTTTTTTTTTGAAAGGGGGGGGTTTGGGGGTTAATTTAGGTGTTTCATATATTGTGCTATAGCTAGCTAATTAATAGAGAAAAGTGTCCTCTCTTTTGTCCGTGCTTGGTCGACGATACGTACTATACATACGTATAGAGAGGACTAGCTAGACACGCTAGCTAGCTAGTAATTAAGCAAAATGTAAGATCGTCATGAACATATATGCATACAGAGAGAAGTGATATCGACCACCTCTCCTTCTCCGAGAGATTGGTCGAACAACAAGTTCTCGTATATCTATCCGACACTACCGGCTACATATATACAATAATTAACTTTTACAATACGGACGCGTGGTCCACATAGTATTCTCCGTCTTCAGCGATCACGTGGTCAAGAAAGAATGCCGCCAATTCCTCTTGAATTGCTCGCATGCGATCTGGTGCTAGAATTCATCTCGCTTCCGAAACATCTAATTTTAAGAAAGGGGTCAATACATATATATATATATATATAAATATAGGACAAATGTTTCCTACAAGCAGCGGTAGTTACCACCACTTGCGTTTTGTATGTTGTATGTAGTATCTATCGAAACCGAGAGTATGCACGTGTAGTATGTAGTATATAACAATGATTAGGTAGTATATATACTAATTTTTAGATAGTATGTACCATGTTTTGAGTATGTTCTTTTTTACGTACAAATATGTACATATTTCACAAATATAACAAAAACTATGGGCTCATATGTAATTTTTTCATGTAACTTGCTTTCAAATATCTTAGATATAGTATATGAACATATTTAAAATAATAAAATAGTATATATAGTATCACATGGTAGTATATGAGATATGTGGGGTAACTACCACGGGTGGTAGGATGGATTTTCCTATAAATATATATATATATATATATATATATATATATATATATATATATATATATATATATATATATGAATGAATGAAACTCAACACAAATGATGGTAATAAAATAAAATTGTGAATATTTTTATTTACGCACTTCATATTGTTTGTTGGAGTAGCCCCGCTCACAGGTCGTGTGGCGGATGGACTCGCAAACGTAGTATCCACAGAAATCATTCCCTTGTTCCTGCCACAACCACTTTACAAGAAACAGAGGTCAATCAAACTAATAATTAGCAAGCATGCTAAATGGTATTGATGAAACTAGCGCTTGAATTACTAGGAGATGCGCGTGGAATATGCTACTATATAGTACTTACTTTCGGGTGTCTAAATTGCAGCTTCTTCGGTAGTCCCGAGCTTTTTGGTAAATTTTCCCCAAGCCCTGCCATACAAAGAAAACAATTACTTGATATCAGAAATGAACAAAGTTGCTGATATGGTGGATAATGATCGATTTAACTTACTTCTCGAGCATTTCAGTCATGTCCGCATACTCCTTGGGATCTTTTCGTCTCGAGTCTAAGACAGTTACTACTCCCTGCTCAAGCTTAATCTCTAGGAGAATATAATGGTACCTGCGCACGCATGCATAACTCATCAATATTACATTACTATAACCTGGACTAATAAGGGAAACCGAATATGCCACAAGACAGTAACACTCACTTGTAGTTGTAAGGAAAGAGTATTATATTTTTGTGTTCATTTATTTCCAACGATCGTAGCAAGTTGGCCTCGGTTTCTTGACACGATATTTAACCTCATTTGCATCTATGAGATATGTGTTGATGAACCCAATATCACCCACTTGTCTTTTCTTCATTTCGGCGATCTTCAATCTGCATAATATAGTGAGGATATTTATAAATACATGCAATGAAAGAGCTGATTTATATAGAGATACTTAATGATGTAAGTAGTACTACTTACGTATGCAGAGTGACCGTTGCTTTATCGAGGGCCAATTGATTGAAAAACTGATAGAATTCCTCAAATGGAATAGGCAATAGTTCAATTCCAAGGAGGTCATGCTCCTTTTAACTCTCACATACAAAGTACTCTTCCCTCGGACTCTTTGCAGGTTTTCATGTACCAATCATGCAATCTTCGCATCATCGTTGATATAGAGCTTTCATCTTTGACGAGAGGCTTCCGTACTCAGATCTTTGTATCTGCACCTCCAAGAAATCATAATGTACATCGTCAAGGTGTAATCTGCAGGATTGCCATAACCGGGCACCATCCTCGGATCGACGATGTCGCTAGCAGCACCTTGAGCGGGGGGCACGATTGCCAGCTTGTTCGCCGAGCTGGGCAATTTGTTTCCCAGCTCGTCGTTCTTTCATCCTTTGATCATCGACAGTACTTCCCGACCTCTCCGCTTGCAAATGCCTTTCCAATAATGCGCTCATAGTTGCCTTTCGGCGGAGACTTGGGTGGTTTTGTCAGGCAGCGAGTGCGCTTCGCTTTGACCGGATCTACCTTCTCCTCCGGAGGTGGATGTCTCTTTGCTTTCAACCCTTGAAACCAGTCATCCACTTGATGCTGCGCGATCTTCGCGTTTTCCTCCTCGCTCCTCAGACGGTAACTTCTCCGAGTCTTGAGAAGGACCGAATCAGATCTCCTCCCGCCTTTGGCTGTACTGCTAGACGCCCCAGAGCAGACGGAGCGGATGTCTTCTTCCTTGCTTACGAGGCGGAGGAGAAGGACTACGACGCCACCGGAGCAGCCGGAGCGGTGGCGGGTCTCTTCCGCCTTCTTGCCGACGAGGCGGAGAAGGAGGAGGCTGGCTGCTCGGGCGCGCCGGTGCAAAGCGGAGAAGGAGGCGGAGTGCCGCCACGCCGGAGAAGGAGCCGCCGAGTGCCCCGATCGTCACTCACGGAGGAGGAGGCGGTGGAGGAGGCGGAGTGCCCCGACTCACGGGAGGAGGAGGAGGCGTGAGGCGCCCAGCCTGGAAGGTTGATGAGATCCTTCCGCCATAGGCATGGAGTCTTGAGCGTAACCCAGCCGATACTCCCCTTCACCCGTAGGGTGGTCAAGCCGAGGTCCTCAAATCCCTCCGTTATTTCATCGACCATCACCTTAGCATATCCTTCGAATCGGCCGCGGTGAAAAGTTGAGTCGGGTTTAGTAGGATAAACAGAGCCAACAGCCGCCTTGACCTTCAAATTGCTCCATTGCGCCATAAGGTGGCAATTTTCAAGCATCCATGATAGCATCCACGGGATAGCTGGCAGGAGCCGTCAAGGCATGTTGCTCTGGCTGAAGCATTTCGGTGGAAGCCACGCTGCTTCTTCGCTGAGATGGCGGGTAGCTTCGGGGAAGCTTCGCAAGTCGTTTGTTGTGATCTGCCGCTTCGTTCCTCTTCTCATTCCTCTAGCCCCATTACCCTTTCGTGCAGCCTTGCATTAGGCTCGCTCCGCTTTCTTCCTCCTCTCATGGGTTTTGTAACCCCTGCGTCCGGAAATCCAGCCTTCCACGAAACGGAGCTCTGGCGTGCCTCGTGTCCGTCCGTGGTGCTCAGATTCCCGAGGGCCATTGTGAGCTCGTCCTTCTCCTCGTCTCGAACGAACTTCCCTTGTCAGTCTTTGCTCGATATAATGCTGAAGCCTCTTGACCGGTATGTCCAATTGTTCGTCCGTCCAAATGCACTTCCTCGTTATAGGGTCCAAGGATCCGCCGCCCCAAGAACCATGTCCGCAACGGTCTGGCCAGTTCATTGTCTCTCGTTCGATCCCTTTATCAAGCAGATCATTCTCAGCCTTGGCCCACTTAGGCGGGCTCACGAGGTAGCCACGACCCGCATGCGATGGTGAAGCTTCTTCTTCGCAGCATTTCTCTTGTTTGTCGCCGACATCCTTTTTACTCTTTTCCGATGTCTTGTAGGCCACAAATGCGGGCAGTCATCTCTCGATCTTCTCATATTTGCCCTTGAATTCTGGTGTCTCATTTTTTTCGACATACGTATTGAGTTCTTTCTTCCAATTCCTGAATAGTTCTGCCATCTTCTTAAGAGCAAAAGACTTGATTAATGGCTCTATTACTGGCTTCTCCGGATCATCCTCTAGCGGTATGGTAAAATTTGACTTCAGCTCAGTCCAAAGATCATTTTTCTGCATATCATTGACACAAGACACCTCGTGGTCTTCGTTCTTAGGCTTATACCATTGGTGGATGCTGATCGGGATCTTGTCCCTAACCGTAACCCCCCAATCGAGCAACAAATGCCTTCTTTGTCCGGTAGGGTTCAATCGGTTGGCCGTCACGCGATTTGTATGATCTCAAACTTTTCATCCGAGCTCAACTTTTTCTTTGGGCCTCGCCTCTTTACCGGTTGTGCTTGATCCGGAGGGCTAGAAAAGAGAACAAAGACGAGAGTTAATTAATATGTGTACATACCAAAACAAAGACGAGAGCTAGTCAAGACAGCTTAACTAATATATATACCTGGCCGGACTCGGTTTAGTGATCACCGGAGCCGTCCTCACGGTCTACTTCTTCACCCTCTCCTTCTTGCACCGCATTGGGTCATCGGAGCCATGTAAATCATAGCCACCGCTTCTTCACCCTCTCCTTCCGCACCATCGTTGTCGTTGAGAAACATCAATGAGCGTATCGACATCACTTCCTAGTGCGATTATGTCCCTCAACAACGCTTCTTGTGCTTCGTCTAGGGTGTCCATAGTTTCTACAAATATTTACAACATGGCAATTATTATTCAAACATGACAGATATGGATATATTAGTGGCAAACGAGAACTAGCTAGCTAATCACAATAAGGAATCATATTAGTGGCCTCGACGCTGCTTCTCTAGGGTTTGGGGTGGCCTCGACAACGCTTCAAGGGTTAGGGGTGGCCTCGAGAACGCTTCTAGCTAGGAGGGTAATATCGACCCCCCACGTGTTGAAGCTATCGGGAGGGGGTCGGCTTTGAACACTACATCTATGTCCCACAAGTGACGTGGGCATCGACGCCGGGTAGAGGGTCGTGGATCGCCGAGCGGTCGAGGGTCAAGGGGTGGAGGATCGCCGAGGGGTCGGGAGGTTGCCTAGTGTCAAAGGATTCAACAAAACCATGTCTTCATCATTAGGCGAAAATGTGGTGCATGATGGTGGCTCTCCAAAGTTATTTTGGAGCGGAGTCCCGGATAGGATAATTCACTTTCTGGTACAAAGTTCAGCAAGAACCTTCCGAATATCGTTATTTGAAAGGACTTTGCTGAGATTCGCATACAAAAGGCAAATTATCCTATCCGGACTCCATTCCGTAATAACTTTGGAGGACTTCGTACCATCATGCCATGGTTACTTCGCTAATGATGAAGCCATGGATTTCTTCAATACTTTGACACTATAGGAACCCTCGACCCTTAAACCTTCGACCCTTGACCCCTTAACGACCCTCGACCCTCTACCCTAGTTCCCGACCCTCGACCCCTCGGCGATCCTCGACACCCTCATTATATCGACAACGACGCAACATACATATACATGGGAAAATAATGTTATCGGGGAGGTATCGGTACCCCCCCTCGTGTCAAAGTTTCTTCTTTCTCCTCTATTCCTTTCTTTCTTCTTCTCCTCTTCTTTTCTTCTTATCCCTCGAGAAAGGAAAATAAGGAAAAAGGAAGAAAGAGGAAGAAGGAAGAAGGAAGAAGAAGAAGAAAAGAAGAAAAAAAAAAGGAGAAGAAGAAAAGAATAGAGGAGAAGAAGAAAAATAGAATTTTTTCTATTTTTTCTTCTTCTCCTCTATTCCTTTCTTCTTCTCCTCTTCTTTTTCTTCTTTTTTCTTCTTCTTATTTATTTCTCCTCTTCTTCTCCTTTCTTCCTCTTCTTATTTCCTTTTTCCTCTCATTCTTTTTTGTTCTTCTTCCTTCTTAAAAATACATGAAGTAGTATTGCTTGTTTTTTTTAAAAATAATGCTCAAATATAAATTTTAGAAAAAGTAAAGGTATTGCCTAATTCATTGTTCATATGAATATACAAACATTTGCATATTTACAATAATTAATATCACCAAAAAATCTATGAACAGAAAAAAATACTATTTTTCTAAAAATCTATCTTTTGCATATATTCATGAACATATATATACACAGAGAACATATATATACACATATATACATTTTTATAAAATGCAAAAAACAAAAATCTAAAAAGGACATATAAACAGATATACGGGCGGCAAGGATGGGCGGCGACGCTGTCACAAGGACAGGGCGGCGCGCACGGTGTGGCAGTGGGCGGCGGCGTCACAAGCAGATGTGGGCGCTGGAGCAGGTCAGTGCTCACAGGGGGCGGCAGCGACGGCGAAGGCGAGCAGCCTGACGGTGTCGGTGGCGGCGGCAACGGCAAGGTGGAGCAGGGGCGTCGGGCGACGACGGCGATGAGGAGGAGTAGGGGGCGTCGGGGGAGAAGTGGGTGATTTGGTCGAAAACTGCTAAGTGCTGCTTATATATCAAATCCTTTAGTCCCGTTGGTGCCACGACCCGACTAATGCCTTTAGTCCCTTGGTGCCACCAACCGACCAAAGGCCAATTTTCAGCAGCCCAAAGGGCGGGAAGCGGCCTTTGGTCCCGTTGGTGGCACCAACCGGGACTAGCAGCATTAGTCCTGCTGATGCCACCAACCGGGACCAAAGGCCTTGTGCTGCCCCTCGCCAAAATGTTTAGTCCCTCCTCGCTAGTTGAGAGGGAGCCGCACCAGTTTATAAGATGCGGTGCGCCTTCCCTCTCGAGCTCCTCTCTAAAGCAGGCTTTCGGGCCTAAACGTGCAATATGTGCCTGTGGGCCTACTGGGCCTCCCACGGGCCTGAATCCTGGCCCATGGTAGGGTTTCTGGTCGTCTTCAGCCGTGGGTGCCCAGAGGTGGCACTTTTTTTGTTTTTGTTTTATTTGTTGCTTTATTTAGTTTATTTTGGTTTTGGTTTATTTTTCTTTTGGTCTTTTGCTTTATTTTTTAATTCTTTTTTGCTTTTAGTATTAGAAAAATTATAAACTTTCTGTTAGTGCCATTAGTTTTCAAATTTGAAAACTCTTCGTTTGTTTTCTTTGTTGCTTTATTTATTTTATTTTGTTTCTACTTACAACAAAATACTTATTGTTGCTATTTTTATTTTTTTCAGTTTCTTGTTCTGTTTTCTGCATTATTTAGTTTTTGTTGTTTTTTGCTTTATTTTTAATTCTTTTTTGCTTTTAGTTTTAGAAAATTATAAACTTTTTGTTAGTGCCATTAGTTTTCAAATTTGAAAACACTTTTTTGTTTTCTTTGTTGCTTTATTTATTTTATTTTGTTTCTGCTTACAACAAAACGGTGTGTAGAGGGACGGGCTTATAAACCGGTGTGAGCACCCTTCGGTTGGCGAGGTTTTCAAATTCATAGTTTTCAAATGAACTCTGAAAAAGTTGGCATAGCATGTGCATGTACAAAACGGACAATGGTATCATACTAAATGCATTACAAAGTTGGCATGGTATCATCATAATAGTTGCGGAGAAAGTCTTCACTTTTTCTTCGCTTGTGTCGCTTGCTTATTGCTACCGTAACCATGGATAATCTTCATCGCTTATCGTGATGCTTGGGTCAGCCTTGACTTTGAAGGGGGGAATTTCATGAAACTTTTCATACTCTTCGAGACATGTCATCTTGCCCTCCACTCCTGTGATGTCCCTTTTCCCGAAAAGAACTATGTGGCGCTTGGCTCATTGTATGATGTATTCGCTTCCTTATCTTTTTTTCCTCGGTCCGGTAGACATGTCCTTCACATAGATAACCTGTGCCACATCATTGGCTAGGACGAACGGTTCGTTAGTGTACCCAAGATTTTTCAGATCCACCGTTGTCATTCCGCATCGTGGGTCTACCTGCACTCGCCTCCCTCGACAGATTGACCCACTTGCACTTAAACAAAGGGAACTTAAAATCTACTCCGTAGTCAAGTTCCCATATGTCTACTATGTAACCATAATATGTGTCATTTCCTTGTCGGTTGCTGCATCAAAGCGGACACCGCTGTTTTGGTTGGTGCTCTTTTCATCTTGGTCAATCGTGTAAAATGTATTCCCATTTATCTCGTATCCTTTCCAAATCATTACAATCGAAGATGGTCCCTCGACAACAAGTACAGCTCATCACAAACAGTCTCACCTCCGAGACGTGTTTCCAACCAACTGCAGAAAGTCCCGATGTGTTCACATGTAATCCAAATCGTCACTGCTTGCCCGTGTTTGGAGCGCAGATCGTTCTTGTGTTCATCGACATACGGGTCACCAAGGTAGAGTTCAGAGAACTGTAGTGTGCTTGAGACCAAGAATATCCGTCCTCGCATATTATTGAGTCTCTTCCAAGCGTGCCTTTTTCCAAATGGGCCTCCCCTCATACCGCGATTTAGGGAGACCTATCTTCTTAAGGCCAGGAATGAAGTCAACATAAAACCCGATGACATCCTCTGCTTGATGGCCCATGGAGATGCTTCCTTCGCCTAAGCGCGATTACGAACATATTTCTTTAGGACTCCCATGAACCTCTCAAAGGGGTACATATTGTGTAGAAATACGGGCCCCGTAATGACAATCTCATCGACTAGATGAACTAGGACGTGCGTCATGATATTGAAGAAGGATGGTGGAAACACCAGCTCGAAACTGACAAGACAGTGCGCCACATCACTCCTTAGCGTTGGTACGATTTCTGGCTCGATCACCTTCGAGATATTGCATTGAGGAATGCACATAGCTTCACAATGGCTAATCGGACGCTTTCCGTAGAAGCCCCTCAATGCAACCGGAAGCGATTGCGTCATAATCACGTGGCGATCATGAGACTTTAGGTTCGGAACTTTTTCTCCGCATATTTATTATTCCCTTTATATTTGACGAGAAGCCAGTCGGGACCTTCATATCGAGCAGGCATTGAAAGAATATTTCTTTCTCTTCTTTCGTAAGAGCGTAGCTGGCGGGACCTTCATCTTTGCTTCGAGGCATGCCCTCTTTTTCGTGTAAGCGTTGCAGGTCCTCTCGTGCCTCGTGTGTATCTTTTGTCTTCCCATACACGCCCAAGAAGCCTAGCAGGTTCACGCAAAGGTTCTTCGTCACGTGCATCACGTCGATCGAAGAGCGGACCTCTAGGTCTTTCCAGAGGGTAGGTCCCAAAATATAGATTTCTTCTTCCACATGGGTGCGTGATTCTCGGCGTCATTCGAACAGCTAGTCCGCCGACCCTTTCCAAAGATTACGTGTAAATCATTGACCATAGCAAGTACGTGATCACCGGATGCGCATGGCGGGCTTCTTCCGGTGATCTGCCTCGCTTTGAAATGCTTGCCTTTCTTCGACATTGATGGTTGGTCGGAAGAAATCGATGATGGCCTGTACACATTCTTCATGCAGTTTCCGTATATACTATCGGTGTCAAGTAAACAGTGCGTGCATGCGTGGTATCCCTTGTTTGTCTGTCTCCGAAAGGTTACCGAGAGCGGGCCAATTGTTGATGGTCACGAACAGCAACGCCTTTAGGTCAAATTCCTCCTTTTGTGCTCATCCCACGACGCACACCGCTTCCATTCCACAGCTGTAAAGTTCTTCAACTAATGGCCTTAGGTACACATCAATGTCGTTGCCGGGTTGCTTAGGGCCTTGGATGAGAACTGCATCATAATGAACTTCCGCTTCATGCACATCCAAGGAGGAAGGTTATACATACATACGATCCACGGGCCAGGTCGTGATTGCTGCTCTGCTCCCGAAAGGATTAATGCCATCCGCGCTTAAAGCAAACCATACGTTCCTTGGGTCCT
The DNA here is from genome assembly GCA_021605145.1 of Aegilops bicornis. Taxonomy (NCBI): domain Eukaryota; kingdom Viridiplantae; phylum Streptophyta; class Magnoliopsida; order Poales; family Poaceae; genus Aegilops; species Aegilops bicornis. The sequence continues at coordinate 560,562,913 of CM038673.1, read as the reverse complement.
TTGCAAACTCATCCCAAAGATTTCTCTTGATTTTTCTCCATCATGACCCGTCACCGGTGCTCTCAACTTCCCGCCTTTCTTACGGTCCTCACTGTACATCGCATCAACTTGGCATGCTCTCCGCTTCAACAGACGTTTCAACCGTGGTATTATAGGAGCATACCACATCACCTTCGCAGGAACCCTCTTCCCGGAGGCTCGCCGTCAACATCACTGTGGTCATCTCGTCTCGATCTTATATCGCAATGCACCGCATACCGGCATGCGTTCAGATCCTTGTAGGCACCACGGTAGAGGATGCAGTCATTAGGGCATGCATGTATCTTCTCCACCTCCAATCCTAGAGGGCATACGACCTTCTTTGCTGCGTATGTACCGTCGGGCAATTCGTTATCCTTTGGAAGCTTCTTCTTCATTATTTTCAGTAGCTTCTCAAATCCTTTATCAGCACATCATTCTCTGCCTTCCACTGCAGCAATTCGAGTACGGTACCGAGCTTTGTGTTGCCATCTTCGCAATTGGGGTACAACCCTTTTTTGTGATCCTCTAACATGCGACCGAACTTCAGCTTCTCCTTTTGACTTTCGCATTGTGTCCTTGCATCGACAATGACCCGGCGGAGATCATCATCATCGGCACATCGTCTGGTTCCTCTTGATCTTCAGCAGCTTCGCCCGTTCCAGACCATCGCACACATCGTCTGTGCATCTTGATGTTCAGGAGCATCACCGTATTCAGGGGGCACATAGTTGTCATCGTACTCTTCTTCCTCGCCGTCTTCCATCATAACCCCTATTTCTCCGTGCCTCGTCCAAACATTATAGTGTGGCATGAAACCCTTGTAAAGCAGGTGGGTGTGAAGGATTTTCCGGTCGAGTAAGACTTCAGATTCCCACATATAGGGCATGGACAACACATAAAACCATTCTGCTTGTTTGCCTCAGCCACTTCGAGAAAATCATGCACGCCGTTAATGTACTCGGAGGTGTGTCTCACACCGTACATCCATTGCCGGTTCATCTGCGTGCATTATATATAATTAAGTGTGTCAAAAATCATTACGTAACATCATGAATAGATAATTAAGTGACCAAATTAATAGAAATTCATCATCACATAAAAACCAAAGTACATACATAGTTCTCATCTAACAACATAAAGCTCTGCAGAGCATCTAAATTAATTAAACCATACATTGAAACTATGTAAAACATTTCAATGCGAAAACAAATACGATCATAATCGCAACCAAGGTAACAACTGATCCAATGGCATAATGATACCAAGCCTCGGTATGAATGGCATATTTTCTAATCTTTCTCATCTTCAAGCGCATTGCATCCATCTTGATCTCGTGATCATCGACGACATCCGCAACATGCAACTCAAATATCATCTTCTCCTCCTCAAGTTTTTTTATTTTTTCCTTCAAGAAATTGTTTTCTTCTTCAACTAAATTTAACCTCTCGACAATAGGGTCGGTTGGAATTTCCGGTTCAACAACCTCCTAGATAAATAAAATCTATGTCACGTTGGTCGGCATAATTTTCATAAACAATAAATGAACCAATAGTTATGAAAAGATAATATATACCACATCCGAATCATAGATGTGACGAGGGCCGACGGGGCGGATACCAAAACCATCGCACTATATAAGATGCAATAATAAAAGTAAGAAAATAATACAAGTATCTATCTAAACAAACAAGTAATAATATTTTTCCTTTCAGAAAGAAGATAAGAACAAGAGGGTCACCACGGTGGTGCCGGCGATGAGATCGGCGCGGGTGATCAATGGCGATGAAGACGGGGACGGGGCGTGACGGACCGCTAAACCTAGATAAATATTGAGGAAAATGGAGCTTGGCGGTCGAGCTTGGAGAGGAGAAACCTTAAGTAGTGTGGCTCGGGCATTCCATCGAACACCTTGTGTGCATAGGAGGTGAGCTAGAGCACCACCAAGCCCTCTCCCCTCGGCCGGAAAAAGCAGAGCGGTGTGCTCGCTCTTGCGCGAGGGGCTATATATAGGCAGCACCATTAGCCCGGTTGGTGGCTTGAACCGGGACTAAAGGGAATCCTTTGGTCCCGGTTCATGCCACCAACCGACCAATAGTGGTGGGCCAGGAGCCAGACCATTGGTCCCGGTTCGTCCCACCAACCGGGACCAAAAGGTCCGGACGAACCGGGACCAATGGCCCACGTGGCCGGCCGGCCCCTGGGCTCATTTAACTGGGCAAATAGCTCCATTGGTCCCGGTTCTGGATTGAACCGGGACTAATGGGCTAAACTGGCCTCGACGAAAGCCCTGTTTTCTACTAGTGAAAGCACCAATGTCAGTGTCAAAACCGGTGGATCTCGAGTAGGGGGTCTCGAACTGTGCGTCTAAGGCTAATGGTAACAGGAGGCGGGGGACACAATGTTTACCCAGGTTCGAGCCCTCTCGATGGAGGTAATACCCTACTTCCTGCTTGATTGATCTTGATGATATGAGTATTACAAGAGTTGATCTACCACGAGATCGTAGAGGCTAAACCCTAAGAGCTAGCCTATGGTTACGATTGTTTTTGTCCTACGGACTAAACCCTCCGGTTTATATAGACACTGGAGGGGGCTAGGGTTACACAGAGTCGGTTACAGAGAAAGGAATCTTCACATCCGAATCGCCAAGCTTGCCTTCCACGCAAAGGAGAGTCCCATCCGGACACGGGACGAAGTCTTCTATCTTGTATCTTCATAGCCCAACAATCCGGCATACGCATATAGTCCGATTGTCCGAGGACCCCTTAATCCAGGACTCCCTCACCTAGGGCCGGCCTTTTCCCTCTCCATCCTTTATATACAGGGGGCCCTACAACACACACTAATTGTTCCAAGCCGTGTGCGGCGCCCCCCTCCATAGTTTACGCCTCCGGTCATATTCTCGCGGTGCTTAGGCGAAGCCCTGCGCAGATTACATCACCATGTCGTCGTGCTGACGAAACTCATCTACTTCCTCGACACTCTGCTGGATCAAGAGCTCGAGGGACGTCATCGCTCTGAACGTGTGCAGAACTCGGAGGTGCCGTACGTTTGATACTTGATCGGTCAGAACGAGAAGACGTTCGACTACATCAACCGCGTTAAGAAAACGCTTCCGCTTTCATTCTACGAGGGTACGTGGACACACTCTCCCCCTCTCGTTGCTATGCATCTCCTAGATAGATCTTGCGTGAGCGTAGGAATTTTTTTGAAATTGCATGCTACGTTCCCCAACATGTGTGTGTGCTGATGTGTTTGTCTGTGATGCGTGCTCCCGTCCTCCCACCCTAAAAATGCACCGGCGCCAAATTTTCTAATTGTTCTGCTTGTTTGTTACATATAGAACAAGATCACCAACATCTGCATCTGCTCTGCTATAACTCCATCTGCTCTGCTTGTATTGTTGCCATTAAGGATAACAAGATGGGGTCTATTTCTACATAAATTGATCTTGTCTATATCATGCCATCGTTCTTATTGAATTACTCTTTTCTCCATGAACTCAATACACTAGATGCATGCTGGATAGCGGTCGATGTGTGGAGTAATAATAGTAGATGCAGGCAGGAGTCAGTCTACTAATCTTGGATGTGATGCCTATATAATGATCATTGCATGGATATCATCATGATTATTTGAAGTTCTATCAATTGCCCAAAAGTAATTTGTTTACCCACCGTATGCAATTTTCTCGAGAGAAGCCACTAGTGAAATCTACGGCCCCCGGGTCTCTTCTTAATCATATTTGCCTTTGAGATATATTTTTATTTGCTTTTATTTTCAGATCTATTAATCCAAAAATACAAAAATACATTGCTGCAATTTTTATTTATTTATTTTTATCTCGCGTTCCCGCGAGATCTATTTATCCAATCTACTACAATTTTACCTATCTTTTTACCCATGAGGGATTGACAACCCCTTTCTTACGTCGGGTTGCAAGTATTTGTTCTTTGTGTGCAGGAGCTGTTTATGTGGTGTTGCGTGGTTCACCTACTGGTTCGATAACCTTGGTCCCATCACTGAGGGAAATACCTACCGTTGTTGTGCTGGATCATCCCTTCCTCTTTGGGGAAATACCGACGTAGTTCAAGCAAACATCAAAAGGAATTTCTGGTGCCGTTGCCAGGGAGACATCATCAACATCTACCAGGTTCCTAATCACAAATCTCATCTCCTTGAAATTTACATTATTTGCCATTTGCCTCTCATTTTCATCTCCCCCACTTCACAAAAATTTGCCGTTTTATTCACCCTCTTTTTCATTCGCCTTTTTCTTGTCTGATCTTTATTTGCTTGTGTTGTCATGTGTCTTCTATTTGCTTGCTAAAAATCTATTTATATGGATCCTCATCCACTTGCTAATCTTTTCAAAATATCCAATTATGATGAACCAGTTGCTAGTGAATCGAGTGTACTAGATTATCTTTATGAAGTTTTGCTTGAGATTTATGAATTTGAAAATTGTGATGAAGTGTTAAATGAAGGAATTTATAAAATGATTTATGGTAGCTCCTTGAATGAAAAGCATGATTGCAATGATGTTATTATAAATTCTATTAATGTTAATTGTGTTAGTGATATGCAAAACCCCAAGCTTGGGGATGCTTGTTATGTTATGTCCACTACTTATTGCAATGATCATGATTGGGGTGATAATGATTCTTATAATCTTGAAAATTTATTTGAGCCTCATGATGAATATGTTATTGATAATAATTTTTGCAATAGTATTTAAAGTGGGCTTGGAGAGGTCATGACTTTATTTGATGATAATCCCACTATTTCGGAACAGTGTCAACATTGCATGCATGTGGATCATGAAGAGAATATTTTATGTGATAGTTATATTGTTAAATTTGATTATGAACCTAAATGCAATTATTATGAGAGAGGAAAATATGGTTGTAGAAATTTTCGTGTTACTAAATTACCTCTCGTTATGTTCAGATCGTCAATGTTTTATTCCTCTTCTTTGCATATGATAGATATTTCTTGCCTTGATAATTTGTTTGATTATAAAATTCCTATGCATAGGAAGTATTTTAGACTTAAATGTGTTTGCCAGATGTTTCATGATGCTCTCTTTATGCTTCAGTTCTTGTGTTTTATGTGAGCATCAATAAATTTCTATGCCTAGCTAGGGGCGTATAACGACAGCGCTCGTTGGGAGGCAACCCAACTTGTATCTTTTTGCTTTTCGGGTTTCTTGTTGTTTTCAATAAAATACCCAATTATACCTCTGTTTAGATGTGTTTTTGTGGTTTAAATTAGTGTTTGTGCCAAGCAAAACCTTTGGGATAATTTGGGTGATAGTTGATTCGATCTTGTTGAAAAACAGAAACTTTTGCGCTCAGAAAAATAATTTTAATAAATCACAGAAACGTGATATAGCTCTAAATTTTTTACACGCGATTGATATACAAATTACCCACGTTTTCCTAATTGTTCACAATGTTTGGAGTTACATAAGTATATGAAGTTCCCTGATTACTACAGACTGTTCTGTTCTTGACAGATTCTGTTTTCATTGTGTTATGTTCTTGTTTTGATGATTCTATGGTTTCCTTTGGAGAGTTTTTGCCATGCAAAAGTTAAAATACAGTAGATATAATACAATAACAAAATATGAATGGGTTTCAACATTACTTAAAGTAGTGATTTGCTTTTATATACTAACAAATCTCACGAAGGTTTTGTTGAGTTCTGTGTGATTGAAGTTTTCAAGTTTTGGGTGAGATGGCGATGAATGAAGGAATAAGGGTTAGCAAAAGGCTAAGCATGGGGATGCCCAAGGCACCCCAAGATAATATTGAATAAGTATCAATCAACTAAGCTTGGGGATGCCCCCGAGTGGCATCCCCTCTTTCTTCTAACAACCATCAGTATTTTACTTGAAGCTATATTTCTATTCGTCACATATTATGAGTTTTACTTGGAGCGTCTTGTATGATATGAGTCTTTGCTTGTTTTTCTTTGCGTTCTAAGTCATCTATCCTTGCTGGACACACCTAGTCGAGGGAGCCAAAATTATGATATGACTTGTTAGAATTGCTCTTTATGCTTCACTTAAATCTTTATGAGCTATGGAATTGCTCTAGTGCTTCACTTATATCTTTTTGAGCACGGTGTGCTTTACTATTTTTGAAGAAATGCTCTCATGATTCACTTAGATATATTTGAGAGTTCGTAATTTTTTTAAGAAATTCTCTCTTGCTTCACTTAAATTATTTTGAGAGAAGAAAATCTTTCATGCTCATGTTCTTCACTTAGATTTGTTTGAGTTATCAAAAACAACATATGAAATTAGTCCCAAAGTGATAGATATTCAAGAGCGATGTAATAAAAACTTTCATGAAGATCATTGGACAAAATAAACTTGATTCTTTGTAATAGTTTTGAGATATGATGATAGTGATATGTGAGTCATGTTGATGAGTAATTATGCTTTAGTAAGAATATTGGTGTTAAGGTTTGTGATTCCCTATGAAAGCACGAAACTCAATAGTTATGCAATGAAATTACATCCTACTTGTGGTGCATTATTCGGTGTTAGTTATGCTTAATGCTCGCTTATGAGATGTTTCGTTTCTTGGTTGGATGCTTCCCAATCTTTTGCTAGCCTTCATTTGCACTAAATATGATCACTACTTGTGCATCCAAAATCCTTTAAACCAGTTTTTGCCACATGAGTCCACTATACATACCAATATGCGGTATTCTTTTGCCGTTCCAAGCAAATTTGTATGTTCCATCTCTAATTTTCAAAACAAATTTCTCTTTTGTGTGCTCGTACCGCTCATGAAACGGTAGGGGTGGCTGATATATTTCCATGCTAGATATGTTATTCTCAAGATGAATGTTTATTCACTTGTCATTGCACGAGAGTACGGCAAAAGTATTAGGGATGCCCAGTCCCGAAATGAAAAATGAATTTACTTTATGTGTCAAATAATAAATTCCTTAGAAAGTGTTGGTATGGAAGGCACCCGTGGATACAGTTAGCCATGGAAAGTGAAAGTATATATGGTGGAAAAAGGAATAAACTTTATTTTCTGTTTGGGAACCGCCTATGATATATCTAGCATGGAAAGTATTGGGAACTACTCGATCATTTTTGTTGACAGGAAAGGCATGCCATCCAAAATATTTTATCTCTATCTTTTTCGCTTTGAGTTCTGACACCTCTACAAATCCCTACTTCCCTCTGCGAAGGGCCTTTCTATTTACTTTATGGAATTTTTATTTTACTTGAGTCTCCATCTTCTCTTATAAAGCACCAACTAAGGGGCACTATGATCGTACTTGAGCATTGGGTGTAGCTAATATGCGAGTGTGTTTCATGAATGGATCAATAATTGAGCATAATGGGCTAGGGATAACTTGCTTTAGTGTTGATATTTTGAAAGACATGGTTGCTTGTTGATATGCTTGAGTATTAAAGTCTTCATGTCAAAACTAGACTATTGCTTTGAACCATATAAAAGTCCAAATGTCCATGCTACAAAGAAAACAATATGTGATGAACATGTTAGGCAACATTCCACATCAAAAATTCTGTTTTTTATCATTTACCTACTCGAGGACGAGTAGGAATTAAGCTTGGGGATGCTGATACGTCTCCAACGTATCTATTTTTGATTGTTCCATGCTGTTATATTATCATTCTTGGATGTTTTACAATAATTTTGTAGCAACTTTATATCATTTTTTGGGACTAACCTGTTGACATAGTGCCAAGTGCCAGTTGTTGTTTTCTGCTTGTTTTTTACATCGCAGGAAATCAATATCAAACGGAGTCCAAACATAGAGAAACTTTTTGTGGATTTTTTTGGACTAGAAGACATCCAGTGGGCCAAAGAAGTACCGAAGAGGGGGCCCGAGGTGAGCACAAGATACTAGGGCACGCCTGGAGGCCTAGGCGCGCCCTGATGGGTTGTACCCACCTCGATGGCCTCCCGCACCGCCTCTTTGCTCTATAAATACCCCAATAGTCCAAAAACCCTAGGGGAGTCGGCGAAAATCAATTCCAGCCGCCGCAAGTTCCAGAACCACCAATCCAATCTAAACACCATCACGGAGGGGTTCATCATCCTCATTGGTGCCTCTCCGATGATGCGTGAGTAGTTCATTGTAGACCTACGTGTCCATAGTTAGTAGCTAGATGGATTACTCTCTTTCTTGATTCTCAATACAATGGTCTCTTGGAGATCTATTTGATGTAACTCTTTTTTGCGGTGTGTTTGTTGGGATCCGATGAACTTTGAGTTTATGATCAGATCTATGTTTTTATCCATGAAAGTTATTTGAGTCTTTTGATCTCTTATATGCATGATTACTTGTAGCCTTGTATTTCTTCTTCAAATCTTTGGTTTAGTTAGGCCAACTAGATCGATTTTTCTTGCCATGGAAAGATGTGCTTTGTGATGGGTTCGATCTTAGGGTGCTTGATCCCAGTGACAGAAGGGGAACCGACACGTATGTATTGTTGCCATTAAGGATAACAAGATGGGGTCTATTTCTACATAACTGGATCTTGTCTACATCATGCCATTGTTCTTATTGCATTACTCTGTTTCTCCATGAACTTAATACACTAGATGCATGCTGGATAGCGGTTGATGTGTGGAGTAATAGTAGTAGATGCAGGCAGGAGTCGGTCTACTAATCTTGGACGTGATGCCTATATAATGATCATTGCCTGGATATCGTCATGATTATTTGAAGTTCTATCAATTTCCCAAAAGTAATTTGTTTATCCGCCATATGCTATTTTTCTCGAGAGAAGCCACTAGTGAAATCTACGGCCCCGGTTCTCTTCTTAATCATATTTGCCTTCGAGATCTATTTTTATTAGCTCTTATTTTCATATCTATTAATCCAAAAATACAAAAATACCTTGCTGCAATTTTTATTTATTTATTTTTATCTCGCGTTCCCGCGAGATCTATTCATCCAATCTACTACAATTTTACCTATCTTTTTACCCGTGAGGGATTGACAACCCCTCTCTTACGTCGGGTTGCAAGTATTTGTTCTTTGTGTGCAGGAGCTATTTACGTGGTGTTGCGTGGTTCTCCTACTGGTTCGATAACCTTAGTCTCATCACTGAGGGAAATACCTATCGTTGCTGTGCTGCATCATCCCTTCCTCTTTGGGGAAATACCGACGTAGTTCAAGAAAACATCAATTGCGGATACGCGGTGGTGGTAGATGGCAGGGGCGATGATGATGGTGCGGCGGCGGTGTGACAACTTATGACCAGAACTCGAACTCTAAAAGACTAGACGCTAAGACCAGCAACTTGACACGATTATGCAACCGCAAATTCAACAAAGCAAAATACTGAAAAGACTATGCAAAGGCTCAGACTGGTTTGAATATGATGAACTAACCCTAATTTTTTGTGGCTTTTTCGTGGACTGTAGGTTTGAAGAACATACTCGATCTAAACTACGAAAGACTGTAAAATCTCACCGAGCAACCTGGAAATATGGTACCACTTGATAGAGGCAAAGGTGTCCCGTCTTTCGATGAGATGGTGGCTATCATTTTTGGTGGAGTAGGCTTTGACGATCCGCCTATGAATGTGTGAAGACGTCACGCCTTAGCAATCGCTAAACCAACTCCGAGAGGTTATTGACCACGCCGGAGCCTGATCAACCTGACCACGACGGTCTGTTTCCTGCAGGCAAACGAAGAACTGGCAAGAAACTGATATTGCAATCTGGTTATTCTGAATTTAAGAGGAAAACTTTATTGATCAAGTGGGGTTATGTGACGTCTTTGTCTGGTCGTTGAACACAAACAAAGTATGCGAAGTTGCAGCTATGGCGAACTCTAATCTAAAAAAAATCGGAAGTCTAAACGACGCCCTAAGGACTGTATATATGAAGGAAGAGGGGGGAATTTCGTGACCCTTGGGAGAGGGGGTCCAAAACCAGCCATAACTCTTGTTTCCCCACACATATGGACTCTAAAAACAACCTATACTTAAGTATTTCGAAATTACATGGTCCTGGCCCAAAAATAAGGTGATGCAACACCTATAATAGCGTCTGGACGAAATTTATGAAGTTGCAGCTTGTATATTTCGTCCAAGGCTTCATGCACTCATTATGGTGGCTTCAAAGTCTCAAAATCATCACGTGTAACTCCGTTCTTGTTCCCCTTGTGCATGCCATCATCTCCATGCTTGATCTTGCTCCAATGTTCATCCTTCTTGTCCAAGTTAGGCCCTTCATTTGTAAGCAAGACAAATGTATCCAATTTAGGCAGCATCATATTATCATGAACATTAGAATCATTACCAAGAAACGAAAGTACCTGATAATATAACTGGCGTGCGCGAGCTCTAGTAATTGGTCTAGTAGGTATAGCAGCAGGGGTTGTGGGTGTAACAATGATATTGATGTCCTCATCATAGGTCCTTTGCACTACTACCTCGGGATTGAGGTGGTGCGGCGTATCGATGGGTTCTTTCTTCATCAACGGAAGTATGCCCATGAGTTGCTCGAGCGTGCCGGCATGCTTAATTGCAAGCATGTACCAACACTTATCGACACGAAGGCCAAGATTTTTGCACTTGACGGTTCGCCCGCACTGGACGTTGTCTTCTAATGCTCCATTGTCGGTGCTCTCCAGTACTTGACGCTCACTCGACCGGGCTTGCAGTATGTTGTACATCAGGTGTGTCTTCACATGCATTCTCCCCGTGATTCTCATTGGAACGTGGTGAAGCGGATCCTTCGGTACATCTGCAACACTATGGATCTTGGTCTCACATTGTCGGCCTCATCATCCACCGACCTGGTTGCCTACTTCGACACCGACTGGGCTGGTTATCCCAACACTCGTCGATCCACCTTTGGATATTGTATTACCTTGGGCCCTCACTCATATTGTGGTCGTCTAAACGACAACCCATTGTGTCATGTCCTAGTGCCGGGGTGGAGTACTGGGCGACTAACGCCATCGCTGAGTGGTCATGGCTTCGACCACTTCTTCAGAAGTTACATCTTAACGTTCTCAAGGCCACCATCGTCTACTGCGACAATGCCTCCGCTGTCTACCTCTCTGCCAACGCCATTCATCATCATCGCACAAATCACATTGAACTTGACATTCACTTCGGCGCGAGCAGGTGGCTATCGGACACGTCCGCATCTTGCATGTTCCCACCACTCAGCAATTCGCCGTCGTGATGACCAAGGGGTTACTGGCCACTACTTTTGAGGAGTTTAGGTCCAGTCTATGCATCACAAGTGACGTATTAACTGCCGGGAAGAGCGGGGGTGTTGAATATGTGATTGCATGTATCACTTGTATGTCAAGCCCACCTCATATTCCATGTATTTGAGGATGTGGCTACCCTTGTACATCATATATACGTGTTTATACATCCGATCAATACATTGTGAGCTGCATAGCCAAATCTATTCTCCTACACACAGGAATAAATGGAGCTTGTATTGCTGAAATCGCCCCCTTGATTGTGGAAAAGGTCAAGACACAAGTCATGAACAAACGGACTATAAAGGATGTGATTCATCTATACGCATGGACATCCGACATTGTAGTAGAGATGTCGACTGAGGGTCTGATTCAGTTCATCCATCTCCGGGATAGACTAATCGATGCGGAAATCACTCCAGCTGTGGAGGACAAGACGGTCTGGCAATGGGATGCCTCAGGCATGTATACGGCTAGCTCTGCTTACAAGATGCTTTGCGAAGGGGGCATGGGATTCCAATGTGCATCTGCAGTTTGGCGGTGCTGGGCACCGCTCACTTGCAAGATCTTCATATGGTTGGCCTTGCACTATCATCTTTGGACGTCGGACCTTAGATTCAGACATGGGCTACAGGATCAGACTTCAGTTTGCTACTTGTGTGATCGGGAGGAGGACACTATGGACCATATTCTACTTCAGTGCGTTTTTGCTCGACAGGTCTGGTTCCTAAGCTTTAGGAGACTTGGCATAGATACTTCCGCACAATCTAGAGGATTGGTGGGCAAAGTCGAGGAAGCGTATTACCAAGACCTACCGCAAGTGCTTTCTGCATCCTAGTTTGCTGGAACTTGTGGAAACAGAGAAATGGCAGAGTATTTGCTACAAATGCTATCACAGATGAATGGGGCAATGTTGAATTGATACATCGGGAACTTTTGAGATGAGTGTCGGCAGGAGGAAGAGGAGTCCAACATTTATTTGAGTAGTAGAGTGCCTGAGTTAGAGTGGTGAGTTCGATGTGCCAACCAATTGTGGTTTGGCCATCAATTGTAATTCTTGTAACTAATCTTTGCCTTCTATAAATCAATGGTACATATTTTACGTACTCTTAAAAAAATTGACTTGCCTTTGTAGATTCTCTTCTATCTGATTTTTCAGTTTCAGGGCTTTTTGTTACTGAGCTGAATGAAAAGTTTGGCGCTCCGAGCGCCTCCTGTTGTTGAGGTAAAAAAAACTCGGTTTATCATTTGGATGCTGTTAGTAGTCAGGGTCGAAGTGGTGGTATTGGTCTGTTTTGGAATAATTCAATAAAGGTTGAGATTTTTGGTTACTCGTTTTATCATTTGGATGCTTTGATTGAGGATCAGAACCAGGACAAATGGAGGTTGACATGTGTTTATGGGGAAGCACAAACACACTTGAGGCACCAGACTTGGACAGTTTTGAAGAATATCAGTACTTTGAGCTCCTTGTCGTGGTTATGTGTGGGGGATTTTAATGAAGTTTTACGTTCGGAAGAGCATGAAGGTGTAGGGCAGTGGAGTAACGCTCAAATACAAGCATTCTGAGACACTATAGATATTTGCATGTTGCAAGATTTGGGCTTCGCGGGGAATTTTTGGACGTTTGAGAAAAAAGTGGTAGGAGGAAGCTACACAAGGTGCAGGCTGGATAGAGCTTTGGCTAACGCGGGATGGATGAACAAGTTTTCTTTGTCCTCTGTTTCACATCTCACGTGCGCCACGTCGGACCACTCACCGATTTTGGTTGATTTTGGAAGTACAGAACAGATGCAAGGACAACAATCTTTTAAGTATGAGTTGATGTGGGAATCACATGAAGGATTTAGAGATGCGTTAACAACCGATTGGGATGCTAGCCCGCCCTGTTTGTCCGTGGAGGATATGAAACAGAAACTGCTAAATATCTCCAAGGGCCTCGTTAAATGGAGCAGAGATACTTTCGGTAGCGTCCGAAAGGAAATAAAGAGGTTGAAGAAGGCGTTGGAAGAACTGTGGGCCGATCCAGCAAGAATAGCTCCTTCACATAATGAGTTGAAAATAAATCAGAATCTAATTGATATGTATCATCGTGAGGAAGTTATGTGGCGGCAAAGATCAAGGATTGAATGGCTCTCTGCGGGCGACCGTAACACGAAGTTTTTTCATCTACGGGCTAGTATCCGAAGGAAGAAAAACATGATAAAGGCCCTCCAAAACTCCCTCAGGGTAGTTGTTGATGATCCGACAGAACTATGGGGGATGGCCAATGATTTTTATCATAATTTGTACACTTCGGAGGGAGTACAGAATATGGATGCCGTACTTGATCATGTCCCCAGTAAGGTGTCAGCGGAGATGAATGCTTCATTGTGTGCTCCTTATACGAACGAGGAGGTTAAGGTTGCCCTCTTTCAGATGTTCCCAACAAAAGCACCGGGGCTCGATGGATTCACGACTCATTTTTACCAAAGACACTGGGACGTGTGCGGAGATGAGGTAACAAAAATTATCTTGAGGATAGTTCGGGGGGAGGAGAGTCCGGAATGCATCAATGATACTTTTTTGGTGCTCATACCCAAGGTAACAAGTCCCGCGGCTTTATCCCAGTATAGACCAATTAGCCTATGCAATGTTTTATATAAGATAGCATCCAAGGTAATTGCAAATAGACTGAAAATCATCCTGCCAGACATAATCTCTGAGGAGCAGTCCGTTTCGTCCCCGGAAGGTTAATAACTGATAATATAATTTCAGCTTATGAATGTTTGCACTTTGTGAAGCGATCCAGGTCAAAATCAAATAACTTTTGTGCGCTGAAATTGGACATGATGAAGGCCTATGATCGGGTAGAGTGGACATATTTGAGAGCTATCATGACAAAGCTTGGGTTTGCAGGACAGTGGATTGATACTGTGATGAGCATGGTGTCTTCGGTTTCTTTCTCGGTTATGTTCAATGGAGAGAAGCTCGAATCGTTTCAACCATCGAGAGGGATCCGACAAGGAGATCCAATCTCCCCCTACTTATTCTTGATTGCAGCAGAGGGCCTTTCGTGCCTCCTTAAATCCAGTTCTTCGTCATCGTTTACAGGTATTCAGGTGGCCCCAACGGCTCCCACCGTTAACCACTTGTTGTTTGCAGATGATAGCCTGTTGCTATTCAAGGCCAGTGTAGAGGGTGCAGGTGTGGCATCAACCTTGCTTGAGACCTACTGTGCAGCTTTGGGGCAAAGAATCAATCATGACAAGTCTTCGATTTTCTTCAGCAAGTCGTGTCAGGCTGCTTTGAAGGAATCCATCAAAAACACCTTACATGTGCACAAGGAGACTTTGAATGAACGCTATTTAGGTATGCCCACCAATGTGGGACGCTCGAAAAATGGCACGTTCAAATATTTGAGGGACCGTGTTTGGGAGAAGATCAAAGGTTGGATGGAGAAACTTTTGTCCTCAGCAGGTAAAGAAGTCTTAATCAAGGCTGTGGCCCAAGCTATACCAGTTTATTCTATGTCCTGTTTCAGATTACCAAGAGGCCTTTGCGAAAATATTACTTCAATCATAAGACAATTCTGGTGGGGAAGCAAGCAAGGGAGAAGGAAACCCGCATGGGTGGCTTGGGATATAATGACCAAACCGAAAAATTTGGGAGGTTTGGGATTCCGTGATATGGAGATCTTCAACTTAGCTCTCCTAGCACGTCAAGCGTGGAGATTGCTAACAGGGGAGCTCAGCTTAAGTGCCAGGATTCTAAAGGTTGTTTATTTCCCGGAGGTTTCTATTCTTGAGGCCGAGCTTGGGGCACACCCTTCTCAGATATGGCGCTCGATCCTTGATGGTCGGGATGTTTTGATACAAGGCATTGTGAAGAGGATTGGAGATGGTGAGACCACGGATATCTGGAGACATAATTGGATACCGAGGGACAGAGTAAGGAGGCCAATCACATCGCTCACTCAAGATCCACCCACGATGGTCTCCGAGCTCATGGACAGTACCACGGCGTCATGGAAGGAGGAGCTGATCAGAGCAACTTTTGCTCGTTTTGACGCCGAAGATATCCTCAAGATACCACTGTGCACCCGCAAGGTTGCCGATTTTTGGGCCTGGCAGGAAGAACCAAGGGGCAACTTGCGTTCGATCCTGCTATCGCATGATTCTCAGAACAAAGCATGAGCTTGAGGCTTGGCTGAATGAAGAAGAGGGGACATCTATTGTGCAGCAAGATGCGGACAAGTGGAGTAATATTTGGCACCTGCAGGTTCCATCGAAACTCCGCATGTTTGTTTGGCGGCTGGCGAGAAACTCCATGCCCACTATTGACTTACTGAAGCACCGCAATATGGCTACTGAGGACAATTGTCCCTTGTGCGGGGCGGTTGATTCGTGGAGACATGCTCTTTTTACGTGTCCGATGTCAAGTAGCGTTTGGGCCCTAGCTCCGGAGGATTTGGTTCAACATCTTGTGGATAGAATGGAAGAACATCCCAAGGATTGGCTCTTTGCTATGAGTGAAGTTCTGAACAGAGATATGTTTGCGCATATGATTGTCATCATGTGGGCTATTTGGCAAGCTCGTAGGAAAGCGATCTATGAGGACATCTTCCAATCGCCACACTCCATTCATGGATTCATCACAAGTTTTCTGGATGATCTGAGGCATATCAATGCAGGTTAACCTCGAAGGACCGCCGTGAAAGCCACAAGGCCAACCCAGTGGCAAGCTCCGGCCACGGGATGTGTGAAAATAAACGTAGATGCGGCGGCACCCAGGCATGCTAGGTTTGGGGCTGTGGGGGCAATCTGTAGAAGCCCGGATAGTCTGTTTTTGGGAGCTTCAGCTTTGATTATGAGGCACATCGGGGATCCGGAGACGCTAGAAGCTTTAGCGATCAGAGAAGGACTTGCACTTGCGGAGGACCTGTACCAAAGGCGCATTCACGTTGCATCTAACTGCAAGCAGGTCGTCGACTCACTGAAGGAGGACTCTTCTCCATATGATGCTATTGTGCATGAAATATTAAGCCACTCTTTAGTTTTTGATATGTGTAAAGTTAGCCATGAATTTAGGAGCTCAAATTATGAAGCTCACAACTTAGCGAAGCATGCTCTATCTTTCGGGGCCGGACGCCGTGTGTGGTTGGGCCACCCCGGAGATCTTCCCTTCGTCCCTCTAAACATCGTGACGAATCAATAAGAAGCTTCGTGAGTTGTCTAAAAAAAAGGTAAAAAAAAAAAACTCGAGAGAGAGAGAGAGAGAGAGCGCGCGCTGTGTCCTATGTGGTGTTCATCCTTACCTACTCCTCTCCCCTCCTGAGATTCAGTTCTACATAGATCGGGCAAGTAACCCACGTGGACCTAACCCTCGGCCGCTTGCTCCGCTGCCCTCTCGTCTCTCCCTCCCGAATCTCTGGCGGCGCCGCACCGCAGGCGCTGGTGGAAGGACCGGCCAAAGGCGGCGGGTTGGACGGGGGCTAGGGGAACCAGGAGCACCCCAGCGGGCGCGGGGGCGGAAGGCGGCGAGCGGGGAGGCGGGGAACCACAGCGGTGGCGGCCGGAAGGAGGCGATCGGGGACGTGGGGGCAGGCAGGAAACAGCAGCAGCGGCTGGTCGGGAAGAGCAGCGGTGGTGAGTTTCTCCTCTCCTCTCTTCATCTAGCGTCTCTGGAACCCGATAAATCTTGGGCTATTTTTCTTTTGCGGGGTAATATAGAACTAGTAATCAACTGCCTCCTTTTCGTAGATCATACTGTCGTCGCTAATACGTACTTCTTTTGGATGAATTCTATACCGGGGGCAGAGACACTAGAAGAGCTTAATATAATGCGATCAGTCTTTTTTTGTTTGTTTGGAAGAAATCCGTCTTTCGACGTGCACTTCTTTTCATGTTCGGCCGAGAGTTGCGCGTCTCAATGTTTCACTGTTGAGAACACATCTCTTTCTCCGTCAATGCAACTGTGGATTTATGATCCAACCCCAAGTACGTTAGAGACAAATTATTCACTGTGAGCACCCTTGTTTCAGCACAACATCACTGAGAGGTACGTAGTTGTTTGCCATGCAAAAAATTGGATTCATCTGGTGCTGCAAAATGAACTTCTCTGTTGTTTACAACAGAGCATGTACGTAGTGTAAAATGTTCTGGTTGAAAACTTGGCCCATCTTCCATCTCCTGCTGATTGCAGAGAATTTGCAGTAGATGAAGTTCGGAGTTTGGTTCAGAGGCAGGCAGAGGCCAAGTTTTAATCTTCCATTCGTTGCTTACAGAGCACTCGGTCACGGCGATGATTGTCTGGGCAATGTGTGGTTAATGGCCATGGAAATGCCAAGTAGAGCGGAC
Source organism: Aegilops bicornis (assembly GCA_021605145.1). Taxonomy (NCBI): domain Eukaryota; kingdom Viridiplantae; phylum Streptophyta; class Magnoliopsida; order Poales; family Poaceae; genus Aegilops; species Aegilops bicornis. The sequence goes on along the minus strand of CM038673.1, from coordinate 560,545,322 downwards.
CCAAACCAAGGTCATTTTATCATCACCAATGTGCACTCTCGTTATTGCTTTATGCTTACCGATATATGTTGTGAGTTGGTGCCAGTCGTTTGTTCATCATTTTTGTTATCTCTTATAATGAGCTGCTATGGCATTGTATTTGCTAGTAGTTGACACTCTGACATGCTTCCTCTGTGCAGATCACAGATCGTGAACGCGCAACTGCAATGGCTCCGGTATTCCTATTTGACATTATCTATGGAAACTAACATGACATGTTTGAAGTACTAATTCTTATTTTTATTTCTTAGATTTGTGGGAGCCAAGAGTTCTTGGATGATCTGACAATCAAAGTCTCTCGCTCAGTTGTACTTGTTATGTCATTCGAACCCCGTGGGACTCGCCATCAATTTATGGATATGCCACCGATGGAAGGAGAAGAGCGAGATCGTTATATTCAACAAAACATGCGAACTACCCATTATAAATCTTGCACTGGTTTTATCATTGGAGTTAGTAAAAGAGTTATCTTTATAGCTGTCCATCATTCGCAAATCAACACAGCTGCTTTTGATACTTTCAGTGTTCGTTTCCATGATAATAATGAGAAGGCTGCTAAAATCTTTATCAAAAAAACAAATCAGTCACGATATTGTCAGTAGAACAGCCTGATCACCCTTATCATCCAGTGCTCTGCAGTAGAAAGAGGATTGGCAGGGACGATGTCCTCATTCTATCAAATGTGCACTTGGGTTGCTTGAATTCGGACCAAAGTTCTGTTATGTAAGTTTTCCCACTCTTACAATTTTTCATGCAGCTTAATAACCATATTTGGTGCTGTTGATTAATTGTACGCTGACCTATTGTAGTAACCCAAGAACTGAAGCTATTGCCAATCCTGCTGATTCCGACAGCATCGTGCCGAGAAGTGGGAAGTGGTTTACTTTTGGTTGTACAACCAAAATTGAAGAGCTACTGGGAGCACCCGTATTTGATTTCAGTGGTCTGTTTGTTGGTTCAGTAGACACCAATCATCCAAGAATATGGAGTGATGAAGTTAAATGCTATTCTGATCTGATTTATGCACGTCATGCCCGGTATTTTTTCAGGAAGGCAAGGAGGAAAATAGAGGTACATTGATATTTACTTAGAATGGCATAAAAAATAAATGGTTTCCTGTAACTCTAGTTACACTTGTGTCAATATAGAAGAAATTGATGAAAGAGCGAAAAAAGAAGAAGATGGGAGGTTAGAAGAAGCAAGAAGGGAGGTCATGAGCAGGTCAGACTTTTGATTTTCTGCGTACTTCTGATTTTGCTGCTGCTATTCTAGCTTCTATCAAATTGGTTGTAGGTGCTTTAGAGTTTAAACACGTCGTTCAATTGATAATTAATCTGCTTTAAACAGTTGCATTGTTAGTACAAATGAATTTTGAAAACGACTGAGGTTGTTAATTTGGCAACTCAGTTTCTCAATCATTTCTGACTTTGTGGATGTGTGTATTCGATTGCCTTTCTTGCAATTGAACCTTGTACACGTAGTTTGGATTTTGTTCAAGTGGTGTCAGTGTAAGAGCACAAGCTATCATACCTTCTCTTGTGCAACTCCAGTTAAATGCACCTGTTACATACTACAACCTGTATTTTTGTTTATAATATTCTTTGTTTCATTTTTTGGTTTGAATTCCATGAAAGTTCCTATACTTATGGGAGTAACACAAAAATTAAGAAACTTATTTTTGGTTGCACTTGATACTCAGAGTGCTCTTTTCAGACACAGTGTCTGTGATTGTGATTTCTGTGAGAAATCTTGGTATATAAGATATGTAACATTAACTTTGCGCTTTGATTCCTTAGCTTCTTTCGTTCATTGTGCCCTACTCCTTTGAACTGGTAATAAAATGTTTACAGTTAGAATGCAACAATTCTTCTTCACACGTGGTCCTGGATTAATCATTTAACTGTATGAGATTGATAAGTAGTGCAGCGTGCTATCGTTTGCACAATCCACTGAAATCCTAATCCCTGCATGGGGATCACAAGCTATGATTGCCTATATAAGTACGACAGCAACTCTAGATTTCTATCACTAGAAAGAATCAGTTTGTATGGTGCTGCATGTCCATTTTTCCATCACTAGGAAAAATAAATATGAGTTGAGCTAGTCTAATCACACTATATCTCCATTTGATTTTTATCGAGTTACTTGTAACAGTTTAGCCGATTGTAAGTAGAATTTTACTAGAATCGCACCTTCCGTTTTTCTTTTGACGCAAAACCTTGGATATTTTCATTAAGAATTGACAGTGTCAAGAACTCAAGATTAGTAATGCCGTAGATGGTTTGGTTACTACTCAATCTGTATTCTTATCTTTCTCCTTACCTGTTTGGTCACTGAGATTCTGCATGTAATTCTTATGATTCAGGGTGCTGACTCCTATGGTCTAATTGCAATTTTGTACATGAAGTGTCATGCCTTCTTCACCAACTCGCAGTGCCTACAAAGCTTCAATTCAACTTTATTTTGAATGTCACGATGCATAGATGCAGTCTTTACCAAGTTCACTGAACATTGCTTTCATGGGTGGACCGATCATAAGCAGCCTGCTATGTTTGTCTCATGTATCTCAAAAGAATAGTTTCATCTCAGCCAAACTATGGATCAGTCTTCGTTGAGCTAAATGAGGGTATACAGCTCAGTTTTACTCATTTGGGTTCAGTAGTTATCTCGTTTGACTGATAAATCTTGGTTTTACTAGGTTGATTTGTGTGTTACTTGATGGTTATATTTCTTGAAGTCATCAGGCGAATAATTTTATTTTAATCATTAGAGCGATAGTTGAACAATATCAGGTTACACGTTGTCACCAGGTTGACTGCTAAGTTGTGCAAGAGTTACACTGCGTGTCTACGTGGTAACTTGCTAGTACATGAGTTACCGTAAAGTGGGGATGAGGCTTCAAAATACAGAGTAGTTTACTCAATATACAGAGTAGTTTGAGTGGAACTTCTGTCACTCTAATCCCTGTTGGGCCCAAACCCTTTCTGCCATTTAATCCCCTGCACAACAATTGGGAACCAGACTCCCTAAGCGCGCGTATACTCAAGGCAGTTTACTACCCTGATTGTAATATTCTGGAAGCCGAGCTAGGGAGTAATCCGTCTCAAGTCTGGCGCTCTATACATGAAGGCCATGATACTCAAACTGGGCATCATCAAGAGCATCGGGACAGGGAGTGCGACGAACATCTTGGCATGAAAATTGGATACCGCGAGACCACAAATTGAGGCCGGTCTGTCCCAAAACTTCAAACCCACCGCAGCTAGTATCAGAGTTGATTGATCACAATAATGCTTGCTGGAGCGTTGTTGTGCTGGATGAGCATTTTTATGCAATGGACAAGGAGACGATCCTGAATATCCCGCCAAGTACCCGAACCCAAGCTGACTTCTGGGCCTGGCACTACGATAGAAGGGGCGTGTTTTCAGTTCGGTCTGCATACCGACTACTGGCTTCAACAAAACAGCAGAGAACGGACTGGTTGGAACATGTTCTAGGGCACTCTCATTGCGAGGCAGACAAGAGATCATGGGGAAACTCTGAATTTGAGCATCCCGTCCAAGATCAAAGTTTTTGCTTGGCGTCTAGCCATGACTTCTATTCCAACTGGAGATGTCCGGAACCATAGAAATTTGACAGATTTATGCAATGCGGCGATTGATACCTGGAGGCATTCGTTATTTGATTGCCACATGTCCCGATGCGTGTGGGCACTCGCTGAGGAGGGGCTGACAGAGGTTGCTATTTCAAACCGAATGGAGGATGTTAGATTATGGGTATTTTGGCTGCTTGATACCCTACCGGAGGAGGTGGTTCAAATTTTGGTTACGATGTGGTCCATATGATGGGCGCGGCGACGTGCTATTCATGATGATCGGTACCAAAGCCCCCTGAGCACCTCGGTTTTTATCACAAAGTTCCTGGGAGATCTTGACTTGATGGCTGAGAACAAGCTTCGTCCAACCAAGGTCCAGCATGTGATGCCGAAGGAATTGCATGTAACAGCTGATAATGCAGCGACCAAAGCAACCAGACCGGTATGGATTCCCCAAACAGACTTCGACGTGAAAATCAATGTAGATGGCGGTGTGTCATGTGGTAGGAGAGGCGCTGCAGCGGTCATTTGCCGAGATAAGGCAGGAGCTTTCTTGGGAGCTTCAGCCAGAGTTTTTGAAGGCCCCTTACGGACCCGCCCTCGCTAGAGGCGCAAGCATGCAATGAAGCACTTGCCTTGGCTACCGACCTCAACTTGAATGTTGTATGTGTGACATCGGACTGTGCTGAAGTGATCTCCAAGATCGGGACTGAAGCTCCTTGCCACTACACATCGATATTGCGTGAGATTAGTTATCGCTCCTCATTTTCAAGACATTCGTTTTGTTCGTGAGAGTAGGAAGTATAATTCGGAAGTACATTCGCTTGCGAAAGCTGCAGTTTCTTTGTCTAACGGGCGCCATGTGTGGCTTGTAACTACGCCCGATATTATCTGTATCCCTATAAATATTTAAATTTAATAAAGTTTACAGATGCTAAAAAAAAAAAATTGGCTGTTCTTTAGCCTTGACGCGTAGCAGTTAAGATGATTCGAGCTTGCGACATTGGTATATCGCTTCACTCATTGGTCAAGGAGACCAAGTACCTTATGAGTCTTTGTAGAACTAGTATTACTCATATTAGTCGTTCTCAGAATAAAGCTAGTAAGAGCATCTATAGCTGGGCGCTTCAAACCGGCTTCAAATGCCCGGGCCGCCTGCCCGGTGACTGGCAGTCATGATTTTTTGACCCTGACGGACGCCTTAAACGGGCTTCAAATGCTCCAGCTTCCCTGTCGGTGCAGTTCGGACGCCGGCGTTGGCCCTTCCTGGCCTGGGCATAGCTCTGACAGGCGGCCTGCGCAATCCGCGCCTCCCCTACGTCGTCCCCTAGCCTTGCCGGCTGCTGCTCCCCCACGTGGGCAGTGGTGGGTGTTTGTGCCCGCCACGCCGGCCCGGACGCGCACGCCGGAATCAGAGGCGCGCGCCGCCCGCCGTGAGCGGCAGCGAGAAAGGGAGAGGAGGAGGTGGAACAGTCTATGCGTCGCTGCCGCGGGATGTAGGCGGAGGCCGACGAGGACGCGTGGCTCCTCGAATGGGTCTACCGCCGGTCACTTACGACCACGGAGGCAGAGCGCGGCGGCTCCGCCAGAAGAACGCCAAGGCGCTCCGGATTGGCATTGAGCAGTCCGAGCGTGAGGCAGCAGAGGCGGCTTGGCTCGTGAAGCTCAAGCGGCAGCATGACAGGGAGGTCCGACGGCTAAAAGGGCTCGTCATCCTTTTCGACGACGGCGGCTCCTTGTCCGACGACTCAGACAATCCGCCATCAGCCGTCGACGCCTACAGCTGCGCCGGCGATTGGAAGGGCAAAGGCCGGCGAGGAAGTGGTGAATCTCCGCCGTCTCCGTCTTCAACTTATAGTTTTTAGTAATGTAGTTTAAATTTGTCTATCGTTTATGTGAATTATGCGAACTTTGGTGATTTTTTGGACATCCGTCGGTGATCTTCTGGTGATCGGAATGTGCATTTCCTGTCCGATTTTATGTTTGTGTGATGATTTATGTTTTTTTATCTACGTTGCATGCTAGTATGGATATGAGGGACCGGATATGAAATATACGGATGTGAATGACAGAATTTGAGTGCCTGGTCAGTGCCCGCGGACGCGTCCGGGCACGTCCGCATGCGTTTGAGGGCCCGGATTTGCAGGTCGCGGCTGTAGATGCTCCAACTCCCTTTGTATCTTTATTTAGTACAAAGAAGATAACTCTTGTTTCAGCAGATTAAAATCGTAACTACATCAAAACATCCATCCTACAAACAATTTCTCTGTGAAGTTGGATAAGAAGAAAGGAGTTTTAATTACTTACCATCAAATCTTTCAAGCCCCATAGATTCGAATGTCCAAGTCACACACAGACATTTATCATCGGCATACAGAAGAAAAAATGTTGGAAGTATTATTGGCCACCATCAATTAACTGGAGTAACACAGAATGATAACCAGTACCTTTTGAAAAACTAAAATGGAGTACAATATTAAAACTCCAGAGCAAGTAAAGGAACCGATGAAGCACAATTATAAAAGCAAGGTGAATTGAGATAGGGAAAGTATAGAGGTTTGTAATTCTCGAGCTTGATGATCTACCATAACACGTACTCCCTCTGTCTCTTAATATAAGATGTTTTTTTGATTTGTCCCTGCAAATGATCCATGACAGTATGGCCAAGTGCATCACTCTACATAAGCCTAAGTTGTCAACCGAGGGAATACTATCAATCATCATAGCTAACTGCTCACTGTCTGTTATTAGTACATCCATATAACTGGTCATTTCTCCCACTGTAACACCAAAAGATTAACTCATTTGAATCTCCGGACCTAAAACAAAACAACAGAAGTTGGTAAGAGAAATGGAAGAGTCGTTATAAAATGGCTTAAATAGAAGGTAAAGAAAAACACCATCAAGAAACTTTTGCAGTGTGATAGATTCCTCAACGTGTTAACCATCTTACTTTGGACGTTTCAGCTAAGTCATTGAAATTAGGGGCTTCTCCTGCTAATTAATTAAAAATTCCTTTTACAAATCTCCTGTTCAGATCATTAGCTACACATGCCAATCTTGTGTCCTGACCATTGTAAAGCAGCATCTTGAGATGAGTAACAGAAAATAAGATGGAGCACGGAGCAGGAACAAGTTTACCTCCTCGTATACTGAACACAATTGTTTGTGCAAACCCTTAAGTTTAGCCTCCTGCATAGCAAGATGAGCCATACTCCATGCAAATCATGCATCCTGATTGCAGAACATTATTTTAAGATGTGAACAATAAAACATAGATGCACGTGATCCTTGCAAAAGCAAAATATTCAAGCAGCTATTAGAGAAAATATGCATACATTTGAATGGCTTAAGAAAGCATTGGCATTTTATTTAGCCCTCTTCCCCCGCATCGCCTAACCTAGGCGACACGGGGATCTGCCGCCACCGCCCAAAGGCCTCCTCCCTTGCCCTCTCTCCTGCCTGCCGCCGGAGGCCACGCCTGTAGCCTGGCGATGATGGCGGCGGCAGGGCTTCTCCCCTCGCGTGGTGGCTGCGTCTTCCCCTGGCGGCGGCGCGCGGAACTGCGGGGCACCGGCGGCGTGGAGCGGCGGGTTCCCGGCGGCGAGTGTGACAGCGGCGTCAGCGCAGGCGGCATACCGCGGCAGAGGAGCCCCTGTGGCGGCGGCCCAGATAGCGGATCTCGCTGTACCCAGATGGGTTTTGGCAGGCCGGCGGATCTGGTGAGCTTCTACAGGCGGGCATGGTGGGCCTGACGACGCCGGCCTAGGCACCATGGTGGTGCCATGGCCGGTTAGGCGGCGACGTCTTGGATTCTTCGTCCAGTCCTCGGCAGCGATGGCGGTGGTTCGTGTACAAGTTGCTTGATGGAGGTCCTCTGTTCAGATCCGGGTGAAAACCTGGCCAAGGCCGACGGTGACGGCGCTGTTTTGCGGTGTTTCCTTCTTGAAGGCATGGCCAAGGAGAAGTTCAAGACAACTATCTGCTACCTGCTGGGGAAACCCTAGATCAGTAGATCGGATGACGACGGCACTTTTGTGTCGTTTCCCCCTTGGGGGCGTCATTCTTGGAGGTGTACACGGACTCGAGGGAACGGTGGTTGGTTTCTTGGGTGAGCGGTGCTTCATCTTAAACATTGATGGCGTCCGATCTTGGCAGCGTGGTGTAGTGGAGACTTGGCGTCCGATGCTTGGAGATGGACTTGCGCAGAAGGAGGACACTATCTGGCGTCGATGGCAGAGTGGCCTAACAAGGTAGAAGCCTCAATATCTGCTCTGAAAACGGACCTGTGGAATGTTGGCGGCGACGACACATGTGAGTGCGTCAGACCGGGTTGTGCCCCAGACCCGGTATGTGGCTCGGCTGGGGCTACGGCTTTTGATGATAGGCTTAGGTGAATGGTCTGGGTATTTGGCCCAGCTAGCATCCCTTCATCATATAGATAGGAATAGTGGCATATGTTGCCAAGATAGCGGTTTCAGACATATTATTGTAATACTTTGTAAGGTCCTCGAGAATAATCAATAAAATGGCCGCATGCATCTCCCAGATGCAGAGGCCGAGGGTCATCCTCCTTTTCTAAGAAAAAAAAAACTGCTATTTGATTCAGGGTAATAAGAAAAGGGAAAAGCACACGAGCTGCTGGGTTCTGAAAAAGAATAAAAGGCAGCATACTTCTTGTTGCTCAGTTGCTGTCGTCGGACAGTTGTTGGCTTGCTGCCTCCGGCTACCTCTTGCTTATCCGAGCCTCAATCTGGCAGGTCACATGATTGTAGTACAGCGTAGAACTAAAAATAGATAGCCCAACTTAAACGAAAGCCACAAATCAAGATCTCTCTCCCTTTAACAGTAAATCATACGTATTTCATTTTTTTCAGCCCAACAATAAACTGTACATCACATACTTTTGGACCAGATTTTTTTTACTATTGTCTATCACAAATGAAAAAACAACACCACGTACTTGCATTGCTTAAAAATAGGACCTTGATAAGTGCCCCACATGTGGCACAAAACAATTCCGCCTTCACGTTTTTTATGGCAACTTTAGTTACTCGGGGATGGTAATTTTAATTATGAAGCATGACAACTTTCTGTTTACATGGCAAGTTTCAGCTTCTTTGGGGTTTCAATTTTTTTCGGATGGCAATTTAGTTGTAAACACGGCAGGATGGTGTTACTTCGTGCCACATGTGTGTCACTTATCATTTGGGTAAAAATATATGTGGGCTCCAATAATCGTATAACTACGCATATTTATCATACTCATAAGAAAATTAGTGCATCAAGTAAAAGAGGAGATGCACTTGTATAGTGCCAAGAACAAAGCACTTATTGTTGCCGAGCCTTCTTAATCAGACATGTCTCATACTTCATAAGGGCATCTCCAACGCCGACCAGCAATCTCCTCCTGCACCCGTCCGCGGCGCCGGGAGGGGAGGTGAGGGGTGGGTGGGGTAGGACCAGTCCATGGACTCGAATGCGGGAGGCCGCCATCCAACCGTGTCCGCATACATTCGAGCTCCCTCATTTTTTTAAGGTCCGCACGATCAAATAGCCGCATACATAGAGTGCAGATGTTCAAATAGCCGCATGCAACACTAGTTTAAATTTTAAAAAGTTCAAATGTTGCATCCCAACATTGTTGTCCCCTTTAACTGCCCACTGATTCTCAATCATATCTTCCTTCAGCTGCTCGTGAGTTGGTCGATGCTGAATTTTTTGATGCATTCGAATAAACTCTTTAAATGTTGGCCAGATTCTGGTCTGAAAGTTGGATAGGATCATTCATGTTCTTAAATTCTAAAGTTGCGGCAGCATCGTCACCCTCATGCTTGACGATCATGTTGTGCATGATCACACAACATGTCATCACCTCCCACAAGGTCTTCGGATCGTATTGTTTAGCAGGTCCACGAACAAATGCAAAACGGGCCCGCAGAACTCCAAATGTCCTCTCGACATCCTTTCTAGCTGCTTCTTGTCTTCGGGCAAAGTGAGCCTTTTTCTGACCAACTGGGTTAGAGATGGTGCTGACAAAGGTAGCCCATGGAGGATAGATACCGTTACTAGATAGTAGTCCATGTTGTACTCATGTCCATCGATAGTATAGTGGCAAGGAAGAGATTTCCTTTAGTCAGCCTCGCAAACAACGGTAATCGTTGCAACACATTGATGTCGTTGTGAGACCCAGGCATGCCAAAGAAAGAGTGCGAAATCCAAAGATCATGTGATGCAACTGCTTCAAAAATGATGGTGGGCTTCTTAACATGACCCTGATATTGCCTTTGTAAAGCCTTCGGGTAGTTCTTCCATTTCAAATGCATGCAGTCAAGATAACCAAGCAAACCAGTCCAACCTCTTACTTCTGAGATTGCCAAGAGCCTCTCGATGTCTACCACTGTTGGTTCTCTCAGGTACTGAGGTCCGAACACGTCGACCACAATAGTTGCAAAGTTGTGACGCCCCCGATTCAATCGTACACTAATCATACACGCAAATGTGTACGATCAAGATCAGGGACTCATGGGAAGATATCACAACACAACTCTAGACACAAATTAAAATAATATAAGCTTTATATTACAAGCCAGGGGCCTCGAGGGCTCGAATACATAAGCTCGAATACAAACGAGTCAGCGGAAGCAACATTATCCGAGTACAGACATTAGTTAAACAAGTTTGCCTTAAGAAGGCTAGCACAAAAGCAACATCGATCGAAAAGGCAAGGCCTCTTGCCTGGGAGCCTCCTAACTACTCCTGGTCGTCGGTGTCCGTCACGTGGTAGTAGGCACCCTCGGGGTAGTAGTAGTCGTCAAAGGTGGCATCTGGCTCCGGGACTCCACCATCTGGTTGCAACAACCAGAAAGAAGAAAGAAGGGGAACAGGGGGTAGCAAAGCAACCGTGAGTACTCATCCAAAGTACTTGCAAGCAAGGATCTACACTACTTATGCATCGGTATCAATGAAAGGGGAAGTATCTGTGGACTAATTGCAGAATGCCAGAATAAGAGGTGGAGAAGCTAGTCCTATCGAAGACTAGCATCTTCTGGAAACCACCATCTTGCAGCAACATGAGGGAGTAGAGTAGTATAACATAAGTCATATTTATGTTGTGGTATCAACGCTCCGGGATCCTTTCTCAACTCCCAAAGCAACATATCCAAATCATGCCTCAGCATCCAATTCTAGTTGTATCGATCGGGATACAACTCCGAGTGTCCGTTACCGTAGGACAGGCTATCGATAGATGTTTTCTTCCTTGCAGGGGTGCACCAACTTACCCACCACGCTCGATTAACTCCGGCGGACACACTTTCACTGGTCATGCCCGGCCTCGGCCAAACAATACGCCACAGCCCGACCTAGGCTTAAAAGAGAGGTCAAGACGGACTAAACCTATGTCCCCGAGGGTCTTGGGCCATCGCCCGAACTCCTGACGCTATGCGAGGCGGCGGTGAGCGAACCTAGCTACCTCCTTTAAAAAGGCGGTGCTTACAGTCCAACCCGGCGCCGCTTCGGGCCCGACGTCTATTAAACTTCGGCTGATGCATACGACGCAGAACGCCCATACTATGCCCACGTAATGGTTAGTGCTACCAGGCCAGAGGCCCCTCAGATCAAATATCCAAATCGCAATGGATTAGGAGCACACGATAACGAGCAGAGACTCACGATCGATGTGACCCCGTCGCCCCGTCTCGAGGACTTGCGGCAAGGGCTAAGAATGCCCGGCCACGCCTCGTAATTATCTCGCGGGCACCTTCCAGGTCAACTCGACTCCACATCACTCGCAATTAAGCTCGCGCGGGTACCCCTCAGGGCCGATCTGTCTTTAGTAACATGGTTCAGTGTAAAGTCATAGTAACCATAGTAACTGTGTGTCTAACGCCAAGGGGAACCCTGAGGAACCACCCTCTATGGATTCCACTCGATGTAATCATCAAAGTGAACGTAAGAGGAACCACCCTCGAGGTTCACACTTGAGGGGTTGCATGACAGAGTCGTATTGGAAGGTTAAGGCGGAATCACCCTCGATGACCATGACCGAATAGCTACACTACCGTGTTAACATCAGAAGTGCTGATGAGGTCTCACCCTCGGCACTCGATAGTAACCCTGTAGTGTCGAGCAACTAAAGGGAAAGTGATGTGCGGTGCCGGGGCCTAGTCTTCGATGATGAAGCAGGGGCAACAAGGTCAAGGTGGGGGTCACTGATGAATCACTAACCAACCTATACTAAGCAGTTTAGGATAAGCAGGCAAGGTACAACAACAGATACAAAAGCAGGCTATGCATCAGAATAGGAGCAAACAATTACAGTAGCAAAATCTAATGCAAGCATGAGAGAATGGAATGGGCGATATCAGGATGATCAAGGGGGGGCTTGCCTGGAAGCTCCGCTGAAAGGGAAGAAGGGTCGTGGGAGACGTAGTCGATCACAGGGGCAACATCGGTCTCGGGGTCTATCAAAGAGAAGAGGGGGAAGAAACAATGAATATAAAGCAAACATAGCATCACAAAGCATAACATGGCAGTATGCTGTGCCGGGTGTGACCTAACGTATGGCTACACGATATAGGTGAAGGGGAATTCAACCGGGAGTGGTTTCCCGGTTTCGGACCAGTGTCAGACAGATGACCGGAGGGGGAATGTTCCATGTTCAGATAGTTAGAGGCATCTGACAGGTAAACAGACCATGTATTCGGATTTGCCTCGTCGTTCTGAGCAACTTTCATGTAGAAAACATTTTAACCCGAGTTACGGTTTATTTTCTATGAATTTCTAAAGGTTTAAACATTTTCTGGAATTAAATAAATTATCAGAAAAGAATTACTACGTCAGCATGACATCACTGTGACGTCAGCAGTCAACAGGACGGCTGACCAGGTCAAACTGACCAGTGGGTCCCACCTGTCATAGACAGTGGACTAACAGAAGTTTAAATTTAACTAAATTGAGTCTAATTAGAAGCTGGGCCCTACACGCCGATGGATCGATTAGGTTTAACTAATTAAGTTTATTTTTAAAAATGTTTGACTAACCTAATTAGGTGGTGGGGCCTATATGTCGCTGGTCAGAATAGTATTCGCATTGACCGTGGTCAACACGGTCAAACAGAGGCGCAGGGGCCCACTGTCGGCGGCACTGGGCGAGCCCCACGCCACGCCAGGTCAGGGCCGGCGCCGGAGGAGCTCCGGCGAGCGCATCCGCGGCGGTTTCTCGCCGGAGTTCGTCGGCATTTTCGCTATAGAGGGCCAAAACGCGCGCCGTGACTTGTGTTCGAACGAGTGCAGAACGCCGCGTCCAACGCGGGTGGTCAGCGAGCTGGGATGGCTGGAGTCGTCGCCAGTGACATGGACGGACGAGACTCGAGGCATGTCGAGCTTGCAAAATGGCGCAACGGCGAGCAAAACGAGCGGTGCTGAGCACGTACGGCGTCTACGCGTGCGGGCGAGCATGATGGACACGCTTGCGCGGGCGTTCGGTCACCGGAACATGGCCGGCGACGAGCTCGGCGGTGGCGAGCTCGAACATGTGGGGAACAGCACCTACGGGCGTGACAATGGCGGGAAGATGGAGGGGAGGGAGGCGAGGCTCACCGGGCGGCTACCTAAAGCCCATGGAAGGTTAGTTGCAGCAGCAGGCGTCGCCGGAGTCGAAGGGGATCGCCGGAGCAGAGGCGGAAGGAGGGTGGCTTGATTCGCTGCTTGCGGTGTTCCCCGGCTTGCGCTCGTGGACGGGGACGAGGTAGTCGACGACGGCGGAGCTGATAAGCACGACGGCGAGGCGAGGCGACGACGGTGGCTAAGTGAGCACGGAGGCACAGCCACGGTGGCGCTCGGACGAGATCGAGCGTGAGCAGGAGAGCAAGGGAGAGGAGGGGGAAGCGGGTGAGGGGGAAAAGATCTCGGCGGAAGCCAGGGCACCGACGCTGGCGTCCTTATCCTCCCCGCGGCACCTGTAGCGGCGTGGTCGGCGAGGTGGGTTCGGCGGCGACCGTGGGCACGGTCGGAGGAACAGGGAGGGGGAAGGAGCGACCCAGGAGGGGGCGTGGGCCGGCCTAGCTGGGCCAGCTAGCTCGGGTGGGCCGAAGCCCAAGTGGGGCAGGGGCTTTCTCTCCCCTCCGCTTTTCCTTTTCTTTTCTTTTGCTCCTTCCTTTTACAGAAAAGATTTTTGCAATATTTGAGCTGCCAAAAAGGATTCTGTAAAATGTGGGACTTGTCCACATAATTACATTGCAATAGTTGGCACTTCCACAAAAGATTGTGAGGCTTTTGAAAAAGTTTGCCACTTTTATAAATTGAAAAGGCATTTGATCTATTGTTTTAGCCACTTCCTTAATTGGTTTAGGCCATTTAAACACCTTGCAAAAATGTTGGTTCACCACCAATATTTGTTATGGATTATTTGCCACAAGATGAACATTTTAGATTTCATGTCTGACAAATATGAATTTTTGACTTTAGATTGCATTTGAATTTTAATTGTGATTTGGATCAAGTGAAGATTAGCAACAGTAACATGATGACATGGAACCATTAACAGGGGATTACTGTAGCATGAGACTGGGGGTGTTACAAAAGCTAACCATGGCATTTCCGCATGTGCTCTCAGACATCCATAGGTACTCGTCCCATGAATCAGCGACTATGGAAGCACCCATAGTGCCGCGGTGCACTTCTGGTAAGCAGAGAAGCCAATCGTTCCCAAGACGCCCTTCTTCAAGACGAAGTAGTCATCATAAGACTAGACGCCACGGTACAAACAATCGAAGACAGTCTTGCGCATTTGAAAACGCCGACGAAACTGGTCAGCAAAGAGTGCATCCGATGCAAAGTAGTCGGCCATCAGTGTCAAATGGCTTTCGCGGTCTGCGGGCGGTTTGTGGGTCTGCCTTGGAGATGCCCTAATTTCATATCTAGCATCTCGTCCTCACCTACATCTAAGGCCTCCAAGATCCCATAATATCTTTAATCAAGTTTTTTTGTGGTGGACAACAGAAATCCAAAGATTAGAGTCAGAGCAAGAAACGCGAGTGATCTGTATATGCATGGAGTGTCTGTAGTCATTACTTACTGCTACTTAAATGTTGATAAAATGAGATCTAGACTCCCAAAAAGTCTTCCCAAGAATTAGATCCTTAATTTGTTTTTCCTACAGTGAACATTTGATTCGCCAGTTTTGCTATTTCACATTTAGATGTGAAATACTTAGAGCATCTCCAGCCGCGCCCTCAACAGGCCCCCCAGGCCACCTTTTCAGCGCCGGCGCCAAAAAAACGCCCCAGTCGCGCCCCCAGGACGACGAAAAGCTCGGTTTGGCCCTTTTTTTCCGCCCGGCGGCCGCAGGCCGAACCCGGCGCACTGGGGGGCGATCGGGGGCTCCGGCGCAAGGGAAAAGCGCGGCTGACCCACACCGTTAGGTGAAAAGTCAAGATTTTCTTCCCCGACTCGCCTCCCAACCCCCGCGCCCTCTGCCGCCACTAGCTATATCCCGGCGCCGCCCACCGCCCTTCGCCGCTAGATAGCCATTCCCCACCGGAAAAATAGCAGAGGTTCGCCGCGGCAGCCCCTCCAACAGCAGCTGGGCGTTTCCGGCTGCCGTTTCCGGCCGCGGAGTGGCAGTTTAAGCGGCGGGTGCACGCCCACCGGGCGCAAGGTGTTCGGCGATTTGCCTGCCTCGGCGATGGACTCGGATGATGAGGAAGCGCTCGCCGCGCTGCTGGAGGAGGAAGCCGAGGCCAGAAAGGGGCAGGAAGATTCAGGAGGCTTGCAGGAAGGATGTCGAGTGGGCATTTGGTGTGCTCCAATATCGATTTGCTGTTGTTCGGTACCCCGCTCAGACCTGGTTGAAAGATCAAATGTGGAGATCATGACTTGCTGTGTCATCTTGCATAACATGATCATTGAAAGTGTCGGTGGGAAACGACACCTATGGGACCACTGGAATCCCTTCTACGGTTGCGGGGCGCGGGGATCGTGAGAAGAGCGGGACTAGTAGACAACACAAAGGGGATTTACCCAGGTTCGGGCCGGAAAGATTCGTAAAACCCTACAATCCTACTTTGGTGGATGTATTGAGTGTTCTTGAGCCCTTGAACTAGCTCTAGGTGCTGCTAGGTTCGAAAGAGCCGAATCCCTTTGAGGATCCGGAGTCCAATCCTCTTCCACAATATGCCTCGGGCCTCCTTTTATATGTCAAAGGGGTCGCCACAGTGGCACACAGGAGGTGGAAGGTATCTACAGTGTACAAGCTTATCGCCTGACATTGCAGGACAAACGCATTCAGTGCGCCGCTTATGCGTCCTTTTGCTTTATTGGGGACAGCAAGGAAGCTCGTCCTGTCCGTCGCTGCTCCTCCTTGCTTCGACACGCGCCCTGGCCAGCGATGCATGCGGTGCCATTTAGGCAGGCAGGCAGCTGAGGTGGCGCGGCGGTGGAGCCTTCACGAAGACTTGCATGCCACCACGCAAGAGCTTGCTAGATTGGTGTAGAGACCGCACGCGTCATGCCTTGGCGCCGCTTTCGGTGGTCGAGCTGGCAGCTGCATGGGGACGGTGGTGGAGTCTTGGTAGGTGTGGGCCTGGCTGCGGCCCCACCGATGTCCTCGGCAAGGGCTTGTTGCGGTCTTGCATATCTTCCCAGCAAGGGTCTTGTCGGGGCCTTGTGAGTGCCCTCGGCAAGAGGCTTGCCGGGGCCTTGCGGCCGTCTTCGGCAAGGGGCCTTGCCGGGGCCTCATGGGCATCCTCGGCAAGGAGCCTTGCGGTCGTCTCGTCTTCTGGTTCTCAGGCTTGGCTGCTTCTTTTTGCCTTGTATCTGTCCTCCCTGGCAGGGTAGGATGCTCCTTGCCGGGAAGGTGGCTTGAGTCTTGCTTGCCGATGTAGCGCTTGTCGGCAAAGATGGATTCTCTTTAGTGTAATTGCATACAGTCGTGGCCCATGCCCGACGGTTAGTGTAGTCCTGGTTTTCACTACACCGACAGTAGCCCCCGGGCCCGGCTTCAGCGGAAATCTTCATGAATTCGATGCTGGAGACGGGACCAAGCTTGGCATGGGTCACGGTTGTTGTTGCACTCAAAGGAGCTGCCAGCCCCCGAGCCTACTTCCATGGAAATTTTCTGGCAGAGAACTCTATAGATCTCGATGCTAGAGTGTGGTTTTGTTTCCTTTCTTGCTCTCGGCAAGGCTGTTGCCGGGAAGTCTTATCTTTCTCGCGGAGACTTTTGACGTTCTCGATGCCGGCTTCCGGCAAGCTTGTCGCCAAGAAGGCTTTTACCTTTAGCAGAGAACTTTGACGTTCTCGATGTCGGCTTCCGGCAAGCTCGTCGCCAGGAAGGCTTTTATCTTTAGCAGAGAACTTTGACGTTCTCGATGCCGGCTTCCGGCAAGCTCGTCGCCAGGAAGGCTTTTATCTTCAGCAGAGAACTTTGACGTTCTAGATGCCGACTTCCGGCAAGCTTGTTGCCGTGAAGACTTGTGGCGAAGAACTTCGTCGTTCTCTACACCGGCTCGCGGCAAGATCATTGCCAGGAAGGCTTATGGCGAAGAATTTCATCGTTCTTGACGCTGGCTCCCGGCAAGATCGTCGCCGGGAAGGCTTATGGCGAAGAACTTCGTCGTTCTTGACACCAAGAAGATTGGTCCTAAGGGCGTTGCCAGCCCCCGGGCCATAACCGCGTTTAAATATGGCAAGTTGATTAGCATCTAAATTGCACTTAACTCACTTGTAAATTTTGACTTCTGCTACATATTCCCTATGCCTGTTGGAATGCTTTCCGGTGCGTACGATCCAGCCAGCAGCGCTTGAGGGAACGGGCCCTTAGCGGCTATTCGGGAACGTCGCCTCCCGGAAAGGTTTACCTTCTTGGTTCTAGCGCAACCACACAAGTTGCCGAGCGGACTCGGGGCAACATGGAGCGCAACTAGCCCCGAGAAGGTTCCTTGGCATACAGGTCTATGCAGATATCTCAAATAAATAGCGCATGCTATCTTCCTGTTTGATCTTCCCTTGTATGTTTACCCTACGTTACTGGGTAGGCTTGCCAGCGCATAAACCCAGGGCGACGTCTTGAGGATGGATCCCCATTAGCCTAGCGGGTGTGCTTGCTGCCGGGCAAACCACCTTACCGCCCTCAACGCGGCCGCTCGATCTGTCAAGTTTGACTCGAGTCAGAATCGAGAGCGTTGCCAATTGCGGAAGGCTACCCTGCCGTTCTCGACGCGGCCGCTTGAGCTGTTGAGCGGACTCGAAACAGGGCAAGGGCGTTGCCAATAGCGAAAGGGCCCCTGTGCGTGCAGGTTTTCCATACAAGGAGCAAAATCTTTCGAGGAGAATAGCTCTATGAAAAGGGAACTGCTCAAGTTTTAGCGTGACTTAGCTTTCTCGTCGCCGCGTGGGCGTCCTTGAGGTCGCCGCACCGCCCGTACGTGGCATGACGCCGCCCTTGGAGGGCCCCGCGCCGCCTGCGGGGGCCCCATCTCCATATTTGGACTTGGTGGTGCGCGGCTTGTCGTCTTGGGTGCGAGCGACGCCGCTCGCCAGGCTTCGACTGCTAGAGCGATGTGGGGGTCGTGGACCGCGCCTCAGCTTCCGGCCGCGACCGCCTCGTCGCCCGCCCGTACCGGCACGGGCCATTCGGCTCTAGACGAACAGATCGCTGTGATTGTCTTCTTCTTATGAGCCATGGCGATGAAGAACAACGGGGTCAACTGCTAGACCGTATTCTCACAATTGCGCCCCCTACCTGGCGCGCCAAAGATGTCGGTGGGAAACGACACCTATGGGATCACTGGAATCCCTTCTACGGTTGTGGGGCGCGGGGATTGTGAGAAGAGCGGGACTAGTAGACAACACAAAGGGGATTTACCCAGGTTCGGGCCGCAAAGATGCGTAAAACCCTACGATCCTTCTTTGGTGGATGTATTGAGTGTTCTTGAGCCCTTGAACTAGCTCTAGGTGCTGCTAGATTTGAAAGAGCCGAATACCTTTGAGGATCCGGAGTCTGATCCTCTTCCACAGTATTCCTCGGGCCTCCTTTTATATGTCAAAGGGGTTGCCACAGTGGCACACATGAGGTGGAAGGTATCTACAGTGTACAAGCTTATCGCCTGACATCGCAGGACAAACGCATTCAATGCGCCGTTTATGTGTCCTTTTGCTTTATCAGGGACGGCAAGGAAGCTCGTCCTGTCCGTCGCCGCTCCTCCTTGCTTCGACACGCGCCCTGGCCAGTGATACGTCTCCAACGTATCTATAATTTTCGATTGTTCCATGCTATTATATTACCCCTTTTGGATGTTTATGGGCTTTATTTTACACATTTATATCATATATGGGACTAACCTATTAACCGGAGGCCCAGCGCATATTGCTGTTTTTTTGCCTATTTCAGTATTTCGAAGAAAAGGAATATCAAACGGAGTCCAAACAGAATGAAACCTTCGGGAGCGTGATTTTTGGAACAAACGTGATCCAGAGGACTTGGAGTGCGGTCAAGAAGCAGCCGAGGCCTCCACGAGATAGGAGGGCCCCCTATAGGCGCCCCTGTCTCGTGGGCCCCTCGGGCGGCCACCTACGTACTTCTTCCTCCTATATATACCTACGTACCCCGAAAACATCCGGAGGAACCACGAAACATAATTTCCACCACCGTAACCTTCTGTATCCGCGAGATCTCATCTTGGAGCCCTTGCGGGCACTCTGCCGGAGGGGGATTCAATCACGGAGGGCCTCTACATCAACATCCTTGCCCCTCCGATGAGTTGTGAGTAGTTTACCACAGACCTACGGGTCCATAGTTATCAGCTAGATGGCTTCTTCTCTCTTTTTGGATCTCAATACAATGTTCTCCCCCTCTCTTGTGGAGATCTATTCGATGTAATTTCTTTTTGCGGTGTGTTTGTCGAGATCCGATGAATTGTGGGTTTATGATGAAGTTTATCTATGAATAATATTTGAATCTTCTCTGAATTCTTTTATGTATGATTGAGTTATCTTTGCAAGTCTTTTCGAACTATCAGTTTAGTTTGGCCTACTAGATTGGTCTTTCTTGCCATGGGAGAAGTGCTTAGCTTTGGGTTCAATCTTGCGGTGTCCCTACCCAGTGACAGAAAGGGTTGCAAGGAACGTATTGTATTGTTGCCATCAAGGATAACAAGATGGGGTTTATATCATATTGCATGAGTTTATCCCTCTACATCATGTCATCTTGCTTAATGCGTTACTCTGTTCTTATGAACTTAATACTCTAGATGCATGCTGGATAGCGGTCGATGTGTGGAGTAATAGTAGTAGATGCGGGCAGGAGTCGGTCTACTTGTTATGGACGTGATGCCTATATACATGATCATGCCTAGATAATCTCATAACTATGCGCTTTTCTATCAATTGCTCGACAGTAATTTGTTCACCCACCGTAATAATTATGCTATCTTGAGAGAAGCCACTAGTGAAACCTATGGCCCCCGGGTCTATCTCTTATCATATTTGCTCCCAATCTACTTTTATTTGCATCTTTACTTTTTGCATCTATATTATAAAATACCAAAAATATATTTATCTTATCTTACTATCTTTATTAGATCTCACTTTCGCAAGTGGCCGTGAAGGGATTGACAACCCCTTTATTGCGTTGGTTGCGAATTCTCAATTTGTTTGTGTAGGTGCGTGGGACTTTTGAGGAGCCTCCTACTGGATTGATACCTTGGTTCTCAAAAACTGAGGGAAATACTTGCGCTACACTTGCTGCATCACCCTCTCCTCTTCGAGGAAAACCAACGCAAGCTCAAGACGTAGCAAGAAGGAATTATGGCGCCGTTGCCGGGGAGGCTTCCACCAAGTCAAGTCAATATTCGACCTCCCGCCAACGTGCGATTTCTGGCGCCGTTGCCGGGGAGGTCTTCGCTCAAGTCAAGACATACCAAGTACCCATCACAAACCCATGTCCCTCGCATTTACATATTTGCCATTTGCCTCTCGTTTTCCTCTCCCCCACTTCACCCTTGCCGTTTTATTCGGCCTCTCTTTCCCAATCTCCTTCTCTCATTTCGCTTGCCATTTTTCTGTTTGCTTGTGTGTTGGATTACTTGTTGCCATGGCGCAAGATAATACCAAATTGTGTGACTTATCGAATACCAATAATAATGATTTCCTTAGTACTCCGATTGCTCCTCTTAATAATGATGAGTCTTGTGAAATCAATACCGCTTTGCTGAATCTTGTTATGAAAGATCAATTCTCCGGCCTTCCTAGCGAAGATGCCGCTACTCATCTAAACAACTTTGTTGATTTGTGTGATATGCAAAAAAAGAAAGATACGGATAACAACATTGTTAAATTGAAGTTATTTCCGTTTTCACTTAGAGAACATGCTAAAGTTTGGTTTTTGTCTTTGCCTAAGAATAGTATTGATTCTTGGAACAAGTGCAAAGATGCTTTTATCTCTAAGTATTTTCCTCCCGCTAAGATCATCACTCTTAGGAACGATATTATGAATTTTAAACAACTTGATCATGAGCATGTGGCCCAATCTTGGGAAAGAATGAAATTGATGCTTAGCAATTGCCCTACCACTAGTGCAGAACCGGGCAATAGCACCGGTTCGTAACGCCCTTTAGTGCCGGGTCCACAACCGGCACTAAAGTGTGGTCACTAAAGGCCCCCCCCTTTAGTACTGGTTCAACACGAACCGGTGCTAAAGACCAACCACGTGGCACGAGGCAGCTCCGGGGGCAGGGAGCCCTTTAGTATCGGTTGGTAACACCAACCGGTACTATAAGGTTTGGGGGGTTTTTAGTTTTATGATTTCTTTTTCATTTAATTTTGTGTTGCCATTTTAATTCTGTGTCGCTTATTGGTATTTTACGATACTACACATTGTAATATCGTTATGCATATATATATATATATATATATATATATATATAAATAGAATTTCTAGTAGAACCAATCATGCATATATATATCATCAATGTCTCACAAACCACCATACTAATTAATTCACACATACACACATGTATAGCTATATACAATTTCTCCTACATATGCATGTTGCCTTCGAAGCCAGTGGCATTAGCCTAATTGGTGCCTTCGGAGCACGATGACAATTGGAAGTGGTTTTCATGGGGGCGTAGCGGTAATAGTATTCTCCCTTGGATTTATGACCTGGTCGAGCAAAAATCCCGCTTATTTCCTCTTGAAGTGCTTCTCACGCTCTGTTTCTAGGAGCTTGTCCCGCACCTCTGTGAACTGTTAAGAAGGAGATCAATATGCATGCGTATTAGTTGTGTGACTAGATATCGATAATGGTGTAAAAATTGTGAATAGTGTTCTGAGAAGCGTACCCATTCCTGTCTTTGTGATCTGCTCCTTTCGGACGCCATCATGCGAATGTTCTCGCAAGCGCAGAATGCACACAGATCAGTCCCTACCGCTGCAGGGCCTTTACGAGAATGGAATTTTATTAGATAATAATTAATCAAGCATGATAATTAAAGAGATGGCAGCTAGCTAGCTAGCTAGTACTACTTAATTACTTACCTTGGGTCGAAACCATTTAAGCTTTTTTTTTCCATTCGCCTTCCGTGAAGCTGATGAACCTTGCCCAAGCCCTGCCCACGACAAAGAAAATGAATAAAGGGTTATTAAATAGTTCATATCATGAAATGACGAACTAAATAGGCCGAGATATATAGTTAATAATGATTGAAATTACTCGTTGACTATCCCAAACAAGATGTTATGGTCAGTATTTGCTTTGAGTAGTGAGTCCAAGATTTCAACTGCTCAAGGCCAACTTTAATGATACACAAGATCCAGTGAAATCTGCATGCACACACGTTTGCATGTCTTAATTAAGCGGGCATATGTAAGCAAAAGCGTGTAGCTAGCTAGTAGGCAAAACAGAGAATTTGTAGTACAAGACAAAGTGTGACTCACTGGAAGTTGTAAGGAAGTAGTATATCTTCATTGTATTTGAGGTACTTCAAGAACTCTAGCATGTTGTCCTCTACGGCCTTTTGATGATGTGGATTTATTTTCCATGTGTATTCATTAACGGTGTTTGGGTCAATGAGCCCAATGCCAAAGCGTCCACCTTTTCTCATTTCATACATCTTCATCCTGCATAATACCACATAAAAGAAATAGTGAGGATAATTACAGGTAATGATTGATCAAAAGGATCACTACAGCTAGCTTGAGACTTAAATTATAGAAAGAAATCACTTACGCATAATAGCAATCGACGATAGATTTGTCGAGTCCGTCTTGATTGTATAACTGAAACAGTTCAATACTCAGCGGATGTAGCTTTCTCATGGAAGTAATGCTCCTCCTTGACATTCACCATGAGGGACAATCGATTGGAAATCTTGGTAATGTTCATGTACCATTGATGCAATTCATACATTCTCGTTGGGAGGTTCTTGACCTTGTCCGCTTGACCAAAGGTTGGCCCCGGACATATTTCCGTTTTATTTCATCCTCTTCAAGCACGTGCATGGGCTCGATCTCGAGGAGTTGTCCAATGATGATGTTGAGAACTTCAGCCGCATTATATGGTCCTTGGTTATTACCACATTGCCCACCTCGGGAACGTAAACTGTTTTCCCACAATAATATTGGGCGCCACAGATCGTCAAGTGTTGTTGGCACAACAAGCGAGGGATCGATTGCGCCTGTTCTCTCGGTTGGGGAATGGTTTTCCGCATTTTTCGACAAATGCTTGTTGTTTGCACGATCCCGAGCTCGCCTCCTTACGTAGAAGCGTGCTCGATTTAACTTCCCGATGTGGCGCTCATAGTCTGTGTCAATGTGCTTGGGAGCTGGTGGTTGAGCCATACGAATGAAGTGGTTAATCGTTTCCTTAGGCACTTTCTCCCTTGGCGGCGGTTGCGGTTTCGGTGCATAATGGGCTTCCTCCTTGGCCTTCGATATGGCTGCGGTTTCCTCCTCGGACCTGTCATAAGGCCTCTGCGGAAGAGGCGTGAGGCTTGGACCATATTTATATCGCTTGCCTCCGCCTGTACTTCCTGTACTACCCCGACTCGTACCGCTACGCACCAAAGCTGCGGGGTGTCTCTTCTGCGATTGATGAGGCGGCGGAGACGGCTGACGGGGCTCTGTTGGACGAGGAGGAGTGGCCTGAAGCTGTGCCGGACTTGGAGGAGGAGTGGCCTGAGGTTGTGCCTGACTTGGAGGAGGAGTGGACGTCTGACGCTGTGGCGGACTTGGAGGAGGAGGAGTGGCCTGACACTTTGCTGGACTTGGAGGAGGAGTGGCCTGAGGTTGTGTCGGACTTGGAGGAGGAGTGGACGTCGACATCGTGGCGGACTTGGAGGAGGAGGAGTGGCTGACACTTTGCTGCATTTCTGGAGGAGGAGTGGCCTGACACTTTGCTGGACTTGGTGGACTTGCAGGAGCGGGAGTCTGCTGACTCGGTGGCGGACTTCGACGAGGAGTCGGCTAATGCGGTGTCGGTGGCCTTCGAAAGATGACGCAATCCTTTTTCCATAGGATGACACGATGTTTGGCCTCTCTGAGAAAGTGCTCGTCGTCACCTCCAGGAATGTCAAGCTGTAGGTCCGAATATGGGTCCACCACCTCATCAACCAAGACACGAGCATAGCCCGCTGGAATCGGGTTGCAATTGAAGGTTGCCTTGGGGGGATTTGTAAAAGCAACGGCGTCCGCCACCTTCATGGATATGTTCTTCATTTTGGCGTGTAGCTCGCAGTTAGTGTTATCCGTGATGTCATCCACGGGTATCTATCCAGCATTGCGTCGTTGAGGCGGAACCCACGCTGCTTCTCGGCATGGATGGGGCGGTGCTATCCAATGCTGGATCATCCGCTAGTCTGCTGCAGCTGCCGAGACCCCTTTGCTGGCTAAGTGAGTCGATTCGCTCCTGCCGCTGGAATTTGACCGCCAATTCCGCTTGACTTGCTTCTAGTCCTTGAAGGCGTTCATAGTCCCGCTTCCTCTGCTCCTCCTCCATCTTCCTCTTCTTCTCCTCCGCAATCTTCTTTCTCGCACGGGTTACGTAGTCGTTGTTCCACCAAAACCCCTCATACCACGGAATAGCGCCCTTGCCTCGTGTTCTTCCCGGTGTTCGGATTTCCAGGCACGCGTAAGCTCGTCGTTCTCTGTTGGGCTGGAACACCCCGATCGTGCCTCTTCTATTGCAACAAGTATCGCATCGTCGGCTCCCTTCAAACTTGCCCTCGTCGAAACATTGCACATCTTGGGTCCAACTCCCCCATGCGCATAGAACCAAGTCCTGCACCTAGGGGCCAGCTCTTAGTAACCGGAGTGACACCTGCATCCTCCATCTCTTTCTCGCACTTATCCCACTTAGGCATTGCCATCGCATAGCCACCGGCCCCAACTTATGGAACTTATCCTTTTTTTCGGCATTCTTCTTGTTTATTCTCGACCGTTCCTTAGCTAATTCCGAATCCTTGAATTTCATGAAATCGTCCCAATGAGCACATTGGTTCTCTAGTGTTCCCTCGAATCTGAGTCTTCCTTCCTCGCTTGACGTAATTTTCTCATTCACGATTCTTGTGGTTCTTGAATGCAAGCGCCATCTTCCTAAGAGCAGCGTCCTTGACTTTCTGCACATCTGCTTCTGTGAAATGATCTGGTAGGGTGAAATGTTCCATGAGATTATCCCAAAGCAGTTCTTTTTGTCTTTTGTCGACAAAAGTAACATCTGGACGTGGAGTAGCGTCCTTTTTGTCTTTTTGTCTTTTGTCTTTTGCTGGCTCTCTCCATTCTTGAAGGGAGATCGGGAGTTGGTCCTTCACAACAACTCCGCACTGACGAACGAACTTGTCCGCAATCTTCTTAGGCGCTAATGGTTCACCATTAGGTCTGATTGCCTCGATATTGTACTTTACGCCCTCCTTCAACTTTTTGTTCGGGCCTCGTTTGCCTTCTTGCACGAAGATTTGCTCGATCCGGAGGGCTGAAAGAACAAAGATCGATTCGTTAATATATCTTCAAGTCATTTAAAACATGTGATGATCACCAGATGCCTGCTTATATAAATATATAGACCTCGCCGGTCTTTGTTGTTTCAAGATCAACATTTTCTTCGTCATCATCATAATCATAGTTCATGACTTCATCAATTCGGTCGTCGCGATCGAATATCATATCACCCTCTCCGGCGTTGTTTAGAAATTCGGAGCCGTCATAATCTTCTTCATTCTGATCATCATCTGGCCCATTAGGATGGCGTATCATATCAAACATGGCCTGTTCTCCCTCTCTGCCGGTATTGTCCGCCATAGCTTTTATTTAACTAATCCAAAAGAAATATAAAACAATTTAGTATTCAAATTACATCGTCTCGAATAATAGATATAATCTTGAATACATCGTCTCGAATAATAGATATAATCTCGAAAACATCGTCTCGAATAATAGATATAATCTCGAATACATCGTCTCGAATAATAGATATAATCTCGAATACATCACCGCTAGGTAGCTAATAAAGATCGAATACTACAGAAGAATCTAGGACACTTGCGGTTCTGTGGCGCGGGCTGTGGACACCCAAAGAGAAGGAACCCTCACGGGATCATAGCTGAAGTGAGATCCTCAAGAAACTGCCAGTATTGGAGAACCTGCCGCCCTCTAACGCAACCATGTAGCGATGGGCGTGCTCGTCCTCCTCTACGGCTGCGACGTACCACCTCCCGTGAGGCCGGCTCCTCTGGACCGAAACTGGCCCCCGCGAACGCTACCAAACGAGATCAGGGTCGACGACGGGACCCGGGGCCGGGTTCCTCATCAAGCGGCGCGCCCCTCCAGGCAGCACCTCCCAATGCCAGCCCGACGGAGCCCAGTCCCGGACATGGGTCAGCCGGACGTCGTCGCGGATGTGTTGACGGCGAGGATGCGGGCCGGGCATCGTCGAGAACAAATACTAGCTATATGCCCGCAAAAAGTAACATTTTTTAATGATTGGATTTTGATAACTAAAATTTCTAACATTTCTATATAACACTAATTATGCTATCATTGCATATGTCAAAATTCTATATGCTATTTCATACTAATTAAGCATCTAACACTAAAAACAGAAAAAACAACTTCTATACATCCATTAAAAACAGAAAAACAACATTATATAAAAAAAAATTCCATACTAATTAAACACTAATTATATCCATCTAACATGCATTCATACATATATACTAGTGAAAAATAATAATCTAAAAATCTAAACTAATTAAACATACAAAATACGTATATACTAATATATACATGCATTCATACATATATACGTGTGTGTGTGTGTTCATCATGCTTGTGTGTGTGTGTATGGGCTCGGGGAGGGGCGGCGCCCATGGTGGCCGCCGGGGGCGAGGGAGAGGGGTTAGAGGGGGAGAGCTCACAGCGGGCGACGGCGACGGCGAGGCGACGGCCGGGGGCAGCGACGGGCCGTGGCGTGACCCGGGGACGGCGACACGGGGACGGTGCGACGGCGACGGGCCCGGGTATGGCGAGGAGACAAGGGCGGCGACGGGACGGGGCGGCGATGGGGACGTGTCTGGGCGGCGAAGGAGACGAGGGCGGCGACGGGATAGGCGACGCAAGCGTCGATCGATCGATCAAGCGGTGCTTCAATGGGGAAACAGAGGAAGAAACAGAGGAGAATGAAATTTTCAAGTGTTGTATATATAGAAGGCACCTTTAGTACGGCCGGAGCCACCAACCGTACTAAAGGTCTGTTTGGCCAGCCAAGCGGCGGAAGCGACTCCCTTTAGTACCGGGTGGTGGCACAAACCGGTATTAAGGCCCCCCTTTAGTACCGGTTTGTGCCACCACGGGTACTAAAGGGGGTCTTATTGGCAGCAGTGCGGTCTTGACAAGTTTAGTCCCACCTCGCTAGCCGAGGGCGACCGTGACCGGTTTATAAACCCCAGGCGGTCGCTCTCTCGAGCTCCTCTCCAAAGCAGGCCTCACTGGGCCTACGTGTTCTTTGTTGCCTGTGGCCTACTTGGCCTTTATGGCTCAGCATCCCGCCCAACAACAGGTTGGGTTTCTAGTCGTATGCAGCCGCCTCTGGCCTAGTAGGCGGGCTTTTATTTATTTATTTTTGTGTTGTTTTTTGTGTATTTTGCGTTTCTTTGTGTATTTTTTTTCTTTAGTCGTATGTAAGAATTTGTTTGCACATTAATTTCTTCGCGTTTCATATGCCAAAACACTTAACTACCCTATCTATTACAGAGATTCCCCTCTGGGTGTGAAACATGTAAGAAAGTGATGATAGTGAAGCCGATCACATCCCTGCATCTTTGGGTGTGAAACTTTTTCTTCAGCGTGTGTCCCTTTGCTACCGTAACCATGGAAAATCTTCATCATTTAATGGGATGCTCGGGTCAATATTCACTGTGAATGGAGCAATTTCATCAAACTTTGCATAATCTTCTGACTTGTCATCTTGTCATCCACTCCCACGATGTTTCTCTTCCCGTAAAGAACTATGTGCCGCTTTGGCTCATCGTGACGATGCATTTGCTTCCTTATCTTTTCTTTTTCTTGGCTTGGTAGACATGTCCTTCACATAGAAAACCTGTGCCACATCATTGGCTAGGACGAATGGTCTGCTCGCATACGCAAGATTGTTGAGATCCACTGTTGTCATTCCGTACTGCGGGTCTTCCGTTAACCCGCCTCGTGTCATATTGACCCATTTGCACCAAAACAAAGGGACCTTTAAACCACGTCAATAGTCAAGTTCCCATATGTCCTGTATATAACCATAATATGTTTCCTTTCCCGTCTTGGTTTCTCGCATCAAAGCGGACACCACTGTTTTGGTTGGTGCTCTTCTTATCTTGGGCGATCGTGTAAAATGTATTACCATTTATCTCGTACCCTTTGAAAGTCATTATATTCAAGATGGTAACTGGGACAACAAGTACAAGTCATCTTCAATAGAGGTGTCATGCATGGTACGTATACGCAACCAGTGGCGAAACTCCTGGTTTGTTCACGTGTAATCCGGTCATCGACCGCTTGGTGTTTGGAGCGTAGCAAATTCTTGTGTTCATCCATATACGGAGCCACCAAGGCAGAATTCTGTAGAAGCTGTGTAGTGTGCTTCAAAGGAGGGAATGCCCGTCCATACATATTATTTGTTCCTCCTAGCGTGCCTTTTCCATCCATCCGCCCTTATGCCGCGATTCAGAACACTAATCGGCTTAAGGTCGAATAAAGTCAATACAAAACTCAATGACCTCCTCATTTTGATGGCCCTTGGAGATGCTTCCTTCTGGCCTAGCACGGTTATGAACATATTTCTTTAAGACTCCCATGAACCTCTCAAAGGGGAACATATTGTGTAGAAATACAGGACCCAAAACGTTAATCTCTTCAAGATAGGTGAACTAGGACGTGCGTCATGATGTTGAAGAAGGATGGTGGGAACACCAACTCGAATCGACAAGACATTGCACCAAATCATTCTGTAACCTTGGTATGATTTCTGGATCGATTACCTTCGAGAGATTGCATTGAGAAATGCACATAGCTTCACTATGGCTAATCGAACGCTTTCCGGTAGAAGCCCCTCAATGCAACCGGAAGCGATTGCGTCATAATCACGTGGCAGTCATGAGACTTTAGGTTCGGAACTTTTTCTCTACCATGTTTATTATTCCCTTTATATTCGATAAGAAGCCGACGGTACCTTAATATCGAAAGGTGCATTCAAAGAAGATTTCCTTCTCTTCTTTGGTAAGAGCGTAGCTTGCATGATCCTGATGTATGCCGTCTTCTCCATGCATACGTTGCTGGTCCCCCCGTGCCTCAGGTGTATCTTTTGTCTTCCCATACACGCCCAAGAAGCCAAGCAGGGTCACGCAAAGATTCTTTGTCACGTGCATCACGTCGATTGTGGAGCAGACATCTAGGTCTTTCCAATATGGCAGGTCCCAAAATATAGATTTCTTCTTCAACATGGGTGCGCGTCCGTCAGCGTCCTTCGGAACAGGTTGTCCGCCAGGACCCTTTCCAAATATCACCTTCAAATCCTTGACCATATCATGTACATCAGCACCGATGCGGTGGCGAGGCTTCGTCCGGTGATCCGCCTCACCTTTGAAATGCTTGCCTTTCTTTCTTACGGATGCCCGCTCGGAAGAAATCGGCGATGTCCTGTGTACACATTCTTCTTACAACTATTCAAATATATATCATCGGTATCATCCAAACAGTGCGTGCATCCGCGGTATCCCTTGTTTGTCCGTCACGAAAGGTTACCGAGAGCAGGCCAATCATTGATGGTCACGAATGCAACGCCTTTAGGTCAAATTCTTCCCCATGTGCTCATCCCACGCACGTACACATGCTCCATTCCACGCTTGTAAGAGTTCTACAACTAATGGCCTTAGGTACACATCAATGTCTTTGCCGGGTTGCTTAGGGCCAAGGATGAGCACAGGCATCATAATGACCATCCGCTTCAACCACAACCAATGAGGAAGGGTATAGATACATAGAGTCACGGGCCAGGTGCTATGGTTGCTGCTCGCTTTCTGCTCCCCAAAAGGATTAATGCCATCTGCGCTTAGACCCAACCAAACGCTCCTAGCGTCAACTGCAAACTCCTTCCCGTACTTGCTTTCGATTTTTCGCCCCTGCCACCCGTCAGCGGGTACGCTCAACTTTCCGTCTTTCTTACGGTCTACTCTGTGCCATCGTGATCGCTTTGGCATGCTCTTTGTTTTGGAACAAGCGTTTCAATCGTGGTATTATAGGAGAATACCACATCACCTTGGCAGGAATCTTCTTCTGGGCGCCGCCGACATCACCAGGTCATCATGGCTGATCTTATAGCGCAATGCACCACATACCGGGCAAGCGTTCAAATCCTCGTACTCACCACGGTAGAGGATGCAATCATTAGGGCATGCATGTATCTTCTGCACCTCTAACCCTAGAGGGCAGACATCCTTCCTTGCTTCGTACGTACTCTCGGGCAATTCGTTGTCCTTTGGAAGCATATCCTTTATCATTACCAAAGAACTTTCCAAATCCCTTGTCGGATACACCATTCTCTCGCCTTCCATTGCAGCAATTCCAGTGGTGCCCAGCTTTTTCTTGTCACCTCACGCAATTCGGGTACAACATTTTTTGTGATCCTCTAACATGCGCCGCAACTTCTTCTTCTCCAAATCACTTGCGCAGTTTCTCTTTGCATCGGCAATGGCCCGACCTAGATCATCAACGGGCTCATCTGATGCCTCTTCTTCAGCTTCTTCCCGCATTGCCGGCTCAGCTTCTTCCCCCATTGTTGTATCATCGTATTCAGGGAACCCATGGCCAGGATAGCTGTCGTCGTCCTCTTCTTCTTCATTGTCTTCCATCATAACCCCTCTTTCTCCGTGCTTGGTCCAAACATTATAGTGGGGCATGAAACCGGACTCAAACAGTGGACGTGAATGGTTCTTGACGAGAGTAATTGCGACCATTCTTACAGCCAGCACATGGACAAGGCATAAAACCATCCGCCGCTTGTTTGCCTCGGCCAAGCGAGAAAAGTATGCACGCCCTCAACGAATCGGGAGAGCATCGGTCATCGTACATCCATTGCGGCTCATCTTCATTACACAACACCGAATAGACCAAATTAATACAAGTTCATACATAAAGTTCATACAACACTTAAATGCAACAAACAAATAACTCTCTAGCTAAAGCATTTAAATGCAACAACAAATGCGATCAAGATCGCAACTAAGGTAACAATTGATCCAACACTTAAATGCAACAAACAAATAACTCTCTAGCTAAAGCATTTAAATGCAACAACAAATGCGATCAAGATCGCAACTAAGGTAACAATTGATCCAACAGCATAATGATACCAAGCCTCACTATCGATGGCATATTTTCTAATCTTTCTAATCTTCAAGCGCATTTTCTCCATCTTGATCTTGTGATCATCGACGACATCGGCAACATGCAACTCCAATTCCATCTTCTCCCCTCAGTTCTTTTCAATTTTTCTTTCAAGTACTCGCTTTCTCTTTCAACTAAATTTAACCTCTCGACAATAGGGTCGGTTGGAATTTCCGGTTCACATACCTCCTAGATAAAAATATCTATGTCAACTTGATGGGCATAATTTGTCATAAACACGAAATGCAACAAATAGTTTTAAAAGAGAATATACCACATCCGAATCATAACAAGGACGAGGGCCGATGGGGACGGATATCAAAACCATGGCACTATTTATAACAAACAACGTACGGGTAAGATAATTATACGAGTAACTATATATCCAAATCACACAAACATCAATTTTTATATAAAATTTCATGAACAAGAGGCTCACCACAAGGTGGTGCCGCGACGGATGCAAGTGGCGATCGACGGTGGTTACGACGGAGATTTAGAAGGCACTAAGTAAAACACACCTACATATGCAAACTAAGTGTTATTTTGACCTCAAATTGCATATAAATCAAATACTAGCACATATATATATTTCCTCCCAAATTACTAAACTCACAAATTAATCACTATATAAAGCATTGCAAGAGCTAATCTAGCAATGAGAGATGAAAGGACAAAGTTGCTAACCTTTGTGATCATTTGAATGGATGGGGGCCTTCAAATCTTGACAAATTTTGGGAAAAATGTGTGATGAGCTCGAGAAGAAGAGGGGAAGAACAGAGAGGAGAGGGAAAGGGGAAGAACAGAGCGAGCTCGGGTGGGCCGAAGGGTTTATAGGGGCGACCTTTAGTACCGGTTCGTGCCAAGAACCGTACTAAAGGTCTTGAGGGGCCCTACCGACAACATCCTGCCACCACTCTCATTAATACCGGTTCGTGGCACGAACCGGTGCTAAAGGTTCACCACGAACCGGTACTAATGAAAGCGGCCCGGCTAGCTGTTGGAACCGGCACTAATGTATACGTTAGTGCCGGCTCAAATTCAAACCGGCACTAATGTGCTTCACGTTTGACCCTTTTTCTACTATTGTACTCATGGTTTGAATTTATGGATGATCATACAAAAAATTTATGCCGGCTTGAACTTTGCTTCTAGAAATCTCTTAGATTCGGCCGCGGGAGGCACGTTTATGGAAATCACGTTAGGAGATGCTACAAAACTTCTTGATAATATTATGGCTAATTATTCTCAATGGCACACCGAAAGATCTTCTAGTAAAGAAGTGCGTGCTATAGAAGAAATCAATGTTTTGAGTGGAAAGATGGATGAACTTATGAAGATGTTTGCTACTAAAAATACTCCTCTTGATCCCAATGATATGCCTTTGTCTTCCTTGATTGAGAATAATAATGAATCTATGGATGTGAATTTTGTTGGCAGGAATAGTTTTGGAAACAATGCTTATAGAGGAAAATTTAATGTTAGACCGTTCCCTAGTAATCCATCTAATAATTATGGAAATTCCTACAATAATTCTTATGGTAATTTTAATAAGATGCCCTCTGATTTTGAGAATAGTGTGAAAGAATTTATGATCTCTCAAAAGAATTTTAATGCTTTGCTTGAAGAAAAATTGCTCAAAGTTGATGATTTGGCTAGGAACGTTGATAGACTTTCGCTTGATGTTAATTCTCTTAAACTTGGATCTTCTTCTCCTAAGCATGATATCAATGAGTCTCTCAAAGTAATGAGAATTTCCATTGACGAAGTGCAAGGAAAGAACCGCTAGATTGCGTTCTAAGATAGAAAGCTTTATAAAAGCGTGTTCTTCTAGTTTCCGTGAAAATAATGATGAGGATCTTAAAGTTATTGATGCGTCTCCGATTAGATCTATGTTTTGCAATATGAATTTTGATGTTTATGGGACTGATGATGAACCAACTTTGCCTAGAAGGCGTCCCAAGAATTCGGAGTCTTTAGATCTTAATGTTAAATTTGGTAAAAGTGAGATTGGAGAATCCTCAACTTTTAATAATGTTGAACCTACTATCTCGGATTTCAAGGAATTTAATTATGATAATTTCTGTATAAAAGGTTGTAGTTCCTTGTTGCAAGCCATTGTTAATTCTCCTCATGCTTATAGTCAAAACAAAGCTTTTACCAAGCATATTGTTGATGCCTTGATGCAATCTTATGATGAAAAACTTAATTTGGAAGTTTGTATGCCTAGAAAACTTAATTATGAGTGGGAACCTACTATAAAGATTAGAATTAAAGATTATGAGTGTTTTGCTTTGTGTGATTTGGGTGCAAGTGTTTCCATGATTCCGAAAACTTTATGTGATATTCTATGTTTCCATGATATTGATGATTGTTCTTTAAATTTGCACCTTGCGGATTCCACCATTAAAAAGCCTATGGGAAGGATCAATGATGTTCTTATTGTTGCAAATAGAAATTTGGTGCCCGTAGATTTTATCGTTCTTGATATAGATTGTAATCTTTCTTGCCCTATTATTCTTGGTAGACCTTTCCTTAGAACGATTGGTGCGATTATTGATATGAAGGAAGGGAATATTAGATTCCAATTTCCCTTAAAGAAAGGCATGGAGCACTTTCCAAGAAAGAAAGTTAAATTACCTTATGAATCTATCATGCGTGCTACTTATGAGTTTAGTGCCAAAGACGACACCACTTAGATCTATCCTCGCTTTTATGCCTAGCTAGGGGCGTTAAACGATAGCGCTAGTTGGGTGGCAACCCAATTTTCTTT
The DNA here is from genome assembly GCA_021605145.1 of Aegilops bicornis. Taxonomy (NCBI): domain Eukaryota; kingdom Viridiplantae; phylum Streptophyta; class Magnoliopsida; order Poales; family Poaceae; genus Aegilops; species Aegilops bicornis. The sequence continues at coordinate 560,510,992 of CM038673.1, read as the reverse complement.
ATGTTTTTTGTTTTTTGCTTCTGTTTAGGAATAAATAATCCATCTACCTTCTGTTTAGATGTGGTTTTATGTTTTAATTAGTGTTTGTGCCAAGTAGAACCTATAGGATCTTCATGGATGATAGTTATTTGATCTTGCTGTAATTTCCAGAAACTTTTGGCTCACAAAAACAATTGTTAAAAATCACCAGAACGTGATAAAATAGTGATTCAAATTGCTGCTGATCAATAAACAAATTTCCTAGGTCGTCCTATTTTGGCTGAAGTTTTTGAGTTCCAGAAGTTTGCGTTAGTTACAGATTACTACAGACTATTCTGTTTTTGACAGATTCTGTTTTTCGTGTGTTGTTTGCTTATTTTGATGAATCTATGGCCAATAAAATAGTTTATAATCCGTAGAGAAGTTGGAATACAGTAGGTTTAACACCAAATTAAATAAATAATGAGTTCATTACAGTACCTTATGTGGTGGTTTTGTTTTCTTTCACTAATGGAGCTTATAAGATTTCTTGTTGAGTTTTGTGTTGTGAAGTTTTCAAGTTTTGGGTAAAGCTTTTATGGACTATGGAATAAAGGGTGGCAACAGTCTAAGCTTGGGGATGCCCAAGGCACCCCAAGATATTCAAGAATAGCCAAAATCCTAAGCTTGGGGATGCCCCGGGAAGGCATCCCCTCTTTCATCTTAGTTCATTGGTAACTTTACTTGGAGCTATATTTTTATTCACCACTTGATAAGTGTTTTGCTTGGAGCGTCGTGTATTATATTAGTCTTTGCCTTTTAGTTTACCATAATCATCCTTGCTTTACACACCTTTTGGGAGAAGCCTATTTGATTAGAATTTTCTAGAATACTCTATGTGCTTCACTTATATCTTTTGAGCTTGATAGTTTTTGCTCTAGTGCTTCACTTATATCTTTTAGAGCACGGTGGTGTCTTAATTTTGAAGAAATTTCTAGTCTCTCATGCTTCACTTATATTATTTTGAGAGTCTTTTAGAACAGCATGGTATTTGCTATGATCATAAAATTGGTCCTAGAATGGTAGGCATCCAAGTTGGGTATAATAAAAACTATCATAGGAAGTGAATTGGATGCTATGATCAATTTGATACTTGATAATTGTTTTGAGATATGGAGGTAGTGATATTAAAGTCATGCTAGTTGGGTGATTATGAATTCAAAGAATGCTTGTGTTGAAGTTAGCAAGTCCCGTAGCATGCATGTATGGTTAAAGTTGTGTAACAAATTTGAAACATGAAGTGTACCTGGCTTGTGCATCCTTATGAGTGGTGGTCGGGGAATGACGATGGTCTTTTCCTACCAATCTATCCCCCTAGGAGCATGCTCGTAGTACTTGATTTTGATGACTTCTAAATTTTTGCAATAAGTATATGAGTTCTTTTGACTAATGTTGAGTCCATGGATTATACGCACTTTTACCTTTCCGCCTTTGCTAGCCTCTTCGATACCGTGCATTGCCCTTTCTCACCTTGAGAGTTGGTGCAAACTTCGCCGGTGCATCCAAACCCCGTGATACGATACGCTCTATCACACATAAACCTCACTATATCTTCCTCAAAACAGCCACCATACCTACCTATTATGGCATTTCCATAGCCATTCCGAGATATATTGCCATGCAACTTTCCACCGTTCCGTTCATCATCATCATGACATACTTTACTTTTGTCATATTGCCATTGCATGATCATGTAGTTGACATCATATTTGTGGCAAAGCCACCATGCATTATTTTTCATACAATTCACTCTTGATTCATTGCACCATCCCGGTACACCTCCGGAGGCATTCATATAGAGTCATATCATGTTCTAGTTTCGAGTTCTAATCATTATGTTGTAATCAATAGAAGTGTGATGATCATCATTATTAGAGCATTGCCCAATCAAAAAAAAAGAAAGGCCAAAAAAAAGAGAAAGGCCAAAAAAAAGGAAGGCCCAAAAAAAAAAGAAAATAAATAAAAAGGGCAATGTTACTATCTCTTTTTCCACACTTGTGCTTCAAAGTAGCACCATGTTTTTCATGTAGTGAGTCTCATAAGTTGTGTTTTTCATACTAGTGGGAATTTTTCATTATAGAACTTGGCTTGTATATTCCTACGATGGGCTTCCTCGAATGCCCTAGGTCTTCGTGAGCAAGCAAGTTGGATGCACACCCACTAGTTTTCTTTTGTTGAGCATTCATAGCTCTAGTGCATCCGTTGCATGGCAATCCCTACTCCTCATGTTGACATCAATTGATGGGCATCTCCATATCCTGTTGATTATCCTCGTCAATGCGATACTTTCTCCTTTTTTCTCTTCTCCACACAATCCCCATCATCATATTCTATTCCACCCATAGTGCTATATCCATGGCTCACGCTCATGTATTGCGTGAAGGTTGAAAAAGTTTGAGATTATTTAAGTATGAAACAATTGCTTGGCTTGTCATCGGGGGCATAGAAGTTGGGAACATCTTTGTGTGACGAAAATGAAGCATAGCCTAACTATATGATTTTGTAGGGTTGAACTTTCTTTTGCCATGCTATTTTGAGAAGACATGATTACTTTGATTAGTATGCTTGAAGTATTACTATTTCTTTTATCATTTATTAAACTTTTATTTTGTATTCATTTGGATCTGAACATTCATGCCACAGTAAAGAAAATTACATTATGAATTATGCTAGGTAGCATTCCACATAAAAAATTCTCTTTTTATCATTTACCTACTCGAGGACGAGCAGGAATTAAGCTTGGGGATGCTTGATACGTCTCCAACGTATCTATAATTTTTGATTGTTCCATGCTATTATATTACCCCTTTTGGATGTTTATGGGATTTATTTTACACATTTATATCATTTTTGGGACTAACCAATTAACCGGAGGCCCAACCCATATTGCTGTTTTTTTTGCCTATTTCAGTATTTCGAAGAAAAGGAATATCAAACGGAGTCCAAATGGAATGAAACCTTCGGGAGCGTGATTTTTTGGAACAAACGTGATCCAGAGGACTTGGAGTGCAAGTCAAGAAGCAGCCGAGGCCTCCACGAGATAGGAGGGCGCGTCCCTATCTCGTGGGCCCCTCGGGCGGCCACAAACGTACTTCTTCCTCCTATATATACATACGTACCCCGAAAACATCCGGGGGCACCACGAAGCACAATTTCCACTGCCTTAACCTTCTGTATCCGCGAGATCTCATCTTGGAGCCCTTGCCGGCACTCTGCCGGAGGTGGAATCAACCACGGAGGGCCTCTACATCAACATCCTTGCTCCTCCGATGAGTTGTGAGTAGTTTACCACAGACCTACGGGTCCATAGTTATTAGCTAAATGGCTTCTTCTCTCTTTTTGGATCTCAATACAATGTTCTCCCCCTCTCTTGTGGAGATCTATTCGATGTAATCTCTTTTTGCGGTGTGTTTGTCGAGATCCGATGAATTGTGGGTTTATGATCAAGTTTATCTATGAATAATGTTTGAATCTTCTCTGAATTCTTTTATGTATGATTGAGTTATCTTTGCAAGTATCTTTGAATTATCAGTTTAGTTTGGCCTACTAGATTGGTCTTTCTTGCCATGGGAGAAGTGCTTAGCTTTGGGTTCAATCTTGTGGTGTCCTTACGCAGTGACAGAAAGGGTTGCAAGTCACGTATTGTATTGTTGCCATTGAGGATAACAAGATGGGGTTTATATCATATTGCATGAGTTTATCCCTCTACATCATGTCATCTTGCTTAATGCGTTACTCTGTTCTTATGAACTTAATACTCTAGATGCATGCTTTGGATAGCGGTCGATGTGTGGAGTAATAGTTGTAGATGCAGGTGAGTCGGTCTACTTGTTATGGACGTGATGCCTATATACATGATCATGCCTAGATAATCTCATAATTATGCGCTTTTCTATCAATTGCTCGACAAGTAATTTGTTCACCCACCGTAATACTTATGCTATCTTGAGAGAAGCCACTAGTGAAACCTATGGCCCCCGGGTCTATCTCTTATCATATTTGCTCCCAATCTACTTTTATTTGCATCTTTACTTTTTGCATCGATATTATAAAATACCGAAAATATATTTATCTTATCTTACTATATTTATTAGATCTCACTTTCGCAAGTGCCCGTGAAGGGATTGACAACCCCTTTATTGCGTTGGTTGCGAGTTCTCAATTTGCTTGTGTAGGTGCGTGGGACTTTTGAGGAGCCTCCTACTGGATTGATACCTTGGTTCTCAAAAACTGAGGGAAATACTTATGCTACACTTGCTGCATCACCCTCTCCTCTTTGAGGAAAACTATCGCAAGCTCAAGACGTAGCAGCCAGCGATGCATGCAGTGCCATGTAGGAAGGCAGGCAGCTGAGGTGGCGCGGTGGTGGAGCCTTCACGAAGACTTGCATGCCACCACGCAGGAGCTTGCTGGATTGGTGTAGAGACCGCACGTCGCCACACGGGCGCCTACTCAGCTGGTCGAGCTGGCAGCTGCATGGGGACGGCGGTGGAGTCTTGGTAGGTGTGGGCCTGGCTGCGGCCCCACCGATGTCCTCGGCAAGGGCTTGTCGCGGTCTTGCGTATCTTCCCGGCAACGGTCTTGCCGGGGCCTTGTGAGCGCCCTCGGCAAGAGGCTTGCCGCGGCCTTGCGGCCGTCTTCGGCAAGGGGCCTTGCCGGGGCCTCGTGGGCATCCTCGGCAAGGAGCCTTGCGGTCGTCTCGTCTTCTGGTTCTCAGGCTTGGCTGCTTCTTTTTGCCTTGTATCTGTCTTCCCTGGCAGGGTAGGATGCTCCTTGCCGGGAAGGTGGCATGAGTCTTGCTTGCCGGTGTAGCGCCTGTCGGCGAAGATGGATTCTCTTTAGTGTAATTGCATACAGTCGTGGCCCATACCCGACGGTTAGGGTAGCCCTGGTTTTCACTACACCGACAAAAGCGAGCAAGAAGACCCAGTGTTTGACACTGAACCATATTACAGGCAAGGCCCTCTAGCCAAAGTTGATCACCAGCTACCGGCAACCTGGACTGCCTACCTCGATAATGTTAGGAGATCCGAGACCCACAGTGCATCATCACCGCAAAGATGATCTGGTGGAGCACCTATGGAGGCTCAAGGGCGACGCCAGGCGCGACGTGTGATGAAATATGAGTTTTTGTTTGTTGAACTATATAATTTGTATTGAACTATTTGTTGTTGTACTATTTTGTTGAAGTATTTGATTTTTCTATGATGAAATATGTGATTAGAAAATATTTATGTTGATAATTGAACGCCGAGCCACGGCGAACCACGCCGAATATGGGCCTATTCTCGCCCATATGGGCCCTTTATTCGCTGAAAGTGGGCTGAGAAGTGGGCCAATATTGGCGCCTGGGGGCGAGCTGGGGGCGACGACTGGGTGCAAAACCGCCCCCAACACCGATTGTATTGCCGGCTCGCCCCCAGGGGCGATTTTTTATGCGTCCTGGGGGGGCCAACGGCTGGAGATGCTCTTATCTCACATCTAATAGCATCTCTACCCGTCCCCCAACAGGCCCCAAGGCACCTTTTTTATCGCCGACGCAAAAAAAAGCATCCAGTCGCACCACCAGGAGCCCAAATTTTGCCGGTTTTGGCCGAAATTAGCGCCGGCGGACCTAGGCCTAACCCAGCGTGCTAGGGGCGATCGGGGGCGTCGGGGGAAAGAAAAATGACGCAAAAATAACTCGTGCTAGATTTCCACCCTGTGCCCCCCCCCCCCCGAGTCAGCGACTAGGCTTCGTCGTCCTCATCGCCTCGCCTCGGCTCTGGCACGAATCACTGCTGCCGCCGGTCAGCCTTCCGTTGATGAAGGACGGCGCAGTGATGGCGAGCCACCGCCCCGCGTCCCAACCCTTTCCCGCCGCGCGTCCCCGCCACGCGTCCACACCGCTCCCCCTCTCATCCTATAAAGCCAACCTTCGCCACCGCTCGCCGCACACTCGCCAGGCCATCTCTCTCTCGCCTGCACCGCTCCAGCGCCGACCACCTTTGTCGCCCAAAAAACCGGGCTTCACCGTCGCCACACTCGCCCATGGCGGAGAGGTTCCCCGACGGCGGGGCGGTGGCCAACGGCTTGGCCGCCGTTATTGGGGAACATTGCATGGAAAACAAAAAAAATTCTATGCACACGCAAGATCTATACATGGAGAAGCATAGCTACGAGAGGGGGAGAGCATCTACACCTCCAGTGTAGGAACACCCCAGTGTAGGAACCCGACCTTCGGGCTACCTTCGCAACTGTGTCTCCCCGCGTGAATTACTCTGGTCGGTCGTGTTCTATGTGATGTAAGTGTAATCTACAAACGGGTTTTAGCAACTAAATGCCCGTTTTAAATAGGAATCTCGCTCATTGGAGGATTTTGCTCTCGGGTTGTGATGAACATGTGTCTGTTACAATTTTACTGCCTGAGTTGTTCGACCTGAACTTCCTCTAGTGCTAGGTTGAACTTCTGCCAACATTGCCCAAATGGGGCTTACGATTTAATGTTGGAAAGCTATGGACACGAGTATCATGACCCAAGTTAAAAATTTTGGCAAAATTTAAGCGGTTTAAGAGCAGTTTTGAAAACCGTTTTTTCTTCATACGAAAAACGTGAATCGTATTTTTGATCACATTTCTAAACTGTTTATCGGAATTAGGAAAATAATATGGCGTTAGAAAGCTACTTCAAAACCAGTCCTTCTACATGTTGAAGTTTTTCTCTAATTCCCTATCGTTAAAGAGTAATTTGGAAAATCGTAAACTTTTGTACACCGAATAGCCGAGTTCGTATTTTCGATGCCACTTCTAAACGGCTTATCCAATTGAGGCAAATGATATGGAGTTGGAAAGCTTATGAAAACGTGCTACTGTTTCATCTTGAAAGTGTTTTCTAATTTTGAACGGTTTAAAAGTAATTTTGAAAACGGTATAAGTTCCATCGAGTTTGTATTTTCGAGCTAATTTTTTAACCGTACGTCCAAATGCAACAAATGATATGTCGCTAGAAATCTTGAGGAAATGCAAAACTTTTTGGTATATATTATTTCTCCTAATACCTTACGGTTTTAAGTCAATTTTGAAAATGGTTAAAAGCGTATTTTGGCTGTAATTTTAGCAAACTTTGTCGGAATGGGGCAAATAATATACCGTTGGATAACTATCAAAAATGTGAAACTTTTCCGTATGTAAAGTTTTCTCTAATTCTCAGACGTTTTCAAGTAATTTAAAAAATGGCGAGATCATGATTCGTGCCTTCATCGCGAAAGAAAATGCACTGCGTGAAGTACTTGAACTTCTGTGGCAGTTCTGTTTGAACTTCACTCTGTTTTTGACGTGATGTTTCTTGCCCGTAACTCCCAAACCACTTACCAGAATTGAACAAATGATATACCGATGGAAAGCTGATGTAAGCACGCAACTCTCCCATGTTGATTATTTTTTCATACTCGCGACGCAATAAAAGATTTTCATCTGAAATTCGTTTAGTGTAAGAGCTAAACTTCCTGCTGTTTTCACGTTGAACTTATGTGACATATTTTCATTTGTAATATTCTCATCCATTCGTCGGTGTTACACAAATGATATTCCTTTTGTACAAACCTCTCTCACAGTAATGTTTTTAACTTTCTCCGACCGAGGAATTGAACTTATAACAACAAAAATTTGGACCTTGTCTTTTTATGCATTTTTCTCTTATTTAAACACACACTATGTAGTACATGAACTTTTTCCGTTTTAATAACTTGAATTTTTTATTTTCTTTTTGAAATCAAATTGCTCCCAAATAAAAATGAACTTCTTTGTGGATTGAGAGAATTGTTTTAAAATGCAAAAAACAATTTCTATTTTGTTTTTTAACATGGAAATACAAGGTGAACCTCTCGCAAAAAAATATGAACTTCCCCTGACAGAGCACTTGAACTTCTTTCAACAAACCTTTTAAGCTTTTATTTTTGTTTACTTTTAGAGCACTTGAACTTCTTTCAACAAACCTTTTAATCTTTTATTTTTGTTTACTTTTATTCTCACCTGAAATGCACTCCTTGCAATAGTTGAACTTCTCGTTATTTTCACTATGAACTTCTGTCACATTTTTGTGTATACGTCAAATTACATGCAATTGGAGGTCGGACGTCCTCCGATATAAATTCTGAACCATGCACGGAGGTGCACGTGAACTTCTTGCAACAAATCTGAGTTTTGTATATACTTTGAATTTCTCTATTATTTTAATTTGAACTTAGTCTTATTTTTAGATTAATTTTATTTACATGAGGATCTAACATTTAAAGAAAATTAATTTTCATTCTTTTATTTTACCTATAAACAAAAAGAATTTATCAGTAACAAAAACAAAAAATAAAAACGTGATGGAAGGATTGAGATTTTAATCCACGAGGAAGATTTCAGGAGCATAAAATCCATGCGAAGATGGACGTTCACTTTGGTACTTTTCGCTAGCAACGGTGAAAATCCGAGTTTTATAACAAACATTGAGCCGCTCCATTAATTTAATTTTGAATCTTATGGTTTTTTAGAAATGAGGAGAATCTTCTTTTTAATAAAATTTTGAATTGCTCCGTAATTTTAATTTGAACCTTATCTTTTTTAGGAATGAGAACGGTCTGCTTTTTTTATAAACTTTTGAACCACTTCTTGGTTATTTTTTTAGAAACAGGGAAATACTAGTGTTTTATACTCACTAGACTGTTTGATTATTTAAAATTGAACTTCGTGATATTATACTTTACAAATGTGGATCCAAACGTATTCTTGACTTTTTTTAGAGATTAGAAAAATCTGATTATTTTATTAATATCGAAGTGCTTACCTTTTTTAATTTGAACTTCCATGTTTATTATTTAAAGTGGAAAAATCCTTCTTTCATAAACACGGATTTTTTTCTATTATTTTAAACTTCTTTCGACTTCAAGGATTTTTTAGCATGAACTTTCAAAATATTGGGGGATTGTTTTTTCAAGAAACATATTGAAGTTTCTTAGTCTTGTCGTTTCTTCTAATTTTACCAATTCCGAACTTTTGTGCGCTGTTTCTTTCAAAACACAAACAATTGTTGTTAAAAAATTTGAACCTCGGGTTTCATGTGTACTTTCTGCTGTCATTGAGGTTAAGGAACCATTTTCGTGAGTGAACTTGCGACATTGAAAAGGAAAAAATTCCGACGAAGCTTCAACCATGTCGAGAAGAAGAGGCTAGGAAACCATGGTAGTATTCGTGGAGGGATATGTACTTTTCAAACTAAAACATGTGAACATACGAGAGTAGGGTGTAGTTTGGTTCAATTGTGATTTTTTCGGAAAACCAAACTACTACAATTGCTATGCGACACTCTTTGAACTGATTATCAAATACATACTGGACTATTAGACCCACAGTAACGACCTAATGCAATTACATAATCATCAAACTAATGTACTGAGTTGCAAACAATTATCAAATGCCAAGCTACTGTATGTATACTTCTTTTAAAATATATTTAAAAATTCACACAATCTTCTATGGAATAGAGGGGAGTTTTTTTGTAACATGTTATAAATGCTTGCTTAAACATATGTTGCACATCCTCACGTAATTGGATTAGAGATACATTTTGTTACGGGGGTTTGCATATGAATGAACTGACTGGCCCATTTTTCTCGTACTGAACCGTTTTTGTACTGACGCTTGTTTCCAGAAATTTAAGACGATGCAAATATTATCTACAATACGGACATTTAGTATAGTCTGAACTGAACTTTTTGGCACTTTTGCACCGAGGTAATGGCAGTGAACCTGTGACGAAGAATATAACTCAGAAAGAAATGTTTTGGAGGTGGAATAAAAACGTCAGAGATCGGGTGGACCGGCTACACCTCCTCCTCTGGACTGATTGCTCCAGCGAAGTGGAGCTGATGGACGCGGAGATCACGACCGGTGCCAGTGATTGGACTGATCTCCTTCTCCCACTGCGACATGATTTTGTTTGTGGAATCTCTACTGTCCTGAATGCATTACATGATGTCAGATTTCGTGTTCCGGCAGACCCTTGAGGTTCGAACACTGGGGTGCGCGCGGAGATCTTTCCCCTACCAGTTCACGCGTGAATGGATTGCGAGGGATCTAAACTAGGAACGATGAGCAACACAAGGGACACGAGGTTTATACTGGTTCGGGCCACCTTTGTGGTGTAATACCCTACTCCAGTGTGTGGTGTGGTGGATTGCCTCAGGGGCTGATGATGAACAATACAAAGGAAGAACAGCCTCGCGAGGGGTGTTCTTGTGCTGGTGAGATGAACTGCTTGGGTGAGTTCGATCGCCTCTCTCTCTCTGCTAGAGCTCTATCAACCTCTACTTGTCTCCAGTCTGTCCTTGTTTCTAGTCTCTCCTTGTTTCTGGTCTGTCTCCGGACTTCAGTCTTCAGTCTGTCTCTAGTCTTCAGTCTGTCCCTCCTCTTTGTGGTGGCTAGTCCTATTTATAGAGGGAGGCCCTGGGCCTCTTCCCAAATAATGAGCGGGAAGGGTGCCAACAATTGGCCATTTTTAAGGGGAACATCTAGTATACTTATCCTGACTAAAGTTGGTCTTCGGCTGCCAAAGGCTCTTACGGTGACGCCGTCCTGGGCTCCATGATGACCTCCATCCTGCCGCTCTGCTGGTCTTGGTCTTGTTGCACCGAAGCGGTAACCTTTGCCTGATGCCTTGGCATGTGCTTGCCCCCTTTGCACCAAAGGGGAAATGAGGACACTGTGCAGGCTGGCACCCGCCTGGCGCCCGCCTGGCCTTGATCGTCATGGCTTGCGTCATGGGGCACCCTCGGGAGGTACCCTGCCTTGATCTCTCCGCCTCCTCGCGAGCCTGCCTGACGAGGCTGCTCCTGAGGAAGGTTCCTGTCGTCCGCCCCATGAGGCTTGGCCCCTCGCGAGGGTCTTGACCTTGAGCTGATAAAGCTGGGCCATGCTGGGCCCCCACTTGACCCACGCCGCAGTTCACAGGCAGGCTAGTCTGGGGACCCCTGCTCCTGCATCGCCGACAGAGCCCCGGGCCCAAGGCGCGCCCGGACTTGGCTTAGCAGAGAAGTGAAGGGGAAAGTGCGAAGCGCCGCGGACCCCAACAGCCTGCGGCCTTGGGCGCCGCATGGCGATTGATTGGTCGTGGACGTCTCCGCCTCCCCACGATGCCTCGACAACTGCCCTTCTGACAAAAAGGAGGCCCGAGCCAGGCTTGGTGCTTGTTCTCGCTTGCCTTGCTCCAGATCCCCTTTCGCCCTTCTCCTCCTCGCTTCTGAAATCCTCCAGCTCTGCCTCAATCCTTCCCATCCTGCAGCCATGGCGCCTCGCAAGACCTCGACTGAGGCCTGGTACCTCCCGGCTCTGGATCCTCCGACTGTGTCGGCGAAGAATCTCGCCCTTGTGCGCCGGAGGACGGTGGCGCAGGGCAACAAGGGAGCGACTGTGCTCAAGGCCGGCTCCGATCAGCCTGAAGGCTAGGGAAGCACCTTCTACCCGTTCTTCGTGAGCGCCATTATCGCCGGTCTGGTCCCTCCTTTTTCCGAGTTCTTCTTCACTGTTCTCCGCCAATACAACTTGCAAGCTCTGCATCTCCACCCCAACTCTGTTCTTCTCCTGGCGATTTTCGCCTACTATTGTGAGGCTCACGTTGGGATAAAGCCCTCGGTGGCCTTGCTGCGCCATTACTTTTCCCTCCGGGTCTCCCGTGGCTCTATTACTGCGTGCGCGAGCTTCGTCGCATACTCCAGCTCCAACTCCATCTCCAAGCCCGGGAAGAGGATTGAAGGCTTCAGGAGCAAGTGGGTCATGGTGGATGTCGGGCGCATCCACCCCCGACTGGCGCTGCCGTCGGGGCAGCCCGAGGCCGTTGACGCGTGGTCTCGCGCGGAGCTCGTCGATTCTCGCGCGAAGATGTTGCTGAAGAGGATAGACGCGGACCTGAGGCCAGCCAACTTGGGGGCGGCGAAGCTGACCGGGGCCACGCTCCTGAGGGAGTTCTTGGAACACCGGGAGGCTCCGCTCCGGGAGCATTTGCTTCCGCCATGGAGGCTTGGTGAGGTAGGCGACGCCCTTCGCCTGACCTCCGAGGCCCTTTCTGACAAAGATCTGGCCGCGGCTCTTCACTCCTTGGTCGGGGGGGACGTGGCGATGCCGGAGGGCGCTCCGTCCCTGCTCTTCGGTGATGACTGGGAGCAAGTGGTGTGCACCATGCCTACCTTCAATGGTGAGGGGCTGGTGCCCGCCGGGGCTCCCGAGGATCTGACGATGTTGGCGACGATGAACGTTTCCTCCAGCAACTCTAGCGGGAGTGAGGAGGAAGGAGAGGAGGTGGAGAAGGAAGGCTCTGACTTCGTGGCGTCTGGCAAGGAGTCGGGGGACTCCTTCCCTCAGCGCAGGTCCCGCGCCCTTCGCTCCATGCCGGATGAGGAGGAGGCTGATGCCAGGCAAGGAGGGGAGGATTCTCCCCTGGTTCCGAGGAAGGGTAGGTCGCGGCTAGTTCTCCCAGGGTCCGTTCTGACTCCGGGGCAGTCTGAGGCCAGCTCTGGCCTTCCCGACGCGCCTACTACTTCCGGGCCTCTCAAGGCTGATCCTAGCCGCAGGCTTTCAGGCTTCAAGTTCGGCCGGAGGCTGCTTGGGTCTGAGGACGACGACCAGTAAGTGTTCGATCCGTGTTTTGCTTTGCTTCTGCCGCCGGGGCTTGACGTCTGTATTCTCGTGACCAGGTCGGCACCTGCAGCAAAATGGCCGAAGGGGGCTGTCGGCATTCTGGGAACGGGGGTCCCCAGACTTGCCTGCCTGCGGCCTGCGACATGGCTCAAAGGAGGCCCAGGACAGCCCATCTTCATCAACGCAAGCTCAAGACCCTCGCGAGGCCAAGCCTGCCATGAGGCGGGCGACCAGGAGCTTCCTCGAGCCTGCAGCCTCGTCAGGCTGGCTCATGAGGAGGCGGAGAGTTCAAGGCAGGATACCTCGCGAGGTGCCCGTGGCGCAAGCCATGACGACCAAGGGCGCCCGGTCGAGGCGCCAAGCCATGGCGTCCTCCTTTCCCTTTGGTGCAAAGGGAGCAAGCGCAGCGAGAGCATCAAGCAAAGGCATCCGCTTTGATTGCAACAAGACCAAGACCAGCCCCAACGGCTGGGAGGAGTCATCATGGAGCCCAAGCAAAGGCGTCATCACCAGAGCCTTTGGCAAAGCGAGGACCAACTTTAGTTAGGATAAGTGTACCCGCTGTTCCCCTTCAAAATGGCCAATTGTTGGCGCCCTTCCCGCTCAATATTTGGGGAGAGGCCCAGGGCCTTCGTCTATATAAGTAGAGCTAGCCACCACAGCAAAGGGGATCTGGTATTTTGGAATCCAGAGAGAGAGAGAGAGATAGAGACCCGATCCTCAAGCTAGAGCGACGGGACACCACCCAGCAGTTCATCACACCCACCAAGAACAGACCCTCGCGAGGCTGTTCTTCCCTATCTTATTCCTCATTAGCCCAAGAGGCAATCCACCACACCACAAACTAGAGTAGGGTATTACACCACAACGGTGGCCCGAACTAGTATAAATCTCGTGTCTCTTGTGCTGTTCATTTAGTAGTTTAGGTCCCTGCGATTCGGCGAGGTACGAGACGGTGGAGGGTTGGATCTCCGCGCGCACCCCAGTGTTCGAACCTCAAGGGTCTGCCGGAACCCGAAATCCGACAGGGGCTTCTGCGGCCCTGCTTGAGGCGGGTTCGCCTGCCGGGGCTGCGGCTCCATCTGCCGGGAAGGGAGGCAGCGAAGCTCGCGCCTCCCCTGCCCGGTCATCCTCGGGAGCCCAGCAGGGGCACTCTGGAGGTGAGTCAGCCCCCATGGCCCCGCTGACTCTGGAGGTGCCTGCGCTTGACGTCGTCGCTGAGGTGCCCAAGGCCCAGGGGGCTCCTTCCTCCCAAGCCATGATCACGCTGCCGTGTTCTACACCTGCTCCGCCGGCTCCAGTCTCTTCTGATCCCTCGGCCATCCTGGACCAGGCTGCCAGCGAACTGAGCCGACTGCAAGAGGATCTCCGGAATGCTGATCCTCGTCTGGTGGCCGGGCGCCTGGAACTGGCTTCTGGCTGGGCCCGCTCTGCTGCGTCCGTCCGAGTGGCGCTGAGCCAAGCCGCGTCGGCCTCCGATGGGGAGAAACAAGCCGCCTGCCAGGCCAGGGCCGCTCGCGATGCTGCCCGGGACCGCTGCAAGGCGCTGGAAGCCGAGCTGCAAGGCCTGCGCGACGAGTTCGCCAAGGAGGTCCGCGGCTGCCAGGAGAAGGAGAAGGAGATGGAGGCTCGGGAGGCCGCCGTCAGGGACCGGGACGCTGAGCTTGATGGCTGCCGTGGCCGGTTGGAAACACAGGAACAGTCGCTGAAAGCGGAGAGGATCGAGCTCGACAGGAAGGCGAAGATCCTGGCTGAGGATCGGGTGGCCTTCGCCAAGTTGGAGGAGAAGGCTCGCGCCGCGTTGAAGACGCTCTACGAGGATGGCACAGGGAGCCGTTGGCTGGTGCAGAGGATGGCCCCGCCGAGCTGCTTCCTTTCTTGGTCCGGGCACTTGAAGATGTCGCGGACGGCCTTGGCCCCACGGCCGAGGCCGAGGCGCGCGCCCTGTCTTCTGCAGCGCTGATTGTATCCTCAGCCACGTCTACCTGGCGACCCCAGCGTCGACCTCGACGGCCTGCTGGAGCCTGTGAGCGGTGACCTTGCCGCTGCCGCTGCTGAGGCCGTGAAAGGACGAGTCGAGGCCCTGCTGGGGAAGTTTCGCGCCTTCAGCACGTTGCCTGGGCGTGGTGCCGCTAGCTCCGCGGCCTCGGGAGGTGAGGGCGCCACAGGAGAGTGATCCCTTCACAGCTTCCGCTCTGTTTTAATTCCTGCAACATGCACCATGCCTCATGGAGGCGTTTAAACTTGTGTTTGGTGTTGTGAAACGACTTATGGCTTGTAATATTTGCTTTGAATTCGCATTCTTCCCTCCTACTTGCATGTGTTCTACGTCGGCAGGGCCCGACCCCGCGCATACCTCAGCCGCCGTTAGCCCCGACGGGAGACCAAGGACAGGACTAAGGAGTGAGGGGCTACGTGGCAAGTTAGGCTCCTGAGTCGCGATGCTCAGGAGTCCCCCTTGAAGCGCGAACAACAAGTAGGGATAGGAGGCATAGGAGTGGATTGGTCGTTCTACGTCGGCAGGGCCCGGCCCTGCGCATACCTGAACCGCCGTTAGCCCCGACTGGAGACCAACGACGGGACTAAGGAGTGAGGGGCTACGTGACCAGTTAGGCTCCTGAGTGGCGATGCTCAGGAGTCCCCCTTGATGTTCAAACGGATTTTCATACCTTGGCTCCGCTCGGGGAGGCGCGCGACGACCAGGTCCGAGGGACCTGGCAGGGTGGCTTACGTTCGGGCGTGGCCCTGGCGCAAACCCCGTGTCCAGGCCCCTCGCGCAACACTCTCGAGGGGAGGCATTGCGATGGCGCCGGACACTGAGGTCTGGGCTCCTTGAGGTTGATACGGTTGTGAGCCGCCCTCAGTTGTTTATCACCAGCGCGGAGCATAGCGCTTCCGTATGTGTACGGGCATAGCCGCTCCTCGGCAGTGTCGTCAGCCAGCGCGGAGCATGGTGCTTCCACTGGTTCGTGGGAGGGGGCTCCCCTCCGGGAGGAGCCCCTGGCGTGTCTGACCCATACGACACGTGGCCAGCACGGTAGGGCTAGGAGAGGTGTATCTGGGCACCCGTGAGCCAGCGCGGGACTCACGAGGCCCTACCTCGAGGCGGGTTGCGCCTGGCTCTGGGCCTTTATCATTGGTGTGTCCCTGCAGGGTTAGAATGCAAATGCTCTACGTCCTCAGGTCCCGGCCCTCGAGCGAGCTCAGCCGCCGCTGGTATGACAGGTCGCGATGCCGTGGGTCAAGGCCAGGGGGTGAGGGCTGGAGAGCCAGTAAGAGCCCATGAGTCGCGATGCTCAGGTACCCCTCTTTTAACGTGCAAGCGCTTTGCATTAGGACGGAGAGGCCCGCGACAGGTAGTAGGCAATAATTGCGTGAATCAGGTTAAGCGCGAAGGAGCAAACCCATCTAGATAGGTGCGGAGAAAGCATATGTCACTGGGTCTGGCCCGAGCAGCTTGGGGATAATGCAGCCCGAGGGGCGCCCCCAACAAGGTAAGTAAAGGACATAAGCAAAACTGATACATGCCGCAAGGACGGACCCATGCAGCCTGGGAATCATGCGGCCCGAGGGGTGCTCCCAGCTGAAAATGGAACTTGGAAAGGTGTCACCTGATATGGTCGGAGATGGCGGGATGTTGAGGTAGCGGATGACGCGCGATGAGGAAGCCGGCCCTCACGAGCCCTCCGGACCTGGAGCCTAGGGAGGCTCCGGGGGCACGGGGGGTTCCTCGAGAGCCATCTCCATCTCTGCCAGGACCGCGCGCTGCTTGATCTCCTGAGCCTCCAGGGCACATCTCAGCAGGCGCTGATGGGCGGCAACCGCGTTCGGCAGGCCGAAAGGCATGCAAACGTAGCTGTGAGGTGGACCCTCGCAATGTCCCATGCGCGAGGGCCAGAGGCGCTCCTGAGACGTGGCCCAGTTGAGCCCTGGTATGTCGATGCAGATTCGCAGCCCACCATCCTCGCCTGGATGTGGGGCCACGGCGGGCAGGCGGCGGCAGCCGCGCATGACTCGACTCCACCAGAGGCTCCTGGGTGTTCCTCGCGATGAACTCCTGAGGGTTTGGCCCTCCTTGCCTCATACCTTCCTGAGGGAAACATGCCTTGAAGCACGCCTCCAAGTGGTGCCCGAGCGCCTCCCTCGTGACCCTGACTAGGTCGGTGGCTCGCCATGAAAGAGCCCCCGAGCCCTGCCTGAGGAGGGCGCCGGGCGCGCCTTCCTATGCGTCAGAGGGTGGCGCCCCTTGAACGGGCGCAGGTCCTGTTGCCACGCCTCCGAAGGTGCCTTCCCCACGAGGGCCTGGACAAGGCGAAGCCTTCTTCTTCTTAGGGATCTGCTCGGGAAGTCTCCCGCTCCTGTGATCTAGGTCTTCGATTCCTGCGGCTTGGAAGGCACGCTCAAGAGAGCACACTGCATCCCTTTCCTCACAAGGCACTGTGATGACTCCTCCGCTTCCTGGCATCTTGAGGACATTGTAGCCATGTTGAGTCACTGCCATGAATGTGGCCAAAGCTAGGTACCCGAGGATGGCATTGTACGACAGACGAATGTGGGCGACATCAAAGTCGATGAGCTCGGTGCGGTAGTTGTTGTGCTGTCCAAAGGTGACGGGAAGGCGGACTTGCCCTATCGGGACGGTGGAGCCATCGGTGACCCTTGAGAAAGGCTTGGTCGGCTGAAGCTGATCGTATGGCACTTGGAGATCGTTGAATGTCTCGGCAGATAGGACACTGAGTCCTGCTCCGCCGTTGATGAGGGTCCTGGTAACTTGCACGTTGCTGATGACTGGTGAGCAAAGCATGGGGAGGACTCTGGCCATTGCCGCGCACTTGAGCTGATCCGCTGAACTGAACGTGATAGCGCATTTACCGACCACCTGAGAGGGCGAGTGGCCTCTGGCTTGGGGAGGACTGCGTTCACCTCGCGAGCAAACTGCTTGAAGATGCGCTGAGTGGCTGGGGCCTGAGCGCCACCCAGGATGCTAGCGATCGCGTGCGGCTCCTGGAAGCCCCCAGCCCCCTCGTCCTGATGATTGTCTTCATACCTCCTTGGCGGCTGAGGCAGAGGTGGGAGCCCTGCGTTGCCTTGAGGGCGGTCCTCACAAGGCTGGTCCCTCCAACCTCCCTCGCGAGGCTGGTCCTGCCAGCGGTACTCGCGAGGTCTGTCACGCCATCCCTGGCGAGGGCCACGGTCTTCCCAGCGTCCTGCGCCTCTTCCTCCTCCTCGGCCGTAGCCCCGATCATTGCGCTCGGGGCATCGGCCAATACGCCCTTCTCGCACGGCCCTGAGCTCCTGGCATTCGTTGGTGTTGTGGGTGTGTAGGTCATGGTACATGCAGTATCGGCTGCCCTTGGATGACTCGGGCTGATCCCTGCCTCGCTTGGTGTCTGGTTCTGCCGCGAGCACGGCAGCCCCCTTACGGCAGCCCCCTTGCGCTTCACGTCCTTGGCCTTGGGCTTCTTCTCTTCTGGATCGACAACCGGAATTTCGAGGAGGGAGAGGCACCCTTCCTCAGCCCTGGCACATTTGGTCACCAAGTTGAACAGCTCCAGGGATGTGCACAGGTCTTCATGCATTGCTAGCTCCTCCTTCATCTTGACGTCACGCACGCCATCGGAGAAGGCTGAGATGACGGCTTCCTCAGTCACCTTGGGAATCTTGAGGCGGGCGTTGTTGAAGCGCTGGATGTACTTCTGCAGGGTCTCTCTTGGCTGCTGCTTGATGCGGCGCATGTCGCTCACGGCCGGAGGCCGGTCGCGAGTGCCTTGGAAGTTGGCGATGAAGCGGGTGCGCATCTCGTCCCAGGAGGAGATCGTGCCGGGAGCCAGGTTCAGGAGCCAGGTTCGAGCTCCGTCCTTCAGCGCCATGGGGAACCAATTCGCCATGACCTTTTCGTCCCCGTTGGCGGCTTCGATGCCCAGCTCGTAGAGCTGAAGGAACTCTGCAGGGTCGGCAGTGCCGTCATAGCGTGGAGGCAGGTCCGGCTTGAAATTGCCGGGCCACACGACGCTGCGTAGCTCGGCGATGAAGGCGCGGCAGCCTGTAGTGGCCACCAGGGCTCTCTGCGGATGCGGTGCTTGATCTTGTGGGTTCCCGCGCACTGCTGCCTGGAGCACGCGGGGTCTTGACGCGGTGGCGCTGGAGCACGGTCGCGGTGCTCCGGTGCTGGGAGCACGCGAGCACCTTCTTGGGGACGAGGGATCTCCTGGCAGCTCCTTTCTTGGTGCGTGGGCGCCGGACGCGGAGGGTCTCGGCCCGGGGCCACGCGCCTTGGAGCCAGGGCGCCTTCTTGGGGAGGAGGTGGCGGGGGCACCTCCGACTCCCTGCCTCCCGCGTGGGGTGAAGGGCGAGGCAGCGAGAGGGACAGCGCGGGGGAACCCCCTGCGGCGTGGACGAGCTCGGCGACGAGGTCGAGCCACTCCTCGTAGACGTTGTCGATGGGGCGGTAGCGCAGGAGCTCGTTTGCCGCGATGAGCGCGGCTCGAGCCTCCATGGGAGCGCATGCCTTGGCGAAGAACCAGCCGGGCGAAGCGGCGAGTAGTAGCGGCCCTCTCGCCTCACCGATGGATGCAGGGACGAAGCCTGCTGCTCGTTCCCCGCCGGGCCGGTGGCGGCGTTGGTGGCAGGCGACGGGGAACGACGGGGGTGTCCGCCGACGGGAGCCGTCTGGGCGACTCGAGCGGCGCTGGCAGCCCGGCGCTTGGCACGAGCTCGGCGAGAGTCAACCATGGACACGACGGGAGATCACACACGACCAGCGAAAGAAAGGTTCCGGCGCACCCCTACCTGGCACGCCAAATGTTGGATTTTGGGTTCCGGCAGACCCTTGAGGTTCGAACACTGGGGTGCGTGCGGAGATCTTTCCCCTACCAGTTCACGCGTGAATGGATTGCGAGGGATCTAAACTAGGAACGATGAGCAACACAAGGGACACGAGGTTTATACTGGTTCGGGCCACCGTGGTGGTGTAATACCCTACTCCAGTGTGTGGTGTGGTGGATTGCCTCAGGGGCTCGTCCGAGGCAGGGTTTCCGTACTAATGCGGCAGCACACACATACTGATGCATGCATACTGATGCATGAACTGATGCAGCAGCACACACAGGCTCGAAACAAAGAGTGTCATGCGGCAGTACACATGTACTGATGCACGCGGCAACACGAGATGGCCATGGAGCTAGGCGAACATGGTGGAGGCTAGTGGCAATTCAGAACAGGGAGGATGGCTGTTTTGCCGAATATTATGGCTAGGATTCGACTTGTACGGCGGGCAGCGCTCAATCTGGACTGAGAAGCAGGGTTGCTGCTACTCGCGGGGGGAAGAGAAGGGGTTCGCTCGGGAAGGACCCTGGCGGAGGTCAGGGGAAGGAGCAGGAACACGAGCGGCGCGTGGCAGTTCAGGAACTCGTTGGACGGCCCGACGGCGTTGCTGAGGTGCGGGTTGGACGGTTACCGCGTCCGAGGGACTCGTTGGGGCAGGAGAGGATGGGGCATGGACCACGATGGCCGTGGGAAGTGGGAGGTGGTGGTGGTGGTGTGGCGCGCGCCAAGCCATGGCGGCTGCAGAAGGTGGTGGTGGCGGTGTGCACGCTCACTACAAAAGAATACACTTCCGTGATGATACGTGTTTGTCACAGTAGGTCGCGTTTTTTGTCATGCATGTGATGGGGAACATAGAAGAAATCAAAAGTTTTCTACGCATCGCCAAGATCAATCTATGGATTATCTAGCAACGAGGGGAAAATGAGTGCATCTACATACCCTTGTAGATCGCGAGCGGAAGCGTTCAAGACAACGGGGTTGATGGAGTCGTACTCGCCGTGATCCAAATCACCGATGACCGAGCACCGAACGGACGACACCTCCGCGTTCAACACACGTACGATTGGGAAGACGTCTCCTCCTTCTTGATCCAGCTAGGGGGAAGGAGAGGTTGATGGAGATCCAGCAGCACGACGGCGTGGTGGTGGATGCAGCGGGGATTTCGGCAGGGCTTCGCCAAGCTCTACGGAGAGGAGGAGGTGTTGGAGAGGGAGAGGGAGGCGCCAGGGGTTAGGGTGCGGCTGCCCTCCCTCCTCCCACTATATATAGGGCCCCTGGGGGGGCGCCGGCCCTAGGAGATGGGATCTCCAGGGGGGCGGCGACCAAGGGGGTGGCTTGCCCCCCAAGCCAAGGGGCCCCCCCACCCCTAGGGTTTCCTGCCCTAGGCGCAGGGGGAGGCCCAAGGGGGGCGCACCAGCCCACCAGGGGCTGGTTCCCCTCCCCACTTCAGCCCATGGGGCCCTCCGGGATAGGTGGCCCCACCCGGTGGACCCCCGGGACCCTTCCGGTGGTCCCGGTACAATACCGATTACCCCCGAAACCTTCCCGATGGCCGAAACTTGACTTCCTATATATAAATCTTTACCTCCGGACCATTCTGGAACTCCTCGTGACGTCCGGGGTCTCATCCGGGACTCCGAACAACTTTCGTGTTACTGCATATTAATATCTCTACAACCCTAGCGTCACCGAACCTTAAGTGTGTAGACCCTACGGGTTCGGGAGACATGCAGACATGACCGAGACGACTCTCCGGTCAATAACCAACAGCGGGATCTGGAGACCCATGTTGGCTCCCACATGCTCCTCGATGATCTCATCGGATGAACCACGATGTCGAGGATTCAATCAATCCCGTATACAATTCCCTTTGTCAATCGGTACGTTACTTGCCCGAGACTCGATCGTTGGTATCCCAATACCTCGTTCAATCTCGTTACCGGCAAGTCACTTTATTCGTACCGTAATGCATGACCCCGTGTGAGGGAGTCCTGGATTAGGGGGTGTCCGGATAGCCGAACTATCACCGTTGGCCGGACTCCTGGACTATGAAGATACAAGATTGAAGACTTCGTCCCATGTCCGGATGGGACTTTCCTTGGCGTGGAAGGCAAGCTTGGCGATACGGATATGTAGATCTCCTACCATTGTAACCGACTCTGTGTAACCCTAACCCTATTCGGTGTCTATATAAACCGAAGGGATTTAGTTCGTAGGACGAACAACAATCATACCATAGGCTAGCTTCTAGGGTTTAGCCTCTCTGATCTCGTGGTAGATCTACTCTTGTACTACCCATATCATCAATATTAATCAAGCAGGAGTAGGGTATTACCTCCATCGAGAGGGCCCAACCTGGGTAAAAACATCGTGTCCCTTGTCTCCTGTTACCATCCGCCTAGACGCGCCTGGGACCCCTACCCGAGATCCGCCGGTTTTGACACCGACATTGGTGCTTTCATTGAGATTTCCTCTGTGTCGTCACCTATAGGCCCGATGGCTCCTTCAATCATCAGCAACGACGCAGTCCAGGGTGAGACTTTTCACCCTGGACAGATCTTCGTATTCGGCGGCTTTGCACTGCGGGCCAATTCACTTGGCCATCTGGAACAGATCGAAAGCTACGCCCCTGGCCATCAGGTCAGATTTGGGAGTTTGAACTACACGGCCGACATCCGCGGAGACTTGATCTTCGACGGATTCAAGCCACAGCCTGCGCGCCGCCTTGTCTCGATGGGCACGATCTAGCTCTGCCGTCAAAGCAGCCCTCGAGGTCGCACGGCGTCGCCTCCGACTCCTTAGCTCGGAGCCGACTCCCCGATCGAGGGCGAGTGGTTGGACACTGCCTCGGGGCTACGATCTCAACGGTGATTGAGCGAACTCCATCCCTGTCCTTTGCGAAGACCGTGACTCCAAGGTGCCGGACTCCTCTCCGGACTCCGAACCCTCCAGCGCCCCGCCAATCGAATCCGATTAGGCGCCGGTCATGGAGTTCATCGCGCGGACATCTTTCAGCACTCGCCCTTTGGCGACATCCTGAATTCACTAAAGTCTCTCTCTTTATCCGGAGAGCCCTGGCCGGACTACGGTTAGGAAGGTTGGGATGCGGACGACAAAGAAATTCAACACCCACCCACCACCCACTTTGTAGCCACTATCGATGATTTAACCGACATGCTCGACTTCAACTCCAAAGACATCGACGGTATGGACGACGATGCCGGAGACGACCAAGAACCAGCGCCCTACGGGGCACTGGAAGGCCACCTCGTCATATGACATATACATGGTGGACATCCCAAAAGATGGGAACGGTGATGGAAAAGCGGAGGATGACCCCTCCAAGAAACAGCCCAAGCGTCGGCGTCAGCGGCGCCGCTCTAAATCCCGCCACAGCAAAAACGGTGATTCCGACACGGGAGATAATAACACCCCGGACAGTGCCGAAGACAACCCCCTCCAGCAGGATTCAACGCAGGAGGAGGGAGAAGCAAGTTCGCACGACAGTGCGGCAGAAAGAGAGGTAGAGGACGATAATTATGCTCCCCATCCGAAGACGAGGCAAGCCTCGACGACGACGAATTTGTCGTGCCTGAGGATCCTGCCGAACAGGAGCGTTTCAAACGCAGGCTTATGGCCATGGCAAGCAGCCTCAAGAAAAAGCATCAGCAGCTTAGAGGTGACCAAGACTTGATAGCTGACAGATGGACTGAAATCCTTGCGGCGAAGAGTATGAACTCGAACGCCCCTCAAGAGATACCCCAACGCAGGCTGCTACCCCAATTAGAGGAAGCAGCACCCAAACCTACATCACCAGCGCATGATGCGGCCGACCGCCACCCCGTGGTCGCGACGGAAGAGGCCTCTAGACCCTCCATTCAAGCCGCACTCCGGCGTCGCTCGAAAAGTACCAAGGCACGGGGAAACGCGCCAGACCTGCGAGACATATTGGAGGACAAGGCAAGGCAAACAAGATCGATCTATGGATCGCGTGGGCGTCCCACGACACGTGACGATAACCGTCACGCCGGATACAACAATTCCGGCGGGCGAACACAATGAACAAAGCTCATTTGAGCTGCGTCGTGATATAGCTCAATACAGAAGCGCCGCACACCCACTATGCTTCACAGATGAAGTAATGGATCATCAAATCCCCGAGGGTTTCAAACCGTAAACATCGAATCATACGATGGCACAATAGAACCTGCGGTTTGGATCGAGGACTACCTCCTCCATATCCACATGGCCCGCGGCGATGATCTACACGCCATCAAATACCTCCCACTCAAGCTTAAATGACCAGCTCGGCATTGGCTCAACAGCTTGCCAATAGAGTCAATGGTTGTTGGGAGGACCTGGAAGCCGCATTCCTTGATAACTTCCAGGGCACATACGTGCGACCACCAGACGCCGATGACCTTAGCCATATAATTCAGCAGCTAGAAGAATTGGCGGAACAATTACGGGCGTGGTTCCTAACAAAGAAAAATCAGATCGTCGATTGTCCGGATGCGTAGGCGCTTAGCAGCCTTCAAACACAACATCCGCTGACAGTGGCTAGCCCGACACCTAGGACAGGAAAAGCCGAAATCCATGGCAGCCCTCACCACACTCATGACCCTCTTTTGCACGGGAGAGGACAACTGGCTAGCTCGAAGCAACAACTTGGCCAAACACCCTGATAGTTCGGATACCAAGGACAACAATGGCAGGTCGCGTCGCAACATGCATAAACGCCGCATTAACGGTGATAATGCTGAATATCTGACGATAAATGCGGATTCAGAGGCTCTAAACCTGGTCAGCGGAAGAAGCCATTCAAAATAAATACCCAGGGCCCGTCCAACTTGGACCGAATACTCGATCGCTTGTGCGAGATACATGGCACCCCGAAACCAGCCAACCACACCAACAGGGATTGTTGGGTGTTCAAGCAAGCAGGCAAGCTAAGCGCCGAAAACAACGACAAGGGGCTGCATAGCGATGACGAGGAGGAGCCCCGGCCGCCGAACAATAGAGGACAGAAGGGTTTCCCCCCACAAGTGCGGACGGTGAACATGATATACACAACCCATATACCCAAAAGGGAGCGGAAACGTGCACTAAGGGACGTATACGCGATGGAGCCAGTCGCCCCAAAGTTCAACCCATGGTCTTCCTGCCCGATCACCTTTTATCAAAGGGACCACCCCACTAACATCCGTCACGGCGGATTCGTCGCATTGGTTCTTGACCCAATCATCGACGGATTTCACCTCACTAGAGTCCTGATGGACGGCGATAGCAGCCTGAACCTGCTTTATCAGGATACAGTGCGCAAAATGGGCATAGACCCCTCAAGGATTAAACCCACAAAGACGACCTTTAAAGGCGTCATACCAGGTGTAGAGGCCAATTGTACAG
The DNA here is from genome assembly GCA_021605145.1 of Aegilops bicornis. NCBI lineage: Eukaryota > Viridiplantae > Streptophyta > Magnoliopsida > Poales > Poaceae > Aegilops > Aegilops bicornis. The sequence goes on along the minus strand of CM038673.1, from coordinate 560,486,086 downwards.
GCTCAGTTACACTTGAAGTGGTCAACGGATTCCCGGATAACTTCTGAAGCGAAGAGGTAATCTTCGACATAGTCCCGTTCATGGCGGCTATCACGCACCGCTTGGACGAACCGCATTTGCAAAGTTCAATGTGGTGCCGCACTACGCATACCTCAAGCTCAAGATGCCAGGCCCTCGAGGAGTAGTCACGGTCAATGGAAACACCGAACGCTCTCTCCGAACGGAGGAGCACACGGCAACGCTCGCGGCGGAGGTGCAAAGCAGCCTCTCACAGCAATTCTCGAGTCCGGCTATTAAACGTCCGGCCACCGTCAAGCGCGCACGGACTAACCTACAACAAGACTGCCTGGCATGATCCGAGCGCGCGTAGCAATCCGGCCCCAACCCCAGCCTTCGTGAAACTGCGAAGCCAGTACTATGCGTACATAACTACGCTCTGGAGATACCATGGGCATAAGGGGAGGGGCACGACCACGGCACGCCTGCACGCGGCTCAACCGCACTGTGGGCTCCGATTGTGTCATTCTTTTCTTTTCTCCTTTTTTTCTTACTTTCAGACTCCGCTTCCAGCAGTCTGTCCGCACTAGAATTGCCGAACTCACGATGCAACAGCCAGGGAAGCAGAAAGCTACATCGAGTGTCCAGGTGGTCTCTACTACGAGCATTATACCTGTTTTACATACCATCCCGCAGCTTACCCCTGGAGGGGGACATGTTAAATAGTCCCGTACCTTGCTTATCGCACAATTTGTATCGTTCTGCTTTTATTTGCAGTTTCTTTTTAATAATCAATATATAGCTCTTGCCTATTATTGCATTCTTTACCATTACACATGTTCATTTATGACATTGCGAATCATACAATTTGGTACGGCCAATACACCAGGGGCTTATGTGCCCCAAAAACATGGTGTGACAAGTCCGAACACTTTCACAAGTGCGGCACCCCGAACTTATAGCATTATATGCATCGGCTCCGAATCATGTCTTGGGTCAATGGTTGGGTTTGCCCGGCTCCCATGTTTTGGTACCTTACGTTCCGTTATATCGGCTAAGGTAGCGCTGGGAGAACCACTGCGATTGTGCCCCGGTTGAGCTGGGTTGAGCACCTCAGTGGAGAAAGCTAAAACTGACCATCATGATAAGGCGAGAGCCGGTCGCTGTCCGAGAGGTTTCTTCGAGTCCCTAAATACTTATGCTGCTTAGAGAGAGGAACCGGCATTGTCCGGCCAAGGCGTGGATAGTGCCCCGAACTCGGTCTTCCGAATACTAGGGGCTTCGCCGAAATTTAAAATTATAGAATTCTATGGCTAAGTGAGAGTGTTCAAGCACTATAAGTCCGGTTGCCTTGTTCGTTGCATTGAGCGCCTCCTCGACGGGCCCAAGAATGGGAACAAGAGCGCTCAAGTTTATCCCGAACACCCCAAAGACTTCGTGGCATGGGGGCTGAAGCCAACGACTTGCCATCTCTCAAATTTGATAAACGGCCGCCTGTAAGGTAATATTTTAAATTAACAAGCGTTGCTTAGTGCATATGAACAAGTTTTCAGCATACAGGATAACAAATGCGAGTCTATTCAAAAATTACATCTTTTGAGCACTCGTCCGCTATACGGCCGGCACCCTTCAGGACGCCCTCATAGTACATTTCGGCTTGCGATGCTCCTTGCCCTTCGTGGCCCGTCCGTCACAAGCTTCTCCGCATCCAGCTTGCCCCAGTGCACTTTAGCACGGGCAAGGGCCCGACGGGCACCTTCAATGCAGACGGAGCGCTTGATGACTTCAATCCATGGACAGGCGTCCACCAGCCGCTGCACTAGCCCGAAGTAGCTCCCAGGCATGGCTTCCAATGGCCACGGCCAAACTATGAGGCCCTTCATGGCCTGTTCGGCGACCTTTTGGAGCTCGACCAGCTGCTTTAGCTGGTCGCTCAGGGGCACCGGACGTTCGGCCTCAGCATACTGAGACCAGAACACCTTCTCCGTCGAGCTCCCCTCCTTGGCACGGTAGAACGCGGCAGCATCAGACACACTACAGGGCAGATCTGCGAATGCTCCTGGAGAGCTCCGAATCCAGGTAAGTAATAAGTAATTCACTTTCACATGCTTGCTTTGTATAAAGAATGCCTTACCCGCCGCTATCTTCTTTAATGATTCAATCTCTTGGAGGGCTTTTTGGGCTTCGGCCTTAGCGGCTTTGGCACTCTCAAGAGCCGAGGCGAGCTCGGACTCTCGAGTCTTCGATCACGCTCCAAACTCTCGTGTTTTTCCACGAGGCACAGGTCTTGCCGCACCTCCGCCACCCGCTCCTCCTGCTTCTCTCGCTCGGTGCGCTCCGCGGCCGCTTTGCTTTCGGCCGTGGACATCGCTTCCTTCAGGGTCGCCACCTCATTCGTGGCCCCTACAATACCCACGTTATTCCTGTCATTTTTTGCAACCGAATCCTTCTATAAGGTATTTCTTTAATAAGGTATTGCTTACCTTCCCTGTCCTCGAGCTGCTTATTGGCAAGGCCGAGCTCGTTCTCGGACCGCCGAGGCTCTTCTTCAATGCATTGACCTCCGCAATCGGTCTGTGGCAGGTCATCAAGCGCTTTGCATTCGCATATTGACATACTTATGTTAGACTCCTGCGTATATCTTTTAGCTCCTTAGTCGCTTTTATTTCCGAACACCGAACTAAGCATCGAGGGCTACCGTCTATGCGGTAATATTTATACATATTCTAAACTTACCTCAAAGCCCGTTAGAAGGCTGGCATAGCTTCAACAAAGCCCACTCTTGGCGGCTTTGAACTTTACGGATCACCACACTCATAACGGTGCGGTGCTCCTCGTCGATGGAGGCGCCTGTTAAGCGCCTCTAGTAAGCTATCCGGTGCCTCCGGTTGGGCCGGAGGACACGGCGTCTTACCCTTCCTACGAAGGGCCGCTTTCCGGACTTCGAACCGAAGGTTCCGGTATGGAGTCCGGACGAGGGTCGGGCTTAGATCCCCTGGGGGTCTCGCTCCCCTCGCGCTCTGAGACCGGGAGGCTGCCTTGTGGCGCCTCCTGCGCCACCTCCTCTTGACCCGGCCCCCTTGGGGCCCTACCTCGGCGTCGTCTGCAGCGTGAGGTGAGGAGGCGGCGGAAGTGAAGTACTCTCCACTTCCGACGAAGTCAGGGACTCGCGCGACGAAGCGGCGAGCGCGTCCTTGGGCGGGCTGCATGATTGTTCGGCATTAGAGAACACTATGCAATGAAAAAAAGCCATGGGTATCCGGACACTTACGATCTCGCCAGGGGCTTGGCCCTTGTTGGCCACTCCTCCTCGTCGTTGTCGGTGTTGGTGGAGAAGTCCAGAGGAAGGGTCCTTCCTTTCTTGGACCCTCCGGCCTCCACAGTCGGGGCGGCCTTCCTTTTCTTCTCTCCCCCCGCTGGGGGAGAGGCTTGTTTTTCCTCCTCCTCTTCCTCAGAGGAGGATTCCGCCTCAGAGTTGTCGGGCGGTGAGTCCGACAGCACCTGGCGCCGGGAGCTCTTTCGAGTTCCCGTGGCCTCCTTCTTGGCCTTCTTCTCCGGCACCAGTCAATCGGGCGTCCACTGGGTCTTCTGGCAAAGGGGCCGGACAGTTAATCTGTCCGGACGTCTTCAGCCAGTCCTGTCAAAGGTTAGGGAGTTTTAGATCCCACATAGAGTCAATCTATGAAAAAAAAGAGTCCCATAAAGGGAAAACTAACTTACCTCGCTGGCTTGACGCTGCGAGCTGAATCCGCGATCTTCGGTAGCGGATGTGGGAGCCTCGGCGACCTTGAACATCACCTTCCAGGCATCTTCGTACGTAGTATCTAAGAGCCTTTTCAGAGTTGGGTGCTGTGCCGGATCGAACTCCCACAATTTGAAGGCCCGTTGTTGGCATGGGAGAATCCGGCGGATTAGCATCACCTGGATAACGTTGACAAGCCTGAGATTCTTGTCCGCCAGGTTTCGGACGCAGGTTTGGAGTCCGGATAACTTGTCCGAATCACCCCACGACAGGCCCGTCTCTTTCCATGATGTGAGCCGCATGGGGAAGCCAGATCGGAATTCGGGGGCCGCCGCCCATTGAGAGTCGCGTGGCTCGGTGATGTAGAACCACCCCGATTGCCACCCCTTTATGGTCTCCACAGAGGAGCCCTCGAGCCATAGGACTTTGGCCATCTTGCCAACCATGGCGCCTCCGCACTCCGCTTGGCGGCCGCCCACTACCTTCGGCCTGCCATTGAAGATCTTCAGCCATAAGCCGAAGTGGGGCTGGATGCAGAGAAAGGCCTCGCACACGACGATAAACGCCGAGATGTTGAGGATGAAGTTCGGGGCCAGATCGTGGAAATCCAGGCTGTAGTAGAACATGAGCCCCCGGACAAATGGGTGAAGTGGAAAGCCTAGTCCGCGGAGGAAGTGGGTAAGAAACACCGCCCTCTCATGGGGCCTGGGGGTTGGAATGAGCTGCCCCTCATCGGGTAGCCTGTGCGCGATGTCGCTGGACAAGTATCTGGCCCTCCGCAGCTTTTTGATGTGCCCCTCCGTGACGGAGGAGGCCATCCACCTGCCTCCCGCCCCAGACATAGTTGGAGAAGGTTGAGGTGGGTGTGCGGACTTGGGCCTGGAGCTCGAGTGCGGAAATGGATGAGCAAAGGAGGAAGAAGGCGTGGGTGAAAAGGTGGATCCTTATCCCCTTATATGGACGGAATGAAGCTATGCGTCCCCATAAGCCCGGGTAAAACTCGCTTATCTCCCAAGCGCCGTAATCAATGGCGCGGATGAGTTACCCACGTCCGTATTGATGAGAATCCCGGAATAAGGGGGCACGATCTCCGCTTTGACAAGACGTGCCAAGGAATCCGCCTCGCTAAACGCACTGAGGTGGAACAGTAAAAACGATTCATATAAAGGCCTGGCCGTGGTGTGATGTCATGCCGCGGAATACGTCAGCAGATCTGTGCAAAAATTATTCTCTCTACGGTGGTATGTGGAACTTGTTTTGTAGAGCCGGAAACTATCCTTTTGTTCAAAACCTTCTATGAAGTATTCGGAGGAGGAACCCGCCTTGCAATGTCGAAGACAATATGCCACGGACTAAATGCGTCATTGAAGCCTGGTTCAGCGACTCTTGAGGAGTCCTGGATTAGGGGTGTCCGGATAGCTGAACTATCACCGTTGGCCGGACTCCTGGACTATGAAGATACAAGATTAAAGACTTCGTCCCGTGTCCGGATGGGACTTTCCTTGGCGTGGAAGGCAAGCTTGGCGATACGGATATGTAGATCTCCTACCATTGTAACCGACTATGTGTAACCCTAACCCTATTCGGTGTCTATATAAACCAAAGGGTTTTAGTCCGTGGGGACGAACAACAATCATTCCATAGGCTAGCTTCTAGGGTTTAGCCTCTCTGATCTCGTGGTAGATCTACTCTTGTACTACCCATATCATCAATATCAATCAAGCAGGAGTAGGGTATTACCTCCATCGAGAGGAGCCGAACCTGGGTAAAAACATCGTGTCCCTTGTCTCCTGTTACCATCCACCTAGACGCACAGTTCGGGACCCCCTACCTGAGATCCGCCGGTTTTTACACCGACACCATGATCAACCACTTGGTCACATTGAGCTCATTATGATGATGCATTACCGAGTGGGCCCAGAGATACCTCTCCGTCATACGGAGTGACAAATCCCAGTCTCGATTCGTTCCAACCCAACATACACTTTCGGAGATACCCGTAGTGCACCTTTATAGCCACCCGATTCCAGACGTGACGTTTGGCACACCCAAAGCACTCCTACCGTATCCGGGAGTTGCACAATCTCATGGTCTAAGGAAATGATACTTGACATTTGGAAAAGCTCTAGCAAACAAACTACACGATCTTTGTGCTATGCTTAGGATTGGGTCTTGTCCATCACATCATTCTCCTAGTGATGTGATCCCGTTATCAATGACATCCAATGTCCATAGACAGGAAACCATGACTATCTGTTGATCAACGAGCTAGTCAACTAGAGGCTCACTAGGGACATGTTGTGGTCTATGTATTCACACATGTATTACGATTTCCGGATAACACAATTATAGCATGAATAATAGACAATTATCATGAACAAAGAAATATAATAATAACCATTTTATTATTGCCTCTAGGGCATATTTCTAATCAGCCTCCCACTTGCACTAGAGTCACTAATCTAGTTACATTGTGATGAATCAAACACCCATAGAGTTACGGTGTTGATCATGTTTTGCTCTAGGGAGAGGTTTAGTCAACGGATCTGCGACATTCAGGTCCGTATGTACTTTACAAATATCTATGTCTCTATCTTGAACATTTTCACGAATGGAGTTGAAGCGACGCTTGATGTGCTTGGTCTTCTTGTGAAACCTGGGCTCCTTGGCTAGCACAATAGCTCCAGTGTTGTCACAGAAGAGTGTGATCGGCCCCGACGCATTGGGTATGACTCCTAGGTCGGTGATGAACTCCTTCACCCAGATTGCTTCATGCGCTGCCTCTGAGGCTGCCATGTACTCCGCTTCACATGTAGATCCCACCAGGATGCTTTGCTTGCAACTGCACCAGCTTACTGCCCCACCATTCAAAATAAACATGTATCCGGTTTGTGACTTAGAGTAATCCAGATTTGTGTCGAAGCTAGCATCGACGTAGCCCTTTACGACGAGCTCTCCGTCACCTCCATACACGAGAAACATGTCCTTAGTCCTTTTCAGGTACTTCAGGATATTCTTGACCGCTGTCCAGTGTTCCATGTCGGGATTACTTTGGTACCTTCCTACCAAACTTACGGCAAGGTTTACATCAGGTCTGGTACACACACTACTAGAAAAACCTCTACTAATGGCGCACCTAGTATGGCTATTAATGGCGCATCTGTGGTGCGCCATTAATAGCACGCCATTAGTAATTTTTACTAATGGCGCACCACCTGGTGCGCCATTAGTATCACTACCTAGAGGTGCGCCATTATTATCTGGTATACTAATGGCGCACCACATAGAAGTGCGCCATTAGTAACATTTTTTTTTCAAATTTTTTTTAAAATTTTTCCAATTTTTTTTAATTTTTTTCAATTTTTTTTTCAATTTTTTCTTAATCTCAGTTCACTATGGCTTAATCTCGGGTCAATATGCTTAATCTCAGGTCAAATCGCACTCCGTGGTCAAACTTCCAAAGGTCACCCATCCTCACACTACTCCAGCCCAAGCACGCTTAACTTCAAAGTTCTATCCAACCCCAAAGAATACTCACTTCACGAGCACTTGTTGATATATCTAGCATATCAATCTGTTATACCTTATTGATGTTCAGGACTTTGTTCATGTTAATGACTATGATGAAATTTTGAAAAATATTTCAAACTTCTCGATCATATTACGTATCATTTTTGAAAAAATCAATTTTTTGAAATTAGTAATTTTGAAATTAGTAATTTTTTTCTGTTACTAGTGGCGCACCACATCCACGGTGCGCCACTAGTAAGTTTGAAATTTTTTGAATTTTTTTGCCGCTAGATCTTGAAAGCCCCGTAACTTTTTTCTGTTAGGTTTTTGGAGATTTTGAAAATGTTTAACGGGGTTCCCCTAGTTAAATTCGGATGTAACTTTTCGAGTAGATGATTTTTCATATAAAAAACTTTTTCATCCGAGTTAGTATGCAAAAGTTATGCCCATTTTTACAAATTCAACAGAGATTTTGCAAATAAAGTCGAAATTCACATTTGCAAATTTTCCCAACAACTAGACCACATATCACATGGGAAACTTATTTTCTTTTATTTTTTGACATTTTCATCATTTTCTTTTATTTTTTTAAAACTGAAAAGGCGATCCACGGGTGCATTCGGTGGAAGGTGGCCAAGTTACTAATGGCGCACCGTGGGGTGGTGCGCCATTACTAGTTCAACTACTAATGGCGCACCACTCCCACGGTGCGCCATTAGTAGTTTTGAAAAAATAAATAAAAAAATGATATTTTTTTGATTTAAAAAAAAAACTTAGTAATGGCGCACCCGGTGGAAAGTGCGCCATTACTAGTTAAATTAATAATGGCGCACCACTCCAAGGTGCGCCATTAGTAACAAATTTTTTTTATTTTTTTTACATTTTTTTCAAAACTACTAATGGCGCACGACGGATGTGGTGCGCCATTACTATGTCAATTAGTAATGGCGCACTATGCGCCGGTGCGCCATTAGTAACAAATTTTTTTTTATGTATTTTTTCCAAACTACTAATGGCGCACCACACACCAGGTGCGCCATTAGTAATATATTACTAATGGCGCACCGAGACATGGTGCGCCATTAGAATATAGTAATGGCGCACCACATCACAGGTGCGCCATTAGTAGCCATTCCATCTATAGCCCTTTTTGTAGTAGTGACAGCATGGCATACATAATAGACCCTATGGCTGAGGCATAGGGGACGACACTCATCTTTTCTCTATATTCTGCCGTGGTCGGGCATTGAGCCATGCTCAATCGCACACCTTGCAATACAAGAAAGAACCCCTTCTTGGACTGACCCATATTGAACTTCTTCAATATCTTGTCAAGGTACGTACTTTGTGAAAGACCAATGAGGCGTCTCGATCTATCTCTATAGATCTTGATGCCTAATAAATAAGCAGCTTCTCCAAGGTCCTTCATTGAAAAACACTTGTTCAAGTAGGCCTTTATGTCACAACCCCAGATCAGCCCTAGCTTGATTTTCTTGCATCCATGCATCATGTCTAAATTTCTTTTAAATTTGAAATGGGGATGACCAAGCCCTAGCACCAAAACAATTCAAATAGGTTCAACTAAGAAATATTTTCAATGAACCAAATGGCCTTCAAAATGTTCACCATTTTTGGAAAAATCTTTGAAACTTGATAACCAGAGATGTTGCACATTTTTCCATGACATTTGGATTTTTGAATTAAATCATATAGTATTTGCATTTGGGCATTTAATACTAATAAATAGTTTAAATGTTCAAATAATCATGAACTGAAATGTTTGTTGTTGGAAATATTCCAAACAGTGTCATTGACCAGTTTCATGATTTTTGGAAATGCCCTCGCATTTTTATTAAAGCCAAACATATCTACAGAAAAATAGAAAACTAAAACAAATAAAGAGAGAGAGGGACTACATGGCGCTCACCTCTCAGCCCACCTGGCCAACTCCAGCGGCCCAGCCCACCACCGCCTCCTTCCTGTCGCCTTCCTCCTCCTCGGCCAGAGGAGAGGGCGCGACGCTCGGCAGCCAGCGCACCGCCGCGCCACCTCCAACCTGCACCTTCACCCCAGCGCCTGGACGCTTCCCCGAGCGCCACGCGACCCCCTGGACCCCCTCGCTCTCTTCCTCTCCCTCGTTCCCTCCTCTGTCTCGCTCTCTCGAGCTCACCGAGAGCGACCGCCGCCGCCGTTCGCCATAGCCACGCTCACCGGCCACCCCTCTTCTCCCAGCCATGCCCAGGCGCTCCGCCTCGACGCCATGGAGCACCAGGACGAAGCACGCGCCCGCGGGAGACCTGAAGCAGCGCCGTCGTCCTCATCTCCGTCATCGTCAGCCGGAGATCCCTCACGCCGCCCGCTTGCTCGGCTCGTCCCGACTCCTCCGACCCGCTCGTCGACTCGTCATGAGCCCTTCTCCCAACCCCTCTATTCCCTCTATCGATTTCCTCCTCTAGCCCCTTTGGCCACCCGACCGGCTTCGCCGCCGTTAAGCGCCGTCGCCGCCATGGCTAGAGCCCACCTCCGCCGCGTCTGAGAGCGTCACCGTGCTCAGTGCCCCCCCCCAGGAGGTCGTAGCACCCCTCTTTGCCTCCTGCCGTGCTCCCTAACCCCGAAACCCAGTTCACCCGAACGCCGGCGCCGCCATGAAGCTCCATTCCGGTGAGCTCCGGCCACCCAGCTCGAGCTGTTGCCACCCCGGATCGCCTCACTACCGGCGTCCGTGAAGCGTAAACCACACGCAAAACCGAGCCCGTAGCGGATTTCCGGTGTGCCTCCGCCGTCGGCTGTGGTCGTCGCCGGCCATGCTCGGCGGCGTCGGCGTGGCCGTCATTATGAGCTAACCCAGCTAACTAACAACCCACACCCAGCGACATGTGGGCTGGTGCCCTAATCTTCAATTAAACTAAACTAACCCCCCTGTTTAACCCGTGTCAGCGGCGTGTGGCCCCACCGTCGGGTTTGACCGATCAACCATGGTTGACCCGCTGACGTCATGCCTCTGTAATGCTTGGCGCAATTATTTGATTTTCTGGATTTAATTTAATTCAGGAAATTTCTAAAATACCCCAAACTTCAAATATTCATAACTTTTAATCAAGAATCTCAAATTAAATAAATTATATATGAAAATGATCAGAAAAATATGAAGAATCTGTTTATGCCATGATCATGCATGTTTGAACCAGTTAATCTCACTAAATAGGATGAATCATGATTAGGGTAATTTATGAAATAACATTTGGAGTTGGAGTTTAACCTTGGTTGAATTCCACTTCAATTAACTTGGCTAGATATTGCATTAGGTGAATTCAGTACCTTAACATGACATGTCATTCATGTGAATGTGCATTGCATTGATTGTGTTCTCTCTTGTTTGTTTGCGTAGCTTGTCCCTCTCGATGAGCTGACGTCTGAAGCGATGAATTCGATGACACCGATGAAGAACTATATTATCTTGAAGTGCCGAGGCAAGCAAAACCCCTTGTTCATTCCGATACAATCCCACTCTCTCGCTCCTGCTCTATTTTATTGCATTAGGACAACATCGATTCAAGCTGTTACTTGCTGCGGTAGCTGAACCCCTTGATCCTTTGCATGACTGTCATTCCACGATAATTAGATGAAACCCACTAGCATGAGTAGGAATTGTTTGAGCCATGTTGTGCCTACTCATTTATGCTTGTTGTCATGCACTCTTGCTTAGAGTTGAGTCAGTCCGATTCATCGGGGATGAGTCTGAGGTGTGTGAACATGTCCTCTGCGTGTGTGAGCTAAGTGTGTGAACACGATTTGGTAAAGGTAGCGGTGAGAGGCCATGTAGGAGTACATGGTGGGTTGTCTCATTGCAGCCGTCCTCGAGGCCCGAGATCTGTGTATGTGATCCATGAAACAGTTACTACCACGCATTGGGCCCGAAACCAATGGACCCCTCGCCTTCTTAACCACTCTTGTCCTCGGTCAAGAGTTGCAAGTAGTTTACGGTGTTTGTAGCATCTTTGGGGCCTTGCATAGCTGACCATAGGGGTGGGTTGTGTTGCGGTAGGCACCGTGGCCAGTGTGCCGATTCGCCCGTTTGGTGTCTCGGGAACCCTGCACACATCGTTCGGGGCTGTATGAGAAACCTCGGCGGACTCCCTGCGGATGGAACCCGAATAGGCGATAAACTGGACTTGGGACTTGTGTGTTTAGGTAGGTCGTGGCCGACACCCACGTTGGGCTTCCGGCTTGAAGGTTGCCGAGTACATGTCGTGTAAACGGGCGGTAAGTGGTGAGAGCGTGTGTGAAGAAGTACACCCTGCGGGGTTTAATATGATCTATTCGAATAGCCGTGTCCACGGAGAAGGACTTCTGGGTTGCCTATATCGGTTCATAGACAAGTGAAAGTGGATACTCTAAAATGCGCAAGATAAGCGTGAGTGCTATGGATGGCGTTCTCGTGAGGGAGGCGGAGCGGGTCCATAGTAGTGTATTGATATGGTGAATATGTGGACTCGTGTGCGCCACCTCAAAAGAGTTACTTGCGTTAATGTAGTTCAGGATAGCCACCGAGTCAAAGCTGGCTTGCTGCAGTCAAACTCCACCACCCCTTTTGATAATGATGCATATGTAGTTAGTTCTGATGTAAGTCTTGCTGAGTACAATTGTACTCACGTTTGCCTATTTTATGTTTTTGCAGAGAGACTTCGTTCTCGCTAGTAGTTCCGCTTGGACTTCGACATTTAGCTTGTTACCTCAGCTACGATCTTGTGCCTCGACAGGATCTGGTAGATAGTCAGGCTTCTCAGCCTTTTTCATTTATAGTTATGCGTACTCGAGACATGATTAGCTTCCGCTTGTGTTTTGACTTGTATGCTCACGAGTGTTGGGTCATGAGACCCATGTTTGTAATATCTCGCTCTGCGGAGCCTAATGAATAAATATTTGAGTCGTAGAGTTATGTTGTGATGCCATGTTGTATCTACACATATTGAGCATATTGTGTGTATGTTTGAAATGCTTGGTATGTGTGGGATCCGACAAACTAGTTGTTTATCCTTGGAAGCCTCTCGTATGGGGAAATGTAGTCTCGTGCTTTTGAGCGATAGTAGTCCGCTACAGCCCGGTTCACCGGAGTCCTGCTAGCCCAGCACTACTGCTTGGACACTTGACTGGCCGGCATGTGTTTCACTTCGTTCCTATGTCTGTTCTTCGGGAAATGTCACGCGGTGTTATTCGAGTCCTGCCTAGCCTGCTACAGCCGGGATACGAGTCCTGTTAGCCCAGTGCTACAGCCCGAATTTATCGTTGATGACCGACATGCTCGATGTGATTCATGTATGCCTGTCCCCATGGGTTAAGCGCGCTTTGGGTTCCACGACTAGCCATGTCGGCCCGGGTTCTTTGTCATATGGATGCTAGCGACACTATCATATCGTGAGCCAAAAGGCATAAGCGGTCCCGGGCCATGGTAAGGCGACACCGTGGGAATACCGTCGTGAGGCCGCAAAGTGATATGATGTGTTACATGCTAGATCGGTGTGACTAGGATCGGGGTCTGACAGCGTTGGTATCGAGCTTTGTTGCTGTGGGATTACCAAGCCAAACTGGTCGAAGTTGTGTCTAGAAATGCTTTAGTTATGTAAGGGAATTGATTGTGGAAGGGCGTAAGGCTCTTTTTACTCCTTATACCTCATGGCCTTCTCGATCCGAGTCAACCTCTTCTCTTCTCTACGGGTTTAAGAACTAGGCTTCTCATCTATCTATCGAGGATGACGTGTTACTAATCCATAGACTTATAAGATTGTTGGTTTTAAGCCTCAGTTCAGTTCCTACTATTTCTGTATGATAATTGTTGATCTCGGAACCTTGGTATTGTGATGTTGAGTGGTTATGCCACCATTTTTGCAGGATGTCTCAAATCATGTTGAGCATTTACAGCCGTTATCTTTGTCAGAGCCATCCCAGGTCTCTAAATAGTCTGATGCATTTGCAAATCCTTTCCTTCCGTTTCCGATGTCCTTTTTGGTCAGAATAAGCGCACTAACCAGTCGGTCGAGGTACTCTGTTGCCTCGACATATATGTTGGAACTATTATTATGACCCTAGGTGTTTAGGGAGTCACCTAGCAATTTAGCAATGCTTTTGTATCCCTAGTGTGATGATTAAGCCATCATTTTCGAAAGCATCCCGTGATGCCATTTAGTAGTAGGTATTCTACTCCTGGGTTTCTGAACCCGAGATTCACCCTACTTACTTCCTGTTGATAAGTGTTGCTAGTTCCTTTAGGATATTAGTAACCTTGCATTAGCCCTCGAGGTCTGTGGTATTTCCTTCTTCCAAATGCCATGAACTATTTATGGCAGAAGTTCTTTTGAACCAAAAGATCACAATCAGAGTACTCTTGAGGAGTTCTCCATTCATAATTGTGACTCTGCCAGTCCTACCTTCTTTGCATGGGTTATCCGGAAGAAATGTTGAGCTTGCTCGATATACTAATCCGTGCCTCCACAACTCGAAAAATTATATGTTCCTTTGAGTTGCTCTCTTTAGTTGTATCCCGACCATCCTCTATCAGTTGATAACCAAGAGTTTGTGTGCATTCGTTTATCGATGTCTATTATCCTTGTGGTCCGTCAAGCCATTCTGTTGCGGAATGACTAGGAGAAACAAACTCGATACCTCATCCATTTCTAGGATTGGGTCAAAGTAGTTGTATCCCATGAGATCAAAATGCCAATTCAGCTTTTGATGCTTTGTTCCACAGAGTGTTACCATCTTATGTCAAGAATGTCATGAGAATTGCACCTTATCTTATGAATTCTTGATGCGGTGATACTTCTACGCCATCATTATTCATTCCTCGGTTCCGAGTTGTTGAAACCGGAATGCCGACGAGTGAATTGTGATGTGTGAAATCAATACTCCGAGCAACTCGTTGCTTGGCAGCTAATGGACAATATCCTCATTCTTAGCGTGTTGGTTATTAAATCATCATCCTAAGATTGATCGTGCTACCTAGTCCTTATTTACGGTGCACACCTCGATTGATGAGTTAGGATTATATCAAGTCCTCACTCATTTGATCATATCGTCTTGCCCTCAAAAGCAAGGTTGTTCTCGAGCTTAGTAACATACCGGTGGTTCGTGACTTTCCAAATATCTTCTTGGAAGTGTTACCGGGTTGTCTCCTGACTGTTATGTTGAGCTCGTGATCAAGTTGGTTTCTTGTGAACCACCCTTTCTCCAAGAATCTGTGTTGGATATCCACGAGCTAGTTGGTTAAGCCAAACAACAACTTGGAGAGTTGGAAGATAAAAGCTTGCGGACTTAGATTCGTTCCAAAGGGTTATTCTGTGTAGTGTGTGTTGAAGAAAGATGATATCTCCATCGATTGGTCCACGTGATCGATTCTTTGGACCTATGGTCTCATTAATCCTTTGATTTGAGTGTGGGCTATCGTCAAATCAAATCAGTACCAACGATGCTCGTAATGTTGTCTTACTCGTGGTTGACCCCGGGCATACACATTATATCTTTTAGTCCGACCAATACTATTACCGTGTTCACATGATGGTGGAAGTCCATTGATATGGAAATTCCGATGAGTTGTTGTTGAGCCCATCAGCAGCATTTTGTCTCCCACATAAGTCATGTTGAACATCAACCTAGTATTGGAAACTTGTGTAAGCATTTCTTCGTGTTTCGATCAAGAAGCATAAGTATGGATGAAAAAGAGTGACTTCCTCGAATTCATGTGTTTTAGGTGTAAGTTGCCGCCATGAATTTGAGAAAGGTTTGTTTTGTTTCCTTCGGAATCATTCCAAGTCAGTCATGCACGTGCGAAGTATTCCATGGTCTGATAGACTGATCATCTTCATTCCTTATGAATTCCATAGCACACTAAGCCTCTGATTGACTTGTTCTAGGAAAAGGAGTTAAGTGCTAATCCATGGTAATGCACAAGACTTCATCATCCTCGATGATGATTCCCACCTGAACTCGGTAGTGTTTTATTATAAGACTACTATGTGGTCATGCTTGTCTAGGACAACGTGTTCACATGTTTGTAGCAAAACCAGCTCATGTTTTGGAGCTCGCTATCGTAGTTCATATCCGAGAATCTACGCAACGCCATCTCGTCGATTGTGTTGCAAACTTTCATTTTTCTTTCCGGACCCGATTAGTCTGGAATATCCGCACCAATCGGATCTGAATCTCGAGGCAGATATGATGGTAGGAACATTCCAACAGTTGCATTTCGTTCCCAGCTTGCACCGTCCTTGTGCCATTTCACTATAGGCTGCCTTCTTAGTAATTCTTGTCCAGCATCGTCCTCAAAAGTGGACTTACCATGGGTCCCCTCCACCTCCGATGATAAGCAAAAATCATCCATTGCGTTGTCTTCAACAAGGTAGTCCACATCATCCATTCTAGTCCGGGTGTACCATTTCTTTGCACTCCACCAAACGATCGTTGTGAATTGCCTTAGGCTGGTATGAAGAGTTTCAATGATCTTTGTATCAAAAGTAATTCTTTTTGCCACTTAAGGGAATAGTTCCTCGCGTCACCTCCACGAGGTGCCCGCTATTGAATCATGACAATTATTTCCTCGCCACCTTGACACCATCCATCATCTCCCTAAGCGTGGAATTGTTGCCCACTAATCAAACCTCGTCGTTTGTTATTCCTCCCTTTCGATGTGTTTTGTGTCTCAACTCGAGATGTGTCACCATCTCAGTCCGTGAGTCGATCATGTTTACTTGATCTTCGTGAAGATCGAATCATATAGGGTTTCCCCCTTCTTACCGTTGTTGTGTCGGGTGGAGATCTCGAAGACGTCAAGACCAAGATGATGGAATGAATCAACATCTTGAGGAAGGGCAAATGGATCATGAAGATTGTGATAGTTTGCGACTCCCTTTTTCCTCTTACCTCACGTCTTGAATCTCGGGCGAGATTCTTGTTTAGTGGGGGTGAGCTATCACAACCCAGATCAGCCCTAGCTTGATTTTCTTGCATCCATGCATCATGTCTAAATTTCTTTTAAATTTGAAATGGGGATGACCAAGCCCTAGTACCAAAACAATTCAAATAGGTTCAACTAAGAAATATTTTTCAATGAACCAAATGGCCTTAAAAATGTTCACCATTTTTTGGAAAAATCTTTGAAGCAGATAACGGAGATGTTGCACATTTTTCCATGACATTTGGATTTTTGAATTAAATCATATAGTATTTGCATTTGGGCATTTAATACTAATAAATAGTTTAAATGTTCAAATAATCATGAACTGAAATGTTTGTTGTTGGAAATATTCCAAACAGTATCATTGACCAGTTTCATGATTTTTGGAAATGCCCTGGCATTTTTATTAAAGCCAAACATATCTACAGAAAAATAGAAAACTAAAACAAATAAAGAGAGAGAGAGGGACTACCTGGCGCTCACCTCCCAGCCCACAGCCAACTCCAGTGACCCAGCCCACCACCGCCTCCTTCCTGTCAGCCTTCCTCCTCTGCCCGGGGAGGGCAGGCGCGTCTGCAACAAGCGCACCGCCCAGCGCCGCGCCACCTCCAACCTGCTCTGCTTCACCCCCGACGCCTCTGGGCGCCTCCCCGAGCGCCACGCGACCCCCTGGACCCCCTCGCTCTCTTCCTCTCCCTCGTTCCCTCCTCTGTCTCGCTCTCTCGAGCTCACCGAGAGCGACCGCCGCCACCGTTCGCCATAGCCACGCTCACCGGCCACCCCTCTTCTCCCAGCCATGCCCAGGCGCTCCGCCTCGACGCCATGGAGCACCAGGGACAAGCACGCGCCTGCATGGAGACACTGGCTTGGCCGCCGTCGTCTTCATCTCCGTCATCGGCCGCCGGAGATCCCTCACGCCGCCCCGCTTGCTCCGGCTCGTCCCCGACTCCTCCGACCCGCTCGTCTGACTCGTCGTGAGCCCCTTCTCCCAACCCCTCTATTCCCTCTATCGATTTCCTCCTCTAGCCCCTTTGGCCACCCGACGAAGCTTCGCCGCCGTTAAGCCGTGCGCCGTCGCTAGAGCCCACCTCCGCCAGCGTCGAGAGCGTCACCGTGCTCAGTGCCCCAGAGGTCGTAGCACCCTCTTTGCCTCGCCGTGCTCCCTAACCCCGAAACCAGTTCACACGAACGCTGGCGCCCGCGAAGCTCCATTCCGTGAGCTCCGGCCACCCCTCATTTGTTGCCACCCCGGATCGCCTCACTACCAGCGTCCGTGAAGCGTAAACCACACCCAAAACCGAGCCCCGCAGCGGATTTCCGGTGTGCCTCCGCCGTCGGCTGTGGTCGTCGCCGGCCATGCTCCGGCGAGCATCGACGTGGCCGTCATTATGAGCTAACCCAGCTAACTAACAACCCACACCCACTGACATGTGGGCCTGGTGCCCTAATCTTCAATTAAACTAAACTAACCCCCCCTGTTTAACCCGTGTCAGCGGCGTGTGGCCCCACACGTCAGGTTTGACCGATCAACCACGGTTGACCGCTGGCGTCATGCCTCTGTAATCTTGGCGCAATTATTTGATTTTCTGGATTTAATTTAATTCAGGAAATTTCAGAAAATACCCCAAACTTCAAATATTCATAACTTTTAATCAGTAACTCCAAATTAAATAAATTATATATGAAAAATGATCAGAAAAATATGAAGAATCTGTTTATGCCATGATCATGCATGTTTGAACCAGTTAATCTCACTAAATAGGATGAATCATGATTAGGGTAATTTATGAAATAACATTTGGAGTTGGAGTTTAACCTTGGTTGAATTCCACTTCAATTAACTTGGCTAGATATTGCATTAGGTGAATTCAGTACCTTAACATGACATGTCATTCATGTGAATGTGCATTGCATTGATTGTGTTCTCTCTTGTTTGTTTGCGATAGCTTGTCCCCTCTCGATGAGACGACGTCTAGGCGATGAATTCGATGACACCGATGAAGAACTATATTATCTTCGGAAGTGCCAGGCAAGCAAAACCCCCTTGTTCATTCCGATACAATCCCACTCTCTCGCTCCTGCTCTATTTTATTGCATTAGGACAACATCGATTCAACTGTTACTTGCTGCGGTAGCTGAACCCCTTGATCCTTTGCATGACCTGTCATTCCACAGTAATTAGATGAAACCCACTAGCATGAGTAGGAATTGTTTGAGCCATGTTGTGCCTACTCATTTATGCTTGTTGTCATGCATGCTACTTCTTATATTTGAGTCAGGTCGATTCATCGGGGATGAGTCGGAGGTGTGTGAACATGTCCTCTGCGTGTGTGAGCTAAGTGTGTGAACACGATTTGGTAAAGGTAGCGGTGAGAGGCCATGTAGGAGTACATGGTGGGTTGTCTCATTGCAGCCGTCCTCGAGGAACCGAGATCTGTGTATGTGATCCATGAAAGCTTGAGTTACTACCACGCATTGGGCCCGAAACCAATGGACCCCTCGCCTTCTTAACCACTCTTGTCCTCGGTCAAGGGAGTTGCAAGTAGTTTTACGGTGTTTGTAGCATCTTTGGGGCCGCATAGCGCTGACCATAGGGGTGGGTTGTGTTGCGGTAGGCACCGTGGCCTAGTGTACCGATTCGCCCGTTTGGTGTCTCGGGAACCCTGCACACATCGTTCGGGGCTGTATGGGAAACCTCGGTCGGACTCCCTGCGGATGGAACCCGAATAGGCGATAAACCTGGACTAGGGACTTGAGTGTTTAGGGAGTTAGTGGCCGACACCCACTTTGTGCTTCCGCTTGAAGGTTGACTAGTACATTTAGAGTAAAAGTCGGTAAGTGATGAGATCGTGAGTGAAGAAGTACACCCTGCAGGGTTTAATATGATCTATTGAATAGCCGTGTCCACGGAGAAGGACTTCTGGGTTGCCTATATCAGTTCATAGACAAGTGAAAGTGGATACTCTAAAATGTGCAAGATAAGCGTGAGTGCTATGGATGGCGTTCTCGTGAGGGAGGCGGGGGCGGGTCCGTAGTAGTGTATTGATATGGTGAATATGTGGACTCGTGTGCGCCACCTCAAAAGAGTTACTTGCAATGTAGTTCAGGATAGCCACCGAGTCAAAGCTGGCTTCTGCGGTCAAACTCCACCACCTTTTGATAATGATGCTTATGTAGTTAGATTACGATGTAAGTCTTCTTTGAGTACAATTGTACTCACATTTGCCTATTTTATGTTTTTGCAGAGAGACTTCGTTCTCGCTAGTAGTTCCGCTTGGACTTCGACATTTAGCTTGTTACCTCAGCTACGATCTTGTGCCTCGACAGGATCTGGTAGATAGTCAGGCTTCTCAGCCTTCTTCATTTATAGTTGTCTGTACTCAGACATGATTAGCTTCCGCTTGTGTTTTGACTTGTATGCTCTGAGTGTTGGGTCATGAGACCCATGTTTGTAATATCTCGCTCTGCGGAGCCTAATGAATAAATATTTGAGTCGTAGAGTTATGTTGTGATGCCATGTTGTATCTACACATATTGAGCATATTGTGTGTATGTTTGAAATGCTTGGTATGTGTGGGATCCGACAAACTAGTTGTTTATCCTCGGCAGCCTCTCGTATGGGGAAATGTAGTCTCGTGCTTTTGGGCGATAGTAGTCCGCTACAGCCGGTTCACCGAGTCCTGCTAGCCCAAAGACTACTGCTTGGACACTTGACTGGCCGGCATGTGTTTCACTTCGTTCCTATGTCTGTCCCTTCGGGGAAATGTCACGCGGTGTTATTCGGAGTCCTGCCTAGCCTGCTACAGCCCAGGATACCGGAGTCCTGTTAGCCCAGTGCTACAGCCCGAATTTATACGTTGATGACCGACATGCTCGATGTGATTCATGTATGCCTGTCCCCATAGGTTAGCGCCGCTTTGGGTTCACGACTAGCCATGTCGGCCCGGTTCTTTGTCATATGGATGCTAGCGACACTATCATATACGTGAGCCAAAAGGCGCAAACGGTCCCGGGCCATGGTAAGGCGACACCCGTGGGAATACCGTGCGTGAGGCCGCAAAGTGATATGATGTGTTACATGCTAGATCGGTGTGACTAGGATCGGGGTCCTGACACTTTATGCTTTCTAAGAATTCTATATCATTTCCCATCAACAGTATGTCATCCACATATAATATGAGAAATGCTACAGAGCTCCCACTCACTTTCTTGTAAACACAGGCTTCTCCATAAGTGCATGTAAACCCAAACGCTTTGATCATCTCATCAAATCGAATGTTCCAACTCCGAGATGCTTGCACCAGCCCATAGATTGAGCGTTGGAGCTTGCACACCTTGTTAGCATTCTTAGGATCGACAAAACCTTCCGGCTGCATCATATACAATTCTTACTTAAGAAAGCCGTTAAGGAATGCCGTTTTGACGTCCATTTGCCATATCTCATAATCATAGAATGCAGCAATTGCTAACATGATTTGGACTGACTTCAGCTTTGCTACGGGTGAGAAAGTCTCATCGTAGTCAACCCCTTGAACTTGTCGATAACCCTTAGCGACAAGTCGAGCCTTATAGATGGTCACATTACCATCCGCGTCATCTTCTTCTTAAAGATCCATTTATTTTCTATGGCTCGCCGATCATCGGGCAAGTTAGTCAAAGTCCATACTTCGTTTTCATACATGGATCCTATCTCGGATTTCATGGCTTCTAGCCATTTTGTCGGAATCTAGGCCCGTCATTGCTTCTTCATAGTTCGAAGGTTCACCGTTGTCTAACAACATGATTTCCAAGACAGGGTTGTCGTACCACTCTGGTGCGGAACGTGTCCTCGTGGACCTACGAAGTTCAGTAGGAGCTTGATCCGAAGCACCTTCATCATTATCATTATCTTCCTCTCTAGTCGGTGCAGGCACCACAGGAACATTTTCCTGAGCTGCGCTACTTCCCGTTTCAAGAGGTAGTACTTCATCAAGTTCTACTTTCCTCCCACTTAACTCTTTCGAGAGAAACTCTTTCTCCAGAAAGGATCCGTTCTTAGCAACAAGACCTTGCCTTCGGATCTGAGGTAGAAGGTATACCTAATGGTTTCCTTAGGGTATCCTATGAAGATGCATTTTTCCGACTTGGGTTCGAGCTTTTCAGGTTGAAGTTTCTTGACATAAGCATCACATCCCCAAACTTTTAGAAACGACAGCTTAGGTTTCTTCCCAAACCATAATTCATACGGTGTCGTCTCAACGGATTTCGACGGAGTCCTATTTAAAGTGAATGCGGCAGTCTCTAAAGCATAGCCCCAAAATGAGAGCAGTAGATCGGTAAGAGACATCATAGATCACACCATATCTAATAGAGTGCGATTACGACGTTCGGACACACCATTTCACTGAGGTGTTCCAGGCGGCGTGAGTTGTGAAACGATTCCACATTTCCTTAAGTGTGTGCCAAATTCGTGACTCAAATATTCCCCTCCACGATCTGATCGTAAGAACTTTATTTTCCTGTCACGTTGATTCTCAACCTCACTCTGAAATTCCTTGAAATTTTCAAAGGTCTCAGACTTGTGTTTCATTAAGTAGACATACCCATATCTACTCAAGTCATCAGTGAGAGTGAGAACATAATGATAGCCAAGAGCCTCAACACTCATTGGACCGCACATCGGTATGTATGATTTCCAATAAGTTGGTTGCTCGCTCCATTGTTCGAAGAAGCGGAGTCTTGGTCATTTTACCCATGAGGCATGGTTCGCGCGTGTCAAATGATTCGTAATCAAGAGACTCCAAAAGTCCATCTGCATGGAGCTTCTTCATGCGTTTGACACCTATGTGACCAAAGGCGGCGATGCCACAAGTATGTGGGACTACCGTTATCAACTTTACATCTTTTGGTATTCACACTATGAATATGTGTAACATTACGCTTGAGATTCATTAAGAATAAACCATTCACCAGCGGGACATGACCATAAAACATATCTCTCATATAAATAGAACAACCATTATTCTCGAATTTAAATGAGTAGCCATCTCGAATTAAACGAGATCCTGATACAATGTTCATGCTCAAAGCTGGTACTAAATAACAATTATTGAGGTTTAAAACTAATCCCGTAGGTAAATGTAGAGGTAGCGTGCCAACGGCGATCACATCGACCTTGGAACCATTCCCGACGCGCATCGTCACCTCGTCCTTCGCCAGCCTCCGCTTATTCCGCAACTCCTGCTTTGAGTTACAAATATGAGCAACGACACCGGTATCAAATACCCAGGAGCTACTACGAGTACTGGTAAGGTACACGTCAATTACATGTATATCACATATACCTTTAGTGTTGCCGTCCTTCTTGTCCGCTAAGTATTTGGGGCAGTTCTGCTTCCAGTGACCACTTCCCTTGCAATAAAAGCACTCGATCCTCGTGCTTGGGTCCATTCTTTGGCTTCTTCCCGACAACTGGCTTACCGGGCGTGGCAAGTCCCTTGCCGTCCTTCTTGAAGTTCTTCTTACCCTTGCCTTTCTTAAACTTAGTGGTTTTATTCACCATCAACACTTGATGTTCCTTTTTGATCTCCACCTCCGCTGATTTCAGCATTGAATATACCTCAGGAATGGTCTTTTCCATCCCCTGCATATTGAAGTTCATCACAAAGCTGTTGTAGCTCGGTGGAAGCGACTGAAGTATCCTGTCAATGACCGCGTCATCCGGGAGATTAACTCCCAGCTGAGTCAAGCGGTTGTGCAGCCCAGACATTTTGAGTATGTGCTCACTGGCAGAACTATTTTCCTCCATCTTACAACTGAAGAACTTGTCGGAGACTTCATATCTCTCGACACGGGCATGAGCATGGAAAAACATTTTCAGCTCTTCAAACATCACATAATCTCCGTGTTGCTCAAACGCTTTTGGAGCCCCGGTTCTAAGCTGTAAAGCATGCCGCACTAAACGAGGGAGTAATCATCAGCACGAGACTGCCAAGCGTTCATAACATCTTGGTTCTCTGGGATGGGTGCTTCACCTAGCGGTGCTTCTAGGACATAATCTTTCTTGGCAGCTATAAGGATGATCCTCAGGTTCCGAACCCAGTCTGTATAGTTGCTGCCATCATCTTTCAGCTTGGTTTTCTCTAGGAACGCATTGAAGTTGAGGGCAACATTAGCGTGGGCCATTTGATCTACAAGACATATTGCAAAGATTTTAGACTAAGTTCATGATAATTAAGTTCATCTAATCAAATTATTCAGTGAACTCCCACTCAGATAGACATCCCTCTAGTCATCTAAGTGAAACATGATCCGAGTCAACTAGGCCGTGTCCGATCATCACGTGAGACGGACTAGTCAATGTCGGTGAACATCTTCATGTTGATCATATCTTCTATACGACTCATGCTCGACCTTTCGGTATTCCTTGTTCCGAGACCATGTCTGTACATGCTAGGCTCGTCAAGTCAACCTAAGTGTATTGCGTGTGTAAATCTGGCTTACTCCCGTTGTATTCGAACGTTAGAATCTATCACACCCGATCATCACGTGGTTCTTCGAAACAACGAACCTTTGCAACGGTGCATAGTTAGGGGGAACACTTTCTTGAAATTATTTCGAGGGATCATCTTATTTAAGCTACCGTCGTTCTAAGCAAATAAGATGCAAAACATGATAAACATCACATGCAATCAAATAGTGACATGATATGGCCAATATCATATTGCTCCTTTGATCTCCATCTTCGGGGCGCCATGATCATCTTCATCACCGGCATGACACCATGATCTCCATCATCGTGTCTTCATGAAGTTGTCACGCCAACGACTACTTCTACTTCTATGGCTAACGTGTTTAGCAATAAAGTAAAGTAATTTACATGGCTTTATTCAATGACACGCAGGTCATGCAAAAATTAAAGACAACTCCTATGGCTCCTGCCGGTTGTCATGCTCATCGACATGCAAGTCGTGAATCCTATTACAAGAACATGATCATCTCATACATCACATATATCATTCATCACATCCTTTGGCCATATCACATCACAAAGCACTTGCTGCAAAAACAAGTTAGACGTCCTCTAATTGTTGTTGCAAGTTTTTTTTACGTGGCTGATATAGGTTTCTAGCAAGAACGTTTCTTACCTACTAAAACCACAACGTGATATGCCAATTTCTATTTACCCTTCATAAGGACCCTTTTCATCGAATCCGCTCCAACTAAAGTGGGAGAGACAGACACCCGCTAGCCACCTTATGCAACTAGTGCATGTCAGTCGGTGGAACCTGTCTCACGTAAGCGTACGTGTAAGGTCGGTCCGGGCCGCTTCATCCCACGATGCCGCCGAAGCAAGATAAGACTAGTAGTGGCAAGAAAATTGACAACATCTACGCCCACAACTGCTTTGTGTTCTACTCGTGCATAGTAACTACGCATAGACCTAGCTCATGATGCCACTGATGGGGAACGTAGCAGAAATAAATTTTTTTTCTACGCATCACCAAGATCAATCTATGGAGTTATCTAGCAATGAGGGAAAAAGGAGTGCATCTACATACCCTTGTAGATCGCGAGCGGAAGCGTTCAAGAGAACGGGGTGATGGAGTCGTACTCGTCGTGATCCAAATCACCGATGACCGAGCGCCGAACGGACGGCACCTCCACGTTCAACACACGTACGGTTGGGAAGACGTCTCCTCCTTCTTGATCTAGCAAGGGGGAAGGAGAGGTTGATGGAGATCCAGCAGCACGGCCGGCGTGGTGGTGGATCGTGAGGATCTCGGCGGGGCTTTGCCAAGCTCTACGGAGAGGAGGAGGTGTTGGAGAGGGAGAGGAGGCGCCGAGGGGATAGTGCGGCTGCCCTCCCTCCCCCCCACTATATATAGGGCCCCTGGGGGGCCGGCCCTAGGAGATGGGATCTCCAAGGGGGGGGGCGGCGGCCAAGGGGGTGGCTTGCCCCCCAAGCCAGGCGCCCCCCCCCTAGGGTTTCCTGCCCTAGGCGTGGGGAGGTCAAGGGCATACCAGCCCACCGAGGCTGGTTCCTCCCACTTCAGCCCATGGGGCCCTCCGGGATAGGTGGCCCCACCCGGTGGACCCCCGGGATCCTTCTGGTGGTCCCGGTACAATACCGATTACCCCCGAAACCTTCCCGATGGCCGAAACTTGACTTCCTATATATAAATCTTTATCTCCGGACCATTCCGGAACTCCTCGTGACATCCGGGATATCATCCGGGACTCCAAACAACTTTCGGGTTACTGCATATTAATATCTCTACAACCCTAGCGTCACCGAACCTTAAGTGTGTAGACCCTACGGGTTCGGGAGACATGCAGACATGACCGAGACGACTCTCCGGTCAATAACCAACAGCGGGATCTGGATACCCATGTTGGCTCCCACATGCTCCTCGATTGTCAGAGTAATCGGCCATGGGTAGGCAAACCCGAGCCCCTGGACCTTTCAAAACATCGGGGCAGACTGCGCCCCTCAAGACCCCAAGACGAAGAGCCGCCTTTTGAGAGTTGGCGGTAGAGCCGCCGACTGCCCCTCCCAGCCGAGTCCCAGAGACGGCCTCGAGATGGGCCAACTCCCAACTGGCGGCCTCCAGAGAAGCCGGCTATGGGGAGTCGGCCCGCGACTCCAACCACCTCCTGCCTACGCAATTACGGGCGGGATGGGGCGTGCCCGCCGCGCGGCCCATCCCTGCCCTGTTCACGAAGGGCGGGGCATAGCCTGATCGCCGTCTTGACGGAGATCTCCGTCCGGCGATCTGCCACGCCTGCCCTCGACATCGCCCCCGGGCGCATCCCTATACCCACGACGGCCCGGTCTGCATGACCTCCAGAGACGGCAGGATTACCGCCACGGGTGCAGGAGACGGCGAGAGCGCCGAAGATGCACCTGCCGGGCGCCGGGCTCCCCGAGTCGGCCGCCCCTCCCACGGGCCCGCACGCCATTAACCAGAAGAGAGGGAATGGCAAGTGATCGCCCGGCCAAAGCGACGGCGCAAGTTGCTATGACCCCATGACCAAGTCAAGGCGTCATTAGGAGGCGCTGGCTACAGAACTGCAGATCCGGGTAAGACTACCACAAGGGCGGACAAGGCCTGTCGGGCCCCATGCAAGTTGGGCTGGCCGGGGCCCACTAGTCTGCGGGCCCTAGTAGTCGGCGGAGAAGACGACGACCTAAGAGACAGACGGCTGGGACCCGCGCCTAGCCGGATTACCATTGTACCCCCGGGGGGTAGGCCTATATAAACCCCCCGGGGCACCCATGCAAGAGGTTGGACCCTAATAGTTTTAGACACACACAGATGACGAGAAGAGCTAGCTGTGCCCTTCTCCTTCCTCACCCCGAACAGCTCAAGGAGCAACCTTGTACCCACTTTGCCATAGTGATCATGCGGAGACCCCGCAGAGCAGTAGTAGGGGTGTTATCTCCACGGAGAGCCCTGAAGCTGGGTAAGATCCGCCGGCGTGCATGCCTTCGCCTCATCCCGTTTCCAGGCACCATGATAAGCCATCCTTTGGCATATGTCGCACCCAACCCCCGACATTTGGCGCCCACCGTGGGGCTAGGTGCACCGTCGTCTGGAGACCTGCTCTGGACAGGAACCCTTTTCCTCCCTGGCGAGCGTAGCAAGCCCGGCACGCCAGACGGAGCCTTCACCGACGCGCTGCACGGCGCTGAGATCGCCTGTGCGGCCAGCTGCCTCGCCGAACTTGTCGGCGAGGTTCGCCTCTCCTACGAGCCTGCATGACGCAGGCACGGGCGGCCCCGAGAGCCTCCTCGCGGGCCTCCTCGAACAACTCCACGTCGCCGGCGAGCCTGCCACCGACCTGGAGTCCGTAGGCTCCACCGACCCGATGCTGGTCGACTCTGACACCGCGTCGTTCGACGCGTTCCCCACCAACGTGGTGGTCTACGATGAGCCGCTACCTCGCGCAGAGAGCGGCGGAAGCACCGTCACGGAAGTGCTCGTCATCGGCCATGGCGAGCCTTCCGGTGAAGGAGCTCATGACCCTCTCGACACGGCTCTGCAAGACCTGACCACGCCTATCCCAGAAGACGCTGGCGCGGAGATGCTGGAGGCACGCCGCCTTCAGCTCCTTGAAGGCGCGAGGAAGCTGGCAAGCATGAGACGCTTGTCAGAAGCCTAGCAGCGTGAGATGGATCGCGCTGTGGGCGGCTTCGCCCTGGCCCGAGCCTAACCGCCTAAGCGCGGTCCAGCAGCGATGTAGCCATCGCCAACCTGTTGAGGCCAATTTCCACATGCATACGCCACGCGGAGAACATCCGCGCGCGCCAGGCGGCGGCGAAGCTGAACAACTTCTAGGGCGAGAGCACCGCTGATGATGGAGCGTGTCAGCAGCTCCTCGGCGCTGCCGCGCAGACAAAGCCGACTGCCGCCCTGAAAGGCGCCGCGGCGACAAAACGACGACTTGCCTCCCCGCCGAGATCAAAGCGCGGCGTCTCGACGCCGATGGCGGTGTCCGCGGAAGAAAAAACAAGGATCCGGCTGTCGACCATACCGGACTCACATCTCCATCGGCGCGACCAGGGCGGCCGCCCAGAAGCGATGGAGCGGCGGGGCGACTATCTGCCTCCTCCTCCCCTTGAGAAAAGG
This sequence comes from Aegilops bicornis, assembly GCA_021605145.1. NCBI lineage: Eukaryota > Viridiplantae > Streptophyta > Magnoliopsida > Poales > Poaceae > Aegilops > Aegilops bicornis. Next base: position 560,458,278 of record CM038673.1, on the reverse strand, counting down.
CGAGTCTCCCCGCCACCCGTCAAGCATCCGACTCTCGGCGACCGCCTTGGCCGCCAAGAGGGAGTCGGAGAAAACGACGCCCGCCACCGGATCGACCGACTCCACCGATCCCTGGCGCTGGAAGAAGGCGAGTTGGGTCCGCCCTGTTTCGGACCTCGCATCCGAGACGAGCCCTTCCCCAGAGGGTTCACACTCCCACGAGACACACCCAAGTACACCGGCTCCGTGAAGCCGGAAGACTGGCGAGTTGACTACTCCACGGCCGTCAACATAGCGAACGGCAACAAGCGCGTTGCCGTAAAGTATGTTCCCCTCATGCTCCAGGGCCCGGCCCGGACATGGTTGAACAGCCTGAAGCCCCGCAGCATCAATTGCTGGGTCGACTTCACCGAAGACTTCGTCCGCAACTTCACGAGCACGTACAAGCGACCTCCCAAGCCTCGCCAGCTTTCCCTGTGCGTGCAAGGCCCCAATGAGTCAACTCGCGACTACCTCACCTTGTTGGGCCGAGCTCCGGAACTCCTGCGAGGGCGTGCACGAGGTGCAAGCCATCGAGTACTTCACCGCCGGGTGCAGAGAAGGCACTCTCCTCAAGCACAAGCTCCTTTGCGATGAGCCAGAGACCCTCGATGAGCTGCTGATCATAGCAGGCAAGCACGCTACGGCCGAATCCTCCATGAAGACGGAGATTGAAGTCAGTGCGACTGGCAAGGTGGCTCCTCAGGCTCCCAGAACTCCGGCTGGAGACACCAGTCGGCGACAGCAACAGAACGATCACAAGCGCAAGGCCCCACAGCCGGCTTCCAGCAGCCGGCAGGTTGCGACAGTCGAAGACCAGCAGCCGGAGGGGCAGCCTCCGGCCAAGCGACAGAAAGGCGGCAAGTCCAACTGGTTGCCGGCCTTCTCTTACGAGCAGACTCTTGATGGTCCCTGCAAGTTCCATAGTGGCGCGAAGCCGTCAAACCACACCACCGGAAGTGTCACGGCTCACCGGGATCGCCAAGGAGACGGCCTCCTGCCTCCCCCGCCTTTGTTGGGCGCCGCCTCCACCGCCCGCCCAAAGACTTCTTTGTCGAGCCGGTCGGCCTTGATACAAGATGAGTACCTGTAAGAGCATGGAGCTTATGTGGTGTTCACTGCCAGGGTGGCCGACGATCGATGCAAAGCAAAGTGGTTGCAGAAGAAGAAGTGAATGCACGATAGCATCGGATACTCGAGTTCATGCATTGGTCCGAGAAGCCCTGCTCGGTTGGGCGGGGCTGATCACCCGGAGGTGATGCGAATCCGGGCTCCCTCGCCCTGGTCTTGGGAGCCACCTTTGCCCACGGATAGGAGGGCGCTCGCTTCATGAGTCTTGATGAAGCGGAGGCAGCAACATCAACATCCTATACAAGGACACGATGGAGAAGTTAGGAATCAAGCAAAGACAGCTTCAGCAGCCGCCTTTGTGTTCCACGGCATTGTACACGGCCTTTCACCGCTCACCGATCGGCAAGATCCTGATAGACGTCCTCTTTGGGGACAAAGATCATTTCTGCCGAGAGCCAGTTTGGTTCGAAGTGGTGGACCTCGAAAGCCCGTACCACGCTCTGCTTGGCCGACCTACTTTGGCCAAATTCATGGCGGTCCCCCACTACGCCTACCTCAAGATGAAGATGCCAAGTTCCAAGGGGATTCTGACCATAGCCGGCGACTACAGAAAGTCGTCCGCTTGCGCGGCCGAAAGCAGTCGGTTAGCCGAGTCCCTGGTGATTGCGGCTGAGAAGCGGCTTCTTGATCGGGTTGTGGCGATGGCCGGCAAGCAGCCAGAGATATCGCCCAACCCCAAGGAGTCGGAAGCTGAGGGCTCTATCAAGCCGGCCAAAGAAACAAAGAAGATACCCTTGGACCCGGAGCACCCGGAGAATGCTGTTGTCATAGGTGCAAACCTTGGCCGATAAATAGGAATGTGAGCTCGTCGATTTCCTCGTGAGAATCGGGACATTTTCGCATGGTCCCCTAAAGACATGCCGTGTACCGACGGAATTCGCCGAGCACAAGTTACATGTCCGATCTGATGTGAAGCCCGTTAGGCAGCCCTTGTGCCGCCTGTCAGAAGAGAAGAGAAGAGTTGTTGGAGAAGAGATAGCCCGGCTCCTAGCAGCCGATTTCATCATGGAAGTGTTCTTTCCAGAATGGTTAGCAAACCCGGTCTTGGTACTGAAGAAGAACAAGCAGTGGCAGATGTGTATTGACTACACAAGCCTCAACAAAGCTTGCCCCAAGGACCCGTTCGCTCTGCTGAGAATTGATCAGGTGATAGACTCCACAGCCGGATGCGAGCTGTTGAGCTTCTTAGATGCATATTCAGGATATCACCAGATCAAACTGAACCCGGCCGACAGACTGAAGACCGCCTTCATCACGCCGTTTGGAGCCTTCTGCTACCTGACCATGACGTTCGGCTTAAAAAATGCCGGCGCCACCTTTCAGCGTTGCATGCAGAAGTGCCTCCTCAAGCAGCTTGGCAGAAACACCCACGTCTACATAGACAATGTGGTGGTGAAGACGGAAAAGCAAGGAACACTGCTGGAAGACCTCAAGGAGACCTTTGAGAACCTGCGCTGATTCCAGATCAAGCTCAACCCTGAGAAGTGCGTCTTCGGAGTACCAGCCGGCCAGCTCCTTGGTTTCCTGGTCTCCGAACGGGGCATAGAGTGCAACCCTGTGAAGATCAAGGCCATCGAGAGGATGGAAGTACCCGCCGACCGCTAGATGTGCAAAAGTTCATCGATCGCTTTGGCGTCCATCACCAATTCATCACCGGTCAAGAAAGATCTTCCTTTATACCAGCTCATGAAGAATACCACCTTCTTCGAATGGAACCACAAGGCGGATGAAGCTTTTCTCCAGTTAAAGAAAATGCTGACTACTCCCCCCGTGCTGGCGGTCCCGACTCCTAAGGAACCCATGCTCCTATACATTGCCGCCACCAGCAGGGTAGTCAGCACAGTCATTGTAGTTGAACGCAAGGAGGAAGGCAAGGCGCTACCTGTCGTAGACCGGTATATTACCCGAGTGAAATGCAATCGTCGACCTCCAAGCAGAACTACCCCCACTACACGAAGATGTGTTACGGCATGCACTTTGCCGCCAAGAAGTTGAAGCCTTACTTTCAAGAGCATCCAATCACTGTGGTTTGCACAACCCCACTAGCCGAGATCATCGGAAGCCGAGATGCTTCTGGCCGAGTGGCCAAATGGGCCATAGAGCTGGCCCCTACACCATCTATTACCAGCCCCGCACCACCATCAAATCGCAAGCAGCCGACTTCCTCGTCGGTGGGCGAGACCCGATACCTGCCCCCGGCGCCCGACTCCACCCATTGGCGGATGCATTTAGATGGCTCCAAGATGCGCACCGGCTTGGGAGCCGGCGTTGTCCTCACTTCCCCCAAAGGCGACAAGCTCAAGTACGCGCTGCAGATCCATTTCGCCGCCTCCAACAACGTCGCCGAATACGAGGCGATCATTCACGGCCTCCCGCTTGCCAAAGAAGTTGGCATTCGCCGGATCCTGTGTTATGGCGACTCCGACTTGGTGGTCCAATAGTCATCCGGTGAATGGGACGCCAAAGATGCAAACATGGCGAGCTACCGTTTCCTGGTACAACAATTGAGTGGATACTTTGAGGGGCGCGAGTTCCTCCACGTGCCAAGAAACGACAACGACCAAGCAGATACCCTGGCACGAATCGGATCCACCCGCCAGGAAATACCATCCGGCGTCGCCCTTCAGCGCCTCCTCAAGCCATCTATCAAGCCATCACGAATCAGACTCCATTTTGTGTCGGCTCCCCACAGAAGAAGTCGGATCCGACTCCAAAGCCTCGATGGGCACGAGAATTCTTGCAGACGGCCCCAAGAATGCCTTGATCGAAGCGGCCGAGGACTTGAGAACTGGCCGGGGGCTGCGGCGACCATTGCGAACTCGAGAACTTCGGCCGGGGACTGCACCCGGTCGGCAGGGGACTTCATCAACCCAGCAAGCGACTGCGGACTCCAGCCTGCCGCCTCCCAGCCCAGCCGCCCTCGTCCAAGTGGCAGTACTAGCAGTTGAAGAAATTGCAGCACCCTCATGGGCCCAGCCCATCCTGAAGTTCCTAGTAAGCGGAGAGCTACCAACCGATGAAATCTTGGCTCGGCAAGTACAACGCGGCGGCAGCCTACACTATAGTCAGCAGAGAGCTGGTCGGTAGCGGCGTCACTGGTGTCTACCAGTGTTCGCGTCGAGCGAGCAAGGCCAGCGATTCGAAGACATTCATCAAAGGCGAGTCGGCCACCATGCAGCCTCAAGAGCACTCGTCGCCAAAGCCTTCCGACACGGTTTCTTCTGGCCAACTGCCCTAGAAGAGGCCAATGAGTTAGTTCAAAAATGCAAGGGGTGCCAGATGTTCCGCTCCAAGCCGTTTCAGCCGGCTTCCGCACTCAAGACTATCCCCATCGCCTAGCCCTTTGCTGTTTGGGGCCTGGACATGGTGGGACCATTCAAAGCAGCACGAGGCGGCCTAACTCACTTACTTGTCGCGGTGGACAAGTTCACCAAGTGGATAGAAGCAAAACCCATCAAGAAGTTGAATGGTCCTACTGCGGTGACTTTCATCGCCGACATCACGACTCGATGCGGCATACCACACAACATCATCACCGGCGGTGGCACAAATTTCACCAAAGGCGCTACAGCCCGTTTCTGCTGACATAAGGCATCCGGCCCGGACTTAGCGTCCGTTGCCCATCCATGATCAAGCGGCCGGTGGAAGCGGCGAATGGCCTCATCCTTTACGGCATCAAGCCTCGGCAGGTCGAACCACTTTGGAAGCGTTCGGCTGGCTTGAGGAGTTGCCGGCCGTCCTTTGGAGTTTGCGCGCGACTCCAAATAAGTCAATCTGGCTTCACACCTTTCTTCCTCGTCTACGGTCTTTGAAGGCGTCATCCCAACGGACATAGAGTTCGACTCCCCGCGAGTCACCATGTACACCGAGGAGGAAGCAGAAGAAGCACGTCAAGACGGCGTCGATCTGCTGGAAGAGGGCCGGCTGTTGGCACTCAGCCGGTCCAGCATCTACCAGCAGAGCCTGCGCTGCTACTACAACAGGAAGGTCAAGCGAGATCTTTCCAAGAGGCGACCTTGTGCTCCGGCTGATCCAAATGAACAGCCGGCCAGCATAAGTCGTCGGCGCCTTTGGGAAGGCCCCTTCATTATCGACAAAAGTGCTGGGCAATGACTCCTACTACCTGATCGGCCTTTCGAAGCCTCGAGCATGCAAGGCCAGACGACTCCGGCAAGGAGATAGAACGACCATGGAATGCGAATCTTCTCCGAAGATTTTACAGTTGATGCAGTATGTACCACGCTACCTTTTGTGTTAAAGTACCAAGACTTCGGGCCCCCCGAGACGAGCTCGGGGACTGCCCTTTTTTGTTATCCGTATGATAAGAATTATGCCTTCGAGTACGTTACTCTTTGTTATGCCGCTTGGCACCGGGTTCGACTAGTCGGCCCGGGGACTCGCCGCCTTGCACTATGAAATGCTTCCTGCAGTCGGACAAGTAGTGTGTGGTGCCTAAGCCGTCTCATGTCAGAAGCCGCAGCTTGCAGAGCGACTGTTTGGTGGGCAGGGGTAAGGAAGAATGGGCGCCCACATGAAAAATGGCTAAGGACCCAAAGCATAAACATAGCTTAAGCCGGCTTCCAGCCCCTTTTTGCAAAAACCGACTCTTGAGCAGTCGGCTTGCTGCTTTCTATCCGACTTGTTTAAAAGACTCTAAAAAATGGCCAAGTACTTGCCTTCTCAAGGGTAGCCAAGCACTTGATCCAAACGGTAGTCCACGGAGCGGCTGTCCGACGGGCAAGGCGGCGACTAAGGGAAGGCGGCAAAGGAAAGAGCCATAAGAGCAATGAGCAAGGAAAGAAAGAATTAGGATAATATTTACACAACATAGGCCCTTGGCGAATCTTGACGAAGTTCAAAATACACCCCTTGGTGGAATTGTGCAATGTAACAAGTTTTTCAAAAGACTACCAAAGCAGATAAAATAAAGGCAGAGGCGGCAGACCTAGGAAGCGGCAGACGGGTTTGGAGGCGGAGGAGGCAGCTGGCGTCGAGGCGCCCGGGGTGGCCGGGCGATCTCGGCTTGATCATCTCCGTGGCAGCCAGCCCAGACGGCGGCTGCGTTCTTTGGAGGCGCGGTCGAGCTGAGGCTGGTAGCCCGCTCCGTCTTCTGGCGCCTCCATCTCATCTCCGTCCTCCGCCTCGCCTTCCTCCTCAGCGCTGGAGCCGATCACCTCCGCCGAGTCCTCGTCGTAATCCGGGTTCATCCCGAACCACTCCGGCGGCGCCTCCCCTCCGTCCTCAGCGCATTCAGGGACGAAGACGCTGGTGTCCATGTAGTCGGCGATCGCCGCCGCACGCTCGACGAGGGCGTCTTCCGCAGCCAGCAGCTCCGTCTGCGCCTCTGACCGAAATGCGGCCAGCCTGTCCAGATCCAGCCCTGGATACCACACCTTGACAAATTCCAAGGCACGACGCGCTCCAGCCCGGGCCGCGGAACCCTTCCAGGCCTCAAGATGGCCAGCCGCGACCTCCAGCCAGTCGGCAGTCCGACTGGGAGTGCACAGAACCGGCATGTCTGGCCATAGGGCAGCAATCGCCTGAGCGCCGACACGTTGAAGCCGGCGCAACATCCGATGGGCCGGCCGCAAACGAGCCTCAATGCTCAGGAGCTGCTCGTCAAGGGTCCGGGGGGCGTTGGCAGCCATCTCAGCACCACTCGCCCTCCGCGCCTCGCGATCAGCCTCGATGGCTTGATTGGCCGCCTGCATATGGCCGGGGAAGAAGTCTGCCAAGACGAAAAAGAAGCAAATCAAAAAACCAGGAGTCGGCCTGACCTATAGTCGGCGGCCCAAAGGAGGAAAGTAAAGAAACTCACCGTCGACGATGTCCTCGATTTCATGGAAGCCGGAGGTCAGCTGTGCTTCCTTGTCGGTCCAGGAGGAGCGCTCGCTCTCGAACATGGCCAGGAGAGCAGCCTCTCTCTTCTTCGCCTCGTCCTGCGCCGCCTTAAGCAGCTCCCTTTGCTCCGCCAGCTGCGTAGCCAGCAGGTCACGCTCTGCGGCGAGCTTGCTGCACTCCTCCCCTTTGGTGCGCAAGGCGGTGTCGGCTGCGCTCAGCTCCCGTCGGAGAGTGGCGTTGGCCTCTGAAGAATAAAAAGAAAAGGGACGTTAAGTCATCAACTAAGAAGGTCGCCAGGAAGATCCGGCCCGGCCCCTCGGCTGATCTGCCCGAATCTCGGGACTACATCCAGCAGGGTGCGCTTGTGCCGCCTTGAAGAAGAAAGAAGACTCACCCCGGCTTCTCGACAATTCGGCGGTCCGCTTGCCCAGCTCTTCAACATTGCGGTTGAAGGCAGTGGCGCGGAGGTTGTGATACTCCTGCGATAAGAATTTCAGACAAAGGTAAAAATTTGGAAATCGACAGATAGAGTTCCGAGCCGTCTGCTCAGCAGCCGGCCCGAAACTCGAGGACTACACCAGTGGAGTGCTGGCCTTACGAGAAAGAACAAGAAAAAACTCAAAGAAGAAACATACCCGCACGGCGGTTCACGACGTCAGGTGCGCCTTGGCGCAGTTCTGGATGTCGTCGCCCTCAGCTCGTAGCTTCGCCTGGACGTCCAAAAGCGCCGTGTTCAGCGGACCTGTGCCGCCTCCTCGCACCCACCCAACGGGCGCGGAGCTTGTCGCCTCGGCGTCTGGAATGGCCGAAGGCAACGCCGGTCTCAAAAAGCGCGGCGCCGAAGTCGCCTTCTCCGACAGCGGCCGCCGCGAGGCGACGAAGGAGCAGCCTCGCCACACTTAAATCGTCGTCGGCCGGCGGTACAGCGGGTCCGCCCGGCCCGTTTACCTCGCTCTCGGACAGCGGCGGAGGCGGCGAAGCGGCACGGCCCGTGCCGATAGGAGGTCTCGCCGCCTTCCCTCTCCATGACGGGGAACTCGCTGCCGGCTCCCTCCGTCTGCCCCGTGAACTCTAGCAGCGGCGGTGCGGAGCTCAGCGGGGTGACGAGCAGCGCCGATTGGAGGCGCGCGGCCTCCTCGGCTCGCCGCTTAGCCGCGACGGCGGCTTCGGCCTCCTTCATCTTCCTCTGGGCGGAAGCCGCCGCCTTCTCGGCCTCCGCCTTCTCCAGGCGGGCGGCCTCCTCCTCGTCGCGCTTCTCCTGCGCGTTCCGCTCCGTCGCCTCCCGGAGGTAGGCGGCGGGGTCAATCCGCCGAGTATTGGCGGACGTCTCCTGCGACCCCATGACGGAGGCGGCGGCGACCCTCTCTAAAATAAGGGGAGCCCTGATGCGAAAAAGACATGTAAAAGACTTGGACAAGATGAACCAGAAGAAAACAAGACAAAATAGAAGCACTTACGCAGAGACCAGCGGCGGCTTCTTCACTTCCTTCTTGAGCGGTTAGCCTTAGGCCGCCTCTTCTCGGCCAGGTCGCGGGCCGTCCCCCTGAACTTCTTCGCCCGGCCGCTGGCAAGCTTCGGCCCGGCCGGCGCTTCTTGCCGCCTCGACCACCCAAGCCGGCGGAGGAACTCGCGCCCGGATGGCCGACCTTCGGTTGGCGGCGGGGGACGACTTCCCTCTCGCCGTCATCTTCAGGCCAGTCGGCGAAGGTAGCAGAGGGCCTGAAGTCATCAGCCCCTCCTCCTCCCCCTCCTTTGGCGTCGGCCTCCATCGCTGCCGCCCCCAAGTCAGGGTCGTCGACATCGCTCTCCGCCCGGTCAGGGACGAACTCACGGCCCGGCCCGTGGTACTGGTGAGGCTGCATGAGGGGTTCGACTCAAAAACCAAAAGAAAATCAGTCGGATTCGCTGAAAAAGAAAAAATGTAAGAGGAAAAAGACTGACTTACCACGAGCGGGGGTTGGCGGCAGTATGGCTCCTTGCCGAGCGCCAATCCACCGTGAGATTACGATTCGCCAGAAGTTCACCGTGTCCGCCACCTCCGCGTGGGGCATGTCCTTGGAACACAGCCGGCGGGTCCGGTGGCGCTCATCCGGCGGATCGGATGAGGTCGGCCTTGGGCGGAAGGACTCGGCGCGCCACGGCGGCCAAAGCAAGTCGGGGTCGGGCCCTCCATGCGTCGGCAGAGTCAGCCATGACACGGCGGCGGCGCCTGCGAAGTCGGCGTCTGGCCCGATGGGACCAGCTGGGGAGCCGCCCCACCAACTCGCCGGCTTCGTAAAGCGGCAGATTGACCCAGTCGCCTTACGGAGCGACGTTCTTCATGTAGAAGTAGGAGCGCTGCCACATCTTCACCGACTTGATCAGCAGGATGGCGGGGAAAGGGTTGTCGCCCACCGGCCTCCTCATCGCGATGAAGTTGCCGCACAAAGCCTGCATGCCGGCGACGTGCGTGCCGAGCTTGGACTGGAAAAATTCCCCCCACAGCTCGATGGTGGGGAGAACGCCGAGGAAGCCCTCGCACAAGGCGGCGAAGGCAGCCAGCAGCACCACCGTATTCGGAGTGAGGTGGTGCGGCTGGAGCCCATGGAACTCCAAGAAGGCGCGGAAGAAGCCGCTTGCCGGCAACCCTAGACCGCGCATGAGGTGCGAGCGGAATATGACCCGCTCGCCCTCCTCCCGCGCCGGCGTTATTTCGCCCGTCGGCGCGGCGTGGGTTCGCACTAGGTTCTTGCCGGGGATGCGGCGCGTTTGGCGGAGGAACTCGATTTGGTCGTCGTCCACCTCGGAGCCGTCCCACACCGGGCCTTGTGGCCAGGGGCGCAGCGGCGGAGGAAGAGCTCATCTCCGCGGCGTGGCGCGGTTGTGTGGCGGCAGCAAGGAGCAAGAAGAAGAAGCGGGAGGAAGAAGGAGCAAGAGGAAGCGGGAAGCGGGGAGATGGAGTGCGCGTGCGTCGCCCCCCTCCTCCCGCCTACTTATAGGCTCATGGGCTGAGAAGCCGATGGGGCGGGCGTGGGATTAACTGCGCCCAGTACCCCACGCCCCCCACGATTTAACCCACGAAGTTACTGCATGGAGTAACGACGTGGGGAACCCAACCGCCCGCGCGGCCGCAACGGATCCACCCGTGCGCCGAGGCGCGGTAGTGGCAGGCCCCGCCTGACAGGCCTGTCTCGTCACGCGCGTGGGTGGGCAGACTAACCCTGCCACATGGCGTCACGCGACGGGCCCGCGACAAGCAGCTACCTGGAAGCTTATCAGGCACGCTACCTGGATCCCGCCACGACCTTCAGCCCTTGGAGGAGCAAGACGGCCTCCTGCAAGTCCGACTCCAGTTAGTCGGCCTAGAGAAAGACGGCGAGCCAAGCCCGGGATGAAACTGTTAAGGCTCCTCGACATGTTGACCTCGACGCCTCACCAGCTTCGGGGACTACTGTCGGAGTAATGGGCCACGGGTAGGCAAACCCGAGCCCCTGGACCTTTCAAAACATCAGGGCAGACTGCGCCCCTCAAGACCCCAAGACGAAGAGCCGCCGAGAGTCGGCGAGCCGCCAGCATGCCCCTCCCGGCCGAGTCCCGAGAGATGGCCTCGAGATGGGCCGACTCCCAGCTGGCGGCCTCCGGAGAAGCCAGCTATGGGGAGTCGCCCGCGACTCAACCACCTCCTGCCTCACGCAATTACAGGCGGGATGGGGTGTAGCCTTGTGCCCATCCCTGCCCTATTCACGAAGAGGCGAGCATAGCCCAGATCGCCCGTCTTGATGGAGATCTCTCCGTCGGCGCGGCACTATTGCCACGCCGCCGGCCACGACATCGGCCCCCAGGCAGATCCTGTACCACGATGACTGTCTGCATGCGACCCGAAGGCAGGCGGGACCCGCTTTGTTGGCGAAGTGCGAGAGGCAGCGAGCGCCGGAAGACGGACCCGTTGGGAGTCGGCCCCCGGGAGTCGGACGGCCCCTCCCACGGGCCCGCATGCCATTAACCAGACGAGACAGGGAATGACAACAGTGATCGCCCGCCAGGCGGCGACGCTATTGCCATGACCCCATGACCAAGCTGGCGTCATTAGAGGTGCGGCTACAGTAATCCGCAGCCGTCAAGACCCGCCCACGGCGGACAAGGTATGTCGGCCCCATGCTGGGCCGTTGGCGGGGCCCACTAGTCTGCGGGCCCCAGAAGTCGACGGAGAAGACGGCGACCTAAGAGCGAGCAGCTGGGACCAGCGCCCAGCCGGATTACCAATGTACCCGGGGTAGGCCTATATAAACCCCAGGGCACCCATGCAAGAGGTTGGACCCAAATAGTTTTAGACACACACAGAGGGACGAGAAGAGCTAGTTGTGCCCTTCTCCTTCCTCACCCCGAACAGCTCAAGGAGCAACCTTGTACCCCCTTTGCCATAGTGATCATGCGGAGACCCCGCAGAGCAGCGATGGGGTGTTATCTCCACGGAGAGCCCTGAAGCTGGGTAAGATCTGCCGGCGTGCATGCCTTCGCCTCATCCTGTTTCCAGGCACCGGCGACGTTCTACTCGCCCCCACCATGATAAGCCATCCTTTGGCATATGTCGCACCCAACCCCCGACATCGATGATCTCATCGGATGAACCACGATGTCTTGGATTCAATCAATCCCGTATACAATTCCCTTTGTCAATCGGTATGTTACTTGCCCGAGACTCGATCATCGGTATCCCAATACCTCGTTCAATCTCGGTACCGGCAAGTCACTTTACTCGTACCGTAATGCATGTTCCCGTGATCAACCACTTGGTCACATTGAGCTCATTATGATGATGCATTACCGAGTGGGCGGAGATACCTCTCCGTCATGCGGAGTGACAAATCCAGTCTCGATTCGTGCCAACCCAATAGACACTTTCGGAGATACCCGTAGTGCACCTTTATAGCCACCCAGTTATGTTGTGACCTTTGGCACACCCAAAGCACTCCTACGGTATCCGGGAGTTGCATAATCTCATGGTCTAAGGAAATGATACTTGACATTTGGAAAAGCTCTAGCAAACGAACTACACGATCTTTATGCTATGCTTAGGATTGGGTCTTGTCCATCACATCATTCTCCTAATGATGTGATCCCGTTATCAATGACATCCAATGTCCATAGTCGGAAACCATGACTATCTGTTGATCAACGAGCTAGTCAACTAGAGGCTCACTAGGGACATGTTGTGGTCTATGTATTCACACATGTATTACGATTTCTGGATAACACAATTATAGCATGAATAATAGACAATTATCATGAACAAAGAAATATAATAATAACGATTTTATTATTGCCTCTAGGGCATATTTCTAACAGTCTCCCACTTGCACTAGAGTCACTAATCTAGTTACATTGTGATGAATCGAACACCCATAGAGTTCTGGTGTTGATCATGTTTTGCTCTAGGGAGAGGTTAGTCAACGGATCTGCGACATTCAGGTCCATATGTACTTTACAAATATCTATGTCTCCATCTTGAACATTTTCACGAATGGAGGTGAAGCGACGTTTGATGTGCCTGGTCTTCTTGTGAAACCTGGGCTCCTTGGCTAGTGCAATAGCTCCAGTGTTGTCACCGAAGAGTGTGATCGGCCCCGACGCATTGGGTATGACTCCTAGGTCGGTGATGAACTCCTTCACCCAGATTGCTTCATGCGCTGCCTCCGAGGCTGCCATGTACTCCACTTCACATGTAGATCCCGCCACGGCGGCTTTGCTTGCAACTGCACCAGCTTACTGCCCCACCATTCAAAATAAACACGTATCCGGTTTGTGACTTAGAGTCATCCAGATCTGTGTCGAAGCTAGCGTCGACGTAACCCTTTACGACGAGCTCTTCATCACCTCCATACACGAGTTCCTACGGTATCCGGGACTTGCACAATCTCATGGTCTAAGGAAATGATACTTGACATTTGGAAAAGCTCTAGCAAACGAAATACATGATCTTTGTGCTATGCTTAGGATTGGGTCTTGTCCATCACATCATTCTCCTAATGACGCGATCCCGTTATCAATGACATCCAATGTCCATAGTCAGGAAACCATGACTATCTGTTGATCAACGAGTTAGTCAACTAGAGGCTCACTAGGGACATGTTGTGGTCTATGTATTCACACATGTATTACGATTTCCGGATAACACAATTATAGCATGAATAATAGACAATTATCATGAACAAAGAAATATAATAATAACCATTTTATTATTGCCTCTAGGGAATATTTCCAACAACATGTACATCCATGACGATTTTATGACAGAATCAAGATAGTCATACCTGTGTTGTCGTAGAAGTGTTCCATGACATTACCAAAATTATCATCACGGAAGTGTCCACTTCCATGACGATAAATCACGCGTCACATAAGTGCTTTCGTCAAGGGTGACCGACACGTGGCATCCACCGTAATGGAACGCCGTTAAGCTATCGAATTCGGGTTTTGGATCCGATAACCCGTTAACAGCCCTGACCAATGGGGAATTTCCACGTGTAAAATCATCATTGGCTGGAGGAAACACGTGTCGGCTCACCGTTGGGACAGATGTCATCCTCTCATTGGACCGAAGGCGCCTATGATACGTCGACACATGACACGGCCCAACAGAGGCCCATTCCTGTGAAAAGGCCGGCCCATTTGACTTGGTCAAAAGGTGGCGGGCTGGCCCACGGAAAGCATGTTAACGGCCTGTTCGCATATAGCCCCTTTACAGCCCACTAACCCAGGGCCCGTTACGCCCTATCCGAGGCCCAGTAGCTTCATCTGGGCCGTCCAATATGATTCCAGCCCATTTTAACTTCCGGCCCATGTGTGGCCCATGACTTCTTTTGGCCCATATGAGGCCCTTTATAACTCTTGGCCCATTAACGGCCCGTGGTGAAACTGGCCCGTAATGAATAGTGTATCACTTTATGCCCATTAATGGCCCGTTATTCCATTGGGCGTTTCCAGTAAGTTATCTTTCGGCCTTCTCGGGGCCCATTGATTCTTAGGCTCATTTGCAACATTCGGTTACATACTGACCCGTTCTTGTCATTTTTATGCTTGTGGGCCAAATTCAGCCCGTCGTTCTGATCGGCCCATTTGCGGACCGTTAATACGTTGGGCCGTTTTCATGTCAAAAAAAACCCGTTGGGCTGTTTTCATAAAGTTATCAAATACGGCCTATTAACGGCCCGTTATGGTCCATGAATAGTACGATCCATCATGATTGGCGAAATGATGATACGCCCCGTAGAAGGCCCATGGATCCTACGGCCCGTATGAGGCCCATGGATAGTACGGCTCGTAGAAGGCCCATGGATCATACGGCCCATAGAAGGCCCATGGACCCTATGGCCCGTATAAGGCCCATGGACCCTAAGGCCCGTATTTTTAGGCCGATGGATCCTACGGCCCGTATAGAAGGCCAATGGATCCTATGGCCGGAAGAAGGCCCATGGATCATACGGCCTGCAGGAGGCTCATGGTTACAACAGTCCGTGTGTTGCCATGATTATTTTGGCCTAGTTACCAAAAATAGGCTATTGTGGCCACTAGAAAAACACGGAAAAAGAACTGCAGTGACCACAATCAGACAACTAAACAAGACAATAAGGAAATAAATAAGCAAGCAATTAACGCTAGCCTATTACCGCTATTACACATATTACATCCACTGGGCATCAAAGTTCGCCACCAGTGCAAATATAGGGAACAAAGCGACACATTACATACCTTTGGCCGTCAAAATTGGCCACCGGTGCAAATAAGCGTGGTAGCAAAACAAGAGCATAACGAAACAACCCGGAAGAGCTCAAGAAAGCGTTATCACAGGTATCCACCATCGGGCAATAAGCTTAGCAAGCTGATTAGCTTTGTCCTGTTTGGCGCTAAAATCCTCCAACGCTTCTTTGTTGCACGGAAAGTATGCATCTGAATGCTCCAGCGACTTCCATGATCCTTCCGCTTCTTGTTGCGGCACACGGTGATCGATGTCTTTCAGCTTGTAGTTGAGACTCAAGAAACCGAACTGATTCAGATAGTGAGTTTGAATAGCTTGTGCAAGCGGTAGTGGCCAGTAACTCGAACTCTAAACCAAGACATGACTTTGGGGTTGTCTCACTGTCTTCAAGATAGTCTTCCTTAGCTGTTTTATCAGCTTTGTTGGAGACCAACAAGGATGTGTCACTATCCTGAACCTTATCTGCGTTACTTCCTTTATCATTGCTTAATAAGGCACTCTTCCCCAATATTCTTGACATTCTAAAAGAAGAAACAAGCAGACACATAACAAGTTTAGCATGTACTAGTATATGAAACTCATTTAGGTGAACCAGTTCATTAGTAAGGTGGACAAGATTAAACTACCAAGTCTTCTATTGCCAAGTACTAGTACATAATAAAAGCATCAAACAAACATATATCTATGTCCTATGGTCCTTTGCATTGTCTTGCCAAATCAAAATAGTGACACGGTTCAAATCATATCAGTTCAAGACAAAGCAGCAGTGAAAGAATACAAAGCGTGGGAAACTACATGACACAACAAGATTTCAGATGGGTACCATGGGTCTAGATGTACAACAACACTATTGGCTCTGTTGTGATGCTAGTAATGTGCATGATATGAAAGTCAAATGTATACACAATTGAAATTGAAATCAACAGAGCTATTGATAAGAGCAAACCTGTTAAAGAAACATGCGTGAACATACCTGTTGTGCCATTGGAGTTTCGATTGGATCCTTAAATTTAAAAATTAAGTGCAGTATGAGTAAATACGGTGATACAAGAGCAAAGCAATCATAGTTAAAAAGGTGCACCTAAGCGGCGCTTAAGTGCGCCTAGGCTCTAAGCGTTGGCAAAGCGCATTGCGCATAACTATGCTTAATCATGCATAAGCGTGCATAAGCATGCGCTTTGGTCGAAGCGCAAGGCGGTGGCAAAACGCACAATTAACGCCTAGCGCTTTTTTGAACTATGATAGCAATGGGATCTTAAATTAGAACAGTTGTTCTTCAGGTTTAGGCACTTGTTCTAGATGAACAGAGTACAGTAAGACGCAAGAATATAATACTTAAAAATAGAAAATGAGCTCATAAACCTTACCACATTCTTGGTTCGGGACCAGTACAGAACAAGGCGTTCCCAGTCATCGTCCAGTAAATGTGTCTCAAGGGAATTTGATGAGTTTCTTTGCCGGTGAAGTACGTTTTCTTCAGGTAATTCCGATACTGCCACCAAGCATTCTTGAAGATAGCAGAGGTATTAGCACAGGTTACCTCATCCTAAGTTTCCAAATCGGTCCTTCTCTATAGAGAAAAATGGGAAAATTTGCTGTATTATAACCATCATGGAGGTAGGATGTATGGGACAAAGCAAAGTAATTGCCATGAATAACATTACTTACACATAACTCCTGGACAAACACCTGCAACTGGCATTTTCCTTCATCTTCATTATAATATTTCCAAGATGGGAAGATACACACATACGATTTAAATACATCAAATGCGATAGATGCTAAACTACGACTAGCTGGTTGTGCTTCCTCCACAGGAATAAGGCGTACTAGCGGTGGAGTTGGGGTTCACCGTGATAATCTTGGTTCTTTGGGCACTTTGGAGCTGCCTTACTAACTGCTCTTGTTTGGGAGCTCTGTGGTGGAGATGGTGTTGTGTCAGCGAGGCCCAGGTTACTGCTCATTTGGGGTTGGGGTTAGATTGGGTGAAGCTGGTTCTCTCATCCATCGCATGAGGGGTACAATCTGCGAGAGTTTGGGTTATGTGTGGTACGGCTAGTTCTTGTGCATGTACAACCGGGGTGCTATCTCCACCAAGAGGTAGCACTGTTTTATTTGAAGACTGTGTTTTTAGTCCACTAGATACTGGCATCACCCGCTCCAATTCAAATGGCTGATAAACAAGAAACATAGTTGAATGACAGACATTGTATGAGAGACAGATGCAATAGATAGTGTGGAAAAAAGAGGGCATGAAATAGTTGACATGTATATTGTTTAACTAAAATGGATAGCATGACATAATTTCACATATATGATGTCTATCTAAACTGGATAGCATAGCATAACATTATTCAAAGATATGATGAATAACTAAACAGGATCGCATGACATAATTCACCTACATGTTATCTAAGTAATCAGGATCGCATCATTTAATTCACATATGTGATTTATATGCTAAACATAGGGCATTCGATATGATGTCCGAACTAAGAACATGGTGTTGAATATTGTGTATATGATGTCTAAACTATGCAATGCAAGACACCGTATGCATGATATGAGCAGTATAACCGTGCCAAGTTAGAGCATACACCTCGGTGGGGGAATAGGACTGGTCATCCGTCTCTGAATCCATCTCCGAGGAGCTATCGGGACCCAACAAGAGATCTGCCTTGACGGGTAGCACCTTTGCCTGCTCTGAAGGCCTTGTTTTCACTCCAGATTTTCCATCTCCCACCCAAATGGCTGATTCACGGGAAGAGTAGTTTAATGTACAAATATTGTCGACAAATGGAAATGTAATGAAGAAAAGGATGGGCAAGATATCATTCAAATATATGATGCACAGTTAAGCAGGATGGCATTGTATATTTCACATATATTATGGCTGGCTAAAAGACATGAGACTGCATAATTCCCATATATGATATAGAAACTAAGCAGGTGGCATTACGTAACATGTCTAAACTAAGCGGATGACATATATGATGTCAAAAGTAGGCCTTTGCAAGGCAACATATGCATGATATGACTAACATCATCATGCCAAGGTAGAGCAAACACCTTGGGGGAGGGGGTAAATAGGAGTGGTCGGCGTGCAGATCCGCCTCGAGAACAGATATGTTCCTATGGATTACAATCTGGAGAGGGGTGGGGAGGGTTTTCCATTGAACCCACCATGGAGCGATATGCGCATGACATTGTATTGCAGCATAAAACTCTTCTCTTTTTCTCTACATGTTCGGCATGATTTGTGTACAATATCGACATGCATACGAAAAAAATATGGTGAGATTATGTAAGGAGAGCATGCAGAAATTTAGAGTGATGGTAACAACCAGTGGATCGATGTTTTTCCGTTGAACCAAAATAGCCCTAGTGGATCGACGTGAATGTATAGTAATAAGTGATGCAACAAGTGTACAACCTCTTTGCCGTAGCCATGTCGACCTCAGCATCATTGGGTTGGTTGCTGAAGCAGTTGAGGCAGAGGTGGCTGTCAGAGGTGTGGAGGAAGATTTGAGGAATCTGTAGACGGTGTCCAGGGCACTACTCTATTGTGATGGATCATTCTGTCGTTGGAGCAGCTCCGGTGAGCCGTAAGACGTCAAGGCTGAAGCAGCACAAGACATACATCGTCAATCTCAAGTGGGATTCTAATAGCATCTCCAATAGATGATGTAAAATGGATGTAAAATTAATATCACCAAAAACCACGACTACAGCAGATGAGGTAAAAGCTGTTGACTCACGAACTTAAGCGTCGAAATAGAAATTAAGCATGGAATCTAAATGCTCTTGTCGAACTGAGCATAATGGTAGCGAGAGAGGCACTTGACATGTAGTTTAGGGAGGGCACATGGTTCATCTTCAACCTGCACCCCCCTGTTGCTTGACCACCACCGGCCGACCCGCCGGCCCCAGCGCCGCCTCGCCGCCCCGAAACAACTCGCCACCACCGCCCCGGCCTACCCTCTAGGCCCCCCGCCCCCACCCTGAACCCTAAGATAGATATTGGGGTACCTCTCCGGCGAGCCCCCGTCCCCGTTGCGGGTGGTTCTTCCTTAACTCCGGCGATCCCCCAACCCCTGAAAATCGACTGACCCAAAAGTCGATTCAGTCGACTGAAGTGTGGCTTAATCGGAGCAGAGCAGCAGCACGAGCGAGGGGGAGAGCAGCAGCAGCAGCTGGGCGAGCGAGCGATCGAGCGAGAGCCGGAGCAGCAGCAGCAGATCCGGCTGGTATGGACGCCGCCGCCGAAGGGGCCTCGCACTGGGGGAGAGCCACCGTGGAGATGTCGCCCGTGGCGCCGGCTTCAAGGTAGCCTCTCCATGGGGGTGCGGGATGGAGCACCGTCGGCGCCGGGAGGTCGAGTTAAGGAGAAGGTGCAATGCGATGAGTGTACAACCTCTTTGGTGGCGCCGAGTAGGCCTCGGCTTCGTCCGAGGAGTCGGTGAGGATGTTGCGGTTCCGGTGGAGCAGGTTAAGGCCGTCTTTGTGGGGATGGAGCAGCCGCGATAGACGAGGCGATCGTCGGAGCAGCTCCTTGGAGGTGGAGGACGGGGTGGCTGAATCGGCGGGACGGCGAGATGGACGACAGATCCTCATCCGGGGAGGTGGACGAGGGACGTCGAGCTGTTGCGGTGGACGATGTCATCGAGGAAGAGGTACCGGCTGGGCAGCGGTGACATGGCAGACGAAGGAGGGTGGGGTTTCGCGGCTAGAGCGGAGAGGTTATGGCGGCCTGGGATTTCGAATGGCGAAAAGGGGGCGATGGGAGGGGCTGAAGCATAACTTAGGGACGCACTTGTCCAAAATGTAGGGTGTGTTACAAAAGTACTCCCCACCGATTTGAACTAACGACCCTTTCGGCTCAGGGTTACAAGGGGGATTTCGCGTGTCGGGATTTGGCAGCTGGAGGGAGTTTTTGCGCGCATTGTAATTTCGGGATAACAAGGCGCAGGTTGTGAAGGCACCAGTTTTGGGAGCACGATATCTGAATTTTCGGGATATAACAAGACGCGGGTTGAATTTTAGGGACAAGCCTAACGTGTAGTAATATTCTAGTTCTACGTACCAAATCAATTCGCACTTACCTCAACCAAACAAGAAAACGAACAAAATAAAAATATTCACACCACACAAAGAGAGAGTCTTGCCCCGTTTTATTATACAAATTGTTGGAAATATGCCCTAGAGGCAATAATAAATTAGTTATTATTATATTTCCTTGTTCATGATAATCATTTATTATCCATGCTATAATTGTATTGATAGGAAACTCAGATACATGTGTGGGTACATAGACAACACCATGTCCCTAGTAAGCCTCTAGTTGACTAGCTCGTTGATCAATAGATGGTTACAGTTTCCTGACCATGGACATTGGATGTCGTTGATAACGGGATCACATCATTAGTAGAATGATGTGATGGACAAGACCGAATCCTAAGCCTAGCACAAAGATCGTAGTTCGTATGCTAAAGCTTTGCTAATGTCAAGTATCTTTTCCTTAGACCATGAGATTGTGCAACTCCCGGATACCGTAGAAATGCTTTGGGTGTACCAAACGTCACAACGTGAATCGGGTGGCTATAAAGGTGCACTACAGGTATCTCCGAAAGTGTCTGCATTGGGTTGGCACGAATCGAGATTGGGATTTGTCACTCCGATGTAAACGGAGAGGTATCTCTGGGCCCACTCGGTAGGACATCATCATAATGTGCACAATGTGACCAAGGGGTTGATCACGGGATGATGTGTTACGGAACGAGTAAAGAGACTTGTCGATAGCGAGATTGAACAAGGTATCGGGATACCGACGATCGAATCTCGGGCAAGTACAATACCGTTAGACAAAGGGAATTGTATACGGGATCGATTGAGTCCTTGACATTGTGGTTCATCCGATGAGATCATCGTGGAACATGTGGGAGACAACATGGGTATCCAGATCCCGCTGTTGGTTATTGACCGGAGAACCTCTCGGTCATGTCTGCATGATTCCCGAACCCGTAGGGTCTACACACTTAAGGTTCGATGACACTAGGGTTATAAAGGAAGTTTGTATGTGGTTACCGAATGTTGTTCGGAGTCCCGGATGAGATCCCGGACGTCACGAGGAGTTCCAGAATGGTCCGGAGGTAAAGATTTATATATGGGAAGTCCTGTTTTGGTCACCGAAAAAGTTTCGGGTTTTTTCGGTAACGTACCGGGACCACCGGGAGGGTCCCGGGGGTCCACCAAGTGGGGCCACCAACCCCGGAGGGCTGCATGGGCCAAGTGTGGGAGGGGACCAGCCCCAGGTGGGCTGGTGCGCCCCCCACAAGGGGCCCAAGGCGCAGGGAAGAGTGGGAGGGGGCAAAACCCTAGGGCAGATGGGCCCTAAGGCCCACCCCAGGTGCGCCTCCCCTCTCTCCCCCTCTGGCCGCCACCCAGATGAGATCTGGGGGCTGCCGCCACCCCTTGGGGAGGGAACCCTAGAGGGGGCGCAGCCCCTCCCCTCCCCCTATAAATACATGAGGTGTGGGGGCTGCCCAAGACACGAGTTTCTCCCTCTATTGGCGCAGCCCTACCTCTCTTACTCCTCCTCTCCCGCGGTGCTTGGCGAAGCCCTGCAGGATTGCCACGCTCCTCCACCACCACCACGCCGTTGTGCTGCTGCTGGATGGAGCCTTCCTCAACCTCTACAGCTCTCCTTGCTGGATCAAGGCATGGGAGACGTCACCGGGCTGTACGTGTGTTGAACGCGGAGGTGCCGTTCGTTCGGCACTAGGATCTCCGGTGATTTGGATGACGACGAGTACGACTCCTTCAACCACACACTTCATCCCTGTTTTCAATTCTGTCGATATCTCACGTCCATGACTCCATTTCACACACATTGCATATGTTATGTTTTTCTGACTGAGATATAATCAACACATTGCCTCTGTTTCACACAAACCATCTCTCTCACACCCACCCACGTACGTACCTGCACCTAAAGAAGAAGTGCGCGCAGGACGTACGTACTCACGTCTCGTTCCCGGCCACACCCGCGCGGGTACACGGTGGAGTTCGTTTCTGTACGAAAAGGCAGCCCATGTGATAATTTGACGCATGTAGCGGTTGTTTACTCGAAGGAGGGTCGGGTACCACGCCTAGAATAAAAACGATTGCCGTGGGGAAAATGGAAAAATGGGTTTGTCTCTCGTCACACCATCTCACACAAGGCCGCCGTGGTCTCTCTCTCTCTCTCTCAGCGTTGGTGAGTGATTCAGCCGCATCCCTTCCGCCGGCGGAAAGGGAGGATGTGCATCGTCTCTCCGTTCGACGGCGTTGAGGCAGCTCGTCCCGATCTTCGGTACCCGTCGTTCTCTCTGACCAAGCTCCGGCGCGATAGGGCCTTCGCCACTTGCTCGCTGCCGCAGTATGGGCAGATCCCGGCCGCCGGCGCCCTCCTAGTAACATCCTGACGACCCTCAGGTACAGCTTCCTCCGGCCTTGCTCCACTGCCCATCTTCCCACGTTGATGCATGTGGATCTTCTTTAGTTGTTTGCTTAAATCGTATCTCGGCCGACGTACTTTCCATCTTGCAATCTCGTCCTCAAACCATATTTGATAAACCACCATGTGCTATCTTTCCCTTTTTACATGGAACATGCTTCTTTTTCGTCAGCGTATGTGTCTTGAACTCGTGTTATTGGGAAGTAATTGTTTCCTTTCGACCTCCTTCTGCAAACAGGGCTATCCATTTTCACCTTGTTGCTATTGTGACCTTTTGGTGAACTGCACAAATCACTTTGCTGAAGAGTGTTTTGTGCAGTTCCGCCAAAATGTCACACGGGCAACGTTTTTACATTTCTGTGGGACTGCGGAAAGGGAGATTGGTTTTGCTATCCTCCTCATCCAATTCCGTGCCTAATCTTCTCCAACAAGAAGTTAGTCCTAAAGAGAGATCATAGATGTGATCGGCTTCTATTTACGTGTGTTATGTTTCATCATCTAGTTCCACTATTATTGTAATCACACTAACTGGATATCTTTGCAAACAGGGATGGTCCGCTGGATTTTAGTGGAGCTGCACAAAATGATCGGATTGTGGTGTCCTTCATACACCTCTTTTTTGGCTACAGAGCTAGGTGAAACTAGCTGCCAAGCAATGAACACTGTGCCAAGGAAATGGAGCCATGCCTACGAACAACATCAATCAATTATATTTTTTTCTTTATTTGTACACCTTCTCACAACTTTGTCTTCAGTTGTGATGTGAATATTGGCGCTGATCTGCGAACCATTGAGATGCATTAGCCATGCTAGTTTCATTTGTATTTGATGGAATGTTGTAACGAGATAATCTCGAGGCAAGACACATGAATCCTAAGTTGAAACCTTTTTTTTGCTGCGGGAACCAAAGTTGAAACCTTCATAGCATCACAGTACAATTTCATCAAAATTATGTGTACATATAAACAAATCATGAAGGATTGATAGCAATGCCAGAAACAATTCAACTTCGTTTCGCCGACATGTTGGACATCCTTCATCCGGCTCCACCTGCCATGTAGCAATATTGAGTGCACAACACAACTTCAGGGAAAGATTCACCCGGTCGCTGCGCGCGATAGTAATGACTAGTGAGTAGTCAAATCCACGAGCCCCACCTTCGCCACGATAAGTTGCTCGGACGAAGCAACCATCATTTCTCTGTTCCTTGAATCCATTTGGTACTCCCATATTCCCATAGTAATAAGTTGCTCGGGTGAATCAACCATCACTATATCCGCTCACTGGTGATGACCACAGGAGCTATCCATTCAGATTGCATGTTAAAAAAATAAAGGTCGATAACTAATGCGGCAAACTTTCAAAAATAAAAAACTAATGCGGCACCTGGGGCCAACGCGGCCAGATCGCATTTTACACGAGAAATTACACACCATGTTTTGTTGACATGTGGTCCCGTTCCAACATATCAATGAGACGACAGCGAGTAGTAGGAGTATTTCCGAACGGACATGTAGGCCGGGGCGCCTCTTCATGAACCGTGGCAAACTGGCAACCGTCCACCGACTCTTCGCCTTTCCCTCTCGATTTGGAACTGCCATGTACGCTCCTCTCCCTCCTCCATTTTCCTTCAGCCCTTCACCCTTTCTTACGCCATTGTTCGATCGTCTTCTCCATGGAGGAACAAGCGAAGCTTGACCCGTTATTCTTGCCCCGATCTGAAAGATGACATGGTGGAGGAACTCATTGATCGGTGCGACGTCATCACCTCGGCTAGCATGGCAGGTTTGTTCAAGCCCATTTTCGACTCAACTAATAACATCATTACAAGGAACCCAAGAGTGAAGGAGCGGTTTGATCTCCCATATCTTCTTCGCCATGACCCTGATGACTACTGGCGCCGGGACGACGGAGGCCTTGCCCTATGCAAGTTGATGCCGCTTGATAATGATACATATGATGTTAAGATGCCATCGCTTGAGGGCAAGGATTGGGCAGGCGCAAATGGAGATTGGGTTGTTTACATTGGGTCCAACTGCGAGTGGGAACTTGGGAATGTGTACACTCGTGACCGGGTTCCACTTCCAAAAATCTCAGCAGACTGCCCAGAGGTTGAGCACACCGGTATTGTACGCACGTTCAAATACGATCATGGTGACTGTCTTCTATGGAAGATAACAATTTGTCGAGTTCCCAACCGCTCTTGGAATTACAACAACTATGAAGTTGTTGCTATCTTCGACAAGCTTGTTGCCGTCCTTTTCGTGGTTCGACTGGATGGATATTGCTCAAAAATCAGTTTCCTATACACGGATGTGTACGGTGATGCAATTCAATATGAGGGCCTTGTGTTTGCTGCCACCACTCGTGGCACTGTTTTTTGCATGGAATCCTTATACTTTCGGTACGTTTGTCTTCCACCGTAATTATAATTGTTTCATCCACATGCATGCGGGCTAGCAAGTTTCCCTTTACTAATTAACCTTCTTCTTCTTCTGTTTCCAAGGTCCTGTGAACATTCCACCACCTATACTTGAAAATTTTTATAACCAAGGGGGAGATGATGATGGTGATGATCACGAGCATGAGGACGAGCAGAACGTATATACTCAGTGGCGCCTGGCAACTAATTCCGATGGATCACCTCTTCTTGTGTGTATACAGCGCACTGAGTTTGTTACTACTGAGGGAGCACGTGTTGTCTCCCATGGTCGCACTATCCGGACCTATTCCAACACCAGTTGCATGGTATTCGGGATGGATAGTAGTGTGCTAGCGCCAACTCCTTCTCCCTCGTACAGAATTGATAGTCTTGGAGAAAACTCGCTCTTCCTTGGACAAAATTATCCGATGATGGTGAAAGGCGATCCAACTGTTGACACAACGTTACTAGTACCATTTATGAGAAGCAACTGTGTCTATACCTCGGACATTTGGGTGGTTCCCTACCCTGGTACTGATATAGTAGGCCGTTTCAGCCTGGATGATCAGTCCTGCGTTGGTCTCGAGATCGACAATAGATGGCCCGTCCCAGAGAATCACTTGTGGTACAAACCAAGCCTTTCCAACGCCGAGGAATGATTGAGTTGAAGTTCATTTCATTGCTTGTTATTTGTTGTGTGGTGAAAACTTTAGTATTTATAATGTATCCTCGTTGTCGATGTGGGTTGATGACCTGTTGTATGTAATAAAATGATATGCCTGTGATAAACTTACTAAATTTATGAATGGCTTTCGAGTTGCTTCTGTGAGTGAGTGGTGTGACGAGGCAAAAAAATATTTTCCGAATACATAATTGTACGTGCATTGCAACAGGTTATCAGATGAGGCCAATCAACAATAGTAGTACACTATTTGTACTAGCTTCACATGCTTCGCGCGTCGTGTGGGTGTTTTTACTGTAGCCATATTGTACGTAACCAGCACCTCGAATCCTCAATACTAGTACTATATAGTAAGTAGTAGGAGTAGTAGGGTGGCATATGGGCCAGAACAAGCATTCACGTCCAGGAGTACAGCACATGCCACCAGCACGACTTCCATCTGACACCATATTTCTTGGAGTCCATGCTAGAGCAATCTCTTCAACCTCATCGTTTCTCTAACTTAGCCATCGATCGGCGGGCGAGGTGGGGGTTTGCCGATAGTCGGTTTCCTCAAGTGCGGTCCCACTTGTAAGGCCAACTCCAACGCTCTATCAATATATGGATGTACTCTTCTTCCCAATACAAAAACTTGCATTCATTCTACTCCCTCCGTTGCACAATACATGCCTTCTATTTGTCAAAATATATATGTATCTAGACATGTTTTAGTATATAGGTACATCCATTCTTGGACAAATGGAAGTCAAGTATTTTAAGTTAGCACAACTAGTCTAATCCGAGAGCACAACCGAAGATTTGGTCGGGTTCTTCCTCCTTTTGCTGACACGTGGGACATCCAGCATCCAGGTCGTGTCATGAAATAAAATAGAGTGGTAGTTGAAGCCACGAGATGTGCATCTTGGGTTAAATCAGAATACGTAGAATCTTACTACTCTTGAGTAACTCCAAAAGCGGCCACCAAAGATCTTTATTGGATTTGTTTTTCATCACCAAAGACGTCGAGGTGAAAGATGTGCATGTTCGATTGGGTCCTCTTGCGGTTTCACTGACATGTGGGACCGCATGTGAGCAAACAGACGATGGGCTCCGCGCGTCCGCTGGCTGGCTGAGAAGAGAGATAGAGGAGGGCTGAGCACGGACTCCAAGAAATTTGTTCTACGTAACCAGCACCTTGATATTCGCGTGTGGTTTTTTCTAGAATAAAAAAAGGAGGTACCCCTACTTATGTTACTCCCACTAATCCTAGCCTAACGTTAGTAGGTGACCTTGGGCTTGGCTCTTCGCCTCTTCCGGAAGTCGATGGTTACACAGTAGTGCTTCTGGCAATCTGACACCAAATGAACTGCTGCACGTTCACCGCTTGTAAGCAAAAGTTTCTCCTCGTCTTTGCGAGCCATTGCGCCCAGCGTTGGCGAGGAGAAAGGCGTAATCAAGCTTCTCGTCGTTACTGCGAGTTGACGGGACACATCAAAGTTATTTACTAGTAGTACGTACTCTCTCCAAAAAGGGCTGACCATGTCATTGCTACCATCCCATGCTCCGTCGTTGAGTACGTGCACTATTCACGTGCCATCGAGGAGAAAAAATATTGCGTAGGTGCCATCGAAGTGCACAACTCACTTACGAAAAAGGGTTTCCCCCCGCTTTTCCTCCCGCACGACTCACTTACGCACAACTTATCTGATTATCTCCATTTTCTTGCATGACACGTGCACCTTGATGATAGATGTCTCGCGTGTTGGGAAAAGGATGAACAAAGCTCACGTAAAAGAAAAGAGTTGAAGAGCATTGATTCCCGACGACAAAATGAGTGAATCTACACTCTAAAATATGTCTATATACATCTGTATGTTGTAGTCTATTTGAAATGGCTAGAAAGACTTATATTTAGGAATAGAGGAAGTAGTTTATATTGAATTATTGATAACCACGCAACAAGCCACGCATGTACAGGACGCATGTAGCCACGCATGTACACAAGCCAACGCACTAACTCCATCTGATCCAACTCATGCACATACGCGCACAACATGGAGCACACAGCGCACATACACAAGACGTGCATGCACACACGCTCGGCCGTAGAATGCACGTGAATAACACATGCATGCGCACACACTCGGCTGCATGGAGGCGTGCGCCATCCGTGGCGACGTCCGGTTCATCGTGCTATGGCGAAGCTCGCACGCAATGGCGCATACGCATCTCTTGCGGCACCTTTTTGCCGTCGCTGCTCAACTACTAGTCGGAGACGAAGACAACCATAGCCTGGGCCTTAGAGCTAGCACCGATTGAAAAACACGCACGCTGCACGCACATGAGCACATACAGAGTGCCCACGACGTGGTGGTGGTGCGTCCCCAGTCGCCTCTACTCCTTCTCACAAGACGTTGTCTATCAAAGCGGCTGCATGCTAATGATGATGTGGGTGAGATCTTCTAGGACTCAGATGATGACGAGGAAAATTCTGAGACACAAGGTGACGTACACCGTCAAGGTCCACGGTCAAGCGGGTGCTAGTAAGTGCTTAGATGTGCTTAGAGCAAGTACAATAGAGCTGAGTCAGCGGGCTATAAGGAATAAACTAGTATATTTCTGCTTAGTTGGAGGAAAGAGAAGAGGAGAGAGAAGGTAAGCGGGCTCTTCGTGAAGAGCCAGCTCTAGCACGTGCTCCTAGGCACTTTGTGAGAATGAAAGGTGGGCCACATAATAAAAAAGTAGTACACTCTTTTGATCTACTATTGTACATGTTGAGATGGGCTGTAGATGACATGGCACTGGCTTATAGCCAGCAGCTGGCTATACTATTAATGCTCTTTAGATAGGGTGCTAAGTGCATTAAATGGCTTAGTAACTCAAGTCTTCAATGCATAGGTGCTTAGTTTATTGGTGCCACATCATATTTTATGCCTACGTGGCAGGCTTTGCGGCTATACATGGTGGAGCACTGGGAGAGGCCAAGGCTGGTCATAGTGGGGAGTAACTTGTACTATAACATATTACTATGTTACTCTAAACATCTGTATAAACCGGAAAGGAGGGAGTAGTAACATAGACTAGTGTCATATGCAGAGTATGGGAGCACATGATATTTCCCCGTCCGGACCGATCCTAATTTGGCTTCTCACCTTCTTGGCCCAACAAAGACCCCTCCCCATTCCCGCGCACGCTTTCCCGCCCGGCGCCAGCTGAGCCCGCCGCTCCACATTGATGGCAAGTCAGGGTGACGCGACCTCTCACTGCTTCCCGCGTTGAAGCGGCGTGCCGACCGAGGGCACCGCCCGCTGCACGCCCGGCATTTCAGACTACACAATGGATAGTAACTTTAGAGCAAGTACTACAATTAGATGACATAAGCAGGCTATAAGGATTTAAATATAGTACTACCTCCGTTTCAGTTTACAAGTCCTACGCGTATACCTAGGTTGTCAATTTTATCACCCTAATATAAACTATATAACACAAAAATTATACCTTTTGAAAGTAGAAACTCCGAAGTTTATGTTGGTATATTTTTTGTAATGTATGACTTGTATTAGGTTGGTCAAATTGACGACCTAGGGGTACGCGTAGACCCTGTAAACTGAGAGAGAGAGAGAGAGGTAGTATTTGTGCTTAATTGAAGGAGAGAGAAGAGGAGAGAGAAGAGGAAGCGGATTGTAAACGTGTAGCCGGTTGTACTCCAACATACTTTGTGAGACAAAAGGTGGGGCCATTATTAATGATATTGTATTTATACTGAAGGGACTAACGGACGACTTAATTACTCAGTTTTTTTTGAGACAAACCTTGGTGGGGCTATTATTGACTTTTTTTAGCTATTATTGACTTGGACGTGGGGTTTGGGGGCCAAAGGCCTACTATTATACTCGCACGACCGACCTGACATGCTCTACCCTAGCCACCACTGTATCATATGGTTTCGCACCATTCCAGATCTTAGCGCCGCCACGCAATTCTTCTCCAGCCCTCCTTTCGACGTGCACCGCGAGAAGCGACAGCAGTCCTCCGAACCCCGCCTTTCATGATCCTGTACGGGAGAGGGGCGATCAGGTTTTTGGGGAGCACACTCCTATGAATGCTGCCAGCGACGACTTCCTCAACGACAACCTTCTTCCCCGACCTCGGTAACCTCTTCATCGACGACATGAGTGACAACATCAACCACATCGGTTCTACTCCCGCTGTACAGTATGTGATTCTGTCCTCCTGGTTTAGTACGCATCATTATTTTGATGTTTGCAATTTTAGTCATGATCTATTTACTGCTGATTCAGATTAAATCTCATACTAAATTGCTCATATATTCAACAATCCAATCCAAAAACCTGATTACAGGCAATTTACTCCGAGTGGTTTTGATGCGCTTTTGAAGCCGCCTACTTTTAAGGGGGTGCAAAATAAAAGGTGGCGCACAAGAGCAGTATATTGGTTTCAGATAATGTACTGCTATGACGCCACTAAGGGTAAGCCTGAGGGCGATCTTAATCCTACACAGCAGGAAGCTTTTCAGAACATAGATGCCCTCTTCAAAGCCACCGTACTGAGTGTTCTTGACGATTCCATTGTGGAATCATATATGTCGTTCGACAGCGGCAAAGACATGTGGGTTGCGCTTGAGGCCACCTTTGGGCCCTCGGGCACTGGCAACGAGTTGTACGCCATGAAGCAATTCTGTGACTACAAGATGACTGATGAGCGCTCTGTTGTTCAGCAGACTCGTGAGATACAGTCACTCTCTAAGGAACTTGAGTACTTTAAGTGTGTGTTGCTGGACAAATTTGTTGCTGGGACCATCATTGCCAAGCTTCCACCTTCGTGGAACGATTTTGCTACTTCTCTGAAAAATAAGAGACATGAGTTTTCTGTTTTGGATCTCATTAGCACTCTTGATTTTGAGGAGAAGGCGAGTGCAAAAGACACACGTGCTCGGGTCGCTGAGGGAGCTTATAGTGCCCACATGGTACACGAGAAGAACTTCCAGCCCAACCAGCCCCAAAACAACAAGAACAAATCTCAGGGGAAACGCAAGTTTGATGCAAAGAACAAGCCGTCACATTGTACCAACTTCAAGAAGAATTCTCATAACGGGAAGGGATACAAACCTCAATTTTGGTAGCACCGCGCAAAATTTATATGGCTGCATCTACCTGCTGTCAGCTAACCTCATGGTGCTCTAGGTATTCCTACATTCGTAACTAGGTACAATGACCACCGCAAGATGAAATTAGCTTATCCGTACGTTGACTTGCTGAATGCAGTGCGGAACGATCCTGTCATGTGTGGAGGAGCAAACAGGCAGTGCAGCCGAAGGTGGAAATCAACCAAGGACTTATGAAATTATGTGTAATCTTCCTAAGGCAGGTCAGTATCCCCTTCGTCCAGATGATCGTGTTTTGTCATGCCGAGCTATTGATATGTGCTACTGTTTTGCAACACCGTTTAAGTATAGCTACTGTTTTCCTTCTTTTCAGACTCAGGACAATGAATATGATTTCAGGGGAACTGCACAATATGGACTCATGTTGAGTCATCTCTATTGCCTTATGTGTTTGCTGCAAATGTGTCAGCATCAATTGCAAGATGAGGCAGCTAGCTAGTTGTGGAGTTGCCAACATGCTCAAAGTGCTCGCAACATTGAGAAGAAAGAAGCATGCCCAGGAAATTAATGCATGCATAGGGAGGCCCTTTGCTGACAGAAGCATCGACCGATTTTCTTTATTTCCACACCTTCTCACATCTTTGTATTGGTTATAGTATGGTGAATCATTGAGATGCATAGACATGCTGAACTTTTGTTCTTCTGAATGTTAGTTTAATGTGAGTGTCTGCATCCAGTATCGCATCCTCTAATTTGGTGGATGCACACAGAGAAAATAAATCTCCTTAATTTACTCCATAACCACCCTATTAAATAGGCCTAGTAACAAACCAGGCGCATGAAGTGGCCGGCGGGCACATGCATCCTGCATGCATGGCCAGTCAGCCAAGTCCATGCGCCAGCTCCAATGCAGCAACACAAAAGAAGAGAGCGGTTCTTGGAAAAAGCGAGTAGTTAGTGCAGCAGGCCTTATAAACACGAACAACTCGCTCTCCGGCTTTCGTCTCCCCCCCAATTCCCCCCGCTCCCCAATCTTCCTCACTCGTCCAGAAAACCCCGCTCACCTTCTTCCTCACTCGTACAGAAAACGCCTGCTCCTCTTCTTCCACTCCTACAGAAATCCCCAGCCCTCCTTCTTCCCCACTCGCACTGCCACTAGGCTCGTCTCTGGCTACTCTGCTCAAACCCGTGAGCTCGGCGCGACGCCCACAAGGAAAATTGTGTCGGCTGGCCCCAGCGCCAAGAAGATGAGGCTCTCGCCAAGCGACGCCTTGATTGTAGATCCCGCACCCAGACTGGCCTTGGGAGAAGCGTGAGCCCCCCCCACCCAGATCTGTGGAACCGGTAGAATCTCCGGTGGACCACATCAGCGATCTCCCGGACGTCATCCTTGAGGAGATCATCTCGCTTCTCCCCACCAAGGATTGCTGCCACACACAAGTTCTCTCAACTCGGTGGCGCCCTCTATGGCGCACCGCGCCCCTCAATCTCGACTGTTGTCAGATATCTGTCCTTCCTGTATTTGATCTCCTCAGAGCCATCATCTCTTCTCACCAGCAGGGCCCTGTTCAATGCCTCTGCATCCCGACACGCTACCTGCTGTCCATACCCGGCAAGGTGGACGCTTGGCTGACATCCCCTGAATTCGGAAAACTCCAGCAGTTTGAGTTGTACCATTACCACAAAAGTTTCATACCATGAACACACCAAGAATTCGTGCCCACACCATCGTTGTCCATCTCGCGGTTTTCCTCCTCTCTCCACACCGCCACCTTCGCCCGGTGCCATCTACCAAACGATCTGGTACAAATGCTTCGACTCCCACTGCTAAAAAAACTTTCACTTGTGGTGGTTTATCTGACGGAGGCCTCATCAAGACAGCATCATCCACTCCAGTTGCCCTGCCTGAGCGCTTGCTGATTGTTTTGGGAATAGAAATCGGTATCGGTTGTCTCCAAATAAAGTCGCCTCACCTTAAAAACATTGGAATTTGTTTTAAAGGACAGCAACTCATCATCGAAGATGCCCCTTCACTTGAAAGGTTGCTCCTTCATAATTGTTATACACCTTCAGAAATAACTGTTGTCTCTGCGCCCAAACTGGAGACCTTGGGTGTAATTCGTGACCCGTTTAATAATCACAAGGAGTTGGTGTTTGGCTCCTCACTTTTTCAGGTACCGTATATTATCATCTACACATTTGTAATCATATGCTGCATTTTTCATTTATGCGCATAAGTTTTATATCATCTTGGAGTACACTTTGGGTACTAATATTATGTTATATGCTCAATGAAGAGTTCGTCCATTGATAGCCTATCAATGCTGCTAGATTCTGCCAAGATCATATATATATTAGAATGTATAGTTTTGATCTGGACATAATTATTGGCTTGCTGCGATGCTTTCGATCTCTGGAGAATTTATACATAGAGGTGATGATTTCATGCACATTGAAAGCCCGTATATATTGTACTAGAATTAACTGTTCAGCTGTCGTTCTTTCGACATACTCTTTTTTCAGACCTTAACTGTTTTCAATCTTAATGTCTACTTAGGCAGAACCACATGGAGAAAAACATATAACCAATCGGTGGCGTAATAAGCACAAGGATTTTCTCAGTTCTCATGACATTCGTTTGAGGACAATAACGATGGGACGATATGCATCCAACCAGGCAAACAGAAGCTTTGTCACATTCTTCCTGTTGAATGCGAGGTTACTATTGTCCATGAGGCTTAATTTTTACAACAAGAGATTTATCACGAACGAACATGTTGAACAGCAAAAAAAGAAGTTTCAGGTGGACAAATGGGCTTCTAAACATGCTTGGCTTCTATTTACAACAAGTTGTAGACATCTGAAATAAATTTTCTTGCACGGGATGTTGATTTTATGGATCAGACCGATCCATTTGTTTGTGACTGCAAAAAAGAGTGGTTGGGTTAGATGTTACTGTCATGTCCAATCTGGGTTTTTTCTAAAAATTTGATGAACAATTAATCCTTGGGCTTTTTGTACCATTTGTATGCTTGACTTGCATGTTGTTTCCCTCATACTCCCCTCCACCTGCCACTACACTGCCGCATCTTCCATGGCTGTTGTTCGTTCCCGTCCGAGGCCTTGCCGTCGTTCTCCGCCTTGGTTAAGCTTCTTTGTGCCCGCTGCCGTCTGGCGTTGTCAACATGGTCAACAACCAAGAGGAATCAGGAGATGACTGACGTGGAGAGGGTCGACGGTAGGGACCCACCTGTGGTCATTGCATTTCGCAAGCAGGTGCCTCGTTATTACAAGCCAAAAAATACTTCCTCCTAATTGTTTGACAACTAGGTCCCACGCCATTGTCAATGTAGTCAATAAATGAGAAAATTACACAACGAGCGGATAACACCAGGGACCCAGCAGCTCGCCCAGTTGTTTTTTAGTTTCAGAGACGGAGCTCAACTGTCTTGTTGTCTTGAGGTTGTGGCAGTCTAGCCACGCCACGCTTTTATTAAGCACATTATGAGCCCAGTTGATATATTTTTTCTTTCTGAAATTGGCTAGCCCAGTTATTTTTTTTGGAGAATACCAAAACCGAGGCCTACTTGCTTTTCTCAGCCCAACTGGGCTGCAATCTTTCAAGACGAGGAGGGATGTAAGTAGTAAGAAATGGGCTTCCCCAGAAAACGGGCTATAAGTTGTAAGAAATGGGCTGTAAATTTTTAAACCAAAGCCAACCGACAATTGCATTAAAATATCATTTTTCAGGATTTCTCTACTCTCTACTCTTATAAAAACCAAAGCCAAATGGCAATTACATTAAAATATCATCTTTTCTCCCACAAGATAAACTACTCATACAAATGCATCTTCATGTTCCGTGCAACGAACTGGCATCTTGCTAGTTAAGATTCTAAATTGTTTTTGAATTTTATTTTTATATATTTATTTGAAAATTATTTTTAACGTGACTCGAAATTTTGTGATTAAAAGAGTTCGGACCCCACCAAAATATGCAAAATTTTGTTGATTTTTTTAGCAGTGGCCAGAATATATGGTCTGTAATGCTAATAAAAGGAATATGGGCTTCAAATATCCTTAAGAATTGGCAAATGTGCTGTAAATTATTGAAAATAATGGCTAATGGGCTGTATGATGTTTTCCACAGATTTGGAGGCTGACTTCTGGGCCTACTAGGTTGACGATGACGATGTCCTACTTTTTTTTGACGCGTACGCAAGGCTTTGTCAACTTAGTCAACACACATAAGTGACTGTTGGATGTCCATCCAACGACCGCCGTGCTTCTTCAATCTCTGATCTTCCTGCTCCAGCCGCCCAAACCAGCGCCGGCGGGACTGCCTGCTCCCTCCTCCCAGGGCTGGCTGTGCGGCCGCCAGGCCATCCCTCTAACAACCCACACATCCTGTTATTTTTCGGCGACGTCAGCCTCACCCCGGAGCCGACCAGTCAGCGCTCGTACTCCCCTCACCGTGGGCATCCGCTGCTGTGGCTTCGCCGACTCCAGGTGGTTCTCTTCCTGGGCCTCGCCCTCGTCCACCGCGTTTGTGCTCTCGGCGCGGCGAGGTCAATATGGTCAACAAACAACAGCCATCGGAAGAGGCTGATAGTAGGGGCCCACACAGAAAAATGCCTCCTTATTACGCACAAAATAATGATTCCTCCACCTAACAGCTGGGACCCACCGGAAGGGCCTCTGTATTTCACAAAAAAAATATTCCCCCCGCTGTCATCTCGGACCCACCAGAAATGCCTCCTTATTACGCACAAAAAAAATGAATACTCCCCCTGCTAGTTGGGACTCACCTTGGTGGGAGGCTGACTTGTGGGCCTACTAAGTTGACGGGGACGGAGGGCTTTGTCAACTTAGTCAATATGAACGATTCTAGCTCTAGTGACCGTACGATGTCCATCCAACGGCCGTAGTGCTTCTTCAACCTCTGGTCTTCGTGCTCCAGCCGCCCAAAGCAACACCGGTCGTGCCGCATGCTCCTGCCTCCCGTGGCCGGCTATGATGCCGCGGAGGCCTCACCGCCCCTACTACTCCCACCGCTGGCCAGGCCATCCCTCTACTAACGCACTCCCCCTGTTATTCTGCGGCGACGACAGCCTCACACCCCAGCCGAACCAGTGAACCCTCGTACTCCACTTCGCGTGGGCATCCACTGCTGGATCTTCCCCAGCTCCGCGTCGTCCCCTTCCTAGGCCTCGCCGTCGTCCACCGCCGTGGTGCTCTCGGCGCGGCATGGTCAATGTGGTTAATGACCGACTTCCATCGAAGAGTATCAGGCGTGGAGAGGCCGACAATTTGGGTCCACGGCGGCCGCAAGGAAGTGCCTCCTTATTACGCGCAAAATAATTATTCCTCGACCTGACAGTAGGGACCCACCAGACGGGCCACCGTATTTCGCAAAAAAAAACGTTTCCCCCCTGACTGCTAGGACCCACCAGCTACACCTTCGCACGCAAGGAAGTGCATCCGGGCAAAAAAAACGATTCGCCCCCCTGACTGCTAGGACCCACCAGCTACATCTTCGCACGCAAGGAAGTGCGTCCGGGCAAAAAAAACAATTCGCCCCCTGACTGCTGGGACCCACCGGCTACATCTTCGCACGCAAGGAAGTGCGTCCGGGCAAAAATGATTCGCCGCTGGCTGCTGGGACCCACTAGCTACATCTTCGTGACGCAAGGAAGTGCACGGCGATCGGGACCCACCTAGTCGAAGCGTACGTAGCATTGTCATTCTGGTCGCGAACGTGTACGTACATATATACTGGTCGATGTAGAGGCGCGCACATGTCGTAGTAGAGGTGCGTACGTGTCGTAGTAGAGGCGCGCACGTAGCATGTACATGTACGTACAACGGCCAGTGTGCAAGAAAGAAAATACGGCCACGTATGTGTAACACCCCGGATGCAACTTTCCATATTCGTAACTCTAACTCTTGCCTTTTCCGGAGATGTGATATATTATCTCCTCCGTGGTTGGGTTTTTGTGTTTTGTTTTGCATTTTGTTCATGTCATGCATCTCATCTCATAGCATCATTCACATTGCATCTACGTGTTTTCATAAAACCCGTATCCGTTCGTAGTTGCCGCGTCACCCCTTGCCTTCGTTGACCGTTCCGAGACCAATCGGGTTTTCGCTTCCCTCTTGACCGTGACCACCTAACCTCTCTTGCCAGCTCGCAGCCCCCTCGCGCGCGCGTCCGAAACTTACCCGAACCCGAACCGGTCTGTCGTTACCGATGAATCCGGATCATCCCCAAACGTCTATAAAACATCTCTGTTTTCCTATTTGGACTCACTATCTATTTATTTCTAGACCATCTGTTTAAAATCGGAGGGACCAAATACCCCTATCCAAAATTCACTTGCTATATAAAAGACTAACCCTACAACCTAGGGACCTTGTCCCATCCACCCGTCGCCGCCGCCGCCACTCCACCAAATTCCCCTCGGGATCCATCCCCAATCAGCCTAGCTTCCTTCCTCCAACCCGCACCCGTAGCCTCCTCCCTCGATCTACGCAGCCATCCAACCAGCGCCCGAGCCCGAGCCCCTTCGGTCGGAGCCACCAAGAGATCCCTGCTGCCCCGACCGAGAGCGAGCTTCTCCCGTTTGCTCCTTTCTCCATGGCGCCGTCGCCGCTGGCGAACCCAGCCACCCCCAGCGCCGCCCTCATGCCCGAGCTCCTCCAGGTGTAAATTGGGAAGCGTTTCTACCTGCCGTAGCAGGCCGCGGTTACGTGTTAATATAGGGATGGAAAAGCCCCATCCGTGGCATACAAGAAAGGGTCATTACATACTTGAAACGTACGAAATGATCTCAACAGATTCGGTATTCATCCTATCTCTACCAACCGTACAAACCATCTAGAAGATTCTAAGATATCTTAACAGCCCACCTCAATCACACCTTGGCTAAGGTGAGATTGCGTCTGAAGTCTTCTAGATTTCGAACTGGTAGAGCCTTAGTGAATCCATCCGCCACCTGGTCCTTTGAAGACACAAAACGAACATCAAGTAGTTTTCTTGCGACCCTTTGAAGACAGGATTAGCTGACAAATAGGTTGCCCCAAGATTATCACACCATAGACATGGAGTATGTCTCGTGGGTATACCCAATTCTCTCAATAGTGACTGCACCCAAATGACCTCAGCCGTTGCATTTGCGGTGATTTATACTCAGCCTCGGTGCTTGAGCGAGACAACGTAGCTTGTTTCCTTGAACTCCAGGAAATTAGATTTGCACCATAAAATACTGCAAAGCCACCAGTTGATCTTCTATCATCAATACATCCTGCTCGGTCTGCATCTGAGAAAGCACTTAACAAAGTAGATGAAGACTTACTAAATGCAAGTCCCGTGTTGATGGTGTTTTTGACATATCTAAGAATTCTTTTTACTGCTGACCAATGAACTGTAGTTGGAGCATGTAAATCTTGACATACTTTATTGGTGAGAAAGAAATATCTGGTCTTGTGAGAGTCAAATATTGTAGTGCCCCAACAACGCTTCTATACCTTGTACTATCCTCCGGTTCTAGAAGCTCACCATCAAAGCTGAAAGTTTCTCGATTAGCAGCGGAGGTGTGGGTGCGAGCTTACAGTCTTTCATGCCAACTCTGGTCAAGATTTACGAGGCATACTTCTCTGTGTTAACACGATGCCGTCTCCAGTTTTCTTGACCTCTATCCCAAGGAAGAAGTGTAAATCTCCCAAGTCCTTGAGTGCAAAGTGGAACCCAAATCATCTAGTAGTCTTGACATCGCTTCCACGAGAGAGGAGCTAGTAACAATAATGTCATCAACATATATGAGCAAAAATATTGTTACTCCGGATTTATTAAAAATAAATAATGAGGTGTCAGCCTTTGAAGGGGTAAAACCCAATTCTTGTAATCTTGAGCTTAACCGAGAGTACCATGCTCTTGGTGCTTGCTTGAGACCATACAAGGCCTTGTCCAGTTTGCACACATGAAAGGGTGAATTTTGTCTTCATAGCCAGGTGGTTGCGTCATGTAGACCTCTTCTTCCAGAACACCATGAAGGAACGCGTTCTGCACATCTAGCTGTCTTAGGCTCCATCTCCTGGACACAGCAATAGACAAAACAAGTATGATAGTAGCTGCTTCAACGACTGGACTAAAAGTTTCCTCATAATCTAACCCGTACCTTTGTTTAAAGCCTTTTGCAACTAATCTAGCCTTGTATCTATCTATGCTACCATCTGCTTTCTTTTTAATTCGATACACCCATTTACAATCAATTACATTTTTACCATGACTAGCTGGAACTAGATGCCATGTTTTGTTGTTCATTAATGCCGAGTATTCGGTGTCCATTGCCTTTTTCCAATTCATACTCTCCAACGCTTCTTGTACACTTTGCGGCTCACCTGTGGAACAAAAAGATCCATATTTAACTCAGATTTTTTTTTCATACAGTACTGTACCATCTTTTGGTTGTAGAGGCTTGTGTATCCCAGATTGGGATCGTGTACGACTGTGCACAGGAGGTTCAACCGCAGAAGATTGGGGCGCCGCTCACCGGTCCAGCCGAAGATCCGGCTGCAGACTTTCATTGGTTGATTGCCCACTTGCCGTAGAAGATCCCGCGGGCTCAGCGGGCGAGGCCGGCCCGTCAGATCCTCCCGATCTGTTGAGCGCGGGCGAGCGGTTCCCCACGGGTGAAGGCGCGTGGCGAGAGTCGTGGGCGCCGTTCTGCGGACCTCACGCGCGGACTGCATGCGGAGAAGCGATTGGCCCTTGGTGCAGGCGGGCGGCGGGCGAGCACACGGCGCCAGGTGGTTCGCGGCTGAGGTGGGCCGACCCTGGCGTGCTGGAAGTTTCCGCTGCAGCTGGATCAGCCTCGGATCGGGCGCCCTGATCAGCACGGGCTCGTGCGCCAAAATCTGCCCCGTGTCCCGTGCTTCTGTCATCTTGTACAGCATAAAATAAGGGATCACTTGCCTCCAAATTTAATTTGTTTTGGGCTAGATTTTCACCCAATTGTTTTTGTACATCTCCTGTATCCTGCACACCATCCTTTGAAGAAGTTTGGTCAGTAGCACATGCCATATTTTGAGCATCACAATTATTATCGCCCGCATGATCAAAAGATGGATTTTTGAGAAAATCGGGAAGAAGCAAAATTTCTTTTCGAAGGAGAGCTCCTGCATTTGGATGGAGTGATGCAAAGGGAAAAAGAGTCTCATCAAAGACAACATCTCGAGAAATATAAACACGGCCAGTGGACACGTCAAGACACTTAACCCCTTTGCGCCGAGGACTATAGCCTATGAAAACACACCTTTTGGATCGGAAAGATAGATTTTGAGTGTTGTATGGGCGGAGGTTTGGCCAACAAGCACAACCAAACACCCGAAGGGATGCATAGTTAGGCTTAGTATGAAAGAGGCGCTCAAACGGAGTGTCGAAATTGATGACGCCATCTTTGGGAAGAGTGTTGATGAGATAGGTGGCTGCTAGGAAAGCTTCATCCCGTAACTTTAACGGCATGGATGCGTTGGCAAGGAGAGCAAGACCAACTTCAACAATATGACGGTGCTTTCGTTCTGCTGACCCATTCTGTTGATGGGCATGCGGGCAGGAGACATGATGCGATATGCCTAGTTGTTGAAAGAATGAATTTAATATTTGGTATTCGCCTCCCCAATCAGATTGGACGGTGAGAATTTTTCTACCAAATAGACATTCAACATGTGCTTGGAAATTTTTGAATACTTCGAATACATCAGATTTCTTTTTGATAAGGTAGATCCAAGAAAATTTACTATAATCATCGATGAAACTGACGTAATATTTGTATCTACCAATGTAAAGAGGAGCATCTCCCGGACATCAAAAAAATTAATTCAAGAGGAACAGTAGACACACTATTCGAAACTGGATAAGGTAATTGATGACTCTTTGCTCTTTGGCAAGAGTCACAAACAGACTCAATGTCTAGCTTGCCATGACACGGCAACTTATTATTCCTAAGCACACGTTGAACGGTAGAAAAAGATGGATGCCCAAGTCGATCGTGCCACCGTGAAGGTGATAGCTTGATGGCACCGAAGGCTTGTTTATTGGATGTCCTGTGCGGGATCAAAGGGTAAAGACCGCCTCTACATCTGCCTCGATGAAGAATTCTCCCCGTTGCTTGGTCCTTTATGAAAAAGAAAGTAGGCCAAAATTCAAGATAAGCATTGTTATCAATAGCAATTCGATGAACTGAAAGGAGATTTTTAGAGGCAGACGGGACATGCTATATATTTCGTAGATGAATTTTATCATAAGGGGTTTTAATAACCGAATGCCCAATGTGGCTGATGTGCATACCTGACCCATCTGCGGTGTAGACTTGATCACTACCGCGATAGTTATCACGAACTGTAAGCTTCTGAAGTTCGCCGGTGATGTGGTCAGTAGCACCACTATCGGCATACCAATTGGTATCTATGCCGTAGCTGGAGGTGTTGATGGAGCCGACTGTTTTCTCTTCCGGAGGGTAGTCGTCGGTGTAGTGATACCAACAGTTTATGGCGATGTGCCCCGGTTTGCCACAAATCTGGCACACGGGAGCACGGGAGGCACCATTGTTGCCACCACGCCCACCCCTATTGTTGCTGTAGGAGGGATGAGCACCACCACCATTGTCGCCGCTGTTACCACCACCGCGGCTGTTGCCGCCTCGCCCTCCGTCGCGACCACGAGGAGCACCCCGCCCGCGATAGCCACCGCGTCCACGAGATGCAGAATTGGCCGAGGATTTGAAGCCACCCCCGGCGTTCTGTAGGAGATCAACCCGCTGATCGAAATTGGCCATCTGACCATAGAGCGCATCAAGAGAAACTGGTTCAGTACGGGCATCTAAAGCAGAAACAAGAGGGTTGTACTCCATGTCAAGACCGGCTAGGATATAGGAGACGAGCTAATCCTCACCTATGGGTTTCCCGGCGGCTGCAAGTTCATCAGCTAGGCCCTTCATGCGAGAGAAATACGCCGGGACAGATTGATTGCCCTTCTGGGCGTTGGAGAGGGATATGCGGAGGTTGTTGATGCGAGATCGGGAGTGTGATGCGAACATGGTGGTGAGGGCGCTCCACACGGCTTCAGAGGTCTCGAGATGAAGGACATGGATGAGAACCTCCTTTGAGAGGGAATTGAGAAGATAGGAAAGGATCTGCTTATCGATCCCTACACATGCGGTGTGGAGAGGATTTGGCACAGTCACCGTTTTTCCATCTTTGTCGGTGGAGGAGATGGTAGGCTCGGGAGCAGGCTTGCTGCCATCAAGGTAGCCATAAAGGCCAGGGCCACGAATTTGAGGAAGGACTTGTGCCTTCCGTAGGAGGAAGTTCTCTCTGGTGAGTTTTTGGAAACTTGGTTGGAAAAGAGGAAGGCGCCGCAGAGGATGAAGACGCCATTGATGGTAGATTGGAAAGCTAGATGTGGTAAGGAAGATTGGCTCTGATTACCATGTAAATTGGGAAGCGTTTCTACCTGCCGTAGCAGGCCGCGGTTACGTTTTAATATAGGGATGGAAAAGCCCCATCCGTGGCGTACAAGAAAGGGTCGTTACATACTTGAAACGTACGAAATGATCTCAACAGATTCGGTATTCATCCTATCTCTACCAACCGTACAAACCATCTAGAACATTCTAAGATATCTTAACACCAGGAACCCGTCGCCCCGTCCCCTCTTCTTCTCCTCCTTCCCTCCTCTCTCTGGTTCACTCCCTCGGTTCTCATGCCTCTCCCTCTGTGTTCCAGGAGCCGCCATGGTTGCCCGCAGCTCCGTCGCTACCGGGAACGAGTCCCTCCGCCCCGGATCTGGCGGCCCGCCTCGTCTCGGACCCCACCTGCGGCTCCACCGCCCCGTCAAGTTCCCGGAGCCGCCGCTGCCTCGCCAGCGCCGCTCGCCTCCGCCGTCAAGCTTCTGCGTCGCCACGCCAAGTCCCCTGCATCGAGCGGGACAACCCCGCACTGACCCCGTGCCTCGCCCGTTCCAGTCGCGCCGCCCCTTGTCTCCCCCTGCTCCGGATCGAACGCCAAGCCGCCACCGTCCCCGCGACGTCCCTGCCGCGAAGTCCATGCCGTGGACTATGCTTCCTCTTCATCGAGCAGCAGCTCGCCCGCTCGTCCCCGTTGACCGTGCGCCTCGCGCACTTGGGCGAATCGGGCCGAGACCAGCGTCGCCCTGCCGCCTCTCTCTCCACCGACCGGGCCTTGGCCCATGGTGAGCAGATCTAACGCCACTCCTCTGTTCCTACTTGGGCTTGGCCCGATTCGCTATCGCTGGCGATGTCCCTGCGCCCGATGGTTTCGCCCGTGTCATGTTTTTTTTCAGATTCTGCGAATTTAGCATTATCCCAGGTTTTACAGATTTGCAGTTAAACCCTCATGTTCATGCATTTAAAATCTCACAAACCATGCATCGGATTAAAACAACTTATATATGCAAAATGCTTAGTTTTTCATCTAGTTTCATAATCTGCTGCTTTCATCCTTGTTTAAAATATTTAAATGCTGTTTGTTTAAATTTTCTCAAATGCCATGTTAAAATGCTTTATTTCATAACTAAATAACCGTAGCTCCATTTTAAATAAACTTTATATGTAAATGGGGTGGAAAAATGCCTAGTTTAACATGGTGGACTTTATTTTCCTGTTTAACAACATTAAAATATGATTTAGAGCAGAACAGTACCAAATTCTAAATATGCATATGAGGATTTTCCGGAATTGTTGTTTCTTATTTCCGCCTCATTTAAATTTGCCTAAATAGTTAGTTTACTTATGCTTCACCCCTTGCCATGTTTAACAACATTTAATATCATTTGGTAGCTTAAACAAGATTAAACTAAATATGTCAATGTGGTGTTTTGTCAATATGCAACTCGTTGCATATTGAGCTCCACTTAACTTGTAGTATTGTTTGTTGCACTTTGCCATGCCATGCCACATTAAACCGGACATGCATCATACTTGATTGTGCATTATGCCATGTTTATGCTTGTGCATTTACCATGTTGTTTGTTTCTTCCGGTGTTGCTTCTTAGTTCCGGTAATGTTGCGATTGTGAGGATTCGTTCGACTACTTCCGTTCGTCTTCTTCATGGACTCGTTCTTCTTCCTAGCGGGATTTCGTGCAAGATGACCGTCACCTTGGATCTCATTACTATCATTGCTATGCTAGTTGCTTCATTCTATCGCTATGCTGTGTTACCTACCACTTGCTGCTCAAGCCTCCCAAATTGCCATGAACCTCTAACCTTTGTCACCCCTCCTAGCAAACCATTGTTTGGCTATGTTACCGCTTTTGCTCAGCCCCTCTTATAGTGTTGCTAGCTGCAGGTGAAGATGAAGATTGCTCCATGTTGGATTATGTTCATGTTGGGATATCACAATATCTCTTATATATATTATTAATGCATCTATATACTTGGTAAAGGGTGGAAGGCTCGGCTTTATGCCTGGTGTTTTGTTCCACTCTTGCCGCCCTAGTTTCCGTCATATCGGTATTATGTTACCGGATTTTTGCGTCCCTAACTCGGTCGGTTGATTTATGGGACCCCTTGACAGTTCGCTTTGAATAAAGCTCTTCCAAAGAAGGCCCAACATTGGTTTTACATTTGCCTCAGCCTATTACCTTTTCCCTTGGGGGTCGCGCATCCCGAGGGTCATCTTTATTTTAGCCCCCCCGGGCCAATGCTTGTCTAAGTGTTGGTCCAAACTAGAGCCACTTGCAGCGCCACCTCGGGGAAGCTTGAGGGCTGGTTCTAGTTGTACGTAGTGCTCATCCGGTCGTGGCACGAGGCAGAGATACGCGGCTACTATCGAGGTGTCGGCACGCCGGGAGGTCTTCTTTGGTCTTGTTTTACCATTGTCGAAATGTCTTGTAAACCGGGATTCCGAGTCTGATCGGGTCTTCCCGGGAGAAGGAATATCCTTCGTTGATCGCAAGAGCTTATCATGGGCTAAGTTGGGACACCCCTGCAGGGTTTAAACTTTCGAGAGCCGTGCCCGCGGTTATGTGGCAGATGGGAATTTGTTAATATCCGGTTGTAGCAAACTTGAAGTAAACTCTTCTAAAATACACCAACCGTGTGCGTAACCGTGAGTGTCTCTTTTCGGGGTTGATCGAGAGGAGAACACGGTTTCTGAGTTATGTCTGACGGAAGTAGGAGTTCAGGATCACTTCTTGATCATTACTAGTTGACGACCGCTTGCTTTGCTTCTCTTCTCGCTCTTATTTGCGTAAGTTAGCCACCTCACATTGCTTAGTTGCTGCTGCAACCTC
Organism: Aegilops bicornis; assembly: GCA_021605145.1. Lineage (NCBI taxonomy): Eukaryota > Viridiplantae > Streptophyta > Magnoliopsida > Poales > Poaceae > Aegilops > Aegilops bicornis. The sequence continues at coordinate 560,413,537 of CM038673.1, read as the reverse complement.
ACAACTTTACCCCTTCCTTTGCCATTAAGCTTTGCTAGTCTTGATACCCATGGTAATGGGATTGCTGAGTCCTCGTGGCTCACAGATTACTACAACAACAGTTGCAGGTACAGGTTACGCGATGACCATGACGCGAGAGTGATGTTTGCTTGTTTTGGAGTTCTCCTTCTGCTTCTTCTTCGATCAGGGGATAGGTTCTAGGTCGGCAGCCTGGGCTAGCAGGATGGATATTGTTTGAGTTTCTATTTCTGTTTCATCCGTAGTCGGATGTTGATCTTATGTATGATGTATTGTTGTATTCATGTGCCTTTGTATATCTTGGTTGTATCCCCACTATTATGTAATGTTGATGTAATGATATCCACCTTGCAAAAGCGTCTTGAGGATGCGCTTATATCATAGTGGGACCTTCGAGTTCCTTTAGGATAGGGCCGCATCTTGGGCGTGATAAGTTGGTATCAGAGCCTCGACCGACCATAGGAGCCCCCTTGTTTGTTGGCCGTTGTTGAGTCTAGAAAAAAAAGTTTTGAGTCTTAGGATTATATATATATATCGGAGAGTCGGATTCTTTTTACTCCTCAGTCCCTTCGTCGCTCTGGTGAGGCCTCCTGACGTAGATGTTTTGTCTTTCCTCTCCTCAAATTTCACGATTTTTTTTAGGATCACGCGGGTATCTTGGGATCGTTCCGATAGTCTTGTGATGAGAACATTGTTCTTGGTGCCTCCTGACATTTAGGGGTTGTCGCGGTGTCCCGGGGAGTTGAGCTTCGAGGTGTTGTCGTCACAATTGTATCGTTGCAGTTCTGGAATACCCGAGTTTTGCCGACATCGAAAATCTCTTTTATGCAGTTGTTGGTGAGATAACCTCGACGCCACCCAGTACTGGGGAGTTCGGGAGTATTGCCATAACTCGTATAACGGATGCTTTTCAAAGGTTGAGGTACACGATTTCTGAAGGTTTCTTGGTTATGTGTTGACGGATGGACTGGATCTAGGTATTGTTAGTTTGGGTGATATATTTTGTGTCCCCTGTATCCCCAACACCAGATTGCATAACTAAAAAGTTTGGGGAGTTTATAGGTGGGAATTCAAGTAGCTCCTAGAATATCTTTCCGACAGATGCATGATATGGGATTGGGTAAATCTCTATCATATGTATTTGTTCCGGCTTATTCTGCAAGCCAAATCCTTTGTTTTGTTTTATTTGTGGTATTCGAGTTGCTTCGATGTCAAGTGTCTATTCCATACCTTTCAAGCGGTGTTCTCATATTTCTATGAGAGTGCTAATCCTTCTTGTTTATCGAGATTGTGATGTCAATTCTTTCCAAACCGGTGTGCTTCTCTTTAAGTGGATCCGATAATTTCAACATTTGCGAGATCAATTCTTAGTTTTCTCGATGGTGTTTGTTTCATCCGTCCCAAGTTGTCTTTGTTTTCCCGCCCTCCCACCCTTTTTCTCGCAAGGACTTATATATTTTAATCAAGTATCCATTTATTCATGTGAAGTCTCTTCACTCTTTTCAATCAATGTTCTTATCCGGTGATTTCCCATGAAGATGCTCAGCCTATTACCTTTTCCCTTGGGAGTCGCGCATCCCGAGGGTCATCTTTATTTTAGCCCCCCCGGGCCAATGCTTGTCTAAGTGTTGGTCCAAACTAGAGCCACTTGCAGCGCCACCTCGGGGAAACTTGAGGGATGGTTCTAGTTGTACGTAGTGCTCATCCGGTCGTGGTCTGAGACGAGATACACGCGGCTACTATCAGGGTGTCAGCACGCCGGGAGGTCTTGCTGGTCTTGTTTTACCATTGTCGAAATGTCTTGTAAACCGGGATTCCGAGTCTGATCAGGTCTTCCCGGGAGAAGGAATATCCTTCGTTGATCGCAAGAGCTTATCATGGGATAAGTTGGGACACCCCTGCAGGGTTTAAACTTTCGAGAGCCGTGCCCGCGGTTATGTGGCAGATGGGAATTTGTTAATATCCGGTTGTAGCAAACTTGAAGTAAACTCTTCTAAAATACACCAACCGTGTGCGTAACCGTGAGTGTCTCTTTTGTGGGTTGATCGAGAGGAGAACACGGTTTCTGAGTTATGTCTGACGTAAGTAGGAGTTCAGGATCACTTCTTGATCATTACTAGTTGACGACCGCTTGCTTTGCTTCTCTTCTCGCTCTTATTTGCGTAAGTTAGCCACCTCACATTGCTTAGTTGCTGCTGCAACCTCACCACTTTACCCCTTCCTTTCCCATTAAGCTTTGCTAGTCTTGATACCCATGGTAATGGGATTGCTGAGTCCTCGTGGCTCACAGATTACTACAACAACATTTGTAGGTACAGGTTACACGATGACCATGACGCGAGAGTGATGTTTGCTTGTTTTGGAGTTCTCCTTCTGCTTCTTCTTCGATCAGGGGATAGGTTCCAGGTCGGCAGCCTGGGCTAGCAGGGTGGATATTGTTTGAGTTTCTGTTTCTGTTTCATCCGTAGTCGGATGTTGATCTTATGTATGATGTATTGTTGTATTCATGTGCCTTTGTATATCTTGGTTGTATCCCCACTATTATGTAATGTTGATGTAATGATATCCACCTTGCAAAAGCGTCTTCAAGATGCGCTTATATCCTTGGTGGGACCTTCGAGTTCCTTTAGGATAGGGCCGCATCTTGGGCGTGATAAGTTGGTATCAGAGCCTCGACCGACCATAGGAGCCCCCTTGTTTGTTGGCCGTTGTTGAGTCTAGAAAAAAAAGTTTTGAGTCTTAGGATTATATATATATTGGAGAGTCGGATTCTTTTTACTCCTCAGTCCCTTCGTCGCTCTGGTGAGGCCTCCTGACGTAGATGTTTTGTCTTTCCTGTCCTCAAATTTCACGATTTTTTTTAGGATCACGCGGGTATCTTGGGATCGTTTCGATAGTCTTGTGACGAGAACATTGTTCTTGGTGCCTCCTGACATTTAGGGGTTGTGGCAGTGTCCCGGGGAGTTGAGCTCCGAGGTGTTGTCGTCACAATTTTATCATTGCAGTTCTGGAATACCCGAGTTTTGCCGACATCGAAAATCTCGTTTATGCAGTTGTTGGTGAGATAACCTCGACGCCACCCAGTACTGGGGAGTTCGGGAGTATTGCCATAACTCGTATAACGGATGCTTTTCGAAGGTTGAGGTACACGATTTCTGAAGGTTTCTTGGTTATGTGTTGATGGATGGACTGGATCTAGGTATTGTTAGTTTGGGTGATATATTTTGTGTCCCCTGTATCCCCAAGACCATATTGCATAACCAGAAAGTTTCGGGAGTTTATAGGTGGGAATTCAAGTAGCTCCTAGAATATCTTTCCGACAGATGCATGATATGGGATTGGGTAAATCTCTATCATATGTATTTGTTCCGGCTTATTCTGCAAGCCAAATCCTTTGTTTTGTTTTATTTGTGGTATTCGAGTTGCTTCGATGTCAAGTGTCGATTCCATACCTTTCAAGCGGTGTTCTCATATTTCTATGAGAGTGCTAATCCTTCTTGTTTATCGAGATTGTGATGTCAATTCTTTCCAAACCGGTGTGCTTCTCTTTAAGTGGATCCGATCATTTCAACATTTGCGAGATCAATTCTTAGTTTTCTCGACGGTGTTTGTTTCATCCGTCCCAAGTTGTCTTTGTTTTCCCGCCCTCCCACCCTTTTCTGCAAGGACTTATATATTTTAATCAAGTATCCATTTATTCATGTGAAGTCTCTTCACTCTTTTCAATCAATGTTCTTATCCGGTGATTTCCCATGAAGATGCTCAGCCTATTACCTTTTCCCTTGGGAGTCGCGCATCCCGAGGGTCATCTTTATTTTAGCCCCCCGGGCCAATGCTTGTCTAAGTGTTGGTCCAAACTAGAGCCACTTGCAGCGCCACCTCGGGGAAACTTGAGGGCTGGTTCTAGTTGTACGTAGTGCTCATCCGGTCGTGGCCTGAGACGAGATACGCGCGGCTACTATCAGGGTGTCGGCACGCCGGGAGGTCTTGCTGGTCTTGTTTTACCATTGTCGAAATGTCTTGTAAACCGGGATTCCGAGTCTGATCGGGTCTTCCCGGGAGAAGGAATATCCTTCGTTGATCGCAAGAGCTTATCATGGGCTAAGTTGGGACACCCTGCAGGGTTTAAACTTTCGAGAGCCGTGCCCTTGTTATGTGGCAGATGGGAATTTGTTAATATTCGGTTGTAGTAAACTTGAAGTAAACTCTTCTAAAATACACCAACCGTGTGCGTAACCGTGAGTGTCTCTTTTCGGGGTTGATCGAGAGGAGAACACGGTTTCTGGGTTATGTCTGATGTAAGTAGGAGTTCAGGATCACTTCTTGATCATTACTAGTTGACGACCGCTTGCCTTGCTTCTCTCCTTGCTCTTATTTGCGTAAGTTAGCCACCATACATGCTTAGTCGCTGCTGCAACCTCACCACTTTACCTCTTCCTTACCCATTAAGCTTTGCTAGTCTTGATACCCATGGTAATGGGATTGCTGAGTCCTCGTGGCTCACAGATTACTACACTACCAGTTGCAGGTACAGGTTTGCGATGATCATGACGCGAGAGCGATGTTTACTTGTTTTGGAGTTCTTCTTCTGCTTCTTCGATCAGGGGATAGGTTCCAGGTCGGCAGCCTGGGCTAGCAGGGTGGATATTGTTTGAGTTTCTGTTTATGTTTCATCCGTAGTCGGATGTTGATCTTGTATATGATGTATTGATGTATCCTTGCGGTATTTGTGGTCCTTTTGTATGTATCCCCATCTATTATGTAATGTTGATGTAATGATATCCACCTTGCAAAAGCGTCTTCAAGATGCGCTTCTATCCTTGGTGGGACCTTCGTGTTCCTTCAGGATAGGGTCGCATCTTGGGCATGACACACGTCTTGTCAAAGCAGAGATCGTGTCCCCTTATTCCGGGATTCTCATCAATACGGGCGTGGGTAACCCAATCGTGCCCGTTGGCACGTCTCCTCTATCGAAGGCGAGTGCCAAACGGTCACGGGGAGGGCTCTTGGTATTCAACCTCTTTATAAAGATACCAAGGCTCTACTCCTTTCTTTCAATCTCAATCGAATCCGCCCCTCGCCTCGAGTTCCAACACCCAAAGCTCCAGATTCAGGCGCTTCGGAACTTCGATGATGTCCGGCTCCGACCTTCAAGGTTGGTGGATGCCTTCCTCCGTTACGGAAGAAGACTTGCTAAAGCTAAGAGATGCCAGATACTTAACTGGCAAAATTTAGCATAGGCTGCCTGCTCAAGGGCAGGTTATTCCCACTCCCAAGCCTGGAGAGAGTGTAGTATTCACGTCTCACTTCCTTCGGGGGTTAGGCTTCCCGACGGATCCCTTCCTGAGGGGGCTCATGTTTTATTATGGGTTGGAATTTCACGATTTGGATCCGGAGTCCATCCTCCACATCTCATCATTCATTGTCGTATGCGAAGCCTTCCTCCGCATTACTCCTCACTTCGGATTGTGGCTTAAGACCTTCAAAGTGGAACCAAAGATGATCAAGGGGCAGCAAGCGGAGTGCGGAGGGGCTGTTATAAGCAAGAATGCTGACGCTCCATGGCCCGAGGTCTCTTTTCAAGAGGAGTTCAGCTTATGGCAACGAGAGTGGTTTTATATCACAGCTCCCAGGGGCACCAAGTGAGTGGCGCCACCTGCCTTTCGCGCGGGTCCTCCCCTGCGGCTGGCGTCATGGGTCAATAAAGGGCTCAACTGGGGGCCGTCCAAGGATGTGCCATTGTTGCAGGGTCGCATTCAAGATCTCCTGGAAAGAGACATCAACCTGGCCGTAGTGGCGCAGGTCATGTTGATTCGCCGCACTTTGCCCTGCAAACGCCGCCCCCTCCACCTGTGGGAGTTTAATACGGAGGGACCACGAGCTCTCCAACACTTTACGGGCGCGACGCCCATGGAGATGTACAAATTGTTCTTCGGATCACAAGCAATGTGTCTGGACTTGACCCAGGACGCAGGTCTAAGCTGCAATCACCCGGATACTCAAGTAAGTAGCCCTGCATCTGGACACGCTTATCTCAGATATTCATCATAAAATTGCCCTTAAAAGAGCTGTCCCTTTAAACAGGAGTGGATAGCGAAAGCAAAGCTAATCAGGTGTCCGGCCCCCCTCCCAAGACCACGCTGGATCCCGTGTTAACCAGGATGCTGGAGGTTGCGCCTTTGGAAGAAGGCCAAGGGGGGAACAAGGAAGCTACCTTCTCCTCGAAGGAGGCTGTCCGGGAAGGAGGAATCGAGAATCCCTCCATCCAGGGAAAGAAGAGGACCGCCTCTGAAGACCCGGAGACCATGGTCTCAAAGCGGGGGAAGAAATCTTCGTCAGAGGGTCCTGCGTCGGGAGGTGCCTCGGCCGCACTGTGCCCTCAAGGGGATCAGCCCTCCAGCGAGCCGTAAGTAGAGAGGGGAGTTTTTTTTAAATAAGAGACATCCCTATTCTATTCCTGAGAAAGATAACTGAATTTTTACCTTGTAGTTCGGATCTCAGCCCTTCTCAGCAGAGCTCATCTTCAGGGGATCTTCATCCGGAGATGATGGAGAGTGGAATGCCTCCCCCTGCCGTACCGCCTTGCGAGGCGGGCGACCCTGTGGTGTCGTCACGGAGGGTTTCTCCGAATCTGGCAGGGCCAGAAAGCAGCTGTATGGCTCCCCAAAGCCCTCCGTGTCCGGCCTTCGAAAATGGCCATCGGACGAGTCCGGCACCGTCCAGTGCACGGTCGGAGGAGCTGAAGGATCTGCTCGGGCGAGCGTCTATCTCAGAAGAACACCGTGCATTCATGGGCACGGTGATTGAAAGGATTTCATCCGTGGAGTGCGGGTTGCACGAGGCCGTCAGGAGTTCTTGACAGGTTTTGAGGTACGCGAAATGATGTACCTTTTGACAGCTTCATAAATAAAAGATGCGCCTGTATAGATAGTAGCCCCTGAGACTCGGTGTGTTGTCAACAATGACAGCGCGCCGAGGATCATAATCCCAGGTATAACATGTCGCTCTTCCTATGTAGGTGGCGAAGTGTCCGGTGGCTAGCCGGACTGATGAATTTGCCGAGCTAAAGCGGAAACTTGACGTGGCGGATGCCGACATCGCGCTTGTCAACAAGCGGCTTGACGAGTCACAAGGTATGCAATTTCTCCACGGACACCTGGTAAGTGGGCTTGATGCCCGTGCCTTACAACATGTATGCTTGATGCAGATGGTGCCGCTGCCATGGAGAACCTTTGGGCGGAACTCGCCCGAGCCAAGGAGCAGGCCAGAAAAAGTGATGCGGCTACCTTAAAGGCGGCCGAAGAGCTGAAAGCCAAACAGGCTGTTCACTGCCGAAGCAGGAAGGAAATAGCCGAGATGGCTGTGAAGTTGAAGGATGCTGCCGACCGCTGCAAGCTTCTTGAAAAAGAAGATCGGGCGGAACAAAAGGACCTGGAGAAGGCCACTACCGAGGCCAAGGATGCTCGCTCTGCAATGAGAGCAATGATGCAGGAGCTACGTCAGGCCGGAGATATCACGACTGGAAAGCCCTTTATGCTGCGGATAAAGTTTGGGGATCCTAAGTATGCTCAGTTGGACCGGCTGTGGAGTGCGGCAGATACTTATCTGGATTTGGCGGCAAGTGCCGCGGACGCGGCCGAACACTTCCGAGATCAAAAGGATCACGAAGTGGAAAAGCTTTTTTGGTCGCAGTTCCACAATCCAGAGCGCCCACTTCCATTATCCGAGCGATTGGCCGAATGGGCGGAGCTGAATAGGTTATCCGGACTTGCCATGAAGGATGTCGTGAGTCATATGTGGCCGGAAAGGCCCGAGCCAAAGAGTTATTTTGGTTTGGTGCAGCAGTTCCTTGGTGCGGTGCCGCAAATCAATGCAATGAAGAGGTCAGCATGCATAGAGGGTGCGCGGATGGCTCTCACCCGTGTCAAGACAATCTGGGCGGAGATGAAGGCCACCGACGTTGCATCCCAAGATTTGGACGGGAGCCGAGTACCTGCCGAGCACTATTTTCAGGAAGTTCTGCAGGGCGCTCGTTTAATAGAGACGCAGCGATTTCAAGGATATCATGTTCGAATAACATGTATAATTGTAAAACAATGTTTCGATGGAATATAGAAGCTTTTTATACTTGTGCCTGCAAGAATTAAAATACCTCATGTGCGGCCGTTTATGTATATGTGTATATAACCTGAAAGATTGCAGTCTTCGGCTTCAGCCCCCATGCATATAATGCGGGGGTGTTCGCAGAAGGCGCATTTTCACACTTTATCCAACGTCTTGGTCCTATAAAGGAGGTGATAGCGCAGCGAACTAGGCAACCGGACTATAATGCTTTATCACTTTCACTTAGCCATAGGAGTTTGACAGTGGGGCTACTATATAGCCCCTAGGGGCATCGCGCTCGCCCGAATTCGGGGCGCGTGTGTGCCTGACCGGGAAACGGCCCTTCGTTAATGCGGAGGAATCCTAGAGATTCTGGTGGGTCATCGAGTGGTTGACCAGTCTCACGCTATATCATGACAGTCAGTTTTCGGCTTTCTCTACTGAGGTGCTCACCTGGCCGAACCGGGGCACAATCGCAGTAGTTCTCCTGGTGCCGCTTTAGCCGATAGAACGGAACGTAAGGCAGCAAAACACAGAGCCGGGCAAACCCAACATTTGGCCAAAGACATGATTCGAGCTGATGCATATAAGGCCAAACTCGCGACGCCGAACACTCCCTAAGGTATTCGGTCTTTATGAAAACGGGCTGAACAACGCCCTTGGTAATAAGCCCCTGGTGTCCAGGTACGCGCAAAATCCTGACGTGGCCGATGCCAAGACGCCAGCCTCCACCTCGGTTATAGCAAGAAACCGGGGGATGTGTATCAACAAGAGACAGTAAAAAAGGTTTACGCAGGGTCTTAATCTGAAAAGAATCCTTGGAACGGGTCCCTACTGCATGCCTGTGCCTGTGTCTCCATTGTGCCGTATCCTGAACGGGTGTAGCACGGTGTTCATCTGTAAAAAAAGGAACTTAGTTGAAAAAGATCATGCGAAAATGTACGTTATATTAAATAAACAAAGTACAATTTAAAAAATGAATAAAATTGAGCTTTATTGTCTCTTGTTGTACATGCGCGGAGCCCCTTGAACGGGGGTATGCGGCTAGTAAGCCCTTGTATGTTTACGCCGGACTCGTCTAGCCATGTCCGGGGTCTGAACGACCTGTTTTAGGTGCTTCGATTAGTGAAGCCGGTTTAGTGTGTGGCTGGTAAGGCAGTCGCACAATCTTCCGCGCTCGAGGAACACTCGATATTTCCCTTTAGTGAGATGATGCCTCGTGGACCGGGCATTTTAAGTATAAGGGATGCATAATGCGATATTGCGTTAAAGCGGGCGAAAGCTTCGCGTCCCAGTAGTGCTTGATAGCTACTTGTAAATAGGGCGATGTGGAAGGTTAGCTTTTCGCGACGGAAGTTGTCGGGTGAGCCGAACATAACTTCTAGCAGGAGAGAGCCCGTACAATGGGCATCTGGGCCTTGCGTTACCCCTTGAAAGGAAGTGTCGCTGTGGCGAATTGTTGTTGGGTCTATCCCCATTTTGCGGATTGTGTCCTGATATATCAGGTTTAAATCATCTTTGCCGCCGTCCATTAGGACTTGTGTAAAGTGGAGTCATCAATTATCGGATCTAATACCAAGGCAGTCCATCCTGCATTCCGGATACTTCTAGAGTAATCCTTATGGTCTAAGGTGATTGGTTTTAACAACCGCTGGCGGACCTCCACTGTGATAGACCGTATGGCGCGTATCTCTATGGGCGCCACTCTGTTCTCCCCTTTTGTCACGTGGAGTGAATTTACTGTTTTGACTTCTTGTGGGAAGTTCTTTTGTTTTCCGGTGCTCTGCTTGCGGGGTTCGTCATCGTCCTCGCTTGGTGTGTCGAGCCCCTTGTGTTCGGCGTTAAGTTTGCCGGATTGCTTGAAGACCCAACAATCTTTGTGGGTATGGTTTGCAGGCTTCCCGGGAGTACTGTGGATTTGACATATCTTGTCCATGATTTTGTTTAGGTTAGATAGCTCGTCCCTGTTATGCTTGAGGGGCAGCTTTTTCTGATTCTGCCGAGAGCTTTTGAATCCGGCGTTGACTGACGTGCTCTTCGGGCTGTTTCCCTTGGTCCGGCGCTGGTCCTTGCTGCATTGCGGTTTCCCGTTTCCATCCCTAACTTCGGATGTACTTGGGTCGCTGGTACTGCATCTTGCCAACCAGCTGTCCTCTCCTGCGCAAAAGCGGGTCATGAGGCTTGTTAGTGCGGCCATTGTTCTTGGCTTTTCTTGGCTGAGGTGTCTGGCGAGCCATTAAATCTCAACACCGTGTGTTTGAAAGCTGCTAAGGCTTGACGTCCGGACAGTCGACTATCTGGTTCTTTTTAGTAAGAAATCTGTTCCAGAGTTTCCGGGCTGACTCTCCGGGTTGTTGAGTTATATGACTTAGATCATCTACATCCGGAGGTCAGACATAGGTCCCTTGAAAATTTGCCCGAAAAGCATCCTCGAGCTCTTCCCAACTTCCAATGGTGTTTTTGGGAAGGCTTTTGAGCCAATGCCGGGCTGGCCCTTTGAGTTTGAGGGGTAAGTATTTTATGGCGTGGAGATCATCTCCTATAGCCATGTGTATGTGGAGGATGTAATCCTCGATCTAGACTCCAGGGTCTTTTGTTCCGTCGTATGCCTCTTTGTTTACGGGCTTGAATCCCGCTGGAAATTCATGATCCAGCACCTCATTGGTGAAACATAGGGGGTGTGCGGCACCCCTATATCTGGGCGTTCCGCGATGTTCGGATATTTGATGTGTTGCATTGCTTACTAGAGCTTGCTTTCTTGGCCCATAGATGGATCTGGCTGGGCCATCTTTTTGATGCGAATCCTTGTGCGGATCGCGTGCCGGCTTGTGTGCGGCGTCCTTTGCCGTACTGTGTTGGCCATGGGGTCGTATGTCTGACCGGGTGGCTTCCTTATTTTTTGATTGCGGAGGCTCTAAGGCCTCATCATCAAATTCCGGCAGTAATTTTCGCTTCGGATAGCTCTTTGTGTGGCGACTGTCGCCGTATTTGTCTGCGGTGTTGAGTACTTTGCTCCATCTAATTCTGAGTGCATCTTCCACTGTTTTGAGCTTCCGCTTCTGTTTTTTCAGGCTACGCGTAGTGGTGACGAGCCTTTTTTGGAGGTTCTTCTGCACCAGCAACTTGTCCGGCGTGAGGTCGTCCGGAATGTTGTCTTCGCCGGGGACGGGTTGTTTATCCAAGTTGCCCTGTTCGGGCGGTTGCTCGATGGCATGTTCATCGTCCGCCGGTTCGCCTTGCTCTATGGCTGGGTCTGTATGGCTGCTTTCTCTGTCGAGGTGGGGTTTGGAGCGGCGCTTATGCCGCCACTTTGATTGCTTTTCGAGGGAACTATCCCTCGTTGCGTCCCTTTGTTCCTCGTCGTCGTTTCCTTTAGGTGTATCCACCATGTATACATCGTGAGATGGGGTGGTTGTCCAGTGGCCTATAGGCGCTGGTTCCAGTTCATCTCCTACATCGTCGTGCATACCGTCGATGTCTTCGGAGTCGAAGTCGAGCATGTCGGTTAAATCATCGACAGTGGCTACAAAGTGGGTGGTGGGTGGGCTTTGAATTTCTTCGTCGTCCGCATCCCAACCTTGCTGACCATAGTCCGGCCAGGGCTCTCCTGATAAAGAGAGAGACTTTAGTGAATTCAGAATGTCGCCAAAAGGCGAGTGCTGAAAGATGTCCGCGGCGGTGAACTCCATGATCGGCGCCCAATCGGATTCGATTGGCAGGGGCGCGGAAGGTTCGGTGTCCGGAGAGGAGTCCGGCACCTTGGAGTCACGGGCTTTGCAAAGGACAGGTATGGTGTTCGGCTCGATCACCGTAGAGATGGCGGCACCCGAGGCGGTGTCCAGCCACCCATCCTCGATAGGCGCAGTCGACTTTGAGCTAAGGGTCGGAGCGGACACTGTGCGGCCTCCAGGACACTGTTCGGCGGCAGAGCTAGATCATGCCCATCGTGACAGTGTGGCGGGCTTGGCTGTGGCTCGAACCCGTCGAAGATCAAGTCTCCGCGGACATCGGCCGTGTAGTTCAAACTTCCAAATCTGACCTGATGGCCAGGGGCGTAGCTTTCGATCTGCTCCAGATGGCCAAGCGAATTGGCCCGCAGTGCAAAGCCGCCGAATACGAAGATCTGTCCGGGGAGAAAAGTCTCACCCTGGACCGCATCATTGTTGATGATCGGGGGAGCCATCGGGCCTAAAGGTGACGACACAGAGGAACTCTCAATGAAAGCACCAATGTCGGTGTCAAAACCGGCGGATCTCGGGTAGGGGGTCCCGAACTGTGCGTCTAGGTGGATGGTAACAGGAGACAAGGGACACGATGTTTTTACCCAGGTTCGCCCTCTCGATGGAGGTAAAACCCTACTCCTGCTTGATTAATATTGATGATACGGGTAGTACAAGAGTAGATCTACCACGAGATCGTAGAGGCTAAACCCTAGAAGCTAGCCTATGGTATGATTGTTGTTCGCCCCACGGACTAAAACCCTCCGGTTTATATAGACACCGGAGAGGGCTAGGGTTACAGAGTCGGTTACAATGGGAGGAGATGTACATATCCAGATCGCCAAGCTTGCCTTCCACGCCAAGGAAAGTCCCATCCGGACACGGGACGAAGTCTTCAATCTCGTATCTTCATAGTCCAGGAGTTCGGCCAAAGGTCATAGTCCAGCCATCCGGACACCCCCTAATCCAGGACTCCCTCACACACGGTATCATATTTTCCATCCAAGGCTCTTAGGATCTTCTTGATGATGAATCTGTTGGTTGTCTTCACTTCCTAAGCCGGCAATCTCATTTGTGATAAGAGCAAGCCTAGAGTACATTTCAGCGACACCTTCACCATCCTTCATTTTGAACTTGTCATGTTGACTTTGAAGCACATCCGACTTGGATTCCTTGACGGAGTCGGTACCTTCATGCATATCAATCAAAGTATCCCAAATTTCCTTTGCATTCTCAAGGCGGCTGATTTTGTTGAATTCTTGAGGGCACAATCCGCTGAAGAGGATATCACAAGCTTGAGCGTTGTATTGCAACATCTTCAACTCTTCCGCGCTAGCTTCACGGTTCGGTTCTCTCCGATCAAAGAATTCACCTTGCAAGCCAATACACACAATAGCCCAAACGGCGGGGTTATGTCCAAGAATATGCATTTTCATCTTATGCTTCCAAATAGCAAAATTAGTACCATCAAAGTAAGGACCTCTGTGGTGATAATTTCCCTCGCTAGACGCCATACTCTCCTAGGTTGTGAAACCAAGGCTATGACCACAAAAAGCTATGGAAATCAAAGCAAATGGAGACCAAAGCTCTGATACCACTTGTAGGATCGAAAGTATGTCTAGAGGGGGGGGTGATTAGACTACTTGACCAAATAAAAACTTATCCTTTTCCCAATTCTAGTCTTTGGCAGATTTTAGCTATCTTAGTACAAGTCAAGCAATCTTAACACAATTCAAGCAAGCATGCAAAGAGTATATGAGCAACGGAAAGTAAAGCCCGCAACTTGCAAGCATGTAAAGGGAAGGGTTTGGAGAATTCAAACGCAATTGGAGAAACGGATATTTTTGTCGTGGTTCCGATAGGTGGTGCTATCGTACATCCACGTTGATGGAGACTTCAACCCATGAAGGGTAACGGTTGCGCGAGTCCACGGAGGGCTCCACCCATGAAGGGTCCACAAAGAAGCAACCTTGTCTATCCCACCATGGTCGTCGCCCACGAAGGACTTGCCTCACTAGCGGTAGATCTTCACGAAGTAGGCGATCTCCTTGCCCTTACAAACTCCTTTGTTCAACTCCACAATCTTGTCGGAGGCTCCCAAGTGACACCTAGCCAATCTAGGAGACACCACTCTCCAAGAAGTAACAAATGGCGTGTTGATGATGAACTCCTTGCTCTTGTGCTTCAAATGATAGTCTCCCCAACACTCAACTCTCTTTCACAGGATTTGGATTTGGTGGAAAGAAGATTTGAGTGGAAAGCAACTTGGGGAAGGCTAGAGATCAAGATTCATATGGTAGGAATGGAATATCTTGGCCTCAACACAAGGGTAGGTGATTCTCTCTCAGAAAGTGTGTATTGGAAGTGTAGGTTCGTTCTGATGGCTCTCTCCACGAATGAAGAGGAGGTGGAGGGGTATATATAGCCTCCACACAAAAATCTAACCATTACACACAACTTACCAATCTCGGTGGGACCGAATTGAGAAACTCGGTCGGACAGATTCAGCAAATCTAGTGACCGTTAGGATTTTCGGTGGGACCGACATGCAACTCGGTAGGACCGATATGGTTAGGGTTAGGGCATAACATAATCTCGGTGAGAACGATTACCCAAACTTGATGGGACCGATTTTGGTAATAAGCTAACCAGAGAGTTGGTCAGGTAAACTCAGTGGGACCGATTCGCTCATTTCGGTGAGACCGAAATGTTACAAAAAGGAAACAGAGAGTTTACATTGCAATCTCGGTGGAACCGATCGCTCATCTCGGTAGGATCGAAACGTTATGAAGGGAAACAGAGAGATTACAATTCCATCTCGGTGAGACCAAGATCCCTATCGGTAAGACCGATTTGCCTAGGGATTGTGGCAGTGGCTATGACATCTGAACTCGGTGGCGCCGAATAGAAAGAATCGGTGGGGCCGAGTTTGACTTTTGGTTTAGGAAAGAATCGGTGTTGACGAGTTTTACTTTTGGTTTAGGTCATATTTGGATGTGAGAAAGTAGTTGAGGGTTTTGGAGCATATCACTAAGCACTTTGAGCAAGCAAGCCATTAAGCAACACCTCATCCCTCCGTGATAGTATTGGCTTTTCCTATAGACTCAATGTGATCTTGGATCACTAAAATATAAAATGTAGAGTCTTGAGCTTTGAGCTTGGGGTCCACTTTCCTCATCCATGCCATGCCATTCATTGAGCTTTTCCTGAAATATTTATCTTGGAATAATGTTAGCTCAATGAGCTATATGTTGTTAGGAATTACCAAAACCACCCAGGGATAGTTGCACTTTCACATAGCGATGTGAACTAGAAAAATGACTCTAGTAAACCCTTTGGGTATTGGTCACATGACGATGTGAACTATGGGTGTTAATCACATGGTGATGTGAACTATTGGTGTTAGATCACATGGTGATGTGAACTAGATTATTGACTCTAGTGCAAGTGGGAGATCAAGGAAATATGCCCTAGAGGCAATAATAAAGTTATTATTTATTTCCTTATTTCATGATAAATTTTTATTATTCATGCTAGAATTATATTAACCGGAAACTTGATACATGTGTGAATACATACACAAAACAGAGTGTCACTAGTATGCTCTACTTGACTAGCTCGTTGAATCAAAGATGGTTAAGTTTCCTATCCATAGACATGAGTTGTCATTTGATAAACGGGATCACATCATTAGAGAATGATGTGGTTGACTTGACCCATTCTGTTAGCTTAGCACATGATCGTTTAGTATGTTGCCATTGCTTTCTTCATGACTTATACATGTTCCTATGACTATGAGATTATGCAACTCCCGAATACCGGAGGAACACTTTGTGTGCTACCAAACGTCACAACGTAATCGGGTGATTATAAAGGTGCTCTACAGGTGTCTCCAATGGTACTTGTTGGGTTGGCATAGATCGAGATTAGGATTTGTCACTCTGATTGTCGGAGAGGTATCTCTGGGCCCTCTCGGTAATGCACATCACTATAAGACTTGCAAGCAATGTGACTAATGAGTTAGTTGCGCGATGATGCATTACGGAACGAGTAAAGTGACTTGTCGGTAACAAGATTGAACTAGGTATTGAGATACCGATGATCGAATCTCGGGCAAGTAACATACCGATGACAAAGGGAACAACGTATGTTGTTATGAAGTTTGACCGATAAAGATCTTCGTAGAATACGTGGGAGCCAATATGAGCATCCAGGTTCCGCTATTGGTTATTGAACGGAGATGAGTCTCGGTCATGTCTACATAGTTCTCGAACTCGTAGGGTCCGCACGCTTAACGTTCGGTGACGATCAGTATTATGAGTTTATGTGTTTTGATGTACTGAAGGTAGTTCAGAGTCCCGGATGAGATCGGGGACATGACAAGGAGTCTCGAAATGATCGAGACGTAAAGATCGATATATTGGACGACTATATTCGCACATCGGAAATGTTCCGAGTGATTCGGGTATTTTTCGGAGTACCGGAGAGTTGCGTGAATTCACCGGAGAGTAGATGGGCCTTATTGGGCTTTAGGGGAAAGAGAGAGGGGAGGCTGCCCCCCCCCACAAGGCCTAGTCCGAATTGGACTAGGGGGAGGGGCGGTGCCCCCCCTTCCTTCTCTTCTCTTTTCCCTTTCCTTCTCTCCTACTCCTACTACGTGGAAGGGGGGAAGTCCTACTCCCGGTGGGAGTAGGACTCCCCTTGGGGCGCGCCTAGGAGGGTCGGCCTCTCCCCCTCCTCCACTCCTTGATATACGTGTCCAGGGTGCACCCCATAGACACACAAGTTGATCATTGATCTCTCTTAGTCGTGTGCGGTGCCCCTGTCGGTGTCAAAACCGGCGGATCTCGGGTAGGGGGTCCCGAACTGTGCGTCTAGGCGGATGGTAACAGGAGACAAGGGACACGATGTTTTTACCCAGGTTCGGGCCCTCTCGATGGAGGTAATACCCTACTCCCGCTTGATTAATATTGATGATATGGGTAGTACAAGAGTAGATCTACCACGAGATCAAGGAGGCTAAACCCTAGAAGCTAGCCTATGGTATGATCGTTGTTCGCCCCTGGACTAAAACCCTCCGGTTTATATAGACACCGGATAGGTTAGGGTTACACAGAGTCGGTTATAATGGTAGGAGATCTTCATATCCGTATCGCCAAGCTGCCTTCCACGCCAAGGAAAGTCCCATCCGGACACGGGACGAAGTCTTCAATCTTGTATCTTCATAGTCTTGGAGTCCGGCCGTGATGATAGTTCGGCTATCCAGACACCCCCTAGTCCAGGACTCCCTCAGTAGCCCCTGAACCAGGCTTCAATGACGACGAGTTCGGCACGCGTATTGTCTTCGGCATTGCAAGGCGGGTTCCTCCTCCGAATAATTCATAGAAGGTTTTGAACACCAGGATAGTGTCCGGCTCTGCAAAACAAGTTCCACATAACACCGTAGAGAGAATAATTTTTGCACAGATCTGCTGACGTATTCTGCGGCGTAACATCACACCCCGGCCAGGCCTTTATATGAATCGTTTTTTTCCGTTCCACCTTAGCGCGTTTAGCGAGGCGGTTTCCTTGGCACGTCTTCTCAAGGCATAGATCGTGCCCCCTTATTCCGGGATCCTCATCAATACGGACGTGGGTAACCCATCCGCGCCATTGATTACGGCGCTTGGGAGATAAGCGAGTTTTACCAGGCTGGTGGGGGACGCATAGCTTCGTCCGTCCATATAAGGGGATAAGGATCCACCTTTTCACCTACGCCTTCTTCCTCCTTTGCTCATCCATTTCCAAGACTCGAGCTCTAGCGCCCAAGTCCGCACTTTCCTCCTCAACCTTCTCCAACCATGTCGAGCGGGAGGCAGATGGATGGCCTCCTCCCGTCATGGAGGGGCACATCACAAGATCTGGAGGCCGGATACTTGTCCGGGCGATATCACAGACAAAGGCTGCCCGACGCGGGGCAGCTCATTCCAACCCCCAGGCCCCATGAGAGGGTGGTGTTTCTCCCCCACTTCCTCCGTGGACTAGGTTTTACACTTCACCCATTTGTCCGGGGGCTCATGTTCTACTACGACCTAGACTTCCACGACCTGGCCCCGAATTTCGTCCTCAACATCTCAGCGTTTATCGTCGTGTGCGAGGCCTTCCTCTGCATCCAGCCCCACTTTGGCCTATGGCTGAAGACCTTTAATGTCAGGCTAAAGGTTGTGGGCGGCCGTCAAGCGGAGTCTTGGAGGCGCCATGGTCGGCAAGATGGCCAAAGTCCTATGGCTCGAGGGCTCCTTTGTGGAGACAATAAAGGGGTGGCAATCGGGGTGGTTCTACATCACCGAGCCACGCGACCCTGAATGGGTGGCGGCCCCCAAATTCAGATCTGGCTTCCCCACATGGCTCTCGGGAATTCGAACGAGCTATCCGGACTCCAAACATGCGTCCGAAACCTGGTGGACAAGAATCTCAGGCTTGTCGACGTAATCCAGGTGATGCTCATCCGCCGGATTCTCCCATGCCAACAACGGGCCTTCAATTTGTGGGAGTTCGATCCGGCACAGCACCGAACCTTGAGCCGGCTCTTCGACACTACGTACGAAGATGCTTGGAAGGTGCTGTTCAAGGGCGCCGAAGCCCCCGCATCCGCCAACAAAGATCGCGGATACAGCTCGCGGCGTCAAGCCGGCGAGGTAAGTTATTTTACCCTTTGCGGGACTCTTTTTTCATAGATTGACTCTACGTGGGATCTAAAAACTCGCTATTCTTTGACAGGACTGGCTTAAGACGTCCGGACAGATTAACTGTCCGGCTCCTTTGCCAGAAGACCCAGCGGACGCCCGATTGATGGGGCTGCTGGCTCCGGCACCTCATGTGGTGCCGGAGAAGAAGGCCAAGCAGGAGGCCACGGGAACTCGAAGGAGCTCCCGACGCCAGGTGCTATCAGATTCTGAAGCAGAATCTTCTCCTGAAGACGAGGAGGAGGAAGAAGAAGCTTCTCCCCCAACGGGGGAGGAGAGGAAAAGGAAGGCCCCCCCAACTGGGGAGGCCGGAGGGTCCAAGAAGGGAAGAACCCTTCCTCCG
Organism: Aegilops bicornis; assembly: GCA_021605145.1. Taxonomy (NCBI): domain Eukaryota; kingdom Viridiplantae; phylum Streptophyta; class Magnoliopsida; order Poales; family Poaceae; genus Aegilops; species Aegilops bicornis. Next base: position 560,394,629 of record CM038673.1, on the reverse strand, counting down.
GACTTCTCCACCAACGTCGACGACGACAAGGAGGATTGGCCTACAAGGGCCAAGCCCATGGCGAGATCGTAAGTGTCCGGATACCCATGGATTTTTATTATTGCAGAGTGTTCTCTAATGTCGAACAATCGTGCAGCCCGCCCAAGGGCGAGTTCGCCGATTCATCGAGCGGGTCCCTGGGCTCGTCGGAAATGGAGAGTACTTCGCTTCCGACCGCCTCCTCGCCTCACGCTGCGGACGACGCCGCGGTGGGGCCCCAAGGGGGGCTTGGTCAAGAGGAGGTGGCGCAGGAGGTGCCACAAGGCAACCTCCCGGACTCCAGGCGCGTGGGGGGCAAGACCCCCAGGGGTTCTAAGCCCGACCCTTGTCCGAACTCCATGCCGGAACCTTCAGCGGTTCCGGAGTCCGGCAAGCGGTCTCTTTGAAAGAAGGGTAAGACGCCGGTGTCCTCCGTCCAACCGGAGGCACCGGATAGCTTACTGGAGGCGCTCAATGACGCCTCCATCAAGGAGGAGCACCGCACTGTTATGAGTGCGGTGATCCGGACAGTTCAGTCCACCAAGAGCGGGCTTACCGAAGCCTGTACCAGCCTTCTAACAGGCTTTGAGGTATGTTTAGAATATGTAAAAATATTACCGCATAGACAGTAGCCCCTGATGCTTAGTTCGGTGTTCGGAAAGAAAAGCCGGACTAAGGATCTAAAAAGATATACGCAGGACTCTAACATAAGTATGTCAATATGGGAATGCAGGCTCCGCTGCTGACCTCTGCCGCACTGACTGCGGAGGTCGTTGCGTTAAAGCAGAGCCTCGAGCGGTCCGAGAACGAGCTCGACCAAGCCAAGAAGCAGCTCGAGGACAAGGAAGGTACGTAGTACCTTGTTAAAGAAATACCATATAGAAAGGTTTCGGTTGCAAAAGATAACAGGAATAACATGGGTACTGCAGGGGCCACGAACGAGGTGGCGACCCTGAAGGAAGCGGTGTCCATGGCCGAAAACAAAGCGGCTGCGGAACGCACCGAGCGAGAGAAGGGGGAGGCGCAGCTGGCTACAGAGCGGCAAGAGCTCCAAGCTCTCGTGGAAAAACACGAGTTTGGAGCGTGACTCAAGACTCGAGAGTCCGAGCTCGCCTCGGCTCTTGAGAGTGCCAAAGCTGCTAAGGCCGAGGCCCAAAAAGCCCTCCAAGAAATTGAGTCGTTAAAGAAGATAGCGGGTAAGGCATTCTTTATGCAAAGCAAGCATGTGAAAGTGAATTACCTATTACTTACCCGGATTCGGAGCTCTCCAGGAGCATTCGCAGATTTGCCCCGTAGTGTGTCTGATGCTGCTGCATTCTACCGCGCCAAGGAGGGGAGCTCGACGGAAAAGGTGTTCTGGTCTCAGTATGCTGAGGCCGAACATCCGGTGCCCCTGAGCGACCAGCTGAAGCAGCTGGTCGAGCTCCACAAGGTCGCCGAACAGGCCATGAAGGGCCTTATAGCGCGGCTGTGGCCATTGGAGGCCATGCCCGGGAGCTACTTCGGCTTGGTGCAGCGGCTAGTGGATGCCTGTCCACGGATTGAAGTCGTCAAGCGCTTCGTCTGCATTGAAGGTTCCGTCGGGCCCTTGCCCGTGCTAAAGTGCACTGGGGCAAACTGGATGCGGAGAAGCTTGTGACGGACGGGCCACCGAAGGGCCATGAGCATCGCACGCCCGAAATGTACTATGAGGGCCTCCTGAAGGGTGCCCGCCGAATAGCGGATGAGTGCTCCAAGGATGTAATTTTGAAATAGGCTCGCATTTGTTATCCTGTACGCTGAAAACTTGTTCGTATGCGCTAAGCAACGCTCATTAATTTAAAATATTACCTTCTTTGCGGCCGCTTATCAAATTTGAGAGATGGCAAGTCGTTGGCTTCAGCCCCCATGCCACGAAAGTCTTTGGGGTGTTCAGATAAACTTGAGCACTCTTGTTCCCATTCTTGGGTCCATCTAGGGAGGCGCTCAACACAACGTGAACAAGGCAACCAGACTTATAATGCTTGAACACTCTCACTTAGCCATAGAATTCTATAATTTTAAATTTTGGCGAAGCCCCTAGTATTCGAAGATCGAGTTAGGCGCTATCCACGCCTTGGCGGACAATTATGGTTCCTCGCTCTAAGCGGCATAAGTCTTCAGGGACCTGAAAAAACCTCTCGAACAGCGACCGCCTCGCCCTATCATGACGGTCATTTTAGCTTTCTCCACCGAGGTGCTCGACCCAGCTCAACTGGGGCACAATCGCAGGGTTCTCCCGGTGCTACCTTAGCCGATATAACGGAACGTAAGGTACCAAAACACGGAGCCGCAAACCCAACTATTGACCCAAGACATGATTCGGAGCCGATTCATATAATGCTATAAGTTCGGGGTGCCGCACTTGTGAAAGTGTTCGGACTTATCACACCATAATTTCGGGATACTTAAGCCCCTGGTGTATTGGCCGTACCAAAGTGTACGGTTGCAACATGTCGTGAAATGAACATATGTATAAATAAAGGAAGTAGAGAAATAATAAGCAAAAGCTATGTATTGTTTATTAAAAAAGGTACTGCAATAAAAGCAGAACGATACAAATAGTGCGATAAGCAAGGGATGGGACTATCTAACATGTCCCCCTCCAGGGGTAAGCTGCGGGATGGTCTATAAAACAGGTATAATGCTCGTAATAGAGACCACCTGAACACTTCGACGTGGCTTACTGCTTCCCTGGCTGTTGCATCGTGAGTTCGGCGATTCTAGTGCCGGACAGGACTTCTGAAAGACGGAGTCCTGAAAGTAAGGAAAAGGAAAAAAAGGAAAAAAGGAAAAGAAAGACACAATCGGAAGCCCCTGGTGCGGTCGAGCCGCATTCTCGGCGTGACGTGGTCTTTCCCCTCCCCATATGCCCATGGTATCTCCAGAGCGTAATTATGTACACGTAACACTAGCTTCACAATTTCGCGAGGGCTGGGGTTGGGGCCGGATTGCTACGCGTGCTTGAATCGTGCCAGGCGGTCTTGTTGTAGGTTACTCCGGGCACGCTTGACAGTGTCCGGACGGTTAATGGCCGGACTCGAGAGTTGCTGTGAGAGGCTACTTTGTACCTCCGCCCCGAGGGCCACCGTGTGCTCCTCCGTTCGGAGAGAGCGTTCGGTGTTTCCATTGACCGTGATTACTCCTCGAGGGCCTGGCATCTTGATCTTGAGGTATGCGTAGTGCAGCACCTCATTGAACTTTGCAAATGCGGTTCGTCCGAGCAGTGCATGATAGCCGCTGCGGAATGGGACGATGTCGAAGATTAACTCTTCGCTTTGGAAGTTATCCGGGGATCCGAAGACCACTTCGAGTGTAACCGAGCCCGTACAACTGGCCTCTACACCCGGTATGACGCCTTTAAAGGTCGTCTTTGTAGGTTTAATCCTTGAGGGGTCTATGCCCATTTTGCGCACTGTATCCTGGTAAAGCAGGTTCAGGCTGCTGCCGCCGTCCATCAGGACTCTGGTTAGGTGAAATCCGTCGATAATTGGGTCAAGAACCAATGCGGCAAAACCGCCGTGACGGATGCTAGTGGGGTGGTCCCTTCGATCGAAGGTGAAAGGGCAGGAAGACCATGGGTTGAATTTCGGGGCGACTGGCTCCATCGCATATACGTCCCTTAGTGCACCCTTCCGCTCCCTTTTGGGTATATGGGTTGCGTATATCATGTTCACCGTCCGCACTTGCGTGGGAAAACCCTTCTGTCCTCTATTGTTTGGCGGCCGGGGCACTTCCTCGTCATCGCTATGCAGCCCCTTGTCATTGAGTTCGAAACTTAACTTGCCTGCTTGCTTGAACACCCAACAGTCCCTATTGGTGTGATTGGCTGCTTTCCGGGGGTGCCATGTATCTGGCACAAGCGATCGAGTATCCGGTCCAAGTTGGACGGGCCCTGGGTATTTCTTTTGAATGGCTTCTTCCGCTGACCGGGTTTAGAGCCTCTGAATCCGGCATTGACGGCCGTATCTTCAGTGTTATCACCGTTAATGCGGCGCTTGTTCTTGTTGCGACGCGACCTGCCATTGCTGTCCTTGGTATCCGAACTATCAGGATGTTTGGCCAAGTTGTTGCTTCGAGCTAGCCAGCTGTCCTCTCCCGCACAAAAGCGGGTCATGAGTGTTGTGAGGTCTGCCATGGATTTTGGCTTTTCCTGTCCTAGGTGCCGGGCAAGCCACTCATCGCGGATGTTATGTTTGAAGGCTGCAAGGGCCTCTGCATCCGGACAGTCAACAATTTGATTTTTCTTTGTTAGGAACCGTGTCCAGAATTGTCTGGCCGATTCTTCTGGCTGCTGGATTATGTGGCTAAGGTCATCGGCGTCTGGTCGCACATATGTGCCCGGAAGTTATCAAGGAATGCGGCTTCCAGGTCCTCCCAACAACCAATTGATTTTGCTAGCAAGCTGTTGAGCCAATGTCGAGCTGGTCCTTTAAGCTTGAGTGGGAGGTATTTGATGGCATGTAGATCATCACCGCGGGCCATGTGGATATGGAGGAGATAGTCCTCGATCCGCATCGCAGGATCTGTGGTACCATCGTATGATTCGATGTTTACGTGTTTGAATCCTCAAGGATTTGATGATCCATTACTTCATCTGTGAAGCATAGTGGGTGTGCGGCGCCTCAGATTGGGCTATATCACGGCGTAGCTCATATGAGCTTTGTCTCATCGTGTTCGCCCGGCGGGTTTCTGTATCCGCGCGACGGTAATCATCCCGCGTCGTTGGGCGCCCACGCGATCCGTAGATCGATCTCGTATGTTTTGCCTTATCCTCCAATATATCTCGCAAGTCTGGCGCGTTTTCCCGTGCCTGGGTACTTTTTGAGTGGCGTCAGGGTGTGGCTTGAGCGGAGGGCGAGAGGCTTCTACATCCGCCACGGGTGGCGATCTGCCATGTCGTGGCGCCGATGACTTGGGTGCTTCCTCCTCTGATCGGGCAACGGCCTGCGTTTGGGGTAGCTTTTGGAGGGCATTCGAGTTCATACTCTTCGCTGCAAGGACTTCAGTCCATCCGCTACCAGCGTGTCTTGGTCAGCTCTAAGCTGTTGCTGCTTTTTCTTGAGGCTGTTTGCCGTGGCCATAAGCCTGCGTTTGAAACGCTCCTGTTCGGCGGGATCCTCAGGCACGACAAATTCGTCGTCGTCAAGGCTTGCCTCATCTTCGGAGGGAGGCGCGTAATTATCGTCCTCGACCTCTCTTTACGCCGCCTTTGTCATGCGGACTTGCTTCTCCCTCCTCCCGCTACCGAGTCCCGCCGGAGGGGTTGTCTTGATCTTGTCCGGTGTTATTATCTCCCGTACTGGAATCACCGTTTTTGCTGTGGCGGGATTTAGAGCGGCGCCGCTGACGCCGGCGCTTCGGTTGCTTTTTGGAGGGGTCATCCTCCGTTGTTCCATCGCCGTTCCCATCTTTTGGGATATCCACCATGTATATGTCGTATGACGAGGTGGCCTTCCAGTGCCCTGTAGGCGCTGGGTCTTGGTCGTCTCCGGCATCGTCGTCCATACCGTCGATGTCTTCGGAGTCGAAGTCTAGCATGTCGGTTAAATCATCGACAGTGGTTACAAAGTGGGTGGTGGGTGGGCGTTGAATTTCTTCTTCGTCTGCATCCCAATCTTCCTATCCGTAGTCCGGCCAGGGCTCTCCGGATAAAGAGACAGACTTTAGTGAATTCAGGATGTCGCCAAAGGGTGAGTTCTGAAAGATGTCCGTGACAGTGAACTCCATGACCGGCGCCCAATCGGATTCGATTGGTAGAGGCGCGGAGGGTTCGGAGTCCGGAGAAGAGTCCGGCACCCTGGAGTCGAGGTCTTCACAAAGGACAGGGATGGAGTTCGGCTCAATCGCCGTAGAGATGGTAGCCCTGAGGCGGTGTCCAACCACCCGTCCTTGATCGGGGAATCCGGCTCCGGATTAAGGGTCGGAGCGGAAGCGGGTGCGGCCTCCAGGGCACTGTTCGGCTGCAGAGCTAGATCATGCCCATCGAGACAGTGTGGCACGCTTGGCTGCGGCTCGAATCCGTCGAAGATCAAGTCTCCGCGGATATCGGCCGCATAGTTCAAATTTCCAAATCTGACCTGATGGCCAGGGGCGTAGCTTTCGATCTGCTCCGGATGGCCAAGCGAATTGGCCCACAGTGCAAAGCCGCCGAATACGAAGATCTGTCCGGGGAGAAAGGTCTCACCCTGGACCGCGTCGTTGTTGATGTTCGAAGGAGCCATCGGGCCTATCGGTGACGACACACAGGAACTCTCAATGAAAGCACCAATGTCGGTGTCAAAAACGGCGGATCTCGGGTAGGGGGTCCCGAACTGTGCGTCTAGGCGGATGGTAACAGGAGACAAGGGACACGATGTTTTTACCCAGGTTCGGGCCCTCTCGATGGAGGTAATACCCTACTCCTTCTTGATTAATATTAATGATATGGGTAGTACAAGAGTAGATCTACCACGAGATCAAGGAGGCTAAACCCTAGAAGCTAGCCTATGGTATGATTGTTGTTCGTCCTACGGACTAAAACCCTCCGGTTTATATAGACACTGGATAGGTTAGGGTTACATAGAGTCGGTTACAATGGTAAGAGATCTACATATCCAGACGCCAAGCTTGCCTTCCACGCCAAGGAAAGTCCCATCCGGACACGGGACGAAGTCTTCAATCTTGTATCTTCATAGTCTTGGAGTCCGGACGTGATGATAGTTCGCCTATCCAGACACCCCCTAGTCCAGGACTCCCTCAGCCCCCCTCCACCATAATCCACCTCGGTAATATCGTAGCGGTGCTTAGGCGAAGCCCTGCGTCGGCAGCATCATCAACACCGTCATCAAGCCGTCGTGCTGACGGACCTCTCCCGCGAAGCTCTGCTGGATCGTGAGTTTGTGGGACGTCGCCGAGCTGAACATGTCCAGAACTCGGAGGTGCCATACGTTCGGTACTTGGATCGGCTAGATCGTGAAGACGTACGACTACATCAACCGCGTTCTCATAACGCTACCGCTTACGGTGTACGAGGGTACATAGATGACACTCTCCCCTCTCGTTGCTATGCATCACCATGATCTTGCGTGTGCGTAGGATTTTTTTGAAATTACTACGTTCCCCAATAGAAAGGCAAGCTCAACATGTTGGATGATCCATGACAATATAATTTATTTCGGATATAAGAAAACATAACCCATTATGTTGTCTTCCTTGTCCAACATCAACCTTTTAGCATGTCATATTTTAATGAGTGCTCACAATCATAAAAGATGTCCATCATAGTATATTTATATGTGAAAACGTCTCTTTCTTTATTACTTCCTATTAATTGCAACGATGACCAAAACTATTTTTGTCAACTCTCAACAACTTTTATTCATCATACTCTTTATATGTGAAGTCATTACTCTCCATAAGATTAATATGATCTTTTTATTTCTTTCTTTTTACTTTATTCCCTCAAGATCATAGCAAGATAGCAAAGCCCTTGACTCAAAAGTAATCTTTATTATATATAGCTCATGGACTCGATTACATAGATTGGGATCAACACAAAAACTCAAAGCTAGATCATACTAAACTTTATTCTACTTGATCAAGATATAACCAAAAGGATCGAACTAAGAAAAACGGTAAAGATAGAAGTGTGATGGTGATACGATACCGGGGCACCTCCCCCAAGCTTGGCAATTGCCAAAGGGAGTGCCCATACCCATGGATTTGTGTCTCTTTCTTCGGAGGTGGTGATGGAGTTGTTGATGATGTAGGCTTCTTCCTTAATTTGCGCTTGAGGATAGAATTTTGCTCCCTTAGGTCATCGATCTTGTCACATCCCTGGTTCCAGTAATGCCTAGTGTTAGCCCTTGGTGATGCATCATGTTTACTTTTCACAGGAAATTGAAATGGGGATGACAGAAACCCCCAGCACCACCTAACTCAACTAGGGTTACTAAAATACTTCTTCAATAAACCCAAAATGCCCTTCTAAAATGTTCATCATCTTGGCATTGGTCTAGAACCTCTCCCAAAAATGGTGCACATTTTTCTAGGCCATTCTGGATTTTTGAATTAAATCATATGTTATTTGCATTTGGACATTTAAATGCTATAAAATATTTTATATGTCTAAATAATCATAAAATGAAATGTTTACTATTGTATATATTTTCAAAAGTGGGCTTGAGTATTTTCATGATTTTTGAGTTAGCTTTAGCATTTTTAATAAAGCCCTAAAGCTTACAGAGAAATAGAAAAAAAAACAATTAAAAGAGACAGAGTGAACCACCTGGGCCAACTTACCTGGCCTTCCAGCCCACCACTTCAGCAGCCCAGCCGGGCAAAGCCAGCCCAGCCCACCTCCACCTCCCTGGCGTCTTCCACCTCCTGCCAGTGGGCAGGAGGGCGTGTGGCCACCGCGCGCCGGCACGCGCCCGAGCCACCTCCTGCTTCCGCCGCTTCTGGAGCCAGCCCCGAGTGCCACGCACTCCCTCGCCCCTACACCTCTCTCCTCTCTCCCCTAGACCCAACCTCCTTCTGCTCCCCTCTCACAAGCACCACCGGAGCTGTCGTGCTCGTCGCCCGTACCCGTGGCCACCGGCCACCCCTCGCCCTGCCGCTGTGCCTAGAAGCTCCGCCTCGACGCCCTCGTCCTCCACGTCGACTCGCTCGACACCGGATGCCCCAAAACATCGTCCCCGACCTCGTCTTCGTCGTTCCGCCGCCAAGATCGCCGGCGACCTCCCGTCTCCATCAGCCCCTCCCCGAGCGCGTCACCGCGTTCGCCACACCCCCAGGAGCCTGCAGCACCTCTCCGCGTCCCCTGCCGTGCATCCTACCGCCGAACCGGGCACGCCCGAGCTCCGGCCGCCGCTGCTGAGCTCGTGGCTGTCGTCTCCGGCGGCCCTAGCTGCTGCTGCTTGCCGCAACGGGCGCGGGTGAGCTTCAGCTCCCCGTAGCCGCTCTCCGCTGTCCATTTGGGCGCCGGAGGAGAAATCCCGAGCCCTCCGCCGCGTTCGGCCTCGCTGGCGGCTAAACGCCGGCGGATAGACCGCTTTGACCGCCGGTGGTTCAGCCCCGGTTGACCAGGGGATTTGACCGCCCCTGGGTCTATGACATGCGGGCCCCGCCCAGCTAAGTAATCTAGTTTAAGTTAAAACTTAATTAGAATGACCCAGGTTAGTACCAACTAAACTAGATTAGTTTAGCTAACCACTGACACACGGGACCCACCGGTCAGTTTGACCTAGACCGCCCCGTTGACCTGCTGATGTCACAGTGACGCAGTAACCCTTTTTCTGGATTTATTCTTTTATAGGAAATTCCAGAAAATAGCCAAAAATTCTAAAAATCATAGAAAATCAACCGTAGCTCAGAATGAAATAATTTATATATGAAAAATGATCAGAAAAATCCAATATATCCATCTGTGCTTGTTTCATGCATGTTAGAACACTTTAACCTTGCTGTTTAGGTGAAACAAGTTAATGCACTAATATGACCTCTTAAAATGGGTTTGCATTTGAATCTTTGGTTCAAATGGACTCATCTCAATCTGTTCTAGCTTGCATTAGCCCAAAAGCACATTCATATTGCCAGGTCATAGCATGCATCATATTGTGCATTGCATTGATCGTGTTTCTTCTCTGTTTGCCGGTATTGTTCCCCCTCGGTAGACGTTGTACCGACGTTGTGATCGTTGACACTGATGAAGACTCAATGCTATCTTCAGAAGCGCCAGGCAAGCAAAACCCCCTTGTTCATTCCGATACAATCCCACTCTCTCGCTCCTGCTCTCTCTTACTGCATTAGGACAACAACGATTCATCTGTTGTTTGCTACGGTAGCTGAACCCCTTTATCCTCTGCATGACCTGTCATTGCCACAGTAAATAGATGAAACCCACTAGCATGAGTAGGAGTTGTTTGAGCCCTGATGTGCCTACTCATTCATGCTTGTTTGTCATTCCTGCTACTGCTTAGAGTTGAGTCAGGTCTGATTCATCGGGGATGAATCGGAGGTGTGTGAACATGTCCTACTGTTAAGAGCTAAGTGTGTGAACACAATTTGGTAAAGGTATCGGTGAGAGGCCATGTAGGAGTACATGGTGGGTTGTCTCATTGAAGCCGTCCTCAGGAACTGAGTTCTGTGTTTGTGATCCATGACCAGTTACTACCACACATTGGAATGCTTAAGTGCCCCTCTCGACTTCTTAACCACCCTTGTCCTCTGTCCAGGAGTTGCAAGTAGTTTCTGGTGTTTGTAGTATCTTTGGATCTGTGGGCAGTGATCTTTGACCGAGGGTGGGCTGTGATGCGGTAGGCACGTGGCGGGTATGCCGCACCCGCTTGGTGTCATGGAACCCTGTACACATCATTCGGGGCCGTATGTGGAAACCTCGGCCGGACTCCCTGCGGATGGAACCTGAATAGGCGATAACCTGGACTAGAGACTTGAGTGTTTAGGTAGAGCGTGGCCAACACCCTCGCTGGGCTTCCGCTTGAAGGTTGTCGAGTACATGTCGTGTAAACGGCGATAAGTGGTGAGAGCGTGTGTGAAGAAGTACACCCCTGCAGGGTTATCATCATCTATTCGAATAGCCGTGTCATGTAAAGGACTTCTGGGTTGCCTATAACAGTTCATAGACAAGTGAAAGTGGATACTCTAAAATGCGCAAGATAAGCGTGAGTGCTATGGTTGGTGTTCTCGTAGGAAGACAGGAGCGAATCCATAGTGGTGTATTGATATGGTGAATATGTGGACTCGTGTGTGCCACCTCAAAGAGTTACTTGCAGTCGTAGTTCAGGATAGCCACCGAGTCAAAGCTGGCTTGCTGCAGCCAAACTCCACCACCCCCCTTTGTTGATACCGATGCATATGTAGTTAGTTCTGATGTAAGTCTTGCTGGGTACATTTGTACTCACGTTTGCTTAATTTATGTTTTGCAGAGAGACTTCAGTCTCGCTAGTGGTTCTGCATGGACTTCGACGTTTAGCTTGTTACCTCAGCTATGATCTTGTGCCCTCGGCAGGATCTGGTAGATAGTCAGGCTTCTCAGCCTTTTTCATTTGTAGATGTCTGTACTCAGACATGTTAAGCTTCTGCATGTGCTTTGACTTGTATGCTCTGAATGTTGGGTCATGAGACCCATGTTTGTAATATCTCGCTCCTCGGAGCCTAATGAATAAATACTTGAGTCATAGAGTTATGTTGTGATGCCATGTTGTATTTACGCATATCGAGCATATTGTGTGTATGATTGAAATGCTTGGTATGTGTGTGATCCGACAACCTAGTTGTTTATCCTTGGTAGCCTCTCTTATGGGGAAATGTAGTCTTGTGCTTCCATGAGCATAGTAGTCCGCTTCTGACCGGTTCACCGGAGTCCTGCTAGCCCAAAGACTACTGCTCCGAACACTTGACTGACCGGCATGTGATTCACTTCGTTCTGTGTCTGTCCCTTCGGGGAAATGTCACGCGGTGACATCCAGAGTCCTGCCTAGCCTGCTACAGCCCGGGTTCCCGGAGTCCTGTTAGCCCAGTGCTACAGCCCGGATTCGCACGCTGCTGACCGACATGCTCGATGTTGATTCATGTATGCCTATCCCTATAAGTTAGTGCCACTTTGGGTTCACGACTAGTCATGTCGGCCCGGGTTCTCTGTCATATGGATGCTAGCAACACAATCATATACGTGAGCCAAAAGGCGCAAACGGTCCCGGGCCATGGTAAGGCGACACCCGTGGGATTATCGTGTGTGAGGCCGCAAAGTGATATGAGGTGTTACCGGCTAGATCGATGTGACTTGGAATCGGGGTCCTGACAGATCTCCTGCTCAAGGCTTAATATCTTTTTGCATAGTTCCTGTTTGTTCTCCTGCAAGAGACGAAAAGGGATAAACTCAATCTTAGGTTTCTTTTCTCTATCAGGGAGGCTTGACTTTTTAAACTCCATGTGCATGTCCCCAGGTTGAGGTAGTGGGACTTCATCTTCGCCTGAGCTCGTCTCCTCCTTTCCCTTAGGATCACAGTCTTCTTCTTCCTCCGTGGTCCAACCACAATGCTCCAAGTCCCCATAGACCTTGGGGTATGCAAGGTAATCAGCTACATAGCTTTCTCCCTCCGAATCCTGGGACGACATATTGCTCTAATCTGCGGCAGAAACAACTCAAAACAAAAACAGAGGATTTCATCGTGGTATGGTGGTCAAAACCTTCGGGAGATTATATAATGAATTTTTACCGACCAAAAGAAGTATCGTGCACGAAAACGGTGTCCGGATGACACATGACGTGCCCACGAGGCAGGGGGTAGGGCGCGCCCTCCACCCTCGTGGACGCCTTGTGTCCTTCCCGAACTACTTCTTATTTTCCTATTTTCTTAAATATTCCAAAACAGAGATAAATTGCTATTAGAACTGTTTTGGAGTCGGTTTACTTACCGTATCACATACCTATTCCTTTTCGGAGTCTGAAACGTTCTAGAAGGTGTCCCTTATGTAGTCCTTCGGGTTACGGTATCAATAACATTGGTTTCAACATTTATGGGATTACCTGAGATATAATGTTTGATTCTTTGACCGCTCACCACCTTCGGATTTGTGTATTCGATATTGTTGATTTTTATGGCACCGGAACGATGGACCTCCTCGATAATGTAAGGACCTTCCCATTTAGAGAGAAGTTTTCCTGCAAAAAATGTTAAATGAGAGTTGTATAGCAAAACATAATCACCTACATTAAACTCACGCTTTTGTATCCTTTTGTGATGCCATCTTTTAACTTTTTCTTTAAAAAGTTTGGCATTCTCATAGGCCTGGGTTCTCCATACATCAAGTGAGCTAATGTCAAATAGCCTCTTCTCACTGGCGAGATTGAAATCATATTTGAGCTGTTTAATGGCCCAATATGCCTTATGTTCTAGTTCGAGAGGTAAGTGACATGATTTTCCATAAACCATTTTATACGGAGACAAACCCATAGGATTTTTATTTGCAGCTCTATAGGCCCATAATGCATCATCAAGTTTCTTGGACCAATTCTTTCTAGATCTATTAATAGTCTTTTGCAAAATTAATTTAAGCTCTCTATTACTCAATTCTACCTGACCACTAGACTGTGGATGATATGGAGATGCAATTCCATGGTTAACATCATACTTAGCAAGCATTTTACGAAAAGCACCATGAATAAAATGTGAACCACCATCAGTTATTAAATATCTAGGGACTCTGTCGGATTTCGGGTTCCGGCAGACCCTCTAGGTTCGAACTCTGGGGTGCACGCGGAGATCTCACCCCCTACCTACCTGCACCTCGTCGCCTCGCAAGGATCTAAACTAAAAAAAGAGCAACACAAGAGACACAAGGTTTATACTGGTTCGGGCCACCATTGTGGTGTAATACCCTACTCCTGTGTGTGGTTTGGTGGATTGCCTCAGGGGCTGATGATGAACAATACAAGGAAGAACAGCCTCGCGAGGGTCTGTTCTTGGTCAGTCTGACGAACTTGAATCACGCCTAAGATGCGACCCTATCCTAAAGGAACTCGAAGGTCCCACCAAGGATAGAAGCGCATCTTGAAGACGCTTTTGCAAGGTGGATATCATTACATCAACATTACATAATAGTGGGGATACTCCAAGACATACAATGTCACATAAATACAACAATACATCATACATAAGATCAACATCCGACTATAGATGAAACATAAACAGAAACTCAAACGACATCCACCCTGCTGCCCAGGCTGCTGACCTGAAACCTATCCCCTGATCGAAGAAGCATAAGAAGAACTCCAAAACAGTAACACCGCTCTCGCGTCAAGATCATCGCATAACCTGTACCTGCAACTGTTGTTGTAGTAATCTGTGAGCCACGAGGACTCAGCAATCCCATTACCATGGGTATCAAGACTAGCAAAGCTTAAAGGGAAAGGATGGGGTAAAGTGGTGAGGTTGCAGCAGCGACTAAGCATATATGGTGGCTAACATACGCAAATAAGAGCGAGAAGAGAGCAAGCGGAACGGTCGTGAAGCTAGCAATGATCGAGAAGTGATCCTGAACTCCTACTTACGTCAAACATAACCCAGAAACCGTGTTCTCCTCTCGATCAACCCCAAAAAGAGACACTCACGATTACACACATGGTTGGTGTATTTTAGAAGAGCTTACTTCAAGTTTACTACAACCAGATATTAACAAATTCCCATCTGCCACATAACCGCGGGCACGGCTTTCGAAAGTTCAAACCCCGCAGGGTTGTCCCAACTTAGCCCATGATAAGCTCTCGCGATCAACGAATGATATTCCTTCTCCCCGGGAAGACCCGATCAGTCTCGGAATCCCGGCTACAAGACATTTCGACAGTAATAAAACAAGACCAGCAAAGCCGCCCGGATGTGCCGACAAATCCTGATAGGAGCTGCACATATCTCGGTCTTGGGGCACACCGGATTGTCCAAACTTCCGATAGGCGAACCCGAGTTGCCCCGGTGGCCACCGGGCGGTGACGGTTTGGACCAGCACTCACGATGACCACTGGCCCGGGGGGGGGGGGGGTGGGGCGGTAAAATAAAGATGATCCTTGAGAGCGCGACTCCCAAGGGAAAAAGGGCTAGGTGAGGCAAATGTAAAACCAAGGTTGGGCCTTCTTTGGAGGAGTCTTATTCAAAGCGAACTGTCAAGGGGGTCCCATAAATCACCCAACCGCGTTAGGGACGCAAAATCTGGGAACATAATACCGATATGACGGAAACTAGGGCGGGAAAAGTGGAACAAAACACCAGGCATAAGGCCGAGCCTTCCACCCTTTACCAAGTATATAGATGCATTAATAATATAAGAGATATTGTGATAGCCCAACATAATCCTGTCCACTATGGAGCAATCTTCAACTTCACCTACAACTAGCAACGCTATAAGAGGGCTGAGAAAAGCGGTAACATAGCCAAACAACGGTTTGCATAGGAAAGGTGTCAAAGGTTAGAGGTTCATGGCAATATGGGAGGCTTGATAAACAGGTGATAGGTAGCGCAGCAAAGCGATAGAACGAAGCAACTAGCATAGCAATGATAGTAATGAGATCCAGGGTAGCGGTCATCTTGCCTGAAATCCCGCTAGGAAGAAGAACGATCCCATGAAGAAGATGAAGCCACGAAGACGAACCAAGCGTAGACGAACGAATCCTCACGATCGTAACGAAACAGGAACTATCGAAAAGAAGCACACAACATGGTAAACACACCACACATGAACAAGGCATGATGCACAATACTAATATGATGCAAGACAAGACTACATGAAGCTACTGATGGCAAGAGATGATGCAAACAAGAGCAACACATCAAGGCAAGTTTAAATGAGGCCGGGAACAACATATAACAATTCCGGTAAGTCCTCATATGCAAGTTTCGAAATTGGTCTAGATCTGAATAAACCTTAGGTTCAAGTTGTTAAGCAACAAGTTAAGATGCACCAAGATGATCTACACGACATTCTAGTCAAGTTACATACAAAGTTCATTAGATTTGGATCTACGGCCTAGAAGATATGAGCAAAACAAGTTAAACATGGCATTGATGCAAAATGCATACAAACATCAAGCAAACACCTCAAAAAAGGATGCAACATGATAATATGAAACTACATGCAAATCTAAGCAAGTTTCATATAGAGCACACTCAAAACGGAGCAACGGTTCAACACATGCACTCTATACAAGTTATAGCAACAATCTGTCCAAAACAGCAACTAGGCATATTGCAAGCATCAAAACAATATTCTACAGCACCTCAAAATAATAACAAAAGGCATGGGCATGACGTACAGGTAAAGCATAACAAAACATGAACACTGAGCTATCTCCAAAAATCAATAGAACATGCTCAAACACACATGGAAAGATTGCAAATAATAACAGTTCAGACTTTGCAGAAAATAACATCAGGTTGCAATGTTTAGAGCTATCAAACAACATGTTATAGGAAATTATCATGGCAAACAAAGGCATGGCATGATACTAATAAATGCATAGAACAAGAGTCCCTTACTGACCATGAGCCAAAAAGGAACAGAAGATATGATGGCACCCATGCAAACATGGCAAATGATATGACAGATTCAAACATGGCAGGAACAATAAGTAGGCATGTTGGTGAGCTTGTGCCACTCACCACAATACATGGCATGACAAGGCAACCAACAGTATGAAGACATGTTTATGAAGCTAAGCATGGCAATAGAAAGTTCATAGGGTGCATGGATCACTAGAAAAACGCATGACAAAACTGAACTTAATGTTAACAGGTTGACAGCAACATTATTTAGCAACTTTGCAGCAAGATATGAACAAGCTACAGCAGGCTATAAATGCAACCAGGGGCATGGATGGATAGAGCTTGACATGTAGAACCAAAACACCCTTAGTGAACATCTCCAGATTATGCATAGAATGACTTGTAGCAGAAGGTTTACATGGCAACAAAATATAACAGAATCAGCCTAGCAAAACAGTAACAACAAGTACCATACTTACCAAACTTGATGCACTCACTACACAACTCATAAAAATACATGGATGACACTCCTATAAAGATGGCATGATGTAGATCAAAACACATGTAGACATCAACCTCATAGAATACACACATCAATCATGGCAAAAATGACAAATGAGCATGTATTGATAAGAATCTGAAACTAACATCAGATAGCCCTCTTCCAACAGCATTTCGGGCATCAAGATTAGCTCAAATGAAAATGCTGCAATGGAGTGAAATGAAGTACTCGTTGAGGCGAACAATTTGACATATTATACGCACGAAACGGAGCTACGGATGCAGAGATACGGCATGATGAACAAGGCATGATAATGTCAAACATGTGGGAGGAGGCGGGCGACGGGCGACGCTGGGCGCCAGGCAGCGCTGGGCGCTGGCGAAGCGAGAGGTCAGCGGGCGGCGCGAGCGATGGTGACGGCTGCCGGTGAGGGAGTCCGCGGTGAGGCGGCGAAGGGCGGCGGCGGCGAAGCGGGCTGGCCGGAGGCGCGGCACCGAGCGGGCGGCGCGCGCGCATGGGCGCTTGGGCTCGCACGGGCCCGCGATGGGCTCGGCGGACCGCAGCCGCGGGGAAGACGGCGGCGGACAGGTGGCGAGGGCTGGTTGGATGAGGCGGTGGGGAAGGCGACGTGGCGCGTCGTGATTTGCTCGGGCGACGTGGAGGCTGGACATGTCCGGCGGGGTTGGACACGTTCGGCGCGCGAGGGGAGCGGGGCTAGGGTTTCGTCTGCGAAAATGGACGGGGAGGACGTTTTTATAGGTAGAGGGAGCTAGGAGAGTCCAAATGAGGCGCGGTTTTCAGCCACGCGATCGTGATTGAATGAACGAGAGCATAGACGGGAGTTTGCGGGTTTTGGGCCAGTTTGGAAGGGTGTTGGGCTGCAAGACGAAAGAGGCTTTTGCGGTTACCCGGTTAACCGTTGGAGTATCAAACGACCTCCAAATGGCACGAAACTTGGCAGGCGGTCTACCGGTGGTGTACCAAGGCCGCTTGGCAAGACTCGGGCCATTTTGAGAAAGTTTAACACCCGCTCACAACGAGAGGCAAAAAGGGGGACGCCGGAGGGCATAGGAGTGCCGGATTGCAAAACGGACAATGGGGAAAATGCTCGGATGCATGAGACGAACACGTATGCAAAATGAAATGCACATGATGACATGATAAAATGCAACACGCAAGCACATGACATGGCAACAACGACGAATAACTAGCAGACACCTGGCGCATCGGATCCGGGGCGTTACAGAACTGCTAGGGGGAGTTCGGTCGCGCGCTCTCTCTCTCTCTCTAGATTGCTTGACCTCTAGCTCTGTTCTGGATTCTGGATCCAAGATGCCTCTACCCTGTGGGTGGCTAGTCCTATTTATAGGCAGAGGCCCTAGGCCTCTTCCCAAATATTGAGCGGGAAGGGCGCCAGCAATTGGCCATTTTGAAGGGGAACATCTAGTACACTTATCCTGACTAAAGTTGGTCCTCGCCTGTCAAAGGCTCCGACGGTGACGCCGGCTTGGGCTCCACGATGACCTCCTTCTTGCCGTTGTGAAAGTCTTGGTCTTGTTGCACCGAAACGGCTGCCTTTGCTTGATGCTCTCGCCTGCACTTGCCTCCTTTGCACCAAAGAGGAAATGAGGACATCAGCAGAAGCCGGGCGCCGCTGGCGCCCTCGATCGTCATGGTTATGCGTCATGGGCACCTCGTGAGGTACCCCGCCTTGATCTCTCCGCCTCCTCGCGAGCCAGCCTGACGAGGCCGTGCTCGAGGAGGCTTCACGTCGCCCGCCCACGGCTTGGCCTCGCGAGGGTCTTGAGCTTGTGCCGATGAAGATGGGCCGTCTTTGGGCCACCCCTTGAGCCACGCCGCAGGCCGCAGTGCAAGTCTGGTACCCCTGCTCCCGTAACGCCGACAAGAGCCCGGGCCCAAGGCGCGCCTGGACTTGGCTGAGCAGAGAAGCGAAGGGGCAAGTGCGAAGCGCCACGGGCCCTAACAGCCTGCGGCCTTGGGCGCCACGTGGCGGTTGATTGGACGTGGGCGTCTCTGCTCTCCCATGACGCCTTGACAACTGCACGAATCGTCAAAATGGTGGCACCCATCTAGGCTTTTCCTCCTTTGCCTTCTCCAGTCATTGCCCAGATCCCCTTTCTTGCTCCTATCCTTCCTGCTTTCGAAATCTCTAGATCTACTTCGACCGCGTGCCCTAGCGAGATATGGCGCCTCGCCAGAGCCCAGCCGGAGCTTGGTACTCACCTGAAGTGGACTCCCCGAACGTGTCGGAGAAGAGCCTTGCCCGAGCGCGCCGGATGATGGCGGCGCAAGGCATCGACGGGGCAGCGGTGCTCAAGGATGGCTCCACCCTTCCTGAGGACCAAGGAAGCACCTTCTATCCGCTCTTCGTGAGCGCCATTGCCGCCGGTCTGGTGCCTCCCTTTTCTAAGTTCTTCTTTTCTGTCCTACGCCATTACAAACTGCAAGCTCTGCATCTCCACCCCAACTCCGTTCTTCTCCTGGCGATCTTCGCCTACTACTGTGAGGCTCATGTCGAGGTGCAGCCCTCAGTGGCCTTGCTGCGCCACCACTTCTACCTCCGGTCTGTCATGGTCCATCTCCGTCTGCGCGAAGCTTTGTCAAGCGTCATTTACAGCTCCAACGCCATCTCGAAGCTCGGGAAGAGGATTGAAGGCTTTAGGAGCAAGTGGGTCATGGTAGATGCTGGGCGCATCCATCCTCGGCTGATTCTGCCCACGGAGCAGCCCACGCCCATCGACGATTGGTCTCGTGCGGAACTCGTGGATCCCCGCGCGAAGCCAGTGCTGGAGAAGATGAACGCGGACCTGTGGCCGGGTAACATGGCGACGGCGACGCTGACCGGGGCGTCGCTCCTGAGGGAGTTCCTGGAGCATTGGGTGGCCCCGCTTCGTCAAGATTGCCTCGCTTCACGCGGAGGCCTCGCCTGAGCCCCGTAGTCCTGGCCGACGAAGATCTGGCCGCAGTCCTCCAATCTTTGGTCGGGGGAGACGTGGCGAGGCCGGAGGGCGCTCCTGTACCTTAGTGTGTGCGTTCGGTTTTTTCGGTTTGATTTGGTTCGGTTTATACGGTTTCTAGTTTATACGGTTTTTATACTTTGGTTTATACTGTTTTATACATAGATACGGTTCGGTTTCGGTAATAACCATTTAATTTCGGTTTGGTTTCGGTAATAACCAAAATAACCAAAGTTGATGCAAATTTGTAAACAAGAAATATTGTTTTGGTCACATGATTCGGTTCATGTATGTATGTTATATTTTTTTGCGAGAACTGTGTACGTAGATTGGGTCATTAGATGTGATTTAGATAGAAGCAGATATGAGAGATTAGGTATGTTTCAGAGGTCCACATGATTTGGTCTTTACCATTAGATTAAATGCATGCAGATATGATTGATTACAGGAAGAAGCTGAAAAGGAATGAGACAATCCTGCTAGCCATCCACAAGGACACGACCAAGGTGGCTGTGTCGATCCTCCCGAGTCCCGACAAAAGCGTAGACGCTACCTTCTTTTGAGTGATCGGCTGCACGGGACTACATGTAGCGCTCAGCGTGGAGTCGCTAGACGAATCGGCCGTATGGGCTTTGATACTTTGAGCCCAAAGCCTCAAACAAGCACCGCATGTGCGCGCTGGTTGTGGTTCGAGCTACACCAATTTAGTACCACCTCGCCTATCGAGCAGCAGCGCGGTGGGCGGATGGCTATAGAACAAGGGGTGGCGAAGGCTTGAGTTCATATTGTCGCACACTAAAGTGGACTTTGGTTTTATCGGTTTAACCGAACGGTTTTCGGTTTCTAACCAAAAAACCAAATGCTAAATGGTTTATAGAATTTAAAGCTGAAACCATAACCGTAACCTGAAAAAACCGAAATTTCGGTTCGGTTTGGTTTTTTGGTTCGGTTTTTGGTTTGCGATTCCGTTTTGCACACCCTGACCTGTACCCCTGTTCCTTCGAGATGACTGGGAGCAGGTGGTGGACTCCATGCCCGCTTTCAACGGGAACAGGCATGTGCCCGCGGAGGTTCCCGAGGACCCGGCGGCCCTGGCGACGGTGAACGTGTCCTCCGGCGACTCCAGCGGTGTTGGGGATATTACCACTAGGGGTAAACCGGCCAGAGCAGGCCAGGTTAACTTCACCAGTGGTTGAACATTTTAAAGCCCAATTAGATAGCAGAGGGCCTATGGCCCATAGCCAGCTCACGCCAGTAGCTATAAACCGGCGTCGATATGTATCTTGTGTTGTAACTTAGGAATAGCAGACACCGAGCCGGATACGTCTATGAACCAGCATCAGGACTCTGTAAACCGACGGGCGTCACCCATGTATATAAGGGGACGACCCGGCGGCGGTTTGGAATAGAAAACAACAACTAGAGGCCTAGGCGAAGCTTGTTTGCTCCCTAGTCATCGAGACCACATCAATCCCATCACAAACTAGACGTAGGCTTTTACCTTCATCGAAGGGGCCGAACTAGTATAACTCTTGTGTCTTTGCGTCCGCTTTAACCCCTTCAAGTTAACCTGTAGCGATGGCTCCACGACTAAGTCCTTTCACGAGGACATCTGCCGTGACAAAACCACGACAGTTGGCGCCCACCGTGGTATCGCACGATGGTTTGACGTTCTTGGAGGGCAAGTTCGAAGGACTCAAGGGCTATGTTGTGGGCCGGATGACCAAGAGTCGCCGCGGCAAGCTCTACATCGACGATGCAGGATGGGGCCCCGAGGCCGGCTCAATTGAGTACGGGTATCGGGTCCCCTTTGGGGGCAATACACATCTTCATCGGCAAGATCGGTGAACCGGGTCCTGAGCCGGACATCTGCACCGACCTCGTCGAGACGGCTCAGCGTGCGAGATCTGCCCAGGTTAAACCGGCCGTGAAGCATGCCTTCGTGGGGGTCATCCACGGAGGAGAGTATGAGGACGTATCGGGATATGGTAGCGAGACCGTTGTCTATTATGGTGACGAGTCCTCAACCGGAGAAACCGAATCGCTGTATCAATTGCAAGACGACCGGATTGGGGGCTGTTCCGACGGCGACAATATTCCGGACCCCTCCGATCTGCCCAACCGGGTTGGAATATTCATGGCCGGTACACAAGCGGCGATCCACTCTTCGACCGCAGCAGCAATGTTCTCCGGATCATCAGCGGCGGCGGCGGCTGGGGCAGGAGGTCCTGTGCGCCCGCCGGCTCAAGTCTTATCTGATCTGTTTGATGCACTAGCTGTGCTCATGGCAGAGGCCAACCTGGCGAATCAGGATGCCCACAACATAGAAATTGCAAAGGTGAGAGAGCAGATCGCTCAGGCCAAGGCTGACCTGGCAGCTGAGAACGACAGGATGGCCGCAGAGCGGGCCGCTTTAGACGCCCAGGCCTATAAGCTCATGCTGGATCAGAACGCGTCGCATGAGGTCTTGAAGCGGAAGCACAGGTCCCGCTTGCCTTTGGTTTTCGACGCCAGAAACCTCTTTCACACCCCAGGAGCAGGAACCAGTAATCCGCCAGAGGTAAACCGGGCGGAGGTGCTGGGGCCAGGCGCACCAGTCCAACCTCGCCTAATGATCCTCCTCGGCAGAACAATATCATGGCTCAGCCGGTCCAGAGACCTCCGGGTCATTATTCCAATCCTATGGACAATCTTGTCGCAGCCGCTTCACGACTGGAGGCCATCCCGATCGAAGGTGATTCCCCGCAGGCGGTGGAGACACGCCGGGTCAAGGAGCTCCTTCGGACCGCTTTGATTCAACAGGAGGCATACTCATACAGCCGTGACCGGATTCACTTCACCTCTCGTCCGAGCCAGAGCTACAGCAGGCGTGCGGAGGAGCCGGCCGTATCAAGCAACGCACGGAACCGTGAAGCGGCCCGCGGCAATAACCCGGTAGGCGGTCTTCGCGATGCTCAGGAAGTGGTAGACAGGGCCCGGGCACGCAGGGAGGCCGGGTTAGCAGCACAAGACGAGCCACGTCAACTTACGCTGGTTTGTCCCACTATTTCAGTCGAGCCAGGAGTCACTTCTAGCTCCTTGGGGGTGCCCTGTCTCGTCCCCGCTCTACACAATGTGCGCTTACCTAAAGACTTCAAGGGTCCGCGCAAGGTACCAAATTACACTGCCGATTTGTCTCCAGAAGCACGGGTAGAGAGTTACGAGATGGCCATGGAGATGCTAGATGTGGATGAGGCCGCGTGTGCAAAATACTTTACCATGATGCTTGAAGGGACGGCTCGTACCTGGTTAAAAGGCTTGCCTCCCAATTCTATCAGCTCATGGGCCCAGTTGCGAGCCCGGTTTATACAACATTTTAAGGATACCTGTAAACAGCCCATGTCAATAGTGGACTTAGCGGCCCGTGTCCGTGGAGGAAGGAGAGTCAACAACCCATTGGGTACGCCGTGTCTCGGAAATTTTGCACTCGTCGGACCAGATCACGCTGATTCTGCGATTATAACCCTGGAAGGCAACTGCCAGTTTACGCCTCTGAAGTTAAAATTGGGACGAATGAAGGGTTTTTGTAACGACATGGGTACCGTCATGGGCGCTTTAGTGAAGTATGCTGATTCTGATAGTACCAAGGATCCCGAGTCTGAGGATGACAAGGCAGGGAACGGAAAAAAGAACAACAACTCCAAGGGTCAGCAACACAACGCGGCAGGTCATGGGAACGGAGGCATACGTAAAGCGGATGATTTTGTGGCTAATACTAACGCGCAGGACAAGGGTAAGAGACGCAAGGGTAAAGCGGCGAATCGCGGTGGAGCTCCGAATCCTAACCCGGATCGCCTAAACTATTTGTTGAACCAGCCTTGTCCAAAGCACGGGACGAAGGAGGTGCCGGCCAACCATCTTTGGAAGGACTGTTACATTATGCAGGAGTTCAAGAATTCTAATGCTTTCCGTTATGATCATGGATCAGGCGGCGGTTCAGGATCCGGTTTCCATGGGCCGGGTCACGATGGAGGAGCTTCGGTTCAGGCTTCAATGGCAATCGGGATGGACATAACAATCGAATAATCGTAATAACCAAGGTGGTTACAGCCAGCAGCGCGATCGGGTTATCGAGCCATCCAAAGCGGTTGAATAGTGGGCAATATCATGTTTTCACGACTAGCTTGGATAAGCGAGACCGGAAACTCCATAAACGAGCGGTGAATTCTGTTGAACCGGCCGTACCACGTTATTTACGTTGGTCGGAACAACCAATCGTATTGAGCAGAGAGGATCACCCTCTCTGGGTTGACAATCTGGGTCAGCTAGCATTGGTGGTAGCCCCTCAGGTGGGAGGTTATAAATTCACCAAAGTTCGCATGGATGGAGGGAGCAGCATTAACATCCTATATTATGAGACCTTCCGCCGTATGGGGCTGACAGATAAAAATCTTAAACCGTCTAATACAGTATTCCATGGTGTGGTGCCTGGCAAGTCAGCATATCCTGTTGGCAAGATAGCTCTGGAAGTGGCCTTTGGGGACGAGCATGATTCCCGATCCGAGAGGCTGACTTTTGAAGTGGTGAAGATCCGGAGCCCATATCATGCTCTATTTGGGCGGCCGGCTTATGCCAAATTCATGGCACGTCCTTGTTATATCTATTTACAGCTCAAGATGTCGGGTCACAAGGGCACAATAACGGTTCATGGAAGCCGTAAGATTGCTTTGGAATGTGAGGAAGGTGATGCGGCCTATGCAGAGTCGGTTTGTGCCACGGAAGAGTTAAAATATTACAAGGACAATGTTGATCCGGCGGACATGACCCCGTTGAAGAAGCCAACTACAGAGCATGATCCGGATTTGAAGTACAAATCGGCGGCTGAGACCAAGCTTGTTGACTTCGTTCCTGGCGATTCGTCCAAGCAGTTCACTATCAGTGCCAACTTGGACCCGAAATAGGAAAGCGCTCTCATCGAGTTCATCCGTGGGAATCGGGACATTTTTGCATGGAAGCCTTCTGACATGCCAGGTGTACCGAGGGAACTCGCTGAGCACACTCTTAATATTGATCCTAAGTACAAACCGGTGAAGCAGTTTCTCCGCCGGTTTAACGAGGAATGGCGCAAAGCTATTAGAGAGGAGGTGGCCAGGCTCTTAGCGGCCGGGTTTATTGTTGAAGTCTTCCATCCAGAATGGCTTGCTAATCCGGTGCTGGTTCTTAAGAAAAATGACACTTGGCGCATGTGTGTGGATTACACAGACATTAACAAAGCCTGTCCCAAAGACCCTTGCCCTCCCGCATTGACGGATTATCGATGCCACCGGAGATGTGAGCGTTTGAGTTTTACGGATGCATATTCTGGTTATCATCGAGATCAAGATGGCAGTTAAGGACCAAGAGAAGACAACGTTCATAACTCCCTTTGGAGCCTTCTGCTATGTATCTATGCCTTTTGGGCTCAAGAGCGCCCAGGCAACTTATCAACGGTGTGTACAGAATTGCCGTCATAAACAGACCGACCGTAATGTGCATGCCTATGTGGATGATATTGTGGTTAAGTCAAGGGAGAAGGAGACGCTGATTGACGATTTGAAAGAAACTTTTGATAACCTACGAACTTACAAGATGATGCTCAACCCGGCCAAATGCGTTTTTGGTGTACCGGCAGGCAAACTATTGGGTTTTCTTGTGTCCAACAGGGGGATTGAAGCTAATCCGGAGAAGATCACAGCTATCACCTCCCTGGCTAAACCGAAGTGTATTAACAACGTACAACGCTTGGCAGGACGGATTGCCGCGTTAAGCCGGTTTATCAGCCGCCTCGGTGAGAAGGCGATCCCCTTGTACCAGATGCTGAAGAAGACGGCTCAATTCGTCTGGAGTTCGGCTGCTGATGAGGCATTTGAGGACTTAAAGCGGCAATTAGCCAATCCACCCGTTCTTGCAGCTCCGATTGACAAGGAACCGTTACTACTATATGTAGCGGCTAATGCTCGTGCAGTCAGCGTGGCTATTGTGGTGGAGCGCATAGAGGCGGGCAAGGAGTATCCGGTTCAACGTCCGGTTTACTATATCAGCGAGGTACTTATTGAGTCCAAGCAAAGGTACCCGCATTGGCAGAAACTGGTGTATGGGGTTTTCATGGCGAGCCGGAAGCTTAAACAATACTTCCAAGGACATCCTATCACAGTGGTCAGCTTTGCTCCTTTGGGAGATATAATTCAGAACAGGGAGGCGACTGAGCGGATTGCCAAATGGGCTATAGAGCTTGGGCCGCACGGTTTGCGATACATACCTCGGACGGCGGTCAAGTCTCAAGCGCTTGTTGATTTCATCAATGATTGGACGAAGCTACAAGCACCTGAAGAGAAGCCGGATCACACTTATTGGACTATCCATTTTGATGGGTCCAGGCAATTGGAGGGCTCGGGGACTGGAGTCGTATTAACTTCCCCACGAGCTGATAAGTTCTGTTACGTTCTCCGCTTAATGTTCGCTTGTGCTAACAATGCAGCTGAGTATGAAGCTTTGCTTCATGGTCTCCGGATGGCAAAGGAGATGAATCTCAGCCGGGTTAAATGCTTCGGTGACTCGGACCTGGTGGCTCAACAAGTTTCTGGCACTTGGGATTCCAAGGATCCGCTCATGGCAGCTTATAAATGCGTGAGGTGGATATCGTTGCGGGCCATTTTAAGGGTTACCAGGTGGATCATGTGGACAGACGGAAGAACGAAGCGGCGGACGCCTTAAGCCGGTTGGGCTCTCAACGTAAACCGGTCCCGCCTAACATCTTTTTAGATGTCCTGCGTAACCCGTCCGTCAAGCTCCCTGGTGAAGAGGATTTGGCTATTCCTGATCCGGAGGCTCAGTTGGTGGCAGCCCTACATGTTATACCGGATTGGACAGTTCCTTATCTTGCATTACATGAACCGGGCGAGTTACCGAGGAAGAGACTATGGCCAGCAGATAGTCCGCGATCCAAGTCCATGACCATTATTAATGGCGAGTTGCATCATTGCGGCGTATCAGGAGCGTTTCAGCGCTGTGTGTCCCCTGAGGAAGGCTGTGAAATTTTGCGTGAAATCCATGAAGGGGATTGTGGTCACCATGCCGGTTCAAAGTATCCGTAGCTAAGGCGTTTAAATCACGGTTTCTCTTGGTTGATCGCTCATGCTGATGCGGAGGACCTGGTGAAACGATGTGATGGCTGTCAGAAATTTTCAAGGCGTGCTCATATGCCGGCTCAAGAATTGAGGATGATTCTAATTACTTGGCCGTTTGCGACTTGGGGGCTGGATATGGTTGGACCTTTCAAAAGGTCCAAAGACAAGAAGACCCACCTTTTGGTGGCAGCGGACAAGTTTACAAAGTGGGTTGAAGCGGAGCCCGTGAGCAAGTGTGATGCAGCCATGACGGTTCAATTCATTAAAAAGGTGATTTTCCGGTTTGGCTTTTCGCACAGTATCATTACAGATAATGGTACCAACTTGTCCAAGGGTGCTATGAAGGAGTTTTGTGAGCGTGAGCACATCCAGCTTGACGTATCATCAGTGGCTCATCCACAGTCCAATGGCCAAGCAGAGAGGGCTAATCAAGAGATCTTACAAGGCATCAAGCCCCGGCTTATGGTTCCATTACAACGAATGCCGGGATGTTGGGTGGAGGAGTTACCATCTGTGTTATGGAGTATCAACACCACACCCAACAGATCAACAGGATCCACACCGTTGTTCATGGTCTACGGAGCGGAGGCGGTCCTCCCCAGTGATATCCGTCATGATTCACCTCGTGTAGCGGCGTATGTTGAAGCGGACAACGAGGAAGCACGGCAAGATGCTTTGGACCTGTTGGACGAGGAGCGTGACATCGTCGCTGCCCGTTCGACGATTTACCAGCAGGATCTTCGTCGATATCACAATCGCCGAGTTAAAATCAGAACCTTTCAAGAAGGAGATCTGGTGCTTCGACTCATCCAAGACCAGACTGATATGCACAAGTTATCCCCACCTTGGGAGGGACCTTTCGTGGTCAGCAAGAACCTGCACAACGGGTCGTACTATCTGATCGATGTTCGAGAGCATAAAGACTCACGCACATCAGAGGAGGAGACCAACAGGCCCTGGAACATAGCTCATCTTCGGCCTTACTATACATGAGCCATAGGCTCTGTTTATGTACATATTACGACAATGTATATATTATGATCAATACAATAAACCGAAGCCCTAGCTAAAGTGGGGTCTCTGTTTCTTTTTATATCATGTGTGGTTACACGGAGTTTTTATCTTAAATCGACCTCCGGTTTACCCCTTAAGTTAGCTTTTTCAAGCAAGCTTTGTATCATGTCTCTAGGGGGCTTGGTCGTATCTGAACCAATGCAACACCTTAGACCGGCAAAAGCCACAAGATCACTTGGGGACTTGGTCATGTCTGAACCAGTCACGCCTCTTGATCGGCCTAAGGCCACAGAACCACTTGGGGGCTTGGTCGAACCCGAACCATCGCTACACCTCTTGATCGGCGTCATGCCACTGCATCATTTGGAGACCTTGGCTGACTTGAACCATAGCTACGCCTGGCGGGGGCTTGGTCGTGTCCGACCACGGTTATGCCACTTGATCGGCTCAAATAGCCTCTTTTTTGCAAATAATTCTGTTTGTCTTTGCTTCAGCTATATTTCTCTTATTTGCATATGTTTTGTTGTGTTCTTATACCAACGACTGATAAGCCGGTTCGACTGTCAATTGACGGAACACGGACTATTCTTAAACCGGAGACATCTTGCCCGGTTTGATTTGCTATTAACATCCTATTTTGGGGTAATGCTAGTCTTTGGTATGAAACGGAACGGTTACTTGGTAACCCGACCTTATATTCACAGGAGCTGTTCTCCTGTGACAGTGGTTTTCTTAAAATACACCGGTTTACGATTGGCACAGCCAACTTCATGGCCTATGATGGCAGGTATCACATATTGTTATGTTTGATCATATGTTTAAATCTAAGAAGTTTTCTTTGATTTCATATACAATCGATATTATGACCCGTTTGGTGGTACAACCACAACGGCGTTTTTAGACTTTTTTTGCAGATAACGGTTTAACATTGATGATTCAAAGGAAGCATATGTTGCAATACGTATGCATGACGGCATATCGGCATCAAGTGTGGTAGCTAGTCTATTACACGGCAACATGGTGCCCAGATAAGATAATTGTTTTCCATCATATCATAATGACACAGCAAATATAAACCGATTTCCGGTTTACGCTTGGTCTCCAGCTTGCTCTGATGGTTGTGGATCATTCTGCGTTGCTTCAGCTTCTGCTCCTCTACCCAGCGGCTGGAAATCAACAGTTGTCCAGTCGATTCCCATTAATGCTTGAAATACAGCTTCGTCGTCAATCAGCAAGGAGGGTTCAATGTCAGGAGCGTAAGTATGCTTATGGATTGGAGGGATAAGATTTTCCGCTTCAGGAACTGATGCAGCCACTCGTTTATTTTGATCATCATATGGAGCTTGGTAGTGGGACAAATTTGCCTCTTCAGCCAACTGACAAGCCAAAGGGCGCACTTCCCGGTTTATAGCTCGGAGATCCTCTTCACTGAATTCTGTCCCGTCCTCCTTCACACTTGGGAAGCCTTGGGCCGTTTCAACAGGATCAAAATCTGGAACCCATGCTTTTGCCCGGATTAAGGCGTTTATAGCGCCCGGTTACGGCAGCAGATTACTTCAATTCTTCAATCCGGCAGGACGCATTGACAACCTCTTGATGGTGTCCTGAATCAAGGTCGGGGCGGGTTGTTGTGAGAAGCGATCTTGATGATCCGTTCTTGGCGCTTTGATACAGCTTGTTCTATCAATGTATAGGCGGCTTTCGATTTCTTCCGCACGTCGATCCCAAGTGGCCAATACGTGTCCTGAATCATTCAAAGGGTTGGTAAACCAGCTACAATATGAGGAGACATCGCTACTGCAGAACATAAAAATGCTTACCAAAGATGGCAGCGGTCATAGCATGCACTTGACGCTTTACGCTGGTCAGCTCATCTACCACTGGTTTGAGTGCAGCTTCATCCTTTTTCTGCCCTTGGAAGTAAAGCGGCCTTTTCATTGGCCCAATCCGCCCGTTCCTTGTTGAAATCCTCTTTAAGCTTTTACATGACGCTTAAAGCGCTGGTTAATTCGTCTTTGGCTTTTGAGGTTTCAAATGTTGAGATTTCAGGTTTTCTTGAAGATCAGCAACTTGGCTTTCTTTCTTGATCAGGTCACCACCGCATACGTGTCATTGATTAAAGATTATGATGCAGAATTGAAGTACCAACCACATAACAAGTTAGGCCCTTGGTACTTGGGGGCTAATGCATATTTGCTTTTTATCCTACAAATTTCATATAAGTCCCAAGATCAATACAAGTATTCAACTTGACACTTGGGGGCTAATGTGTATTTGTTCTACCTTCTGATGGCACTGGAATTCTTACTGTACAAAGTCCCGGTTTAGCTTACTTAAGTTAAAGCGGCCCTTGGGGGCTACAGCCTCAAAGTACAACTTCATTCAAAAAAGGTTCAAGCCAGAAAGTCCCGATTTCAATTACTATCTTCAAACCGTCACTTGGGGGCTACTGGAGTTGACAAATTGAAACACGCAAGAAGAGTCGTATGAAATTTACCTCATATTTATCCTTCATCATTTTTACCAAACCAGCTTCACAATCACGGCTGGTATGTAGCCGATTCAGATAGCCGGAATAAAGTTCCTGAGGGTCCAGAGTAGCAAAAGTGGATAAATCTGTGTTCCATTTGCCTTTACCAAAGGCTGCAAATTCATCTTTGGCGGTGTGCTTGGACAAGACGACGGGATTGCCTGGATCAGAATGACCAAAGCCGGTAATAATGACATCATCATCCTTGGCTTCGCCGATTCGCATTGGGGTCGCCGGATTATCGGTGCGCTTCGAAGGGCTCGCTGTATTGTCAGTTTGGACAGGGCTCGTGGGTTGATTAACAGGGCCTGAGGTATCAACATGCACCTCTTCAGCAACAACATCATGGTCTTGCAGTGGCGGGTCGTTCATCACATCATCATGGATAGGTTCTTCCGGATCTGTCGTTCTGGCCGGTTCAGGAGTGTTATCTTCTTCCGCCGCTTTGTCTAGACGAGCTTTTTTGCTGGGCCTAGGCTTGGTCCTGAAAGTGAAAAAATGGATGAATCCAGTAAATATGGAAAGTACTATACCAAGCAGAATTATCAGTAAAACGGCTCACCCAAGCACAATCTTGAGTGGTGGGAGCTGGGTTGCCGAAGACTCGCCGGAAGAAGAATGAGAAGTTCCCTGATAATCGGAGTCAGAGGGATTAAGAGGTTGCGGAAAACAACCCGCTTTAGGATAAGCATTGACGAAACAGTTAGAGACCTCTGAACGACGTTTCTGAACCGGACTTTTCGGTAAACCGGCGGAGGTAACTACCTGACCGCTATGCCGGGTTGTGCAGTGAGCTTCGTGTTGTTGTGTCTTCATAAGAAAGTTTCGGTCCAAGTAAGCAAGGGGGTGAGAGAATTTCACTTTCCGGTTTGCCCGACGGATTTTTAGTGAAGGTAAAGGATTTGAATCAGAAGAAAGAGTGATTACCTCTCTGATGTCAGCATGACTGACCTCAGCTTCATCCTGACAATAATTATTATCAATAAGGCGTGTGAAAAGTAAACCAAGTGGGTCAAGTTCTACCTCAAGGTCCGGATTACCGACATCGTCATCAGCTGGAGGATCGGAGGAGGCAGTGGTTTTCTTTCGGTAGGCCGGTTTCTTCACAACTCGGGTCTTGGGCCGGATTACCTTCTCCGGTTTCTCCTGAGTAGTCTTTTTGCTCCAAAATGGATCATCACCCTGTTTGAAAAGGCGTTAAAGTTAACAGAGGGTATTTAAAAACATGGCAAGATTTCATAAAGATATATAATATGAGGCTTACAGCTGGCGGTTTGTTCTTGGCAGAGAAAGGAAGCAGGCCGGTTTGAGCGCGATCTCGAGTTCATTCAACATCTTCTTAACAGCCTCGGTGACTTCATCGTCTGGCAGCTGGACTTCAATGTGCCGTACAGGGTCTTTTAAGTCTTCTATGTATTCACACATCAAACCGGAGCGCCGGCTTAAGGGTAGTACACTCCAAGATATCCAGCAGCGAGCAAGGTCAACTCCGGTCAGCCCATTAGCCATGAAGGCCCGGAGCTTGGATAATTGAGGAGCATATTTGCTTCTCTCCCTCGCAGTCAGTCTGTGAGGGAGGGGATGTGTATTGCTTAACCGTTCCGGACGGTAACCCGGCAAGGGATTTTCTCCATCAGGTGAAGTATCTTTGCAGTAGAACCATGTCACACTCCATTCTTTGGGATGGCCGTGCAGTTTGGCGTGAGGATAAGTAACTTCTTTTCTCTTTTGAATCGCCATGCCGCCTAGTTCTATGTTGGGGCCGTCTGAAAATTCGGTGCGGCGGTTTAGATGGAAACAATCTCTGAATAGTTCAACTGAGGGCTCCTCTTGAAAGAACACCTCACAAAGCACTTGGAAGGGACAGATATTGGTTACGGAGTTAGGGCCAATATCTTGAGGATGCAATTTGAAGTCAGCCAAGACATCCCGGTAAAACTTTGAACCGGGTGGACTGAAGCCACGGGCCAGATGGTCGGCAAAAACAACAACTTCTCCATTCTTGGGATCTGGAACACTTTCCGGGCCGGGACCCTCCGATGAATGACATCCTTTTTGCCCAAAGTGCCAATTTGGACTAAGTTCTCCAGCTGCGTTTCGGTCACTCGAGAAGCGACCTAGTTGCACTCATATACTGTCTTGGCCATGGTACAGTCTGCAGAATATTTATACCGGTTCAAAGATATGTTGGAAAGATATATGCCAATGCATTCAGTATTAAACCGGAGGAAGTTATTTATAAACCGGAGTTCTGCAAAGCGGCACTATTTAGCTAAAATCAATGGCGGTTCAGTAAGGGGACTAATGGTATATGCCGAGTTATCAGTTTTTTCTACAAAATTAAACCGCCCGGTTTGAAGAGGAGGCAGAATCAGAACTACGGTGAAAATAGGTTTCACAATATTGCTTAACAGTTATCGGATCTGGAGCATGTTCAGAAAAAGGAGTGAATATTCAAGATTTGAAAAGGAGCAGATGCTGAATCCATGAGCAAAGATACAGATCGATCTATGGCCCTGAGTGGCGTAAGGACAAACAGATGGTAGAAGCTGTCGTTACATGG
The DNA here is from genome assembly GCA_021605145.1 of Aegilops bicornis. Taxonomy (NCBI): domain Eukaryota; kingdom Viridiplantae; phylum Streptophyta; class Magnoliopsida; order Poales; family Poaceae; genus Aegilops; species Aegilops bicornis. Next base: position 560,361,824 of record CM038673.1, on the reverse strand, counting down.
GTCCAAGATTTACAGGTTTATCTGAAGACTGCTATACGAACGAGAAGCATCTGACGAACGCGGAAGAACACAAGAACCCTAGAACAGATCTACGGGGGGAAGGAAAGAAGGCTTACCAGAGCTATGGAAGGAAAGGAAGGTCGCCACAGTATTCTGGTACGCCCAGGTTGATGCAGCAGCCAAGGACGGTGCTGACGTCGACGGCGGCCGCAGAGCTCTGAAGCAGGGCGGTGCAAGGAAGACGAAGAAGAAATGAACGAAGGGAAAAGAAAATAAATTACCCCTCGGGCCTATTTATAAGGCAAGGGACATGTGTCAGGCGCGAAAATCAAGGAGCCGTGGGCTTGGAAGCAGAGCTGCCGCCTCGATTCTCGCAGATCCATTGACAAAAGATACTGTGGATAACTTTATGGCAGGTGACGTGAAGCCGGTTCACGATGATCAGAGAAGATGACATCACGGCGGTTTACCTGATAACACAAAGACGCAGAAGACAAAGTTTCTTTACCAAGGATTGACATGAACCTGTTCAAATCAATCTGGGGCCTAATGTTGGGGATATTACCACTAGGGGTAAACCGGCCAGAGCAGGCCGGGTTAACTTCACCAGTGGTTGAACATGTTAAAGCCCAAGTAGATATCAGAGGCCTATGGCCCATAGCCGGTTCACGCCAGTAGCTATAAACCGGCGTCAATATGTATCTTGTGTTGTAAGTTAGGAATAGCAGAGACCGAGCCGGATATGTCTATGAACCGGCATCGGGACTCTGTAAACCGACGGGTGTCACCCATGTATATAAGGGGATGACCCAGTGGCGGTTTGGAACAAAAAACAACAACTCGAGGCCTAGGCGAAGATTGTTTGCTCCCTAGTCATCGAAACTCCATCAATTCCATCACAACTAGACGTAGGCTTTTACCTTCATCGAAGGGGCCGAACTAGTATAAACTCCCGTGTCCTTGTGTCCCCTTTAACCACTTCAAGTTAACCCGTAGCGATGGCTCCACGACTAAGTCCTTTCACGAGGACATCTGCCGTGACAAAACCACGACAAGCAGAGAGGAGGAAGAAGAGGAGCAGGGAGAGGGGCCCGACTCCGAGGCGACCGACGGGGAGTCGAGAGCGCCCCTCCCCCGGCGCAGGTCCCGTGCTCTCCGCCTCTTGCCGGATGATGATGAGGATGGCGATGAGCGGGGCGGCGAGAGCTTTCCCCTGATCCCGAAGAAGGACAGGACGGGGTTGGTCCCCCGCGGGTCTGCCCCGGCTCCGAGGCGATCTGCAGATATGCCTCCTGCTCCCGAGCCTCTTGAGGCTAATCCCTGCAGCCGGCTCTCGGGTTTCAAGTTCGGCCGGAGGTTGCTCGAGCCCACGAGCGATGACCAGTAAGTGCTAGATTCTTTTTTTATTCCTTGCTTTGTCACTGGGGCTTGATGTCTGTATTCCTTGGCTGAAGTGGCGCTGCGGCTGAAAAAGCTGAAGGGGCTCTGAGGCTTCGTCAGGCAGCGCCTCCGTCCCATGAAGACGGCGACGGCAAGACAAGGGCCTCTCCTGCCCGGTCATCCTCGCGAGGCCTGGCGGAGCTAGCTGGGGCGAGCTCAGCCCCCATGGCCCAAGCGACTCCCGAGGTATCCTTGCCTGATGCCACTGCCGTAGTCGTCGGGGCATAGAAGGCCCCGACCCATGGTGCTGTGATTACGCTGCCGTCCTCTCCTCCTACTCTGCCAACTTCTGTCTCACCGACTCCTTCTGCTGTCCTGGATCGTGCAGCTGCTGAACTGGACCGGCTGCGGCAAGATATTCTGGGCGCCGACCCTCGCTTGGTGGCCGGACGCTTGGAGCTGGCCTCCGGCTGGGTTCGCTCTGATGCTTCGATTCGAGCGGCGCTGGTTCAGGCTGCGACGGCTTGCGACGAGGAGAAACGGGCCGTCCTTGGGGCAAAGGCCGCTCACGACGCCGCCTTGGGGGAGGTAGCCGATGTCCGAGGTCGCAGTAAGGCGCTGGAGAGCGAGCTGCAGGGCCTGTGATACCAGCTTGCCAAGGAGGCCCGCGTCCGCCAAGAGAAGGAGGAAGACATGAAAGCTCGTGAGGCGGCCGCCAATCACCGGGATGCCAAGCTTAACCAGCGCCGTGACCGCTTGGGTGCGCTGGAGCAGGAGTTGGAGGCGAAGAGGGTCGAGCTGGACGGCAAGGTGCGGGTCCTCGCCGAGGACCGCGTGGCCTTCGCGGAGATGGAGGCGAAGGCTCGCACCTTGCTGAGGTCGCTTTACGACAGCGGCCTGGAAAGCCCGCTGGCCGGCGCCGAGGACGGCCCTGCCAAGCTGCTTCCCTTCCTGGTCCGCGCCCTTGAAGATGTCACCCTTGGCCTTGGCCCCACGGCTGAGGCCGAGGCGCGTGTCCTGTCTTCTGCAGCGCTGACGCGCGTCCTTACCCGCGTCTACCTTCGCGACCCCGACGTCGACCTTGACAGCCTGCTGGAGCCCGTGAGCGGCGAGCTTGCCGCTACCGCTGCTGAGGCCGTGAAGGGTCGAGCAGAGGCTCTGCTGGCGAAGTTCCGGGCCTTCAGCACCAAGCCGAAGCGAGGCGTTGCCAATCCTGAGGCTTCACGAGGCGAACCCGCCCAGCGCAGCTCCGCCGCCAGCGACAGTGCTGCCAACAAGTGACTCCTTTGTGGCTCCTGTCCCGCTTTCAGCTCCTGCAACATGCATCATGCCTCGTGGAGGCATTTAAACTTGCATTTGGCATTGTGAAAAAAATTATGGACTGTAATACTTGCTTTTGAATTCCTTAAGATTTGCGCTTTTCCTTTCTACTTGCTTATGTTCTACGCCGGCAGAGCCCGGCCCCGCGCATACCTCAGCCGCCGTTAGCCCCGACCGGAAAGCAGGACGGGACCAAGGGGTGAGGGGCTACGTGACAAGTTAGGCTCCTGAGTCGCGATGCTCAGGAGTCCCCCTTGGCGCACGAACAGCAAGTAGGGAGGTGAGATGTATGGGTGAATTTACCATTCTACGTCTGCAGAGCCCGGCCCCGCGCATACCTCAGCCGTCGTTAGCCTTTCGGAACTAAGGGGTGAGGGGCTACCTGACCAGTTAGGCTCCTGAGTCGCGATGCTCAAGGGTCCCCCTTGACGTTCAAACGGCCTTCGTACCTTGGCTCCGCTCGGGGAGGGACATGCGACGAACCAGGCCCGAGGGCCCTGGCTGGGTGGCGTGCGTCTGGGCATGACCCAGGCGTAGCCCCCGTGCCCAGCCCCTCGCATGGCACTCCCGAGGGGAGGCGTTGCGATGAGGCCAGACATTGAGCTCTGGGCTCCCTGAGGTTAATACGGCCGGGGGCCACCCTCAGTTGTGTATCACCAGTGCGGAGCATAGCGCTTCCGTATGTGTATGGACATAGCCGCTCCTCGGTAGTGTCGTCAGCCAGCGCAGAGCATGGTGCTTCCGGCAGTGCGTGGGAGGGGCTCCCCTGCAGGAGGAGCCCCAGGCGTGTACAGCCCCATACGACACGTGGCTCGCACGGTAGGGCCTGACGAGGTGTATCTGGGCACCCGTGAGCCAGCGCTGGACTCACGGGGCCCTACCTCAAGGCGGGTTGCGCCTGGCACTGGGCCTTAACTTGTGGTGTGTTCCTGCAGATTTGGTTAGATGTCGATGCTCTACGTCCTCGGGTCCCGGCCCTCGAGCGGGTCTCAGCCGTCGCTGGTATGCCAGGTCGCGATGCCGTGGACAAGGCCAGAGGGTGAGGGCTGGAGAGCCAGTAGGAGCCCATGAGTCGCGATGCTCAGGTACCCCCCCCCCTTTAACGTGCAAGCGGCCGACATGAAGGAAGAAGGGGTGCTGTGAACGGGCACAAAATAACAATTATGATGGGTCAAACGCACAACCCGAATAAACGCAAGAGGGGTACATGCCTTTGGGTCTGGCCCGAGTGGCTTGGGGATGATGCAGCCCGAGGGGTGCCCCCAATAAAGTAAGCTGGAAACACGAAGCGAAAGGGATACATGCCGCAGGGACGGACCCACGCGGCCTGGGAATGATGCAGCCCTGGGGGGCGCTCCCAGCTGAAAATGAAACTCGAAGGATGTCACCTGATAACGTTGAAGACGAAGGGATGCTGAAGTAGCGGACGTCGTGGGCTGCGGAAGCGATCTTCACGATCCCCGTGCCCAGGAGCCTCGGGAGGCTCCGGAGGCGCTGGTGGCTCCTCGCGGACCATCTCCATCTCCGCCAGGACTGCGGAACGCCTGGCCTCTTGAGCCTCCAGGATGCTTCCTATGAGGCGCTGGCGTGTGGCAGCCGCGTTCAGCAAACCGTAAGGCATGTGAACGTAGTTGTGGGGTGGACCTTCACAACGCCCCATGCGTGAGGGCCAGAGGTGCTCCTGAGAGGCGGCTCGGTTGAGCCCTGGTATGTCGATGCAGACGCACAACCCACCAACCTCGCCTGGATGGGGAGCTACGGTGGGTAAGCAGCGGCTGCCACTCATGACTCTTGACTCCTGCAACTCCTGAATGATCTGGCGAACGAACTCCTGAGGGTTTGGCCCTCCTTGCCCCGCTCCTTCCTGAGGGAAACGTGCTTTGAAACACGCCTCCAAGTGGTGCCCAAGCGCCTCCCTCGTGATCTTAGCAAAGTCGGTGGCCCTCCAGGAGAGAGCCCCCGAGACTTGCTCGAGGAGGGCGCCGGGCGTGCCTTCCTATGTGACAGAAGGAGGTGCCCCCTGAACAGGCGCGGACCCTAAGGGGCCTGCCTCCCGAGGGGTCGGGCCAGGCGATGTCTTCTTGTGGGGACCCTGACTCATAAGTCGTGATCACGGAATGCACGTGTACAGTGATCCCAGAGATCAATGCTCACTGAACACATAGAAGCTGAATAACAAGAGTCTTACACCACACATACCGTCTTACACAAATTATGACCATTATGGTCAAGTCTTACATTGATAAAGCCATAAGGGCTGAACATGAAATGAAACACAAGCAGCGGAAATCTTCGTCGATAAGTAGAACCCATGCCATCTGCCTTAACCCTCTGGGCATTACATTTGGGAAAGCGTCCTAGTTTGCATGTTCATCTCCAAAGAACTCTTCTTGAACTCCGGTTCTTCCATGCACAGCCAATTAGATAACCAGTGGCAAGCCAATGAGTACTTTGAATGTACTGCATAAGCAACCCATATTTTGGTTCCAGATACAACAATGCATGATATAGGTAATTTTTTGCAGAAAGCTAGTTTTGAGTGCAATAACATGTTCAACAACTTGTAAGACTTTCATCAGGAGAATTCAAGTTACCATGAGGACAGGTTACAAATATCAACATAAATATAGTGGGCACCAACCCAACTCAATCATGTCAAGTCCTTTGACTTGACCCAAGTAGATCTTCCCACTTATCCAAACACACACACTGGTTTTTAAACATGTGGACGTAGCCCAAGAGCGGTTACCCAACTGTCCTTGACCGTGGACACGGCTATTCGAATAGTTTTACACTCTGCAGAGGTTGCACACTTTACCCACAAGATCCGGGGAGCTTCCGTGTCATCCACGACCCGCGACACCTCAAGTACCAGGGGTAAGCACCCGATCACTACCTTTCCCTAGACGACACTAACAAGGAGTCCACTCGTTGTTCCGTATCCTCACGATGTACATCATACAAGACTCACTCGAGATTGTAACATCCGAGAGGGGACGCAACGGTGTATCCGGTGCCCTGTAAAAACAGTCATGGCCGCCCTACATGGCACGATCCCGTCCCGAGAGAGAGCACCAACTCTCCCCCGTCACTAGTAATGCGGGCTCCAAGCTAGTATCGGCCTTGATAATCAATAATACCCTTTCCCATATAAGGGTAGAGTGGTTGCGCATGTAAGGTTGGAATAACGGTCGCAACTTAAACCAATCCGTTTTGGAAACAACACACACACTCGCCTCGGTACACCACTTCGTCATCAAGTGGTTACCCATCTCATCATATCCCTCGGGCATAAGTGGCACCCGACGGGGTTTTCAAAAAGTCCTTTGAAAATACTTTGTCTCCTTCACCATGCATATACCCGTCCCTTTTTGCGTAGCGCTACTTTAGCATCCTATCTACTCCCACCGACATAACCCTCATAAGAAGGTAGGGTCACGCACAATGCAAGTATCAACGAGGAAGTAACGGTGGCAAGCCACCCCTTGTGGTCACCACAATATCATGTCTCCGATGCAAGCAATAAAAGTGCTATATGGCATGCATAAAAAGGTTTCATAGACATGGTCAAAGGGCTGCTTGCCTGGCTCAACAAAGTCTTCTGGGTCTTCAAAGCCTTCTGGTCGAACTCCTTCGTCAACAACGCAATCTATCGTCGCAAAATAATAACGAGAAAATAAGGCAATAATAAAACAGAAAAACCAAAGTGCTCAGAAAAATGTCAACTCATTTTTGTTAAATACTAGGTTGAAAACTAAGAAGAGGAATATTCCTAGTTTTGGATGTGGAGTAGCAGAATAGGAGAAATGGATTTACGAAGGTATATTTAAATGCTTAAAATCACATTTAAATATTTACAGTGAAGAAAAGGTTATTGGATTTGGATGAAAGTTGCACCATTAAATAGGTTGCAATGACTTCCTTCCTGCCGTTGGACTGGTCTTGGTCTTGTTGCACCGAAATGGACGCCTTTGCTTGATGCTCCAGCCTGCGCTTGCTCCCTTTGCACCAAAGAGGAAAGGAGGACACTGCTTGGCCGGGCTGGCGCCCACTGGCGCCCTTGGTCGTCATGGCTTGCGTCATGGGCACCTCGTGAGGTACCCCACCTTGATCTCTCCGCCTCCTCTGGAGCCAGCCTGATGAGGCCGTGCCTGAGGAGGCTCCCTGTCGTCCGCCCCGCGAGGCTTGGCCCCTCGCGAGGGTCTTGAGCTTGTGTTGATGAAGATGGGCCGTGATGGGCCCCCCTTTGAGCCACGCCGCAGGCCGCAGGCAGGCAAGTCTGGGGACCCCCGTTCCCAGAACGCCGACAGTAGCCCCCGGGCCCAAGGCGCGCCCGGACTTGGCTGAGCAGAGAGGCGAATGGGCAAGTGCGAAGCGCCGCGGGCCCTAACAGCCTGCGGCCTTGGGCGCCGCGTGGCGGTTGATTGGACGTGGGCGGCCCTGCTCCCCCACGACATCTCGGCATCTGCACGAATTGACAAGTCCTTGCATGCAAAGCGGGTCATGATTACCTGCGATCGTGGGGGTCGGCGGTTGGCCTCCTCTGGCTTTAAATGCACGAATGGTGCGCGCCTCCTCCGTCCATCTCCTCTTGCTTCTTCTTCTTCTCCATGGCTCCGCCGAGGAGGTTCTCGGCCGCGGAGAAGGGAAAGGCTCGCCAGGTGGAGCCTGACTATCCCCCGCCCAAGCGCGGTCGAGGCCGTCCTCGCAAACACCATGTGGCTCCCGTGGTGGCTCCTCGCGGTGGCGGGCGGCAGGCCGCTGTGGGGGGGGGGGGGCGCCCCGGCCGCGCGAGCCCCTAGGCCGCGCTTCCACTCGACAGAGGTGCTGCCGGAGTTTGTTGTGTGGTCAAAGGAGCCGTCCGGCACCTGGCTCCAGCTTCCTCGCTTCCTCCTAGGCGAGCTTCCGGCTGGTGCCCTGGGCGGCCTCTGGCTCCAGGCGGATGGTTGCTGCAACCGGGCCTCTTGGGCGTCGCTGGAGGTCTCTGCCGCCGGGAGCCTGGCCTTGACCCGCGGCTCGCAAACGTTTGCCCGCCCGCGCGGTCTGAGCCGGCGGTGCACCCTACACTTTAAGTTCGACGGTGATGCCACCCTCTACGTGAGGGTGTTCGGGGAAGATGGTCGCCGCGCTGGGTGCTGCCCTGAGAACGACGACCGCGTCATGGGTCCAGCCCAATGACGATGAAGACGACAGCGCGCGCGCGGGCTGCGACACTCGCGGCTCGTCAAGCTTTGACGATTCTTCTTCGGGCAGCGGCTCCTCCAGCGGTGGCCGCGACCAGCCTTCGCGCCGCCGCGCCCGCCTGGATGGAGGTAGCGGGTCCACCCGCCGTCTCACCCCGGTGACGTGCGAGAGAGAGTCCGCCTGAGCTCCGGAGGCCGTCCGAGTCCATCCCGCGAGTTGGTGTCAGGCGAGTCGCGCCTGTTTTGTTCTTTTTCCTTTTCCTTTGTGCTACACGCCTACACGTAGAAATTACTTAGCTCGGGGGCGCCCGTTGTGGCCCTCGCTTCCCGAGGCCGAGGCCTCACCGAACGCTTCATGTCCTGCGAAGGTTAGTCTGGAGAGGTAGGTCCCGGCCTCAGCGGTGGAGGCGATCACCTGTGTCCTGTGTTCAGAAACGGTGCCCGTGGGGGGCACGGATCGAGGGGTGCTCCTGTAGTGGACCCGGGTAGGGAAAACCTCGAACGATAAGGGCAAGAAAAACACTCGCGGGGACGCTCAAGCTGCCCCCTTCGCGAGACCTTGCGCGAGAGAAATCGAGGTAAGAGGGCGAAAGGTCGAAGAGCCACAAATCAAAATGACAACAACTTCGATAAAACTTCAAATGAGACTGAACAAGCCAACTGCGGAAAGCAAATGAAAAAGCCGCGTCCGGCACCTAATCTAGTCTTTGACGTCTTCTCACCAGCGTGGAGCTAAGTGCTGCCACTGGGCGTGGGAGGGAGGCCCAGGGCCTGAGGCCGGCGCTCCTGAGACTCCGGGGCGTGTACAACCCCAACTCATTATTACGTGAGAGTGTCAAGGGCGGCGAGCTTCACAGGCGTTGGCCTTCTTCACAGGCTTCGGGCCTTTCTTGGGGGGAGCAAGCTTCACGGGCATTGGCCCTCTTCACAGGCTCTGGGCCTTTTCCCAAAGGATAGCTTCACAGGCATTCGCCTTCTTCACAAGCTCTGGGCCTTTTCCAGAAAGATGGCTTCACAGGCATTCGCCTTCTTCACAGGCTCTGGGCCTTTTCCAGAAAGATGGCTTCACAGGCGTTCGCCTTATTCACAGGCTCTGGGCCTTTTCCAGAAGGATGGCTTCACAGGCATTTGCCTTCTTCACAGGCTCTGGGCCTTTTCCAAAAAGGCAGCTTCACAGGCATTCGCCTTCTTCACAGGCTCTGGGCCTTTTCCAAAAAGGCAGCTTCACAGGCATTCGCCTTCTTCATAGGCTCTGGACTTTTCCAAAAGGACAGCTTCACAGGCATTCGCCTTCTTCACAGGCTCTGGGCCTTTTCAGGGGTAAAACCTCCGGAGGTGTTGGATGTTCCACGCGTTCTGGACTGGCACCCCTCCTCGAGTCTCCAAGCTGCCGCTGGAGCCGGGCCTGGAAACATGAACAACCTTGAACGGGCCCTCCCACATGGGAGAGAGCTTATGCAACCCTTCCCTGGAGAGAACCCGCCTGAGCACGAGGTCCCCTACCTCGAGAGTTCTGGGCGGATGTTGCGGCAGTGGTATCATCATAGTGCTTGCTGGTACCTCGCCGCTCACAACGCAGCTTCTCGACGACGCTCCTCCCCAGTACGAGGTCCGTCCTCCGCACGGCGTCCTGCTGCGCCTCGTCGAACGCCAGGACCCGTGCGGAACGACGTCTGACCTCGTGAGGGAGGACCGCTTCGGCTCCATAGACAATGAAGAACGGGGTCTCTCCGGTTGGCTTGGTCGCGGTCGTGCAGATGGACCACAACACGGGCTGAAGCTCGTCGTACCAACCTCTGCCGCAGGCCTCCACTTTCTTCTTAAATGTCCTGGTTTTGAGGCCCCTCAGAACCTCTGCGTTGGCCCGCTCGGCTTGGCCGTTGCACCGGGGGGGTGACGAGGCACTGAAGGCTTGACGAGGTAGCGCTATGCGGGGCTGCCACGGCTAGAGCTCAGCCATTCAGGTTTATCGGCGTTGCAGGGACGGACCCATGCGCAAGCGTTGTGCCGTTAGGGAGCAGTTCCATCAGTTGGTGTCAGTTGAGCGGGCAACTAGGTCAAGCATGTTAATCACGAAGGAGCAAGTTCATTTAGATAAGGGCAAAGAAGGCAAACATCACCGGGTCGGACCCGAGCGACCTGGGGGTGATGCAGCCCGGGGGGCGCCCCCAACAAGGTAAGCTAAGGACAGGATCTAAAAGGGATACACGCCGCAGGGACGGACCCACGTGGCCTGGGAATAATGCAGCCCTGGGGGGTGCTCCTAGCTGGAAATGAAACTTGAAAGATGTCACCTAGTAGCGTTGAAGACGAAAGGGTGTTGGTGCAACACACTCGGTGGGCTGCGGGAGCCAATCCTCACGAGCCCCCAGGCTCAGGGGCCTCGGGAGGCTCTGGAGGCGCCGGTGGTTCCTCGTGGACCATCTCCATCTCCGCCAGGGCTGCGGAACACTTGGCCTCTTGAGCCTCCAGGATGTCCCTCATGAGGCGCTGGCACGTGGCGGCCGCGTTCGGTAGGCTGTAAGGCATGCGAACGTAGCTGTGGGGTGGACCTTCGCAGCGCCCCACGCGAGAGGGCCAGAGGCGCTCCTGAGAGGCGGCTCGGTTGAGCCCTGATACATCGATGCAGACGCGCAGCCCATCATCCTCGCCTGGATGGGGAGCTACGGTAGGTAAGCGGCGGCTGCCACTCATGACTCTTGACTCCTCCAGCTCCTGAATGATCTTGCTGACGAACTCCTGAGGGTTCGGCCTCCTTGCCTTGCTTCTTCTTGAGGGAAACGTGCTTCGAAACACGCCTCCAAGTTGTGCCCAAGTGCCTTCCTCGTGACCTTAGCAAGGTCGGTGGCCCTCCAGGGAGGAGCCCCCAAGCCCTGCCTGAGGAGGGCGCCGGGCGCGCTTTCCTATGCGATAGAAGGAGGTTCCCCCTGAGCGGGCGCGGGCCCTGAGGGGCCTGCCTCCTGAGGGGCCGGGCCGGACGATGTCTTCTTCTTCTTGGGGGCGGTCTCGGGAAGCCTCCTGCTTCCGCGATCCGGGTCTTCCAGTGATGCGGCTTGAAAGGCTCGCTCCAGGGAGCACACTGCGTCTCTCTCTTCACAGGGCACCGTGATGACTCCGCCACTTCCTGGCATCTTGAGGACGTTGTAGCCGTGGTGGGTTACGGCCATGAACTTGGCCAGCGCCGGGTACCCGAGGATGGCGTTGTATGGCAGGCGAATGTGGGCGACGTCGAAGTCGATGAGCTCGGTGCGGTAGTTGTCGCATGCGCCGAAGGTGACAGGGATGCGAACCTGCCCAATCAGGACCGTGGAGCCGTCGGTGACTCCGGAGAAAGGCTTGGTTGGCTGAAGCTGATTGTAAGGCACTTGGAGATTGTTGAACGTTTCCACAGACAGGACGTTGAGCCCTGCCCCGCCATCGATGAGGGTCTTGGCGACTAGCACATTGCTGATGATCGGGGAGCAAAGCATCGGGAGGACTCCGGCTGTGGCCGCACACTTGAGCTGATCCGCTGAGCTGAACATGATGGCACACGCTGACCACCTGAGGGGGCGTGTGGCTTCAAGCTTGGGGAGGACTGCATTCACTTCATGGGCGAACTGCTTGAAGATGCGTTGAGAGGCTGGGGCTTGAGCTCCGCCCAGGATGCAGGCGATCGCGCGCGGCTCCTGGAAGCCCCCAGCCCCCTCGTCCTGATGATGGTCTTCATTTCTCCTTAGCTGCGGTGGTAGAGGAGGGAGTCCTGCGTTGCCTTGTGGGCGATCCTCGCGAGGTTGATCCCTCCAGCCTCCCTCGCGAGGCGGGTCTTGCGAGCGATCCTCACGAGGTTGGTCGCGCCACCCTTGGCGGGGGCCGCGGTCTTCCCAACGTCCAATGTTCCTTCCTCCTCCTCGGCCGTAGCCCCGGTCGCTGCGGTCGGGTTGTCGGCCGATCCTCCCTTCTCGCACGGCTCGGAGATCTTGACATTCGCTGGTGTTGTGAGTGTGGAGGTCGTGGTACACGCAGTACCGGCTGCCCTTGGAAGACTCGGGCTGATCTCTGCCCCGCTTGGTGTCTCGTTCCGCCGCGAGCACGGCAGCCCCCTTGCACTTCACATCCTTGGCTTTGGACTTCTTCTCTTCTGGGTCTGCGGTAGGCAGCTCGAGGAGGGAGAGACGCCCTTCCTCATCCCTGGCGCACTTGGTCGCCAAGTTGAACAGCTCCAAGGAAGTGCATAGATCTTCATGCATCACCAGCTCCTCCTTCATCTTGACGTCGCGCACACCGTCGGAGAAGGCGGAGATGATGGCCTCCTCGGTCACCTTGGGAATCTTGAGGCGTGCGTTGTTGAAGCGCTGGATGTACTTCAGCAGGGTCTCCCCCGGTTGCTGCTTGATGCGGCGCATGTCGCTTACGGCGGGCGGCCGGTCACGAGTACCTTGGAAGTTGGTGACGAAGCAGGTGCGCATCTCGTCCCAGGAGGAGATCGTGCCTGGGGCCAGGTGCGGGCCCTGTCCTTGAGCGCCATGGGAAACCAGTTCGCCATGACCTTCTCGTATCCGTTGGCGGCTTCGATGCCCAGCTCGTAGAGCTGGAGGAACTCTGCGGGGTCAGCTGTGCCGTCGTAGCAAAGAGGCAGGTCCGGCTTGAACTTGCCGGGCCACGCGGCACTGCGCAGCTCGGGGGTGAAAGCACGGTAGCCAGTTGTGGCCACGGGAGGCCTTGTGTGACGAAGAGCTTGGTCTTGCGGGTCCCCATGCGCTGCAGCTGGGAGCAGCGCGGGGTCTTGACGTGCTGGACCAGGAGCGTGGTCGTGACGGGCTAGAGCGGGGAGCACTCGGGCAGCTTCTTGCGGGCGAGGGACCTCCTGGCAGTTCTGCTCCTGCCGCGCGGGCACCGGACGGAGCGGGTTCTGCCCAGGGATCACGCGCCTTGTGGCCAGGGCGCCTTCTTGAGGGGGAGGCGGCCGAGGCGCCCCCGGAGCTTCGTCGCCCGTGCAGGACGGGGTGCGGTGCAGCGGGACGGATAGCGCGGGGGAGCCCCCTGCTGCGCGGACAAGCTCGGCGACGCGGTCGAGCCACTCTTCAGAGACGCTATCAACAGACGGTAACGCAGGAGCTTCGTTTGCCGCGATGAGTGCAGCTCGAGCCTCCATGGGCGCGGAATGCGCGAGACGAAGAACCAGCCGGGCGGTGAGGGGGTAGCAGTCGGCCGTCTTGCCTCCTGAAGGATCTTTGGGGCGATGCTTGCTGCTTTCGTTCCCGCCCGGCCGATGGCGGCGTTGACGGCAGGTGACGGGAGCAGCGAGGGCGCCCGCCGGCGAAGCCGTCTGGGCGGCAGCGAAGCGAGAAAGCGGCTCGGCGCTGCACGGGCTGACGAAGCGTCGGACATGGATGCGGTGGTCGACGGAGAACAGGCGGCGGAAGACAAATTCAGCGCACTTTACCGGGCGCGCCAAATGTCGGATTTCGGGTTCCGGCAGACCCTTGAGGTTCGAACACTGGGGTGCACGCGGAGATTCACCCTCTACCTACCTGTACCCCGCCGCCTCGCTAAGATCTAAGCTATGAAAGGAACAACACAAGAGACACAAGGTTTAGACTAGTTCGGGCCACCGTTGTGGTGTAATACCCTACTCTAGTTTGTGGTGTCGTGGATTGCCTCTTGGGCTGATGGTGATGAACAATACAAAGGAGAACAGCCTCGCGAGGGTCTGTTCTTGGCCGGGGCGATGAACTGCTTAGGGGAGTTCAATCGCCTTCTCTCTCTCTCTCTTTGGGATCCAGCTGCCCATCTGATCCCCATCCTCTGTGTGTGGCTAGTCCTATTTATAGGCAAAGGCCCTGGGCCTCTTCCCAAATATTGAGCGGGAAGGGCGCCAACAATTGGCCATTTTGAAGGGGAACATCTGGTACACTTATCCTGACTAAAGTTGGTCCTCGCCTGTCAAAGGCTCTGGTAGTGACGCCGGCTTGGGCTCCACAATGACTTCCTTCCTGCCGTTGGACTAGTCTTGGTCTTGATGCACCGAAATGGACGCCTTTGCTTGATGCTCCCGCCCGCGCTTGCTCCCTTTGCACCAAAGAGGAAAGGAGGACACTGCGCGGGCTGGCGCCCGCCTGGCGCCCTTGGTCGTCATGGCTTGCGTCATGGGCACCTCGTGAGGTACCCCGCCTTGATCTCTCCGCCTCGCGAGCCAGCCTGATGAGGTCGTGCACGAGGAGGCTCTCGTCGCCCGCCTCATGAGGCTTGCCTCATGAGGGTCTTGAGCTTGTGTTGGTGAAGATGGGCCGTGATGGGCCCCCCTTTTAGCCACGCCACAGGCCGCGGGCAGGCAAGTCTGGGGACCCCCGTTCCCAGAACGCCGACAGGTAGCCCGCTCTTAAGCATAGAATTCAAGAAACAAGCCTTTCTGCTTAATGCATCTGCTACCACATTAGCCTTTCCAGGGTGGTATTGAACACTAAGGTCATAATCGTTGATCAACTCTAGCCATCTTCTTTGCCTCATGTTCAATTCCTTCTGAGTAAAAGTATACTTCAGACTTTTGTGATCCGTGTATATCTCACACCGCTTCCCTAGGATGTAATGTCGCCATGTTTTCAGGGCATGAACTATAGCTGCCAACTCGAGGTCATGAGTAGCATAGTTCTCTTCATGAGGCCGTAGTTGCCTTGAAAGGTAAGCTACGGCTCTGCCTTCTTGCATCAGAACACCTCCCAGTCCGGCTCTTGACGCATCACAATATATCACAAACTCCTTGTGTATATCTGGTGTGGCCAGAACTGGGGCGGTGGTCAGTCTCTTCTTCAGCTCCTGGAAGCTCTCTTCACACTTCGGCGTCCACTCAAACTTCTTGTCCTTTTTCAAGAGCTGGGTCATAGGTCGGGCAATGCTTGAGAATCCTTCAACGAACTTACGGTAATATCCCGCGAGTCCGAGGAAGCTTCTGGCCTCCTTCACATTGCTCGGTGTTTGCCATGCAGTCACGGCTTGAATCTTGGTGGGATCCACTGACAACCCTTCGGCATTCAATACATGACCCAAGAATCCAACTTCACGCAGCCAAAACTCGCACTTGCTGAACTTGGCATACAGTTGGTGCTCTCGAAGCTTGTCTAGGACCATCCTCAAGTGTTGGTCGTGCTCTTCTTCCATCTTCGAGAAGACAAGAATGTCATCAATGAAGACAACGACAAACTTGTCCAAATATTCCATGAAGACCTTATTCATGAGATACATGAAGTAAGCTGGGGCATTGGTCAATCCAAAGGACATGACCATGCACTCATACATGCCATATCTGGTTACAAATGTCGTCTTCGGAATATCTTGGGGCCTGATTTTCAGCTGGTAATACCCAGATCTGAGGTCGATCTTGGAGAACTCCTTGGCCCCATTAAGTTGATCAAACAGATCTTCAATCTTGGGAAGTGGATACTTGTTCTTGATTGTAACTTCATTGAGGGAGCGGTAGTCAATGCATAAGCGGATGGTACCATCCTTCTTTGCCACAAACAGAACAGGTGATCCCCAAGGGAAGGCACTAGGGCGGATAAATCCCTTCCTCAACTGCTCTTCCAGTTGCTTCTTCAATTCTGCTAACTCTTCCGATCCCATTCTATACGGCTTCTTATAGATGGGTCCTGCTCCGGGTATGAGCTCGATGATGAACTCAATGTCTCGGTCAGGAGGCATTCCCGGTAGCTCATCGGGAAAGACATCGGGGTATTCGCATACTACCGGCACTTTCTCAAATCCAACTTCAGTCAGACAGTTGACTAGGTTGGCTTGAGCAGAGGAGGGGTTGGAGGCAAATTTAACTTCGACTCTTTGGTCATTGGTCACAGTAACAGTCCGGTTGGCGCAATCTAACAAGCCTTGGTGCTTGATGAGCCAATTCATTCCTAAGATCACATCCAGGCCTTGTGATCTTAAGATGATAAGGTCTGCTAGGAAGTCTACCCCATTAATGAAAATCCTGACTCCTTTACATCCTATCTTGGCTCTCATCTCTGCTCCGGGGGTTTGTACCACCATAGGGTTATTCAGGGGTGTAGGGGTCATGCCACTTCTTAATGCAAACTTTTGGGTGACAAATGAATGGGTGGCTCCAGAATCAAATAAGACAGTTGTAGGTGCCGAGTTGACATGAACGCACCCAAAGACTGACGTCCGGGTCTTCCTGGGCTTCTTCTACAGTGACATGATTCACATGACCCTTTCCATTGTTGGGCGGGTTGAGGGGAGCTTGGTTCCTGGGTGGCATTCCACGGCCTTGTCCTGGGTTCTGTGCATTGGGGCGGTGGCGTCGGGCTTCTTGTTGGGGCAATTCTTGGAGTAGTGTCCTGGCTGACCACAGCCAAAGCAAGTGACTTGGTTGGGGTTGCTGCTCTTGCCGACATTGTTATTGGGGTTGTTGTAAGCTGGTCTGGGGTTGGCATACTGCTGAGGTGGATAGTTGGTGCGGGGTGCAGGAGCTCTTGGTCACCGATAGGTTGGCTTGACCAGGGCTGGCTGCCACGGGCGAGGCTTCTGGTTGCTGGAGCTACCCTTGCTGATCAACTTGCGCTTACGGGCATCATCCAAAGCACGTCGCTTGTCCTCAAGCATGAATGCCTTGTTCACCATATCAGGAAAGGTTGGGCAGTCACACACAACAAGCGAGTACTGCAGAGTCTGGTTAAGGCCTTCCATGAAGCGCTCCCTTTTGGCAGCATCAGTGCTGACATCCTCCAGAGCATACCTTGCGAGAACACTGAACTTCTGCATGTACTCCTTGACAGTGCTACTACCTTGCTTCAGGGCTCGGAACTCACGCTTCTTGATGGCCATGATTCCGGAAGGAATGTGGGCCTTGCGGAATTCTGCCTTGAAGTCATTCCAAGTGATGTTTTGCTCAGCATGCATGGCCTTATATCGATCCCACCAAGCTCTAGCAAAGTGCCCGAGACTGAGCAGCATACGCCACCTTCTCACGGTCCTCGGTGCATCCGACTAGTTCCAGCAGATCCTCAATGGTGCGGACCCGATCAAATGCGCATCCGAGGTTCAGCAGTCTCGATGAAGGTGGGTGGTGCATGCTTCTTGAACTCCGCCAACGTGGAACGTCCATTGCCGTTTCCCGCCGGCTGGCGATTGACAGCTTGAGCAATCATCTGGAGGTCTGCAGTGTTGGCTTGGCGTTCCTCTCGGAAGGCTTGGAGAAGCTGAGCCATGTCCATGCTTGGAGGTGGTGGCGGTGGTGGGGCTTATCCTTGGGTTTGGTCTGGTGGCTCTGCTCCGGCTTCTTGCTGCTGGGTAGAGGTACCAGTACGTGTTACAACAGGCATCCTGTTGGAGCGGTCAAGGTCTCATAATTGGGAAAGTTGGGGAAAGCAATATAGATGGGACGCCTAGTAAGGGGGTTGGCATGACACTAATTGTTTTCATGCAAGGGCGAAAAGGCCAAACACATTCATTAAAGTCCTAATGGGTGATGTAGTCGCTTACAAGTTCCCGAAGGAAAGCAAGACGTCCATCAAACACATCAAAAGCAAACACAACACTACATGGTTTCATATGAACCATTACAAGGACTCGACTTCGCATAGGGGTACACGACCTATCCTACCGTAGGGGTTACTAACGGGCATATCTAGGTTGCGAATGATGCCTAAGTGGTGGAATGCTCGGTCGCGTAGTCTGGCTCTTCTGGGTCTTCCTCCTCATCATCAGCACCCTGACTTTCCTCTTCACTTGAAGGGGTGGGGGAGTGGAGGAGCTCAACACAGTGTTGCTTTACCGGTGGTGCGAAGAGCTTGCGGTATTCCTTTGTGCTCATGCGGTGTTGCTGTGGGGGTCCTCCATCCTTTGGGGGTCTTCTGCCTCGGTATGCGATTGCGGGCTGTCCAGGGGGAGCACCTTCCTTCTTGATCCTATCCGTCTTCCCTTGTGCTTGGAGAAGAAGTGCCTTGGTCTCATGAAGTTCCTTTCGGAGCTCCATTGATTCCGAGGCCAAGTGTTGTGCCAAACTATCGGCACAAAGGCTGAAGTAGGTCTGGAATCAGAGTGGAAGTCCTTCTTCTAATGGTGGAGCTGGTGCACTGCTCTCATCCTCACCTTCTGTCCGATAAGGCAAGAAGCGGGTTGCCAACTCGTCTGCCATCTCTGGAAGAAGGTCTCGGAGGCGGGTGAGTGCCTTGAGGGTTGCCGTCTCGACGGCAAGAACCAGAGTTGCCATCTGGGGTCCCTCAAGAACCAGCTTGTTGGACAGTCATTAGCCTTCACGATCACTTCCACATGATACTCCGTCTCGGTGTCATTGATCCAATGCTCATGGTAGGTGAAAATGGGGGCTCGGTGAAACTGGCACTTCTTGAGGCTATCCTCAAGAAGCACGGGAAATCCGGTGGTCAGGAAGTCTTCGGGTACGGCACCATCTACAAAGGTTGAATGGGAGAGTTAAATAAGGGAAATATATCTTGGTTAGGGTAAGCTTTAGAAAAGAAGAGAAGTTTAGATGGTCTCAAGCTAACTAACGTCCATGCTAACTAAGGCTTCCTACAGTCAGGATGGCTCTGATACCATCTCTGTGGGGACCTCGACTCGTAAGTCGTGATCACCGAATGCATGTGTACAGTGATCCCAGAGATCAATGCTCACTGAACACACAGAAGCTGAATAACAAGAGTCTTACATCCACACATACCGTCTTACACAAATTATGACCATTATGGTCAAGTCTTACATTGATAAAGCCTTAAGGGCTGAACATCAAATGAAACACAAGCAGCGGAAATCTTCGTCGATAAGTATTACCCATGCCATCTGCTTTAACCCTACAGGCATTCTGACTGGGAAACGTCCTAGTCCGCATGTTCGTCTCCAAAGAACTCTTCTTCGAACTCTGGTTCTTCCATGCCTGGCAAATTAAATAACCAGTGGCAAGCCAATGAGTACTTTGAATGTACTCGCAAGCAACCCATGTTTTGGTTCCAGATACAACAATGCATGATATAGGTAAATTTTTGCAGAAAGCTAGTTTTGAGTGCAATAACATGTTCAACAACTTGTAAGACTTTCATCAGGAGAATTCAAGTTACCATGAGGACAGGTTACAGATATCAACATAAATAGAGTGGGCACCAACCCAACTCAATCATGTCAAGTCCTTTGACTTGACCCAAGTAGATCTTCCCACTTATCCAAACACACACCGGGTTTGTAAACATGTGGACGTAGCCCAAGAGCGGTTACCCAACTGTCCTTGACCATGGACACAGCTATTCGAATAGTTTTACACTCTGCAGAGGTTGCACACTTTACCCACAAGATCCGGGGAGCTTCCGTGTCATCCATGACCCGTGATACCTCAAGTACCCGGGGTAAGCACCCGATCACTACCTTTCCCTAGACGACACTAACAAGGAGTCCACTCGTTGTTCCGTAGCCTCACGATGTACATCATACGAGACTCACTCGAGATCGTAACATCTGAGAGGGGATGCAACGGTGTATCCAGTGCCCTGTAAAAACAGTCATGGTCGCCCTACCTGGCACGACCCCGTCCCGAGAGAGAGCACCAACTCTCCCCCGTCACTAGTAATGCGGGCTCCAAGCTAGTATTGGCCTAGATAATCAATAAATCCCTTTCCCATATAAGGGTAGAGTGGTTGCGCATGTAAGGTTGGAATAACGGTCGCAACTTAAACCAATCCGTTTTGGAAACAACACACACACTCGCCTCGGTACACCACTTCGTCATCAAGTGGTTACCCATCTCATCATCTCCCTCGGGCATAAGTGGCACCCGCCGGGGTTTTCGAAAAGTACTTTGAAAATACTTTGTCTCCTTCACCATGCATATACCTGTCCCTTTTTGCATAGCGCTACTTTAGCATCCTATCTACTCCCACCGGCATAACCCTCATAAGAAGGTAGGGTCACGCACAATGCAAGTATCAACGAGGAAGTAACGGTGGCAAGCCACCCCATGTGGTCACCACAATATCATCTCTCCGATGCAAGCAATAAATGTGCTATATGGCATGCATAAAAAGGTTTCATAGACATGGTCAAAGGGCTGCTTGCTTGGCTCAACAAAGTCTTCTGGGTCTTCAAAGCCTTCTAGTCCAACTCATTCGTCAGCAACACAATCTATCGTCGCAAAATAATAACGAGAAAATAAGGCAATAATAAAACAGAAAAACCAAAGTGCTCAGAAAAATGTCAACTCATTTTTGTTAAATACTAGGTTGAAAACTAAGAAGGGGAAAAATTCCTAGTTTTGGATTTGGAGTAGCAGAATAGGAAAAATGGATTTACAAAGGTATATTTAAATGCTTAAAATCACATTTAAATATTTACAGTGAATAAAAGGTTGTTGGATTTGAATGAAAGTTGCACCATTAAATAGGTTGCAATATTTTAGAAATTTAGGAGTTGGAATTAATTTATTTGGACAAATATTTTATCCTGTGGAAATTTTGGAAAAGTGAGAGAAAAGAAAAACGGGAAGGGGCACTGTGCCTCTAGGCTAGAAAGGCCACAGTGCAGCAGGCCCAGAAGGAACTCAGCCCGCGCGAGGCTGCCACGTCGAAGGCGTAAATGCAAAATACGCCTTCACCGGCCAGGCGAAGCGATGCTGTGGCAGGTGTGTTTATACCTGACGGGTGGGACCCACACGTCAGGACGTGAGGCTGACGGACGGGCCCCACGGCCGTCGTCGTCAACCCCGGGTCAGAGAGGGCGGCGAGCTCACCGGCGATGATGCGGGGCACGACGAGGTCGGGCGAAGGCACGACTGGACTCAGCGTCATGTCGCTGTTCGGGTGGAGGTGGTGGATGTCACCGGAGTTGTCTGGTTCGTCGGCGATGAGGAGGCATGGCGGAGGAGCTTCGGGCGGCGGTGGCTCCGGCCGTTTCCGGCTGCAAAAGAGGCGGGGGAGATAGGGGGAATGGTCAGTGGGCCGCGGCGGTTCTAGATCGAGGAAGAGGAGCGGCGGAGAGGGCCTGTACCCTGAGATCGACGGCGACCCGAGGCGGCGGAGCTCCGGTCGATCCCGAGCACAGAAGCCCCTTGAGGGTGATTGGGTAGTGCGGGCATGTTCTTGGCGGTGTGAGGAGGAGGCTGATGCAACTGGAGCGGCCCAGGGCGGGCTTATATAGCCGCGTGATGGTCCACGGGTCATGGGGGCCTGTTTGAGTGAGTCTGGGGTGCTCATGGGGTTGGTCCAGAGTGAGCGGGTGAAGGAAGAGAGCAGGAGGAGGGCCAAGGGCACCGCGCGTGTGAGCATGCTCACTGGTGCGCTCGGGCGGTCGTCGAGCGTGAGAGCTCGGGCAAGAGGAGGGAGAAGGAGGGGGGACCATGCTGTGGCGTGTTGCGGACGTCGAGGCGCATCGTCGGGCGCGCTGGGGAGGCCCGAGGTGGCCGGAGGCGGTTGGAAGGGGGCGGCTACAGTGCGGGAGCGCACTGTAGCGCGCTCCAGAGCGCCCAAATGGCTGGCATGGCCATTTTCTATGCATGTGGTCATGGCCAAAGGTGTCTGGTAGCTCTAGGGGGAAGTAAAGAATGGGGAAGGGGCATTGGATGCCCTGGGTGGCCACTGGAGTGAGGAGGGAGGTGAGAAAGGAGAGAGAAGTTGCTGTCCAGGGAGGTAAATGGGGGTGTTTCACCCCTTAATCATTGAGCAATGGCCAGGGGAGAGTTACTGGAGGTATGAGAGGATTAGGAGGAGCTGTGGTAAAGAGTTGAGTTCAAGGAGAATAGTATTAGTGATCAAAATGGTGATTTTTTAAATGTGGCAGAAGGTGTTTGATAATGGTTTGGACCAGGAGATGATTTCCAACTGCCATGAGACTCCACAGGGTGAAATGAAACATATAATTAGGGCCTTCCACCAAGTTGGAGCTTATTTGGGCAAAGTTGCCAATGCAACTTTTGTAAACCCTAGAAATTAGCAGAAATGGACTTGTGTAGATCTAGTTGAGCAAATCACTTCTCCTTGATGCACCACTTGGTGTAGTGGCCTCATTTGGTCATGTGAACATGCTCAAAAAAGTTGGGGTCAAGGAGAGAAAGTAGGTAGTACAAAGTTGTTCAAATTTGATTCTGGTCAGAGAGGGTTTTGGGGCATTTTGGTGAACCAAAATGACTTTAATTGACATGAGGCTTTCCAAGGTGATCACAATATGCATTTGTGACTTGCTGGATTTTCCTTGGATTTTTATGAAATATTTCTTGTAGAAATATTTCAAATCCTTGAAATGGGTAGAAATGGTTTTGGGAGGTTTTGTCCAATATTTTGAACATGACCATGTGTTGAAACTCTTATATATGGGAAATATAGGCCCACTGAGTTTCCCTGATGTTTGTCAAATATTTTTGAAACAATAAAATAATTTTTCCCTATTAAAGACCATTTCTGGCCTTAAGAAAAAGCTTTTAAATAAAATAGTAAAATAACTTTTAAAATTATATTTTTGTGGTTTATGGGAATCCTATATCTAATAGGTTTCAAATATACCTTTTGAAAGATTTTTCACACCTCAAATCAAGTACTTGCAGTGCAAATCTCAATTCAAGGGTTTTTGAAAAACTAATTATGGAAAATTCTTTTTGGCCAAATTATTTTTGTAAGAAAATACTATATTGCTCTATACACATGGCATGATCATTGGGCAGAAGTTTGGGGTAAATAGATGAAGTACAGAAGGTGGAGTAGTTGACTTTAAAGAGCATTTGAAAATCTCAGAGAGAAAACCAACTCCTAAATAAAAGCCAAATAGTGCAAAAGGTTTTGTTGGGCCAAATTTTATGCTTTATTAATGCAAATGAAATGTTACAAAATGCAGGGTGTGACACTTCTTCTTCTTGGGAGCAGCCTCAGGGAGCCTCCCGCTCCTGCGATCTGGGTCTTCAAGTGACGCGGCTTGAAAAGCACGCTCCAGGGAGCACACTGCGTCCCTCTCTTCACAAGGCACCGTGATGACCCCGCCACTTCCCGGCATCTTGAGGACGTTGTAGCCGTGATGAGTCACGGCCATGAACTTGGCCAGAGCTGGGTACCCGAGGATGGCATTGTATGGCAGACGAATGTGGGCGACGTCGAAGTCGATGAGCTCGGTGAGGTAGTTGTCGCGCGCCCCGAAGGTGACAGGGAGGCGGACCTGCCTAGTCGGAACTGTGGAGCCATCGGTGACTCCGGAGAAAGGCTTGGTTGGCTGAAGCTGATTGTACGACACTTGGAGATTGTTGAACGTCTCGACGGACAGGACATTGAGCCCTGCTCCGCCATCAATGAGGGTCCTGGTGACTTGCACATTGCTGATGATTGGGGAGCAAAGCATCGGGAGGACTCCGGCTGTGGCCGCGCACTTGAGCTGATTCGCTGAGCTGAACGTGATGGAGCACGCTGACCACCTGAGAGGACGCGTGGCTTCGAGCTTGGGGAGGACAGCATTCACTTCGCGAGCGAACTGCTTGAAGATGCGCTGGGAGGCTGGGGCTTGAGCTCCGCCCAGGATGCAAGCGATTGCGCGCGGCTCCTGGAAGCCCACAGCCCCCTCGTCCTGATGATGGTCCTCATTTCTCCTTGTCTGCGGTGGCAGAGAAGGGAGGCATGCGTTGCCTTGCGGGCGATCCTCGCGAGGCTGATCCCTCCAGCCTCCCTCGCGAGGCGGGTCCCTCCAACCTCCCTCGCGAGGCTGATCCTGCCAGCGGTCCTCGCAAGGTCGGTCACGCCACCCTTGGCGAGGGTCGCGGTCTTCCCATCGTCCTGCGTTTCTTCCTCCTCCTCGGCCGTAGCCTCGGTCACTGCGGTCGGGGCGTCGACCGATTCGCCCTTCTCGCACGGCTCGGAGTTCTTGACATTCATTGGTGTTGTGGGTGTGGAGGTCGTGGTACACACAGTACCGCCTGCCCTTGGAAGACTCGGGCTGATCTCTGCCTCGCTTGGTATCTGGTTCTGCCGCGAGCACGGCAGCCCCCTTGCGCTTCACGTCCTTGACCTTGGGCTTCTTCTCTTCTGGGTTAGCATCTGGCAGCTCGAGGAGGGAAAGGCGTCCTTCCTCAGCCCTGGCGCACTTGGTCGTCAAGTTGAACCGCTCCAAGGATGTGCACAGGTCTTCATGCATCGCCAGCTCCTCTTTCATCTTGACGTCACGCACACCGTTGGAGAAGGCTGAAATGATGGCCTCCTCGGTCACCTTGGGAATCTTGAGGCATGCGTTGTTCAAGCGCTGGATGTACTTCTGCAGAGTTTCTCCTGGCTGTTGCTTGATGCGGCGCATGTCGCTCACAGCAGGAGGCCGGTCGTGAGTGCCTTGGAAGTTCGTGATGAAGCGGGTGCGCATCTCGTCCCAGGAGGAGATCGTGCCAGGAGCCAGGTTCAGGAGCCAGGTGCGGGCACCGTCCTTGAGAGCCATGGGAAACCAGTTCGCCATGACCTTCTCGTCCCCGTTGGCGGCTTCGATGCCCAGCTCGTAGAGCTGGAGGAACTCCGCAGGGTCGACCGTGCCGTCGTAGCGAGGAGGCAGGTCTGGCTTGAACTTGCCGGACCACGTGACGCTGCGTGGCTTCGGCGGTGAAAGGTCGGCAGCCTGCAGTGTACAGGAGGCCTTAGGTGACTAAGAGCCTGGGCTAGCGGGACCCCATGCGCTGCCGCTGGGAGCAGTCTGAAGTCTTGGCGTCTTTGGAAGCGAGGCCTTGATCGCGGCCAGGCGGTCTGAGGAGCACTCGGGCAGCTTCTTGGGGGCGAGGGACCTCTTAGCAGCTTGGCCATGCGCCTTGGGGCCAAGGCGCCTTCTTGAGGGGGAGGCGGCTGAGGCGCCCCCGGAGCTTCATCGCCCGCACAAGGCAGGGCATGGTGCAGTGAGAAGGACGGCACGGGGGAGCCCCCTGCGGCGCGGACGAGCTCGGCGACGCGGTCGAGCCACTCCTCGTAGACGTCGTTGACGGGGCGGTAGCGGAGGAGCTCGTTTGCCGCGATGAGCGCGGCTCGAGCTTCCATGGGCGTGCGGAGCGCGGGAGACGAAGAATCAGCTGGGGCGAGCGAAGGAGTAGCGGTATGGCCGTCTCGCCTCACGGGCGGATGCTGGGATGATGCTTGCTGCTCGTTCCCCGCCAGGCCGGTGGGGGCGTTGATGGCAGGCGACGGGGAACGGCGGGGGCGGCCGCCGACGGGGGCCGTCTGGGCGACGCGGGTGGCGAGAGCGGCTCGGCGCTCGGCGCGGGCCCGACGAGCGTCTGACATGGATGCGATGGGCGGCGAAGAACAGGGCGGCGGAAGGCGGATTCCGGCGCACCCCTACCTGGCGCGCCAAATGTCGGATTTCGGGTTCCGGCAGACCCTCTAGGTTCGAACTCTGGGGTGCACGCGGAGATCTCACCCCTACCTACCTGCACCTCGCCGCCGCAAGGATCTAAACTACAAAAGAGCAACACAGAGACACAAGGTTTATATCGTTCGGGCCACCATTGTGGTGTAATACCCTATTCCAAAGGTGTGGTGTGGTGGATTGCCTCGGGGCTGATGATGAACAATACAAGGAAGAACAACCTCGCGAGGGTCTGTTCTTGGCCGGTGCGATGAACTGCTAGGGGGAGTTCGGTCGCTCTCTCTCTCTCTCTAGATTGCTTGACCTCTAGCTCTGTTCTGGATTCCGGATCCAAGATGCCTCTACCCTGTGGGTGGCTAGTCATATTTATAGGCAGAGGCCCTGGGCCTCTTCCCAAATATTGAGCGGGAAGGGCACCAACAATTGGCCATTTTGAAATGTAACATCTAGTACACTTATCCTGACTAAAGTTGGTCCTCGCCTGTCAAAGGCTCTAACGGTGACGCCGGCTTGGGCTCCACGATGACCTCCTTCTTGTCGTTGTGATTGTCTTGGTCTTGTTGCACCGAAACGGCTGCCTTTGCTTGATGCTCTCGCCTGCGCTTGCCTCCTTTGCACTAAAGAGGAAATGAGGACACTGCGCAGGCTGGCGCCCGCCTGGCGCCCTCGGTCGTCATGGCTTGCGTCATGGGCACCTCGTGAGGTACCCCGCTTTGATCTCTCCGCCTCCTCGCGAGCCAGCCTGACGAGGCCGTGCCTGAGGAGGCTTCCTGTCGTCCGCCCCGCGAGGCTTGGCCCCTCGCGAGGGTCTTGAGCTTGTGCTGATGAAGATGGGCCGTGCTGGGCCACCCCTTGAGCCATGCCGCAGGCCGCAGTGCAAGTCTGGGTACCCGTTCCCGTAACGCCGACAGACTCAAACCTCGTAAAATAACTTCTTTAAGCATCTTAATAGAAGTGTTATGATCAGCACTACTAGTTGGAATAGCTTCTACCCACTTAGTAACATAATCAACAGCAACTCAAATATGTGTATATCCATTAGAGGAAGGAAAAGGTCCCATATAATCAAAGCCCCAAACATCAAATGGTTCAATAACAAGTGAATAGTTCATAGGCATTTCTTGGCGACTACTAATATTACCAATTATTTGACATTCTCACAAGACAAGACAAACTTACGGGCATCTTTGAAGAGAGTAGGCCAATAAAAACCGGATTGCAATACCTTATGTGCAGTTCTATCTCCCGCATGATGTCCTCCATATGCCTCAGAGTGACACTTGCGTAGGATATGTTCCTATTCATGCTCAGGTACACAACATCTAATAACACCATCTACTCCTTCTTTATACAGGTGTGGGTCATCCCAGAAGTAATGTCTTAAATCATAGAAAAACTTTTTATTTTGCTGGTATGTGAAACTAGTAGTATAAATTTAGCAACAATGTAATTAGCATAATCAGCATACCATGGAGCAGTACGAGAAGCATTTATGACAGCTAATTGTTCATCAGGAAAGCTATCATCATTAGGTAGTGGGTCATCAAGAACTTTCTCTAACCTAGACAAGTTGTCTGCAACGGGGTTCTCAGCTCCCTTTCTATCAATAATATGCAAATCAAATTCTTCTAGCAAGAGAACCCATCTAATAAGTCTAGGTTTAGCATCTTTCTTTTCCATAAGGTATTTAATAGAAGCATGATCAGTGTAAACAGTTACTTTGGAATCAACAATATAAGGTCTGAACTTATCACAAGCAAATACAACTGCTAAAAATTCTTTCTCAGTAGTAGCATAATTTCTCTGGGCACTGTCTAGAGTTTTACTAGCATATTGGATAACATTTAATTTCTTATAAACTCTTTGTCCTAGAACGACACCTACAGCATAATCGCTAGCATCACACATGATTTCAAAGGGTAAATTCCAATCAGGTGGCTGAAAAATAGGTGCAGAAATCAAGGCTTTCTTAAGTATTTCAAATGCTTCTACACAATCATCATCAAAGACAAAGGAACATCTTTTTGTAATAGATTAGTCAGAGGCCTAGAAATTTTTGAGAAGTCTTTAATGAACCTCCTATAAAAACCGGCATGACCAAGGAAACTTCTTATACCTTTGATGTCCTTAGGACACGGCATCTTTTCAATAGCATCGACTTTAGCTTTGTCAACTTCAATACCTCTTTCAGAAATTTTATGCCCCAAGACAATACCTTTATTAACCATAAAGTGGCACTTCTCCCAATTTAAGACAAGATTAGTTTCTTCACATCTCTACAAGACTCGATCAAGGTTGCTTAAGCAATCATCAAAAGAAGTTCCATACACGGAGAATTCATCAATGAAAACCTCAACAATCTTTTCACAAAAGTCAGAGAATATAGCAGTCATACATCTTTGAAAGGTAGCAGGTGCATTACACAAACCAAAAGGCATACGTCTATAAGCAAAGGTACTGAAAGGGCATGTAAAAGTGGTCTTATCCTGATCCTCTTTTGACACAGGTATTTGAGAGAAACCAGAATAACCATCTAGAAAGCAAAAATGTGTATGTTTGGACAATCTTTCTAGCATTTGATCAATAAAAGGCAGAGGGTAATGATATTTTCTAGTAGCTTTATTCAATTTGCGGAAATCAATTACCATTCTATAACCTATAATAATTCTTTGTGGGATCAATTCGTCTTTATCATTAGGAACAACAGTAATACCTCCCTTCTTAGGGACACAATGGACGGGACTTACCCATCGACTATCGACAATAGGATAAATTATACCTGCCTCCAGAAGCTTTAGTATTTCATTTCTTACCACTTCTTTCATCTTAGGGTTTAACCGTCGTTGGTGATCAGCAACTGGTTTAGCGTCTTTATCCAATTTTATTTTGTGCTAGCATAGAGTGGGGCTAACGCCCTTAAGATCATCAAGAGTATATCCAATAGCAGCGCGGTGCTTCTTCAGAGTTTTCAATAATTTCTCTTCTTCCTGCGCTGAAAGGTTAGCACTAATAATAACAGGATATATCTTATTTTCATCAAGATAAACATATTTGAGAGTATCAGGTAAAGGTTTAAGCTCAAAGATGGGATCGCCGTTGGGTGGAGGAGGATCCCCTAGGATTTCAACAGGCAAGTTGTGTTTCAATATAGGTCCCTGTTTAAAGAATACTTCATATATTTCCCTTCTTTCATTCATAAACATATCATTTTCATGGTCTAGCAAATATTGTTCTAAAGGATCATTAGGAGGCACGGCAATAGAAGCAAGACCAATAATTTCATCTTTACTAGGCAATTCTTTATCATGGGGTTGTCTACGGAATTTAGCAAAATTAGAATCATGAGACATATCCCCTAAACCAACAGTAACAATATCTTTTTCGCAGCCTATCTTAGCATTAACAGTATTCAGGAAAGTTCTACCAAATATAATGGGACAAAAGTCATCTTGTGGGGAACCAAGAACAAGGAAATCAGTAGGATATTTAATTTTCCAACACAAGACTTCAACATCTCTAACAATCCCAATTTGTGAAATAGTATCTCTATTGGCAAGCTTAGTTGTAACATCAATATCTTCTATCTCAACAGGTGCAATATCACACATAATTTGTTTGTATAAGGAATGAGGTATTGCACTCGCACTAGCACCCATATCACATAAGCCATGATAACAATGATCTCCTATTTTAATAGAAACAACAGGCATGCCTACAACAGTTCTATGTTTATGTTTAGTATCGGGTCTAGCAATTCTAGCAGCGTCATCACAGAAGTAAATAACATGCCCATCAATATTATCGACCAAGAGATCTTTAACCATAGCAATACTAGGTTCAACCTTAATTTTCTCAGGGGGTGTAGGTGTTCTAACATTACTCTTATGAACCACAGTTGAAGCTTTAGCATGATCCCTTTTTCTAACAGGGAAAGGTAGTTTCTCAATATAAGCAGTAGGAACAATGGGATCACCATTATAAGTGATAGTCTTTTCTTCAACTTTAATAGGTTCTACTACTTTTACTTCAATGGGAGGATGATATTTAAACCACTTCTCTTTAGGGAGATCAACATGAGTAGCAAATGATTCACAGAATGAAGCTACTATCTCAGAGTCAAGTCCATATTTAGTGCTAAATTCACGAAAAGCATCGGTATCCATAAATGATTTAACACAATCAAACTTAGGTGTTATACCTGACTCCTTACCTTCGTCGAGATCCCAATCTTCAAAGCTGCGTTTAATTATTTCCAATAAATCACATTTGAATTCAATAGTCTTCACCATAAAAGAACCAGTACAAGAAGTATCGAGCATGAAGCGATTATTGAGAGAAAGTCGAGCATAAATTTTTTGAATAATAACTTGTCTTGAGAGCATCCTCGAGCATACCTGCAAGCTTAAATAATCCACAAACTTCATCCACATAGATTAGGTGCATATCGGGATGTAGTGTTCCATCTCCTGTAAAAGGATTAGCTAGCAGTTTCTTTATCATACCCGAAGGAATTTCAAAGTAAACATTTCCAGTAGGTTCAGTATGTTGAGGAGCAACTCTTTGCTCTACTGGTCGCGGTGAAGACACCCCGAACAAGCCCCTCAAAGGATTATTTTCCATAGTCACAAGTAACAGTAAATTTCAGCACACTATATAATTTTTTCCTTACCAAATTCCACCTACATAAGGCGCTTCACTCCCCGGCAACGGTGCCAGAAAAGTGTCTTGATGACCCACAAGTATAGGGGATCTATCATAGTCCTTTCGATAAGTAAGAGTGTTGAACCCAACGAGGAGCAGAAGGAAATGACAAGCGGTTTTCAGTAAGGTACTCCCTGCAAGCACTGAAATTATCGGTAACAGATAGTTTTGTGAAAATGTAATTCGTAACGGGTAACACTACAAAAGAAAGACACATCCGTGACATTTTGGGCCAAACGAAATTTTTTCTGTCATACATATGACACTTCTATGACGATAATTGTGAAAAAACCCGGTATCATCATAGATGTGGTGGGCTCCTACTTCTATGACAAAAAATCATGACAAAAATGGGCTTTTCGTCCTGGGCGGGCCAGAGACGCAGCTGCATGACATTCTTTGGGCCGTCCATGACAGAAAAACCGTGGTAGAAGCGAGGGGGAGGAAAATTTCAGAGAGTTGCCTGGTACGATGGGAGGTCAGGGGCGGAGCGCGCGCTGCTTTCTCGTACATACGCTGCTGCAGCGTAGGCGTTGGCTCTAACTGAAGCCGAGCGAGGCGTTGGGATCTAACTGAACCCGAGCGATTGCACTGCAGGCTACACGTTACTGAACCCGAGCGATCGATCGATCGATGGCTGTTAACTGAACCCGATGGAGCGATTCCTCCGCTACTGCTGCTAACTAAAGCCAATCGATGCTGCCTCTGGGATGAACAATGAGCTTGCGGGGGGGGGGGGTGTTGGATGAACAGTGAGCGGTGGAGTTGCCTCTGGATGAACAGGAACCCGTGGTGTGGAGGGCTGGATGAACAGTAGATGGTGCAGGGGTGCCCGTGTGGAGGGGTGGTTGAACAGTAACCGGTGGAGTAGCGCGCGGTGGAGGCTGGATGAACAGGAGCCCGTGGAGGCTGGAGGAGGTCGACGGTAGCCCGTGGAGGCTGGGGGAAGTCGACGGTGGAGATGAACAGTATCCCGTGGTTTCCCGTTTTGGGTTACGCCACACCCTGCCTGCTTTCGACCATAGCGCTCCAACACAAGTCCTTTTCGTCCGTTCTGCGGTACGCCACACCCCTCCCGATCAACAGGACCCCTGTTTCGACCGTAGGAGGTCCGTTTCCTCTGTTTTGCGGTATGGCACACCCCTCCCGATCAACAGGACCCCCGTTTCGACCGTAGGAGGTCTGTTTCCTCCGTTTTGCGGTACGCCAGGCCCCTCCCGATCAACAGGACCCTGGTTCGAACGTGGCCGGTCGAACACAAGGTTGTTTCCTCCGTTGTCTGCGATGCGCCAGCCTCGTTTCCATCGCCTGTTCCGTCCAAGCCCTCCCGATGAACACGACCACGCATTCTGTTCCGACCCAACCGGTTGGCTCCCCATGAACACGACAACAACGTTGTTTCTCCGTTCCGACCCAGCCATATACGTATGCGTGATAGGCGTTAGAGACCCTGCCCGTATGTACGTACGTGGCCGTATTTTCTTTCTTGCACCCTCGCCGTTGTACATACGTGTACATGCTATGTGCGCGCCTCTACTACGACATGTGCGCGCCTATACATCCACCAGTATATATTTACGTACAGGTTCGCGACCAGAATGACAATGCTACGTACGCTTCGACCAGGTGGGTCCCGACTGTCAGGCACTTCCTTGCGTGCGACGATGTAGCTGGTGGGTCCCAGCAGTCAGGGGGGCGAATCATTTTTTTCCGGACGCACTACCTTGCGTGCGAAGATGTAATTGGTGGGTCCCAGCAGACAGGGGGAAATGTTTTTTCGCTAAATACGGTGGCCCGTCCGGTGGGTCCCCGCTGTCAGGTGGAGGAATAATTATTTTGCGCGTAATAAGGAGGCACTTCCTTGCTGCGGTCGTGGACCCAGCTGTCAGCCTCTCCACGTACAGTCCACGTCCGATGGAAGCCATTCCTTGACCACGTTGACCACGCCGCACCGAGAGCACCAGGGCGGTGGACAATGGCGAGGCCTAGGAAGGAGATGACGCGGAGCTGGGGAAGACGCGGCAGTGGATGCCCACGCGTAGAGGAGTATGAGGGTTCACTCGTTCGGCTGCGGTGTGAGGCTGCCGTCGCCGCAGAATAACAGGGGGTGTGGGTGCGTAGAGGGATGGCCTGGCCAGCGGTGGGAGTAGTAGGGGGCGGTGAGGCCTCCGCGGCATCACAGCCGGCCACGGGCGGCAGGAGCAGGCGGCACGACCGGTGCTGCTTTCGGTGGCTGGAGCAAGAAGACCAGAGGTTGAAGAAGCACTACAGGCGTTGGATGGACATCGTACGGTCACTGGAGCTAGAATCGTTCATATATTGACTAAAGTTGACAAAGGCCTCCGTCCCAGTCAACATAGTAGGCCCACAAGTCAGCCTCCCACCACGGGGGGGCCCAGCTTGCAGGGGGTGTTTTCATTTTTGTTTGCTTAATTAGGAGGCACTTCCGGTGGGTCTGAGCTGACAGTGGGGGAACGTTTTTTCGCGAAATACCGTGGCCCATCCTGTGGGTCCCAGCAGTCAGGGGGAAACATTTTTTTCGTGAAATACTAGTGATCCGTCCGGTGGGTCCCTCATTGTCGTGTGGAGGAATAATTATTTTGCGCGTAATAAGGAGGCACTTCCTTGCGGCTGCCGTGGACCCAGCTGTCAGCCTCTCCACGTGCAGTACTCTTCCGATGGAAGTCGGTCGTTGACCACATTGACCACGCCGAGCCGAGAGCACCAAGCGGTGGACGACGGTGAGGCCTAGGAAGGGGACGACAGGGAGCCGGGGAAGACGCGGCAGTGGAAGCCCGCATGGAGAGGAGTACGAGGGTTCACTGGTTCGGTTGTGGTGTGAGGCTGCCGTCGGCGCAGGGCCTGGCTAGCGGTGGGAATAGTAGGGGGCGGTGAGGCCTCTGCGGCAGCACAGCCGGCCACAGGAGGTAGGAGCATGCGGCACGACCGGCGCTGCTTTGGGCCGCTGGAGCAAGAACACTAGAGGTTGAAGAAGCCCTACGGCCGTTGGATGGCCATCGTACGGTCACTGGAGCTAGAATCATTCATATTGACTAAAGTTGACAAAGGCCCCGTCCAGCCAACTTAGTAGGCCCATTAAGTTAGCCTCCCACCATGGTGGGTCCCAGCTAAAGGTGGGGAGTATTCATTTTTTTGTGCGTAATAAGGAGGCACTTCCGGTGGGTCCGAGCTGACAGCACGGGGAATGTTTTTTTCGTGAAATACGCTGGCCCGTCTGGTGGGTCCCAGCAGTCAGGGGGAAACATTTTTTTGCGAAATAAGGTGGCCCGTCCGGTGGGTCCCTGCTGTCAGGTGCAGGAATAATTATTTTGCGCGTAATAAGGAGGCACTTCCTTGCGCCGCTGGACCCACCGTCAGCCTCCCCACGCATCGTACTCTTCTGATGGAAGTCGGTCGTTGACCACATTGACCACGCCCGCCGAGAGCACTGTGGCGGTGGTCCGGACGACGGAGAGGCCTAGGAAGGGACGACGCGAGCCGGGAAGACGCAGCAGCTGGTAGCCCGCGAGAGAGGAGTACCAGGGTTCATCGTTCGGCCGCCGCCGCCGAGAATAACAGGGTGTGGGTGAGTAGAGGGATGGCCTCGCCAAAGGTGGGAGTAGTAGGGGCGGTGAGGCCTCCACGGCATCACAGCCGGCCACGGGAGGCAGGAGCACGCGGCACGACCGGCGCTGGTTTGGGCGGCTGGAGCAAGAAGACCAGAGGTTGAAGAAGCACTACGGCCGTTGGATGGACATCGTTGACCACGCCGCGCCGAGAGCACCAGGGTGGTGGACGACAGCGAGGCCTACTAAGGGAACGACAGGGAGCCGGCGAAGACACGGCAGTGGCTGCCCACGTGGTGGAGAGTATGAGGGCTGACTGGTTCGGCTGCCGTCGCCGGAAAATAACAGGAGGTGTGGGTGAGTAGAGGGATAGACAGGCCAGGGATGCGAGTATGATGGGGCCGTGAGGCCTGCCCGGCAGCACTGCCGGCCACGGGAGGTGGGAGCAGGCGGTTCCGACGGCGCTGGTTTGGGCGGCTGGGGCAGGAAGATCAGAGACTGAAGAAGCATGATTGCCGTTAGATTGACATCTAACGGTCTGACGCTGGTAGAGTCGATTGTTGACTAAGTTTCTTTTTTAAGAAACCTTGTGTACGCATGAACTTAGTAGGCCCACAAGTCAGCCTCCAAATCTGTGGGCGCATAAACATAAAGCCCATTTGCTATTTTTTACAATTTGCAGCCCATTTGCTATTTTTTTATAATTTGCAGCCCATTTGCTAATTCTTAAGTAATTTATTACAACCCATTTTCTGCCTAGGACCACGGTCAAAAATTTCAACCTTATTTTGCATATTTCGGTGGAGTCCAAACTGGTGTAATCCCGAAATGATAAACATTTTTTAAGAACTTATTGATTTGCCAAAAAAATCGTTTTGTTTTTGTAAGCAAATAAGACATGGGACAATTGAGTTGGTTTAAGGAAAACCAAAGGTAAAAAAATCAGCTACTGGTGGGAAAAAACAATAAAAATAAGGATGTAAATATGAAAAGGGAATTTTATGTGTTTTCAATATCATGATACGTGTATATGAACTAGTAAAACTATAGGTAGAGATTAGAAAACGGATGTAGGACATGCGTTTCAAGAGGAAAATAGAACTGGGCTGTGTGTTTGATTCAGTAACAAAACTGCCTGCGGATGTTGTAAGACAAAATATAACTAACGCTGGTGGGCCAGAGGCCAATAGAGACCTGCTGGATCTTTGTGCCCCGTTGTCGTCATGGGCTTGGCCTGTTAAAAACAAAACCAACCCTGGTCAGTCTACAACCCAGTTGAAACTTGCTCGACCTGAAAAAACAATATACGTGCTCAATAAACGAGAGAATTCTGCAAGCACAGACTGATAACTAGGACGCAGCATGGATATTGTTTTTTTATCATGATAATAAGTGCATGCACTTGTTTCGAAAAAACTGCAGAACTGGGAATTCGGACGGCGGGTGCTTATGCTACCCATCAAATAAAAATCAGGTGCTTGAGAATTCGTTTCGAAACAAATGATTCAGCTTTATATCCACGTCGACCCTCGGCATGATGGTTGGAAGCAAATGCAAGTTCATACCAAAAGATCGTTAACAACAATACCAACTTGTGGACGACAAGGTAGTACAACTACCAATACCAAACTACTCCTAGCCCTAGTGTTCGTCTGGTAGAAAATCTTGCAGAGGACCAGCTCCCGCTCCTTCTCTTGCTCCAGGTCCCCGATGTGGTACTGGTGCATCACCCAATTGGTCCTCTGCTGGTGGAAGTTCTTGTTGGAGTGCAGCACCAGAACCTTTTTTGCTGCCTGTCTGCCGGCCGTTGACCATCACAAGCAAGGTATTGCCGGTATTGTGCCACATCGCGTGTGCCGTGACCGACTCAGATTCTTGCGACATGTCCACGCGTGCCCCTTTGAACGCCTCGAATTACGCTGGAAGAAATGCTTCCTTAGGCCACTCAGTGTGATACCTGCAGTATTGTGGAATACAAGTTTTAGTCTACCTAGTTGGCATTTTCATAACATCTTTGGCATGTTGCAGTCAGTTGTTTCACTTTTTATTAACTGTCAAATTATAATTGTTTCACCAGGTCTGCGTCTAAAAAGAAAAATAGAGCTATAAACAAAGGAATATGTTTGTGCAAGTAGACGGCCGATCAGTGTCTTACCTGGAAGTTTCTCAGGTTGGGTGTAGCATATGCCGTGCGCGCTGTCGATGGTTGGTATGAACCAATCGATGAGAGACTGAAATCTCGCGCTGTCAACACTCACTTTGGCCTCAAGGTGCTCGATCAGCTCCTGAACCGTGGGATCGAACTTGACGCCAGCCAGTAGCACCGGCCAATCCTTCTTTGACTTGCATCGGTAATTCCAGTTATATGGTACTCAATGTGTGACCAATTGACTGTTTTAAGTGAATGATGAAAGATTTCGACAGAGTAAAAACTCACGCTTCTTCGACAGTTGTACGAGAGTAATTGCCATGCCGTTTTGCAAGGGCGCTTGTAAAAACTCTAAACTCTATTCTCCTCTTATTTAATGGATGAGGCAAATCTTTTGCCTCCTCTTCGAAAAAAAAGATTTCGACAGATAAGTGGTAATCCAAATCGACGTCCGAATACCGAACACGCCGGGATTCTTGTGTCACCTCAAGTGCGGTGTGTTGTCACGTCAATTCAATGTGTGGACATGATGAATAATTTGACCGACGATACTAGTATCACATCGTACTACTTACTAGTCGTATTTAGTGTCACAATTTATACATAGGTTGAACTAACAAGTACGCACTTGAAGCCTAACTGATACATTATGTATATACATGGCTTCTGCACAGCATCTCCATCATCATTATCAATACATCCTACGCAGGTGAGTTAGGATGCACTTAATCCCAGGAAGGTATCTATCCTTCAAACCAGAGGAGTGCTTCAAACTAACAACAGTACATAATATCCAACAAAAGAGGGTCGTGCTACTGCAGCAGAATACATGGCTTAGTCTAGATATCTGCACGAATCAAGTTGTGCATATTTGCTGTTGGCATGAACCACATCGCCGCATGTCGGGTTTGCAAAAGCCATCCATCGCATGGAAGCTTGATGCCTTTCACACACTGAAGATTACCTGGCAACAAGTTGTGTCGACGAATCTCTGGATATGGTGATTCATGAAACCCATGGTATGATGTGTAAACACAGCCACCCCCCCTCGTGAATGGAAGTTGCATAGCACAGTAATCACCGCCGGTGATATGATCGATGATTGGTTGGATGATCGGATAATTGAGCCCGGGGAACAAGGAGTGGTTGCCGAGGCTGTAAACCCGCCTCCAGTTGAATACGCCTCGCCCAACGGAGCTGGGATCTTTCTCGAACACGAAGCAGCCATAGCCATCAATGTCACGAACGCCCCACGCATTGTACTGCATGTGGTTTGATGTAATGGTTTGGTCAATTTGGTATGTGCGAATGAGCATCAAATGACCGCCGTCAGCTGAACGAGCGATAAACCAGCACCCATCGGCTGGTATGATTCCAGGTCCTGGAATCATGAAGGCCGTCGCATTTGCGTCTGCTGCAACAATTCAAATTGGAGACCAAAAGGACAAAAATAAATAGTCATGTTCAGAGTATGTGTGGAATTAAGATTATTATAATAGTGACACATATCATAGACAGAGAATTGCAATGCCGTGGTCATAATCATACCCCAAGTTAAAAAAATAAGCCAATGGCTTTCATATTCTAGCAACATGTCATGGTTCAAACATCATGTAACAATGAGAGGAAAACAGCTATGACAGCGCCTACTCATATTCTACCATAGCACTTACTACTACTATTCTCATATCAACTCTAAGCAATAACATGCGTTGTTATAAAAATCTAGTAAATGAGAGTAACATATGGCAATCATGATGTTATGCTCATAATATGTATTCTAACAATTATTAGATGCCAATTGTTCTCATATCAACTCTAACAATAACATGTGTGGTCATAAAAATCTAGGAAATGAGAGGAACATATAGCAATGATGTGGTTATAGACATGCTATGCATTCTAAATTTGTAACAAATGAACAGGAAGTCGTATTCATAAGGTAAAGATGAGATGAGATAGAACAATTACACGACAATAGATTCCACCAGTATATGCAACCAATCAGACGTCGATCACAGAACGATGCCATCATGCACTATAGCATCGCATTGTAAATGTTGCCTCAACAGGATTGATGATGAGCCATAACCATGTATGGCGACCGGGTTCCAGATAAACTAATCCCATGTTGAATAAGGCAATGAGCTTGTAATCCATGTAGTCTTCTGATGGTGTGGGCACTTCGCAGATTACAACTTTCTGCAAACAGAGGTCGAGCCAAAAGCTTGACGTGTCTCGTGCGTAGTAGGCAGGAGTGTCCGGCGGGCCGCGAGGCTCGATGTCGGCGGTATCCAACGATGGAAGGGTGATCTCTCGCTGGGTGTAGATATCCACGAGACGCCACAGACTACCGGTGTGGTGGATGAGGACGATCCAGTTGGCCTTCATGCCCGCCCAGTAGTGGCCGCGCATGAAGGACAGGTGGACGGGTGGTGGTAGCATGTCGAGGGGCACCACGGCAACCTCTATAGGATCGTCAAGTCGGTGTCTGGGCCACCTGCGAGGATCGGGCATCAGCAAGCAGGGTGTCTTGAAAAGAGTCGGCTGGTTGCAGACGAGTAGATGGTACAAAGACACCGAGCATGCGGCCAGACAGACGGTGCTGAGTAGGTCCATACGATTACAGATCTGCTCCAAGAGAACATCGGGGAGGGAATTCCAATCGCGGCTCTGCGTGTCAGTCGGTTCTGCCATTGGGGTTTTCAGTGCCTGCGAGCCAGCGGGGAAGTGGATTCGGGCAGGCGAGCGAAGAAGCTTCTCCTCGTGTGGCCGAGCAGTGAGCGGGGGGATATGGTACGCGCGGGCTACCAAGGAAGATGGCGCTGGCGGGCGACCAGTGAGAGGGGGTAAATGGTGTGCGGCCGACGATGGGGAAGAGAGGAGGAAGAAGAAGAGAGGAGGAAGAAGAATGGAAGACGGGGAAGGAAGTGCATTAAATCTCAATTCTACTAGTACTGCTATGAAACGCCCTCGATGCGGCTATATCTCCCACGTGTCGAAGCACGACTTAGAGGCATAACCGCATTGAAAGCAATGTCGCAAGTGAGGTAATCTTCACACAACCCATGTAATAAATAAGGGATAGAGATACATAGTTGGCTTACAATCGCCACTTCACACAATACATGAGTAAAACATTACATCATACAGGTACAATCAAGGTCCAACTACGAAACCAAAATAAAAGAAGACTACCCCAAATGCTACACAGATCCCCGATCGTCCCAACTGGGCTCCACTACTGATCAGCTGAAACGAAACAACACAATGCACAAAGTCTTCATCGAGCTCCTCCTTGAGCTCAGGTGCGGCGCCTGCAGTTTCATTGGCACACCGCAAACTGGTTTTGGAAGTATCTGTGAGTCACGGGACTCAAAGCAATCTCTCACCCATGAGATCAAGACTATTTAAGCTTAAAGGTAGGACAGGGTAGTGAGGTGGAGCTGCAACAAGCGACTAGCATATATGGTGGCTGCATACGCAAATGAGAGCGAGAAGAGAAGGCAAAAGCACGGTCGAACAACTATGATCAAGAAGTGATCCTAGAACAACCTACGTCAAGCATAACTCCAACACCGTGTTCACTTCCCGAACTCCACGAGAAGAGACCATCACGGTTACACACGCGGTTGGTGTATTTTAGTTAAGATCAACTTCGGGTTTTCTACAACCGGACATTAACAAATTCCCATCTGCCACATAACCGCGGCACGGCTTTCGAAAGTTCAAACCCTGCAGGGTGTCCCAACTTAGCCCATGATAAGCTCTCGCGATCAACGAAGGATATTCCTTCTCCCGAGAAGACCCGATCAGTCTCGGAATCCGGCTACAAGACATTTCGACAAAGAATAAAACAAGACCAGCAAAGCCGCCGGATGTGCCGACAAATCCTGATAGGAGCTGCACATATCTCGGTCTCGGGGCACACCGGATGAGCCAGACGTCGGGTTGGCATAAACCCTGATTGCCTGTGGGGCGCCGGACATCGCTTCGGTTTGGACCAGCACTTTCGAAGGAGAACTGGCCCGGGGGCTAAAATAAAGATGACCCTCGGGCTCCGAAACCCAAGGGAAAAGGGCATAGGTGAGGCAAATGGTAAAACCAATGTTGGGCCTTCTTTGGAAAAGTCTTATTCAAAGCGAACTGTCAAGGGGGTCCCATAAATCACCCGACCAAGTAGGGACGCAAAATCCGGGAACATAACACCGATATGACGGAAACTAGGCGGCAAGAGTGGAACAAAACACCAGGCATAAGGCCGAGCCTTCCACCCTTTACCAAGTGTATAGATGCATTAATAATATAAGATATATTGTGATATCCCAACAAGTAAACATGTTCCAACAAGGAACAACATCTCCATGTTCCAACAAGGAACAAACTTCATCTTCACCTGCAACTAACAACGCTTATAAGAGGGGCTGAGCAAAGCGGTAACATAGCCAAACAACGGTTTGCTAGGAAAGGATGGTTAGAGGCTGACATGGTAATATGGGAGGCATGATAAGCAAGTGTTAGGCATCGAAGCATAGGCATAGCAAAAGAGCGAGCATCTAGCAAGCAAAGATAGTAGTGATTTCGAGGGTATGGTCATCTTGCCTGAAATCCCGCAAGGAAGAAGAACGAATCCATGAAGAAGACAAACGGACGTAGTCGAATCTAATCCTCACAACTCCGAACGAAACCGAAGCTAACGAGAGAAACAACCCGGAAAGAAACAAACAACATAGTAAACAACCATCACATAAACATGTCATGATGCACAAACAAGTATGATGCATGACCGGTTTAATGAGGCATGGCATGGCAATATGCACAAACAACACTACAAGTTAAGTGGAGCTCAATATGCAACGAAGTTGCATATTGACGAACACCACATCACTTATTTAGTTCTCTCCGATTAGGTACTCAACAGTATTAAATGTTATTAAACATGGCAAGAGGTGAAGCACAACAAAATTACCTAACTAGGCAAGTTTAAATGAGGCCGGAAATAAGAAACAACAATTCCGAAAATCCCCATATGCAAATTATGGATTCGGTACAGATCTGAACTAAAGCATATTTTAGAGTTGTTAAAAAGAAAAATAAAGTGTACCATGTTAAACTAGTCATTTTTCTACCCCATTTACATATATAATTTATTTAAATCCGAAGTTACGGTTATTTAGTTATGAAATAAATCATTTTAGCATGGCAAGAAGCAAATTAATGCAAACAACAATTTTAAACATTTTAATTGTTGTTACCATGATGCGGATGACATGTGCAAGTTTATGCAATTTTTATGAAAATGTTGACAAGAGCATGTTACGAGGCATTATGTCACCGTGGCGGAACGAAAAAGGGTGCCACGGCGGCGAAAACGAAAATGGTGCCACGGCAACATATCCGAAAATGATGCCACGGCAACATATCGGTTCCGGTAGCTCACGGAGATACCGGTGCAAAAGGAAGTGTGGACGTGAGCGAGTCATGCGAGGATGGTGGGGTGCTCCGATTACCGGGTTCCCACGGAACGGTGGCATGGCAAAGAGAGGGCATCGCAAGGATGATTCGATCACGGTCGGTCATCTCGGTGGTTATACCTTCAAGCGCGTGCTCGGGCGGAAAACGTTTCAGAGGGGAAGTAGTCGACACGGCGTAGGGGAAGTAGACGTTCATGTCCCGTGGATGTTCGGGGTCCACGGGTCTTCGAGGGTCGACGGTAGTGGTACACGTGTCATCGGGGTACTTGGTGAAATCCACGGGTGTCCGGGTCTTGGCGGTGTAGATGTACACGCCCGTGAGACGAACATGGATGTCGTGGTACTTGGCGTTCTTGTGGCCTCCGTGTACTTGCCGAAAACCACATCGGAGGTAGTCGAACCGATCTGAAACGAACTTGGCGCCGAGGTCGAACTTGCCAGCCTTGACGGTCCAACACAAAACAACACAAGGGCCTCGGGATGCCAGCAAGGAGGCGATGGTGGTGGTCATGGAGGTTGGGAAAGTACTGCAGTGGCGCTGCTGCACCGGCTGACAACGGTGGAGTTCTGCGACGGCGTGCAGGGTCGATGGAGAGGGGCTTGGCGCGGCGGGGACGAGCTCGCTCCGGAGAGGGTGCAGAGGTCCAAGGCATGGCTCCCGTCGACGTGGACGAGGCGAGGAGGAGCTGTTGTCGTTCGCCCCGGCGCCGGCTGTAACGGCGCAGGCGAGACTTGGTGGCGGAACCTCGGCAGCAGGAGGCGCGGCCATGGCGGGGGACGACCTGGCGGCGTCGGGCGCTCCTACCGGGCGTGGAGGACGACGAGGCATGGTTATGAGGTGGAGGAGGCGCCGAGGAGGAGGCCGAGGGGAGAAGGCGCCGGGCGGCGAGGAGGCGCCATGGAGGAGAGGAAGGAGGCCGAGGGATCGGGAGGAGCGGGCTCTCCTGGCGATGGCTGGCGGCGGCGCACAGGGGATCGAGGGGAGATGAGGGGGGATCGGGAGAGATGGGGAGATCGGGCGCGACGCGGGATCGAGGAGAGGAGGAGAAGGATCGAGGGGATGGGGATCGGGCGATGAGGGAGAGAAGGGAATCGAGAGGGAGGCGAAGGGGGTCGGCACGGCGTACCGGAGGGAGTCGAGGGAGGAAGGCTGCGGGCTAGGGTTAGAGGGTTGGTGGGCCTTGGGCCTCGGGATGCTAGGCCGGCCTGGTGGAGGAAAATGGCTGGGGCCGGCCGGGCCTAAGAGGCCGGCTAGGCACTCTCTCCCTCTCTTATATTACTTAGCGTAAAACCCATTAAAGAGAGACAAAAAGAAAGAGAGGGTTAGGGAAAGAATTTGGGAACGAGGACAATTTTCCGGCTCACAAAAATATGAAGAATTTAACAAAATGGCCCAAGGATTTTTGGTGGAGCTCCGGAAAATGATGAAATAATATTGGCAAGGTTTTGAGGTCAACTCGGAGCAAAAAAAAGGCATGGGATTTATTTTGCAAGTGGGTTATGGTGATTCCAAAACAATGGAATATTTATTATAGCTCCCTAATAATATTGGGAGGGTATGTTATAAAGAGAAGTCACCATGTGAATCCCTCGATTTAAATGGACCGAAGATCCATACGATTTTATTTAGTTGAGTTTTTTAAAAATTAATGATATGATGGCATGATGAGATGATGCAATGCAAGAGATGACATGAAGAATGCACAAACAAAACAAATCGCACGACAAAACTCGGAAACCCTGGAAGGCAACTGAAGCTCCGGTCTTGGGGCGTTACATGCTACCAGGATATAGGCACCGTCCTCCGGAGTGTAAATGGTTACACCGATGACATGAGGGTCAACCACAAGAGGGCCCATATGTCAGTTAATGGAGGACACAGGTGCGTAGGCGTATTTGCGGAAGCGTGCTCTACTGGCAAACATGATGGTAGTACTGGGTAAGCCTGATTTAGTAACACCAACACGCTGGTTCAGCTTATTAATTACGTGTCCCATCTGCTGCAGCGTGTATTGTCACTTCACTGCGAAGACTAGTTGAATAGTTCTCTCTGACCGAGATGGGGAATGATGGATCGCGAGGATTACCTTTCTACAGTATCCCTATGCCTCTACGCTCACTTAACTAATTTTGCTCCGTACCTAGTCACTTGTTGAAATTCAGAGAAAGACAAATACTCGTATTTGGGAACAGAGGGAGGCTTTTACTCCGTACTGGAGTATTTGGGAACAGAGGGAGTATCACCATATGGAGGAAACAGAGGAAGTTTGAAATATGAACATGTCAATGGGAGGGAGTAAGCCCCATGCATGCATGCATGCATGCATGCAACATGCAACACTCACACGTACTCCACATGGACGCACGCAACACTCACGCACACCATGCGGCACACAGCACACGACGCAACACACACGCTCACGCTCAAGTGCTCAACCTACTCCCTACGTCCGTGAAAGACTGTACATTTAGAGATTTACACATTGACCAGGGTATAATTAACGCCCAAAAGTAGCAGACTTATGTGTGCATGCGACCATTGAGATAAGAAGATTAAATGAAGGCCGTTGCATGTTGTAATTAAGGATAGACATGTAGCCTATACCTACAGCACAAGTTGGTGCAGTCAATCAATATCGATTTAGATTAAAGGCTATATGCATTGGAAGTGTAGATGTACATCATGTA
Organism: Aegilops bicornis; assembly: GCA_021605145.1. NCBI lineage: Eukaryota > Viridiplantae > Streptophyta > Magnoliopsida > Poales > Poaceae > Aegilops > Aegilops bicornis. The sequence goes on along the minus strand of CM038673.1, from coordinate 560,318,065 downwards.
CTACTACACTCTTTGTTTTATAGCCAATGTACTCTCTTTGTTAGAAGGCCGAGGGAGGACACGTGCATGCACTCACATACACAGCCAGGGCGGTTCGGGCGCAAGGGTTGGACTCGTGTGGCGCCATGTAAAGTTTTGTTTAACTGATTTCTTTGTTCGCCAACCGATGTGTGGGACCCAGAAACCAGGTGACAATTTTACCAGTCAACAAAGTGCCACGTCGACTATGTGGCCAGTCAGTAGGGTGCAGTACGGTGCTTTACGATGAGCTAGTGATCGTATAATCGACGCAAAACTATATATAGTGGCCGTAAAGAGCGTATTGTTACATACGTTGACTACCAGTGTATTTTTCTCGTTTCAAATTAAGCCATATTAATCGGAAAGGACGCAGTATGGACTAATACTAGTACTAGTACAGCTTTGATGTGTCCCGTCAACTCGCTGAACGAGGAGAAGCTTGCTTACTATGCCTCTCCCTCGCTCACGCGCGCGGTGGTTCGCAGGACGAGGAGAGGGTTTTGACTACAGCGCCCTCTCCTCTTCCTCTCCCTCGCCCTCGCCCTCGCCCTCGCGGTGGACGTGCAGCAGTTCAATCGGTGTCAGATTGCCAGACGCATATTGTACTGTAGTATCATCATTGTTGGACCTACCGAAGAGGCGAAGAGGCAAGTGCAAGGTTCACACGAGTACGAACTGTTGAACCTCCCGAAGAGGCAAAGAGCCAAGCGCAAGGTTTTATAGGAGTTGTCGTCCTAGTAGGAGTGTACTACAACTATAGCGAACGATGCTACTGTATGATGCCGCCACGTCACGGATATCCAAAGCTGTGCCACCTTTTTTTCTCAAAGAGCGTGTTGGAGCCCGTGCAACAACCACACAAGTTGCACGTACACATAACACATTTACTAGTAATAAATTCTAAAGGACAAATGCCAGTATGCCACACAAGTTCATCTCCAATTCATGTGATAAATTTGTGCACGACTAGTCTACATATATTCACAGCGCTACCGTTCACAATTACCGTACTCCACTTACACGTTATAGATGGGCTACATGCATGTCCTCCTCCAGGTTTTAGTCCCAGGTGTTCTTCATGGATGGCACGATCCATAGCGGTGGGCAACGGGAATCATTGTCGCAGCTTTCTAGTCCGGTTCCACACGATGGAGACTCATCCAAGCCGAAGCGGCATAAATCAGGGATAGCGTGTCCCAGCATGTCGTTCATCCGGCGGTGCGCAATGAAGACACAACCATGCTTCATGAACGGCAGGCCTTCCGTGTCGTGCACGGAAGGTGGCATCCGCTTCACAATGGGGTAGTTGCCCCCCATGAAAAGCGAGTACTTTCCAAGAGTGTTCCTCGGCACCCACGTAGCATCACGGGGGTCGAACTCGGCGCCGTTCATCTGGTACACGCGGCATCCCAGATCTGGACACATGGTGACGTACATAATCAAGGTCCATGCATAATAATGTTGTGCTCAAATACGATGGTCAGTAATACTGTCCAGCAAATAGTACTACTCCGGTATAGAGGAAGTAAAATAACCGGCTTATTATATATAGCCACTCTTGGCTACATGGATGAGATAGTAAGACATGGAAAAACAAAAATGGTGGCAGCTAGTGGGTTCAAGTCTTCAAGGGCCCAGCTAGCTATAATGCTGGCCCTCCAAGGTAAAAAGTACTCCTACTAGTAGTACTAAGTATACTACTAGTACAACAATGAAAGAGAAGGCGAGAGGGTTAAAATGGAATACACGGGTAGATGGTGATGGTCCGATCATGGTAGATTGTGTGACCATGTTTCACATCAGTGGTACCATGGGTAACGACAGCTAAGATAGTTGATCCCAATATGCCAAAGTCAGCTACAAGGTTCCAGGTTAGACCGAATCGCGGATGCAAATGCACATCCAGGATCGACGATCTTATTTTGATCGGGGGATGATTGGTCCCTGCAAAATAATGGAGTACCGTTAGGGATGCAAATGATGGTTTGTGCATTCCGTTTGTAATCTCCCGTACCGTAGGATGGCAACCAGATGAAACAAGTCCCCTGGCTTGTCACCGCGAAGATGTGGCCTAGATGGCGCCGCATGGCGTCTTCAAAGCGTGTAGGGGTACAAATCTGCCGCCGCCAACATGCGCCAAACCTCACCAAGCATCGTGTCTTGCATTGATGGCAATCCTTATGTTGAACACCACGATGAGATAGTAATCGTCGTAGCCGCGTCGCTTTGTGGGCGGGTCCGCAATTGCTATCTTCTTCAATCTCATGTAGGCATCATCATACGTATTCAAGCCCAGCCAGTCCGGAAGGCCGATCCCAATGGTGGAGAAGGGTCTACGGAACGGCCGCACTTCTTGTGGATGTCGTGCAAAATGATGGTGGTATCCGGCCGGAGGTATGCAAGCCAATCTTCGTTGGCACCGACCCGGACCTATATATAAGACGGTGGGTAGCGGAGAAATTACGGGATGGAAATGGAATAACTAAGTACTACATGATCAAACTCCATTATTGACCTGCTCATCGGACAAAAATCCGACTACCTCTCAACGTCGGCAACTCTATCGAGTCAACGTGCAACCATGGCCGTGGAGCGGTGGACTGTTCAAGGATTGTCCCATAGAAGAACCTTCTCCTCGAGGACGCATGGAGGACCAACAAGCATGGCCTTTTCCCAAACCTGTTTAAGCAGCGTCTTGAAAAAGTTGGTGCAGGAAGCACCGAGTCTTATGGGCGGTGAGGACGTCGGAGCGGCGTGCGATTTCTCCCAGAGGATCGTCGTCCAAGGTCTCCAAGCCCCGACGAGGAGGAGAACCGCCTGGCGAATCCATGGGAGCAGCGATGAACTGGAACTGGCGAGGAGGAGATAAGAGCGTAGTAACCGCAGGGCCTCGTCCCTTCCAACTGTAGATCGTTCCTCAGCGAAGGGGTGAGGCTACTATTTGATACAGCGAGACTAGGCTTTTCGCTTCCATTTGTGGAGGTGAAATGGATCTCGTCGAACTTTGTTAGTAGTTCCTTCTTTATGAATGAGATGAAGCAAAGCTTTTGCCTCCGTTTAAAAAAAACACGTCAAGAGGAATTTATTTTATAGTAGAGCCGATAATGGAGTGAAGTCCATGCGTGCAACGCCACAAGCTACAAAGTACTAGTAGTACAACACTTCACATAGAGTACAGAGCCATATTGCACAGTTCCCAATGCCCCTCCAAGCTTTTCCGGCTCCTCGGGCTTAATTGGGAGGCGCTAGTTTAAATATGCTACTACTAGCTGATGAGGAAGCTGCAAGCGAGGTGCGGCTAGGGCGAGCACGCGAGCCACGGGATGCTGGGAAGCTAAACCCGTTCACGTGGCTAGGCTGGCCAGTGCACCCAGATTGTGGGGCCGCACGTCTGTTTGACTTCAAAACTCAAACTACCCGTGTAAAATATTGGCTCGCAGCGAAGTGTAGTACTAGTACTATTTCTAAAAAAAGGCCGCCGTGCGTTCGGCCGGGATCGAACCCACAAAACAAGGTATACACTCCCACGACCACTAGTAGTACTCGTTGGAGTACAACGCAACCTAGAATCACCTTTTGTCTTTAGTAGTACGTACATTGTTCCTTACAAGAAACCCCTAATAATGCAAGAAACCACTAAAATGCCAAGAAACTACTACCACTTGCATACGTGGCAGACTTAAGATAAGACTACCTTATCAACCATTGTACATGCTCTTACCAACCAAAATCCTCGAGTGACCTCCTACCTCCGGCCCGTCCACCTAGTCATCCTCGGCCATGGGACGCAGCTACCGCCGCCGGCAGAAGACGAGGTCAAAACCGCCGGTGGTGCGGAGCCCATGTTGCGGCAGCCCGGATGCCAACTCCGTCCGGCGCTCGTGGCCGCTAGCTAGCCAAGATAGCTCCGTCCAGCTGCTTGTCTGCAAGGTTTGCTAGCTAGATTGGACGACAATGGCGGCTTGCTTTCACAAGGCCAAGGCCAAAGCAGCCATCCGCTCGAGCAAAGGCCAGCGGCGCGGCTTGCTCGCCGTGAGTCACGCCGAGCTAGCTCGCCAACCTGCAAGGGAGGCTCATGCGGCGTCTGCCCGTCCGTGAGCGGGCGGCCAATTCGCCATCACCAGCGCCATCGATGAACACGCATCAAGATCTTGTTTGAAGTAATGTTCGTGAAAAATAATGATTTGAGGGGAATAACATGATAGAAGGTCGATGTGGGTCCCTCGTGTCAACGGTCAAACAAAATGTGTTGGTTTAAGCTGCTTCACAACACGGACGTGTGGGCTAACCCAGTCATAAATGGGTTTAAACGAACCTAATCGGTAGGAGTACTAGGTAGTAGTTTTTGGCGTGGATTAAGAAATTTTGGGTATGTTTTTGCTATTTTTTATACAATAGATTCTTCCTAGGGCTGGTTGAAAGTGGTAGTTTTTTGTTAAATACTCTACATATTGTAAGTAGGAGTGAAAGTTAAGCTTTGGAAGCCAATAAGCAAGGCTAGTTACATAGTGCATATGTGTACATGATTGAAAGTAAATATCAACCATGAGTGACTAATATCTTGATGGAAAACTCGAAACTATGGAATACTAGAAAAAAATATACATGGTTGGAAATACTAGCAATGTTCATGTCCGTTGCAACGAATCATAATTAGAATAATGCTTATTCACAAACTTGGTACAAAACACCCTAATTTTGATATACATATGTATATTATATTTCAATTATAATATATTCCTTGGGCTGTTTTGGTGAGGTCAGGGAGGGATGTGGTTAGTTTTAAGATACTAATTATGGGTTTTTCTACAAATTGGTAGACAAGTGGGATGTTGGTGAGAAAAGGCAACAACTTCCCTCACAATCATTAGATGTAGATCTAATGGTCAGAAACGACGGATGGCAGACACACTAGGATCACCAACTTAGTCTTGTGTAGGAGTACTAGCAAGATCTGTGCATTAACGGAACATCAAGATGCATTTTTTTATAGAAACACTTGTTGTGATTGACCCTTGCGTGAGTAATCCCATGTGTAAAAACTAATGATATCTCGAGAAATATGAGATAAGGTGAAGAGGAGTTGGGTGTGGTGGTGGTTGGTGGTCGGACTGAGCGGAGGCATGGGGATTGACGACGCCGGGCAATGCCACTAGGCCAGTTTGTTCCGTAGGCTTCCTTTCTTAATTGCTCAACAATGAGGTTTGTTGGAGATAAGGAGGAACGAGGGAAGGCCTTGTCTGCAAATGTGGAGAGGGGTGCGGGTATCTTTTAGTTTAATTTCCATCCGCCGATATAGATCGACGGTCTATATTGCAAGATGGCACACGTACCATCATCACCAACTCGGTTTTTATAAAAGAAGAAATATAAGTATGGAGATACAAACGTATTATCGATACTTGCTTCCGTAAACTAGCATCTACATTCTATTCAACGCCTTGGCATGTGGGGCCTTAGCACAATGACTTCTCGACTGTGTAAAACAAAGATTTTCCCTTCGCCGACAAGGAGGGGGTGACGGCGGCGCGCTTTTTGGCTAGCTCTAGTCCTAGTAGTCATACTAGGTGGTCTAAGCACGTGTAGATTTATTCTTTTTCACGTCTCGTGTTTGCCGTACTGCCACGACTGTTGATGAGTAGACGGTAAGTTATTCATTGTTGAGCGTGTTTGCGAGAGAGAGAGAGAGAGAGAGAGAGAGAGACAGTGTGCGTGTGTGATATGTTAGAGACTGAGGCAATGATAACAAATTTTTTGTGTCTGTGTGTGTGGAGGATAGAGAGAGACATGTACATGGGGCTTTGTGTTGTGTAACATCGAGACACATATACATAATTAGAGAGTGAGTGTGTGAGATACACATGCGGACATGGGGAGAGATGAGGATCCAGATAAATGGGTGTTTGTGCGTGTCTGTGTGTGTTTGTGCACGCGTTTGTGTGTGACAGGGAGAGAGTGTATGTGGAGTAGAGAGACCACTGATGATGTAAACCTAGTATAAGGGAAGGGGGAAAGGTGTGACATGTGTAGTAGTGAGATAGCACGGGTGCGGGCGGGGGGAGCAAATTATTTGGAAGAGACATCGAGTGTGTGTGTGGGAGAGGGGTGTGAGAGCGAGACAAAGAGAGAGAGGTAGCGACGAGAGAGAGAGAGAGAGAGAGAGAGAGAGAGAGAGATAGAGACAGAGAGACAGAGAGAGAGAGGAAGATAGGGGGTGAGAGAGGGGTCGTTTGTGTTCATAAATGGCGTATAGATAGGGAGACAATGTTGATGTTGTCCGAAATTGGCCTATGAACAGAGACACAGGGGAAGCGAGTCATCGTGTGTGTGATAGGGACTTCATGAGAGATCTAGAATAGATGGTGTAGAGAATAATGTGCGAAATCGGGAACGATTATACATTAGGGAGCTATGCAAAGAATCACGACATATATGTATACAGGGAAGGAGCTGGGGAGGGTCCGCATGTGGGAGAGATAGAAAGAGGAGAGTGGTGCACAAGGAGACAAAGTGTGCTTGTTTGCAGTGGGGGTGGTGTGTGAGGTGAGTGCGAGAACCACATAACTAGGGAGATAGACATTTGGGGGCGACGTTTTGTGTGTATGGGAAATATACACTCTACATAGTGCGTGTGCTTGGGTAAGAGAGATAGAGGGAGACCTAGAGAGTGAGGGAAGAGATGTGTGCATGCCTGGGAGACAAAGTGATAGAGACCTATGTTGGGGTCCGGACTATACAAGAGAGAGGGGTGTTAATGTGCTCGTGTGTTGGTGTCTGGGGGAGAGAAGGACTTCTCTATGTGTGTGTGTGTGTGTGTGTGTGGTGGTAGTTGGGGGTGGGTGACTTCAGATAAATAGTGAGGTGTCTATATTTGAGGGACTTTAGCATAATTGAGATATTGTGCACTCATGGTTGATCAATTTGTTTCACAGTTTGTACTATGAGATAACGATACTTTTGAACATGTGTGATATACCTTGATGTACAAGAATTACAAACCTAAGACTGGAATTTTGGAATTCGACTCCATCATTAGCTTTTGTAATTCATTTAAACGGAGGTACATTTTTTAAGCCGGAATTTCGTGATTTCAAATTCATATATCAAACCTAGAGATATACACATGCGGGCATGTTCAAACTTTATAATCATTCACTTTATTCATACACATACACATTTTTGCTTTTGTCATCATATTTAGGATAAACACATTTGGAATTTCATTTGAATTGGACCGTATGATGGTATTTGCTTGTAGTAGCTCAATGATCCATATTTGAATTGAATGGACAATCTAAGTTTCGAGTTGGAGACATTGATTTTCAAAACTTGCACATTTTTTTGCGTGCAAAACAAACAAATTGTCGGCCATGATATCATAGTCAGCTGTACGAGAGCAGAATACTTATAATTTTAGGCGCCCAAAGTTCAAACTTCCCGCTCACATCGAAATATCACGCGCCCAAAAGTTTAGCCCTGTGATATTCCTGTTTTACCCCTGCCACATGAACGGAAAAGGGCTGCTTTGGTAACTCCATTGTTTTCCCTCTTTACCCCCACATTCTTCCCCGTGAGCCCTCCCCTTCCCTCCCGCCCCCAACCACGGCAAGCCGCCAAATCTAGTCCTCCGCCGCAGCGGTGGACCTCACACCCCGCCGGATCTACCTTCCGCACCTTGGAACCCCCAACTGCCAACTCACCACTTCACCGGAGCCGCTCCAGATCTCCTTGACCGCCATCATGGTCCACCGCACCGGATCTGCTTAACCGGCGCCCTCGTCCACCACAGCGTAGGCCCTTCATCGACTCTAGTCCGCCCTTCGCCGGCGCTTCATACAAGCCCTCGTCCTCGCCAATAGATCCGCCTCACCGAAAGCAATGTACAACGCGCCGCCAAGCCTTCGCCCATCGTGACCGACCCGCTCCACGGACGCCATATTCAATTCCACCGGCCCTGCTTTACCGAAACCGCAGCCTCATCAGGTTATTTCAATTTGTACTCCTTCGCTTTTTCTCTTTATCGTGCAACTGTTCACTTACCACAGATGAGCTTTCTTGTATGTCGACAGGCGCCACAACCGTAGCACCGGTGGCGACAGCCGGCCCAAACTCAACCGCAACACGAGCACCATCGACGATCCTTAGCTATCAAGTATGACAACGATACCCATACGCCGCCAAGAATCAGGTACTATCATCCAACGGCCGGCGCCTACGTTCACTTTCCTAGCATAAGCACCGCACCTTTGAATTTCTTCAGGGCATCATTCAGTTTTTCATGAGACGCGTTATTCTGCTTGCACCTGTAGGGCCATACTTCCGTAGTGAACATGTTACATGTGCTAAATTACATACCAAAGTGCACATATAGTTAATATGCTTTAGTTTTGTTCTCGATGCCACCTGTTGGTTCCATCGCAAGTTATGGTTCTCAATGCTTAATTACACATCAGCAAACTAGCATGTGGTTTCGCTGCTTTTTGCTCGTTTTACCCTACATTTTCTGATGCTAGCTATTACATCACTGCTCCGAGTGACGGAGTAATGGGCCACGGGTAGGAAAACCTGAGCCCCTAGACCTTTCAAAACATCGGGGCAGACTGCGCCCCTCAAGACCCCAAGACGAAGAGCTGCCTTCTGAGAGTCGGCGGCAGAGCCGCCGACTGCCCCTCCCAGCCGAGTCCCAGAGACGGCCTCGAAATGAGCCGACTCCAAACTGGCGGCTTCCGGAGAAGCCGGCTATGGGGAGTCGGCCCGCGACTCCAACCACCTCCTACCCACGCAATTACGGGCGGGATGGGGTGTGGCCGCCGCGCGACCCATCCCTGCCCTGTTCACGAAGGGCAGGCATGGCCACAGTGCGCCGTACTGACAGAGATCTCACGGCACTGTTGCCACGCCGGCCCTGACATCAGCCCCCTGGGCAGATCCCTGTACCCACGACGGCCTGTCTGTACGACCAGAGACGGCGGGACCCGCCTGTCGGCGGAGGTGCAGAAGACGGCAAGAGCGCCGGAAGACGGACCCGTTGGGAGTCGGCCCCCAAGAGTCGGTCGGCCCCTCCCACGGGCCCGCACGCCAAGAACTGATGAGACAGGAATGGCACAAAGGATCGCTCAGCTAGGCGGCGGCCAGGCCATGATCCCATGACCAAGTCAAGGCGTCATTAGAGGCGGCTACAGTAATCCACAGCCGCAAGACTACCACAAGTGACAAGGCCTGTCGGCCCCATGATGGGCCGTCAAGGGCCCACTAGTCTATGGGCCCCAGTCGGCGGAGAAGACGGCGACCTAAGAGACAGACGGCTGGGACCCGCGCCCAGCCGGATTACCATTGTACCCCCGAGGGGTAGGCCTATATAAACCCCCCGGGGCACCCATGCAAGAGGTTGGACCCTAATCGTTTTAGACACAGATAGAGGGAAGAGAAGGGCTAGCCGTGCCCTTCTCCTTCCTCACCCCGAACAGCTCAAGGAGCAACCTTGTACCCACTTTGCCATAGTGATCATGCGGAGACCCCGCAGAGCAGCAGTAGGGGTGTTATCTCCACGGAGAGCCCTGAAACTGGGTAAGATCCGCTGGCGTGCATGCCTTCGCCTCATCCTCTTTCCAGGCACCGGCGACGTTCTACTCGCCCCCACCATGATAAGCCATCCTTTGGCATATGTCGCACCCAACCCCCGACATTTGGCGCCCACCATGGGGCTAGGTGCACCGTCGTCCAGAGACCTGCTCTGGACGGGAACCCTTTTCCTCGGCGGCGCAGCCAGCCCGGCACGCCAGACAGAGTCTGCGCCGACGCGCTGCATGGCGCTGAGATCGCCTGCGCGGCCAGCTGCCTCGCCAAACTTGTCGGCGAGGTTCGCCTCTCCGACGAGCCTGCATCCGACGCAGGCACGGGCGGCCCCGAGAGCCTCCTCGAACAACTCCACGTCGCTGGCGAGCCTACCACGGACTTGGAGTCCGTAGGCTCCACCGACCCGATGCTGGTCGACTCCGACACCGCGTCGCTCGACGCGTTCCCCACCAACGTGGTGGTCTACGATGAGCCGCTCCCTCGTGCGGAGAGCGGCGGAAGCACCGTCACGGAAGTGCTCGTCATCAGCCATGGCGAGCCTTCCGGTGAAGGAGCTCATGACCCTCTCGACGCGGCTCTGCAAGACCTGACCGCGCCTATCCCGGAAGACGCCGGCGCCGAGATGCTGGAGGCACGCCTCCTTCAGCTCCATGAAGGCGCGAGGAAGCTGGCAAGCATGAGACGCTTGTCAGAAGCCTACCAGTGTGAGATGGATCGCGCTGTGGGCGGCTCGCCGGCCCCGACTGGGCCTAGCCGCCTAGGCGCGGTCCAGCAGGGCGCCGTAGCCATCGCCAACCTGTTCGGGGCCAATCGCCCTGTGTACGCCACGCCCACGAAAAACATCCGCGCCGCCCAGGCGGCGGCGGACGAGCTGGACAACTTCGAGGGCGAGGAGTGCCGCCTGATGACGGAGCGAGTCCAGCAGCTCGTCGACGCGGTTGCCGCGCAGGACGAAGCTGACTGCCGCACGGAGGCGCCGCGACGACAAAACGACGACTTGCCTCCCCGCCGAGATCAAGGCGCGACGTCTCGGACACCGACTGGCGGTGTCCGTGGAAGAAAAAACAAGGATCCGGCTGTCATCCACAGTCGAACTCACATCTCCATCGAGCGCGACCAAGACGGCCGCCCAAGAGCAGTAGAGCGGCTGGACGACTATCTGTCTCCTCCTCCCCGCAGAGAAAGGCGAGTCTCCCCGCCACCCGTCGAGCATCCGACTCTCGGTGACCGCCTTGGCCGCCGAGAGGGAGTCGGAGAAAACGACGCCCGCCACCGGATCGACTGACTGCACCGATCCCTAGCGCTGGAAGAAGAAGACGAGTTGGGCCCGCCCTGTTTCGGACCTTGCATCCGAGACGAGCCCTTCCCTAGAGGGTTCACACTCCCCCGAGACACGCCCAACTACACCGGCTCCGTGAAGCCGGAAGACTAGCTAGTTGGCTACTCCACGGCCGTCAACATAGCGAACGGCAACAAGCGTGTTGCCGTAAAGTATGTCCCCCTCATGCTCCAGGGCACGGCCCGGACATGGTTGAACAGCTGAAGCCCGCAAAGCATCAATTTGGTCGACTTCACCGAGGCCTTCGTCCGCAACTTCACGAGCACGTACAAGCAACCTCCCAAGCCTCGCCAGCTTTCCTTGTGCGTGCAAGGCCCCAACGAGTCAACTCGCGACCACCTCACGCGAGAGAGTGCATGAGGTGCAGGCTATCAAGTACTTCACCGCCGGGTGCAGAAAAGCCACCCTCCTCAAGCACAAGCTCCTTTGCGACGAGCCGGAGACCCTCGACGAGCTGCTGATCATAGCAGACAAGTACGCCACAGCCGATTCCTCCATGAAGACGGAGATTGAAGTCAGTGCAACTGGTCGGGTGGCTCCTCAGGCTCCCAGAACTCCGGCTGGAGACACCAGTTGGCGACAGCAACAGAACAATCACAAGCGCAAGGCCCCACAGCCAGCTTCCAACAGCCGGCAGGTGGCGACAGTTGAAGACCAGCAGCCAGAGGGGCAGCCTCCGGCCAAGCGACAGAAAGGCGGCAAGTCCAACTGGTTGCCGGCCTTCTCTTACGAGTAGACTCTAGATGGTCCCTGCAAGTTCCATAGCGGCCGGGCCGCCGAACCACACCACCCGGAAGTGTCACCGCTCACCAGATCGCCAAGGAGACGGCTCTCCCGCCTCACGCTGGGCGCCGCCCACCGACGCCCAAAGAAATGGGCTGTCGTGCCGGGCGCAGACAAGACGAGTACCCGTAAGAGCATGGAGCTTATGTGGTGTTCACCAGTGGCCGATTTAATCGACACAACAGGTGACTACAGCAGCAAGAAGTGAATGCAGTAGCATCAGATACTCCAGAGTTCATGCACTGGTCCGAGAAGCCTATCAGTTGGAGGAGGGCTGATCACCCAGAGGTGATGCCGAATCCGAGATCCTACGCCCTGGTCTTGGGAGCCACCTTTGCCACGGATAGGAGGGCCGCTCACTTCTCGCGAGTGCTGGTAGACGGAGGCAGCAGCATCAACATCCTGTACAAGGACACGATGGAGAAGTTAGGAATCAAGCAAAGACAGCTTCAGAGCAGCCGGACTGTGTTCTACGACATTGTACCTGGCCTTTCCTGCTCACCGATCGGCAAGATCCTGATAGACGCCCCTTTTGGGACAAAGATCATTTCCGCCGAGAGCTACCGTTCGGGCAAGTGGTGGACCTCGAAAGCCCGTACCACGCTCTGCTTGGCCGACCTACTTTGGCCAAGTTCATGGCGGTCCCCCACTACGCCTACCTCAAGATGAAGATGCCAAGCACCAAGGGGATCCTGACTGTAGCCGGCGACTACAGAAAGTCGTCCACTTGTGCGGCCGAAAGCAGTCGGCTGGCCGAGTTCCTGGTGATTGCAGCTGAGAAGCGTCTTCTCGATCGGGTTGTGGCGATGGCCGATATCGCCCAACCCCAAGGAGTCGGAAGCTGAGGGCTCGTTCAAGCCGGCTAAAGAAACGAAGAAGATACCCTTGGACCCAGAGTACCCGGAGAAGTACGCTGTCATAGGTGCAAACCTTGACAGTAAATAGGAAGGCGAGCTCGTCGATTTCCTCCGTGAGAATCGGGACATTTTCGCATGGTCCCCTAAAGACATGCCAGGTGTACCGACAGAATTCGCCGAGCAAAAGTTACATGTCCGATCTGATGTGAAGCCCGTCAGGCAGCCTTTGCGCCTACCACGTAAGAGAAGAGAAGAGTTGTTGGAGAAGAGATAGCCCGGCTCCTAGCAGCCGGTTTCATCATGGAAGTGTTCTTCCGTAATGGCTAGCAAACCCGGTCTTGGTAATCAAGAAGAACAAGCAAAGGGCGGATGTGTATTGATTACACAAGCCTCAACAAAGCTTGCCCTAAGGACCCGTTCGCTTCTGCCGAGAATTGATCAGTGATAGACTCCACGGCCGGATGCGAGCTGTTGAGCTTCTTAGATGCATATTCAGGATATCACCGCATCAAGCTGAACCCACCGATAGATCAAGGCCGCCTTCATCACGCCGCTTGGAGCCTTCGCCACTGCGACCATGATGTTCGGCTTAAGGAACGCCGGTGCCACCTTTCAGCGTTGCATGCAGAAGTGCCTCCTCAAGCAACTCGGCAGAAACGCCCACGTCTACGTAGATGATGTGGTGGTGAAGACGGAAAAGCGAGGAACACTGTTGGAAGACCTCAAGGAGACCTTTGAGAACCTGCCCCGATTCCAGATCAAGCTCAACCCTGAGAAGTGCGTCTTCGGAGTACCAGCCGGCCAACTCCTTGGTTTCCTCGTCTCCGAACGCGGCATAGAGTGCAACCCTGTGAAGATCAAGGCCATCGAGAGGATGGAAGTACCCCGCCGACTGCTAGATGTGCAAAAGTTCACCGGCTGTTTGGCGTCCACACTACTAGGAAAAGGGCTATAGATGGAAATGACACTAATGGCGCACCGGAAAGATGGTGCGCCATTAGTATATACTAATGGCGCACCGCCATACGATGCGCCATTAGTGTCTAAACTACTAATGGCGCACCATGCCTTGGGTGCGCCATTAGTACCAAATTTTTTTAACTAGTGCGCTGTTCAAACATACTAATGGCGCATCCCGCCCGAAAGTCGCCATTAGTAGTTGTAACTACTAATGGCGCACCGAAAGCAGCGGGTGCGCCATTAGTACCAAATTTTTTTAAACTAGTGCGCTGTTCCAAACATACTAATGGCGCACCCACACCCCGGTGCGCCATTAGTAGTTGTAACTACTAATGGCGCACCAATGTGTGGGTGCGCCATTAGTATAGAAACTTTTTTTGAACTAGTGCGCCTGTTCAAACATACTAATGGCGCATCCTTCCCGAAAGCGCCATTAGTAGTTGTAACTACTAATGGCGCACCGGTGTGGGTGCGCCATTAGTACCAATTTTTTAAACTAGTGCGCTGTCCAAACATACTAATGGCGCACCCACACTCAGTGCGCCATTAGTAGTTGTAACTACTAATGGCGCACTCCGTGTGGGTGCGCCATTAGTATAGAAACTTTTTTTTTGAACTGTCCAAACATACTAATGGCGCATCCTGCTTAGGTGCGCCATTAGTAGTGGTAATAACTAATGGCGCACCATGCAAGAGGTGCGCCATTAGTAAGTGGGCAGCAACAAGATATTTGGGACAGCCTCTCCTACCCACACACTCACTTTCTCCCCACTTCATTCTCTCCACCTCCTCCTTGTCTCGGTGCCTCCTCTTTTTCACCTCATTTCCACCATAGATTCATTCAAATTAAGTGGTTAAATTACCTTGTTTTTAATAGGTAAGTAAGGGGGAAGCTATATTTAGGTTGTTCTCCTTACAACAATGTGCACATGCACTTTTACGGCCTAGCTAGATCTATGTATGTTCGTGGTGTTGCATATGTTTGTGGTGTTTGCATATGTGTTTGTGTTTGGAGGTGTACCGTATTTGAAATGCGATAGTTGCCAATATTTTGCCGAATGTTGATTCATTTCCGTTTAGCGAGAATTTTGGCATTAAGCATCCTTTTGGTCCTATTTTTAGGGAAAGTCATGCCAAATTTTTTCTTGGTTCTAAAATATCGCTTTTGCTCTACCCGTAGGGCGACCATAGTCCGCATACGATGACCGAAGGCATCGTGAATAGGTTTTTGAGGTCCGCGAAGGCCGAGATGCTTCAAAAGAACGAGACGGAGATAAGATGTCCGTGTCGAAGATGCAAGTCAAGAACCTTATTATGCGGACCCGGATTCCGGCAGGTGCGGGACCACCCGCTGTTGCGTGGTTTCATGGATGGCTATCGGTGGCAAGGTGATGAAGATGACTACGAAGTCGCCCATGCGGGCCGGGCAAGAAATGAGGAAGGGCAGCAAGACAACCACCGCGTTTCGGGCGGGCGAGAAGACGAAGAATCCCTCAGCGATGATCACGACCGTGATGTTGCATACAGTCATCATGTAGAATATGCAGGACATGATGATGAGGAAGATGCCGGAGCAGGCGACGGGCATGATCATGAAGATGATGATGCCGGGCGAGCACGACGCTGGACCATCGATGGGCTGGGTGCAGGACCCTCATATTCAAGAGCTGCTTCTCAAGCGCACGGATAACGCAAGAGCTGCCGCCGAGAGAAAGCCAAGATGGATCAACTTGAGTTAGACGCGGTTACTCCATTGTATGAAGGATGCAGGCCCGAGGATACCGCCGAAAGTAACGCTCATGGCCCTGGAGATGAAGGTAAAACACAAAATGACCGACGCATGCTTCGACGAGAACATGTCATTCTGGCACGAATGTCTTCCCAAGGGGAACAAGTGCCCGACCAGTTTGGAGGAGGCGAAGAAAATCGTGTGTCCTCTGGATTTACTGCACGTGAAATACCATGTGTGCATGAACAATTGCATCATTTATCGGGACGAGCACGCGAAGTCTACCATATGTCCGGTGCGGCGTCACTCGATACAAGAAGAGGAAGAAAGCTCCTAAAAGTGGTGTGGTACTTTCCGATCACTCGCTCCGCAGCGCTATTTCATGACCCTAAGGTAGCAAAGCTCCTGCGTTGGCACGCCGGATAGGGAGGAGAAGAAGCGGAAGATGACGCAAATGATCCGGAGATAGATAAAAAGACAAGATGCTGAGTCACCCTAAGGATGCGAGCCAGTGGCAAGCGTTGAACTTCAAGACTCGAATTTGGGAACGATCCAAGGAACATCGTGGCCGGGCGCGAGCACCGATGGAGTCAATCCGCTTGGCAGCCGAGAAGCACACATAGCACCTGGCCTGTGTTTGTGTGGATGTACAACCTTCCCCCCTGGTTGTGCATGAAGAGGAAGTACATTCACATGAGTATGCTAATTGAAGGGCCGAAACAACCAGGGAACGACATCAATCTGTATCTAGGGCTGCTGAAAGAGGAGCTTGACATGCTGTGGAAAACGCCAGCCAATACGTGGGACGCCGCAGAAAGAATATTTCCCTATGAGAGCCGCATGACCGCCACGACGGTGCACGACTATCTCGATTACGGATATGTCGCAAGCAGGTAGTCCACGGATTTTCCGGATGCGTAAGGTGCATGGATGACACAACGTATCACCAGCTAGATAGAGATCCCGGTCTTCGAAAACCGTGTTCATGGGACATCAAGGTGGCTTCATGACGATGACCCGTGGAGGAAACGCAAGGATCTGTTCGATGGTGAAACCGAACCCGAAAACGCCTGCGTACGAGGAGCGGCGAGGAAATAGACAAGCTGTTGGAAAATTGGAAAGACTGCCCACCGCCGAAAGAAGCAAAAGGCGCCAGAGCCGGAAAGAAGCGAAAAGGCGCCAGAGCAGCCGCTGAAGGTATGGAAAACGAGGTCTGTTTTCCGGACTTGCCGTCTTGGAAGATCCACCGTGTGCCTCACAGCCTTGATGTCATGCATATCACGAAGAACGTGTGCGAGAGTCTGCTTGGTACCCTGCTCAACATGCCGTAGAGGACCAAAGATGGGCCAAAGCAAGGGCAGACTTGAAATCAATGGGCATCGTGCAGGAGCTTCACGCTATATATGATGATGATGATGATGATGATGATGATGATGATGATGAGGCGAAGCAGGACACGTAAAGTCGTCAGTAAAGGCAAAAGGCCAAGAAGACCGGAAATGACTACCCTCCCGCGTGCTTCACTCTAAGTCGGGAGGAGATCGAGCAGTTTTTCACCTGCCTCCTAGGAGTAAAACTTCCTTCTGATTACGCTGGAAGATACCTAGACCCAAATAAGCGAAGTTCAGCGGGATGAAGTCTCACGACCGTCACGCGGTTGATGACGCAGATACTTCCGGTTGCAATCCAGGATCATGGACGCCAGCACGTCCGGAAACGCTATTTGGCCTATGCAACTTCTTCGACGCCATCTCTCGGAAGTCGATTGGCGTGAGGCAACTCGTAAGGCTACAGGAAGAGATCGTGGTGATACTATGCGAGATTGAGATGTACTTCCGCCCGCATTCTTCGACGTTATGGTGCATCTGCTGGTCCATATAGTGGAGGATATCATCCAACTCGGGCCGACGTTCCTGCACAAAGATGATGCCGCTCGAAAGGATGAATGGTGTCATCAAAGGATACGTTCGCAACATGTCACGTCGAGAAGGAAGCATAGCCAGGGCTTTTCGACCAAGAGTGCATCTCCTACTGCACGAATTATCTAGGCATCGAGAACCCCGTTGGTCTGCCCGTCAACAGCACCTCGGCAGGCTCGCTGGATGGGGTCACCTTGAGGGTCGCCGCGAAATGCATGTCGATTTCGAGGGTCGACTACCGACTTTGAAAGAGCAAACCTAGTCGCGCTACAACACATAGACGTGGTCGATCCTTGGGTGGTAGAGCACAAAACCTTTATTAAAAAGACGACAATGACCGAGGCCAACAGAGGACGGACGGAGATACACTCAAAGAGCACAACTCATGTTTCACGCGTTGGTTCAAGCAGAAGCTTCATCTTACCCTTTACATGAGGATTCTTCCGCGGAAGAACAACTCATATTCGCCTTGTCACAGCGCCGAGCACAACCTGATGACCTATGAGGCGTCACGATATCAACGGCTACACATTCTACACCGAGGCCAAGGACATGAAGAGCGATGGTTATCGTAACTCCGGTAACGATGGAATCCTACACCGGTAACGACAAGGACAGATACTACGGAAGGATCGAGGAGATCTGGGAGCTGAGCTACGCCGGAGAGAAGGTCCCGATGTTCCGTGTCGATGGGCCAAGAACGTCATAAAAGAAGACCGGTATTTCACCACCATGGTTATACCCGGCCAAATCCAAGACCAAGGGCGTAAACGTCACCGCTAAAAATGAGCCATGGGTACTGGCTTCCCAAGTGGACCAATGCTTCTTCATTACCGACCCGCCAAAGCCCAACCGTGTTGTCGTGAGGAGAGGCAAAAGGAAGATCATCGAATGGATGGAGTAGCCAATGAGCAAGACTTCGACAAGTACGGCGACCGAGGATCGAACATGACGACGATGATGAAGTAGCAGCATACACCACAAGAAGAAGCAGGACCACCCTACCTAAAGGACGTCTGCTCCACGTAAGAACTCCATTTGCGAAAAAGAAGGGCAAGAAGATTGTGAACAGATAGCTAGCTAAGATCGATTGTATTTAAATCGTAGCCTTCATTTCTCGATTGTATTTCATGGGTACTTTTTGAACTATCATGAATATTTTTAAATTTCATGGACACTCGATCTCGATCCCCCTCCATCTCGATCGCTATCCCACCTCGCCAGATCCGGCCCCTACGCCGAAAGCACCCCCAGTCCACCGCCGCCGACCCCCGCACCTCGATTCCCTCCATCTTTTAAAATGGCTTTTTAAATGCTACTGTCTTATAAAAAATGCTACTGTCTAATAAAAAAATGCTACTGTCTTATAAAAAATAAGTATCAAACAGCTTTTTAAATGCTACTGTCTTATAAAAACTATTACTGTTATTATTTAAACAAGTTTGAACATTTTAAACAAAAATAAGTATCAAACAGCTTTTTTAAATGCTAAAAAATTTGTGGAGCCCACCTCGATCCCCTCCATCTCGATCGCTGTCCCACCTCGCCAGATCCGTCCCCTCGCCGAAAGCACCCCCAGATCCACCCGCCGCCATGACCCCCGCACCCTCGATTCCCCTACTCAACCGCCACACCCCCGCACCCAAGACCGTCTTATAAAAAATAAGTATCAAACAGCTTTTTAAATGCTACTGTCTTATAAAAAATATTACTGTTATTATTTAAACAAGTTTGAACATATTTAAACATAAATAAGTATCAAATAGCTTTTAAATGCTAAAAAAATTTTGTGGAGCCTCGAGTCGAACCCAGACCTCCCGGTGTGAGAATCGGAGGCTGACCCGGTCGAGCTAGTAGAGTGGGCTTGACATGGATAGGTTCAGTAGTAGATAACCTTTTGGCTTTTGTGGAAATAAAAAAAAAAAATACTAATGGCGCACCACGGTGAGGTGCGCCATTAGTGGGAACATATAATGGCGCACCGCGTGAGGTGCGCCATTAGTATTGTGGTTGGGCAGGCGACCATGACTAAAGGGTACCTTTAGTCGCGGGTCTGCCGCCAACCGCGACTAAAGGGGGGGCGCGGAACGCAAAAACCCGCCAAAAACCCTTTAGTCGCTGTTTATAGGGCGACCATGACTAAAGGGTACCTTTAGTCGCGAGTCTGCCGCCAACCGCGACTAAAGGGGGGGCGAACGCAAAAACCCGCCAAAACCCTTTAGTCGCGGTTGGGCAGGCGACCCGATCCCTTCGCCCGATCCCTCGCCAGTTCTCTCCCTCTCGCCCCCGCCGCCGCGCTGCCCTCGCCTCGCCCTCGCCTCGCCTCCCTCCATCGCCCTCTTCGCCCGGGCCGCCGACGCCGCGCCAGCCGCCGCCTCGACCCGCCCGACCCGCCGCCCGGACGCCGCCCGACCCCGCCCGGGCCGCCGCCCGGACGCCGCCCGACCCCGCCGCCCGCCCGCCCGACGCCGCCACGACCCCGCCCGACCCCGCCCGCTGCCCACGCCGCCTCGACCCGCCCACGCCGCTGCCCACCTCGACCCCGCCCGTCCACACCACCGTCGACCCGCCTCCCTCGACCCGCCCAAGGTACTTACTTCACCACCGTCGACCCGCCTCCCTCGACCGCCTCCCTCGACACCGATGATCACTCCATTGTCTTAGGAAATACAACTTCACCATCGAACACATCTAGCTCTGCCTATCTCTTTGTTTTCATTTGTTCTCAGTAGTACTCGATGTGATATTGTGCTTTATTTTTCTTTAGCAGGAGCACAAAACCACAAATTAATATTTAAAAGATTTTTTCTAAAAACAATATTAAATAGATTGTGCCGTGTCAAGAACATATCTGATTTATTGCTTGCCAATGTGACACCAATATTCGAGTAGTAGATCACAAATTAATAGTCATATTTTTTGAGGAATTTCTTTGTAGGTTAAATTTCACAATGTTCCTAAACCCTGATTTTCCATGAATTTTGTAAATCTGAACTGCAAAACCACCGTCCAAAACCCGGATATGGTTTAGTTTAAATGTTTTTGCAAAGTGTGGAGTCCACCAAGAAATTTGAGCATAGGTTTTCCAAAGCATCTAGCCTAGTCATGTCCTCTCTTTCTTTCTCGCATAAAGCTAGTTAGATGCGGAATTCTTTCGCTTCCTCCGATGCCGATATATAATTAAGTTCTTGTTCCACGACTTACGAATGGTCGAGAGAACTAATACTAGTCGTGCATTGCATGGCCCAACATATTCGGCTCAGCCTTGGTCTTGCACAAAATGTAGGCCCTTGATAGGTTGTTTGGACAAGCATTTCTCCTTCGGTGTGTTTCAAAGGCACCTTCGATTTTGTTTATGTTCTTTTCTTGTACCCAAGAAGCTGCATCTGAATTATGTTTGATCCACATGATAGAGAGAATAATCGACACATGCAATGCATTGTTGAAACTAGTCATGCAATTGAGATCATAAGCAACAAACATCATATCCACGTCGATCACTACTAACAAAGAAACAAATACTAGCCCTAAGAGAGAGAATAAGTTATGAATAAATATTTTATTTTTATTATTGCAGCCAGCTACCACTATCTTTTTTCGTTCTCGATACATTGCAGCCAGCAGACCAGAGTATACTTGTACAATAACTCGTACAAGCTCACCTCGTACAAGTCCCAAAGCATTTATTTTTCTCGACCGGCAATAGACGTGGCTTCATTTACTATCCTTGCCACAAAAGCCAGTTTCCCATACTCTACATGATTACATTGTGGTTTGCACATATGCCTTCTTCGTTGACTCAACTTCTCTTTATTTTCATTTGGTTCAGGCTTCTCTTGCTTCTAGTCGTGGGAGTTGGGTGGAAAGGAGTGGATCGAACTGCGATCACACAAGATCTGCTAACGTGCTATCTTGGTCTAAAAACTTAGGTAAATTTATCTTTTGTACATCTTTTTCTTGGTTACTCAGTTTACGGAAAGCTGCATTGTCTATTCATTTTTGAATCAGAAGGGACAAGAGGAGAGGCTCCTACAGTCTTGTATTAATAAAACAAAATTAAAGATACATGGTATGTATAAGGTATAGGGTCTTTGACCCTAACCAAAAGATAAGATACTAGTACAAGGTTTTTAGGTAATTTGTTGCACTAGGGAGCTTATGAAATCCTCAAGCTCAGACTTCCTCCCTACATCTCAACAATGGCAAAATCATGATTAAATCTAGAGAGCCAAACATTTTGTTTCGTTCTTTCCACAAGTACCAAACAGCTACAAGACACACCTACATGAACATGGGTCTGTCCCCAGGCCTGTTTGGCAGCTAACAATCCTCATATGAGATGAGAGGATTTTTTTAATTGGCTTCTTGCAGTTTTGAAAATTCAGTTTATTCGTTACTGAAAATTCAGTAAATTCAGTTAGGCACACAAATTTCAGAACTTTTGTGTGCCCTAGTACTTGGTGTTTGTAGAAAACCAGAGTGTCAATGGGACTAGAATTCACTTGTTCTTATATGGGTGAAACTTCACTTGTTTTTAGGCTAGTGTAGGGTGTTGCTTTATTCTGTCATCATTTGTAACTATGTCACAAGTAAATTGTTCCTTCTTCTCAGATTTGACAAGTAATGACTGTTGATAAGTCGATGCATGGATTAAGCTGTTTCTTTGTTGTAACATACCGTATATAACTCCACAATGAAATACAATACATATTGATGTGCTTTTAAAACTTGTTCATGTAATCGAACTACTAATGCCTTGTGATGCTCTGAATTACTTGTGATGCCTCTGAATTACTTGTGATCACATTGAGAAAGACTTGTAAAGATGATGATCATCTTTAATGTAAAACAATTTGTGATGATTTTGCTAGTTTGCTGGGTTTTGTCTCCGACCATCGTGTCGTGATGATATTGCAGGTACCCCGAGAGGCCCTTGAGTTTGCCGGAATGTCGATTAACTTCCGTATGTCCTATTTTCAGCAAAGGTCATGCTGAAATTTTCCGTGAATTTTAGCATGACTTTGCTAAAAATAGGACATATATGGGGTACTTGTGACTAATGCATGGGCAGGTATCTTAGTAGTTAATTAAGTAGGATCAAATGCCCCGGCGTATTTGTGACTAATGCATGGCTTTTAGGGTGCCTCGGTGTCGATAAAACCGAAATGATGAAAAGTTAGGCTTTTAGGGTGCCTTGGCGTCGAAAAACCCTCAATGATAAAAGCTTAGATTTTAGGATGCCTCGGTGTCGACAAACCCTAAATGATGAGACCATGATCTTGTTCCTTAACAATAACCAACTTTTGACCAAACTTTGTTTCTATTTAGAGAGAAACATGGCCCACAACGATGAGGCCGGGGTTCGGGCGGCAAGGCATTCTCGAGCTGTCCCAGAGATGGAGGAACAACCTCACTTGTATGAGGCCGCCGCCTTCCCCACCGATCCCGAGACCACGGATGGTGCCGCCGAGGATGACCACACTGATGCCACCACCGATGGTGCCGCCGAGGATGCCACCATCGATGATGGCGGCAAGACGCAGATGGCAGCCACCGAAGAGGCAACGGAAGGACCGGCGCCCGATCGTGCTCCGCACCCTCAAGGAGGAAGTTATCAAGTGGACTCCAACGGGAATCCAACGGCGCCCGAACGAATAGTCAAGGGGTACTCGCTTCAGCTCGGGTGCATTGTCCGGAGCACCGCCTCGATCAACACCGAGAACCCGAGGCATCCCGACCGAGGGAATTTGGCGCAACCTCCTCTTCACGGTTGCACGAACGATACAAGTTCCCGCTGAATTTGAAAACACAAGCCTCAAAGGGAATAAAGTGAACAATGCTGCCCTCACGAAGATGAGCAAGGCCCTGTCTACTTGGAAAAGCAATGTGAAGAGAATGATCGAGAAAGGTGAGAGTTATGAGAAGATCAAGGAGAAAAATCCTTCGATCACCGAAGATGACTACAACGACTTCAAGATCAATTGCTCGAAAGCACCGCAAGCTCCCAATCAAGTGAGTGGGGAAACAAATGCGGAGCTGAACATAGGGGAACACACACTCGGTCCCGCGGTTACAGAGTGGCGGAGCCTATATGGGACAAGGAGGAGGCGGACCGTGCGAGCAAGGCCTACCGCCTCTTCGATACATACGGCGGTGACAAGCGGACCAGGAACTTTGTCGGGGCCGGTACAAGAAGGACCCGAAAACAAAGGAGCTTACCACGGATCCGAAGACCAGGCAGCTTGAGCTTGTTCTCGTAAGGAATACACCACCGCGTAATTAGCTCCATATGGTTGCATTCTAATTAATGAAGCCGAATTTCTAAATGGTTCACATTCCTTCCGCAGCGCGATCGAAAGCAGAGCTGGGTCGACTCAGAGCAACCCTTGGGACACCACTCTAAATAGGGGTTGAATGTAATGAAGAACAAGGATAAGCTCAAGAAGCCGACGTCGGTGGTGGTGTGGCCGCAAAGGCTTGTCGACAAAATGGGGTCATACTATACACCGGTGTGCGGAAGGAGAAAAAGACCAGCTCGGAAAGCCGGTAGCGAGAGGTTCAAGAACTCAAGGCATAGGTGGCGGATTCCGGAGATTGTCCAAGAGCAAGTGGAACAACGACTCGGAGCGACGATCACCGCCCTTGTGCCTACCTTGATCTCAGGGTTGAGTGCGTGGATTGCGGGCGGCCAACAGGGGCCGCCCCCGATTCCTAGCTTCACGGCCAGCAACTCGCATAATGCGATGGCGGGGCCATTGGTGCCTCCCGCGGAGGCGGCATTGGTGTCTCCGACGCCGGCACGGGAGCTTAATGCACCCGGGTGTACGCCGGCCGGCACCTCTGCAGCAAGCGGCCCCTCCGCCACATCGTGACGCCGTTGGCGGTGCCTCTACATTAGCCGAGCTCGACGCCATCATCACGGTAACTAATTAAGCCTCTCTCGGCCGAGGACTTCATCTCCTTGCCTTTGATCGGGCATCCCCGACGCCCTACATGTTTTCGCAGGCGCCGCCGACGTTCGCACTCTCCTCCACTTCGTGAACAACGAGTTGGTCGATGTCGCCAAGGGCAAAATCGCTCAACCGGCAACCCTTGTTCCACGGTACCCAGATGCCACCCAACTTGTTTAGGGTTCAAC
Organism: Aegilops bicornis; assembly: GCA_021605145.1. Lineage (NCBI taxonomy): Eukaryota > Viridiplantae > Streptophyta > Magnoliopsida > Poales > Poaceae > Aegilops > Aegilops bicornis. Next base: position 560,293,743 of record CM038673.1, on the reverse strand, counting down.
TGGTTCGGTGCTGCCAGGCTGCGACGACTTGTTACCGCCGAATCGACCCGTCGGGGCGACGATGATGACGTGATGACCCTCGGGCCGCCTCGAAGCCTGGCCCTCGCTGGTCAAGAGCCAGATTCGCTTGGGGCGGGGACACCACCCCAAAGACAACACCGCTGCGTGTCGTGGCGCCAAGTCGGCCCCATGGCAAGACCGCCCGTAACGGTGCCGGACATCCCTATGCCACTGGATCCAAACATGCATATGGCACAGGATCGTAATGACAACGACGACGACTATGATACATTTGGCAACGCCGATCAAGATTTTGCCGAGCATGGGTACGATGGCGACTTCATGGGGCCTCCTTCTCAAGAACCAAACCCAACAAAAGACATGTGCGATCTAGCTCGTACTGCTGGAGAAGCCAAGTTGCCACAGCGCCGTCTGGCGTTCAGCTCTCGAGAGACGCCTCCGGCTGCCGACTTCACCGAGCCTCAGATAGGCGAGGTGCAAAATATTATCAGCCCCAACACACTCAAGAAGGCGGTCTGTGAGCAAAACTCGGTCCCATTACAGGAGAAGAAGAAGGCACGCAAAAGAAAGACTAAGAAGGGTGCGAGCCAGCCGGCACCGAGTACGATCCGTGCTCAGGACGGGCCACCTTCTCCGCAGGATATCTCGATGATGGTGCATGTGGCGGGTAGGGCGATGCTACCGACAAATATGCTCAATGCTGCAACCGGTGCTATGCGGAGTCTGCATGATGTTGTTCTTTCTTTGGAGAAGCGGCGTCTCGTGGAGAAGGATGTGGCATACCCGGTTTTCGCGGCCAAGGTGCCGGAGGGCAAGGGCTTTGTGGATAACTCCATCGGGCGTCACGATCGTCCTGCGCTTTGATGACATCCACGCTATGTTGAACCTTCATCCGCTGCACTACACCTTCGCTCGCTATTTTCGCTGAGTATGGAGATGCGGATCATTCGCGACAAGACCGGACATCGTGATAGTCGACCTTCTACATGCGTGCCAAGATCTTGGGCAGCGCTACTGGGACCGCAAGTCGCGAAGTTCTTACCTCAAGGCGCCATTCTCGCAAACCAAGAAAAGGATAACTTCCTCGTGCCTTACTTTCCCGAGTAAGTCCTCCCTCAACCGCCCGTAACATATGAATTCTTACATTTCGATCGCTTTTCTTTTAACATTCCGTGTTTTCTGCAGTGACACACGTTGCACGCCATCCTCCTAAGCCCTAAATATTCCATGGCCACGTATTTCGACCCGGACCGTCAACGAACGTAGACTACACAAATGTCAAGAAGGTTCTTGATGATGTTCTCCCGGCCACGCCTAAATCTGGAGGCACCTTCACCAGCCTATTCGTAAGTACGGCAAGCACGTGTTCTCCCACAATACGATGTTCTGCTGCGTCAAGCAGGCCGGGCGGTCGGAAGGGTGCCTACTACGCCATCCATCACATGCGGGCGATCGTGACGGACCATCATCAACTTCGCCACCGAGTAAACTCCAAGATTGGGCCGCGAGCGTGTCGGCAATCCAGACGCGGACCTCCGACAAGAATTCTTTCGTGATCCAAATGAGTTTGCGGAAATCATCCATCAAGATGTCCTTCGCACTGGGCAGTTCTACCTCGTAAATCAACCGTCCAACAGTGACATCGACACAATGCTACAAATGCAGGATGACAACGCCTGCTCTTTCATGACTCCCACGATAGACGGGCGGCTTCATCCACGCCTCCGTCCCTTGAGTCGAGTTGTCTAGTTCTCAAACATCGATTGGGTCATGTTGTAATTAAACTTTAATGAACTTGTAGTATGTCTCTTTGGTTTCGAGAGTCGCTCAACTTAGATGTAATCGATGCTATTAATGTCTTGCTTTTCTCTTCCGATCGCTGCTGCATACTTATATATTGCTTATGTATTGTCTGTGAATTGGTACTAACGCTTCGCTTGGCTAGTGCATAGCGATGCCGACGTATGTCGTGTACAAGGGTAAGGTTCCGGAGTCTACGATGATCGGGAGGAGTGTCGGAGACAGGTTCACCGATTCAGCGGTAACAGTTACAAAGGGTACACCACTAGGGCCGAGGCGAATCTAGATACGCCCGCCATCTAGCGGGAGAGGGAGGGAGCGTTGAGGAACCGGATGAAGACGAAGTTTCATCGTGATGATGCTCATCGTGATGACCGCAGCTCTCTTCTATGTGATGGTAGTTTAGATGATCGATATCGACTTGTAATGCGAAGATAAACTCGCTACTCGCGGTCTCGAGACTTGTAATATAATGTTCTATCTTTGTTCGGTCTTTTCAATTCGGAGACTAATATGATGAATTGTATTCGAGACTAATATGATGAATTGTATTCAAGGACTAATCTTCTATTGTATTTGATGAATCTATTGTTGATGTGTGCTGTCTATATTTTGTCAAATTATACATTTTGTAACCTGTGCAAAAACAGAAAATAAAAAAAAAAAACCTAATATTCATACTAATGGCGCATCACATGACAAAGGCGCCATTAGTATGATACAGTATACCAATGGCGCATCACCGTGAAGTGCGCCATTAGTATGTCATGCGGTTACTAATGGCGATCCGGAGGTGGTGCGCCATTAGTATGCCAAAGCACCTGGGTATACATGCTCGAGGTATACTAATGGCGCACTTTGCATAGATTCATCCGGAGGTGGTGCGCCATTAGTATGCCAAAGCACTGGGTATACATGCCCTCAGGTGGTGCGCCATTAGTATTCGATATACTAATGGCGCACCACTGCGCGCCATTAGTAAAAATTACTAATGGCGTGCTGTCAATGGCGCACCTCTGATGCGCCATTAATGGCCATATTAGGTGCGCCATTAGTAGTGGTATTTCTAGTAGTGCCATCAGCCGATTCATCAGCCGGCTGGGCAAGAAAGCTCTTCCTTTATACCAGCTCATGAAGAAGACAACCTTCTTCGAATGGAACCACAAGGCGGACGAAGCTTTTCTCCAGTTGAAGAAAATGCTGACTACTCCCCTGCGGCCGGGCGGCCCCGACTCCCAAGGAGCCCATGCTCCTGTACATTGCCGCCACCAGCAGGATAGTCAGCACAGTCATTGTAGTCGAGCGCAAGGAGGAAGGCAAGGCGCTACCTGTCCAGAGACAAGTGTATTACCCGAGCTATCACGACCTCCAAGCAGAATTACCCCACTACCGTAAGATGTGTTACGGCGCACTTTGCCGCCAAGAAGTTGAAGCCTTACTTTCAAGAGCATCCAATCACCGTGGTTTGCACAGCCCCACTAGCCGAGATCATCGAAGTCGAGATGCTTCGCCGAGTGGCCAAATGGGCCATAGAGCTGGCCCCTACACCATCTATTACCAGCCCCGCACCGCCATCAAGTCGCAAGCATCGCCGACTTCCTCGCCGACCGGGCCGAGACCTCGCATTTCGCCGCCAAATACCGACTCCAACCATTGGCGGATGCATTTCGATGGCTCCAAGATGCGCACCGGCTTGGGAGCCGGCGTTGTCCTCACTTCCCCAAAGGCGACAAGCTCAAGCACGCTGCTACAGATCCATTTCGCCGCCTCCAACAACGTCAGCCGAATACGAGGCGCTCATTCACGGTTCGCTTGCCAAAGAACTTGGCATTCGCCGGATCCGTGTTATGGCGACCGACTTGGTGGTCCAACAGTCATCCGCGATCGACGCCAAAGATGCAAACATGGCGAAGCTACCGCTTCTGGTACAGCAATTGAGTGGATATTTTGAGGGGTGCGAAGTTCCTCCACGTGCCAAGAAACGACAACGACTAATCGATACCACGGCACGAATCGGATCCACCCGCCAGTAATACCATCCGGCCGCCCTTCGCCTCCTCAAGCCATCTGTCAAGCCGTCACCAGAATCAGACTCCATTTTTGTGCCGGCTCCCCCTGAAGAAGTCGGATCCGACTCCAAAGCCTCAGCAAACGGCACGAGAATTCTTCCAGACGGCCCCAAGAATGCCGCAGTCGAAGCCGGCCCGGGGACTTCAGAACCCGGCCTGGGGACTACGACGACCATTGCGAAGACTCCAGAACTCGGCCCGGGGACTGCACCAGTCGGCCCGGGGACTTCTTCAACCCAGCAAGCGGCTACGGACTCCAGCCCGCCGCCTCCCAGCCCAGCCGCCAAGGCCCAAGTGGCAGATCGCAGTTGAAGAAATAGCAGCACCATCATGGGCCCAGCCCATCCTGAAGTTCCTAGTAAGCGGAGAGCTACCAACCGATGAAATCTTGGCTCGGCAAGTACAACGCCGAGCGGCAGCCTACACTATAGTCAACAGAGAGCTGGTCAGGCGCAGCGGCATTGGTGTCTACCAGCGCTAAGGCCGAGCCGCAGCAAGGCCAAGCGATTCTCAAGACATTCATCATATGAAAAGTGCGGCCACCATGCGGCCTCAATAGCGCCACGCCAAAGCCTTCCGACACGGTTTCTTCTCGCCAACTGCCCTAGAAGAGGCCAAGGAATTAGTTCAAAATGCAAGGTGCCAGATGTTCCGCTTCCAAGCCTGCTTTCAAAGCCGGCTTCCGCGACTTCAAGACTATCCCCATCGCCGCCCTTTGCTGTTTGGGGCCTGGACATGGTGGGACCATTCAAAATGGCACGAGGCGGTCTAACTCACTTACTTGTCGCGGTGGACAAGTTCACCAAGTGGATAGAAGCAAAACCCATCAAGAAGTTGAATGGTCCTACTTCAGTGACTTTCATCGCCGACATCACGACTCGGTACGGCGTACCACACAGCATCATCACCAATAATGGCACAGATTTTTCCAAAGGCGCCCTGGCCCGTTTCTGCCTGACGCAAGGCATCCGACTGGACTTAGCGTCCGTTGCCCATCCGCAGTCAAACTGCCAGGTGGAGCGAGCAAACGGCCTCATCCTGTCTAGCATCAAGCCTCGACTGGTCGAACCACTGGAGCGTTCGGCCGGCTGCTGGCTTGAGGAGTTGCTACCGCCCTTCCGAGTTTGCGCACGACTCCAAATAAGTCAACTGGCTTCACATTTTTCTTCCTCGTCTACGGTGCTGAAGCCGTCATCCCAACGGATATAGAGTTCGACTCCCCGCGAGTCACCATGTACACCGAGGAAGAAGCACGACAAGACGGCGTCGATCTGCTGGAGGAGGGCCGGCTGTTGCACTCAGCCGGTCCAGCATCTACCAGCAGAGCATGCGCCACTACTACAACAGGAAGGTCAAGCCGAGATCTTTCCAAGAGGGCGACCTTGTGCTCCTACCGATCCAAATGTAACAACCGCCAAAGACAACCTCGTCGGGCGCCTTTGGGAAGGCCCCTTCATCATCAAAGAAAGTGTCAGCAACGACTCCTACTACCTGATCGACACTCAGAAGCCCCAAGCACGCAAGAGGGACGACTCCGTCAAAGAGACGGAACGGCCATGGAATGCGAATCTTCTCCGAAGATTTTACAGTTGATGTAGTATGTACCACGCTACCTTTTGTGTTAAAGAACCAAGACTTCAGGCCCCCCGAGACGAGCTAGGGGACTGCCCTTTTTTGTTATCTGTATGATAAGAATTATGCCTTCAAGTATGTTACTCTTTGTTATGCCGCTTGGCACCGGTTCACCAATCGGCCCGGGACTCCGCCTTTGCACTATGAAATGCTTCCTGCAGTCGGACAAGTAGTGTGCGGTGCCTAAACCATCTCCTGTCAGAAGCCGCAGCTCGCAGAGCGACTGTTTGGTGGGAAGGAGTAAAGAAGAATGGGCGCCCACATGAAAAATGGCTAAGGACCCAAAGCATAAACATAGTTTAAGCCGGCTTCCAGCCCCTTTTTGCAAAAACCGACTCTTGAGTAGTCGGCTTGCCGCTTTCTATCCAACTTGTTTAAAAGACTCTAAAAAATGGCCAAGTACTTTCCTCCTCAAAGGTAGCCAAGCACTTGATCCAAACGGCAGTCCGCAGAGCGGCTGTCCAACGGGCAAGGCGGCGACTAAGGGAAGGCGGCAAAGGAAAGAGCCATAAGAGCAATGAGCAAGGAAAGATAGAATTAGGATAATATTTACGCAGCATAGGCCCTTGGCTGAATTTTCGAGCAGAAGTTCAAAATACACCCCGCGGGTGGAATTGTGTGAATTAACAAGTTTTTTGAAATGACTACCAAAGCAGATAAAATAAAGACGAGACAGCAGCCTAGGAAGCGGCAGACGGGTTTGGAGGGCCGGAGGAGACGGCGGCGCCAGGCGCCGGGCGGCCGGTCAAGGCAGTCTCGGCTTGATCATCTCTCGGGCGGCAACCGCCCAGACGGGCGCGGCTTGTTGCCGGAGGCGCGTCGAGCTGAGGCTGGTCGCCCGCTCCGCCTTCCGGGCGCCCCATCTCATCTCCGTCCTCCGCCTCGCCTTCCTCCTCGGCGCTGGAGCCAATCACCTCCGTCGAGTCCTCGTCGTAATCCGGGTTCATCCCGAACCACTCCGGCGTCGCCTCCCTGCCGTCCTCAGCCCGCTCAGAGACGAAGACACTGGTGTCCGTGTAGTCGGCGATCGCCTGGGCCTCTGAATGGAACGCGGCCAGCAGCTCCGCCTGGGCCCCTGACCGGAGGGCGTCTTCCGTAGCGCCAGCTCCTTTGGGCCTCGACCTGATACCACGCTTTTGACGAATTTAAGGTTCCGGCGCTTCCAAAGCCCGGGCTGAACCTTCCAGTTTCAAGACAGCCAGCCGCGACCTCCAGCCAGTCGGCAGTCCGACTGGGAGTACGCAGAACTGGCATGACCGGCCATAGGGCAGCAATCGCCTGGGCACCGACACGCTGAAGCCGGCGCAACATCCGATGGGCCGGCCGCAGACGAGCCTCAATGCTTAGGAGCTGCTCGTCAAGGGTCCGGGGGCGTTGGCGGCGCTCTCAGCACCACTCGCCCTTCGTGCCTCGCGATCAGCCTCATTGTCTTGATTGGCCGCCTGCGTGTGGCCAGGGAAGAAGTCTGCCAAGACGAAAAAGAAGCAAATCAAAAACCCAGGAGTCAGCCTGACCTATAGTCGGCGGCCCAAAGGAGGAAAGTAAAGAAACTCACCATCGACGATGTCCTCGATCTCATGGAAGCCGGAGGTCAGCTGTGCTTCCTTGTCGGTCCAGGAGGAGCGCTCGCTCTCGAACTCGGCCAGGAGAGCAGCCTCTCTCTTCTCCGACTGCCCTCACGCCTTAAGCAGCTCCTCCTTTGCTCGCCAAATGCTGCGTGGCTAGCAGGTCACGCCTGGGCGAAGCTTGCTGCATTTCTCCCTTTGGCGCCAAGGCGGTGTCGGCTGCGCCCAGCTGCCGCCGGAGAGTGGCGTTAGCCTCTCAAGAATAAAAATAAAAAGGACGCGTTAAAGTCGTCAACTAATAAGGTCGCCTAGAAGATCCGCCCGATCGCTTAGCGCCGGCCCAATCTCGAGTACAGCTCATGGTGCGCCAATACCGCCAAGAAGAAAGAAGACTCACCCCGGCTCCTCGACAGTCACGGTCCGCTTGCCCAGCTCCTCAACATTGCGGTTGAAGGCAGTGGCGCTGAGGTTGTGATACTCCGCGATAAGAATTTCGCATAAAGGTAAAATTTGGAAATCGACAGATAGAGTTCCGAGCCGCTTCGCCAAAGCAGCCGTCCCAAACTCGGGATTACACCCAAGGTGCCCCGCACGCCTCTACGTAGAAGAACAAGAAAAAACTCAAAGAAGAAACATACCCGCACGACGGCTCGCGACGCCAGGTGCGCCTTGGTGCAGTTCTGGATGGCGTGGCCCTCAGCTAGCAGCTTTGCCTGGACGTCCAGAAGCACCGTGTTCAGCAGACCTGTGCCGCCTCCTCGCACCCACCGAACGGGCGCAGCGCTTGTCGCCTCGGCGTTTGGAAGGCTGAGCTGGCGGCGCCGGTCTCCAAAGGGCGTGGCGCCGAAGTCGCCTTCTCAAGACGGCGGCGCGCTGGTGAGGCGACTTGAAGGAGCAGCCTCGCCACAGCTTCGTCTTCAGTCGGCGGCACAGGCGGGTCCGCCGGTTGTTTACCGCGCGCGCTCTCAGACAGTGGCGGATGCGGCGGGGGCGGCACGGCCGTGCCCGACAGGGAGGCCTCGCCGCCTTCCCTCTCCATGACGGGGAAATCGCTGCCGGCTCCCTCTGTCTGCCCCGTGAACTCCGGCGGCGGTGGCGCAGAGCTCAGCGGGGTGACGAGCAGCGCTGATTGGAGGCGCGCGGCCTCCTCTGCTCGCCGCTTAGCCGCGACGGCGGCTTCGGCCTCCTCCAACTTCCTCTGAGCGGAAGCCGCCGCCTTCTCGGCCTCCGCCTTCTCCAAAGGGCGGCCTCCTCCTCGTCAAGGCTTCTCCCGCGCTGCCTGGCCGCCTCCCGTGAGGTCGGTGGTGGGGTCAATCCGCCGAATATTGGCGGACGTCTCTGCCGACCCTATAACGGAGGCGGCGGCGACCCTCTCTAAAGTAAGAGGAGCCCTGATGCGAAGAAGACATGTAAAAGATTTGGACAAGATAAACCAGAAGAAAACACGACAAAATAGAAGCACTTACGCGGAGACCAGCGGCGGCTTCTTCACTTCCTTACGGAAGCGGTTAGCCTTTGCGACCGCCTCTTCTCGGCCCATTGGTCGCGACTGGCCCCCAGAAATTCTTCGCCCGCCCGGGCAAGCTCGGGCCGCCCGGCGTTTTCTTCGCCGCCTCGACCACCCAAGCCGGCGGAGGAACTCACGCCCGGATGGCCGACCTTCGGTTGGCGGCGGGGGACGACATCCTATTGGAAATATGCCCTAGAGGCAATAATAAATTAGTTATTATTATATTTCCTTGTTCACGATAATCGTTTATTATCCATGCTATAATTGTATTGATAGGAAACTCAGATACATGTGTGGGTACATAGACAACACCATGTCCCTAGTAAGCCTCTAGTTGACTAGCTCGTTGATCAATAGATGGTTACGGTTTCCCGACCATGGACATTGGATGTCATTGATAACGGATCACATCATTAGGAGAATGATGTGATGGACAAGACCCAATCCTAAGCCTAGCACAAAGATCGTAGTTCGTATGCTAAAGCTTTTCTAATGTCAAGTATCATTTCCTTAGACCATGAGATTGTGCAACTCCGGATACCGTGAGGGAATGCTTTGGTGTACCAAACGTCACAACGTAATCGGGTGACTATAAAGGTGCACTACATGTATCTCTGAAAGTGTCTGTTGGTTGGTACGAATCGAGATCGATTTGTCACTCCGTAAACGGAGAGGTATCTTCCGGGCCCACTCGGTAGGACATCATCATAATGTGCACAATGTGACCAAGGGGTTGATCACGGGATGATGTGTTACGGAACGAGTAAAGAGACTTTCCGGTAACGAGATTGAACAAGGTATCGGGATACCAACGATCGAATCTCAGGCAAGTACAATACCGCTAGACAAAGGGAATTGTATACGGGATCGATTGAGTCCTTGACATCATGGTTCATCCGATGATATCATCGTGGAACATGTGGGAGCCAACATGGGTATCCAGGTCCCGCTGTTGGTTATTGACCAGAGAACGTCTCGGTCATGTCTACATGTCTCCCGAACCCGTAGGGTCTACACACTTAAGGTTCGATGACGTTAGGGTTGTAAAGGAAGTTTGTATGTGATTACGGAATGTTGTTCGGAGTCCCGGATGAGATCCCGGACGTCACGAGGAGTTCCGGAATGGTCCGGAGGTAAAGATTTATATATGGAAAGTTGTTGTTCGGGTCCCGGAAAAGTTCGGGTTTTTTCGGTATTGTACCGGGAAGCTTCCAGAAGGTTCCGGAGGATTCTGGAGGGGTCCGGAGGTCCGGAAATTGTTCCACCACGTCCAATACAGTAGCATGGGCTGTAGGGGGCGCCCTAGCCTTAATGGGCCAAGGGCACCAGCCCCCAAGGCCCATGCGCATGGGAAGGGGAAAACCCCAAAGGGGAGGCCTCCACTTGACTTGGGAGGCACCTCCCTCCTGGCCGCCCCCTAGATGGGATCTAGGGCTGGCCGCCCCTTGGGGTGGGAAACCCTAAAGGGCGCAGCCACCTTCCCCTATATATACTTGAGGTTTTGGGGCTGCCCAACACATGAGAACTTCTCCTCTTGGTGCAGCCCTCGCCTCCTCCTCCTCCTCTCCATGTGCTTGGCGAAGCCCTGCAGGATTGCCACGCTCCTCCACCACCACCATGCCATTGTGCTGCTGCTGGATGGAGTCTTCCTCAACCTCTCCCTCTCTCCTTGCTGGATCAAGGCGTGGGGACGTCACCGAGCTGTACGTGTGTTGAACGCGGAGGTGCCGTCCGTTCGGCACTAGGATCTCCGGTGATTTGGATCACGACAAGTACGACTCCTTCAACCCCGTTCTCATGAACGCTTCCGCTTAGCAATCTACAAGGGTATGTAGATGCACTCTCCTTCCCTCGTTGCTAGTTTCTCCATAGATTGATCTTGGTGATGCGTAGAAAATTTTGAATTTCTGCCACGCTCCCCAACAAAGGCATCATGAGCTAGGTCTATTGCGTAGATTCTTTGTACGAGTAGAACACAAAGTAGTTGTGGGCGTTGATGATGTTCAATATGCTTACCGTTACTAGTCCAATCTTGTTTCGACGGTATTCTGGGATGAAGCGCCCGGACCGACCTTACACGCATACACTTACGTGAGACAGGTTCCACCGACCGACATGCACTTGGTGCATAAGGTGGCTAGCGGGTGCCGCCTCCCACTTTAGCTCGGAACGGATTCGATGAAAAGGGTCCTTATGAAGGGTAAATAGCAATTGGCATATCACGTTGTGGTTTTGCGTAGGTAAGAAACGTTCTTGCTAGAAACCCATAGCAGCCATCAGAAACATGCAACAACAATTAGAGGACGCCTAACTTGTTTTTGCAGGTATGCTATGTGATGTGATATGGCCAAGAAGAATGTGATGAATGATATGTGATGTATGAGATTGATCATGTTCTTGTAATAGGATTCACGACTTGCATGTCGATGAGTATGACAACCGGCAGGAGCCATAGGAGTTGTCTTTATTTATTGTATGACCTGCGTGTCATTAAACAACGCCATGTAATTACTTTACTTTATTGCTAACCGGTAGCCATAGTAGTAGAAGTAATAGTTGGCGAGACAACTTCATGAAGACACGATGATGGAGATCATGATGATGGAGATCATGGTGTCATGCCGGTGACGATGCTGATCATGGAGCCCCGAAGATGGAGATCAATGGAGCTATATGATATTGGCCATATAAGGTCACTACTATATAATTGCATGTGATGTTTATTATGTTTATGCATCTTGTTTACTTAGAACGACGGTAGTAAATAAGATGATCCCTTACAACAATTTCAAGAAGTGTTCTCCCCTAACTGTGCACCGTTGCTAAAGTTCGTCGCTTCTAAGCACCACGTGATGATCGGGTGTGATGGATTCTTATGTTCACATACAACGGGTGTAAGACAGATTTACACACGCAGAAACACTTAGGGTTAACTTGATTTGAGCCTAGCATGTATAGACATGGCCTGGGAACACAGAGACCGAAGGTCGAGCATGAGTCGTGATAGTAGATACGATCAACATGAAGATCTTCACCGATGATGACTAGTCCGTCTTCACGTGATGATCGGACACGGCCTAGTTGACTCGGATCATGTAATCACTTAGATGACCAGAGGGATGTCTATTCGAGTGGGAGTTCATAAGATGAACTTAATTATCTTGAACATAGTCAAAAGACCTTTTGCAAATTATGTCGTAAGCTCGCGCTTTAGTTCCACTGTTTAGATATGTTCCTAGAGAAAATATAGTTGAAAGTTGAAAGTAGCGATTACGCGGACAGTAGAAAGCTTATGTCCTTAATGCACCGCTCAGTGTGCTGAACCCCAAACGTCATTTGTGGATGTTGTAACATCGGACATACACGCTTTTGATAACTACGTGATAGTACAGCTTAAACGGTTTAGAGTTGAGGCACGAAAGACGCTTTCGAAATGTCGCGAACATATGAGATGTTTCGAGGGCTGAAATTAGGATTTCGAGGCTCGTGCCCACGCCAAGAGGTATGAGACCTCCGGCGATTTTCTTAGCCTACAAACTAAGGGAGAAAAGCTCAATCGTTGAGCTTGTGCTCAGATTGTCTCGAGTACAACAATCACTTGAATCGAGTGGGAGTTGATCCTCCGTGATGAGATAGTGATGTTTCTCCAAAGTCATTGCCACCAAGCTACTAGAGCTTCGTGATGAACTATAACATATCAAGGATAGAGATGATGATCCTTGAGGTATTCGCTTTTGACATCGCGAAAGTAGAAATCAAGAAGGAGCATCAATTGTTGATGGTTGGTGAAACCACTAGTTTCAAGAAGGGCAAGGGCAAGAAGGGATACTTCATGAAACGGCAAATCAGCTGCTGCTCTAGTGAAGAAAACCAAGGTTGAACCCAAACCCGAGACTAAGTGCTTCTGTAATAAGGGGAACAACCACTGGAGCAGAATTACCCTAGATACTTGGTAGATGAGAAGGCTGGCAAAGTCGATAGAAGTATATTGGATATACATTATGTTAATGTGTACTTTACTAGTACTCCTAGTAGCACCAGTGGTATTAAGATACCGGTTCGGTTGCTAAGTGTTAGTAACTCAAATAAAAAGCTACGGAATAAACGGAGACTAGCTAAAGGTGGGTCGACGATATGTGTTGAAGTTTTTCCAAGCTTGATGTGATCAAGCATCGCACGCTCCCTCTACCAACGAGATTGGTGTTAAACCTAAATAATTGCATTTGGTGTTTGCGTTGAGCATAGACATGATTGGATTATGTCTATCGCAATACGGTTATTCATTTAAGGAGAATAATGGTTACTATGTTTATTTGAATAATACCTTCAATGGTCTTGCACCTAAAGGAATGGCTTATTGAATCTCGATCGTAGTGATACACATTTTCATGCCAAAAGATATAAGATAGTAATGATAATACCACTTATTTGTGGCACTGCCATGTGAGTCATATTGGTATAAAACGCATGAAGAAGTTCCATGTTGATGGATCTTTGGACTCACTCGTTTTTGAAAAGTTTGAGACATGCAAACCATGTCTATTGGTGTATACGCATGAAGAAACTCCATGCAGATGGACCGTTTGGACTCACTTGATTTTGAATCACTTGAGACATGCAAATCGTACTCACATGGGCAAGATGACCAAAGCCTCGCTTTCAAAGAAAAGGGAACAAGAAAGCAACTTGTAGGAAGTAACACATTTTGATGTTTGCAGTCCAATGAGTGCTGAGGCATGCAGTGAATATCGTTATGTTCTTACTTCACAGATGATTCGAGTAGATGTTGAGTATATTTACTTGATGAAACACAAGTCTGAATTATTGAATGGTTCAAGTAATTTCAGAGTGAAGTTTAAGATCTTCGTGACAAGAGGATAGAATGTCTATGATATGATCATAGAGATGAATATCTGAGTTACGAAGTTTTGGCACACAATTAAGACATTTTGCAAATTGTTTCACAATTAATACCGCTCGAACACCATAGTGTGATGGTGTGTCCGAACATCATAGTTGCACTCTATTGGATATGGTGCGCACCATGATATCTCTTATCGAATTACCACTATCGTTCATGGGTTAGGCATTAGAGACAACTACACTCACTTTAATGGGGCACCACGTAATTCCGTTGAGACGACACCGTTTGGAGAAACCTAAGTTGTCGTTTCTTGAAAGTAATTGGCTGCGTCGCTTATGTGTACAAGATTCAGGTTGATAAGCTCGAACCCAAAGCAGATAAAATGCATCTTCATAGGACACCCAAAACAGTTGGGTATACCTCCTAATTCAGATCCGAAAGCAATAGGGATTGTTTCTTGAATCGGGTCCTTTCTCGAAAAAAAGTTTGTCTCGGAAAGTTGAGTGGGAGGATGGCGGAGACTTGATGAGGTTATTGAACCGTCACTTCAACAAGTGTGTAGCAAGGGCACAGGAAGTTGTTCCTGTGGCACCTACACCAATTGAAGTCGAAGCTTATGATAGTGATCATGAAGTTTTGGATCAAGCCACTACCGTACCTCGTAGGGTGACAAGGATGCGTACTGTTTCAGAGTGGTACGGTGATCCTGTCTTGAAGGTCATGTTGCTAGACAACAATGAACCTACGAGCTATGGAGAAGCGATGGTGGGCCCAGATTCCGACAAATGGTTAGAAGCCATGAAATCTGAGATAGGATCCATGTATCATAACAAAGCATGGACTTTGGTGGACTTGCCCGATGATCGGCAAGCCATTGAAATAAATGGATCTTTAAGAAGAAGACGGATGTGGACGGTAATGTCACCGTCTATGAAGCTCGACTTGTGGCGAAGAGTTTTTTCACAAGTGTAAGGAGTTGACTACGATGAGATTTTCTCATCCGTAGCGATGCTTAAGTCCGTCGGAATCATGTTAGCATTAGCTGCATTTATGAAATCTGGCACATGGATGTCAAGACGAGTTTCCTTACCAGTTTACGTACGGAAAGGTTGTATGTGATACAATCAGAAAAGTTTTGTCGATCCTAAGGATGCTAAAAGGTATGCTAGCTCCAGCGATCCTTCTAAGGACTGGAGTAAGCATCTCGGAGTTGGAATATGCACTTTGATAGGATGATCAAAGATTTTGGGTTTATACAAAGTTTATGAGAAACTTGTATTTCCAAAGAAGTGAGTGGGAGCACTATAGAATTTCGATGAGTATATGTTGTTGACATATTGATGATCGTAAATGATGTGGAATTTCTGGAAAGCATATAGGGTTATTTGAAAGATGATTTTCAATAGAAAACCTGGATTAGGCTACTTGAACAATAAGCATCAAGATCTATAAGATAGATCAAAATGCTTAATAATACTTTCAAATGAGCACATACCTTGACATGATCTTGAAGGTGTTCAAGATGGATCACCAAAGAAGAAGTTCTTGCCTCGAGTTGTAAGGTATGAAGTTAAGAGTTAAAAGCTCGACCACGGCAGAAGAGAGACAAAGGATGAAGGCCGTCCCCTACGCTTCAGACATAGGCTCTATAGTATGCTATGCTATGTACCGCACCGGAAGTGTGCCTTGCCATGAGTCACTAGGGTACAAGAATGATCCAGGAACGGATCATTGGACAGCGGTCAAAAATTATCCTTAGAAGAACAAGGAAATATTTCTCGATTATGGAGGTGATAAAGAGTTCAGCGTAAAGGGTTACGTCGATGCAAGCTTTAACACCTATCCGAATGACTCTGAGTAGCAAACCGGATACGTATGGTGGAGCAACCATTTGGAATAGCTTCAAGTGGAACATGGAAGCAGCATTTACAATATGACATTGCAAAGTACATATGGATCTGAATACTGCAGACCCGTTGACTAAAACTTCTCTTACAAGCAAAACATGATCAAACCCTAGAACTCATTGAGACTTAATCACATGGTGATGTGAACTAGTTTAAGACACTAGTAGACTCTTTGGATGTTGGTCACATGGCGATGTGACCTATCGCTGTTGATCACATGGCGATGTGAACTAGATTATTGACTCTAGTGCAAGTGGGAGACTATTGGAAATATGCCCTAGAGGCAATAATAAATTAGTTATTATTATATTTCCTTGTTCACGATAATCGTTTAGTATCCATGCTATAATTGTATTGATAGGAAACTCAGATACATGTGTGGGTACATAGACAACACCATGTCCCTAGTAAGCCTCTAGTTGACTAGCTCGTTGATCAATAGATGGTTACGGTTTCCTGACCATGGACATTGGATGTCATTGATAACGGGATCACATCATTAGGAGAATGATGTGATGGACAAGACCCAATCCTAAGCCTAGCACAAAGATCGTAGTTCGTATGCTAAAGCTTTTCTAATGTCAAGTATCATTTCCTTAGACCATGAGATTGTGCAACTCCCGGATACCGTAGGAATGCTTTGGTTGTACCAAACGTCACAACGTAACTGGGTGACTATAAAGGTGCACTATGTATCTCTAAAAGTGTCTGCTGGGTTGGCACGAATCGAGACTGGATTTGTCACTCCGTGTAAACGGAGAGGTATCTCTGGGCCCACTCGGTAGGACATCATCATAATGTGCACAATGTGACCAAGGGGTTGATCACGGGATGATGTGTTACGGAACGAGTAAAGAGACTTTCCGTAACGAGATTGAACAAGGTATCGGGATACCGACGATCGAATCTCGGCAAGTACAATACCGCTAGACAAAGGGAATTGTATCACGGATCGATTGAGTCCTTGACATCGTGGTTCATCCGATGAGATCATCGTGGAACATGTGGGAGCCAACATGGGTATCCAGATCCCGCTGTTGGTTATTGACCGGAGAACGCCTCGGTCATGTCTACATGTCTCCAACCCGTAGGGTCTACACACTTAAGGTCTGGCGACGTTAGGGTTGTAAAGGAAGTTTGTATGTGATTACCGAATGTTGTTCGGAGTCCCGGAAGAGATCCCGGACGTCACGAGGAGTTCCGGAATGGTCCGGAGGTAAAGATTTATATATGGAAAGTTGTTGTTCGGGTTCCGGAAAAGTTCGGGTTTTTTCGGTATGGTACCGAAGCTTCCAGAAGGTTCCGGAGGATTCCGGAGGGGTCCGGAGGTCCGGAAATTGTTCCACCACGTCCAATACAGTAGAATGGGCTGTAGGGGGGCGCCCTAGCCTTAATGGGCCAGGGGCACCAGCCCCCCCAAGGCCCATGCGCATGGGAAGGGGAAAACCCTAAAGGGGGAGGCCTCCACTTGACTTGGGAGGCACTCCTCCCCTTGGCCGCCCCTAGATGGGATCTAGGGCTGGCCGCACCCCTTGGGGTGGAACCCTAAAGGTGGCGCAGCCCCTTCCCCTATATATACTTGAGGTTTTGGGGCTGCCCAACACATGAGAACTTCTCCTCTTGGTGCAGCCCGCCTCCTCCTCCTCCTCTCCCGCAGTTGCTTGGCGAAGCCCCGCAGATTGCCACGCTCCTCCACCACCACCACGCCTGCTGTGCTGCTGCTGGATGGAGTCTTCCTCAACCTCTCCCTCCCTCCTTGCTGGATCAAGGCGTGGGAGACGCCACCGGCTGTACGTGTGTTGAACGCGGAGGTGCCGTCCGCTTGGCACTAGGATCTCCGGTGATTTGGATCACGCACGAGTACGACTCCTTCAACCCTGCTTCTCATGAACGCTTCCGCTTAGCGATCTACAAGGGTATGTAGATGCACTCTCCTTCCCTCGTTGCTAGTTTCTCCATAGATTGATCTTGGTGATGCGTAGAAAATTTTGAATTTCTGCTACGTTCCCCAACACTTCCCTCTCGCCGTCATCTTCAGGCCAGTCGGCGAAGGTCGCCGAGGGTCTGAAGTCCTCAGCCCCTCCTCCTCCCCCTCCTTTGGCGTCGGCCTCCAGCACCGCCACCCCCAAGTCGGGGTCGTCGACGTCGCTCTCCACCCGGTCGGGGACGAACTCACGGGTCGGCCCCGTGGTGCCGGCTGAGGGCTGCATGAGGGGGTTCTGACTCGGAAAAACCAAAGAAAATCAGAGTCGGATTCGCTGAAAAGAAAATGTAAGAGCAAGAGAGATGACTTACGACAGGCGGGGGGTTGGCGCGCGAGTATGGCTCCTTGCTGAACTGCCATTCCGCCGTGAGATTGCAGTTCGCCAGGAAGTTCACCGTGTCCGCCACCTCCGCATGGGGCATGTCCTTGGAGCACAGCCGACTGGGGTCCCGGTGGCCGCTCATCTGGCAGATCAGATGAGGTCGGCCTTGGAGCGGAAGGACTCGGCGCGCCACAAAGGCGGCTAGCAAGTCGGCCCTAGTCAGGCACTCCGACTGCGTCAGCACTCGGAGTCGCGCGACGGCGGCGGCTCCTGCAGGAGTCAGCGTCCTGGCCCGATGGGACCAGCTGGGGAGCCACCCCGCCAACTCGCCGGCTCCGTAAGGCGGCAGGTTGACCCAGTCGCCTTCTGGAGCGACGTTCTTCACGTAGAAGTAGGAGCGCCACACATCTTCACCGACTTGATCAGCGGGATGGCGGGAAGGGGTTGTCGCCTACGTGCCTCCGCATCGCGATGAAGGTGCCGCGACAGAGCCGACACGCCGGGCGACGCGTGCGTGCCGAGCTTGGCCTGGAAGAATTCCCCCCACAGCTTGATGGTGGGGAGAACACCGAGGAAGCCCTCGCACAAGGCGGCGAAGGCAGCCAGCAGCACCACCGTATTTGGAGTGAGGTGGTGCGGCTGGAGCCCGTGGAACTCCAAGAAAGCGCGGAAGAAGCCGCTCGCCGGCAGCCCTAGTCCGTGCATGAGGTGCGTGCGGAATATGACCCGCTCGCCCTCCTCTGGCGCCGGCATTATCTCGCCCGCCGGCGCGGCGCGGGTCCGCACTAGGTTTTTGCCGGGGATGCGGCATGTCTGGCGGAGGAACTCGATTATGTTGTCGTCCACCTCGGAGCCGTCCCACACGCCGGAGCGCGCGGCGGGAGGCGCAGCGGCGGAGGAGGAGCTCATCTACGCGGCGTGGCGTGGTTCGGCGCGGCGGCGGCAAGAGGAAGACAAAGCAAGGAGGACAAGGAGCAAGAGGAAGCGGGGAGGCGGGGAGATGGGTGCGCGTGCGTCGCCGCCCCCCTTCCTCCCGCCTTCTTATAGGCGCATGGGCTGAGAAGCCGATGGGGCGGGCATGGGATTAATCGCACTCAGTACCCACGCCTGACGATTTAATTCCACGGGTTACCGCATGCAAGAACGACGTGGGGAACCCAACCGCCCATGCGCCGAGGCGCGGTAGTGGCGGGCCCGCACCGACGGGCCTGCCTCGCCACGCTGCGTGGGTAGATCGACCACTGCCACGTGGCGTCACGCGACGGCCCATGACGGCAGCTGCTCGAAGCTTATCGAGCACGCTGCCCGGATCCCGCCACGACCTTCAAACCCTTTGAGGAGCAAGACGGCCTCCTGCGAGACCGACTCCAGCTAGTCGGCCTAAGAGAAAGACGGTGAGCCAAGCCCAGATTCTTCCACCAAAGGGATGAAACTGTTGAGGCTCCTCGACATGTTGCCCTCGACGCCTCACCAGCTTCGGGTACTACTGTCGGAGTAATGGGCCACGGGTAGGAAAACCCGAGCCCCTGGACCTTTCAAAACATCAGGGCAGACTGCGCCCCTCAAGACCCCAAGAAGAAGAGCCGCCTTCTGAGAGTCGGCAGCAGAGCCGCCGACTGCCCCTCCCAGCCGAGTCCCAGAGACGGCCTCGAGATGAGCCGACTCCCAACTGGCGGCTTCCGGAGAAGCCGGCTATGGGGAGTCGGCCCGCGACTCCAACCACCTCCTACCCACGCAATTACGGGCGGGACGGGGTGTGGCCGCTGCGCGGCCCATCCCTGCCCTGTTCACGAAGGGCAGGCATGGCCACAGTGCGCCGTACTGACAGAGATCTCACGGCACTGTTGCCACGCTGCCTCGACATCAGCCTCGGCAGATCCTCGTACTCCACGACGGCCTCGTCTGCATTTACCAGAGATGGCGGAGCGCCGCCGCGGAGCTGCAGAAGACGGCAAGAGCGCCGGAAGACGGACCCATTGGGAGTCGGCCCCCAGGAGTCGGTCGGCCTCTCCGACGGGCCCGCACGCCGTTAACCAGACGAGACAGGGAATGGCAACAGTGATCGCCCGCCAGGCGGCGGCGCTGTCGCCATGATCCCATGACCAAGCTGGCGTCATTAGAGGCGCGGCTACAGCAATCCGCAGCCGGCAAGACTACCACATGGACAGGCCTGTCGGCCCCATGATGGGCCGTCGGCGGGGCCCACGAGTCTGCGGGCCCCATAAGTCGGCGGAGAAGACGGCGACCTAAGAGACAGACAGCTGGGACCCGCGCCCAGCCGGATTACCATTGTACCCCCGGGGGTAGGCCTATATAAACCCCCCGGGGCACCCATGCAAGATGTTGGACCCTAATAGTTTTAGACACAGATAGAGGGAAGAGAAGAGCTAGTCGTGCCCTTCTCCTTCCTCACCCCGAACAGCTCAAGGAGCAACCTTGTACCCACTTTTCCATAGTGATCATGCGGAGACCCCGCAGAGCAGCAGTAGGGGTGTTATCTCCATGGAGAACCCTGAAGCTGGGTAAGATCCGCCGGCATGCATGCCTTCGCCTCATCCTGCTTTCTGTGCACCGCGACGTTCTACTCGCCCCCACCATGATAAGCCATCCTTTGGCATATGTCGCACCCAACCCCCGACACCGAGCCTCTGTTCATTACTTGTTTGTGTGTTCTTGATCTTCGCAAGTTGCATGACTAATTTTATGCTTCTATTAATTATGGAGCTGCCAACCCCATCAAGCAAAATATTTGTTCTTTTGGGGCCGGCACCTCGAACAAGCATAAAAATAGAGGGAAGCAGATATATTGTCGTGCATGCACACACCCTTCTTTCATTAGTTTAGATGAACCATTGATGATCAATTCGGACCAGTGCATGTGATTAAAATTAATTTTACCTAAATAGGTGGTGCAGAATAAACTACAACAACTAGATTTGCAACCACGGGATGTTGACGATATTTTCAAAGAACATTGCAACAGCAGCTAGGCTTCACAGCAACATATGGCAAGCCAATGTGTTTTAGTACATGTGAAATGTAATGCGAGTGGGCTGCTTTCTTGGCTTGTGCCCTCAACGTGTAATCCTACCGAATTACAAATAGTTCAGTTGTCTGCTTTGTTGTATTGCTTGATTTGAATGCTTGTTTGTTGTTACGCTATACCTGAGTTGGCCAATATGTCGTGATGTTCCGCTGTACTATCGTAAAGAAATGCATGCCTATTTCATTTGAGTCCTTAACTTTTCCTCTCAACTTCATCACAAGACTGTCTTCGTAGTTTATATGAGGCCACACTATTAAGTGCTTTCTTAGATTATTTCAACTGCTTAGATGCCTTGGCAACTTAAATATAGCGGTTGTACACTCCATTTCAACTAGGGATGTCAACTGGGTCCCGTTTAATCCCGATTAAAGTCCACTAGTGGTATGATAGTTCAGAAGAGTTTTTGTTTTTTGAGGAAAATAAACTAGGGAGGTAGCAAAAACTAACTAGATGGGATCATGGATGTCGCTTATTTGCCACTTACATCCCTAGTTTCATCTCACCATTTTAATTTATTTTCGGGCCGATGTCGCTTGAACCATTCAAATATAGTTTGCCACGCCGCAATAATTCGTCCGTCGTTTACCATGTAAGCTTACTGCCTGGATCATACGATAACTATCTCTTACTTATGTCCAGCGGAAACCTTTCAGGATGCCGTTCACACTAGGACACAATGTACAACCCCGGAATCTATTTGTGGAAGCAGTGCGCCATCCATGTTACTAGATGGTAGCAGTTCGTGAGGCAACACCGCCGGAGAGCAGCCTCGAGCACAAATATCATAGTGCCCGAGGCTCTACTAGAGGCGTAAAGAGATGGTGTGGCTGCCATGAATGAGGTAATCTTTATCTTGAGGCTGGAAATTACGGAATTAGCGGCACGCATTATGCAAGCAACCCAAGAATTGGAGGAAGTAAGAATGTTGCATTTGAAGACGGAGGAGGTCCTATTGTTTCTGCTATCTGAAGCCCAAGGTAATCCCGGTTCTTCTTGAGATACCAATTGAAATTGTCATTATATTATTGTACTTGCATGTTGTGTGATGTCTCTGAATGGATTATGTTGCAAGACCCCCTATGTTGTCCGGAATTCCATGTTGTCCATGTGTTGTGATGATCTGAATTTTTTAGGCGAGGTAATCCTCAGTACTTGTATGATTGACATAAGGTGAACTGTTTTTCGTGTGAGCATATTGTATTTTATGAAATAACTGTTTGAATCAGAGTGTATCCAACCTACTGAATTCGAAGATCACGGCATTTCTAAATCATAATCATATATAAAGGTGGAATAAATCTTTGTTCTGGTGTTGAAGAAATAAATAACAAAACGTATAATTATATGTGGATATTCGTCATCGAATACAAATTGGATTTGAATTTAGTTTGCCAGGTCCCAGGGCAAACGTGAATGCTAATTCTCCCAAGTTTTGAACGGCGGCTAAACACCCACTATAATTTGTGGGCTGCCCGGCAAGTGTTTGCGAGATGGAAATTACTGTCTACCCTCGACATCGAGTACATCCTTATCGACCGGATTTACACCGGCCGATAGGGTAGACTAGTAACTTCAATCGACATGACACGACGGCCTCGAGCCCATTCAGACACGGTGGGCGCCAAACGTATGCAAAACACATTTGATTCAAGCTCGTCCGAAAGACATGTGTCTCTTCCTCCATTTCCCCACTCATACACGGTGGGCGGCAAAACAAACGCTCCTCGTCCGAAATCGATATAGGCTAATATTTTAAATAGGGGCAGATGTGTAACTTCCATCAGACGTGACACAACCGCCCTACCTGTCAGACCCGTTCATACACCGTGGGCGCCAACCGTGGGCGGCAAAACACCCTCTCCTCGCCCGAAATAGTTACCGGCAAATATTTGGGAGATGCGAGATTACCGTCCTATCCCCAACCGACGTGATGTTTGGAATTTTAAACGGGGGATAAGTTCGTAACTTTCCCCCATTTCAGAGAAGCGCGTCCCAAAGTTTGAGATCCCCCCCTCCCCTCCATTTCCCCATTCATACACCATCGGTGGCACAACAACCTCCGCACTGCGGCCAGCCTCCTCCGTCCGCCACCCCATCCTCCACCTTACCGGAGCCGCTACCCCTACCCCGTCGTCCACTGCAAGAGATGGACGACTCTCATCCACGGCGCTGGACCAGGATCCTTTCATCGCCTCCTCTTGCTTCATTGGCGCCGTCGTCCACCTTGTCGTTGCCGCTCCTACGACCGCCTCGTCCACGGCAACAGGATATATCCCCCGACCCGGCCGTCTGTCATCTAAAGTCTTCTTCCCCGCCACGACAGCCATCGCACTCAAGAACACCCTCAACGTGTCAAAGATAGGCCTCACACGGGCGCCGCAAGAGAGGTGGTACTCTTCCATATGTGCTTAAGTTATTGATCTCACCCGGAAAATAGATCGTAATTTGTTTATCAGTATTTTTCTTGTCCGTACCAAATCGTAGTGGCTAGTTGAAAGCAAACATTGGTTGCGAAGTAGCTTTGTCCCGTTTGCACCTTCAGATCCACCATGGCACGGGCACTATACTCGTAAAGCTTATGGTTTCCCCCCTGTAAGTGCATCTAGGGCCCCTTAGTGATTTTGGTGTATTGAAGACTTATAGGTTAAGTAACTAATGCGTTTGTGAGTGTACACAGGTCTATAAGTCTATGAGGAGTTTGATATTTACAGAGAAAGTCGATGTATAAAAATGAAGTTCTTCATCTGAAGACTTTGATATTCTGAAGACTTTCTGAAGACTTTGAAAGTGAAGAAATTGGTGTGACCTTGAAGACTTGGTATTCATTTGAGGAACATGAAGCGTGAAGACTTTTGTTTTCATAGTTTAATTTTCTCTTTCTTGAGTCATAGGAAACACGTCTTTGTTAAAGGGGTCGAGGAAATACTAAGGAAAAATTTCCATTTGATGCTCAACTCAAAATCCTACACCTACCAATCCCTTCGAAAGTGAAGCTTTTGGAAATCTCATACAGTTCAGTCAATTTCTTCAAAGGATGTAGACGAAGCTCTTCCGGTCACGAGGAATTTGTTCTGATCGAGGAGTTAGGAATTCGCCAAAGGCGAATTGCCTACACAAAGGAGGAACATGATAGCCCTGAGGAATTTGAGAGTCAAATTTCCGACCGTTGCTGTGTTGCGCGCCAGCTGTCCCAAAATATCTTATCCACCTAACGGTCATATCATTGAAGGGCATTTATGTCTTATCACGTAGGGCTGCTCCCTAGGCTATAAATAGCCGCCCCCTACAACCACTAGCTGGTTGGCTGCTCCGAGAGAACTTGACACTTGTCATTTGAGAGCAACCCATCCTCTGAGGACTTTGAGAGAAAATCATCAAGTGAGGAAAAACCCAAAAGTGAGGAAAACCCAAAACCAAACCCCAACAAACCCAAAGTGATTGAGCATCATCAAGAAATTGATCCTGCGTGGATCCGACGCTTGTTACCTTTGAAGACTGTGCTTCTTCCAGACGGTTAGGCGTCATGGTCTAGAGCATCCAAGAGGAATTGTGGATCGCCGAGTGACCAAGTCTGTGAAGGTTTGGAAGTCGCTCAAGACTTACCACGAGTGATTGGACGAGGTCTGTGACCTTAGTTCAAGGAGAATACGGTGAGGACTTGGTGTCCTGAGCTGCGTGCTCGAAGGATCGGGTGTCCGGACTGTGTGTCCTCAAGTTTAAATACTCAGCCGCTCCAACCAGACGTACAACTGAGATAGCAGTTGGAACTGGTCTACCAAATCATTGTCTTCACCAACCTAACTGGTTCTATTTCCTCAACCCTTTCATTTCCTCATTACTGTGTTGAGTGTTTGTTCATATCTGTTTGAAGACTTTGATCAAGACTTTCTCAATTTCCTCAGCTCAATTTCTTCACCGCTTTGTCTTCATCCTGTGTTATCCTGTGATTACGCTTTACAGACTCTGTGATTGTCTTCATTTCATCATGATGACTATGCTTGTAATCTGTTATGCTTACTTCGAGTACTTATTCCGGCAAGTAGTTCTTCGCTAAGGAATTTCCTGACCGGCAAATTCCTCAGTGAAGAATTCACAAAAATCGCCTATTCACCCCCCCTCTAGTCGATATAACGCACTTTCAATTGGTATCAGAGCAAGGTACTCCCTTGTTCTGTGTGATTTTGGTTTAACCACCTGGAGTTTTAGTTATATCGACCGCAGGTATGATCAAGGTCTCAGCTGGGTGTCCTACCTTTGATGGGACGGACTACCCCTACTGGAAGAACAAAATGCGAATGCATCTTGAAGCAATTGACAACGATCTCTGGTATGTTGTGACAAAAGGTGTTTCCTCAGTCACACCTTCTCTGAATGATGCTGATGTGAAGAGATTCAAGCAACTCGATTCTCAAGCGAAGAATATCATATGTGGCCATCTGAGCAAAGGTCAATATGGAAGAGTGAGTGCTTTGGAATCTGCCAAACTCATCTGGGACAGGCTGTCCAAAGTAAATGAAGGTGTTTCAACTCAAGTGACTCTCGAGTTGATGTTCTTCTAATCTCTTCAACCGCTTCAAAAGACTCGACAACGAAAATGTTCAACAAACCTTCGATCGCCTCACCGACATCTCAAATGAGCTTCAAGCACTGGTGCCACCGACATCACCGACCATGAGGTGGTGAAGAAATTGCTAAGATCGCTTGATTCCTCATTTGATACTCGCACCGATGATACAAGAACGAGCTGACTACAAGTCTCTTGATCCTGCCGATATCCTCGAAAGGCTAAATACTCACGAGTTCCAGCTTGCTGAAAAGAGAGATCTCTATGGTTACGGCTATGGAAAACACGTGCCTCAAGGCCAAGGTCAGTGTCCGAATCGAGAGTGAAGACTCTGGTAGTAGCCTAGGAGATCCTGAAGAATTTGGCCAGGAGCTAGCACTGCTTGTGAAGAAATTCCAGAAATTCTAAAGACGTGGTCGCTTTGGAAAATCCTCAAGAAGCAGTGATTCCTCATCTAGTGACTATAAGAGAGGACTTTGTCACAAATGCAAGAAACCTGGTCACTATATCCAAGATTGTCCTCAAGGGAAAAGGAATTAAGAAAGAAGAAACACAAGGATTACAGTTACGATGATGTGAAGAAGAAAAAGAAATCATCAAAATCTTCATCATCAAAATCCTCAAAACCTTCTTCTCACAAGAAGAGCAGCTCCAAAAGGCTCGGGCATTCATTGGCAAGGAAATGGACTCAAGCTGAATCGAGGAAAATGAGGAAGAGGAGGAGTCTCAAGAATCCGAATCTGGTGTGGCTAGTCTGGCTCTTGCTCGCTTTTGTTAGCAAGTCCATCTTCAACATCAAGAAACCGACTCCACGACAAGCCCGATGAGGATGATGATGACTACGCTCCCACCTATTGCTTCATGGCAAAAGGTGCTAAGGTACTAAATTTCACCTCCTCCTAATCTAGTGAAAATGAATCGATGAGGATCTCAAGCCCAGCTACTCTAAACTTGCTAAGATTGCTATAAAACAACAAAGGGCTTTTGAGAAGGTTCAAAACATGCTAGATAAGAGTGATGATATGTTAGGTGAAGAAATGGATCGCACTCAAGCCTCGATCGAAAATCTTCGTAGACTTCAGTCTAGGCTTGACAACCTTCAAGGTCATCATAACACTCTCTTATCGATCATGAGAAACTTTCTTATGAATTTCTTCAAAGAAAGCAAGATCTTGAGAAGCTAAGAGTGAGTTATGAAGATCTTCGTATGAGCGCGATCCATTACTTGCTCAACAAATCAAGCTTCTCAAGAAGAATTTGTTCCTCCATGCTTAAAGTGCATTGAACGTGAAACTGCTAATTCTTCACCGAATGTTCAAATGCTTCAACTGTTACAAATTCTTCACCTACCTCTTGCTATCACTAATTCCTCATCCGAGGACATTGCTAGTATCACCGACAATGCAGATCGAAGGAATTGTACATGACAGGCATGTACAAAAAGCCTCAAAGGGCATCGACTCTTTGTGATGTGCTTAAAAAGCAGATCCTCAATAGGAACCCTAGAAAAGAGGGCATTGCCTTTGAGAGGAAACTCAATGCTGATGGAACGTATTGGAAGCCTGAGCAGTATCCCAAAACCTCATGGGTTGCTGCAAAGGGACCTCCAGTTGATCCATCTACCTTATTTGGTTTTACGTGCGAATTTCCTCATTCTGCTGATGAGTCATTTGACTCCAACTATAAACTGTTCAAAAATCAGAATGGTGAAGTATTTGCTAGATATGTTGGCACTAAATGCAGGAACGGTTCCCCTATGAAGAAAATCTGGGTTCCCAAGAAGTGCCTTGAAAGTCTTCAGGTGAATGTCCTCATGACACCACCTGTGAAGAATAGGAACCCCAGATCAAATTCTTCATATGGACCAAATTCTTCATATGGATCCAAGTCCTCATACGGACCAAATTCCTCACGTGGATCAAATTCCTCAAAAGGATCAAAGTCCTCATATGATTATCATCGCGCTAACAACTCTGTTTCGCAGGGTAGAGCTAAGGGCTATGAATATGTGCATTATTCTTCAAACCAATATGTTCATAAGTCCTCGAAGAATTTCTCTGCTTATTCATATGCTTACCCTAACCCCTCTTATGTGAAAGCGAAATGGTTTGGCCTCTATGCCACCATTCTCGTATGGTGCTCGCAGAATGATGAACTCTTTGCCACCCCTTCAGATGTGGGTGGTGAAGAAAAACAACTAATCTCTTCTGCAGGGTCAGGTCTCCAGACGTGCCTAAACGTCTGAAGAATTTGCTGGGGGCCTGACAAAATGCCTGAAAGGACGCAGGCTAATCATGATGAAATGAACTTTCATTTCACGCATCCTCATACTACTTATCTGTTATACTGCCTGATGAAATTCATCTGATGAACTTGATATCATATTCTTCACTGATGAAGTATATGAGATCGTAAGTTGTACTAATTCATCTGCAGGATGATCAACCCAAAGCCACTGAGTGGGTTCTCGATAGTGGATGTACAAATCACATGACCGGTGACAAGAATCTATTGATGGATGCTACCTTATCACCGTCACATCTCAAGCATATCATCTTTCTTTGACAAAGGCAAAAGTCGTATTGGGACTTGGTAAGGTTGCTATCTCTAAGGACATGCACATGGACAAAGTCATGCTTGTTGAGTCCTTAGGATATAACCTCATGTCGATCTCAATGCTTTGTGATCTTGATATGGTTGTTATCTTTGGCAAGTATCGTTGTGTTGTGATTATGGAAGCTGACAATTCCAAAGTCTTCGAAGGCTTTAGGAGAGGAGACTTGTATATTGTTGACTTCTCCACAGGACCACAACCAGCCGTGTGCCTACTTGAAAAAGCTTCGTATAGGCTGGCTATGGCATCGACGACTTGGTCACGCAGGCATGAGGAATTTGCACACGCTTGCGAAGAAGAAGCATGTCATTGGCATTGAGAATGTCAAATTCCTCAAGGATCACCTATGTGGAGCCTGTGAAGCTGGAAAAATGACCAAGGCCAAGCATCCAAATAAGACTATCATGACCACTACTCGTCCCTTGAATTGCTTCACATGGACCTCTTTGGTCCCAATCATTATTCAAATTGTCGTTAATGAAGCATCACTATATGGCTTTGTTATTGTTGATGATTACTCTCGTTACACATGGGTACACATTGTTACTTACAAAAATCAAGTGCGTGAAGTCTTCAAACGATTTTCCTCGAGGGCTTCAACTAACTTTGGTGTGAAGATCAAGCACATCAGGAGTGACAATGGAACTGAGTTCAAGAATTCCGGTCTTGATGACTATCTTGATGAACTTGGTATCACTCATGAGTCATCTGCTCCTTATACTCCTCAGCAAAATGGCATCGTGGAGCGTAAGAACAGAACTCTTGTTGAGATGGCTCGCACTATGCTTGATGAATACAAAACGCCTAGTCGTTTCTGGATTGAAGGAATTGACACTGCGTGCCACATCATCAACAGAGTATATCTTCACAAATTCTTCAAGAAGACTGCCTATGAACTCCTCAACGACAAGAAACCTAATGTAAGTTATTTCAAAGTCTTGATTGCTAAATGCTGGATTAGAGATCCTCACCACAACTCTAAATTTGCAATCAAAGCACATGAAGGTTTTATGCTTGGTTACGGAAAGGACTCGCACACCTCAGAGTCTTCAACATCGCACTTCACAAGATTGTTGACACTGTAGATGTGCGGTTCGATGAAACTAATGGCTCGCAAAGAGAGCACCTACCTTCATGTTAGAGCGAACCAGCACCGAGGATTCTATCAGGTTCAAGGCAACCGAGGATGTCATTCCCATCAAGAAACTGCTGAAGAATTCATTCACAGACGTGAAGAACGTCGAGTGATGCACTGAAGATAATGTCAAGAAAATGGTGCTGAGGAAAATGATCAAATTCCTCGACGACAACCAGCTCATCCTCGCGTTGCAAAAGAAGTGCAAGTTGACAAGATCATCGATGACATTGAAGCGCCAGTCCTCTCACACGCTCAAAAGCTTCACATTTATCTAACTTTTGTGGGCACTATGCTTTTGTCTCTATCACAGAGCCCTCTAAGGTAGATGAAGCATTTACGAGCCGAGTGGATTCAGGCCATGCAAGAAGAATTACATCAGTTCGAGCTCAACAATGTCCGGGAACCGTCAAACGTCCGGATAAATGCATGAAGCATAATATCATTGGCACAAAGTGGATCTATCGCAACAAGCAAGATGAAAATGGTCTTGTGGTGAGGAATAAGGCACGACTAGTAGCTCAAGGCTACACGCTTGAAGGAATTGACTTCGATGAAACTTTTGCACCTGTCGCTAGACTTGAGTCTATTCGCATATTACTCGCCTATGCTAACCATCACAATATCACTTTATATCAAATGGATGTGAAAAGTGCATTCCTCAATGGTAAGCTTGAGGAAGAAGTATATGTTGCTCAACCCCGTGTTTTGAAGATCCAAAGAATCGACAAAGTCTTCAGACTCAATAAGGCCCTCTATGGCCTCAAGCAAGCCCCTCAAGCGTGGTATGATACATTGAAGGAATTCTTCGTGAAGAATGGCTTCACACCGTTCACTCGATCCTACTCTCTTTACTAAATCTTATGATGGTGAACTTTTGTGTGCCAAATATATGTTGATGATATTATGTTTGGTCAGTCTTGACCAACGCTATAGTGATGAATTTGCCTACATGATGAGTGAAGAATATCAAATGTCTATGATGGGAGAGTTGAAATTCTTCTTAGGTCTTCAAATTCGTCAACAACACAATGGCATATTCATATCTCAGGAGAAATACCTCAAAGATGTCCTAAAGAAATTCGGCATGCAAGACTGCAAAGGTGTCAAAATTCCTATGCCCACAAATGGCCATCTATGCAATCGATGAAAATGGTATTGACTTCGATCACAAGGTATACCGCTCCATGATTGGTTCCTTATTGTACTTATGTGCATCTAGGCCAGATATAATGCTTAGTGTTTGCATGTGTGCCCGATTTCAAGCTACAATCAAGGAATCACACCATAAGACTGTGAAGCATATTCTTCGATATCTAGCTCACACACCAACACTAGGATTATGGTACCCCAAGGGCTCTACTTTTGATCTCATTGGATATTCGACTCGACTATGCTGGTGATCGTGTGGACCGCAAGTCAACATCTGGTACTTGTCATTTCCTCGGACGATCTTTGGTCCGTTGGTCCTCGAAGAAAGCAGAACAGCGTATCACTTCATCATCTGCGGAAGCTGAATACATTGCTGCTGGCTCGTGTTGTGCTCAATTGCTATGGATAAAGCAAACCCTCAAGGACTACGGCATCAACGTGAAGAATGTGCCTCTCTATTGTGAAAATGAGAGTGCCATCAAGATTACTCACAACCCAGTTCAGACTTTCGAAGACAAAGCACATTCAAATTCGCCATCATTTTCTTCGTGATCATGTGTTGAAGGGCGACATCTCCATCGAGCACGTGAAGACTGAAGAACAGCTAGCTGATATCTTCACTAAGCCCTTGGATGAGA
The DNA here is from genome assembly GCA_021605145.1 of Aegilops bicornis. Lineage (NCBI taxonomy): Eukaryota > Viridiplantae > Streptophyta > Magnoliopsida > Poales > Poaceae > Aegilops > Aegilops bicornis. The sequence continues at coordinate 560,262,920 of CM038673.1, read as the reverse complement.
AGAAATTTAGCAAGTTGCGGTGTGAGCTAAATATCTTAGAATCGTCGAATGTTCTTTGAAAAGGACACACATCCTGACACTTATGCAAAATTGATGACTTAGATGTGCAACACATGAAGAAACGCGTTTTCTTCAATCAATGAAGAATAACACTCTAAGTGTGAAGAAATTAATGAAGAAATTGATTCTCGTAACCCTACGACAATTGTACGCTGTGTCTGAAATCATCATTCTTATATGGTGGGTCACGCCACCACCAAAGTTGAAATCTTCAATTTGAGTTTTTCCTCGCTTTTGAAATTCTTCGCTTTTTCAAATTCTTCAACTTTGCAAAATCTTCACTATTTCCGTCGTCTTTCTTCATTGGCTATATATATATATATATGGGTTTATGTCCTCTCTGACATTCACTTATGGCTATTTCCTCAAGTCACTTTTTATGCTAAGTGAATGTGATCGGACCCTTCTCCTTCTATGCTATACTCAACCCAATCCATTCACAAATTCTTCATGTGCGTTCTACTTTGAAACTCGTTCAAAATCTTCACTGTCCTTGACAATTTGAAGAAATTGCGAACGGAACTTTAAAACGAATCTTATCCAAACCTTCGTTTTTGCCGCTCAAACCGTTCCGCATCCCATGATACATTACTTTATTCACCCACGATCGTACACGATCTCCACTACACAGTACGTGGGTGACACATGTCGTGAGAAGGGAAATGGTCAGGGGCATGTTCGTCCTAAATCTTGGGCGACCCGCTTTTTCACCGCGTCTATAAATATCCCTCTCCCTTCCTCACTCTTTTACTCGCTCGACCTCTCTCTCTCCGCCGAGTTCCTCAAACCCTAAGCGCCGCCGCTTACTCCATCGTCAGCCGGTGAGGAAAAGCTTCACTCCCTTGACCTCGTCGCCGACGTACTCGCGCCGATCATGAAATCTTCACTCCGCCGTCAGCGTAGCTGTCTTCCTCAGCCAAGTTAGGACGTGGAAGATCTGAACGGACGAACTTCCCAACTGTTCTTCTCAGTTCGTCGTGTTCTTCACTTCGGGTAATTAAAAGTTACTTTTATTACTCGCTTTGATTCTCAAATTTTCTTCAAATTCTTCAAAGGTGTTTATTCCTCAAATCTTCACACATATGAACACCTCAAATCTCTTGCCTCGTTTCTCTAAGCTATGGTTTTCTTCAAGATTCCTCAATTGTGTGGATCCTCGATCTATACAACTCTGGAACCTAAGACAAAGAACGCTTAGTAAAATTCTTCAAGGCTCATCTGGTCAAATCCTCAAAACTAGTTTTTTAAAACCTTACGAGAACGCATATGACCTCTCCAAATTCCTCGCACCTATACTGCTCACAGGTACAAATGTCATTCTTTGAATCCCTAGGTTCTCATCAACTTAACTCATTTGCAGCGTTCCTCGAAGAAAAATCTGCACACTTCTTCGTGAGAACTCAATTGTTCAATTTCCTCAATCAAGAAAATGCCGGATGGTAAGAAGCCACGAAGGGAGGAAAGAAACCCGAGGTTATGACTGCGTTTGAAATTCCCGAGGAAATATATGCTGACTAATCGCACACCGGATGAAGAAAGCAAAATCAACGCAAGGTGCGTATTCGTAAGATTGAACGGAGATGGGCACGGGAATGGAGGGAATATAGATATGTAACTCCTAAGTACATGAAGAAATTCGCTCTAATCCTCCATGCCCAAGAGCTCCTTTGGCACACTGGACAAATAGCTGATCCCACAAGCATCAAACGAGGTGAGGACTTTCTGAGGAATGGGCTAAACGCCAAGCAAAATTGGCAAAGCAAGCAAAGGAGGCAGTGAAGAAATTCAATGAGGATTCTGCGCCACTGCCATCGCCACAGAGGTCTCGGTCAAACCGAGGAAATCAATGCAAAAGAAGCCTGCTCATAAGCCAAGTGCTTCATCATCTGCGCCCTCACGGCCAAGTTCCTCGAAGCACCTTCCAAGCAAATTCCTCAAACTGCTCTTTGCTCCACCAAAGTCCTCAACAGCTCCGTCAAAACCTTCGGGTTCTCGTGCACCTAGCTGCATGTCAAAGGACTGCTGGCTTTTCAATTGCCTCGTGCATCTCTCGCAAGTTCCTCAAGAGGCTCCCATTTCTTCAATCGTCCGACTCACCAAGACCAAAGCAACAATGGGCCGAGGTCCTCGGCCTAGCCCGACGAAGAAAATGGTTGCATTCCATGTGCCATCTCGATGATGGGGCATCCGATGAAGAACTCATGAAATCATCGAGAGACCGTCAAGTAAGGGCCGCTAGAGCCAAAGGTACATCTGTGCCATCGCTATTGGACCCAAGAAAGTCCTCGACTTTATTGATCTCTCGCACAATGATCCCAATACCCTCTACTGACCTTCATTTGACACACTGGACAAAGTCATATGTTGACTCACTTCATAGCTGAAGAAAAATGGAAGTATGAAAAGCGAGGGAAATCAAAAAGGCTCAATACAGGAAGGAGAAGTTCTCAAGAAAAAGCGTTGTCAAGATGACACCGAGGAGCTTCTCCAGTCCGCATCGAAATTCAAAACCTCAGCAGAAACTTCGATTCATACAATGCTGATTGGCAAGGAGCCAAGGTCAGATTCACAACCCGACGAAGAATCTCACAAATGTTGCTGTCCCAATGCAACATGAAATTCCTCAGTCAGAAGCCTCGGCTCAGCCTAATGAAGAAAATGCCAAGACCATCGATGACGCTCAAATTTCGCCGATGAAAACGTTGATTCAGGCTGATGATCCCATTCCCGCCACGAAGAAATTGCCGTGGCACCCACTAGTGGTGCGCTGAAGAAATTGCTCAAGACAGGGAACTGCATCGATTGCTCTCAAGAAATCGAACCAAATTCCTCAGCTCCTCTGCGCCAACTCCAACTCCAATTCTTCCATCTGCTTTTGATGTGAAGAAAACCAAGGCTGCAGAACGAGCCGCTGTGAAGAAAAGGAAAGCATCACCGCCGATTCTTCTACTGTGAAGAAAATGAAGCCAATGACCAGCTCATTCAAACTCCAATTGATGCTGTTCCAATTTCCTCCATACCATCAAAGGAAGTTGTTCCTTTTGGAGAAGACTATGAGATCCCAATCGGATCCGATGAAGAACATCAGTCTGCTGCTTCGTCAGAGCAGCTTGATGAAGAAATTGAAGTGGATGCCATCCCTTCAACCCCAGTTATTCCCTCATCAGACTATGAAATTCCTCAGGCTGGTGCTGAGGAAATTGAAGATGAAGATGTGGATATTGGATGCACCACACCAGTTATCAATGATGACTTTTGGGAAAGTCAGCATCCCAATACTCCTCTCTTCACCCCGCTCCAACAGATTCCTCAGTCCCCTGCACAAACAGTCCGAATCGACTCTGAAGAAAATCAACCCACCGATTACGTGCATGAAGAAATTCCAGCCACTAGTGTTGATGAAACTGCTTCTTCGCCGCTAATCCTCGGGATCGCACCTGTTGAGGAACAAGAAATTCCTCACCAAGAACCTGAACTTACGATTCCCGAGGTGGTGATGCAACTCATCGACACCCCTCTGCCCAAGCAAAGGAATCCATTCTCATCCAAGCAAAAGTTCAAGGTGAAGATTTCTTTGCCGAGCACGTATTCTTCATCGAATATAATCCTTATGATTCGCTCGCATTAAGAAGAGGCGCTTCTGGACTGCCAGCCAAGCCAACTTCTATTCCTCGGTGCTCTTCAACAAGGATAAAATCTTCGATCATGCTCATATTCCTCATGTGGATATGGAGTCACTGCCAGGCTTTGAGCCAGTCCTCAGTGTTCTTCACGACGCAGGACTTCTAAATTTCTGCACTGATATTTGTGACTGGAATGAAGAGTTAATTCTTCAGTTTTATGCAACACTGCACATCACCGGAGATGCTGAAGACGTGAACTCATGGGTCTTAGATTGGATGACCGAAAATACTCACTACAAGGCACCAGCAACTGAATTGCTTCGTGCCCTACCACTCAGTCCTCCACTTGATGGTGCACGTCATATCTATGACGAACCAGAACTTACAAATCACTATATGCAAGTGCTGATGAAGCCTTTGAAGCCAAGGCAGGCCCCAAGAACCAAATTCCTCGTCAAGGAATTATTATATGTGCCTCGGACAGTCTATCATATTCTGACGAAGACAATGAGTCCAATCAAAGGTCACGACTCGAATGATGAAGAAGTCGTTGGCATCATGAAGAATATGCTTTTCAACATCATCCATGGCGTTCCAGTCAACTTCCATGATTTCTTCATGAGGACTCTCGCAAACATTGCTATGTCACCATTTGAGCTGAAGCCTTATGCGCCTTGGATTATGAGATTCATCAGACAAGGTCTTCACTCAATTACAAAGTCGATACTTTGAACCACTGCAGCTACTTGCCCCCGATTGAAGTCCTCAAACGGACTATTACCTCAGCTGATGACAAGGGCAAGGCCACTGCTGTGATCGATGAAGGCATTCGTCCATTGGATGGACAGTTTCGCAAAGCAGCATCCTACTCCACCAATGATGACTCTGCCACACATGACTCAGCCGCAAATACCTCGGTCAAGCAAAGTCCTCAAGCTATCGCACCTGTGGTGATGATCGATCATGAGTTACTCCTCAATCTTCATCAAGGTTGATCGGAATCATAAAGTGGGTCAAGCGTCAATTTGGTTCAATTCTTCACAACATGACCTCAACACACAATGCGGTGAAGAAAAACCACTTCTACCTTCATGAAACCTTCAAGCGCACTGGCTGTTCTTTCACATGTCTCAAAGTGAAGAAGAACTGACTTCAATGGGTCTCAAGGAAGAATTTGACTGGTCTGCACCTCCTCCAAGAAATTCAAGAAGGTCAAAGTTCCTTCCTTGGTGGCCAGCTCCTATTCTTCATCTCACGACAATCGATGAAAATGAAGACTTGGAAGACACCGCGGCTGGTCCTACTTCAACAAACAACCCCGACAATGCTGGCGCTCCGTCTTCAACTTGATATTCTTCAAGAGCGTTAGTCCTCAGTTTCGATCCTTTTGGTCATTCGATGACAAATGGGGAGAAATTTGAGTTAGTCTTCAAGCGGGTCTAGTTTATTGCCTATATACAGTATTTTTTTTGTTAAGTTACAACTCTCGTTCTTCTGAAACTTTTATTGGTTCGAGTTGTTATCTTTAACGCTCTGGTGCATTGATTCTTTTTATGCATTATGTTTTTGCTCTATGCTTCATGGCAAATCTACTTGTGCTCTGATACTTTATGTGCTATGATTCCTCATGCTGAATTTCATCAAGCACCATATTTCATCATGCATTTCAAATTCTTCATATTATATGTCAAATGCGTGTATGACTTACAAGATATAGGGGGAGATCTCCATGATTCAATTCTTCAAGTGTGCATTGCCTCAAAAGCAAATTCCTCACTATGCACATCTTCAGGGGGAGTTCTTATATATCTTGCAATCAAATTCCTCATTATCAGTATTTACAATTCATATGTTTATCCCCGTTGAAAACTTAACCCATATTGTCATCAATCACCAAAAAGGGGGATATTGTAAGTGCATCTAGTGCCCCTTAGTGATTTTGGTGTATTGAAGACTTATAGGTTAAGTAACTAATGCGTTTGTGAGTGTACACAGGTCTATAAGTCTATGAGGAATTTGATATTTACAGAGAAAGTCGACCCTAAAAATGAAGTTCTTCATCCAAGACTTTGATATTCAAGACTTCTCAAGACTTTGAAAGTGAAGAAATTGGTGTGACCTTGAAGACTTGGTATTCATTTGAGGAACATGAAGCGTGAAGACTTTTGTTTTCGTAGTTTCATTTTCTCTTTCTTGAGTCATAGGAAACACCGTCTTTGTTAAAGGGGGTCGAGGAAATACTAAGGAAAAATTTCCATTTGATGCTCAACTCAAAATCCTACACCTACCAATCCCTTCGAAAGTGAAGCTTTTGGAAATCTCATACGATTCAGTCAATTTCTTCAAAGGATGTAGACGAAGCTCTTCCGGGTCACGAGGAATTTGTTCGACCGAGGAGTTAGGAATTCGCCATAATTGCCTACACAAAGGAGGAACATGATAGCCCGAGGAATTTGAGAGTCAAATTTCCGACCGTTGTTGTGCTTCTTGGCAGCCTGTCCCAAAATATCTTATCCACCTAACGGTCATATCATTGAAGGGCATTTATGTCTTATCATGTAGGGTTGCTCCCTAGGCTATAAATAGCCGCCCCTACAACCACTAGCTGGTTGGCTGCTCGAGAGAACTTGACACTTGTCATTTGAGAGCAACCCATCCTCCGAGGACTTTGAGAGAAAATCATCAAGTGAGGAAAACCCAAAAGTGAGGAAAACCCAAAACCAAACCCCAACAAACCCAAAGTGATTGAGCATCATCAAGAAATTGATCCTGCGTGGATCCGACGCTTGTTACCTTTGAAGACTGTGCTTCTTCCAGACGGTTAGGTGTCATGGTCTAGAGCATCCAAGAGGAATTGTGGATCGCCGAGTGACCAAGTCTGTGAAGGTTTGGAAGTCGCTGAAGACTTACCACGAGTGATTGGACGAGGTCTCATGTGACCTTAGTTCAAGGAGAATACGGTGAGGACTTGGTGTCCCGAGCTGCGTGCTTTCGATGATCGGGTGTCCCGGACTGTGTGTCCTCGAGTTTAAATACTCAGCCGCTTCCAACCAGACGTACAACTGAGACAGCAGTTGGAACTGGTCTACCAAATCATTGTCTTCACCAACCTAACTGGTTCTATTTCCTCAACCCTTTCATTTCCTCATTTCTGTGTTGAGTATTTGTTCATATCTGTGTTTGAAGACTTTGACTGAAGACTTTCTCAATTTCCTCAGCTCAATTTCTTCAGTCTGTTTGTCTTCATCCTGTGTTATCCTCGTGATTACGCTTTACGTACTCTGTGATTGTCTTCATTTCATCATGATGACTATGCTTGTAATCTGTTATGCTTACTCGAGTACTTATTCCGCTGCAAGTAGTTCTTCGCTAAGGAATTTCCTCACCGGCAAATTCCTCAGTGAAGAATTCACAAAAATCGCCTATTCACCCCCCCTCTAGTCGATATAACGCACTTTCACCCCCTTTATATTCACTACCATCATCGTAGGTGCTTCGTGTCGTGCTAGCACTGCTCGTCAAGACCTCAACCCAAAGCTTACGTGTTGAAATACGAATCTGATATGATGCTCATATCACTAAAACAAAGAACGTTTAATTGGTCACCTAATGTTCCTATATTCGTTTCAAAAAGCATGTGCGCCACCCATCGGGTCCAGCTAGTTTCACTTTCTTGATTTTTCTCTTGATGCTTAGGGTTTTGCCTTTTATCTACTCTACTATGATCTGCGTAGGTGCTTTTACGTCGTCTTGGCATTACTCCACCCTTCAAGCTAAACAACACAACACTCAGAATTCGAAAGCTTATTTGTTAAAATATGATTGTGATATGATACTGATATTAGTTAACCGACACATTTAATTGGTTAGCTAAAGGTCCCACTTGAGTTTCCAAATGCATGTCGCGACATATAGAGAGACAGCATAATTGCATTTCTTTGTCACTTGTTGACCATACTTTCTTGTCCGTACCAAATCTTAGTTGTTATTTCAAAGCAAACATCGGTTGCTAACTGCCCTTTGCATGGTTTGCAGCTTCAGATATGCCATCCCACTGCCACGGTCAACATTGTACTCATCATGCTTATGTTTTCCCCATTTTATGATGACCACAATAAGCCTACGTGGTTCGTGTCGTAATAGCACTGCTCCACCCATCGAGCTAAACAAGCTTAGTTGTACAAATTCATATCTGATATTATTGCTGATATTAGTAAAACTAAGAGATGTTTAATTGGTGAGCTAAATGTTCCTACTTTAGTTTAGAAATGCATGTGAGCCACATATGGAGAGACCGGAAAGAATAGTATTTCTCTCATGCGCTCTGGTTCATCATGGGTGGCCAACCGACATTGTATTGAAAGACTTGTAATATCTTCAATCTGCTTGCTCTTCTGCTCTTCTTTAAGATGATACTTTTCTCTTGCGGTCGACTGGTCAGGTCGAGTTGTGCTCCCTTAGTATTTTTGAATCTGTCAGGTCAGGTCGACTTGTTCTTCTTTACTATAGGTTGAAGCTATCATCCGCGAAGTGTCATCACTTCTGGAGCTCTCATATTTTGAGTAGTAGGCCACATTATATTAATGCACTCAACAAATTACAGCATGCATGGCATCTTTTAAAAGAATTACAGAGATAGCACAAAGGGGTTTACATGGAGGCAGTATTGGATTAGAATAACTTCTGCATTACAAAGAAAATCTCACTTGTTTTTATGTTTTCATGCATGTCAGATATTGAACATTATCAAAATGAATATGAGAATGGGCTTACGAGAGGAATATTGCGGAACGATCCACTGGCTAACAAACTTGGCATGGTGGAGGATGGCCTATCTTATTCACCCATCAAGGTGCTTGCTCTAGCTTTGGAAAGTTGTATTGGTCGCACATATTATGCATCTGACCTCTTGCATTACTATGACTTTGTTACACCATTTGCTTAGTTTAAGCATCATATATGATTATATGCCATACCTATCCATTTTCTGTACCTATTCCATGTGTCGTCACACTATCTTTTTCCAGTCAAATGTTGTTCTTTCGTAATAGATGTCCAAAAGGAAGAGGGTGAGTGCAGATCCTAAAGGGGTGGAAACTATGTATTTGGAAAAGGTAGTGATACCTGTTAAATCAGATAGATCAGCAGCCACAGAAAACACAGGCCCAACTGTACCACACTTTACCCCTATTAGAACTGCTGGGAGCCCAGCGTCAGGTACTATCTATGATATCAATTCAATATTTGAACTCCTAAATTTCTGCTTGTGCCTTACCTTCTCTCTTGTATGAAAACTAATTTCAGATGAATCTCCTTTCTCAAAGGATCATACGATCTCAAAACAATAATGGGCTCTGCATTGCTCTCACAAGACCTCTCTGCCTTTTGCCTTGTAACGCTGTACTTAATTAATTGCTATTTGATTTTGTATCATCAGTCTGCACCTGAGCTTCATTATCCTCTATTTCTTCCAATATTATTTGATCTATATTTACTCTTTACAAAATGTAGAATAATGGGAACTGAGGGAGTCCTGGATTAGGGGGTGTCCGGATAGCCGGACTATAGCCTTTGGCCGGACTCCTGGACTATGAAGATACAAGATTGAAGACTTTGTCCCATGTCCAGATGGGACTTTCCTTGGCATGGAAGGCAAGCTTGGCGATACGGATATGTAGATTTCCTACCATTGTAACTGACTCTGTGTAACCCTAACCCTATTCGGTGCCTATATAAACCGGAGGGTTTTAGTCCGTAGGACGAACAACAATCATACCATAGGCTAGCTTCTAGGGTTTAGCCTCTCTGGTCTCGTGGTAGATCTACTCTTGTACTACCCATATCATCAATATTAATCAAGCAGGAGTAGGGTTTTACCTCCATCGAGAGGGCCCGAACCTGGGTAAAAACATCGTGTCCCTTGTCTCCTGTTACCATCCGCCTAGACGCACATTTCGGGACCCCCTACCCGAGATCCGCCGGTTTGGCACCGACATTGGTGCTTTCATTGAGAGTTCCTCTGTGTCATCATCCTTAGGCCCGATGGCTCCTCCGATCATCAACAACGATGCGCTCCAGGGTGATACTTTTCTCCCCGGACAGATCTTCGTATTCGGCGGCTTTGCACTGCGGGCCAATTCGCTTGGCCATCTAGAGCAGATTGAAAGCTACGCCCATGCCACCAGGTCAGATTTGGAAGTTTGAACTACACGGCTGACGTCCGCGGAGACTTGATCTTCGACGGGTTCGAGCCACAGCCAAGCGCGCCGCACTGTCACGAGGGGCTTGATCTAGCTCGGCCGCCGAATAGTGTCCTGGAGGCCGCACCAGTGTCCGTTCCGACCTTAAGCTCGCAGCCGACTGCGCCGATCGAGGACAGGTGGTTGGACACCGCCTCGGGGGCTGCGATCTCTACGGCGATTGAGCCATACACCTACCCCGTCCTTTGCGAAGCTCGTGACTCCAAGGTGTCGGACTCCTCGCTGGACTCCGAGCCTTCCGCGCCCCCGCCAATCGAATCCGATTGGGCGCCGGTCATGGAATTCACTACCGCAGACATCTTTCAGCACTCGCCCTTTGGCGACATCCTGAATTCACTAAAGTCTCTCTCTTTATAAGGAGAGCCCTGGCCGGATTATGGTCAGGAAGGTTGGGATGCGGACGACGAAGAAATTCAAATCCCACCCACCACCCACTTCGTAGCCACTGTCGATGGTTTAACCGACATGCTCGACTTCGACTCCGAAGACATCGACGGTATGGACGACGATGTAGGGGAGGAACATGAACCAGCACCTATAGGGCACTTGAGAACCACCTCATCACACGATGTATACAAGGTGGACACACCTAAAGGAAGCGATGATGAGGAACAACGGGATGCTACGAAGAATCATTCCCTCGAAAAGCAGTCAAAACGGCAACGTGAGCGCCGCTCAAAGTCCCGCCTCGACAAAGAACCGGTGGACGATGAACATGCTATCAAGCAACCGTCCGAACAGGACAATCTGGATAAACAACCCGTCCCCGGCGAAGATAACAGTCCGGAAGATCTCACGCCGGACAAGTTGCTGGAGCAGAAGAACCTGCACAAAAGGCTCGTCGCCACTGCACGTAGCCTGAAAAAGCAGAAGCGGAAGCTCAAAACAGCGGAAGATGCACTCAGAATCAGATGGAGCAAAGTACTCAACACCGCAGACAAATACGGCGACAGTCGCCAAACGAAGAGCTACCCAAAGCGAAAACTACTGCCTGAATTTGATGAGGAGGCCGTAGAGCCCCCGCAATCAAAAAACAAAGAGGCTGCCCGGTCGGATGGACGACCCCATGGCAAACAGAGAGCGGCAAACCGCGCCGCACACAAGCCGGCACGCAATCCGCACAAGAATTCGCATAAAAAATATGGCCCAGTTAGATCTATCTACGGACCAATAAAGCAAGATCTAGTAAGCAATGCAACACATCAAGTATCCGAACATCACGGTACACCTAAATATAGGGGTGCGGCACACCCCCTATGTTTCACCGACGAGGTGCTGGATTATGAATTTCCAGCGGGATTCAAGCCCGTAAACATAGAGGCATACGACGGAACAATGACCACTCGAGTATGGATTGAGGATTACATCCTCCACATACACATGGCTAGAGGAGATGATCTCCACGCCATAAAATACTTACCCCTCAAGCTCAAAGGGCCAGCCCGGCATTGGCTTAAAAGCCTTCCCGAAAGCACCATTGGAAGTTGGGAGGAGCTCAAGGATGCTTTTCGGGCAAATTTTCAAGGGACCTATGTCCGACCTCCGGATGCCGACGATTTAAGTCACATAACTCAACAACCCTGAGAGTCAGCCCGGAAATTTTGGAACAGATTCCTTACTAAAAAGAACCAAATAGTCGACTGTCCGGACGCCGAAGCCTTAGCAGCTTTCAAACACAACGTCCGAGACGAATGGCTCGCCAGACACCTCTGCCAAGAAAAGCCAAGAACAATGGCCGCATTAACAAGCCTCATGACCCGCTTTTGCGCAGGAAAGGATAGCTGGCTGGCAAGATGCAGCACCAGCGACCCAAGTACATCCGAAGTCAGGGATGGAAACGGGAAACCACGACGCAGCAAGGACCAGCATCGGACCAAGGGAAACAGCCCGAAGAGCACGGCAGTCAACGCCGGATTCAAAAGCTCTCGGCAGAATTATAAAAAGCTGCCCCTTAAGGATAACAGGGACGAGCTATCTAACCTAAACAAAATCTTGGACAAGATATGCCAAATCCACAGTACTCCCGGAAAGCTTGCAAACCACACCCACAGATATTGTTGGGTCTTCAAGCAGTCCGGCAAACTCAACGCCGAACACAAGGGGCTCGACACACCAAGCGAGGACCATGACGAACCCCAAAAGCAAAGCACCGGAAAACAAAATAATTTCCCACAAGAAATCAAAACAGTAAACTCACTTCACGTGACAAAAGGGAAAAATAGAGCGGCGCCCATAGAGGTACGCGCCATACGGCCTATCCCGGGATTCCGCCATCGTTGTTAAAACCAATCACCTTCGACCATTGGGATTACTCTAGAAGTATACAGAATGCAGGTTGGACTGCCTTGATATTAGATCCGATAATTGGTGGACTCCAATTTCCGCAAGTCCTAATGGACGGTGGCAGTGATCTAAACCTGCTATATCAGGACACAATCCGCAAAATGGGGATAGACCCAACCAAATTTCGCCATAGCTACACTTCCTTTTAAGGTGTAATGCCAGGCCCATATGCCCATTGTACGGGCTCTCTACTGCTAGAGGTTGTGTTCGACTCACCCGACAACTTCCGCCGCGAAAAGTTAACCTTCCACCTCGCCCCATTTACAAGTAGCTATCAAGCACTATTAGGACGCGAAGCTTACCGCTTTAACGCAATACCGCATTATGCATTTCTCACACTTAAAATGCCCGGTCCACGCGGCATTATCTCGTTAAAAGGAAACATCGAGGGTTCCTCGAGTCCGGAAAATCGTGCGGTTGCCTTGACAGCCACACAATAAACCGGCTTCACCAATAAAAGCACTTAGACAGGTCGTCCAGACCCCGGACACGGCTGGACGAGTCCGGCATAAACATACAAGGGTTTACTAGATGCATACCCCGTACAAGGGGCTCCGCGCATGCACAACAAGAGACAATAAAGCTCAATTTTATTCATTTTTTGAATTGTACTTCTTTTATTTAATATAACGTACATTTTCGCACGATCTTTTTCAACTAAGTTCCTCTCTTTTACAGATGAACACCGTGCTACACCCGTCCAGGATACGGCACAACGGAGACACAGGCGCAGACGTGCAACAGGGACCCGTCACAAGGATTCTTTTCAGATTAAGACCCTGCGTAAACCTTTTTTACTGTCTCTTGTTGATACACATCCCCCGGTTTCTTGCTATAACCGAGGAGGAGGCTGGCATTTTGGCATAGGCCATGTCAGAATTTCGCACGTACCTGGACACCAGGGGCTTATTACCAAGGGCGATTGTTCGGCCCGTTTTCATAAAGACCGAATACCTTACGGAGTGTTCGGCGTCTCGAGTTAGGCCTTATATGCATCAGCTCTGAATCATGTCTTTGGTCAAATGTTGGGTTTGCCGGCTCCCGTGTTTTGCTGCCTTACGTTCCGCTCTATCGGCTAATGCGGCACCGGAGAACTATCGTGATTGTGCCCCGTTCGCCAAAGCGAGCACCTCGAGAGAAAGCTGAAAACCGATCGTCATGATATAGCGTGAGACTGGTCAACCACTCGATGACCCACTGGAATCTTTAGAATTCCTCCGCATTGAAGATGGCCTGCTTTATGCCGGGCACATACGCCGACCGGGTGAGCGCTGGTGCCCCTAGGGGCTATATAGTAGCCCCACCACAAACTCCTATGGCTAAGTGAAAGTGATAAAGCATTATAGTCTGGTTGCCTAGTTTGCTGCGCTATCACCTCCTTTGTAGGACCAAGACGTTGGATCAAGTGTGAAAAGGCGCTTTTACGCAAACACCCTCGCATTATATGCGTGGGGCTGAAAGCCAAAGACTGCCATCTTTCGTGTTATATACACATATACATTAACGGCCGCAGACAGAGGTATCTCAATTCTTGAAAGCACAAGTATAAAAAGCTTTTATATTCCATCGAAACATTGTTTCACAATAATACATGTTATTCAAACATAATATCCTTCGAAAGCATCAAGGCCTCTATTAAACGAGCGCTCAAGAACTTCCCGAAAATAGTGCTCACAGTGTACTCGGCTTCCGTCTCAATCTTGGGATGCAACATCGGTGGCCTTCATCTCCGCCAAAGATGTCTTGACACGGGCAAGAGCCATCCGCGCACCCTCTATGCATGCTGACCGCCTCATTGCTTTGATATACGGCACCGCACCAAGGAACTGCTGCACCAAGCCAAAGTAACTCTTCGGCTCGGGCCTTTTCAGCCACAAATGAGTCACGACATTCTTCATGGGATGTCCGGACAACCTATTCAGCTCCGCCCATTCGGCCAAACGATCGGTTAATGGAAGTGGACGCTCTGGACTACGGAACTGCGACCAAAAAAGCTCTTCCATCTCGTGATCCTTTTGATCTCCGAAGTGTTCGGCCGCGTCCGCGGCACTCGCCGCCAAGTCCAGTTAAGCATCCTCACTACTCCACAGCCGGTCCAACTGAGCATATTTAGGATCCGTGAACTTCCTCCACAGCAGAAAGGGCTTTCCAGCTGCGATATCTCCGGCCTGACGTAGCTCCTCCTTCGTAGCTCTCATCGCAGAGCGAGCATCCTTGGCCTCAGTGATAGCCTTCTTCAGGTCCTCTTGCTCCGCTCGACCTTCTTTTTCAAGAAGCTCGCAGCGGTCGGTAGCATTCTTCAACTTCACGGCCATCTCGGCCATTTCCTTCTTGCTTCGGCAGTGAGCAGCCTGTTCGGCTTTTAGCTCTTCGGCCGCCTTTAAGGCAGCCGCATCACTTTTTCTGGCCTGCTCCTTGGCTCGGGCAAGTTCTGCCCGAAGGTTCTCCATGGCAGCGGCACCATCTGCATCAAGCATACATGTTGTAAGGCACGGGCATCAAGCTCCCTTACCGGGTGTCCGCGGAGAAACCGCATACCTTGTGACTCGTCAAGCCGCTTATTGACAAGCGCGATGTCGGCATCTGCCACGTCAAGTTGCCGCTTTAGTTCGGCAAATTCATCAGTCCGGCTAGCCATCGGATGCCCCGCCACCTACATAGGAAGGGCGACAAATTATATCTGGGATTATGATCCTCGGCACGCTGTCATTTTCGACAACGCACCGAGTCTTAGCGGCTACTATCTACACAGGGCGCATCTTATATATGCGGAACCGTCAAAAGGTACACCATTGCACGTACCTCAAAACCCGTCAGTAAACTCCTGGTGGCCTCGTACAACCCGCTTTCCACGGACGAAATTTTTTCAATCACCGTACCCATCAATGCACGGTGATCCTCTGAGATAGACACTCGCCCGAGCAGATCCTTCAACTCCTCCGACCGTGCACCAGGAGGTGTCGGACTCGTCCGATGGCCTTTTTCGAAGGCCGGATTCGGGGGGCCCTACGACCGCACTCCACCCCTGCCGGATTCGGGGAAACTCTCTGCGATGACACCTCAGGATCGTCCGCCTCGCTAGGCGGTACGGCAGGGGGAGGCATTCCGCTCTCCATCATCTCCGGACGAAGATCCCTTGACGACGAGCTCTGCTGAGAAGGGCTGAGATCCGACCTACAAAGTAAAATTTCGGTCATCTTCAGAAATAAAACAGGGATGTCTTTTATTTTATAAACTCCCCTCTCTACTTACGGCTCGCTGGAGGGCTGATCTCCTTGGGGAAATAATGCGGTCGGGGCATCTTCCGGCGCAGGACCCTCTGATGAAGATTTCTTCCCGCGCTTTGAGGCCTTGGTCTCCGGATCTTCAGAGGAGGTCCTCTTCTCCCCTTGGATGGAGGGATTCTCGATCCCTCCTTTCTTGATAACCTCCTTCGCGGAGGCAGTAGCTTCCTTGTTCCCCCCTTCGCCTTCTTCTAAAGGCGCAGTCTCCAGCATCTTGGTTAACACGGGATCCGGCGTGGTCTTAGGGTGGGGGCCGGACACCTGATCAGTTTTTCTTTCTCTATCCACTCCTGTTTAAGGGACAACTCTTTTAAGGGCAAGTTTATGATAAATATACGGATAGCGTGTCCGGGTACGGGACTACTTACTTGAGCATCCGGGCGATTGCAGCTCAGACCTGCGTCCTCGGTCAAGTCCGGACACATATTGCTTGTGATCCTAAGAACAGTTTGTACATCTCCACGGGCGTTGCGCCCATAAAATGTTGAAGAGCTCGTGGTCCCTCCGAATTGAACTCCCACAGGCGGAGGGGGCGACATTTGCAGGGCAGGATGCGACGAATCAACATGACCTGCGCTACTACGACCAGATTGATCTCTCTCTCTCTAGGAGGTCTCGAATACGGCCCTGCAACATGGGCACGTCCTTGGACGGCCCCCACTCAAGCCCTTTATTGACCCATGACGCCAGCCGCGGTGGAGGACCCGAGCGAAAGACAGGTGGCGCCACCCATTTGGTGCCCACAGGGCGGTGATATAAAACCACTCTTGTTGCCATAGATCGAGCTCCTCTTGAAAACAGCCCTCGGGCCATGGAGCGTCGGCATTCTTGCTTATAACAGCCCCTCTCAGACTCGCCTGTTGCCCCTTGATCATCTTCGCTCCACCTTGAAGGTTTTGAGCCACAATCCAAGTGTGGGGTAATGCGGAGGAAGGCTTCAGACACGACGATGAACGACGAGATGTGGAGGATGGACTCTGGTCCAAGTCGTGAAATTCCAGCCCGTAATAAAACATGAGCCCCCCCCTCATGAAGGGGTCCGCTGGAAACTTAGCCCCGAAGGAAGTGAGACATGAACACCACGCTTTCACCGGCTGGGAGAAGGAATAACCTGCCCTTGGGCAGGCAGCCTATGCGAGATTTCGCCGGTTAGATACCTGGCATCTCTTAGCTTTAGGACGTCTTCTTCCATGACGGAGGAAGGCATCCACCGGCCTTGAAGGTCGGAGCCGGACATCATCGAAGGTCCGAAGCGCCTGAATCTGGAGCTTTGGGTGTTGGGACTCGAAGCGAGGGGCGGATTCGATTGAGATTGAGGAAAAAGAGCGAGGCCTTGGTCTCTTTATAAAGAGGTTGAATACCAGGAGCCCTCCCCGTGACCGTTCGGGACTCGCCTTCGATGGAGGAGACGTGCCAACGGGTACGATTGGGTTACCCACGCCCGTATTGATGAGAATCCCGGAATAAGGGGACACGATCTCTGCTTTGACAAGAGGTGCCAAGGAAACCGCCTCGCTAAACGCGCTGAGGTGGGACAGTAAAAATGATTCGAATAAAGGCTTGGCTGTGCTGTGATGTCACGCTGCGGAATACGTCAGCAGATTGAACTTGTGTAAATATTATTCTCTCCATGGTGGTATGTGGAACTTATTTTGCAGAGCCGGACACTATCCTTGTGTTCAAAATATTCTATGAAGTATTCGGAGGAGGAACCCGCCTTGCAATGCCGAAGACAATATGCGCGTCGGACTCGTCGTCATTGAAGCCTGGTTCAGAGCTCTTGAGGAGTCCTAGATTAGGGGGTGTCTGGATAGCGAACTATAGCCTTTGGCCGGACTCCTGGACTATGAAGATACAAGATTGAAGACTTCGTCCCGTGTCCGGATGGGACTTTCCTTGGCGTGGAAGGCAAGCTTGGCGATACGGGTATGTAGATTTCCTACCATTGTAATCGACTCTGTGTAACCCTAACCCTATTCGGTGCCTATATAAACCGGAGGGTTTTAGTCCGTAGGACGAACAACAATCATACCATAGGCTAGCTTCTAGGGTTTAGCCTCTCTGATCTCGTGGTAGATCTACTCTTGTACTACCCATATCATCAATATTAATCAAGCAGAGTAGGGTTTTACCTCCATCGAGAGGGCCCGAACCTGGGTAAAAACATCGTGTCCCTTGTCTCCTGTTACCATCCGCCTAGACGCATAGTTCGGGACCCCTACCCAAGATCCGCCGGTTTTGACACCGACAGCAACGCTTATAAAGAATTTTCTTTGGGGAATTTATTGAATTATCCTTCCATCAACATAGAGAAGGGCTTTGTCCAGACCGTGTTAACATGTAATGTAAGTTCATCCTTCTCAACCGTTCAAACTTTGTTCTAGTATAGATTTGGATAGGCATCATTTCCTCCACTACTGTTTGCTTTGTTGTTTACATCTGATTGGATGTTTGCAACAACTATCAGTTTCAAATTGTAGCTGTAAAAACATGTTCCTTATGCAGAACAGATCCATTTATTTGCTTATATAATTGTGAAACCTGTTACGTGTCTCCTTGTTTCTCTTTCAGAGTCGTATCTCTTACGCCAGGCAGAACTTCAGGGAAGATAGTGAGCCAAACCATCTTGTGGACAGCGAGATGACCCCAAGGTCATGTCTTGATGAAGACAGTGAGTTGAAGCTACTCACCAGAAGGTGTGAGACAACCTCTGTGCAGTCGCTGCCTCGATCAGTTCGACTTCTTCAGTCTCAACTTAAAGCGGAAAGGCTTGCTTCAGCTCAGCTCCGACTTGAAGTCAAAGATGCAATGAAGATGTCAGAGGACTGCCGTGCGCACCATCAAGCCTTAAATCTAGTGTTGATGCATCTATCGTTGACACAACTGAGGTCTACTCAGCTTCTTTAGCTGTTTGGGGGGCCCTTCCTGGCCAGGCCTAGTGCCTTCTGAAGTGCTCTCAATTTTGTATATTCTTTTGTTGGCACGTTTATTTGCACTGGTGGCGAACTTTGATGCCGAGTGGATGTAATATGTGATAGCCGTGGTAGCCTAGCGTAAGTTGCTTGCTTATTTATTTCCTTGTTGTCTTGTTTATTTGTTTGCTTGTAGTGATTGCAGTTCTTTTTCCGCGGTTTGCTAGTGGCTGCAATAACCTATTTTTTAAAACCAGGCTATAATAACGATCGGCTAATATTTACTGTAGTGACACTGGGCCTCCTACGGGCCGTAGAAACAGTGGGCCTTCTACGGGCCGTAGAAACAATGGGCCTTCTAAGGGCCGTAGAAAAAATGGGCTTTCTACGGGTCGTATCATCAATGGGCCTTATACGGGCAGTATGATAACATGGGCCAATAACAGGCCGCATTATGGCCGTAAACGGGGTAGAGTTGGAATCGTCCGTTCATGGGCCGACCATAACGGGCCATCAATAGGCCGTATTTTATGATGCTATGAAAACGGCCCAACGTATTAACGGACCACAAACGGGCCGACTATAACCACGGGCTGAATTTGGCCCACAAGCAGAAAATGACAGTAACGGGTCGTAAGTAAACGAATCTTTGGAAATGAGTCCATGAATAAATGGGCTCGAGAAGGCCGAAAGATAACATGGGTCGGAAACGCCCAACGGAATAACGGGCCCTTAATGGGTATAAAGTGATACACCGCTTATTACGGGCCGTTCACCACGGCTGTTAATGGGTGTAAAGTGATACATCGTTCATTACGGGCCGTTTCACCACGGGTCGTTAATAGGCCAAGAGTTACATAGGGCCTCATATGGGCCGAAGATGTCATGGGCCATACATGGGCCGAAGTGAAAATGGGCCGAATCATATTGGGTGGCCCAGATAGCGCGCCATCGGGCCTAATTCGGATAGGGCGTAACGGGCCTTGGGTTAGCGGGCTATAAATGGGCTATATATGAATAGGCCCTTAACAGGATTTCCATGGGCCGGCCCGCCACATTTTGACCAAGTCAAACGGGCCGACCTTTTCACCGGAATGGGCCTCTGTTGGACCGTGCCATGTGTTGCCGTATCATAGGCGCCTTCGGTCCAATGAGCGGATGACATCTGTCCCAACGGTGAGCCGACATCGCAGTTGCTCCAGCCAATGATGATTTTACACGTGGAAAATCCCCATTGGTCGGGGCTGTTAACGGGTTATCGGATCCAAAACCCAACCCGATAGCTTAACGACGTTCCGTTACGGTGGATGCCACATGTCGGTCACCCTTGACGAAAGCACTTCTGTGACGTGTGATTTATCGTCATGGAAGTGGACACTTCCGTGATGATAATTTTGGTAATGTCATGGAACACTTCTACGACAAAGACAGGTATGACTATCTTGATTCTGTCATAAATTTGTCATGGATGTACATGCATGAAAAAAACGCGACCTACTGTGACAAACACGTATCATCACGGAAGTGTATTTTTTTGTAGTGTAACAAGTAACAAAAGTAACTAAGGTGCATCAAGGTGGCCAATCCTTTTTGTAGCAAAGGACAAGCCTGGACGAACTCCTATATAAAGGAAAGTGCTCCCGAGGACACATGGGAATTATCGTCAAGCTAGTTTTCATCATGCTCATATGATTCGTGTTCGTTACTTTGATAATTTGATATGTGGGTGGACCGGTGCTTGGGTACTGCCCTTCCTTGGACAAGCATCCCACTTATGATTAACCCCTCTTGCAAGCATACGCAACTACGAAAGAAGAATTAAGGTAAACCTAACCATAGCATGAAACATATGGATGCAAATCAGCCCCTTACGGAACAACGCCTAAACTAGGGTTTAAGCTTCTGTCACTCTAGCAACCCATCATTTACTTATTACTTCCCAATGCCCTCCCCTAGGCCCAAACAATGGTGAGATGTCATGTAGTCGACATTCACATAACACCACTAGAGGAAAGACAACATACATCTCAGCAAAATATCAAACGAATAATAAATTCACATGACTACTTATAACAAGACTCCTCCCATATCCTCAGGAACAAACGTAACTACTCACAAATCATATCCATGTTCATAATCAGAGGGGTATTAATATGCATAAAGGATCTGAACATATGATCTTCCACCGAATAAACCAACTAGCATCAACTACAAGGAGTAATCAACACTACTAGCAACCCACAGGTACCAATCTGAGGTTTTGAGACAAAGATCGAATACAAGAGATGAACTAGGGTTTGAGAGGGGATGGTGTTGGTGAAGATGTTGATGGAGATTGACCCCCTCCCGATGAGAGAATCGATGGTGACGATTTCCCTCTCCCGGAGGGATGTTTCCCCGACAGAACAGCTCCGTCGGAGCACTAGATTGGCTCTGCCAAGGTTACGCCTCGAGACGGCGGCGCTTCGTCCCTAAAGCTTCCTTCTGATTTTTTTTTCCAGGGCAAAAGACACCTTATACCAGAAGATGGGCATCGGGGGGCTTCCAGGTAGCCCAAGAGGCAAGGGGGCGCGCCCAGGGGGGTAGGGCGTGCCCCCACCCTCGTGGACAGAGGGTGGCCCCCCTCTGGTGCTTTCTTCGCCCAATATTTTTAATATATTCCAAAACTGACTTTGTGGAGTTTCAAGACTTTTGGAGTTGTGCAGAATAGGTCTCTAATATTTTGCTCCTTTTCTAGCCCAGAATCCAGCTGCCGGCATTCTCCCTCTTCATGTAAACCTTGTAAAATAAGAGAGAAAAGGCATAAGTATTGTGACATAATGTGAAGTAACAGCCCATAATGCAACAAATATCAATATAAAGCATGATGCAAAATGGACGTATAAACCGCTGGTCGAAATGATTCAAATTATACGTCGTTGGAAAGATATCGATGAGGCGCAACTTTTTCATGTAGAACACTCTCTCAGATTCCTTACGATTTAAGAGCAATTTTGAATTTAACGAAACGCGGACGCTCTATTTTTTCGCGACATCAATATCGTCGTATGTACTGCATCAGACAGAAAAGCGCACTGCTTCAAACAAAAAACCGCACTGCATCAGACGGGCAAGAACTTCGTGGCTTCTTTTGTTCAGATGTAATTTTTCTCAAACAAGGAAGTTGACCGCGCTTCACATCAAGCGTAAGTGAACCGCAACACTATCAAAAAAGAATAGGATTACTTTTTTGCCACTTTTGTAAAAAGACATGTGTACTTCATATTGGGAGCAAGTGAACCGCGACAATGATAACAGTGAACCCGAGAAGTCGAAGTGAGCCGAATGACTTTTTTTGTCTTTGTCTATCTTTTTCTTATTTAGGCGCATCCGGACTACATGACCAAGGTTAGGGTACTACATGATCAAGGTAAGTGTACTGCATCATATGTTTTCTCCTTTCTCTAAAAAGTTTATGAAGTGATTTTGCATCCAAGTCAGCCGTAATGATCGAGAAAAATGAACCGCAACACAATGTTGGATGAGCTACTTTTAAAAAAAATCATATACACGTGCCTGAAAAACAACACAAATAAACCCTGAAAAAATGCCTCATTTCTTGTGTCCTCTTCAAAGTGTGTGCAATGCACTTTTTTCTCATTTTTTGTGTCCAAATCTTCTCCTGCAATAAATAGTAATATCACAACCAAACTGCATCATGTATTTCTTCACAGCGTGTGCAATGCACTTTTTTTCTATTTGGTGTTCCTAGTTTTCTCCTCACAAAAAGTACAACGAACCACAAGGGCAGAAAATAGTGAACCAAACTACACTTTGATTCTCCCCCAATAAAAGTAAAAAAAGGTTTACTGCGATGAACACACAAAAAAAATCCAGTGTGCCATGGATAGCACCTCGTCCCCCCATCCGGTGGCACCCACACACTGCAGATTTCCTGAAATAACTACAGGATGCTGGCGTACAACACAGAGCACGCAAGCAAACAGCACGGGAACTATGAAGCACCTCGCCGATTTTTTTGTTGGGGAAGGAGGAAGATCAGCTGCCTGACCTCTCCCCGCGCTTCTTGTTCTGGTCGTGTTACGGCCGTGATGAAGCACCCGCAGGAATTAAGAGCATCCGTGGGGATTCAGGTACTGCTGAACCGCATGGCATGCCTAGTTGGACTGCACAGCACGGTTGCACATTGCAGCAAGCCATGGCCTGTGCAGGGGAGGGGAGGCAGTGCAGGGAGGGGAGGGCCATGTGTTCGTGAACGAACCACAGGAGGGCATGATGCACACTGCTCGATGGATCCGGCTACACTTTCCTTGACCCGATTGTGCTCGAGCAATAGGGGGGGGAGGCAGAAGGTCGCTGCCGTTGGCCCGGTTGCACTCATGCGCCGCGACAGCCAAGAGAGGAGGAGAACCTGCAGGATATGCGGCACCATCTGTGACCTCCACTCTCCATGGCGGCGCGGTGATGTGGAGGTGGGTGTTGCTCATCGGGGATGGACCGAACCGCACCTCCAGTGGGAAGGCAGGGAGCGCTACCTTTCGCACTACATGCCTCGTGGAGCCGGATTGCAGCTCCGCCCGCCGTTTCTTCGTCGTCAGGGAGTCCATGGTGGCCGGCGCACGGGCGCGGGAGCCCGGCGGGGAAGATGGTGAGGGTGCGTGATACGTCTCCAATGTATCTATAATTTTTGATTGCTCCATGCTATATTATCTACTGTTTTGGGCAATACTGGGCTTTATTTTCCACTTTTATATTACTTTTGGGACTAACCTATTAACCGGAGGCCCAGCCCAGATTTGCTGTTTTATGCCTATTACAGTGTTTCGAGGAAAAGGAATATCAGACGGAGTCAAAACGAAATGAAATCAACTGGAGAAGTTATTTTTGGAAGGAAAGCAACCCAGGGAACTTGGAGTGCACGTCAGGGGAGATACGGGCTGCCCACGAGGGTGGGGGGCGCGCCCACCCCCCTGGGCGCGCCCCCTGCCTCGTGGGGCCCCCGTAGCTCCTCCGACGTACCCCCTGCACCCATATATACTCTTGTACCCTAAAACTTCCAGAACAGAACCTAGATCGGGAGTTCCGCCGCCGCAAGCCTCTGTAGCCACCAAAAACTTCTCGGGAGCCCGTTTCGGCACCCTGCCGGAGGGGGAATCCCTCACCGGTGGCCATCTTCATCATCCAGGCGCTATCCATGACGAGGAGGGAGTAGTTCACCCTCGGGGCTGAGGGTATGTACCAGTAGCTATGTGTTTTGATCTCTCTCTCTCGTGTTCTCTCTCGTGTTCCCTCTAAGGCACGATCTTGATGTATCCCGAGCTTTGCTATTGTAGTTGGATCTTATGATGTTTCTCCCCCTCTACTCTCTTGTGATGAATTGAGTTTCCCCTTTGAAGTTATCTTATCGGATTGAGTCTTTTATGAGAACACTTGATGTATGTCTTGCCATGCTTATCTGTGGTGACAATGGGATATCATGTGCCTCTTGATGTATGTTTTGGTGACCAACTTGCGGGTTCCGCCCATGAACCTATGCATAGGGGTTGGCACACGTTCTTGACTCTCCGTAGAAACTTTGGGGCACTCTTTGAAGTACTTTTATGTTCGTTGGATGAATCTGAGATTGTGTGATGCATATCGTATAATCATGCCCACGGATACTTGAGGTGACAATGGAGTATCTAGGTGACATTAGGGTTTTGGTTGATTTGTGTCTTAAGGTGTTATTCTAGTACGAACTCTTTTATAGATTGATCCGAAAGAATAGCTTTGAGGTGGTTTCATACCCTACCATAATCTCTACATTTGTTCTCCGCTATTAGTGGCTTTGGAGTGCCTCTTTGTCACATGTTGAGGGCTTGTTATATGATCTATCTATGTTATTATTGTTGAGAGAACTTGCACTAGTGAAAGTATGAACCCTAGGCCTTGTTTCCTATCATTGCAATACCGTTTACGCTCACTTTTACCACTTGTTACCTTGCTGTTTTTATATTTTCAAATTACAAATACCTTTATCTACCATCCATATTGCACTTGTATCACCATCTCTTCGCCGAACTAGTGCACCTATACAATTTACCATTGTATTGGGTGTGTTGGGGACACAAGAGACTCTTTGTTATTTGGTTGCAGGGTTGTTTGAGAGAGACCATCTTCATCCTACGCCTCCCATGGATTGATAAACCTTAGGTCATCCACTTGAGGGAAATTTGCTACTGTCCTACAAACTTGTGCACTTGCAGGCCCAACAACGTCTACAAGAAGAAGGTTGCGTAGTAGACATCAGTGCGCGGGGAGGGGGGCTTCAAAGAAGAAGGTGGGCTCTGGCTAGCCGGCGGGGGCCTGGGGACGGCGCGGCGGAGATCGGGAGATCTAGGGCGGCGGCTCGTACCATGAGGTCGCGGTGGAGGTGGGGTGACGCGTTCGGGAACGGAGGCGCGGTGGGCGGGCATGAGAGGAGGCATGCGCGGTGGCTGATGGGCTTGGGTGCTGTGGTGGAGCGCCGGCCGGGGTTAGAGGAGGCGCGGTGGCCGGGGCAGAGGAGTCATGGCGGCGCTGTAGTTGGCGGTGAAAGGAGGTAGGTGGTGGAGCCGCTAGGGGAGGTAGGAGGAGGAGTCCCCGAGCCGCAAGTTGATACGTCTCCGTCGTATCTACTTTTACAAACACTTTTGCCCTTGTTTTGGACTCTAACTTGTATGATTTGAATGGAACTAACCCGGACTGACGTTGTTTTCAGCAGAATGCCATGGTGTTGTTTTATGTGCAGAAAACAAAAGTTCTCGGAATGACCTGAAACTCCATGGAATATCTTAGAATAAATAATAAAAAATCCTCGCCAAAGATGAAGACCAGGGGGGCCACACCCTGTCCACGAGGGTGGGGGGCGCGCCCCTCCCCCCTGGGCGCGCCCCCTACCTCGTGGGCCCCCTGGTGGCCCTCCGACGCCAACTCCAACTCCATATATTGGCTTTCGGGGAGAAAAAAAATCAGAGAGAAAGTTTCATCGTGTTTTATGATACGGAGCCGCCGCCAAGCCCTAATCTCTCTCGAGAGGGCTGATCTGGAGTCCGTTCGGGGCTCCAGAGAGGGGGATTCGTCGCCGTCGTCATCATCAACCATCCTCCATCACCAATTTCATGATGCTCACCGCCGCGCATGAGTAATTTCATCATAGGCTTGCTGGACGGTGATGGGTTGGATGAGATTTATCATGTAATTGAGTTAGTTTTGTTAGGGTTTGATCCCTAGTATCCACTATGTTCGAGATTGATGTTGCTATGACTTTGCTATGCTTAATGCTTGTCACTAGGGCCCGAAGTGCCATGATTTCAGATCTGAACCTATTATGTTTTCATGAATATATGTGTGTTCTTGATCCTATCTTGCAAGTCTATAGTCACCTACTATGTGTTATGATCCGCAACCCCGAAGTGACAATAATCGACCACTCCGGTGATGACCATAGTTTGAGGAGTTCATGTATTCACTATGTGCTAATGCTTTGTTCCGGTTCTCTATTAAAAGGAGGCCTTAATATCCCTTAGTTTCCAATAGGACCCGCTGCCACGGGAGGGTAGGACAAAATATGTCATGCAAGTTCTTTTCCATAAGCACGTATGACTATATACGGAATACATGCCTACATTACATTGATGAACTGGAGCTAGTTCTATGTCACCCTATGTTGTAACTGTTACATGACGAACCGCATCTGGCATAATTATCCATCACTGATCCGGTGTCTACGAGCTTTCCATATACTGGTTTACGCTTATTTACTTTTTCGTTGCTACTGTTACAATCACTACAAAAATACCAAAAACATTACTTTTGCTGTCTTTACTTTGTTACCGTTACCACCACTATCATATTAATTTGCTACTAAACACTTTTCTGCAGATACTAAGTTTCCAGGTGTGGTTGAATTGACAACTCAGCTGCTAATACTTGAGAATATTCTTTGGCTCCCCTTGTGTCGAATCAATAAATTTGGGTTGAATACTCTACCCTCGAAAAGTGTTGCGATCCCCTATACTTGTGGGTTATCAAGACCATTTTCCAAGGCTGTTGCCGGGGAGCATAGCTCTATTCTTTGAGTCACTTGGGATTTATATCTGCTGGACACTATGAAGAACTTGAAAGACGCTAAGACAACAATTTATCCCTCAACTGCGAGGGGAGGTAAGGAACTGCCATCTAGCTCTGCACTTGATTCACCTTCTATTAGGAGTAAGCTAGCGACACCTAAACCTGCTTCTGCTATTCGTTCCGATATGTCGCATGTTATTGATGATGCCAGTTCTGCTATGCATGATACTTATGATGAAACTACTTCTATGCTTGATACTACTGTGCCCCTTGGTGAATTTCTAGATGAACAAATGTCTAGGTCTAGAGAAAGAGAAATTATTGAAACTGAACACGATGATGTTAGTAATGATGATAATATGCCTGCTATTCCTGAGGGTTATCTTTTTAATGCTGAATCTTCTGCAGCTGTTCTTGCTTGCCAGGATAGACTTGAACTTAAGAGGCTGCTAGTTAAATGGAGTAAAGAATCTTTTAGAGATAGGATGAGACCTGACCCTGCTTTTGCTACTTCACCTATCTGTGTTCCTGATCAGGATTATTATGATTTTTTTGTTGATCCAGATATAATTACTTTGGTTGAATGTGATCCTTTTTATGTCTATGAATCTGAAACTATTGTGGCACATCTTGCTAAGTTAAATGATATAGCTGCCCTGTTTACTAATAATGAGAGATCGCGCTACCTTTATTTACTCAAAATATTTCCGTTCTCATAAAAGGGTGATGCTAAGATATGGTTTAATTCTCTTGATCCTGGTTGTGTGCAAAGTCCCCAGGATATGATTTATTACTTCTCTGCTAAATATTTCCCGGCTCATAAGAAACAAGCTGCTTTGAGGGATATATATAATTTTGTGCAAATTGAAGAAGAGAGTCTCCCACAAGCTTGGGGGAGGCTTCTCAAGTTACTTAATGCTTTGCTCGATCATCCTCTCAAGAAACCTGAAATATTTGATATCTTTTATAATGGACTAACTGATGCTTCCAGAGATTACCCGGATAGTTGTGCTGGTTCTCTTTCAGGGAAAGAACACCGATGACGCTGAAATTCTATTGAATAATATGTTGGCAAATGAAAATAATTGGGCACCTCCCGAGCCACCTCTGAGCCAGCTCCCAGGCCAGCTCTGAGCCAATTAATGAGCCTATTCCTAAACCAACTCAAGAAGAGAGGTGTTCTATTTCTCAGTCCCGAAGATATGCAAGAGGCAAAGAAATCCATGAAAGAAAAAGGTATTAAAGCTGAAGATGTTAAGAATTTACCTCCTATTGAAGAAATACATGGTCTTAATTTACCGCCTGTTGAAGAAGTATATGATCTCAATTACTTATTTACTGAAGAACCTCCCGATATCCCGACACAGGTAGTAAAGGTAAATTCTCTCTATAGATATGATAAAGCTGAAGTCCCTCCTACTAAAATTGCTAGTCAGTGCTTGGATGAGCTTGATGACTTTATGTTTAAGAAAGATGACTTTAATGCTTATTTTGGTAGACAATTAAAACAGAATACCTTTATGATTAAACGCTTGAGTGATTATATGGCTAATATTAGAGGTGAACTTAAACTTGTTAGCAAACGTGCTTCTATGGTTACCACTCAAGTAGAACAAGTACTTAAAGCTCAGAAAGAAGTGCTTGATGAAATGAATAGTAAGAAAACTGATTATGATGTTAGAGTGGCTACTAGAACTGGTAGAATGACTCAGGAACCTTTGTATCCTGAAGGCCACCCTAAGAGAATCGAGCAAGATTCTCAGAGAACTAATATTGATGTACCTAGTTCTTCTAAGAGGAAGAAAAAGAAAATTGATAGGACTTTGCAAACTTCTAGTGAACCTATTGCTGAACCACCTGTAACATCCCAAATTTTCAATTTGGCATGTTATACATAGGTCATCCATGCATATCATATTATTTGCATTCTCGTTTACCATCCTCGAAAATCCTAAGCTACTCAAGGACCCTCGGAGAGAGTTGGGGATTTTTCAATTTTCATATTTGAATTTTGTCAAATAATGAAAGACGACGATATTGGATTTTAACTATTTTTTCTCCGGAAAACTATTTCAATTTAAATAAATAAATGAGGGGAGATAATATGACTTCTCCAAAATAATTGAAATAACGGAGGAAAAATGTTAAAATCATTTTTGGGATTTTATTTGATTTTATTTGGAATTTTTCCCTAGAAAAATTTGCACGCTATAAAAAGTTGCATTTTAGGGGCCAAGAAAAGTTCATCTAGTTCTAAATATTTTATTTAGACGGAGAAAACTTGTTTTGGAATTGTTAGATTTTTATTTATTTCTCTAGGACTTTTTCTTTCGACGGAATGTTTTTTTAAAAAAATGGACCCACGCCTCGATCGGGTCAAGGCCCACCGAGCCAAAGCCGCTCATGAGCGCCGCCTCCCTCAAGGCTGTTGGCGCTGCACGGACGCCGAGGGCTAGTCCGAGCCGGAATCCACCCCGGCGCCCCTTCCCAAGCCGGAGCCGCCCGCCCCTATAAATGCCGCCGCCCGCCGCCACATCACCACCCCGCCACAACCCGAGCCCCGCCACGCTGAATCCCACCGGAGTTCGAGCCCGAGCCGCCCAGAGACCCGATCCGCTGCCGCCGCCGCCTCTGCGCTGCCGCCGCCTTTCACCGAGTCACCGCCCGCCCTCGCCTCACCCGAACTCCGCTGAGCCGCCTGGCCTCACGGACGTGCCTCACGGAGGTTCCCGACCCCGCCGCCGTTTGTTTGTTTTTTTTTTAGAAAATCCTTCGGTTTTTTTTAAAAAAACCCTAGATCGTTTTTTATAGATTGGTTTATTTCGTCGGTTTATTTATTTAGCGAACGTTCGTTTGTTTAGCAGTTCGTCACTTTTCTTTTATCAGATTTATTCCGCGGTTATTCTGATCGCGATTTCTGAACCGTTTTTCAAACCTGTTTATCTTTTAGCTCGTTTATCGGAATCAGGCGATTCAAGCGCCTGGAGTTTCATCTCGAAACCCTCTTTCCGAATAATCAACTTAAACCAGTTTTTATCTCTATAAAATTTAACCCTAGTTCAGATTAGTAAACGGACCATGTTTTTCTCGCCGTTTGAGTTTCGTTGTTCCATTTGGTTTGATTCTTTTTGCAAACCGGAGTTCTTAAGTTGAACTCTCCGGTCAACCTCTTTCAGTTGAAGTTTCGTTTGTGCATCTTCGCTTGTTTACTTATGTATGTATTGTTTGCTTGGGATAGAATTTCCAGAGTGCGAAGCGTGTTACTATGAGTCTCTAGGATTCACGGATCGTCAGCAAGGCAAGTAACACTTGATCATACCCAGTTTTTATGCATTAGCTCAACCCTCAAAGATTGCATGATTAAGATGTCATTAAATTGTGGAATGGGAAGTAGATGATGAGGTAGGAACCTATGGCACTGTTACTTTCAAACCCTTGGGAGTTACTTCTACGTTATGCTTATATTGCCATGCTATGCTCGTAGACGTGGTTTGGGTTTGAGAGATATTCACGACAGATGTGAGATTGTTAAATAATGGTTTACTTTAAGGTGGCAACTTAAATACACATCTGGTGGATTGAGGCACCGGGGAACCCAAAGGTTGTCTGTTTTATTTTGGAAATCCCTGTACCCGTGTGATCTTCCTATGGACCGCCACCTGTGCTCAAAGGGAACTGAGATTATTCATGCTAGAAACTTCCGTGTGCAGCCACAAGCTATTATGGGCTCTAGCATAGTTGAGTAAGTTACGTGAAGCTCTCAAGAGGTAGATCAGCAGGTAGTGGGTTTTATAGGTTTGGTATGATCTATCCGAGTAGAGAGTTAATGTTTCTTAACATCGTGTCTCGGTCTTCCGCTCTCAAACACCATGCAAAGGCGAGAAACCAACGGAGGCGATCGAGTCTTGTGGGGAAAAGTGCAAACCTCTGCAGAGTGTACAAACTAATCATGGTTAGCCGTGTCCCCGGTTATGGACAATTCGAGTATCTAGTACTTGAGTATTCACATGTATCTCATCACTCTTAACTAATTTTGCTGGGTTGTTAATCACTTTAATTGGGATCATTGAGTTGGGGTTACACCTTCTCGGATGTTTCAACCACCATGATAGTTAAATTAAAAATTTATTCCTTTGATGTAGGGAAAAATTGGCTTTTCGCAAAACTGTAACCATAGAGCTTTCCACCAAATTTCTTTATATGCATGTAGTATAGCTTATTCTATCATTACTCTATGTGTTACATTGCCAGCATATTCCATGTGTCGACCGTTCTCGGGCTGCAACGTATTATGTTGCAGACTTTTCAGATGAGGAGTAAGGATTGTAGGTCGTTGCCGTGCAGCTCAGTTATGTCGTTGGAGTTGATGGACTCACTTTATCTACCAAGCCTTCCGCTGTTATCGCATTAGATGGCCTTCAACCATATTATTGTAATAAGTTCTCTTTTGAGCCATTCGATGTAATAAGTGTGTCATTGCTACTCTGTTATAAATCCTTCGAGTAATCGTGTGTGTGTCAAAGATTACCGATCCGTGGATGACATGTAGCACGTAGACTTGACCATCTGAGGTCGGGTCGCTACAAGATGGTATCAGAGCACACGCTGAGTGTAGGACACGACCACTAAGATAAACCACAGGTCACTCCTCTCTTCTCATTTCTGATCTCTCTCCATTTTTCCACTCTTTAGGATGACGGAGATGAAGTACAAGTTTGCCCAACCGGATGAAGACACACCTTTCGGACGCCACTTGAAGGAAGTCACTAGGTAATTGGAATACCAAGCTTCACCGGGACGTACAACGCCACCTTACCAGAAGAAGAATGCTGGAAGATTCAAGCTCTAGTTCCCGGAAGGACGTTTGCGCCAAGCTCGGAGCCCATAGTATGTGTTTTCAATGCACCAACATGGAGTTTGGGAAAGAGTATGGCAGCTCACATTACCATGGGACGCATTGGAGAAGTCTAGAACAAGGAGCTGAAAGACAACATATACCAAATATGTGGGCGCCGAGACGAGCAATGGGAAGTAATTAGCACCAAGAAGGATAGATCCATTGCAGCTTACATCCAGGAGCTAAACCAACACATTCGACGTCATGAGAACCAGACAAAGCGCAGACATGCTGGATTTGAAGAAGGCGAAAACTAAGATCATCGAATTGGAGGAAGAACTCAAGTCTACCCGCGATGGATATGAGGAAGAAATCAAGATACTACTGGAGAAGAACGACGACCTAGTAAAGAAGATTGGAGTTTTCATGGGAGGACCAGCACCCAAGGAAGAGGAGCAAGAAGAGGAAGAAGACCCCACTTGTCCAGACAACTACATCATCATCGATTTACAACGACTCAGATCCAAGTGATGATGACTATGAAGACGAAGTCGAGCGTACATCATGGAGTCTTCCACCGATCAAAATTTCTAGATGACCACCAAATATTAGTAGTATTTTCCCCATGTAACTAATAGTAGTTGAGCACGTATGCGATAGTCCTAGATCGCTTTGTATGCCCTTGCTTGCTTGATTGAATGAATGTGTGTTTTGCCTCATGTGCATATGGGTAGTGTTTTCTCACTAGACCTCTTTCTATTTCTAATCTCTCCCTCTAAACCCTCGCGATGCCTCGAGACGTGACCCGGTTTTGCTTTCCCACCGTAGCTCACTCGGTTGATCCAACAGCAGAATGCCTTGATGCAATTGCTAGTTCGTAACTGTGGCAATGCCAACAACAACAACAACAACAACAACAACAACAACAACAACAACAACAACAACAACAACAACAACAACAACAACAACAACAACAACAACAACAACAACAACCCGCCACCAGTGGACAATTTAGCCCGTTTTCTGAGGTTACAACCGCCGGTGTTTTCCAGTAGCACCGAGCCAATAGTTGCAGATGACTGGTTACGCCCGTATTGGAAGGAGTTAACCACCGCAGGATGCACGGATGTTGAAAGAGTGCGCTTTTCCGCATCAATTGGATGGACCAGCAGCCGCATGGTGGGAGAATTAAACGCTAATTTTCCTATAGCCAATGTCACTTGGGACCAGTTCAACAAGCTTTTGCACGGCCCATGTTTCAACCGGAGCCATGCAGATAAAGAAGCGTGAGTTCCGCACTCCACGCCAGGGAACCGTCTCGCGGCCCAAAGACGTGGATGAGTTTAGCAAGTTATCACGCTATGCCCCGATGATGTGGCCACGGATGCCGCCAAGCAAGTGAAGTTTATGGAAGGACTGAATGATGAGATGAGTATGCAGCTGATGGTGGCAACTTTCAACAACTACCGTGAGTTGGTAGATAAGGCCCGATGATTGAAGGAAAGCAGAAGCAAATTGAGAGTCGTAAGAGGAAGTATGGACAAGGGAAGTATAACTCAGAGCTCACCGTAAACCTCGCCTAACCCGAACTCGAGGACTAGTTCATAACCATGGAGGACATAACCATACCGAGGAGGAACGATAATGGTGCGAAGAATGGGAATGGAAATGCAGCCAATAATAATCAGAATCGCTCTAACCCAGCTACACCCGCTAAGAGAGACCTGAGCCAAGTTATTTGCTTTAAGTGCGGGAAGACAGGGCAATATGCCAACGACTGCCCTGAAGGAAAGAATGGAAACAGAAATGGGAGCGCTGGGAAGAAGCCCAATCCATTCAACAAAGGACAAGTGAACCACGTTAACGTGGAGGAAGTTGAAGAGCAGCCGGATGCATAGGTAAGTTTTTGGTTCAGTCATTTACTGCTATTGTTCTTTTCGATACTGGTGCATCGCATTCATACATATCAAGGGGATTTGTGGATAAGTTTAAGTTACCAACCCAGACCCTTAGAACCCCTCTTTTAGTGAGCTCGCCTGGAGCAGAGTACATGGCTAGCAGATGGTGCACCCAGATACCCCTAATCATTGGCACACATGTTTTTCCGTCTGACCTAATTATCTTGGAGTCGCAAGGATTGGATGTGATATTAGGTATGGACTGGATGTCGAAATTTGGAGGAAGTATCGACTATGCTAGCAAGTCAATTTATCTTACCACCCCAGAGGGAAAAAGCATTAAGTATGTATCTAGGCATGTGCCTAGGAGGAGCCAAGTGAATACCCTCACGGGAGTTGTACAAGAAGAAGTACCTGTAGTGAAGGATTATCCAGATGTTTTTCCAGAAGAGTTACCAGGCATGCCACCGGATCGAGACATCGAGTTTACGATAGAACTAATACCGTGCAGGGCCAATATCAAAGAGACCCTATCGGATGCCCGCAAATGATCTGGAGGAAATTAAGAAGCAGATCAAGGAGCTATTGGAGAAAGGTTACATTCGTAGAAGTTCATCACCTTGGGGAGCTCCAGATTTTGGTGGAGAAGAAAGATAAATCCCTAAGGATGGTTGTTGATTACCGAGCTCGAATGAAGTAACGATAAAGAACAAGTATCCCTTACCGATGATTAATGATCTGTTTGATCAGTTGCAAGGAGCTAAGGTGTTTTCTAAAATTGATCTACGATCAGGATACCATCAGTTGAAGATCCGAGAGAAGGATATACCAAAGACAGTATTCACCACACGATATGGATTTTATGAGTATACGGTCATGTCATTTGGACTGACTAACGCCCCTGCCTATTTCATGAGTATGATGAACAAAGTGTTCATGGAGTATTTGGACAAGTTTGTTGTAGTGTTTATCGATGATATTATGGTTTACTCGAAGAACGAAGAGGAGCATGCGTAACACCTACGTTTGGTTCTTGAGAAACTCAGGGAACACCAGTTATACGCCAAATTCAGCAAGTGCGAATTTTGGTTAAAGGAAGTTGGATTTCTTGGGCATGTTATATCAGGAGAAGGTATAGCAGTAGATCCCAGTAAAATTCAGTCAGTCACTGAATGGTTGGCACCCACTTCACCAATGATATTCGCAGCTTCCTTGGGTGGCAGGATATTATCGGAGATTCATTGAGAATTTTTCCAAGATTGCTAAACCAATGACAGAATTGCTAAAGAAGGATACCAAGTTCAAATGGACAAGAGGATTGTGAGACAAGCTTCAAGAGTTGAAGAAACGGGTTGACTACAGCCCCAAAGGCTTTACATTGCCAGATATACATAAGGAGTTTCAAGTGTATTGTGATGCCTCTCGCTTGGGAATTGGATGTGTTCTTATGCAGGAAGGAAAAGTTGTTTCGCATGCCTCACGACAACGGAAGCCTCATGAGTGGAACTATGCCACACATGATTTGGAGTTAGCAGCTGTAGTACATGCGTTGAAGACCTGGAGACATTATCTCATGGGAAACCGTTGTGATGTGTGCACGGATCATAAGAGTTTAAAGTACATTTTCACACAGAATGAGTTAAACCTCAGACAGAGGAGATGGCTGCAACTTATAACAGATTACGACATAAAGCTACACTATCATCCAGGAAAAGCCAACGTCAGAAAGCGTACGCTTTGAGTCGGAAGAGTTATGCCAATATCCTTGAAGGTAGAGGACTGCCAAAGGAGTTAGCAGAGGATGTTATGGAACTTCAGTTGGAGATTGTTCCAAGAGGTTTTCTTGCAACAATGGAGGTTCCACGACTTTGTTGGACAAGATTCGAGACGCTCAAAAGAGGATAAAGAGATTGCTGAGATAAAGGAAAAGATGGGCAAAGGAAAAGCCAAAGGTTTTCGCGAGGATGAGCACGATACCTTGTGGTTTGAGGATCGGATTTATGTGCCCAACAATTCGGAGATCAGGAAGTTAATACTTGAAGAGGCTCATGACTCACCATACTCGATTCACCCCGGAAACACCAAGATGTATTTGGACTTGAAGGAACGTTTCTGGTGGACTGGTATGAAGAAGGATATTGCCGAGTATGTAGCCGCTATGCGATGTATGTCAGAGAGTGAAGGCAGAGCATCAAAAGCCAGCAGGACTGTTGCAGCCTATGCCAATACCCGAATGGAAGTGGGAAAACTTGGCATGGATTTTATCACCAGATTACCCAGAACCAAAGCAGGATATGATTCAATATGGGTAGTAGTGGATCGGTTGACCAAAGTAGCTCACTTTATCCCGATTGAAAACAACTTATACAAGTGCAAAGTTGGCCAAGATATATATGACTAGGATCGTATGTTTGCATGGAGTTCCGAGGAGTATCAGACGTATAGAGGAACACAGTTTACTTCAAAGTTTTGGCATCAGCTACACTAGACTTTGGGTACCAGATTGAGTTTAATACCGCTTTCCACCCACGCACGGACGGATGCATAAAGAGAGTCAATCAAATTTTGGAGGACATGTTGAGAGCTCAGGCGCTAGATTATGGATCTAGTTGGGATGACAATTTGTCAGACGCAGAATTCTCATACAACAACAGCTACCAGGCCAGTTTGAAGATGGCACCGCTCAAGCTCAGTATGGGACGCAGATGCAGAACACCCTTGATGTGGGATGAGGTTGGAGACCGTCATTGTTTGGACCAGATTTGATCAAAGACTCGAGAGGAGAAGGTTAAACCGATCAGAGATGCACTAAAAATTGCTCAGTCTAAACAGTAAGAGTTACGCAGATTCAAAACGCAAGGAAGTAACCTATGAAATTGGAGACAGAGAGATTCATGCAGTATCACCCCGAGGGGAGTGATACGTTTTGGAGTAAAGGGAAAGTTAGCCCCAAGATTTGTAGGACCGTATCGTGTTTTGGAACGAATGGGAGAAGTTGCCTACAAGCTGGAGTTACCTGAAGGACTGTCAGGAGTGCATGATGTGTTTCACGTATCACAACTGAAGAAGTGCCACGCTGAGATGGCTGACATACCGTTAAAGGATACAGTGCCCCTGGAGGCGATACAATTGGATAATAATTTAACTTATGAGGAGAAGCCAGTAAAGATTTTGGATTTCGATAGCCGAGTCACTCGCAACAAGGTGATCAAGTTTTGTAAAGTTCAAAGGAGCCACCATACCGAGGAGGAAGCCACCGGGAGCGAGAAGAGGATATTCGCAAGGACCATCCGCACCTATTTTCTAGCCAACCCGAATCTCGAGGGCGAGATTCATCTTAAGGGGGGTAGGTTTGTAACATCCCAAATTTTCAATTTCGCATGTTATACATAGGTCATCCATGCATATCATATTATTTGCATTCTCGTTTACCATCCTCGAAAATCCTAAGCAACTCAAGGACCCTCGGAGAGAGTTGGGGATTTTTCAATTTTCATATTTGAATTTTGTCAAATAATGAAAGACGACGATATTGGATTTTAACTATTTTTTTCTCCGGAAAACTATTCCAATTTAAATAAATAAATGACGAGAGATAATATGACTTCTCCAAAATAATTGAAATAACGGAGGAAAATGTTAAAATCATTTTTGGGATTTTATTTGATTTTATTTGGAATTTTAATTGCCCTAGAAAAATTTGCACGCTTTAAAAAGTTGCATTTTAGGGGCCAAGAAAAGTTCATCTAGTTCTAAATATTTTATTTAGACGGAGAAAACTTGTTTTGGAATTGTTAGACTTTATTTATTTCTCTAGGAATTTTTCTTTCATGAATTTAAAAAATGGATTCCACGCCTGATCGGGCGAAGGCCCGAGCCAGCAAGCCGGGCCATGAGCGCCGCCTCCTCAGCCAGGCGTCTGCACGGACGCCGAGGGCGAGTCCGAGCCGGACTCCACCCCGGCGCCTCTTCCCAAGCCGGAGCCGCCCGCCCCTATAAATGCCGCCGCCCGCCACACACCACCACCTCGCCACCACCCGAGCCCCGCCGCCGCTGAACTCCGCTGAGCCCGAGCCCGAGCCGCCCTGAGCCCGATCCGCCGCCGCGCCGCCCAGCGTCGTCACCGCCTTTTCGCCGAGTCGCCGCTCGCCGACCCCCGCCCACTCGAACTCACGAGCCGCCCGCCCCGCCGGACGTGCCCCGCCGGAGGTACCCGACCCTGCCGCCGTTTGTAAGTTTTTTTTTGAAAATCCTTCGGTTTTTTTTAAAAAGCCCTAGATAGTTTTTTTATAGATCGGTTTATTTCGTCGGTTTATTTATTTAGCGAACGTCTGTTCGTCCGTTCGTTCTAACGAACGCGTTCACTGTTTAGGTTCTGTTAACGAACGTTCGTTCGCTTAGCGATTCGTCGCTTTTCTTTTATCAGATTTATTCCGCGGTTATTACGATCGCGATTTCTGAACCGTTTTTCAAACCTGTTTATCTTTTTGCTCGTTTATCGGAATCAGGCGATTCAAGCGCCTGGAGTTTCATCTCGAAACCCTCTTTCCGAATAATCAACTTAAACCAATTTTTATCTCTGTAGAATTTAACCCTAGTTCAGATTAGTAAACGGACCATGTTTTTCTCGCCATTTGAGTTTCGTTGTTCCGTTTGGTTTGATTCTTTTGCAAACCGGAGTTCTTAAGTTGAACTCTCCGTCAACCTCTTTCAGTTGAAGTTTCGTTTGTGCATCTTTGCTTGTTTACTTATGTATGTATTGTTTGCTTGCGATAGAATTTCCGGAGTGCGAAGCGTGTTACTACGAGTCTCTAGGATTCACGGATCGTCAGCAAGGCATAACACTTGATCATATCTTTTCCTACCCAGTTTTTATGCATTAGTTTCAACCCTCAAACATTGCATGATTAGGATGTCATTAATTTGTGGGTTGGGAAGTAGATGATGAGGTAGGAACCTATTGCCCTGTTACTTTCAAACCCTTGGGAGTTACTTCTACGTTATGCTTATACTGCCATGCTATGCTCGTAGACGTGGTTTGGGTTTGAGAGATATTCACGGCAGATGTGAGATTATTAATTAATGGTTTACTATAAGGTGGCAACTTAAATACACATCTGGGTGGATTGAGGCACCTGGGGAACCCAGTGTTGTCTGTTTTTTTTGGAAATCCCTGGGTACCCGTGTGATCTTCCTATGGACCGCCACCCAGGCTCAAAGGGAACTGAGATTATTCATGCTAGAAACTTCCGTGTGCAGCCACAAGCTATTATGGGCTCTAGCATAGTTGAGTAAGTTACGTGAAGCTCTCGAAGAGGTAGATCAGCAGGTAGTGGGTTTTATAGGTTTGGTATGATCTATCCGGAGTAGAGAGTTAATGTTTCTGAAAGACTGTGTCTCGGTCTTCCGTCTCTCAAACACCATGCAGTGAGAGAAACCAACGTAGGCGATCGAGTCTTGTGGGGAAAAGTCGCAAACCTCTGCAGAGTGTACAAACTAATCATGGTTAGCCGTGTCCCCGGTTATGGACAATTCGAGTATCTAGTACTTGAGTATTCACATGTATCTCATCACTCTTAACTAATTTTGCTGGGTTGTTAATCACTTTAATTGGGATCATTGAGTTGGGGTTACACCTTCTCAGTGATGTTTCAACCACCATGATAGTTAAATTAAAAATTTATTCCTTTGATGTAGGGAAAAATTGTCTTTTCGCAAAACTGTAACCATAGAGCTTTCCACCAGCCTTATATGCATGTAGTATAGCTTATTCTATCATTACTCTATGTGTTACATTGCCAGCATATTCCATGTGCTGACCCGTTCTCGGGCTGCAACGTATTATGTTGCAGACTTTTCAGATGAGGAGTAAGGATTGTAGGTCGTTGCCGTGCAGCTCAGTTATGTCGTTGGAGTTGATGGACTCACTTTATCTTCCAAGCCTTCCGCTGTTATCGCATTAGATGGCCTTCAGCCATATTATTGTAATAAGTTCTCTTTTGACACATTCAATATAATAAGTGTGTGATTGCTACTCTGTTATAAATCCTTCGAGTACTGTGTGTGTCAGCATTACCGATCCAGGGATGACACAGAAGCACAGAGACTTGACCATCTGAGGTCAGGTCGCTACACCACCTGAGAATCCAAATGATACTTCTATTTCTGATGCTGAAACACGCTCAGGTGATGAACATGAACCTAGTGAAAATGTTAATGATAATGTTCATGATGATGCTCAACCTAGTAATGATAATGATGTAGAAGTTGAACCTGTTGTTGATCTTGATAACCCACAATCAAAGAATCAACGTTATGATAAAAGAGACTTCGTTGCTAGGAAACATGGTAAAGAAAGAGAACCATGGGTTCAGAAACCCATGCCTTTTCCTCCCAAACCATCCAAGAAAAAGGATGATGAGGATTTTGAGCGCTTTGCAGAAATGATTAGACCCATCTTTTATTTGCGTATGCGATTGGTGATATGCTCAAAATGAATCCTTATGCTAAATATATGAAAGATATTGTTACAAATAAGAGAAAGATACCGAAAGCTGAAATTTCCACCATGCTTGCTAATTACACTTTTAAGGGTGGAATACCAAAGAAACTTGGAGATCCAGGAGTACCTACTATACCATGCTCCATTAAGAGAAATTATGTTAAAACTGCTTTATGTGATCTTGGAGCCGGTGTTAGTGTTATGCCTCTCTCTTTATATCGTAGACTTCACTTGAATAAGTTGACACTTACTGAAATATCTTTGCAAATGGCTGATAAATCAACTGCTATACCTGTCGGTATTTTTGAGGATGTGCCTGTTGTGGTTGCAAACGTTACTATTTTAACGGACTTTGTTATTCTTGATATTCCCGAGGATGATAGTATGTCTATTATTCTTGGAAGACCTTTCCTTAATACTGCAGGGGCTGTTATTGATTGCAACAAAGGCAATGTCACTTTTCATGTTAATGGTAATGAGCATACGGTACACTTTCCGAGGAAACAACCTCAAGTTTATAGTATCAACTCTATTGGAAAAATTCCATCGATTATATTTGGAGGTTTTCAATTTCCTCTCCCTCTTGTCAAGAAGAAATATGATATACTTATTATTGGGGATGTTCATATCCCCGTTGAGGTAACATAGTGTTATTCGAAATTTCTCCGGTCCCATGTCAGTCGGAATGAGTTTGTTAACAAGACTTGATCAACCTTGTTAGTGGATTCTTTTTGATGAGCATGAGATGGATGAAACTAGAAGCACAGCCTTCTGTACCCTCTTTATATTAGTAGAAATAAAGTAAAATAGTATTTTTTTGTCTGTTTCCTGACTTATCCGTGCAATATAAAATTATCCCGAAAATAAAAGTCCTCAGAATGCCATGACAATTTAATATGATTTTTTCGGGAATATTTGAGGATTTTTAGTGCAAAAATTACCGCGGGGGGAGCTGCCACCTAGCCACGGGGGTGGAGGGCGCACCCTCCCCCCTGGGCGTGTCCCTGCCTCGTGGGCCCACGGTGGCCCTCCTCCACTTATCCCTGCACCCATCTTCTTCCTCTGTCTCACACAAACCCGAAAAACCAACTCAAGCTCGTGTTCCAGCCCCCGTTCCTGTGATTTTCGATCTCCTTGCTCAAAGCACCTCTCGCAAAACTGCTTGGGGAGATTGTTCCTTGGTATGTGACTCCTCCATTGGTCCAATTAGTTTTTGTTCTAGTGCTTTATTCATTGCAAATTTTTGATGCATAGGTGACCATGTTCTTGAGCTTGCATGTCAAATTTATATGCCCAGTACGTGGATGAGTTTAGCAAGTTATCACGCTATGCCCCTGATGATGTGGCCACGGATGCCGCGAAGCAAGTGAAGTTTATGGAAGGACTGAATGATGAGATGAGTATGCAGCTGATGGTGGCAACTTTCAACAACTACCAGGAGTTGGTAGATAAGGCCACGATGATTGAAGGAAAGCGGCAGAAATTGAGAATCGTAAGAGGAAGTATGGACAAGGGACGTATAACTCAGGAGCTCACCATAAACCTCGCCTAACCCCGAACTCGGGAGGACTAGTTCATAACCATGGAGGACATAACCATACTGGAGGAGGAACGCATAATGGTGCGAAGAATGGGAATGGAAATGCAGCCAACAATAATCAGAATCGCTCTAACCCAGCTACACCCGCTAAGAGAGACCTGAGCCAAGTTATTTGCTTTAAGTGCGGGAAGACAGGGCAATATGCCAACGACTGCCTCAAGGAAAGAATGGAAGCGGAAATGGGGCGCTAGGAAGAAGCCCAATCCATTCAACAAAGGACAAGTGAACCACGTTAACGTGGAGGAAGTTGAAGAGCAGCCGGATGCATAGGTAAGTTTTGGTTCAGTCATTTATCGCTATTGTTCTTTTAAATCTTTGGTGCATCGCATTCATACATATCAAGGGGATTTGTGGATAAGTTTAAGTTACCAACCCTGCACCCTTAGAACCCCTCTTTTAGTGAGCTCTTTGGAGCAGAGTACATGGCTAGCGAGATGGTGCACCAGATACCCCTAATCATTGGCACACATGTTTTCCGTCTGACCTAATTATCTTGGAGTCGCAAGGATTGGATGTGATATTAGGTATGGATTGGATGTCGAAATTTGGAGGAAGT
The DNA here is from genome assembly GCA_021605145.1 of Aegilops bicornis. NCBI lineage: Eukaryota > Viridiplantae > Streptophyta > Magnoliopsida > Poales > Poaceae > Aegilops > Aegilops bicornis. Next base: position 560,220,954 of record CM038673.1, on the reverse strand, counting down.
ATCGACTATGCTAGCAAGTCAATTTATCTTACCACCCCTGCAGGGAAAAAGCATTAAGTATGTATCTAGGCATGTGCCTAGGAGGAGCTAAGTGAATACCCTCACGGGAGTTGTACAAGAAGAAGTACCATGGTGAAGGATTATCCAGATGTTTTTCCGGAAGAGTTACCGGGCATGCCACCGGATCGAGACATCGAGTTTACGATAGAACTAATACCAGTGCAGGGCCAATATCAAAGAGACCCTATCGGATGCCCGCAAATGATCTGGAGGAAATTAAGAAGCAGATCAAGGAGCTATTGGAGAAAGGTTACATTCGTAGAAGTTCATCACCTTGGGGAGCTCCAGTACTTTTGGTGGAGAAGAAAGATAAATCCCTAAGGATGGTTGTTGATTACCGAGCTCTGAATGAAGTAACGATAAAGAACAAGTATCCCTTACCGATGATTAATGATCTGTTTGATCAGTTGCAAGGAGCTAAGGTGTTTTCTAAAATTGATCTACGATCAGGATACCATCAGTTGAAGATCCGAGAGAAGGATATACCAAAGACAGTATTCACCACACGATATGGATTATATGAGTATACGGTCATGTCGTTTGGACTGACTAACGCCCCTGCCTATTTCATGAGTATGATGAACAAAGTGTTCATGGAGTATTTGGACAAGTTTGTTGTCGCTTATCGATGATATTATGGTTTACTCGAAGAACGAAGAGGAGCATGCAGAACACCTACGTTTGGTTCTTGAGAAACTCGGGGAACACCGATTATACGCCAAATTCAGCAAGTGCGAGTTTTGGTTAAAGGAAGTTGGATTTCTTGGGCATGTTATATCAGAGAAGGTATAGCAGTAGATCCCGGTAAAATTCAGTCGATCCTTTGAATGGTTGGCACCCACTTGATCGATGATATTCGCAGCTTCCTTGGTGGCAGGATATTATCGGAGATTCATTGAGAATTTTTCCAAGATTGCTAAACCAATGACAGAATTGCTAAAGAAGGATACCAAGTTCAAATGGACAAGAGGATTGTGAGACAAGCTTCCAAGAGTTGAAGAAACGGTTGACTACAGCCCCAAAGGTCTTGACATTGCGGATATACATAAGGAGTTTCAAGTGTATTGTGATGCCTCTCGCTTGGGAATTGGATGTGTTCTTATGCAGGAAGGAAAAGTTGTTTAGCATGCCTCACGACAACTGAAGCCTCATGAGTTGAACTATGCCACACATGATTTGGAGTTAGCAACTGTAGTACATGCGTTGAAGACACAGAGACATTATCTCATGGGAAACCGTTGTGATGTGTACACGGATCATAAGAGTTTAAAGTACATTTTCACACAGAACGAGTTAAACCTCAGACAGAGGAGATGGCTGGAACTTATAAAAGATTGTGACATAAAGCTACACTATCATCCAGGAAAAGCCAACGTCGTAGCAGACGCTTTGAGTCGGAAGAGTTATGCCAATATCCTTGAAGGTAGAGGACTGCCAAAGGAGTTAGCAGAGGATGTTATGGAACTTCAGTTGGAGATTGTTCCAAGAGGTTTTCTTGCAACAATGGAGGTTCCGTCGACTTTGTTGGACAAGATTCGAGACGCTCAAAAGAGGATAAAGAGATTGCTGAGATAAAGGAAAAGATGGGCAAATGAAAAGCCAAAGGTTTTCGCGAGGATGAGCACGATACCTTGTGGTTTGAGGATCGGATTTATGTGCCCAACAATTCGGAGACCAGGAAGTTAATACTTGAAGAGGCTCATGACTCACCATACTCGATTCACCCTGGAAACACCAAGATGTATTTGGACTTGAAGGAACGTTTCTGGTGGACTGGTATGAAGAAGGATATTGCCGAGTATGTAGCCGCTTTGCGATGTATGTCGAGAGTGAAGGCAGAGCATCAAAAGCCAGCAGGACTGTTGCAGCCTATGCCAATACCCGAATGGAAGTGGGAAAACTTGGCATGGATTTTATCACCAGATTACCCAGAACCAAAGCAGGATATGATTCAATATGGATAGTAGTGGATCGGTTGACCAAAGTAGCTCACTTTATCCCAGTGAAAACAACTTATACAAGTGCAAAGTTGGCCAAGATATATATGACTAGGATCGTATGTTTGCATGGAGTTCCGAGGAGTATCGTATCAGATAGAGGAACACAGTTTACTTCAAAGTTTTGGCATCAGCTACACTAGACTTTGGGTACCAGATTGGAGTTTAATACCGCTTTCCACCCACAGACGGACGGACAGACAAAGAGAGTCAATCAAATTTTGGAGGACATGTTGAGAGCCTGTGCGCTAGATTATGGATCTAGTTGGGATGACAATTTGCCGTACGCAGAATTCTCATACAACAACAGCTACCAGGCCAGTTTGAAGATGGCACCGTTCAGAGCTCTGTATGGACGCAGATGCAGAACACCCTTGATGTGGGATGAGGTTGGAGACCGTCAGTTGTTTGGACCAGATTTGATCAAAGACTCTGAGGAGAAGGTTAAACTGATCGAGACAGACTAAAATTGCTCGGTCTAAATGTAAGAGTTACGCAGATTCAAAACGCAAGGAAGTAACCTATGAAATCGGAGACAGAGTATATCTGCGAGTATCACCCCTGAGGGGAGTGAAACGTTTTGGAGTAAAGGGAAAGTTAGCCCCAAGATTTGTAGGACCGTATCGTGTTTTGGAACGAATGGGAGAAGTTGCCTACAAGCTGGAGTTACCTGAAGGACTGTCAGGAGTGCATGATGTGTTTCACGTATCACAACTGAAGAAGTGCCACGCTGAGATGGCTGACATACCGTTAAAGGATACAGTGCCCCTGGAGGCGATACAATTGGATAATAATTTAACTTATGAGGAGAAGCCAGTAAAGATTTTGGATTTCGATAGCCGAGTCACTCGCAACAAGGTGATCAAGTTTTGTAAAGTTCAATTGGAGCCACCATACCGAGGAGGAAGCCACCGGGAGCGAGAAGAGGATATTCGCAAGGACCATCCGCACCTATTTTCTAGCCAACCCGAATCTCGAGGGCTAGATTCATCTTAAAGGGGTAGGTTTGTAACATCCCAAATTTTCAATTTCGCATGTTATACATAGGTCATCCATGCATATCATATTATTTGCATTCTCGTTTACCATCCTCGAAAATCCTAAGCAACTCAAGGACCCTCGGAGAGAGTTGGGGATTTTTCAATTTTCATATTTGAATTTTGTCAAATAATAAAAGACGACGATATTGGATTTTAACTATTTTTTTCTCCGGAAAACTATTTCAATTTAAATAAATAAATGACGGGAGATAATATGACTTCTCCAAAATAATTGAAATAACGGAGGAAAAATGTTAAAATCATTTTTGGGATTTTATTTGATTTTATTTGGAATTTTAATTGCCCTAGAAAAATTTGCACGCTTTAAAAAGTTGCATTTTAGGGGCCAAGAAAAGTTCATCTAGTTCTAAATATTGTATTTAGACGGAGAAAACTTGTTTTGGAATTTTTAGACTTTTATTTATTTCTCTAGGAAATTTTCTTTCGGCGGAATTTTTTAAAAAAAATGGACCCACGCCCGACTGGGCCAAAGGCCCAGCCAGGACCCAGCGGCCCGCCGCCTCCCAGCCGCCGTCTTGTGCACGGACGCCGAGGGCGAGTCCGAGCGGACTCCACCCCAGGCGCCCCCTTCCCAAGCCGGAGCCGCCCTCGCCCCCTATAAATGCCGCCCGCCCGCCACACCATCACCCGCCACCACCCGAGCCCCGCCCGGAACCGCAGGAGCCGGAGCCCGAGCCCGGAGCCCGATCCGCCGTCGCCGCCGCCCAGCCTTGACGCCGCCCTTTCGCCGAGTCGCCGCCGCCCTCGCCGACCCCGCCCCACCCGGAACTCGCTGAGCCGCCCGCCCCGCCGGACGCGCCCCGCCGGAGGTACCCGACCCAGCCGCAGTTTGTATGTTTTTTTTTTTGAAAATCATTCGGTTTTTTTTTAAAAAAGCCCTAGATCGTTTTTTATAGATCGGTTTATTTCGTCGGTTTATTTATTTAGCGAACGTCCGTTCGCCCGTTCGTTCTAACGAACGCGTTCACTGTTTAGGTTCTGTTAACGAACGTTCGTTCGTTTAGCAGTTCGTCGCTTTTCTTTTATCAGATTTATTCCGCGGTTATTATGATCGCGATTTCTGAACCGTTTTTCAAACCTGTTTATCTTTTCGCTCGTTTATCGGAATCAGGCGATTCAAGCGCCTGGAGTTTCATCTCGAAACCCTCTTTCCGAATAATCAACTTAAACCAGTTTTTATCTCTTTAGAATTTAACCCTAGTTCAGATTAGTAAACGGACCATGTTTTTCTCGCCATTTGAGTTTCGTTGTTCCGTTTGGTTTGATTCTTTTTGCAAACCGGAGTTCTTAAGTTGAACTCTCCAGTCAACCTCTTTTAGTTGAAGTTTCGTTTGTGCATCTTTGCTTGTTTACTTATGTATGTATTGTTTGCTTGCGATAGAATTTCCGGAGTGCGAAGCGTGTTACTACGAGTCTCTAGGATTCACGGATCGTCAGCAAGGCAAGTAACACTTGATCATATCTTTTCCTACCCTGTTTTTATGCATTAGTTTCAACCCTCAAACATTGCATGATTAGGATGTCATTATTTGTGGGTTGGGAAGTAGATGATGAGGTAGGAACCTATTGCCCTGTTACTTTCAAACCCTTGGGAGTTACTTCTACGTTATGCTTATACTGCCATGCTATGCTCGTAGACGTGGTTTGGGTTTGAGAGATATTCGCGGCAGATGTGAGATTATTAATTAATGGTTTACTATAAGGTGGCAACTTAAATACACATATGGGTGGATTGAGGCACCTGGGGAACCCAGTGTTGTCTGTTTTATTTTTGGAAATCCCGGGGTACCCGTGTGATCTTCCTATGGACCGCCACCAGGCTCTAAGGGAACTGAGATTATTCATGCTAGAAACTTCCGTGTGCAGCCACAAGCTATTATGGGCTCTAGCATAGTTGAGTAAGTTACGTGAAGCTCTCGAAGAGGTAGATCAGCGGTGTAGTGGGTTTTATAGGTTTGGTATGATCTATCCGAGTAGAGAGTTAATGTTTCGAAGATCGTGTCTCGGTCATCAGTCTCTCAAACACCAAGCAGTGCTAGAAACCAACGGAGGCGATCGAGTCTTGTGGGGAAAAGTGCGCAAACCTCAGCAGTGTGTACAAAATAATCATGGTTAGACGTGTCCCGGTTATGGACAATTCGAGTATCTAGTACTTGAGTATTCACATGTATCTCATCACTCTTAACTAATTTTGCTGGGTTGTTAATCACTTTAATTGGGATCATTGAGTTGGGGTTACACCTTCTCAGTGATGTTTCAACCACCATGATAGTTAAATTAAAAATTTATTCCTTTGATGTAGGGAAAAATTGGCTTTTCGCAAAACTGTAACCATAGAGCTTTCCACCAGCCTTATATGCATGTAGTATAGCTTATTCTATCATTACTCTATGTGTTACATTGCCAGCATATTCCATGTGTCGACCCGTTCTCGGCTGCAATGTATTATGTTGCAGACTTTTTCGACAAGGAGTAAGGATTGTAGGTCGCTGCCGTGCAGCTCGCTTATGCCGTTGGAGTTGATGGACTCACTTTATCTTCCAAGCCTTCATTTGTTATCGCATTAGATGGCCTTCAGCCATATTATTGTAATAAGTTCTCTTTTGAGCCATTCGATGTAATAAGTGTGTGATTGCTACTCTGTTATAAATCCTTCGAGTAATCGTGTGTCAAGATTACCGATCCGTGGATGACACGAAGCACGTAGACTTGACCATCTCGAGGTCGGGTCGCTACAAGATGGTATCAGAGCACACGCTGAGTGTAGGACACGACCACTAAGATAAACCATAGGTCACTCCTCTCTTCTCATTTCTGATCTCTCTCCATTTTTCCACTCTTTAGGATGACGGAGATGAACTACAAGTTTGCCCAACCGGATGAAGACACACCTTTCGGACGCCACTTGAAGGAAGTCACTAGGTACCTGAATATTGGAATACCAAGCTTCACCGGGACGTACAACGCCACCTTACCAGAAGAAGAATGCTGGAAGATTCAAGCTCTAGTTCCCGGAAGGACGTTTGCACCAAGCTCGGAGCCCATAGTATGTGTTTTCAATGCACCAACATGGAGTTTGGGAAAGAGTATGGCAGCTCACATTACCATGGGACGCATTGGAGAAGTCTACAACAAGGAGCTTAAAGACACCATATACCAAATATGTGGGCGCCGAGGCGAGCAATGGGAAGTAATTAGCACCAAGAAGGATAGATCCATTGCAGCTTACATCCAGAGCTAAACCAGCACATTCGACGTCATGAGAACCATATGTGCCGTATACATGCTGGATTTGAAGAAGGCGAAAACTAAGATCATCGAATTGGAGGAAGAACTCAAGTCTACCCGCTGATGGATATGAGGAAGAAATCAAGATACTCGGAGAATAACGACGACCTAGTAAAGAAGATTGGAGTTTTCATGGGAGGACCAGCACCCAAGGAAGAGGAGCAAGAAGAGGAAGAAGACCCCGCTTGTCCGCATAACTACATCATCATCGAAGACACCGACTCAGATCCAAGTGATGATGACTATGAAGACGAAGTCGGAGCGGACATCATGGAGTCTTCCACCGATCAAAATTTCTAGATGACCACCAAATATTAGTAGTATTTTCCCCATGTAACTAATAGTAGTTGAGCACGTGTCACGATAGTCCTAGATCGCTTTGTATGCCCTTGCTTGCTTGATTGAATGAATGTGTGTTTTGCCTCATGTGCATATGGGTAGTGTTTTCTCACTAGACCTCTTTCTATTTCTAATCTCTCCCCTCTAAACCCTCAGATGCCTCCGAGACGTGACCCCGGTTTTGCTTTCCCACCAGAGCTCACTCAGTTGATCCAACAGCAGAATGCCTTGATGCAATTGCTAGTTCAGAACCAGGGCAATGCCAACAACAACAACAACAACAACAACAACAACAACAACAACAACAACAACAACAACAACCCGCCACCAGTGGACAATTTAGCCCGTTTTACGGCGTTACAACCGCGGTGTTTTCCAAGAGCACCGAGCCAATAGTTGCAGATGACTGGTTACGCCAGATTGGAAGGGAGTTAACCACCGCAGGATGCACGGATGCTGAAAGAGTGCGCTTTTCCGCACATCAATTGGATGGACCAGCAGCCGCATGGTGGGAGAATTACACGGCTAATTTTCCTATAGCCAATGTCACTTGGGACCAGTTCCAACAAGCTTTTGCACGGCCCATGTTTCAACTGGAGCCATGCAGATAAAGAAGCGTGAGTTCCGCACCTTACGCCAGGGGAACCGTACTGTGGCCCAGTACGTGGATGAGTTTAGCAAGTTATCACGCTATGCCCCTGATGATGTGGCCACGGATGCCGCGAAGCAAGTGAAGTTTATGGAAGGACTGAATGATGAGATGAGTATGCAGCTGATGGTGGCAACTTTCAACAACTACCAGGAGTTGGTAGATAAGGCCCTGATGATTGAAGGAAAGCAGCAGCAAATTGAGAGTCGTAAGAGGAAGTATGGACAAGGGAAGTATAACTCAGAGCTCACCGTAAACCTCGCCTAACCCGAACTCGGGAGGACTAGTTCATAACCATGGAGGACATAACCATATCGAGGAGGAACGATAATGGTGCGAAGAATGGGAATGGAAATGCAGCCAACAATAATCGAATCGCTCTAACCCAGCTACACCCGCTAAGAGAGACTGAGCCAAGTTATTTGCTTTAAGTGCGGGAAGACAGGGCAATATGCCAACGACTGCCCTGAAGGAAAGAATGGAAACGGAAATGGGAGCGCTGGGAAGAAGCCCAATCCATTCAACAAAGGACAAGTGAACCACGTTAACGTGGAGGAAGTTGAAGAGCAGCCGGATGCATAGGTAAGTTTTTGGTTCAGTCATTTACTGCTATTGTTCTTTTTACATCTTGGTGCATCGCATTCATACATATCAAGGGATTTGTGGATAAGTTTAAGTTACCAACCTGCACCCTTAGAACCCCTCTTTAGTGAGCTCGCCTGGAGCAGAGTACATGGCTAGCAGATGGTGCACCCAGATACCCCTAATCATTGGCACACATGTTTTTCCGTCTGACCTAATTATCTTGGAGTCGCAAGGATTGGATGTGATATTAGGTATGGATTGGATGTCGAAATTTGGAGGAAGTATCGACTGTGCTAGCAAGTCAATTTATCTTACCACCCCAGAGGGAAAAAGCATTAAGTATGTATCTAGGCATGTGCCTAGGAGGAGCCAAGTGAATACCCTCACGGGAGTTGTACAAGAAGAAGTACCTGTAGTGAAGGATTATCCAGATGTTTTTCCGGAAGAGTTACCAGGCATGCCACCGGATCGAGACATCGAGTTTCTGATAGAACTAATACCAGGTACAGGGCCAATCTCAAAGAGACCCTATCGGATGCCCGCAAATGATCTAGAGGAAATTAAGAAGCAGATCAAGGAGCTATTGGAGAAATGTTACATTCGTAGAAGTTCATCACCTTGGGGAGCCCCAGTACTTTTGGTGGAGAAGAAGGATAAATCCCTAAGGATGGTTGTTGATTACCGAGCTCTGAATGAAGTAACAATAAAGAACCAAGATCCCTTACCGATGATTAATGATCTGTTTGATCAGTTGCAAGGAGCTAAGGTGTTTTCTAAAATTGATCTACGATCGAGGATACCATCGATTGAAGATCCGAGAGAAGGATATACCAAAGACAAAAAGATTCACCACACGATATGGATTATATGAGTATACGGTCATGTCGTTTGGACTGACTAACGCCCCTGCCTATTTCATGAGTATGATGAACAAAGTGTTCATGGAGTATTTGGACAAGTTTGTTGTAGTGTTTATCGATGATATTATGGTTTACTCAAAGAACGAAGAGGAGCATGCGTAACACCTACGTTTGGTTCTTGAGAAACTCGGGGAACACCAGTTATACGCCAAATTCAGCAAGTGCGAGTTTTGGTTAAAGGAAGTTGGATTTCTTGGGCATGTTATATCAGGAGAAGGTATAGCAAGTAGATCCCAAACAAAATTCAGTCCGATTGAATGGTTGGCACCCACTTCAGTCAGTGATATTCGCAGTTTCCTTGGACTGGCAGGATATTATCGGAGATTCATTGAGAATTTTTCCAAGATTGCTAAACCAATGACAGAATTGCTAAAGAAGGATACCAAGTTCAAATGGACAAGAGGATTGTGAGACAAGCTTCCAAGAGTTGAAGAAACGGTTGACTACAGCCCCAGTCTTTACATTGCCGATATACATAAGGAGTTTCAAGTGTATTGTGATGCCTCTCGCCATGTAATTGATGTGTTCTTATGCAGGAAGGAACAGTTGTTTCGCATGCCTCACGACAACCGAAGCCTCATGAGTTGAATTATGCCACGCATGATTTGGAGTTAGCTGTAGTACATGCGTTGAAGACCAGAGACATTATCTCATGGGAAACCGTTGTGATGTGTACACGGATCATAAGAGTTTAAAGTACATTTTCACACGAGCAAGTTAAACCTCGCATGACGGAGGAGATGGCTGGAACTTATAAAAGATTACGACATAAAGCTACACTATCATCCAGGAAAAGCCAACGTCAGAAAGGCACGCTTTGAGTCGGAAGAGTTATGCCAATATCCTTGAAGGTAGAGGACTGCCAAAGGAGTTAGCGAGAGGATGTTATGGAACTTGATTGGAGATTGTTCCAAGAGGTTTTCTTGCAACAATGGAGGTTCCGTCGACTTTGTTGGACAAGATTCGAGACGCTCAAAAGAGGATAAAGAGATTGCTGAGATAAAGGAAAAGATGGGCAAAGGAAAAGCCAAAGGTTTTTGCGAGGATGAGCATGATACCTTGTGGTTTGAGGATCGGATTTATGTGCCCAACAATTCGGAGATCGAAGTTAATACTTGAAGAGGCTCATGACTCACCATACTCGATTCACCCCGGAAACACCAAGATGTATTTGGACTTGAAGGAACGTTTCTGGTGGACTGGTATGAAGAAGGATATTGCCGAGTATGTAGCCATTTGCGATGTATGTCAGAGAGTGAAGGCAGAGCATCAAAAGCCAGCAGGACTGTTGCAGCCTATGCCAATACCCGAATGGAAGTGGGAAAACTTCGCATGGATTTTATCACCAGATTACCCAGAACCAAAGTAGGATATGATTCAATATGGGTAGTAGTGGATCGGTTGACCAAAGTAGCTCACTTTATCCCAGTGAAAACAACTTATACAAGTGCAAAGTTGGCCAAGATATATATGACCAGGATCGTATGTTTGCATGGAGTTCCGAGGAGTATCGTGTCGTATAGAGGAACGCAGTTTACTTCAAAGTTTTGGCATCAGCTACACGGACTTTGGGTACCCAGATTGAGTTTAGTACCGCTTTCCACCCATGCACGGACGGACAGACAGAGAGAGTCAATCAAATTTTGGAGGACATGTTGAGAGCCTCAGGCGCTAGATTATGGATCTAGTTGGGATGACAATTTGTCAGACGCAGAATTCTCATACAACAACAGCTACCGAGGCCGGTTTGAAGATGGCACCATTCAAGCTCAGCATGGACGCAGATGCGTAACACCCTTTATGTGGGATGAGGTTGGAGACCGTCGCTTGTTTGGACCAGATTTGATCAAAGACTTCGAGAGGAGAAGGTTAAACTGATCGAGAGATGTACTAAAAATTACTCAGTCTAAAATGTAAGAGTTACGCAGATTCAGAACGCAAGGAAGTAATCTATGAAATTGGAGACAAAGTATATCTGCGAGTATCACCCCTGAGGGGAGTAAAACGTTTTGGAGTAAAGGGAAAGTTAGCCCCAAGATTTGTAGGACCGTATCGTGTTTTGGAACGAATGGGAGAAGTTGCCTACAAGTCGGAGTTACTGAAGGACTGTCAGGAGTGCATGATGTGTTTCACGTATCACAACTGAAGAAGTGCCACGCTGAGATGGCTGACATACCGTTAAAGGATACAGTGCTCCTAGAGGCGATACAATTGGATAATAATTTAACTTATGAGGAGAAGCCAGTAAAGATTTTGGATTTCGATAGCCGAGTCACTCGCAACAAGGTGATCAAGTTTTGTAATGTTCAGTGGAGCCACCATACCGAGGAGGAAGCCACCTGGGAGCGAGAAGAGGATATTCGCAAGGACCATCCGCACCTATTTTCTAGCCAACCCGAATCTCGAGGGCGAGATTCATCTTAAAGGGTGTAGGTTTGTAACATCCCAAATTTTCAATTTCGCATGTTATACATAGGTCATCCATGCATATCATATTATTTGCATCCTCGTTTACCATCCTCGAAAATCCTAAGCAACTCAAGGACCCTCGGAGAGAGTTGGGGATTTTTCAATTTTCATATTTGAATTTTGTCAAATAATGAAAGACGACGATATTGGATTTTAACTATTTTTTTCTCAGGAAAACTATTTCAATTTAAATAAATAAATGACGGGAGATAATATGACTTCTCCAAAATAATTGAAATAACGGAGGAAAATGTTAAAATCATTTTTGGGATTGTATTTGATTTTATTTGGAATTTTAATTGCCCTAGAAAAATTTGCACGCTTTAAAAAGTTGCATTTTAGGGGCCAAGAAAAGTTCATCTAGTTCTAAATATTTTATTTAGACGGAGAAAACTTGTTTTGGAATTGCTAGACTTTTATTTATTTCTCTAGGAATTTTTCTTTCGGTGGAATTTTAAAAAAATGGACCTGACGCTCGATCGGGGTCAAGGCTCACTGAGCTGTGCCGCCCGCGAGCCGCGCCCCCTCAGGCGCCGCTGCGGCGCTGCAAGACGGACGCCGAGGGCGAGTCCGAGCCGGACTCCATCCCCGGGCGCCCCCTTCCCCAAGCCGGAGCCGCCCCCGCCCCCTATAAATGTTGCCGCCACGCCGCCACACCACCACCCCGCCACCACCCGAGCCCGCCGCCGCTGAACCATCCGGAGCCCGGAGCCCGAGCCGCCCGGAGCCCGATCCGCCGTCGCCGCCCAGCGCCCGTCGCCGCCCTTCGCCGAAGTCGCCGCCACCCTCGCCGACCCCGCCCCACCCCGGAACCCGCCGGAGCCGCCCGCCCCGCCGGACGCGCCCCGTCGGAGGTACCCGCCCCCGCCGCCGTTTGTATGTTTTTTTTTTTGAAAATCCTTCAGTTTTTTTAAAAAAAGCCCTAGATCGTTTTTTTATAGATCGGTTTATTTCGTCAGTTTATTTATTTAGCGAACGTCCGTTCGTCCGTTCGTTCTAACGAACGCGTTCACTGTTTAGGTTCTTTTAACGAACGTTCGTTCGTTTAGCAGGTCGTCGCTTTTCTTTTATCAGATTTATTCCGCGGTTATTCTGATCGCGATTTCTGAACCGTTTTTCAAACCTGTTTATCTTTTCGCTCGTTTATCGGAATCAGGCGATTCAAGCGCCTGGAGTTTCATCTCGAAACCCTCTTTCCGAATAATCAACTTAAACCACTTTTTATCTCTGTAGAATTTAACCCTAGTTCAGATTAGTAAACGGACCATGTTTTTCTCGCCATTTGAGTTTCGTTGTTCCGTTTGGTTTGATTCTTTTTGCAAACCGGAGTTCTTAAGTTGAACTCTCCGGTCAACCTCTTTCAGTTGAAGTTTCGTTTGTGCATCTTTGCTTGTTTACTTATGTATGTATTGTTTGCTTGCGATAGAATTTCCGGAGTGCTAAGCGTGTTACTCTGAGTCTCTAGGATTCACGGATCGTCGAGAAGGCAAGTAACACTTGATCATATCTTTTCCTACCCAGTTTTTATGCATTAGTTTCAACCCTCAAACATTGCATGATTAGGATGTCATTAATTTGTGGGTTGGGAAGTAGATGATGAGGTAGGAACCTATTGCCTGTTACTTTCAAACCCTTGGGAGTTACTTCTACGTTATGCTTATACCGCCATGCTATGCTCAGAGACGTGGTTTGGGTTTGAGAGATATTCACGGCAGATGTGAGATTATTAATTAATGGTTTACTATAAGGTGGCAACTTAAATACACATCTGGGTGGATTGAGGCACTGGGGAACCCAGTGTTGTCTGTTTTATTTTGGAAATCCCGGGTACCCGCAGTGTGATCTTCCTATGGACCGCCACCTGTGCTCAAAGGGAACTGAGATTATTCATGCTAGAAACTTCCGTGTGCAGCCACAAGCTATTATGGGCTCTAGCATAGTTGAGTAAGTTACGTGAAGCTCTCAAGAGGTAGATCAGCAGGTAGTGGGTTTTATAGGTTTGGTATGATCTATCCAGGAGTAGAGAGTTAATGTTTCTTAAAGATCGTGTCTCGGTCTTCCGTCTCTCAAACACCATGCAGTCACGAGAAACCAATGGAGGCGATCGAGTCTTGTGGGGAAAAGTGCGCAAACCTCTGCAGAGTGTACAAACTAATCATGGTTAGCCGTGTCCCGGTTATGGACAATTCGAGTATCTAGTACTTGAGTATTCACATGTATCTCATCACTCTTAACTAATTTTGCTGGGTTGTTAATCACTTTAATTGGGATCATTGAGTTGGGGTTACACCTTCTCGGTGATGTTTCAACCACCATGATAGTTAAATTAAAATTTATTCCTTTGATGTAGGGAAAAATTGGCTTTTCGCAAAACTGTAACCATAGAGCTTTCCACCAGCCTTATATGCATGTAGTATAGCTTATTCTATCATTACTCTATGTGTTACATTGCCAGCATATTCCATGTGCTGACCCGTTCTCGGGCTGCAACGTATTATGTTGCAGACTTTTCAGATGAGGAGTAAGGATTGTAGGTCGTTGCCGTGCAGCTCAGTTATGCCGTTAGGTCGTTCCAAGCCTTCCGCTGTTATCGCATTAGATGGCCTTCAGCCATATTATTGTAATAAGTTCTCTTTTGAGACATTCGATGTAATAAGTGTGTGATTGCTACTCTGTTATAAATCCTTCGAAAGTAATCGTATGTGTCAAGACATTACCGATCCAGGATGACATGTAAGCACGTAGACTTGACCATCTGAGGTCAGGTCGCTACACCACCGAGAATCCAAATGATACTTCTATTTCGATCTTTGAAACACGCCAGTGATGAACATGAACCTAGTGAAAATGTTAATGATAATGTTCATGATGATGCTCAACCTAGTAATGATAATGATGTAGAAGTTGAACCTGTTGTTGATCTTGATAACCCACAATCAAAGAATCAACGTTATGATAAAAGAGACTTCGTTGCTAGGAAACATGGTAAAGAAAGATAACCATGGGTTCGTAAACCAATGCCTTTTCCTCCCAAACCATCCAAGAAAAAGGATGATGAGGATTTTGAGCGCTTATTTGAAATGATTAGACCTATCTTTTTGCGTATGCGATTGACTGATATGCTCAAAATGAATCCTTATGCTAAATATATGAAAGATATTGTTACAAATAAGAGAAAGATACCGGAAGCTGAAATTTCCACCATGCTTGCTAATTACACTTTAAGGGTGGAATACCAAAGAAACTTGGAGATCCAGGAGTACCTACTATACCATGCTCCATTAAGAGAAATTATGTTAAAACTGCTTTATGTGATCTTGGAGCCGGTGTTAGTGTTATGCCTCTCTCTTTATATCGTAGACTTGACTTGAATAAGTTGACACCTACTGAAATATCTTTGCAAATGGCTGATAAATCAACTGCTATACATGCCGGTATTTGTGAGGATGTGCCTGTTGTGGTTGCAAACGTTACTATTTTAACGGACTTTGTTATTCTTGATATTCCCGAGGATGATAGTATGTCTATTATTCTTGGAAGACCTTTCCTTAATACTGCAGGGGCTGTTATTGATTGCAACAAAGGCAATGTCACTTTTCATGTTAATGGTAATGAGCATATGGTACACTTTCCGAGGAAACAACCTCAAGTTTATAGTATCAACTCTATTGGAAAAATTCCATCGATTATATTTGGAGGTTTTCAATTTCCTCTCCCTACTGTCAAGAAGAAATATGATATACTTATTATTGGGGATGTTCATATCCCCGTTGAGGTAACATAGTGTTATTCGAAATTTCTCCGGTCCCATGTCAGTCGGAATGAGTTTGTTAACAAGACTTGATCAACCTTGTTAGTGGATTCTTTTTGATGAGCATGAGATGGATGAAACTAGAAGCACAACCTTCTGTACCCTCTTTATATTAGTAGAAATAAAGTAAAATAGTATTTTTTTTATGCTTCTGACTTATCCGTGCAATATAAAATTATCCCGAAAATAAAAGTCCTCGAATGCCATGACAATTTAATATGATTTTTTCGGGAATATTTGAGGATTTTTAGTGCAAAAATTACCGCGGGGGGAGCTGCCACCTAGCCACGGGGGTGGAGGGCGCACCCTCCGCCCTGGGCGTGTCCCCTGCCTCGTGGGCCCACGGTGACCCTCCTCCACTTATCCCTGCACCCATCTTCTTCCTCTGTCTCACACAAACCCGAAAAACCAACTCAAGCTCGTGTTCCAGCCGCTTTTGCTGTGATTTTCGATCTCCTTGCTCAAAGCACCTCTCGCAAAACTTCTTGGGGAGATTGTTCCTTGGTATGTGACTCCTCCATTTGTCCAATTAGTTTTTGTTCTAGTGCTTTATTCATTGCAAATTTTTGATGCATAGGTGACCATGTTCTTGAGCTTGCATGTCAAATTTATATGGTTCCAAGTAGTTCTAATGCTTGATATAGGCCCTAGGAACTTGTGGGAGTTGTTGCTATCAATTTTATTGAAGTTGGTTCACTTTTACTTGAAGTTACTAAAAATTTCAGATTGTTTCAGAAATAATGAAGAGACTTTTGAGGGGCTCGTCGAGCCGAAGCTCGAGGGAAAAACAAAAGGAAGAAGAAACAACGCTGCCCCGTGCTTATTTAGATTATAAGAGTATGCTAGCGCATGATTTTCTTATTAAGAGTCGCGAAGGGGAGCTCAAGTATAAATTGTACTTTGATAAACATCACCCTGAGACTATTACTTTGCCTGCTCCCTATTTGTTTAACTTATCTACAGGTCCTTACATTGTTTCGTGGGCGGCTGTTCAAGCCTATCGGAATCTTGCACCATCCCCGGAACCAGAGCCACAAGATGAGCCTCCACGAATGTCTGTTTATTCTTGGGATCCTGAGGCGGTTGCCAGTCAGTGGCAATCAGAGTCCTCTTCATCACATTATGATCCCAACTATTCTTCATCGCAGTACGACCCCAGCTACACCAACGGGTATCAGCCAGGCTATCCCTGGCAATAGACCAACTTAGGCCAAAAGCCTAAGCTTGCGGGAGTACGTATTTCTCACCGACATTACATTTATGTTCACACACACTCATTGCTAGATGTCGGTGCTCATACTCTTTCACTGTAATATCCATGCTAGTTCATTTTCTTTTTCCTGCTTTGTTCTTGTGTGTTTAATAAACCTTAGAAAAAACAAAAAAAATAGTAGTAGTTTATTCTTCCTGCTGTAGTAGTAATAATTAAAAAGAAAACCCAAAAATATTTTCCATTCTTCTTTTTACTTGTTGGGAGCTTTCCCGTGTAAATAATTTTTATTTTTCTTTTCCTTTCTTTGGGGGTCGAGAAGACCATATTGAAAATGCTTAGTGGCTCTCATATGCATGATCGTTTATTTAACTTAGAGCCCATATTACTTGTCTTCTCTCTTGAGTTGAATGCTTGCAGATTCCAGCTTAGTCCAATGCACGTGCACTCTTATTATTATTCACACCGTTCGGTCGTACAAGTGAAAGGCCATAATGATGATATATGATGTACTTATTGGGATGAGAAAATCTGGTATGAACTCGACCTCTCTTGTTTTTGTAAATATGATGATTCATCGTTCCTGATTCAGCTATTATGAAGTAAACATATTTGCAATGACATTTAGAGATTATAGTTGCTTGTGCCATGCTTGGTTAGCTATGAGTTATAATGGTTTACCTTGCGTGCCAACATGCTATTGAGATGATTATGATGTGGTATGATAGGATGGTATCCTCCTTTGAATGAATTGAGTGACTCGACATGGCACATGTTCACGCATGTAGTTGAATCAAATCAACATAGCCTTCATGATATTTATGTTCACGGTGGATTATATCCTACTCATGCTTATATTCGGTGTAAATTAATTTTAGTGCATGTTTACGACTGTTGTCGCTCTCTCAGTTGGTCGCTTCCCAGTCTTTTGCTAGCCTTCACCTGTACTAAGCGGGAATACTGCTTGTCCATCCAAACTTCTTAAACCCCAAAGTTGTTCCATATGAGTCCACTATACCTTCCTATATGCGGTATCTACCTGCCGTTCCAAGTAAATTTGTATGTGCCAAACTCCAAACCTTCAAATGAAATTCTGTTTTGTATGCTCGAGCAGCTCATGTGCAACTAGGGCTGCCTATATCTTCCATGCTAGGTGGGTTATTCTCAAGAGGAGTGGACTCCGCTCCTCATTCACAAGAAAGGGCCGGTAACCGGGATGCCCAGTCCCATGATCCAAAAAGATCAAAGCAAATCAAAATAATTAAACAAAGCTCCCCCTGGGACCCGTTGAATGTTGGAGGCACTCGTTGTTTCGAGCAAGCCATGGATTGATGCTTGTGGAGGAGGGGGGTATAAACCTTTACCATTCTGTTTGGGAACTGCCTATAATGCATGTAGTATGGAAGATACAGCCATCTCATAGTTGTTGCGTTGACAGTGAAAGTATGCCGCTCAAAATATAATTTATGTCTATTTCAAAACCGAGCTCTGGCACCTCTACAAATCCTTGCTTCCCTCTGCGAAGGGCCTATCTATTTACTTTTATGATTGAGTCATCACCCTTCTTATTAAAAAGCACCCGCTGGAGAGCACACTTTTGTTTGCATTCATTATAATTGGTTTATATTGGGTATGACTTGACTGGATCTCTTTTACCATGAATTACAATGTTTAGTCAGTCCTTGATCTTTAAAGGTGCTCTGCATTTATGTTTTGCGGTCTCAGAAAGGGCTAGCGAGATACCATTTTGTTATATCATGTTATGATTATTTTGAGAAAGTGTTGTCATCTGAGTTTTATTATTATGGCTAGCTAGCTGATTATGCTATTGATATGAGTAATTATGAGACCTACGTGTTATTGTGAGTATGGTTAGTTCATAATATTTGCTGAAACTTGAATGCTGGCTTTTCATGTTTACAACAACAAGAGCAAACAGAGTTTGTAAAAGTTTTTCTTTTTCTCTTTCAGTTTGTCAACTGAATTGCTTGAGGACAAGCAACGGTTTAAGCTTGGGGGAGTTGATACGTCTCCGTCGTATCTACTTTTCCAAACACTTTTGCCCTTGTTTTGGACTCTAACTTGTATGATTTGAATGGAACTAACCCAGACTGACGCTGTTTTCAGCAGAATTGCCATGGTGTTGTTTTATGTGCAGATAACAAAAGTTTTCGGAATGACCTGAAACTCCACGGAATATTTTGGAATAAATAATAAAAAATCCTCGCCAAAGATGAGGACCAGGGGGCCCACACCCTGTCCACGACGGTGGGCGGCGTGCCCCTCCCCCCTGGGCGCGCCTCCCTACCTCGTGGGCCCCCTGGTGGCCCTCCGACGCCAACTCCAACTCCATATATTGGCTTTCGGAGAGAAAAAATCAGAGACAAAGTTTCATCGCGTTTTACGATACGGAGCCGTCGCCAAGCCCTAATCTCTCTCGAGAGGGCTGATCTGGAGTCCGTTCGGGGCTCCAGAGAGGGGGATTTGTCGCTGTCGTCATCATCAACCATCCTCCATCACCAATTTCATGATGCTCACCGCTGTGCGTGAGTAATTTCATCGTAGGCTTGCTGGACGGCGATGGGTTGGATGAGATTTATCATGTAATCGAGTTAGTTTTGTTAGGGTTTGATCCCTAGTATCCATTATGTTTTGAGATTGATGTTGCTATGACTTTGCTATGCTTAATGCTTGTCACTAGGGCCCGAGTGCCATGATTTCAGATCTGAACCTATTATGTTTTCATGAATATATGTGTGTTATTGATCCTATCTTGCAAGTCTATAGTCACCTACTATGTGTTATGATCCGGCACCCCGAAGTGACAATAATCGGGACCACTCCCGGTGATGACCATAGTTTGAGGAGTTCATGTATTCACTATGTGCTAATGCTTTGTTCCGGTTCTCTATTAAAAGGAGGCCTTAATATCCCTTAGTTTCCAATAGAACCCCGCTGCCACGGGAGGGTAGGACAAAAGATGTCATGCAAGTTATTTTCCATAAGCACGTATGACTATATACGGAATACATGCCTACATTACATTGATGAACTGGAGCTAGTTCTGTGTCACCCTATGTTGTAATCATACATGACGAACCGCATCTCGCATAATTATCCATCAACGATCCGGTGTCTCACGAGCTTTCCATATACTTTGGTTTACGCTTATTTACTTTTCCGTTACTCTTGTTACAATCACTACAAAAATACCAAAACATTACTTTTGTTGTCTTTACTTTGTTACCATTACCACCACTATCATATTACTTTGCTACTAAACACTTTGCTGCAGATACTAAGTTTCTAGGTGTGGTTGAATTGACAACTCAGCTGCTAATACTTGAAAATATTCTTTGGCTCCCCTTGTGTCGAATCAATAAATTTGGGTTGAATATTCTACCCTCGAAAACTGTTGCGATCCCCTATACTTGTGGGTTATCACAAGTCGAGGTACGGGCGGCCAGCGGCGCGACGCTTCGGGCTGCCGGCGGTGCAGGGCGGGGCGATGGAGGGGGAGTTGCTTGGTGAGAGAGAGGAGGTCGTGGGATGGGGTGGGATCTGACGAATGGATAAGTGGACTGGGTGGGTGCGTGTGTGGGTTCGGGTTTTGTTTTTGCAGTTTTTCTGTAGTGACTGTGCGGTCCAGTTCATGGAATGGGGTATTAGCAAAATAAGCTGGGTGTTATTAGAATAAGACTCTTAAGGGGTGTTATCATAATAAACCCACCCTATTCTAAAAAAAACCACCCTATATATATACTAGTAGAATGCCCGTGCGTTTGTAACATCCCAAATTTTCAATTTGGCATGTTATACATAGGTCATTCTTGCATATCATATTTTATTTGCATTCTCGTTTGCCATCCTCGAAAATCCTAAGCAACTCAAGGACCCTAGGAGAGAGTTGGGGATTTTTCAATTTTAAATATTTGAATTTTATCAAATAATGAAAGACGAGGATATTGGATTTTAATTATTTTCTCTCCGGAAAACTATTTCAAAATAAATAAATGAGGGGAGATAATATGACTTCTCCAAAATAATTGAAATAACGGAGGAAAAATGTTAAAATCATTTTTGGGATTTTATTTGATTTTATTTGGAAGTTTATTTGCCCTAGAAAAATTTGCACGCTTTAAAAAAGTTGCATTTTAGGGGCCAACAAAAGTTCCTCTAGTTCTAAATATTTTATTTAGACGGAGAAAAACTTGTTTTGTAATTTTTAGATTTTTATTTATTTTTCTAGGAATTTTTCTTTTGGCGGAATGATTTAAAAACGAACGGAAAAGCAAGCGGACCCGATCGGGCCAAAGGCTCCAGAGCCAGCCACCCACGAGCGCCGCCGCCTCCCTCTCCAGCCGCGTGGCATCAGACGCCGAGGAGTCCGAGCTGGACTCCACCCAGGCGCCTTCCCAAGCCACCGCCCGCCCCTTTAAATGCCGCCGCCCCACCCCGCCACCACCCGCCACCACCACCCGCCCACGAGCCTAAGCCGCCCTGAGCCGCCTCGAGCCCACGCCGTCAGCCCGCTGCCGCCCCTCGGCCGACCAGCCGAACCGCCCGCTCACGGACGCGCCTCACCGGAGGTACCCGACCCCGCCACCGGTTTATTTTGTTTTTTTAAGAAAACCCTTCGGTTTTTTAGAAAAAAACCCTAGATCGTTTTTTTATAGATCGGTTTATTTTCGTCGGTTTATTTATTTAACGAACGTCCATTCATCCGTTCGTTTTAACGAACGCGTTCACTGTTTAAGTTCTGTTAACGAGCGTTCATTCATTTAGCAGTTCGTCACTTTTCTTTTATTGGATTTATTCCGCGGTTATTCTGATCGCGATTTCTGATCCAATTTTCAAACCTGTTTATCTTTTCGCTCGTTTATCGGAATCAGGCGATTCAAGCGCCTGGAGTTTCGTATCGAAACCCTCTTTCCGAATAATCAACTCAACCAAGTTTTTATCTTTGTAAAATTTGACTCTAGATCAGATTAGTAAACGGACCTTGTTTTTCTCGCCGTTTGAGTTTTGTTGTTCCGTTTGGTTTGATTGTTTTTTTTGTGAACCGGAGTTCTTAAGTTGAACTCTCCGGTCAACCTCTTTCAGTTGAAGTTTCGTTTGTGCATCTTTGCTTGTTTACTTATGTATGCGTTGTTTGCTTGCGATAGGATTCCCGGTGCGGCGTGTTACTCTGAGTCTCTAGGATTCACGGATCGTCAAAAGGCAAGTAACACTTGATCATATCTTTTCCTACCCAGTTTTTATGCATTAGTTTCAACCCTCAAACATTGCATGATTAGGATGTCATTAATTTGTGGGTTGGGGAGTAGATGATGAGGTAGGAACCTATTGCCCTGTTACTTTCAAACCCTTGGGAGTTACTTCTACGTTATGCTTATACTGCCATGCTATGCTCGTAGACGTGGTTTGGGTTTGAGAGATATTCACGACAGATGTGAGATTGTTAATTAATGGTTTACTATAAGGTGGCAACTTAAATACACATCTGGGTGGATTGAGGAACCTGGGGAACCCAGTGTTGTCTGTTTTCTTGGAAATCCCAGGGTATCCGTGTGATCTTCCTATGGACCGCCACCCAGGCTCAAAGGGAACTGAGATTATTCATGCTAGGAACTTCCGTGTGCAGCCACAAGCTATTATGGGCTCTAGCATAGTTGAGTAAGTTACGTGAAGCTCTCAAGAGGTAGATCAGCGTGTAGTGGGTTTTATAGGTTTGGTATGATCTATCCGGAGTAGAGAGCTAACGTTTCTGAAAGACTGTGTCTCGGTCATCCGTCTCTCAAACACCATGCAGTGCGAGAACCCAACGGAGGCGATCGAGTCTTGTGGGGAAAAGTGCGCAAACCTCTGCAGAGTGTACAAACTAATCATGGTTAGCCGTGTCCCCTGTTATGGACGTTTCTGAGTATCTAGTACTTGAGTATTCACATGTATCCCATCACTCTTAACTAATTTTGATGGGTTGTTAATTACCTTAATTGGGATCATCTGAGTTGGGGTACCTTCTCAATGATGTTTCAACCACCATGATAGTTAAATAAAAAATTTCCTTTGATGTAGGGAAAAATTGGCTTTTCAGAAAATCAGAACCATAGAGCTTTCCACCAGCCATATATGCATGTAGTATAGCTCATTCTTTCATTACTCTATGTGTTACATTGCCAAAGATATTCCATGTCTTGACCCGTTCTCGGGCTGCAACGTATTATGTTGCAGACTTTTCGAACGAGGAGTAAGGATTGTAGGTCGTTGTCGTGCAGCTCGATTATGCCGTTGGAGTTGATGGACTCACTTTATCTTCCAAGCCTTCCGCTGTTATCGCATTAGATGGCCTTCCGCCATATTATTGTAGTAAGTTCTCTTTTGAGACATTCGCTGTAATAAGTGTGTGATTGCTACTCTGTTATAAATCCTTCGAGTATTGTGTGTGTCAGCATTACCGATCCATGGATGACACAGAAGCACAGAGACTTGACCATCTGAGGTCGGGTCGCTACAAGATGGTATCAGAGCACCATGAGTGTAAGACACGACCACTAAGATAAAACCATAGGTCACTCTTCTCTACTCATTTCTGACCTCTCTCCATTTTTCCACTCTTTAGGATGACGGAGATGAAATACAAGTTTGCCCAACCAGATGAAGACACACCCTTCGGACGCCACTTGAAGGAAGTCACTAGGTACCTGAATATTGGAATACCAAGCTTCACCGGGACGTACAACGCCGCCTTACCAGAAGAAGAATGCTGGAAGATTCAAGCCCTAGTTCCCGGAAGGACGTTTGCACCAAGCACGGAGCCCATAGTATGTGTTTTCAATGCACCAACATGGAGTTTGGGAAAGAGTATGGCAACTCACATTACCATGGGACGCATCGGAGAAGTCTACAACAAGGAGCTTAAAGACACCATATACCAAATATGTGGGCGCCGAGACGAGCAATGGGAAGTAATTAGCACCAAAAAGGATAGATCCATTGCAGCTTACATCCGTGAGCTCAACCAGCACATTCGACGTCATGAGAACCGGATGTCTTGCAGACATCTTGGATTTGAAGAAGGCGAAAACTAAGATCATCGAATTGGAGGAAGAACTCAAGTCTACACGCGATGGATATGAGGAAGAAATCAAGATACTACTGGAGAAGAACTACGACCTAGTCAAGAAGATTGGAGTCTTCATGGGAGGACCAGCACTCAAGGAAGAAGAGCAAGAAGAGGAAGAAGACCCCGCTTGTCCAGACAACTACATCAACATCGACGACACCGACTCAGATCCAAGTGATGATGACTATGAAGACGAAGCTAGAGCAGACATTATGGAGTCTTCCACCGATCAAAAATTTTAGATGACCACCAAATATTAGTAGTATTTTTCCCCATGTAATTAGTAGTAGTGAGCACTTATGCGATATTCCTAGACCGTTTTGTATGCCCTTGCTTGCTTGATTGAATGAATGTGTGTTTTGCCTCATGTGCATATGGGTAGTGTTTTCTCACTAGACCTCTTTCTATTTCTAATCTCTCCCCTCTAAACCCAAGATGCCTCCGAGACGTGACCCCGGTTTTGCTTTCCCACCGGAGCTCACTCAGTTGATCCAATAGCAGAATACTTTGATGCAACTGCTAGTTCAGAACCAGGGCAATGCCAACAACAACAACAACAACAACAACAACAACAACAACCCGCCAATGGACAATTTAACCCGTTTTCTAAGGTTACAACCGCGGTGTTTTCCAAAGAGCACCGAGCCAATAGTTGCGTATGACTGGTTACGCCAGTATTGGAAGGAGTTAACCACCGCAGGATGCACGGATCTTTGAGAGAGTGCGTTTTGCCGCACATCAATTGGATGGACCAGCAGCCGCATGGTGGGAGAATTACACGGCTACTTTTCCTATAGCCAATGTCACTTGGGACCAGTTCCAACAAGCTTTTCGCACGGCCCATGTTTCAACTGGAGCCATGTAGATAAAGAAGCGTGAGTTTCGCAACTTACGCCAGGGGAACCGTACTGTGGCCCAGTACGTGGATGAGTTTCGCAACTTACGCCAGGGGAACCGTACTGTGGCCCAGTACGTGGATGACTTTAGCAAGTTATCACGCTATGCCCCTGATGATGTGGCCACGGATGCCGCGAAGCAAGAGAAGTTCATGGAAGGACTGAATGATGAGATGAGTATGCAGCTGATGGTGGCAACTTTCAACAACTACCAGGAGTTGGTAGATAAGGCCCTAATGATTGAAGGAAAGCAGCAGCAAATTGAGAATCATAAGAGGAAGTATGGACAAGGGAAGTATAACTCAGGAGCTCACCAGAAACCTCACTTAACCCCGAACTCGGGAGGACTAGTTCATAACCATGGAGGACATAACCATACTGGAGGAGGATCGCATAATGGTGCAAAGAATGGGAATGGGAATGGAGCCAACAATAATCAAAATCGCTCTAACCTAGCTACACCCGCTAAGAGAGACTTGAGCCAAGTTATTTGCTTTAAGTGCGGGAAGACAGGGCACTATGCCAATGACTGCCCTGATGGAAACAATGGAAACGGAAATGGGAGCGCTGGGAAGAATCCCAATCCATTCAACAAAGGACAAGTGAACCACGTTAACGTGGAGGAAGTTGAAGAAACGGCGGATCTTGCGGTAATAGGTAAGTTTTTGGTTCAGTCATTTACCGCTATTGTTCTTTTTAAATCGTGCATCGCATTCATACATATCAAGGTATTTGTGGATAAGTTTAAGTTACCAACCTGCACCCTTAGGACCCCTCTTTTAGTGAGCTACTTTGGGCAGTAGTATATGGCTAGCGAGATGGTGCACCCAGTTACCCCTAATTATTGGCACACATGTTTTTCCGTCTGACCTAATTATCTTGGAGTCGCAAGGATTGGATGTGATATTAGGTATGGATTGGATGTCGAAGTTTGGAGGAAGTATCGACTGTGCTAGCAAGTCAATCTATCTTACCACCCCAGAGGGAAAAAGGATTAAGTATGTATCTAGGCATGTGCCTAGGAGGAGCCAAGTGAATACCCTCACGGGAGTTGTACAAGAGGAAGTACCTGTAGTGAAGGATTACCCAGATGTTTTTCCGGAAGAGTTACCAGGCATGCCACCGGATCGAGACATCGAGTTTCGATAGAACTAATACCGTGCACAGGCCAAGATCAAAGAGACCCTATCGGATGCCCGCAAATGATCCGGAGGAAATTAAGAAGCGATCAAGGAACTATTGGAGAAAGGTTACATTCAGAGAAGTTCATCACCTTGGGGAGCTCCAGACTTTTGGTGGAGAAGAAGGATAAATCCCTAAGGATGGTTGTTGATTACCGAGCTCTGAATGAAGTAACAATAAAGAACAAGTATCCCTTACCGATGATAAATGATATGTTTGATCAGTTGCAAGGAGCTAAGGTGTTTTCTAATATTGATCTACGATCAGGATACCATCAGTTGAAGATCCGAGAGAAGGATATACCCAAGACAGCATTCACCACACGATATGGATTATACGAGTATACGGTCATGTCGTTTGGACTGACTAACGCCCTGCCTATTTCATGAGTACGATGAACAAAGTGTTCATGGAATATTTGGACAAGTTTGTTGTGGTGTTTATCGATGATATTATGGTTTACTCAAGAACGAAGAGGAGCATGCGTAACACCTACGTTTGGTTCTTGAGAAACTCAGGAACACCAGTTATATGCCAAATTCAGCAAGTGTGAGTTTTGGTTAAAGGAAGTTGGATTTCTTGGGCATGTTATATCAGGAGAAGGTATAGCAAGAGATCCAAGAAATTCAGTCGATCCATCGAATGGTTGGCACCCACTTCAGTCAGCGAGATTCGCAGTTTCCTTGGACTGGCAGGATATTATCGGAGATTTATTGAGAATTTTTCCAAGATTGCTAAACCAATGACGGAATTGCTAAAGAAGGATACTAAGTTCAAATGGACAGAGGATTGTGAGACAAGCTTCCAAGAATTGAAGAAACGGTTGACTACAGCCCCATCTTTGACATTGCCAGATATACATAAGGAGTTTCAAGTGTATTGTGATGCCTCTCGCTTGGGAATTGGATGTGTTCTTATGCAGGAAGGAAAAGTTGTCTCGTATGCCTCACGACAACTGAAGCTTCATGAGTTGAACTGTGCCACGCATGATTTGGAGTTAGCAGCCGTAGTACATGCGTTGAAGACCTGGAGACATTATCTCATGGGAAACCGTTGTGATGTGTACACGGATCATAAGAGTTTAAAGTACATTTTCACACGTATGAGTTAAACCTCAGACAGAGGAGATGGCTGGAACTTATAAAAGATTACGACATGAAGCTACACTATCATCCAGGAAAAGCCAACATCGTAGCAGACGCTTTGAGTTGGAAGAGTTATGCCAATATCCTTGAAGGTAGAGGACTGCCAAAGGAGTTAGCAGAGGATGTTATGGAACTTCATTTGGAGATTGTTCCAAGGGGTTTTCTTGCAACAATGGAGGTTCAGTCGACCTTGTTAGACAAGATTCGAGACGCTCAAAAGGAGGATAAAGAGATTGCTGAGATAAAGGAAAAGATGGGCAAAGGAAAAGCCAAAGGTTTTCGCGATGATGAGCACGATACCTTGTGGTTTGAGGATCGGATTTATGTGCCCAACAATTCGGAGATCCGGAAGTTAATACTTCAAGAGGCCCATGACTCACCATACTCGATTCACCCCGGAAACACCAAGATGTACTTGGACTCTAAGGAACGTTTCTGGTGGGCGGGTATGAAGAAGGATATTGCCGAGTATGTAGCCATTTGCGATGTATGTCAGAGAGTGAAGGCAGAGCATCAAAAGCCAGCAGGACTGTTGCAGCCTATGCTAATACCCGAATGAAGTGGGACAAGCTTGGCATGGATTTTATCACCGGATTACCCAGAACCAAAGCAGGATATGATTCAATATGGGTAGTAGTGGATCGTTTGACCAAAGTAGCTCATTTCATCCCAGTGAAAACAACTTATACAAGTGCAAAGTTGGCCAAGATATATATGACCAGGATAGTATGTTTGCACGAAGTTCCGAGGAGTATCGTATCAGATAGAGGAACACGATTTACTTCAAAGTTTTGGCATCGCCTACACCGGACTTTGGGTACCAGATTGGAGTTCAAGACTGCTGCTCCACCCATGCAGACAGATGCAGAGAGAGTCAATCAGATTTTGGAGGACATGTTGAGAGCACATGCGCTAGATTATGGATCTAGTTGGGATGACAATTTGTCAGACGCAGAATTTTCATACAACAACAGCTACTGTGCCAGTTTGAAGATGGCACCGCTCAAGCTCAGATGGACGCAGATGTAGAACACCATTGATGTGGGATGAGGTTGGAGACCGTCGAGTTGTTTGGACCAGATTTGATCAAAGACTACGAGGAGAAGGTTAAACTGATCGAGAGATGTACTAAAGATTGCTCACGATGCAGACGGAAGAGTTACATGATTCTAAACGCAAGGAAGTAACCTATGAAATTGGAGACAGTATATCTGCGAGTATCACCCCGAGGGGAGTGAAACGTTTTGGAGTAAAGGGAAAGTTAGCCCCAAGATTTGTAGGACCGTCTGTATTTTGGGACGGATGGGAGAAGTTGCCTACAAGCTGGAGTTACACGAAGGATTGTCGAGTGCATGACGTGTTTCACGTGTCACAATCAAGAAGTGCCACGCTGAGATGGCCGACATACCATTAAAGGATACAAAGGCCCCGGAGGCGATACAATTGGATAACAACTGACTTATGAGGAGAAGCCAAGTAAAGATTCTCGAGTTTGATAGCAGAGTCACTCGCAACAAGGTGATCAAGTTTTGCAAAGTTCAAGGAGCCACCACACCGAGGAAGAAGCCACCGGGAGCGAGAAGAGGATATTCGCAAGGACCATCCGCACCTATTTTCTAGCCAACCCGAATCTCGAGGGCGAGATTCATCTTAAGGGGGGTAGGTTTGTAACATCCCAAATTTTCAATTTGGCATGTTATACATAGGTCATTCTTGCATACCATATTTTATTTGCATTCTCGTTTGCCATCCTCGAAAATCCTAAGCAACTCAAGGACCCTAGGAGAGAGTTGGGGATTTTTCAATTTTCGTATTTGAATTTTATCAAATAATGAAAGACGAGGATATTGGATTTTAATTATTTTCTCTCCAGAAAACTATTTCAAAATAAATAAATGAGGGCAGATAATATGACTTCTCCAAAATAATTGAAATAACGGAGGAAAAATGTTAAAATCATTTTGGGGATTTTATTTGATTTTATTTGGAAGTTTATTTGCCCTAGAAAAATTTGCACGCTTTAAAAAAGTTGCATTTTAGGGGCCAAGAAAAGTTCCTCTAGTTCTAAATATTTTATTTACACGGAGAAAAACTTGTTTTGGAATTTTTAGATTTTTATTTATTTTTCTAGGAATTTTTCTTTTGGCGGAATGATTTAAAAAACGAACGGACTCAGCTACCGACCGGGCCAAAGGCCCAATGAGCCAGCCCACGAGCGCCGTCGCCTCCTCTCCAAGGCTGCGGCGTGGCGCGGATGCCGAGGAGTCCGAGCCGGACTCCACCCCTGGGCGCCCTTCCCAAGCCACCGCCTCACTTTAAATGCCGCCGCCCACCCCGCCACCACCCGCCACCACCACCCGCCTCACGGGAGCCCGAGCCGCCCGAGCCCCGTCGCTGCCGCCTCGCCGACCCCGCCCCTCGCCGGGACCAGCCGAGCCCGCTGGGCCGGACGCGCCTCGCCAGGTACCGACCCCGCCGCGGTTTATTTTGTTTTTTAAGAAAACCTTCGGTTTTTTAAAAACCTAGATCGCTTTTTTATAGATCGGTTTATTTTCGCCGGTTTATTTATTTAACGAACGTCCGTTCATCCGTTCGCTTTTAACGAACGCTGCTCACTGTTTAAGTTCTGTTAACGAACGTTCGCTCGCTTAGCGATTCGTCGCTTTTCTTTTATTGGATTTATTCCGCGGTTATTCTGATAGTGATTTCTGATCCAATTTTCAAACATGTTTATCTTTTCACTCGTTTATCGGAATCAGGCGATTCAAGCGCCTGGAGTTTCGTATCGAAACCCTCTTTCCGAATAATCAACTCAACCAAGTTTTTATCTTTGTAAAATTTGACTCTAGATCAGATTAGTAAACGGACCTTGTTTTTCTCGCCGCTTGAGTTTTGTTGTTCCGCTTTGGTTTGATTGTTTTGTGTGAACCGGAGTTCTTAAGTTGAACTCTCCGGTCAACCTCTTTCAGTTGAAGTTTAGTTTGTGCATCTTTGCTTGTTTACTTATGTATGCGTTGTTTGCTTGCGATAGAATTCCCGGAGTGCGAAGTGTGTTACTACGAGTCTCTAGGATTCACGGATTGTCAGCAAGGCAAGTAACACTTGATCATATCTTTTCCTACCTAGTTTTTATGCATTAGTTTCAACCCTCAAACATTGCATGATTAGGATGTCATTAATTTGTGGGCTGGGAAGTAGATGATGAGGTAGGAACCTATTGCCTGTTACTTTCAAACCCTTGGGAGTTACTTCTACGTTATGCTTATCTTGCCATGCTATGCTCAGAGACGTGGTTTGGGTTTGAGAGATATTCACGACAGATGTGAGATTGTTAATTAATGGTTTACTATAAGGTGGCAACTTAAATACACATCTTGGTGGATTGAGGCACCTGGGAACCCAGTGTTATGCTTTTCTTGGAAATCCCGGGTATCCGTGGTGATCTTCCTATGGACCGCCACCCAGGCTCAAAGGGAACTGAGATTATTCATGCTAGGAACTTCCGTGTGCAGCCACAAGCTATTATGGGCTCTAGCATAGTTGAGTAAGTTACGTGAAGCTCTCGAAGAGGTAGATCAGCAGGTAGTGGGTTTTATAGGTTTGGTATGATCTATCCTAGTAGAGAGTTAATGTTTACGAAGATCGTGTCTCGGTCATCCGCCTCTCAAACACCATGCAGTCACGAGAATCCAACGGAGGTGATCGAGTCTTGTGGGGAAAAGTGCGCAAACCTCTGCAGAGTGTACAAACTAATCATGGTTAGCCGTGTCCCCGGTTATGGACGTTTCTGAGTATCTAGTACTTGAGTATTCACATGTATCCCATCACTCTTAACTAATTTTGTTGGGTTGTTAATTACCTTAATTGGGATCATCTGAGTTGGTGGTACCTTCTGAATGATGTTTCAACCACCATGATAGTTAAATAAAAAATTTCCTTTGATGTAGGGAAAAATTGGCTTTTCGCAAAACTGTAACCATAGAGCTTTCCACCAGCCATATATGCATGTAGTATAGCTCATTCTTTCATTACTCTATGTGTTATATTGCCAGCATATTCCATGTGTTGACCCGTTCTCGGGCTGCAACGTATTATGTTGCAGACTTTTCAGACGAGGAGTAAGGATTGTAGGTCGTTGCCGTGCAGCTCAGTTATGCCGTTGGAGTTGATGGACTCACTTTATCTTCCAAGCCTTCATTGTTATTGCATTAGATGGCCTTCCGCCATATTATTGTAATAAGTTCTCTTTTGAGACATTCGCTGTAATAAGTGTGTGATTGCTACTCTGTTATAAATCCTTCGAGTATTGTGTGTGTCAGCATTACCGATCCAGGGATGACACAGAAGCACAGAGACTTGACTATCTGAGGTCGGGTCGCTACAGCGTTGCCACGGGCTTTTAAATATTTGTACCAGTTGCATATATATATATATATATATATATATATATATATATATGTAATGCATGTCAAATTTTACATGTAAAGAAAAGATAGTCATTAACAGACAAAACATAATTGAAATTACAAGAAATCCCCGGTAGTACGGTAGAATCACCTCGGCCAGCTCGACAGCAATTGACTGGCCTATGATCTAAGCGAGTCCCTCTCTGTAGAAACCAGTAGAATTAGGGAGCATGTCTTGGAGTTCTTTGGCGCACGCGTCTCTGGAGACGAAGAGAAGAGGTGGCGTGCGTGCCCTGTCACCAGCTCACCTATTTTGCTTCACATGACCAAACTCGATGTGCAGGCTGCATTCCGCTAGAGCTAGATCTAGTCTCTACAATTTTTACAGAGTTAATTGTCTGTGTGTTGTAACGGGCCATACATATTCTAGTGGCTCAATACTAATCGTGCCTATCATATACTTTTATCACCAAATCACTTTTTTATTCTTCTTTCACCACCCACTTTATTTTGTAAAAATAGAAGCTCGCTCACCACCTCCTTTAGGGCATCTCCAACGGTAGCCTGCAAATTTCCTCCCACATCTATGCGTGGACAGGGGGGACCAGTCTACGGACACGGATGCCGGATGACGACATCCAACCGTAGCCGCATACATCCGGCCTTCCTCAATTTTTTTAAGTCCGCACCATCAAATAGCCGCAGGCAATGGGTACAGACGTTCAAATAGCCGCATACAAAGGGTACGGACGTTCAAATAGCCACAACAGTAGTTCAAATATTATGTCCCAACATTGTTTTCACCTTTAACGGTGACCGAGGAAAATCAGGGTGGAGCCCTGCTACAGGGCTAGACGCGGCGGAGACATAGAGTTCTGGCAGGGGTGTGGCGTCGCGGCCAGGGTGGTGGAGCGGCAGCGAAGGCAAGAGGGAGAGAAAGAAGAAGAGAAAATGGGGAGGATGGAGACGCGTGGTCCGGGAAGGGTTTAGGGTGGGCCGGGGGTATCAGAGTCATAAATGTCTGGTGTCTGAACTTCCACAAATGTTCCCTACTTTTGTCTTTAGTTTGCGAAAGAAAACGCATCCGGACCACCCCGCAGACCGATACAGGACAGAGTTGGAAATTTCATTTTATAGCCTTACCATACCCGGTGGTAATTTAAACTTATTACCATATTCGATATTTCCCGAGTTATGGCCTTACCATACCTGGATTGATAGCCTTTGAGGTAATTTAAATTTATTACCATATAATTACCATATTCAAAATTTCCTGAGTTATGGCCTTACTATACGTGGATTGATTTATTACTATACGTGGATTAATTGTGATTGATTACCATAAATACATTGGGTATTGCTGGCCAGACAAGAAAAGAGAAAAACCGGTGGGAGGGGGTGGTGGGAGGTGGGATGAAGAAAAACCAGACGAAAAAAAACCAGACGAAAGTGGTGGGACTATTCAACCAACTCGTCCATTAGGAGTAGAGATATCACTACAAAAAAATACACTTACATGATGATACGTGTTTGTCACAGTAGGTCACGTTTTCTGTCATGCATGTACATCCATGACAAATTTATGACAGAATCAAGATAGTCATACTTGTGCTGTCGTAGAAGTGTTCCATGACATTACCAAAATTATCATCGAGGAAGTGTCCACTTCCATGACGATAAATCGCGCGTCACAGAAGTGCTTTCGTCAAGGGTGACCGACACATGGCATCCACTATAACGGAATGCCGTTAAGCTATCGGGTTCGGTTTTAGATCCGATAACCCGTTAACAGCCCGGACCAATGGGGATTTTCCATGTGTAAAATTCAGATTGGCTGACGGAAACACGTGTCAGCTCAGCGTTGGCACAGGTGTCACTCATCCAATGGGCGAGATGCGCCTATGATATGCTGACACGTGGACCGGCCCAAAAGTGGCCCATAAAGTTTAAATGGGCCAGCCCAACTAAAGGCCGGCAAGATTTTGTGGTCCATAATGGGCCAGCCCAGCAAAAGGCCCATGAGATTTTTTGTATCATAATGGGTCGGCCCAGCTAAAGGCCCACGAGATTTTGCGGGCCATAATGGGCTAGCCCAGCTAAAGTCCCGCGAGATTTTGCGGACCATAATGGGCCGGCCCAGATAAAGGCCCAACATTCTCGGTTAAGGCCCGTACGGCTAGTGTCAAATCGGCCCATCAACGACCTGTCCTAAACTTGTCATCATCGCGGCCCATGATCACTTCCGCCCGTTAACGATCGCTAAGTATATGGGCGAATTACGGCCCGGTGTATTTCCTACCGTTAAAGGTCCTGCTTCATTTGGGCCCATTTACAGGCCATTGAAACTTTCGGCCCATAAACGACCGTGAAGGATTTGGGTCATATTCGGCCATGTCTGACATTCGGCCTGTTAGCGGCCCACTATAGATTTGGGCCACTTTCGGCCTGTTGTGATTTTCGGTTTGTTAACGTCGGACAAAATCCATGGGCCATATGTGGCCCAACGTCACATCAGGCCCATTAATGGCCCATATAAAAATGACGATAATCTAGCCCGACCGAACTTTCGGCCTGTTAAAGGCCCGTGCATTAGGTCGGCGCATTTACGGCCCGTCCGAATTTCGGCCTGTAAAAGATCTGCATCATAAATGGGCCCAATCTCACTTTCGGTCTTTTAAAGGCCCATGTTTTTATGGGCTCGAGATACTTACACCTGTAAACGGCTTATTGTTACTGAGGGCCCAAATTATGTTTAGGCCTGTTAAAGGCCCACTATGGGCACAGGCCTACCAGAAAAATATGAAATCTTATGCTGATTTAGGCCCAGATATTTTTAGTGGGCTACATGCAAATTTCAGCTCATAATCGTTTTTAGCCCAATTGGAATGGGCCCGACAAATGTTGGCATGTTGGGCTCCTACGAAGCTTTCAGCCGAATACATTACTAAGATAAACCTACACTATACAAAAATAGCATCGTAATTATTGCAGCCTTTGGCAGCAGCATAAATGTTGTATCACAACAAATGGCCTGCTGGCATAAAGTTTACAGTCCTTGCAGATAAAAGCACCATCAGATGTATAGAAGCACATATCATTTGACCTGAGTGCTAATGTTTCAGGCTGTAGAATCTGATGGAGCAGCATGATCTTCACCTTTTTTCCGCCATTGCTCTTGAACAACGAAGCGAATGTCTGATAGTCTGGTTTCAAAACCATTCATATCTTGACGACATTTGTCAACCACTATTCTTGTTTCCAAAACGACATCCATTAGGGATTGGACTTGTGTCTGGAGCACAGATATATCACTCTGTCTAGCAGGAAGATTTTGTTCAGTAGGCGATTTGGACGAGGTTACCTTGACAACCAACCCAGAATTACGCAGGAAGGTGCTTTTTGCACCGTTAGTGGAGAGATCTTGGCCTTGACCGCAGCAAGAGGTGACATTGTGTCTGTGGTAGCCTCGTCACCTTCAGTGGTTGTGGCTGTTCAATCATTTTTCCATAGCTTCACGAAAGTTTGAACTTGTAGATTAGTGTACCGGATAAGTTACTAATGAGACAAAAACAAACAAAAGTAGGTTACACATTTATACATAACTTATTTTGGTGAACTACTATAATACATTAGCATGTATTGTAGTGCCAACTACATAATAAAAATCACTTTCGAACATATGTCCATGTAGCATGCCTCTTGTATTGTCTATTTCCTCACATTCGTTGACATCTAAGGATAAAGAGACATGGTTTAAAGTAGGATGAACATAGTATGACATCATTCATATCATGGGCAAACAGATATAAAACAAACAGGCTATTTTATCATTGTGTGCGCACGTGAACATAACAACTAGAATACAGATCAAGACCAAAAGAATATCCTTCATCTCTTTTAAACCATGTAAGGTGAAACGGTACGTTAAGACAACTGTGTATAAAAGTGAACAGAGTAACTAACATTGGCTGCAAACCAAGTAGTTAAATGAACACATCACAGTACCAATCAGTTCAAAGGCAGGAGGAGTAAGGACTTACAACAGCGGCTTGAACTGGTGTGCTCATGCCCTTCATCTTCTTTGGTGGGGCAATCCTTGAAGATTTGCACCGCATTCGGTTCAGGTTCTTTTGGTCCGCAGGATTTCCTCTGATTCCGGAACAAGTCAATATAGATACGATAATATGGCACGAAAAAATAAGGAAGTAGCAGCTATTTACAAGAGCCTTGCAAAGCAGCAATATAGCTACGAGATCCTGTTGTCTGTTGGAATTTCACTTTGGAACGGTTGGTCTTGTTCTTCAAATAGTTAGCCTAGAAGAAGATACACTTGTAAGGCACATACATAAATACAAGTTCAATATGTGGTCTGATCAAATACATATAGCCTACCTAATACTTTGGATCGCACCGGTGTTTAATGAGGGTGTCCAAAGATTCATCTGTAATATATTCCAATGGAGATGTTTGGATGATTTCATTGTTAGCCTTGCCTTCAAAGTGAGATTTTCTAAGGTGGTACCGATCTCGTCAGCAGGCGCATCAGAAACATGAGTGCATGCTTGTTTACTTGCATCATATTTGGATCCAACTTGAACCTCATCTCATGAAAAAAGAATGTGAGTCTTATTAGGAGGAAGCTAGAAAGTATGGGATGAGCAAGACAATATTACTAATTGCGATGAATAACATTACTTACGGATAAATGGTCAAGGAAGGTGTTAAACTGGGTATTGTCTTTCTCATTCCTGTACTGGATCCACGTTGGGAGGATACGTGCATGACACCTGATGGCAATGGTTGCCTCTGATACTAACTTGGTTGACTCTGTAGCATCACTTGGCCTTTTTAAACCTGCCTCAAAATGGATCTCCATTCTTCCTCCTTTAGATTTTGTTAATATGTCAAGCATTATCCCTGATGTCTGTTTCCGCTTGCGCCGTGGTGCTAGTTCAACAACGAATATGGAAAGTGTTAGTGTACATTAAACTGTGAGAGTACATATAAAGGAGCATGCAACCGCAACTTGACTCGGTCAGGTACCGTCTTGGTGTTGATGCTCATGAGGTTCATCTGATCTTGCCAAGTCCTGTTGTGTCAGAAGTGCTTCGGAAGTAGTGTTAAGTGTGAAGGCAGCTTGGGAACTGGCCAGTTTCAGAGCAAACGAACGAGTAATTGGTTGAGATGCTGGTACAGTTGAAGCGGATGCTGCAGCTGGTGGAGCAGGTAATACTGTGTTTGTAGATTTAGCTGGTGGACTTGGACCTTCTACTGCACTATAAGTACCAGCAGAATCTCGACGGCAGATCCTTTTCCGCTTTCACCCGATTTAGTAACAACACTCCCTACTATATTATTTTCCTTGCTCTCTTTTTACTTTGCCATGTCAAGCTGTACCCACAACACAAAAGAATAAAATCACTCTTCAGAACTCATTGATGCATGATACAGACAAGCAATACTTTGATGTAAGACAACCATATGAGGATGGAATATGTAAGAAAAGCAGATCGGCATGACATATTCACAGCTACGATGTGCAAACTAAGGTATGATTTTCAAGAAAATAGAAGTAATGCAAGCTAGACACCATATGAAAGATGCAACCAATATTACTCTGCCAAGTTAAAAGTGTCTTGTCATAAGTGGCAATTCCAAAAATTAGAAGCAGTACAACGTAGAAATCAATGCAAGATGCAACCACTATCAAACTGTCATGTTAAAAGCGTCCAATCATGAGTGGTGATGTGGGATACACAACAAAGCGACTTTGGTGTAAGAACATGGTATGATAGATAGATGCGGTGTATTCTAGACACGTAAAGCCATGTCATATGCACATGAATAACGTATAAACTCAGCAGGTGCAATTTAATCAAATAGAAGAAATACAGCTAGACAACATATGCAACATGAAACCAATTATCACACTTTGTCAACTTAGAGCAAGCACTGCGATGGTGGAGTACGGGAGATGAGCTCATCATGTAGACTTGGGACTTCAACTTCATTAGCAGTAGAAGTGGCAAATCTAGAGAGTCTCTGTTTGCGTCGATGCGGAGGACCACCAACATCCCCTAACTTACTCTTTTCCTTACTATTTTCTGATATTGCCTTATGAAGTCAAAACCACAAGAAGATGAATAAAATTAGCTCTGCATAAATGGTTGATGCATGATACAGACGGACACTACTTTGATGTAAGGCAAGCGCAGGATAGGAGGATGGAATATATACAAAAAAAGACAGTGTTTCATATTCACACGTACGATAGGAGGATGGAATATGTATGAAAAAACGAAGCAGACGGCATTTCAACAAAATTAGAAGAAATGAAAGCTAGGCACCATATGAACATGCAACCAATATCACTCTATCGTGTAAAAAGTTTCTCGTCAGAAGTGCCATTTCAAGAAATTAGAAGCAATACAAGCTAGAAGACAATGCAAGATGCAACCTACATCACAGTCCCAAGTTAAATGTGTCTTATGGGTAAGTGATCATTGCAGGTATAAGTTGTAAGCTACGCAGATGCAATTCAACATAATCAAAAGCAATACAAACTAGACATCATATGGAAAACACAACCACATATAACAGTTCCAAGTAAGAGCAAGCACCTGTGATGGTGGAGTAGGGGAGATGTGCTCGTTATGTACACGTATGTTCTAGAAACAGGAACATGTGTCATATTCACACGCATTATGTGCAAAGTAAGAAGATGCAATTCAAGTTAGAAGCAATACAAGCTAGACATCATACGCAACATGCAACCACATATAATAGTGCCAAGTTAGAGCAAGCACGTGTGATGGTGGAGTAGGGGAGATGTGCTCATCATCTACACAGCTACGTTGACTGTCCAGCCTTGTGTTGTCTTGCGAATCTTGTTGGGAGGATGGCGGAGTAAAATCTGTAGAGACCCCTGTTTGAGTTGTTCAAGGACCACCATCATCCACTGCCGGACTAATTTCCTTCAGTTGTAATGATTTTGCATTGTGAAGTCAAACCGATAAGAAAAAGGAATAAAATTCGCTCTTCAGAACTCATTCATGCATGATACTGACGAACACTACTCAGATGAAAGGCAAACACATGATGTGAGGATGGAATATGTATGAAAAACAGGATGGTGTGACATATTCACACCTATGATGTGGTAACTAAGCGTAAGGCATTTCAACAAATTAGAAGCACTGCAAGCTAGACACCATATAAAAGATGCAACCAATATCACTCTGCCAAGTTTAAACTGTATGGCGTTTCAACAAATTAGAAGCAGTATATACTAGAAATCATATGCAAGGAACAACCAATATCACAGTGGCGACTTAAAGGTGCCTTATCATAAGTGACTGATGCGGGATATGCAAGAATAGTAGTCTGATGTAGAAACAGGAACACATGTCATATTCACAGGCATTATGTGTAAAGTAAGCAGATGCAATTCAACAAAGTTAGAAGCAATACAAGCTAGACATCATACGCAACATGCAACCACATATAATAGTGCCAAGTTAGAGCAAGCACTGTGATGGTGGAGTAGGGGAGATGTGCTCATCATCTACACAGCTACGTCGACTGTCTAGCCTTGTGTTGTCTTGCGAATCTTGTTGGGAGGATGGCGGAGTAGAATCTGTAGAGAACCTCCGTTTCAGTTGCTCAGAAGGACCACCATCATCCAATGCCTTGCCAATTTCCTTTAGCTTTATTGATTTTGCATTGTGAGGTCAGACCGACAAGAAAAAGGAATATAATTCGCTCTCCAGAACTCATTCATGCATGACTACTCTGATGAAAGGCAAAGTCATGATACGAAGATGGAATATGTACGAAAAAATGGACGGCTTGACATATTCACACCTATGATGTGGCAACTAAGCAGAAGGCACTTCAACAAATTAGAAACACTGCAAGACACCATATGGCAGGTGCAATCAATATCACTCTGCCAAGTTAAAACTGTCTCCTCATAGGTGGCGTTCATCAAACTAGAAGAAATACATGCTAGAAATCATATTCAAGACGCAAAACCAATATCACACTGCCAACTTAAAGGTGTCCCATCATAAGTGACTGATGCAGGATACACAAGAAGAGTAGTTTCATGTAAGAACATGGTGTGATAGATGATATAGTATGTACCAAAAACAGGAAAGCATGTCATATTCACATGTATCATGTGTAAGCTAAGCAGATGCAGCTTACACTAATTAGGAGCAATACGAAGCTAGACACCATATGCAACATGCAACCAGATATCACACTTCCAAGTTACAGCAAGCACCTTGGATGGTGGAGTAGGGCAATGAGACTTGGACCTTGTAATGCACTATCAGTACAAGGAGAATCGATACAGATGCTCCGTTTACGTTGCTGCAGAGGACCACCATCATCACCTTCCTTACTCTTTTCCTTCCTCTTTCTTGATTTTGCCTTCTCAAGTCAAACCCACAAGAAAAAGGAATAAAATTTGCTCTTCAGACCTCATTGATGCATGATACTGACGAACACTACTTTCATGTAAGGCAGCCGCATGATAGGAGGATGGAGTATGTATGAAAAATAGGACGGCGTGACATATTGACATGTATGATGTATAAAGTGTAAACTAAGGACAAGGTTCTTGAACTTGTTATAATCGATGCAAGCTAGAAACCATATGAAAGATGAAACCAATATCACTCTGCCAAATTAAAAGGGTGCCCTAACAAATGTATTTGACCAAATTAGAAGCAATACATGTCAATAGGCTAGAAATAATATGCAATATGCAACGAAGAAAGGTGACTCATCGTAAGTGATTGATGCAGGATACAGAAGAGAGGTAGTTTCATGTAAGAACAAGGTTAACACATAGATGCACTACTGGAATCAGCTACTTTGCCATCTGCCAGCTCTTTGTCGTCTGCTAGCAGACGGCAAACAAGCTCTTTGCCATCAGCCACCTAACGGACTAACGCTGGCGGGCGTCAAGTATTTTGCCGTCCCTCCCCTTTGCCGTCCGCCACTGTAGGCAAAGGACTCTTTGCCGTCCGCCGTGAAAAGCAGACGGCAAAGGACCTGTTTGCCAACCCTGTCTTTATCATTACTCTTGTTGCCGTCACGCCGACGGCAAAGCTCTTTTGCCGTCGACCGTCAGGTTTTTGCCGTCCGCCGTGGCGAACGGCAAAATACTGGATTCCTGTAGTGATGTAGTGTGTACCAAAAATAGGAAGGCATGTCATATTCACAGGTATAGTGTGTAAACTAAGCAGATGCAATTTACCCTAATTATAAGCATTACAAGCTAGACACCGTATGCAACATGCAACCACATATCACACTATGAAGTTAGAGCAAGCACCTGTGATGGTGGTCTAGGGGAAGTGCGGTCTTCAGGTACAGAGCTACGTTCAATATCTTCATTTAGGCTTGCTGTTTCTTGAGAATCATGTGGAGAGGATGAAATTGCATTCTTTATAAGAGTATTGCGTCTCATATTAACCCACGCGCATGATTGTCTCATCATAAGCGATAGATGCAGGATACACAAGAACAGTAGTTTGATGTAAGAACATGGTGTGATAGGCAGATGTAGTATGTACCAAAAACAGGAAGGCATGTCATATTCACATGTATAATGTGTAAGCTAAGGAGATGCAATTTAACAAATTAGGAGCATTGATGATGGATACACAAGAAAAGTAGTTTGATGTAAGAACATGGTTAATAGAAAGACGTAGTATGTACCAAAAAACAGGAAGGCATGTCATATTCACAGGTATAATGTGTTAACTAAGCAGATGCAATTTACCCTAATTAGAAGCATTACAAGGTAGACACCATATGCAACATGCAACCACATATCACACTGCCAAGTAAGAGCAAGCACTGCGATGGTGGTGTGGGGGAATTGCGGTGATCAACTAGAGAGCTACGTTGACTATCTTCATTTAGCCTTGCTGTTTCTTGAGAATCATGTGGGGAGGATGACACCAGCACTCTTTAAACAAGTAGGGCGTCTCACAAGAACTCCACTCGGGTGACTGTCTCATCATAAGTGATTGATGAGGGATACAAAAGAGCATTAGTTTGATGTACTAACATGGTTAATAGACATATGTAGTATGTATCAAAACAGGAAGACATGTCATTATCAAAGGTATAATGTGTAAAGTAAGCAGATGAAATTTAACCAAAGCTGGAAGCGGTACAAGCTAGACACCATATGCAACATGCAACCACATTTGACAACAAAGTTAAAGCAAGCACTGGGATGGTTGTGTGTGGCAATTGAGATCATCAAGCTGCAGAGCTACGCCATCGCCTCCAATCACGACACTGCACCCATTAGAGCGCTGAAACGCTTAGTGCTTATCTTCGAATTACACTGGAGCGACTTCTGTCTTTTCTTTTCTACATTCATCAACACTGCATCAGAGTCTGAAATACCCATGCATAAAAAAACAATAGTGTGAGTATGGATGAAGTGTGTGCACAATTAGTATAGTGTAAAGGTAGAAGATAGCAGGTCAGTGAGAAATAAATGACGGGAGACATATGATAGCTCTACAACATGCATGGCACACTAAATTACTACAGGATTCTATGAAAATAGCAGTCGACTGAAAGCAAATAGGTCAGCCCATTTTTTCTGCACCGTCCGATGTACAAAGAACGGGCAGATCGCCTTCATCTACCTCCAGCCAGTCAGTGTTGACGATCTTCCTCGAAACGCCAGCGACCACCGCCCAAGATTCCTCCCCGCCTGCGCCTCCCTCGACCTCACCGCACCGCCTGGCCATCCATTCAAGCCCGCCAACCTCCAGATCAGCGCAAGCAGCCTCGCCCACACCCCTATGATAGACACCGATGCGCCGCTTCCCGGGAACAAAGTGACTAGGTGCTCAGCGCCCTAAGCGGGTGCTGCTTCTTTAATTTGCGGTTTGGTGACCACGAATTGAAATCCAAAGGGCTCTTGACCTCTAGCAAAGGTGAAATAGTAAAAGGGAGGAAACCTTGTGCATTTAATATCACGAAGAAGATGCAGTAAGAAGCGCTCAACTAGTTTCTTTCGTGGGATGAATACGGTGTGAGAGGAGACATAAGATTTGCATAAATAAGGGAAGAGGAGTACCTCTTTCTGCTGGCAGTGTTGTGTCCTCCTTCTGTTTTTCCAATGATCTTCTTGTTGTTCGCCGGAAACCAGAAGTTGTGGAGGACGGTGCTGCCTTGGACAAACCCATGGCCAAGTTGTTGAGTGTGGTGCGGTGGCCGTCTGTCGATGGCGGGGAAGCAGATCCGAGGCGGCGAACAACGGCGTAGCGGGAACAGCTCCGGTGCGGTGGACGGTTGCGACAGTGGAGCCGCAGCAGTGAGGTGCAGGACGGCGTGGTCGGAGTGGTTTGCAGCGCCGCGTCGGCGTCGGTGTCGTGGAGGCAGCTCTGCCTCGGCTTCAGCTGCTAAGTCCTTGAGGGCGTTGCGGTTGCGGTTGCGTTGTACGACGATGTCGGGGTACCGGCTCCGGCATGATGGAGGAGGGCGGCGGTGAATTGGTCGTTATGGGGTGGAGGACGGAGGAGGCTGGGGTTTCGCGGCTCGTGGAGAGGGCGTTTTCGCACCCACGGAGTATGAATGGGGAAACGGAGGGAGGTGGGGAACTAATGGGAACAATGTTTGGTTTGAGACGTGCTTGTTTGAAATTTGGGGAAAGTTACAAACTTTGCCCCCATCTAAAATTTCGGACATATTGCGGGTTGGGGGTAGGACAGTCATGTCAGGTGTCCCAAATGTGGGCGGGATAGATTTCGGCCGAGCGCATGGGTGTTTAGGCGCCCACAGCGTGCGAATGCTTCTCGTAGGTGGTTGAGACTGGCGTCTTGGTGAAGTTACAAACCTACCCCGGTTTAAACCTTTGGACATCGGGTCGATAGGCTACACGGGCAAGAGTCAGGACAGTAATTTCCTACCACCAAACATTAGTCTCCCGCGGTTTCAGGTGACCAGAGGCCTATTTGGCGCTTCGTTCAATATTTGGGAGTAGAAGCATTAACGTTTTTGGTTCTCTTGAATTGAACTTTCAGGATTTGTCAAACTTCACAAATCTTTACTCTTGAAAATCCTAAAGCTACGATTATTTTGGAATGGAGGGGGTACATTTGAATATACATTGTACACGAGTATATGTTAAAAAATATGCAACTTACCTCAGTTCATGCATGGTTCCAGATATAATCTCCTTCGTTGCAAAAAAAGTTAGATATGCGTATCAATATATATAGCATGTTCAAACTCACAACAAAGATTGATGCCCCCTTTTACATCTGATTTACAAATGCCATTATCTCGGGTTCAAATAGATGAATGCACTTCCTATGAATTCGAATCTTCGAAACCCCCTTTATGTTGAATTCGACATGTATTCTATGTCGTAGCTAGCAATTTGGAATGTATCCATGCAAGTGATGAATGTATAAAGTGCTTCACACTAACAACATGGAGTGCACTAATTAATGTTTATATATGAATTGCAAAAGCATACATTGCATGTATTTTAAACCGCTCTCACTCTATGGATCGATAATATGAAATAAACACATGCACATGCTATAATTCAATAGAGTATGCGGTGTCTGATAGACCGATTTTCGTCCATACACAATCCGCCTTTTACACGTAGATGCACTATGCCGCAGCCTGTTCTCACAAACGTGTTATATATCTCTCTATCTAACACATAAGTGCACACACTTTATATGCATCGGCATTT
The DNA here is from genome assembly GCA_021605145.1 of Aegilops bicornis. Lineage (NCBI taxonomy): Eukaryota > Viridiplantae > Streptophyta > Magnoliopsida > Poales > Poaceae > Aegilops > Aegilops bicornis. Next base: position 560,177,059 of record CM038673.1, on the reverse strand, counting down.
CTCTTTCACACATGCTCACAATCTCTCTCAGGGTGTCGGGGTGTCTCATGCACATGCTCTCTCAGTTTCTCTCTCTCTCTTTCTGACTACTATGTACCACTCTTTTCACTAATCTCAGTTGGAAAACACTATTTCTCTCACATGCATATATACACACGCACAGTCTCTACTAGCCCTCTATACGCACATATATGTGCCCACGTGTCTCCCATACGCACATTATCTTTAGGCCTCTCGCACACATTGCCCCCGGCTACACACCTCTCTCTTAGTAGTTGGCAGATATGATTTCATCATATCATTCGGTAGGATATCCTCGGCTGTTAGGCTGGATGGTAATCTGAGGCAAAGTTTTACCCTAGTTCGGATCAGACCCTTGCGGTTGAAGAAAGAGCGTACTCCTGATCAGTATATTAGTGATAGGGGTGTGTACAAAGTACACGTGAATACCGTGCATTGTGCGTGTGTGTGTATACTATCGATTTAACTAGCCCCCAAGCTTGTATAACATACTGGGGGCCTAGGGTTACAAATCATATATAGTCGGCTTATCACCAGTGGGGATAGAGTCCTCCGCGACTCTGGTAGCTTCGTGTTGTACGTAGAGTCCTCCACATGGGTCTTCGTATAACACGTCTCGGTCCAACCTATATGTGGCGCAGGATGGAACCGACGCATGAGTCTTCATGTTTACCCACCACAACTAGAAATGATGTGCCCACCACACCACACACGCAATCAGCCACTAAGAAAATAAGCATATACAATAGTACAACGGTATCTAGCTCACGATATGTCTCCATATTTTGTTGATGACACTGACGGACTTTGCATTTGATGCGTGCTCTGTATTTTGTTGACGACACTTACGGTCATTGTATTTGAAGCGAAAGCACGATATGGTCATTGGACTTCAGAATAAGCTCATCACGGTCACCACATACATTTTGTCGTGCTAACCAACATGTGGTTGGATGGTTAGGAGGACAGTGGTTTCTCGAGCCCACCAAGGTTAAAGTCCCGGTGCTTGCATTTATCTTGTGTTAATTTCAGTATTTTCCGGCAATGTACGTTCGGTGGGAGGAGACGTTCCACTCAACTACGAGGCACCTATGGTGACTTCGTAAAATCTCAAGATCATATATGCTGGCCCACTCTCTCGAAGGTGCTCATAGGGGTAGGGTTCGCTTGTGTGCGCTTATAGCGGTGAGTGCTTGCGCGTATATATGAGCCCTTCCGTCTGTACCGTGTTAAACAAATACATGCCATGATTATATGATCACTGGCTCACCCGTACAACTCCGTATTTTGTTGATGACACAATCAATTGACCAGTCAAACATTCCACGCGGCGCAACTAGTGTTGCACCATCGGGCGCCAGAACCATGGGGCCCACCACAGCCCGTATATGAAAGAAAGAAATGGTAGTTTGAGTCTCAGACTGTGTTAATAAAAGAGGAGTACATTTTAGGGTGATCATATGGTCACTGGCTCACCATACAGCTCGGTAATTTGTTGATAACACGATCAATTGACCTGTCAAACGGTCCACATTCAGCAGCGTGCATTACCATAGGGCCCACCCGTCAGTGCGTATATGAAGGACAGAAATGGTAATAAATTAGTGGTCGGTGGGTATTCGAAGTCGTGAGACCTCTGGTTGGCAGTCGCCGGTGGTTGGGGGCGTTGATTGGGCGGTGGGGTAGGGATCGCCAGAGAAAAAGCTCGTGGTGGGGCGCCTAGAGGGATGGCCGGTGCGGCGGTGGACTGGCGGTGGGGAGTGGTTTCGGGGAGGGCGGGGCAGCGTGGCGGCGCGGGCCAGCCGCGGGCAGCGAGGGCTGGCGGTTCAGCCGATGGTGCCTGGCGGCTCAGGGGGGTGGAGTTTGATGATAAACTGGAGGCCCTTGATTTCGTATCCAACGGCTGGAAAATCTAATGAACAGAGATGAAAAAGTCAAACAACTGACGTGTAGCCTCACCCCGCACGTGCACATGCACGCACACAAGACACGCACGCATGCAGGCGTGCAACACTGACACGTACACATAACGTACACATGCAAGCATGCTGGCGTGCAACACTGACACGTACACATGCACTCATGAACACACGCACGTACGCACCCATGCATGCAACACTGAAACGTACCCTTGCATGCATGCAACACTCGCACGCCTGCATGCACACAGCACACGACGCAAGACACACGCTCAACCTATACGTGCATGCACCCTTTGTTAAGGATATGGATTGTTACGGGTATTAATCAATCTTATTTGTGATAAGCAGAACATTGACGTTTGCAGCGGTCTTTATGAATCACAACGTATCGAACGGGCTATCAACATAGTAGGCTTATCTACATGAAAAAGATGACGTCACACTCAATGAACAATCATCGGTTTATGAAATGCCCGCTTCTGACCGCCCTAGCACACCAAAGGTTCCTCTGCTGTGCGCTGCCTGCGTTGGGTCACTGACATGCAGGCCATGTACCCAAAGAGCCCACACGTCAGTGGAAGAATGGTGCGGTGTCCTAGGTCAGAGTCGAGGGCGCCACTCGTTGCACGCCCGGCTGAACACGCCTCCGTGCCGCATTCAAACGCCTCCATGAAACCCGCCCGTGTGGAAGCCGAGAAACCCACTCTGTACACACGTCCATTCATGACCGGGCCGGTATTAAATGCAACGCCGGCCGAGCTCCTCCCGTCCGCCGTCAATTTAATCTCCTATTTAAACGAGGCCAAACGCCGGCCAAGAATCGCACACCTCCGCCGCTCATCTATCTCCTCCACCATTTTGTCCACTTTTACAATGGCTTACGAAGAGTAGTTATTCCGCATCCAAGCCGGCTGGGTAGCCCGCCGGATACGAGCTATGCAGCTTGCTGATCCACCTCCCTTCCCTCGCCCGACGGAGCCAGTTGCCGCCCCAGGCCGGCGCGCAGTTCAGCAACTCGCTGCTCCAGGCCAGCTCCACAAGGAGCGGCGCACGGGCGTCGTTGCTGCCGTCCACGCTGCCGCCTCGTACCGCGTCTCCTGTTTCTGTGGCCGAGACTCCCATGCCGGCGGCCGCGCCATGCAAGCAGTGACAGAGGCCGGGTGCATGGAGAGCGACGAGTCGGTGGCCAGCGCCTCCGCGTCCGCCGCCATCATCGAGGAGAAGTAGAACACGGGAGGCCGCCGCTTGGGTCCCATGAAGGCCACCGCGAGGCGACGCCGGCGTACACAGCAGGTGTCTTGCCGGATCCTTTTGTTGCGAGGACCTTCATCGACCCCGCATGGGCTCCACGGAAGAGGGGAATGTTAGGATGAACTCGAGCCGGTGCCGGCCATGGCGAAGTAGTGGTCGGTGATGAACTCAAACCGGTGACGGCCACCATCATCTTCGGCACCAGCCAATGATATCAGTTGGGCAGTGGGGAAGCGAGCCGCCCTTTATTGAAGCATATACCTCCGAGGCTCCGGCAGTCCGGTGATCATCTTCACTGGACATGAGGAACACAAATCGATCTGCGGGCGACCATTTAGGCCAGGTATTATATACCTGTGCTGTCCAGAACTAGCACCGCGTAGTTCATTTGAATGTAATGAAATCCGTCATGTTTGTATGAAAATCTGGTATTTTATATGATTTCCGTCATTGTGTATATGAAATATCAGTTTGTCTACGTGTTTGTGTGAATTTCATCCGGTTGGTTGAGTTTCTGTCATAATGTGTGCGGCTACGGTTGGATGGCGTAATTTGCGGGCTGCCGGTCGGTATGCGGGCGGCTCGGGTGGTGTTGTGGGACAAAAAAACACAGCTCGTGTGAGCTCGTCTCCAACGTGCGCACTGGAGGATGCATGATAGCATGAGCACCCGAGCCATTCCTCGTTCATCGGTGGCAAAGGCACCGGTGGACAAAAGGGTCGCCAATATTTTGGCTACCCCGGGCAAGATCCAAACAGCCCCTCCCAACATATTCAAATCCCTCGTTCGCCATGGAATTTTTCCATGTGTTGTTTTCATGGACTAGCAAGATGCCCGTGCATTGCACGGAACATCAAGATGCATTTTTTTACAAACTCCCGCATGCATGCAAGGGATAATTAATGTCCTCCTTTGCTAGTACCACGAGGCAAACACCATTAATATTGCATAGATTAGTGTTAGTGGCCTTGTATATCTGCAAATTGTAATTTTGATAGTGGCCCCTTGTATATAAAAATGGAGGGAGAAAGATGAGAGATAAGGTGAGGACGAGTGGGCGTGGTGGTGGTGGTGGTCGGACTGGGCGGAGGCATGGGGATGGATGATGCATTATGCCTAGGTTTGTATCTCTCTCTCACACACCCACGTAGGTGGGGGACGTGCACGAAGAGAAGAGGTGCACGCACGGCGCACGTACTCCCGTCTCTTTCCCAACCACACCCGCGCGGGTACATAGTGGAGCTCATTTCTGTACAAAAAGGCAGCCCACATGGTAATTTGACACGTGTACTGGTTGTCCACTTGGTGGAGGGAGGATCGTCTACCACGGGTGAACAAACAAATTGCGACTTGAAGTGTTATGTTAAAAAAAGAGGCAAACCATGTGGGGCCTACCTTAGAGGCAAGGCTCTATACACTGGAGTACTTTTGATGTGTCCCGTCAACTTGCAGAACAAGGAGAAGCTTGCTCAGTACACCATCTCCCCCACCCACGGGCGCGGTGGCTCGCAGGATGAGGTGAAGCTTGCTTACGAGTAGTAGTAGTAGTACTCCTACTACTGTACGCCTTACGCCCGCTCCCTCGCCCACGCGCGCGGTGGCTCGCAGCACGAGGAGAAAATTTTACTACTCCCTCCGTTTACTCCTCGTCCCTACTAGTACGTACCTTGGTTAGTACTCCCTCCATTTACTTATACAAGTCCACTATAAAAAATACATTTTGCATCTATACAAGGCCACAAATAGTAATCGAGAGAAAAGTTACTACTCCCTCCTTTCCAGTTTATGGCTCAATTTCAAAATCTCTCCAACCAAGGTAGACGGTGAGTGGTCGAATTAATTTCGTAGTTTGCACAAGTAATTAGTTCGCTCGTTTTTCTCAAGAAGTTATGTTTACTGAGGCATTGAATAGAACGAATGCATGAATGACCACTAAATTTCCATGAACTTCTACATGCATTGGTTAGTTTCCTCTTGACACTGCTTGTGTCGGGTGATCTAACGCACCTCGAAATCCAACATGTAATGGTACTACTACTACTAGTAGAATTGAGACTTATCAAACGGAAAAACTAATGTTTTTAGATGAGTGCTACGTCTTGAGCTTGCGTTGGTTTTCCCCGAAGAGGAGAGGATGATGCAGCAGAGTAGCGTAAGTATTTCCCTCAGTTTTTGAGAACCAAGGTATCAATCCGATGGGAGGCCAAAGCGCCAAGTCCCTCGTACCTACACAAAGCAAATAACTCCTCGCAACCAACGCGAATAGGGGTTGTCAATCCCTTCACGGTCACTTACGAGAGTGAGATCTGATAGAGATGATAGATAATATTTTTGGTATTTTTGGTATAAAGATGCAAAGTAAAATAAAAGATAAAGTAGAGAGCAAAGCAATAATAAAGCGTAGGAAGATTAATATGATGAAAATAGACCTGAGGGCCATAGATTTCACTAGTGGCTTCTCTCAAGAGAATAAGTATTTTACGGCGGGTGAACGAATTACTATTGAGCAATTGACAGAATAAGTATTTTACGGCGGGTGAACGAATTACTACGGCGGGTGATCATGTATATAGGCATGCGAGACAAGTAGACCGACTCCTGCCTGCATCTATTACTATTACTCCACTCATCGACCGCTATCCAGCATGCATCTAGAGTATTAAGTTAATGAAAACAGAGTAACGCCTTAAGCAAGATGACATGATGTAGAGGAATAAATTCATGCAATATGATAAATACCCCATCTTGTTATCCTCGATCAGCAAGATTGAACCCAAAGCTAAGCACTTCTCCCATTGCAAGAACTACCAATCTAGTTGGCCAAACCAAACGGATAATTCAAAGAGACTTGCAAAGATAACTCAATCATACATAAAAGAATTCAGAGAAGATTCAAATATTGCTCATAGATAATCTTGATCATAAACCCACAATTCACCGTTCTCAACAAACACACCGCAAAAACAAGATTACATCGAATAGATCTCCGCGAGAGAGGGGGGAACATTGTATTGAGATCCAAAAAGAGAGAAGATGCCATCTAGCTAAGCTATGAACCCGAAGGTGTGAGGTAAACTACTCCCACTTCATCGGAGAGGCTATGATGATGATGTAGAAGCCCTCCGTGGGGGAATCCCCTTCCGGCGGAGCTCCGGAACAGGCCCAAGATGGGATCTCGTGGATACAGGAAGTTGCGGCGGTGGAATTAGGTTTTTGGCTCCGTATCTGATCTGTTGGGGCTACGTAGGTATATATAGGAGGAAGGAGTACGTCTTTGGAGCTTCGAGGGGCCCACAAGGCAGGGGCGCACGCCCTCCACCCTCGTGGCCGCCTCCCTCCTTTCTTGACCGATGGTCCAAGTCTCCTGGATCTTATCAGATGAGAAAATCACGTTCCCGAAGATTTCATCCCGTTTGGACTCTGTTTGATATTCCGTTTCTTCGAAATACTGAAATAGGCAAAAAAACTGTAATTCTGGGCTGGGCCTCCGTTTAATAGGTTAGTCCCAAAAGTAATGTAAAAGTGGAAAATAAAGCCCAATATAGTCCAAAACAATAGATAATATAGCATGGAGCAATCAAAAATTATAGATACGCTGGAGACGTATTAGGCATCCCCAAGCTTAATTCCTGCTCGTCCTCGAGTAGGTAAATGATAAAAAGAGAATTTTTTATGCGGAGTGCTACTTAGCATAATTTCAATGTAACTCTTCTTAATTGTGGTATGAATATTCAGATCCGAAAGATTCAAGACAAAAGTTCATATTGACATAAAAATAATAATACTTCAAGCATACTAACTAAGCAATTATGTCTTCTCAAAATAACATGGCCAAAGAAAGCTCATCCCTACAAAATCATATAGTTTAGTCATGCTCCATTTTCGTCACACAAGAATGCTCTCATCATGCACAACCCCGATGACAAGCCAAGCAATTGTTTCATACTTTAGTAATCTCAAACATATAAACCTTCACGCAATACATGAGCGTGAGCCATGGACATAGCACTATGGGTGGAATAGAATATAATGATGGGGGTTATGTGGAGAAGACAAAAAAGGAGAAGGTCTTGCATCAACGAGGCTAATCAACGGGCTATGGAGATGCCCATCAATTGATGTTAATGCAAGGAGTAGGGATTGCCATGCAACGGATGCACTAGAGCTATAAATGTATGAAAGCTCAACAAAAGAAACTAAGTGGGTGTGCATCCAACTTGCTTGCTCACGAAGACCTAGGGCATTTGAGGAAGCCCATTGTTGGAATATACAAGCCAAGTTCTATAATGAAAATTCCCACTAGTATATGAAAGTGACTACATATGAAACTCTCTATATGAAAAACATGGTGCTATTCTAAAGCACGATATATGAGACTTGCTATATGAAGAACTTGGTGCTACTTTGAAGCACAAGTGTGGTAAAAAGATAGTAACATTGTCCCATCTCTCTTTTTCTCTCATTTTTTTTGGTGGGCTCTTTGGCCTCTTTTTTTTATTTGACCTCACATGGGACAATGTTCTAATTAATGATGATCATCACACTTCTATTTATTTACAACTCAATGATTACAACTCGATACTAGAACAAAGTATGACTCTATATGAATGCCTCCGGCGGTGTACCGGGATATGCAATGAATCAAGAGTGACAAGTATGAAAGAATTATGAACGGTGGCTTTGCCACAAATACTATGCCAACTACATGATCATGCTAAGTAATATGACAATGATGAATGTGTCAAGAAGAATGATATGGTGGAAAGTTGCATGGCAATATATCTCGGAATGGCTATGGAAATGCCATAATAGGTAGATATGGTGGCTGTTTTAAGGGAGATATAAGGAGGTTTATGTGTGAAAGAGCGTATCATATCACGGGGTTTGGATGCACCGGCGAAGTTTGCACCAACTCTCAATGTGAGAAAGGGCAATGCACGGTACCGAAGAGGCTAGCAATGATGGAAGAGTGAGAGTGCGATAATCCATGGACTCAACATTAGTCATAAAGAACTCACATACTTATTGCAAAAATCTACAAGCCATCAAAAACCAAAGCACTATCGCATGCTCCTAGGGGGATAGATTGGTAGGAAAAGACCATCGCTCGTCCCCAACCGCCACTCATAAGGAGGACAATCAAATAACACCTCATGTTTCAAATTTGTTACATAACGTTTACCATACGTGCATGCTACGGGACTTGCAAACTTCAACACAAGCATTTCTAAAATTCACAACTACTCAACTAGCACGACCTTGATATTATCACCTCCATATATCAAAACAATTATCAAGCATCAAACTTTTCTTAGTATTCAACACACTCAAAAGAAAGTTTTACAAATCTTGAATACCAAGCATATTATTATTTTAAGCAAATTACCATGCTATTTAAGACTCTCAAAATAATCTAAGTGAAGCATGAGAGATCAATAGTTTATTTAAAACAAATCCACCACCGTGCTCTAAAAGATATAAGTTGTAACACCCCAAAAATTTAGCCAAGTTTTCAATATTAAAATGTTTGCCAGGTGTTTTAAATTTTTATTTCTGTGGATTTTCAGAACTCTTCTTTTATTATTAAGGAGTTTTATCTTCTTTCCCAAGTGGAGCTTTCCAAAATATATTGTACTTCCATGCCATCTCATTAAAACAATTCCTAAATCAGCAGATTTATTTATTAATATTATTTCACCCTGAGCTTTAATCATTAAAATGGCTTGTTTTAAATTTTGGAACTCTGTTTGTACTGCAACCAGTTGATAACTTTAACTGATATTCCAACCAAAATTTGGAGATATCATGTGATGTCTCTAAATCACTTGTGTGCATTAAAATAATTATTTCATTGCATATTTTGAGTTTTACACCTGTTTTCCTTCTCTGGTCCAGTGGACATTTTTGCCTTTCAAGAACCCAATTAAATCTTTCCCTAGAACCTCCACCAAAATTATGAGATATCAGTGGTAGCATGCCATCCAACTTTATGCAAAAACCTAGTGTTGTTCCTTGGAAAAATTGAGTGAATCATCCTCATCTTCATTCTGGTGCCATTTGGTGATTTGTACTGCAACAATCTCCTAACTTGCTTCTTTATCTATAATTCCTTTTCCTACTTATAGTCCTTCTTGCCAAACTCTTAAGTCCAGAAGAGTGGACCCTTTGGAAGATTTTTGGTTCATGAAACAGTGCCATTCACTTCCTACCCAGAACTGAAGTCTTGCATAACTTGCACTAACAAGTTTTTGCTTTTGTCAAACTAACTTCACCACCCTCTTATCCATCCATAGAGACACTGATCTGGAGAATTTGGCCACTCCAAGAACTACCTAGGTGCCTTTGGCATTTTGTCAAACACCATGACTGCATAGTCAGATTTGACATGACTTCAGGTTTACATGGTGAACTTGAGCCCCTGACCAATCCACCATGTCCCTTGATCCCCTTGCTAACCCTAGACTAGACCTGTTATTTGCCAGCCTCAACCGCGATCTCTAGGATGCCCTGGCATTTCGTCGAGCATGTCCCGGTCAGGTTTGGCGCCCAGAAGGCGTTTGGCACCCACGAGCGCCCGAGTCGCCGCGTCACACCCCGCACTCAAATCCGGCCCGTGACCGACCGTAGCCAGCACGTCGTGTCCCCTAGCACCACCACACCTCCCCGACCAACCTGGCACCCCACAGCCCCACCGTCAGGTCGGCCGTGGCGGCTAGCTGCCGGCCGCTAGCAGGCCCCGACCGTGTCGGCGTCGCCAAAGCCACCCCGGCTCGCCACCTGCCCCTGTGAGCAGTGCAAGCTCATCCCCTTGCTCGTCGGCTAGCTCCCGTCGCCGTCACGTCGCCCAAGCTACAGCATAGCGGTTCGCCATCATCCTTATCGCCGGCCGCCTCGGAACCGACCTCCATCGCTATATAAAGAGGTCCCCGAGCTCAAACCCGCACGCAGGCAGCCTCACACCATCCCACTCGTGCCCCCTTAGCCGTCAATTGAGAGGAGAGAGTCGTCTTCTTCCTCTCCGGCAACTCCAGCCGCCGCCACTAACCAGGCCATTCCGGCGCAACCAGGGCCTCCCCCTCTCCACTCTCTTCACCAGAAGCCTTCTCTTCCTCCCCTGAACCCTTCCCCCAACTCCATTTTGATCGGGAACCACCGCGGACCCAAAACCACTTCGTCCCCGAAGCTTTCCTCCGCCGCGAAGCTCGCCGCCGGCAGCTCACGCCATCCCCGCCAACCCAGCGACCACCGGGAGGACCGCCCCATTCCTGCGGATCCATCCCGGCCATCTGGAGCCCGCGAGGAGCCGCCAAACGTCGGCGACGATCGCCGGAGTCCCCGCCTCTGTTCGGCCGGAGGAAGAAGAGCGAAGGAGACTGGTCAAACCTGACCAGTGGGGCCCCCCTGGACCCACTGTCAGTGACCACGCACGGTCCACACGGAGTAAGTGGAAGCGTATTTCCAGATTACGCTTTCGACGTGTACGTAATTATTCGAATCGTTTTCTTTTTCTGTTTTTATTTAAATAACCGATTTTTGACAAACTTTGACTGTCTATAACTTTTTAAATACAACTCCAAATGAATTGATTCTATTTGCTACCTCTCTCAAATATTGTCTAGTTTATTTTAAGATTTATTTGAAATTTTTCAAAAACAACTTTTTGTGCTGTTTTGGAAATATGTGTTAATTCAAATATATTCTTTTAAATAGGATTTTTGAAGATTTCAAGATGTTTTGGATGCACCCTTCTTTCCCATGACCTGAAGGCAAGCATTCTGAACCCCGGTGAAATTTTTGTGTGTGTTGTTTGATTCGGTGATAACACCACTCCGACACGTGCATACGTCATTTTATGTGAGGATGTGATCCTATTCATAAGTGCATATTAATAATTTCATGCAAATGGAGTTGATATGATTGTGATAGAAATCACTGTCATGTGCCTTTCATGCCTACCGGGAGGAAAGAAGGGAAGGCCTCTGTCTTGGGTAGACACAGTCTTGTCCCTAGTCCTCCGTCGAGACGGTCGTATCCGGTAGGACATGAGGGGGTATGCCGTGTGGTGTTTCTATCTGTTGTTTGTAGTATATGCATTGTTATACTAATCTTGCAGGGAACATTACAACCTCCTGAGTCGACCGTAGATCGAGTCTTGTGCCAAGAACCCCATACTTGCTTGGTACTACCACTCGTCTCTACACCAAGTAGGTTACGGTTCAAGAAGTTGTCAACCCTTTCCTAGCACACACCGCATGTAGAGGCCGTGGTGGAAGATCTTGAGGCGTCAGGTAGTCACGCCCACCGGGTCCGGGAACATGGGTGTTTCGGTTGTAGCCGAAAGTGGGTAGCTCCCTCTTGTGCCATGTATAAATCTTGTGATCCCATGTTACGTCGAGGTTGTAGCCTCCCCACTTAGAGTTTTGCTTGACAGGTGTCGTGGGTGATTCCAGACACATGTAAGTTAAGCTGGTGTGTGCAAGTTAGGTGTGTTTTCAACAAAAAGACCGTAGACGGAATTAGTCCCGTTGGACTAAAGGAATCCATTACTCGTGGGTAAAGAGTACACCCTCTGCAAAGATTAAACCTATTCGAATAGCCGTGTCCATGGTTAAGGATTACAGTCTGGGACGGGTCAAGTGTCGGTCTTAGTGTCGGTCTTCGGAGGTGAAACTGTAAAACTGTTAAACCTGGAAGCACGATTATGACTTGTGATAAATTATGATTATTATTTTGGATGTGGACTAACCCGTGATATTTTTCTCGTATTATCGAATATCCCTGGGATGGTTCTACCTCCTGGATATTCACTGTATTTCTTTTAAAGCCCTTTATGCGGTGTCGCTCAGACGCCCGACTGTGGCATTTCTTTTAAAGCCCTTTATGCGGTGTCGTTCAGACGCCCGACTGTGGCATTTCTTTTAAAGCCCTTTAGGTGGTGCCGCTAAGACGCACGACTGTGGCATTTCTTTTAAAGCCCTTTATGTGGTGTCGCTAAGACGCCCGACTGTGGCATTTCTTTTAAGGCCCTTTATGTGGTGACGCTCAGACGCCCGACTGCGACATTGTTTTTGTTTATTTAAAGCCCTTTATGCGGTGTCGCTCAGACGCCCGACTGTGGCATTTCTTTTAAAGCCCTTTATGCGGTGTCGCTCAGACGCCCGACTGTGGCATTTTTTTAAAGCCCTTTATGCGGTGTCGCTCAGACGCCCGACTGTGGCATTTCTTTTAAAAGCCCTTTAAGTGGTGTCGCTAAGACGCCCGACTGTGGCATTTCTTTTAAAGCCCTTTATGCGGTGTCGCTCAGACGCCCGACTGTGGCATTTCTTTTGAAGTCCTTTATGTTAATTATTTCCATAATTTTAATACTACCAGATGATTGCATATTCCCAAATAACATGCTTGCACGCTTCAGAGATTTATTTATCTTATGTGACTAACGTCATGAGCATAGTATATTTTCAGCACATCATTGTTAAATTATGCCTGTGTTCATTATGTTTGCGAGTACATTCAAAGTACTCACTGGCTTGTCCCTGGCTATTGTCTTGGCCAGATTTCATGCTTGGAGAGGAGCTTGCGATGACAATCCCAAAACCTATGTAACGGTGATAGCCGCCACGCGAAGATAGGAGTTAACTTGGTCAGTTGTTCCTGTGGGAAAGGGAGTCCCATAGACGAGGGTGTTTTCATAACCCGCTTCAGCCACCAACCTTTAGAAACCTTTTGTTGTACTCACAGGCCAGAATGGTCTTGTACTACATATATGGTATTTTTGCTTCGAATTTCTGTATCAAGTTGGTGCCTTATCAGCTAACAGTTATCCTGGGGCTGGTAAGCACAAGGGCCATTTTTCTGGGATTAACACCCGGAGAATCGGTCGCCGTAGACTTGGTATCAGAGCCAGGCTGATCATTGGCTAATCCTATCTTAGCCAGGTCAATAAAATTAGGCTAACAACCCACCGAGCCATAACCAAAACCTTAGCCAAGCTTCTCGCACAAGATAGCCACACAGTGACCCGACGCTTTTGGCAGTCGGTGCCCAACCTACCAACCTAGCCCATCTATCACGCACCAGTGACCAGCACCCAAGGTGTCTCATTCGCAAGCGTGCGAAGGAAGACTCCGTCCCCTTTCCCTATAAAAAGGACACGCTCACCTCAACCCAGCCCAGCACGGCCGCTACCCCAAAACCAAGCCACAATGCCTGGTCCCGTAGTGCACCATGAGACTACAGCAACCAACCTTGGAGGTTTTGTGACCATAATCGCAAACCTTACTCGTCGTGCCTATGCGTTAGAAGAGCCACCCGAATATGTTGTGTACCAAGGACCCATAAGTGGTGAGAGCCCGTCAGTGCAGGCCACTTGTACATATCTATGGTAGAGTCTGCACCAGCGCCCCTATAGGTTCACCGAGAACAACTTCCTTTGAGCCACAAGCCATCCAACTAGCTGCTCGAGAGGCTATAGTTCATCTCGGGCACTGTCGCCCAGAGTTAAGCGTCGCTCGTTCCACTACTACCCCAGGCGTGAAGGGTATGGTAGACCACCCCAAGTTGCCAACGGAGATCACGAGACGGATCCCGCATTGCTGCACCTAGTGCGCTATGTAAGTGCATTAGAGGACCTATTCGATCAAATCACCATTGATATGATCGCAGCTCGTGGAGATCTGGTTCGTCGAGCCCCAGCGAGAGAGGATATTCAGCCCAACGCCGACAACCCAGTCGTGATGTTTGGACAACCAATCGAGACCCTGAGGTCAGCCCCAGCCGTCAGCCAAGGTGCTTTGATGACCCCAGAAGTGCTTCGTCGCCTCCTGGGAGCACACTCCAACGGGGTTGTGGTCAACAATCCCCGCGATGGTCATCATCACTACCCCGAGCCTGCAGACCCTCAGCCCTCTCCAGCTAATTCCGACGGTGAGAACTGTGGAGAAGCCTCAACATCCACAAGGGGCGCCCGCTTGGATGTAAACGAAGTAGACTAAGTCACTCGAGTAGTGGCGAGTCCCCGTGTATCCTCGCTTTGTAATCCTGTGATCCCTTAAATTAACACCGCCTAGCATCGTGCATCTGTTTTATATAGTAGTCTTGCATGGATGTATTAGCATGCAGTGTGATTTCTCTATCCTTGGCGCAACCACCAAAAACCGCCACCACAGCACCCACAGTGATATGTCGCTTTAGTAAGATGTGTGTACCTGTGGTTGACCCCAAGCCGTGCCGGCCAATTCTTTACTTTTTACCACGGTAATTGACCCGGCCACGGTGCTATAAAATGGCCACCGAGTGACCTTGCCAAGCATCCCTCACCTTGTGCACCATCCCCACAACCAATTCTTGCCATGCCAAGCCCTAATATTTATCTGAGGACTCCAGATGCTACCCCAGGTAGCTTTGTCAAGATATTGTGGGATTTTACCCGCAATACCATGGGCGCCACCCAGCCACCCCAGTACGAGCTGTTCAAATCGAGGATCACCCCTTCCACCTCAAGATATTGGGCAGCCGTGCACATCCCTCCTGTAAACCCAAACCAAGACCCAACAGGAGTCTCCTTCGTGGGGAAATCTATGCCAACCCCGCACATGGCCGTAGAAGCTGCTGCGTGTGAAGGGCTTGCTCGCCTTCGATTGACGGTACCCTGTGCCAGCGAGCGAGGGTATTATTATTTTCCGAGCCGTGCAGCACCCGGGGGAGTAACATCTTTTCCAGGTGGACGTATTGAGAGAGACCCAGTCTTGGCCTACCTCGTCCAGTACGTCATCGCTCAAGAGCGTTTAACCCAACAAGTGATGGGTTATCTACAGAGCCTCGCGGATTTAAATCCTCAGATCGCCATTGGCAGATCACTGAGGCCCGACCAGGAGAGACACATCCATCGACTAGTCAATCCACTTTCTCCGATAGAGGAAGAGTGTATCCCGCATCGAAAGCGTTTTCTCGGGACCCCGTCCGATTACCGTTTTCAATTTAAATGCAACGCTGTTTTATTACCGCAATTTCTTTTATTTATGTGTTGTAACTTATGCTTAGTACCCGAGTTTCGCGGCGAGTAAATCATTAATGTAAGCAGCTACATGCGGTTTGACTCTAATGTATTACTGTTTTCTCTCGCGAGAAATCCTGGAGTGAGATTTATTTTCCCTGAGTTGCCGCATCGTATATTTTCTCACGGCATAGATTATTTTATTTCACGCAGCACCACGGCAGCAGACTCACCACCACGATTACACGGACACATACACCGCTTGCAAATTTTTGCAAACTGTGTCGCATCTAACTAAGCACCTCCGTACAACAGTTAACACCCGACACACCCCACCTACTCCTCATGACCACCGCCACCGCGGAGAGCCAGCAACCGAGCAGCGGCATCGTGGCGATCGTCGAGGATCATCGCGCACAGGAGCACGGAGAGCCCCATCACCGCTGCCAGCCCTCCGCACAGCAAGATCACGTACCAGTCCGGCACCACCTCCGCCATTAGCGCCTCGTCTCGAGCTCCGGCAAACGGAAACAGAGGAGAAGGAAGGAGAAGGAGGAGCGAGGCTAGGTGTGAGGAAGAAGAGGAGAACACCACGGTCATTTTATAAGCCCGAGCTCGGTGTACGGTGGGCGAGGTCCACCAGCGCCGCTCGTCGCCCGACCGCCGGTGTTCGGAGGTGAATCCGCGAGCAGTGCCGACAGCGCACTGGCCCGCGAGGTGAGTGCACGCTGCACCGGCAGCTAGCACGCCCAAGACTACCGCTGCACGGGCCTAAGTGCCCTGGCGCTAGGCGTCGCCCGGTGGAGAAAGCGCAGGAAGCGGGAGAGAGGAAGAAGAAAGAGCCGGAGGAAGGAGAAGAAGCTGACCATGGGCCCGGGTCCACCAGTCAGCCAGAGAGAGCACTGTGCTCTCGGGTGCGACCAGCGTATTTTAAGATTTAGGATTTATTCTAAATTTATGTCCAGTGTAGAAATCGCTAGTTTTCCCCAAAACCGTGGATTTTTTCCCCACACCGCGCCAGTATCCCACACTGTATTTTTGTACCACTTATTGCTCTCACTGTAGCCACTTTCGTTTTAATCCTTATTTATTATAAAAAAGTTTAACTCTTAGCAAATCTCGAGGACGAGATTTTTCTTAAGGGGGGTAGTAGTTGTAACACCCCAAAAATTTAGCCAAGTTTTCAATATTAAAATGTTTGCCAGGAGTTTTAAATTTTTATTTCTGTGGATTTTCAGAACTCTTCTTTTATTATTAAGGAGTTTTATCTTCTTTCCCAAGTGGAGCTTTCCAAAATATATTGGACTTCTATGCCATCTCATTAGAACAATTCCTAAATTAGTAGATTTATTTATTAATATTATTTCACCCTGAGCTTTAATCATTAAAATGGCTTGTTTTAAATTTTGGAGCTCTGTTTGTACTGCAACCAGTTGATAACTTTAACTAATATTCCAACCAAAATTTGGAGATATCATGTGATGTCTCTAAATCACTTGTGTGCATTAAAATAATTATTTCATTGCATATTTTGAGTTTTACACATGTTTTCCTTCTCTGGTCCAGTGGACATTTTTGCACTGCAACCCAATTAAATCTTTCCCTAGAACCTCCACCAAAATTATGAGATATCAGTGGTAGCATGCCATCCAACTTTTTGCAAAAACCTAGTGTTGTTCCTTGGAAAAATTGAGTGAATCATCCTCATCTTCATTCTGGTGCCATTTGGTGATTTGTACTGCAACCATCTCCTAACTTGCTTCTTTATCTATAATTCCTTTTCCTACTTATAGTCCTTCTTGCCAAACTCTTAAGTCCAGAAGAGTGGACCCTTGGGAAGATTTTTGGTTCATGAAACAGTGCCATTCACTTCCTGCCCAGAACTGAAGTCTTGCATAACTTGCACTAACAAGTTTTTGCTTTTGTCAAACTAACTTCACCACCCTCTTATACATCCTTAGAGACACTGATCTGGAGAATTTGGCCACTCCAAGAACTACCTAGGTGCCTTTGGCATTTTGTCAAACACCCTGAGTGCACAGCCAGATTTGACATGACTTCAGGTTTACATGGTGAACTTGAGCCCCTGACCAGTCCACCATGTCCCTTGATCCCCTTGCTAACCCTAGACTAGACCTGTTATTTGCCAGCCTCAACCGCGACCTCTAGGATGCCCTGGCATTTCGTCGAGCATGTCCCGGGCGTGCTCTGGGCGCGCCCAGAGCGTGCGTTTGGCACCCACGAGCGCCTGAGTCGCCGCGTCACACCCCGCACTCAAATCCGGCCCGTGACCGACCATATCCAGCACGCCGTGTCCCCTAGCACCGCCACACCTCCCCGACCAACCTGGCACCCCACAGCGCCACCGTCAGGTCGGCCGTGGCGGCTAGCTGCCGGCCGCTAGCAGGCCTCGACCGTGTTGGCGCCGCCAAAGCCACCCTGGCTCGCCACCTGCCCCTGTGAGCAGTGCAAGCTCATCCCCTCGCTCGTCGGCTAGCTCCCGTCGCCGCCACGTCGCCCAAGCTACAGCATGGCGGTTCGCCGTCATCCTTATCACCGGCCGCCTCGGAACCGACCTCCATCGCTATATAAAGAGGTCCCCGAGCTCAAACCCGCACGCAGGCAGCCTCACACCATCCCACTCGTGCCCCCTTAGCCGTCAATTGAGAGGAGAGAGTCGTCTTCTTCCTCTCCGGCAACTCCAGCCGCCGCCTCTAACCAGGCCATTCCGGCACAACCAGGGCCTCCCCCTCTCCACTCTCTTCACCAGAAGCCTTCTCTTCCTCCCCTGAACCCTTCCCCCTACTCCATTTCGATCGGGAACCACCGCGGCCCCAAAACCACTTCGCCCCGAAGCTTTCCTCCGCCGCGAAGCTTACCGCCGGCAGCTCACGCCATCCCCGCCAACCCAGCGACCACCGGGAGGACCGCCCCATTCCTGCGGATCCATCCCGACCATTTGGAGCCCGCGAGGAGCCGTAAGCGTCGGCGGCGATCGCCGGAGTCCCCGCCTGTTGATGGAGGAAGAAGAGGGAAGGAGGCTGGTCAAACTGACCGATGGGGCCCCCCTGGACCTTGTCGATTGACCACGCACGGTCCATGCGGAGTAAGTGGAAGCGTATTTCCAGATTACGCTTTCGACGTGTACGTAATTATTCGAATCGTTTTCTTATTCTGTTTTTATTTAAATAACCGATTTTTGACCAAACTTTGACTGTCTATAACTTTTTAAATACAACTCCAAATGAATTGATTCTTTTTGCTACCTCTCTCAAATATTGTCTAGTTTATTTTAAGATTTATTTGAAAAAATTTAAAAACAACTTTTTGTGCTGTTTTGGAAATATGTGTTAATTCAAATATATCTTTTAAATAGGATTTTTGAAGATTTCAAGATGTTTTGGATGCACCCTTCTTTCCCATGACCTGAAGGCAAGCATTCTGAACCCTGGTGAAATTTTTGTGTGTGTTGTTTGATTCGGTGATAACACCACTCTGACACGTGCATACGTCATTTTATGTGAGGATGTGATCCTATTCATAAGTGCATATTAATAATTTCATGCAAATGGAGTTGATATGATTGTGATAGAAATCACCGTCATGTGCCTTTCATGCCTACGGGGAGGAAAGAAGGGAAGGCCTCTGTCTTGGGTAGACACGGTCTTGTCCCTAGTCCTCCGTCGAGACGGTCGTATCCGGTAGGACATGAGGGGGTATGCCGCGTGGTGTTTCTATCTGTTGTTTGTAGTATATGCATTGTTATACTAATCTTGCAGGGAACATTACAACCTCCTGAGTCGACCGTAGATCAAGTCTTCTGCCAGTAACCCCCATACTTGCTTCGTACTACCACTCGTCTCTACACCAAGTAGGGTACGGTTCAGTAAGTTGTCACCCCTTTCCCAGCACACACCGTACAGAGAGGCCGTGGTGGAAGATACTGGAGGCATCCGGTAGTCACGCCACCGGGTCCGGGAACATGGGTGTTTCGGTTGTAGCCGAAAGGGGGTCGCTCCCCATTCTTGTGTGGTATAAATTTTGTGATCCCATGTTACGTCGAGGTTGTAGCCTCCCCACTTAGAGTTTTGCTTGACAGGTGTCGTGGGTGATTCCAGACACAGGTGAGTTAAGCTGGTGTGTGCAAGTTAGGTGTGTTTTCAACAAAAAGACCGTAGACGGAATTAGTCCCGATGGACTAAAGGAATCCGTTACTCGTGGGTAAAGAGTACACCCTCTGCAGAGATTAAACCTATTCGAATAGCCGTGTCCATGGTTAACGAGTACAGTCTGGGACGGGTCAAGTGTCGGTCTTAGTGTCGGTCTTCGGAGGTGTAACTGTTAAACTGTTAAACCTGGAAGCACGATTATGACTTGTGATAAATTATGATTATTATTTTGGATGTGGACTAACCCGTGATATTTTTCTGGTATTATCGAATATCCCTGGGATGGTTCTACCTCCTGGATATTCACTGTATTTCTTTTAAAGCCCTTTATGCGGTGTCGCTCGGGGCCTTGATCGTGGCATTTCTTTTAAAGCCCTTTATGCGGTGTCGTTCAGACGCCTTGCAGGTGGCATTTCTTTTAAAGCCCTTTAGGTGGTGCCGCTAAGACGCCTTACAGTGGCATTTCTTTTAAAGCCCTTTATGTGGTGTCGCTAAGACGCCTGACCGTGGCATTTCTTTTAAGGCCCTTTATGTGGTGGCCTTTCGACGGCCTTGCATTGCGACATTGTTTTTGTTTATTTAAAGCCCTTTATGCGGTGTCGCTCAGACGCACGACTGTGGCATTTCTTTTAAAGACCTTTATGCGGTGTCACTCAGATGCCCGACTGTGGCATTTCTTTTAAAGCCCTTTATGCGGTGTCGCTCAGTCGCCCGACTGTGGCATTTCTTTTAAAAGCCCTTTAAGTGGTGTCGCTAAGACGCCCGACTGTGGCATTTCTTTTAAATCCCTTTATGCGGTGTCTCTCAGACGCCCGGCTGTGGCATTTCTTTTGAAGTCCTTTATGTTAATTATTTTCATAATTTTAATACTACCAGATGATTGCATATTCCCAAATAACAAGCTTGAAAGCTTAAGAGTTTTATATATATTATGTGACTAATTTAAAGAGAATAGTATATTTACAGCACATCATTGTAAAAATATTCATGTGTTGAGTATGTTTGAGAGTAAATTCAAAGTACTCACTGGCTTGTCCTCGCTATTGTCTTGGCCAGATTTCATGCTTGGAGAGGAGCGTTGCGATGACAGTCCCAGAACCTAAGCAACGGTGATAGCCGCCACGCGAATATAGGAGTTAACCTGGTCAGCTGTTCCTGTGGGAAAGGGAGTCCCATAGACGAGGGTGTTTTCATAACCCGCTTCCGCCACCAACCTTTAGAAACCTTTTGTTGTACTCACAGGCCAGAATGGTCTTGTACTACATATATTGTATTTTTTCTTGGAATTTCTATATCAAGTTGGTGCCTTATCAGCTAACAGTTATCCTGGGGCTGGTAAGCACAAGGGCCATTATTCTGGGATTAACACCCGGAGAATCGGTCGCCACATAAGTGAAGTACTAGAGCAAAACATTAAAGCTCAAAAGATATAAGTGAAGCACATAGAGTATTCTAACAAATTCCAATTCATGTATGGCTCTCTCAAAAGGTGTGTACAGCAAGGATGATTGTGGTAACTAACAAGCAAAGACGCAAATAATACAAGACGCTCCAAGCAAAACACATATCATGTGGTGAAAAAAATATAGCTCCAAGTAAAGTTACCGATGGAAGTGGACGAAAGAGGGGATGCCTTCCGGGGCATCCCCAAGCTTCGACTTTTTGGTGTCCTTGGATTATCTTGGGGGTGCCATGGGCATCCCCAAGCTTAGGCTCTTGCCACTCCTTGTTCCATAATCCATCAAAAAATTCACCCAAAACTTGAAAACTTCACAACACAAAACTCAACAGAAATCTCGTGAGCTCCGTCGAGTGAAAGAAAACAAAAGACCACTTCAAGGTACTGTAATGAACTCATTATTTATTTATATTGGTGTTAAACCTACTGTATTCCAACTTATCTATGGATTATAAACTATTTTACTAGCCATAGATTCATCAAAATAAGCAAACAACACACGAAAAACAGAATCTGTCAAAAACAGAACAGTCTGTAGTAATCTGTAACTAACGCAAATTCTGGAACTCCAAAAATTCAGCCAAACTAGGACGACCTAGGCAATTTGTTTTTTGACCAGAAGCAATTGGAATCACTATTTTATCATGTTCTGGTGATTTTTAACAATTGTTTTCGTGAACCAAAAGTTTCTGGAAATTACAGCAAGATCAAATAACTATTATCCAAGAAGATCCTGTAAGTTTAACTTGGCACAAACACTAATTAAAACATAAAACCACATCTAAACAGAAGGTAAATGGATTATTTATTCCTAAACAGAAACAAAAACTAAAAAAGTAAAAATAAAATTGGGTTGCCTCCCAACAAGCGCTATCGTTTAACGCCCCTAGCTAGGTATAAAAGCAATAATAGATCTAGGTTGTGCCGTAATAATAAGATAGATCGGTGAAACTCATTTCATACTCCCTACGTTCGGCAGCAAGTTTTCTTTGAGGCAAGCAAAAGTAATCAAAAGGGCTAAATTTAATAGGGAAAAATCCCCAAGATCAATTTTAGGAGGTATAGGTTCCTCTTTCGGCCCTTCGTATTGCACAACCAATTCATCATTATAAGCATTCTTTTGACAGAACCTTGTGAGCCCATACTCAAGATAGTATCCTAGCTCATTATTTCGAATAGCCAAATCATCATTAAGTTCAGAGATTCTATCAATTAAAATATTGGTAGGCACCTTTTTTCTAAGATTTTCATTGAAAGCAACATAGTCAATAGATTGAAAACGCGTTATTTCTTCTTGATCAAAGAGGATAGATTCTATGGGAGGACGGCCAGCGTCCACCCTATAATGCGCAAATATTTCTTTGGCCTCTTATATTATAAATCTGAATTCATGAGCCAAAAAGATTATAGCGGCACGCTTAACAGAGGAATGCTCGATATTAGAAAATTCTTGGAAAATCACTTGTATGGAAGGATGCATATGCATAAATTGCCTTTCAAGTTCAACGATAAGCATGGCAATAGTGTCCGCAAGACAACTAGTCTTATGGAGAATAGGACTGCCCATAGAAGGCAAAGCACCGGCACAAGTAAAGAAATATTGAATAACTCCTTTTCCAATAATATTACCACTACCAATTCGAAATCTTTTTGTATGCAAGGTAGGGGTTTCTTCAGCCGGAGCATCAGAATTTTCCATGTTATTATTATTGTCCATATCGGCCATAATTTCCCCAATTTCACACATAACGACAAGCAAGCGAGAAAAGGCAAACGGAAAAGAGAAGGCGAATAAAACGGCAAGGGTGAAGTGGGGGAGAGGAAAACGAGAGGCAAATGGCAAATAAAGTAATGTGAGAGATAAGGGATTGTGATGGTACTTGGTATGTTGACTTTTGCGTAGACTCCCCGGCAACGGCGCCAGAAATCCTTCTTGCTACGTCTTGAGCTTGCGTTGGTTTTCCCCGAAGAGGAGAGGATGATGCAGCAAAGTAGCGTAAATATTTCCCTCAGTTTTTGAGAACCAAGGTATCAATCCGATAGGAGGCCACGCACAAGTCCCTCGTACCTCCACAAAGCAAATAACTCCCTGCAACCAACGCGAATAGGGGTTGTCAATCCCTTCACGGTCACTTACGAGTGAGATCTGATAGAGATGATAGATAATATTTTTGGTATTTTTGGTATAAAGATGCAAAGTAAAATAAAAGGCGAAGTAGAGAGCAAAGCAATAATAAAGCGTAGGAAGATTAATATGATGAAAATAGACCCGGGGGCCATAGATTTCACTAGTGGCTTCTCTCAAGAGCATAAGTATTTTCTGGCGGGTGAGCAATTACTATTGAGCAATTGACAGAATTGAGCATAGTTATGAGAGTATCTAGGTATGATCATGTATATAGGCATCACGTCCAAGACAAGTAGACCGACTCCTACCTGCATCTACTACTATTACTCCACTCATCGACCGCTATCCAGCATGCATCTAGAGTATTAAGTTAATGAAAACAGACTAACGCCTTAAGCAAGATGACATGATGTAGAGGAATAAATTCATGCAATATGGTAAATAACCCATCTTGTTATCCTCGATGGCAACAAAACAATGCGTGCCTTGCAACCCTTTACATCCTTTGGGTAAGGACACCGCAAGATTGAACCCAAAGCTAAGCACTTCTCCCATTGCAAGAACTACCAATCTAGTTGGCCAAACCAAATGGATAATTCGAAGAGACTTGCAAAGATAACTCAATCATACATAAAAGAATTCAGAGAAGATTCAAATATTGCTCATAGATAATCTTGATCATAAACCCACAATTCATCGGTCTCAACAAACGCACCGCAAAAATAAGATAACATCGAATAGATCTCCACGAGAGAGGGGGAGAACATTGTATTGAGATCAAAAAAGAGAGAAGAATCCATCTAGCTACTAACTATGGACCCGAAGGTTTGAGGTAAACTACTCACACTTCATCGGAGAGGCTATGATGATGATGTAGAAGCCCTCCGTGGTGGAATCCCCTTCCGACGGAGCTCCGGAACAGACCCCAAGATGGGATCTCGTGGATACAGGAAGTTGCGGCGGTGGAATTAGGTTTTTGGCTCCATATATGATCTGTTGGGGGTACGTAGGTATATATAGGAGGAAGGAGTACGTCGGTGGAGCTTCGGGGGGCCCACGAGGCAGGAGGCGCGCCCTAGGGGGCCGCCCTCCACCCTCGTGGCTGCCTCCCTCCTTTATTGACCGAGAGTCCAAGTCTCCTGGATCTTATCCGATGGGAAAATCACGTTCCCGAAGATTTCATTCTGTTTGGACTCTGTTTGATATTCCGTTTCTTCGAAATACTGAAATAGGCAAAAAACAGCAATTCTGGGTTGGGCCTCCGGTTATTAGGTTAGTCCCAAAAGTGTGGCGACCGGTTCTCCGGGTGTCAATTCCCAGAAAATGGCCGTTGTGCTCATCAGCCCCAGGATTACTGTTAGCTGATAAGGCACTAGCTTGATACAGAAATTCCAAGCAGAAATACAATATATGCGATACAAGACCATTACGGCCTATGAGTACAACAAATGGTTTCTAAAGGTTGATGGCGGAAGCGGTTTATGAAACATCCTCATTTATGGGACTCCATTTCCCACGGGAACAGCTGACCAGGCTAACTCCTATCTTCGCGTGGCAGAGATCACCGTTGCCTAGGTTACGGGACTCATCGCATCGCAACTCCTCTCCAAGCATGAAAATCTGGCCAAGACAATAGCCAGGGACAAGCCAGTGAGTACTTTGAATGTACTCGCAAACATTATTAACACAGACATAAATTAATAATGATGTGCTGAAAATATTTTATGCGTATGACGCTAGTCTCATAAGATAAATAAAACTCTGAAGCGTGCAAGCATGTTATTTGAGAATACGCAATAACGTGATGGTATTAAAATTATGAAATAAAAATCATGAAGGACTTCAAAAGAAATGTCACAATCGGGCGTCTGAGCGACACCGCATAAAGGGCTTTAAAAGAAATGCCGCAGTCGGGCGTCTGAGCGACACCACATAAAGGGCTTTAAAATAAATGCCACAGTCGGGCGTCTGAGCGACACCACAGAAAGGGTTTTAAAAGAAATGCCACAGTCGGGCGTCTGAGCGACACCACATAAAGGGCTTTAAAAGAAATGCCACAGTCGGGCGTCTGAGCGACACCACATAAAGGGCTTTAAAAGAAATGCCACGGTCAGGCGTCGGCGACACCACATAAAGGGCTTTAAAAGAAATGCCACAGTCGGGCGTCTGAGCGACACCACATAAAGGGCTTTAAAAGAAATGCCACAACGGATATCCAGGAGGTAGAACCATCCCAGGGATATTCAAGAATACCAGAGAAAAAAATATATCACGGGTTAGGCCACATCAAAAATAGTAATCATAAATTATCACAATTCACAATCGTGCTTCCAGGTTTAACAGTTTCACCTCCGAAGACCGACACTAAGACCGACACTTGACCCATCCTGCATCTGTAATCCTTAACCATGGACACGGCTATTCGAATAGGTTTAATCTCTGCAGAGGGTGTACTCTTTACCCACGAGTAGCAGATTTCTTTAGTCCATTGGGACTAATTCCGTCTGATATTTTTGTTGAAAACACACCTAACTTGCACACACCGACTTAACTCACATGTGCGGAATCACCCACGACACTGTTAAGCAAAACTCTAAGTGGGGAGGCTACAACCTCGGCGTAACATGGGATCACAAAATTTATCTGCTTGGCATAAGCGGGGAGCTACCCCTTTCGGCTACAACCAAACACCCATGCTCCCAGACCGGTGGTATGACTACCGGATGCCTCCAAAGATCTCCCACCACGGCCTCTCTACATGCGGTGTGTGCTAGGAAAGGGTTGACAACTTCTTGAACTGCGTACCCTACTTGGTGTAGAGGCAGTGGTAGTCTGAAGCAATGATGGGGGTTACCGGCACAAGACTCGATCTACGGTCGACTCAGGAGGGTGTAATATTTCCTGCATGATTAGCACAACAATGCATATATCTCAAACAACAGATGGGAACACCACGTGACATCCCCTCATGTCACACCGGATACGACCGTCTCGACGGAGGACTAGGGGCAAGCCCGTGTCTACCCAAGACAGAGGCCTTCCCGTCTTTCCTTCCGGTATGCATGGAAGACGTATGACGGTGATTTCCATCACAATTCATGTCAACTTCATTAGCATAAATTCTTTAAAATGCACCCATGAGTAGGATCTCATCCTCACATAAAATGACGCAGGTATATGTCAGGGTGGTGTTGCTACCGTACTATGCAACACCCACAAAAAATCACCAGGGTTCAGAATGCTTGCCTTCAGGTTATGGGAAGGAGGGGTGCATCCAAAATATCTTGAAATCTTCAAAAATCCTATTTAAAAGAATATATATGAATCAACACACAAAAATAAAACAGCACAAAAGTTGTTTTTAAAATTTTTCAAATAAATCTTAAAATAAACTAGACAATATTTGAGAGAGGTAGCAAAAAGAATCAATTCATTTGGAGTTGTATTTAAAAAGTTATAGACAGTCAAAGTTCTTGTCAAATCTGATTTTAAAAATAAAACAGAAAACAGATAACGGTTCGATTAATTACGTACACGTCGAAAGCGTAAATCTGGAAATACGCTTCCACTTACTCCGCGTGGACCGTGCGTGGTCACTGACAGTGGGTCCTAGGTGGCCCACTAGTCAGGTTTGACTAGTCCGCCCTCCTCCTTCTCCTTCTGTCCCGAGCGGAGGCGGAACTCCGGCGACCAACGCCGGCGGGCGGCGGCTCCTCGCGGCCTCTAGAGGGCGGGGATGGATCCGCGGGTCGAGCGCGATCCTACTGGTAGTCGCTGGGTCGGTGGGGACGGCGTGAGCTGTCGGCGGCGAGCTCCACGGCGGAGGAAAGCTTCGGGGAAAAGTGGTTTCGGGACGGCGGTGGTTCTCGATCGAAATGGAGTAGGGGAAGGGTTCAGGGGAGGATGAGAGGGTTTCTGGTGAAGAGATTGGAGAGGGGGAGGCCCTGGTTGCGCCGAACGGAGCCGGGAGGCAGCGGTGGCCGAACTGACCGGAGAGGTAGAAGAAGACCTGCTCCCCCCCCCCAATTGGTGGCGATGGGGGCGCTAGTGAGACGGCGTGAGGCTACCTGAGGGCTCGGAGACGCTCGGGGCTCCCTTAAATAGGCGATGGAGGTCGGTTCCGAGGCGGCCGGAGATAAGAACGACGGCGGACCGCCATGCTGTAGCTTGGGCAACGTGGCGGCGACGAGCGCTAGGGGACGAAGCTGTCGATGAGCACGCACTGCTCACAGGGGCAGGTGGCGAGCCGGGGTGGCTTTGGCGGCGCCGACCACGGTCGGGCCTGCTAGCGGTCGGCAGCTAGCCGCCACGGCCATCCTGGCGATGGCGCTGTGGGGTGCCAGGTTGGTCGGGGTGGTGTGGCGGTGCAGGGGGACACGGCGAGCTGGCTGGGGCCGGGCCTTGAGTGCGGGGTGGGACGCGGCGACTCGGGTGCATGCGGGTGCCAAACGCACGCTCTGGGCGCACCCAGAGCACGCCCGGGGTGTGCTCGACGATATGCCACGGCAGCCTAGAGAGTTCCAAACCACAAGAGAGTTAGCAGAAATGGTTTATGGGCTAGGGCTAAACCTTGGGACATGCTAGGTAGGTCAGGGGCTCAAGTTCACACTGTAAACTTGAACTCATGTCAAAACTGGTCATGCACACAGGGTGTTTGACAAAATGCCAATGGCACCTAGGTAGCTCTTGGAGTGGCCAAACTCCCCAGATCAGTGTCTCTATGGATGTAAGAGAGGGTGGTGAAGTCAGTTTGCAAAAAGAAGAAACTTGCTAGTGCAAGTTTTGCAAAACCTCAATTCTGGGCAGGGAGTGAGTGGCATCATTTCATGGACCAAAAGTGTTCCAAATAGAGCATGCTCCTGGACTTAGGGGTTTTGCAAGGTTGACAACAAGCATGAGAAAACACAAGGTCATTAGAGCAAGAAATAATAGAGTTGTAGTAGAAAACACAAGTCTGGTCCAGAATGAAAAAGAGGTTGGTGCACTCAAATTTTCCAAAGAACATCACTATGTTTTTGCATAAAGTTGAATGGCATGCTACTACTGACATCCCATAATTTTGGTGGAGGCTCTAGGCAAATATTTAATTGGGTTGTAGTGCAAAAGTGTCCACTGGACCAGATTTGAAAAACAGGTGTAAAACTCAAAATATGTCATGAAATAATTATTTTAATGCACAAAAGTGATTTAGAGACCTCACATGACATCTCCAAATTTTGGTTGGAATTTTAAGAGATTCTATCAAAAGGTTGTAGTTCAAAAGAAGCTCCAAAAATTTAATATAGTTCATGTCAATGCATAAAGCTCAAGGTGAAATAATCTAATAAACAATTTTACTTATTTAGAAATTGTTTTAGATGAGATGGCAAAGAAGTCCATATCCATCTTGGAAAGCTCCACTTGGGAAAAAATACAAAACTCCTTAACATTAAAAGAAGAGTTCTGAAATCAACAGAAATAAAGATTTTTAAAACCCTTGGCAAAAATTTTAATATAGAAAATCTTGGCAAAAATTTTGGGGTGTTACAACTACTACCCCCCTTAAGAAAAATCTCGTCCTCGAGATTTGCAAAGAGTTAATTTTTTAAATAAATCTGCATTAAAACGGAAATGGCTACAGTGAGAGGGCAATAAGTGGTGTAAAAGTACAGTGTGGGGTACTGGCGCGGTGTGGGGAAAACTAGCGATTTCTACACTGGCCATAAATTCTAAATCTCAGAATATGCTGGTTGCACCCGAGAGCACAGTGCTCTCTCTGGCTGACTGGTGGACCCGGGCCCACGGTCAGCCTCTTCTCCTTCCTCCGGCTCCTTCTTCTTCCTCCCTCCCGCGTGTTCTCCCGCGCTTTTCTCCACCGGCGACGCCTAGCGCGTAGGGTACCAAGGCCGTACCGTGGTAGTGCGTGGAGCGCTAGCTGCCGGTGCAGCGTGCACTCACCTCGCAGCCCAGTGCGCTGTCGGCACTGCTCGCGGATTCGCCTCCGAACACCGGCGGTCGGGCGACGAGCGGCGCTGGTGGACCTCGCCCACCGCACACCGAGCTCGAGCTTATAAAACGACCGCGATGTTCTCCTTTTTTTTCCTCACACCTAGCCTCGCTCCACCTTCTCTCTTCTTCTCATATGTTTCCGATTGCCGGAGCTCGACGCGAGGCGCTAATGGCGGAGGCGGCGCCGGACTGGTACGTGATCCTGCTGTGCGGAGGGCTGGCGGCGGTGCTGGGGCTCTTGATGCTCCTGTGCGCGATGATCCTCGACGATCGCCGCGATGTCGCTGCTCAGCTGCTGGCTCTCCGCGGTGGCGGTGACCACGATGAGTAGGTGGGGTGTGCCGGGTGATAACTGTTGTCCGGAGGTGCTTAGTTAGACGCAACACAGTTGCAAAATTTTGCAAGCAGTGTATGTGTTCGTGTAATTGTGTGGTGAGTCTGCTGCCTTGGGGCTGTGTGAAATAAATGATCTATGTTGTGAGAAAACATACGATGTGGCAACTCAGGAAAAAGAAATCATGCTCCGGGATTTCTCGCGAGGGAAAAACAGTAATACATTAAAGTCCAAAAGCGACAAAGCTGCTTATATTAATGATTCACTCGCTACGAAACTTGGGGTACTAAGCATAAGTTACAACACATAAATGAGAATTGCGACAATAAATACGGCGGTGCATCTAAATTTAAAACGGTAACTGGACGGGGTCTTGAGAAAACGTTTCCGGTACTAGGATACACTCTTCTTCTATCGGGGGGAGTGGATTGACCAGTCGATGAATTCGTCTCTCCTGGTCGGGCCTCAGTGATCTGCCGATGGCAATCTGAGGGTTTAAATCCGTGAGGCTCTGCAGATAACCCATCACATGTTGGGTCAAACGTTCTTGCGCGATGACGTATTGGACGAGGTTGGCCAAGACTGGGTCTCTCTCAATACGTCCACACTGGAAAGGATGTTACTCCTCCGGTGCTGCAGCTCGGAAAATAATAATACCCTCGTTCTTGTGGCGTAGGGTACCGCGAATCGGCGAGCAAAGCGCTTCATCTGCAGCAGCTTCTATGGCCATGTCTTGAGGTTGGCATAGATTTCCCCACGAAGGAGACTTCTGTGGGGTCTTGGTTTGGGTTTACGGGCGGGATGTGCACGGCTGCCCAATATCTTGAGGTGGAAGGGGTGATCCTTGATTTGAACAGCTCGTACTGGGGTGGCTGGGTAGCGCCCATGGTACTGCGGGAAAAATCCCACAATATTTTGACAAAACTACCTGGGGTAGCATCTGGAGTCCTCAGATAAATACTAGGGTTCGGCATGGCAAGAAATGGTTGTGGGGATGGTGCACAATGTGAAGGTGCTTGGCAAGGTCACTCGGTGGCCCTTTTATAGCACCGGGGCTGGGTCATTTACCGTGGTAAAAGGTAAAGAATCGGCCGGCTCAGCTCGGGGTCAAACACGGTACACATATCTTACTAAAGTGACGTATCACTGTGGATGTTGTCGGGGCGGTTCTGGGTAGCTGCGCCAAGGATAGAGAAATCACAATGCATGCTAATACATCCATGCAAGACCACTATATAAAATAGATGCACGATGCCAGGCTGCGCTAATTTAAAGAATCACAGAATTACAAAGCGAGGATACACTGGGACTTGCTACTACTCGAGTGTCTCAGTCTACTTTGTTTACATGTAAGCGGGCGTCCCTTGTGGACGTCGAGGCTACTCCACGGTTCTCACCGTCCAATTTCTTTGGAGATGGCTGAGGGCTGCGAGGCTCGGGTAGTGATGATGGCGATCACGGGATTGTTGACCACAACCCGTTGGAGTGTGCTCGGGGAGGCAAAGCATACAGGGTCATCAAAGCACCTTGGCTGACGGCTGGGGCTGGTCTCAGGGTCTCGATCGGTTGTCCAAACAGCACGACAGGATTGTCCGCGTTGGGCTCGATCTCCTCTCTTGCTGGGGCTCGACGAACCAGCTCTCCACGAGCTGCGACCAGATCAATAGTGATCTGATCGAATAGGTCCTCCAGTGCACTTACATAGCGCACTAGATGCGATGTCTGAGTGCATCTCGTGGTCTCCGTTGGCAACTTGAGGTGGTCTACCATACCCTTCACGCTTGGGGTAGTAGTGGAACGAGCGACAGTTAACTCTGGGCGACAGGTGCCTGAGATGAACTATAGCCTCTCGAGCAGCTAGTTGGATGGCTTGCGGCTCAAAGGAAGTAGTTCTTCCGGTGAACACAGGGGCGCTCGGGTGCCAGACCCCTACCGTAGATATGTCTAGTGGCCCAGAATTGACGGCTCTCGCCACTAATGGGTCCTTGGTACACAACATACTCGGGTGGCTCTTCTAACGCGTAGGCACGACGGGTGAGGTTTGCGAGTATGGTCACAAAACCTCCAAGGTTGGTTGTTGTAGTCTCATCGTGTACTACGGGACCAGGCATTGTGGCTTGGTTTTGGGATGGCGGCTGTCTTTGGGCTGGGTTGAGGCGGCGCGTCCCTTTTTATAGAAAAAGGGGCCGGAGTCTTCCTTCATGCACGCTTGCGAATGAGGCGCCTTTGGTGTTGGTCACTGGTGGGTGATAGGCGGGCTAGTTGATAGGTTGGGCACCCATTGCAGAAAAGCGTCAGTCAACTTTGTGTGGCTATCTTGTGCGGGAAGCTTGGCTGAGGTCTTGTATATGGCTCGGTGGGTTATTAGCCTAAGTTTATTGACCTGGCTAAGATAGGATTAGCCAATGGTCAGCCTGGCTCTGATGCCAAGTCTGTGGCGACCAGTTCTCAGGGTATCAATTCCCAGAAAATGGCCGTTGTGCTCATCAGCCCCAGGATTACTGTTAGCTGATGAGGCACTAGCTTGATACAGAAATTCCAAGCAGAAATACAATATGTGCAGTACAAGACCATTCTGGCCTATGAGTACAACAAATGGTTTCTAAAGGTTGATGGCGGAAGCGGTTTATGAAACATCCTCGTTTATGGGACTCCATTTCCCACGGGAACAGCTGACCAGGCTAACTCCTATCTTCGCGTGGCAGAGATCACCGTTGCCTAGGTTCTGGGACTGTCATCGCAACGCTCCTCTCCAAGCATTAAAATCTGGCCAAGACAATAGCCAGGGACAAGCCAGTGAGTACTTTGAATGTACTCGCAAACATTATGAACACAGGCATAAATTAATAATGATGTGCTGAAAATATTTTATGCGTATGACGCTAGTCTCATAAGATAAATAAAACTCTGAAGCGTGCAAGCATGTTATTTGAGAATACGCAATAACGTGATGGTATTAAAATTATGAAATAAAAATCATGAAGGACTTCAAAAGAAATGCCACAATCGGGCGTCTGAGCGACACCGCATAAAGGGCTTTAAAAGAAATGTCGCAGTCGGGCGTCTGAGTGACACCACATAAAGGGCTTTAAAACAAATGCCACAGTCGGGCGTCTGAGCAACACCACAGAAAGGGTTTTAAAAGAAATGCCATAGTCGGGCGTCTGAGCGACACCACATAAAGGGCTTTAAAAGAAATGCCACAGTCGGGCGTCTGAGCGACACCACATAAAGGGCTTTAAAAGAAATGCCACAGTCGGGCGTCTGAGCGACACCACATAAAGGGCTTTAAAAGAAATGCCACAGTTAGGCGTCTGAGCGACACCACATAAAGGGCTTTAAAAGAAATGCCACAATGGATATCCAGGAGGTAGAACCATCCCAGGGATATTCAAGAATACCAGAGAAAAAAATATATCACGGGTTAGTCCACATCCAATATAGTAATCATAAATTATCACAATTCACAATCGTGCTTCCAGGTTTAACAGTTTCACCTCCGAAGACCGACACTAGACCCATCCCAGACTGTAATCCTTAACCATGGACACGGCTATTTGAATAGGTTTAATCTCTGCAGAGGGTGTACTCTTTACCCACGAGTAACGGACTTCTTTAGTCCATTGGGACTAATTACATCTCTGATCTTTTGTTGAAAACACACCTAACTTACACACACCGACTTAACTCACATGTGTCCGGAATCACCCACGACACTGTTAAGCAAAACTCTAAGTCGGGAGGCTACAACCTCGGCGTAACATGGGATCACAAAATTTATACATGGCATAACTGGGGAGCTACCCCCTTTCGGCTACAACCGAAACACCCATGCTCCTGCACCGGTGGTATGACTACGGATGCCTCCAGTATCTCCCACCACGGCCTCTCTGTACGGTGTGTGCTAGGAAAGGGTTGACAACTTACTGAACCGTACCCTACTTGGTGTAGAGATGAGTGGTAGTACGAAGCAATGATGGGGGTTACCGGCACAAGACTCGATCTACGGTCGACTCAGGAGGGTGTAATATTTCCTGCATGATTAGCACAACAATGCATATATCTCAAACAACAGATGGGAACACCACGTGACATCCCCTCATGTCATACCGGATATGACCGTCTCGACGGAGGACTAGGGCAAGCCCGTGTCTACCCAAGACGAGAGGCCTTCCGTCTTTCCTTCCGGTATGCATGGAAGACGTATGACGGTGATTTCCGTCACAATTCATGTCAACTTCATTAGCATAAATTCTTTAAAATGCACCCATGAGTAGGATCTCATCCTCACATAAAATGACGCAGGTATATGTCGGGGTGGTGTTGCTACCGTACTATGCAACACCGACAAAAATTCACCAGGGTTCAGAATGCTTGCCTTCAGGTTATGGGAAGGAGGGGTGCATCCAAAATATCTTGAAATCTTCAAAAATCCTATTTAAAAGAATATATATGAATCAACACACAAAAATAAAACAGCACAAAAGTTTTTTTGAATTTTTTTCAAATAAATCTTAAAATAAACTAGACAATATTTGAGAGAGGTAGCAAAAAGAATGAATTCATTTGGAGTTGTATTTAAAAAGTTATAGACAGTCAAAGTTCTGGTCAAATCTGATTTTAAAAATAAAACAGAAAATAGATAACGGTTCGATTAATTACGTACACGTCGAAAGCGTAAATCTGGAAATACGCTTCCACTTACTCCGCGTGGACCGTGCGTGGTCACTGACAGTGGGTCCTAGGTGGCCCACTAGTCAGGTTTGACTAGTCCGCCCTCCTCCTTCTCCTTACATCCCGGCGGAGGCGGAACTCCGGCGACCAACGCCCGGCGGGCGGCGGCTCCTCGCCTGACCTCGAGGCGGGGATGGATCCATGGTCGAGGCGATCCTCTTGGTAGTCGCTGGGTCGGCGGGGACGGCGTGAGCTGTCGGCGGCGAGCTCCGCGGCGGAGGAAAGCTTCGAGAAAAGTGGTTTCGGGGCGGCGGTGGTTCTTGATCGAAATATAGTAGGGGGAAGGGTTCAGGGGAGGATGAGAGGGTTTCTGGTGAAGAGATTGGAGAGGGGGAGGCCCTGGTTGCGCCGAGCAGATGGGGAGGCGGCGGTGGCCGAACGACCGGAGAGGTAGAAGAAGACCTGCTCCCCCAATTGGTGGCGATGGGGCGCGAGTGAGACGGCGTGAGGCTACACGAGGGCTCGGAGGCAGCTTGGGGCTCCCTTAAATAAGCGATGGAGGTCGGTTCGAGGCGGCCGGAGATAAAACGACGGCGGACCGCCATGCGTAACTTAGGCGGCGTGGCGGCGGCAGCGCTAGGGGACGGTTGTGGATGAGCACGCCTTGCTCACGAGGGCAGGTGGCGAGCAGGGGTGGATTTGGCGGCGCCGACCACGGTCGAACTGTTAGCGGTCGGCAGCTAAGCCACGGCCATCTGGCGATGGCGCCTGTAAGTGCCTGGTTGGGCGGGGTGGTGTGGGGGTGCTGGGGGACAGGGCGAGCTGGCTGGGGTCAGGCCTTGAGTGCGGGGTGGGACGCGGCGACTCGGGTGCATGCGGGTGCCAAACACACGCTCTGGGCGCGCCCAGAGCACGCCCGGGGTGTGCTCGACGATATGCCACGGCAGCCTAGAGAGTTCCAAACCACAAGAGAGTTAGCAGAAATGGGTTATGGGCTAGGGCTAAACCTTGGGACATGCTAGGTAGGTCAGCGGCTCAAATTTACAATGTAAACTTGAACTCATGTCAAAACTGGTCATGCACACAGGGTGTTTGACAAAATTCCAATGGCACCTAGGTAGCTCTTGGAGTGGCCAAACTCCCCAGATCAGTGTCTCTATGGATGTAAGAGAGGGTGGTGAAGTCGGTTTGCAAAAGAAGAAACTTGCTAGTGCAAGTTTTGCAAAACCCTCAATTCTGGGCAGGGAGTGAGTGGCATCATTTCATGGACCAAAAGTGTTCCAAATAGAGCATGCTCCTGGACTTAGGGGTTTTGCAAGGTTGACAACAAGCATGAGAAAACACAAGGTCATTAGAGCAAGAAATAATAGAGTTGTAGTAGAAAACACAAGTCTGGTCCAGAATGAAAAGGAGGTTGTTGCACTCAAATTTTCCAAAGAACATCACTATGTTTTTGCATAAAGTTGAATGGCATGCTACTACTGACATCCCATAATTTTGGTGGAGGCTCTAGGCAAATATTTAATTGGGTTGTAGTGCAAAAGTGTCCACTGGACCAGATTTGAAAAACAGGTGTAAAACTCAAAATATGTCATGAAATAATTATTTTAATGCACAAAAGTGATTTAGAGACCTCACATGACATCTCCAAATTTTGGTTGGAATTTTAAGAGATTCTATCAAAAGGTTGTAGTTCAAAAGAAGCTCCAAAAATTTAATATAGTTCATGTCAATGCATAAAGCTCAAGGTGAAATAATCTAATAAACAATTTTACTTATTTAGAAATTGTTTTAGATGAGATAGCAAAGAAGTCCATATTCATCTTGGAAAGCTCCACTTGGGAAAAAATACAAAACTCCTTAACAATAAAAGAAGAGTTCTGAAATCAACAGAAATAAAGATTTTTAAAACCCTTGGCAAAAATTTTAATATAGAAAATCTTGGCAAAAAATTTGGGGTGTTACAAAAAGTAATATAAAAGTGGAAAATAAAGCCCAATATAGTCCAAAATAATAGATAATATAGCATGGAGCAATCAAAAATTATAGATACGTTGGAGACGTATCAATGAGCCCTATAAACCCTAGTGGGTACGTACTCCGTAAAAACAGATTTTTCCAAAACTAAGTCGCTCCCTTTCATGAATTCTGTAGTATACGCCTCCGTCAACGCTCCCTTTCATGAATTATGTACTTCCTATCACCGACATGTGGGACATATAGCAACCGGGTCGACGTGTCAAGCACCAAATAACAGTGCAGAACAGCAGGGGGACGCACCCCACTCGTACCGGCCTAGTAGTTGTAATGAGCAACGAGACGTCAAATCACAATGTCGCACCTTCCCAGACAGACGAACCAACCATTATTTCACACTTCGGTTCGCCATCATCTCAAACCACGTAGTATTGCTTCTGCCTCAAGAGGGACACGCGCATCGCCTTGGTACATCATGACGCGTGGGACCGCATGACAGGCCATGCTCCCCCGCCGATCGCTTGGTAAAATCACGTCATTTTTACTATACTTCCTCCGTATCAGTTTACTACATGGCATGCACGTCATTCTAGTTTGAGAATTTAACTAGCTATATATGTGATGAACAATACTCTAGCCTTTTAAAAAATGTATACTTTTGTAAAGTAGTAGTATCGATGGATTGCGCCATGGAGCCAAAATTGAAATTAAAAAAAGGTGGTACATATAGAGAGCGCTCGTCGCCAAATTATGCATACAGTACTATTAAAAAAGCTAGTACGTGATTAATTGAGGTGCTAAATTCTATTAAAGAAATACTATTAGTATGTACATACTGAAGAGTTAAAGTAACGAGAAGAAACATAACATAGTTCTGCTGGGGGCTCAGCACAACACACCCCTCAAATTAAACTAAGCACACCTGAAATTAAACTATGCAACTAATCCGGTAGACACTGCATTAGAACTATCATGAGCAACGATACTGACACCTTACTCACTCGGAGTCCTTGTCCACGTCCTCGACTTCGTCCTTGTCCCTCTTCCTCTTGGCTGATACTTCTTTGCTTGAACCGCACACTTGGCTCTTGCTCTTCATCGAACCCTTGTAGATATTGAAACAAAGGTAGCCATCCATTGCAGCGTAGTGGATGTGGTCTATATCCAGTATATTCCGCTGCCATGCATGACGATGAAACGTGTAATGAGGTTTCTCCAGTTTACGGTACAAAGGATGAACCATGGCTCCTGCCGAGGTCAACATTGAAGGCTGACGAGAGGCGTGACCGATTCTTCCGGAGGTCGAAGGGTTGCCTACAATGAGGCCTATCCGATCCATGACTTCTTTGTCATTCTTAAAGTCTACTGATGTGAATTTCACTCTTTTGTCCTTGAGGAAGTTCTTAAAATCCACGGCACTCAACGTCGGCATGGCATATGTGGTAGACCAAGCAAACATTATGTACGCAAACCTGGATCACGGCGGGCTTCTTCCTCTCTTCGTCCTTTAGATCCTTCTCTCGTCCTAGGACTGTGGTGTACTCAACATCTAGCCCAGCGACCCACTCATCGTCTGAGTTTTCGAACATGCCTCTGAAGCGAGAAAGGCATCCTTTCACTGTCGCGGAAGAACGGGTGTAGATGACATCGAACTCATCGCCAGTGATGGTTCTAACCTTGTACTCACTGCCGATCATGGAAATTTGGGACGCCATGGATTTGGGAGGAGGGTTAGGATTAGTGGAACTGCCGTAATGTGAAAGGACGGGATGACTAGGAGCGAACCGCCGTAGTATTCAAGGACGTGCGGGGACGAGTAGGAGCGAACTGCCAGCGTGCGAACGGCAGGGTAGTGGCTTTCCATTCTCCCATGATACGGGCTTCCGAGAGCCCTTGGATCTGAGATCGAACGGTTGCATGGCGTGATTATAGACCAATGGGTGAATATCCTATCCTAGAGGGTTATTCTGCAAATTTTCAGCAACTTAGCAGGCGAACGTTTGATCTCAGATCCAAGGGCTGCCAGCAGACTGTATCATGGTCGCGCCTACCAGGACCGTCACGTTGCTCCCGT
Organism: Aegilops bicornis; assembly: GCA_021605145.1. NCBI lineage: Eukaryota > Viridiplantae > Streptophyta > Magnoliopsida > Poales > Poaceae > Aegilops > Aegilops bicornis. The sequence goes on along the minus strand of CM038673.1, from coordinate 560,139,070 downwards.
GGTCGTGCCCTTGGAGATTTAACACAGTGCGTTAGGCTATCTGATGTTGGCATGTCATACATAGTCACCACTTAGTCACTCATACTACAACAAGGTTGGCTATAAGTGTATTTATTTTTTTTACTTCTCTCAATCTCTTTCTTCGTACTCCCTCCGTCCCATAATATAAGAACGTTTTTGACACTAGTGTAGTGCCAAAAACGTTCTTATATTATGGGACATGTGAGTACTAGTATTTATTGCATTTGCCAAGGAGTGACCTCTTCCAATGAAATGGTGTGCTTATTAGTTTTTTATTGCTAAGTTTGCTTCATTTAATTATCTATAGACTCAAAATTGTCTTTTCACCTAGGTACACGTGCTTAGCACCATTTCTTCCTTGGGTCACCAAACTAGTCTCTCTCTTCTTGATTAACTTGCCACATCAGACTTTATGCCTATGTGGCAAGCTTAGCACCTGTAGGAGCAAGTAAGTACAATAGTGCGCTTTACATGGCATTTTTGAATATGTGGACGAAAGAGAGGCAAGGAAAAAGTGGAGAAGTGGGCTCTCATGCAAGAGCCAGCCTCTACTACATGGTGGAGCATTGGGAGAGGCACCTGTATGGAGGCGGTCAGGAATCAGGAGACTCACGCCGGTCATAGCGCCGTAGTTAAAATGATAATGGCAAGTCAAATCATGGGGCCCCACCTGTCCAGCAGTAACTCGCTGTCAAATCATACAGCCCTACGTTTGCCGCAGCCTACTCCCTCGTCTTCTCGCGTCTCTGTCGAGCCGACTAGCGGAACTGCCCCGCCTACCGCGTAGGAAAAGCCCCGCCCTCGACTACATCCGCTTAAGAATCCAATGATCTACTTTTTGTGACATAGTAACTCATATTTAGTTAGTCAAATGGATGACCTAGAACTACGTGCAGGCCCTATAAACCGAGACGCCTAAAAATAAAAAACCAAGGCGGAGAGGGTAGTTCAGCACGTATCTTTTTAGATCAATATACTCGGGATTCACCAAGGAGCAAAACCAAGTGGTAGGCTGCTCCTGTCGTGTTGGTGTAGCAACTCAAGCTGTCGATCCGCATTGCGAAATGGCGACACACTTAACAGACCCCTTTGGCTGACATGTGACTCATCCACCATCTTGTTCCACGTGCGATGCACCAAATTACAGTTCGGAGCAGCGGTTGGAATTGGAGGCACCCCGGTCGTAGCGCCGCAGTAGTAGAAAATGAGCGATGAGGGGTCAAATCATAAAGCCCCACCCTTCCCGCATTAAGCTGGACGGATGAAGCAACCATCATTTCACTCTAGGGCGCAAGAGCATAAAGAAAAGAGAAAACAATGATGCGTGCGGCAGCTACCTAGGGCACCCTAGGGTAGGGGTCTCCACTACAGATCCTTTTTTTTAAAGTGCCTCCACTACAAATCGGCTTCTCCCTCGTCCTCTTGAAGAAACCCGATGCATGATGAGTGTGGCGGTAGGGTTTGTAGGAGTACTACGGCGTGCGGGGCCACGTCGTAGTAAACGGGTTCGAGTCGACGCCTTAAATATGTGTGGGCCGCTTGGTTTTACGGGAACGAGGCAGCATTTTGGGTTTGGGGACCAGTGGAGATATAGTACGTACAAAAAATTGTGGACGTAGGTTCGACCGAAAGGCAATGATGCATGGGCCCTGCATTTTGATATACCCGAGGCTGCGTGAAATTTGCTACTCTACTCAAAACTAGTAAGGTACACATGTATTGAACTCATGAGATTTCGAAACCAAATTATGAATAAATACGCACTATAGCATGTAAAGCTTTGAGTCATACTCCCTCCATTCCAAATTACTCGTCGTGGTTTTAGTTCAAATTTTGAACTAAAAACACGACGAGTAATTTGGAACGGAGGGAGTATATGCATGATGTAGATGTTCGTTTAGTTCTTATAGTTCATCTCATTCAAAATCAATTAGTTTTATAAAAATGTTAAGATTCATGGGGTTGTGCATTGTAAATCATAAAGTAAAAAACAAATAATGGCAATTCATTTAGAAAAAAATAATCAATTATGATACATAAGATTCTAGAACAAAGGAGAAGTGCTTGTGTTTTGAGGTTTGTGCATTATGCTTAAGTTCAACCATGAGTCTTCTAAATTGTACATGTCGCACATCTGGTGGAATGTTGATGATATCCAACGGCCAGTAGTGCTCGGATTTGCCTATCTCTGCACTGTCGGATTAGCTTCATCCAGCGACCATCTTTCAAAGTTATTGGCACACTATATAGTTCTTGTGCCATAGTTGCATGTTTTGGAAAAAAGCTACTGGTGGGTTGTAGTGTACTACCTATTTAGGAATAGAAGATGTATACATGGAAGTTGTAGGGAAAGAGATGACATGGAGCATCTCAATTCCTATGAGTAGGGATTGGAAAAGAGATGTCATTTGGTTCACATCATAGGAACTTTTCTATTGAATCTAGAGATGACATGTATCTCAATTCCTATGAGGAGGGATTAGAAAAGAGATGTAATTTGGTTCATATCATAGGAACTTTTCTATTGAATATACGCTAATGTTTATTTTCCTTTGAAATTAAGGGAGTATAGGAATCCATTCATATGAACCAAGTGGCTCTAAAGCTATAGAAATGATATCATGTTTATTTCCTTTGAAATGTGGAGTATATGAATCGATTCCTATGAACCAATTGGCCCTAAAGGAAAAAATCCTATAAAAATCATATCATATAGAGTTCCTATGATATTCCTCGACACTAAAGGATGGTTGAAATTGCTGCGGGTGATACGATGGTCTTTCTTTGTAGAATCCTCACCCACCTTTATAATTACCTCTCGAAGATGAATGAAATGATATATACAGGGTATTCTACATGTGCAATTTGGTACACGAAAACTCGGTAAAAGTTTGCGAGGTTCGAATTTTCAATAAAGCTATATGCACTGCATTTCGGAACGGAGGGAGCATACGGCAGTTGCTAACACTCACGTGGAAGATTTGTGTGTAGGAGGAGTGGCTTTCTGTTAAATGACATGGCAAAACTGACACTGTCGGATGCCGATCTAACGGTTCTTACGGTGTTCGTCAGGAAAAGGCTTGTGGTGAACGTTTGTCGGATAATGACTTACGGACACATGCATTGCATTGATACGTGCCCCCCCCCCTCTCTCACGCACACGCACCCTCACGAGTCACGACTCTCCCGAGTCCTCTCGCAGACTCGCACGTTGCACCCACCGTCATTCTGCAGGTAGACATCATGCACATATGTGCTCTTCACACCCTACCCTCAGAACTTCTAAAAAACAAAAGACGGCGCACACATTTTATTTTAGCTCACACGTCACACACTTACACTATTACTCTTGCGGCGAACATTCTTTGGGCATAGTATATTGTACTCTCATGAAGAGAAGCGGTGCACACGCGCACTAGTTCTCTCACACCCACTCGCGGGTACATGTAGGAGCGCATTTTTTTGAAGCTGGTACAACAAAATCACTCCACTATATATAAAAGCAGGAGCCTTAGCGCTTGCTTTACTAGGGTTCCTCTCGTTCACTCTCTCATGCTCTCCAGATCTAAGCAAGACATAGATGAGCACACTCTCTCTCAGCTCACGGCTGGTCACAAATCCGGCCGGACAACCTCGACCGGGGCAGGGGTGTAGGTGCATCGTTCACGCTGTCGTCGGCGGTGAGGGAGGAGACCAACGGCTGCCCGCGTGTCCCCATCGGCGGCCGTGCCGTTCTCTCCGAGAGAGCGCCGACTCGGGAGGGCCTCCGACCGCTTCTTCCTCCCTGCGGTATTGTGGCCAAGATGCGGCCTCCCGACACCGTCTTTGCCACATGCCGACGACCCTCAGGTACATAATCCTTCGAAACCTGCCTTGCTCTACTGCCCCAGCTCCCTTCGTGTGGATCCTTTTCTACTTCCGTCCGCTGTTCCAAAGCCACCTAGACTTCTACTATTATTAGAAGTAAAGCTAGTTCATACAGTCGACTCTAAGCGTTGGTTCAAACAGGGAGGAAAGTGGGAAAGTTGTAGCATTAATCTAGGACTTGGTTCTAAGAGGAAACGGAGGAAAGTAGTAATACCTGCTGTCCCTACGCCTATATCACTACCGTTAATGTAAAATCACATGAAGCATTAAGCAATGCCACCTAATGTCACTATAAGTAATGGTCTAGTGCCGTCGATAAATTGAAGCAATGCCACCACCATTTTATTAAGTGCTTCCGTCTTGCTTTATTTCCCATGAATTGTGTTTTTGCAGTTACACTTAAATCTCACACCGCTAACATTGCTTCATCCCAGTGGAACTGCACAAATTTGATTGCACATTTACTGACCATGTGCTACTCTCATGACAGTAATACTAATGCTATTGTTCTGCATGTTAATCTAGTGGCATTGTTGATGTGATGTGATGCTACTTACTTAAGGACTCTTCATATTGTCAATCTAGTGCCAATTATAACACAACAGATGTTGTTGTTAATCATACGCCACTTCAAATATCTGTCACTGTTTAAATAACCATATTTCATATTTGCGCAAACAGGGATGTCTGTCTCCGTATCGTTTCTATCCGCGCAATCAAAAGCACACACCTCAGTTTTAGTACAACTGCGCAAAATGAGATGGCTATCCCTCGTTGTCGTTGTCTAACCTCCCGTCTTCAAGGTATCCCTACATTGGTAGTAACTAAGGTAGAATGACCAACGCAATCTAAAAGAAGCTGATTCATACGTTTTACTTCCTGATTGAAGTCAGGGACGACGATAACAACTGCATCCTAGTCCGGAATGCACTTTCTACCAGTTCATCCATGGACCGAGGACTAGGCACGGCTGCACCGCATGTTTTGGACAGGTGCGTGGACAAGAGGCATTGTGGTCTGCATATTTCTGCAAATAGCGGTGCTTAAATTTAGTGGAATGCACAAGAATTTCACTGGTCAAGATAATCGCATGGTTCGATTCAGCATTCCAACCGAGACCACAATTATAATTGGTTATTCTGGAATGAGAGAACCTAACCCTGGATGGTGGCAACAAGAAAAACCAGAGTGAACTCCGTGAAATTTAAGCCTGCCGGAGGCCCTTTTGCTCGATGAAGCCTTGCTTGTTTTTTCCTGATTTGTAAACCTTCTCACAACTTTGTCTTTTGTTGTGAACTAGTATATGTTTGTTATGTTCTATGAATCATTGAGATGTATAAAATTGCTTAACTTATGATTTTCAAGTTTTTATGAAGACGAAGTTTAATGTGAGTGTTCCACATGAGCGCTGGACTAGCATGTGAACGTTTGGAATTTATTACATTGTGGCCTTAGTTAACTGCATGAATCACTGTAACAAGATACATAGTTGCTTATATGTCAGACAGCAGATTGTTGAGTGTTATCTGGTCGATAGCTTAGTATTGAAGCGAGCTGAGCCAATGTGCCGTGTTTTGCACAACTGCTTACAAGCGGGGTAGCACCAACAGTGTTTACAAGTACTTATGTATACGTCGGCGCACAGTTCTCGAACGAGTGCTCTATTTCATCAAAACACACACTGCTCGTATGATAAACCGTGACAGTGAGGACGCATCTGTTTTGGCAACAATTACGATGGTTCCCACATGATTCACGGGCACACAAAAGTAGCAGCAGTTCCCATAGTCGGATTCAAACAGAGTACTAGCCCCAGAGGGGTCGATAACAGGCAAGGTTCGGATAATTAGACACAGTCCAAACTACTATTAAACACTAGTTGGGGCAGCTATTTCATGCCTTGATCTAATTTGGGATGGACACAAGATGGACCTTGCCATGAACATCATCGAGGACGTCCCGCAACAGCTCAATCTTGTGAACCTTCATGAAGACAACCTTGTGGCCTTGCCACTGATAAACTTGTTTGTGGAGCCATGCCACGTCATCATCCTGCATAAGCTTGACAAGAACAGTATGCCTCACAAACGAAGGAGTAGCTTTGAACTTCTTGTGCTTCAGTACACCCTGGACAACACGCCTGACAACAGTGAGGCTGGAATACAACTCTTCATTGGTATAACCGAAAATGGCTTCCAGGATCCAACAGCCTAAGAACTCTGTTTTCCTAGTGCATATATTCAGGTCATCCGCCTCATAGCGAGTGACATGTACAACCACACAATCCTTGTCTGCATCAGGGCTCTAATTGAAACAGAAAAAAATTCTGAATTACTTTTCAGTATAAGAAACACAAGGTATTTAAACCACTATGTATAGCATGGCATCGAAGCTAATAAAATTTTGCATTATTAATCACCACATACTTAGATGAAAAACCACAATCGAGATAGGCAAAGAAGAAAATCACCTTGGGCAGCTCAGCGGGGGGGACACATTCTCGAAGGGGGAAAACTGCTCCTGCAGTGCCACGGGGGCTGTAACCTCAAACGGGGCATTGACCATCTCAGTAGTGGCCGTGAGCGTATCTGGGGTCGGCTCGATGGCTGCCTCCATCTTCTTGGAGCTCTCTGTCTCGTGGGGATCAGCCTCCCGTCTGCTCCAATATCGGCAGATCTTTGCACAGTTCTCCTTGGTCCATCATGAAACCCAGCGAATACTAGGAGACCACTGAAAGGAAAACACAATCGCAATGACAATGAAACAAAAAAGAGAGTGAGGATCGGTTACTGCTTTGCAAAAGTTCTTTTTTTCTCTGAATGAAAATATACCAACATCACGGATCCGCTTACCTTCCCTTCGTTGGGAGAGAAAAACAGTGGCAGATGCGAGTGTTGCCTTTCTTGAAGACGGTGAGGGAGAAGGGGATTTAGCGAAGAGTGAAGTGATGGTTGCTTTGTCCGTCAAACTTAGACTGCGGGGAGGTGGGATTTTGTGATACGACGGCTCGTTCTTGCCAGCCTTCTGACCGGGGTGACTCTCCTTTGCATAGTGCCTTCTAATTTGGTGGATGGCATTTGGGCCCGCGCGCTGCATGGCCCGCATGTCGGTGAACAAAAGTATAACGGCATTCAGTAGAGGGAGACGTTTCAATGACCTAGGAGGAGCCAGAAGCGGTAGAGTGTCTCCACTGTACTAGTAGTAATTATTTTTCTGGGTAGCTGTAGAGTGTCTCCACTGTACTAGTAGTAATTGTTTCTCTGGGCCCAAGACAAAACAGCCCATCCACACTAGTAAATAGTAAAATCAATTCAAAAGCCCATATATTTACTGAATGAGAGGCGCTACCCACACCCAAAGACACCCCCCAAAAAACCTGGGTGCTCTTCTTCCTCCTCGCTCCCACCCACCTCACGCCAGCTCGCTCCACTCGTACCCCCAAATTCCTCACCTCACTCCTACAGAAAACCCCAGCTCCCCTTCTTCCTCACTCCTACTGAAAACCCCAACTCCCCTTCTTCTTTCGCTTTTACAACTAGGCTCATCATTCACTACTCTGCTCAAATCCGTGAGCCTTGACGCGACGCCCTCGAGGAAAATGGAGTCAGCTGACCCCAGCGCCAAGAAGATGAGGCTCCCGCCAGCGGCGACGCCTGTTGTAGATCCTGCACCCGGCAGCGCGGGGAGAAGCGGCGACCCCGCCCCCACCGGATCCTAGGAACCCATAGAATCTCGGTTGGCCGTATCAGCGATCTCCCGGACGCCGTCCTTGGGGAGATCATCTCGCTTCTCCCCACCAAGGATTGCTACCGCACCCAAGTCCTCTCAATTCGGTGGCGCCCTCTATGGCGCGACGTGCCTTAATCTCGATCGTCGTCTATCTCTCTTCAATGATTTTGAAATCCCCAGAGCCATCATCTCCTCCCACCAGGGCTCCATTCAAAGCCTCTGCATCCCGTCATGCTACCTGAGCAAGCATACCATGCCCTGCACAGTGGACACACTTGTGCGGGTTCGTATATCGGAGGCCTCATTGCACAGCATCATCCACTCCAGTTGCACTGCGCTGGAGTGCTTGGTGCTTGCTTTCACAGTTAGAATCGGTTGTCTCCAAATAAAGTCGCCTAACCTTGTAAGAATTGGAATTTCTTTTGACGGAAGGCAGCTCATCATCCAAGATGTCCCTTCACTTCAAAGGTTGATCCTTGATTCTAGTTATTCACCGTTGCAAATAACCGTCCTCTCTGCGCCTAAATTGGAGACCTTGGGTGTAATACATGATCTCTGTGCTCATTTCAATATGGTGTTTGGCTCCACAGTTCTTCAGGTAATTTATATTATCATCTACACTTGTAACCATAAGCTGCATTTTAAATTTCTGTGCATAAGTTATATATCATTGGAGTACACATTTTGTACTAATATTATGTTCTATGCTCAATGAAGAGTTTCTCCATGGATGGCCTATCAATGGTGCTGGATTCTGTCAAGATCTTATATATCCAAATGAATAGTTTTGATCTGAACAAGATTATTGGCTTGCTGCAATGCTTTTCATGTCTGGAGAAGTTGTATATAAAGGTGATAATTTCACGCACATTGGAAGCCCTCATATAGTGTCCTAGAATTAACCGTTCAGTTGTTGCTCTTTCGACACTCTTCTTTTAGACCTTAATTGTTTTCAATCTTCATGGCTATTTAGGCAACAGGACGGGGTAAGAAAGTTATAACCAATCGGTGGATTCGTAAGCATCGGGATTTTCTCACTTCTCATGAGATTCGATTGAAGAAAATAACGCTACAACGATATGTAGCCAACCGTGCAAACACTAGATTTGTCACATTCTTCCTGCTGAATGCGAGGTAACTATTGTCCATCAGGCTTAAGTTTATCAGCAGGATGGTTTTGACGGATGGGTATGTCAAAGAGCAAAAAAAGGAGTTTCAGGTGGGCAAAAGATCTTATGAACGTGTCGGGCTTCTATTTACAACATATTGTGGTCATAATCCAGTAAATTTTATGACCCGGGATGTTCATTCTATGGACCTGACCGATCCATTTGACTGTGACTGCCGAAAACAATGCTGGAGTTAGATGTTGTTGCCCTTTTCAACCTGGGTTTTTTTGTAAACCTGATGAACAATTAACCTCGTGCTTTTTGTACTGTTTGTAAGCTGGAGTTAGATGTTCTTGCCCTTTTCAACTCGACTGTGACTGTCATATTTTCTTTGAAACAAGGCAAATGGCTTGCCATTCATTTAATTTAGAGTGAAATATTGTAACAAATCCCAACCAAGGTAATAACATCACTCTCGCCGGCTGCTTGAGCTCACTGTGCATTACAGAAGCCAAGTGATTAGCCCCCACAAGCACCCACAAACTTATTTCGAACTAGCACATCAAATGGGCTGTAAATTTTCATAAGAAAGGCTGCATGACCGTGACAGATTTGGATTCTGACATTTGGGACCCGCGAGGAAATAGCCTATCCAAGGTGGTGTAGACTTACTAGCCAGTCAACAAATGATTCTGCCTACCAACCGTTGGATTGACATCCAACATCTCTCGTGTATCTTCTATCTCTTGTCTTCTTCTTCCTCCAGCCGCCCCAACCAAACCACCCCGTCGGCTCCGCCTGCTCCCGCCTCCCATGGCTGGTTGCGCCTCTGCCACCCTACCGTACGTACCCTCCAATGTTGGCCAGTCCCTCCCTCTATTCCCCCACACGTCCTGTTATTCTCCGGTGACGTCAACCCCAACATGCACCCGCGCCCGAACCAGTCAACCCTCGTACTCCCCTCCGCCTGCGACTGAACCGTCGCATCTTCCACGGCTCCTGTTCGTTCAGTCCGAGGCCTCGCCGTCGTCCTCCGCCTTGCGGCCTTGGTTTGCTCGCCGTGCGCGGTGTGCTGCCCTCTTGCGTTGTCAACGTCGTCAACAACCGAGAGGAACAAGGAGATGATCAGACGTGGAGAGGATGACAAGAGGGACCCACCAGCGTCATGGCAAGACGCAAGCAAGTGCCTCTATATTACAAGCCCAAAAATATGGTTCCTCCTAATGGTTGGACATCTGGGGCTCACGCCATTGTCAACATAGTCAATAAACGAGAGAATTACACTACGAGCGGCTGACACCAGGGACCCAGCAGGTCGCGCAGTTTTTTTTTTTTTTTGAGGAACAAGAAGTTGTTATTTATACTAGTTTTAGTGACGGATCACGGTAACAACGGGGCTGTGGCCCGTCTAGCCAGGGTTTTATTTATGTTTACCACATCATGAGCCAAGTTGTGTTTTTTTCTTGCTGAAAATGGCTAGCCCAGTTCTATTTTTTTAAAGAAATACACAAACAAGGCCTACTTGATGTATCGGCCCTGATGGGCTGCAAATCTTTCAAGACGAGGAGAGTTCCATTCAGTTTGCCAAAAAATGGGATGTACATTTTTAAAACACATCAAACCGGGAATTGGTTTCAATTTTTTTTTCATTGCTAGATTTTAAATTCCATTGATTTTTATGTGTGGACAATTATTTGGATTTTATATTTATATAAATTATTTTTCAAAATAGTTTTAATGTGAATCGATATTTCTGGATTAAAAACAGTTGACCGCACCGAAATATGCAAAATTCCGTATACTTTTAAACCGTGGTCACAATATGGGGTGTAATGCTAACAAAAAGAAGATGGGCTCCAAAAAAATTCTTAAGAACTAGCAAATGGGTGTACATTATTAGAAATAATGGAAGATGGGTTGTATGTTGTTTTCCACATATTTGAGGCTGACTTGTGCGCCTACTACAGGCTGACGTGTATGCTTTCATAAAAAAAGGCTGACGCACACGCAACTCCCTCTCAACTTAGTCAACACACGAGAGTAGTGACTGTTGGATGTCCATCCAACGGCTGTCGTGCTTCTTCAATCTCTGCTCTTCATGCTCCCTCCTCCCGCGGCCGGTTATGCTGCCGCGCAGGCCTCACGGCCTCACCGTACGCCATCGCTGGCCTAGCCATCCATCTACTCACCCACACATGTTGTTATTCTCCGGGGACGGCAGACGAACCAGTAAACCCTCGTACTCCTACGCGTGGGAAACAACTGCCGAGTATTGCCTGGCTCCGTGTCGTTCCCTTCCTAGGCCTCGCCGTCGTCCACCGTCCTGGTGCTCTCGGCGCGGCGTGGTCAACGTGGTCAATGAAGTGGACTGTACGTGGAGAGGCTGACAACTGGGTCCATGGCCGCACGCAAGGAAATGCCTCCTTATTACGCGCAAAATAATGATTCCTCCACCTGATAGCTAGGGCCCACAGGAAGGGCCTCTGTATTTCACGAAAAAAACGTTCCCCCCGCTGACATGTCGGACCCACCAGCTATATCTTCGCACGCAAGGAAGTGCCTCCTTATTACGCCCAAAAAAATGAATACCCCCCTGCTAGCTGGGACCCACCATATTGTTGGGCTGACTTGTGGGCCTACTAAGTTGACAGGAACAGAGGGCTTTGTCAACTTAGTCAATACTCCAGTGACCTTATGATGTCCATCCAACGGCCATAGTGCTTCTTCAACCTCTGGTCTTCTTGCTCCAGCCGCCCAAAGCAGCGCCGGTCGTACCGCCTACTCCTGCCTCCCGTGGTCGGCTGTGCTACCGCGGAGGCCTCACTGCCCCCATACTACTCCCACCACTGGCCAGGCCATCCCTCCACTCACCCACACCCCCTATTATTCTGCGGTGACGGCAGCCTCACACCGCAGCCGAACCAGTGAACCCTCGTACTCCCCTTCGCGTGGCCATCCACTGCTGCATCTTTCCCGGCTCCGCGTCGTCCCCTTCCTAGGCCTCGCCGTAGTCCACCGCCGTGGTGCTCTCGGCGCGGCGTGGTCAATATGGTCAACGACCGACTTCCATCGAAAGAGTACTGTAGGTGACGAGGCTGACAGCTGAGTCCACGGCAGCCGCAAGGAAGTGCCTCCTTATTACGCGCAAAATAATTATTCCTCCACCTGACAGTGGGGACCCACCGGACGGGCCACCGTATTTCGCGAAAAAAGCGTTTCCCCCTGACTGCTGGGACCCACCAGCTACACCTTCGCACGCAAGGAAGTGCGTCCGGGCAAAAAAAACCAAAACGATTCGCCCCCTGACTGCTGGGACCCACCAGCTACATGTTCGCACGCAAGGAAGTGCCTGACAGTCGGGACCCACCTGGTCGAAGCGTACGTAGCGTTGTCATTCTGGTCACGAATGTGTACGTACATATATATTGGTTGATGTAGAGGCGCGCACGTGTCGTAGTAGAGGCGGGCATGTAGCATGTACACGTACATACAGCGGCCAGTGTGCAAGAAAGAAAATACGGCCATGTATGTGTACATACGGGCGGGGTCTCGAACGCCTACTCGCGCATACGTACGGCCAGGGCTCGTGTACATGGCTGGGTCGGAACGGAGAAACAGCGTCGTCGTCGTGTTCATGGGGAGGCAACGGAATGCATCGTGTTCATGGGGAGGCAACGGAACGCGTGGGAGCCAACCGGCTAGGTCGGAACGGAATATGTCGTCGTGTTCATCGAGAGGGCTTGGACGGAACAGGCGATGGAAACGAGGCCTGGTGATAAGCACATTTCATATACATCTTTTGGCACTCAAATATGCGTTTTATTGAGATATGACCATCAATTCTTGCTGTGAAATATTGAATATTTGCATGAAAATCATATAAAGGATCATTTACTAGTATTTGGTATATTTTGCAGAAATGTGCGCAAAGGCACTATAAATCTTCAAGATCCGGACTAAGTGGCTAAGAGAACGAAGAAGAGGAGGAAGAATGGACCCGGCCGTGAAGAAAAGAAGTAACCAGAGAGGCCAAGCTAAAGTTGAAGGGATCATCTTGTGAAGAAAGAAGAGAAGTGGAAGGGCAAAAGAGCAAAAGTGGCAGATCAGAGGAGGGGGATAAAATCCCTAGAGCAGCCTCCTTTTTCCCCTCGGGCCTAGCATATCTCTCTCTCCCTCATCCCTCCTTCTCCACCTTCGCCACCGCCACAGCCCAGGCGTGGGTAGCGCGCCACCAGCTCCACCAGCGCCATCCCTCCACTTCGACGTCGCACATCACCAGCACCACCATCCATCTCCACTATCTGCTCCACTGCGCCCTCTCCATCAGCGCCACTGCCACTGGTGGAAAAAAGGCCTTTGGTCGCGGTTCGCAACTGCCATTAGTCGCGGTTGCGCAACCGCGACCAAATAAGCGCGACTAAAGCCCCCCACCTTTAGTCGCGGCTGCTTAAGAACTGCGACTAAAGGCCCGTCCACGTGGGCGCCAGCGGCCGTCAAGGCGGAGGACCTTTAGTCGCGGTTCTTCGCCAATCATGACTAAAAAGGCCACAGGTTTAGGGTTTTAGCCACCCCCTAAACCTGTTTTCTGCTTAATTTGTATTGTTTTATTTCTTTTGTGCTTTATTTTAATTTTGAAGGAGTTTCATATATTCTACGGTACTACATACATGCATATGAATGTACAATCTCAAATAAATTTGAAATTAGAACCAAAAAGAATTCAAGAGGAATATACAATATATATTCAATATCATCGGATGACGATATACAATTTTGAACAAGTTTCCATACATGATTTAATCCATATAAAGTTCTACGTCCTCGTAATAGTGTTCTCCTTTAGGATGGAGGACTTCCTGCTGAACCATCCAGCTAGTTCCTCTTGAAGTGGTCGGAAGCGAGCTTCTAGACTAAGCATCATCCGGAGGCTATTCCTCGACATTGGTATCACTCGGAACCCGCTCGAGGTGTATCTCCGGATCCTCTCACGAACATAGTATCCACATAGATTGGTCTCCGGTGGCTGAATATCCCCAAAGATTCTTAGGCTTTAACATTTTGAATTCTAGCTCTTTTTGAATTCACCGACCTTTGTATCTACTGAACCGTCTCCAAACCCTACGAGGCAAAGAAAATTAAGTGAACAAGAGAGTTATTAGTTACTTGATATTAGGAAATGAACGAAATAGGCTGATCGATATAGAGCGCAAATGAATGAAAATAATTACTTCGCAGCATTCTTCTCATGTCGGCCCAAAGCTTTGGATCCATATTCGAGAGTCGTGGACGAGACATTACGAGGTGTTAACTTTAATTACTAGCGTAATCCGGTGGAACCTGCGGACACGATACATGCATGCGACGTCATGCATAACTCATCGATTAGCCGCCACATACCATGCATGGAGTAAACAAAAGAGAATTAATGTGCTCAAGACAGAAACACTCACCCAAAATGGTAAGGAAATAGAATATCACTTTTGAGTTCCTGCTTTGTAAGAAACTGCCACAGTGCGCCTCCACGTCGGTGGGGTGACGGCTCCAACACATGTCCATTAACGATGTGTGGGTCAATGAACCCAACATCATGGATGTTCCTTACTCTGCATTCCTTAATCTTCATTCTGCATGTATAATAGCGGACACAACAATATAGTTAGGACATATATATAGTGCAGGCAATATGAACGAGATGGGGTAGAAATTAATAAATCACTTACGTAACGTAGCAACCGATGATAGATTTGTCGAGCTCGCGCAGATTGAAAAGCTGGAACAATTCACTCGATTGCAATTTGTACATAGTAATGTTTGAAGTGATGCTCATGTCTAACTTCCGCATAAATATATTCTTTGGCGTTTTTATTTTTATGTAACCCTTGTACCAATTCAGCGGACCTTTCATTTGGTCGATAGATCATTTTCCTGCGCAGGCTCGACGAGAGGCCCATTCTTGACATATGTAATTACTACCTCCTTCATCGGCGCCTCATCAAGGCCTAACAGTTCACGAAGAGTAATACCTAAGCTGGCCGCTTGTTCTCTCGCACTCGTTCTACAGTCAATCCATGTGCTTTGTCGCAGCTTGTATGATCTCGGGGCATCCGGGGCTTCCACTATAAGCGGGGCAATCGATTGTTTACTTTGTTCCCCAGCTGGGCAACTTGTTTCCCGCTTTTTTACTTTCGGCCTTCTCCCGCTCTTTGTTCTCCTTGAACATGAGTGCCTGCCTCAAGTTCACGTGCATAGTCGTCGGGAAGATTCTTCGGCTTGGGACAAGTGTGCTCAAAAATGACTTAGCCCACTTCTTTTGCTCATCGAGAATATCTTGGCTTGGGCTCGGGCTCTCTTTTCTTCTTGCAGTCCGCCTTCCATTTCTCATAATGAGCAGCCGCGGCAGCGTCGACTTCCTCGGCACTACGTTCCCAAGGCCTTGTGGGAGAGGCTTGATGATGGCTCCGTACCTTTGTGGTCTTAGGTACATAAGGGTCCGGGTTAATAATCCAGGACTATACGCTTCTTTGTCGGAGGTGGATTAGGCGGCGTCGATCACCCGGGCCGACGAGATCGGGGCGGCGGCTGATCACCCGCCGGACGTTGTGGACTGGGGGCGGCGTCGGCCGACGTGGCGGAGGTGTAGGTGAACCGCCACCACCACCACCACCACCACCGCCACCGCCACCACCACCACCGTGAGGGGTGGACTTGTTGTCCTTGGCGCCTCGCACAGAAACTTGATAAACTTCTTTTGCCATAGAATGAAATGGCGCTTGACATCTCCAAGTCTTTTCTCCCTTCGTGTAGCAATGTCAATCTCCGTGTCCTCAAACCCTTGGACTATGTCCTCCACCGTGACACGAGCATAGACATCTTGAATGGGGTTGTTGTGGTGGAGTGCTCCGGTAAACATGGTAAAGCACTGCCGATGGCTACCTTCATGGACATGTTCCCGATAGGATAATACAGATGACATTCTTTCATCTCCTTTATATCGCCCACGGGTAGCGATGAGGCTCCGGTGCATTAATTTCGTACACAGGAGGCTCCGGTGCAGTAATTTCGACCACCGGAGGCTCCGGTGCAGTAATTTCGATCGTCGGTGCATCTGCACCAGCCGGTGGGGCCTCCGTGGAAGCCACGCTGCTTCTCCGCCGGCTTCCGAGATCCATTGGATGATCTTCATGCTGCACCCGAGCTGCATCTCTTTCGCTACTAGTACACTCATGGTTTTCTTCATCACATCCATTTCCGATGCCAACCGCGCCACAACATCCGATTCCCGATCCATCTTTCTCTTACGGCTTCAGAACCGTCACGGGTCATCGTCTGGGGAACCCTATTTTCCACGGAATGTGCCCCATGCCTCGTACACGTCCTCCGTGTTCAGGATTCCCGAGGGCTTTTGTCGGTAGCGTCGTTCTCTCTGTTGAACTTGATCTTCCCCTGTTGAGCATCCTTCATTGCGTCAATAAGGGCTTGGGTGGGTTTAATTAATTTGCCCGGTAAACACACTCCCCTGTCTCCGGGTTCAGCGTTCCCCATGCCCGTACCACCAGCTTTTTGGCCCTTGGGTCCCATCCCTCCGTGCACGGATTCCTCGCGCCCTCATCTCGCTTCTCCATCTTCTCCAACCTAGGCACCAAAATGCGATACCCTCCTGGCCCCATAACATGATTGTACTCCTTCTAAGCCGCATTTTCCTGATATTTTTTCGATATTTCAATGAACTGCTCCGATTTCTTTTGCTTCACAAATTCTGGCCAATCATGTTTCAGTTTCTCATATTGTCCTTTGAAATCCGGAGTCTTGTTCTCGCTTGACAAAGTCACGGGCTAGATTTTGCTTGAATTTCCTAATGCGTCGGCCATCTTATGAAGAGCGAACTGTTTGACTAGCCTCCTCCTCTCCTTGTTTTCCTCAATCTTGTTACCCTCCTCATCGAATTTGTTGTATTCCGGAGGTAGAACGAAATGTTCCATAAGCTTCTTGAAGCAATCTTTTTGTTCTCTTATCGACAAAAGTGAAACCATCAATTCGTGCCTTCTTTGGCTCATTCCACTCCTCGACGGTGATCGAGACGTTGTCTCTAACAATGGCTCCACATTGGTCGACAAACTTGGTGGCGTTCTTGCGGGGCTCCGGCCTGCGGTTACCTTGTCGACAACCTCGATGGTGCATGTTTCTCCTTGTTTCATCGTCTTGGTTGCGCCACGCTTTGACGACGTACTCGATTGTTTGACGATCCGCCGAGGGCTAAAATAAGAAAGAGAGTCGCTGCGTTAGTACACACATATTTATTCAAATCAGTTAGTTTGTATCACCGGAGGCTCAATGTATATATATACCTCGGCCGGAGGTGGTTGCTACTTCCATTTGAAGATAAATGCGTTTATCGACGCTTTCTTGACATCTTCTTCTTGTGGCGCCCTTCATCTTCACCTTCAAGGTTCAGATAAGAAGAGATATCATCTTCTTCTTCTCCGGTCGGCACATATTGAATATCGCCGTTTATGATGCCGAACGTATGTGCTTCAACGTCCGGATCATAGTTGTCCATAATCGGGTCAGCTCTATCGTCCGCCATTATGTAAGTCCTGAAAACAAGTAGTAAAAACAAATTAATTAAGTGAAGAAGGGGCGGTGGCGGTGGCGGTATGAAAGGGCGGTGGCAAAAGGAGGCGAGGAAGGGTGGGAGAGGGTGTCGCGGTAGAGCGCGAGACGGGCGGCAGACGACGGCAGCGTCACGGAGAGGGGAGGCGAGGACAACACACACACGGAGAGGGAGGCGAGGACAACAGACAACCACGTCTTCACGAATGTCATTTTGTGAAGAAACTTTGCAAGCAATTAAACATTTGTCAACCACGTCTTCACGCGAGATGGAAGGATCACTCACATGAAGACAATACGATGTGGGTCGACCCAGTAGCAGTACTAAAGCGGGAGAAAAGGAAGAAAAAATAGGGCATGCGAGGATATGATCCTAGGTCGCCTCCGTAGTTGAGGGTGTTGTTAGCCATTGCGCAACTGTTGGGGTCGTGGAACTAAATGAGGCGCTTCCTAATTTAGGATGAAAGCCGGAGTTGTTTTTATTTCTTCGCTTTTGTTTCTTTTTGTGATTTGTTTGGTTTTTTCTTTCTTCTTGGTTTTTGGTATTCTTTTTTTGTTGCTATATCTTGTTTTTTTCGTTTTCTTTTGGTTTCTCTTTGTTTCTTTCATGGTTTTTATCCATTTTCCCTTTTTTCAAATTTTCCTTCTTTTTTCCTTTGGTTTTTTGTCTACTTCTTAGTTTTCAACGAGTTTTGGTTTTTCTTTGTTTCTTTGTCGGTATTCATAGTTTTCTATTTTTTTGCGTTTGTTTCTTTGCTTTTATTTTTCATTTTCATTTTTCCTTTAGTTTCCTTTTTAGATTTCATTGTTTTTCATTTTCCCTCTTTCTTTATTTTGGTTTTCATTCTACATTTTTTGTATCAAGAATATTTTTTAAATACACGTTATACATTTTCATATATGAGTTTAACATTTTTAATACATGATCAAAAAAATCAAGGAGGAGGGGGGCAGGAGCTTGGGAGGCCGATGCGGAGTTGTTCACGGTTGCGAGGGAGCAGTGCAGTGTGGCGGCGAATCGCCGGGCAAGGGAAGACCTGGGGGCCAAGGGGCGACAGGAGGCGATTTTCTCCGGCGTGGAGGGTCAGGAACGAGAGGCGGAGGTCGACGGCATGTCAAGGGGATCGGAGCAGGGTGGTCACATGACGAGGGCCGACGGCGGTGGAGAGGGGACGGGAGGGAGGGAGGTTTGAGGCGGGCGGTTAGGGCTGGGGCGAGGCGTAAACCCTAGGGCGTCGGCGAGGGGTTATAGGGGCGAGGGCGACGGCGAAGCGGCGTCGAGGGCGACGGCGACGGCGGGCGGCGCCGAGGGCGACGGCGACGGGCGGGCGGCGCCGAGGGCGACGGCGACGGCGGGCGGCGTCGAGGGCGAGGGCGACGGCGGGCGCCGAGGGCGCGATTTAACAAAGCGGGAATCGGAGAAGACGAAACGGAACAGTATTTATAGCCCCCCTTTAGTCGCGGTTGGCTGAGACCCGCGACTAAAGGTGCCTTTAGTCATGGGTCGCCTGCCCAACCGCGACTAAAGGGGTTTTGGCTTTTTTGCGATCCCGCTTCCCCCTTTAGTCGCGGTTGGGCAAGCGACCATGATTGGGGCACCTTTAGTCATGGTCGCCTGCCCAACCGCGACTAAAGGCCTTAGGCTCACGCCCAGCGCCTAAAAGTTTAGTCCCACCTCGCTAGTTGAGAGAGAGCTCGAGAGTGGTTTATAAGCGCCGCGCCCACCCTCTCGAGCTCCTCTCAACCTGCAGGCTTCGACCCTAATCATCACTAGCTATGTGCACGTGGGCCTACTTGGCCTCCTGCGGGCCCTGAATCACAGCCCATGTAGGGTTTCTAGTCGTATTCAGCCGTGGGGGTCGATGAGGGGCACTATTTTTTCCAGTTTTTTGTTTTGTTTTCTGCATTATTATTTATTTTTTGTTGTTTTTTGCTTTATTTTTAATTCTTTTTGCTTTTAGTTTTAGAAAAATTATAAACTTTCTGTTAGTGCCATTAGTTTTCAAATTTGAAAACACTTTTTTGTTTTCTTTGTTGCTTTATTTATTTTATTTTGTTTCTACTTACAACAAAATACTTATTGTTGCTATTTTAGTTTTCTCGCATTATTATTTATTTTTTGTTGTTTTTGCTTTATTTTTTAATTCTTTTTGCTTTTAGTTTTAGAAAAATTATAAACTTTCTGTTAGTGCCATTAGTTTTCAAATTTGAAAACACTTTTTTGTTTTCTTTGTTGCTTTATTTATTTTATTTTGTTTCTACTTACAACAAAATACTTATTGTTGCTATTTTAGTTTTCTGCATTATTATTTATTTTTTGTTGTTTTTTGCTTTATTTTTAATTCTTTTTGCTTTTAGTTTTAGAAAAATTATAAACTTTCTCGTTAGTGCCATTAGTTTTCAAATTCAAAATGGACACCAAACACATCACGGGTAATATAATTCACATGATCCATTCAACAAAGTTTGGTACAATAAATTATTACACATCATTTCTTCCCTTGTGTCCCTGCTTGCTTACGATTGTGGTATCCATGGAGCATCCTCATCATTTAACTTAATGCTTGGGTCGGTGTTCACTTTGAAGGGCGGAATTTCAGCAAACATATTATAATCTTCTCGACATGTCTGTCTTGTCCTCCACTCCCACGATGTTTCTTTTCCCCGAAAGAACAATGTGGCGGTTTGAATCATCGCATGATGTAATCGATCGCTTTTCTTATCTTTCCGCTTCCTCGGTTTGCTACTCATGTCCTTCACATAGAAAACCCGAGCGACATCTTTCGCTAGGACGAATGGTTCGTCAAGGTAACCAAGATTGTTGAAATCCACCATTGTCATTCCGTATTGCTGGTCCACCTTTACCCCACCTCCTGTTAGCTTGAACCATTTGCACCGGAACAAAGGGACCTTAAAGGAGGGTCCATAGTCAAGTTCCCATATCTCCTCTATGTAACCATAATATGTGACCTCTTGCCCATTCTCGGTTGCTGCATCAAAGCGGACACCACTGTTTTGGTTGGTGCTCTTTTTATCTTGGGCGATCGTGTAAAATGTATTCCCATTTATCTCGCACCCTTGGAAAGTCGTTATAGTCGAAGATGGTGTCTTGGCCAACATGTACAGCTGATCTACAACATCATTGTCATTCATTAAATGTTTTCTCAACCAACTGCCGAAAGTCTCCATGTGGGCCTTCCTAATCCAGGATTCAGGCTTCCCGGGTTGTCGAGCGTAAAATATTCTTGTTTTTCTCAAAGTACGGAGCCACCTATCTGGAATTGGTCAGTACAGTGTGGTGTGCTTCATTATGAGAATGGCCGTCCATACATATCGTTGATTTCATTCCGATCGTGCCTTTTCCACTTAGTCTCCCCTCGTGCCGCGATCGAGGAAGACCAATCGGCTTAAGGTCAGGAACAAAGTCAACACAAAACTCAATTACCTCCTCATTTCCATAGCCCTTGGCGATGCTTCCTTCGCCTAGCACGGTTACGAACATATTTCTTTAATACTCCCATGAACCTCTCAAGGGGAACATATTGTGTAGAAATACAGGACCGAGAACGAAAATCTCTTCGACTAGGTGAACCAGGAGGTGCGTCATAATATTGAAGAAGGATGGCGGGAACACCAACTCGAAATCGACAAGACATTGGATCACATCGCTCAGAATCGTGGTAGAACTTCTGGATTGATTACCTTCGAGAGATTGCATTGAGGAATGCACATAGCTTCACAATGGCTACTCGAACATTTTCCGGCAGGAGCCCCTCAAAGCAATCGGAAGCAATTGCGTCATAATCACGTGGCGATCGTGAGACTTCAGGTTTTGGAACTTTTTCTGCCATGTTTATTATTCCCTTTATATTGGACGAGAATCCAGACGGAACCTTCATACTGCTCGGGCATTCAAAAAGATGACCTTCTCTTCTTTGGTCGGGCGTAGCCGGCACGACCTTGAAACCATTCCGGATGCCGGTCATCGTGGTCTTTCAAACGTTGTTGGTCCTGCCGTGCTTCCTTTGTATCATTTGTCTTCCCATACACGCCCAAGAAGCTTAGGAGGTTCACGCAAATATTCTTCGTAACGCGTGCATCACGTCGATTGCAGAGCGGACATCTAGGACTTTCCAATATTCTAGCTCCCGAATATAGATTTCTTCTTCCACATGGCTGCGTGCCCGTCGGCTCCCTTCGAACTGATTGTCCGCCAGACCCTTTCCAAAGATGACTTTCAAATCCTTGACCATATCAAATACCTCAAGACCAAGCAGTTCGCGCAGTGCTTCGCCGGTGATCTGCCTTGCCGTTGTAATGCTTGCCTTTCTTTCTTCGGATGAATTTTCGGAAGAAATCGACGATGCCCAAGGTACACGTTCTTCTTACAATTTGGCAAATGTACACTTTCAGTCTCATGTAAGCAATGCGTGCATGCATTGTTTCCCTTATTTGACAGTCCCGAAAGGTTACTAAGAGCAGGCCAATCGTTGATGGTTACGAAAAGCAACGCTCGTAGGTCAAATTCCTCTTGTTTGTGCTCATCCCACACACGGACACCATTCCCCACAGCCGTAAAAGTTCATCAACTAATGGCCTTAGGTACACATCGATGTCGTTGCGGGTTGCCCGGACCTTGGATGAGCACCGCATCATAATGAACTTCCGCTTCATGCACAACCAAGGAGGAAGGTTGTAGATGCATAGAGTCACGGGCCAGTGCTATGGCTGGAGCTCGCTGCCAAAAGGATTCATGCCATCCGTGCTTAGAGCAAATCTTATGTTCCTTGCGTCACCGCAAAATCTTTGAACCATCTGTCGATCTTTCTCCATTATGTTCCATCTGCGGTGTGTCTCAACTCCCCGTCCGACTTACGGTCCTCTTTGTGCCATCGCAACAACTTGGCATGCTCTTTGTTCCCTGAGCAGACGTTTCAACCGTGGTATTATAGGAGCATACCACATCACCTTGGCGGGAACCCTCTTCACGGGTTTACGGCCCTCAACATCGCTACCGTGGTCATCGCCTCGATCTTATAACGCAATGCGGTGCATACCGGGCATTCATTCAAATTCTCGTATTCACATGATAGAGGATGCGATCGTTGATGCATGCATGTATCTTCGTAACCTCTAAACCTAGAGGGCGTACAACCTTCTTTGCTTCAGTGCGTCTTTGGCGGGCAACTCGTTATCCTTTGGAAACATATTCTTCAACATTTTCAGCAAGTTTTCAAATGCCGAGTCGGCTACACCGCCTCTGCCTTCCATTTCAGCAAATCCGAGCAGCAGCCCAGCTTTTTCGGACCATCATCGCATCCGGGTACAAATACTTTCTGTGATCCTCTAACATGCGATCCAAATTCTCCCTCTCCTTTTCGGTTTACTTGGCGTCTCCGTGCATCAAGAATGGTCCGACCAAGATCATCAACGGGATCATCACGTGCCTCTTCTTCACCTTCCCCTTCACCTTCAAAGATCCTCCATGAAAGTATCACCGAAATGAGCAAGATAGCTTTCATCGATGAAATCATCCCTTCTTCATCTTCTTCCATTATAACCCCTCTTTCTCCATGCTTGGTCCAACAATTATAGCTTGGCATGAAACCCTTCAAGCAGATGCATGTGAACAACTCTTGAGGAAGAGTAACCCTTCTCATTCTTACAGATAACACATGGACAGATAACAAAACCCCCCGCTTGTTCGCATTAGCCACTACGAGGAAATCTTTCAAACCCGTAGTGAACTTCGCCGGAGAGTCGGTTACCGTACATCCATTGCCGATTCATCTGCATTATTATAATATAAAATATATAATTAACCATCATGCATTTGTTAAACTAACTAGCTACAAACAATATAAATTAAACAATGAACTACACACATGCATATTGACACATCAAAGGTTCATCAAGTTGCTAACATGATCGAAGAGTGTGGCTCCAACACTTCATGTCATGTTTGTTTCATGCTCTTGGGGCATTTCATCAAACACCTTATGTGCATAAGAGGAACCAAAAGCAAACCTACACCCACTTGTGAAGAGAATGGCTCCAAATGGCTAAGTGTTTGGCTGCTGGATGGATATATATAGGGGAGGGGCTTTAGTTGCGGTTGGCACAGCAAACCGTGACTAAAGGTGCGAAAAGGCCTTTAGTCGCGGTTGTCCGGCCAACCGCGACTAAAGCCCTCACGTGCACCAGCTGGCCACCGAGCGCCTGGGCCCAGGCCTTTGGTCGCGGTTCACCTCTAGAACATGACTAAAGGTCCCATTAGTCGCAGTTCCTCTGACAGCGACTTATGGGGCTGGACGGAAGCCTGTTTTTCCACCAGTGTGCCTTCTCCTTCCCCTGACTCCTCCCTCTCCTAGCGCTGCTTCTTCTTCCCTCGTCTCAAACTGCTGCTACTACTTTCCTTTGCTGCTGTCCCATCTCCCCTTGCGCCCCTGCTCCTTCTTCTTCTCAAACCTTCTTCTTTGCTCTCTTCTCCCCAAAACTGCTGCCGCTTCTTCTCTCCAGCGCCTTCTTTGTTCCTCACTTGCTGAACCTCTATTCTGAACCTCCTCCTTCTGCTGCTCCTTATGTGTGTGTAATTCATAAAAAACATATTGTTGTGTCCAGTGAATAATTAGTGTTGAGACTTGTTCAATTGCAAACTGTTTTGTGCTAGATTTATATGTGATTGTCAGTTCATGGGTTGTATCGATTCAGATTACTACCTGTGATTTTATTTTGTAGTGAGACTGCTCTTTGTGAAGTCAGAGGTGTGATTGTTTTTAATCTCAAGTTCAATGTGCTAGCTATGTACCAGTGACATATGTGACATGTATATGTGATGTGAAATAATTGTATGCTGTCCCTAATCTTGTTCATTCCGCGTGTCCTATACTTGCTAGTTTTATATACATATATGTGTTCTTGTCTTGTTAGTTCCTTTTGTTGAAGTTGTCCCCCTGTAGTTTTTATTTCTCAAGTTCTAGGAAAACACCAAAAAGATAGTGAGTAATATCTGAACCTCCCTTTGCTATTTTGCATTTTCTTTGTGGATTATCTTCGGGAACAATCATTGTTAGTTTAGATTCTTATTTTCTGCATTTATCTTTTAAAATTGTGCTACCTAGCTTTAGCCGAGCATAGTCGTCGTCGCCTAGTCCCTGTGGAGAACACGACATCCGTAGTTTGGGGCGTAAAAACCTCGCTATACTTTCAATTGATCATTTTGGCGTCATTGCCGGGGACTGGCGTCGAGCGATTTTGTTAGGCTATAGACTAGGTTTTTCTTGTTTTTCCCTTTGTGCTATATATATGTGATATATCTCTAACCCCTAACCCTTGTTCAAGTTATTTTCTCTTTCTTTGCTTGGTCATTCTGCGGGTTATTGCATCTTCTCAGATATGGCTTACTATTTAGATCATCATGCTTATGCGAGCAACACTACAAACTGCACGGAAAGTATTCAAGACCTGATATGTAAGATTTCCCATCGATTAGATGATTTAGCTCGGCGTAGAAGTAGTTTTTGAGGATAGGCCTAGCTCTTATGATCCTTATTCTAGAGGCCATCCTTATGTTGCTCCTACCGCCATATTTGTGGATTTCGAGGGCCATCGCCCGTTGAATGTCAGCGTGGTTACTCTCGCCCTCCAGATTGTTTTGGCATGAGCTTTGCTCAAGAGCATAGCTCATACCAAAACAATTACTCACATGGGTGGCCTGAAAACCCGAATATGTCATATAGGAGCAACAACCCTGAGATCTCATCGTTTGCCTCTAGTTATCCAATGCAGGGAATTAGGTACAATGAGGAGAGCCACAACCATGCACCACAACAGTTTTATTCACCTCCTACTCATATACCGCAACACCAGGAGATGTGTCCAATGGAGTTAAATGGTCCTCCATTTGGTCAACCAACAACTCCGGCTTGTTGTGCAATCTCATGTGCAAGTGCCCACACAAGATGAGTTCGATGACATAGACAAGCTCACACTTTTGAGTCTTGAGTTCACTTGGAGTGCCGAGGATGATCCTATTAGGAAGGTGATACTTGAGGAAATGAAGAAGATTAAGAGTGGAAAGGAGCTAGTGGAAGAAGTAAGGAAGATTGAGAAGAACATCAATGTTGGCAGTACTATCTCTTCCCTCCTTGAGTTGAGTATTTCTGGGATACCCCTTGATACATGTGAGGTCCCAACACCTTCACATTCAGCTGAGCAAGATAGCGAGAGTCCAGAGGAAGAGATACTTCAGATCCAAGAAGAAATTCTCGAAGCCAAGGCACAAGATGATCCAGAGCTCGAATACCCAAATGAACAAGTTGAAGATTCAATGTCTACCACTCCCGACGAAGTAGAAGAAGCTGTTGTAGTTGAAGATGAAGAACCAGAAATTCAATTGCCTATCATCATACAAGAGTGTGACATTGCAGGTTTATCTAATCCTCTCAATGGCATGTCCCCATATGAATTGTTTGCTACTACCTTGCATTGCATGATGCCATCTGCTAAAGTAGATTTGAAAAAGTATTTGCTT
Organism: Aegilops bicornis; assembly: GCA_021605145.1. Taxonomy (NCBI): domain Eukaryota; kingdom Viridiplantae; phylum Streptophyta; class Magnoliopsida; order Poales; family Poaceae; genus Aegilops; species Aegilops bicornis. The sequence continues at coordinate 560,113,201 of CM038673.1, read as the reverse complement.
GGATATGATCATATATACCCTGTTAGTGGCATTACTCACATTAGTGATGATCACAGTTACTTTCCTCGTGCTAGACCTATGCTTTATGAAACATATCATTCCCATGCTAGTCTTGAGCTTAATGATAAATATCATCCTCATGTTAGTGTTGACCTTGCTGATTTCTACCATCCTAAACATGTGCTTTATAGCTATGCTTATGTAATTGGATACTCGATTGATGACTTGGAGGGTATTATCCCTACCGCTTGCATTATCTCTTTTGTGGAGTGTTTTTTCAGGTTGTTCCTTCTGCACCGTTCACTTCATGCTGACCAGGTTCGAGGTGATATTCCTTGGGACCCAGGTGGATCCTGAGCACGGAGATGAGGAGAAGCAACGGGCACATACGCGAGGAAGGGAGAAGCTGGAGCAGGCATGAGGATAGAGAAGCAAAAGGAAAGGAGCAGCAGCTTAGAGAGTGATCAAGCAAGTGCTACTTCATAGTGCCCGGTGAGCTGTTTCATGACCCCAATCTAAATACCATCATACATTATACATGCTGTAATCAACTCCTATTTGGGTCGCCTGAGCAATTTCTTAAATATCATCGCACTAAATTTTACCTTCGACATAGGGTGATTGATGTGAATATGTGAACTGAGTGTTGAATGCCTTGTAAACTAGTGATCTACACAATGCTTGCTTTGCTGAAAGTAGTGAAAGCTATTAGTTTTTAGTGCTCAAATCCCTAGTACACTAGAAAACTTAATCATTTTCTCGCTTTTACCTCGATACACCTAGATCATTAAGTGTCGATGCTTTGAGTTTGTGCCTAATGTGTTCCCATTGAGAGCAATCACCTAACCACTATGGATTAGCATGCTATGTTCCCTGGATCGGTAGCATGTGAACCAGACATGGAGAAGTGATGATTCCTATTTTTGTGCTTATGCATTGTTCATTTAAGATTAGTAATAATGAATAAATAAGTCTGGCTACCTACAGTAGCATGTCATGTTCCCGGGACCGGTGGCATGTGAAATCGGGTTAGCTTGGGCAGTAATTAATAATAATAAAAATGTAATTGTCGAACCAGGTGTATACCATGTTCTCGAGATCGGTGGTATGTTCCTTTGGGGAGACAAACAAAAAAATTAATAAAAATTGGTTGAGCCAGGTGTATACCATGTTCTCGGGATCGGTGGTATGTTCCTTTGGTGAGACAAATAAAATAATATGTGTGTTTCTTTCAAATTCAATAAGTGGTTCAACCATAAAGTCATATTTCTGCAAATAAGAGATTTAATTCTAGTTCTTTTTGTTCTTGGGATCATGCTCTCTTTAGGAACCATTTGGCGCAGTCATCATTTAAACTTGTTGATCCTCTTTTATCACTGTAAAAGTTTAAAATGGTCATGCTTACTAGTATCCTACTGCTTTGTTGCACTCCTAACCATTAATTTTCACTAGCTAAGTCTGAAGCATGCCTTGTTTGGAGATCTATTTTACCAGGACATTCCTTACTCAGTTTACTGTTCATTATCTTGCCTTTGTCATATTCCTTTGCTTGAGGACAAGCAAAGATTTAAGTGTGGGGTACTTGATAAGCACATTTCATATACATCTTCTGGCACTCAAATATGCGGTTTATTGAGATATGACCATCAATTCTTGCTGTGAAAAATTGAATATTTGCATCAAAATCATATAAAGGATCATTTACTAGTCTTTGGTCTATTTTGCAGAAATGTGTGCAAAGGCACTATAAATCTTCAAGATCCGGACTAAGTGGCTAAGAGAACGAAGAAGAGGAGGAAGAATGGACCCGACCGTGAAGAAAAGAAGTAACCAGAGGGGCCAAGCTAAAGTTGGAGGGATCATCTTGTGAAGAAAGAAGAGAAGTGGAAGGGCAAAAGAGCAAAAGTGGCAGATCAGAGGAGGGGGATAAAATCCCTAGAGCAGCCTCCTTTTTCCCCTCGGGCCTGGCATATCTCTCTCTCCCTCATCCCCTCCTTCTCCACCTTCGGCCACCGCCACAGCCAGGCCGGCGTGGGGCGCGCCACCAGCTCCACCAGCGCCATCCCTCCACTTCGACGTCGCACATCACCAGCACCACCATCCATCTCCACTATCTGCTCCACTGCGCCCTCTCCATCTGCGGCACTGCCTTCTCCTTCCCCTGACTCCTCCCTCTCCTAGCGCTGCTTCTTCTTCCCTCATCTCAAACTGCTGCTACTACTTTCCTTTGCTGTTGTCCCATCTCCCCTTGCGCCCCTGCTCCTTCTTCTTCTCAAACCTTGCTGCTGCTGCTCTCTTCTCCCCAAAACTGCTGCTGCTTCTTCTCTCCCGCGCCCCTTGCTGTTCCTCACTTGCTGAACCTCTATTCTGAACCTCCTCCTTCTGCTGCTCCTTGTGTGTGTGTGTAATTCATAAAAAAACATATTGTTGTGTCCAGTGAATAATTAGTGTTGAGACTTGTTCAATTGCAAACTGTTTTGTGCTAGATTTATATGTGACTGTCAGTTCATGGGTTGTATCGATTCAGATTACTACCTGTGATTTTATTTTGTAGTGAGACTGCTCTTTGTGAAGTCAGAGGTGTGATTGTTTTTAATCTCAAGTTCAATGTGCTAGCTATGTACCAGTGACATATGTGACATGTATATGTGATGTGAAATAATTGTATGCTGTCCCTAATCTTGTTCCTTCCGCGTGTCTTATACTTGTTTTATATACATATATGTGTTCTTGTCTTGTTAGTTCCCTTTGTTGAAGTTGTCCCCCTGTAGTTTTTATTTCTCAAATTCTAGGAAAACACCAAAAAGATAGTGAGTAATATCTGAACCTCCCTTTGCTATTTTGCATTTTCTTTGTGGATTATCTTCGGGAACAATCATTGTTAGTTTAGATTCTTATTTTCTGCATTTATCTCTTAAAATTGTGCTACCTAGCTTTAGCCGATCATAGTCGTCGTCGCCTAGTCCCTGTGAAGAACACGACATCCGTAGTTTGGGGCGTAAAAACCTCGCTATACTTTCAATTGATCACCTGGTGTACCGCAGAACGGAGGAAACGGCCTTGTGTTCGACCGGCCACGTTCGAAACGGGATCCTGTTCATCGGGAGGGGTCTGGTGTACCGCAAAACAGAGGAAACAGACCTCCTACGGTCTAAACGGGGTCCTGTTGATCAGGAAGGGTGTGGCGTACCGCAAAACGTACGAAACCGACTTGTGTTGGAGTGCTACGGTCGAAACGGGGTCCTGTTCATCGGGAGGGGTGTGGCGTACCGCAAAACGGGATTCCACAGGATACTGTTCATCTCCACCGTCGACCTCCTCCAGCATCCACCTGCACTGTTCATCCACGGACTCCTGTTCATCCAGCCTCCATCGCTCCTCCACCGGCTACTGTTCAACCAACCCTCTCCATGGGGTCCTGTTCAACCACCCTTGCACGGGCTACTGTTCATCCAGCCCTCCACCGGCTACTGTTCAACTACCCCTCCACGTTCATCCAGCCCTCCACGGGGTCCTGTTCATCCACCCCTCCACCGGCTCGATCGATCGGGGTACTATTCATCCAACGGGAACAGCCTCTATGTCGGTGTACAAAAGTAGGGGCTCTGCTTTTGACCCCTTTACTTGTGAACGGGCAGTCAGAGCCTCCCGCCACGACCACGCATAGACATGGCAGGAAAGGGGAGCTGGAGAGGAGCCAAAGCCATGAAGACAAATGAAGCAGCGACAAGGACCAATGCCACAAAAATCGGATGGGCGAAGCAGGTTTTCCAGGCAAGGACCCTTACAAGGGCAGCCTCAGCGGTCCCGGCAAGACCCTTGCCGGGGAAGCCCGCCCACGCCAGCCGAGCGAGCCACCCTTGAGCCCACCAATGCTCAGACAAATGCGTTGGGACGGGGCTCGGGAGGCACCTCCGTGGTGGCATGCAAATCTTTGTGAAGACATAGAATGCTCAAGATCAAATGAGGATAAGAGGGCAACCATCCTCACCGAAGAAACCCACAAGACCCCCAGCAAGACCCTTGCTGGGGAGGCCAGCGCGCCACGGCAAGACCCTTGCCGGGCCACCCGACAAGGCCCTCGCGAAAGCGCACCAGCTGGACCAATGCCAGGCCCGCCCCAGATAAGTCTTCGCTGCCGTTCGCATGCGGCTGCCGACCCAACCAGCTAGGCAGGCACCTGCGTGGCGGCATGCAATCCTTCATGGAGGCTCCACCACCGCACCACCTCAGCTGCCTACCTACCTACATGGCACCGCATGCGTCGCTGGCCAGGGCACGTGTCGAGGCAAGGAGGAGCGGCGACGGATGAGATGGGCCTCGCTCCCGTCCCTAATTAAGCGAAGGGACACCTAAGCCTCGCATTAAAGGCATCTTGTCCGGTAATACGAGGGATAACCTCGCAGCACTGTACCCTTTCCACCTCCTGCTTGCCACTGTGGCGACCCCTTTCCCTATAAAAGTAGGCCCGAGGCGACCAGGGAAAGGATTCGGCTTTTTGGAACCTCGCAACACGTAGAGGTAGTTCAAGAGCTCAAGAACACTAAATACATCCACCAAAGCAGGACTAGGGTTTTACGCATCCTCGCGGCCCGAACCTGGGTAAAATCCCTTTGTGTTGTCTGCTAGTCCCGCTCTTCTCACGACCCCCGCGCCCCGCAACCGTAGAAGGGATTCCAGTGATCCCATAGGTGTCGTCTCCCACCGACATCTTTGGCGCGGCACGTAGGGGGCGCGCGCAATTGTGAGAATCTGGTCCAGCAGTCGACCTAGTTGTTCTTCATCACCCCGGCCCCTGCGGAGAAGGCGGCCAAGGAGGCGGCGCCGCCCGTGGCGCGGAAGACACCGAGGCGGCGACGAGAGAGCTAAGTCATGCTGAACTTTAAGTTCTTCCCTTTAAACATAAGGTTATTATACTCGACGGTTCGGCCTATGTATGGAAAGCCTGTACGCAGAGGGGCCCTCCTGCGATCGGCAACACCTTTGTTCTGTTTCGAGTCCGCTCAACAGTTCAAGCGGCCGCGTCGAGAGCGGCAGGGTAGCCTTTCGCCATCAGCAACGCTCTCGGTTCTGACTCGAGTCAAGCTCGACAGATCGAGCGGCCGCCAGGCGGTAAGTTGCTTTGCCGGCGACAAGCACGCCCGACAGCCAATGAGGATCCGTCCTCAAAACGCCGCCACAGGTTTTACGTCTTGCGGCAAAGCTTACCCAGTTGGCGTGGGATGGACATACAAAGGAAAATCGGACAGGAAAATAGCATGCATAAGTTTCAGGGGCATTACAAAGTTATATTACACAAATTGTCGACGCGGTTCTAAGTAAAGATAGCTTTGTCTTGGTCATGAACCCGCAGCGGCGACAGAGAACGGGATGCCTAGTCCCGGCGCTGGCCCTCAACCCTCTTGATTTTGTTGATGCGGCTGAGGATGGGCTGGATACGCTCGTTGAGCGCCGCGATGTCGGCATCCTCCAGCAAGCTCTTCAGCACCGCTCCGAAGTCGTGGTGCAGGTGCCGGTCGCCAATCTTGGTGAGCACCACTGGTCATGGTCCCCCAGGGCAGTATCCGGATTCCTCGGCCAGGAGGCTGCCGGTTGGAGTGAAGCCGCTTGAGCGTCGACGACCTTCTCAAAGTATATGGTCAGGTTGGCGTTGGGGCTCAGGTTCGCCTCTGGGGCGTACCCCATCTTCGGCATCCCCATGATGCCCAGTTGATCAGCGGCCGAGTTTGCGACGGCGGCAAGGCACCCGAGCTAGCGTTTCTCGCCCGCCTTGTAGTCCATGAGGTTGGCGGTCTCGTTCTTCAGCAGCTGCTTCTCCGTCTCCAGCTCCTTGGCAAGGATCCCCTCCCGGGTCATGGCCCCCGACAGCGTCTCCTCGAGCTCTTCCAACTTCATCTTGAGATCTGCGATGGAGGCGTTGGCCTTGGAGAGCTCTCTGGACTTACTAATGATCTCACCCTGCGCCACCGTCAGAGCACCATTGAGCGTGTGCTTCTCCTGGGCCAGCTTCAGAGCTTGCTCCTCCAGCTCCTGCACCTTGCCGGCATGGGCCTGAGCCAGGGCGTTGAGTGCCTCCTGATGCCTCCGCTCCAGCTCTTGGGTCCACTGCAGAACGAGCTTGTCCACCTCTTCGTCCTTGCCGCGAAGCGTGGCGGCAAGTTTCTCCTCGCGCTCGGCAAGGTCCTCCTCCTGGGTCTTCAGGGCGGCCTCGTGCTGGGACCGGACGGCTTCGGCTTCATCGGCCAGCCTCTTCGCCGTCTCCTGGGCCTTCTCGATGTCGGCCAGCTTCATGGCGAGCTCCACATCATGGTTGGCCAGCTCACCCCGGGCGGCCTTCAGCTCGTCCTGAGCCTGGCGAAACCAGTCATGCGCCTCGGCGACGTGCCCCCAAAGTCCTCCTCCATCCTCTTGACCACCGCCGTCCTGGACTTGACCTTGTCCAGGCGAGCGCGGTGGAGCGCCTGGAGCTTCCGGAAGCTGGCGCCCATGGCCTGGAGCAGCTGCTCCTCCTGGGAGCCAGCGGCGCCAACGCCCGGCTCGTTAACAACCTCAAGCCCAGCGGTGGCAAGCGCCTCCTCGTCGAACACCTCTCCCTCAAAGGGAGCCCTGGTGCTCGATGCGCCAAGGAGATGGACGAAGAGGTCGTCGCTGACCCTCAGGTACCTGCCAGAGCCCGAGGCAGTGGAGGGGGAGGGGAGGTCGTCAAACGCCCCCTCCTCGGCAGTGGCCTTGCCGGCTCCCTCGGCAGGCCCCTTGCCGGGCTCCTCGGCGGGCCCCTTGGCGGCATCCTCGGCGGCGCCCCTGGCTCCCTCTTCAGCAGCAATCTTCTCCACCTCCGCTGCGGCATCCGCGGAGACGTCCTTGATGGTGGCATCGATGTCCTCTAAGGAGAAGTCTGGACGCCACGAAAGAGATAGGGCGGAGCCAAGGTCAAAAGTCAATAAGGGAAAAAGAAGAACGCAAGCGGAGGTGGAGAGCATGGTTTACCCGTGCCGGGCCGAGAGGCGGAAGCCCTTTCTCCGCCAAGGTCTCGCGTCGAGGCAAAGCCACCGGCGCCTGCGTTCCCCTCCCCCTCCGCCGTGTGCGCAGCCTCGGTGTTCGGTGTCCCTGCCGGGAATGCCCCTTGGGGCGGTGTAGTCGACGGGGGCGGCACAATCGGAGAAGCCCCCTGTGGCACTCCTTCATGCTGCTCCCCTCCTGCATCCACGACACGGTTAACGCTGAAGCATCACGCACGAGACACGTTGATTGAGGGTGGGCGGTGGACTCACGCTGGAGGCTGGGCCGGGGGCTGCTCTCCGGACTGCTCGACACCACCAGTGGCGTACTGGAGGTACCTGCCGGGGGCTGGCCGCTCGCCGAAACCCTGGCCCTCTTGATCCTCTGGGCCAGAATCTCCACATCCCTGCAAGATGAAGACACGTAAGCACGCCGTCAGGAGGGGGGTGCAAGGAATGAGGGAGGAAAGCAGAGGCTTACTCCTCGTCCTCTTCCTCCTCCTCCTATGTTGCTTTCCTCTTCCGCTCCGGGCTGAGAGGCCCGAGCTCTCTCTCCGGGCTGAGGGGCCCGAAGTCAAACAAGTCACCCCCAATCCCTGCACCGATGTTTGCCAGCGTGGGGGGAGGCGATGGCGTCCGGGCGCGCTTGGACGACGGAGAAGCAGGCGTCCTCTTCTTCGACGCCATGGCTCTTGCCGTTTTCTTCGCCGCCACCGCCCTCGTCTGGTGCACGGGCGCCTCCTGGGCTTGCCGTAGCTGCACAGCCCGGTCGAGGTGGACCGGCTCGCTGGAAATGGCCCGCCGCAGTACCCGCCTCCTTCCGGTGGTCGGAGGGTCGGCGGTTGTGGTCCTCCCCTCCTCGCCCTCCTCTTTCAACGACCCGTCGGCGGCGTCCTCGACGAGGGGAGCCCCCGTGTCGACACCGCTGGCCTCCCCAGCCGTTGTTGCCCACCGGGCGAGCTCCACCTCCTCCGCCTCCACCGCGGCCTTGTCCACCACGCCGCCGGCGCTGCCGGCCTCCTTGACGAGCCTTGCCTCCTCCTCGGCAAGCCTCGCCTCCTCCACCCTGGCAGCAATATAATCCAGCTCCGCCGGGGAAGTGTCCTGGATGAGCCGCGGCTCATCGGTGACGTATATCTCGTGCAGAGTATCGAAGAACTCCTGCACCGCGAGCTCGTCCGGCTCGGCCCAATTCAGGTCGAGGCCGTGCGCGTTGAAGAGTGGCATCATGGCGATGATCTCATTCCAAGGAGAGTTGTTGCTCAGCGAAACCACTCCCGCCGAAAGCTTGAAAACAGGCTCCTTGTCGACCTTGTCGGCCTTCGCGGCGGCCCTGGCGAGCTTGCCGAACCGCTCGACCTCGCCCGCGTCATCGACCTCGAGTTGAAAGATTCGCTAGCAAATATGGGTGTGTCGCATCACCTTCAAGTTGTTATCGAGGTCGGGACGAAGCCTCATGATGTCGGCGGCGTTCACATAGATCCAGGTCGGCCTCCCTTTGTCATGCAGAGGGGCAATCCGGCGGCGGATGAAGTCTGCCCCGATCATCTCGAGGGTGAGCCCGGCCTGGGTAAGACGGAGAATCCTGGTGGTGGCGATCGTGAGCTTCGCATCGTCGGCGTCGACATCACCCCAATTGCCGCCACGGACCGGCGGCTTTTGGCGAACCTCGCAGAACGCTGGCGGGTTTTCTTCCTCAATCCAGCACCACCGGCCCCGCCATTCTTCCCAACTCTCCTTCATGGCGCCATCCAGGTACGCCCCCTTGGCCCTCGGGATCCAGGCAACACAGCCAGCAATGGCGCCCCCTGCCTGGATCCGAGGGGAGAAGTAATGGCGGAAGAGCGTCGTGCTGGGGTGCACCCCGACGAAGCCCTCGCAGAGATGGGCAAAGAGGGCCATACACGCCACGGCATTCGGAGTAAAATCCAGGAGGTGGAAGCCGTAGGTGTGCATGATGTCCTTGAAGAAATCGGAGAAGGGGGACAGAGCCCGCAAGAGAAATAGTCGATGAAGAAGGGGTGCCGATGCGGGGAGGGGGCGGCGCTGGCAGGGACGACGGTCGTGGCCGGATGCCCCTTCTTCTCTCCCCCCGTCTTCACACCCCACAAACACTTGAACATCTCCCGAAGCTCGGGCATGCCAACCGTCGAGGGGGAAAAGAAGGCGGATTGCGTCCGCTGCACCGCCAGCGCACCTTACGGTGCCTCCGTCACTCCGACGTCCTTGGCCCCTCCTCTACCCCTGGTGGATTTGGGCGCCATGGCGACCGCAGGAAGCGGAAAAGCAGAGGACGGCGAAAGCACGGTGGTGATGGGCGAAAGCAGAGAGGCTCAAAAAAAGGGGGGCGGCGGTTCTGAGATTGGAGGAAGGCGCAGGGAAGGGATAAAAGTGAGCAGCACGCCCGCGGTTATTCCTTTTTATGGGGAAGGCGCGGGCCGCCTCCTTTCCCATTAACTGCGATGTGACGCATGCGTGCGGGCGCTGTCCCACGCATGCCTCCCACGTCATGCGCACGCGCACGACCCCCACACCACGCATTCAACACGGGTCATGGGGAAGCACAGCGGATGGAACAGTGGCTGCGGTAAAAATCCGCCCCAACTGCCCGCACACTGTTCTGGGCCTGGCCCAACAACGTGCTGCGCTTATGTGTGGCCCAGGCCCGGGGGCTCCTGTCGGTGTACAAAAGTAGGGGCTCTGCTTTTGACCCCTTTACTTGTGCACGGGCAGTCAGAGCCTCCCGCCATGACCACGCATAGACATGGCAGGAAAGGGGAGCTGGAGAGGAGCCAAAACCATGAAGACAAATGAAGCAGCGACAGGGACCAAGGCCACAAAGATCGGATGGGCGAAGCAGGTTTTCCCGGCAAGGACCCTTGCGAGGGCAGCCTCAGCGGCCCCGGCAAGACCCTTGCCGGGCAGCCCGCCACGCCAGAAGCGAGCCACCCTTGAGCCCACCAATGCTCAGACAAATGCATTGGGACGGGGCTCGGGAGGCACCTCCGTGGTGGCATGCAAATCTTTGTGAAGACATAGAATGCTCAAGATCAAATGAGGATAAGAGGGCAACCATCCTCACCGAAGAAACCCACAAGACCCCCGGCAAGACCCTTGCCGGGGAGGCCAGCGCGCCATGGCAAGACCCTTGCCGGGCCACCCGGCAAGACCCTTGACGGGCCACTCGACAAGGCCCTCGCCAAAGCGCACCAGCAGGACCACTGCCAGGCCCGCCCCAGATAAGTCTTCGCCGTCGTTCGCATGCGGCTGCCGACCCAACCAGCTGGGCATGCACCTACGTGGCGGCATGCAATCCTTCGTGGAGGCTCCACCACTGCACCACCTCAGCTACCTGCCTGCCTACATGGCACCGCATGCGTCGCTGGCCAGGGCACGTGTCAAGGCAAGGAGGAGCGGCGACGGATGGGACGGGCCTCGCTCCGGTCCCCAATAAAGCGAAGGGACACCTAAGCCTCGCATTAAAGGCATCTTGTCCGGTAATACGAGGGATAACCTTGCAGCACTGTACCCTTTCCACCTCCTACTTGCCACTTTGGTGACCCCTTTCCCTATAAAAGGAGGCCCGAGGCGACCAGGGAAAGGATTCGGCTTTTTGGAACCTCGCAGCACCTAGGGCTAGTTCAAGAGCTCAAGAACACTAAATACATCCACCAAAGCAGGACTAGGGTTTTACGCATCCTCGCGGCCCGAACCTGGGTAAAATCCCTTTGTGTTGTTTGCTAGTCCCGCTCTTCTCACGACCCCCGTGCCCCGCAACCGTAGAAGGGATTCCAGTGATCCCATAGGTGTCGTCTCCCACCGACACTCTACTACCACGGGGTCCTGTTCATCCAACCCTCCACCGGGAACTGTTCATCCAAACCCACCAACAACGCTCACTGTTCATCCAGAGGCAGCATCCATCGGCTTCAGTTAGTAGCAGTAGCAAAGGAATCACTCGGGTTCAGCTAACACCAAGGGATCGATCGATCGCTCGGGTTTAGTAACATGTAGCCTGCAGTGCAATCGCTCGGGTTCAGTAGGCGAACACCTCGCTCGAGTTCAGATAGAGCCCAACGCCTCGCACCCACGCGCGTACGTGTACGAGAGAAACGCGAATCGCTCGGCCCCCGACTACCCACCGTACCGGGAACTCCCCAATATTTTCCGCGCCCTCGCTTCTACCACGGTTTATTCCGTCATGGACGGCCCAAAGAATATCATGCAGCTGCGTCTTCGGCCCGCCCAGGACGAAAAGCCCATTTTTTGTCATGATTTTTTGTCATAGAAGTAGGAGCCCACCACATCTATGATGATACCGGGTTTTGTCACAATTATCGTCATAGAAGTGCCATAAGTATGACAGGAAAAAAATTCGTTCAGCCCAAAATGTCACGGATGTGTCTTTTTTTTGTAGTGTATATATAGTGGAGGGGGGAGAGGAGGCTGAGGCTGCCTAGGGCGTTCCCTAAGGGGGCCGGCGGCCGCCCTAGGCGCCTGCCCTAGCCCCCCCCCCCCCTTTCCTTTCTGGCACGTGGAGGGAAAGGCAGGAGGGGAGGCGCCCCCTTTCCTTTCACATCATGTGTAAGAGAAGGAAACATGGGGCTGGCCCTCTTCCTTCCTTCCCTAGGGCTGGCTGCCATGAGGTGGGGGCGCGCCAGCCTCATGTGGGCTGGTGTGCTCTCCCTCGTTGGCCCGTTTGGCCCAATATGCTCCCGCGGCCTCCCGGAACTTTTTCCGGCGATTCGATAATTATCTGGTGCATTCTGAAACCCTTCCGGAGACCAAATACTATCACCATATATATCAATCTTTATCTCCGGGCCACTCCGGAGCTCCTCGACATGTCCATGATCTCATTTGGGGATCCGAACAATATTAGGTCACCAACATACATAACTCATATAATACAATATTGTTAACGAACGTTGAGCGTGCGGACCCTACGGGTTCGAGAATGATGTAGACATGACCGAGACGCTTCTTCGGTCAGTAACCTATAGCGGGACCTGGATGTCCATATTGGTTCCTACATATTCTACAAAGATCTTTATCGTCCAACCTTTTTGACAACATACATAGTCCCCTTTGTCTGTCGGTATGTTACTTGCCCGAGATTCGATCGTCAGTATCCCCATACCTAATTCAATATCGTTACCGGCAAGTCTCTTTACTCATTCTATAATACATCATCTTGCTACTAACTCCTTAGTCACTTTGCTTGCAAGCTTCTTGTGATGTTGTATTACCAAGAGGGCCCAGAGATACCTCTCCGTCATACGAAGTAACAAATCCCAATCTCGGTTCACGCCAACTTAACAGACACATTCGGAGATAAATGTAGAGCACCTTTATGATCACCCAGTTACGAAGTGACGTTTGATAGCACACAAGGTATTCCTCCGGTATCCAGGATTTGCATGATCTCATGGTCCAAGGAATATGTATTTGATGTTAAGAAAGCAGTAGCAAAAACTAAACGATCATATGCTATGCTAACGGATGGGTCTTGTCCATCACATCTTTCTCCTAATGATGTGATAACGTTATCAAGTGACAACACAAGTCTATGGTTAGGAAACCTTAACCATCTTTTGATCAACGAGCTAGTCTAGTAGAGGCTCACTAGGTACACGGTATTTGTTTATGTGTCCACACATGTATTTAAGTTTCCAATCAATACAATTATAGTAATAAAACTTTATCATGATTAAGGAAATATAATAATGACCACTTTTTTATTGCCTCTAGGGAAAATTTCTAAAAGTCCCCCACTTGCACTAGAGTCAATAATGTATATTACATAGTAATGAATCTAACACCATGCAGTCTCGGTGCTGATCATGTTTTACCCGCGGAAGAGGTTTAGTCAATGGGTCTGCCACATTCAGATCTGTATGTACTTTGCAAATTTCTGTGTCTCCATCCTTGACCTTTTCATGAATGGAGTTAAGTGTCGCTTGATGTGTTTGGTTCTCTTGTGAAACCTGGACTCCTTGGCTAAGGAAATTGCTCCAGTGTTGTCACAAAAGATTGTCATTTGACCCGATGCACTGGGTATTACACCCAGATCGGATATGAATTCCTTCACCCAGACTCCTTCATGCGCTGCTTCTGAAGCAGCTATGTACTCCGCTTCACATGTAGATCCCGCCACGACGCTCTGCTTAGAACTGCCCCAACTAACAGCTACACCATTCAATATAAATATGTATCCGGTTTGAGACTTAGAGTCATACGGATCTGTGTTGAAGCTAGTATCGATGTAACCCTTTACGATGAGCTCTTCGTCACCTCCATAAATGAGAAACATATCCTTGGTTCTTTTCAAGTACTTCAGGATATTCTTCACTGCTGTCAAGTGATCCACTCCCGGATTACTTTGGTACCTCCCTGCCAAACTTATGGCAAGGCACACCTCAGGTCTGGTACACAACATGGCATACATAATAGAACCTATTGTTGAGGCTTAGGGAATGACTTTCATTTTCTCTCTATCTTCTGTCGTGGTCGGACTTTGAGTCTGACTCAATTTCACACCTTGCAACACAGGCAAGAACCTTTCTTTGACTAGTCCATTTCGAAATTCTTCAGAGCTTTGTCAAGGCATGTGCTTTGTGAAAGGCCTATTAAGCATTTTGATCTATCCCTATAGATCTTGATGCCCAATATATAAGCAACTTCGCTGAGATCTTTCATTGAAAATTTCTTATTCAAGTATCTTTTTATGCTATCCAGAAATTCTATATCATTTCCAATCAGCAATATGTCATTCACATATAATAGCAGAAATGCTACAGAGCTCCCACTCACTTTCTTGTAAATACAGGCTTCACCACAAGTATGTATAAAACCATATGCTTTTATCACCTCATCAAAGCGTATATTCCAACTCTGAGATGCTTGCACCACACTACTGCAGGATGCTGCTAACGTGACACTGCGATCAGAGACCCTTCGAGAAACCGTGTGCGATATAATAATCGCAAACGGTGGTGTCAGAGAACCGTTAAAAATGTCCAAAACGTTTGCGATGACGGATGCATCAAACACGGTTTAGATTTTAGTTGTGTGTGCGATGCAGGGCATACGGTTCAGTTCAATTAACTGTTTGCAATGAGGAGTAACAAAAGAAACGGGCAGCCAGATGAAGGTGTGTGCGATATACAGCATACGGTTCACTCGGATGAACTGCTTGTGATTAGGCAACACAAAAGAAACGGTCAACCAGATCAAGGTGTGTGCAATGCATGCGGTTCACTCGGCCCTTGTCGCCGGTGTGTGACCTCTGTGGCAACCATTCGCTCCCCAAGCGCCTCTTCGTGTACTGTGGCAACCGTCCACCGCCTCTTCGCCTTTCCCTCTCGATTTGGAACTGATGTCACACGCTCTTCCTCCCTCCATTTGCCTTCACCCTTCCTTCTGCCATTGTTCGATCATCTTCTCCATGGAGGGAGCAGGCCGGAAACTACCCCGTTATTCTTGCCCCGATCTGAAAGATGATGTTGTGGAGGAACTCATTGATCGGTGCAACATCATCACATCGGCTAGCATGGCAGGTTCGTTCAAGACCTTTCTCGACTCAACTAATAACATCATTACAAGGAACCCAAGGGTCCAGGAGCGGTTTGATCTCCCCTATCTTCTTCACGTGACCCTGCTGACTGGCACGGGGACGAGGGAAGCCTCGCCTTGTGCAAGTTGATGCCGCTTGATAATGATACGTATGATGTTAAGATACCATCGCTTGAGGGCAAGGCTTGGGCAGGTGTAAATGGAGATTGGGTTGTTTATATTGGGTACAACTGCGAGTGGGAACTTGTGAATGTGTACACTCGTCACCGGGTTCCACTTCCAAAAATCTCGCATTTAACGCCCAGAGGTTGAGTACACCGTATTCTACGTGAGTTCAAATACGATCATGGTGATCGCTGCTCACGGAAGATAGCAATTTATCGAGTTCCCAACCGCTCTTGGGATTACACGAACTATGAAGTTGTTGCTATCTTCGACAAGCTTGTTGCCGTCCTTACTTCCACGCCTCGATGGATATTGCTCAAAAATCAATTTCTGTACATGGATGAGTACTGTGATGCAATTCAATACGAGGGTCTTGTGTTTGCTGCCACCACTCGTGGCACTGTTTTTTCATGGAATCCACGATGCTTTCGATGCGTTTGTCTTCCACCGTAATTATAATTGTTTCATCCACATGCATGCGGGTTAGCTAGTTTCCCTTTACTGATTAAACTTCTTGTGTTTCCAAGGTCCTGTGAACATTCCACCACCTATACTTGAAAATTTTATAACCAAGGGAGAGATGACGATGTTGATGATCACGAGCATGAGGATGAGCAGGACCCATATACTCAGTGGCGCCTGGCAACTTATTCCGATGGATCACCTCTTCTTGTCTGTATACAGGGCACTGCTGATGTTACTAAGGAAGCAGGTGTTGTCTCGCATGGTCGCACTCTCCGGACCTATTCCAACATCCGTTGCAGGGTATTCGGGATGGATACTAGTGTACTAGCGCCAACACCTTCTCCCTGGTTCAGTATTGAAAGTCTTGGAGGAAACTCGCTCTTCCTTGGACAAAACTATCCAATGATGGTGGAAGGCGATCCAGCTGCTGTTGACACAACGTTACTACCATTTATAAGAAGCAACTGTATCTATACCTCGGACATTGCTATGCTTCCCTACCATCCCAATATGGGTCCTGACATAGAGCGCTTCAGCCTGGATGATCAGTCATGCGTTGGTCTCGAGATTGACAGTAGCTGGCCCTTCCCAAAGAATCACTTCTGGTTCAAAGCAAGCGTTTCCAATGCCAACGAGTGGTTGAGCTGAAGTTCATTTCATCGCTTTGTTATTTGTTGTGTGAGAAAAACTTTACTAGAATCTATAATACAACGTGAATCCTCGTTGTCGTTGTGGGTTGATGACACGTACAAACAACGTATATTTTGACAAATCACAGTGTTACAAGGTTGATAAATGGCAATATTACTAGATAAACAAATGTCAATCTTTCCAGTTTGAAAAATGGCAACATACCCAAAATGACAGATATGCAAATCTTACTCAATTGTTTGTACGTGGTTGCACACGGGTCATGCAAAACAACTGTTTGCGTTGAAGGGATGCAGAAATCCTGCTCGGCACATTTTCCCTTGGCTTCCTGGGGAAGCTGTCGGTTTGCATACGCTGTTCTAACTAAAATGTTTGTGATGAGTGTTATATACTTAAAACCATTGATGTTTTTTTCAAAAGAAAATCGTTTGATAAGTCCGTACATTAAGAGAGAAAAACGCAAGTTCGTTCAAACCATATCTTTCATTCAGTCACACCGCGAATTTATATTCATATGATCGAGAATTCGAGATACAGTATTAAACCCCAAAAAACTATTTCCAGCGGTGGCAGAGGCGGCATGCCGCGTCGTCGTAGTCGTTGTCGTCCTCCGGGACGCCGTTGTTGAAGTCTTCGAGGTAGCACAAAATGTTCTTCACTTGTAAATCAAACATCATGTCATCGCACGATCAGCGGGCGGGGTGCGGGAGGACGGCAACTGGCGCCGCTGAGAGGTAGCGGTCGACGACAACGTCCCATGGAAGTCAAAGGGCTCGCTTCCCAGTGAGCCTGCCCAGCGTACAACTTGCATGCTTCCCGGTGAGCCTGCGCATTGGAGGACAGCTTGCACGCCTCTCGCTCAGCCTGTGCACCGGACTGCGCTCGCATGCCTCCCGCACAGCCATTAAAAACCAAGACACGTGGCGTCACGTGAATGGTTAACAGAACACACACGGTTTGAATTATACAAACGCTTGAGATATTAAAGTGGTAGCTATTTTTTCAAAAGGCCTTTGTTGGCTGTCATTATTCGAGTGCGCCTTCTCTCAAAATGGACACGAAAAATGCCACAGCATGTCGGGTTCCATTCCATCATAGCATGCCAATTTTCATGAATTTCAGACGAGTTTTGGATTTACTAGAATTTAAAAACCAGGCATCTCAATGTTTTGCCGGCAATCAATGGTGCCCTGGTGTTTGAAATTCATTGCCATTTCTTGCATGGGACCTAAAATGCACCCAAGGACACAGATTTGATTTTTCAACCAATTTATATGCACTGGAGCATGTGCATGTGGTTCAAATTTGAATTATGCACACAAATGCATTGAAAACTCAGTTAATGCATAAAAATGTCCAAAGGAACCCCGAAAAATTCCAAAAATTGACACAACACTCCTGTTGTTCTAGGTTGACACGAGAAATTTTTTGAAAGCAATAAGAGGCAATGGATATCGTTTCGTCCCCAAAGGTGGGACGTTCCCTACCGAAACCATCATGCTTGTTGTGAGAAGCTCTGGTTTGTGAGAAGCATATACCCGAACTTGCCCCAAATTGGACAAAGTTTTTACCATGGCATGTTGATGCCGCTTCATGCTAGCATGCCAAGTTTCATGAATTTCAGACGAGTTTTGGATTTACTAGAATTTAAAAACCAGGCATCTCAACGTTTTGCCGGCAATCAACAGTGCCCTTTTGAATTTCATTCTCATCTCTTGCATGGGACCTAGAAATTCACCCAAGGACACAGATTAGATTTTTCAACCAACTTATGTGCATTGGAGCATGTGCTTGTAGAATTATGCACATAAAATGCCTAGTAAACCCAGTTAATGCATAAAAATGTCCAAACGAACCCTGAAAAATCACAAAATTTGACACAACACTCCTATTGTTCTATGTTGACACTAGAAAAAAAATTTGAAAGCAATAAGAGGCAATGGATATCGTTTTGTCCCCAAAGGTGGGACGTTCCCTGTCGAAACCATCATGCTTGTTGTGAGAAGCTCTGGTTTGTGAGAAGCTTATGCGAACCTGCCCCAAATGGGACAAATTTTCACCACGGCATGTTGATGCCGCTCCATGATAGCATGCCAGGTTTCATGAATTTCAGACGAGTTTTGGATTTACTAGAATTTAAAAACCAGGCATCTCAACATTTTGCCGGCAATCAATAAAGGTTCTCGGTGTTTGAATTTCATTCCCATCTCTTCCATGAGACCTATAAATTAACCCAAGGACAGACATGTGATTTTTCAACCAACTTTAGTGCATTGGAGCATGTGCTTGTAGTTCAAATTTGAATTATGCATATAAAATGCCTGGAAAACCTAGTTAATGTATAAAAAAGGCCAAACGAATCCTGAAAAATTACAAGATTAAACACAACACTCCTGTTGTTCTATGTTGACACTAGAAAGTTTTTGAAAGCAATAAGAGGCAACGGATATTGTCCCGTCCCCAAAGGTGGTACGTTCCCTATCGAAACTATCATGCTTGTTGTGAGAAGCTCTGGTTTTGTGAGAAGCTTATACACAAATTAACCTGCCCCAAATGGGACAAAATTTTCACCACGGCATGTTGATGCCGCTCCATGATAGCATGCCAATTTTCATGAATTTCAGACAAGTTTTCGATTTACAAGAATTTAAAAACCAGGTATCTCAACGTTTTGTCGGCAATCAATAGTGCCCTGGTGTTTGAAATTCATTCCCGTCTCTTGCATGGGACATAGAAATTCACCCAAGGACACACATGTGATTTTTCAACCAACTTTGGTGCATTGGAGCATGTGCTTGTAGTTCAAATTTGAATTATGCACATAAAATGCCTAGAAAACCCAGTAAATGTATAAAAAAGGCCAAACGAACCCCGAAAATTTCATTCCCATTTCTTACATGGGACCTAAGCATGCACTGAAGGACACATATTTGATTTCTCAACCAATTTGTATGCAAGGGAGCATGTGCATGTAGTTTAATTTTGAATTGTGCACCTGAAATGGCTAGAAAACCAGTTTAATGTATAAAATGTCCAAACGAACCCTGAATAATTCCAATTCTTTTACGACACACATATAGTTGCATGTTCACTGCAGATAAAAGGTCTAGAAATTCAAACAGCGTCCATTGCCGTTGTGGCCCCATTTTGTAATTCAAATCAAGTAGATCCCACACAGTTTATTATCACCAACCGTGTGAGATGTAGTACAAAATATCTTGGAGCACCGTCGGTGTATAGTAGCCTATGGCTTACGCGAGAAGGTGTGTCAGCTACAGTCCACAGCCGACGTGTCAAGCACACTAGCTCGCTCCCCAAAAACTCATGCCTCTGCATCCCTTGCAATCTCAAAAATATTGCTGCCTCGTAATCTCAAAAATATCTACCGCCTGGAAGGTTTTAATGTTTGATAGCACACGATTAGTATGTGCGGACCATGTGCGATGTCTGTTACTCCCGCTCTACTTCAGTCCCTTGATTCAAATTTTCAGTAACCCCGGCATTTTACTCCCGCCTCTGCATCCCTCGCAATCTAAAAAATATTTGCTCGCCCTTGATCCAAATTTTCAGTAGCCCCGCCTTGTTACTCCCGCCTAGTAAAATTTTCAATTGCCGCAGTATTTTCTCAAACACAACCTTGCCCCCCCCCCCCTCCACACACACCCCAAAACCTCCGCTCACACAGACACACACAACCCTCGAAACCATTGGTCATCGCCAGCGCCTCCATCCTCAACCTCTGCCTGTGTGCCGGGGAGCTCGAGGAGCCAATGGCCAAAAAGAGGTTTATCACGGCCTTTTCGCCCGTTGCCGGCGAGGTGGCCGCCGAGGTGTCCCCGTCGTCCTCCGGGGGCCCTATCTGTCGTCACCGGTCCCCCGATCCGCCCGCCGCCGCGCCCCTACGCCGGCTCGAGGACTTCCCCGTCCTCCCTCGGACCCGGCAGCCGACGAAGTCCTACCTCGGGGTCCGGCAGCGGCGGTGGGGGACGTGGGTCGCCGAGATTACAGATCAAGAGACCCACACCCGTCGATGGCTCGGTAGCTTCCACACGGCCGAGCTCGCGGCCATGGAGTATGACCGCTGGCAGTTCTGCTACCATGGCGCGGCGGCTAGGCTCAATTTCCCCTTAGGCACACGTCCGGTCGACCTCGTTTCGCCGGAGCCAGGGTGGTGAGCTCGGCTATGGCGCAGGAGGACCGCGAGGCGTGGGAGCGCCTCGAGGCCGAGGCCGTCGACGAGGCCTACATGCAAGAGCTCCGCCGGCAGCACCCGGAGCTCGTGGAGGCAGAGTGGGTGATCTTTGCCGGCACGGAGGGCGGCGAGGTTATTGCGCTCTCCTCCGATGACGACGTCGAAGGCGGCGAGGACGGCAGCGCGGAGGGCGGCGAGGTTATCACGCTCTCCTCTGATGACGAGGTCGAAGGCGGCGGCGACGGCGGCGCGGAGGGCATTGAGGTGGGCCCCGAGGACGAGGAGATCGACGTCGACGAGTCGAGGAGTGCCTTCCCGAACGACCCCGACGACGGTATCGCCCGGACCGGCTCATGCACACCGTACATGACGAGGAAGGATTGGCTCGACCTCTACTTCGAACGAAAGTAGTTTAGCTTAGTTTAAATTTATGTTTTATGTTCGGTTATGCAAAACTATCTACGTTTATGTTTGAATGCATGCTACTTTCGGTTGAACCTGCTTTGAACTTGATCAAATTGAAGTTTACAACCTTCAGTTTAGGGGATCGACTAGAAAAAGCCAAAAATTGCTGGAGTATATATATATATATATATATATATATATATATATATATATATATATATATATATATATATATATATATATATATATATATATATATATATATATATATATATATATATCCCCTAAGGGTTTTAGTCCTTTAACTTTTTAAGGATCGCCTAGAGATGTCCTTATGACTTGTTTATTTCAGTTCTTCACAATGTGATGCTCTATATGTGCAACTATTTCCGTGCAGTTTAATTTCATCGATAACAGTTTTAACATACCACTATGAATTACGATATTTTGTTGCTGTTAAGGATATTGCGGTTAACATGTCTTTTCATTTTTCAATTGTTGTTTAGCAACATGCATTGTACTGAATGACTAAATATGCAATCCCAGGCTACATAGCAACAAGGAAGAGTGTTACCTTAATGTTCTGATGATGTCTAGATATACATGTAATAAAATCTTATATAAATATGCAATCTCAGGCTTCATCCACACAAAACTTAACAAAAACTTTGTGAGGTCCGTTAATATAATAAAGCAAATCACTAACTTTAGGTACTGTTGTAAACTCATTCCAGTTTCATATTAGCATTATATCTACTGTATTCCAAGTTCACCATGGTTCATACCTCCCGATACTACCCATAAATTCATCAAAATAGGCGAACAACACATAGAAAACAGAATCTGTCAAAAACAGGATAATCTATATTAATATGGAAATTTCGTATACTTCTGTAACTCCAAAAATTCTAAAAAATGACAATTTAAACAAATTTTACAGAATTACTGTGCAAAAAGTTTCAGACCCATTTGGCTTTCCAGTAAAAAATGTAAATTCACGCACTACAGCCAAAGTTTCTGTTTTTGCACTGCACATAGTGAATAAGCAATCTAATCATCCTAAAACCAAAACTTGGCACATTATTTTTATAATACATTGGATATATACAAGGGGATAATTATTTTCAAAGAAACTTCCATGAAAAATTATACATTGTTTCCATGAGCATGAACACAAGTGTTCAAGGTCGACCCTCACTTTTCCAATGCATAACTTTCCAATTATTTCTCTTTTTGAAAAACTTTTTAGGCATAAGAGGCAAGTAATTTTTTTTCTATTTTCATTTATTTTTATTTTTTTTGTATGTTTCACCCACAACTAAGAAAACAAAAACTACTTAGTGAATAAAGCAAACAAGCACACACGAGAATATCAACCCCACGCTATTGCTCCCCGGCAACGATGCCAGAAAAGAGCTTGATAATCCCCAAGTGCAGGGAATCATCGTAGAAATTTCTAAAGGTGGAAGTGATAAGTATGGAGTCTCGAACCCACAAGGAGCTAAAGGTAAGACCAATATTCACTCAAGTCCTATCTGCCACTGATACAACTCAACGTACACCGAATGTTTGCTTCCAACTAGAAACGAGAAATAAAACTATGTTGTGTGTATGAAGAGGATAACTTTGCATGGTATCGGAGAGCTAAAATATAAAAGTAGGTGTTGTTATCATAAATTTAGCATATATTACTTAAGTATTATAAATAGCGAGTGTGGAATAATGATGGGTCGGTGTGCGGAATTGTCCTAAGCAATTTTTAACAAGATCGGTAATCATTATTGCAATTTCATATGAGGGAGAGGCATAAGCTAACATAGTTTCTCTTCTTGGATTATATGCACTTATGATTGGAACTCTAGCAAGCATCCGCGACTACTAAAGATCATTAAGGTAAAACCCAACCATAGCATTAACATATCAAGTCCCCTTTATCCCATACGCAACAACCCCCTTACTCGGGTTTAAGCTTCTGTCACTCGAGCAACCCACTATAAGCGAATCATGAACGTATTACAACACCCTACAGCGGGAATCCCTCACATGTGCGTGGCATGGAAGGCACAATAGGAAAGCACCAAAATAAAACATACAACTCATACCAATCTAGATCATCAATCAACCCAAAGACAAAGGATATCTACTCAAAACATCATAGGATGGCAACACATCATTGGATCATAATATGTGGCATAAAGCACCATGTTCAAGTAGGGATTACAGGACCACGTAAAAGAGATGAGGATGGTGATGATGATGGTGATGTTGATGAAGACAATCACCGCGGCGATGATTCCTCCCGATGGCACTCGGGGCCACCGAGAGAGGAGGAGAGGTTCTCCCCCTTGTGCTTCCTCCTCCATGGCCTCCCCCTAGATGGGGAGAGGTTCTCCCTCTGGTCCTTGGCCTTCATGGCGATGATGGCCCCTCCGAGATCCTTCCCCATGGCCTACGGTGATGATGGCCCCCTCCGGCAGGGTGCCAAAGAGGGCCTAGATTGATTTCTCGTGACTACAGAGGCTTGCGCAGCGGAACTTCTTTTCTGGGGTTTTCTCGATTTATAGGAGGCGTTGGCGTTGGTTTCATGTCAAGGGGGCCCACGGGGAGTCCATGAGGCAGGGGGCACGCCCTCCACCCTCGTGGTGCCCTCGGGACTCCCCTCCGGTAGATTTTTGTTCCAGTATTTTTTATATTTTCCAAAAATATTCTCCGTTGATTTTTAGCGCATTCCGAGAACTTTTATTTCTGCACAAAAACAACACCATGGTAGTTCTGCTGAAAACAGCGTCAGTCCGGGTTAGTTCTAATCAAATCATACCAAAGTCATGTAAAAATATTATAAACATGGCATGAATACTTCATAAATTATAGATACGTTGGAGACTTATCAGCTCGCACCCACGCGCGACGAACTGTCAGGTCCCGCTTGCAGTGTCTTCGCCCTTGCCAGCTGGTTTGGTCGCTATAGTCGGGCTTTCCGATGCGCCCGCTTGCGTCGGTTCACACTTGCCCACGCCCTTTGATGCTATTAAGGGCATGTACAGTGGGGTTGACTCAGCTGTCTGTAAGCAAGCACACATAGTATATTTGACTACATGGTGAGAAAAGAAAGAGGAGAGAGAAACCAATTGTCTGTACAATTACCGACCGTCTAATAGCACAAAAATCGCTGCTTAGCGACGTCCAACCTCCCGTTGTACGAAGGGGTGTCTGCATCTAGCAGTTTTTTCTTCCAAGATCGATACAACCACCGCATGATTTTACAGACTATACAGACTACTAAATAGACAATGTGTTGTAAAGGGTGTCTGTAGTAAACAACTAAATAGACTATAATCTGACATGGACAGGGGCTATAGAAAGGATCTGTCTAGACTGTTGTACATGCTCTAAGGCGACTCGCCACGAGGTGCATGACGGCTCTTAAAAAATGTGACATGTGGCAGCTCCTAGTGAGTTGTTGGTCCCAGGTAAGCCGAGATTTGGCACCAGCAACTAGGAAAGTATTGCCGAGCTCTCCTTTTTTTCTTTGACCTCAAAAAGACCTCTTTATTCAATAGATAATAATGTTACATCATTCACCATGAGAGGTACAATAGAGGGGGGAGGATCATCCATCCAGACCCTACTGGTCTGGAATTTCGCTAACTGTGCTAGTTCATGAGCTACAGAATTTGTTTCCCTATTCGCATGCTCATACTTAACCCTAACAAAGTCTGACTCCATAGAAAAACAATCATGATAAATCGCTGCCGCAATACCTGCAGGGGGCCTCTCATTCCTCATAATTTCTATTAATTCACTATTATCAGAACTCACAACAACTCTATTACAACCCATGGATTCAGCTAAGAACAAGCCGTGTTTGAGCGCCAAGGCTTCAGCTGACAAAACATCTTGAACCATGTCCAAACGTGCATCACACGCAGCGATGAACTTCCCCTTTTTATCACGAATGACTGCACCCGTAGTTCCCCTCAGAATGTCTGGGTCAAAGGAAGCATCAACATTTATCTTGACACAATCTCCTGTTGGAGGAGCCCATCTCTCCTTTCTCACCCTTGCATTAGGAACTGTAGCAGACCTGAAGTTTGAAGATAACACTTTGATTGCTATCGCAGATCTATCTAGGGATTGCACCTGGATATTACGACTAATTTGCCTTCTTTCCCACCATAAATACCAACATGCCACGTCAACAAGCTTTGCGTATGAAAGGTTTTGATCCGGCCTGGAGAAAACAGATTGATTCCTTTACGAAAAAAGGGAGTGTGGGGATTAAAGTGAATGATGATATTGGACACTATTTCCAGACACACAAGGGGCTAAGGCAAGGAGACCCAATGTCACCGATCATGTTCAACATAGTGGCTGATATGCTGACTATTTTAATAGGACGGGCAAAAGATGCAGGGTAGGTAGGTGGCCTGGTTCCACATCTAGTTGACGGAGGGATTTCCATTCTTCAGTATGCTGATGATACTATCATCTTTATGGAGCACGACTTGGCGAAAGCAAGAAACATGAAGTTGTTGTTATGCTTATTTGAACAACTGTCCGGGCTCAAAATTAACTTCCACAAGAGCGATTTGTTTTGCTTCGGAAGAGCTAATGATGACCAGGAGGCGTATAAACAATTGTTCGGCTGTGAATTGGGCTCATTACCGTTTACGTACTTAGGTATACCCATTCACCATCGTAAGCTGGCTAACATCGAGTGGAAATGCATCGAGGATCGTTTTGAAAAGAAACTAAGCTGTTGGAAAGGGAAGCTCGTGTCATACGGTGGACGATTGATTCTGATTAATTCGGTCCTTACCAGTATGCCTATGTTTCTCCTATCCTTTTTCCAGGTTCCGGTGGGTGTCAGGAAAAGGTTAGACTTCTACCGATCTCGATTCTTTTGGCAGAGTGATGAGCTTAAATGAAAGTATAGGCTTGCTAAGTGGGATATACTCTGTAGGCCGAAGGACCAAGGGGGTCTAGGTATTGAAAATCTAGAAGTCAAAAACATATGTCTCGTTAGCAAGTGGCTATTTAAACTTTCGTCTGAGACGGAGGCTACTTGGGCACAAATTCTGCGTAATAAGTATCTTTATGCTAAAACCTTGGCCCGGGTGAATGTGAGGCCTTCCGACTCACCTTTTTGGAAGGGTTTGATGAGAGTTAAACAACTTATTTTCAACAAGACAAAATTTGTTGTTGGGAATGGAGCTACTACGAGGTTCTGGGAGGATACGTGGCTTGGGGAGACCCCCCTTGCACTTCAATATCCTACTTTGTACAACATTGTGTGACGTAGAGAAGCCTACATTGCAACTGTTTTACAATCCACTCCCCTCAATATTAGTTTTCGAAGGACGTTAGTTGGAAATCATTGGGAGGCCTGGCTCCATCTTGTAAGACGTTTAATGGAAGTTCAGCTGTCCCAAAGAGCGGATCAGCTGTATTGGAAACTTACTAAGAACGGTGTGTTCTCGGTCAAATCCATGTATCTGGATGTCATTAACTCTAGCGTCATCCCTTCCTCGATACACGTCTGGAAAGTAAAGGTACCCTTACGAATCAAAGTGCTTATGTGGTTTGTGCATAAACAAGTCATTCTGACCAAAGATAACCTGGCAAAACGCAACTGAGTGGGTTCTTCTAGGTGTAATTTTTGCGATCATAACGAAAACATCAAACACCTCTTTCTTGATTGTCCGTTGGCTAAGATTCTTTGGCGGTCGATTCATATTGCGTTTAATATTAATCAGCCCATCCCTATCAACATGTTATTTGGAACATGGCTTGATGGGGTTGATTCCGATACTGCAAGACACATTCGTGTTGGCGTTTGTGCTTTATTTTGGGCAGTATTGAACTGCAGAAATGATTTAGTTTTTAACAGATCAACAAACATTCACTTTTTGCAGGTTATCTTCAGGGTCACGGCGTTCATCCGTATGTGATCACTACTCACTCCGACGGAGGCCAGAGAGCGTTTGGTTACTGCGTCTACCTGATGGGAGATGGTAGCTCGGGATATTTTCAACCGGTTTGGATGGCGGTCATGTAATAGGATAGGCATGTAGTGCTCCTATTTTATTTGCCAGCCGGTTGTGGCTTTGGGTTTTAGCTCTTATGAGCTTTTGTTTCTGTTCGCACCTCGATACTTGGAGACTTTGTTGCTGGATTTCCTTTTAATAATATGAGCCGTATGCATCTTTCTGATGCAGAGGCTGGGGTAAACCCCATTTTTTTAAAAAAAAACAAGTTCTGCCAGTGGGGCTTGTCCCAAAATCATAGACTGATCAGGGCTTGAGTACAACAATTCCTCTAGAATAGCCTGTCCTGGACGATGAGCAAGACAACATTTCTCAATTAAGTCATCAATTAAGCCGAGCTCTCCTTTGGTTCTCGGCAAAGACCTGATGTCCCTGTCCTCGGCTAACAGACTTGAGGTCACTTTATTTTGCCGATAGTATCCCTTTGGCTCTCGGCAATAAGTATGCTGAGTGCCTGACAGACGATTCTCGGCAAAGGTTTGTTTGCCTAAGGTGTGCATGCTTGGGAAAGGTGTTGCTGAGTTTTTTTTGGCTTTCGCCTATTGTCTGGGGCACTTCGCAAAGTAGGCGATTCCAGTGGTGTTGACTATCCTGTAGACCTGCTGGCCACCTGGACAATAAGAGATGATCACCTGAAGCACCCCATCCCTTTTGATTTGATGATTTCTACCGGTAGATCATGGGTGTTAGCTCATATCGCGCTGTCCACTGCTCCAACGTTTCTGTTTCAAGTTTTCGCAATGCAGTTTCAATGATGGTCTCTATTCCGGTGCAACAGGTGTGGATATTCAAAAGTGGTGCCATAACGCATAGGAGGCTACTCCACAGGCCAACAACAAAAAGGCCCCAACACTTTCGTAAGCACATTCAATTCAGGCTGCAGGTGGAGATGGAATTAAGTGGGACTAATTAGCCCATCCCACTTAATTTCCTTTAGTGGGCTCCCATTGGAAAATAACAATAATAATCGGTTAGCCCACTTATTCCCATTGGATCCCATTGGGAGCCCACCTAGATAGCGACAACCCTCGAGATGGCAGTGTTGTGCTCTCGCCGCCGCCAGTCCGCCGTCGCGCCCTGCTTCTTCTTCACACTGCGCCACCCCCGGCGGCCTCCTCATCACTGAGGCCACTCTCGTCGCACCGGCGCGGCAGGACAAGGAGACGTCGTCGTGACATGCCGGGGATTTGCGCGCCGGAGCAGGTCGGGGCGTGGAAGCCCATGGTGGACGCCGTGCACGCCAAGGGCGCCGTCTCTTTCTGCCAGCTCTGACACGCCGCGGTCATAAGGACGCCCGGTCGGTCTCTCTCTGAAGAGCAGCAGTAAGAGAGAATCGTTGCATTGCGGGGGGGCATGCAGATGCACTGGGCGTGCATCGTCGGCAGCTAGGAGCGCAGGGCGAAGTGGCCTGCAACTCGGCCACGATGTGCCGTGACTGCAATCTTGACTGCCGAGGTGACGACGGGTTCCGCTGGCTGCGACACAGCAGCGACCGCTTGGGTGGGTTCAATCGTGAGTTCGTGACTCGCCATAGCGGCAGATCCCAGAGGCGACCGAGGTACCTCGCAGTTCATCTCGCCAACCAAGTCCTCCGTGGCCTAGCTCCGACAGGGCCCAGAACCGGCTCCCGTGAACCAGCGACGACCGTCCCAAGGCAGCCTCGCGCTCACCGACGGCAGGGAAGAAGAACCGTCGTTGCAGTATCCGCCAAGCTGTCGGTGCGTCCCGCTCCAGTCATCTCCTCTTCCATCGCTATGTCCCGCAAGCTACTGGTTCAGCTGCCTGCGGGAGTCGTGTTTGTACGCGTTTGCTTGTAAGCGGGATCCCACTTGTGCCCACATAATTTGCGCAAGTCGTGACGGGATGACCGGTGATTCCCACCAAACCATAGTGGGATCAAATGGGTTAAAGGTGGGAGTCCCATGCATAGTCCCACTTGCAGCCTGACATTCAATCATCATAAATAATTTAGCGGGAACTTCACCGTGATGCATGGGTGCATCTGTCTTGTGCCGGTTCAAAAGTTACATTCCCTGGTCAGACACGAAGCAACACATTTCTGCTGTCTTATCCAATGGTTTTACGTACAAGCTTCTCCGGTGCACGCAAATGTTTTTTGAAGGCGGGAAAGTAACTACAGCAGCTCACTTCTTGCTACGGCCCTTGTCAGACTTCTTTGTTTCCTTGGATTTCTTCTTGCTTTCTGCTTCTGCGCCACCTTTGTTGAAGTCGAGGCAGCTTCTCCCGTGTCAGCTCGCTCATCATCTGGACAAGTTTTGTATAAACTGGCTGTGGGCACCTTCGGAATGCAGAGGATGGGAACCTGGGGTCTTTCTCCTTTTCCTTGCACCTTCACTTCCTGCATTCACTACAATCATTCATGCATATTCCTGTACCACTCACAAGGCGGATGACCGGCTGCAGTGTCTTCCCAGCACCTTCCCACTTTGTGTATAGGTCATCCACATCTTTTTTGTCCATCCTGTGAATTTTCACGAGCGCAAGTTGTAAGGTGCATTTTCACAAGACATGTCTTAAACTAGACTAGAAGGTGTTACTCCCTCCGCTTCTAAATATAAGTCTTTTTAGAGATTTTACTATGGACTACATACGGATGTATGTAGACGTATTTTAGAGTGTAAATTCACTCATTTTGCTCCGTATGTAGTCCATATTGGAATCTCTAAAAGGACTCATATTTAGGAACGGAGGGAGTACATATCAAGCAGAAAAAGGAGGATGTTATTACTCATACTCCCTCCGTTCCTAAATATTTGTCTTTTTAGAGATTTCAAATGGACTATCATATATGGATGTATATAGACATATTTTAGAGTGTAGATTCACTCATTTTGCTCCGTATATAGTCACTTGTTGAAATCTCTAGAAAGACAAATATTTAGGAACGAAGGGAGTACATGCCTATCAATTCCAACACGGCATATTAAGAAATTTAGATAGAGTCGGCCCTAAATTAACACTTGCTTACCTGTCGGAGAGTTTTTCAAACTCACTGCAGATGTGCTTGACCTCTTCCAGATTGTGTTCATCAAGTTCTTTATCATTCTATGCTAGAACGCCTGTTTGCTCCAGCCATGGAAGGGCGTCTCTAAGAAATTGAAAGACAGCCCTTGCATCTTTCTGCAGAAATTAGCTTTTAGAATTACTTGGCAGCTGCCAACGATGGGACAAGCTGGAAGATAACAAAACAAGCACTATTGTAACATATGAAACTCACCTGGTCTTGCTCATCGAGTAGAAAAGTCTCAAGCTTCTTCCAGAGAGTGTCAAAGATACCAGTTGAATCTGTCTTGCTCGAACCCTCTACCTTTTAATACCTCTATACAGGCACAAGGACATCGGTTGAATTTCTCTTTCTCGGACTGATCCATATCTTTACTATCTCTACCGTCACAGGAATGTTTCCAGAAATAACATTTTTGAACTTGCTACCATCAGATTTTTCTGGAAATGGAGTCTCTTGCTTTACAGAACTTGGTTCTTCAAGACACTTGCTACCATCAGTTTGTTGTGGCAATGGAGTATCTTGCTTTACAGAATTTGATTCTTCAAGACACAAAGAGCCATTATCTTCGGAACATCATGCAAATCCTCCTTGCTAATCATACAAGGATTCAAGTTTCGACAGATTACTGGGGCTTCGGGTGAACCAATAACTACCATACGATCTCCTATTGCGGCAAGTGCATCAGCAAGCACTCTTGTGAAGTTGCTAGGTGTGCGAGACCTCATTTTCAAAGCATCTTCAATCTTCTTAGAGAAGTCCAAAGGTAAATCCTTAAAGATTTCATTCCTCACAAGGTTATGTATGACCTCATAGCACTTCCCCAGAGAAAGAGTAAGGATCAGAGGGTAAAGTGTAACAACTAGTCACAGGAGGACTGCTTTGTATGAAGTACTGGAAGGACATGAAGTCATATGTACCCATTCCTGGAGCATATGCTTGGCCATCAAGATAGTCACAATTGTCTCATATATGAAACGGCCTGATGAGTGTGCCAAACCATCAAAATTGGAATCTGAGCTTGACTTAGATACCAGGCAGGTGTCAGTGTAAAGCCTTGCTGGTACGGCGTTCCAGCATATTGACCAACAGAGATTTCGTGCAGCATATAAAATCATTCTGTAGTAAGCATGATGAAGCCAAGAAACCAAGGCACTCCATAAGATCCACAGTCCCACATAGCATGGTGGGGATATGTAGTCTAGTTCATCCTTCCACTTTACACTGAAGGTACACTCGAGCAAGCTTAAAGTTGAAGATCAAGGAGGATCTATCCCGACCACTGTCAAGAAATCTCTTGAAATATCAAAAAAAAATCTGCCCACTCAGAATTATTGCCCAGGTACTGTAGTAGTCTTGAAAGTAGCACTTCGTCCAATTGTGCTGCATGAAGCAGAAGCATGGTTGTTCTCCCAAGATGCCCATGAGTCAATTTTTTATTTGCTGGGTGAAGATCTGCACCAAGAGAATCAGCAACCAATCCATATGCAGCTGGCGAGTCAAGTAGATGCAAGAGGCTCCTCATTGTCCCATCTCTCCACACAAGAAAAACTAACTCAAAGAATCAACGCCCACAGAGAACAAAAAAGCTTCTTAACTTCATGGAACCTTTTGGCATACTGAACTCCGGTTCTTCCAAAAACTTTGCTATCTCATGTATGATAAGGATAGTTCTCACCAGGGTATGCGAAGATGCCGGCTTTGGAGAAATTTGAACAATCGACTCCAACCTCTTAAGTACACTGAAACCAACAGAAGACAGCTCATTCATCAAGAAACACTGAGCACATGAACGACACTGAGGGGCACCCAATAAACATCTGTTCCCGTCTTGCTGCAAAGAATTCCTGTCAGCATTGGAAAGCCAACTTGCATTCATGTTCAGCACCACATATCTGTCAACTTCACCATCTTTTCTCAATCCAAAGTACTTGGCGCAAAGATCTTCTTAAACAACTGCATAATCATTTAATTCTGGACCATCAGTGTGGCAAAGATGAGATAGTACTTTGATTATGATCGTCTTCCAGTGATTCCAGACACAAAACGGAGTTTGGGGTGACATCTGGTTAGAGGCCAGCATGTCATTGCAGCTATTTTCATCTTCAGATCCTGGTCCTGATTATATCTTGTATCCAGAGGCTCGAGATTGAAGATGAACATCAAGGATCGAACAGGAAGCAACAAGTCCAACTAACAAGTTTGCACATTTTCTGCCCTCAAGCAAAGTGCAACTCAAACTGGAAAGGGACTTTTTCCCATCTGACAGTGCATCAGCTTCCATGCAAACAAAGCAGTAAGTAGAAGCACTCAGAGACCTTTTCTGCCATCTCTTTGGCTTTTGCAAGCAACTGCTCCTTCTCTGCATATCTTTTGGGAGGCCATCCTCTACTATTTGAAGACCACAAGGAATCCACAATGATATGGAGAAGCCATGTTGCGTCCTCAAACAAATCTGCTTTCTCGAGTATATCTACCTCCAATAAGACATCTCCTTTATGCTTTGGTATTCCTGCAGCTTCTAGGAAATTACCCATTTCCATCTATAAACTTGACATAGATTTCTAGAATTTATAAACGTGATCCATAGAGCTGAAAGCTTTAACAAAGGGCATCATATGCTTTATGTCAGCACGCTCAAAATAATGCTGAGCACAATTTTCCAGATACTTCGTTCTGATTGCAGAAACCTCCAAGGATGTTGAATTCTCAAGTGAATGTTCCTCCTCTTAACTGTTGCAGAAACTGCAAGCCCAGATTGTATAATTGTTTTCCGTTCGAGCACATGGAGAAACACTTGGTGTAACATTTATCTTTAAAGAATATTTCAGC
Source organism: Aegilops bicornis (assembly GCA_021605145.1). Classification (NCBI taxonomy): domain Eukaryota; kingdom Viridiplantae; phylum Streptophyta; class Magnoliopsida; order Poales; family Poaceae; genus Aegilops; species Aegilops bicornis. Next base: position 560,080,846 of record CM038673.1, on the reverse strand, counting down.
TGTCTCCGACCAGCATTCAGCCCTAGCAAAACAGTCACCAGCTTCCTCGATTCTAGAAGTACCATTTTGCATGTAGACCATACCTATGGCAATGCAACGAACACAATGGTAAGTCAGACAGAGCTTCGTAGAGTGTAAGGTAGGTTTTTTCCACTGCCTGACCTCCCAAGTATAAAAATAGTGAGCAGGAATTGGATAACCACCTGCCCTTCATCAGTCTGTTCAAAGGGGATGTCAATTTCAGACCCATTAGTAGCTGTCACAAATGCTTTGCCGTTCCAGATGATAAAGAGTAGAATTTCATCAGCAGGAAGCTTTCACTAACTTTTGGATTCTCCATGGCATATGATGTATCCACGAGATCATGCTCTTCATAAGAATCAACTTTGCAATCCATGTTATAGCGGATAATATCATGCACAACATCGCAAAGACCAAAACCATAGGAACCTCCAGTTTCCTGTTATCCACAACAAAAGCAGCGCAAAAATTAGAATAATGTCAGGCAGTTCATTTGTAGGAATGACTATTCACAAACAGTTCATCTCTCTACGTATCAGGTATAAAAAGTCCAAGGAACCAGATTATAGCCCATTAACAATAAAAAAACTCATACCCCTGTGTCTCCACTCTCTTGCAATGATCCAGGTAATCATCCGTGTACATGGAGAACAGATTCTCGAGACGTTGAACAGTTCTTGCAACATTCTGCTGTGACAAATAGGTCCCAAATTCTTATTATCTGGGAATACGTTCTTTCGGTTTTCTTCACATCAGTAGTCCAAACAAGATACAGGTCCCAGACCTTGTATACTTTCGCAAGATGGGAAGCACCAGGCATCTCAAGGTTCTTAACTGTTCTCCTCCAATCATCTTCAAGTTTGATAAGCTTTTGGAGTACTTCCTTCCTGAGCTGTGGTGATTTTAGTTTGGTGAAAGACTTTCTAAACTCGTCGCTAAGAATGACCTATGAATATATGAATACAAAAAATGGAACATAAGAAAGAGTGTATACGAGAAAAACGAACAGTGTGTATTTCAAGAAAAGTAGGAGGTTCACAAAATAGCACATGTCCTGAAAATCTTATTTACAAACCTCTCACAATCCAATTACAGAGCAAACAGCATAGCAGAGACAAGTGAACCACATACATGATTCCAAAAAGTAAAGACAGATATATTCATCATGAATACAAACAAAATCACACTATAAAAGAAGTGTATATTCAGTAAACCCTGACTACCTGACAACAAACGTGAACCTCACAAGGCAAATGTGCATGCATGAGCTTTACATTCTGGGTAATTTAAGTGCAGCGACATATTAGAAAACATGAAAGGAGTTGATAGTCACACTGGCTGAAACCATGGTACTTACCTTCCATCTGGTATTGCTGAAAACCCCTGAATCAGCATTAAGATCCTTAAGTTCATCAAGCACTTGCTTACTTGCAACACCAACTGACAGATGGTTGCCTCATTAGTGGCACTGAAAATACATTTACGTCTCTCCGCATCAGCAACAAGGTCTGTCCATTTGGTCCCACTTTAATAAAGTGTATGAGCAATTCCTACTTCATTCGACTGAAAACAGTTGGTATATGTGATTAGACATATGTCACCATGAGTATTTGGGAAATGCGTTGAAATCTATTATAAAATCTGCACAAGAACACTTTTACTCACCACGCTGCTGAAAGGATCTTCTCAATCATTTCAGGAATTGAGAGGCCCTTCTGAAAATATACATGGTTATTAGTATTAAATACGAACACAACACTATGTAGCTACTTTTTTATTACTCATAGATACCTTTGTAACCAACTGGCGCAAACTTTCTTCTATCGCTGGCACTGGAATACAATATTGAGTGCCCTGCACTCTTCCAGCATGTATTCCTATTACCCCTGGACTACTTCCTTCCTGAACAAGGAAAACAGGTGATCCCGAAGTCCCGGGGGCTGCTGCATATGACACCGGCAATATATCACGCCCCACTAAAGAATTGTGATACATGCTGGCCCTGCAAAATCAATATTAAGTCAACAACTAATAAGAAAATATTAACATAAGGTCTTTGTGAAAATAGTTCTTTGTGAAAGTAGGCATTACTTTGATTTGCCGTGAGAGGTTCCTGGTTCTTTAATGACACCCTTAGGCACGAAAATGTAACCCAACATGACTAAGTCCATGTCCTTCTTGACAACCCGATCAGATAATTCTAAATTAGGCAGTTCAATCATTGGAAGGCCATCACAACCTGTAGTAACCACAATTAATTCCACATCTCTATCATCATCAGCAAGTAGTATCTGGCCAGAACACAAACCATATCCAGTAATGCAAACTTGAATCAAATATTCATCTCGCAATTCAGCTTTATAAGCACTGCCCTCTACAACATGGTAGCATGTCAAGATAAGACGTCTTCTGTCTTTGGAGCCTATCAAAAATCCTGTTCCTTGCATGTCACCGATAATAACAACACTGTCTCGAAAGCCAAATATAATCTTGTTCCAATAACTCGGAAGTGGGTGATCCATTGTAAGTCAATTCCTAGAGAGAACTTTTCAGGAAAAATATATAGAAAATATTATTTCTTTAATAGCAGGATAATGAATCTAAAATAGGTTACAATATTTTTAACTAACTGAAGCAATAATGAAGAAATAAAAGGCGCCTAGCTAGGCGCCACCCGAGTGTAGGGGAAGAAAGATCAAACTCCCCCAGTCGTCCAATTAAAACACATGTGGCGGTTGGATTGGGTCAATGCATCGTCCTACAGGCCTCTCACCCCTCACTGCAATTTTCTTCGTTTGAACCAAGAAAACGAGTGATGCGTGTGGACGCAACAACCCATGGCCTCCTGCAGCTCTAGTGGTCACCTCAACACATGGTCTTGGTTCCCTCCCATCACAGCATTGCTAACGCACGACGACGACGACGCTGCACCGGCGACCACAACAGCATCGCAGCCACAGCAGCTCGTAGCTTCACCGCCGCGGCATGCTGCAATACAGCAGTCGATCGTGACACAACCGCAGCACAGCCACCCTTGCTCATCGACCATTGGGCTTTGCAAACAGGTCGTTGCAGCACTCGCATCCCCTCGTAGCAGACGGTGGTGTTGCAACGTGGGTGGCAAGCTCTGAAGCACCGATGAGGCGGTTTGCAGCAGCTCGCACGCAGAGGGTGGACTGCTCTGCAGCGTCACCTCGATGGTGTCAGGCTGTGAGGGAGGAGATGGTTGGATTGTTCCAGGTGGGCCTCAACCGACAGAGTCGTGCATCCTGGCTGGTTGTTAAAACTGGCGCTAGCGCACAACAGGGACCAAGCCTAGCGCCTTGGCACCTACCTTGAAAACGTCACTCGCGTGCAACCAAAGGACTTGTTTCCTTTGCCACACATCGACCAGACGGCCGACGCTACAACCAGGATAAATGTACCTCATCAGGAGAAAAATCTCTCCATCACCACTTACGGTCTGCCACGCTTTGCCAGCATGTCCTTTGGGCTAGGCAATGCAGGGGCCAGATACCAGCAAACAATCCTGATGTCTGCAGCAGCAGATCAGGATACCGGCGAAGGCATATGTCAACGACAAGGTCGTCAGGACCAAGTCAGATGAAACCCTTCCCGCTGATTCGTACGAACTGCTCAACAAACCTAGCGCACATGCCACTCAGTTCGAGCTGAACAAGCGCGGTTTCGGCAAGATCCTCGGACCCATTGTTTCCCAGCAAGGAATTAAAATAGCTGGCAATAGGATAGCCGGGGGCTCAGAGCTGGGGAATGCCTCTTCAGCTCGCCAGTCTAGGACGAATGCTGCCTCCTTTTGGAGCTTTCAGCACTCTAGTCCTACATTCTGTTATTCGCCGTCTGGTTCTCATGGTAGGAGATCAGGGAGGACGTACGTTTTCCTGTTTTAGTTGCTTTATTGAACAGCGTTTGCTGCTTGTATCCAGGTGACGTTCTGATTTCGTTATATAATAGAGCCAGGGAGCTCCTCCCTGCTTGTCTAAAAAAAAGCACTAACCGACCCTACTCACACCCCTATTGAGTGCCAAGCTAAAAAAAAATTGTTGTGTGAAGCACCGTGGTACATAAGTTAAACTGATGTAGCTATGGCACTTATGTGTAATCCATATGCAATCTATGTGATCTACAAGTATTTGGGAAGTTCTTATTCTCAGAAAGTACATTAAGTAGACAGAATTCGACAATGTGAACTAAATATTAATAGTTACAATTTGGAACAACTTGTTCATCATGTTAAATACTATAGCATATTATAGAAGTTGGACTGATGTAACTAATAGCATATCTGTGGAAACCTAATGCAATAAATGTGATTTACTTAGATCAACTGATGTATTAGTAAGTAACTATTTTAAAAAACATCTACTTTTAAGAAATGAAAATCTGAAGTTTGTACCGTAGAACATATCCTGATTTGAAAATGTCCCTAAGAGAGTTTATCCAGGTTGACTACAAGTAGCTGAATAGTGTTGCGGTTCTTCAGCCTTGACCAAATTTCTAATATCCATATCAGTTTACTTATTCAGATGTGAGATGCCTTAGGTTAATAAACTCGCAATGTCTTTGGCTTAGGTCAAGTAAAGTTTTTACATCAGTGAACTGATATTCAGATGATTAACCTAAGGCCCTTGCCAATATTCACTAAACGGTTTGGACAGAACTAAGCATGTTGGCATTTAAACAAACAAGTTACCTTGCAAGGATGCAGAGCAAGCCCTGGACTGGGATATGGCAGCAAACCTTTCGGTTTGATTGCATTCAGATAGCTCCAAACTGGAAACGCTCAGGCAAATAACTTTTCCTTGTGCCCTTCCAAACAAATTGCGTTCCCTGTAAAAATTGGTCACCAAAATTCAGCCCTAATCCAGCAAAAGTATCTCGCTCTTGAAAACACTAGTGTGGAGATTTGAGTTATCCGTACGAATCAATCTAAACGAAATCGATGGAGGCAGGTCAGCGAATCGGCGAACCAGAGAGAAGAGGGGTGCCAGACCTCTGCGTGGAGACGGAGGGGTCGTCTTCCAAAAGCCGATGAGTGCCCGAAGAGGGGTAGTTGTCCAAAAGCCGACGACGAGGCTACCAGACCGCGGAGGCGGGGGTTCGTCGTCCAAAAGCCGACGAGGCTATGGCAGACTTCTGCGCGGAGACCAAAATGCAACGAGGTTAGGCGGGAGAAGGTCCAGCAAGCAGGTCGGAGCAGAGGTCGAGACGACGCAGATAGCCAGCAGAGAGGAGAGAGGTACCAGCGGAGACGAAGGGTCGTCGTCGACGACGAGGACGGGAGGGAGAAGGCCAGCAAAAGGACGGGGCGGGGCGGAGGCGGCGACGACGGAGATGGCGATGTCCCGGGCCGCGACAATCCCAATCTGCGGCCGATGACGGTGAAGTGGGGCAAAAGGAAAAGCGAAGTGGGGGGAACAAGAAGAGAACGGGCGCGGGCAGCGAAATTCCGTAGGGAGCAATCGCGTGGAGTGGGTGGGCCCCGCTTACAGGGACGGTCAGCCTTTCTGGGGAACCCGTTGGCCTGGTTGGATTTGGAGTCTTTCCCCTTTACCAAGAAAGAGTTTGGGTTTCTCAAAAAAAAAAAGTGTTTGGGGATTGTAAAGAAAATAAGCCAAAAGTTTGGGGAATTGCAGCCTTCCCCTCAACGAAGAGAGCACCTCCCTCCCGAGCGCGACAGCTAGGGTTCCTAGCCGCCGCCACTACTGCCGGCCCTCCGCCGCGGCGCGCCCACCCGGCTGAGGCCCCGCCGCCCCGCCTCCGGTACAGGAGCCCAGCAACGCCTCCCGCCGTCGAGCAGGCGCTCCCAATAGCAGCGCCTCCCTGGAGCAGCCGCTCCCGTCCAGTTCATAGGCAGGTAGCCACCACTCCTTCGTCCTCCCTCTTCCTTCATCCCCCTCTCCTTGCATCCTCTGTTTGTTCAAAAATATTTCCTGATTTTGTATTGGATGAGTACTTGATGTAGATTGGATATTGTGAGTATAATTATGACTATTTCTTGATGAGTACTTGCTGCATGATTTTTCCAGTGCATGTTCAAGTTCACATGTGAAAGGATTTTGCCATATACTGTAGGTGTTTGTGATGATGATTGAGGGGCAAATGTTTTCAAACTCTAGTTTGATTTATTTTTTCAGATGAGCAAATGTTTTGGTTTAAGCATGTTAGAAGTGAAACATGCAATGACTGACGATATATGAAAAGGAAAAGATTAAGTTGTTTTATATGCACTGTCTTGACCTGAAATCAAAGCTTAGCAGTAACATGCAATTTGAGAGAGCATGAGCTTTGTCTTGGTTATACTGGCCGAAATTGGTTAACACGTTACTAGTCGTATTGTTGGCATGATAGATGTTCCAAATATTTTCTATGATTGGGAATATAGTTCTACTATTATACTTGTTGTTGATTTTGACAGTCAGACCTAAAATATTACCGTTTAAAGTGATTGTTTCTCCTTTTGCATGTTAGCTGACTGATCTTCAGGTTCCACACCTTTCGTGTTTGCCATGCTGCAAGCCTTTCTGTATTTTTGCCCAGAATGTGCTACTGTGCACAAAAGAGAAATTGTTGGTTTCTTGTTTATTCATACAATTTGTCCTGCAATTATGTGTTTTCTGTTACACAAGTCAATCATTCTTTGGGTTTTCACCTAGTCAACCTCACCAGCAATGTTACACAAGGCTTCATTTTCTGGATTAAAGTTAAAATTAATTTCTGTTTCAATATATATGCTAGGAAGGTATTGAATTGCATGTGTACGTACCTCCCGGTGCTAGGAAAGAGGGTGTCACCAACACAAGCATATCCCGTTCAAGAGGAGGAGAACAACGATATCTTGAACAACATTCGTAGTAGGATAGTCGATGTGTGAGCAACATAAGTTAGCTATGTTGATGAAGGTTATCATCATGTGAACCATATGTGTTCTGCGTGGTGCCTGCCTCTCCTTTCTCCTGAATTTCTTCCCAATTTATCCTCTCCGCCCCATCATTTTCCTGTGTAGTTCTCCCTGTGCACACCTCAACCCACCCACTCTTTACGACCGCAACCAGTTCACCACCGGATTACGGTGCCACGCCCGTGTACCTTGCTATCCGTGTCTTCTTCAGCTCTCTTGCAGCAGGCATGTACGCCGCCAGGCCATCTCAGATACTTGATTTCTAGATGGTGCTGGTTTGTTGGTTTTCGTGGTACACTGCTAAAGACTAAGAGCTACTCCCTCCGACCTATAATATAAGATGTTATTACAACGAATGTACTCATATATTATGGGACGGAGGGAGTGGTAGGTTGGTAGTTGGTGCCTGGTTTGTGTGTTGAGTACTCAAGTTTAGACTATGTCAGTGATATCTTCCTGCAGCTAGTTCCTGGAGTTTTCATTGAACCTTTTGAACTATGTGTCTGATTTCTTTGATTTAGCTAGTTTACTACCAGAGAAGTCTGGAAAATTGTTGTCAATGTGCTTGACTGTGCACCAGAATTACTGTTGTTTTTCTATATTGTTGCTATGTGCTTTGGTTGGATGTGTTGATCGGCTGGGCCGTGGGTGGTCGATGCCTGTGGAAGACTTGCATAAAAGATGTTCTGTGCCCGCTGCAAGTGGCGGGTATGGCGTCAGCTATAATGTAATTGCGGGCAGGGGCACTCGTGACTACTCCCTGTGCCCAATTGCCAGATGTATTAGCACAGTGCAGAAACTGCAAATGAGTTCTAGGGGTCATTTGGTGGAATTGACTGTAGTGGGTTAATTCGGTCTTGCGCTTAGTTTTCAGCCCATTAGCCGTCTGCCAGTTTTGTGGTATATTATCTTGGCCTGCTAATGAGTTCATATTCTTAAGCAATTTCATCGTATCTTACCTTCTCCTCTCGCCTCCTCCTGGATCCTCGTTCCTGTGAACAGGGGGCGCTTCCATGCACTTCGGTGCTGGCTATAACCACGGCCACTGGAAAACCGCTGCAAGACTATGGGCTTCCACGCGAAATCCCCTGTCTTCTCTTCCTGCTAGAGTGAGGTTTTTTTGGCTGGAAGCCCTTTTGTGAAAAAAGAAAATCCTTGTTCATTGGTAGGTCACTGTAGCAAAGATGTCCTCAATGGTGACAACAATGTGCATGCCATCAACTTTGTTGGTGAGGCGGGTGGACTATAGAAGGATGGGTGGGCATTTTTAGCAGGCGGAAGAGCGCCATGCTCTACATGTAACTTGTAACTTGTCCCTTCTTCCTGATTCTTTCTCTATTGTTGTAATGTGACAATAACAACCAAGGTGTACGTCCATGCCTATCTGTTGATCTACTTCAGTGGATGTGAGCCCTCACTTTGCATTAACTAGTATATCTTAAACTTTTACCATCGGGAGACACTATTTCTGAAAACTGCAAGATAAACTGTTCAGCTGATTAAATCATAAGCTAGGAGTGCATGCTCCGTCAAACTACAGGTTACTTGCATGCACTTCAAACAAAATTCTTCAAAGTACAGAGAAGATTTTCAATGTTTCTTGTGTGGGGAACCCAATTTTTGCAGGGGAGATGCTGAAATTTAGGCGAATGTCAAGAAGCTCAAATGGAAGGCAAAAAATTCGTAAACGGGTGGTAAAAAAAGAGGTGTCCAGCATTGTAAGTGATTGGCATAAAGCTGTGGTGGAGAACATCACTCAAGAACTTGCTACAAAGTTGTCCCCAAGCATTGTCTCTCTTGCTTCATTTGATGGTGATTATACTATCATATGCGCAGTAGTTTCCCTGGTTCATACTTAATTATCGGTAGTCAATGACTGCAACAATGATCTTTTGTAGGAGACAAAATGCATTTTAGAAGCACGGGCATAGTTCTTGCAAACAGTTCATCTGGTGGTGCATGTGTTCTGACCTCGTCAGCTTTGGTTAGCACATCAGATAAGGAACGCATGCTTACCCCTGCACTTAAGGTTTGTGCTACAAATTTGTCTGCACTTGTTGCTCTTATTTAAGATAGTGGTCAGCTAATCATCCTGTATATCTCTCATAACTTTACAGATAAAATTGCGCCTTCCCAATAACGAAGTTATTGGTGGCTGGATAAAACGTTATCGTTTGCCTTTCAGTATGGTTGTTATTGAAACTAGATTCTCCCCTGATCTTCGTGCAGCATGTCTCAATAAGACCGTGCAAGTCGAGCCCCATAGTCAGTTATTAGCTGTAAAGCATTGTTTCCACTCAGGCAAATTAATGGATACACGTGGGGAACCGATTGATGGTCCAAGTGAAGTTGAAAGTGAAGGGTTTATGTTCTCAACATGCAAAATTACTATGGTGTGTTGTTTGCTTCCTCCTTATTTTTTTAATCATTATGCACTGTCTTTTGATGCATCAAATTTACTAATTTCCTATGTACACACTTCATCATTGTGCTAGGATGGAAGTGGTGGTCCACTTGTTGATTTTGATGGGAACATTGTTGGGATGAATGACTATCATGATCAGAAATTTACTCGATATGTACCAACAAATAAAATTCTTGAATGTTTGAAGGATATTTGGTTATGGTATGCCATTTAGACTTGTAGCATTTAATCATACTTGTACTGTATGCATTATGATGAGTTCACTGCATTCTACAGTGTGGATGAAATGGAAGACTTGTCCATTACCTTTAAGCCCTTTCGCTTTACAGAAGGTGAGCTAAGAAAAATCACTCTTTAAGGCTGCTAAATTATGCACTTGCAGACTATTCTTCATCATTTTCTAATGTTACTTGTCAATTATCACTTGTAGGTTGCTCATCTCGAGTGCAAGGTCAGTTTATGGTCTGCTAAACTCTCATTGACATAGGGCGTGTTCTGATCTCCTCTCACTCCACGCTTCACAAATTCGTGGAGCGGAGTCCAGCCGAACGAAATAGCACCAAGAAGCTGGCTTCGGGAAGCTGTGGTCGCTGGTAGTGCAAAAATCTGGAGCAGCTTCGGCCCAGCTCCAGCAAAACAAGAATCTGGAGTTCACCCGTATTACAACCAATATGCCACCGCCTAAGAAAACGTTTCAGTTGAGCTCCTCCACGTACAGAAAAGAATCGCTCGATTGAATCGTTTTCCTCTCCTCTCACCCTCGTTCGCTGAGTTGGGCTGCCTCCAGCCAGCCCAAAGGGGCGCCCGATAGGCTTGTTGCCTGCTAGCTGGGCTGCAACGCTACGAGAAGCTGCCGATGAAGCCGAACGTTTCTGCGATCGCTGCGTGGAGTTAGAAGCGAGGAGGAGAAGCTGGTTATGAGAAGTTTTGAGAAGGTAGAGGAGATCCGAACACGCCCATACTATATGAAACTACCCCAACATAAAAGTCCTCAGTATTCTTCAGTTCTGTCTCTTTCGTTGTAGGTAGCTTGAATCAAACATGCTCTACTGGGAGAAGTGGTGACAAAAGGAAACGTAAAGATTTTGCATCTTCCATCCCTAAGCCACAAGGTGAATCAAGCGGTGGTCGGTTTTTTTTTAAGTAATAGGCGGTGTTTCATCAATTCAGAACAGATAGTTCATTACAGATGATGTCCTGAACAAGGTCACATTGTCTACTGACATGAATAAACGAAACTAACTCCTTGATATCATAAGCTAACTCCTTGATATCATAAACTACAGCACTGGTCAAAGTCCTGTTACTAGCAGCATCATTCAGTTTGTGGAATGAGAGGCAGGCAGTCCTGGAAAAAGAATAATCTTACTGTAACCATGACCAAGTGGACAGATAACATGTCTGAAGTCGCTTATTATGTTAACTATGATGCACCTTATCATATTCCAAGTTAATTTGTTATCTTTACTGATGAGTCATCAATCGCTTCATCTTGGTGCACCAGAATTCATCGAGGATGAACATACACCAGAATTCACTGTTGATGAACATAAGCATCCGACTATTCATCCTTGGCCATCCAGTGGTATGCTTTTGATTTTGCTGATCATGATGCATATTCATGGATTGATTCACCTTGTTGCCTATCATTACTGATATATTATCATGAAATGCTTCACCTTTGTCACAATAGAGTTCACAAAGGTGGTAAATGATATCTTAAGATCTGATGGTTATCCCTTGCCAGCTTATGCTGATCGTGAGTTCTCTCTCTTGATTGTGCTGACTGTTCCTGTTTGTATCACACTTAAACTGCTTTATTCTGCCACTCATTTAACTGGACTGCCATATTTATTTAACCAGGAGGCATGCATTTGGAAGGTGATTTTGAAGAGGAATTTGGCATAGCCATGTGGAGTGAACCCACTAGAAAAGTTGCTTCAATGAAGTCTTGGGGTGTTGTCGCACTTGCTTCGTTCAATGGTGATTGTACTGTATAAGTTTATTGTTTTCCATTTTTACCTTTTGCCTGTTCACTAGCTAATGATTCAAATTATACTGTAGGCAAGGAAAGACATTTTGCTTGCACAGGTGTATCTGTAGACTGTAATGAGTCAACCTCAATAATTCTGACTTCAGCAAGTTTGGTTAGAACTTCCGGTGATGAAAACAAGATTATTGATAACTTAAGGGTTTGTACTAGACATTATTTACTTTTTGCTTGTTCATTCAGATGTTGGTTAAGTCTCACTTCATCGTTGCAGATTGAAGTATGTCTTCCAATGGAACAACGTATCATAGGAACATTACAACACTATGATTTAAGCTACAATGTTGCTGTTGTCAGCATCCCGAATTCTTGCAAAAATCATTCGGCAATAATCTTTGAAGAACCTCAAACTAAGGTAGTAGTAGCTCTTGGGCGCGCCTTTAAATCTGGGAACTTGATGGCCACAGATGGGTCAGTGACTGGAGGACGAAACAAATTTGATTGCAGAGAGCTTAAGGTCTCCACTTGTAAAATCACTAAGGTACACTGTTGATTTCTCTTATGTTTTTGTGTGAGAAAATAATGGGTTGCATCAGGATAAGGACCGTTATTTGCGAGTAACACTTTTTCTGTGTAACCATTGTTCAATGGCGCTTTATGTTTTAGCTATAGGCTCGAACTGGAGTCCCCTTTTTTATTAGATTTGTAGGTTATTATGAACATCATCTTTTCTTGTGTAACCACTGTTCATTGTCACTAAATTTTTGTGCTGTAGGCTGGAATTGGAGGTCCCCTCTTTGATTTGAATGGGAACTTTGTTGGCATGAACTTCTATGACTCAGATGGAACTCCTTACCTACCAAGTGACATAATTCAGAATCTATTGAGGAGTTTTTATGCAGAGCGGTAAGTCTTCTTTATGTATAAATATATGTATGTATGGTATGGAAGTGCTCCAATGCTTTTCATGCACATATGTATTGATGTGTTAGTGATGCAGACTTAGGTGATCAGTTTAATCTTTTCTAGTTGAGTGCTATTACTCCCTCCGTTTCTAAATATAAGCTTTTTTAGATATTTTAGTACGGACTACATACGGATGTGTATAGACATATTTTAAAGTGTGATTCACTCATTTTGCTTCGTATGTAGTCCGTATTGAAATCTCTAAAAGGACTTATATTTAGGAATAGAGGGAGTAGTTAGTTACAACATTTATGCACCAGTAAAGAATCATTTGCTTATTAGTTACTCCCTCTGTCCCAGAATATAACGTTTTTTACACTATGCTAGTGTTAAAAATGTTCTTATATTTTGGAACGGAGGGAGTAGTTTGTTAGCTGAATATGCTAAAGCTCAAGCCAAACGTAGCTCTTTGGTTCCAAGAGTCCAATTATGTCCTGTACTTACTGAGGGTTAGGGACAGGTGCTTTTGGGGTGGTTTGCTATTTCTCTCGTACTCATGTAACTTGCTAAGCCATTGAGCTACTATATCTGTTTAGAAAACCATATTAGGCTATTGCAGTTGTTCTTGGATGTTAAAACCCATCTTTTTGGTCTATCGTAGGACTGCTGCTGCTGGAATTACAGAGAAGCCTAATTATCGGTATTCTTCCTGACATGTCTCAAATAAGTTTTGCTATTCTTTCTGACATGCCTCAGTAAGTTTTGTTTACTCTGGTTGCACACAATTTCTTCAGTGTCTGACTTCTTTTTAAAAACTTGTTCGATGACAGTTGGCCGGTCCCTAAGCCATATTGGTATTATCCGAGTCGTCACCCGAAGCGTGAGCCAAAACCTACATTATTTGATTAAGTTTTGAAGTGAATGTTACTTGTCAACGTGATAATGGTGTTCAGTCAGAATTGTCTTGGAAATGTGGTGTGCTTGTATTTATTTGAACTAACTTGTGCCTAAGTAACATGGCTACTTACACTGTTGATGTTATAAATGTCAATGCTTGGGTAGACAAACGTTTAGGATGATTTAATCTCTATTTTTCTTTAAATAATTGTGCCGGACAAACAGCTTAATATCCCTCTGCGATTGCACCAGACCTCTTGGTACCTTGCGAGGTCTATGTTTTTTCTGTTGCTGACTGATAGTACCAGGCTACAGCGAAGTATGAAAACGAGCACACGTCAACCTGGGAATGGTCTGAGATCCACCCCACACAATCCAACCCATTTACGGACTACTCCCTCTGTTTCTAAATATAAGACAAAATATGAAGCAAAATAAGGGAACCCACACTCTAAAATATGTCTATACACATCTGTATGTAATCCATATTTTAATCTTAAAAAGACTTATTTTAGGAATGGAGAGAGTATTAAACATGTCAATCCAACCCAGTCCATAATTAATTAGGCAAAACCCGCCCCAATCCAACCCGCGGATTTTCTACTCCCTCCGTCCGGAAATACTTGTCAAAGAAATTTATTAAAAATGGTTGTATCTACAACTAAAATACATCTGCAAAGAACTCTTGCATCGTGTCGGTCTTAAGCATCTTCATGTGACAAGCAAGCAAATGATATAACACAATAGCTTGCACAAGTAAAGGTGAGAGATAACCAAAAGCGGAACCGATGGAGACGAGGATGTGTTATCGAAGTTCCTTCCCTTTAAGGGGAAGTACGTCTCCGTTGGAGCGGTATGAACGCACAATGCTCCCCAAGAAGCCACTAGGGCCATCGTATTCTTCTCATGCCCTCACACAATGTGAGATGCCGTGATTCCACTATTGGTGCCCTTGGAGGCGGCGATCAAACCTTTACAAACAAGGTTGGGGCAATCTCCACAACTTAATTGGAGGCTCCCAACGACACCACGAAGGTTCACCACAATGGACTATGGCTCCGCGGTGACCTCAACCGTCTAGGATGCTCAAACATCCAAGAGTAACAAGATCCGCAAGAGATTAGTGGGGGAATCAAATTTCTCTTGGTGGAAGTGTAGATCGGGGCCTTCTCAACCAATCCCTAGAGAATCAACAAGTTTGATTGGCTAGGGAGAGAGATCGGGTGAAAATGGAGCTTAGAGCATCAATGGAGCTTGGAGGTGGAAGAGGTAGTCAACTCGAAGAAGAAGACTCCCCTTATATAGTGAAAGAACAAATCCAACCGTTATCCACCAACTCAGCCCGTGAAGAGCAGTACTACCGCACCAGACATGCGGTACTACCGCAAGGCTCTGCAGTACTACCGCATGGCACTGCGGTACTACCGCTGGCGAGGCAGGGGCTAGACCAGGCCTATAGCGCAGAGGCAGAGAGCGGCAGAACCGCTGGCGCGGTACTACCGCAAGGCAGGAATAGTCTAGGCTGAGAAGGCACGGACATATAAAAACACATCTGTGGCTACTTCCGCTGTGTTTTGATCTATGCAAAAATCCGACACGGTACTACCGCAAGCCCGGAGCGGTACTACCGTGTAGGGCGTGGATGTAAAAAATTACATCTGCCCCTACTTCCGCTCATGCTGCTGTGCCTGGCCAGAGCTCACAGTACTACCGCGCCCATGGAGCGGTACTAGGGCGCGGATGTAAAAAATTACATCCGCCCCTACTACCGCTCGAGTAGCTGCGCCTGGCCTGAGGCCACGGTACTACCGCTCCCAAGGAGCGGTACTACCGTGCTGGAGGCCGGTACTACCGCAAGGGCCTGCGGTAGTACCGCTTTGGAGAGCAGTACTACCACCTGCCTTAGTTCAGCAACATTAGGAGTCCTTCATTTTGCAGAGACACAGAGAGACGGAGGATTCTCCAAAGAGCCAAAGGAAAGGTGGTGCAAAAAGGGACAGACGTGTACATGTTGATTCCACCCAAACCTTTCCAACGCGGACCCCCTCTTAATAGTACGGCTTTCCTATGACTCAAATCCACCGAAAAGAAATGAAGAGAAACGTCGTCTTCAATAGTCTTCGAGGGGCACTAAATTGTCTTGTGTTTAGACATGATATATATGAAATGTTCAATGCACATGATTAGTCCGCAAAAGCATTGTCATCAATCACCAAAACTACTAAGGGATAAGTATGCCCTTACAATCTCTCCGTTTTTGGTGGATTGATGACAATACGGGATTTGCACATAGGGATATAAAATGAAACAACGACAAACCCACCGCCTATAAAATATAGACGAGCTCCCCCTAGATGTGTGCACTCTAGAGAAGTGCTTTGTACTGCACGACACACATACTAGGATCAACACTCCCCCTATATTTTATAGACAAGGCATCTCTTGCAACAATATAACTAACACTAAGCAAGTAGGCAAGATAATGAATATGAGCATAAAGAGAAAGGCACAAGATAGCATAGGCTCACAAATTACTTAAGCAACAAAGACAATAAGATACGCTAGAGTGCATATGTCTTACACCATATGATAGAGAACTTGGTCTAACAAGCACAAATCAAACCAAAGCAAACAAGGTTCAACAGACCGAAAGCAAAGCGACATAGCGAAACAACACGATACAAGACTCGCAAATCCTACACTCTCTCCCCCTTTGGCATCGAGACACCAAAAAGGCAGAGAGGACACCTACGACACAGGTGGTCGCTCAAGCTGCAGGGATCACTCCTCGTGCTCCTCATCGGTCTCGGTAGTGGGAATGGGCTCCTCCTCTGACTCAATCCACTGAAATCCCTGCTGGGCTATCCACGCATCCTCCGGAGTGACGATTCCCTCTGAGCCACTCTCCACATTTTCGCCAAAGGTCCTCAAGGTCTTCTTATCGCGCTGGCGACTCTTCTTGGAGGCAACATGGGTCATGTACTGCCCCTTGGCCTGCATGCAGAACAGAGCCTTCATCTTGTTCTTCAGCTTCTTAGCCCAAGTGGGCTCAGTAGAGGGAAGAGTGTATCCATCAGAGCTGTCCTCATCCGCTTCCTCCTCCTCGATCTCATCCTCATCCACATCCATCTTGGCAGCCTCTGCCTTGGCACGGGTAGTGGTGTTAGCCCATTGGCTCTTGATGCGGAGCTTGATGGGCTCATGACGATCCAGTTGGGGGCAACAAACTCATCATCGGGATAGAGCTTCTCCCAAGTCTTCGTGATCAAGAGGAACATGTAAGGTCCATAGATGGGCACCTTACGGTTGAACACCGCAAACTGTAGCTCGCACCACGTGATATGTGAGACATCAAGTGGTTGTGTCTGAGCATGACGCGCCTCCTCACAAAAGAGCATCATATCCACAAGATAGGCATGCACCTTGTCCTTGTCACCGATGCGCGGAAAGAGGGAGTTGCGGAAGATCTGATGCATGATGTCAAGGAAAGAGTTCAGCACCCACGCCTTCTTCTTACTCGGAAGAGTCTTCTCAACAAAGAAGGGCTGAAGCTTGTTCTTGTTGACTGACTCAGGGTTGGCATGAGGGCGAACACCGATGGGCGTGTCGAGCCCCTCACCAGGAACCTGAAGCAAATCCAAGAAGTCCTTCCACTTAGCAGTCATCTGTTGTCCATTGGTCATCCAGGTCATGGTCCTTGCCTCATCAGAATGGAAGTGGACTGAAGCAAAGAACTGAGCCACAATCTCTGGGTCAAAGTCCAGGTGAAAAGTAAGCATGTGCTCAATGCCAAATTGCTCCACCGGGTCCAAAGCCTCACCAAAATAGTCACGGTGCTTATCCTGCCTCATATGATTCATGTCAATCCAGTGCACGTCCACGTAGATGTTCTGCTTGGCCTTGATCACATCCAGATAGATAAGATTTTGCTGCTTGGTCCAGAACAAATCATTCCCTCTGAAGTTTGCACGGGGATTCACATAGGGGTTGATCTTCCTTCGAGTGACAAACTTAGCCAGTGGTATCTCATCCATGCCCATTGTTGGCTCCTTGAGCTTGGTGGCGGTGGTCTTGGTTCTGCATTGGGGGGGCATTGGAGCCCTCTAGAGCTTCATCTTGGTTGCGCACGCGCTTCGAGCCTGTGTCACGGACAAGATTCGACCGACGGACATTGGAACCGGAGCCACCACCTATGATACACAACACAAGAACACGCAAGAGAAGCGAGAAGGATCAATGTAAAGACCATATCAAAACAAATGAAACAAGTATAAATAACATTGGGTAGTTGCCACAGGGAGGTTCGACTGCAACGGTAGTACCGCACCGTTGTGCGGAACTAAAATTTTACTGCTGCTCCAGCCGCGGTCACTACAAAAAAATACACTTCCGTGATGATACGTGTTTGTCACGGTAGGTCGCGTTTTTTGTCATGCATGTACATCCATGACGATTTTATGACAAAATCAAGATAGTCATACATGTCTTTGTCGTAGAAGTGTTCCATGACATTACCAAAATTATCATCAAGGAAGTGTCCACTTCCATGACGATAAATCACGCGTCACAGAAGTGCTTTCATCAAGGGTGACCGACACGTGGCATCCACCATAACGGAACACCGTTAAGCTATTGGGTCCGGTTTTGGATCCGATAACCCGTTAACAGCCCCGACCAATGGGGATTTTCCATGTGTAAAATCATCATTGGCTGGAGGAAACACGTGTAGGCTCACCGTTGGGACAGATGTCACCCACTCATTGGACAGAAGGCGCCTATGATACGTCGACACGTGGCACCGCCCAATAGAGGACCATTCCTGTGAAAAGGCCAGCCCGTTTGACTTGGTCAAAAGGTGGCGGGCCAGCCCATGGAAAGCCTGTTAAAGGCATGTTCGCATATAGCCCATTTATAGCCCGCTAACCCAGGGCCCGTTACGCCCTATCCGAATTAGGCCCAGTAGAGTCATCTGGGCCATCCAATATGATTCCAGCCCGTTTTCACTGCTGGCTCATGTATGGCCCATGACGTCTTTCGACCCATATGAGGCCCTTTGTAACTCTTGGCCCATTAACGGCCCGTGGTTAAACTGGCCCGTAATGAACAGTGTATCACTTTATACCCATTAACGGCCCGTGGTGAAACTGGCCCGTAATGAACAGTGTATCACTTTATACCCATTAACGGCCCGTTATTCCGTTGGGCCGTTTCCAGCCCATGTTATCTTTCGGCCTTCTCAGAGCCGGGCTCATTTCCAGCATTCGTTTACTTACGACCCGTTACTGTCATTTTCTGCTTGTGGGCTAAATTCAGCCCGAGGTTACAGTCGGCCCGTTTGTGGCCCATTAATACGTTGGGCCATTTTCATAGCTTCATAAAATACGGCCGATTAATGATGACCCATTATGGCCGGCCCATGAACAGACGATTCCAACTCTAGCCCGTTTACGGCCATAATGCGGTCTGTTATTGGCCCATGTTTGGCCAACCGATCATACGGCCCGTAGAAGGCCCATTGATGATACGGCCCATAGAAGGCCCATTCTGTCTACGACCCGTATAAGGCCCATTGATGATACGGCCCATAGAAGGCCCATTGTGTCTACGACCCGTATAAGGCCCATTGTTTCTACGACCCAAAGAGGGCCCATTGTTTCTATGGCCCGTAGGAGGGAAATGGTAACGATAGTAAATATGTAGCCCATGGTTATTGTGGCCTAGTTTTAAAAAATAGGTTATTGCGGCCACTAGCAAACTGCGTTAAAAGAACTGCACTGACTACAAGCAAAGAAACAAACAGGACAATAAGGAAATAAATAAGCAAGCAACTTACGCTAGGCTATCACGGCTATTACACATATTACATCCACTGGGCATCAAAGTTCGCCACCAAAGGCAAATATAGGGAACACAACAAAGATATAAACGCCAAGCAAAACAAGTCCAGAATGAAACCACTTCGTAATATCTCAAGAAACAATATCACAGGTACCCATAATGTCGGCAAGATGCTTAGCAAGCTTATTAACTTTCTCTTGTTTAGCGCTTAAATCCTCCAAAGACTTGTCATTGCACAAGAAAGTATGCATCTGAATTACTGCAGGACTTCCTCGGTCCTTGACTTCACAATCGCATAACATCTGATCGATGTCTTTCAACTTGAAATTGAGACTCAATAAGCCGAACTAATTCAGAAATGAGTTCGAAGAGCTGGTGCCAGCAGTAGTAGCCAGTAACTCGAACACTACATCAAGACAAGACTTTGGGGTTGTCTCAATGTCTTCAATATAGTTTTTATTAGCTTTCTTGGAGACCAACAGGGATGTCTCATTATCTTAAACCTTATCTGCATTACTTCCTTTACCATTGCATAACGGGGTACTCTTCTCCAATATTTTATCCGCGTTCTAAAAGAGAAACAAACAAACACATCACAAGTTTACAATGTAGTATATGAAGCTCATATTGGTAAACCAGTTCAGTAGTAAGGTGGACAGGATAACAGCATGAAACAAACTTATATCTATGTAGTATGGTCACTGTATGGTCTATATCATTCTAGTTTATGTTGCCAAATCAAGATAGATACAGTTTGAATCATATCTATTTAAGACAAAGCAGCATAGATAGAATATAAGTGTGGGAAACTATACAACAATAACAACACTCGTAATGTGCATGGCATGAGAACATAACTGTTTATTCAATTGAAACTGAAATCAACATAGAGCAAGTTACAACAGCAAACACGTTAAAGAAACAGGTTTAAAACGTACCTGTTGCGCCATTGGAGTTTCAATTGCATCCTTCAAATTTGAAATTAGTTGGTATGAGTAAATACAATGATGCAAGAGCAAAGTAGTATGAACCATAGCTACGGAACCTGACCTGAGAACAATTCTTCTTCTGCTTTAAGCGTTGACTTGGGGTTCAGAGTGGTGGTCCTCGTGCTTTGGGCACTGTAGTTGCCTTACTAACTGCTCGTGTTTGGGTGCTCTGTGGTGGAGACGATGTTGTGTCAACGGGAACTGGGTTACTATCTGCTAGGGTTGGGGTTAGAAGGGGTGTAGCTGGTTCTCTGTCCAACTGGGTAGGGGTACAATCTGCGTGAGTCTGGGTTATGTGTGGTGGGGCTGGTTCTTGGGCAAGTACAACCGTGGTTCTATCTGCATCGACAGGTAGCATGATCTTTTACGAAGACCGTGTTTTACTCCCACAGACATCGCCATCACCCCTCCAATTGAAATGGATGATAAACAAGAAATGTAATTGAATGTCTGAGACATTGTAAGATAGACAGTGCAATGGATAGTAGGGAAGAAAACAAGGTATGAAATAATTCACATTTATGTTGTCTAACCAAATGTAATAGCGAGGACATAATTTCACATATATGATGGCTAATTAAACAGGATAGCATGACACAATTTCACATGTATGATGGCTAACTAAACATGATAGAATGACATACTTCAAAATATGATGATTATGTAAACAGGATGACATGATATAACTATATGATGTGTATATTAAAGTGGTTGGCATGCCATAAATCACAAACACGCAGTCGATGGAAACATGATGGCATGATATAATTCACGGATAGAATGACATAATTTAAAATATGATGACTATGTAAACATGATGGGATCATATAACTATATTATGTCTTTAGAAAATGGGTTGGCATGCCATAATTCAAATACATGCTGTCTACGTAAACATCATGGCATGGTATAATTCAAATATATGATTTATATACTAAGGAAGTGAGCAGAGGGCAATCACATATATGATGTGTCAACTAAGGAGATGGCATTCAATATTGTGTGTATGATGTAAAAACTAAGCATTGCAATACAACATATGCATGATATGAGTAATATAACCCCGCCAAGTTTGAGCATACACCTCAGGGGGATAATAGGACTGGTCATCTGCCTCTGAATCCTCCTCTAAAGAGCTATCTGTAACCAGCAAGATATCTCGCTTCAGGGTAGCATTGTCTGCTTTGAAGACCTTGTTTTCACTCCAGATTTCTCCATCGCCAATTCAAATGGCTGATGCACAGGAAGAGCAGTTGAATATACAAACATTGTCGACAAAAGCAATGAGAAATACAAAAAAAGACGGCATGATATAATTCACATATATGACGCTTGCCTAAATAGCATGGTATTGCATAATTCACATATATAATGCCTTGCAACAAGATAACATTGCATAATTCACATATATAATGTTTTGCAACAAGATGGCATTGCATAATTCACATATATGGTAATTAGACACTAATCAGGTGGCATTCACACAAAGCATGTCTAAACTAAGCAAATGACATAGCAATGCAAGATACCATACGCACGATATGAGCAACATAACCCTGCCAAGTTAGAGCATGCACCTCGAGGGGGGGGGGGAATAGGACTGGTCATCTGTCTCTGGATCCTCCTCTGAGGAGCTACCGGTAACCATCAAGACATGCACTTCGTCAGATAGCATTGTCTGCTCTGAAGACCTTGTTTCCACTCCAGATTTTTCCATGACCGTGCCGAATGGCTGATGCACAGGAAGAGTAATTGAATGTACTAAAATTGTTGACAAATTTAACACGTAATAAAAAATGATGGCATGATATAATTCACATATAAGATGACTGGCTAACCAGGGTGGCATTGCAAAGTTCACATATATGATGCCTGGCTAAACAAGATGGCATTGCATGACTCATATATACGATAAAGAAACTAAATAGATGGCATTGACACAAAGCATGTCTAAACTAAGCAGATAACATCTTTGATGTATACAGTAAGCAATGCAAGGCACCATATGCATGATATTACCAACATCACCATGCCAAGTTAGAGCGAAGACATCATGGGGTAAATAGGAGTGGTCTTCTTCTGAATCCCCCTCAGAATAGTTATCTTCCTCTTTGATTACGATCTGAAATGGATGGAGGGGGGCTGCCTTTGCGCCCACCATGGAGCGACATCTGCATGCAATTTTATTGCCACGCAAGGCTCGTCTCTTTTGCTCTACATGATCAGTTCCATTGTGTACAATAACTGGCATGCATAGGAATAAAACATAGTGAGATTATGTAAGGAGTGCATGCACAAAGAGTGATGGTAGCAAACTGTGGATAGACCCAAAACCAATGATAGCAGGCAGATAATAGCTTTAGTTAAAAAATACATATAATGGCTCCTTTAATGTTTGTTTGCACCCAACATGAAACTCATAGTAGACACCCGAGATTAAACAGATAGTAGAAAGATAGTACTGATTGCTGCCCCAATATGTACCCCACAACCATTTAAAAACTCAAGTTTCAGCATTAGTTTGGACCTGACTCAGAGTCTAATAGGTGAACACGACGATAATGTAGCATGTCATCATATTAAGCGATGCATAACGTAAGCAGACATGGAAGAGTGCGACCTCTCTTGCGGACCCGTGTAGTCCTCAAGGTCATCTGCTCAGTTGATGATGGTAATGCAGTTGTCGTGGCTGCCGGCGGCAGGGAAGAAGATCTGAGGCGGCGAAAAGACACCGAGAGCGGTTCCTGCTGTGGTGAACCCTTCCATCGTTGGAGCAATTGAGCTGGGGTGGAACACAAGCGCCACGGGAGCATGACAAAC
The DNA here is from genome assembly GCA_021605145.1 of Aegilops bicornis. NCBI lineage: Eukaryota > Viridiplantae > Streptophyta > Magnoliopsida > Poales > Poaceae > Aegilops > Aegilops bicornis. The sequence continues at coordinate 560,058,041 of CM038673.1, read as the reverse complement.
CACACAAGGTTTTCTTTGACACATATCTGTCAGAAGTAATTGTGTAAGGGCTTGTTTGAATTTGAGGATTCTAACAATGCGAGGATAGGAAATAGACAGGAATAGGATAGGAATGCACGTGCAAAACAGAGAATTTAAAAACACAGGATTTACGCCAACTGGGTGTTTGATTCACAAGAATTGGAAGATCACATGATGCAAAAAAGCATGGTGAGATTAAGTCAAACCACAAGAAAATGTACGGTTATAATGCTATTATGCTACTATCTCTTAGTCTTATGCTTCGTGAATAGGAATATGAAAAGGAGCACAAGTGAAAATTAGAATTCCTACGATTTTTCTTTCAAGGAGACACTAAAGGAACAAATCCTACAATTTTCCTTTGCTCCATTCCTTTGCACCAAATTCATGAAAAGTAGTACCATAGGAAACTTTCCAATTCCTATGTTTTTCATTCACTTTTCCTTTCAAGCACTGGCGATTCTAGTAGGCAGGCTTGAGCAAGGAAAATCCTACACTAAAAACATGTTTTTGTGCTACTTCTATTACTTTGGACCCAGGCCACTGCCCTACTAGCTCAAATCCCAGGCCCATCGACAAATGCACAGCTCAAAGCGCAGAGATAAATAATGATGGTGTTCAAGAGAGTCCATCACGGATAGATAAGTTGCCTGGTACCTCATTGATTGTCATATAGCAGGATAAAAATAATCGTATTTCACGTTACTACATGTGCTCAGTGGACAATATATATAGAGTAAAAAAGAGATGCAACAAGTGTACAACCTCTTTGGCAAAGCCATGTCGATCTCAGCGTGATTGGGTTGGCCGGTGAGGATGCTCCAGCTGACTTGGCTGTCGGAGGAGGGGAAGAAGATCTTAGGCGTCTAGAGATGGAGCCTGAGGTACCGCTCCGGTGTGATGGAGGGTTTCGTGGTTGGAGCAGCTCCGGTGAGTTGTACGACGCCGAGGCTGAAGCAGGACAAAAGAGACAACGTTAACCTGAGTGGAATTCTAATAGCATCTCCAATAGATGACGTAAAATACATAACCACAAAGTGCGAGATGTAAAATACATCAGCCGCTCATCTCTGAACTTAACTGTTGTAACTGAATTTAACTGTCGAAACTAAACTTAACTGTCAAAACTGAATTTTGCTGTCGAAACTGAATTTTACTGTCGAAACTGAACACACTAGCAAGGTGAGGCTACACATCAGTCGACTCACTTATTCATCTCTAGTCAATCGATTTTGCAGCCGTTGGATACGTAATCAAGGGCCTGCAGTTCATCTTCAACCTCCACCCCCCTGAGCCGCCAACCACCACCGGCCAAACAGCAGCCCCCCCCCCCCCGCCCGCGGCCGGCAGTGTACCGCCCCGCCCGCCCCGAAAACACTCCCACCACCGCCCCGGCCATCCCTCTAGCCCTCCCCTGTGCCGAGCTTTTTCTCCGGCGATCCCCACGCCACCGCCTCACCACCGCTGGCGACCACCGCCTTCTACGAACCCTAAGATAGATAGTGGGGTACCTCTCCGTGAGCCACCCTCCCGATCTGGCTGGTTCTTCCTTCACTCCGCGAGCCCCCACCCCTGAAAATTGACTGACCCAAAAGTTGATTAAGTCGACTGAAGTGTAACTAAATCGGAGCAGCATCGCAAGCAAGAGCAAGAGCGAGAGCAGCAGCGCGAGCAAGACCAATAGCAAGAGCAGACCAGGCAGGGGAATGAGAGCAAGAGCAGAGCAGCAGCGCGAGCGAGAGCTAAAGCAGCAGCAACTCCTACTGATGTGGACATCACCGCTAAGGGAGCGACACCATGGAGGAAGTGGCCGGCGACGCCGCCGTGGATGGAGCCGCGCCGTGTCGGCTCGGGGCCGAGCGTCGGCATCACTGTGAGATCAAATCAAGAAGAAAATGCGGCGATTAGTGTACAACCTCTTTGGTGGCGCCGATTAGGCCGGAGCTTCATCCGAGGAAACGGTGATGATGATGCTCTTCCGGTGGTGCAGGTGAAGACGGTGGTGTGGGAATGGAGGTGGCGCGAAAGACGAGGGGAATGTTAGGGCAGCTCCATGGAGGTGGAGGACGGGGTGGCTGAACCGGCGGGACGACGAGATCGACGACGGATCCTCATCCGGTATGGCGGTGGATGAGGGACGTCGAGGTATTGTTGTGGACGACGTCGTCAGGGAAGAGGCTCCGGCTGGGTGGCGAACGGAGGAGGGTGTGGGGCTTCGTGGGTTTTCATGGCCTCGGTGTACGAATGGGTGGGCGGATGGGATGGGAGTGGGGAACCATGGCTTAGGGACGCGCTTGTCCGAAATGTGGCGTAAGTTGCGAAAGTACCCCCACTGATTTGAGGCGGTTCTTTTGGTTCAGGGGTACCACGGGCATTTCGCGTGTCGGGATTTCACATGAGGTGGGATTTTACGCGCGCGTTGTAATTTTGGAATAGCAAGGCGCGGGTTGAGATGAAGGGTGTTGTCGGAGCACAGCGAGACAAGGATATATCTTAAATTTCGGCATAACAAGGCGCGACTTGAAATTTCGGCATAACAAGGCGCGGCTTGAAATTTCGGGAGAACAAGCTTAACATGTACCCAAAATAAAGACGATTTGCACCTCAACACGCACAACACACACACAAACACCATTTATATAGTAAGGTACACGTGTATTGCACGCATGAGATTTGGCAACCAAATTATGAATAAATACCACATTATAGCATGTAAGCTTTGAGTCATATATGCATGATCTAGATGTTCTTTTAATTCGTATAGTTCATTTCATTCAAAATCATCTAATTTTTATAAGAAAGCTAATCTATTTTAAGATTCATGGAATTGTGCGTTGTAAGACATAATGTAAAAACAAATAACGACAAATCATGTATAAAAACATTTGGCCAATTCTGATACGGAAGATTCTAGAACATAGAAGAAGTGCTTTTGTTTTGAGGTTTGTGCATTATGCTTAAGTTCAACCATGGAGTCTTCTAGATTGTACATGTGGCGTCTGGTGGAATCTAGATGATATCCAACGACTAGTAGTGCTCAAACTTGCCATCTCTACAACATCGGATTCGCCTCATACAATGACCATCTTTCAAAGTTAAAGTTACCCGCACACAATATAAAAAATATATAATATAATATATATATAGGGGTATAGATATAGATATGTGATGCGAAAGCCACCCATCATCTCCAATTAGAATAGTGTGTCCATGCACGGATGCAATGTGGCCAAATGATGTCTGCCATCGGTATCTCAAATTCAAATCAGTTTGACCTTGTTCAATGTGTATACATTACAACATGCTCGTCTCCAAACCACACCGCGCAGATCTCCGTTATATTCGTGCATGCATGAGTTTCAAACATCATGATCTCTTATTCAAATATTTGAATTCAACTTTACATTGATTATGACCTCACCTAGTCTTTTACACCCACACAGTCGTCTTCTCTTTATAATTGTACCACTAACTTTCTCTCGTGCATGCATGCACACACACTACCAGTCGGCATTATCCATCGCACACATGCATCCCTCTCTCCATCATATCGGGCATTCTTTATCTCTCACGCGTGCATGCGCAACGATCGATGTTCCTCTATGTGTGTGTGTGTGTGTGTGTGTATAGCTAGGTCTTTCATAGTTTTCCACACAAACCGATCAATCGATATATCCAGTGAGGTCTCACCCTCTTTCCCATGTCCACATCGATCAATCTATACCTATCTATATAGGATTACGGGGTTGTTTGGTTTGAGACTAAGTTTTCCAAAGCTTGCCACGCCTAAGGTTAGGCAAATTTGACAACCTTAGGTGTGTGTTTGGTTCAAGCCACATCTTAGGCAAGCCACACTATGGTCCCACATCACATACACACAACAAGTGTGGCAAGATTTCCTTAGGCGTGCCAACTTGTGGATCTCATTTTGAAGAACTAACCTTAGGCAAGTTTGGCAACATTGTATGGCAAAGTGTGGCACTCCTAGGCCTAGAACCAAACAACCCCTACATATATAGCTAATACACCCACATTAATTATATATCCAACGTCCCCCTCTCATCATCCATGCCTTCCGCTTCATCTCTCAGACGCGCGCATAATGGCGAAGACAGGGGCAGCAAGGGCCCTGCTCCCCTAACATCACTATATATCGAGGCTAATATGAATGTGATCATTAGATAATTGCTGCTAAAAATGGTTTAAGTTCATGAATTGGCCCTCCTTGTAAAGGATTAGCAATGCTTGGCCCCCTAGCTCATTTATTTTTCATGGCTCCGCCCTTTGCATAACAAGCGCGTTCCGCCCTCTCTCTAAATATCGATCTCACACTTGTGCACTCCTTCATAGTCTCCCTCCACTCGGCCCCTCGCACCATCTTCTAGCCCCCCACCGGATTTTTCCACATGTACAATCTAGCAGACTCCATGGTTGAACTTAAGCATAATGCACAAACCTCAAAACAACAGTGGTTCTCCTTTGTTCCTTTTTTTAGTTGAATTGTCATTATTTGTTTTTACTTTATGCTTTACAACGCACAATTCCATGAATCATAAAATAGATTAAGGGCTTCTTTGATTCAAAGGATTCTCAAAAGAATTTTGGAGGATTCTAATCCTTAGGAATTTTTCCTATCTTGGTTGTTTGATTCGTAGGATTGTAAACCATAGGAATTTTTCCATATGATTCGTTTGCACTAGATTTCATAGGAAACATCCCATCCACTAAAACCTCTTTGAAAGAATTCTGCGTTTTTTCTATGCACAATCATACACTCGTACAATCTTGTAGGATTCAAGACGACATTCCACTATAATCCCATGTTTTTACTATTCCCGCCTTTTGGAAATCCTACGAATCCAAGAGGCCCTAGATTTTTTATAAAAACTAACTGATTTTGAATGAGATGAACTACAAGAATTAAACGAAGGTCTACATCAGGCATATGTGACTCAGAGCTTACATGCTATAGTGTGGTATTTATTCATAATTTGGTTGCAAAATCTGATGTGTGGAATGCACGTGTACCTTACTAGTACTTCGAGTATGTGCAAAACACGTAAATTAGAATTCCAATGGAATGTTACACAGTGTCTCTCTTACAGTTCATGAAGCCACGTGGCACATGTGGAGGCGTTGTCGCGACCTCCTTGTGTGGATTGACCACAGCCGACGTCTTCTTTGGTTCGAGAAGAATGTACTCGTCCTCCCCGAGCTATACTTGCCGGTACATGCACGCGAAGCGAAGATGTGCACGCGCCACACACGCACTCATTCCTCGCACGCGCACGCGGGTACACGGGCGGACGCAATTTTGTACCAAGATCCACCCCATGTGATAATTTGACGCATGTAAAGTCGTTCACTTCATTGATGGTCAATTAATACAGCGCATGCAAATTGAGTGGACGTGAGGGCGGAAGACTGACATTACTACTCCACTGCGCGCATGTGAGTAGTTAAATCATGGGTTGCTAGTAGTACTTCCATTGGTCTCCTTTGTATTTTGTGCCAATTTTTGACAGTAACATAAATGTTACTCACCATTGTGGCTAGTCTTCGAAAGCCTGCTCACACCTACTAGTACGTACCAAACCCGAACGTGTTCCCACTATGCAGGTATTAGTACTAGTGCTAGTACTTAGGTTATAAAAAGGGGAACTAGCTAACCAAAAATTACTCTACCTTTCCTCCTTATAAGTGCTTCTTCTTCGTTCGTCCTTGCCATGGCCGGTGAGCAAAGCTCTAGGTCGAGAACTACTCGTAACAAGGGAGCGGCAACCAAGGCTGTGAAAAAAATAGGGCTCGCCGCCACGCAGAGACCTCGAAAGATCTCTCACGGGCAGGCGATGGCTCCCAGGAGCGCCCTAGCCATGGAGGCGAACATGCCGAGCCGGCGGCGCTGGAGTCGTTAACACTTGACGGCATGCCCGATCAGCTCAATAAGCACCTCAATAAGCAGAAGGAGTTCATCCACGGCTTGGTGGAGCTGCTGAAGGAGAGCCTCGGCGACATGCCCGCTGAGCTCAATAAGCAGGGGGAGTTGAACGTTGGCTTGGTGATGCTGCTGAAGAAGAGCATTGCCTCGGAGAAGAAGGCGATCGGTGAAATCCTGCAACTTCAGGAGGACAAGGCAAAGCTCTGCCATGAGCTCGACCTGTTGAAGGAGAAGAACGCCGGCTGGAAGAAGCTGCATGAGAATAGTAGTTTCTTGATGAAGATGCTGCAGGCCCTCGTCATGGAGCAGAAGGAGGAGTTGGCGAAGCTCCGCATCGAGCACCCAGATGTTGTCAAGGTACGTAATGCGATCGTGGAACAGATGGTGAAGGCTCGCATTGAGAAATCCCGCATCATGGACAGAATGAAGAAGATGGCGGAGGAGACGCGCAAGGAGATGGAGGTCGTGGAGGCAATGAAGAATCAGTTACGACTCCGCGGCGAATTAGATCATTTGGGGTGATAATCTTCCCTCTTCTTTTGTTCCTATGTTTCATCTATTGCTTCGGGTGTTTCGCCGCACGTGTCACGTTCTCTGCGAGGCATGAATAGAACAATGCTAACAATGAGATGACTAGCAAATTAGATCATTTTTTATCGCCATATAGCATTGGGCTGCCGTGTTTCGTGCTCCTCCATCGTAGTACTACTCCAGTGGAAAACTTGAGTATACCACACGGTTCTTTGCTCCTCCTCAGGTCGTCGGCACATTTATACGAGCAGTCCAATCACAAGGCCCCGCTTTCCAGCAGTAATGAGCTGTCAAATCATAAAGGCCCTCGCCTCTCGTGAAACCGACCAAGCTAGACTGCCCCGCCCTCTAGCCTTTTAAAAAATGTATACTTTTGTACAGTAGTAGTATCGATGGATTGTGCCATGGAGCAAAACTTGAAATTAAAAAAAGTTGATACATATAGAGAGCGCTCGTCGCCAAATTATGCATATAATACTATTAAAAGGCTAGTCACAATAATGGTGTCCAGCACAACCCACCCCTCAAATAAAACTAAGCACCCTGGAATTCTTTGAACCGAGCACCACAGAAATTCTTTGACAACTAAAGCTGCTGGCTATATGATGTTGGCCATATATATTGTAACGTATATAATGTGAAGAAACGAGTGGTAGTACTATACCAACTAAAAGATGAAATGTAAGAAGTACTAGTATGTACATCTTGAAGAGTTAAAGTAACAAGAAGAAACATAACATAGTTCTGCTGGGGCTCAAAGACAACACACCCCTCAAATTAAACTAAGCACACCTGAAATTGAACTATGCAACTAATTCGGTAGACACTGCAATAGAACCACCATGAGCAACAACACTGCCACCTTACTCGGAGTCCTCGTCCATGTCCTCGACTTCGTCCTTGTCCCTCTTCCTATTGGCCGATACTTCTTTGCTTGAATCGCACACTTGGCTCTTGCTCTTCATCCAACTCTTGTAGATATTGAAACAAAGGTAGCCATCCATTGTAGCGTAGTGGATGTGGTCTATATCTAGTACATTCCGCTGCCATGCATGACGATGAAACGTGTAATGAGGTTTCTCCAGTTTACCGTACGAAGGATGAACCATGGCTCCTGCCAGGGTCATCAATGAAGGCTGACCACAGGAGGGTAGCAGTCGATTCTTCTGGAGGTCGATGGGGTTGCCTACAACGAGGCCTATCTGACCCAGGACTATTTTGTCGTTCGTAAAGTCTACAGTAACGAATTTGACTAGGTTGCTCTTGAGGAAGTTCTTAAATTCCTCGCATTCAACGTCGGCATGGCATATGTGGTAGACAAAGCATAAGTCATGCATGCAAACCTGGATCACGGCGGGCTTCTTCCTCTCTTCCTCTTTTAGATCCTTCTCTCGTCCCGAGACTGTGGTGTACTCAACATCTAGCCCAGCGACCCACTCAACGTCTGAGTTTTCAAACATGCCTCTGAAGCGAGCAAGGCATCCTTTCACCGTCGTGGAAGAACGGGTGTAGATGACGTCTAACTCATGGCCGGTGATGGTTCTAACCTTGTACTCACGCCGATCATGGAGATTTGGGACGCCATGGATTTGGGAGGAGGGTTAGGATTAGTGGAACTGCCGTAATGTGAAAGGACGGGACGACTAGGAGCGAACCGCCGTAATATTAAAGGACGTGCAAACGAGTAGGAGCGAACTGCCAGCGTGCGAACGGCAGGGTAGTGGCGTTCCATTCTCCCATGATACGGGATTTCGAGAGCCCTTGTATCTGAGATCGAACGGTTGCATGGCGTGATTCTAGACCTATGGGTGAATATCCTATCCTGGAGGGTTATTCTGCAAATTTTTAGCAACTTAGCATGTGACTGTTCGATCACAGATCCAAGGGCTGCTAGCAGCCCGTATCATGGTCGCGCCTACCACGACCGTCGCGTCGCTCGCGCGGTCGCGCCCTTGGAGATTTAACATGGTGCATTAGACTATCTGATGTTGGCATGTCATACATAGTCATCACTTAGTCACTCATACTACAACAAGGTTAGCTATAAGGTTGGCTATAAGTGTATTTTTTTTACTTCTCTCTATCTCTTTCTTCGTACTCCCTCCGTCCCATAATATAAGAATGTTTTTGACATTAGTGTAGTGCCAAAAACGTTCTTATATTATGGGACAGAGGGAGTAGTATTTATTGCATTTGCCAAGGAGTGACCTCTTCCAATGAAATGGTGCTTAGATGAGGTGCTAAGGGCATTAAATGGCTTAGCAATCAAGTCCCCAATGCATAGGTGCTTATTAGTTTTTGTTGCTAAGTTTGCTTCATTTAATTAGCTATAGACTCAAAATTGTCTTTTCACCTAGGTACATGCGCTTAGCACCGTTTCTTCCTTGGGTCACCAAACTAGTCTTTCTCTTCTTAATTAACTTGCCACATCAGACTTTATGCCTATGTGGCAAGCTTAGCACCTGTAGGAGCAAGTAAGTACTACAATAGTGGGTTATAAGCCTGCTTTACATGGCATTTTTGCATATGTGGAGGAAAGAGGCAAGGAAAAAGTGGAGAAGTTGGCTCTCATGCAAGAGCCAGCCTCTACTACATGGTGGAGCATTGGGAGAGGCACCTGTATGAAGGTGGTCAGGAATCGGGAGACTCACGCTGGTCATAGCGCCGCAGTTAAAATGATAATGGCAAGTCAAATCACGGGGCCCCACCTGTCCAAAGTGATAACTTCATTGTCAAATCACACAGCCCTACGTTTGCAGCAGCCTACTCCCTCATCTTCTCGCGTCCCTGTCGAACCGACTAGGCGGAACTGCCCCGACTACAGCAGTAACTTTTAAATAGTACATTGTACTAATTTTGTATCCATGGATTGCGCCATGGAGCAAAGCCTCAAGAAAACGGAGGTACACATGTACGGAGTATCACTACAAAAAAAAGACACATCCGTGACATTTTGGGACGAACGAATTTTTTCTGTCATACATATGACACTTCTATGACGATAATTGTGACAAAACCCGGTATCATCATAGATGTGGTGGGCTCCTACTTCTATGACAAAAATCATGACAGAAAATGGGCTTTTCGTCTGGGCGGGCGGAGACGAAGCTGCATGACATTCTTTGGGCCATCCATGACGAAAAAACCGTGGTAGAAGCGAGGCGAGGAAAATTTCGGGAGTTCCGGTTACGGTGGGAGGTCGGGGCGGCGATGCACGACACTGCGTGTGTGCGGCGTTAGCTCTAATCGAACCCGAAGCGAGGCATTGGGCTCTAATCGAACCCGGCGATTGCATTGTAGGCTACAGCGTTCTTGAACCCGGCGATCGATCGATGGCTGTTAATCGAACCTGATCGGCGATTCTTCGCTACTGCTGCTAACTAAAGCCGATCGATTGGATGAGCGAGTGGCGTTGCGGCGGGGAGGGGGTTGGATGAGCGATTGGCGGTGGCGTTGCCTCTAGATGAACAGGACCCGTGGTGTGGAGGGCTGGATGAACAGAGATGGTGGAGGGGTGCCCGTGGAGGGTGGTTGAACAGGACCCGTGGTGTGGAGGGCTGGATGAGCGATGAAGCGGTGGAGGGTGGTTGAGCGATGGCGGTGGAGTAGCACGCGGTGGAGGCTGGATGAACAGGAGCTCGTGGAGGCTGGAGGAGGTCGACGGTAGCCCGTGGAGGCTGGAGGAGGTCGACGGTGGAGATGAACAGTATCCCATGGAGTCCCGTTTTGTGGTACGCCACACCCCTCCCGATAAACAGGACCCCCGTTTCCTCCGTTTTGCGGTACGCCACACCCCTCCCGATCAACATGACCCCCGTTTCGACCGTAGGAGGTCCGATTCCTCCGTTTTGCGGTACGCCACACCCCTCCCGATCAACAGGACCCCCGTTCCGACCATAGGAGGTCCGTTTCCTCCGTTCTGCGGTACGCCAGGCCTCGTTTCCATCGCCTGTTCCGTCCAAGCCCCCCCGATGAACACGACCGCACATTCCGTTCCGACCCAGCCGGTTGGCTCCCACGCGTTCCGTTGCCTCCCGATGAACACGACGCATTCCGTTGCCTCCCGATGAATACGACGCATTCCATTGCCTCCCCATGAACACGACGTATTCCATTGCCTCCCCATGAACACGACGACTCCGTTCCGACCCAGCCATGTACACGAGCCCTCGCCCGTGCGTGTCTTGCGAGTAGGCGTTCGAGACCCGCCGGTATGTACACATACGTGGCCGTATTTCTTTCTTGCACCCTGGCGGCTGCGTGCGTGTACATGCTACGTCGGCGCCTCTACTATGACACGTCGGCGCCTCTACATCCACCAAGGTATATGTATGCATACCGTTCGCGACCAGAATGACAACGCTACGTGCGCTTTGACCAGGTGGGTCCCGGTATCGAGCACTTCCTTGCGTGCGAAGATGTAGCTGGTGGGTCCCAGCATCGGCGAATCATTTTTGCCCGGACGCACTTCCTTGCGTGCAAAGATGTAGTGGCGGGTCCCAGCAATGATCGGCTTAATCGTTTTTTACCCGACGCACTTCCTTGCGTGCGAAGATGTAATGGTGGGTCCCAGCGATCGAGGAAACGTTTTTCACGAAATACAGTGGCCCGTACGGTGGGACCCAGCTGTCAGGTGGAGGAATCATTATTTTTCGCGTAATGAGGAAGCACTTCCTTGATGCCACTACTAGGGAAAACCTTAGACACAAAATTTTAGCAGCAGCGCGGTTTAAAAATGGGTGCTACTGCTAACTAGCAGTAGCGAGCTTAACGGAACCGCGCTACTAATAACTAGGTAGCAGTAGTGCTCTACGCGAAACAAGCGCTACTACTATAATTTCCACGGATTTGCCTCCAGGCTAGATATAGTAGTAGCGCCCTTCCACGACGCTGTCTTTGCTAAAGTACTTAGTAGCAGTGTTTTTCTGCAAAACTCGCTGCTGCTAAGTGTTGTACCTAATTAAGTTTAGTCCCATACTGCTAAGCGAACAAGGTGTTTACCACCTTAAATATGTTACTTCTCAAACTACCTCGAGCACTTGGTCTTCATTGAACTATATGTGTAGGATTTGTGGCTGCAATATGAATCTTCACCAGTGCCTATGCAGGTACTGTGAGGATTCATGTTGACTATTTAGATTCTACGCAAAAAGATCATTGATGACCAATGTATATTTTTTATGCATGCTTAGACTTAGCAGTAGCGTTTTTCTGTAAAACGTGCTATAGCTACTTCGACTTAACCACCAGCCCGCTCAAAATTTCACTAAGTCCTCCTCCCCCTGTTCCCCTACTCCTCTATCGCCGCCGCCCGAGCCCGAGCCTGCCCTCACCGCCGCCGCCCGAGGCCGCCCTCAACCTCACCGCTGCCGCCCGCCGCCGCTCTCGACCTCACCGTCGCCGCCGCCTCCCCCACCCCCGCCGCTCTCGACCTCACCCGCCGTCGTCCTCCATCTACCACCGAGGTACTCCTCCTTCAGGCCTCCTCCTCCCACCGCGCCTCCTCCCTCATCCTCCCACCGTGCCCTCCTCCCTCACTGCGGCCGCCTCCTCCCTCCTCCTCCGCCGACCCTCCCCTCCTCCTCGGCCGCCCGCTCCCCTCCTCTCTCCTCCTTCCTCCCTCCCTTGTCTCTGTTCTTGCAAATCGTAGGTGTTTTTAATAAAATAGAAGTAAGAAAATTTAGGGTAGAACTAGGGTAGTAGAATTTTTAGCAAGTGTTTAATAGAAAATAGTTTATTTAGTAAGTGATTAATATAACTAGTTTATTTATATTAGGTACTTAATAGAACTAGTTTATTTGGTAAGTGCTTAATAGAACTAGTTTATTTATAGTAAGTGCTTAATAGCACTAGTTTATTTAGTAAGTAGTTAATAAAACTAGTTTATTTAGTGTTAGGATTATATATAAGATATTTTCAAATGTTTTTTTCATATTTTGAACCATTGAAATGCAATGACCATCGCTAAATGGCCTATGTTTTGCCGGAGTGTTGATTAATTTCCGTTCTCGCAAATTTCAGCGCTCGATATGTCTTTTTTAGCAAAGGTCATGCCGGATTTTTTGGGTTTTGCCATCGAGTTATAATCTTTGAATTTTGAACACTGGAGATGTCTGATGATGATGGGATCCCGGAGTGCGGGTACTGCTACAATGACAATGGTGTGTGCGACAGGTTTCCTCACATGCAAAATGATAGGTTTTTCACCATGAAGCTGGAAGAGACCTTCGATGTTTGTACGGTATGCAGTGACAAGCATTTCATCATAATAAATATCATCACTTGTGCTTCTTTTGTTCAACGTGTAATTTATGGATTTTTTTCAATACGACTAGTACATCCTGTGCCATGCTAGACCATATGTATTGGAGAAGCTTGGTTTTGGTTTAGATGACTTTGAGAATGTGGAGACGAGGAGGGCTCACTTAAGAACTAAACATGGTTATGAGTTTCTGGTTAAGTTCTACAATGCGATTCGATCGCTCCCATTTCGGTTGCTCTAATTGGGAAGCTCTCTGCAAGGCATATGGATTTGAGGAGGAATGCGAATAAGATTTGATATTCATTCCAAGATTATGATTATGATGATAATATCGACATACGGGTGGATGTGGATATGCCTCGATTTACCTAGATGTGAGTCTGTCAAACTAATTTGTTAAGTTCAGTAATTTGTGTTGTTAATTTAAAAATATTTGGTGTTCGTTCATACTAAACTTATTTATTTATAATTGTCAGCTTATTTCTTATCTTCAAGAAATACTCGGAAGGTAGTAGACAACACATACTACAGCTATGATTCCAAGCTTAATTGTGAGGAGAAAGGTTATCTTGTCTCATTCATAGAAGATGTTGAGGCCTTCAAAACCAGTCACTCTATCAGCCCAAATTATACTAGATACGTGCCACTAGTCCATAAATTGCTTGATGGTAACTTCATTGCCAAAAACTTGGTAAGATTTTGTTAATGATGGTAACTTCATTGCATACATTATTCTTAAGTAAACTACATTGCTAACTATATATGTTACTATTTCGGTTTTGAGCAGAGGCTCCCGAAGCGGGTTGTGCCTGACATGCTATGTACCGAAGGTGATATGCATATGGTTAGCTTACGACCAACTCCTTCGGAGGCTTACCATACTGCATACTCGATTTCCTCAAATGATGGAAGGCTCAAAATCAAAGAATGGAGCAAAGTGATGAATGCGCACACGCAAATAATTGGAGACAAAATGAATGTCATAAGCCACAAGTTGGAGATAGGTTTATGTCCATTCTCCATTATGGTGAAGGACGGTTTATCTGCTTTTATGGTATTTTAGCTAGGAGAGAGGAGTAGGTCCTAAGTATTAAGAACAATTAGTTAGTGTTGATTATATATGACTACAATGTCTTAGACTTGATGGTGATCTTTGAGTAGGTGTAGTGATTATGAGTACTATGATGATGATGATGATGAGTTGTTATTATAACTAGTGACGAAGTTGTTATATGATGTCTCATCATGAACGAAAGTGATGATTATGAGGAGTTATATGACAATGATATATTATGATGATAAGTTGTTAATGATATTGTGATGATGATGATAAGTTATTATGTCATTGGGTGAAATAACATGATTAGTTTCAAATGGATGGATCCAAAGTGACCATTATATTGGTTACTTTGGATCCATGCACTTGAAACTAATCCAAAGTTCTTTCACCTAGTGATTTAATAACTCATTATGATGTTAAAACAATCTCTAACTTGCTACTATATGAAAAATTGTATGCAGGTGTATGAATACGACCTAAAATAAAAAAGAAATGGAACTACAAATAATTATAGTAGTGATTGTTCTCGAAAGCGCTACTAGTAATTAGCAGTAGTGCCCGTTGGGGAAAGCGCTGCTACTAAGTAGATATAGCGATGGCGGCGTGCTAGCGCCATCGCTAAGCTTTAGTCATGGCGCCTTATCGATGTGGCGCTTCCCAGCCATCTTGATAGGCCAAAAACCAGCGCTACTGCTAGGCTTTTCCCTAGTAGTGTGCGGCCGTGGACCCAGCTGTCAGCCTCTCCACGTACAGTCCACGTCCGATGGAAGTCGTTCCTTGACCACGTTGACCACGCCGCGCCGAGAGCACCAGGGCGGTGGATGACGGCGAGGCCTAGGAAGGGGACGACGCGGAGCCGGGGAAGACGTGATAGTGGAAGCCCGCGCGGAGAGGAGTACAAGGGTTCACTGGTTCGGCTGTGATGTGAGGTTGCCGTCACCGCAGGGCCTGGCCAGCGGTGGCAATAGTAGGGAGCGGTGAGGCATCCGCGGCAGCACAACCGGCCACAAGAGGCAGGAGCATGCGGCACGACCGGTGCTGCTTTGGGCGGCTGGAGCAAGAAGACCAAATGTTGAAGAAGCACTACGGCCATTGGATGGACATCGTACGGTCACTGGAGCTAGAATCGTTTATATTGACTAAGTTGACAAAGCCCTCCGTCCCCGTCAACTTAGTAGCCCCACAAGTCAGCCTCCCACCAAGGTGGGTCCCAGCTAGCAGGGGGTATTCAATTTTTTGTGCGTAATAAGGAGGCACTTCCGGTGGGTCCGAGCTGACAGTGAGGGGAACGTTTTTTCGTGAAATACGATGGCCCGTCAGGTGGGTCCCAGCAGTCAGGGGGCAAACGTTTTTTACGCGAAATACTGGTGGGCGTCCAGTGGGTCCATGCTGTCAGGTGGAGGAATAATTATTTTCCGCGTAATAAGGAGGCACTTCCTTGCGGCTGCCGTGGACCCAAATCGGCCTCTCCACGTCTGATATTATTCCTATGGAATTCAGTCGTTGACCACATTGACCACGCCGCGCCGAGAGCACCACGGCGGTGGACGACGGCGAGGCCTAGGAAGGGGATGACACGGAGCCGGGGAAGACGTGGCAGTGGATGCCCACACCGAGAGGAGTACGAATGTTCCTTTGGTTCGGCTCTTGTTGCCGTCGCCGCAGAATAACAGGGGTGTGGGTGAGTGGAGTGGAGGGATGGCACGGCCAGCGGTGGGAGTAGTATGGGGCGGTGAGGCCTCCAGCGGCTGACCGGCCACCGGAGGCAGGGGCAGGCGGCACGACCGGTGCTGCTTTGGGCGGCTGGAGCAAGAAGACCAGAGGTTGAAGAAGCACTACGCCCATTGGATGGACATCATACGGTAAGTCGAGCTAGAATCGTGCATATTGACTAAGTTCACAAAGCCCTTCGTCCCCGTCAACTTAGTAGGCCCACTATACTGGGTCCCAGCTAACAGGGGAGTATTCATTTTTTTTGTGCGTAATAAGGAGGCACTTCCTTGCGTGCGAAGATATAGCTGGTGGGTCCGAGCTGTCAGCAGCGACAATGTTTTTTTCGCGAAATACAGAGGCCCTTTCGGTGGGCCCAAGATGTCAGGTGGAGGAATCATTATTTTGCGTGTAATAAGGAGGCATTTCCTTGTGTGCAGCCGTGGACCCAACTGTCAGCCTCTCCACGTACAGTCCACTTCAGATGCATGTCGGTCGTTGACCATGTTGACCATGCCATGCCGAGAGCACCAGGGCGGTGGACGACGGCGAGGCCTAGGAAGGGAACGACACGGAGGCAGGGAGGACTCTGCAGTTGTTTTTGTTTCCCACGCGGAGGGGAGTATGACTGTCTGAGGGTTTACTTGGTTAAATGCCCGCCATCGCCGGAGAATAACAGCAGTGTGGGTGAGTAGAGGATGGCTAGGCCAGCGATGGGAATCTGGCCAGGCGGTGAGGCTCTGCTGTGGCAAAGACCCGGCCTTGTGAGGAGGAAAGCAGGCAGTCCATGGCGCTTGTTTGAGTTGCTGGAGCAGGAAGAGCAGAAATTGAAGAAGCACGACGGCCGTTGGATGGACATCCAACAGTATACATGCAATCTGTGGAAAGCCTCAAATCTGTGGAAAACAGCATACAACCCATCTGCCATTATTTCAAATAATTTGCAGCCAATTTGCTAATTCTTACGGGGTTTTTTGGAGCCCATATTCTTTTTGTTAGCATTACAGCCCATATTGTGGCCACGATTAAAAAATTATATGAAATTTTGCATATGTCGGTGCGGTCTGAACTGATTTTAATCCCGAACTTTCGAGTCACATTCAAACTGATTTTAAAAATAAATGTATATCAATATAAAATCCAATAAATTGTCCACGCATAAAAATGAATGCAATTTAAAATCTCAAAATGAAAAAAAAGATATTTGAAACTAATTGCCGGTTTGATGTGTTTTAAAAATGTACATCCCATTTCTCATTACTGATAGGCCATTTGCTCGGCCAGCTGAATGAAGCTCTCCTCGTCTTGAAATATTTGCAGCCCAACAGGCCTGATAAAGCGACTTACTTGACAAATCACAAAAAAACTGGGCTAGCCATTTTCAAAAAGAAAAAAAACTACTGGGCTGGTCTGTGGTAAACATAAAAGAAAAGGCTGTCTAGACAGGCCAGAGTGTCCCGCATAGCCCAGTTGACACCCTGCTTCCGTCTCAAAAACAAATTAGATAGATGCCACTCAAATTATGGCGATTCATAAAAATGCCACTGCAATTTCCAAACTTTGAAAAATGCCACTGCAATTTTTGCAAACTTTGAAAAACGCCACTGCAGTTTGCAAACTTTGAAAACGCCACTCAGGACTTGAAAAATGCCACTAGAAATGGCATGAAATGGCATTTTCAAAGTTTGGAAATTGTGGTGGCATTTCTCGGATACACCAGATTTGGAGTGGCATTTATCAAGTTAACCCAAAACAAAATAATCGGGCGAGCTCTTTGGGTCCCTGGTGTCGGCCGCTCGTTGTGGAAATTCTCTCGTTTATTGACTACGTTGACAATGGCATGGGACCCAGATGTCAGAAATCCACTAGGAGGAGCCATTTTTTTATTGGCTTGAAATAAGGAGGCACTTGCTTGCGTACTGCCATGACCTTGGCGGGTCCCTGCTGTCATCCTCTCCATGTACAATCATCTCCTGATTGTGTACGCATCAACTTGCTAGGCCCACAAGTCAGCCTCTAAACCCATGGAGGACAAATACAACCCATTTAAAAAAATAACAGCCCATTCCATATGTTCAAACGGAAAGTTCAACATTCAGAGCAAAGTAACAGGTATGATCCACATATAGAGTACTGAACTTCCACGTTGACAACCATCATAGCCAAGTTAACTATCTACTCCTACTAATACTCTAGTAGCGTACAAGTACTAACTTACTCTTAGCTAACTAGACGATGTCGGCCGCCATCTGTGGTACACGCTAAACGCCGGCACCGGCGTCGTGCGCCTTGCCTCGGACTTGCAAGAGGTGCGATAGGGCGCGTTGCTCGCGCGCGTTGGCCCTTTCCATGCCGGCGTGGTCCACTGAAGCTTCGGCTTCCAAGCGGGAAACCCACTTCACGAGCTGGTAGTAAAAATCAGCGTCGCAAATGCGTGCATGCCCGACAGCCTCCAGGGCTATTTCCGGGCGCCAGCCTCCACGTAGTCGGCCCAGTTGCAGGCGCTCTGCTCGCGACTCAGAGCGTCGGTGCGCTGCTGCTCCATGTCCCGCTGGTGGCGCAAATCGGCGATACGCTGCTCCTCCGCCAGGCGGTCGCGCTCCAACAACTCCTGCTCCTCCGCCATGCGGTCGCGCTCCAACAACTCCTCGATCTCCGCATTGCCATCTAAAGACAGATAGAATGCCTCCTCCCTCCGTCTGCCTTCCGGTGAAATCCCGAACACTAGTTCCGGCGGTGACCGCCTCCGGCGTTGCCTACCGCGGACAGGCGGGGGCATGGCGGACGTGGCGAGCAACGTCGGGCCGGTGGGGGCTTATGAGGATATGGCGAATTGGGTCACGGTGGCACCGGAGAAGGCCGGGAAACAGTACTTATAGGCGGAAGGTAGCGCGATGGTCATCGGAATTCAATGCATAATGGCTTAGCACGCTAGCTTGCCGTGGAAAACTAGAGAAACTAAAATTATGACTGTGCCGTCCCATCCTGTCTGGGTCGCACGCCGACAAGGCGGTCGAACGAGTGCACTCGAATCATCTCCCTCCTTGTCAATAATGATTCCACGGATTTAAAAAGCTCGCAACAATTAAAGCGTATCTTTTTTTGCATCAGTTAGCTGCCCTAATTACGGCCGGCTGCATGCGAGCACTTTCGAATCGCTCGCGAGCGATGCAGCGAAGCAGCATGCAATGAGTCGCAGCGAGGGCACGCATGCAACCACTTAAATCGCTGGAATTAATTAGGCTTAAACTTCTGCATGCCGTTAATTATTGCCATGCCTTGGTCTTGCTGCTTTGCTCACGGGACTAATAAACCCGGACGGAGGAGTACCTTGGTTGGTGAGAGGTTTGAATTAAGCCCTGCAAACCAGAAAGGAGGTACTAGTACGTGCGTGATCCGCTATTTATTCATGTAGGATCGAGTAGGTCGTTTCTTGAATTGAGCCCTGCAAACCGGAAAGGAGGTAGTACGTGCGTGATCCGCTATTTATCCGTGTAGGATCGATAGTGTAGCTTGTCAGTTTCTTCAGAGGTAGGCATTTTTATCCATGTAGGATCAATAGTGTAGCTTGTCATTTTCATCAGAGGTAGGCATTTTTATTCAAAAAACTGCCACTTCGCATCTTCGTCATAAATAAAACTGCCGGAGCGCATTTGTAGGCTAGCTAGTGATCGATCAGTAACTTGTAAACACTGAGCGAACAGAAATAAGTAATTGTTAATGCATCTCAATGATTCACATATCATATACAAATATGTAGCTCCAAAAGCAAAGATCAGCCACTTTGGATCTTGCGTCGCAACTAAAACTAACTAGTACGATTCCCATACATAAGATCAACATGTTAATGCATCTCAATGATTCACAGATCATATACAAATATGTAGCTCCAAAAGCAAAGATCTAGAAAAAACATCTGTTCTTCCTACAGTACTACTTTTCTGCAGTCCATGAAGTGACTATCCAATCTTTCTGTGTCTATTTTCAAGCATGCAGTGACTATACTATTCTCTTGTGCGGTTCAACCAAAATTGCGGACACTTTGTTTGTTTGCCAAATAGCAATGGGCAGACATCTCTGTCTGCACAAATATCAAGCAGCTAGTAAACATATACCACACCTTGTATTTTCGGTTTAAACATGTCTGTTCCGCTTAGCATCTATCATGTTACGCCTTTGGACAATCAATCGTCTGATTATGTTTTGCCTTTGGACAATTTCATACTGAATTGATTTGCTGGTTCAGAGCAGAAATATTGCGCCTATGCTTCATCAGACAAAGGATATCCATGTTCGCAATGATGGAAGAGGTGAAATCGATACAACCGAAATTGAGCGTCCAGTCATTGAATCCTGTCCTGCACCTCCAATGTAGGTCCACCCTGCCAATAAATTCACATGCAAACCACTAGTATTAATATCTAATGACAGTACAAAAAGAGTAGCAAGATAGTAGCAAACCATGTACCTTCGTAATGAACAACTCATAGTGCCACCAATTGGATATAAAGGTTTGGAAAAAACATGCTCCTAATGTTGAACCAGTTGGACTTTTTGTGCAGTTCCACTAAAATCGATCATCCATGTTTGCATAGATATTGAAAGTGTGATTACTCTAAAAGTGGCACTAGTTGAAGCGTAGACTCACAAATATAAGCATTCCAATTTCTTAATGGGAAAAGGTAGCAAGACTGTTTCTAACCACCTGTTTGAAGGAATAAATAAAGCAACAACGGTGATGTCGGGAAGGCATACATAGTTTTTACGAAAACTGAGCCATTCCTAACATTTCCTCTTCTTTTAAGCAAATTTTGGGCAGTTCTACTAAAATAAAATGCCATCACCGCCTTGACAATTCAGTGACACTGCATAAAAGGAAATGACTTAACATTACATCATGATGTCGGTATGTAGTCGACGGGCATTAGAGACAAACATACGGACCTCCTCCGATAACATAATGAACATTAATTTTAACAAAGGTGTGACTAGCTTTACCGGGATAATTTGAGTGAACTCTACACCCTTTGTTCCTTAATATAAGAGCGTTTTGGCGGTTCAATTTAAAATGCATAAGCGTCTAGTATTTAGAAAAAACAGGTAGTAGTTTTTTGAGCATATATCTGGGAAAGCTTGCCACACTTTATTTATGTCCATACGCTAATGCAACACCATTCGAATACTACAAATATACACTAATCCAGTGGCTAGTGCAGCAGTAGAGTAGTTAGTTGATACGTCTCCAACGTATCTATAATTTTTGATTGCTCCATGCTATATTATCTATTGTTTTGGACTATATTGGGCTTTATTTTCCACTTTTATATTACTTTTGGGACTAACCTATTAACCGGAGGCCCAGCCCAGAATTGTTGTTTTTTGCCTATTTCAGTGTTTCGAAGAAACGGAATATCAAACGGAGTCCAAACGGAATGAAATCTTTGGGAATGTGATTTTCTCATCAGATAGATCCAGGAGACTTGGACCCTCCGTCAAAAAAGCCACGAGGCGGCCACGAGGGTGGAGGGCGCCCCCCTAGGGCGCGCCCCCCCTGCCTCGTGGGCCCCCCGAAGCTCCACCGACGTACTCCTTCCTCCTATATGTACCTACGTACTCCCAACAGATCAGATACGGGGCCAAAAACCTAATTCCACCGCCGCAACTTTCTGTATCCACGAGATCCCATCTTGGGGCCTGTTAGGAGCTCACATGGGAAGGATTCCACCATGGAGGGCTTCTACATCATCATCATAGCCTCTCCCATGAAGTGTGAGTAGTTTACCTCAGACCTTGGGTCCATAGTTAGTAGCTAGATGGCTTCTCTCTTTTTGGATCTCAATACAATGTTCTCCCCCTCTCTCGTGGAGATCTATTCGATGTAACCTTCTTTTTGCGGTGTGTTTGTTGAGACCGATGAATTGTGGGTTTATGATCAAGATTATCTATGAGCAATATTTGAATATTCTCTGAATTCTTTTATGTATGATTGAGTTATGTTTGCAAGTCTCTTCGAATTATCTGTTTGGTTTGGCCAACTAGATTGGTAGTTCTTGGAATGGGAGAAGTGCTTAGCTTTGGGTTCAATCTTGCGGTGTCCTTACCCAAAGGATGTGAGAAAGGGTTGCAAGGCACGTATTGTATTGTTGCCATCAAGGATAACAAGATGGGGTATTTATCATATTGCATGAATTTATTCCTCTACATAATGTCATCTTGCTTAAGGCTTTACTCTGTTTCCATTAACTTAATTCTCTATATGCATTTTGGATAGCGGTCGATGAGTGGAGTAATAGTAGTAGATGCAGGCAGGAGTCGGTCTACTTGTCTCGGACGTGATGCCTATATACATGATCATACCTAGATATTCTCATAACTATGCTCAATTCTGTCAATTGCTCAACGGTAATTTGTTCACCCACCGTGAAATACCTATGCTCTTGAGAGAATCCATTAGTGAAATCTATGGCCCCCGGGTCTATTTTCATCATATTAATCTTCCGACGCTTTATTATTGCTTTGCTTTTTTACTTTGCTTTTTATTTTACTTTGTATCTTTATACCAAAAATACCAAAATTATTATCTATCATCTCTATTAGATCTCACTCTCGTAAGTGACCGTGAAGGGATTGACAACCCCTATTCGCGTTGGTTGCGAGGAGCTATTTGTTTTGTGTAGGTACGAGGGACTTGCGCGTGGCCTCCTACTGGATTGATACCTTGGTTCTCAAAAACTGAGGGAAATACTTACGCTACTCTGCTGCATCCTCCTCTCCTCTTCGGGGAAAACCAACGCAAGCACAAGACGTAGCAAGAAGGACTTCTGGCGCCGTTGCCGGGGAGTCTATGCAAAAGTCCACATACCAAGTACCCATCACAATCCCTTATCTCTCGCATTACATTATTTGCCATTTGCCTCTCGTTTTCCTCTCCCCCACTTCACCCTTGTCGTTTATTCGCCCTCTCTTTCCCAATCTCCTCCTCTCTTTTTCGCTTGCCTTTTTCCTGTTCGCTTGTGTGTTGGATTGTTTGCTTGTCGTTATGTCTGAAATTGGTGAAATTATTGCCAATATGGACAATAATAATAATATGGAAAATTCTAGTGCTCCGGCTGAAGAACCCCCTACCTTGCATACAAAAAGATTTCGAATTGGTAGTGGTAATATTATTGGAAAAGGAGTTATTCAAGATTTCTTTACTTGTGCTTGGTGCTTTTGCCTTCTATGGGCAGTTCTATTCTCCATAGAACTAGTAGTCTTATGGACGCTATTGCCATGCTTATCGTTGAACTTGAAAGGCAATTTATGCATATGCATCCTTCCATACAAAGGATTTTCCTAGAATTTTCTAATATCGAGCATTCCTCTCATTAAGCGTGCCACTACAATCTTTTTGGCTCATGAATTCAGATTTATAATAAAAGAGGCCAAATAAATCTTTGCGCATTATAGGGTGGACGCTGGCCGTCCTCCCATAGAATCTATCCTCTTTGATCAAGAAGAAATAATGCGTTTTCAATCTATTGACTATGTTGCTTTCAATGAAAATCTAAGAAAAAAGGGGTGCCTACCAATATTTTAGTTGATAGAATCTCTGAAGTTAATGATGATTTGGCTATTTGAAATAATGAGCTAGGATACTCTCTTGAGTATAAGCTCACAAGGTTCTGTCAAAAGAATGCTTATAATGATGAATTGGTTGTGCAATACGAAGGGCCGAAAGAGGAACCTATACCTCCTAAAATTGATCTTGGGGATTTTTGCCCTATTAAATTTAGCCCTTTTGATTACTTTTGCTTGCCTCAAAGTAAACTTGCTGCCAAGCGTGGGAGTATGAAATGAGTTTCACTGATCTATCTTATTATTACGGCACAACCTAGATCTATCCTTGCTTTTATGCCTAGCTAGGGCGTTAAATGATAAGCGCTTGTTGGGAGGCAACCCAATTTTATTTTTTTTTGCTTTTGTTTATGTTTAGGAATAAATAATCCATCTACCTTCTGTTTAGATGTGGTTTTATGTTTCAATTAGTGTTTGTGCCAAGTTAAACCTATAGGATCTTCTTGGATAATAGTTATTTGATCTTGCTGTAATTTCCAGAAACTTTCGGTTCACGAAAACAATTGTTAAAAACCACCAGAACGTGATAAAATAGTGATTCCAATTGCTTATGATCAATAAACAAATTGCCTAGGTCTTCCTATTTTGGCTGAATTTATGGAGTTCCAGAAGTTTGCGTTAGTTAAAGATTACTACAGACTGTTCTGTTTTTGACAGATTCTGTTTTTCGTGTGTTGTTTGCTTATTTTGATGAATCTATGGCTAGTAAAATAGTTTATAATCCATAGAGAAGTTGGAATACAGTATGTTTAACGCCAATATAAATAAAGAATGAGTTCATTACAGTACCTTGAAGTGGTCTTTTTTTTCTTTCGCTAACGAAGCTTACGAGATTTCTGTTGAGTTTTGTGTTGTGAAGTTTTCAAGTTTTGGGTGATTTTTTTTATGGATTATGGAACAAGGAGTGGCAAGAGCCTAAGCTTGGGGATGCCCATGGCACCCCCAATATAACCCAAGGACACCAAAAAGTCAAAGCTTGGGGATGCCCCGGAAGGCATCCCCTCTTTCATCCACTTCCATCGGTAACTTTACTTGAAGCTGTATTTTTAATCACCACATGATATGTGTTTTGCTTGGAGAGTCCTGTATTATTTGCGTCTTTGCTTGTTAGTTTACCACAATCATCCTTTCTGTACACACCTTTTGAGAGAGCCATACATGAATTCGAATTTGTTAGCATACTCTATGTGCTTCACTTATATCTTTTGAGCTTGATAGTTTTGCTCTATGTGCTTCACTTATATTTTTTGAGCTTTATAGTTTTGCTCTAGTACTTCACTTATATCTTTTAGAGCACAATGGTGGATTTGTTTTAAAGAAACTATTGATCTCTCATGCTTCACTTAGATTATTTTGAGAGTCTTAAATAGCATGGTAATTTGCTTAATAATAATATGCTTGGTATTCAAGATTTGTAAGACTTTCTTTTGAGTGTGTTGAATACTAAGAAAAGTTTGATGCTTGATAATTGTTTTGAGATATGAAGGTGGTAATATTAGAGTCATGCTAGTTGAGTAGTTGTGAATTTGAGAAATACTTGTGTTAAAGTTTGTGATTCCCGTAGCATGCACGTATGATGAACCGTTATGTGATGAAGTCGGAGCATGATTTATTTATTGATTGTATTCCTTATGAGTGGCGGTCGGGAGACGGCGATGGTCTTTTCCTACCAATCTATCCCCTAGGAGCATGTAACGTAATACTTTGCTTTGATAACTTGTAGATTTTTGCAATAAGTATATGAGTTCTTTATGACTAATGTTGAGTCCATGGATTATACGCATTTTTCTCACCCTTCCACCATTGCTAGCCTCTCTAATACCGCGCACGTTTCGCCGGTATCATATACCGACCATAAGCCTTCCTCAAAACAGCCACCATACCTACCTATCATGGCATTTCCATAGCCATTCCGAGATATATTGCCATGCAACTTTCCACCGTTCCGTTTATTATGACACGCTTCATCATTGTCATATTGCTTAGCATGATCATTTAGTTGACATCGTATTTGTGGCAAAGCCACCATTCATAATTCTTTTATACATGTCACTTATGAATCATTGCATATCCCTACACATCACGGAGGCATTCACATAGAGTCATATTTTGTTCTAAGTATCGAGTTGTAATTGTTGAGTTGTAAGAAAAATAAAAGTGTGATGGTCATCATTTTTAGAGCATTGTCCCAAGTGAGGAAAGGATGATGGAGACTATGATTCCCCCATAAGTCGCGATGAGACTCCGGACGAAAAAAAAGAAAAAAAAAGAGGCCATAAAAAAAGAGAAAAGGCCCAAATAAAAAAATGAGAGAAAAAGAGAGAAGGGACAACGTTACTATCCTTTTACCACACTTGTGCTTCAAAGTAGCACCATGATCTTTATATTAGAGAGTCTCTCGTTTTGTCACTTTCATATACTAGTGGGAATTTTTCATTATAGAACTTGGCTTGTATATTCCAATGATGGGCTTCCTCAAATTGCCCTAGGTCTTCGTGAGCAAGCGAGATGGATGCACACCCACTTAGTTTCATTTGTTGAGCTTTCATATACTTATAGCTCTAGTGCATCCGTTGCATGGCAATCCCTACTCACTCACATTGATATCTATTGATGGGCATCTTCATAGCTTTGTTGATCGCCTAGTTGATGTGAGACTATCTTCCCTCTTTTTGTCTTCTCCACAACCACCATTCTATTCCACATATAATGCTATATCCATGGCTCACGCTCATGTATTGCGTGAAGATTGAAAAAGTTTTGAGAATGTCAAAAGTATGAAACAATTGCTTGGCTTGTCATCGGGGTTGTACATGATTTAAATATTTTGTCTGGTGAAGATAGAGCATAGCCAGACTATATGATTTTGTAGGGATAACTTTCTTTGGCCATGTTATTTTGAGAAGACATAATTGCTTTGTTAGTATGCTTGAAGTATTATTATCTTTATGTCAATATGAACTTTTGTCTTGAATCTTTCGGATCTGAATATTCATACCACAATTAAGAAGAATTACATTGAAATTATGCCAAGTAGCACTCGCATCAAAAATTCTCTTTTATCATTTACCTACTCGAGGACGAGCATGAATTAAGCTTGGGGATGCCTGATACGTCTCCAACGTATCTATAAATTTTGATTGCTCCATGCTATATTTATCTATTGTTTTGGACTATATTGGGCTTTATTTTCCACTTTTATATTACTTTTGCGACTAACCTATTAACCGGAGGCCCAACCCAGAATTGCTGTTTTTTTTGCCTATTTCAGTGTTCCGAAGAAACGGAATATCAAACGGAGTCCAAACGGATTGAAATCTTCGGAAACGTGATTTTCTCATCAGATAAGATCCAGGAGACTTGGACCCTCCGTCAAGAAAGCCACGAGGGTGGAGGGCGCGTCCCCCCTAGGGCGCGCCACCTTCGTGGCCCTCAAGCTCCACCGACGTACTCCTTCCTCCTATATATACCTCACGCACTTCAACAGATCGAATCACGGACCCAAAAATCTAATTCCACCGCCGCAACTTTCTGTATCCACGAGATCCCATCTTGGGGCCTGTTCGAGCTCATGGGAAGGATTCCACCATGGAGGGCTTCTACATCATCACCATAGCCTCTCCGATGAAGTGTGAGTAGTTTACCTCAGACCTTCGGGTCCATAGTTAGCAGCTAGATGGCTTCTTCTCTCTTTTTGGATCTCAATACAATGTTCTCCCCCTCTCTCGTGGAGATCTATTCGATGTAACCTTATTTTTGCGGTGTGTTTGTTGAGATTGATGAATTGTGGGTTTATGATCAAGATTACCTATAAGCAATATTTGAATCTTCTCTGAATTCTTTTATGTATGATTGAGTTATCTTTGCAAGTCTCTTCGAAATATCCGTTTGGTTTGGCCAACTAGATTGGTAGTTCTTGCAATGGGAGAAGTGCTTAGCTTTGGGTTCAATCTTGCGGTGTCCTTACCCAAAGGATGTAAAGGGTTGCAAGGCACGTATTTTATTGTTGCCATCAAGGATAACAAGATGGGGTATTTATCATATTGCATGAATTTATTCCTCTACATCATGTCATCTTGCTTAAGGCGTTACTCTGTTTTCATTAACTTAATACTCTAGATGCATGCTGGATAGCGGTTGATGAGTGGAGTAATAGTAGTAGATGCAGGCAGGACTCGGTCTACTTGTCTCGGACGTGATGCCTATATACATGATCATACCTAGATATTCTCATAACTATGCTTAATTCTGTCAATTGCTCAACAATAATTCGTTCACCCACCGTAAAATACCTATGCTCTTGAGAGAAGCCACTAGTGAAATCTATGGCCCCCAGGTCTATTTTCATCGTATTAATCTTCCTACGCTTTATTATTGCTTTGCTTTTTATTTTACTTTGCATCTTTATACCAAAAATACCAAAAAATATTATCTATCATCTCTATTAGATCTCACTCTCGTAAGTGACCGTGAAGGGATTGACAACCCCTATTCGCGTTGGTTGCGAGGAGCTATTTGTTTTGTGTAGGTACGAGGGACTTGCGCGTGGCCTCCTACTGGATTGATACCTTGGTTCTCAAAAACTGAGGGAAATACTTACGCTACTCTGCTGCATCCTCCTCTCCTCTTCGGGGAAAACCAACGCAAGCTCAAGCCGTAGCATTAGTTTATTACAGTGTACAGTACAATGGTTTTACTGAACATATTTCAATAAACTCTAGCACTGGAAGGTTTCTATAAGAATTAACAATACAAAATGTAAAGGTAACAAGTTTCAGCATTGGTATACTAGTTGTGCATGAGCATTAAACCAAATACAAAAGTCTGAAGGTAACTAGCATTATTAACTAATGACAGTATAAAAATTGCAAACCATGTACCTCCAAGGTAAATATCATTTCGAACTCAGGGGGACCTTAAAAATTGCTATCCCAATCTTGATAATCGATCAAACATAAAAACTTGATCGAACGAATCAAGAGAACAGAGGAGGTGCCCACTCTTGACCTTTCCTCTTGTCTTCATAATTGTCTGTGCAGTTTAACCAAAATAAAATGACATCAGCGCCTTGGCATTTTGGTGACACTGTACAAAAAATTAACTTATCTCATGAAAGTGAGGTATGTAATCTATAAGCATTAATGATTGCAAAAATTTGAAGGTAGTAACAAGTTTCATCGTTGGTATCTTTGGTAGTAACAAAGATTAGAATGCCTTAGCTGAAAAATCTTTAATACATCCACAATCAACAACTAACCCTGAAATAATCCAGTGACATTGAATCGCATTGCTTAAATTTATCGGTGGCATTAGACTGAGAGCGGCATTAGTTAAATGTGGCATCACTTTAGCAGTAGCATTGCTTGACTTGACTGCTGGCGTTATACTAACAGCAAAAAAAGTGGCAATAAGAGCATCGGAGGCCCATTCGGACAGTGGGCGCACCAGTACGATGTACCTCCACGGACGCAGAGTGGTGAGGGAGGTATGGTTGCCCAGAGCAATAAATATACAGGCAGCATATGTGGATTATGTCCCATTTTTGTTCTCTTTAGCCACCTTTTTCCTATGTGAGGACAACAAACTGATCGACCTGGTCATTCTCTATTGCGTTGTCATGCCTTTCTACCCTTCTTCAACCAAGAGACACGAGACTCGTTCCTTAGCTACTGATTTTCCCCTTTTCAACCTAGATGCTGGTTCGATGCCTACTCTCTTGGACATTACAGTCTCCCCTTCCTTTCCTTATTCAACCCAGACATGCATTAATCTGCATGAAGTAGGGTTTCCTTTAATAGTGCAAATTATGGTTTTTAAATGCTGCGTGGCGGTGAGCAGAGGATAGCAAATTGGGAAGATGGTGGAGTGGAAAAAGATCCACATGCAACGACGTGGAAGATGGGGCAATAGAACAAGGTTATGGTTCGAAAAGAGGTAGCAAACCTGAGGGTCGGCGGGAAGTGGCTTCGCTCGTGGTCGTCGTCCTTCGCACACACTACGGCAGCGAGCTTGGGGACGGAGGCCATCCCGCACGGGCGCTAGATCTGAGAGGACGGCCTTGTCGTCGATGTGACCTCGCTTCGCCCGACGGCGAGTGCGTCAATGCTGCACGTCCTTTTCTTCCCCGGCGGATCTGTGACCACCGGTGAGGAGGGAGAGAGGGGCCGTATTTTTTAGATCTGGAGAGAGGGTGGTAGTGTGAGAAGCAAGTGGGCAGCCCTTTGCAACAAAGCGCTGAAGCTCCAACCTATATATCTTTTTTATACTACTAGTACTGGAGGTGGAGTAGTGGTAGAGTAGTTTATATTTTATCTGCGTACAGTACCAGTTAGTCGTGCTTTAGAACTGATCGGCACGCCATTAAAAAAATAAAGGTCGATAACTAATGCGGCACCTCGGGCCAACGTGGCCAGATCGAATTTTGCACGAGAAATTACACACCATGTTTCGTTGACATGTGGTCCCGTTCCAACATATCAGTGAGACGACGGCGAGTAGTAGGAGTATTTCCAAACGGACATGTAGGCCGGGGCACCTCTTCGTGAACCGTGGAAAATTCGCAACCGTCCACCGACTCTTCGCCTTTCCCTCTCAATTTGGAACTGCTGTCGCACGCTCTTCATCTCCCTCCTCCATTTTCCTTCAACCCTTCACCCTTTCTTCTGCCATTGTTCGATCGTCCTCTACATGGAGGGAACAGGCCGGAAACGACCCCGTTATTCTTGCCTCGATCTGAAAGATGATGTGGTCGAGGAACTCATTGATCGGTGCAACGTCATCACCTCGGCTAGCATGGCAGGTTCGTTCAAGCCCATTCTCGACTCAACTAATAACATCATTACAAGGAACCCAAGAGTCAAGGAGCAGTTTGATCTCCCCTATCTTCTTCACCGTGACCACGATGATCGCGCCCGTACGGCCGAGGCCTCGCCCTGTGCAAGTTGATGCCGCTTGATAATGATACGTATGATGTTAAGATGCCACCGCTTGAGGGCAAGGCTTGGGCGGGCGCAAATGGAGATTGGGTTGTCTACATTGGGTCCAATCATGAGTGGGAACTTGTGAATGTGTACACTCGTGACCGGGTTCCACTTCCAAAAATCTCAGCAGACTGCCCGGAGGTTGAGCACACGGTATTGTACGCACATTCAAATACGATCATGGTGACTGTCTTCTACGCAAGATAGCAATTTGTCGAGTTCCCAACCGCTCTTGGAATTACAACAACTATGAAGTTGTTGCTATCTTCGACAAGCTTGTTGCCGTCCTTGGTGGTTTGACTCGATGGATATTGCTCAAAAATCAGTTTCTGTACACAGATGAGTACTGTGATGCAATTCAATACGAGGGCCTTGTGTTTGCTGCCACCACTCGTGGCACTGTTTTTGCATGGGTTCCTCGTAGTTTCGGTACGTTTGTCTTCCACCATAATTATAATTGTTTCATCCACATACATGCGGGTTAGCAAGTTTCCCTTTACTAATTAACCTTCTTCTTGTGTTTCCAAGGTCCTGTGAACATCCCACCACCTATACTTGAAAAATTTTATAACCAAGGGGGAGATGACGATGGTGATGATCACGAGCATGAGGACGAGCAGCACCCATATACTCTTTGGCGCCTGGCAACTAATTCCGATGGATCACCTCTTCTTGTGTGTATACAGCCCACTGATGATGTTACTGCTAAGGAAGCAGGTGTAGTCTCCCATGGTCGCACTCTCCGGACCTATTCCAATACCCGTTGCATGGTATTCGGGATGGATACTAGTGTGCTAGCGCCAACTCCTTCTCCCTGGTACAAAATTGATAGTCTTGGAGAAAACTCACTCTTCCTTAGACAAAACTATCCCGATGATGGTGAAAGGCGATCCAACTACTGTTGACACAACGTTACTAGTACCATTTATGAGAAGCAACTATGTCTATACCTCGGACATTTGGGTGGTTCCCTACCCTGGTACTGATATAGTAGGCCACTTCAGCCTGGATGATCAGTCCTGCATTGGTCTCCAGATCGACAATGGATGGCCCGTCGGAAGAATCACTTGTGGTTCAAAGCAAGCGTTTCCAACGCCGAGGAATGGTTGAGTTGAAGTTCATTTCATTGCTTGTTATTTGTTATGCGGTGAAAACTTTAGTATTTATAATGTATCCTCGTTGTCGATGTGGGTTGATGACCTGTTGTATGTAATAAAATGATATGCCTATGATAAACTTACTAAATTTATGAATGGCTTTCGAGTCGCTTCTCTGAGTGAGTGGTGCGGCGAGGCAAAAAATATTTTCCGAATACATAATTGTACGTGCATTGCAACAGGTTATCGGATGAGGCCAATCAACAATAATAGTACACTATTTGTACTAGCTTCACATGCTTCGCGCGTCGGGCGGGTGTTTTTACTGTAGCCATATGTTAATGTGTTCGATGTATGTAACCAGCACCTCGAATCCTCGATACTAGTACTATATAGTAGGAGTAAGTAGTAGGAGTAGTAGGGTGGCATGGGCCAGAACAAGCATTCACGTCCAGGAGTACGGCACACGCCACCACCACGACATCCATCTGACACCATATTATTTCTTGGAGTCCGTGCTAGAGCAATCTCTTCAACCTCGTCATTTCTCTAACTTCAGCCATCGCGCGGTAGGCGAGGTGGGGGTTTGCCGATAGTCGGTTTCCTTAACTGCGGTCCCACTTGCAAGGCCAACTCCAACGCACGACCCCAAATGGACCTCCGTTTTGCATGAACTCCAATGATAATTTTGACTAGAAAAGCAAGACCAAAGAAAACAAGAACCACAAGAATACATTTTACTACTCCTGTAAGTTGGATTAGTGCCTTCTCGATGCATTCATTGTTTATCTGCGGAGGCTCGGTCTTGCGTGCTTCTTTCTTCTTCGAGTGTAAAGAAGTACACTTTGCTTCCTCGCATCTAGTCTCATGTCTAGCTTCTATTCTAGTAGGAGTATCAACAAGTGCAATAATCTCATCTCTAGCCTCTGTGCTAGCTAAAAGTGATAGAACATCTACTAAATTGCGCTCTATCAATATATGGATGTACTCTTCTTCCCAATACAAAACTTGCATCCATTCTACTCCCTCCATTGCACAATACATGCCTTCTATTTGTCAAAATATATATGTATCTAGACATGTTTTAGTATATAGGTACATCCATTTTGGACAAATGGAAGTCAAGTATTTTGGAGCGGAGGAGTACACAATAAATTTTTTAAGTTAGCACAACTAGTCTAATCTGAGAGCACAACCGAAGATTTGGTCGGGTTCTTCCTCCTTTTGCCGACACGTGGGACACCCAGCATCCAGGTCGTGTCATAAAAGAAAATAGAGTGGTAGTTGAAGCCACGAGATGTGCATCTTGGGTTAAACTGTAAATAGAATCTTACTACTCTTGAGTAACTCCAAAAGCGGCCGCCGAAGATCTTTATTGGATTTGTTTTTCATCACCAGCACGTCGAGGTGAAAGATGTGCAGGTTCGATTGGGTCCTCTTGCGTTTTCAACGACATGTGGGGCGAATGTGAGCAAGCAGACGATGGGCTCCAAGGCGTCCGCTGGCTGGCTGAGAAGAGATATAGAGGAGGGCTGAGCACGGACTGGAGGAAATTTGTTCTACGTACCTCGATATAGGCTCGATATAGTGGTGTGTCATGGGCCATAACTAGCATTCATGTCTAGCAGTACAACACACGCCAACCACACGAGTCCCATCCGACACCAATTTTCTTGGAGTCCGTGCTACAACCATCTCTTCTCCCTCCTGTTTTCTCAGCCATCGCGCGGTGGGCGGGGTGGGGGTTTGCCGATAGTCGGTGTGCTCAACTGTGGTCCCACTTGTAAGTGAAAATGTAACACCGCACGCATTCCCGCTTGAGCGGCGTGCCGGACCAACCGTGTGGGGGTGCGACGCGAACACGACATGCTTTTCCTTTTGAACTCGTAACTTGTAAAATTTGGTTCTGCTCCATGGCGCGACCGATAGATAGAAAATAACGATTTTTCCTAGAGTAATAAGAAGTTTGGTTCTGGCGCCGTTCATGCTTGGAGTACGTACGAAAATTATGAAGTTGATGTGCAAGGTAAGATAATTATTGTAGTATCATATACTACTACATGGATTTGACAGAAAGATAAAAATACATATGGATCCATCAACGACATCCTCACGCCCTAGTGCACCGGGTCACCAACCGACGTGTGAGGAGCAGCGGCGTTGGCGGTGAGCTCAACATGCTTCAGAACAGTGCCGTCCAAGGTTGCCATGCGGTCCAAGAAGGCCAGCGTCCTATCGTCCTCCTCTTGCATGTAGTAGTCCTTGTGGACGATTTGCGCGTAGACGTGGGTGATTATGTCGATGGTGTCTTGCTGCGCCAGGCGCTACGCGGCGCGACCTCGAGGTGGACATTCTCCGGCGCGATGGCGGGCAGTCGTAGGGCCACCAGTGCGTCGAAGTGGTTGACACTATAGTGGCCGTTGAGGGTGGCGGGCATCGCGGAGCCTGGGCGCGTCGGCTGGAGGCTTACGTCAAAGTCGTCCGCAAGCTTCTTGACGACGGTGAACTTGTCGAGGAAACCGACGAGGACCTCGTCGAACAAGGATATGAAGCTGTCGTCCAAGCGTCCCCTCGCCCTGGCGGCCTCAAGCAATACTACCTGGAGACGTTCCTCGGTGCCGGGCCGCAGGCCGGCATCATGGACCATCTGGCACAGCCGGCTGATGCTCGCGCTCATCGCCTCCATGGGTCTAGCTTAGCTTCTAGTCAACTGATCTTGCGATTTGAGTGATCACTCTTGCCCTTGGTTAGCATGCAAAGGTGCGTAGGATTTCGTACTACTCCTCGACCCTCTACTGCACCTGCCTTTGGCTGTATGATAGGTGGGCCAGCCACCCCCTGGGCCCATGTCACTAGTAGAAAAAGGGTCAAACGTGAAGCACATTAGTGCCGGTTTGATTTTGGCTCGGTACTAATGGTACCATTAGTGCCGGTTCGAACGGATTTGCATTAATGCCGGTTCGTGTTGAACTTTTAGTACCGGTTAGTAGCACGAACCGTACTAAAGGTGATGGCAGGGTGGCGTCAGGCCGGTGCCCCATGATCACCTTTAGTACCGGTTCGTGGCACAAACCCGGAAGAAAATGCTAACCGTTAGTACCGGTTCGTGGCCTGAACCGGGACTAAAGGGTTTGACCTATAATGCAGTTCTTGCCACGAACCGGTACTAAAGGGCAATTTTCAATCCCTACCCCCTTGTATATCGCCATTTCAGTTTTGAAAATACAAAAGAAAATGATAAAAATTCAAAAATAAAATTCTTCGAGATGTAGTTATATTACTACATCTACTAGTTAGGAAAATTAAAAAACTTAAATTTGGACATGTTTTGCAAAAGTGTAGGGAAAATGTAAAACAGCTATAACTTTTGCGTACGATGTCGGAAAAAAACGTATAATATATCAAAAAATTCAGCACGAAAATCCGCATCCGATGGAGACGGCCTCTACGGCCTGTTTGGAATTTTAGAATCCTCAAATTCCAAAAGGAAAAAAGATATGGTCAAATTTCAATTTTTTAAAAAAATTTGGTTAAATCTGGTCAAGCTACTTATTCAAGAAGTATTAATGTTACTACATAATTATTCAAGAATATTAGTGTTACTAAATAATTATTTCAATTTTTGAATTTTGGTCAAATCTGGTCAAACTATGGTCAAACTTATTCAAGAAATATTAGCGTTACTAAATAATTACTGTTTTTTTGAATAATAGTTTCAAAAACTCAAAGCGGTGAAATGTGTGACTTCATGCTCAAGCTAAACTCCCGAGGGTTACTAGGATTGACATCTTACTATTGTCGTGAAAACAACAAGTGCAGACTAGGAAGCGAAGGAGAATAGAACCCAAAAGTTAAGCGTGCTCAAAATTTGGAGTAGTGAGAGGGATGGGTGACCGGTCGGGAAGTTAGATGATTTGGAATGAGTGATCCACACTTGAGCAGTTAAGAGAGGTGATTAGAGACTAGATCATCAAATAATTCAGAAAAATAAAAAATCGAAAAAAATAAAAAAAATCCAAAATTTTCAAAAAAATTCAAAAAAAAATAACACCAACCGGTACTAAAGGTCCCCCATACTAGGGCGCGAGCTCACGCCACGTGGTGGCACTTTAGCGCCGGTTCGTGCCGAACCGGTACTAAAGGGGGGGGGGGGCTTTAGTGCCCACACTTTAGTGCCGGTTCCATAACCGGCACTAAAGGCCCTTACAAACCGGTTTTAAAGCTCTGTTTTCTACTAGTGTGTGTCATTCACCCAAAGGCAGTTGCCGTAAGTCAATGAAGCTGCGTCCCCCTCCGTGCCGGTGCAGTATAGTCATCTCACCGGACCTCTAGTTGGGGCCAAACGAGAGAACTTTGATGTTTACTGGTTTATTGGTCCACTTTGCATTTTGCGCCAAGTTTTGACCTTTGATTTAACTAATAAAATGTTAATGCATGTAAACAAAAATGTTGTGTAAGTCACCTTACGAAAACCAAATAATCCCAAAATACTTAGGCACGGTGCATTAACTCCCTCCTTGTTTCTTATTTCGTGACATATCAACCAATGAGAGATGTGGGCCTTGCATGCTTTCAATGACTTGAGACTACCAAACATGACATGCAGTGTTTAGTTCATTGCATGTAATCCTATTAGTACTCTAGTTAGCAAAAACATTAAGTTCTCTCGCCGATAGGAATAAAACACCATGTATTTATTTTACAGAGGGAGTAGTACTTTTTTTGTGACATGCATTACTAGATATTGCTATTCAAATACTAAAATCCAGATGGACGTGGTAGTACTCCTAAATCCATACAGTGGTGCTACTAGTACTAGTAGTAGTACTACCAATGTAGTAGTAAGAGTACTAGCACTGTACTACCCATTGGTCAAATTATTACGTGTTGCTCCTCACAGTGAAGTGACAAGACCTGCTTGGGAGATGACACACAGTATAGGTGCCGTGTTCGGCATACCATAGTCAGCCTCACCGTCTGCAGTCACTATCATCATGGCTGTAGAGCTAGCCTGCTTACAACTAGCCCTGTTCGACATAATTTCCCATGCGTAGATGCCCTTGCATTGCACGAAACACCAAGATTGGGGGTGGACGGCTCCGGAAGCGGCCATCACGCCAGATTTTTCCACGGCCTTCTAGATGTGGTGGGGAGGAGATATGGCTGATTGTGAGAGACAAGGAGTTGTTTGTAAATAGGGAACAAGTGCGGGCATCTTTTTGCAAAAATGGAGAAGCTTGGTTTGTATGCGTCAGATCTAGATCCGACGGCTATTGGTGAAAGATGGGAGGCACAACGTCATCACCAACTCAGGACCTGTTTGATTCTTAGGATTTTGAAAACGCAGGAATATGACACGGCAATATTACAAGTTTCAAACTGATATTACAAATGTTAGGAGTAATGCTGCACCTACGAAGAGGGAATTACTAGGAAGTTTACGTAAGAACTTTGGTTACTTTAGGTGGATGCAGCATTATCGTACAAACTAAAATCCACCGCCCTGACAAGTCACTAATGGGCAAATAAGTTTTCGAGTCTCTGGCCACTTGATGTTTCAAAAACAAATTCAGCTTCTGCGGAGACTTTGTCATTTAGGCTTAGGCGCTTACGGTGATCAACCGCCATTCATTGTTACGCCAGAGAACGCCAAACCTCATTACCTTGAGAACACTTGCCTCCAGAACAAAGAACCTGGCCAATTTAATCTTAGATGTGCTGCCTCGGTAGTCGATCAAATCAATTTCTGTAAGATCAAGATCAAGGCATTCGATGAGATTGTTATAGTGCAGCACATTTTCACTTTCGGGTCTTTTTTTATCTGCAAAAGAAGAGAACATATTAGAGCAGCTGGTTGCATAAGATTGCCGTGTCATTCGCTCATACGATAGGGTTGGCTGGCTAGTGATATTTTTTCACTCTCTCTCTCTCTCTCTCTCTCTCTCTCTCTCTCTTTCTGTTTCCTCTCATTTAACTAGGAGCACGTGAAGAGCTTGGGCATTTGTTGCCTTCCACTATGTGGCCGATGCCATATTTCGCAAAAGTATGCCACATAATACGCATCGATGTCAAATCAAAGATTTTGGCACCTCTCTCATGATGTGAGAGAGTTGGCACCATTGTGCACAGACCCACATGTATAAACAAATCAATCAAACCAACCACACCAGCCTCTCACTCTCCCAAACAAGTGTTTTTATTGCCTCAGTCCTCTCTCTCTCTCTCTCTCTCTCCCACGCAGTGTTTTTTCATTGCGTGAGTTAATTTGGCACCGGAGCAAAGTAGGTGATCCAGATTGGAGCACCAGGTGAGCAATGGAGGGGCATCGATGCCAAATTCATCACAAGTGAATTTGGCACATGTTTTGACCTACATAGCCCACTTTTGTACTCCCTCCGTCCCAAAATTCTTGTCTTAAATTTGTCTAAATATGGATGTATCTAGTTACATTTTAGTGTTAGATACATCCGTATCTAAACAAATGTAAGACAAGAATTTTGGATGGAAGAATACTACTAAATATTTAGTATAAAATTTTGACCATAGATTTACCTAAGAAAATGCCAACGCATGTCACTAAAAATTACACCATTTGAAATTATGTTCAAATACTGAATCCAACGATATAGGTCTTAGTGACATGCATTAACATTTTGTCGATTAAATCTATGGTCAAATTTTGATACTACAAAATTGGAAGAGTAAACCAGACGGAGGTAGTACTTGCTCTTAGGGTAACCATAGAGTTACGGAGTAGTCTAAGTTACTTTCCACTATGACTAGCCTAGGCTACTATAGTAGTACAGCATAAAAACGATGCAGGTGATCACGTGAGAAAAAATACCAAAAACATTTCTTTCGGTGCAGTGCGTAGATGCAGTTTTGAACACTACACTTGTCATCCTAATTTGGGAAAATTACGAAAAAATTGAGCTACGTTGTGATTACCGTTTACTTATAGGAAAGAAGTTTCACCTCGATGAGTAGCTTCTCCGTGCATGGAAAGCATGTAAGGAATCCAACAACTTGATCCAGATTGGGGCCGATAGATTTTAGTGCTAAGATCTTCAGCATGCGCATGGACTGGGTCAAGCTTGTGGGAATCATTTTCTGAAGACGGTCGTAAATACATCAAGAAGAAATTTAAAATGTGAATTTCAAGAAGGCGGAGAAGAAGATGAGTGTTGTACCTGAATGATTACGGATCCAATAAAGAGTTCGGAGAATTTGGCGACAGTACACCAACGATGTCAATTTCGCGTCAATGACCCTGATTTTTGTTGGACCTTCTAGATCCGATACAAGCAATCTCTCAAGGAAAGGCGCATTCTCAATGACCATAACGTGGAACAACTGGAGTGATCCCTTCCCAATTGATGTCTTGTTGCGGGGCCAGCAAGACACATAAATCCATCGGAGATTCGTCGAGGCGATGTGGAGGCTAATGAACCCGTGGATATGCTCAAGACGAAGGTGCTCCATAGCCTTCTTCGAGATGACAACGTCGAAGAGGTCGAGCTGCTTGAGTTGAGGGAGAAGAAGGGCGGGCGCGGCATTAATCTAGGGAAGATAGCAAGAGCTGAAGCAGGCGCGGCGCAGCGTTGGCGTGAGGCGGAGCGCGGACGGCGGCAGAGAGCGACATCGTCCAGCTTCAAAGTTGAGCTCCTCGAGCTGATCTAGGGCGGGGGATAAGAACCACTCGTCGAACTTGGGTTGGACCTTGCAGTCGGTACTGAACATGCGGATGTCAAGGCGTCTGGCTGGCCCAGGGTGCGATGAAAGGATCTTGGAGACTCCGGCCATGCGTTTGCAATCACCGTCGCAGAGGCAGCTGTCGATGGTGAGGTTGAGGGGGATGCAGCTCCAGAGGGGGCGCCACCGCCGAGAGAGCAGGGCGGTCCGCACGGCAGATTTGGTGGGGAGGAGGCAGATGATGACGAGCAGCATGTCGTCTGGGAGGCTGCTGATGAAGTCCAGGCTCGCCGGATGCGGTTTTGGCTCGAGTCGCCTCCACTTGTTGGCTGCCTCGCCGTCCATCTCAACCGGCAGTGACGCTGGTGTACACGTGTGCTGGTGTGTGTTGTGTGCTGGGTGTCTTGTAGTCGTCATACATGCATGCCGCCAGCGATAGTGAACTATCTTGTGAGTCGTCCTTCGCGCAAGAAGTTTGTCCTCAATGCGCCCTCAATTTACTAGCGTGCGGGTGCTACCCAGTGGTTTCAACTTTGTTTACTTCACCGCGTGTCGGATGGGCCTCTAGTTTACTTATTTCCACCCACAGCCACATGGGCCAAAGCACACGAAGATATGAACATGAGCCGACAAGGCAGCATGTGGATTGGTTGACCGTCAACTAAACAATATCTGAAGCTATCTGTTGACACGGTGGCGTATAATCCGTCGGTATAGAGAGTTCGAGTGAGAGGGGAGGCCCGTGAGAGATAGCAGAGAGAGAAAGAGCTACTCCCTCCGTTCGATAATGTAGTTCCAACATTTTTTTAAGTCAAACTTTTGAAACTTTGACCAAGTTTTAAAGAAATTACTTATATCTACAATACCAAAGGTAAATGATAGTATGAAGTAAGTACATATTGTGATGAATCTAATGATCGTTCTAGATGTAAATGTTTTTCTCCACATATACCTGGTCAAACTTTTCTAAGGTTTGACTTTTCAAAACATCCATATGCTTATGGACGTGACAGAGTCCCTAACTAGAGAGAGAGAGAGTGTGTGTGAAAAAAGTGTGTGTGCGTGTGTGAAAGAGACATGGACAACACACAATAAAATTAGGGAAAAAGCGTGTGTGTCTTATGCAAACATATCACACATGCATCTTCGACAACGGAGGCAAGGTGAGGAGATAGTGTGTGGTTGTTTGGAACCGAGAGAGCAAGAACCCTAGCACGTGGCCAAGAGGGGTCTGACAAACAAGGGAGAGAGGTTGAGAGAGACATACGGAGAAAATGCAGACATGGGGAGGAGAGAGTGTATGTTTGTCATAGAGTGATCCCCTGGAGATCGTGATGGGACTACATGGGTCGGAGATCGAGTGATAAGGTGTGTGCGTGATAGAAGATGCCCCGAGAGATATCGAGATAGACGTATGGATGGAAGGAGACAATATGTGTGTTCACGATGGCTAGTAAGAGATAATCATACTTAGGAGGGGGTGCTTGCGCCTATGATGGAGTGAGGGATTATGGTACTTAGGGGGTGCGTGTCACATGGAGAGAGAACAAGGGGAGAGTGTTGGATGGGTCTATATGTATAGCGCTTGGCGAGACATGTGTATGTGTGAACCAGGGAGATATAAGGCCGGTTTGGCTTGTGTCCTGAGCATCTTTTGCCTGGCACAGGGTTGTGGCTGGATTTCATGCACGCTTGTTTGGTTGCTACCTGTGAAAAAGAAAGCCCGCTGGCACGGGTTCCCTTGCACTTTAATTAGCTTTGGCTGAACTCCGGACATCGCAGTAGCCTGGCCCGAGCGACCGATTTGAGCGCTGGCCGTGCACAGTGGTGGCCACGAGGCTAACAGCAACATGGATGGATATTAGCATTAAATAATTGATGCATGGATTGATTGATGGGACGTTGATGCTTTCCCTGGCCCAGGCATGAACCAAACGCTTCAGCACCACACAAGCCTGGCCAGGCAGAAATATTTTACATCTCACGTCCACACCGAGCGATACCGGCCATCAAGGCATGAGGGTCAGGTCACGAAGCAAACTGACCAATAAAGTTTGAGAGAGATTGTGGAGCCCCGATAAGGCTGAGTGGTGCGTCAGATGGCTGAGAGGGGGAAAGAGATATTCCATCCGCTCGATAATGCAGTGCATGTAAATTTTTGAGAAGTCAAACTTTGGAAACTTTGATCAGGTTTACGCAAATGTTATTTATATCTACAATACCAAAGATACATCATACAAAACCACATCGCATGGTGAATCTAATGGTATATGTTTGTCGTACTAGATGTAATTCTTTTTCTCCACGTACATGGTCAAACTTTGTGATGTTCGACTTTTCAATAAATCTATATGCTATGGACCGAGGAGAGTGCCTCAGTCGAGACAGATCAAGTGCGTGTGAAGGAGAATGAGTAAGTGTGCAAAAAGAGTATGTGTGTGAAAGAGAAAGTGACAACAAATGATAAATTAGAGAGAGTGTGTGTTTTTTCGTTTCTTATGCGAACATCATGCATGCATCTTCGAGATGGAAAAGCGAGGCGAGGAGATACACGAAGATAGCTAGTGTGTGATTGTTTGCAACGAAGAGAGACACCCCTGTAGCACATGTCCAATAGAGGTCTTGCCAACAAGGAACAAAGGTCGAGAGGGACACATGGATGGCATGGACGCATGGGGAGGGAGAGAGGGTGTGTTTGTGATAGAGAGATCCCATCGAGATCGTGAGGGGACTATATGGGTGGGAGATCGAGGGAGTGCGTCTTGTGATAGAAAGATGCCCCAAGAGAAATCGAGATAGACCATGCATATGTTTGTGATGGAGACTAAGATTAGCTAGTCATATACATATAGGGGGACTGCGTGTGCCTACAATTGAGTGAGAAACCATCATACTTGGCTAGCTGGGCATGAGATTGTGTGTGTGCGCGTGAGATGGAGAGAGAACGAGGGGGAGAGATAGAGTTTTAGATGGGCCTATCGAGTGCGAGTGAGATATGCATGTGTTTGTGTGACCCAGGTGGATGGAGAGTTTGAGAGAGGGGGGAAGAGCTCCGAGGGCGACATAGTGGTGCGTGAGAGAGTTACGGGCAAAGAGCCAAGGAATTTGTGTGCGTCTGATGAGTGCACCCAAGATATCTAGCTTGGACTAGCTAGAGTATCATACATAGTGTGCGAGAGAGACCTATAGATGGTGTATATATGCATGCGAACTAGAAAGACCCCCCCCACACACACACACAAAGAGAGAGAGAGAGAGAGAGAGAGAGAGAGAGATAGAGATGGAGAGAAAGGGAGAGGGACCAACAAGGTTTTTGTGTTGGATGCGTGCGACAGAATTGAAGATTGTCGGCAAAAGAGAGAGAGAGAGAGAGAGAGAGAGAGAGAGAGAGAACAGGAGTCCGGGAGAGGGGGAGGTCGTGTTTTATGCATCAAGGACTGATATAAATCATGTTTCGATATAAACTTGCATTCAAATATTTAAATTGGAGAACATGTTGTCTGCAATCCACACATGAACGGATATATGCGTATATCAAACAAGTTCATTAATTTGACTTTCAACATGTTCATGGAGTACTATAATACTATACAACATGCTACTCGATTGAGGTGTTCAATTTTGGATTTAGTTCACTATTTTGACCCTCTTGAGCGAGCTATTTCATTGAATCGAGATATTTCATTTTGGGTTTGATTCGCGTTTTTGAGTGGGTCAACTATTTGTCATATAGTAAATCGCTAGCAACGAGCATGTAAAAACACATTACTCCCGAGCATCATCTCTCCATCTAAAAAAGAAGTGGCAAGCTAATATTTCAAAATTTGATCCGAATTCACTTGGTAAGGTAGACGTGGATGCTCGTTCTCCCAAAATTTGAACGAACCGTTAAACATCCTCTCTGCTCGGTGGAATTCGCCCGAGCAAATAAATGGGAGACGCGAAATTACCGTCCTATGTGGGACATGCATCAATTGGCCCGTTGTACATCAAGGGTAG
The DNA here is from genome assembly GCA_021605145.1 of Aegilops bicornis. Classification (NCBI taxonomy): domain Eukaryota; kingdom Viridiplantae; phylum Streptophyta; class Magnoliopsida; order Poales; family Poaceae; genus Aegilops; species Aegilops bicornis. The sequence continues at coordinate 560,015,134 of CM038673.1, read as the reverse complement.
GTTTGTAACTTCATCCAAGCGCGCCTTCTCCTCGGCCGAAATGACATGTGCCGAATAATTCATAAACCATGGTAAGAAAAACACGCTCTCCTCGCCCGAAATAGCTCGCGCCCACTATTTCAAAACACGCTCTCCTGCCTCAAATTGCTCGCGCCCACTATAGTTCAAAACACGCCCTCCTCGCTTGAAATCGCTCCGCCCACTATTTGGGGAGAAGCAAAGTTACTCTACTATCCCCGACCCTCGATTACCACAGACCCAAGCCGAGAAGCCTATAGGCAAGGGTAGAACTGTAAATCCCCTCACATTTCGCACAAATGCGTCCGTAAGACATGGTTCACTCCTCCCATCCCCCGCCCGCCCCCATTCATACCTCGTGGGCGCCAAATCACCTTCTCCCCGAAAGCTCCCTTCTCCCGAGCTGCGAAACCTCAGCCCCACCTCCATGGTGCCCCCCACCGCACCAATTTCACAGCCGCCCTCCTACCTAATGCCGGATACGCTGTCCATTTGCCGTCGTGCACTGGGTCGTGTGCCTCTTACTCCGTGCTGCTGGTGCTGCCTCGACGACGGCCGCGTGAACCGTACCGGAGCCGATTCACCCCCGCCGTTGTTCACGGCGCCAGAGCGGCTCCAACTTCGGATCCGTCCAGAGTCCTGGCGCTACTTCCGCGTAGCCGTCGACCGTCGCGACATCGCTCTTTCCCTGCCGCTGGTCGCCACCGCAACCGCACCGGCCTCACCGACTCGGCAGCTGGACCTGCCTACTTCACCATGCCGCCAGATAGATCGCACCCTCATCTCAAATCACTTTATTTAGGCGTCAATTGTCTGAATTTTTATTCTGGGCCAATCGATTCCCAATGGGAAGCAACACCCCTCGAGGTGGCGGAGCTCCTAGGCTGTCGGTTGGCTGGTGTCTAACGTAAGGGTGCGGGGCCGCAAGTTCGCCCATGAGCGGCGCTTAGATGGCTATCTTTTAGAGTTGCGTGGGTTGAAGGTATCGCCGCCCGGATCTGGATGACGGGAGTCTTTGTGGATTGGCCGGGGCAAGCGCAACCACGGCAAGGCGGGGGGAAGCGGGGTTTTGGCCGGGGCCACGGACGACGGAGGCAGGCTGCTCTGCCATTGGTCGCCGGCTCTTCGGGGAAGATTCTGAACAGTGTCAGCCGAGAGGCACAACACGGCCAGCCATCCGGCGTAGATCGGACAGTACCAAAATAAAATAAAATCATGTGACCCCAATTTAGTCTTCAGTCAACAGACGTGTGACCACTCTCGTACCTTGCTGTTGATCTCTTAGTGTATTTCTTCAGATCAAAGAGATATGTCGTTCTTAACATTATGCGTTATCTGCATCTTCAGACACACCGTCTTCCAACTCACCGCAGCTGCTCCAACAAGGGAAGCATACACCAGAAGGGAGCTATAGTCCCCACTCAACAGTTCCCTGCATCGAATGCGCGTGCCCGACATGGACAACCACAACAACTGCAGGGCCATCGACAAGTCAGCACATGATGCTCACTCCTATGGATGGCAGCTAGATAGGTTGTACCCTCATCTTACTTGTGTGCAACATTTATGGCTTTGTTATTCATCTAAGCATGGAAAATAGATCATCATATTTCACTTTGTATATTCATGCCGATCTCTTACGGGTCTTGTTCAGAGTTAACGGTGTTCCATAGTTCAGCTAAGATACTTGTTCTTTAGGTAACGTTGTTCCATAGTTATCATCCATCGCCCAATGCTATCCCATAGGCTGGTGATTATAGTATTATACCACTTCTAGTATTACCTATGTTGTTGTTTAATACTTTTGTGTGCCATCTAGTTAATCTAAGTACAAACGATACATATTCTCAGTAGCTTTCATCTGTGTTCTCCCTTTAGTTTATGAGACACATTGCTGCTAGTTAACCCCAGTCCTACTATTTATGTCGTCTCCTACAGGCACTCATTACATAAATCTAACTACTGGTTGTCTTCCATGCATGTTGCACACACTGATATATCCACAAGAACCTCACGGAGCAATGTAAAGGCCAATAAACTTGATGTCAATGATACCCAATATGATGGAACATGTAAAGGCAGTTCTTCAGAAGACTTGCAGAAAGATGATGAATCCTCTTCACCCCACAAGGACCTTGCTCTAACTTGGCCTGTGATATGGGTACAACATGCATATAATGTCCTGGATGTATCTACTCTGTTGCAATGCCATGTGCTTAGCATGCTGATCATGCATGTAAATATGTCATGCCTTCCTGTTTCTCAGTACCTATTCCATTCATGATAACATGTTTTCAAATTCAAGTACTGTTATTCTACTCTATCACAATGCCATCTGCTTAATTTGGACATCATGCTTCTGAATATCTTATGCATTGTTATTCATCAGTATGTACTTCATCATCTACCATACCATGTTTTTTACATTGAAGTGTTGTTCTAGTGCTCTGTTGCAATGCCATCTTATTTTCCCAATCATACACATGTATGTTGCCTTAGTTATTTCTGTACGTATTCCGCTAGCATACAGTTTTACAATCAACTAGTGTTTTTTTTTTGCAGTGTTGTCCTGTCGTATCCCTAGCTCTTACACCATACTCCCTCCGTCAGGATTACATGTTGCCGAAATGGATAAAAAACGATGTATCTAGAACTGAAATACGCCTAGACCCATCCATTTTTTTCCGGATGGAGGGAATACATGTCAATATGTCATGCCTTTCTATTCTTCAGTACCTATTCCATCTCTCTGTTGTCGCATGTTTTATAATTAAAGCACCATTATTCTATACAAGGCATGCAAGGGGAAGACGACTATGTTAGAATCTGAAGGGTTACAAACAAGGCCTTTGCAAAACATCCAAATGCCAGGAGATAATAAACTAACTCCAATTTTTATAGATACTGCTCCAGCACAGAGAAACCCAACTCCTACTGATAATAAGCAGATTCCAGTGGCCAAAGAACTAGTCCGCTCCAGTCCAGCAAAAATATGTCAACTCAATTCTAAGAAGCGTGTGCATATCCTTGCATCATGAAATTTTATAGCATGCTGATCATATTTTCTACATGTTTCTTACCCATCTCTCTTTTAGGAAATAAGCTTAACAGATAGAAGAATTTCTGCAATGGTATCGTTTACGAGGAAAGATTCTTGCAGGAATTCTCTGTGCTCCAATGTAGATGTAAGTACCTGTTGTATATCACTATATTTTTACATCAGCATGTATTTTGTTAATCGGCATGAATCCAACCTTTATCTGATCTATATTTAGTTGTAGCAAAATGTATGATTAAAGGCCACAATGTTGATTTCTGCAAGGAAAACTGCCTGGTAGTTTTACATCCTGAGCTGCATGAGTGTACCATCTCATATCAGTGGGTTTGAATACTTTGGTTCTGCAGTGGGTTTTTCAGTGTGTTTTTTACTGTGTTGTCCTGTCGTATACCTAGCTCTTACATCATACTCCCTCCATCCGGATTAAATGTCGCAGAAATGGATAAAGCTGGATGTATCTAGAACTAAAATACGCCTAGACCCATCCATTTATTTCTGGATGGAGGGAATACATGTCAATATGTCATGCCTTTCTATTCTTCAGTACCTATTCCATCTCTGCTGTAGCATGTTTTATAAATGAACCACCATTCTTCTATATAAGGCATGCAAGGGGAAGACGGCTATGTTAGAATCTGAAGGGTTACAAACTAGGTCTTTGCAAAAGATCCAAACGCCAGGAGATAATAAACCAACTCCATTTTTCATAGATACTGCTCCAAAGACAGAGAAACCCAACTCCAATCGATAATAAGCAGATTCCGGTGGCCAAAGAACTAGTCCGCTCCGATCCGGCAAAAGAATGTCAACTCCATTCTAAGAAGCGTGTGCGTATCCTCGCATCATGAAATTTTATAGCATTCTGATCATATTTTCTACATGTTTCTTACCCATCTCTCTTTTAGAAAATAAGGTTAAACGATACAAGACTTCCTCCATTGGGATCGTATTCGAGGAAAATATCTTGCGGGAATTCTCTGTGCTCCAATGCTGATGTAAGTACCTGTTGTATATCACTATATTTTTACATCAGCATGTATTTTTGTTAATCGGCGTGAATCTAACCTTTATCTGATCTAAAATTAGTTGTAGCAAAATGTTAAAGGCGCCAATGTTGATTTTTGTAAGGAAAACTGCCTCGTAGTTTTGCATACTGAGTTGCATGAGTGTACTATCTCATATCACGCACATTATTGAATTGTAGTGCTTCTCTGGTTGCCCATTCATTCATTGTGTCAATGGTGCTTTTGTATTACCTTACCTGGCTGATGATAGTTGTGCCATATTGTGTTAATTTGGTGTAGGCTAGTTGCCCAAACGTTCGTTGTGTCAATGTTGCTTTCACTGTTATCCTCGACTTGGCCAATGATAGCAATGCTAGTGTGTTAATTTTATGCGAGTCTTTGAAGATAAGAAGACAAACTCGAAAACAAGAAGGCAACCCCATTGTTTCTTTCCAGTAAATCTAGGCCAGGTAATATGGCAATAACTCATGATTAATCTATTTGGTTCCCGTCCTAATTTATGTTATGATGCAAAGGGTCGAGACACTCTCCACTATCAATAATACAAGCTCGCCAAAATCGCCATCCGAATCTGCTCAAGTATCCTCTGTCTCGAATGCAATGGAATAAATGTATGTTTGTGAACCAATTAATGGCTGAAGCAATGATGGAAATGGTGGATGAATCAGAGGTGCAGAGTCATGCGACACAACAACTGATCAATGTTTTCGAGAGACGATGTAGCAAAGCAGCAAGAACTTGCCCACATGCTTATGGGAGTCATCTGTTTGAGGTTGCAGATTGTGACGTTGTAGATGGTTAGGTTCTGCTCATTTATTTGCACCGCATCAATCTTTGATTGCCCAAAGGATGTAATTTCTGTAATATATGCTTTGGATGTGCAACGTTATTCCCTGTATGCCGTACCTTTGCTTGATCGGTTTTGGTCCTGTGCATAGTTGCTCGTCGTAATGGGCTCAAATTATCTAATTTGGCCTAAAGACATGTACGAACTTTAGTGGGCCCATTAAGTTAATGGGCCGTTACTAGGACAAAATTTAATGGTCGGCCCTCTTACCTCCCGGGTCGTTAACAGGCCGACATCAAAGCGGGCAACAGGTGGCCCCAATTTATTTCACGGGTCGTTAACAGGCCGTTACTAAGTTTGGGCTACATATGGCCCAACTATATTGTAGGACTTTAGCAGGCGAAATCTTATCTTGGACCATGAAGAGCATGGGCCGCTAAGAGGCCGAAAGTCGGTCGTATTGGAAATGGCCCAATCATGATGTGGGCCTTTAGCGAACCGAAAGAGAAACCGGGCTAGTATTGGACCATGAAGGGCATGGGCCGTTAAAAGGCCAAAACTAAGGTTCGACTACAAATGGCCCAACTCATTTATGGTCCGTTAACAGGCCGAAAGGCACACAGGGCCGGGAATTGGCCCAACACTTAAATGGGCCGCTAAAAGGCCAAAACTCATGTCCGACTACAAATGGCCCAGCTGATTTATGGGCCGTCAACAGGCTGAAAGTGACACCAGCCGTAAATTGGCCCAACACTTAAATGGGCCGCTAAAAGGCGAAACTCAGGTCCGACTACAAATGGCCTATCAGATTTATGGGCCGTCAACAGCTAAAAGACACACCGGGCCGGAAATTAGCCCAACATTTAAATGGGTCGCTAAAAGGCCGAAAGATGTACATCCTGAAAATTGGCCCATCCATTATATGGGCCATTAACAGGCCGAAATCTCATCGGGCCAATATTGAGCCCAAATATATAGCGGGCTGTTAACGGGCTCGAACTGACGATGACCTGCAATGGTGTCAAATCTTTAACGGGTCGTTGACGGGCCGAATTGGCACATCTCGTATGGGACGTGGGCTTAAATGGACCTGACACAAGTAGGCCTTATATGGGCCGGCCTGCTAATTTTTACTGGGCCGGCCTTTTTCACCGAAATGGGCCACTGTTGGGCCGTGCCATGTGTCGACCTATCATAGGCGCCTCCTGTCCAATGAGTGGGTGACATTTGTCCCAACGGTGAGGCAACACGTGTTTCCTGCGGCCAATGATGATTTTACACGTGGAAAATCTCCATTGGTCCGGGCTGTTAACGGGTTATCAGATCCAAAACCGGACCCGATAGCTTGACGGCATTCCGTTACGGTGGATGCCACATGTCAGTCACCCTTGACGAAAGCACTTCTGTGACGCGCGATTTATTGTCATGGAAGTGGACACTTCCGTGATGATAATTTTGGTAATGTCATGGAACACTTCTCACGACGCACATGTATGATTATCTTGATTCTGTCATAAAATCGTCATGGATGTACATGCATGACAAAAAACGTGACCTACTGTGACAAACACGTATCATCACGGAAGTGTATTTTTTTGTAGTGTATACAGCACGCCCGTGGCGCTCGCGTCGCACCCCAGACGGTCGGTCAGTCTTGCATGCTGCTCTCCGAATGGAACGAGCGTCATATTTCGTTTGCACACACATGTTGGACCGCAATTGAGAACCGACCATAGGCACACTCCCCGGCCCCACAAGTCGGGTGACTTAATAGAAGAGAGAGACGAGTGATAGTACTAGAGAAGTGTTGTACCTGCGTTGGTGCCTGGACGATCCATGCAAGACACGGAAGATCAGTTCGTCCATGCATGTGACCAGACTCCAGCAGACACGCTGGATTGGCTATCGTCTACATATCGTGCAGGCTGTGTTGTACAGGGCTGTAGTTCTGGTGAGAAATCTAAAAAATGTTTCTTGTCATCTCGCAAAATTAGGTGTCATGTGCTTTGGATCACTGCGAGGGTTAAACAGCGACAACTGAGTTGGGCTAGTCATTGGGGGCACATGCACGAAGACCACTCGGCTGCCATCTAGGTCAAGCCGGCTATGTTAACTAGGACATCTATCGATGCACTTTTCTCTGAGTTTATCTTTAATTTGAGCTTTGATCCTCGTCTAGTTTGTCCGTCGGGATTCATATTGTCTCCTTTGGGAAGTGAGGTTACGATTTCTTGTCATGTGGCATTTTTTTGTGTTATATGTTATAATTCGGTGCTTCAGATCAAAATGACGACAACTGCGCCTCTGGGCCACGTGCATGAAGACTTCTCGACAGTCATTAACGAGGTCAAGCCGGCTCCAGTAGACAAAAGAAAACTAGTAATCCATTATATAGGCAGGAGCCTCCGCACTTGCTAGTGTTTCTCTCTTCACACTATCTCGTCCTCTCCAGATCTAAACAGGACAACGGTGGCCACTCTCTCTCTCTCTCTCTCTCTCTCTCTCTCTCTCTCTCTCTCTCTCTCTCTCTCTCTGCTCACCGTTGGTCACAGATCCAGCCAGATCCTCTCCGTCGGGGAAGGTGAGAAGGTGCAACATTCACGCTTGATGCGTCCTCGGCGGCCAGCTCTTACTGCTTGCCGGCGCGTCCCGATCAGCGTGCCTTGTCGTTCTCTCCCAAGCACCGCTGGTGAGGGAGGGCCTCCGACCCCTTCTTCCTCGCTGTCGTAGTGTGGGCAGATCTGGCCTCCCGCCGCCCACCTAGCGACATCCCGGCGACCATCAGGTATAAATTCCTTCGAAACCAGACTTGCTCTACTTCCCGAGCTCCTGACATCATTGCATTTGTATCTTTTACTATTTCTCAGGCCCCCTCGTAGATAGGATCGCTCGGCTGTTCGAAAACCACCTAAATATTTACGGTTAAGAGGTAAAACTAGTTCACGCACTCGAATCTAGTACTACTTGGTTCAAACTAGGAAGAAAGGGGGTGGGGGTGGGGGAAGATTTGTTACCTGAATCTAGGACTTGGTCAAAAGAGGAAATAATGGGGGCGAAAAGTAGCAGAGACTGGCTATCCAACTGGTCTCTAGGTCTAATAGGGAAATAAAGGGAAACGTAGTACAAACTCAATATAAACGCGATCTATTGGTTGAAAAAGGAAAGGAAGTGGGGGCTGGGGGACAAGTCAACAGAGTAAGTCCACCACTAGATTTGCTAGCCTCACACAGTATAAGGTGGCTATACCAAACAAAAATGGGACCAACCCAGATATCCTGTTCTGATGTTTGTTGCCCCGAGCCACTCTTATGAAATGCCACTGGTAAAATGTAGCAGTCGCACTGTTAAAAGTAAGGACACGTTAAACCAATGCTATTTTCAATGTAATGCCTCCAGTAATATGAATCAATGTCACTTTTTTACATGTCCTGCTAAATTTCCCATTAAGATAAGTTGCTTCTTTTCGTTAGAAATGCAACTGTCCTGGTCCGCCTACTCTCCCGTGCCCAAAGTAATTTCATATTTAACGGTTGTCATAGTTAATCTTAATTCCCACACTAATATCTAGCAATGCCACTGCTTTAGAAATTGCTACTGTCCTTGTAGGATTGCCATTCAGATAAGGAACATGCTTCTTTTCATTTGATGCATGTTTCATCACTTGTTAGTCACCCTCCTTTCCACCTTTTTTGTGCAAACAGAGATATACATTTCACGCTCGATCTTAGTTGAACGGCACAAATGATATCCAAATTATAGTTAAACATTCCAGGAGCTTCACAACCAACCTTGATGTTGCTCAATTTTATTGCAACTAATGAAGAAGAAGCTCTATGGGTTTCATTTTTTGATGGAAATGGAACCGGGGCTGGAGCCCTTTTCTTAAAAAAATGAAGAAGAAGCTGCTAGCTCACGGGACATTGCTTCATTTAGTTGAATTGCACCAATAGGTCCCATGAATTGAATCATCCATGTTGGTGACTGAAAGAGGCAGCTTGACATCCCGCCTAAGCACCCCGGCCTCCATCCTCGCGACGCATACGGTACACCTCGTTTGCCACACCTTTCGACCCTAGTGTCATTGATAAAATGAAGTAATAATACAGTTAAAATAGAGCGAGTGTCCTCTCTATCATTTCATTTTCAATGTAGATAAAGAAAGTGCTTCTCTTTGTTAAAGTGCTTCTCTTTGTTAATGTATGTTTCATCAAGTAGTCCCATTGTTAATGTTTAAGCGTTTCTGCAAACTGGGGTGCTTAATTTTAGTTGATCTGTACAAAAAGAGAGATTTGAATGTCTCAAGGCGCCTCCTTGTACTACTGCTGTACACTGATGTTCATCACTGGCAGAAGGTTTATTTGGGACACTTGGGACGATTTCCAGTATGAGGCGTCGCAGGGCCCATCTCGCCCTCGCAGCATGGCATACTATGATACTATCGCAATATTTTATTCTACTTTATTTTGTGTGTTTCATCAACTAGTGCCACTATAATGTAATCACGCTTTTTCATTATCTGTGCAAACAGGGTTATTCAGCTGCATTTTGGTGGAACTGCACAAATGTACGTATGGAACCGGCATATATGCAGAGTGTGACGTGTGCCAAGTAAAAATTACCGACACCAACCATGCTCCATGCACGCATTGGCATCCACCACCACCAAAGGATGTGTGGCGCTCTCTGTGGACGGATATTTCTCGGCAGCAAATCCTCTAACCAAATACTAGTAGCTTATATTGGCAGTTTTCTAGGGAGTACTCTTTTCTGAAAGAAGCACCAATCTATTTTTATTTATTTGTACACTATGTCACAACTTTGACCCAAAGGTCCAGAGCTATTTTAGGGTGATTGGTGTAGTACTCGGAGACTGATTGTAAGCATGATTTTTATTAGTCATTACATCGATTGTAAGCATGAGCAGGTGGAAGATTAGGTTAGTGTGAAGCTTACCTTAAACCCTACCGCCGCCGTTGAAACGAGGCGAGCGTCGAGGGAACCGTGGAGAACGGCGGGGAAGCGACGTCGTGCCATCCAGCCTCATCTTGCGGTGGGAGAACGAATACTCACGTGGCTCCAGCTGGCTCTGCACCCTCACGAATGACACAACATACTCGATCGATTCGTTATCCTCTGGGTGCTCGACCTTCGACCTGTACGCCCACCACCTCCGCCTGACTGTCGCCTCGGGCGAATATATCTGCTCCATCGCCCAGAGGAGATACTCGATGAACTCGGAGGACTGCGGCGTGATTGCCACCTAGGAGTACATGTACACCGCCGCCCTCATCACCACTGGCTCGCTCTTCCGTATACATTGCCACATGGCCCTCACCGTCCTCGAAATCTCCCGCTCATTGTGAAACCAAGTAAGGATCTCCTTCAACCTGGCTAACTTTGCCTGGTCGCCACCAGCGATTTGCCTAATTCGCTGTTGCATCCTCTCCATAAATGTCCTTCTGAGTGGTCCGATGCTAGCTTTGGAAGATGGGAGGAGAGACGGTGGTCTTGCAATAGAGAAGAGGGAGAGGTGAGATGGTGGTTTTGGAATGGAGATGATGGAGAGGAGAGGAGGTGGTTTTGCAATGGAGAAGAACAGAAGAGGGAGAGGCGAGGCGGTGGTTTTGGAATGGAGATGATGGAGAGGAGAGGTGGTGGTTTTGCAATGGAGAAGAGGGAGAGGAGCGTGCGGCAGCAATTTAGGATTGGACGAGAGGACCGACGCGCTGTGACTGGATCAAAATCAAAATCAATTTACCCTTCAGTTAAGAAAGTGACCCTACATTAAATAGTCTCCCTTTTATTCTGGGTCATAATTGACCATGATTTTCACAAATAAAATATATGTTATATGTTGCAAAAATAATATAATTTGAAAGTACATTCAGATACGAACAAAACGATACAATTTTTGGTGACATGCATTCACATTTTGCTTGTCAAATACAGTACGTGGTCAAACTTCGACCCAAAATATGCAAAACAAAAAAAATACTTCCAAGACCAAAGCCGCTCTTCCGCTCTGCTCCTCTTAACCCACCGCCGCTCCTCTCATGTTCCAATCTAAATCCAGCACCTCTCCTCTCCTCTTCAATTTCAAAACCACCACCCTCCTCTCCTATTCCAGTCCAAAACCAACGTCGCTCCTCTCCCGTTCTAATCCAAAACCAGCGTTGCTCCTCTCCTCTTCCATTCAAAAATCACCGCAGGCGAGTGAAGGTGCTGTGGAGAAGTAGATCGATGGAGGAGTACAACCAATACATGAGGATCGTAGACGGCGACCCTGTGAAGCTAGCTAGGATGTTGGAGATACAGTCTTGGTTTGATAACAAGGACCAACTAGCGGTGATGGCGACATCCATGGCCAAATATATGCAACAGAGCGAAAAGGCGGCGATACTCTCGGAGGGAGTCGCGCAGGAGTACATACAGCTGCTCCTCTGGGCCATGGAGCAAATAAATTCACCGAATCCGATCTTGAGGGAGCGGTGGTGGGAGTATCGATCCCAGATGGAGAATCCACCAGAGATTGAAGGATCGAGCATCTACATGGTGCCGTTTGTGAGGGTGTCCTGCCAGAGCGAGCCGGTGGAGTCTTCGTCGACCGAACCCAACTGCAAGTGGAGAAAAGCAGTTGGCCCGACGACGCTTCCCCGCCATCCTCTCCCTCACCGTTCATATCGTCTCACGGGACGGCTGTCTGTTGCCGAGGAAATAGGAGGGGACTGCCCCCCAGCCCAATAGTCGGGCAGGTTCTGAATTTCAGGAGGAGCTTACGGTTGTCAGTATTTGCAGGTTGTCAGTATTTGCAGGTTCTGAATTGAGTTTTGTGTTGTGTATTTTGAGAGTACTTTCAGATATGAATGTCTTTTGAATTTCAGATTTGCAGTATTGAGCATATGAAGTATTTTATGAATTCTAGAGATCTATTTTTAGCACTTAAAAAATGTAGTTTCATAGGAGTATAAAAGTGCATAATGTGATTCTCGTGAGAAGAAAGCGCAAGTTTCAGTTTGAGATAAGAATCGCAAGTTCGATTCGGATAAGAAACTGCAACTTTTAGAGGCAGAGCATTTATATTAACACGGCCTTTTCAAACAGGCTTAACATCATGTTGGAAGTTTTATTCATGGTCGAAAATGGAGCTACCAGCCAGTTAACATCATGCTGATCAACATTCATGCATAGCACATCTTCATATGATGCACATTCAAAAAGATATGCTATTTTCAAAATGCCCGCACAATGTCGAGTGTGCGAAACACAGAGAAAACGAGGGACAAAGTTTTGGCAAGTGTTGGACGTGGTGTGCGTAGATGACAATGGGGACCCACATGTTAATAAAGGCAGAGGCAAAAAATTCGGAGATATTTTCCTTGCACAGATGGAATCAAACCCGGGCGGAACAGCTGTCGGGTAGTGTCACTTGGCCACTAGGCTAGCTCAGTAGTTTCGTTAATAATAAGGCACTTCCTCAGGTGGTCGGATCCCCTCCTGCGCCTTTGTGCACTCACCGCGACGCCGCTCTCTGCCATTGTGAACATGCTGAAGAAACGAGAGGAATTGGGAGGATCAGATGCGGAGAGGCGGACAACAGACCCACCAGTGTCTATGGTAAATGCAAGCTAGTGCCTCATCAACAAATACTTCCTCCTAATGCTATCCTGACGTTGGGGCCCACGGGTTTGTCAACATAGTTACATTTTTTAGGTGCTTCAACATAGTTACTATAGGAGATAAATTCACAACGGCCGAAGTCGGCAGGTATCATTTATTATCACTTTGGGCAGCAAGTATCGGTGGGTTTTGGGTTGCCCTGCCTAGTCTTTTTTTTAACATGCGCAGGCCACGACCTCGGATGGGAGGTCCATAGGCCTGTTTGTATTTTCTTGAGGGCCGTCATGTATCGACCGGCCTATGGACCTCCCATCCGAGGTTTTTTTTTCCTGAAACATCGGCAGCCCAATTTATGTTTTTTTTTGAAGAAAACGCAGTAGTCTGTTCTATTTTTCTATATAAGAATAGGAACTCCTGGTCCAACTTATGTTTCCCTTCTAACTATATTATATATATTTAAATTATTTTAAATGTTATTATATATTATTTTTATTGTCATCATATATTTAACAAATACTTACATATTAAGAAACAATATCCCACGTCTTATTAACTTATAAAAATAATTTCTTAACAATAAAATCCTGGATTATTTTGGCAGGAAAATCCTAGTGATTGTGTACAAAAGCTTGGTAAGATTTAAGGACGAATGTAACAATATCACGTATTATTTAAATATATTTATAACAAAATGCTCAGCCCTTGTTTATTTTTTGAAAACATTGCTGGCCCAACCCAACATTATAATTAGAATCACCCTAGCAAAATCGTGTATTTCGAGAAAGTGCAAATGGCCTGTAATTTTTTAGGAAAAAAATAAATGGGCCGCATGGACACTACATTATTTGTTCACCCAGCCCAGCTAATGGACTGTAATTCAAAAAAATATCAAATTGACTATAAATTCTATCCTGCAAAAAAAGACTGTAAATTCTGAAAAAAATGGGTTGAATACGTGCCACATTTTTGGAGGCTGAAATATGGGCCAATAGGTCCAAGCCAATGCAAGTCGTTGTCAACTTAGTCAACAAATGATTCTGACATCGTTAGCCGTTGGATTTACATCCAACAACCGGCATCCATCTTCAATCTCTCGTCTTCTTCCTCCAGCGCCGCCGGGACCACCTCCCGCCTCCTCCTACTAGCAGCTACTTCTTAGCACGCTTATTTGTGAAGCTCTACTCCACCGTTGGCCAGGCCATCCCTCCACCCCTCCACACCTCCTGTTCTTCTCCACCGACTGCCGAAGCACACCGCACTAGAACCAGTTAACCCTCGTACACCTCTCCGTCTGCAACTCTACTCCCGCGTCTTCCAATCTCCGGCTCGTTGCTGTCCGGGGCCTCGCCGTCGTCCACCACCTTGGATGCGCTCGGCGCGGCGTGGTCAACATGGTCAACAAACGACACCATCGGAAGTAGACTATGCGTGGAGAGGCTGACAGCTGGGTCCACGGCCGCACACAAGGAAAATGCCTCCTTATTACGCGCAAAATAATGATTCCTCCACCTGACATCTGGGACCCACCGAAAGGGCCTCTGTATTTCGTGAAAAAAATGTGCCCCCCGCTGACTGGTTGGACCCATCAGCTATCTTCACACGCAAGGAAGTACCTCCTTATTACGCACAAAAAAATGAATACTTCCCCTGCCAGCTGGAACCCAGCATAGTGGGAGGCTGACTTGTGGGCCTACCAAGTTGACGGGGACGGAGGGCTTTGTCAACTTAGTTAATATGAACGATTCTAGCTCATGTTACCGCATTTATGTTCATCCAACGGCCATAGTGCTTCTTCAACCTCTGGTCTTCTTGCTCCAGCCGCCCAAACCAGCGTCGATCGTGCCGCGTGCTCCTGCCTCCCGTGGCCGGCTGTGATACCGTGGAGGCCTCACCACCCCCTACTAGTCCCACCCCTGGCCAGGCCATCCCTCTACTCACCCACACCCCCTGTTATTCTGTGGCGACGGCAGCCTCACACCGCAGCCGAACTAGTGAACCTTCGTATTCCTCTCCGTGTGGGCATCCACTGCCGCGTCTTCCCTGGCTCCGCGTCGTCCCCTTCCTAGGCCTCGCCGTCGTCCACCGCCGTGGTGCTCTCGGTGCGGCGTGGTCAATGTGGTCAATGACCGACTTCCATCGGAAGAGTACTGTACGTGGAGAGGGTAACAACTGGGTCCACGGCAGCCGCAAGGAAGTGCCTCCTTATTACGCGGAAAATAATTATTCCTCCACCTGACAGCAGGGACCCACCGGACGGGCCACCGTATTTCATGAAAAAAATGTTTCCCCCTTGATTGCTGGGACCCACCAGACGGGCCACCGTATTTCACGAAAAAAACGTTCCCATCGCTGTCAGCTCGGACCCACCTTAAGTGCCTCCTTGTTACACACAAAAAAATAAATACTCCCCCTGTTAGCTGGGACCCACCTTGGTGGGAGGCTGACTTGTGGGCCTACTAAGTTGACGGGGACGGAGGGCTTTGTCATTTTAGTCAATATGAATGATTCTAGCTCCAGTGATCGTACGATGTCCATCCAACGGTCGTAGTGCTTCTTCAACCTCTGGTCTTCTTGCTCCAGCCGCCCAAAGCAGTGCCGGTCGTGCCACATGCTCCTGCCTCCTGTGGCCGGCTGTGCTGCCGCGGAGGCCTCACCGCCCCCTACTATTCCCACCGCTGGCCAGGCCCTACGACGACGGCAGCCTCACACCGCAGCCGAACCAGTGAACCCTCGTACTCCTCTCTGCGCGGGCTTCCACTGCCGCGTCTTCCCCGGCTCCGCATTGTCCCCTTCCTAGGCCTCGCCGTCGTCCATCGCCCTGGTGCTCTCCGCGCGGCGTGGTCAACGTGGTCAAGGAACGACTTCCATCGAAAGAGTACTGTATGTGGAGAGGCTGACAACTGGGTCCACGACGGCCGCAAGGAAGTGCCTCCTTATTACGCGCAAAATAATTATTCCTCCACCTGACAGTAGGGACCCACCGGACGGGCCACCATATTTCATGAAAAACATTTCCCCCTGACTGCTGGGACCCACCAGCTACATCTTCGCACGCAAGGAAGTGCGTCCGGGCAAAAAAAGATCCGCCCCCTGACTGCTGGGACCCACCAGCTACATCTTTGCATGCAAGGAAGTGCCTGACAGTCGGGACCCACCTGGTCAAAGCGTACGTAGCATTGTCATCCTGGTCACGAACGTGTACGTACATACTGGTCGATGTAGAGGTGTGCACGTGTCGTAGTAGAGGCACGCACGTAGCATGTACACGTACGTACAGCGGCCAATGTGCAAGAAAGAAAATACGGCCACGTACGTACATACGGGCGGGGTCTCGAACGCCTACTCGCGCATACATATGGCCCGGGCTCGTGTACATGGCTGGGTCGAAACTGAGAAACTACATCGTCGTCGTGTTCATGGGGAGGCAACGGAATGCTTCGTGTTCATCGGGAGGCAACAGAATGCGTCGTGTTCATCGGGAGGCAACGGAACGTGTGGGAGCCAACCGGCTTGGACGGAACAGCCGATGGAAAGCGAGGCTGGCGTCGCATAACGGAGGAAACGGCCTTGTGTTCGACCGGCCACGTTCGAAACGAGATCATGTTCATCAGGAGGGGTCTGGCGTACCGCAAAACAGAGGAAACAGACTTGTGTTGGACCTCCTATGGTTGAAACGGGGTCCTGTTGATCGGGAGGGGTGTGGCGTACCGCAAAACGGACTTGTGTTGGAGTGCTACGATCGAAACGGGGGTCCTGTTCATCGGGACGGGTGTGGCATACCGCAAAACGGGACTCCACGGGATACTGTTCATCTCCACCGTCGACCTCCTCCAGCCTCCATGGGCTACTGTTCATCCACCGTCGACCTCCTCCAGCCTCCACCTGTGACTGTTCATCCACGGACTCCTATTCATCCAGCCTCCACCGCGTGCTACTCCACTGGCTACTGTTCAACCACCCCTTTCCACGGGCTCCTGTTCAACCACCCCTCCACGGGATACTATTCATCCACCCCTCCACCGTCTACTGTTCATCCAGCCCTCCACGGGGTCCTGTTCATCCAGCCCCAACTGGTTCGATCGATCGTGGTCCTGTTCATCCAGAGGCAACACCACGGGGTCATGTTCATCCACCCCCCCCGCTCAATGTTCATCCAACCCCCGCGGCGCGCACAACGCTCACTGTTCATCCAGAGGCAACATCAATCAGCTTCAGTTAGCAGCAGTAGCGAAGGAATTGCTCGATTGCTCGGGTTTAGTAACGCATAGCTTGCAATGCAATCGCTCGGGTTCAGTTAGGCGATGCCTCGCTTGGGTTCAGTTAGAGCCCAACGCCTGGCACCCACACGCGTACAGTACGAGAGAAACGCGCATCGCTCGGCCCCGACCACCCACCGTAACCGGGAACTCCCCGATATTTTCCTCCCCTCGGTTCTACCACGGTTTTTTCCGTCATGGACGGCCCAAAGAATGTCATGCAGCTGCGTCTCCAGCCCGCCCAGGACGAAAAGCCCATTTTCTATCATGATTTTTTGTCATAGAAGTAGGAGCCCGCCACATCTATGATGATACCGGGTTTTTTCACAATTATCGTCATAGAAGTATCATAAGTATGACAGAAAAAATTCGTTCGGCCCAAAATGTCACGGATGTGTCTTTTTTTGTAGTGGGTAGTACCACGTCAGGATGGCACGGTAGTACCACGCCTGGAGCGGAAGTAAAATTTTACTTCCACCCCACTCATGGTTGTACCGCTCCTAAGGAGCGGTAGTACCGTAGGAGGCGAGAATGGCCAGAGCCATAGTACCGCACGGGAGGTGCGGTAGTACCGCTCGGGGTCTGATCTGAGGTGAATCAGATCTGGGCACAGCCACAACAGCAGAGCGGTACTACGGTTGATCAAAACATCTATGTGGCAACATACCAAATAGCATCTCTACAGCACTACTACTCTCCTCCATCCTACTCTTGCAAAGATTTGGCCTAAAATCTCAAGAACAACATGCATCTCCCCAGAAACCTAGAGACAAACCAACTAAACAAAGAGCGAGGGATTTGGGGAGAAACCTTGGTCCATGGCAAGATGGAGAGGTAGGGAACGATCCCACCGGTCGGAATGCGAGGAGAGCGGCCGGAGACGGAGATCCGGCGAGATCCTCCGGCGTCGTTCTTGGGCAGGGGAGGGAGAGGCGGCGTGGGGAAAAGGAGTTGAATGGGTATGGGGGAGTTAGAACTCCCCCTACCTGCTCTTAACCCGCACGCGCTCACGACTGCGCGGTAGTACCATGGGTCATTGCGGTAGTACCTCACGGGCGGAAGTACCACACGCTGGGCGGTAGTACCGCTCGACCAGCGGCAGTAAAAAATTAGTGCCGTGCTAGTTGCGGTAGTACCATGCAAAGCTCCTGCGGTAGTACCGTGGCAAGCCATGGTAGTACCGTAGACCCAAGAAAAATGCAAGTTTCGCAAACAAGAGAGGAAAATAGCCTTTGCAACGCAACCTTCACGCAAACGGACACACCAAGAGCTAGCACACGAGACAACACAAACACAAACACGGCTCAAACGAAGGCAAAAGACAGCGAAGACCAAAACATGAAACAAAACTCTCAAAAAGAGAGGGCGGTGGCCGGAGCCACCTATGTATGAGTCAACTGGTATGGCACCACGAAGAATTATCCTTAGGTCCATGACCAAAACTCGTCTTTGAAGCACAAGTAGCATCAAAATGGCTAATGTGAAAGAGTTGATCAATTTATGCATAATGGGGGGAGGGAGAGTTCATTGAGAGAACAACACTCCCCCTATGTCCATGCCTACACCTAAACAAGATATCAAGTTGAGTATGTTGGGGTGTGCAAGGGTTGAAGCTACATTTCTCAAATCAATGATATTAGCTCATGCCTTAACTCGCGAAATCTTGCTTCATCCAAGGGCTTCATGAAAATATCTGCAAGGTTATCATGAGTGTTGACATACTTGAGCTTGATCTCCCCTCGCCTAATGTGATCCCGGATGAAGTGATACCGAATCTCAATATGCTTCGTCTTGAAGTGTTGCACTGGGTTGAGAGAGATCTTGATGGCACTTTCATTGTCACAACAAAGAGGCACTTCATCACAAGTGACACCGTAATCCTTCAAAGTTTGCCTCATCCATAGAAGTTCAGCACAACAACTACCGGCAGCCACATACTTCGCTTCGGTGGACGAGAGAGACACACAACTTTGCTTCTTAGAAGACCAACTCACCAAAGAGCAACCAAGAAATTGGCACCCTCCGTAGGTGGACTTCCTATCCACTTTGTCTCCCGCCCAATCTGAGTCTGTATAGCCCAAAAGATCGAAGGCTCCTCTTGGGTACCATAAGCTAAAGTTTGGGGTATGAGCCAAATATCGAAAGATTCGCTTGACCGCCACAAAGTGGCTTTCCTTAGGTGCGGCTTGAAACCATGCACAAATTTCCACACTCAACATGATATCTGGTATAGATGCACAAAGGTAAAGCAGGGAGCTAGTCATGGAGCGATATACCTTTTGATCCAGCGCTTTACCATTGGGATCTATGTCAAGTTGGCATTTGACGGGCATTGGAGTGGAAGCTGACTTGACATCACTTAGCTTGAATCTCTTGAGCATGTCTTGAGTGTATTTGGCTTGGTTGATGAAGGTTCCTTCTCTTCTTTGCTTGATTTCGAACCCGAGAAAGAACTTCAACTCTCCCATCATAGACATCTTGAACTTTGAGGTCATGAGAGCGGCAAATTCCTCATTGAAAGCTTTGTTATGGGAACCAAAGATAATATCATCAACATATAGTTGCCATACAAACAACTCCCCTTTGACCTTCTTAGTAAAAAGAGTGGGGTCAATTTTCCCAATTTCGAACCCACAATCTTGCAACAACTCGGTAAGATGCTCATACCACGCACGTGGGGCTTGTTTAAGGCCATAGAGTGCCTTGTCGAGTTGGTACACATGATCGGGGAAATAGGGATCCTCGAACCCCGGGGGTTGTTTGACATACACCAACTCATTAATAGGACCATTAAGAAAAGCACTCTTCACATCCATTTGTTGCAACTTAAAGTTATGATGAGAAGCATAAGCAATCAATAAACGAATAGATTCAAGGCGAGCAACGGAAGCAAAGGTTTCACCATAGTCGATACTCTCGACTTGGGAGTAGCCTTGTGCCACCAACCGAGCCTTGTTGAAAACAATGATCCCATGAGCATCTTGCTTGTTCTTGAATATCCACTTGGTTCCAATGACATTATGATTCCCCGTTGGCCTTGGCACCAATCTCCGCACTTGGTTGTGCTCGAAGTTGTTGAGTTCTTCATGCATGGCATTGAGCCAATCTGGATCCTCAAGCGCCTCATAGACCTTTTGGGGTTCGGCACAAAAAACAAACGCGTGATGTTCACAATAGTTTGCTAATTTTCTATGATTTCTTACCCCCTTTCTTAGGCTTCCGACCACATTCTCCATGATATGACCTTTGGTTGTGAGTTTGGATGCAATCTTAGCGGCACGACGCTCTAATTCCTCCTCAGGTGTGAAAAGAGGAGCGGAAACTTGATCATCTTGAGCGCCGTCTTGAGCTTGTTCTTGATCTTGAGCTTGCTCTTGATCTTTAACTTGCTCAGAAGGGAGAAATCGACCTTGGGCATCACTTGGTGACTTACCACCATCTTGAGGTTGATCTTGCCCCTGATCTTCACGTGGTTGAGGGCCTTCACTTTGTTCTTCGGAAGCGTGTGGGTCTTGGGTCAGTGATGGCTCCACTTGAGTGGAGCATTGTCCTTCTCCTTCGGCCACAAGGGGTTCCTCAATGGGTAGGATGTGACCAACACCCATTCTTATTATGGCTTGGGGAGGAATTTCATCACCTACATCACAAGTACCACTTTGCTCCACTTGGGAGCCGTTATTCTCGTCAAACTCCATGTTACACGTCTCCTCAATGAGTCATGTGGACTTGTTGAGGACACGGTAAACATGAGAGTTTGTAGCATAACCAAAAAATATGCCCTCATGAGCTCTAGCCTCAAATTTAGACAAACGAACACCTTTCTTGAGAATGAAACACTTACAACCGAACACCCTGAAGTACTTGAGGTTGGGCTTGTTACCGGTGAGTATTTCATATGAAGTCTTGTTCAAGCCTTTGCGGAGATAGAGCCGGTTGGATGCATGACATGCGGTGTTGATGGCTTCGGCCCAAAAGTTGTAAGGAGACTTGAACTCCGCCATCATGGTCCTTGCCGCATCCATGAACGCCCGATTCTTCCTCTCCGCAACACCATTTTGTTGAGGGGTGTATGGTGCGGAATATTGATGCTTGATCGCCTCATCACTAAGAAACTCATCCAAGGTGTAGTTCTTGAACTCGGTGCCATTGTCACTTCTTATTATCAATATCTTTGCATCGTGTTGACGTTGAGCTTCGTTTGCAAAGTCGATGACAGTTTGTTGAGTTTCACTCTTCCTCTTGAAGAAATATACCCAAGTGTACCTTAAGTAATCAACGACAATCACCAAGCAATACTTTCTACCCCCAAGACTATCAAAGGATGGAGGCCCAAAGAGATCCATGTGAAGGAGCTCCAAGGGTCTCTTTGAGTAGATGATAGTCGTGGGAGGGTGAGCCTTCTCATGTAACTTTCCTTCGATACAAGCACCGCAAGCACGATCTTTGGCAAAACTAACATTTGTTAGTCCACGGACATGGTCCCCCTTGAGAAGACTTTGCAAAGATCTCATATTGACATGGGATAAACGGAAATGCGAAAGCCATCTCACATCAACTTTAGCCATTAGGCATGTCGCGGTTGTCGGTGTCAAAACCGGCGGATCTCGGGTAGGGGGTCCCGAACTGTGCGTCTAAGGCTAATGGTAACAGGAGGCAGGGGACACGATGTTTTACCCAGGTTCGGGCCCTCTCGATGGAGGTAATACCCTACTTCCTGCTTGATTGATCTTGATGGTATGAGTATTACAGGAGTTGATCTACCACGAGATCGTAGAGGCTAAACCCTAGAATCTAGCCTATGATTATGATTGTTGTTGTCCTACGGACTAAACCCTTCGTTTCATATACACACTGGAGGGGGCTAGGGTTACACAGTGTCGGTTACAGAGAAGGAAATCTACATATCTGAATATCCAAGCTTGCCTTCCATGCAAAGGAGAGTCCCATCCGGACACGGGACAAAGTCTTCAATCTTGTATCTTCATAGTCCAACAGTCCGGCCAAAGTATATAGTCCGGCTATCCGAGGACCCCTTAATCCAGGACTCCCTCAGTAGCCCCCGAACCAAGCTTCAATGAAGATGAGTCCGGCGCGCAGATTGTCTTCGACATTGCAAGGCGGGTTCTTCTCCAAATCCTCCAGAGCATTGTTGTAACGAGCAGTGTCCGGCTCCTCATCAATGTCGTGCTCCTCGGCTTCTATGCTTTAATAACGATTGTCTCCACGTGTCGAGCGAATGCGAGGAGTCGAGGCATTTTTCCATTTGCCACCCCAACCATGCGAGTAAATCATCTATAAAAGAGACGGGGATTCTCAGATCCAAATCACACCATCTCCTCCCAGCGAGTATTCATCAGAGCGCGCCCGGAAAAATCCATACCACCATGGCCGGTCGTCGCGGTTCCTCCTCTCGCTCCCGTAGCACTAGGCCAGGCGATTGGGAGAGATGTTCTGTTCCCCACAGCCGACTAGTAGAGTTGCAGACCAAGGGGTTTCTCCCACCTGCATACATGGTCCCCGTCCGAGCTGGACTAGCCACTTATAATGGCGGGGATCAAGCGGAGAGCTTTCCAAACCCATCCAAGGGAGAGTGGGTATGCTTCATCCCCTACTTGCTGAGGGGGCTCGGATTTCCCATCCATCCTTTCCTCCGCGGGCTCCTGGAGTTCTACGGCCTCCAGCTGCATAACTTTACCCCAGCCTCCATACTGCATATCGCAGGCTACGTTGCCTTCTGCGAGCTTTTCCTGGGTTGCGAAGCTCATTTCGAGTTGTGGAAGAGGCTATTCTGCCTCGTACCCCGTACTCAGGAGGGGTCGGTATATCAAGTGGGCGGAGCCGAAATATGGCGCATCACCGGGACCGGATATCTATCCGGCACCCCGAAGAGTACATTCGAAGACTGGCCCTCGGAATGGTTCTACGTGGAGGACGTCCCTCTTCCGGGCCCTGTTCGGAAGGGCCTTCCAGAGTTTGTAAATGCCCCATTGAAGAAACGCAACAGTTGGCGCCCCAGGAGCCCCCAGGAGGAAGATAATAGAGAGATCCTTTTCCTGATGGACAGGATAAATATGCTGGCCAAATCAGGACTGACAATAATTGAAGTTATGTCCATATGTATAACGCGGGGAGTGCGGCCACTTCAATATCGGGGAAAACCCATGTGGCACTTCAATGGAGAAGACGATGCCACCCGCTGTGGCCGTAAAGGTCCGGATTCTCCCGCCGCTCTGGCGAAGATATTATCTGATTTGTACAAAGGGGAAGAGGAGGATTTCATCCATATCAAGCCACGGGATGGATTCTCCATGTACAACCCCCCAAGTTGGGTGAGTCGCTATCTTTTATTCCAGTCTTTCCTAAATTTTAGCGCAAATGTTTACTTCGTCGATTCATAGCAGGAACTTCGAAGATCTATGAAGGATGTTCACAGCCTGTCTCCTCAGTCAGAGGACCCCAACCGGGCTCTCGACCCCGGACTCGAAGAAGATCCGGACACATTTGTGGAGCTTGTTGACAGGACATTTTATCAGTTAAGCTGCGATGGTGTGATGGTGGCCATCATAGCTGATTATCCCGGCCTACTCCTTGTATCCCAAGTAAGTAAAGCCAGAGTCCCAACTTCCAAAAAGGATTCCCTCTTTACACTTCACCCACGGCACATGTATTGTGTCTTACAGGGAAGGCTATCAGGGCGCCAAGCCGAACCCGCAGCGACTTGTCAACAAGGGGCACCGAAGTCGGGTAGGCTTAAAAGGAAGGCGGTCAGGACTGAGACGCCGTTGCAAAGGTATGTTTAAAAAACCTGCCACGAATTTTTCATTGTTAAAATATAACAATGTCCACTATCTTCTAACAGAAAAAGTGCTCGCCGGACTATATCCGGAGGGCCTGCCGGTCACGCCTCCACCAGCCGGACTCCAAGGCCGGACTCAAGGGCGGAGGTCAACACGGACGATCTTCCAACAGAGGATGCGGATAGATTTTCCGCTACAAACTCCAAGGTGGAGAGCGCCTTGAATCACAAGCGCCGTCGGGCCACACTACGTGACCCTAACTTCTCTGAGTAGGCGTTCGATGCCTTCAACTCAGGGGACGCGTACATCCGGGCTGCTCAAGGTGGCCTCGCCAGGGCCACGGACCAGTACGTAAAGGATATACGGGTAAGAAAATTTGATAAGCACGTATATCAGTAGCCCCTAAGACTTAAAACAGTTGGCACAACTGATTTAAGGATCCTCGTGTGCATAGGTTCTGACAGAGAAGAATACCCAGCTATCCAAAGAGCTGGAGGAGTGCAAGGCCCAACTACGGGCCGCAATTGCCTTGATGGAAGAGTCTACGAAGGCCCCGTCTGGTAATATTTGCTTTAAACAAAAATAATGTCATGGCATGTACCAGTTAAGTGTTCGGCATGAATTCGGTTCTAACAATAGAATCTGCAGACAATCCCGGAGGCAATCCGAAGATCGTACCAGAGGATGAGCAACATGTTCAGCGACAGCTGAAGGCTGGCCAGCGTGTGCTTACAAAGGTTATAAAGGAGAAAAATACTCTTCAGGATGCGAACGTCCGACTGGACGTCGAATTAAAGGATGTTCGGGCCCAGCTTGCTGACTCCGTAAAGGAGAATAAGAGGCTACGGCGCGGCATATTCAGTAAGTGCTCTGACGAACTATTATAAAGTTTGGCGAAGAAGCATGTTGACAGAATTACGTCTGTAGGCATGCTAACAGGTCGTCCTGAGGAGGAGATGCTCGGGTCTGCAGGTGATCTTCTGCCGGAGCTCTCACAACTGCACGAACAAGTTTGGCAGGTGATGCGGGGCATTTTCCAAGCCTTGTGGCCATCCGCCTCCCTGCCAGGAGGCATGGGGGAGCTTGTGGAGATGCTCAAGGGAGCGCGGCAGCGCTTCCGATTATGGAAGATATCGGCCTGCCGACAAGGCGCAAGGGAAGCACAGGCCATGGTGAAGACGCGATACACCAAGGCTGACACAGAGGGTCGAGATGGGAAGGAGATCCTGTACATCTGGTGTATGACCAGGTAGCATTAGCCGCTAAGTATTCCCAACAGGACTGTAGGCTAGACAGCCTGTTGGATGGTATAGAAGAAGAATTTAGTCAGTCTAAGTGACTTTGTACTTTGAAGGACACATTTTATTCCTAGCCGGATTGTAAGTCATTTGTCTTGGCCGACCTTTTCGCTTCAACCTCTGGACCCGACAGTTCGGAGTGTATCCGAATACCCGCTCGGTTACGTGAAAACCGGAGACGCAGCGTGGAAACCCGCGTAGGGGTCATAAGTGCTTGAATAGACAAGTACCCAACTAGTTACGTTATATTACATAGGTAGTAAGAAACATCTTCCAGGGAGAATAGTTCCGTTAAGGGTTCCTTTCCCTGGGTGTGCATGTCCGAACTGCGAAAATTTATGCAGGATATAAGCATCTGGGGGCATGTTTTGTAATAGGTAAAATACATCTTTTGTTCACCGACCGAATATTCCCTTAAGAACGCTAGCTTTCGGCTTCACCCAATCTGAGGTACACATCCGGCTGACCCGGCAGTAACAATCGCAGAGGTGCTCCCCTTATGCCCTAGCCGAATTAACGGGAATGTAGGGCATAAACACAAGAGCCAGGCAACCCAGCTTGGCCAAAACTTAAGTCATATCGATGCATATAGTGGTGAAAAAAGGCACGGAGAAATGAGGCATATGTGGTGGGCATAAAGCCCAGAAGACAATTATGCTTCTGTGTAAGAAGCCCCCAGGTATATTGAGCGAGCGCATAGCGCGGCCAGAGTGTGCGGTCAAAGCATACTTGAAGTTTTTAAGGCTATAAATGTAAAAGGGAGAGAGAGAGAGAGAGGATATAATTTAAAAAGGAAGACGGAGGTAAGGAGACGAACACGGAGTTCGGCACTAGGCATAGAATCTTCGGAGTCTAGCCGCGTTCCATGGGTTCGGCTCGAGTCGATTGTCTGATGCATCACGCAGACGGTACGCACCTTCAGTGAAAACTTTGTCAATGATGAAGGGGCCCTCCCACTTGGGCTTGAGCTTGTCCTTTTTCTTCTCTAGTAGGCGTAGAACGAGTTCGTCGATGTTATAAGTTTTGGCCCGCACTTCTCTGCTTTGATACCTTCGAGCCCGCTGTTGATAGAATGCGGAGCGGGCCTTCACGATGTCATGCTCCTCCTCCAGGGTATCTAAGATGTCCTGCCGATCCAGCTCGGCTTCTCTCTCTTCGTACATGCGCACTCTAGGTGAATCATGGATGATATCGCAGGGTAGCACTGCCTCTGCGCCGTACACCATAAAAACGGTGTGTATCCGGTTGTGCGATTTGGCGTGGTCCGCAGCCCCCATAATACGGAGTCAAGCTCCTCGACCCAGTGCATATCTGATTCCTTCAAGGATCGCACTAGTCTGGGTTTAATGCCGCTCATGATAAGACCGTTCGCTCGTTCGACTTGGCCGTTTGTTTGGGGTGATAGATGGAGGCGTAATCAAGTTTTATGCCCATTTTGCTGCACCAGGTTTTCACCTCATCGGCTGTAAAGTTTGAGCCGTTATCAGTGATGATGCTGTAGGGGACACCGTAGCGGTGTATGACCCCTTATATAAAGTCTATCACTGGTCCGGATTCGGCCGTTTTAACTGATTTGGCTTCTATCAGTTTGGTGAATTTATCGACCATGACCAACAAGTATTTCTTCTTATGGCTTCCTCCTTTAAGGGGTCCAACCATATCGAGCCCCTAGACCGCAAAGGGCCAAGTTATGGGGATTGTTTGGAGGGCGATAGGTGGCATATGGCTTTGATTTGCAAAAAGCTGGCAACCGACGCAGTGTTGGACAAGGTTTTGTGCGTCTGCCCGGGCTGTCGGCCAGTAGAAACATGTACGGAAGGCCTTGCTTACTAGCGCCCGGGCTGCGGCATGGTGGCCGCCGAGTCCGGCATGAATTTCAACCAAGAGCTGCCACCCTTCCTCTTCGGAGATGCACCTTTGGAGCACTCCTGTCGTGCTTTTGTTATAAAGCTCTCCCTCATGGACTTTGTAGGCTTTAGAGCGCCGCACAATGCAACGTGCCTCATTTTGGTCCTCCGGGAGTTCCTGCCTATTTAAGTAAGCTAGGAAGGGGTCCGTCCACGGAGCGATGACTGCCATAATCACGTGGGCCGAAGGTGTGATTTCAGTGGCGGAGCCTCCGATTATGTCGGACTGTTTAGGATCTGGGGTTGTGTGTGGATCCGTACTAGCATTACCGGACTCCCCTTCCCATACCACGGATGGCTTGAACAGCCTTTCCAAAAAAATGTTTGGTGGGACGGGGTCACGTTTAGCGCCGATGCGGGCTAGGATATCCGCTGTTTGATTGTTTTCTCGAACCACATGGTGGAATTCGAGCCCCTCGAATCGAGTTGACATTTTGAGAACGGCATTACGGTAGGCCGCCATTTTCGGGTCCTTGGCATCAAAGTCTCCATTTATTTGAGATATTGCGAGATTTGAATCCCCACGTACTTCTAGACGTTGAATGCCCATGGAGACCGCCATCCGAAGACCGTGCAACAGTGCCTCATACTCAGATGCATTGTTGGAATCTGTGTAAAGTATTTGGAGTACGTATTGGACTGTATCTCCGGTGGGGGACATCAGGACGACGCCAGCCCCTAGACCAGCTAGCATCTTAGAGCCATCAAAGTGCATGATCCAATTGGAGTACGCGTCGTACTCTTTAGGGAGTTCGGCTTCTGTCCATCCGGCGACGAAGCCAGCCAGTACCTGCGACTTAATGGCCCGTCGTGGTTTGTATGTTATGTCGAACGGGAGGAGCTCGATAGCCCATTTTGCAATCCTGCCCGTGGCATCACGGTTATTTATTATGTCATTGAGTGGTACTTCGGAGGCCACCGTGATTGAACACTCTTGAAAGTAGCGTCGTAGTTTTCGGGATGCCGTGAAGACCGCGTATGCTATCTTTTGATAATGTGGGCACCGTGACTTGCATGGGGTGAGGAAAGTGGATACGTAGTATACCAGCTTTTATAATGGGAATTTATGTCCATTTGTCTCTCGTTCGACGACAAGCACTGCGCTTACAACCTGGTGTGTTGCAGCTATATAGCAGCATGGGTTCGCCGACATTTGGCGTTGCCAGAATTGGATTGGTGGCCAAGAGGGCTTTTATTTCCTCCAGCCCAGCCGTAGCCGCATCCGAACACTCGAAGTGTTCGGTGCGTCGAAGAAGGCGGTAAAGAGGTAGCACATTTTCTCCTAATCGGGAGATAAAGCGGCTTAGGGCGGCCACGCATCCAATTAGTTTTTGGATTTGCTTGAGGTTTGTTGGGGTAGCCAACTGTGACAGAGCTCGGATTTTAGCCGGGTTTGCTTCGATTCCTCTATTGGAAACAATAAAGCCCAAGAGTTTTCCGGCTGGTACGCCGAACGCATTTTTCCGGGTTGAGCTTGACGTCGTATGTTCGGATATTGTCGAATGTAAGCCTCAAGTCGTCTATTAATGATTCGACGTGTCTGGTTTTGATGACTACATCGTCTATGTAAGCCTCCACTGTTTTGCCGATTTGTGTTTCCAGGCATGTCTGAATCATGCGTTGATAGGTTGCACCAGTGTTTTTGAGCCCGAAAGGCATCTATCTATCTATCTATTATCTATTATATACTTAAAATTATATACTTAAAACGATAGAAAACGAACGGTGATGATTTGACACTTTAAAAACTAAGATGAATCAACGATGAAGATTAGGCAAGTACTAACATAAAAAAACTGAAACCCACTTCTTATGTCCACCATCGCAAAAAAAAACAGGGTAACAAAAAACGGAACACGTGAAATGGTTCGGAACACATCATATCTGCAGAGTCCTAACAGAATACGCTCTCAGAAAAAGGAAACCTAACAAACCACGCCATCACCTGTAGGCAACGGGCCCTAGCAAACCACGTAGGAGATCTCATCTCATAAATATAAGAAAAAAGAAAGGAAAAGCAAGCTAGCCAGCAGATCGTACATAGCATCTTAACAGAATCTCGATCTTAGCCGGCGGCGCATGCCAAGCCGGCCAGCCCGTACACGGCGCATGCATGCGTGTAGCTCAGGCCCGCTGGTCAGCTCTCGCAACAAACGCACAGGCACACACGCATATATGCGAGCCTTTGTGCGCGTCGCCGCCGATGAGGATCTACCGTCGCGGAGCAGGTCGCTGCCGTTGTGCTTGATGGAGATGAGGATTAGAAGGGAGATATCATTCATGATCAACTATCCATGCTAAGAAGAAGGATTCTCGGAAAAAGATCATTGCTCTCGCCGATAGATGATGGCGATTAACCCTCCCCGATCTCTCCAGTTACACTAACACCGAGCATACTGCTAATCCAATAATTCCAGTGTGATCCATGGTGACTGAAGACCAAAAGCTTTCCTTTTGCAGTCATTCTAGCAAAAGAAAAAACATGGATAGTACGGGACATGCCAGCATGTGCGTACATGGAATCCAATTCTACATGCAGGATCCATGGTTCCAGTTTTACATGCACGCATGCATTGACGGCTCCAGGTTTGATTGCTAAACTGTGAATTTCTAGAAAAGTAAATTAGTATTATGGGCAGCAGAAGCAGGCACTGACTGTTGAGAATGAGGTATGCTATTTCGTATCTCGCGTTCGTGAACATATGCTTGATATGTTCCTTATTGTTTCCTTATTGTTGGCAAGCAGTTGGATGGACGTGTATGCGTGCGTCATCAAATGCGATCCGGTAGAAGTACAGAAGGTGCACATTGATAACTTGATAAAAAATGTGCATGAGAGATAGGCCACTTACAAGTTTGGTATTAATGTGGATGTTATATCCATTGCCGAAGATTTTTTAACAAAATTTCTATGAAATTGTACAGGTATTGTGATCAGTGTTTGCCGGTAAAATCAAGTCTATATCTTTATTACCCTGTTGCAATGCATGTGCATTTATGCTATATATCAGATAATAAATCAACTGTAATTTTACAAGAAGACATTCATGATAAAACTCTTGGGTCTGATCCAGGACGCACTTCTTCAATAGCTCTTTTTCAAGATGGTCGTACAATCAAACACACAAGACGCCCGACAAAGCAAAGGAGTGGAAACAACTCCAGCAACCTGCATCCAATATACGCATGAGACAATCGAGACGATCGAAGGCACCAACAAACTGAAGTCACGACATCAACACCATCAACCTTTGGTAACATTCACGTGCAATTCTTCATGTGTACTTCTGCATTTTGATCTCATTTGAATAGCTCAACCTTGCTTCTAACATTTTAACTTGAGATATCTACTATGGAGAACTCTTCTGACATTGAACGATAAAGAACGTTTTTTTTTCCAATGCATCCTGACACTACCATAACAGTAATGTGAAGGCTACGAAAAGAGCCACACTATTAGTCTAGGCTTTGAGAGAAAAAGCAACACTACAGCTGCGGAAGTACGCAATTGCTGCTTTCCCCAATTAAGGTCACCACAATTAGGGTTCGCATTCAGTAACCACACAAAGAAGAATTTGAAGAAAACAAGAGAGAAATACAACCAGGATATCTTGGCATTAGTTTCATGAAAGGTAGCAACAACATCTTCCTTGGCTGGGTGCTAATCGAAGGTGGTGGCACATCCGTGCATGTGGATGAGCAACCTGAAGGGGATAGACTGGGACGAAAGGATGGTATGCTTTTCTTTAGACGGGAAATGGAGAATGTTGTATGCATGCAGTATGCACCAGCATTCTAATTTGAGAGAAATCATATCTATCAAAATGGGAAAATTCGAATCTGAGCCCGAGCTCATCTACACCTGTGCTCACGAAAAAAATCAAAATAAATACTAGAAAAATTCAAAAAATTCCAAAAAAAATTTGGGTGGTGGAAAATTTGATGCATGAGGTACGCTCCAATTTTCAAAACATTTGGACTTCTATGCAGCTCTCAGCAAAAAAGACAAATCGGAGGTCTGTAAAAATGTGTATTGTTCATATACTGTTGTGGTCTGATTTGTCTTTTTTGCTGAGAGCTACACAGAAGTCCAAATATTTTGAAAATTGGAGCGTACCTCACGCATCAAATTGTCTACCACCCAATTTTTTTGGAATTTTTTGAATTTTTCTGAATTTTGTACGAATTTTCTTTTGACCGGGTGCAGATGCACCCGGGCACCGAAACGCCGTTCTCGGCCTATACTACTTTTCTAGGGTGCCTATACTACTAAGTAGGCTTCATACGTGGACTGCACATATTCATAGGAAAAGCGCGGGCTGGGCTGCCCAAAGCTGGGGAAACATCATGTTCTACTAAAAGAATATTAATCCAGTAGACACTTGTGAGGAATGAGTGACAATAAATTGAGGATTGATGTTTCTCTTGAAAGTTAGAATAGTGGGTCTACCTGGTATAAAATTTTGTAAAACGTATAATAGATGGAGAAATAGAAAATAAGTATGACCATGTGAAGCTACAAAAATGAATATGGAGTTGCTCAATTCAAAATAATATGAAGTTACCAACATCAAATGTTCAAATCTTTGAAATTAAATACACTGAATTTTTTTAAAGTAAATATGACTCTAAGAAGCTACAAAAATGAATAAGAAGTGCTCAACACAGAACAATATAAATTTCCGAACATTAAATGTTGAAAACTATAAATATAAACATCATCGTACCAATTATTAAAAATATATATCCAATTCTAGCCGCGCGAATGCGCGGGTGCACCCGCTAGTTGTGTTGAAACAGAAGGGACCGTATGGAGTGATAAATGCCGTTGCGGCTTGATCGCACTCCGCCATCTTGATTTGATGGTATTCGGAGTATGCGTCGAGGAAACACAATGAATCGTGCCCTGCAGTAGCGTCGACAATTTGTTTGATGCCGGGGAGGGGAAGGGATCCTTAGGGCAAGCCTTATTAAGGTCTTTGAAATCGACGCATAGGCGCCAGGATTTGTCCTTCTTTGGTACCATCACCAGGTTTGCTAGCCAGTCCGGATGTTTTATTTCTCTGATGAATCCGGCTTCGAGTAGCTTGGCTAGCTCTTCTCCCATGGCTTGTTGCTTGGGTTCTGAAAAGTGCCGGAGAGTCTGCTTGACCCGCTTGTATCCCTTTAGTATGTTTAGGCTATGTTCGGCCAGCCTGCGTGGGATACCTGGCATGTCTGAAGGATGCCAGGCGAAAATGTCCCAATTCTCATGCAACAACTCTCGTAGTGCGGCGTCTATTGTGGGGTTCAGCTGTGCCCCAATTGATGCTGTTTTTGTGTGGTCCGTTGGGTGGACCTGGAATTTGACTATTTCGTCTACTGGTTTAAAAGAGGTGGACTTGGGTCGTTTGTCGAGTATCATGTCGTCCCTGTCTACTGCGGGACGCAGCGCAGTTAACTCTTCGGCCGCGAGGGCTTCGGATAATGCCTCCAGGGCTAGTGCGGCAGTTTTATTTTCGGCACGGAGTGCTATGTCCGAATCAATGGCTAGAGTGATGATTCCATTGGGCCCCGACATCTTGAGCTTCATGTAACCGTAATGGGGTATAGCTTGGAAGCTTGTGAATGCGTCTCTCCCCAAGAGGGCGTGGTATCCACTGCTAAACGGGGCCACTTGGAATGTGATTTCTTCGGACCTGTAATTCTCCGGGGTGCCGAATACCACATCCAGTGTGATTTTCCCTGCGCATCGTGCCTCCCGGCTAGGGATGATTCCTCTGAAGGTCGTGTTGCTTTGCTCAATGCGGCTCTTATCTATTTCCATTTTGTTGAGAGTTTCCTCGTAGATGAGGTTTAATCTGCTGCCGCCGTCCATGAGCACTTTAGTAAG
Source organism: Aegilops bicornis (assembly GCA_021605145.1). Classification (NCBI taxonomy): domain Eukaryota; kingdom Viridiplantae; phylum Streptophyta; class Magnoliopsida; order Poales; family Poaceae; genus Aegilops; species Aegilops bicornis. The sequence goes on along the minus strand of CM038673.1, from coordinate 559,982,499 downwards.
CCGAAATCCATCGACGATTGGACTAAGAACCAAAGCGGCTGGTGCTCGGACTGTTCGAAATTGAGGTTCGTCGCTGGCATTGAAGGTTATGGCCGTATCGTTCCACGGGTTTATTGTTGCGACGTGGCAGACTTCGGTGAGGCTACGGAGCGCTCGCTTGTGCCTGTTGTTTGAGGCGAAAGTATCGAAGACGGTCAGTACTGTATTGTTATTTTTTAGGCGGGATGGTGCTCTACGGTATTGTTGATGAGAAGGTCCTCACTGCTCTTGGCCACCTGCCGGAGTATCCAACATGCTCTAAGGCTGTGTGTTGGTATGGTGTCCGGTGTGCTGTGAATTCTGCATGGCTTACTGAGCCATCCCTCCAGTACGGTTACATGCCCTGTAGAGGGCTTTGGCTTCTTTGTAATTGGGTTGGGTGACTTGCGAGAGCGCACCCTTTTAGTTCGGACGAGGGGTTTAGTTAGGGCCGGAGGATCCCAGAATTTTATTTGGGTCTTCCTGGCGCTTTCCATCGCGCAGTACTTCTGTATTATGGCCGCCAGGTCGGCAAACTGTGCTATGTCATGGTGACTTATGGCATTGAGAATTCCCTTGTCCGTGCAATTTTTGCAAAAGAATGAGATTGCGTCTTCCTCGTGACAGTCCTTAACCTTGCTCATTACAAGGAGAAATCTGGCCCAGAAGTGGTGTACTGTCTCTTGGGGATCTTGTCTGATGTGGGAAAGATCACTTGTGTCTGGGTGGGTGGGTGGAATTAAGTCCACATCCTGACCCAATCTGGAACCCAAGGGCGAAGGAGCTCCTGAGCTTGGCAGCTCGGGCTCCAGGATATTGCCCAATATTTGTGGCCCATTGCCCAATTCTAAGTTCGGAGCCTGGGCCACGTATCCGGCTCAGAGAGCTCGGGAATCCGGACATAGTTCGTCCTCAAAATAGAGGAAGAATTGTCGTTTTGTTCCTCCACCACCGCTATCTGATGGGTGACTGGCGGAGAGTTAATCTCCCTTAGGTCGGGTTTAAGCCCGATCTGATCATAATCCGTAATGACTCCCAGGGCGGCGATGCGATCCAAGAGCTCGTTTAGGGAGGAGAGCTCCATTGGATCCATCTGCTCGGTGAATTCCGGGCTGAGGCAGAGGTTGTTTTTGATGACCTGAGAAGTCATCGTCGGTGCGGCGGCCGAACGGGCGGTCATGATGAAACCGCCTAGCCAGAGAGTTTGGCCTACAGCCAGGGATCCTCTGGAGGTGATGTTGTCCTTAACAACGAGGCGAGCCATCAAGCCTTATCGGGACGGCACAGTGGAACTCTCAATGAAAGCACCAATGTCGGTGCCAAAATCGGCATATCTCGGGTAGGGGGTCCCGAACTGTGCGTCTAAGGCTAATGGTAACAGGAGGCAGGGGACACGATGTTGTACCCAGGTTTGGGCCCTCTTGATGGAGGTAATACCCTACTTCCTGCTTGATTGATATTGATGATATGAGTACTACAAGAGTTGATCTACCACGAGATCGTAGAGGCTAAACCCTAGAAGCTAGCCTATGATTATGATTGTTGTTGTCCTACGGACTAAACCCTCCGGTTTATATAGACACCGGAGGGGGCTAGGGTTACACAGAGTCGGTTTCAGATAATGAAATCTACATATCCGAATATCCAAGCTTGCCTTCCACGCAAAGGAGAGTCCCATCCGGACACGGGACGAAGTCTTCAATCTTGTATCTTCATAGTCCAACAGTCCGGCCAAGGTATATAGTCCGGCTGTCCGAGGACCCCTTAATCCAGGACTCCCTCAGCGGTCTTAGTGGGTCGCTCCGAAAAGTTAATCACATAAATACCGTTCTCGACATGCCCAACAAAGGCTACTTTAAGATTCTTGCTCCACAAGAGGGCCACGGTATCAATATCAAAGAATGTGGAAAAACCCATGAGTGCAAGTTGACGAACGGAAAGTAAATTGTATGCAAGGGACTCAACAAGCATGACTTTCTCGATCGTGAGATCATGAGAAATGACAACCTTGCCAAGACCCAATACGTTGGAGGACGAGGCATCACCCCACTTGACATTGGTGGGCATAGATGGAATCTTGTGCACGTCCACCACCAAGTCCTTGCTTCCGGTCATATGATTTGTGGCTCCACTATCGAGCAACCATGATCCCCCACCGGAAGCAAACACCTACAAGAGATCGATGCTTGGTTTTAGGTACCCATTTTGTAATGGGTCCTTTGATGTTAGTAACAAGGGTCTTAGGAACCCAAATATACCATTCAATGTACTCATAAGGAGAACCAACAAATTTAGCATAAACATGCCCATCACTAGCACAACACAACACATAAGAAGGGTTGAAGTCGCCGGCTTTGTTGGAAGGGGTGGCATTGCCCTTTTTGACATCACCACCCTTCACATTGTTCTTCAGAAGCACCTTCTCCCTCCTTCTCAAAAGTTTGCTTGAGAGGAGGAGGTCATTTGGTCTTGTCATTCTTCTTCTTGTTCTTGGACTTGGGTGCGAACCCAACTCCCTCCTTGGCCACAACTTCCTTTTGATTGCTCAAAAGGTCATTGACATTCTTCTCACCTTGTATGCAAGACACAAGGCCTTTCTCAAGTTGCTCCTTCAACTTGCATTCTCCTCCACAAGATGCACATGCTCACAACACGGGTTAGTAGCATTTGCATTATCAATTAAGACCATATGAGGAGAAGTGGCTTTCTCCTTGGTTAGCTTCACTTGGAGTTGATCATGAGACTCCTTGAGGCTAGCATGAGCACCCTTCAAGACTTTGTGAGCCTTGTCAAGTATATCAAAGTCCTCTTTGAGTCTAGCATGGGCAACCCCAAGTTTAGCCTTCTTGGAATCGAGCACACGAGATACAACAAGAGCATGATCAAGATCTTTCTTTAATTTAACATGGTCATCATTGTGTGACTCCTCAAGAGCCAAACGATGAATACGCTCCTCCTCAAGCGCATTAGAGAGATCCGATATTTCATCGGCATAGTCACTACTATGACCTTCCATCTTAGAGATGGTTTCTTCATGAGCCTCGATCATGTCATTGGCTTCACCAAGTCGTTCCAAGAGAGCAATGAAGTGCTTCTTGGATTTTCCCTTGAGCTTACTCATAAAAGACTCAAATTCATTTACTTCCTCATTAGACCCCTCACTTTCATCAATGCAATCCGTCAAGGAAGGATTAGTAATGATCGTAGTTTTCATGTTGGGGGTTACCTTGTTGGTGGCTTTGGCCATGAGGCACTTGGCGGTGATGTTCTCGTTGGGAGAATCGAAGAGAGACACCCGTGGAGTTGTGGCAATGGCAACGGAGGCCATGGACATGGCTTCACCATCCTCATCATCATCATCATTGTATTCTTCTTGAGCCACCAACCCTTTGGTTGGAGTCTTCTTGGTGAAGTTGTTCTTGTTAGGGAAGGACTTGGCTTTGTCTTTTCGGATGAGCTTGCCACCATTGTCTTCCCTCTTCTCGTAAGGGCACTCCGCAACAAAATGGCTCACATTGCCACAATTGTAACATGTTCTCGCACGTTGCTTGCCCTTGAAGCCACTTGAGTTGTTCTTGTTGAAATTTGGCCTTGATTTCTTCTTGCTCCAAAATTGCCTTGAAGCAAGAGCCATGTGCTCATGATAATCATATTTTGTATCTTCGGGGTTGCTCTCATCATCTTCCTCTTCATCCTCTTATTCTACACTAGCCTTGGCCTTCAAGGCAAGGTTGGGCTTCTTTGCTCTTTGAGAATGCGACACCGCATTGTCGGCGGTCTTGTCCAAGATCCTCATTGCCACAAACTCATCCAACACTTCACTTGAGGACAAGGTGTGGAAATCCGGCCTTTGACGGATGACGGAGGACATGGCTTTGTGGTAAGGCATCGTGGCCTTGAGGAATTTGCGCTTGATCCAATTATCATCTGTATCCTTGCTCCCATGATCTTGGAGAGAGATCGCGAGAGTGGTTAATCTCCGGTAAAGCTCACACTACTAGAAAAAGGGCTATAGATGGGATTGACACTAATGGCGCACCAGAAAGTTGGTGCGCCATTAGTATATACTAATGGCGCACCACCTACTGATACGCCATTAGTGTTGAAACTACTAATGGCGCACCGTGCAAAGGTGCGCCATTAGTATCAAAATTTTTTGAAGTAGTGCGCCTGTCCAAACATACTAATGGCGCATCCTCGATAAAGTGCGCCATTAGTAGTTGTAGTACTAATGGCGCACCTCCCACATGTGCGCCACTAATGTTGTTTTTTTATTATATTTTTTATTCCTTTTTTTGCAATACTACTAATGGCGCACTGATCGATGCGCCATTACTAGTTTAAACTAGTAATGGCGCATCATGGATCGATCGCCATTAGTATTTTTTTTTGCAAAACTACTAATGGCGCACCGCCAGAAGGTGCGCCATTAGTAACATGGATTACTAATGGCGCATTTGTTGCTAGTGCGCCATTAGTAAGTGGGCAGCAACTAGATATTTTGGATAGCCTCTCCTACCCACACTCACTTTCTCCCCACTTCATTCTCTCCACCTCCTCCATGTTGTCTCGGGTGCCTCCTCTTTTCACCTCATTTCCACCATAGATTCATTCAAATTAAGTGGTTAAATTACCTTGTTTTAATAGGTAAGTAAGGGGAAGCTATATTTATGTTGTTCTCCCTACAACAATGTGCACATGCACTTTTTATGGCCTAGCTAGATCTATGTATGTTCGTGGTGTTGCATATGTTTGTGGTGTTGCATATGTGTTTGTGTTTGGAGGTGTACCGGTATTTGAAATGCGATAGTTGCCAATATTTTGCCGAATGTTGATTCATTTCCGTTTTAAGTAGAATTTTGGCATTAAGCATTCTTTTGGTCCTATTTTTAGGGAAAGTCATGCCAAATTTTTGTTTGGTTCTAAAATATCGTTTTGCTCTACCTTGAGCGACCATGGTCCGCACGATGACCGAAGGCATCGTGAATAGGTTTTTGAGGTCCGCGAAGGCCGAGATGCTTCAAAAGAACGAGGCGGAGATAAGATGCCCGTGTCAAAGATGCAAGCTGAAGAGCCTTATTGCGGAGCGGATTCCGGGCAGGTGCGGGACCACCTGCTCTTGCGTGGTTTCATGGATGGCTATCGGTGGCAAGGTGATGAAGATGACTACGAAGTCGTCCATGGGGGCCGGGCAAGAAATGAGGAAGGGCAGCAAGACAACCACCGTGGCTCGGGCGGGCGAGAAGACGAAGAATCCCCAGGAGATGATCACGATGGTGATGCTTTGTACCACGATCATCATGTAGAAGATGCAGGACATGATGATGAGGAAGATCTTGGGAAGCGACGGGCATGATCATGAAGATGATGATGCGGAGCGACGGCACGCTGGACCATCGATGGGCTGGGTGCAGGACCCTCATATTCAAGAGCTGCTTCTCAAGCGACGGATAACGCCAGAGCTGCCGCCCGAGAGAAAGCCAAGATGGATCAACTTGAGTTAGACGCGGTTACTCCATTGTATGAAGGATGCAGGCCCGAGGATACCCGCTTTGAAAGTAACGCTCATGGCTCGAGATGAAGGTAAAACACAAAATGACCGACGCATGCTTCGGCGAGAACATGTCATTCGCACGAACGTCTTCCCAAGGGGAACAAGTGCCCGACCAGTTTGAGGAGGCGAAGAAAATCGTGTGTCCTCTCGATTTACCGTGACGTGAAATACCATGTGTGCATGAACAATTGCATCATTTATCGGGACGAGCACGCGGAGTCTACCATATGTCCGTGTCTTGGCGTCACTCGATACAAGAAGAGGAAGAAAGCTCCTCGAAAAGTGGTGTGGTACTTTCCGATCACTCCTCGTCTGCAGCGGTATTTCGCGGACCCTAAGGTAGCAAAGCTCCTGCGTTGGCACGCGGATAGGGAGGAGAAGAAGCGAAGATGACGCAAATGATCCGGAGATAGATAAAAAGACAAGATGTTGAGTCACCCTAAGGATGCGAGCGGTGGCAAGCGTTGAACTTCAAGACTCGAATTTGGGAGCGATCCAAGGAACATCATGCTTGGCGCGAGCACCGATGGAGTCAATCCGTTTGGCAGCCAGAGAAGCACACATAGCACACGGCCTGTGTTTGTGTGTATGTACAACCTTCCCCCTGGTTGTGCATGAAGAGGAAGTACATTCACATGAGTATGCTAATTGAAGGGCCGAAACAACCAGGAACGACATCAATCATGTCTGGGCTGCTGAAAGAGGAGCTTGACACGCTGTGGAAAACGCCAGCCAATACGTGGGACGCCGCAGAAAGAATATTTCCCTATGAGAGCCGCACCGCTCACGACGGTGCCACGACTATCTCGATTCACGGATATCTCATGGGCGGTGTAGTCCACGGATTTTACGGATGCGTAAGGTGCATGGATGACACAACGTATCGCCCGACTAGATAGAGATCCCGGGTCTTCAAAAACCGTGTTCATGGGACATCGAAGGTGGCTTCAGCGGCGATGACCCGTGGAGGAAACGCAAGGATCTGTTCGATGGTGAAACCGAACCCGAAACGCCTGCACGAGGAGCGGCGAGGAAATAGACAAGCTGTTGAAAAATTGGAAAGACTGCCTTGCCGGAAAGAAGCAAAAGGCGCCAGAGCCAGGAAAGAAGCGAAAGGCGCCAGAGCCGCTGCTGAAGGTATGGAAAACGAGGTCTGTTTTCTAGGACTTGCCATACTGGAAGATCCACCGTGTGCCTCACAGCCTTGATGTCATGCATATCACGAAGAAAGTGTGCGAGAGTCTGCTTGGTACCCTGCTCAACATGCCAGAGAGGACCAAAGATGGGCCGAAAGCAAGGGCAGACTTGAAATCAATGGGCATCAGGCAGGAGCTTCACGCTAATGATAATGATGATGATGATGATGATGAGGCGAAGCAGTACACAGAAAGTCGTCGCAAAGCGTCGCAAAGGAAAAAAGGCCAAGAAGACCGGAAATGACTACCCTCCCGCGTGCTTCACTCTAAGTCGGGAGGAGATCGAGCAGTTTTTCACCTGCCTCCTAGGAGTAAAACTTCCTTCTGATTCTGTGGGAAGATAAGCAGATACCTAGACCCAGTGAAGCAAAAGTTCAGCGGGATGAAGTCTCACGACCGTCACGCGTCGATGACGCAGATACTTCCGGTTGCAATCCGTGGGATCATGGACACGCACGTCCGTGAAACGCTATTTGGCCTATGCAACTTCTTCGACGTCATCTCTCGGAAGTCGATTGGCGTGAGGCAACTCGAAGGCTACAGGAAGAGATCGTGGTGATACTATGCGAGCTTGAGATGTACTTCCGCCCGCATTCTTGACGTTATGGTGCATCTGCTGGTCCATATAGTGGAGGATATCATCCAACTCGGGCCGACGTTCCTGCACGGCATGATGTCGTTCGAAAGGATGAATGGTGTCATCAAAGTATACGTTCGCAACATGTCACGCCCGTAAGGAAGCATAGCGAGGGCTTTTCCGACCGAAGAGTGCATCTCCCTCGCACGAATTATCTAGGCATCGAGAACCCCGTTGGTCTGCCGTCAGCGAGCACCTCGGCAGGCTCGCTGGATGGGGTTACCGTGAGGGTCGCCGCGAAATGCATGTCGACTTCGAGGGTCGACTCACGACTTTGAAAGAGCAAACCTAGTCGCGCTACAACACATAGGCGTGGTCGATCCTTGGGTGGTACAAACAGAACCTTTATTAAGAAGACGTACAATGACCGAGGCCAACAGAGGACGGACGGAGATATACTCAAAGAGCACAACTCATGTTTCACCCGTTGGTTCAAGCAGAAGCTTCTGACGTACCCTTTACATGAGGATTCTTCCGCGGAAGAACAACTCATATTCGCCTTGTCACGAGCGTCGAGCACAACTCGATGACCTATGAGGCGTCACGATATCAACGGCTACACATTCTACACCGAGGCCAAGGACATGAAGAGCGATGGTTATCGAACTCCGGGGTAACGATGGAATCCTACACCGTAACGACAAGGACAGATACTACGAAAGGGTCGAGGAGATCTGGGAGCTGAGCTACGCCGAGAGAAGGTCCCGATGTTCCGTGTCGAGATGGGCCAAGAACGTCATAAAAGAAGACCGGTATTTCACCACCATGGTTATACCCGAAGCCAAATCCAAGACCCAGGTATAACGCCACCGCGAAAAAATGAGCCATGGGTACGGCTTCCCAGGTGGACCAATGCTTCTTCATTACCGACCCGCCAAAGCCCAGTCGTGTTGTTGTGAGGAGAGGCAAAAGGAAGATCATTGGAATGGATGGAGTAGCGAATGAGCAAGACTTCGACAAGTATGGCGACCCGAAGATCGAACATGACGACGATGATGAAGTAGCAGCATACACCACAAGAAGAAGCGGGACCACCCTACCTAAAGGACGTCTGTTCCATAGAAGAACTCCATTTGCGAAAAAGAAGGGCAAGAAGATTGTGAAGAGATAGCTAGCTAAGATCGATTGTATTTAAATCGTGAGACTTCATTTCTCGATTGTATTTCATGGGCACTTTTGAACTATCATGAATATTTTTAATTTCATGGACACTCGATCCCCTCCATCTCGATCCTCCATCTCGATCGCTATCCCACCTCGCCAGATCCGGTCCACCCGCCGCCCGCCATGACCGCCCGCACCCTCGATTCCCCTACTCGCCGCCGCCGACCCCCGCACCCTCCCTACTCAACCGCCGCCCGCCGACCCCTGCACCCCTCCCTACTCAAGCGCCCTGGCGCCCGCGCACCCCCCGCACCCTCCCCCGCTCCACCGGCCTTACTGTTTGATGATATTTTTTAAAAAAATATTACTGTCTTATAAAAAATATTACTGTTATTATTTAAAAAAGTTTGAACATATTTAAACACAAGTAAGTATCAAACAACATTTTTAATGCATACAAAAATTTGTGGAGCCTGGGAATCGAACCCAGGACCTCCTGGTGTGAGAACTGGTTGCTGACCAGTCGAGCTAGTAGAGGGAACTTCATGTGGATCAGGTTAGGTGGGAGATAACATGTTGGCTCGAGCAGAAATAAAAAAAGTACTAATGGCGCACCAGGGTGGGGTGCGCCATTAGTATGGATGTACTTATGGCGCACCGAGGTGTGGTGCGCCATTAGTATTGTGCCGCCCCTCATCCATAGTTCCTCCCGGGCCCACACATATCCCCTCTCCTCGCCTCGCCCTCGATCCCCTTCCCTATCCTCTCCCGACGTCGCCCCCGCCGCCTCGGCCGCCCGCCCCTCTCGGCGCCGCCCGCCGCCTTGCCCTGCGCCCATCGTCGGCGCCCGTCGTCCTGTCGCCCGTCTCCAACCACCGCCGCTGAGGCCCGGCGTCGGCGCCAGCTCTCCCGTCCACACCACCGTCGCCCACCCTCCGTGACCGGCCGCTTTCGCCAGTACCTCTCCTCCTTCCTCCTTCCTCCTCTCCACCCTTCCTCCCCATTCCTCCCTCCCTCCCCTTCCGCCACCCTCCACATCCCTCCGCCCTCCTCCCGCCGTCGGCCCGCCCCCAAGTCCAAGCTCCATGGGGACTTGCCCACTCTCCCCACCCCCACCCCCCACCCGCTCTTCCTCCCCTCCCCGTGCCGTCGACCACCCCCCACCCCCATCCTCCCTCACCGCGCGGCCTCGCGGTCACTGCAATGTGTTCTGGTTGGTAACTAGTTCATCATGCATAAGTCAGAGAGGCAGGTTTCTCAAGTTAACCCTGTGCAACTTATTAGCCCTCCATTCATCGTGAAATATCGTGTTGTTCGATGCTTTTGTGGTTGAACAATTTCAAACTGTCAGCGTCTTGGAGGGTCATTAGAATATGTTATGGTTGTCAATCTTGAAATAAAGAAAATAATATGTACTGGTTGTCAATCTTGAAAAAAAGAAAAGAAAATGTTCTGTTGTTAATCTTGAAAAGAGAAAAGAATATGTTACGGTTGGTCATTTGTTCATCATGCATAACTCGGGGAGGCAGGTTTCTCAACTTAGCTGCGGGCAAAATTTAAACTACCACTTACCCCTTGTTAGCCGTCCATTCATCGTGAATCTTTGTGTTGTTTGATACATTTGAGGTTGAACAATTTCAAAGCTGTCGATTGTCTTGTGAGTCATTATAATATGATCTGGTTGTCAATCTTGAAAAAAGAAAATAATATGTTACGGTTGGTCATTACTTCATCATGCACAAGTCATGCAAATATGCAATGTCACTTTCTTGTACTTCTCGGTGTCTCTCACCATGGGTTTGCCATTGTGTTTCCTACGATCTTTCATCTTGTTACGTGTATGGTGCGCGCAACTCCATCGACATGATCTCTATGGATGTTTCTCCTTTTATTTTCTTTTTATTACCTCATTCGCTATAGCTGATACCGGCAAGTTGTTATTATTTGGAAACACAAAACAAACGCAGACTCTCCATCAGAGCTCATGTTGAGGCATATTGTAGGTGATGATTTCGTTGATTGACACTATGTTTTCTCGATTCGAGTGCTAACCATATCGGTTAGATCTTAACCACGAACAATCGTGACCAAAACATCAATGGTGGGACTGCAAGCTCATGCCTAATTAGCGCAGCATTGTGTAGGCGATCTAGTTGTGCACAAATAACAACGGCCCATGTTGTTACGACCGAACTTTTACGCTTCGGTTTTCTTTGTGTACTAGTTTATCTTGATATCATCTTGAATCGAAAGCGTGAAAGTTTCATTTGCCTTGAAATGATACTTATATCCTGCCAAGGTTACTAGAAAAATGGCTTCAAGTCATAATAATATTGGTTATTGCTTTGCCTTATTTACCTAAAATGTATGCTAAGCAAACATCTTGTTCATTAAACCGCACTAGTGGCAGCTTGAGACAAAAGATGTGAAACTGCAAGAACTATGTTAACTCATCCCCACCTTTGAACTCTTTCTGTCATAGTAGTCTGTTGTGACATAACATCTTGATTTTGCTGTTTCTTTCATGCTTTCATGTGGAAAGACCAGGGTTACATTCCATAAGCAAGCATCTTTTTGCCACAGGTGCTATTAATGTGCTATTTACGTCTCTCATTTTGTTAAGCAGCTTACAGATTTTACTGCTTGCTTCATAAACATATATTTCATCTGAAGGATATCATCTATTTATCTATCCATGGTGCTTATTCCTGGTGCATAATAAGTTTATCCATGGTGCTTATTCCTGGTGCATAATAAGTTTTTGATAGATAGATAGCCATATACTCTATCGACCTTCAAAACATCATCCGCTTATCCATGGCTCTAGTTAACATGCTACTTACGTCTCTCATTTTGTTAAGCAGCTTACAGGTTTTTTACACTTGATTCATAAGCATATATTTATCGATCCAGGTTCTTATTACTGGTGCATGACAAGTTTGTTTGATAGGTAGATAGATAGATAGATAGGCATAAACCTGCAAAACACCACCGCTTAACCTCTCACCTATGTTCATGCAGGATATTATTCTTGGAAAAAGCCAGCTTTGTTGGTGAGGGAATAGAAAGATAAGCAGGTACCTATCTTCATCCCAATCTAACGGGGTAGTCCATGGATTCAAACTAGCTAAAGGAGATTCAAAATGCCGAACCTTTAGGTTAACAACTCAACACAAACCAATCCCTGAAAGCAAAAACTCAACACAAACCAAGTGCATTATTTTTGTGACTGTTTCCATGTTTGCAGAACCAATATTTTTGTGCCAACAATCAGTTTACTCCCTCATGCCAACAACCACTCATTTTTCAGTTAACTCCTTACAGTTCAGATCATATTTTGATTGTCAACAATAGTGGACTTTCAAGGCTTTCTTAGAGGCAATACTAGTGGATATTAGGCTTTTTTACAGGCAATGATAGTGGAATTTTAGGCTTTTTTGGAGGAGTGTGTTTCATGCGGCCTCTGTTGATAAATTAGTCAATTGTGTATGATTGTGCGTAAAGTAGATAATGTGAGCAGATGAATTATAGTGTTTGTGTTGTAATGAAACTTGATCTGAAATAGAACTTGACAGCTGTCTGGTGAATATATGCGGTGAATAGAAATTGACAGGTTTTCTTGGTGAATTCAGTCTGTCAGTGAATATATGCAGTCAATATACAGACATTGTAATTTTTGGGAGTAATTTTTGGTGTCAAATCACTCAAGCGATGAATCGGATTTTCAAACTGAACTTGACACAATACTATTCAGTTAATTTGCTTGGACAAGTAGTATGTATGCTCATCACTTTATGTATGGTGTTATGCCATGTTATCTTTGTTCAGTTGACTAATGAAGCACTAGGCTCATCCATGGTACAAGTTCACTGTGAACACTTGAAATTAGTCGTGACATCCCGTCTTGATAGATGTAAATTGTGTCCAGTAGGCTTTGAAGCACCGGTTTTTCCTCTTTCTAACTCTGAATCTGATATAAACCATACGGTTGGCATAAGTGGTCTTTTGTATATGTGCTTTGATGCTTTGTTAATATAAAGCTATAGATGATGTTGTACTTGTGATGATGCTACTTGTGATCTTACGAAATGACCCATTGGCGACTTCATTACGCTGGATAATGATATTGCAGGTACCCCAAGAGGCCCTTGAGTTTGCGGAATGTCGATTAACTTCCGTTCCGGCAAATTGGTACTCCATATGTCCTATTTTCAGCAAAGGTCATGCTGAAATTTTCCGTGAATTTTAGCATGACTTAGCTAAAAATAGGACATATGGGGTACTTGTGACTAATGCATGGGCCGGGGTATCTTAGTAGTTAATTAAGTAGGATCAAGTGCCCCCGCGTACTTGTGACTAATGCATGGCTTTTAGGGTGCCTCGGTGTCGATAAAAACCGAAATGATGAAAGCTTAGGCTTTTAGGGTGCCTCGGCGTCGAAAAACCCTCAATGATAAAAGCTTAGATTTTAGGATGCCTCGGTGTCGACAAACCCTAAATGATGAGACCATGATCTTGTTCCTTGACAATAACCAACTTTTGACCAAACTTTGTTTCTATTTAGAGAGAAACATGGCCCACAACGATGAGGCCGGGGTTCGGGGGGCAAGGCATTCTGGGAGATGTCCCAAGAGATGGAGGAACAACCTCACTTGTATGAGGACATCGCCTTCCCCACCGATCCTGAGACCACTGATGGTACCGCCGAGGATGACCCCACTGATGCCACCACTGATGGTGCCGCCGAGGATGCCACCACTGATGATGGCGGCGCACGCGCAGATGGCAGCCAACAGAAGAGGCAACGGAAGGACCGGCGCCCTACCGTGCTCTGCACCCTCAAGGAGGAAGTTACTGAAGTGGACTCCGACGGAATCCAACGGCACCCGAGCGAATAGTCAAGGGTACTCGCTTCAGCTCGGGTGCATTCTCCGAGCACCGTCTCGATCAACACCGAGAACCCGAGGCATCCTGACCGAGGGAATTTATGCAACCTCCTCTTCACGCGAAGCTGCACGAGCGATACAAGTTCCCGCTGCTTTTGAAAACACAAGCCTCAAAGGGAATAAAGTGAACAATGCTGCCCTCACGAAGATGAGCAAGGCCATGTCTACTAGGAAAAGCAATGTGAAGAGAATGATCGAGAAAGGTGAGAGTTATGAGAAGATCAAGGAGAAAAATCCTTCGATCACCGAAGATGACTACAACGACTTCAAGATCAATTGCTCGAGCACCGCAAACTCCCAATCAAGTCGGTGGGGGAAAGAAATCACGGGAGCTGAACTTAGGGAACACACACTCGGTCCCAGTGATTCTGAGTGGCGGAGCCTATATGGGACAAGGAGGACGCGAGCGTGCCGAGCAAGGCCTACCGCCCCTCTTCGATACATACGGTGACAAGCGGACCAGAACTTTGTCGGGGCCCGGTACAAGGACCCGAAAACAAAGGAGCTTACCACGGATCCGAAGACCAGGCGCTTGAGGTTGTTCAGTAAGGAATACCACCCGGGTAATTAGCTCCATATGGTTGCATTCTAATTAATGAAGCCAAATTTCTAAATGGTTCACATTCCTTCCATGGTATTTGAAAGCGATGGCGGGGTCGACTAAGAGCAACCCTTGGGACACCACTCTAAATAGAGCGTTGAATGTAATGAAGAACAAGGATAAGCTCGATGGTGGCGTCGGTGGTCGTGTGGCGGCAAAACTTGTCCACAAAATGGGGTCATACTATACGCTGGTGTGCGGAAGGAGAAAAGACCAGCTCGGAAAGCGGTAGCGCGAGGTTCAAGAACTCAAGGCACAGTGGCGCGGATTCGGAGATTGTCCAAGAGCAAGTGCAACAACAACTCGGGCGACGATCACCGCCATTGTGCCTACCTTGATCCGGGGTTGAGTGCGTGGATTGCGAGGCGGCCAACGAGGCCGCCCGATTCCTAGCTTCACGGCCAGCAACCTTCGCAAAATGCGATGGCGGGGCCATTGGTGTCTCCGGAGGCGGCATTGGTGTCTCCGGCCCGGCACGGGAGCTTAATGCACCGGTGTATGCTGGCGGCACCTCTGCGACAAGCGGCCCCTCCGTCAACTACGCCCGCCGTTGGCGGTGCCTCGACATTAGCCGAGCTCGGCGCCATCATCACGGTAACTAATTAAGCCTCTCTCGGTCGAGGACTTCATCTCCTTGCCTTTGGCCCTGGGCATCCCCGACGCCCTACATGTTTTCGCGGGCGCCGCCGACGTTCCGTGCACTCTCACGCGCCGTGAACAATGAGTTGGTCGATGTCGCCAAGGGCAAAATCATTCAACCGGGCGACCCCTTGTTCCACGGTACCCAGATGCCACCCAACTTGTTTAGGGTTGAACTGGTTCGGGTGCTGCCAGGCTGCAACGAGGTGTTACCTCCGATTCGACCCGTTGGGGCCGACGATGATGACATGATGACCCTCGGCCTGCTGGTGGCCCTACTTTGGCGAAGAGCCAGATTCGTTTGAGGCGGGGACACCACCCCAAAGACAACACCGCCATTCGTGCCGTCGCCAAATCGGCCCCATGGCAAGACCGCCAACGGTGCGGACATCCCTATGCCCGCTGGATCCAAACATGCATATGGCACGAGGATCGAGCAGCGGCGACAACGATACATTTGCCAACGTCGATCGATTACTTTGCCGATCATGGGTACGGTGGCGACTTCATGGGGCCTCCTTCTCAAGAACCCAACCCGACAAAAAGGCGTGCGCGATCTAGCTGGTACCGCGGAGAAGCCAAGTTACCTTGAGCGTCGTCTGCGTTCAGCTCTCGAGAGGCGCCTCCGGTTGCCGACTTCACCGAGCCTCGAGATAGGCGAGGTGCGAAATATTATCAGCCCCAACACACTCAAGAAGGCGGTGCATGAGCGAGAACTCGGTCCCATTACGTGAGAAGAAGAAGGCACGCATAAAGAAAGACTAACAAGGGTGCGGGCCAGCCGGCACCGAGTACGATCCGTGCTCGGGGCGGGCCACCTTCACCGAGGATATCTCCGGGAGGGTGCATGTGGCGGGTAGAGGCGATGCTACCGACAAATATGCTCAATGCTGCAACCGCTGCTATCGGAGTCTGCATGATGGTGTTCTTTCTTTGGAGAAGCGGCGTCTCGAGAGAAGGATGTGGCATACCGGTTTTCGTGGCCAAGGTGCCGAGGGCAAGGGCTTTGTGGATAACTCCATCGGGCGTCACGATCGTCCTGCGGTTTGATGACATCCACGCTATGTTGAACCTTCATCCGCTGCACTACACCTTCGTTCGGCTATTTTATTTGAGTATGGAGATGCGGATCATTCGCGACAAGACCCGGGACATCGTGATAGTCGACCCCTTCTACATGCGTGCCAAGATCTTGGGCAGCTGAGGGACCGCAAGTCGCGAAGTTCTTACCTCGGCGTCATTACGGCAAACCAAGATAAGGATAACTTCCTCGTGCCTTACTTTCCCGAGTAAGTCCTCCCTCAACCGCCCGTAACATATGAATTCTTAGATTTGATCGTTTTCTTTTAACATTCCGTGTTTTCTGCGGTGACACACATTGCACGCTCATCCTCCTAAGCCCCAAATACTCCATGGCCACGTATTTCGACCCGACCGTCGATCGAAGGTAGACTACACAAATGTCAAGAAGGTTCTTGATGATGTTCTCCCGGCTCGCCCAATCTGGAGGCACCTTCACCAGGCCTATTAAATGAAATCACGGCAAGCACGTGTTCTCCCACCATACGGCGTTACGCTGCGTCAAGCAGCCGCTTTGTGATCGAAGGGTGCCTACTATGCCATCCATCACATGCGAGGCGATCGTGCGGGACCATCATCAACTTCGCTACCGAGTAAACTCAAAGATTGGGCAGCGGCGTGTCGGCAATCCAGGACGCGGACATCGACAAGAATTCTTTCGCATCCGATCGGAGTTTGCGGAAACATCCATCAAGATGTCCTTCGTACCTCGGGGCAGTTCTACCTCGAAATCAACCGTCCAACGGTGACATCGACACAATGCTACAAATGCAGGTGACAACGCCCGTTCTTTCATGACTCCCACGATAGATGGCGGCTTCATCCACGCTCCGGTCCCTTGAGTCGAGTCGAAGCGGTGATCTTTGTGTCTAGTTCTGAAACATCGATTGGCTCATGTTGTAATTAAACTTTAATGAACTTGTAGTATGTCTCTTTGGTTTCGAGAGTCGTTCAACTTAGATGTAATCGATGCTATTAATGTCTTGCTTTTCTCTTCCGATCGTTACATTTGCATACTTATATATTGCTTATGTATTGTCGTGAATTGGTACTAACGTTTAGTTTGGCTAGTGCATAGCGATGCCGTCGTATGTCGTGTACAAGGGTAAGGTTCCGGAGTCTCTGACGGCGGGAGGAGTGTCGGAGACAGGTTCACCGATTCAGCGGTAACAGTTACAAAGGGTACACCACTAGGGCGAGG
Source organism: Aegilops bicornis (assembly GCA_021605145.1). Lineage (NCBI taxonomy): Eukaryota > Viridiplantae > Streptophyta > Magnoliopsida > Poales > Poaceae > Aegilops > Aegilops bicornis. The sequence continues at coordinate 559,965,523 of CM038673.1, read as the reverse complement.
CGAATCTAGATACGCCCGGTATCTAGCGGGAGAGGGAGGGCGTTGGAGGAACCGGATGAAGACGAGTTTCATCGTGATGATGCTCATCGTGTTGACCGCAGCTCTCTTCTATGTGATGGTAGTTTAGATGATCGATATCGACTTGTAATGTGAAGACAAACTCGCTACTCGCGGTCTCGAGACTTGTAATATAATGTTCTATCTTTGTTCGGTCTTTTCAATTCGGAGACTAATATGATGAATTGCATTCAGAGACTAATATGATGAATTGTATTCAGAGACTAATCTTCTATTGTATTCGATGAATCATTGTTGATGTGTGTTGTCTATATTTTGTCCAATTATACATTTTGTAACCTGTGCAAAAACAGAAAATAAAAAATATAAAAACCTAATATTCATACTAATGGCGCATCACATCATAGTGCGCCATTAGTATGCCAAAGGATACTAATGGCGCATCATTAAAGCATGCGCCATTAGTGTGCCGGGTTACTAATGGCGCATCATGCCGTTGTGCGCCATTAGTATCTTGAAGTTACTAATGGCGCATCATGCCGTAAATGCGCCATTAGTATGCCAAAGCACACAGTATACATGGCCCCACAGGAGGCATACTAATGGCGCACCGTGGGCTATACTAATGGTGCACTACATGGTGCGCCATTAGTATACCAGATACTAATGGCGCATCAGTGGTGCGCCATTAGTAAAAAATACTAATGGCGTGCTAGTAATGGCCCACCGGTAGTGCGCCATTAGTAGGCAAAACCGGTGCGCCATTAGTAGGCCTTTTCCTAGTAGTGTCGCGAGGTTCTTCATCTTCATTCATTGCAAACTCATTGGCTTCATCTTGCACCACTTCATAGTTGGAGCGTTGAATGCTTGCGCTTCCCTTGTAAAGAGAAACAACATGGTGCCATGCTTCCTTGGCCACGGTGAATGGACAGAGATGTGCAATGTCTTCGGATGGAATTGCGTCTTGGATGATGAAGAGGGCATTCTCATTGAATTGATGATCCGCGGCATCTCTCGGGGTAAAGTTGCTTGGGTCATGCGGATAGAAACCTTGCTCACTAATTCTCCAAAGATTAGTATTAACATGGTTTAAATGACGTTTAAAGTGATAGACCCAAGAGTCAAGATCCTCATTCTTCACAATCTTAGGAGGAGAACCCGCATGATTTAAATGCGTGGAGGTAACCGGTCCTCCATAAGTAAGAGGAGGTTCAACTTGGGAAAAGATGCCTCTACCATTTCTACCACTAGATAAAGGAACTTTATCACTAGAAGATTCCCCCTTATCGGAGTTGGCATCCGCCACCTTGTTAGTGGGAGCGGCCACTTCCAAGGGTACGGTGGATAATTTAAGACCATCAAGGAACTCTTTGAACATGCCTTTGACCTCGGTCGGCATGGAGGTTTTCGATGTGTCCAAAGCCACATTGAATTCCTCACGTGAGATCGGGGATCCCCCATCGGTCGTAGACGAAGAAGGATTCACACCGGGGTGCTCCTCCTCACCGTCTATGGTGTCAACCATACTCTTAGGATAGTAAAGTCCTTAATTAAGAGATAAGGCTCTGATACCAATTGAAAGGATCGATATAGTTGAGTAGAGGGGGGTGAATAGGCAACTATACCAAATTAAACTTTGCATCAAAGTAGGTTGTCTAGATATGCAACTAGGTGAGCAACCTATATGATGCAACAACAATAAGCATACAAGCAAGCAAAGGATATAACACAATATAGCTTGCACAAGTAAAGGTGAGAGATAACCAAAAGCGGAACCGATGGAGACGAGGATGTGTTACCGAAGTTCCTTCCCTTTGATGGAAAGTACGTCTCCGTTGGAGCGCTGTGGAGGCACAATGCTCCCCAAGAAGCCACTAGGGCCACCATATTCTCCTCACGTCCTCACAAAATGCGAGATGCCGGGATTCCACTATTGGTGCCCTTGGAGGTGGCGACCGAACCTTTACAAACAAGGTTGGGGCAATCTCCACAACTTAATTGGAGGCTCCCAACGACACCACGAAGCTTCACCACAATGTACTATGGCTCCGCGGTGACCTCAACCGTCTAGGGTGCTCAAACATCCAAGACTAACAAGATCCACAAGGGATTAGTGGGGGAATCAAATTTCTCTTGGTGGAAGTGTAGATCGGGGCCTTCTCAACCAATCCCTAGAGAAACAACAAGTTTGATTGGCTAGGGAGAGAGATCGGGCGAAAATGGAGCTTAGAGCATCAATGAACACTACTAGGAAAAGGCCTACTAGTGGCGCACCTGTTTTGCCTACTAATGGTGCACTACAGGTGTGCCACTAGCACCACGCCATTAGAATTTTTACTAATGGCGCACCACTGGTGCACCATTAGTATCTGGTATACTAATGGCGCACCATGCAGTGCGCCATTAGTATAGCCCACGGTGCCATTAGTATGCCTCCCAGGGGGCCATATTTACCCATGTGCTTTGGCATACTAATGGCGCACTAGTGGATGATGTGCCATTAGAGTCCTTTTTGCAGTGCGCCATTAGTGTGCTGAGTGGTGCGCCACTAGTATGAATATTAGGGATTTTTTTCTTTTCTGATATTTGCACAGGTTACAAAACATATTACTGGACATAATATAGAGAGCACAACATATAAACAGCAGATTTATCGAATACAATAGAAGATTAGTCTCCGAATACAATTCATCATATTAGTCTCCGAATTTAAAATACCGAACAAAGTTAGAACACTACAAGTCTCGAAACCGCGAGTAGCGAGTTTGTCTTCACATTACAAGTTGATATCGATCATCTAAACTACCATCACATAGAAGAGAGCTGCGGTCATCACGACGAGCATAATCGCGATGAAACTGGTCTTCATCCGGTTCCTCCAACGCTCCCTCCTCTCTCCGCTAGATAGCGCCAGCGTATCTAACTTCCGCCTCCGCCCTAGTGGTGTACCCTTTGTAATCATTACCGCTGAAGCGGTGAACCTGTCTCCGACACTCCTCCCGATCGTCGTGAACTCAGGAACCTTACCCTTGTACACGACATACAACGGCATCTCTATGCACTAGCCAAACAAAACGTTAGTAACAATTCACAGACAATACATAAGCAATATATAAGTATGCAACAAAAGGATCAGAAGAGAAAAGCAACACATTAATAGCATCGATTACATCTAAGTTGAACGACTGTCCAAACCAAAGAGACATACAAGTTCATTAAAGTTTAATCACAACATGAGCCAATCGATGTTTCAGAACTACACATAGCATCACTACTTTCGACTCGACTCAAAGGACCGAAGCATGGATGAAGCCGCTGTCTCTCGTGATGGTCATGAAATCGCGGGTGTTGTCAGCCTGCATTTGTAGCGTTGTGTCTATCTCACTGTTGGACGGTTGATATCTGTGGTAGAACTGCCCCGAGGTACAATGGACATCTTGATGGATGATTTCTGCAAACTCCGACTGGATGCGAAAGAATTCTTGTCTGATGTCAGCGTCCTGGATTGCCGACAAGCTTGCGGCCCAATCTTCGAGATTATTTGGTAGCAGAAGGTGATTATGGTCCCGTACGATCGCCCACATGTGATGGAGGGCGTAGTAGGCATCCTTCTGACCGCCAGGCGGCTGCTTGACGCAGGAGAACATCGTATTGTGGGTGAACACGTTCTTGCCATACCTATGAACTGGCCTGGTGAAGGTGCCTCCAGATTTGGCGTAGCCGGGGAGAACATCATCAAGAACTTTCTTGATATTTGTGTAGTCTTTCTTCGACTGACGGTCCGAGTCGAAATACGTGGCCATGGAATATTTTGGGCTTAAGAGGATGAGTGTGCAATGTGTGTCACTGCACAAAACACGGAATGTTAGAAAAAATGATTGAAATCTAAGAAATCATATGTTACGGGGCGGTGAGGGGATGACTTACTCGGGAAAGTAAGGCACGAGGAATTTATCCTTATCTGGGTTTGCCAGAATGATGCCTTCGAGGTAAGAACTCGTGACTTGTTGGTCCCCAGCGCTGCCCAAGATCTTGGCACACATGTAGAAGGGGTCAACTATCACGATGTCCGAGGTCTTGTCTCTAATGATCCGCATCTTCATACTCAGTGAAAATAGCCGAACGAACGTGTAATGCAGCAGATGAAGGTTAAACATAGCGAAGATGTCATCAAACCGCAGGATGATCGTACCCCTGATGTCGTTATCCACAAAGCCCTTGCCCTCTGGCACCTTGGCCACAAAAACCGGGTATGCCACATCATTCTCTCTGAGACGCCGCTTCTCCAAAGAAAGAACACTGTCATGCAGACTCCGCATAGCACCGGTTGCAGCATTGAGCATATTAGTCGGTAGCATCGGCCTACCCGCCACATGCACCCTCCTCGAGATATCCTTAGGTGAAGGTGGCCCGTCCTGAGCACGGATCGTACTCGGTGCCGGCTGGCTCGCACCCTTGTTACTCTTTATTTTCCATCCCTTCTTCTTCTCCTGTAATGGGACCAAGTTCTGCTCACAGACCGCCTTCTTGAGTGTGTTGGGGCTGATAATATTTCGCACCTCGGCTATCTGAGGCTCGGTGAAGTCGGCAGCTGGAGGCGTCTCCTGAGAACTGAACGCCATACGACGCCTGTTGCAATTGGGTTTCTCCATGGTACAAGCTAGATCACGATCGTCTTTTGCAGGGTTGGGTTCTTTAGAAGGAGGCCCCAAGAATTCGTCATCGTACCCATGTTCGGCAAAGTACTTATCGACATTGGTAAATGTACCGTCGTCATTGTCGTCGTCCGGATCCTGTGCCATATGCATGTTCGGATCCTGTGCCATAGGGATGTCCGACATGTCCGGTAGCGTTGCGGCGGTCTTGCCATGGATTGGCGCCGGTACGACTGGTGGTGTTGTCTGTGGGGTGGTGTCCCCCGCCCCCAAACGAATCTGGCTCTTCGGCCAAAGTAGGGGCCAGCTTACGAAGGCGCTGAGGGTCATCACATCATCTTCATCGGCCCCGGCGGGTCGAATCGGAGGTAACAACTCGTCGCAGCCTGGCAGCACCCGAACCAGTTCAACCCTATACACGGTGGGTGGCATCGGATTACCGTGGAACACGGGGTTGCCCGGTTGAACGATTCTTCCCTTGGAGATATCGACCAACTCGTCGTTCACGAAGTGCAGGAGAGTGCACGGGACATCGGCGGCGCCCTGCGAAAACATGTAGGGCGTGAGGGATGCCCAGTCAAAGGCAAGGAGATGAAGTCCTCGGCCGAGAGGCTTAATTAGTTACCGTGATGGCGTCGAGCTCGGCTAATGTCGAGGCGCCGCCAACGGCGGGCGTTCAACTGACGGAAGGGCCGCTTGCTGCCGAGGTGCCGGTCGGCGTACACCCGGGTGCATTAAGCTCCAATGCATGTGCCGGCGTCGGACACACCAATACCGCCTTCGCCGGAGACACCAATGGCACCTCCTGCGCGTTGTGCGAGTTGCTGGCCGTGAAGCTGGGAACCGGGGCGGCCCCTGTTGGCCGCCCGCAATCTACGCCTGCAGCCCCTCAATCAAGGTAGGCACAATGGCGGTGAGCGTCGTTGCCAGTTGTTGTTGCACTTGCTCTTGGACAATCTCCGGAATCTGCGCCACTTGTGCCTTGAGTTCTTGAACCTCAGCAAGAATCGGCTTTCCGAGCTGGTCTTTCTCTCCTTTCGCCCACCAGCGGTATAGTATGACGACCATTTTGTGGACAAGCCTTTGTCGGCCACACGACCAGCTGACGACGGCTTACTGAGCTTATCCTTGTTTTTCAATTACGTTCAACGCCCTATTTAGAGTGTTGTCCCAAGGGGAGCTCTGAGCTGACCCCGCGCTACTGCTTTCAGTCTCCTGCGAAAGGAATGTGAACCATTTAGAAATTTGGCTTCATTAATTAGAATGCAACCATATGGAGCTAATTACGCAGGGGTGTATTCCTTACCAGAACAAGCTCAAGCGCCCTGGTCTTCGGATCCGTGGTAAGCTCCTTTGTTACCGGGTCCTCCTTGTACCAGGCCCTAACATAGTTCCTGGTCTGCTTGTCACGGTATTTCTCGAAGTGGGGCGGTAGGCCTTGCTCGGCACGCTGTAGGACCTTGAAGTATGTCTAGAGGGGGGGTGATTAGACTACTTGACAAATTAAAAGCTATGCCTTTTCCCAATTTTAGACTTTGGCAGATTTTAGCTATCTTTGAACAATTCAAGCAATCATCACGCAATTCAAGCAAGCATGCAAATAGTATATAGGCAGCGGAAAATAAAGCATTCAACTTGCAAGAATGTAAAGGGAAGGGTTTGGAGAATTCAAACGCAATTGGAGACACGGATGTTTTTGTCGTGGTTCCGATAGGTGGTGCTATCGTACATCCACGTTGATGGAGACTTCAACCCACGTGAGGGTAACGGTTCTTGTGAGTCCACGGAGGGATCCACCCATGAAGGGTCCACGAAGAAGCAACCTTGTCTATCCCACCATGGCCGTCGCCCACGAAGGACTTGCCTCACTAGCGGTAGATCTTCACGAAGTAGGTGATCTCCTTGCCCTTACAAACTCCTTGGTTCAACTCCACAATCTTGTCGGAGGCTCCCAAGTGACACCTAGCCAATCTAGGAGACACCACTCTCCAAGAAGTAAGAAATGGTGTGTTGATGATGAACTCCTTGCTCTTGTGCTTCAAATGATAGTCTCCCCAACACTCAACTCGCTCTCATAGGATTTGGATTTGGTGGAAATAAGATTTGAGTGGAAAGCAACTTGGGGAAGTCTAGAGATCAAGATTCATATGGTTGGAATGGAATATCTTGGCCTCAACACATGAGTAGGTGGTTCTCTCTCAGAACTGGTAAGTTGGAAGTGTAGGTTTGTTCTGATGGCTCTCTCCACGAATGAAGAGGAGGTGGAGGGGTATATATAGCCTCCACACAAAATCTAACCGTTACACACAATTTACCAAACTCGGTGGGGCCGAATCATAAAAATCGGTCAGGCCGATTTAGTAAACCTAGTGACCGTTAGGGTTTTCGGTGGGACTGATATGCAACTCAGTAGGACCGATATGGTTAGGGTTAGGGCATAATGTAATCTCGGTGAGACCGATTACACAAACTCGGTGAGACCGATTTTGGTAATTAGCTAACCAGGGAGTTGGTCAGGTAAACTCGATGGGACCGATTCGCTCTTTTCGGTGAGACCGAAATGTTACGAAAGGGAAACAGAGAGTTTACATTGCAATCTCGGTGGGACCGATCGCTCACGTCGGTTAGACCGAAACGTTACGAAGGGAAACAGGATCCCATCTCGGTGAGACCAAGATCCCTATCGGTGAGACCGATTTGCCTAGGGTTTGTGGCAGTGGCTATGACATTTGAACTCGGTGGCGCCGGATAGAAAGAATCAGTAGGGCCGAGTTTGACTTTAGGTTTAGGTCATATGTGGATGTGAGAAAGTAGTGGAGGGTTTTGGAGCATATCACTAAGCACATGAAGCAAGAAACTCATTAAGCAACACCTCATCCCTCCTTGATAGTATTGGCTTTTCCTATAGACTCAATGTGATCTTGGATCACTAAAATATAAAATGTAGAGTCTTGAGCTTTTGAGCTTGAGCCAATCCTTTGTCCTTAATATTTTGAGGGATCCACTTTCATCATCCATGCCATGCCATTCATTGAGCTTTCCTGAAATATTTGTCTTGGAATAGCATTAGCTCAATGAGCTATATGTTGTTATGAATTACCAAAACCACCTAGGGATAGTTTCACTTTCAATCTCCACCTTTTTGGTAATTGATGACAACATATAGATCAAAGCTTCGACAAATGATAATAAAATTGAAAAACATCGTCGCTTTGAGAAGTATGTGATAAGCAAGAGCTCCCCCTAAATTTGTGCATAGTTTAAGATTTGCTTTGGACTGCAAATGCACAAGGAATTAGGCTCATGGGTTACTCTTCCATGTCACATACATCTTGGTGGAGCGCTCAAAATAATAAAGATTGAATACATGCACTCATCACCAAGCAAAGTGAATGATCATATAAGGATAAGTAAGATAATATCATAACAAGCATAAGTGTAGCTTATGATCAAGCACATGATCATCAATGTCTCACGAGTAAAAGCATAGTATCTCAAGCAATCAAAGCAAAAGAAGTTCAACCAAGAAGACAAGAGAGAACAAAAGCAAAACTCTCTCTCTCTCTCGAAGCCTATGATCTATACATTTTTCTCCCCCTTTGGCAACAAGTTACCAAAAAGTTCCTAGAAAATGCATAGGACTATATCGTCTCTTAGGCTTGGTCTTCTGGTGGTGGTGTAGATAGGACTCCAAGGACGAAGGCATCGATAGATGTGGAAGGAGTGAAGGAGTTGGTCTTTGGAGCTGGTTCTTGTTGGAGCTGTAGCTCGAGTGATGAAGTGACTCACGGTGGTAGCTCTGCGGCTGATCTCTAAGATCGTGGCACTCTGGCAAATGCATCAGTCGTAGTTCTGCCCTTCCTCTCCTGCATGTCATCCTGTAGCTGCTCCACAGCTGACTGAATCTTAGTTACTTTGACATCAAGATCATAGAATTTTTGTTCCATGATTCTTTGCAGGCTCTCCTGGTTTTGAGTTAGGGTGGCCAACCCCTTCTTAATCCGCAGAGTTGATTCTATCAAGTAACCAAGCTGCTCCTGCTTGTTCTTCAGAAAGTAATCAGATGCCTCTGCTTGAGTTGGCGTCTTGGCAGCCTTCTCTTTCCTTGCTTTCTCCTTCTTCTCTTGAGCTTGTACTGATGATTGTTCATTCTCAGTCATGACAACTTGATTTTCCTCAAAGTCAGGATAGAGAACCATGTGTTCCTTATCCAACAGATACTTCCCTGTGCCCATCTTCGAGTTTATCAACTCCTGAATCTGTGGGGCATATCCGCAGCTCCTCGTCTGGTCTGCTACTGTCCTCTTGATAGTTTCTACTATGAGGCTCATGACTTTGAATTTCTGAGGCACATCAAATATGTGAAGCAAATTGATTGCATGCCCTCTGATCATGTTGTGGTCACCTGATTTGGGCAACAGAGTGTGCCTTAGGATCCAGTTGATTGTAGGAAGCCCTGACAGAAGATAATGAACTGATCCAAACTTGAAGGTCTCAAGTGCATCATCTGGGATTTCCTTGTACATGTGTGACATTGAGTTGTGACCCATCTTCTTCTTGGCATAAATGTCCAAGTTATCTTCACTTTCCTTGGGGGCATTGATCAGACTTGCCCATTCCTCTATGGTTGGTGATATCTTGTTCCTTGGACATCCAAACTATCCTCGCCATCTGGATAGAAATGTGTTGTGGAGTAGAATTGCATAATGAGCTCGTCATTCCAGTTTGTGAGCTTCTGCCCAACAAAATCTGCAACTCCACACGCACTGAAGCTGTCATATACTCCAGGATAGTGTTCTATGTTCTCCTGAATGCAGGTCCAGTCGACCCACCTCATATCACAAACTATGGGCTTCTTATCCAATAAGATGGTCTCATAGAAGTCCTGCTGCTCCTTGGTGTGGAACCTGTAATCTACAGCAGTCCTTCTCCTGGTGGCATATGGATCTGTCTCTCTCCATTGCATCAACCCTTAATCTCTCCTGATCTTCATGTTCTCAGCCACAGGATGAGCATCATTGTGGTCTGGAATCTTGGGCTTGAGCTTCCTTAGGATCTGCCCTTCTTCATCTTCCTCAGCATCAGCTTCAGGCATTGGGGCCTTGTTCTTCTCAGCTGCTGGTATACTCCTGGTATTCCTCTTTGGTGCACTCTTGGGCTTAGGGGCAGCTTTGGGCTTTGAAGTTGCAGCCCCTGATTTTATGGCATCACCCATCAGCTTTTGTGCCTTGGGTGCTGGCTCAGCAACCTCTTCTTCTTCCTCTTCCTCCATCATAGAGGGCTTCCCAAACACTCTGGCCATGGTCTTCTTGACTCTTTCCTTCCTTTTCTTTCCTTCAGCAGCAGCAGGCTCTTTGGGTTGGGATTCCAAAGAATCTTGAGTGGAGACCCTGGCTTTGGACATTGGTTGTCTTCTTGCTGGCCTTTTGATCTTCATTCCAGGCTTAACTGCTGTTGAGCTGTACTCCTTCTTGAGCACTTTCTTCTTTGAACTGGCCTCATCCTCAACTGCCACATAATCTTCATCCTCAGACTCTGAGGTCTTCTTCTTCCTTGTCCTTGTGGCAGCCTTGGGAAAATTACTGGGAGTACTTCTGCTCCCCTCATCTGAGCTGCTTGAGGGACTAGTGCCCTCACTCATGTGAATCTGCTCTTCTAACCTATTCTGGCTATCACTTTGGTCTGACATGCTGCACTCACTAACTCTTGACCCTGTGAATGGTTATAGATGAGGTAGAGTGGATGAGCATTACAAAATGCAGAGATTTTTGCAAAAGAATGATTCAAAAAACTTAGTTTTAGTTTTCCACAGAAAGCGTTTTGGATCTACCAATTTTCAAACTCGGTGATACCGAAGCAGTTTTGGAACCTAAACTAGTGAACTCGGTCGCATCGAAGTCATAGTTGATGGCACCGAGACTGCTAGGGTTTCACAAAGTTCTAAAATCGATCACACCGATTTGTAATTCTCGGTCGGGACCGAGACTTACCAAAGGCAATGGCGTTAGCCAAATCGGTGGGACCGAGTTTTTCAACTCGGTGGGTCCGAGATGGTGTCGGCGGAAACCTAACCCTAAATTTTTGAATCACAACTATTCTAAGGATTGTTTTGACTGGATAGAAGTGTTTCAATCGTGGCAAGATGCATTATGAACACAATGTGCTGAGAATCGCACGAGGATATACGATGATCGAGTTCATACCCTAGTTCGGCGGTGAACTCGCTACGGCGGCAACGGCGGAGAAGAATTCCGTTGACGGCGGTGGAGACCAGCGGCTGGAGGCGGCTGGCGACGAAGTCGGTGATCCGTAGACCTAGTAGGCAGAGCGAGCTATGCGCGGGCGAGGAGTTTAGGAGAAAGTTTTCCAAAATTTGCCCGTGTGAATATATAGCCCGACACTATCGGTGTGACCGAGTTGAACAACTCGGTGGCACCGACATGCATAATTGTTAATTCTAAAGCAACTCGGTGTGACCGAAAAGTTAAAATCGGTTGCACCGAGATTGAAAACCTAGATCGACTTAGTGATCTCGGTATGACCGAAATGGAGGAATCGGTCAGACCGAAAATGACAAAGAAGTTTTGGAAGTTTAAGTCTATGACAAATCGGGGACTCTGAGTGCTCCTCACACAGAGTGGTTCGAATCTGACTTCATCAAATTTTGTGATGTAGCATGAATAGAGTTTGAGACGAGAAAAGCATAGATAGCTAGAGAAGGTTCTTAGGCATTCTTGTCCATCCACTTGGCCAAAGAAAGAGAAGCCAAACAATCAAAACAACAAGTGGATGTCCTCGAATGAGTAAAATATGCAACCAACATGCTCACACAAGAAAATGACAAATGAAGTATGTGACAAAGCATGCACAACCAATTCTAGCATCTATCAAACAATTGGCGATGACTAGGTCTTCTATATATGAGTATATTGACTTAGGAGTCAAATGAGAACATTTGATCATAGGTCATACTCATCGTTTAAGCTCAAGTGGGGTTACCACTTTTACATAAAGCATTTATGTGTTCGCATCATTAGAGTTGCTTTGACTCAATTCTTAGAGTTAAGCTCCCCCTAGATGTGAGATCCCCCTTAGAGGGATAAACTAACCTTGGGTTTTGTCGATGATGACTTCATGTAGGTGTTGAAGATGTGGATGCTCAATGTTGATGTAGATATTTTGGAGCAATCCTTTGGAGTGAGTTGCACTTTCAATACCTACATGGGTTAGTCCCACAAGGAACAAACAAGAATATCCATAGACATAGAGTGATGCACACACAAAGTGATGTCCATGAAAACTTTAGGTTACCTTGTCCCTTGCCTTACCAACATGAGGGTTTTGTGACTCCTTGAACTAGTGCAAGATATGGAAGTTGATTTCACTTGTCTTTGCCATAATGATATGAGTGAAAAAAGTTGGCGGAGTCATCCTCAAGAACTCTCTAGTTCTTCTTCTTCGGGATCCACATCATCTTGATGGGAATCCTTGGTGTAGTAGTTGTGCTTGATGAAGTAGAACTTGACGTAGTCTTGGGAACCCACTTGACCAAGGCCTTAGGTGCTTCTTCAAATGCATCAATCTCCTCTTGAAGCTTGTCCTTGCCTTTGTTCTCTTGGTCTTGTGGTGGAAGATCATCTTGTGCTTGTGTTCCCTTGAAGGAAGTAGGATCATACTTCTCTTGTTGAGGAACAAACTTAGTCTTGGGGTATTGATCTTCTTCCCACTCAACTCCATTGGCATTGAACTTTCGTTCAAAACCAACACCTTGATTCTTCCGGTGCCTTCCTTGCTTGCGTACAATTTCCTCAAATTGCTTACTCCCGGCAAGGCTCTTGTATACACCTTTCTCTATAATTCCCTTCAATAAATTGTTTTATTTCTCAAGTGTAACTTGGCTACGAGAATCATTAGTGGAATCAAGAGAGCTACTAGAGGCAACAATATTGGATTTAGCATTGTTATTGTTACTATTAGAAGAAGAATCTTTCTTGTTCTTGTTGCTAGACTTGACTTGAGGCATGTAAGTAGATAAGAGTAAACGCTTGGCAATATAAGAAGAACTTTTCTTACGGAGATCATCATTGATCGCTTTTAGGAACTCATGCTCTTGCTCAAGATTGAGCTTTTCAAAGTGTAACTTCTCATGAGCCCTTAAAAGTTCTCGATGATCTTCGAAGATAGTTTCATGAGCTAACTTAAGAGTGTTTAGTTCTTTAGTTAGACGCTCAATATTCTCCTTATCATTGTCATTCGTTTCATCTTGAATAGCATGATTAATTGACGTTTCATCATAGTATTCATCACTAGAGTTGTCAATAAGTAAATCATCATCACCTAGCAAGTCATCTTCATCACTATTAAAATCAACATACTGGTGTGTTACCTTAGGACCTTTGGCCATGAAGCATCTTCCAATTCCTTCATTTGGTGATTCAAATATGTCGTAGGAGTTGGTTGACACAAGTGCTAAACCGGCAACACCTTCATCTTGAGTGTATTCGAGTCGGAGTGATAGCTTCTCTCGGAGTGATTGTCGGAGTCGGAGCGGATTCCCATTCACCAACATGAGCTTGATGTCTTCGTTTTGTGTAGCTCTTTGATGACTTGTCTTTCCTTTCCGAATCCTTGCTTCTCCGTGAGGGTCTTCGTTCATAACGATCATCTCTACTCCTTCTCTCTCTTGGTGGTGATTCTTCTCTTCTACTTCTTCTCTTGGGAGAATCCTCTCTTCTTTTGTAGGGTGCCGTACACTCATTGGAATAGTGTCCTGTCTCCCACAATTATAGCAATTTCTCTCTCGACTAGAAGATCTTTTGTCATTGTAGGACCTTGACTTGGAGCTTCTTTCTTTGCTTCTACTCTTGTAGAATTTGTTGAAGTTCTTCACCATTAAGCTCAATTCTTCATTGAAGGTTTGTTTCTCACTTGATTATGTGGGGGCTTCACATGAGGCTTTGTAAGCACCACTTGACTTGTTGTGAAGATCCTCCTTATCCTTGAGTGACATCTCATGAGCAACAATTCTTCCAATGACTTCCGTTGGCTTGAGATCTTTGTAATTTGGCATCATTTGAATCAATGTGCACGGTATCATATTTTCCATCCAATGCTCTTAGGATCTTCTTGATGATGAATCTGTCGGTCATTTCTTCACTTCCTAAGCCGGCAATCTCATTTGGGATAAGAGCAAGCCTAGAGTACATTTCAGCGACACCTTCACCATCCTTCATTCTGAACTTGTCAATCTGACTTTGGAGCACATCCAACTTGGATTCCTTGACGGAGTCGGTACCTTCATGCATATCAATCAAAGTATCCCAAATTTCCTTTGCATTCTCGAGACGGCTGATTTTGTTGAATTCTTGAGGCACAAGCCATTGAAGAGGATATCACAAGCTTGAGCGTTGTATTGCAACATCTTCAACTCTTCCGCACTAGCTTCACGGTTCGGTTCTCTCCCATCAAAGAATTCACCTTGCAAACCAATACACACAATAGCCCAAACGGCGGGGTTATGTCCGAGAATATGCATTTTCATCTTATGCTTCCATCTAGCAAAATTAGTGCCATCAAAGTAAGGACCTCTACGGTGATAATTTCCCTCGCTAGACGCCATACTCTCCTAGGTTGTGAAACCAAGGCTATGACCACCAAAAGCTATGGAAATCAAAGCAAATGGAGACCAAAGCTCGATACCACTTGTAGGACCTTGAAGTATGTCTAGAGGGGGTGATTAGACTACTTGACCAATTAAAAGCTATGCCTTTTCCCAATTTTAGACTTTGGCAGATTTTAGCTATCTTTGAACAATTCAAGCAATCATCACGCAATTCAAGCAAGCATGCAAAGAGTATATAGGCAGCGGAAAATAAAGCATGCAACTTGCAAGAATGTAAAGGGAAGGGTTTGGAGAATTCAAACGCAATTGGAGACATGGATGTTTTTGTCGTGGTTCCGAATAGGTGGTGCTATCGTACATCCACGTTGATGGAGACTTCAACCCACGTGGGAGTAGCAGTTCTTGTGAGTCCACGGAGGGCTCCACCCACGAAGGGTCCACGAAGAAGCAACCTTGTCTATCCCACCATGGCTGCCGCCCACGAAGGACTTGCCTCACTAGCGGTAGATCTTCACGAAGTAAGCGATCTCCTTGCCCTTACAAACTCCTTGGTTCAACTCCACAATCTTGTCGGAGGCTCCCAAGTGACACCTAGCCAATCTAGGAGACACCACTCTCCAAGAAGTAACAAATGGTGTGTTGATGATGAACTCCTTGCTCTTGTGCTTCAAATGATAGTCTCCCCAACACTCAACTCTCTCTCATAGGATTTGGATTTGGTGGAAAGAAGATTTGAGTGGAAAGCAACTTGGGAAGGCTAGAGATCAATATTCATATGGTTGGAATGGAATATCTTGGCCTCAACACATGAGTAGGTGGTTCTCTCTCCGAACTGGTAAGTTGGAAGTGTAGGTTTGTTCTGATGGCTCTCTCCACGAATGAAGAGGAGGTGGGAGGGGTATATATAGCCTCCACACAAAATCGAACCGTTACACACAATTTACCAAACTCAGTGGGACCGAATCATAAAACTCGGTCAGGCCGATTTAGTAAACCTAGTGACCGTTAGGGTTTTCGGTGGGACTGATATGCAACTCGGTAGGACCGATATGGTTAGGTTTAGGGCATAACGTAATTTCGATGAGACCGATTACACAAACTCAGTGAGACCGATTTTGGTAATTAGCTAACCAGAGAGTTGGTCAGGTAAACTCGGTGGGACCGATTCACTCTTTTCGGTGAGACCAAAATGTTATGAAAGGGAAACAGGGAGTTTACATTGCAATCTCGGTGGGACCGATCGCTCACTTCGGTTAGACCGAAACTTTACGAAGGGAAACAGAGAGATTACAATCCCATCTCGGTGAGACCGAGATCCCTATCGGTGAGACCAATTTGCCTAGGGTTTGTGGCAGTGTCTATGACATTTGAACTCGGTGGCGCCGGATAGAAAGAATCGGTAGGGCCGAGTTTGACTTTAGGTTTAGGCCATATGTGGATGTGAGAAAGTAGTGGAGGGTTTTGGAGCATATCACTAAGCACATGAAGCAAGAAACTCATTAAGCAACACCTCATCCCTCCTTGATAGTATTGGCTTTTCCTATAGACTCAATGCGATCTTGGATCACTAAAATATAAAATGTAGAGTCTTGAGCTTTTGAGCTTGAGCCAATCCTTTGTCCTTAATATTTTGAGGGATCCACTTTCATCATCCATGCCATGCCATTCATTGAGCTTTCCTGAAATATTTGTCTTGGAATAGCATTAGCTCAATGAGCTATATGTTGTTATGAATTACCAAAACCACCTAGGGATAGTTGCACTTTCACACGCTCTGCGTCCTCCTTTTCCCATATAGGCTCCTCCACTCTGTAACCGTTGGGACCGAGTTGGTGGACCCCTAAGTTCAACTCCCGCATTTCTTTCCCCCACTGACTTGATTCGGAGGTTGCCGCTCTCGCACTTGATCTTGAACTCCTTGTAGTCATCTTCGCTGATCGAAGGATTTTTCGCCTTGATCTTCTCATAACTATCACCTTTGTCAATCATTCTCTTCACCGCGCTTCTCCAAGTAGACAGGGCCGTGCTCATCCTCGTGAGGGCGGCACTGTTCACTTTATTCCCTGAGAGGCGTGTGTTTTCAAATTCAGCAGGGAACTTGTATCATTCGTGCAGCTTCGTGAAGAGGAGGTTGCGCAAATTCCCTCGGTCCTTATGCCTTAGGTTCTCGGTGTTGATCGAGACGGTGCTCCGGAGAATGCACCCGAGTCGAACCGAGTACCCCTTGACTATTTCTTTGGGCGTCGTTGGATGCCCGTCGGAGTTCACTTCAGTAAATTCCTCCTTGATGGTGCCGAGCACGTTCGGGCGCCGGTACTTCCGTTGCCTCTTCGGTTGGCTGCCATTTGTGCATGCGCTGCCATCATCAGTGGTGGCATCCTCAGCGGCACCATCAGTGGTGTCATCCCCGACGCCACTAGGGGTTGTGTAGTCAGGATCGGTGTCTTCCGCGGCGTCCTCATAGCGGTGAGGTTCTTCCTCCATCTCCTGGGACAGCTCCTAGAATTGCTTGCCCGAACCACCGGCCTCGTCGTTGTGGGCCATGTTTCGCTCTAAATAGGAAAAAAGTTTGGTCAAAAAGTTGGTTATTGTCAAGGAACAAGATCTCATCATTTAGGGTTTGTGAGGAATTATCATGGTCTCATCATTTAGGGTTTGTCGACACCTTTGAGGCATCCTAAAAGCTAAGGTTTTATCATTTAGGGTTTGTCGACGCCGAGGCACCCTAAAAGCCTAAGCTTTCATCATTTAGGTTCTTATCGACACCGAGGCACCCTAAAAGCCAAGGTTTTATCATTTAGGGTTTGTCGACGCTGAGGCACCCTAAATGCTAAGTTAAGTTTTCATCATTTAGGGTTTATCGATGCCGAGGCATCCTAGGTTGACTGATATATATGGGTATCTTCTAATAATATACCCTATCAAGAAAAGGGAAGGAGAATTCTAAGTTGGGCCTAATCACTTGGCTCTATTGCCACCTATGGCGCTTGCTTTTTTAATACATCCACCATGAATTCATCATATGTGTTTAATGCAGCAAGAATAAAGGGGCAGTTGATCCTACTTAATTTAAGTACTAAGATACCCCGGCCCGTGCATTAGTCGCAAGTACCCCATATGTCCTATTTTAGCAAAGTCATGCTAAAATTCACGGAAAATTTCAGCATGACCTTTGCTGAAAATAGGACATATGGAGTACCCGAATTTGCCAGAACGGAAGTTAATCGATATTCCGGCAAACTCAAGGGCCTCTCGGGGTACAGCAGCAGCATCACAAGTTGACAAAATTCCCAAGTAGTACAGGAGCAGCATCACAAGTAGTACCAATGAACATATAGTCCAGCAAGTTGAAAAAGCTGAAGTTCTCAGCCTGAAGTAAACAGGAGTATCCGGAATAGTTATTTCCTTGATCTCAAGTTTGACATATACGATAGTGATAGATGTAAGGAGCAGAACAATGCCAAAGCCACAACCTCAAATCAGGAACAAATAAAAACACAAACTACAAATTGATGCGATCTAAATATACTTTTCCCTTACAACAAAATAGCACTGTGATTTACAATGTAATTACTCTGAAAATAACACTGTGATTACTCTAAAATTACACTGTAAATAAAATGGAATTACATTCATGAAGCTGCTGTAAACTTAGATGCAATACTGCACAAAACATAGAAAAACAGAAGAAATGGTTTTAAAATGGATGCAAATACTACCCAAGAAAGACAAACCACAAAGAATAGGGTTCCAAAATGCTTGCAGATCCAACATAGAGAAACCCCTAGGGAAAAAATTGGATTGAAAATTTTATTGTGATTTAGTGTAAATACACTGAAAAAATAATGTAATTAACCTGAAATTGCACTGCAATTGCAGTGATTATAAAACTAGCAATCTCGGAGTTACAAAGAAAGTTGCAATGTTATTACCCATGGAATTATACTGTAACAACACTGTAGTGTCACTGCTCTATAATTTCAGAGGAACTAGAGTTATGAAGCTGTTGTAACTTAGATGCAGTTACTACCTAAAAATGCACACCATATAGGAAAAAAGCCAGCAGAATCAGAAATCACAAGTCAAGGGCTCCAGCCTCCAGGCCATCAGCTAGTAAATCGACAGGGCAATTGAGTTTTGAGTCCAGCGCTACATCCACGCACCGACCACTAGAGCTACAACATAATTGCCAGCAAAATCCACCGCTAAGACCACACATACACACACATCAAACACCAGGGAATCGAATGAAACCACCAGATCTAGAAGAATCCCCACTACATCAAACACCACAAGATTAATTTGTAGTATGTCAATGTGCTGCTTTATGGGGCACTTAATATGTAACTAGATTTTCTAAATTTTGAAATTTTAGTTCTGATTATGCATATCACCATTTTTCATCTAAAATGTGTAGTACTTTCATATTTATGGGCACCACAGAATTTCAAAATTTTACTATGGGGCATTATATTTCTATAGAAGTACTACACATGTTGTTTTTGTTAAACATGCAATATGTTCTGAGAGAAAGAGGAGGCGCATTGGTCACTTGGCATGGGCCACCATGATTCATGTAATCTTCTTCAGTTGTACTAGTACTTACATTAGTTCTCCCCTCCCATCGATCGACTAGTGATGTGCATATGGTTTCTTTTCTTAAGGCCAGCCATGGGATAAATTCATGCCCACACTCTTGTTCGCCCAGGTTTAGAGTTTCAGACATAGTGCATATATAGAGTTTCAGGCATACATACGTTCGTTGGTAAAGTGAGTCGCTGGCCTAGCTACACGTAGCTCTACGATGCCTATGCAAATAGCCAACACATTCAGATTGCCCCGGGGAGCGACGCCACCACGATCCTAGAGCATCTTCAAGGGCTATGCAACAAATGTTGTTTAGGTCCAATTTTGCCGACAAGTTCGGACGTCTTCATGAATATTTTCATATTTATCTGCAAAATCATGGTACCCACTACCCAAAGGGCATTTCTACTTGTCCGCCTTAGCGGATTTTAATCGAACAGTTCATATGCGCCATGGAGTTTCAACCAGAACAAGAAACCGTCGCGGCCGATGTCAGTGCTGAAGACACGACTATGGGCACGGAGAGCAGCAGGGGGGAGAGGGGAAGCTCACCGGGTGGCTCAAGGAGGCCGGCGAGAGCTTAGTAGCAGCAGAGGGTGGCGGTGCTCGAGGGGAAGACGAGGGCGATGCGGAGAGACGAGCTCGAGGCCGGGGTCGGGGAGGACGAAGCGGAGCTCGTGGACTTGCCGCCGAGGTGCGGGGATGGCGATGGCCGCGGCTAACACGGCGGCGAGGCTCGGGATCTGGCGGAGAAGGCGAGCGGGGGATGAGGGCGAGAGGGCGAGCACGGTGGCGCGGCTATGGCGTCGGGGGACGACGACCGGGCGGCGGAAGGAGGGGGCGCGCGTGAGGGTGTGGCGAGGGGGGGAAGTGGATCTGGCGAGGGAGGGACGAAGGGATCGGGCGAATTAGCTAGGGGGGAAGATTACTAATGGCGCACCCCCTGGCGGTGCGCCATTAGTATGTTTTTTTATAGCAATGGCGCACCCCCGAGCGATGCGCCATAAGTAATCTTTTTTTTAGATAGCAATGGCGCACCACCCAGCGATGCGCCATAAGTAACTTTTTTTTTTGCATAGCAAAGGCGCACCAGCCAGCGGTGCGCCATAAGTAGTTTTATTTTATTATTATTTTTTGTTGCATCTAATAATTTTTTTAGAAAATGAATATGAATATGAAACAATAATAAATTTTTATAAAAACAGTAATAATTTTTTAAAAAATATCATCAAATTTGTTATTTGAAAATATCATCAAATTTGTTATTTGAAAATATCATCAAATTTGTTATTTGAAAATATCATCAAATTTGTTATTTGAAAATATAATCAAATTTATTTTTTTATTTTTAGTTGCATTCATTTGTGACGGTGGAGCGGGGGAGGGTGCGGGGGGTCGTCGGCGGTGGAGCGGGGAGGGTGCGGGGGTTGTCGGCGGTGGAGCTGGGAGGTGCGGGGGTCCTCGGCGGTGGAGCGGGAGGTGCGGTGGGTCGGCGGGCGTGGAGCGGGGAGGTGCGGTGGGTCGGCGGCGGTGGAGCCGGGAGGTGCGTCGGCGGCGCGGTGGAGCGGGGAGGGTGCGGGGGTGCTCGGCCAGGGGGATCTGGCTAGGGGATAGCGATCGAGATGGAGGGTCGAGATCGAGTGTCCTCATGAATATTCAATATTTTTTTATATTGAATACGAAAAAATATCATTAAATTTGAAAAAATATTCATGAATTCAAAAAGTGCCCATGAAATTTAAAAATATTCATGAGTTCAAAAAGTGCCCATGAAATACAATCGAGAAATGAAGGCTACAATTTAAATACAATCGATCTTAGCTAGCTATCTGCTCACAATCTTCTTGCCCTTATTTTTCGTAAATCGAGTTCTTCTCTTGAACGGACGTCCTTTAGGTAGGGTGGTCCTGCTTCTTCTTGTGGTGTATCTTTGGTACTTCATAAATCGTCGTCATGTTCCATCTTCGGGTCACCGTACTTGTCAAAGTCTTGCTCATTGGCGACTCCATCCATTCCGATGATCTTCCTTTTGCCTCTCCTCATGACAACACGACTGGGCTTTGACGGGTCGGTAATGAAGAAGCATTGATCCACTTGGGAAGCCAGTACCCATGGCTCATTTTTTCGCGGTGACGCTTTGCGCCCATGATCTTGGATTTGGCTTCGGGTATAACCATGGTGGTGAAATATCAGTCTTCTTTTATGACGCTCTTGGCCCATCTCGACACGGAACATCGAGACCTTCTCTCCGGTAGCTCAGCTCCCAGATCTCCTCGATCCTTCCGTAGTATCTGTCCTTGTCGTTACGGTGTAGGATTCCATCGTTTACCCCGGAGTTCGATAACCATCGCTTCTTCATGTCCTTTCCCTCGGTGTAGAATGTGTAGTCGTTGATATCGTGACGCCTCATACGCCATCGTTGTGCTCGGCGCCTGTGACAAAGGCGAATATGAGTTGTTCTTCCGCGGAAGAATCCTCATGTAAAGGGTACGACGAAGCTTCGCTTGAACCAATGCGTGAAACATGAGTTGTGCTCTTTGATTATATCTCCGTCCGTCCTCTGTTGGCATCGGTCATTGTACGTCTTCTCAATAAAGGTTTTGTGCTCTACCACCCAAGGATCGACCACGTCTATGTGTTGTAGCGCGACTAGGTTTGCTCTTTCAAAGTCGGCGAGTCGACCCTCGAAGTCGACATGCATTTCGCCGCGACCCTCACGGTGACCCCATCCAGCAAGCCTGCCGAGGTGCTCGCTGACGGCGTACCAACGGGTTCTCGATGCCTAGATAATTCGTGCGATGGGAGATGCACTCTTGATTGAAAAGCCCCTAGCTATGCTTCCCTCTGGACATGACATGTTGTGAACGTATCCTTTGATGACACCATTCATCCTTTCGAATGGCATCATGCTGTGCAGGAACGTCGGCACGAGTTGGATGATATCCTCCACGATATGGACCAGCAGATGCACCATAACGTCGAAGAATGCGGGCGGGAAGTACATCTCAAGCTCACATAGTATCACCACGATCTCTTCTTGTAGCCTTCTGAGTTGCCTCACGCCAACTGACTTCCGAGAGATGACGTCGAAAAAGTCGCATAGGCCAAATAGCGTTTCACGGACATGCGCGTCCATGATCCCACGGATTGCAACTGGAAGTATCTGCGTCATCGGACGTGATAGTCGTGAGACTTCATCCCGCCGAACTTCGCTTCATTGAGTCTAGGTATCTGCTTATCTTCCCCGCGTAACTGTAAGGAAGTTTTACTCCTACGAGGCAGGTGAAAAACTGATCGATCTCCTCCTGACTTAGAGTGAAGCACGCGGGAGGGAAGTCATTGCCGGTCTTCTTGGCCTTTTTGCCTTTGAGGCGACTTTCCGTGTCCTGCTTCGCCTCATCATCATCATCATTAGCGTGAAGCTCCTCCCTGATGCCCATTGATTTCAAGTCTGCCCTTGCTTTCGGCCCATCTTTGGTCCTCTCTGGCATGTTGAGCAGGGTACCAAGCAGACTCTCGCACACTTTCTTCGTGATATGCATGACATCATGGTTGTGAGGCACACGGTGGATCTTCCAGTACGACAAGTCCCAGAAAACAGACCTTGTTTTCCATACCTTCAGCAATGGCTGTGGCGCCTTTCGCTGAAGGAAATATGCCCTAGAGGCAATAATAAAGTTATTATTTATTTTCTTATATCATGATAAATGTTTATTATTCATGCTAGAATTGTATTAACCGGAAACATAATACATGTGTGAATACATAGACAAACAGATAGTCACTAGTAAGCCTCTACTAGACTAGCTCATTAATCAAAGATGGTTATGTTTCCTAACCATAGACATGTGTTGTCATTTGATTAATGGGATCACCTCATTAGAAGAATGATGTGATTGACATGACCCATTCCGTTAGCCTAGCACTTGATCGCTTAGTATATTGCTATTGCTTTCTTCATGACTTATACATGTTCCTATAACTATGAGATTATGCAACTCCCGCTTACCGGAGGAACACTTTGGTACTACCAAACGTCCACAACGTAATCGGGTGATTATAAAGGAGTACTACAGTGTCTCCAAAGGTACTTGTTGGGTTGGCGTATTTTGAGATTAGGTTTTGTCACTCCGATTGTCGGAGAGGTATCTCTGGGCCTTCTCGGTAATACACATCACATAAGCCTTGCAAGCATTACAACTAATGAGTTAGTTGTGAGATGATGTATTACGGAACGAGTAAAGAGACTTACCAGTAACGAGATTGAACTAGGTATTGGATACCAACGATCGAATCTCGGGTAAGTAACATGCCGATGACGAAGGGAACAACGTATGTTGTTATGCGGTCTGACCGATAAAAGATCTTCGTAGAAAATGTAGGAACCAATATGGGCATCCAGGTCCCGCTATTGGTTATTGACCGGAGATATGTCTCGGTCATGTCTACATTATTCTCGAACCGTAGGGTCCGCACACTTAAGGTTTCGATGACAGTTATATTATGAGTTTATGTATTTTTGATGTACCGAAGGTTGTTCGGAGTCCCGGATATGATCACGGACATGACGAGGAGTCTCGAAATGGTCGAGACACAAAGATTTATATATTGGACGGATATATTTGGACACCGGAAAGGTTCCGGAGAAGTTTGGAGCTCCGGGAGGTTACCGGAACCCCCCGGGAGGTATATGGGCCTTATTGGGCCCATGTAGGAGGAAGGGAGAAGGAACAAGGGAGGCGCGCCCCAAGCCCAATCCGACTGGGGAAGGGGGCCCCCTTTCTTTCTCCTTCCCCTCTTCCTATTCCTACTACTAGTACTACTTCCTAATACTAGTACTCCTTCCTTCCCCTCCAAACAAGATAAGGAAGGAGAGGGAAACCTACTTGGAGTAGGTTTCCCCCTCCCTATGGTGCGCCCCCCTTGAGGCCGGCCACCTCCTCCCTCCCTCCTTTATATACGGGAGGGGGGCACCCTAGAACACACAAGTTGATCCTTGAGATCGTTCCTCAGCCGTGTCTGGTGCCCCTCCACCATATTCCACCTCGGTCATATCGTGGCGGTGCTTAGGCGAAGCCCTGCGTCGGTGAAACATCAAGATCGTCCTGCACGCCGGTCGTCTTGTGGAACTCCCTCTCCCGGAGCTTTGCTGGATCGGAGCCCGAGGAGCGTCATCAAGCTGAGCGTGTGCCAAGAACTTCGAGGCGCGGTAATGCTGCGCTGGGATCGGCTGGATCGCGAGGAGAACGTCTGACTACTTCCTCTACGTCATCATCGACTCGGAGGTGCCGGAGTAGCGGCACTGGGATCGGCAGGATCGCGAGGAGAACGTACGACTACTTCCTCTATGTTGTGATCGCTTCCGCTATGGTCTACGAGGGTACGTAGACAACACTCTCCCCTCTCGTTGCTATGCCATCACCATGGTCCTGTGTGCGTAGGAAATTTTGAAATTGCTACGTTCCCCAACAAAGTGGCATCCGAGCCTGGTTTTATGCGTTGATGTCATATGCACGAGTAGAACACAAGTGAGTTGTGGGCGATACAAGTCATACCGCCTACCGGCATGTCATACTTTGGTTCAGCGGTATTGTGAGATGAAGCGGCGGACCAACATTACGCGTGACGCTTACGCGAGACTGGTTTCACTGCTACGAGCACTCGTGCTTAAAGGTGGCTGGCGGGTGTCTGTCTCTCTCACTTTAGTTGAACTGAAAGTGTGGCTACGCCCGGTCCTTGAGAAGGTTAAAACGGAGTCTATTTGACAAAGTATCGTTGTGGTTTTGATGCGTAGGTAAGATCGGTTCTTGCTCAGCCCGTAGCAGCCACGTAAAACTTGCAACAACAAAGTAGAGGACGTCTAACTTGTTTTTGCAGGGCATGTTGTGATGTGATATGGTCAAGACGTGATGCTATATTTTATTGTATGAGATGATCATGTTTTGTAACCGAAGTTATCGGCAACTGGCAGGAGCCATATGGTTGTCGCTTATTGTATGAAATGCAAAGCATACCTGTAATTGCTTTACTTTATCACTAAGCGGTAGCGATAGTCGTAGAAGCAATAGATGGCGTAACGACAACGATGCTACGATGGAGATCAAGGTGTCGGCGCCCGGTGACGATGGTGATCACGACGGTGCTTCGGAGATGGAGATCACAAGCACAAGATGATGATGGCCATATCATATCACTTATATTGATTGCATGTGATGTTTATCCTTTATGCATCTTATCTTGCTTTGATTGACGGTAGCATTATAAGATGATCTCTCACTAAAATTATCAAGAAGTGTTCTCCCTGAGTATGCACCGTTGCCAAAGTTCGTAGTACCCGGACACCACATGATGATCGGGTGTGATAAGTTCTACGTCCATCTACAACGGGTGCAAAACAGTTGCACACGCCGAAATACTCGAGTTAAACTTGACGAGCCTAGCATATAACAGATATGGCCTCGGAACACGGAGACCGAAAGGTCGGCGTGAATCATATAGTAGATATGATCAACATAAGATGTTCACCATTGAAAACTACTCCATCTCACGTGATGATCGGTTATGGTTTAGTTGATTTGGATCACGTGATCACTTAGATGACTAGAGAGATGTCTGTCTAAGTGGGAGTTCTTTAGTAATATGATTAATTAAAAACTTAAATTTATCATGAACTTAGTACCGATAGTATTTTGCTTGTCTATGTTTACAGTAGATAGATGGCTTGTGCCGTTGTTCCGTTGAATTTTAATGCGTTCCTTGAGAAAGCAAAGTTGAAAGATGATGGTAGCAATTACACGGATCGGGTCCGTAACTTGAGGATTATCCTCATTGCTGCAGAAGAATTACGTCTGGAAGCACCGCTAGGTGCCAGTTCTTCTTGAGGAGCAACGCCGAAGTTGTGAACGTCTGGCGAGCAAAGTCGATGACTACTCTATAGTTCAGTGTGCCATGCTTTACGGCTTAGAACCGGGTCTTCAACGACGTTTTGAGCGTCATGGAGCATATGAGATGTTCCAAGAGTTGAAGTTAATATTTCAAGCAAATGCCCGGATTGAGAGATATGAAGTCTCCAATAAGTTCTATAGCTGCAAGATGGAGGAGAACAGTTACATCGGTGAGCACATACTCAAAATGTCCGGGTATAATAATCACTTAATTCAGCCGGAGTTAATCTTCCGGATGATAGTGTCATTGATGTAATTCTCCAATCAACGCCACCAAGCTACAAGAGCTTCGTGATGAACTATAATATGCAAGGGATGACTAAGACAATTCTGAGCTCTTCGCAATGCTAAAAGCCGCGGAGGTAGAAATCAAGAAAGAGCATCAAGTGTTGATGGTCAACAAGACCACCGGTTTCAAGAAAAGGGCCAAAGGGAAGAAGAAGGGCAACTTCAAAAAGAACAGCAAGAAAGTTGCTGCTCAAGAGAAGAAACCCAAGTCTGGACCTAAGCACTGAAATCGAGTGTTTTACTGCATGCGCATCGGACCTTTGGAAGCGGAACTGCCCCAAGTATTTGGCGGATAAGAAGGATGGCAAGGTGAACAAAGGTATATGTGATATACATGTTATTGATGTGTACCTTACTAGAGCTCGTAGTAGCACCTGGTATTTGATCTTGGTTACATTGCTAATATTTGCAACTCGAAGCAGGGGACTACGGAATAGACGAGCACTAGCAAAGGACGAGGTGACGATGCGCGTGGGAAACGGTTCCAAGGTCAATGTGATCGCGGTCGGCACGCTACCTCTACATCTACCTTCGGGATTAATTTTAGACCTAAATAATTGTTATTTGGTGCCCGCGTTAAGCATGAACATTATATCTGGATCTTGTTTAATGCGTAGACGGTTATTCATTTAAATCGTAGAATAATGGTTGTTCTATTTATATGAGTAATATCTTTTATGGTCACGCACCCTTGAAGAATGGTCTATTTTTATTGAATCTCGATAATAGTAATACACATATTCATAATGTTGAAACCAAAAGATGCAGAGTTGATAATGATAATGCAACTTATTTGAGGCACTGCCGTTTAGGTCATATCGGTGTAAAACGCATGAAGAAACTCCATACTGATGGGCTTCGAATCACTTGATTATGAATCACTTGGTACTTGCGAACCGTGCCTCATGGGCAAGATGACCAAAACGCCGTTCTCCGGAACTATGGAGCGAGCAACTGATTTGTTGGAAATCATACATACCGATGTTTGTGGTCCAATGAATATTGAGGCACGCCAAGGGTATCGTTATTTTCTCACCTTCACAGATGATTTGAGCAGATATGGGTATATCTACTTAATGAAACACAAATCTGAAACATTTGAAAAGTTCAAAGAATTTCAGAGTGAAGTGGAAAATCATCGTAACAAGAAAATAAAGTTTCTACGATCTGATCGTGGAGGAGAATATTTGAGTTACGAGTTTGGTTTACATTTAAAACAATGTGGAATAGTTTTCGCAACTCACGCCACCCGGAACACCACGGAGAAATGGTGTGTCCGAACGTCAGAATCGTACTTTACTTGATATGGTGCGATCTATGATGTCTCTTACTGATTTACCGCTATCGCTTTTGGGGATATGCTTTAGAGACGGCCGCATTCACGTTAAATAGGGCACCATCTAAATCTGTTGAGACGACACCGTATGAACTATGGTTTGGCAAGAAACCAAAGTTGTCGTTTCTTAAAATTTGGGCTGCGATGCTTATGTGAAGAAACTTCAACCAGATAAGCTCGAACCCAAATCGGAAAAATGTCTTCATAGGATACCCAAAGGAGATCAAGGTACACCTTCTATCACAGATCTGAAGGCAAGATTTTCGTTGCTAAATTCGGATCCTTTCTAGAGAAGGAGTTTCTCTCGAAAGAAGTGAGTGGGAGGAAAGTAGAACTTGATGAGATAATCGTATCTGCTCCCTTATTGGAAAGTAGTTCATCACAAGAAACGGTTCCTGTGACAACTACACCAATTAGTGAGGAAACTAATGATGTTGATCATGAAACTTCAAATCAAGTTGCTACTGAACTTCGTAGGTCAAGCATAATAAAATACGCACCGAAAGTGGTACGGTAATCCTATTCGGAAGTCATGTTACTTGACCATGGCGAACCTACAAACTATGAAGAAGCGATGGTGAGCCCAGATTCGCAAAATGGCTGGAAGCCATGAAATCTGAGATGGAATCCATGTATGAGAACAAAGTATGGACTTTGGTTGACTTGCCGATGATCGGCAAGCCATTGAGAATAAATGGATCTTTAAGAAGAAGACCGACGCCGATGGTAATGTAACTGTCTATAAAGCTCGACTTGTTGCAAAAGGTTTTCGACAAGTTCATGGGGTTGACTACGATGAGACTTTCTCACCCGTAGCGATGCTTAAGTCCGTCCGAATCATGTTAGCAATTGCCGCATTTTATGATTATGAAATTTGGCAAATGGATGTAAAACTGCATTCTTGAATGGATTTCTAGAAGAAGAGTTGTATATGATGCAACTGTAAGGTTTTGTTGATCCAAAGGCCGCTAACAAAGTGTGCAAGCTCCAAATGATCAATTTATGGTCCGTGCAAGCCTCTCGGAGTTGGAATAAACGCTTTGATAGTGTGATCAAAGCATATGGTTTTATACGAGACTTTTGGAGAAGCTTTGTATTTACAAGAAAGTGAGTGGGAGCTCAGAGCATTTACGATATTATATGTGGACGACATATTATTGATTGGAAATGATATAGAATTTCTGGATAGCATAAAAGGATACTTGAACAAAAGTTTTTCAATGAAAGACCTCGGTGAAGCTGCTTACATATTGGGCATCAAGATCTATAGAGATAGATCAAGACGCTTAATTGGACTTTCACAAAGCACATACCTTGATAAAGTTTTGAAGAAGTTCAAAATGGATCAGCAAAGAAAGGTTTTTACCAGATTACAAGGTGTAAAATTGAGTCGACTCAATGCCCCACCACGCAGAAGATAGAGAGAAAATGAAAGATGTTCCTATGCTTCAAATGCATAGGCTCTATCATGTATGCAATGCTGTGTACCGGACCTGACGTATGCTTAGGCTGTAAGCTTGGCAGGAAGGTACCAAAGTAATCCAGAGTGGATCATCGACAGCGGTCAAGAACATCCTGAAATACGAAAAGGACTAAGGATATGTTTCTCGTATATGGAGGTGACAAAGAGCTAGTCGTAAATGGTTACGTCGATGTAAGCTTTGACACCGATCCGGACGATTCTAAATCGCAAACCGGATACGTGTTTTTGTTAAACGGTGGAGCTGTCAGTTGGTGCAGTTCTAAACAAAGCGTCGTGGCGGGATCTACATGTGAAGCGGAGTACATAGCTGCTTCGGAAGCAGCAAATGAAGGAGTCTGGATGAAAGAGTTCATTTCCGATCTAGGTGTTATACCTAGTGCATCGGGACCAATGAAGATCTTCGTGACAATATCGTGCAATTGCCTTGGCAAAGGAATCCAGATTTCACAAGAGGACCAAGCATATCAAGAGACGCTTCAATTCCATTCGGGACCAAGTCCAAGTGGGAGACATAGAGATTTGCAAAATACATACGGATCTGAATGTTGCGAGACCCATTGACTAAGCCTCTTCCACGAGCAAAACATGATCAGCACCAAGACTCCATGGGTGTTAGAATCATTACTTGTGTAATCTAGATTATTGACTCTAGTGCAAGTGGGAGATCAAGGAAATATGCCCTAGAGGCAATAATAAAGTTATTATTTATTTCCTTATATCATGATAAATGTTTATTATTCATGCTAGAATTGTATTAACCGGAAACATAATACATGTGTGAATACATAGACAAACAGATAGTCACTAGTAAGCCTCTACTAGACTAGCTCATTAATCAAAGATGGTTATGTTTCCTAACCATAGACATGTGTTGTCATTTGATTAATGGGATCACCTCATTAGAAGAATGATGTGATTGACATGACCCATTCCGTTAGCCTAGCACTTGATCGCTTAGTATATTGCTATTGCTTTCTTCATGACTTATACATGTTCCTATAACTATGAGATTATGCAACTCCGTTTACGGAGGAACACTTTGGTACTACCAAACGTCACAACGTAATCGGGTGATTATAAAGGAGTACTACAGTGTCTCCAAAGGTACTTGTTGGGTTGGCGTATTTCGAGATTAGGTTTTGTCACTCCGATTGTCGGAGAGGTATCTCTGGGCCTTCTCGGTAATACACATCACATAAGCCTTGCAAGCATTACAACTAATGAGTTAGTTGTGAGATGATGTATTACGGAACGAGTAAAGAGACTTACCGATAACGAGATTGAACTAGGTATTGGATACCAACGATCGAATCTCGGGTAAGTAACATGCCGATGACGAAGGGAACAACGTATGTTGTTATGCGGTCTGACCGATAAAATATCTTCGTAGAAAATGTAGGAACCAATATGGGCATCCAGGTCCCGCTATTGGTTATTGACCGGAGATATGTCTCGGTCATGTCTACATTATTCTCGAACCGTAGGGTCCGCACGCTTAAGGTTTCGATGGCGATGCTTATATTATGAGTTTATGTATTTTTGATGTACCGAAGGTTGTTCGGAGTCCCGGATATGATCACGGACATGACGAGGAGTCTCGAAATGGTCGAGACACAAAGATTTATATATTGGACGGATATATTTGGACACCGGAAAGGTTCCGAGAAGTTTGGAGCTCCGGAGGTTACCGGAACCCCCGGAGGTATATGGGCCTTATTGGGCCCATATAGGAGGAAGGAGAAGGAACAAGGGAGGCGCGCCCCAAGCCCAATCCGAATTGGGGAAGGGGCGGCCCCCTTTCCTTTCTCCTTCCCTCTTCCTATTCCTACTACTAGTACTACTTCCTAATACTAGTACTCCTTCCTTCCCTCCAAACAAGATAAGGAAGGAGAGGAAACCTACTTGGAGTAGGTTTCCTCCCTATGGTGCGCCCCCCTTGAGGCCGGCCACCTCCTCCCTCCCTCCTTTATATACGGGGAGGGCACCCTAGAACACACAAGTTGATCCTTGAGATCGTTCCTTAGCCGTGTGCGGTGCCCCTCCACCATATTCCACCTCGGTCATATCGTGGCGGTGCTTAGGCGAAGCCTGCGTCAGTGAAACATCAAGATCGCCACCACGCCGTCAGGTCGACGGAACTCCCTCTCCCGGAGCTTTGCTGGATCGGAGCCCGAGGAGGCGTCATCAAGCTGAACGTGTGCCAAGAACTCGGAGGCACCGGAGTAATGCTACTGGATCGGCCGGATCGCGAGAAGAACGTCTGACTACTTCCTCTACGTCATCATCGACTCGTGAGGTGCAGAGTGGCAACCTTTGGGATCGGCAGGATCGCGAGGAGAACGTATGACTACTTCCTCTACGTTGTGATCGCTTCCGCTATGGTCTACGAGGGTACGTAGACAACACTCTCCCCTCTCGTTGCTATGCCATCACCATGGTCCTGTGTGTGCGTAGGAAATTTTTTGAAATTGCTACGTTCCTCAACATTCGCTTCTTTCCCGGCTCTGGCGCCTTTTGCTTCTTTCCCGTCCGTGGGCAATCTTTCCAATTTTTCAACAGCTCGTCTATTTCCTCGCCGCTCCTCGTACGCGGGCGTCTTCGGGGTTCGGTTTCACCATCTAACAGATCCTTGCGTTTTCTCCACGGGTCATCATCGCGAAGCCACCTTCGATGTCCCATGAACACGGTTTTCAAAGACCCGGGATCTCTATCTAGCTAGCGATACATTGTGTCATCCATGCACCTGACGCATCCAGAAAATCCGTGGACCACCTGCCCCGCGACATATCCGTAACCGAGATAGTCATGCACCGTCGTGAGCAAAGGTCACGGCTCTCATAGGGAAATATTCTTTCTCTGCGGCGTCCCACGTATTGGTTGGCGTTTTCCACGCGTGTCTAGCTCCTCTTTCAGCAGCCCCAGATACGGATTACCGCTGCTTCCTGGTTGTTTCGCCCTTCAATTAGCATACTCATGTGAATGTACTTCCTCTTCATGCACAACCTGGGGAAGGTTGTACATCCACACAAACACAGGCCAGGTGCTATGTGTGCTTCTCTGGCTGCCAAACGGATTGACTCCATCGGTGCTCGCGCCCAGCACGATGTTCCTTGGATCCTTCCCAAATTCTGGGTGTTCGAAGTTCAACGCTTGCTACTGGCTCCCATCCTTAGGGTGACTCGGCATCTTGTCTTTTTTATTTATCTCCGGATCATTTATGTCATCTTCTCGCTTCTTCTCCTCCCTATCCACGTGCCAACGCAGGAGCTTTGCTACCTTAGGGTCCGCGAAATACCGCTGCAGATGAGG
Organism: Aegilops bicornis; assembly: GCA_021605145.1. Classification (NCBI taxonomy): domain Eukaryota; kingdom Viridiplantae; phylum Streptophyta; class Magnoliopsida; order Poales; family Poaceae; genus Aegilops; species Aegilops bicornis. Next base: position 559,933,281 of record CM038673.1, on the reverse strand, counting down.
AGTGATCGGAAAGTACCACACCACTTTTCGAGGAGCTTTCTTCCTCTTCTTGTATCGAGTGACGCCGCACACCGGACATATGGTAGACTCCGCGTGCTCGTCCCGATAAATGATGCAATTGTTCATGCACACATGGTATTTCACGTGCGGTAAATCCAGAGGACACACGATTTTCTTTGCCTCCTCGAAACTGGTCAGGCACTTGTTCCCCTTGGGAAGACGTTCGTGCGTAATGACATGTTCTCGTCGAAGCATGCGTCGGTCATTTTGTGTTTTACCTTCATCTCCGTGAGCCATGAGCGTTACTTTCGTGCAGGTATCCTCGGGCTGCATCCTTCATACAATGGAGTAACCGCGTCTATCTCCGGTTGATCCAGCTTGGCTTTCTCTCGGCGATGCTCTTGCGTTATCCGTCGCTTGAGAAGCGGCTCTTGAATATGACGGTCCGCACTCCAAATTCCCATCGATGGTCCATCGTCGCTCGCTCCCATCTTCATCTTCATGATCATGCCCTTCGTCTTGATCTTCCTCATCATCATGTCCTGCATCTTCTACATGATGACTGTATGCAAGATCACCGCCATGGTCATGTCCTGGAGATTCTTCGTCTTCTCGCCCGAGCCACGGTGGTTGTCTTGCTGCCCTTCCTCATTTCTTGCCCGGCCCCCATGGACGACTTCATAGTCATCTTCATCACCTTTTCGCCGATAGCCATCCATGAAACCACGCAAGAGCAGGTGGTCCCTTTTGCCGTAATCCAGTCCGCAATAAGGCTCTTCAGCTTGCATCTTCGACACGGACATCTTATCTCCATCTCGTTCTTTTGAAGCATCTCGGCCTTCAAGGAGCTCAAAACCTATTCACGATGCCTTTGGTCATCGTGCGGACCATGGTCGTCAAGGGTAGAGCAAAACGATATTTTAGAACCAAGAAAAAATTTGGCATGACTTTCCCTAAAAATAGGACTAAAAGAATGCATAGTGCCAAAATTCTCGCCAAACGGAAATGAATCAACATTCCGCAAAATATTGGCAACTATCGCATTTCAAATACCGGTACCTGCAAACACAAACATATATGCAACACCACAAACATATATAGATCTAGTAAGGCCATAAAAAGTGCATGTGCATGTTGTTGGAGGGAGAAAAAAAGTAGATCTACAACATAAAGATAGCTTTCCCCTTACTTACCTATCAAAAAAAGTAATTTAACCACTTAATTTGGATGAATCTATGGTGCAAATGAGGTGAGGAGTAGGAGGCAGCCGAGACAAGCTTGGAGGAGGTGGAGAGAATGAAGTGGGGAAAGTGAGTGTGTAGGTGTGGCTGTCCAAAATATCTAGCTAGTCCCAGGTTACTAATGGCGCACACCCACAAATGCGCCAGTAGTAACCCTGGTTATACTAATGACACATCAGCTTGTGATGCGCCATTAGTAGTTTTGCAAAAAATAATTATAGTAGTGGCGCACTATGTGGCAGGTGCGCCATTAGTATTTTTGGAAAAAAAATTATTACTAGTGGCGCACCGTGGGTCTGGTGCGCCATTAGTGTCTATCACACTAATGACGCACCAACACATGGTGCACCACTGCTATATAGGAGTGGCGCACCACATGTCTGGTGCGCCATTAGTGGCCATATCATCTATAGCCCTTTTCCTAGTAGTGGAAGCTTAGAGGTGGAAGAGGTAGTCAACTCGGAGAAGAAGACTCCCCTTATATAGTGAAAGAACAAATCCAACCATTATCCATCAACTCAGCCCGCGAAGAGCGGTACTATCGCACCAGACATGCGGTACTACCGCAAGGCCCTGCGGTACTACCACATGGCACTGTGGTACTACCGCTGGCAAGGCAGGGGCTAGACCAGAACTTTAGCGCAGAGGCAAAGAGCGGTAGAACCGCTGGTGCGGTACTACGGCGCCCCCTTGCGGTACTACCGCAAGGCAGGAATAGTCTAGGCTGAGAAGGCACGAACATATAAAAATACATCCGTGACTACTTCCACTGAGTTTTGATCTATGCAAAAATCCGACAATGTACTACCGCAAGCCCAGAGCGGTACTACCATGTAGGGCGCGGATGTAAAAAATTACATCCGTCCCTACTTCCGCTCATGTCATTGCAGGTTCGCCAGAGCTCACGGTACTATCGCCGCCCATGGAGCGGATTACTGACGTAGGGCGCGGATGTAAAGTTACATCCGCCTCATTACCACTCGAAAGCAACAAGGCCGGCTCGAGGTTACGGTAGTACCGCCTAAGGAGCGGTACGTGATTACCGTGAGCACCTCAGACTACCGCGGCCGGAGGCCTACTAGATTATCAAGAAGGGTTCAAGTAGTACCGCTTTGGAGAGCAAAGATTACCGCCTCAATTCAGCAACATTAGGAGTCCTTCATTTTGCAGAGACACGGAGAGACGGAGGATGCTCCAAAGAGCCAAAGGAAAGGTGGTGCAAAAAGAGTCAAACGTGTATGTGTTGATTCCACCCAAACCTTTCCAATGCGGACCCCCTCTTAATAGTACGGCTTTCCTACGACTCAAATCCACCGAAAAGAAACAAAGAGAAACTCCGTCTTCAATAGTCTTCGAGGGGCACTAAATCGTCTTGTGTTTAGACATGATATATCTGAAATGCTCAATGTACATGATTAGTCCGCAAAAGCATTGTCATCAATCACCAAAACTACTAAGGGATAAATATGCCCTTACATCCTAAAGCATCTTCAAGGGCAAAAACATAAATATATTATATTTGTCCGACGGTTGGTCACTATACCTGGGCATAACTTGGGTCGGACCTAGTAAAGCCTGGGCATAACTTGTGTATAGAGAAATTTTTTATGAAAAAAAGTTGATCGTGTATTTTAAAAATGTTAATCGAGCATTCAAGTATTTAAAAAAAAGTAATCAAGCGTTTCAAAAATGTTAAATGTGTATAGGAATTTTTTTGACCATGTACTCAAAAAATGTTTAACATGTATTTGAAAATGGTTAATCTTTATTTTTTTCAAGAAACACCTGTAACTTTATTCATACTCATAAGGATTATAGGTACACTGATTTTGACCTAAGATCCAAAAAAATACAAAGTAACTCCTATGACTAAGAATTATAATGAAATCTCTTGAAAACACCTTCTTCACGGTATCAATCTCTGCTTTAAGAAATACTCCAAAGACTTCGGTAAAGAGGCTGCAATTAGACTAGACCAACGACGTTGTTACTCTTTCACCCCGCACAAACATTACCAATAATAATTTTTGAAAGAGCCTTGAGTCGCCCATCCAAAAAGTGTACTTGGGCCGGGGTTGATCCCCTAAAGTGTAGGTCATTGAATCACTTTATCTTATCATGGTGTCGATGAAAGATTTCATCTTTACAAAGAATCAGACCAACAAAAAACTTGACACAGCAACACAGACTAATCAGATCTGAATAATAGGATCTGCGAGGACAAAAAACTCTCAACCTCATGACATCGTCAAAAGAATGAGAGGAAAGTTATTCTCACAAAACTATAATGATCACTAGACGTTAAAGAAGAATATAGAGAGGTCTTGAAGATCCGAGGTCCCCCCACCTCTCAGTGCCAAGATGGCACCAGAGGCGAGGTGACCTAAATTTCTCAGATGTCGACGGCGACGACGGCACCAAAAAGTGAAAAATGTTGATCAAGTATTTAAAAAATGTTATACGTGTATAGGAAAATGTTCACCATGTATTCAACCAATTTGATCTTATATTGTATGAAAATGTTAAACTTGATTTAAAAATAATAATCAAGCATCTAGAAAATATTAAATGTATAAATAATTGTTTGTATTAAAAAAATTAATCTTGCATTTAAAAAAATGTTAATCAATCATTGGGAAGATGTTAAATGTATATAGAAAAAATGTTAACCATATATTAAGAAAATTTAATGTTATGTTTAAAAAATATTAATCAAGAATTTGAAAATGTTTAGAATGTGTAAATAAAAAATGTTGACCATGTATCCAAAAACTTTTAATATTTTATTTGAAAAATGTTAGGCAAGCATTTGCAAAAATGTTAAATACGTGTATAGAGAAAATATTGACCATGTACTCAAGAAATATTATAATTATATTTACAAAATGTAAAACGTGTATTAGAAAAATATTCTTGACGATATAAAAATGAAGAATGAAAACCAAAGAAACAAAGAAAATGTAAAAATGAAAACCCAAAAAGAAAGAAGAGAAACAAAATAAAAAAGAAAACCGAAGGAATGAGTGCAAATAAAATGGAATAAATGAAAACCGAGAAAACAACAAAGGAAAACAAAGAAAGCCGATGAAAAACGAGAAGGAAAGAAACAAAACAAACAAAAAGCAAGGAAAAAAAAGAAAAAGAAAAATACAGTGAAAATCATGAACGATGCAAAGGAGCGCTCGTCAACTAGTTTTTTTCTTTTGAGGGTGGCTCGTCAACTAGTTTCTTTTTAGGGTTTAGCCAAACTTTATTCCTCAAACACCATATGGAGTGGTATGCGGTTTCGATCACGGGGTTGGCCAAACCAGATATGGCGCCCCCGACTGAGATTAAGTATATATTTGGCTAAACTATGTGCTTCATAGTTAACAGCATGACTTTCAAAAATAGTAGACAGCACGAGGGTGGCTCGTCAACTAGTTACTCCTGGTAAATGCGCAGTGACTTCTCTAACAAAAAAAGGTCTGGGCTTGACTCTATGGGCTGCTTAGGCATGGTAGAGATAGGCTCGCTACCACGTTCGGGCTATCTCGTCGCGTTGTTCGTACGCAGTCAAAACGTTCCTAACGCGACCGGACGCCTCGCAAACCCATTTCCCTATCCATAAAAAACAAAAGGCCTCCGCAAACCCTAACCTCACCGGCGGCGGCGGCGGCGGCGGCAGAGATGGACCCCGATTCAGTGGCGAAGGCGTTCGTCGAGCACTACTACCGCACGTTCGACACCAACCGGGCTGCGCTGGTGGGGCTGTACCAGGAGGGCTCCATGCTCTCCTTCGAGGGCGAGAAGTTCCAGGGAGCCGCCGCCATCGCCACCAAGCTCACCTCCCTCCCTTCACCAAGTGCGCCCACACCGTCGTCACTGTCGACTGCCAGCCCGCCGGCCCCACGGGCGGCATGCTTGTCTTCGTCTCCGGATCCCTCCAAGTCGACGGCGAGCACCACATCAAGTTCTCCCAGGTATGGCCGCCCCGTTTCTTTGGCCCGATCTAACGATTCCTGCTCCCTCCAAATGTTCAGATTGAAGCGTGGCATCTTTACTGGATCGGATGCCTCGCTGCATACTTCTGCGCTTAGATCTCCGTTCTGAAATGGTCCACGATGCTTGCTTGCGGATGCTCTGAATGAATTTCTAGATTTCCATCAGCTCGCGAGTGCTGTAGATTTGTTTGATTTGGTCTCTGGTTAATGTCTATTGCCCTGTAGATTGAAATGCTATGAGCTTACTCTCGGGATCTAGTGTCACCCTGCGATTGTAATGTCTTTGGGATCTTATATTTGTCACGAGCTTAGTTTGATTTTACGTTCTTTAGAAAGCCTGTATGGTTCTTGATGTGGTCTGCACCATTACTAGTAGTACTTCTTCCTGCGGCAACAGGTTTCTTCAGTGTTACCGCTTACCATTCATTCATGCCTTTATTGTATGCTCGCCCCTTATGTCTTTGTGGAGGGATTGGGATATGTGTAATTTATCTTTAGTATTCAGTGACAGTGTCGATTTACTTTCAGCCGAACCAGTCAAATCAGGTGTTTTCTTTGTTTAGGAGTACACACATTTCTAATTGTCTATTGTGCATGTTTATTCTTCTGGCTGCTCTAGAATCTTATCTTGAAAGTTCATGAAGTTCTATATTAATGTTTATGTATCTTCCTAGTTAAATTATTAGCTGATCCCTGCACTATACATTGTTGGTGTTTTTACACAGAACGGCAGCTATTATTTACTCCTTATGGTTAAAACAGTACTTATGTCATATCTTCTCACTTGTGGATACAAAATAACTTGGCATCTCTAGTACACGCATTCTTATAAAGTGGGTCAGACCAAATTCCTGTAATTGGCTTTCACATGTGCATGGCAAGAGAAGCAATATCATTAGTTGTATGTATTTATCACAATGGTTGTGGTTTGAGCTAAATATTCCTAAACCACATTCGTTGTCTTATCTTCTGTATGTTATCTTTGTGAGAATATTATATATGCTACTGCATGTATTCTTTCATATCTTTATTATGGTATGACAGTCAGACAGTGTGCTTGCTTGTTGGATTTGTGTCTCTGGCAGTTGTTTTGTATTTTACCATGATCCATGGAATTTATGTTTATGCATTGTAGATGATTGATCTGAGTTCCTAAATCACCTTAAAAAAAATCTATGTATTTGTTGTTGATATGTGATTGTTTAGAAGTGACGAAGTATACTGCAAAGATTATGTTCGGCATGACCCTCGGCTCTCTTTGCTAACATCAGAACCTGCTGCTGATGCAGATGTTCCACTTGATGCCACTCGGACCAGGGAACTTCTATGTGCACAACGACATGTTCCGCCTGAACTACGGCTAAGAACCGTCGCAGAGGTTGTGCTTCGTCATTGAAGGCAGAATGTTATGCAAAAGGAAACAATCTGGTTGTGTTTTTTGTGTTCAATGGTGAAAACTTTGTGGTGCTTCCTGCTCAGCAGCTTATGAGATTCAGTGGGGATAAAACATGGCACCCTTTATGGACCTGGGTCTGAAAATTGTACTGTGGTCATTCTCACATCAATGTTATGTGGAGGCCAATGGGAAAACTTGGCCCATTTTTATCTTCTCTGTCAAAACTTGAGAAAGTTACCTATATTGAAATTCTGCAAACCACCTCTTTATCTCCCGTAATCTGTGGTGTGTGATGCTTAGAAGCGAAGGCGTCTGAAGCTGCGTTTGGTTGCTCTCGAGTAATTGTGCTCCTCCATGATGCTGACGGTCATACACCAGAACGGAGGCAGTTGCCGCAAGAGCTGGCTGAACTTTGCTTCTGAGGTTGCTCTCCTTTTGCTTTCACGGCCCCGTGTTCGACCTGACCTCACAACCTTTCAATTCGTTGCGTCTCAGGGTGCCCATTTTAGAGCTCAAGTCAGGGTCCAGTATCTGCAGTTACCTGTAGCAATCTCATAGCTCTTTTGGGTCCAGGAGAAGAGGCACTTTCGTGAAGGTCCCTTGTTAAGCCTTGTTAGCTCAGGCTAGGACAAGGACAGGTCAAGTTCAAGCAGAGGAGACAGACGGTAGTGCGATCAAAAGCCAGACGCCACTACCACCGGATTGGACAAACCCTATTTTCTTCTCACTATCCAGAAAGGAAAAACCTATTATCAAAGTCATACAAGTCAAATTTCAAGTACAGGAAGCATTCCATTGAGCAGAGAATGCATATTGCAGTTTACTCTCCGACAAAAATCAGTCACCCTTTTTTCGTTCTCATTCTTGAAAATGAGAAGTTCATTTATGGTCAACATCATACAAATGTCAAGTTTACATGGCATTACAAGCATTACCCCGATCGAACCATCCAATTTGCAGCCATTCTTCTCAAACAGATACAAACTTATCCGTAAACACAGAATTTCTTGTAATTCTGGGAAGAAACAGAGGCTCTTCCATTTCTCAAACAATCATAAGCCTCGCGTAACAATTACACCAGAGCGTTCTTCCCATATGTACAAAGTTTGCTGTCAAGATGTATCCTCCTAGTTATAAGTATACAACCATTTAGACTTGTTGCAATTGTTACATGGTAAAAGTTGCCCAGGAAGGAAAATACTGCTGCCCAAACTCGTGTGCTTCTTCTGTACATCGCTGCTCCGCATTCGACTTCACGTCTACATGAATGGAGGCTTGGGAAATATATGCCCTGTGACAATGAAAAGATCAAGTTATATACTCTTGTATTGGATAGTTGAGCAAGCAATAGATTGGCAAAAAGTCTTGGCAGCGAGATAGTGACATATGGCACAGCACTATTTTAGCAGCAATGAAGGATATGGAAAGGAATTACATTTTGATATCATCATGCTGTAACATTGGATCTTGAGGGTACACTTAAATCTATGAGCATTATTTATTACAGGAATATTACGGTAGAGATTCTGGCGTGTGAATCAAAATGATCAAGAGCAAATCGTGGTTGGTGGGGCAACCAAGGTTCACCTTGAGCACAATTGCTCACTAGGTAGACAGTCTCTAATCAAAATACTAAAAACTGTCTATTTCAAAAGTCTGCCCTTATTGGAAATGCAAGGGTGACAGCGACATGTTAAAATAATAAAGGTTAAGTTCCAAAATTTTCTTCTCTTGTTTTTTCCGTTCAAGAGACTAGGACATTTTTTTTTCCGGCAAGATTTTCGATCATTATGTATTCTTGTTATGAAGTTTATATCCTAAGAATCCTACCCATGTCCTGTCAACATTAGCCAAAATATAAAGTTTCTTTTTCTTGTCTCCTGCTTAACAAGCACCAAAGCGCATAGGCAATCAAATCCCACCTTCACTTTTACATATACATTTTGACTTTATATGTTTACCTACTGCTCCTTTCCCATCTTTGATTTCATACGGTCATTAAGGCAGTTATACTATCCCCCCTTGTTTAACTCATCAAGCAGCAACTCCAGGGAGTCTTTCTTGATCTAAATTACAGAAGAACATTATCCAGGCAATAAACACGCAGTGGCATGCACCAGCAGTCACTGGTTGCTTGCTTTCCTTTCCCCTTCTCTAGGAGATGGGGTAGGGATGGCGGGTGCTTCAATCCCAAGTTAATTTCAACTGCCCAGGGAGAGAGGAAAAGCTTTTGTGACAACGTAATTTCTGCGTCATCAGCATGCATACACGATATGAAGAGAATTGGTGGACCAATCCTACAGTTTCAGTTTAATCCGCACGAGGAGCTTCAACAATATCATCATTTAGGACAATTTAATCGGCCTAGAGGCCATAGATGGTTCAAATTTGGGCAGAACTTAAGCGAAGGCGGCCAATTCACAACGTTTTAACCCCGATCGAGCCCAGAAACAGCACCAATCCTCGTGTCTGTTCCCAATTACGCAAACATTTACACGGAATCGAATCGCAATATCGAACAATCCAAAGCGTATAGAAGACAAAGCCGTCCCCTCGGGGATGACGCGGAAGAAAGGGGATCACGTACATGCGGAGGCGTCCTTATGGGGCGAGGAGGAGGAGCATGCGGCGGGCCAGCAGAGGATGGCCCTCCAGATTCCGGAGAGGTTGGTGAGGAAGCCGACGAAGAGGAAGACGCAGGCGAGGCCGACGACCCAGGGCATGAGGAAGAAGCCGAGCATGAAGGTGACGGAGCCGCAGAGCATGAGCGCCATGGAGGCGCCCAGCATCATGGACGCCACCCCCGCCGCCGTCACCTGCCGCGGCGGCCCCTCCTCCCCCGGCCCGAGCGGCGACCGCAGGATCGTCAGCAGCAGCGCGCCCAGCTCGTACAGCAGGCGCGACTGGTGCGCCTCCGCCGCCGACGCCGCCGTCCTCATGCTTCCTCCGCCGCCGCCGCGCGGGAGCCCGGGGCCTCGAATCGTCGGAGGAGGGGGGCGGGACGGGGACGGGGCGGAACAGCGGGGTTTGCGCTGGTGCTCGCGGTGGAACGGGGGAGCGTTGCGTTGTGGGGTGGGTTTGGTTTGCGCTCGCTTTCGTTGCTGCGGATGCGGAAAGGGAAAAGGAGCGTGGGCGACGGTGAAATAGAGGAGGGGTTGGGGACGGGACGGGATGGGTCTGCCTGCCACCGTCTCTCCCGCGAGAGGATAATGGTGGAGGCCGAATGAATGAATAAATGAATGCTCGTGCTGACCAACAGAATTCAGAATACGCTGGTGCACTAGTCTATTCTTTACGTTATCGTGTTGGTTAATTGTTCCCGTTATACGACGTGGATAACTGTGCGGGCAGACTCGATAGGCTGCTAGGCTGGCCGTTGCTCATCGTCACAAGCCAAGGGCGCCCGCCATGGGTACGTACGCCAAGGGTACGTGTGCATATCTATAAATGCACACGCACATCCTAAAAAAAATCAAAGCAAGGTTATAAAGATGGCTCGTTTTGATGTGGACAAAACAATGTTATGGAAAATAGAAGCAGCAACTCGATAAGAGCATCTACGGCGCCTAAAGTTGCCTCAAACGCCGGGCGATCGCTCGATCACCGACTATCAAATTTTGACCCAATCTGACGCTCAAATAGGCCTCAAACGCTCGGGTTGACCGGCACCCCCCATACCGAGCTCAAAAATGAGGCAGATATGGGGCGCACGGGCGGGTCCGCCACGTCGGCCTGGCCCTCTATGGCCCACAACGACCACACTCCAGTCCCCATAAAAATATATGACGCCCGACGAGCAAACCCTAGTCAAACTCAGTCCGTACTCACTCAACCTCTCCACTTCTCTCCCAAATCCACTTCGTCTTCCCCCGCCCCTCATGTCCGACCTATCGGAGGACGAGCTAGCACTCCGCATTGCCCTCCGTCGGTCACTGCTGGATCAGGGCGGCAACTTCTCTTCTGGAGCATGATGACTGGCCGGGTGGGCAAGAATAAAGAACTCCGTGGCGCCCGCCGCCGTCTGGACGTGGTCCTACCGACCCATGCCAGCGGCACCAACACCGCACTCGCCCTACAGGGCACCAATGGGTGATGTTGCCGGCGACTACAGTTGTAGTCCGTGGGCCGCGCGTATCGCCTTGCAAAGAAGTGGGCGGCAGCGGCGGCTAACAACCGCGGATCCAATGGAGGATCAAGCAGATCGTACACATCCAGAGACGAACGCCCGCCGCCGCCGCTGTAAAGATGCGAAGGCGCTCCGCGTGGCGCTAGAGCAGTCGGAGAGGTTGGCGAGGCAGCGGGCGACAGCGGTGGAGAGAGCCGCACGGCTCCGAGAGGAGCAGAACCGTGAAGCCCGTCGCATGGCGGGCATCATCATCTCGTCTTCCTGCTCCTCCGCTTCAGACAACGGCGATGAGTCCAGCCGCCGAGACCCCAATGGGAAGCGTCCAACATGGAGGAGGTGGTGAAATCCCCCCCCCCTCCAGGTTTTAGTTGATTTTTAGTACTGCTAGTGATGAACTCGGGTGACATCTTTTGTATCGAAGTATCGGACTATGTTATCTATGCCGGATTGCTATGTTGTATGTTCAAATACGTAGAAACTCCGTTTGCATGGTTTTGTATGGATTTGCGTTAGGACATATGAAGAATGCGGCTGTAGAAAATGAGAAATGAGGTCCACCCGGTCACCTTCAGCGGGCGCGCCCGGGCACCTCCACAGTCGTATAGTGGGGCTAATTAGATGACCGCGGCTGTAGATGCTCCAACATGTGATGTTGGATTCGACACGAAATGGCCCCGACGGGCGACAGGAGATACCAAGTTGGTCCAGTCCGAATGTCAAATACTCCCTTCGTTCCATAATATGAGATTGTTTCGCAACTGGACCATGAGCTTGGTTCTTCGATGGTTTCGATATCATATTGGTGACGGGCGAACGACGGCGAAGGCGGTGCGTATGTCCTCTCCTTGAACCAACCTATGGTTGGATGGTTAGAGGACGATGATATCCCCCACCGCGTTCAAGCCCAGTGCTCGCATTATTTTTGAATTTATTTTAGGATTTCCAACGATACGCTTTCAGCGGGAGAAGACATTCCCGTCGACGACGAGACGCCTACGATGACTTCGTAAATCTCAAGATAATATGCCAGCTCAGTCTCTCGGAGATGCTCATAGGAATAAAATGTGCGTGTGTGCGTTTATAGGGATGAATGTATACATGTATGTATAAACGCTTGCGTCTGTACTGTATTAAAAAAAATGTCCTCTCCGCGAGCCCTCGATCGGGAGTCCAGTCCCCACGGGCAATCTTTTACTCATTTCTTGCGCTGAATCTTAGGTTTACTCTTGCGCACACCCGCAAGCATGTCACGTACTCGCATTTGGTCAACCGAGCGATCGAGAGAATCCACTTTATCATTTCTTTGCACGACGGCGGAGATCTTCTCCAGCCTCCACCGATCAGAAATGATATTCTTCGCCTCTTGTTTTAGGATCAATAAATAAACAGTTAGTGAGCAGGTGCGGGGAAAAACTTGGATTAAATTATGGAGGCACGAGGACACACGGTATCTTTCTTTCCCAAGAAAGAAACACCGACACGGCGAGCGGAGAGTGGAACCGAAGCGACGGTTCTCCTGTGTGCGTACGCGATCTGCTTTTCCCAGCTTAGACGCTAATTAACGGAGACACGTCCGTCGTTGAGCCACTACCTTCGACAGCTTGACTCATTTGGATGATGAAACGGAGGGAAAGTTGCCTTCACGTTGTAAATTCTAAAACGGTCAGTGGTTAACTATATAGTACAAGGATCACGGGTTAATCGTCTGTTTGCCAAAAAAAAAGGAGGAGAGGGACGAGGATAAACACGAGGGCGGAGGGAATTACCTGTCGTGCTCACCCGGGTAAAAATATCCAAGGAAAAAGGTGGAGGTGAGCTGATTTGGCGCGTGACATGGCACAGTGCGACAGGAATATCATATCGATCGATTCCCCTTCGACAGGAACTGTGACGGTGGACTGTTTGGCGTAAAGCCGTAAAACCATGATTGAATCCGGCCCCCCTGTCGCTTCACGGTTTCCGTAATTCTGCTAGCATAAAGAGGAACCTAAAATCTTGACCGGAAAAGGAGCGATCGAGCTAGCACGGTGGCGAAACACATGTGTTCACTAATCACTACGGCTCGGCACTACCACACCGAACTGGCTCGTAGTATCAAAATCACCTGTTTAACTTTGTTTTTTGTGTGTTTGAGGGTCACCCGTTACTACCTGGTTGCTTTGCTTGGATGCTCCGTTTCATCTGGGAGGGACGTGGGGTTCCTCGTGTACCGACGTGTGTACAGGAGTACGTGCTTCATCGCGGATCGCCCGAGGCAACGTATGGGGAGAGGGGTGAGGTCGTGGGACCTCTTGCTTGGGTCCACGTCACACGTTAATTACTTCCAACTTCCACGGACGCATGAATGAATGAACGCGACCGCGTGGATCGTTGTGCGTGCGTGCGTGCGGGGAGAACGCAACAAGCCCGGGAAGCGAGGGAGTGAGCCCGAGTTCCACGCCATGTCTCGACGTCGGTACTCCCTCCGTTTCTTTTTTACTTTCCACGTTGGATTTACCAAAAGTCAAATTTAGCTAAGTTTGACCATATTTATATTAAAAATTATTAGCATCTATAATATTTAATAAATATAATATGAAAATATATTTCTAGATGAATCTAATGATATTGGTGTTGTTATGTAAATGTCAATAATTTTTTACATAAATTTGATCAAAGTTGGATGAGATTGACTTCAGACAAACCTAATATGCAGAGTAAAAATAACCGGAGGAAGTAAGAGCAACTCCAATGGGGCGACCCAAACGGACGGCGCATTTGTTCGCTTTTTATCCGTTTCGGTCGGCCGCCCGCCCGGCGTCCGCCCAGTTTTGCATTTGGATCGGCAATGCGCCCAACGCTCCGACCCATTTCATGTCCGCATTCAACTTTTAAATAAAAAAGCCCGCGGCCGATCATGCCAGCGGCCATGTCTCATGCCGGTAGCAAGCATCTGGCTTGTCACATCTTGACACAAAAAATGGTGGGACTTGAGTTCGACCACGCCATCGCGGCTCCCGTGGTCATGCCGGCACACTTGCCAGCATACAAAAAAGATGGCCCTCGACGGCATAGATCACTCGTCGTCGAACTTGAGCATATCGGCATGTATCTTCTCGAACCACGACCTCTTCCTTGGTGACAAGGTGTTGAGATCCACCTTCATGATCTCCACCCCCGGTCATCATGCTTGCAAGAGCCACTTCTTTCGCCTTTGTCTTGGTATTGGCGGCCTCGATCTCTAACATCTTGGCTTGCTTCTCCGCCTCGAGCTCGAACATCTTGGCTTGCTTCTCGGCGTCAAGATCAAGCCTCCTTCTTTGGATCTCCATGAAAGCATCCATTTGCTCCGCCTTAAAACGTCGGCGCTCCTCCTCCCTTGAGTCCTTCTTATTCATCATGTAGTCCACGCTTGCGATCAAGGCGTTGGTGGCCGCATCTCGCTTGTCCTCCTTCTTGGAGTTGGTCTTCCCCCGCGGCCGTGCCGGCTCGCCCTCCCCAACATCCTCCACGGCGCCCTTCCCCCCACGTGCCTTGAGTGCGGCATATTGTGCCTTGAACTTCTCTTCGTCCTTGATGACCCGATAGCAATGGGAGAGGTTGAAGCACTTGCCATTGTGTTGAACCTTGAATGCCTCCAAAGCTTGAAATGCCTACAAAATGTTTCCATGCGAGCATATGGGCAAGTCATAGCAAATGAAGACGTAAAATGATGATCTTGATGGCACAAAAGAGGGTGTCTTGCTTGCTATCATACCATGCCTTGCATGCCGATGCCGCTCACGGGGCGGGCCTTGACGCTCTCAAGGATGGCGCAAAACTTGTTGCACGCTTGTTGGATCATCCTCCACCGCTTGAAAATGGAGACCCACCGGCGCGTGCTCACAAATTGGTAAGGTGGAAACTTCTTGCGCTCATGAAACTCGCGGTGCACACGAGTCCAAAAGGTCGAATGCTTTTGCTCGGCGCCCGTCTTTGGGTCTTGTCCAATGTCTCGCCAACACTCGCAAAGAAGCTTGTCCTCGGCAGCTGTGTACGCCTCACGTGCGCTTGCTCTTGCGCTTCGGCTTAGGACCAGCGGTTTGGTTGGCGAGCTCGTCCTCGAAGGCTCCACTTCGATGTCGCACTCGTCCTCTTCCTCTAGCCCATAGTCCTCCGGGAACTCGTGGTCGAGGGGGAAGCCGTCCAGGTCGATGCCGACCTGATCATGCATGAAGGCCGCTTGATCGGGATCATAGCCAGCGACCGGCATGAACGCCTCGCGGTCGTCCTGGCTTTGTGTCTCGTCGGGATCGTAGCCAGCGCCCGGCGCACCACCCTCGAAGATGAGGTTTTGCATGTAGTCCTCGTCGACGGCAGACGACATTTCCTCGAACAGGTTACGGGCATCCGGGAGCCCGCCGGCCGGCGTCTGTCGCACGCGTTTCCTCGTGCCGCCAGACGACGAGCCACCGACCACCGGGGTGGCGTTGAGGTCGATGGGCGCGGGCGTGGAAGGCGCGACCACGCTTACGTCGGGTGAGCACTCCCCGGAGAGGCTGGAGGCCTGCGGGTAGACGTGGAAGCCGGGGACGGGTTGCAAGCCGGCAGCTGGGTGAGTCGGCGGCGCCCATCCGAGGAAGCGCCGACAAGCGGTCTTTGGCGGCGGCGGCGGCGGAAGGGGCCTGTCAGGCTAGGGTTTACCCCTAGCATGTAGAGCGCCTCCCTCGTTGCCGCGGCGACGCAGGCGTTGGTGAACTCCTGCTGCGCGACGGCGACGGTGGCAGCCTGCGCGGCAGCCTCATCCCTCGCGTCCACGGCGTGCCTCCGGCCCTTCCTCTTGGCCGTGTTGGGGAACATAGTAATTTCAAAAATTTCCTACGCACACGCAAGATCATGGTGATGCATAGCAACGAGAGGGGAGAGTGTAATCTACGTACCCTCGTAGACCGTAAGCGGAAGCGTTTATCAACGCGGTTGATGTAGTCGTACGTCTTCACGATCCGACCGATCCAAGTACCGAACGCACGGCACCTCCGAGTTTTGCACATGTTCAGCTCGATGACGTCCTCGCCTTCTTGATCCAGCAAGACGGGCGAAGTAGTAGATGAGTTCGGGCAGCACGACGGCGTGGTGACGGTGTTGGTGAAGAACAATTTCCGCAGGGCTTCGCCAAGCACTACAGAAACTATAACGGAGGATAAACTAGAGGGGACAGGGTTGCCGGCACACGGCTTGGTGTTACTTGATGTCTCTTTGGTGCTAGCCCTGCCCCTCTATTTATATGTTGAGCCCTGGGGTCGAAACTTGGAGCAAAAGCCTCCTCAAAGTCGGTTTTGCCCGAAAGGCAAGAGTCCCACTCGGACTCCAGGACCAAACGCCACAATCCTTGGCGTATGGCCCAGACGCCACGGGCCTCGGCGTCTGGCCCAGGGCCAGACGCCAGGGTCTCCGGTGTTTGGCCCCCTGGCCTCCACAAAACTCCTTTTGCACCGACTTATAACCCCGTGGGACTGACCCCTTGGCCTAACCATATCATCCAATATATAAATCTTTACCTACAGACCATTCCGGAGCTCCTCGTCATGTCCATGATCTCATCCGGGACTCCGAACAACATTTGGTCACCAACATACATAACTCATAGTACTATATCGTCAACGAATGTTAAGCGTGCGGACCCTACGGGTTCGAGAACCATGTAGACATGACCGAGACACCTCTCTGGTTAATAACCAATAGCGGAACCTGGATGCCCATATTGGCTCCTACATATTCTACGAAGATCTTTATCGGTCAGAACGCATAACAACATACGTTGTTCCCTTTGTCATTGGTATGTTACTTGCCCAAGATTCGATCGTCGGTATCTCAATACCTAGTTCAATCTCGTTACCGGCAAGTCTCTTTACTCGTTCCGTAATACATCATCCCGCAACTAACTCATTAGTTACAATGCTTGCAAGGCTTATAGTGATGTGCATTACCGAGTGGCCCAGAGATACCTCTCCGACAATCGGAGTGACAAATCCTAATCTCGAAATAGGCCAACCCAACAAGTACCTTCGGATACACACAGAGAGCACCTTTATAATCACCCGATTCGTTATGACGTTTGATAGCACACAAAGTGTTCCTACAGATGGCAGGAGTTGCATAATCTCATAGTCATAGGAACATGTATAAGTCATGAAGAAGGCAATAGCAGAATACTAAACGATCAAGTGCTAAGCTAATGGAATGGGTCAAGTCAATCACATCATTCTCCTAATGATGTGATCCCGTTAATAAAATGACAACTCATGTCTATGGCTAGGAAACATAACCATCTTTGATCAACGAGCTAGTCAAGTAGAGGCATACTAGTGACACTCTGTTTGTCTATGTATTCACACAAGTATTATGTTTCCGGTTAATACAATTCTAGCATGAATAATAAACATTTATCATGATATAAGAAAAAAATAATAACTTTATTATTGCCTCTAGGGCATAATCCTTCAGTCTCCCACTTGCATTAGAGTCAATAATCTAGATCACATCGCCATGTGATTTAACCTCAATAGTTCACATCACCATGTGATTAACACCCATAGTTCACATCGTCATGTGACCAACACCCAAAGGGTTTACTAGAGTAAATTATCTAGTTCACATCGCTATGTGATTAACACCCAAAGAGTACTAAGGTGTGATCATGTTTTGCTTGTGAGAGAAGCTTAGTCAACGGGTCTGTCATATTCAGATCCGTATGTATTTTGCAAATTTCTATGTCTACAATGCTCTACATGGAGCTACTTTAGCTAATTGCTCTCACTTTCAATATGTATCCAGATTGAGACTTAGAGTCATATGGATCAGTGTCAAAACTTGCATCGACGTAACCCTTTACGACGAACCTTTTTTGTCACCTCCATAATCGAGAAACATATCCTTATTCCACTAAGGATAATTTTGACCGCTGTCTAGTGATCTACTCCTAGATCACTATTGTACTCCCTTGCTAAACTCAGTGTAGGGTATATAATAGATGTGGTACACAGCATGGCATACTTTATAGAACCTATGGCTGAGGCATAGGGAATGACTTTCATTCTCTTTCTATCTTATGCCGAGGTCGGGCTTTGAGTCTTACTCAATTTTACACCTTGTAACACAGGCAAGAACTCTTTCTTTGGTATTTCCATTTTGAACTACTTCAAAATCTTGTCAATGTATGTACTCATTGAAAAAACTTATCAAGCATCTTGATCTATCTCTATAGATCTTGATGCCCAATATGTAAGCAGCTTCACCGAGGTCTTTATTTGAAGAACTCCTTTCAAATACTCCTTTATGCTTTCCATAAAATTCTACATTATTTCCGATCAACAATATGTCATTCACATATATTTATCAGAAATGTTGTAGTGCCCCCACTCACTTTCTTGTAAATACAGGCTTCACCGCAAGTCTCAGATAAAACTATATGCTTTGATCAACTCATCAAAGCGTATATTCCAACTCCGAGATGCTTGCACCAGTCCATAGATGGAGCTGGAGCTTGCACATTTTGTTAGCACCTTTAGGATTGACAAAACCTTCTGGTTGCATCATATACAACTCTTCTTTAAGAAATCCATTAAGGAATGTAGTTTTGACATCCATTTGCCAGATTTCATAAAATGTGGCAATCTGCTAACATGATTCGGATAGACTTAAGCATCGCTATGAGTGAGAAAATCTCATCATAGTCAACACCTTGAACTTTGTCAAAAACCTTTTTTCAACAAGTCTAGCTTTGTAGATAGTAACACCACTATCAGCGTCCGTCTTCCTCTTGAAGATCCATTTATTTTCTATGGCTTGCCGATCATCGGGAAAGTCAACCAAAGTCCACACTTTGTTCTCATACATGGATCCCATCTCAGATTTCATGGCCTCAAGCCATTTCGCGGAATCTGGGCTCATCATCGCTTCCTCATAGTTCGTAGGTTCGTCATGGTCAAGTAACATGACCTCCAGAACAGGATTACCGTACCACTCTGGTGCGAACCTCACTCTGGTTGACATACGAGGTTCGGTAGTAACTTGATCTGAAGTTATATGATCATCATCATTAGCTTCCTCACTAATTGGTGTAGGAGTCACAGGAACTGATTCCTGTGATGAACTACTTTCCAATAAGGGAGCAGTACGATTACCTCATCAAGTTCTACTTTCCTCCCACTCACTTCTTTAGAGAGAAACTCCTTCTCTAGAAAGAATCCATTCTTAGCAACGAATGCCTTGCCTTCGGATCTGTGATAGAAGGTGTACCCAACTGTCTCCTTTGGGTATTCTATGAAAATTCATTTCTCCGATTTGGATTTGAGATTATCAGGATGAAACTTTTCACATAAGCATCACAACCCCAAACTTTAAGAAACGACAACTTTGGTTTCTTGCCAAACCACAGTTCATATGGTGTCGTCTCAACGGATTTAGATGGTGCCCAATTTAACGTGAATGCAGCTGTCTCTAATGCATAACCCCAAAACGATAGTGGTAAATCAGTAAGAAACATCATAGATTGCACTATATCCAATAAAGTACGGTTATAACATTCGGACACACCATTATGCTATGGTGTTCCAGGTGGCATGAGTTGCGAAACTATTCCACATTGTTTTAAATGAAGACCAATCTCGTAACTCAAATATTCTCCTCCATGATTAGATCGTAGAAACTTTATTTTCTTGTTATGATGATTTTCCACTTCACTCTGAAATTCTTTGAACTTTTCAAATGTTTCAGACTTATGTTTCATTAAGTAGATATACCCATATCTGCTCAAATCATATGTGAAGGTGAGAAAATAATGATACCCGCCGCGAGCCTCAATATTCATCGGACCACATACATCAGTATGTACGATTTCCAATAAATCTATTGCTTGCTCCATTGTTCCGGAGAATGGCGTTTTTAGTCATCTTGCCCATGAGGCGTGGTTCGCAAGTACCAAGTGATTCATAATCAAGTGATTCCAGAAGTCCATCAGTATGGAGTTTCTTCATGCGCTTTACACCAATATGACCCAAACGGCAGTGCCACATATAAGTTGCACTATCATTATCAACTCTGCATCTTACGGCTTCAACATTATGAATATGTGTATCAACGCAATCGAGATCCAACAAACCATTTTCATTGGGTGTATGACCATAGAAGGTTTTATTCATGTAAAGCAGAACAACAATTATTCTCTAATTTAAATGAATAATCGTATTGCAATAAACATGATCAAATCATATTCATGCTCAACGCAAACACCAAATAACATTTATTTAGGTTCAACACTAATCCCGAAAGTATAGGGAGTGTGTGATGATGATCATATCAATCTTGGAACTACTTCCAACACACATCGTCACTTCACCCTTAACTAGTTTCTGTTCATTTTGCAACTCCCGTTTCGAGTTACTACTTTTAGCAACTGAACCGGTATCAAATACCGAGGGGTTTCTATAAACACTAGTAAAGTACACATCTATAACATGTATATAAAATATACCTATGTTCACTTTGCCATCCTTCTTATCCGCCAATTACTTGGGGTAGTTCCGCTTTCAGTGACCAGTCCCTTTGCAGTAGAAGCACTTAGTCTCAGGCTTAGGTCCAGACTTGGGCTTCTTCACTCGAGCAGCAACTTGCTTGTCGTTCTTATTGAAGTTCCCCTTCTTCCCTTTGCCCCTTTTCTTGAAACTAGTGGTCTTGTCAACCATCAACACTTGATGTTTTTCTTGATTTCCACCTTCGCCGATTTCAGCATCGCGAAGAGCTCGGGAATTACTTTCGTCATCCCTTTCATATTATAGTTCATCACAAAGTTCTAGTAACTTGGTGATAGTGACTAGAGAACTTTGTCAATTACTATCTTATCTGGAAGATTAACTCCCACTTGATTCAAGCAATTGTAGTACCCAGACAATCTGAGCACATGCTCACTAGCTGAGCTATTCTCCTCCATCTTATTGGCAAAGTACTGTCAGAGGTCTCATACCTCTCGACATGGGCACGAGTATGAAATACCAATTTCAACTCTTGGAACATCCTATATGCTCCGTGGCGTTCAGAACATTTTTGAAGTCCCGGTTCCAAGCCATAAAGCATGGTGCACTAAACTATCAAGTAGTCATCATACCGAGCTTTTGTCAAAACGTTCATAACGTTTGCATCTGCTCCTGCAATAGTTCTTTCACCTAGCGGTGCATCAAGGACATAATATTTCTGTGCAGCAATGAGGTTAATCCTCATATCACGGACCAAGTCCGCATCATTACTACTAACATCTTTCAACTTAGTTTTTCTCTAGGAACATATCAAAATAAACATAGGGAAGCTAAACGCGAGCTATTGATCTACAACATAGATATGCTAATACTACTAGGACTAAGTTCATGATAAATTAAAGTTCAATTTACTTAAAACTCCCACTTAGATAGACATCTCTCTAATCATCTAAGTGATCACGTGATCCAAATCAACTAAACCATGTCCGATCATCACGTGAGATGGAGTAGTTTTCAATGGTGAACATCACTATGTTTATCATATCTACTATATGATTCACGCTCGACCTTTCGGTCTCAGTGTTCCGAGGACATATCTGCATATGCTAGGCTTGTCAAGTTTAACCTGAGTATTCCGTCTGTGCAACTGTTTTGCACCCGTTGTATTTGAACATAGAGCCTATCACACCCGATCATCACGTGGTGTCTCAGCATGAAGAACTTTCGCAACGATGCATACTGAGGGAGAACACTTATACCTTGAAATTTAGTGAGAGATCATCTTATAATGCTACCGTCGATCTAAGAAAAATAAGATGCATAAAAGATAAACATCACATGCAATCAATATAAGTGATATGATATGGCCATCATCATCTTGTGCTTGTGATCTCCATCTCCGAAGCACCGTCATGATCACCATCGTCACCAGCGCGACACCTTGATCTCCATCGTAGCATCGTTGTCGTCTCGCCAACTATTGCTTCTACGACTATCGCTACCGCTTAGTGATGAAGTAAAGCATTACAGGGCGATTGCATTGCATACAATAAAGCGACAACCATATGGATCCTACCAGTTGCCGATAACCCGGTTACAAAACATGATCATCTCATACAATAAAATATAGCATCACGTCTTGATCATATCACATCACAACATGCCCTGCAAAAACAAGTTAGACGTCCTCTACTTTGTTGTTGCAAGTTTTACGTGGCTGCTACGGGCTGAGCAAGAACCGTTCTTACCTACGCATCAAAACCACAACGATAGTTCATCAAGTTAGTGTTGTTTTAACCTTCTCAAGGACCGGGCGTAGCCACACTCGGTTCAACTAAAGTTGGAGAAAGCTGACACCGCCAACACCGTGTGCAAAGCACGTCGGTAGAACTAGTCTCGCGTAAGCGTCTGGCGTAATGTCGGTCCGGGCGCTTCATCCAACAATACCACCGAACCAAAGTATGACATGCTGGTAAGCGGTATGACTTGTATCGCCCACAACTCACTTGTGTTCTACTCGTGCATATAACATCTACGCATAAAACCTGGCTCTGATGCCACTGTTGGGGAACATAGTAATTTCAAAAATTTCCTACGCACACGCAAGATCATGGTGATGCATAGCAACAAGAGGGGAGAGTGTAATCTACGTACCCTCGTAGACCGTAAGCGGAAGCGTTAGACGTCCTCGCCTTCTTGATCCAGCAAGACAAGCGAAGTAGTAGATGAGTTCCGGCAGCAAGACGGCGTGGTGACGGTGTTGGTGAAGAACAATTTCCGCAGGGCTTCGCCAAGCACTACAAGCACTACAGAAACTATGACGGAGGCTAAACTAGAGGGGACAGGGTTGCCGACACACGGCTTGGTGTTACTTGATGTCTCTTTGGTGCTAGCCCTGCCCCTCTATTTATATGTTGAGCCCTGGGGTCGAAACTTGGAGCAAAAGCCTCCTCAAAGTTGGTTTTGCCCGAAAGGCAAGAGTCCCACTCGGACTCCAGGACCAAACGCCACAATCCTTGGCGTCTGGCCCGACGCCCACAGGCCTCGGCGTCGGCCTAGGGCCGAACGCCAGGTCTCGGTGTTTGGCCCCAGCCTCCACAAAACTCCTTTTGCACCGACTTATAGCCTCGTGGGCCTGACCCCTTAGCCTAACCATATCATCCAATATATGAATCTTTACCTCCGGACCATTCCGGAGCTCCTCGTCATGTCCGTGATCTCATCCGGGACTCCGAACAACATTCGGTCACCAACATACATAACTCATAGTACTATATATCGTCAGCGAGCGTTAGCGTGCGTACCCTACGGGTTCGAGAACCATGTAGACATGGTGAGACACCTCTACGGTCAATAACCAATAGCTGAACCTGGATGCCCATATTGGCTCCTACATATTCTACGAAGATCTTTATCGGTCAGACCGCATAACAACATACGTTGTTTCCTTTGTCATCGGTATGTTACTTGCCCAATATTCGATCGTCGGTATCTCAATACCTAGTTCAATCTCGTTACCGGCAAGTCTCTTTACTCGTTCTGTAATACATCATCCCGCAACTAACTCATTAGTTACAATGCTTGCAAGGCTTATAGTGATGTGTGATGTCTACTACACAACCTTCTTGTAGACATTGTTGGGCCTGCAAGTGCACATGTTTGTAGGACAGTAGCAAATTTCCCTCTAGTGGATGACCTAAGGTTTATCAATCCGCGGGAGGCGTAGGATGAAGATGTTCTCTCTCAAGCAACCCTGCAACCAAATAACAAAGAGTCTCTTGTGTCCCCAACACACCCGATACAATGGTAAATTGTATAGGTGCACTAGTTCGGCGAAGAGATGGTGATACAAGTGCAATATGGATGGTAGATATAGGTATTTGTAATCTGAAAATATAAAAACAGCAAGGTAACAAGTGATAAACGTGAGCGTAAACGGTATCGCAATGATAGGAAACAAGGCCTAGGGTTCATACTTTCACTAGTGCAAGTTCTCTCAACAATAATAACATAGATAGATCATATAACAAGCCATCAACATGCAACAAAGAGTCACTTTAAAGCCACTAATAGCGGAGAACAAACGTGGAGATTATGGTAGGGTACGAAACCACCTCAAAGTTATTCTTTCGGATCAATCTATAAAAGAGTTCGTACTAGAATAATACCTTACGACACAAATCAACCAAAACCCTAATGTCACCTAGATACTCCATTGTCACCTCAAGTATCCGTGGGCATGATTATACGATATGCATCACACAATCTCAGATTCATCCAACCAACATAAAAGTACTTAAGAGTGCCCCAAAGCTACTACCGGAGAGTCAAGAACGTGTGCCAACCCCTATGCATAGGTTCCCAATGTCACGAAACCCGCAAGTTGATCACCAAAACATACATCAAGTGGCACAAGATATCCCATTGTCACCACAGATAATCACAGCAAGACATACATCAAGTGTTCTCATAAAGACTCAATCCGATAAGATAACTTCAAAGGGGAAACTCAATTCATCACAAGAGAGTAGAGGGGGAGAAACATCATAAGATCCAACTACAATAGCAAAGCTCGGGATACATCAAGATCGTGCCATAGAACACGAGAGAGAACACGAGAGAGAGAGATCAAACACATAGCTAATGGTACAAACCCTCAGCCCCGAGGGTGAACTACTCCCTCCTCATCATGGATAGCGCCGGATGATGAAGATGGCCACCGGTGATGGGATCCCCCCCTCGGCGGTGCGGAACAGGTCCCGATCGGTTTTTGGTGGCTCTGAGAGGCTTGCGGCGCGAACTCCTGATCTAACTTCTGTTCTGGAAGTTTTAGGATGCGTGGGTATATATGGGTGAAAGAATGCGTCGGTGGAGCTACGGGGCCCCACGAGGTAGGCGCGCCCGGTGGGGTGGCGCGCCCCCACCCTCGTGAGCACCTCCCGTATCTTCGACGTGGGGTCCAAGTCCATCAGTGTGGGTTTCCTTCCAAAAATAACTTCTCCAGTTGATTTCGTTCCGTTTTGACTCCGTCGATATTCCTTTTCCTTGAAACACGAAATAGGCATAAAACAACAAATCAGGCTGGGCCTCCGGTTAATAGGTTAGTCCCAAAATAATATAAAAGTGGATAATAAAGCCCAATATTGCCTAAAATAGTAGATAAAGTAGCATGGAGCAATCAAAAATTATAGATACGTTGGAGACGTATCAAGCATCCCCAAGCTTAATTCCTGCTCGTCCTCGAGTAGGTAAATGATAAAAAAGAATTTTTGATGCGGAGTGATACTTTGGCATAATTTCAATATAAATCTTCTTACTTGTGATATGAATATTCAGATCCGAAAGATTCAAGATAAAAGTTCATATTGACATAAAAATAATAATACTTCAAGCATACTAATCAAGGTAATCATGTCTTCTCAAAATAGCATGGCAAAAGAAAGTTCATCCCTACAAAATCATATAGTTAGGCTATGCTTCATTTTCGTCACACAAAGATGTTCCCAACTTCTATACCCCGATGACAAGCCAAGCAATTGTTTCATACTTAAATAATCTCAAACTTTTTCAACCTTCACGCAATACATGAGCGTGAGCCATGGATATAGCACTATGGGTGGAATAGAATATGATGATGGGGATTGTGTGGAGAAGACAAAAAAAAGGAGAAAGTCTCACATTGACGAGGATAATCAACGGGCTATGGAGATGCCCATCAATTGATGTCAACATGAGGAGTAGGGATTGCCATGCAACGGATGCTCTAGAGCTATGAATGATCAACAAAAGAAAACTAGTGGGTGTGCATCCAACTTGCTTGCTCATAAAGACCTAGGGCATTTGAGGAAGCCCATCGTAGGAATATACAAGCCAAGTTCTATAATGAAAAATTCCCACTAGTATGAAAAGGACAACTTATGAGACTCACTATATGAAAAACTTGGTGCTACTTTGAAGCACAATATATGAGACTCACTACATGAAGAACAAGGTGCTACTTTGAAGCACAATATATGAGACTTCACTACATGAAGAACAAGGTGCTACTTTGAAGCAAAAGTGTGGAAAAAGAGATAGTAGCATTGCCCTTTTTATTTATTTTCTTTTTTTGGGCTTTTTTTTTGCCTTTCTCTTCTTTTTTGGGCCTTTCTCTTTTTTTTGGGCAATGCTCTAATAATGATGATCATCACACTTCTATTGATTACAACATAAGGATTACAACTCGAAACTAGAACAAGGTATGACTCTATATGAATGCCTCCGGCGGTGTATCGGGATGGTGCAATGAATCAAGAGTGACATGTATGAAAAATAATGCATGGTGGCTTTGCCACAAATACGATGTCAACTACATGATCATGCAATGGCAATATGACAAAAGTTTTGTATGTCATGATGATGATGAACGGAACGGTGGAAAGTTGCATGGCAATATATCTCGGAATGGCTATTGAAATGCCATAATAGGTAGGTATGGTGGCTGTTTTGAGGAAGATATAAGGAGGTTTATGTGTGATAGAGCGTATCATATCACGGGGTTTGGATGCACCGGCGAAGTTTGCACCAACTCTCAAGGTGAGAAAGGGCAATGCAGTGCCGAAGAGGCTAGCAATGGCGGAAAGGTAAAAGTGCGTATAATCCATGGACTCAACATTAGTCAAAAGAACTCATATACTTATTGCAAAAATTTAGAAGTCATCAAAAATCAAGTACTACGCGCATGCTCCTAGGGGATAGATTGGTAGGAAAGACCATCGCTCGTCCCCGACCGCCACTCATAAGGATGCACAAGCCAGGTACACTTCATGTTTCAAATTTGTTACACAACTTTAACCATACGTGCATGCTACGGGACTTGCTAAATTCAACACAAGCATTTTTTTAATTCATAATCACCCAACTAGCATGACTTTAATATCACTACCTCCATATCTCAAAACAATTATCAAGTATCAAACTTCTCTTACTATTCAACACACTCATAAGAATTCTTACAAATCTTGTATGCTTAGCATATTATGATTAAGCACATTACCATGCTATTTAAGACTCTCAAAATAATATAAGTGAAGCATGAGATATCAATAGTTTCTATAAAACAATCCACCACCGTGCTCTAAAAGATATAAGTGAAGTACTAGAGCAAAAACAAACTACTCCGAAAGATATAAGTGAAGATCAATGAGTAGTCGAATAATTATGCAACTATGTGAAGACTCTCCCACATTTAATAATTTCAGATCTTGGTATTGTATCCAAACAGCAAGCAAAACAAAATAAAATGACATTGCAAAGATAGCACAACTCATGTGAAGAAGCAAAAAGTTAGGCTCAACCGATACTAACCGATAGTTGTTGAAGAAGAAAGGTGGGATGCCTACCGGGGCATCCCCAAGCTTAGATGCTTGAGACTTCTTGAAATATTTTCTTGGGGTGCCTTCGGCATCCCCAAGCTTGAACTTTTGTGTCTCCTTAATTCCTCTCATATCATGGTTTCTCTTTTTATCAAAAGCTTCATTCACAGCAAACTCAACAAGAACTCGTGAGATAGGTTAGTATAAACCAATGAAAAACCTTATCACTTTCTACTGTAACAAATCACTAACATTATTATTCAACATTTCATACTAAATGCCTCTGCATATTTAATACTCCTATCCTTGAATACAATCATTAAACAAGCAAACATATGCAAACATAACAGCAATCTGCCAAAACAGTACAGTCTGTAAAGAATGCAAGAGTATCAGTACTTCCCTGACTCCAAAAATTATGAACTAAAATTTCCACTGTAGTAAATTTATCATAGATCATTATTCAAAAAGATTCAACATTATACCACTCTCTGAATTTTCTAGGGAATTTTTGCAACAGCGGTAAACTTTCTGTTTTCAAACAGCAACATGTATACTAGCAAAATAAGCATGGCAAAGGCTATCCTTGACTTTTTTATTGAAAGTAAAGATGCAAAACATTATTATAATTAACATAAAGCAAATCTAAATAAAATAAAATGATGCTCCAAGCAAAACACATATCATATGGTGAATAAAAATATAGCTCCAAGTAAAGTTACCGATGGATGAGGACGAAAGAGGGGATGCCTTCCGGGGCATCCCCAAGCTTAGGCTCTTGGTTATCCTTGAATATTACCTTGGGGCGCGTTGGGAATCCCCAAGCTTAGGCTCTTGCCACTCCTTATTCCATAGTCCATCAAATCTTTACCCAAAACTTGAGAACTTCACAACACAAAACTTAACAGAAAACTCGCGAGCTCCGTTAGCGAAAGAAGACAAAAGACCACTTCAAGGTACTGTAATGAACTCATTCTTTATTTGTATTGGTGTTAAACCTATTGTATTACAACTTCTCTATGGACTATAAACTATTTTACTAGCCATAGATTCATCAAAATAAGCAAACAACACAATGAAAACAGAATCTGTCAAAAACAGAACAGTCTGTAGTAATATGTAACTAACGCAAACTTATGGAACTCCAAAAATTCTAAAATAAATTGGTGGACCTGAGGAATTTGTCTAGTAATTATCTGCAAAAAGAATCATCTAAATAACACTCTCCAGTAAAAAGTTCTAGCTAATCTCGTGAGCGCTAAAGTTTCTGTTTTTTACAGCATGATCATAAAGACTTCACCCAAGTCTTCCCAAAGGTTCTACTTGGCACAAACACTAATTAAAACATGAAACCACATATAAACAGAATCTAGATGGATTATTTATTCCTAAACATAACCAAAAATCAAGAAACTAAAATAAAGTTGGGTTGCCTCCCAACAAGCGCTATCGTTTAACGCCCCTAGCTAGGCATGATGATTTCAATGATGCTCACATAAGAGACAATAATTGAAACATAAAGAGAGCATCATGAAGAATATGACTAGCACATTTAAGTCTAACCCACTTCCTATGCATAGGGATTTTGTGAGCAAACAACTTATGGGAACAACAATCAACTAGCATAGGAAGGTAAAACAAGCATAATTTCAAAACCTTAAGCACATAGAGAGGAAACTTGATATTATTGCAATATGTAGAAGCATATATTCCTCCCTCATAATAATTTTCAGTAGCATCATGAATGAATTTAACAATATAACCAGCACCTAAAGCATTCTTTTCATGATCTACAAGCATAGAAAATTTACTACTCTCCACATAAGCAAAATTCTTCTTATTCGGAATAGTGGGAGTATCATAAGAGACTTGAACACTAAAAAATGTTTACACATTAAAAGAGTAATATTCATAAAAAGGGTAATCATAATCATGACAAGATTTGTAAATATAATCATCACTACTTTTTATAGCATAAGTTTCATCACAATAATCATCATAAGTAGCAACTTCGTTCTCATCATAATCGATTGAAACCTCTCCCAAGATAGTGGAATCACTAAATAAAGTTGACACTCTTCCAAGTCCACTTTCATATTCATCACAATAAAATCCAACATCCTCCAAAATAGTGGGAT
Organism: Aegilops bicornis; assembly: GCA_021605145.1. Lineage (NCBI taxonomy): Eukaryota > Viridiplantae > Streptophyta > Magnoliopsida > Poales > Poaceae > Aegilops > Aegilops bicornis. Next base: position 559,904,055 of record CM038673.1, on the reverse strand, counting down.
CACTAATTCCTAAAGTTGACACTCTTCCGAACCCACTTTCATCAATATAATCATCATATGTAGGAGGCATGCTATCATCACAACAACTTTGCATATCAAAACTTGGGATGCTAAAAATATCATCTTCACTAAACGTAGCATCCCCAAGCTTAGGACAAACAATAATTTCAGCAAATATATTCTCAAATATGTCATTCTCATCAAACATAACTTCCCCAAGCTTGGGCCCTTTCATATCATAACCATAATCACTCTCATCATTAAAAATATTGATAGCACCAATAGTATAGCAATTATCATCATCACAATGAGTAGTAGGAGCAACATAATTTGAGAGGGATACCTTTTTACCATTGTTGCTCCTTCTTTTCTTTTTCTTCTTCATATTAAGTGTGGGTTCAACCTTCCTCTTTGAGCTCCTTATTGACGAGATTGGTTGAATAGAAAGCTCCTCCTCGTTACCTGATTCATCATAAGAAATAATAGGAGGATATTGGGAAGTCTCTTCCCTTTCATTAGTATTCTCATCATCTTCTATTTGCTTTCTTTTCTTTAGGTAATTGGCAATATAAGGATTTTCAATGCAATTCTCCGCACAATACATATAAATCTTCTCTAGATCAAAATCAAGAAATCTATCAAGATTAAATTTTGGAATACCCTCAGTTATACATTTCATTTCTTCATAACCCAAAAGAAGGCTAAGCTCTTTATGATGCTCAAGGGTAATCAAATTATCACAATATTTGGAAACGACTTGATCATGAAACAAATAGCATTGGAGCTTTAAATGACCATGTTCATTGCAAAGTTCACAAGGGGTACTATAAATATTGAATCTTTCAGCACATTCATCTAGCTCTTCTTACAACGATTTGGTTTCTAAGTACTTATGCCTCTTGCAATAAATATCTTCTCTATTTGGTGTGTTCATGCAAACATGCACTCCACAAAAGTTGACATGCTCATAAGAGATATTTTCATCATAACTAGTGCAATCATCATTAGCATCATGGATATTCGAAGAATTCGTACTAACAACATTGCAATCATGCTCATCAATCAAATATTTAGTGCCAAACAATTTGGAGATTTCTTCTTCTAGCACTTGAGCACAATTATCTTTTCCATCATACTCACGAAAGATATTAAAAAGGTCAAGCGTATGAGACAAACTCAATTCCATTTTTTTTGTAATTTTCTTTTATAAACTAGACTAGTGCTAAAACAAGAAACAAAAAGATTCGATTGCAAGATCTAAAGATATACCTTCAAGCACTCACCTCCCCGGCAACGGCGCCAGAAAAGAGCTTGATGTATACTACACAACCTTTTTCTTGTAGACGTTGTTGGGCCTGCAAGTGCACAAGTTTGTAGGACAGTAGCAAATTTCCCTCAAGTGGATGACCTAAGGTTTATCAATCCGCGGGAGGCGTAGGATGAAGATGGTCTCTCTCAAGCAACCCTGCAACCAAATAACAAAGAGTCACTTGTGTCCCCAACACACCCAATACAATGGTAAATTGTATAGGTGCACTAGTTCGGCGAAGAGATGGTGATACAAGTGCAATATGGATGGTAGATATAGGTATTTGTAATCTGAAAATATAAAAACAGCAAGGTAAAAAGTGATGAACGTGAGCGTAAACGGTATTGCAATGATAAGAAACAAGGCCTAGGGTTCATACTTTCACTAGTGCAAGTTCTCTCAACAACAATAACATAGATAGATCATATAACAAGCCCTCAACATGCAACAAAGAGTCACTCCAAAGCCACTAATAGCAGAGAACAAAGCGTAGAGATTATGGTGGGGTACGAAACCACCTCAAAGTTATTCTTTCGGATCAATCTATAAAAGAGTTAGTACTAGAATAACACATTAAGACACAAATCAACCAAAACCCTAATGTCACCTAGATACTCCATTGTCACCTCAAGTATCCGTGGGCATGATTATATGATATGCATCACACAATCTCAGATTCATCCAACCAACATAAAAGTACTTCAAAGAGTGCCCCAAAGCTACTACCGGAGAGTCAAGAACGTGTGCCAACCCCTATGCATAGGTTCCCAATGTCACGAAACCCGCAAGTTGATCACCAAAACATACATCAAGTGGCACAAGATATCCCATTGTCACCACAGATAATCACGGCAAGACATACGTCAAGTGTTCTCATAAAGACTCAATCCGATAAGATAACTTCAAAGGGGAAACTCAATTCATCACAAGAGAGTAGAGGGGGAGAAACATCATAAGATCCAACTACAATAGCAAAGCTCGGGATACATCAAGATTGTGCCATAGAACACGAGAGTGAGAGATCAAACACATAGCTACTGGTACATACCCTCAGCCCCGAGGGTGAACTACTCCCTCCTCGTCATGGATAGCGCCGGGATGATGAAGATGGCCACCGGTGATGGGATCCCCCTCCGGCAGGGTGCCGGAACAGGGTCCCGATCGGTTTTTGGTGGCTACTGAGGCTTGGGCGGCGGAACTCCCGATCTAACTCCTGTTCTGGAAGTTTTAGGGTACGTAGGTATATATGGGTGAAAAGAATGCATTGGTGGAGCTCTGAGGCCCCACAAAGGCGGGCGCGCCCGGGGTGGGCGCGCCCCCCACCCCGTGAGCACCTCCCGTATGTTCTGACGTGGGGACCAAGTCCATCAGGTGGGTTTCCTTCCAAAAATTACTTCTCCAGTTGATTTCGTTCCGTTTTGACTCCGTCTAATATTCCTTTTCCTCTAAACACTGAAATAGGCATAAAACAGCAAATCTGGGTTGGGCCTCCGGTTAATAGGTTAGTCCCAAAAATAATATAAAAGTGGATAATAAAGCCCAATATTGCCTAAAACAGTAGATAAAGTAGCATGGAGCAATCAAAAATTCTAGATACGTCGGAGACGTATCAATGTGCATTACCGAGTGGGCCCAGAGATACCTCTCCGACAATCGGAGTGACAAATCCTAATCTCGAAATACGCCAACCCAACAAGTACCTTCGGAGACACCTGTAGAGCACCTTTATAATCACCCGATTACGTTGTGACGTTTGGTAGCACACAAAGTGTTCCTCCGGTAAACGGAGTTGCATAATCTCATAGTCATAGGAACATGTATAAGTCATGAAGAAAGCAATAGCAGAATACTAAACGATCAAGTGCTAAGCTAACGGAATGGGTCAAATCAATCACATCATTCTCCTAATGATGTGATCCTGTTAATCAAATGATAACTCATGTCTATGGCTAGGAAACATAACCATCTTTGATCAACGAGCTAGTCAAGTAGAGGCATACTAGTGACACTATGTTTGTCTATGTATTCACACAAGTATTATGTTTCCGGTTAATACAATTCTAGCCTGAATAATAAACATTTATCATGATATAAGGAAATAAATAATAACTTTATTGTTGCCTCTAGGGCATATTTCCTTCAGGCCGACTCCCTTGCTCGCTGTTCGGGCGTCAGCGCCTTCTTCGGCTTGGTCGCGACGGCGGTCTTGTGCGGGGCACGAGGCTTGCCTTTCCCGAAGGGGGCGACGGCGCCGGACGAGGCGAGGGAGGCGAGGCCGACAGCGGCGTCGAGGTCGATGGCGTCCTCCATGGCTGGTTGGGGGGCGGGGGCGCGCGTGGGCGGGAGCGTTTTTGGGGAAAATGGGGGGAAATGTTGGTGGCTGCCACCGACGGCGGGCCCGGGGAGAGGAGTAGGCGCGCGCGCGTCCGTCTCCTGTCTGCACCGACGCAAATCCGGTTCATAATTGGGCCTGGAATGGGTCGCCCGCGGACGAAAAACGGACGCACGTCTGTTTGGGTCGGCGCGTTGGGCCGCCACTTTTGTCTGCGCCGACCCAAACGGACGCGGGCGGACGAAATGGGTCGCCCCATTGGATTTGCTCTAATTATTCTCTTCGGTGTCAAACATGGCCGCCCGTTTGTCGAGAAGAAATTTGGCTATGGTACTAATCAGTGAACGGTGTACAGTACTATTATTATCAGTGAGCCACGGTCTAAGGCCAACTCCAGCGTACGCCCCCATCCTGTCCGGGTGCGTTTGTTTGGGGCAAAATGGACAAACTAGACGGCCAGCTTTTGACCCATCCCTGGCCCAAGTTTGGGCTACTTTTGGGGTGAAACGGACAGCGTGCGGACGAGCGGGATGCGCGCGCTTGTCCTCCGCTGGCTCGCCCGTCGGTGGCACAAAGCAAAACCTCTGCGCCCCATTTCGCGCCACCCCCCCCCCCCCCGCAAACCCTCCCACGTCCCGCCCCCACCCTCCCCCGTTCATGGTCGACGCCCCGTCAAATTCCGACGCCCTGGCCGTCAACCCGCCCGGAAAGGTGAAGAAGAAGGCGGCTAAGGGTCCAAGGAAGCTGTGGTCGGAATGCACGCCGGAGGAGCTCGCCAAGATGGACGCGGAATCGACGAAGAGAAGGAACCGGTGGGCGGCCGTCAAGGGCAAGAACGCCGCTGCCAAGTTCGCCGCCGAGCGCGATGCGGTGGAGGCCGCATGGCGCAAGGCCGAGGTCGACGAGAAGGAGGACACCGTCAACAAAGCGCACGCCCTCCTCATGCTTGGGCTTTGCCATCCGGCGGGTTTCTCTGGTGCGGCAGTTGGCACGACGAGCACAGGCTCGTCGGTCGCCAGGCCTCACCACTGCCCATCGCCGACGTCGCGGACCACGCCTTTGTCGCCCGGCTTTCCCCCGGCTAGGCACGATGGGCAGACCCGTTTTTCGGGGTCGCCGAACTTTGGCGTGATCGCGCCGTCCACCCCGCGCCCCTCGGCCGTCATCGACCTCAACGTCATGCCGGGGTCCAGCAGTGGCGGCCGGCCGTCAGTCGAGATACAAAGAAAGCAAGCACGACCACCGTTTACGGGCACCATGCCGTCGCCCCGCGTCCTGTTTGACGAAATGCCAACACCAACGCCAACGGTCGACGACCCCTTTTACAACCAGTTCATGGAGAATGTGATCTACAGGGTGGGCATGGCGGTGCCTACAATCCCGACGAGACCCAAAGTCAGGATGGCCGAGCCTAGTACATTGACGATGAAGAGGCCCACGACCATGCTGACTACGACCATGGTGACTCGTGGCATGAAGATGATGACATCTATTTGTGAAGGTGATGGTGATGAAGAAGAAGGCATTGATATTGATATTGGGGGCGAGCCATTGTTCATCGACAAGCTCACCCAAAGAGCGGAAGCACAAAAGAGGAAGAAGAGCATTCACACGGGTTCATATTCACAAGAAGAGGACAAGTGATTTGCCAATGTTGGATGGAGATTAGTCAAGATCCGAGGACCGGTGTGCAACAAAAGGGCCTTGTTTTTTGGACGAGAATCCACAAAACATGCCATGAAAGAAAGTTGTTTGCGCCCTACCAAATTACAAGCGACCGTGGCATCACCTCGATTCAAAAGAGGTGGTTGTTCATCCAACAAGAATGCAACAAGTATTGTGCCGCACTTGAGAGCGTTGAAGCACCGCCCGTGAGTGGTCTTGGCATTTGGGACATGGTATGCTCTCCTCGTCCTAGTTCTTTCGTTGCTACGGCCATGAGACTTCGGCCTTATATATGTTTGCATGTTCAATTGTTGTTGATCGTGTGGTGTAGGCATTTCAATCTTTGGAAGCATTCATGGCCCGACACAATGACAAGCCATTCACTCTTACGCATTGTTGGACGATCATCAACAATTTCCTTAAGTTCAAGGATCAATACCGTGAACTTCAAAGGAAGAGAGGCAAAAAGACGGCCGCGTTGGCCGGAGGTGGAGATGGTGAGGCGTTGAAGAGGCCAAGGGGCAAGACCAACTCCAAGGTGAACGACATACGTGATGCGTCATCCATGGCCTTGCATGAGACTTTGCACGGCATGATGTCTCAAAAGGACGTGAGGGACGAGAAAAAGCGACAAAGTAAGGACGAGCAAATGAAGCAATACCTAGAGCTTCAAAGGAAGAAGCTTGAGATGGAGGAGGCGGCCAAGAAGAGGAAGATCGACATGGAGGAGGCGTCCCGGCAAAGGCAGCTCGACAGCGAAGCCGCCAATGTCACGACCAGGCAGAGGCAGCTCGACATCGAGGCCACCAATGCCATAACCAAAGCAAAGGAGGTGGCCCTTGCGATCATGAGCGTGGACTTGACCAAGATGAGCGAGAAGACGAGGAGCTGGTTCGAGGCCAGGCAGAAGGAGATGTTCGACGCCGACGGCCTGAACTAGGTCGTCTGATCGGCTATGGCCGTTCTTTTTGGAGGCTGGCATGGGTGCCGGCCGCTGGGCCGCTGGCTGTGTGCCAGCGAGAAACCTATTCATTTTGGGGGCTAGCTGTGTTGCCGCCCGCTGACTGTCTTGCCGGCGACAAAACTATTCATTTTTGTAGGCTGACTCCGTTGCCGGCCGCTGGCTGTGTTGCCGAGGAGGACGTGTGGGCCGCTGGTTGTGTTGCCGGCGAAGACATGTAGGCCGCTGGCTGTGTTGCCGGCGTGAACTAGGGCCTCTGGCCTGAACTAGGGCGTGGTTTCAAAAGTTGGCGTCTGAAAAAAAAGACAGACAGGATGGGTCAAAGGATGCGTCCGCGTGTTGGGCGCGCGGCCACCGCATGCCAGAACAGGCCCGAACACAACTCATTGCTCTACCCAAATGGACAGAATTCGATCAAAACGGATGTCTGCTTAGGATTGTGCGCTGGAGTTGGCCTAACAAAAGAAATAAGATACAAGAGCATTTTAAATATAGAGTCGCGAGCTGCACACTTCCACCGCCGCCAGCCGCACGGGAACACCGGGCTCTAACTCAGAGGAGGCTGCATGCGTGTGAGCAGGAGATGGTTCGTGGTCTGTGCTGCCTTGTGATTGGTGTGTTGCAAGACAAGACGGCATGGGCACTGTTTTTTTTAGGGTGGCATGGGCTTTGTTGAAATAGAGGTGGAATGGGTCTGGATAATGGAAGGCGAATCGATCCACGTGTTTGCTGAGGTGACCAACGAACAAATCTTTATTAAAAAAAAACTTCTGGATTGTTTTTAAGTACCATAGTACTAACGACTTTTAAAATATATTAGATTGGTGATGTTCTGTAAGTATGTAGAATTTCAAAGTTCAACTCCATTCATTTGAGAGGTATGTAGAAAAAATCAGCAATAATAATACAATACTGCTGGAACTATCCATCATTGGATTTATTTTTTCGCGCCTCCCTCCTGATTTTGAGTTTGTACATGAAGTTGGACATGTTATAGAATAGGGAAAAAGTATATTTTTTGACTATCAACTCTTTTGAAAAGTATAGAAATGGCCCCTCAACACCAAAAGCAAAAAAGCTTAGTCCCTCAACTATTCATACCGATACATCTAGTCCCTCATACTGCTTTCCGGTGGTTTTTGTCCGAAGTGGATATTTTTTTGACCAAAACTTAATACGTCGCTGGGTTTTGACAAAAAACTGAGATAGTTGAGGGACTCCTCGAGAAATAAATCAGAACGTACGATATAAAAAAACACATAGATTTGCTGGTTTTGAAGTTCATGGACCATTTTTATATTTTTGAAAGAGTTGAGGGATGAAAAATATACTTTTCCCTATAGAATATCATCTTGACAATAATACTTTGAAACATAGTGTTACACGCTTTTCTCACCAGACTTGGCCAAGAATTGATTCTCACTGGTATTTTTCCCATTGATATATACCTAAAATGATATTTTCTCAACACAAGTGAACTTAAAATATCGAGAAAACATTTGACATACAGACAAATTGAATCCCACATTCTTGGGAGGAGGGGGCATAGAAGGCGAGAGAGGGGCTTTGGGATGGAGGGCATAAATTCACACTCTACAAAAAAAACAATGTATTTCTAAATTCGGGGGAGGGGGGGGGGGGGGGGGGTTGTCGTAATATTTGTTAACACTCATCTCCAGCAATGACCGTGAACCCCCAAGGCCTCCAAGTGTAGCAACATGCTCTTTTTACAGTGAAATATGGTACCGACTCGTAAGTCAGTAAGTCTTTTCCTTTCTCGCCTTTCCTTTTTGCCTCACTCCTCCCTCGGTGTGCTGCGACGGCCTTCCCCGAAGGCGCAGTGCGGTGGTGCGACATTGAGGTACTTTTAGCTTGTCGAGCAAGAAGGGGGCTGACGGGGAGGGACATAGGGCCAACACGATGACACAACGAGGAAGAAGAAGATGACACATCAATAACTAGAAATAGGGGTTGTGGGGTTTTCTATGCCCCCCTCCCCCAATAGGAGCTTTCATATAGGTTTCGTTGGAGTTTTTTCTTCCTCATACCCAAATTTTATTTAAGGGCCTTAGCGTTGTTGCGTTCATCTATGAATAAGATGTAGGTTTCTCGTTTTTTTCAATGCTCATGAGTTTGCTTAGTTTACTTCATGATGTGGTGCATGTGTCCAATATATGATTCTATGGTTAAATAAGAGTCTGGTAGATCGGTTTGGCTGCTTGGCACGACATAAGAGGACGTCAACTAAAAGATGGAAGTAGCAGCAACAAAGCAACACCTTTGAAAAAACGGAGGTTAAACCCCCGTCTCTGCATCATTGTAATACACACAATCATTCTTATTAGTTATTAAACGGCATACAAAACAAGGACAATTATGACTGAACTATTACAAGATATAAAATAAATACATACGATTAAGTCTACTTTTTTCGCAATAACGCTTTGAGAAGGAATAAGCGCCATTGCGCCACCCTCGTCACGTTCATGCAAAGACGGCCAAGACAAGAACAAGGTACCAAAGCAACACTTGCGGATCTCATTGACTTGTTTTTGAGCTTAGACACTAATTAATGTAGTACTCTTTCTGTTTTACCTCTTATGGGCCGACTCGATCATTTTCTAGTAATTGTTGTACCTCATGTCACATTAATTTGCTTCTAACTATCCAATCATCCAATGGCAAGTTGCTTCTCAATAAATAAAGAATTCCAGCCAAAAAAGTCAATAAATAATTTGTAGTAGCACACGGACCTACCTCCTCTACGTCCATACGAGCTACGAGTATACAAGATGAGACCACGGGTTAATCGTTGAACATTGGAGAGCTCTGAAGGATCTGCAGCAAGCAGTTATTCACTGTACGCACATGCCTGTGGAGATCACCTGCTCGGAGTGGAGCTGATCAGAAGTCCAGAACCAGGCGCGTGGCATCATAGCGTCTAGACTGCAGGCCCAGGCCACCTTCTCTCTACTACGATCCAGCAGCTAGCCTGACTGTATGTGACGGGGCAGCTGATGGACCATGTGTATCCCGCCAGCTGCCCGTACTGGCCTTGTCCAAATCCCATCACGAGCTCACGCCAACCCGATCATCGAATCCCGTCCGCGCAGCGTCGCGACTGATCAGATCGATCGATCATCACTCGTGATAGTGAGTGCTTTCTGCTGCTGGTGCTCGCCTGCTCGATCTACTGTCGGTGAAGGCAACGTGTGTGCGTGGGCGTGGCCGCGCTCCTTGTCGACGTCCGCTGCACGTTGTTGCAATACTGCGTGCTTCCCGCCTCGCCGGACGCGGGTGAAAGCTACTGCTTGTGGATCGTGTTTCGCGTGAGTGATGGATGGAGACGCCTCAGCGCTCCACGCAGGTACTACTAGAAAAATGGGATCCGCAAGCTGACCGGGAAGCGCGCGCGAATCTGGCGGCGCCACAGATCGTTCTCGTACCCCCCTCGGGTCATTTTTAGTTTGCACATAAATTTTGTGCGAAGTTAAAGTATTTTTACTTTGACCAATTTTTTTTTGCAGGGGTAAAGGGAGTTTCATTACATATGAATAGAGTTACAGTCGAGGGGCCAAATGTCCTTGATACATGGTGGAACCGAACCAAGCCACACAGCCGTAGCTCGTTCGGACCGGCTATATTTCGCCAGATGATCGGCAACTCTATTTTGAAGTCTACTAATCTTTTGTGGAAAAAACTCCCTACTACCAAGCAGATCTTTGATTTCCAGAACTATATGACCATACCGCGAGTGAACCAATGCACCATTTGCCAAACTAGATAGGGCTTCCGAGGAGTCCGTTTGCACGACCACTGAAAGGTCGGAATGCTGAATGGCCAAAGCCATACCCTGCATGATCGCATGTAGCTCAGCTTCGAGTGGACCGTTGCAATGAAAGATATAACGATACGCGGCCATCAGGATCTCCCCATTTCCATTCCTGAGCACCATCCCCGCAGCAGCAGAGCCATCCTCTTGGAGAAACGAACCATCAACCGAGAGCGCGACGGTGCCCTGCGCCGGGGCCGGCCATGGAACTGCAGGACGCTCCACCGATAGCTTCGGCCTGTCCATATCCACAGTGGTCATCTTACCCTTCAGGATATCTTCAGTGGAGTAGCGGCCAGCTAACTTGATCGAATTGTAGTAGCTATCCAGGTACTCGACGGTAGACGGCACCGGGGGGCTGCCTTCCCATGGGTCATATCATTCCACAGCTGCCAAATCCTCCAAACAAGCATGATGAGCAAATCACGGACATCTTCAGAGCACCTGGCCAGCAAGGAAACCAGCCATTCTTTTCCATCATCGATGATAAACTCGTCTCCAGGCAGTGCCCATCTTCGTCTCATATTCATCCATAAGATTCTTGCATGGGTGCAGGTTACTAGTGCATGAAAGGAGCCCTCCACGTCAACACCACACAGCGGGCAGGTGGACGTCGTGGCCAGGTGTCTATAGGATTTACACTGCTGAGTAGCAAGCGTACCTGTCGCACACCTCCAAGCCGTGATCTTCATCTTCTGGGGGACCCTGGACCTCCATATAAAGTTCCAGCTCGATCGGTTCCCCTTGGTTGGAACTAGATGCACCATTTGCAAAGATATCGTTGTGTTCGTAAGTGGCCAGCTTGTACGCACTTCTTACAGTGAATTGGCCACTCTTCTCCGGGTGCCAAGACAAAAAATCATCACGTTGGCGCGGCGAGGATCTGATCTTCAGAATGTGCTGAATATCCATCTCCCAAAAAAACTCCCTCAGCCGATCATACCTCCATGCGCCATTGTCATCAAGGAAATCAGAAACCCAGTTGAAGCGACAATTACGTTTAGGGGTTATTGGACGGAATGATTGAGGGCGCGGAATCCACGGATCTCGCCACGTCCGGATTTTTGTACCATTACCAACACGCCATATGACCCCCTTCTTGATAAGTTCAAGGCCATGCAAAACTCCTTTCCACACCTCCGAACCGGAGTTCGGGAAGACTGTATCGAGAAGCTGACCAGAGGGGTAGTATTTAGATTTCAGCAGACGTGCACATAAGCTATCTGGCTTGTCGATGAGCCTCCAGGCCTGTTTGGCAAGCAGAGCCTGGTTAAAAGCCCTCATGTCCCAAAAACCCATGCCCCTCATGGATTTAGGTAACCGCAGTTTGTCCCAGCTCAGCCAGGCCATTTTCCTTTTGCCGTTCTCCACCCCCCATCAGTATTGGCGTATCATGCGAGTCAGGTCATCACACACTGAATAGGGAATTTTGAAAATGCTCATGATGTAGGTCGGAATAGCTTGAGCTACCGACTTAATCAGAACCTCTTTATTGCCTGAAGACATGTACTGCTCACTCCAGTCGACAAGGATTTTCCTAAGCCGTTCCTGGAGAGACTCAAACTTCCCCTTGTGCATCCTGCCATCGGGGATCGGCAAGCCCAAATATTTGGGTTCAAAAGCTTCCTGGGTAACTTCCAGAATATTCTTTACTTGCAATGCAACATTTTGTGGGCACTGGTTTGAGAAGAGGATGGAACATTTGGACGGGTTAATCAGTTGGCCAGTCGCCGTCGCAAACGTGTTCAACAAACCTTTCACTAACAGTACCTGCTGCTCTGTTGCCTGGAAGAACAGTAGGGAATCATCCGCAAACAGAAGGTGGGAGATTTCCGGTGCCCCCTGCATATTCTTATCCCTTCGAGGCCATCTTGTTGCGTTGCCTTATTAATCAAGGAGGATAGAGCATCAGAAACAAACAAGAAAAGGAAGGGAGACAACGGGTCACCTTGACGAAGTCCTCTCGAGGGAGAGAAAGAATCCAACAGCTTCCCATTAAACTTCACCGAATACTTCACAGATGAAACACACGCCATGACCCGGGAGATCCATAAAGGAGAGAAGCCCCATTTTGCCAAAGCCCGCTCCAAGAAATCCCAGTCCACGCGGTCGTAGGCCTTCGATAGGTCGAGTTTGTACGCACACAGCCTGGGTCCAGAGTGCCATACAGACTGGATATGATTGATGCATTCGAAAGCAATAACCGAATTGTCAGAGATCAATCGTCCTGGGATGAAAGCGCTCTGATTTTCAGAAATGAGTTCTTTCAGTAGAGGCCGGAGTCTGTTTACCATACACTTGGAGACCACCTTATAAAGCACATTGCACAAGCTAATAGGTCGAAAGTCCTTCAGTTCCTGAAGGTGGGGAACTTTAGGAATCAGCACTATAGCTGTGTCGTTTACACCATCAGGCATCACACCTGATAAAAAGAACTCTTGAACTGCAGCAACAATCTCAGTTTTCACTAAACCCCAGTTGCGCTGGTAAAATCTGCCCGGGAGGCCATCGCAGCCCGGGGCTTTGAGAGGCCCGATCTGGAACAAAGCATCCGAGATTTCCTCCTCGGTATAAGGTCTACACAGTGACTCATTCATCTCAGTTGACACTTTAGGCTGTATATATTCAAGAACCGCATCCGGAGACAGGGTTGGGTCCTTTGTAAAGATCTCCTTGAAATAGGAGGACGTCATTCTCTCCATGTCTGACGGGACGTGACACCAAGAACCATCTTGCTTCTGCAACCGGCGTATGAGGTTTCTACGCGCTCGCCAAACAGCTCTTCTATGCAAAAACTTGGTGTTCCGTTCCCCTTCTTTTAACCACTCAATACGTGAACGTTGGAGCCAAAGCATCTCCTCTCGGTATAGCAGCTTGTCCAACTCATTCATCTTTGCACGAATAACAGCATAATCTGATCCCGTCAACTGTAGCTCGTCAAGTTGTGATCGCAGCTTCTCGATCTCCTTCAGCACGTTACCAAACTTAACTTTACTCCAATCTTTCAACTCTTTAAGCACCTCCTTGAGAGAGTTAGCCACCGAGCCCAAACAGCCAGGCTGTTTGTGTCTGTTCCACGCCCCGGCTAGCATCTCAGGTAAAGTATGATCCCGTTCCCACATAATTTCATAGCGTAAAGTGGACACCCGACGTCTCACATCTTGCTGGCCCTCCATTTGGATCAAGACGGGGCAGTGATCCGAGCAGGGTGTAGCCAGATGGACCACCTTCGCGGCGGGGAAGTAGTCCCGCCAAGACTCATCAAGGAGGATAGACCAATTTTATAGAAAAAGTGTCAACATTCACGATGTCAAAACAAAACTGTTAGATTCATTATATAATATAGTTTCATAGTATATATATATACTTGATATTGTAGATGTTGATATTTTTTAATATAAATTTGGTCAAATATTACAGAGTTTACCTTGACACAAATCTAATACATGGAGTAAAACAGATTGGAGGGAGTGCATGCGAAGAATGGACAGGACGACAAATAGCCTACGAGTTGTGAGGGCATCTCCAGCCGTTGGCCCCCCAGGAGGGGCAAAAAATCGCCCCCTGGGGGCGCACCGGCGCTAAACCGCGCACTGGGGCCGTGATGCCCCCCAGTCGCGGCGCCCACGATTAGTCAAAAAAGGCAAATACGGCGCAAAAACGACTCAAATTTAACGCAAATATCGGCGAGTTCGTTCAAACATAAACATATTTTACAAAAAAAGGAAAAAAACTACCGCGGGCTACCCCCGCCGTCTCCCTCGCCGCCCGCCTGGCCGCCCGCCCACGCAGTTCTACATGCCGAGGAGGCTGTAGTACCGCGTGTAGTCACCACCGTCGTCGTCATCGTCGTCGTCGCCGCCCCCGCCTACGCCTCCGCCGTCCCTGGTGCATCCCTCCCCCGGTTGGCGCGGCGGGTTGGACGGTCCGGGGGCGTCGTCGTCGTCGCTGTCAAGGACCACGACGTCGTGCTCGTCCTCGCGCCCACGCTTGCGGGCGGCGATCTCCTCGAGGCGGCGCTGCCGGACCATCTCGTCGCGGAGGTAGTCGTCGCGCCCATCGCATGGCGTCCTCGTCGGAGATGCCACGCGGGCTACCTCCTCGTACTCCAGCGGGCAAGCGGGCTCCGGCTTGGGCTCGGCGAGGACGAGGCGGCGGTGGGTGGAGAGGCGTTGGCGCCCGATCACGACGCCGGAGCTGCGGTGCGCTGACCAGCGCGCCACAGGGCTCCGGCAGCGAAGCGGAGGCGAAGCGAGCCGCCGGACGAGGAGGAGGACCCCCGGTCTCCATGCGCCTCGGGGTTCAGGAGCTTCCCCGACGGCGTGAGAAGGAAGGGGGAGCGGGGTACTCGAGGCACGACGTGTTGCTGCCCTCGATGTACTCCAGGACAGCCTCCAACATGCGCCCGGGCACACCCCACCACCGATGCCGGCCGGCGGCGTTGAGCCTGCCGGAGGGCTCGACGCCGTTGGTGGCCTCGAGCTGCTGGGCGTGACGGCGGCGGAAGTAGGGTTCCAGAGCGGGCTGTCGGGGACGTACCGTGGCCCCTCCCTCGCCGCGCGCGGCAGGTTCGAGCGGATGCGTGCGATCTCCGCACGCCGGGCCGCTCCGGTGGGTATCGGGGGCACCGGCACGCCGCCCGCGCTGATCCTCCACGCCCCGGGCACCCGCATGTCCGGCGGGACCGGGTACTCGGCCTCGTAAAGGCGAGCCTCGTCTTCATGAAGATGGCGGCGGCGAAGCCGTTCGCCGCCCGCGCCGTCGCTGAAGCGCTTCGCCATGGGTGTGGTGGAGACGGCGAAAGAGAGGAGAGGAGAGGAACGACGGCGGGAGAGTGTGATGAGTCGTCGAGTGCGCGGTAGCGTCATATATAGGCCGCGCGTGCCACCGTGTGTCTGGCGTGGCGGCGAGGAGAAGCGAGGGGCAGCGTCGTCCGGTCTTCACTGCGCCGCCCGTGAGCACCAATGGCAGGCTGACGCGCGCGGCAGCTTTGGCATTGATTCGTCGCGGGAAACGAGGCAATGAGGACGACGAAGGGCCGAGTAGAGAGCCGTGTCGCTGACGCGGCGGGCCCGCGGCTTTTTCGCGCCAAAACAGTTCGCCCGGCGCCCCCGGGCGCCCCCAGCGCGCCGGGTTCGGGCTGGGTCCGCCGGCGCTGTTTTCAGCCCAAACCGGCGAAAATCGGGCTCCTGAGGGCGCGACTGGGCCGTTTTTTCGGCGCCGACGCGAAAAAGCGCCTGGGAAGGCCTTCCTGGGAACGCAGCTGGAGATGCCCTGAGACGCGAGTAGATGAGACGAATGCCAATATGCCATCCTCTTTCGTATTTTTGAACCCGCCATAATTTCTTTTAAACACAATACAGAAGAGTCGGCACATCACAAAAAGTCTATGTGTTCTTGCTTGTGCTAATGTTTCGACTTTTTTTTGTTATTGCCCAGTCAATTTTTTTAGCGTTGGATTTTCTCTATGTAAGCAGTGAGTATTTAATTTTTTGAAAACACTAACGCCTACACGTGTGGGCGTGGCAACTCGCCCACACGCATGGATCATCGTCCAACTAATTCTGCACGAATCTTAGCGGGTTCTAGCAGTTTTTGTATGCCACGTAGGACTAAGCTAGTGTGTGGGCATTTATCCGGTCGCCCACACGTCTTTTTTCACCACACGGGGGCTGGTGTGTGGACGTTTAGCAATTTGCCCACACACCAATTTTCACGCACGCAGAGGGGGCTGGTGTGTGGGCGTTTATCACTTCGCCCACACGCCCGTCTCCTTGCCCACACCCAAAGCTGGCAGTTGCCATGTGTTTCTGCAGGGTACATGGCAACTGCCCTAGCTTTGCTTGTAAGCAGATGGCAAGTCTCTTTCACCCGAGTTGCCATGTGTTTTTGCATGGTACATGGCAATTGCCCTAGCATGCACGTAAGCAGATGGCAACTCTTTCTCTTTACATGACAACTGCCCTAGTGTGCTTGTGAGCACATGGCAACTCTCTCTTTTACCCGAACATATTTTTTTGCCATGCCTTTTTGTAGTGCTACATGGCAACTGCCTAGTGTTAGCGGGTGGCAACTCCTAAAATTTTGAAATCATGGCAACGTAGACCAGACCATACATGGCAACTGCAGTTGAGCAACCATGGCAACTGTAGTTGTCCGACATGGCAACCGAAGTTCAGCGACATGGCAACTACAGTTAAACAAACATGGATGAGGGTCTGGACCATGGCAACTGCGGGACGCGCGTGACTGTCACGCGGGGCGTGCGGGACCATAAGGTACGAGGCCTGACGTACGGGGCGTGTGGGCGTTATCTATTTCGCCCACACGCACGCGTGTGAGAGGGATCGGGAGGGGAAAAAAGAGGTGTGTGGGCATTACTTGTTTTGCCCACACGTAGGTGTGTGGGCTGTTCCTCTTATACACCACACAAAATGTGTGCGCAGACCCCCTAACGCCCACACGTGTGGCACTTATCGGCGTCCTAATTTTTTGCTAGGAACTTAAAATGGAATTCATTTTTAATCAATTCACTTAAATCATAAGTATTATTAAAAATACCCTATTTTATGCTTGTTTTGCACTGTATGGAAGCATGCAAGTTTTGTGTAATTCATTGATGTATTCTAATTGCCACGTATAAGAAAATAGTTTTTTTGCATGGTATAAGAAAAGAGTTTCGCAATAAATCTTTGTGATTTTACCATGGTAGGCATAGTTGTATAATATAAATTTATTTCCAAATTTCTTGTCGTTCTTTTTATGACTAAAACACTCCCATAAGTCATTCTTCCTTGGAAAAAAATATTTTTGGTGTTTTTGTTCAAAACCTCAATTTGTACTAAACCTAAGTGCTATTTCATTTTGAAATTTGTTTTTTCCCTTTTTGATTATTTTTTTATTTTCTTTCTTCTTCAAGGTAAACCTTTGCCTTTAATTCTTTCTTCCTCCGATTAAATGTTGTTTTATTTAATTTTTGTTTTTGTTCCAGGTAACACCACTTTCTAGACTCAATCTTTCTTAGATTGAAATTTATCTTTAAATAATATTTTGCTTTTATTTTAGTTAATATTATATTTTTTATTAGTGGTAAAAAGGTGACTACCACTAGAAAAATCATCTAAAGTTATCGCTTGTGCTAATGTTTCAACCTGTTTTTGTTGTTGTTCCTTACTCGCCTGAATGTTGGATAATCTCTGTATAAGTGGTGAGTACTTAATTTGTGTTAGGAACTTAAAATTGAATTCATTTTTAATTAATCCAGTGAAGTCATAATTATTACTAAATTGTAAAATTAGGCTTGTATTGCACAATATGGAAGAGTGCAAGTTTTGTGTAATCTATGTACAATTCATTGATATATTCTAATTGTCACAAATAAGAAAAGAGTTTAAGAATATGGTAGGCATAATTGTATGATTTAAATTTTATCTGAAAATTTCTTGTCTTTTTTAGGATTAAACCACTCCCATAAGTCATTCTTTCCTGAAAATAAATGTGTTCTTTTGTGATTTTGTTCCTGATCTCAAGTTGCACTAAAAGCATATCCTTCTTTGAGTTGTTTTTGGCTTTTAGAATAATACCAATGCCCTTAATTCATTCTTCTTATAATAAATGTTGTTGTATTTTATTTTCTTTTTGGTTTTGTTTCAGATAAAACCATTTTTATGATTCTATATTCGTTATGTTGAAATTTATATTTTAAATAATATTTAGTATATTATTCTAGTGAATATTTTTATAAGTATTTGTTTACGGGTAAAAAAGTTGATTGGCACGAGAAAGAATGTCTAATTTTCTCACTTGTGCTAGTGTTTCATCTTGTTTTCTTGTTGTTGCTTATTCAATATTTTACCACTGTATTTTCTTTGTGTAAACAGTGATTGTTTGTTGTAATAATGAGACTACTTAATTAGTTTTAGGGGCTTAAAATGGAATTCATTTTTTATTAATCCACTTAAATCATAATATTATTAAATCACACTATAGTACACCTGTTTTGCATGATACGGAAGAGCGTACGTTTTGTGTAAACTATGTGTAATTTATCAAAAACAATTAGGATTTAAACCACTCCCGTAATCCATTCTTCCTTCTTAGAAATAAATGTGTTTATGATTTAAATTTTACTAAAACTATGTGTTGTTTTCTTTGCGAGGCTAAAAGATGAGTTATACATTGCTCTATGTTATATTGTACGAGCTATGAAGCTGCATGCATTTGATTCTCTATGACTCTTGACAGCTACAAGGGCAGAACAAATATGATACTACCTCCATCCGGAATTAGTTGTCGCTGAAATGAATTTACTTAGACATATTTTAATGCTACATATTCTTTTGAGCATTAAGTGATTCCAGACGAAGGAAGTATTATATATGCTGCCACATGCTATGGTTACGCACTGGGCTTGTAGCATCACCCGAAATACCAATGCATCATCTATATGGATTTATGGTGTGGAAAAGCTGGCAATAAAAAAGGCAAATCACAAGGCTTTCGATCGGCTAAGCAAGGTACAAATTCGCCCCCGGACAACACTTCTTTTTTGTCCATTTGATGGTAATCCAAGAGTATAGAAACAAATGACTGATGCAAACATATTTTTTCAAGCACCTGATGAATGGGTGCTCCCAAAAAACTATGATATCATTTGGTGTGCCATTTCGTTACATCATCGGCTGGATCGAGCAGCAGTTATTACATGTTGCAACAATCTCCTATGATGATTGGTCGTTTGGTGAGATGCTATAACCATGTAAACTAGATCAGGATCGCGCCTTGGCGCAAGGGTGCCGGTCCCAACATTTTGATAAAGTTGGTAATGCTAAGTTAGTAAAAATCCAGATTTAACAAAATGAAGAAGAAACATTCAATTGTTATAGAAGCAATACATAGTGGTGCTCAATATCGGCATGATATTGTAAGGCAGAATCGATTTTAGTGTGTTCTGCCACAACCTAGGAATAATAATATAATTTCCAAAAGGTTTGTATCAACAATAACTCTTAGGACCAAGAAGTACAAATGGCATACATCACCATGTTTGTACAGTTATACCAGCAGCAAACTACAGGCAACGAATTTTTATTTGAAAAATCAAGAAAGAAATGATCAAAAGCCAATGTAGAAACAAAATGTGGTACTTCTCATGCAGCCAACAGAAATAGATCAAGACGGGCTAAAGTCTATGTCGACCAATACGTTATCTGCCAGAGAATCTTTAACTTCCCTTTGCAAAGAATTGAGCAAGCTCCTCCGCACATGGAATTCTCTAAATGTGCACTATCTTGCAAGAGGCAAAAACTAACTATCCCGCACGTCATTTGCCACATCAGTTGCCTCCGCACTAAGTAGGCGGAAACCTACATGGACCTACTCTATGGGAAACTAATAATAATACATAGTGCAGCATTAGATAAGAAAAATGATTAAATCTAGCTAAAAGGGTCATATGATTGCAGCAAGGAGTATCGCATTTGTGAAAAACTATACATCCACGTTTTCAATGGTGGTATTGTAGTTACTACCACATCAAGTTGAATTATAGCAGCCAAATCATATTCATATAAACAAGGTACATGTGGTCAATTTCTACGGCTATTTCCCACGGTTTAGTCCATACAATAAACCGAAAATAACTATTGATCTTAATTTTGCAATCCATACAAATCATTGGTAGAGAAAAGTCACTAAGCCAGAATTGCTACTTACTCAGAGCTGCTAGAAACAAATCATCCAGTTTATGGCTAGAGACCAATAATTATGTTAAACTTTGAAAATCCAACCGCACAAACACTTTATCTGTTATAGAACATTGGTACACGCCTTATTTCTCCATCTATACTCATCAAAACCTCTAAAGAATTAGCTAATAGAAGCAAAAAAAGTAATCCCTCATAGCAAGAAAAGGATTGTTGAGATCCAAAACCTTTAAAATTATAATCAGTGGTCATTCTTGCCGCCCACATAACCACTCAAACCGAAGCATTCGAGATTCATAGCTATGGTTTGAGTACAACTGAAGAATAACAACACAATAAAATCCACTACAATGTAGAGATATCCCTTTTGGATTCCACTGAAGAATAGGGTTAGCATAAATTAAATGAGCCTAATCAAATCAGATCCTGATTTTACGAGCTGCAAATAGCCTAAACTAAACTGAATTGAAGATAACACCGTTAAGTCTGACTAATTAGAAAATTGTTCAGAACCAACAAACAATGCTAATTTCACATGCTTGGGAATCGGGACTCACACAGGAAATTATGTTTCACTAAAGGATAGCATTAGCACAGTTTGTGTAACTTAAAAATCAAATTGACCGATCCTGATTTATAAACAGCAGAAAATCCTGAACTTAACTGAATGAATTAAACACTGTTAAGTCTGAATAACTGTTGAGAACCCAATAATGCAAATTGCTCAGGTTTCTTACTCACATAGGAAACTGGAGGAGACCCCCTTGACGAACTCCCCTCCGTCGTTGGTATAGAGGGGCAACAACGAAAGCCGCAGATTTTAAAGAAGGATTGATTGAGAGTAATGGATCGATTAACGGAGCTAATTAATGGCACACATGAGGCCGGCAGGGCTTACCGACCTAGAGGAGAGGGGAACACAGTTAGGAGCTGGCAACTAAATACATGAGACTTCCAATCACTTCTGAAAGTGGCATAGCAGGTGGACGTCCATGTCGAACGAGGCTTATCAAGGGTGTCCCAATCAATTGCCTCCCCACACGATCAAAGAACACAACCATGGATGAGCAGAAAACAATTAAGAGTGAATAATGCATAGCGTGCTTTACCTTCATGAACCGAACGGAAGAAACAACAGCCAATAGTGCATGGAACAACAAGGATGCCACCAAAATGGAAGAAACAATCAACAATTAGTATATATATGGTGCATATATATGATCCACTATTGCAGTAACAATCAACATTTACCAAGTGATATCCTAAACAGAGTTGCCAGGTGTATATATATGATCCACTATTGCACTAACAATCAGCATTTACCAAGCGCCTAAACTGAGTTTCCAAGTGTATAAATATGACCCACTATTAAAGAAACAATCACAGCAATCCACAACTACAGAACCAAGAAAAATCATAGTGATCCCTACAGGCATGAATGATTACCATAAAGGGGAACGAGACCTGTATCTCAAGCTTGCCGCTCAGCTGGCGGACACGACACCGAGCTCTCACTGCATCGGCATACAGAGTTTAAAACCAGAGGAAAAAAAAAACAATACATACATAGGAATTGACCATAGCAAAACACACGAACTAATTGAACAATCCAAGACTATAAAGGATTCACCAAACATCCGCTTGTTTAGTCATGGAAGGAAACATCGCATTTATATACACGACAGGAGCAACCTAATTTGAGAAAACATGCATCCATTTAAGCTATCTCTTTTCCAGATTGTATAGGATATTTTAGCTGCTAGTAAAGAATCCTGTGAAATAATACAAAGAGGATATGCTATATCAACGGAGGTAGAAAATTAAGTAAACTGCAAAAGTATACCCATAGTCTCACACCATGATTTATGATTATATTACTGCCGAACCCAATAAATAGTCTAAGCAGATTCCGTTCAATCTCTACACGGTAGCACACACGCCATAAAGTAAAATGCAGGGAAAAACCATCAGAGGTATATAATAAATATACATGATATGTAAACTTCAAAATTATATAGCAAATGAGCATACTGCAGAGAGATAAATGCAGATTTGGAAGCAACATATTCATAGAGACACAATTGCAGCAGAACTACGCGTCAGTATATATGATGTCAATTTTATTTAACTTCACAAAAACACAAATTTTATGCCGACCTACTTCCAATCTAGTTCGTGTTTGTGCAACCTTCTCGGACCCCAACGACATTTATCTAACCCAAGAATCAAAAAAGGACCAAAGCTGACCTTTTCAAAGGTATGTGGATTAAAATGTAGGACGACCCACACAACCCTCCCAAAGAGGGCGAGGGGCAAGCCAGCAGGAGACACGGCAGTGACCAGCATGCCAAGTCAATGGGAGGAGAGGCGATCGAGAGAGAGAGAGAGAGAGAGAGAGAGAGAGAGAGAGAGAGAGAGAGAGAGAGAGAGAGAGAGAGAGAACAGACACCGACCTGCAATAGCTCAGAGTTAGACAGTAAATATCATATGCCATTTTAAGGAAAAGAAGAAATGAGCAATCAAATAAGGTCCAAAGCTGACCTTCTCAAAGTTATATGGATTCCAATCTAGAACGATCTTCTTGTGCCAATTCACAGCGCGGTGTGAAGAGTGCACATCATCATCGAAATAGAATCTCACCATAGGTGTGTCTCGCCATCATAATAAATAAATACACAACCCAAATGGACCAACAAAGTGCAACTTACTCTTTACCGGATTAAATTAAGAACCAATAACAAACAATAAAAGATCAAGAACAACTTATATGCAGTGAAGATACGAGAGAATAAACCTTTACATAAGATGGATATAAACACTGGAGCATAAATAAGCAACACCTTTAAATACAAATATAAAGGGTTCAGGGTTCATTGCATAGTGGGCTCAGATTAACCTTTCCGCGATCATATAACCTGCCCCAGTCATCTCTTATCACCAGCTCAATCTGTTTATACAGTAGAGCTGTCCTGGTTATCACTCAACAAGAATGACCATCCAAGGACAACAACAAGCATCACAGGATCAAAAAGGATTCTAGAGACAAGAGGGAGAATCCAACTTGATACCCATAGGTGCCTCGATTGCTCAAAGGCACACTACTTTCAGCCAAGTTAATCATCATCGCCAATTTTGTTGCCATTGGAATTTTATCCGACGGCTCACAACAATCTGGTAAATATCTGACACCTCACGTGAGCCGAGCCCGAGATCCGATGCCCAAAAACACATCAGGAAAATGATCGGATGGCCGGAATGCTCTAATAGCTGAGAACGCTCAGGTTTCGATCCGTCTCATGTTTCTGGAAGAAAGGATTCAGGGTTCATTGCATAGTGGGCTCAGATTCTCCTTTCCTCGATCATATAACCTACCCCCGTCATCTCTTATCACCAGATCAATCTTTGCATACAGTATAGCTGCCCTGGTTATCACTCAACAAGAATGACCATCCAAGGACAACAACAAGCATCACAGGATAAAAAAGGATTCTAGAGACAAGAGGGAGGATCCAACTTGATACCAACAGGTGCCTTGATTGCTCAAAGGCACACTAATTTCAGCCAAGGGAATCATCATCGCCCTAGCACGAACACCACTTAAGCATAAAATAAGAAACACCTTTGAAAACAAATAAAAATGGTTCAGGGTTCATTGCATAGTGGGCTCAGATTCGCCTTTCCTCGATCATATAACCTACCCACGTCATCTCTTATCACCAGACCAATCTGTTTATACAGTGGAGCTGCCCTAGTTATCACTCAACAAGAATGTGTTGGGGAACGTAGCAGAAATTCAAAATTTTCCTACGTGTCACCAAGATCTATCTATGGAGAAACCAGCAACGAGGGGAAGGAGAGTGCATCTACATACCCTTGTAGATCGCTAAGCGGAAGCGTTCAAGAGAACGGGGTTGAAGGAGTCGTGCTGCCGTGATCCAAATCACCGGAGATCCTAGTGCCGAACGGACGGCACCTCCGCGTTCAACACACGTACAGCCCGGTGACGTCTCCCACGCCTTGATCCAGCAAGGAGAAAGGGATAGGTTGAGGAAGACTCCGTCCAGCAGCAGCACAACGGCGTGGTGGTGATGGGGGAGCGTGGCAATCCAGCAGGGCTTCGCCAAGCACCACGGGAGAGGAGGAGGAGGAGATGCAGGGCTGCACCAAGAGGAGAAGTTCTCACGTGTTGGGCAGCCCCAAAAACCCCCACTATTTATAGGAGGAGGGAGGCTGCGCCTCTGGGGTTCCTCCCGGGGTGGCGGCAGCCCCCAGATGGCATCTGGTGGCGGCTGAAGGGAGAGAGGGGCGCACCTAGGGTGGGCCTTAGGGCCCATCTGCCCTAGGGTTTGCCCCCCTTCCCCACTTCCCTGCGCCTTGGGCCCTGTGGGGGGCGCACCAGCCCACCTGGGGCTGGTCCCCTCCCACACTTGGCCCATGCAGCCCTCCATGGTTGGTGGCCCCACGGGACCCTCCCGGTGGTCCCGGTACGTTACCGAAAAAACCCGAAACTTTTCCGGTGACCAAAACAGGACTTCCCATATATAAATCTTTACCTCCGGACCATTCTCGAACTCCTCGTGGCGTCCAGATCTCATCCGGGACTCGAACAACATTCGGTGACCACATACAAACTTCCTTTATAACCCTAGCGTCGCCAGACCTTAAGTGTGTAGACCCTACGGGTTCGGGAGACATGTAGACATGACCGAGACGTTCTCCGGTCAATAACCAATAGCGCGATCTGGATACCCATGTTGGCTCCCACATGTTCCACGATGATCTCATCGGATGAACCACAATGTCAAGGACTCAATCGATCCCGTATACAATTCCCTTTGTCTAACGGTATTGTACTTGCCCGAGATTCGATCGTCGGTATCCCGATACCTTGTTCAATCTCGTTTCCGCAAGTCTCTTTTACTCGTTCCGTAACACATCATCCCGTGATCAACCCCTTGGTCACAATGTGCACATTATGATGATGTCCTACCGAGTGGGCCCAGAGATACCTCTCCGTTTACACGGAGTGACAAATCCGATCTCGATTCGTGCCAACCCAATGCACACTTTCGGAGATACCTGTAGTGCACCTTTATAGCCACCCGATTCGTTGCCAGGACGTTTGGTACACCCAAAGAATTCCCTACGGTATCCGGAGTTGCACAATCTCATGGTCTAAGGAAATGATACTTGACATTAGAAAAGCTTTAGCATACGAACTACGATCTTTGTGCTAGGCTTAGGATTGGGTCTTGTCCATCACATCATTCTCCTAATGATGTGATCCCGTTATCAACGACATCCAATGTCCATGGTCGTGAAACCGTAACCATCTATTGATCAACGAGCTAGTCAACTAGAGGCTTACTAGGGACATGGTGTTGTCTATGTACCCACACATGTATCTGAGTTTCCTATCAATACAATTATAGCATGGGTAATAAACGATTATCATGAACAAGGAAATATAATAATAACTAATTTATTATTGCCTCTAGGGCATATTTCCAACAGTCTCCCACTTGCACTAGAGTCAATAATCTAGTTCACATCGTCATGTGATTAACATTGATAGGTCACATCGCCATGTGACAAACATCCAAAGAGTTTACTAGTGTCTGTAAACTAGTTCACATCATCATGTGATTAAGACTCAATGAGTTCTGAGGTTTGATCATGTTTTGCTTGTGAGAGAGGTTTTAGTCAACGGGTCTGAACCTTTCAGATCCGTGTGTACTTCGTAATTCTCTATGTCATATTGTAAATGCTGCTTCCACGCTCCACTTGGAGCTATTCCAAATGGTTGCTCCACTATACGTATCCGTTTTGCTACTCAGAGTCATTCGGATAGGTGTTAAAGCTTGCATCGACGTAACCCTTTACGCCGAACTCTTTATCACCTCCATAATCGAGAAATATTCCCTTATTCTTCTAAGGATAATTTTGACCGCTGTCCAATGATCCGTTCCTGGATCATTCTTGTACCCCTTGACTGACTCATGGCAAGGCACACTTCCGGTGCGGTACACAGCATAGCATACTATAGAGCCTACGTCTGAAGCATAGGGGACGGCCTTCGTCCTTTGTCTCTCTTCTGCCGTGGTCGAGCTTTTAACTCTTAACTTCATACCTTACAACTCAGGCAAGAACTCCTTCTTTGACTGATCCATCTTGAACACCTTCAAGATCATGTCAAGGTATGTGCTCATTTGAAAGTACCATTAAGCGATTTTGATCTATCCCTATAGATATTGATGCTCAATGTTCAAGTAGCTTAATCCAGTTTTCTACTTTTAAAACACTTTTCAATTAACCCTATATGCTTTCCAGATATTCTACATCATTTCTGATCATCAATATGTCAACAACATATACTCATCGAAATTCTATAGTGCTCCCACTCACTTCTTTGGAAATACAAGTTTCTCATAAACTTTGTATAAACCCAAAATCTTTGATCATCCTATCAAAGTGCATATTCCAACTCCGAGATGCTTACTCCAGTCCTTAGAAGGATCATTGGAGCTAGCATACCTTTTAGCATCCTTAGGATCGAAAAACTTTTACGATTGTATCACATACAACCTTTCCTTACGTGAACCGGTAAGGAAACTCGTCTTGACATCCATCTGCCAGATTTCATAAATGCAGCTAATGCTAACATGATTCCGACGGACTTAAGCATCGCTACGGATGAGAAAATCTCATCATAGTCAACTCCTTGAACTTGTGAAAAACTCTTCGCCACAAGTCGAGCTTCATAGACGGTGACATTACCGTCCACATCCGTCTTCTTCTTAAAGATCCATTTATTTCAATGGCTTGCCGATGATCGGGCAAGTCCACCAAAGTCCATGCTTTGTTATGATACATGGATCCTATCTCGGATTTCATGGCTTCTAACCATTTGTCGGAATTTGGGCCAACCATCGCTTCTCCATAGCTCGTAGGTTCATTGTTGTCTAGCAACGTGACCTTCAAGACAGGATCACCGTACCACTCTGAAGCAGTACGCATCCTTGTCACCCTACGAGGTACGGTAGTGACTTGATCCAAAACTTCATGATCACTATCATAAGCTTCGACTTCAATTGGTGTAGGTGCCACAGAAACAACTTCCTGTGCCCTTGCTACACACTTGTTGAAGTGACGGTTCAATAACCTCATCAAGTCTCCACCATCCTCCCACTCAACTTTCCGAGACAAACTTTTCCTCGAGAAAGGACCCGATTCAAGAAACAATCCCTATTGCTTTCGGATCTGAATTAGGAGGTATACCCAACTGTTTTGGGTGTCCTATGAAGATGCATTTTATCCGCTTTGGGTTCGAGCTTATCAACCTGAAACTTTTTCACATAAGCGTCGCAGCCCCAAACTTTCAAGAAACGACAACTTAGGTTTCTCCAAACCATAGTTCAAACAGTGCCGTCTCAACGGAATTACGTGGTGCCCTATTAAAGTGAGTGCGGTTGTCTCTAATGCCTAACCCATGAACGATAGTGGTAAATCGATAAGAGATATCATGGTACGCACCATATCCAATAGAGTGCAACTATGATGTTCGGACACACCATCACACTATGGTGTTCCAGGCGGTATTAATTGTGAAACAATTTGCACAATGTCTTAATTGTGTGCCAAAACTCGTAACTCAGATATTCATCTCTATGATCATATCATAGACATTCTATCCTCTTGTCACGAAGATCTTAAACTTCACTCTGAAATTACTTGAACCATTCAATAATTCAGACTTGTGTTTCATCAAGTAAATATACTCAAAATCTACTCGAATCATCTGTGAAGTAAGAACATAGCGATATTCACTGCATGCCTCAGTACTCATTGGACTGCACATATCAAAATGTGTTACTTCCAACAAGTTGCTATCTTGTTCCATTTTACTGAAACCGAGGCTTTTCAGTCATCTTGCCCATGTAGTATGTTTTGCATATCTCAAGTGATTCAAAATCAAGTGAGTCCAAACGATCCATCTGCATGGAGTTTCTTCATGCGTACACACCAATAGACATGGTTCGCATGTCTCAAGTTTTTCAAAACGAGTGAGTCCAAAGATCCATCAACATGGAGCTTCTTCATGCGTTTTACACCAATATGACTTACATGGCATTGCCACAAGTAAGTGGTACTATCATTACTATCTTATACTTTTGGCATGAAAATGTGTATCACTACAATCGAGATTCAATAAACCATTTATTTAGGTGCAAGACCATCGAAGGTATTATTCAAATAAACAGAGTAACCATTATTCTCCTTAAATGAATAACCGTATTGCGATACACATAATCCAATCATGTCTATGCTCAACGCAAACACCAAATGCAATTAATCAGGTTTAATACTAATCTTGATGGTAGAGGGAGCGTGCGATGTTTGATCACATCAAACTTGGAAACACTTCCAACACATATCGTCAGCTCACCTTTAGCTAGTCTCCGTTTATTCCGTAGCTCTTTTATTTCGAAGTTACTAACACTTAGCAACCGAACCGGTATCTTAATACCCTGGTGCTACTAGGAGTACTAGTAAAGTACACATTAACATAATGTATATCCAATATACTTCTATCGACCTTGCCAGCCTTCTCATCTACCAAGTATCTAGGGTAATGCTGCTCGGTGGTTGTTCCCCTTATTACAGAAGCACTTAGTCTCGGGTTTGGGTTCAACCTTGGGTTTCTTCACTGGAGCAGCAACTGATTTCACCTTCTTGAAACTAGTGGTTTCACCAACCATCAACAATTGATGCTCCTTCTTGATTTCTACTTTCGCGGTGTCAAACATCGCGAATACCTGAAGGATCATCATATCTATACCTTGGGCCCTGTGGGGGGGCGCACCAGCCCACCTGGGGCTGGTCCCCTCCCACACTTGGCCCATGCAGCCCTCCAGGGTTGGTGGCCCCACTTGGTGGACCCCCGGGACCCTCCCGGTGGTCCCAGTACGTTACCGGAAAAACCCAAAACTTTTCCGGTGACCAAAACATGACTTCCCATATATAAATCTTTACCTCCGGACCATTCCGGAACTCCTCGTGACGTCCGGGATCTCATCCGGGACTCCGAACAACATTCGGTGACCACATACAAACTTCCTTTATAACCCTAGCGTCGCCATCGAACCTTAAGTGTAGACCCTACGGGTTCGGGAGACATGTAGACATGACCGAGACGTTCTCCGGTCAATAACCAACAGCGGGATCTGGATACCCATGTTGGCTCCCACATGTTCCACGATGATCTCATCGGATGAACCACAATGTCAAGGACTCAATCGATCCCGTATACAATTCCCTTTGTCTAACGGTATTGTACTTGCCCGAGATTCGATCGTCGGTATCCCGATACCTTGTTCAATCTCGTTTCCGGCAAGTCTCTTTTACTCGTTCCGTAACACATCATCCCGTGATCAACCCCTTGGTCACAATGTGCACATTATGATGATGTCCTACCGAGTGGGCCCAGAGATACCTCTCCGTTTACACGGAGTGACAAATCCGATCTCGATTCGTACCAACCCAATGACACTTTCGGAGATACCAGAGTGCACCTTTATAGCCACCCGATTACGTTGTGACGTTTGGTACACCCAAAGCATTCCTACGGTATCCGGAGTTGCACAATCTCATGGTCTAAGTAAATGATACTTGACATTAGAAAAGCTTTAGCATACGAACTACGATCTTTGTGCTAGGCTTAGGATTGGGTCTTGTCCATCACATCATTCTCCTAATGATGTGATCCCGTTATCAACGACATCCAATGTCCATGGTCGAAACCGTAACCATCTATTGATCAACGAGCTAGTCAACTAGAGGCTTACTAGGGACA
The DNA here is from genome assembly GCA_021605145.1 of Aegilops bicornis. Classification (NCBI taxonomy): domain Eukaryota; kingdom Viridiplantae; phylum Streptophyta; class Magnoliopsida; order Poales; family Poaceae; genus Aegilops; species Aegilops bicornis. The sequence goes on along the minus strand of CM038673.1, from coordinate 559,874,399 downwards.
TGGGGTTGTCTATGTACCCACACATGTATCTGAGTTTCCTATCAATACAATTATAGCATGGGTAATAAACGATTATCATGAACAAGGAAATATAATAATAACTAATTTATTATTGCCTCTAGGGCATATTTCCAACAGAATGACCATCCAAGGACAACAACAAGTATCACAGGATCAAAAAGGATTCTAGAGACAAGAGGGAGGATCCAAGTTGATACCCACAGGTGCCTCGACTGCTCAAAGGCACACTTATTTTAGCCACGATTAATCATCATCGCCCTAGCACGAACGCCACTGATCAATCTAGCAAATCCAGGAGCATAGCTATAGGACCAGGGCATCCACATGTAAACCAGAGCATCAAATGAGCTCCTATGATAGCAACTAAACATGAAAAGCAGCCTGCGAACCCTAAGATAGCATGGATCCACAACTACAGAGCTCAAGTAGGAACCGATGCATGAGTAGGGCATAGAGCATCAACCAGACGAGCACCACATCAATATTGCCACGGCCATGTCCCATACAGTAGCCGAAGCAGAGGAGCAGAAGGAAGATGGAGCTCACCGAGGGAGGTTATAGCCGAGGCAGTACTCGTGCGCGTCGGGGTTGCGCCTGAACGTCGTCCAACCGACGAGGAACCGCGTCGGAGTTGTGCCTTGCACCGTCCCGCCGACGAGCACGAACGCATCAAACAACCAAGTGAATCTGTGCACGGAATACATGTCAAACAATATAAACAATCAGATATGCCATCACAACAGGCGAATAAACAGCTAGTAAAAACAGAACAATGTAAGATCCACACTCACCTAAGATGAACCGGGGCATGCCTATATGTGCTCCATTCTACACAGATCAAGATGGAAAGGAATAAATCAGGTAGAAATCAACTCACCCACATCAACAATATAAGAAACAAACAAAAGATATTTTCCCCCGATAAGACGAACCTGCAGCCACAACACAAAAAGCCTCCTGGAAGTTGAATTTGGCATTGACCTGGACTGCGAGCTATGAAAAGGGCTGCTCGGAGATCACGTCTCCTCAACGACATATACCATCTTAGGGAGTCTAAACACCTCTATCCAGGTCATAGCTGACACCACTACAAACAAAAGGGAAAGGTTTCGATGAGTACAAGTAAAGGAAGAAAAGGCCAACAACAATTAAGTAAGTGAATAGTTGCCATACTTTGAGGATACTCTTATCAGAAAAAATGAAGCTAAATATGTAAATAAAAGTTTCAGACCTATTGTCTGTGCAATTATCAGAGTTGTTATTTTTAGTAAGCACAATATCATTGGTCTCAAATTTGCATATCTGCTTTTGCAGCTGTATCGACCACAAAACAACAATCCAAAAATTTACCATTAAAGACATTCCACATCACACGTCCATAAATCATGAATCTCCCAAAAGAACGAAAAAGACGGGAGGGAGGTGGTATACCTGAGTTGGAAAGGTTTCCAGCAAGGAAGTACAACTCTGTACAACGACAGCTACACCATTGGGATAGCCGTGCTGCACACAAAACATGCTATCTCACAGAATTGAGCGCCATGGAGAGGAGAGGTGGCCAGTAGTATGACAATGAGAGAACACCTACAACAATCGGCGAGTGAGCATAGGCCTAAAATTCATCTACTTGCATTCTGCAAGACCTAGGTTGTTATTTGAAACTCATAAAGTGATAGGACTGACAAATAGATGATCTATGAAGAGCAAGAGCGTGTAGAAAGCATCTTATCTATACATATAGAAAAAGCACCTACAAACCGGCGCCATGTCAAATTTTAAACTTGTTCAGGATAAGAATTCATGTGCCTAACAAAAAGATGCCATCCCATAGCAAAGCTTTTCTCTTCTCCTCTCTATTACCTTGAGTAGTTGCATTAGCTTCTCATATAATTATTTCTACTATATGAAGAGAAGCACTATTTTAATAGATATGTTTGACAGAATTGGCAATAATTCTTTCAACTCAAGACATAAAATAGACAAGCCTTCCAAAGATGGGGACTGGTATTTCCTAGCTGCAAGTATTTAGAACCATTGATGAGCTGCTAGTCTATTTAGTCACAGAAATCAGCACATACGTAAACAACATATCTAGATTTAGGAACACTACAAACACACGAAGCATAGACCGATAATATCTAATAATCTGTAAATCATAATTGCTATGGTGTTATCTTTAAGAGATGCATGTGATCTGATTGAGAAAAACACCTTGTGTGGCCATTCTGCTTGTGCGACCACCCCTGCTCCTCACTAATGCAAACATCAGTTAAACCATAATTGCAATTCAATATTTGGAAACTCAGATCGTCACACCCTTGCCTCGGTTATTGTTGAATCATAGGAGCACAGTAGAAAGAAACAATAAATAAAACAAGCAAAGGAACAAAATAACCAACATTCCATGCACAAAGGTGAAAGGACCAACAATCATATGCCCTACAAAGATCCGCATAAGGAACAAAAGGCATATATCTAGGCTCCACTAAAAACAAGCGTTGAAGGAAGGAAATGACAAACATCCAATGCACAAAGACAAAAATACTTTTGGCCTTTAATGTAAAGGACATGATCTACAAGCGAGAGCAGGCGAGGCAAAAATGCATACTGCCATACAATCCTACACCTAGGTCTAGAAAGAAGAGGAGGGGAAAGGAGGAGAAGAGGGGTTGACCCGCAGATCCGTGAACGAAGATGGACGAGGCTGCTAATAGATGATGTGCACGCACATATCGAAGGAGTCACCGACCAGGGGATTGACCAGAAGGTCATGAACCGTGGATCAATCTGGATAAAAAAAAGATGAAAAAAAAGATTAGCAGCAGCCAATAACCAAAACGGAACAAAATAGTGACATACCTACGGATCGACGAATGCAGCAGAGGTGGAGCACCATGGTGCGGTGTGCTTGCGGCCCGAGCTACGGCGCAGCCGCGACGCCGAGTGGCAGTGGCAGCCTGTGCTCGGAAAGCAGAGCAACGGACGAGGACCGAGGAGGAGGGGCACCCCTGGCACGAGTGTAACACCCCGGATGTAACTTTCCATATTTGTAACTCCAACTCTTGCCTTTTTCGGCATTGTGATATGATATTCCCTCCGTGGTTGGGTTTTTTCCTCTTTTTGCATTTTGTCCGTGTCATGCATTTCATATCATGTCATCATGTGCATCGCATTTGCATACGTGTTCGTCTCATGATTCCGAGCATTTTCCCCGTTGTCCGTTTTGCAATCCGGCACTCCTATGTTCCCCGGCGTCCCCTTTTACGTTTTTCCGTGAGCGGGTACTTAACTTTCTCGGAATGGACCGAGGTTTGTCAAGTGGCCTTGGTATACCACCGGTAGACCACCGGTCAAGTTTCGGGTCATTTGGAGCTCGTTTGGTACTCCAACGGTTAACCGCACTCTCGCAAAGGCCTCTTTTAAGTTGCAGCCCAACACCCTTTCAAAACAGCCCAATAACCCATCTAAGTCACTTTCATGCTCTCCATCGTCGGATCACGATCGCGTGGGCGAAAACTACACCTCATTTGGACTCTCCTAGCTCCCTCTATGCCTATTTATACATCCCTCATTCCAAATCACGGTGCAAACCCTAGCCTTCCCCTACCTCGCACCCGGACAAAAATCCCGCGCCGCCCGGACGTGTCCGCCCCGCCCGCCGCCCGACGAACCAGGGCGCGACACGTGGCACCCGGCCGCCCAGCATCGCCCGGCCAGCAGCGGCCCCATGACCCGTCGCCCCGGCCAGCCCGCTCCGCCGCCTCGCCGCCCCGGCCGCTCAGCTCCCGGCCCGCCCGCCGCCCTCGCCCGGCGCCGTCGCCCGCCTTCCCACCACCGGCGCCCGGCAGCCTCTCCCTCGCCGCCCGGCCGCTCCGGCCACCTCGCTCTCGGACCCGGGCCGATCTAGATCGGGAACCCGAGGTTGACTTCCCCCTTATTTTCGTCCAAGTTTTTGTCTCGGTGATTAATTTGTGGCATTTTCATCGCAACATAACTTTGCACCTATAGCTCCGTGTCGTGCGTGTAATATTTCAAAATGTTCACCTCGAAGAGTAGATCATTTCATCTCATTGCGTAATTTTCATTTGAGTTCATCTTGATGCCCGAAATGCTGTTGGAAGAGGGCTATGTGATGTTAGTTTATGTTTCTTAACAGAACATGCACTTTTGTTATTTTTGCTATGATTGATGTGTGCACCCTATGAATTTGAGTCCTACATGTGTTTTGTAATATGCCATGCCATCTTTCCAGGGGTGTATGCCATGTATTTTTGTGATCTATGTGGTTACTAGCACAAGCATGCAACCGGTGATCTTTATATCGATTTCAACCGAAATCATCTCATCTTTCCAGCGACATACTTGGTTTGCCAAGTTGATGCCTGGTTCATCATTTTCCTTCCGGAGCGCGCATACGCATTGCATATCACATCCCACATATCATGCCATATATAGCATCATGTTGCTTGTGCATTGCACCGTGATTTATTGTGGTTCCTTTGTTTGTGTCCTTGCTTTGGGTAGAGCCGGGAGACGAGTACGTGAACGAGGAACCTGTTGAGAACGCTTACGAGGATCAAGCTTTCGACAACTCGAGAACTTTGCAGGCAAGATGACCATACCCTCGAAATCACTTCTATCTTTGCTATGCTAGATGCTCGCTCTTTTGCTATGCCTATGCTACGATGCCTATCACTTGCTTATCATGCCACCCATATTGCCATGTCAAACCTCTAACCATCCTTTCCTAGCAAACCGTTGATTGGCTATGTTACCGCTTTGCTCAGCCCCTCTTATAGCGTTGCTAGTTGCAGGTGAAGATGAAGTTTGTTCCTTGTTGGAACATGGAGATGTTGTTCCTTTTGGAACATGTTTACTTGTTGGGGATATCACAATATATCTGCTATAATTAATGCATCTATATACTTGGTAAAGGGTGGAAGACTCGGCCTTATGCCTGGTGTTTTGTTCCACTCTTGCCGCCCTAGTTTCCGTCATACCGGTGTTATGTTCCTTGATTTCGCGTTCCTTACACGGTTGGGTGATTTATGGGACCCCCTTGACAGTTCGCTTTGAATAAGACTCCTCCAGCAAGGCCCAACTTTGGTTTTACCATTTGCCACCTAAGCCTTTTTCTCCCGGGTTGTCGCGAGCCCGAGGGTCATCTTTATTTTAAACCCCCCCCCCCGGACCAGTGCTCCTTCGAGTGCTGGCCCGAACTACAGCCTGCAGCGCCCCTCAAGGAAACTTGAGGTCTGGTTTTAGTTGTATGGACTGCTCATCCGGATGTGCCCTGAGAACGAGATATGTGCAGCTCCTATCGGGATTTGTCGGCACAATCGGGCGGCTTTGCTGGTCTTGTTTTATTGCTGTCGAAATGTCTTGTAGTCCGGGATTTCGAGATTGATCGGGTCTTCCCGGTAGAAGGAATATCCTTCGTTGACCGTGAGAGCTTATAATGGGCTAAGTTAGGACACCCCTGCAGGGTATTATCTTTCGAAAGCCGTGCCCGCGGTTATGAGGCAGATGGGAATTTGTTAATGTCCGGTTGTAGAAAACCCGAAGTTGACCTTAATTAAAAATACACATCAACCGCGTGTGTAACCGTGATGGTCTCTTCTCGGCGGAGTCCGGGAATTGAACACGGTGTTGGAGTTATGTCTGACGTAAGTAGTTCAGGATCACTTCTTGATCGCTACTAGCTTCACGACCGTGCTTTGCTCCTCTTCTCGCTCTCTTTTGCGAATGTAGCCACCATATATGCTAGTCGCTTGCTGCAGCTCCATCTCACAACTCTGTCCTTCCTTTAAGCTTAAATAGTCTTGATCCCGCGGGTGTGAGATTGTTGAGTCCCCGTGACTCACAGATTATACCAAAACAGTTGCAGGTGCCGACGATGCCAGTGCAGGTGACGCAAACGAGCTCAAGTTGGAGTTCGACGAGGAACGTGGTCGTTACTATGTGTCTTTTCCTAATGATCAGTAGTGGAGCCCAGTTGGGACGATCGGGGATCTGTGTAGCATTTGGGGTATCTTCTTTTATTTTGGTTCCGTAGTCGGACCTTGAGTGTATTCTGGGTGATGGATGTTTATTTATGTATTGTGTGAAGTGGCGTAGTAAGCCAACTATGTATCTCTTTCCTTATGTATTACATGGGTTGTGTGAAGATTACCTCACTTGCGACATTGCTTTCAATGCGGTTATGCCTCTAAGTCGTGCTTCGACACGTGGGAGATATAGCCGCATCGGGGCGTTAAGTTGGTAATCAGAGCCTTCCCCGACTTAGGAGCACCCTACTTGAATGTATGATGGCGTTGTTGAGTCTAGAACGGAAAATGTTTTGAGTCTTAGGATTATATATATCGGAGAGTAGGATTCTTTTTACTCCCCAGTCCCTTCGTCGCTCTGTGAGGTCTCCTGACGTAGAAGTTTTGACTCTCCTCTCCTTAAATTTCACTAAATTTTTTTTAGGATCACGCGGGTATCTTGGGATCGTTCGATGGTTTTGTGACGAGAACATTGTTCTTGGTGCCTCCCGACATTTAGGGGTTGTGGCGGTGTCCGGGAGTTGAGCTCCGAGGTGTTGTCGTCACAATTTTATCGTTGCAGTTCTGGAATACCTGAGTTTTGCCGACATCGAAATCTCTTTTGTGCAGTTGTTGGTGAGATAACCCCGATAACCCAAAGATCGGGCGATCTCGGAGTATTGCCATGACTCGTATAACGGATGCTTTTCAAGGTCGAGGTACCACGATTTCGAAGGTTTCTTGGTTATGTGTTGACGGATGGATACAATTTGGATCTAGGTATTGTTAGTTTGGGTGATATATTTTGTGCCCCCTGTATCCCCAACACCAGATTGCATAACCGTAAAGTTTCGGGAGTTTATAGGTGGGAATTCTAGTAGCTTACGGGATATCTTTTCGATGTATGTATGATTTGAGATTGGGGTCCAACGTCTAGTGGTCCGCCCATTCACGGTCGATTTATAGTGGTCGCGAGGCGTCTTAAAGAATCCTTGGCTATGCTGATTCGGGACGTCTTGTTTGTCATTCGTGACGGCCGCTTATACGTCGTGTCTGTGTGGGCCCCACCACGAACACTTTGGGCGTAAATCTCTATCATGTGTTTGTTCCGCTTATTCTAGAAGCCAATCTTTTGTTTTCAGTTGTGATATTCGAATTGTTTCAAAGGCGTATGATGATTCCATACCTTTATCTAAGTGGCTTCTCACCTTAATGGACGTGTGATGTTAACTTTGGAATTCATTCGTTCATCCTTGTTCGAATGTTTATTGTGAAGACTATATGTTGCAATTTCTATCCGTTGATTCAACTTGACTAATTGTCTATCAAGTGCTAACGGATGTCACCCTCTTCAGGATGGCTCCGCCAACGCGTCTGAATCCGGATCGCAATGATGAGAATCAGTCGAACCCTCCACCTCCACCTCCGCCTCCGGAGGCCTGGCAAGCTATCATGGCAGCCACCAATGCCAATGCTCAGATGATTTTGCAGCTCTTGCAAGAGCGTACTCAAGGGCAAGGCAATCAAGGCAATCAAGGTCAAGGCAACAACCAGCCGCACTTTGCTACCCTCAATCGGTTCCTCGCTAATCAGCGAAGTCTTTCGGTTTACGTCGAGGCCACAGACGCCGACGATTGGCTTGTGGACATCTGCAAACATTTTGAATGTAGCAATGTCGGACACGAGGATTTTGTCAAGTTTGCTTCGTTTCAACTCAAGGACCAAGCTGCCGAGTGGTTCCAAAGAATACAAAGATTCCAGAGGAGGTCGTGTCATTACACAGGATGAGTTCCGCCGAGATTTCAGAGCTCACCACATTCCGAAAAGTGTTGTTGAGAGCAAGCGTGAGGAGTTCCGCAATCTCAAGCAAGGCAACATGTCTGTCTATCAATACAATATGCAGTTTCAGAAACTTGCTCGCTTTGCTAAACAAGACGTCCCTGATGAAAAGAGTATGATCTATCAATTCAGAGGTGGTCTCAGAGAAGATCTGCAATTAGCTCTTGTGCTTTTTGAGCCAGAAAAGTATGATGAATTCTACAACATGGCACCTGAAGCAAGAAGCTGCCCAGCTCAAATGTGAGGCTTCTAAGAAAAGAATCGGGGATGCGATTCAGTCTTCTTCTTCCTCTCAAGTGGCGGCTAAGCGTGAAGTTCTACCTTCCTCCTCCTCCGTTCCGTCGGCCTTATCGCCAGAAGAACTTCGGTGGTCGTGGATCTTCCCACCCACCCAACCCAGGCTATCAGAACAAGTCTATTTCTCAAGCTCCAAGGTCAAATGCTCCTTACCACCGTCTGCTCTCAGAGGTGACTTGCAACAAATGTCAGCAGAAAGGTCACTATGCGAAGTGCTTCAACCAGAGGCGCCTTCCGCCTCCTCCTCCTGTGAAATCTTCCAGCAATGCAGTGGTCAAGCATAATCCCAAGTCTGCAAAGGTGAACATGATGAATGCAGCGCAAGCAGAGGATTCTTTTGATGTGATTATGGGTAATCTTCCAGTTAATGATATTCCTGCAAAAGTCTTATTTGATACTTGTGCATCGCATTCTTTCATCTCAAGACCTTTTGTGGCTATGCATGATTTGGTTACTCAAGCATTGCCGAGACCTTTGTCTATTGTTTCTCTGGCTAAGGAGATGACTTCTCGAGTTTTGGTTCAATGTCGGTATCAAGATGGGCGATTATAGATTTCTGGCTAAACCAATTGTCCTTGGTGACTCGGATATTGATCTTATTCTCGGGATGGACTGGCTTTCTCAGCACAAAGCTCAGCTTGATTGTGCTGCCAGGGAAATTCAATTGACACACTCTTCTAATGATGTGATCATCTATGCCGCTTCGTGATGAAACCATTCGGTTGTTTTCTCTCAATGAGAAGGGCGAATTGGATGCTATCTCTCGATTCCAATCGTTTGTGAGTACCAAGATGTCTTTCCGTAAGAGCTTCCGGTATGCCTCCTCATCGGCCAGTTGAGTTCGTTATCGATCTCGAGCCTGGCACTGAACTCGTTTGCAAGCGTCCATACAAGCTTGGACCTAATGAGCTGAAGGAATTGAAGAAGCAGCTCGATGAACAAGAGCGTCTGGGTTTGATCAGACCGAGTTCATCTCCTTGGGGTTGTGGTGTTCTTTTTGTCCAGAAGAAGGATGGCACGAACCGACTTTGCGTCGATTACCGTCCATTGAATAAGAAGACAATCAAGAACAAGTATCCACTTCCCAACATTAATGAGCTTTTCGAGCAACTCAAAGGTGCTAAAGTGTTCTCCAAGCTTGACCTTCGTATGGGTTATCATCAGATTCGCATTCGTGAACAAGATATTCCCAAGACAAAGCATTCAGAACAAGCTTTGGTTCTTATGAATATATTGTCATGTCTTTCGGCCTTGTCAATGCTCCTCCAACATTCTCTCGAATGATGAACTTCATCTTCAAGCCCTACACCAATGAATTTGTCTTGGTCTATCTTGATGATATTTTGGTCTTCTCCAAGAATAAGAAGGATCATGCCAAACATTTGCGATTGGTGCTAGACAAGCTTCGTAGAGTATCAATTCTATGCGAAGTTTTCCAAATGTGAATTTTGGCTTGATGAAGTGCTTTATCTTGGTCATATCATCTTCGCCAAGGGCATCGCTGTTAATCCCGAGAAGGTGTCTGCGATTGTGAATTGGGAACCTCCTCGAATCGTCAAGCAACTTCGCGATTTTCTTGGTCTTGCAAGCTATTGTCAAGATTCGTTGAGAACTTCTCCAAGATTGCAAAGCCTCTTTCCAACCTTCTCCGTAAGCATGTGAAGTATGTCCGGTCTCCGAGTGTGACGTTGCTTTCAATACTCTCAAAGAGAAACTCGTCACAGCTCTGTCTTGACTCCTCCTGATGAATCCAAGCCATTCGAAGTTTTCTGTGATGCTTCTCTTCAAGGTCTCGGTGCTATGTTAATGAAAGAGAAGAGAGTTGTGGCCTATACCTCTCGCCAGTTGAAGCCCAACGAAAAGAACTACCCCACTCACGATCTTGAGTTGGCGGCAGTTGTCCATGCATTGATAACGTGGAGACATCTCTTGTTGGGAAGGAAAGTGGACATTTTCACCGATCACAAGAGTCTCAAGTATATCTTTACTCAACCCAACCTCAACCTCGTGCAAACTCGATGGGTCGAAATGATTCAAGAGTACAACCCAAGTATTGAATATACTCGGGCAAGGCCAATGTCATTGCAGATGCTTTGAGCAGGAAAGCTTATTGCAACAGCTTTAATCCTCAAGCCCTTCCACCGGATCTCTGTGAAGCTTTCCATAAGCTGAATCTTCAAGTTGTTCCTCAAGGCTTTCTTGCCAACCTCATAGTCTCTCCTACTTTGGAAGATCAGATTCGCGAGGCTCAACTCCTGGATACCATGGTGAAAAAGGTGAAGCGTGGTATCGACAAGGGCATTTCCAAGTACAAGTGCTTCCACATTGATGACAAAGATACTCTTTTCTTTGAGGACCGGATTGTGGTTCCTAAGGGTGATCTACGTAAAGTCATTATGAACGAGGCACACAATTCGCTTCTATCCATTCATCCCGGAAAGTACGAAGATGTACCATGACCTCAAGCAGTCATATTGGTGGACTCGAATGAAGCGAGAAATTGCTCAATTCGTGAATGAGTGTGATGTCTGCAGAAGAGTGAAAGCAGAAAACCAAAGACCAGCTGGTCTCCTCCAACCTCTTGCTATTCCAGAATGGAAGTTTGATCAGATCGAAATGGACTTCGTGACTGGATGTCCAAAGTCCAAGCGTGGAAATGATGCTATCTTCGTTGTCATTGACAAGCTTACTAAAGTGGCTCATTTTCTTCCTATCAAAGAATCCATCACAGCAGCTCGGTTGGCGAGCTTTACACCTCCAGGATTGTCTCCTTGCACGGCATTCCACAATTGATCTCTTGAGACCGTGGCAGCATCTTTACCTCCAAGTTTTGGGATTCTTTTCGTAAGGCCATGGGCACCAACATTCGCTTTCAAAGACAGCCTTTCCATCCTCAAACAAGTGGCCAAGTTGAGCGAGTTAATCAAATCCTTGAAGATATGCTCGTGGCTTGTGTCATTTCTTTCGGTATGAAGTGGGAAGATTGTCTTCCATATGCCGAAGTTCTCCTACAACAACAGCTTCCAAGCGAGTTCGGCAAGGCCCCATTCGAAATTCTCTATGGCGAGAAAGTGCCGTACTCCTCTCAATTGGTCCGAGACAATTGAACGCCAACTTCTTGGCAATGACTTGATCACAGAAGCCGAAGAGATGTGCAAAGTCATTCGTGAGAATCTCAAAGCCGCGCAATCGCGCCAGAAGAGCTATTATGATGACAAGCACCGTGATGTGGCTTTTGAAATCGGAGACCATGTCTACCTCCGCGTCTCTCCAATGAAAGGCACTCGTCGCTTCGGTATCAAAGGGAAGCTTGCCCCTAGATACAAGGGTCCTTTCAAGATCATTGGCAAAAGAGGCGATCTCGCCTATCAACTTGAGCTTCCCTCCAACTTCGCAAACGTGCACGATGTGTTTCACGTGTCACAGCTTCGCAAGTGCTTCAAGACTCCTGAACGCACTATCAACTTCGAAGAGATTGACCTCCAAGAAGATCTCTCTTATCATGAGCACCCCGGTGCTATTCTTGAAGAAACCGAGCGCAAGACTCGCAACAAGTCAATCAAATTCCTGAAAGTGAAGTGGTCACACCATTCTGACCGAGAAGCCACAGGGCGCGAGGATCACCTCCGTTCCGAATATCCGGAGTTCTTTTAGTCCTAGATCTCGGGACGAGATCCTCTTGTAGTGGTGGAGTGTTGTAACACCCCGGATGTAACTTTCCATATTTGTAACTCCAACTCTTGCCTTTTTCGGCATTGTGATATGATATTCCCTCCGTGGTTGGGTTTTTTCCTCTTTTTGCATTTTGTCCGTGTCATGCATTTCATATCATGTCATCATGTGCATCGCATTTGCATACGTGTTCGTCTCATGATTCCGAGCATTTTCCCCGTTGTCCGCTTTTGCAATCCGCACTCCTATGTTCCCCGGCGTCCCCTTTTACGTTTTTCCATGAGCGGTACTTAACTTTCTCGGAATGGACCGAGGTTAGTCAAGTGGCCAAGGTATACCAACGGTCAAGTATCGGGTCAATTGGAGCTCGTTTGGTACTCCAACGGTTAACCGCACTCTCGCAAAGGCCTCTTTTAAGTTGCAGCCCAACACCCTTTCAAAACAGCCCAATAACCCATCTAAGTCACTTCCATGCTCTCCGTCGTCGGATCACGATCGCGTGGGCGAAAACTACACCTCATTTGGACTCTCCTAGCTCCCTCTATGCCTATTTATACATCCCTCATTCCAAATCACGGTGCAAACCCTAGCCTTCCCCTACCTCGCAGACAAAATCCAGCCGCCTCGGACGTGTCCGCCCCGCCTGAGCCGCCCGGCCCGCCGAGCCGAGCCCGAGCGCCTCCGGCCGCTCATGCTTCTCACGCCGCCCGCCGCCCGGCTCACCGGCCCGGCCGTCGCCGCCGCCTTCCCACCACCGGCGCCCCGGCCGGCCTCTCCCTCGCCGCCCCGGCCGCTCCGGCCGGCCACCTCGCCTCGGACACGGGCCGATCTAGATCGGGAACCCGAGGGTTGACTTCTCCCCCCCTTATTTTCGTCCAAGTTTTTGTCTCGGTGATTAATTTATGGCAATTTCATCGCATCATAACTTTGCACCTGTAGCTCCGTGTCGTGCGTGTAATATGTCAAAATGTTCGCCTCGAAGAGTAGATCATTTCATATCATTGCGTAATGTTCATTTGAGTTCATCTTGATGCCCGAAATGCTGTTGGAAGAGGGCTATATGATGTTAGTTTCTGTTTCTTAACAGAACATGCACTTTTGTTATTTTTGCTATGATTGATGTGTGCACCCTATGAATTTGAGTCCTACATGTGTTTTGTAATATGCCATGCCATCTTTCCAGGGGTGTATGCCATGTATTTTTGTGATCTATGTGGTTACTAGCACAAGCATGCAAAGTAGGCTTCCTGATGTTGCTGATTTCAGCCCTGTTTAGCTGATATTTTGATGCCATGTTAACTTGATGCTACCAAGAGATCCATGCATATTTTGAGATACTTAAGTAATGATGTTTTGAACATATGGTTATGCTATATCCATCCATGCCTTTGTTTGCAATTATGGAGTGCCCTAACTTGAGTCAATCGAGCTCTACTTTTGCTGTAAAATGTTTCCTGGCAGATTGTTTACATGTTATTCAATTTTGCCAAGGTTGTTGTAGTTGATCCGTGTATGCTATGATGTTGTTATTGCCATGTATATCTTCTATGCCATGTCTTCTTGATGTATGTATGCTTAGTTTATCATGAGATGCTCTTTAGCGAGTGCATCGAGCTCTTAAACATGCCTACTTGTTATCTGTTTTTGTCATGCCCTGTTGCTGAATCTGTTAACGAAACTTGCTATGTTTACATGGGTGTTATTATATTTTCTAATCCTTTTTGGCTTATGGTAAGTAAGGGACTTTTGTTCTATGCTTTTAGTATATTCATGACATGCCTTGTTTTGCTATTATAAGTTCCTGTAGCATGTAGTTTTCTTGCTCTGAACATTGCTACCTGATGCTGTTTTTGCCATGTTCAGTAATTTCACTAAGTCTGAAGCCGATATGTTTTGCACTTTTGCCATGCTTGTTTGAACCTGTTATGGTGTGATTTAGCCGTAGCTCAGTGTCCATCTTTTGTCAAGCATCTTGCGTAGATCAATGCCATATACTTTGTTGGTACGTTTGGGTGCAGTAGCTTAATTTCTTGTTGCTTGCTAAGTGGTATCATGCTGTTAATGGCAGATTTGTGCCATTCTTGTTTTGCTTGTCATTTGCAAACCGTGCATCCGATTCCGGTGATCTTTATATCGATTTCAACCGAAATCATCTCATGTTTCCAGTGACATACTTGGTTTGCCAAGTTGATGCCTGGTTCATCATTTTCCTTCCGGAGCGCGCATACGCATTGCATATCACATCCCGCATATCATGCCATATATAGCATCATGTTGCTTGTGCATTGCACCGTGATTTATTGTGGTTCCTTTGTTTGTGTCCTTGCTTTGGGTAGAGCCGGGAGACGAGTACGTGAACGAGGAACCTGTTGAGAACGCTACGAGGATCAAGCTTTCGACAACTCGAGAACTTTGCGACAAGATGACCATACCCTCGAAATCACTTCTATGTTTGCTATGCTAGATGCTCGCTCTTTTGCTATGCCTATGCTACGATGCCTATCACTTGCTTATCATGCCACCCATATTGCCATGTCAAACCTCTAACCATCCTTTCCTAGCAAACCGTTGATTGGCTATGTTACCGCTTTGCTCGGCCCTCTTATAGCGTTGCTAGTTGCGGTGAAGATGAAGTTTGTTCCTTGTTGGAACATGGAGATGTTGTTCCTTTTGGAACATGTTTACTTGTTGGGGATATCACAATATATCTGCTATAATTAATGCATCTATATACTTGGTAAAGGGTGGAAGACTCGGCCTTATGCCCGGTGTTTTGTTCCACTCTTGCCGCCCTAGTTTCATCATACCGTGTTATGTTCCTTGATTTCGCGTTCCTTACACGGTTGGGTGATTTATGGGACCCCTTGACAGTTCGCTTTGAATAAGACTCCTCCAAAGAAGGCCCAACTTTGGTTTTACCATTTGCCACCTAAGCCTTTTTCCCCGGGTTTTCGCGAGCCCGAGGGTCATCTTTATTTTAAACCCCCGGACCAGTGCTCCTTCGAAAGTGCTGGCCCGAACTAGAGCCCGTCTGGCGCCCCTCAAGGAAACTTGAGGTCTGGTTTTAGTTGTATGGACTGCTCATCCGGATGTGCCACGAGAACGAGATATGTGCAGCTCCTATCGGGATTTGTCGGCACAATCGGGCGGCTTCTTTGGTCTTGTTTTATTGCCGTCGAAATGTCTTGTAGTCCGGGATTCCGAGATTGATCGGGTCTTCCGGTAGAAGGAATATCCTTCGTTGACCGTGAGAGCTTATAATGGGCTAAGTTGGGACACCCTGCAGGTATTATCTTTCAAAGCCGTGCCGCGGTTATGAGGCGTATGGGAATTTGTTAATGTCCGGTTGTAGAAAACCCGAAGTTGACCTTAATTAAAATACACATCAATCAAGGTGTAACCGTGATGGTCTCTTCTCGGAGTCCGGAATTGAACACGGTTTTGGAGTTATGTCCGACGTAAGTAGTTCAGATCACTTCTTGATCGCTACTAGCTTCACGACCGTGCTTTGCTCCTCTTCTCGCTCTCTTTTGCGAATGTAGCCACCATATATGCTAGTCGCTTGCTGCAGCTCCATCTCACAACTCTGTCCTTCCTTTAAGCTTAAATAGTCTTGATCTCGCGGGTGTGAGATTGCTGAGTCCCCATGACTCACAGATTATACCAAAACAGTTGCAGGTGCCGACGATGCCAGTGCAGGTGACGCAAACGAGCTCAAGTGGGAGTTCGACGAGGAACGTGGTCGTTACTATGTGTCTTTTTCTGATGATCGAGTGGAGCCCAGCTTGGGACGATCGGGATCCGTGTAGCATTTGGGGTATCTTCTTTTATTTTGGTTCCGTAGTCGGACCTTGAGTGTATTCTGGATGATGGATGTTTATTTATGTATTGTGTGAAGTGGCATTTGTAAGCCAACTATGTATCTCTTTCCTTATGTATTACATGGGTTGTGTGAAGATTACCTCACTTGCGACATTGCTTTCAATGCGGTTATGCCTCTAAGTCGTGCTTCGACATCGTGGGAGATATAGCCGCATCGGGGCGCATAACGAGCAAGGAACGCTGCTGGTCGAGCATCGGCGCATCTCTACAGCTCGAGGCCGCGACGGAAGTGCGAGAGGAGATGGGGCGGCGATGGCATGAGAGAGGCAGCAGGGAAACGAGCGCAGGAGATGAGGGGCTAGGAGATCGAGCGCGGGATCGAGTGGACGACAGGAATCCACCGCCGCCACGGATGCCACCGCCGGTGCCGCTGATCCGCTGCCCTCCTTCGTGGCCGCTGCCGCCGTTGTCGTGGTTGGTGGGAGCCGCCTAGGCGTGCGGGGTCACGCGGTGGCGTGTTGGGGAAGGAAGAATGCGGGCGCGGGAGCCGCCGCCGCCGTCGCCGGATGAGGAGCGAGCGAGGAAGGAGGGAGGCGGCCGCGGAGGGAGGAGGATGCGGCTGCAGGAGCGAGCGAGGGAGGAGGCGGCTAGGTCTCCGTCAAATGAGCGGCCCCCTTTTATACCCCCACTACGCGAAATGATCGAAATGCCCTGGTGGGGGCATGGTATACACATTTTGTAGCCATTACTATTCATTCCAGCAGTGATCATCTCAGATCCAACGGCCCAGCTTCCTCCAGATCTTGATCCGACGCCCAGAATCGCATCAAGCAAACTGATCCGACGGCCGAGAGTCGCTGATCTCTGAGGAGGCTCGGTGGAGGTTTCATCTCTTATTTCTGGATGATTCCGTTGGGAGGATGGAGCCTGATCAGAGCAATGGCAATACTTGCTTAGCCCTTCTTTTCTTTGTCTTCACTATGGTTTTTGTTGTTGTTGTTCGTGTTTCCTTTTCCTTCATTTTGTCTATTTATTCATATTTGTGAACAATTTTTTAAATAGTGGAACAAATTTCAAATTTCTGTTTTTTCAATTTAGGATTATTTTATAAATTCATGACCATTTTTAAACTCATTGACATCTCTAAATTCAGAAATATTTTCAGATTTGTGAATATATGTTTCTAAGTTAGCGAACACCTTTTAAATTTGGGATGTACATACCCGATATAATAATAATATTCTTTAGTAGAAATGAAAGAACCGGCTTGAAAACAGGAAGCCTTGACGAGAGGTTTTGTGCTTTGCTACTGTAGCTGACAGAGGGAGCATACGAAAATTCGCTGAAACCACGTCATGGGCAGCCCATGTGCAAGCCAGCTATGCGTTTAGTCCCCTATTCCGCGCGTAGGGCGTCGCGGGAACTCCTATGCGCCGCTCGCTGCGGCAAATTGTCGAGCGGACGCACAGGCGCGTCTCCAGCTGGGCCGGCCCATTCACGCAACGCATTGTAAAAATCCCAAAAAACTCTGCTCGAGAGGGGGATCGAACCAGGGACCTCCATGTTTGTATGCACGAGCAAAGCCATAGCGATAGAAAAGCTTTCTTGGTTTCCTACGGCGTGCGGAGCTAAATATAATGGAGACCCGAACATTTTCTCAAATTCCTGAAACAAAAATTATTTTGAAAAGGTGTTTCTTAAAAAGAGAACACTTTCCAAATTTTAGAAGAAAAAATAAAAGGCTTGAACAAATTTTTGATAAACTGAACACTTTTTAAAATGCCGAACAATTCTTGAATTTAGAGAACAAAATTTTGAAATCGAGAACAAAATTTGAACATGAATTTTTTTTTAAAGCACGAACATTTTTTAATCTTGAGAACAAATTTTGAAACGGAGAACAAATTTGTAAGCGCTGAAATTTGAGAACAAAATTTGAACATGAACATTTTTTAAAGCACGAACATTTTTTTTAATCTTGAGAACAAATTTGAAACAGAGAACAAATTTGGAAGCGGGGATTTTTCTTAAAAGCATGAACAGTTCTTTGGTATCTTGAGAACAAATTTTGAAACGTAGAACAAATTTGCAAGCGCGAACAATTTCTTAAAGCACGAACATTTTTTGAATATTGAGAACAAGTTTTGAAACAGAGAACAAATTTGAAAAATTCCGAATATATTTGGAAGCGCAAACATTTTTTGAAAACCTGAACAAAAAAGTTGAAGTTCAATACATTATATTAAGTTCGAAAGTTTTGCACTTTTTTGTGCAACGAGAACAATTTTTGAATTTCGAGAACAATTTTTAAAAAACTGAACATTTTATGAAAAGGCAAACAAAATTAGAATATTTTGAAAAAAGAGAAACGAAAAAGGAAATGAAATAAGAAACTAAATAAAGAAAACAAACAGACTAAACGAAAAAGAAGAAAAGAAAAAGGAAACAGAAAGAAATTTGGAAATCTGAAGAACAAAAAGGAAATAGAAAGAGAAGAAAAGGAATTGAAAAAATGAAATAAAGAAACAGAAAAACAACGAAAGAATAAAAAAAAGAAACAGAAAAATAAAAAGAAAAAAACGGAAAAACCGATGAAAGCAACGAAAACCCGGTTCAGGGAACCTTCTAGAAGGTTCACAAAACCGGATTGGGCAGTTGGTAACGTATCTAAGTGGGCCGGCCCAGGCAGCGTCGCTCGGTTGTTCCCCCTGTGCGAAGCGCCCGCATTTTGCCGCAGTGAGCGGCCAATAGGAAATTCCGGGCGTCGCTTGTCGTGAACACCATAGCTTCCGTTGCGCTGAAGCATTTTCTTCCCCCGTCTTAAACTATTTGGCTCGTTTTGCTTTTGCTTTTCGATCCATGGCTACATTGATGTTCGATCGCCGCTGCAGATGTAGCTTTGTTTGACTTGTTTTTTTTTCTTTTTTCACCTTTATTGTTTCCGTTTTATTTATCTTTCGATTTCCTTTGTTTCTTCCTGGTTTTCTTTAAAAATAATATTCACTGGTTTACTCGTATCTCACGGTTTTCCCTTGTTATTCCTCTTTTTTTACATTTTTCTGTGATTTTATGGTTCATTTTTCTTTTTTCGGTTTTCTTTTTGTTTTTTCCTCTTTTCTATCTTTTTTTTCATTTTTATGATTCTTTACGGGTTTCTTTGGTTTTCTGTTTTTCTAGGGTTTTTCAAATATTTCCTCTGTTTCTTCATGGTTTTCATTGTTTTTTCTTTTCTTAGTTTCTTCTTAGTTGTTTATTGGTTTTCACTATTCTTTTCTTCTTAGTTTTTTGGTTTTCTTTGTTTGTTTCTTCCGTTTTTTATTTTCATTGGTTTTCTTCATTTTTTCTTTAAGACAATGTCTACTTTTTCATACAAATTCAAACATTTTTTGTGTTCACCAAATATTTTCTATACAAGTTTAACATTTTTTCAAATTTATGATTAACATTTTAAACAAATTATACAAATGTAAGGAACACGCAAAATATTTTCTTCATACAAAATGTACATTTTCGTTATATATAATGAACATTTTTAATACATGTTTAACATTCTTGTAATAGATGATTAACATATTGCCATACATGATCAACATTTTCAAAATGTATGTTTTTATGTGTAATTTTTATATACGTTCCACATTTTTCTTATACATCAATGATATTTTTTATACATTCTAATTTTTTTAAATAGACAATTAACATTTTAATATATTTTTTCTGTTGATGAATATTTTTTCATACACATTGTTCATACACATATATACGGGGAACATTTTTTATACACGTTTAGTTTTTTTGAAATATATGATTAACATTTATTTGATATACGATCTTTCTTACAAAAAAACTCATGCTTAATTATTTTATGTATGTTCTACATGTTTTGTATACATCAAGAACATTTGTTTTATACACGATTAACATTTTATTCATAGACATTTTATGTTTTGTGTATATATTTATTATACACACATTGAACATTTTGGTTTGATTTTTTTATTTTTTTGTAGGGATCAAATGCTTGATTAACATATTTTGAAGTCATGCTTTTTTCACACACATTGTATACATGAGAAACAATTTTCTCTATATAGTTTTAATATTTTTGAAATGATTTGTTAATTTTTTTCTAAATATTTTATGTAAATATTTTTGTAATATATAGAATGTTTGGAAGTACAATCAGAAATATAAAAAGAAAGCAAAAGAGGAAAAGAAAGTGAAAAAGAAAAACGAGGCAGTGGCGTCCGGCGTGCTGGTCCAGTGTATTTAGGGAGGTACCTGAAGCTACTCGACGCTCTGTCTCGCTTCAAGGTAGATATAGTGTCGCTTGTTCAGCGAGCACGCACCATTAACATCCCGGAGATTTTCTTCCGGTGAGTGAAAGCATTTTTTTCTCATGGTTTACTATGACCCAACAGTTCATCGTTTCTTCTACTCCCTCTGATCTAACTTTGTACTAGACTAGCGTCAATTAATTTGGATTGGTGCGGGTACTAGTTTCCGACCCAGATTAAAACATATGTTTGTAAACTTAAATAATATTACATAATTAGGAAATATTCTAGAATTTATATAATTTTCCTGAATATTTTTGGAAAATAAAGAATTTAGAAAAATATTTCTGATTAAAGAATGTTTACCAATCTAAAATATGTTCACAAATTAAAAATGATTTTAGTAAATGTTCCAACTTTTAAAAAATGTTCATGAATTTTAAAGAATGATTCCTGGTTTTGTATAATTGTTCCTAAATTTTAAAATAGTTCATGAATCTAAAAAAGTGATCATGATTTTTGAAAAATATTCTCGATTTTTGAGAAAATATTCATGAATTATTAAAAATGGACGTGAATTTGAAAATAAAAAGCTGTTTTCCCAGCTCCAGTCAAATTTGTCCCATTTCAAATTTCAAAAGTAACACACATTAGCAATGGTTATGTATTTTCATTTGACATATGTTGTTTAAGCTAATCAAACCAACCCCCCGCCGGTTCACAAATATAAGATGTTTCTTTTCTTCACTCCTTCCAGTCCGTATGTAGCCATATTGAAATATCAAAACATCTTATATTTATGAATTTGGTGGGAGCATAAACTTTTTTGCGAGGATTGATTCATCATGTCATGGTAGTACAAAGAAGAACAAAAATAAGAAAAAATACATCCATTTTCGTAGACCACCTAGTGACAATTACAAGCACTAGAGCGAACCGAAGGCACACCGTCGTTATTGCCCCTCCCTCACCGCAGCCGAGCCAAGCTTATTGTAGCATATAGTCAGGAGTCGTCGTGCTAAGAGTCCACAAGACCAGTGCACCAGAAAAATAATCGTCGCCAATGAAAGAGAAGTATAGATCAAAAGGTTCCAATCTGTAGACACGCGAACAAAGACTGGATCTAAGAAAATACACCAACAACCAGCACCAACAGAATCCTGCAAGATTTGCCGGAAACACACGTCTACATGCGCTCCGATAATTGTAGAAGCATTACCAGAACGGGGGCTAGGCGGGTGAAACCTTATTCCATCTTCGGAAAAAACGACACCGCTTCGTCTTCTTGAACATGACACAAACCCTAAACGAATTCATAGAAACACCTAAAACGAAGCACGATCTGTCCCACTGGAAAGGGCCAGGGTCCATCTCACCTCCATAGCCCTTGAGCCATCGGATAGGAGGCCGTCCGACGGGCGACGTCGGTGCATGCGGAAGGCTTAGGAATCCTAAGACTTTTTTCTTGGAGAGGAGGCGATGATTGCTGGTCTCGATTGTGTTATCAGAGCAACTCTAGCAGACCCCGCAAAAATTCGACCCGCAAAACGCGTTTGCGGTTTCACGAAGATCGCGTTTGCGGGTCAAAAACATGCGCGGCCGAACAGAACCCGTATTTAAACCAGCATAATTTGAAAAAACACTTTCGTGGAAGAAATTGCAAAAACATAGTTCATCACATACTACATAGTTCATCACATGATCAACAAACTACAAGCATAATTATACTACATACTACGTTAAACTAGTACTAGAGGGGTCGGATTTGACGACGGCGAGGTCGCGGCAAATGGATGACGCCGTGGAGGAGCCGTGCGCTCAATCCTCCTCGTCGGAGCTGCACAGGTCGACGTACTTCACCGCCTGCTCCGCGCGGATGCGGCGCCACTCGTCAGCCTTCTTGTTGGCGGCGACGTTGTCGGCGACTGCCTGCCGCCACTCGAGGGCTTCGAGCTCCTCGGCGTGGCGCCGGCGCTCCTCCTCCTCGCGCACGCTCCGCTCGGCGATGGCAGCAGCAACAGCGTCGAAGTCCGCGACGTAGTCCTCGGGCACGACGACTCCGCGGCGGCCGAGCGGAGCGGGCTCCTCGGGCTCCTCCTTCACCGGGACGAAGGCGAACGACGCCAGCTCCTCTGGCTCGTCCTCGTCGTTCGACAACTCCCTCTTCACGGGGAGAAAGCCCACGCCGGAGGACGAGGAAGATCCGGCGTAGGAAGACCTCGCGGAGGAGAAGGACGCGCGCCGGCGGTCGTACTCCTCCGTCTCGCGGCGGTTGAAGCTCGCCGGCGGCGACATCCCATGATTGGTCCACCTCCGGGTTCCGCGCATCCTCGCGCCGTCCGACCGGACGCGCCGCTCGCGCTCCGGGTCCCTCTCACAGCCGGATCTGCTGCCGGAGCCGCGTCCGGAGCTCCACATTCGGCCCCACATGGTGGCTGGAGGCGGGGCGGGTGGTCGCCGGCGGCGAGAAATGTGGAGAGAGGAAAGGGGAATCGGGGTGGCTCGCGGCGGCGGGGGGATAGGGTTTGGACCCGCAAAAGGGTCGCGGAACCGCAGTTATAGTGCTCGGGGCGTGCGGTTTGCGGGCTGTGACAAAAAAATTTGCGG
This sequence comes from Aegilops bicornis, assembly GCA_021605145.1. Taxonomy (NCBI): domain Eukaryota; kingdom Viridiplantae; phylum Streptophyta; class Magnoliopsida; order Poales; family Poaceae; genus Aegilops; species Aegilops bicornis. The sequence goes on along the minus strand of CM038673.1, from coordinate 559,851,838 downwards.
GCCGGACGAGTATCCGGGCTCTGTTCTGGCCGAAAAAATGGACCTAGCCCGCATACTCGCCGGAATTTTTGCGTGCCGGGCGTTTTGCGGGGTCTGCTAAAATTGCTCTCAACGGAGATAGTACTACACATTTGAGTACCAGACCACATGAACACATTTATTGGTGGTTGAGTCATCACATTGCGAGGTGCATGCCACTGCTGTCATGCTATGAAAGGAAATCTGACCGGTGATGAATTGCAAATCTGCTGAGTGACAAATTATTTTTTTCAAGAAAAATTTCTATCTATTCATTTTCAATCATCGCAATATAATGAAAAACAGAAATAATAAAAATTACAATCAGATCCTTAGACCATATAGTGATGACTACAAGCACTGAAGCGATCGGAAGGCGCGCCGCCGTCATCGCCCCTCCCTTGCCTGAGCTGAGCAAAACATATTGTAGTAGACAGTCAAAAAATCATCGTGCCAAGGCCTCATAGAACCTGCGCACAAGAGTAGTGTAGATCCTGAAGACACAGCAACATAGATGACGACGTCCGGATTCGAGCAGATCCAACAAAGACAGATCCACTAGAGACACACTTCTACACGCCCATCGATGATGATAGATACACCATCAGGATGGGGGCTAGGCGGGAAGAACCTTATTTCATCTTTAGAGCCATCGTCATCTTGCCTTCCTGAGCAGAATACAAATCCTAATAAAAACTAAAGAAACAATTGAAAATGAAGCCCTCCCGCCGACAAGGACCAGGATCCACTGCATCCCTATGGCCCTAAAACTAATGGAGATAAGACGGACCGGCGCAATTAGGTAATAAAACCACCCACTAGAAAGTCCGTTAGACAAAATACCAAATAAAATAAAATAAAATTGAGAGACTAGCAAGCACAAGAAGGGAAGTTGATATTTTTTTATAAAAGCCAAAAAAAATTCATTTGACTGAAAAATATACTAGTAATTCTGAACTTCAAACATACGTAGAAATGTTCAAAACAGAACAAAATTGTGTAGGTGAGGTAATAATCGTGTCATGACTAGTGATTGTGTACTGTCCATTGCTACTATTATTTCCGGCTCGTTTCGTTCTAGTTAAATTGCCCTTTAAAGCATCTATGGCCGGACGCCTCAAACTATCTCTCATATGATGCGTCGGTCAATGATCGGGCATGAAAAAGAAAGAAAAAAGTGATCCAACCGGACTCTTTATATCATCCTTATACGCCCGGGCTGTCCGCGAACCCTCATATCCATCTCAAATGTAGGAAGGATATGAGGGCTCGCGGACGCGCCCGGGCACGCCCGCTCAGTCCGCCACCTAGGACTCGGCCCCACCCTAAACTATATTTTCTTTTTCTTTATTCATTTTTTTCCTTTTCTCTTTTATCTTCACCAATCACGTGCAAGTGATCGGACATATGAGGAAGAAAATAAAGAGTGTGGCTGTGCGAACGGAGAAATAACGGACACGCTCGATCAGTGATCGGGTGCGTCCGTGGGTATTTTGAGGGTCATATTTGCTAAGTCGGGCTGTAGATGCTCTTATGGTAGCGGCTGTCGTTGCAAACATTTATTCTGATATGGAGAGGTAGTTAGCTGTTTTTGTACTAAAGGTAGATAGAAACTCGTGGCTTTACCTGGCCGGCATGCACTCCGTCCCCCCTGTCGGCCATACCAGGAAGGATCCGAAACGACTCCTTGGCGATCGATCGCGGGAGCGATCGATTCCACCGCGTGTTCTATTCCCTTTTCCTTTTCCTGCTCGTTTTCCTTTTTGGGAAACCCACTCGACCCATTCGACCGCATCTTATCCCCTTTTCCTTTTTGCCCTCCTTCCTACTCTGCCCCGCCGCTTTCCCACCTCGCCGGCGGCTCCTCCCTCAATACGGCGAGACGCCGCGGCCGCCTGGCGCCGGCGAGGTCAACGGTGAATACGGTGAGGCGCCGCAGCCGCACGAGCCCCGCGAGGTCAACGGCAAGAGGGCGAGGCACCGCGGCCGCACGAGCGCCGGCGAGGTCAGCGGTGAATACGGCGAGGCGCCGCAGCCGCACGAGCCCCCGCGAGGTCAACGGCAAAGAGGGCGAGGCACCGCGGCCGCACGAGCGCCGGCGAGGTCAGCGGTGAATACGGCGAGGCGCCGCAGCCGCACGAGCCCCCGCGAGGTCAACGGCAAAGAGGGCGAGGCACCGCGGCCGCACGAGCGCCGGCGAGGTCAGCGATGAATACGGCGAGGCGCCGTGTCCGCCTGGCGGCAGGGGCCAATACGGCAAGGCTCAGGCCGCCGCACGGCCGCCGCGATGTCCAGGGGCGGAAGAGGCCAATACGGCGAGGCGGTGTCTGTCCGGCTGACCTTACGCCCTCCTGCTTGGGCTCGACCTCCCGGCAAGGCCCCTAACGGCATCACTAAGCTTCCCAGCCAAGCGTCCGCGTCGGCTCCGGTACCCACCGCCCCATCCCTCTTCCTTCCGATGAGTTCATAGCTGATGGCGGCCCCCTTCTCTGTGCTCACGAACACCCAAAATTAGACAGGGAGCAGCACATGGATGTCGATTTTTTGGCAGCTCTGCTTTCATGAAACTAGTATGGATAGGTTCGTCTGGCACACCTTGCTCGTTTTCAGCATGAGGAGGAAGAAGATGATTTAATTTCTTTGGAAGGACTAATCCAATGAAGATGTTGTACAAGAAAATAGGAGGAATATGGATCTCAAAACTAAAGAAAAGCAGGCCACCTTGGTGGCTCTGTACTCGTAAAAGAGGATTGCTTACTGTTTCACAAAAATAGGATTTTTCGACAGCAACTCATCCGCCTCAGTCTCGTCTTTCGTTGACGCCGGAGCACAACGCAGTAGTGTTCGGGGGGCGCATCTCTGCGGAAATCCTTACAAGTATCCGAACCGGCTGTGGAGATTGGAAAAAAGAAATCCCTAAATGCATCTCTGAAACAGTGACATTTTTTTCAGTTAATGAACTGAGACTAGCAGTTTATGTTTATTCTGTAGGGGGGATCTTTCTTGGATGAAATTCTGAACTCTATTAAAAGAAATAAGCAGCTGGCATTTGTTCAAGAATATACTAAGTCTGTGAACATTGTTTGTTTCTCTGTAGCAAGTTATTCTATAAATACTGAATACTATGCAAGGAAACCAGCAGCTGCCATTGTTCAAGAATGTACTAATTATCTGAACATTGTTTTGTTTTTATGTAGCAAGTCATTTCTATAAATACTGAACACTGCAAGGAAATCAGCAGCTTTTATTGTTAAGAGTATGAGCTAATTCTTTGAAAATCGTTTTGTTTTTTCTGTAGCAAATTATTGTATGAATTCTGAACATTTTGGGCAAAGAAACTGAGCTCTGAACATTATTCAAGCAACAGAGATAGAGCACAATCTGTATATACATGAGCATTAAGCTAGAAGAATTCCTAATGTTACTGTGTCCCTTGTGTTTTTGGTTTTCTCTCTTCCATGCTGTAGCACAGAGTCCATAAGTTTCATTGTTGTTGATTTTTGGGCAGTTACATATTTAACTGCAACCTGTTTTCTTGTTCACGCTGATTTTCAAAGATCAAACTATTTGTCAGATAAAGACAACTCATTTTTAGCAGTTCATAATATTGTCGCTGTTTAGAGTCTAGTGTTTTCTTCCTTGCTTTTGCATCATGACGCTTCACCCATGTTTTGACTATTTAAGTTGGTGTACAACTGTACATGGTATGTAAATATAATAGTCTGTTCTAACCTATTCTCTGCTTTTTTTCAGAGCGTGGGCTCCGAACATTCAGCAAAACAGGGACATTGTGAATTTACTAGTTGCGACAAGTCTAGACAGGGAATAGGCCAAGTTTGCAATGAGCAGCTTGCAGAGCTACTATGGCCTGAGTTCTCAAAGAGGAGATGACATGGATTTAAGTACATTAATGTCCTTGTACAGCAAGGAACCTCCCAAGGTATTGGAAGTGAAATACTCCCAAATTCTTCTTCTCCTACCGACAGTACACAAAGCATTGGCAGAGGCAACGGGCGACCAAAGAATTAGTTCATTGGTTCCATACGCCATGGCAGAAAGTGGAGGCCGATCCCGTGATGACCCTTTCTGCCGGATTCAATTAAGATGATCAAAAGTTTTTGCCGAGGCCTATTTTCCAAGATATGCGTTTGAATATGGACACAGACTCAGAGAACGGTGGGATCTTCATGTGGTCAAGCTCCAAGTGGACCTTCAACCATGAGTCCTTCACCTGTCCGTTGCTCCACGGTCTGCCCAAACCTGTGCTGGTCGTAGGATGAAAGCTGCTTTGACTGAGTTCTAGTCAATGTAGCGGCGCAATAGGAGTTATTTTTGTATTACCGCTCTGCTGTTGCAAGCTTCATCTGTGATTTGTTATGTCATCCATATGAGCTAAGTTGAGAGGGAAATGGAAGAGGAGGATTGGTTCGACATGACCATTTTGATGCACCTGCGTAGGGATGTGCAGGTCGCCATCCCCCTCCTGCCTGGCATCAACATTCAGCTGCTGAGGATCATCAATACACCGTCGCTTCCCACCTGAGAGTTGTTCTTCTTGGCGGAGCCGCTTGTCTAACCTGACTTTGTTTATTGCTTCACCGATTCCTTCCACGAACAGGTCGTACGACCTGTCGTCCGTGCACTCGTTTGACAATGCGTCGGACACCTGGCTCATGACTATAGAATGCCCTGTTGTCAAGTGTGTTCTCTGTCCATTTTGACCAACATTTCCATCCGTCATCATAGCTAACACATGCCCTGCAGCTACTGTCCACCTAGGATTTATAAAGCTTTCAGGGAGGCTACTCACCAATGTGTCTTGCTACCGCTAGGACGTGGCAGCAATGCAAACCGTCCCGACTGAACTTGGAACATGAGCAGCGGTAGACATCATCAGGTGATATTGACACAGTGTATATCCTCTTTGAAAACTCTGCGTCCTGGTATTCGCCCCGCCTTGTCACCAAAAATGTTCTTGTTTCACCAACAGCAGCAACGACCTCAACTCTGTAAGCTGTGGTTTTTTTCATCTCTTCCACAAATTTGGCGTATATTGGTGGTGTGTATATCTTTGCGGCCTCTCTTTCCATAGGGTCGTAACTCCAGAACGTTGTTCTCTCAGTTCTGATTTCTCTCTCACGATCAAGGTCGCTATGCTTCTTTTCCTGCACAATTTGGTACTGGTTGAAAAACGTCGCAATCGAGTATTTTCGGAGGACGTAGCCTTTGAACAGAGAGTTGGTGCTCTCGCTCCTCCCAGTTGATGACGTGAATGGGAAAAATTTGTCCATGTAGTATGCAGGGACCCACTCATCTCTGATTTCAAACAACCGCTTTTAGGTGGGTTTCATCCTGAGCATCATGCTTCTCCAACAGAGCGTGCCATCCGCTCTCAAACTCTTCAGGCGTGAACGAAGTTCCTGATTAGGCTCGGAGCTCTGCATGCAAAGTTCCTCGGGCAGCAAAGAAAGTGATTAGTTTCTGTTTCATTTTTCTCTGGATGTGCCGATTCTGAAGCGGTGGGTTGAGTGCAACATGACAGCACGTATAGCATTCCGCATTGCGACATCCTGGTCTGTTATTATGGTTTCCGGATGCAGACCCCCATCGACCTCGTAAATGCTCGAAATAGCCACCTGAATGTGTCTTCCTTCTCATCCTTTAACAATGCTGCACCAAACAGGACAGTCTTTCCATAGTTGTCAACACCAACCACAGGGGCAAATGGCATATTGTACTCGTTTGTGGAATAGGTGGTATCAAAAGAGACAAACTGCCCAAACTGACTGTAGTTTGCTCTACCAATCTGATCTGTCCAAAACACACTTCTAACGGTGTTGTGTGCGTCGACCGAGCTGGTAACTGAAACCTGGCATCTTATCCTCAACACTCTTGAAAATTTTCAGCAGCTCCTCAATGTCTTTGTTCTTGTGTTTAAGTCTTTTCTTTGCATTGCGGTTGCTCAGATACTTAGCATCAAAAGGTACTCCTCTGAAGCTCCCCATCATCCTCCTGAATATGGTCATCACTTTCCTGGGGGCACTCTGCTTTCTTGAAGAATGTCAATCAATGCCTTGTCAGACTCAGACATCCTTTTGTGGCACTTCATAAACCTAACCAGCCACTCACTGGGAGCCAGCTCATGATTGTGCTCAAGTTTTGTGGATTGTGCTCATTCCCACCCTGTCTTAGCGTAACGCGAGTCGAGGCGGACGTCGTCGCGGTAGCGACGACGGACGCCGAGACGAGCACGTGACACCACAGCCACCCTGTCTTAGCGTAACGCGAGTCGAGGCGGACGTCGTCGCGGTAGCGACGACGGACGCCGAGACAAGCACGTGACACCACTGCCACCCTGTCTATCTTAGGGTTACGCGAGTCGAGGCGGACGTCGTCGCGGTAGTGACGACGGACGCCGAGACGAGCACGTGACACCACTGCCACCCTGTCTATCTTAGGGTTACGCGAGTCGAGGCGGACGTCGTCGCGGTAGCGACGACGGACGCCGAGACGAGCACGTGACACCACAGCCACCCTGTCTTAGCGTAACGCGAGTCGAGGCGGACGTCGTCGCGGTAGCGACGACGGACGCCGAGACGAGCACGTGACACCACTGCCACCCTGTCTTAGCGTAAAGCGAGTCGAGGCGGACGTCGTCGCGGTAGCGACGACGGACGCCGAGACGAGCACGTGACACCACTGCCACCCTGTCTATCTTAGGGTTACGCGAGTCGAGGCGGACGTCGTCGCGGTAGCGACGACGGACGCCAAGACGAGCACGTGACACCACTGCCACCCTGTCTATCTTAGGGTTACGCGAGTCGAGGCGGACGTCGTCGCGGTAGCGACGACGGACGCCGAGACGAGCACGTGACACCACAGCCACCCTGTCTATCTTAGGGTTACGCGAGTCGAGGCGGACGTCGTCGCGGTAGCGACGACGGACGCCGAGACGAGCACGTGACACCACTGCCACCCTGTCTTAGCGTAACGCGAGTCGAGGCGGACGTCGTCGCGGTAGCGACGACGGACGCCGAGACGAGCACGTGACACCACTGCCACCCTGTCTTAGCGTAAAGCGAGTCGAGGCGGACGTCGTCGCGGTAGCGACGACGGACGCCAAGACGAGCACGTGACACCACGGCCACCCTGTCTTAGCGTAACGCGAGTCGAGGCGGACGCCGAGACGAGCACGTGACACCAGTGTCATCCTGTTTATCTTAGGGTTACGCGAGTCGAGACGGACGTCGTCGCGGTAGCGACGACAGACGCCGAGACAACCACGTGACACCACTGCCTCGAGGCGGACATAGTCGACCTTGTCACGCCAAATTCACACAAAAAATGTTCGTGTTTTAAAAATTTGGTAGAAATTTTAGAAAATGTTGTTCATTTCAAAAAATGTTCGTGTTTTAAAAAATGTTCTTGTTTTCCTAAAAAAATTCACAAATTAAAAAGTTGTTCATTTCTATAAATTTGTTCTTGCTTTTTGGATTTTTTTTATTAATTTAAAACTTGTTCGTGGTAGATCAATTTAATGTCGATTCAACCGAAAAGCAGTAGATCAATTTACTTCAGTAAGCTTTTTTTGTTTAACTAAATTAGGTTTCTGGATAGTATTAATCGAAAGGGAATAGAGGGATTGGCTAATTTTTGTGTGTGTAAAAGTTGCTATTCGTTTTTGTTTTTTTGGGGTTGAAAGTCCTAGTTTATTTCAATTAAAAGTGGACTTTCCCGCCCACTACTGTCCCTGAAAAACCGCTGGCCCAGAAAGGGAATGGGCGGAATAGCAGGCCCAAAAGAAAAAATACGTAGAAAGGGAATAGAAGCTAGGGGAGGTATTGGGCCAGCGCTGGGCCAAACTCAAGAAAGGAAATAGAAAGCGCTGGGCCAGCGGTGCTTGTCACGGGATCGATCGAGAAAGGGAATAGGAAGCGCCGCTACCGATCGCTACGTTGTCGCTTTTGCTGTCGGAGAGATGCGGTCGAAATCGCCGCCTTGGCTAGGACGCAGCTGCTGCTAGCCACGCCCGGAAGGATCAAGCAAGATGAGCAACAAGCGGGTGTGCCTGTGCGTTGCCGTTTCCTCGCTCCTCCTCCTCCCACTCGCGGGCCTGGTCTCCGTGGCGGCCGGGCGATACGACTCCATCTTCAGCTTCGGCGGCTCCTCCTCCGACACCGGCAACAACCTCATCCTCTTTCCCCGCCGCGACCGCGTCAACTACGTGCTGCGCCCTCCCTATGGCTCCACCTTCTTCGGCCGCCCCACCGGCCGCTGCTCCGACGGCCGCCTGGTCATTGATTTTTTTTTGAAAGATCCAGCATCATTGGCATTCATTGATAATAGCAGAAATCAACGAAAACAACAAGGTGATGAAGGTCCTAGGACCAGGAGATCCGAAGATCAAAAGAAAAAGAAAAACATCAATCCTAATGGCTGCAACAAAACATTCCATACAATCCACATTAGACAATGCAACTCCGACTCTGAAGATGAACCACGAAGAAACGAGGCAAGGTTGGCGTCACAAGGGATCACCGAATGAGTCACCTGACACGCGTCATCGTATACCAGCGGCCCCCCACCGCGGCTTCGACTTCACAGCACCGTGCAATCGAGGCATTTCCATGGACACACAGGAGAAGAAGAGCCGACTACCACGACCAAATCGCGCCTCCGACGTTGCTCACCACCGTCGTCGTTGCCACAGAAGCCACCGTGCACGTCCAGTCATAGGAAGCACCAAAGGGACCAAATTCTTCAAGACGGCGCCCTAAAAAGGGGAACGGCATTGAAGACGACGACACCGCCCGACCCTGTAGCAGGATCTGGGCTTTCACCCGAAGGACTTGCTCCGGGAGTAGAGGCTGTGAAGATTTCCGACGACGCCTTCAAGAAGGATAGCGACGCCCACAGGCGCCGTCGTCGCCGGCCGGTCAGCACCGGCCAGGCTTTCACCCGGTGCAGCCACTCCCACGCAGCAGGCCGAGGTCGACCCGTACCTCCATTAGACCGCGCACCCCCCACACAACGAGCACGCCACTGCTGTGTAGGGCCATCCGCAAACCTCCTCGACGACGGGCCTACAGAGACGAGATCGGGTCCTGCACCCCGCATCCAACCGTGACAGAGCCACCCAGCTCCAACAAGCGGCAACCGGGCACCACCACCAGCCGGCAATGCCCCTCCCGGGCTGCCAGCCACGGACCTCCGACCAGCAGCCGTCTCCTTCCGGCCCCCTGTACTCCAGAGCAGCAGAACGGGGCAGAGAAAACTACCCATCTTGCGCTGCCAAGGCCGGATCCGTGCTGTAGTAGAGTACGTACTACTCACTCGATATCTGCTCCCGGCCGTTGTTACTTGTTACTCCAAATCAGCCTTTTTATTAGTAGTTGTTCTTTTCTTGGGGTCGGATTAATTAGCGCAACACCTGGGCCTGCCGTTCGTCCCGCCGTCGCTGGCGCACAACGGAAGCTTCCACCAAGGCGCCAACTTCGCCGTCAGCGGCTCCACCGCTCTCGACGCCGCTTTCTTCCACCGCCTTCTTCCCCGCACCAGGAAACCTCTCAACATCAGCCTGGGCGTGCAGCTGCGGTGCTTCGAGTCTCTTAAGCCCTCGCTCTGCGACACAACCCAAGGTCTCCGTGGTCCAACTCTAATTCTTAAGTCTTATTCCTTCCGTCTTAAATTAAGTGACTCGACTTTACATTAATTTTAATACAATGTTAGTATAAAGTTGAGTCATTTATTTTAAAACGGAGGGAATATATAGTACTGTACTTATTAAGTACAATATCTGCCTACGCAAAGGCATTATTAAGCACAACAACGGTTGGGTCACCGAGCACGAGCACAAGAAAAACATTGTCCACCACCACTTCCAAAACATCGCAAAAAAGGGCCCTTCACGTAACATTGACATCAATTGGGGATCATTCCCACGCCCAATTCTGACCTTCATGAATTGGGAGAGGCCTTTACCGAGGAGGAAGCTAAGAGAGCTGTGTTTTTCATGCCTAGCGACAAGGCACCGGGCCCTGATGGATTCACGGGTGCCTTTATCAAGGCATGTTGGGATACTATCAAGCCGGACATCATGCTTGCCAACAACCATTTCTCTGATCTCCATGCTGCAGACTTTCATTGGTTGAACTTTACCGACATTGCTCTCATTCCGAAGAAGGATGGTGCCGAGGACATTGGTGATTTTCGTTCCATCAGTCTTATCCATGTCGTTGCTAAGCTAATTGCTAAGATAATGTCCAACCGGCTTGCCCCGCACATGAATGAGCTTGTCTCACACGCTCAAAGTGCATTTATTAAAAGAAGATGCATCCATGACAACTTCATATACATGCGCAATCTCGCGAGACGCTTCCATCGTAGGAAAACCCCGACATCAAAAAAGCCTTTGACTCGGTGCGTTGGGACTTCCTCCTCGACCTACTTCGACACCTTGGTTTCCCGTCTTGCTTCAGAGGTTGGGTTTCGGCCCTGCTGTCCTCGGCTTCCTCTCGTGTTCTGCTCAATGGCGTGCCTGGCGATCCCATCAAATTAGGTCGGGGTTTGAGGCAGGGGGACCCTCTATCCCCCCTGTTATTTGTGCTTGCCATCGACCCGCTGCACCACATACTGGCAAAGAGCACGACTCAAGGAAATCTACACCCCCTTGGTGGAAATGCTATGCCTATCCGAGCTTTGCTTTACGCGGATGATGCCACGGTTTTTCTTGCGCCTATTAAGGAGGATGTCCAGTTTTTCACTGACACTCTCAAGCAATTTGGGGATGTCACTGGCCTTGTCACAAATTGTTCCAAAAGTCTTGTCGCCCCAATCCGTTGCGAAAATGTTGATCTTCCAGACATCCTCCAATCCTTCCCGGCCAAGCTTTCATCCTTTCCTATGAAATACCTTGGGTTGCCTTTATCTGTCAAGAGGCTGAAGAGAATTCACTACCAGCTCCTCGAGGACAAGATTGCGGGTCAGCTCACCCCTTGGGTGGGAAGGCACATTGCCTCGGCAAATCGGGTGGTATTGGTCAAGTCGGTCCTCACGGCGATTGTTGTCTACTACATGACGGTGCTAGATTTACCAGTGGAGGTAAAGAAGAAGATCGATGCCCTCAGACGTGCTTTCCTTTGGGCAGGTTGTGATAAAGTCACAGATGGAAAATGCAAGATAAATTGGGAACAAGTGTGCAAGTCCAAACTGCATGGAGGCCCGGGAATCCTAAATCTTGACAAGTTTGCCATCGCCCTTCGTCTTCGGTGGCTATGGGCCGAGTGGCTCCACCCAGACAAGCCATGGGTTGGCTTCGGAACCCCTTGTGATGACAACGACCGAAATATTTTTGCTGCAGCTACCAAGGTCGAAGTTGGCAATGGCTTGCGTGCCAAGTTTTGGGAGTCTCCTTGGCTAGATGGGATTAGGCCCAAAGACATGGCCCCTAAAATATATGAATTGTCGAAGAGGAAGAATTGCTCAGTTCGAATGGCTCTGCACGACAACTTCTGGACTTCCCAGGTGGACATCCTTCGCGGCATCACTGTCGAGCACCTCTCTGAGTTTGTCACCCTTTGGGAGAAGGTCTCCCATATCCACCTCAACATGGACACGCCCGACACTATCACCTGGAAGTTCACCATTGATGGACACTACTCGGCGACGTCGGCCTACAAGGCGCAGTTCTTTGGCCATACTGACACTGAGATGGTATCGACTGTTTGGAAGATTTGGGCGCCTCCTAAATGCAAGTTCTTCGCTTGGTTGGCAATCAACAATAGGATCTGTACAGCGGATAGGCTTCAACGTCGTGGGTGGCCAAACTGTAACCTTTGTCCCCTATGTAAGCAGGTTCAAGAGTCAACGGCTCATCTTCTATTCCAATGCAGATACATTATGAGAGTTTGGCGCATGATCAAAGATTGGCTGGGTCTCCATGATGTGCATTCTAGTGATTGGAGTGACGTGACTTCCGTTAAAGAGTGGTGGAGCCACAATGCTACCAAGAAGACATAATCGCGAAGACCACTTGCTTCCTTGATGCTTATTATCTCCTGGGAGTTGTGGAATGAGAGGAATGTGCGGATCTTTTGTAATACTGCTGTCCCGGTTGGAGTCATTGTTGCTAGGATTAAAGAGGAGGCGTCACTTTGGAGCATGGCTGGGGCGAGGCACTTGAGTAATATAATGCCGCGAGAGTGATTGTTGTAATTCGGCCATGGGCCTTAACCTCTTAAACTTCTCTCTTAATCAATGAAAATGGCAAATCTTTTGCTGTGTTTCAGAAAAAGGCATATATATTCAGCGTGCATTTCAGCCAGTAAACTGCACACACTGCAGAGTGACAAGGCAACAGATTTATTTAATTTCTAATCTACGTACGCAGAGTGCGAAACGTTCTTCAGCAGATCACTCTTCGTCGTGGGGGAATTCGGGACCAATGATTACGGCATCTTCGTGCTGAACGGCGTGGCAGGGATGACTCTGATGCCGCTAGTTCCAGATGTCGTCGGTGCCATCTCCATGGCCGTCGAGGTACCGACCTCAATTGCCTCGTCAACACAGCAGGTTATTATCTTTATATATCTAGCTGCGCGCGTTGATTAGAACTTCAAACAGAGGCTCATCAAGCACGGGGCGACGAGTTTAGTGGTGCCGGGGTGATCCCGTTGGGATGCGTCCCCAAGATCCTCACCGGCGACTAGTGCCTCCAAGAGTACAACAAGCTAGCGATGCACCACAACTTGCTGCTGCAGGAGGCCCTGGACAAGCTACGGGCCAGGCACCCCGGCATTACCATCGTCTATGCCGACCAATTCAGCCCCGTCATGGACATGATGGAGTCGCCTGCCAAGTTTGGTCAGTCAGCTCAGCACCACATCTTCTGTACGTAGCCTCCCTGTTTACATGACGTGGGCCGGTGAGGATTGTATCGATGCTTGCGGCTTTGCAGGTCTTGAAGAGGACGCTCTTCTTACCCCGTGTTGTGGAGGGCCCGACACGCTTCTCTGCGGTGAGGACGGCGGAAACCTACGCGAGAACCCGTCGGCTCGCCTTTTCTGGGACGGCGCCCACCCCACGGAGGCAGCTTACCACTACATGGCTCACCTCTTGCTGCGCAGCATAGACGAGATCACTGTAAGAGGGGCCAGCTATACCAGTTTGTAATCAAAGGTGGTACTACCTCCGTCTTGGTCAATAAATCAGGATGGAGGTAGTAGTAGAAGATAAATCCGGAATAATGGATTGCAGGCCCTGATGGAGAGCTATGTGGATTGTAGAGTCTCGTATGTCTGAATATGTTCAAGGAATTTCTGATCATGAAGAATTGGGCAAAGGCTGACGCAATCATGTTCTCGGATTTCGTACTACATGCGTCCAATAACATACTCCTTCCGTCCCATAATATAGAAGCATTTTTGACACTATTGTAACGCTTATATTATGGGATAAAGGGAGTATATCTTAAAAAGTAAGTTCATTCAAGACCTCCAACCGGGAGGCTTTCCAAGTAAATTTATATTGGGTCATCGCTTTGCTCCATACTTCCTCCTCTAGGATCTTCCTCAACAGTGTGCCCGGGCCCTGTCAAGCATTGTAGGGACCTCTGGTGGTGTCCTACATAGGGGGGTGCTAACCACGTCAGCCCCCGAGCATGGGTTGGGCCGAAGACCCTCAAACTACCAACTAGAGGGCCGCACTTTTGGAAATATGCCTTAGAGGCAACAATATTGTATTATCTGTTTTCACATTTATAATTAAGAGTTTATGTTCTATGATATAATTGTTATGATTATGGAATATGCGATTCAACGAAAAACTCATTAGCACGTGCAAATGATAAACGGTAAAATCCGATTCCTAGTCTCGCCTTTAGGACTAGCTCAAGTGTTGTATGTTGATCATGTTTTTCGGATCTTGAGATATTGTTAAGTGTAACGATAGTTCTAAAACGACATTGAGAGTATGATGTTAGAAGAACAATCATATTGAATTGACCCAACTTGTTTGTTATACTTTGAAATGCAATCTTCACAAGTCAATCGATATAACACGGAGAGTTAACGTATGATTTAGTTCCTTAGACCATGAGAGTATCATAGTCACTTCTTACCGGACGATGGACTTTGGGGTTGCTCAAATGTCATTTATAACACGGTGATCATAACGACAACATTCGGGTTCATCGGAAAGCATGACAAGGGGATAGATAGCTCAAGAGTGGGATTTGCTCCTCCGACGATGGAGAGATGTTCTTAGGGTCCTCTCAGTGTGACGACATCCATCATCGACTGGCCAGACACATGTAACTAGGTCACACGGATGCCGGAACATGTCAACGAGAAAGAAGAACGAAACCGGTAATGAGGAGACTGGTATAGTGAGCATGAGAATGACTCAAGAGGATGTCGATATATCTCACCTCGGGTTTTATGAATTATCGCGAAGCAAAGGGAATATCACATGATAAGCAAAGGTTCACTCGAATATCATTCGTGTATTCATAGAGATCAATATGGATGTCCATGGTTCCAGTATTGGTCATTGAACAAAAGGGAGTTTTGTTCATGTGTATGTTTTACCGAACCTACAAGGTCATAAGATTAAGGGAGTCACGATCTGTTGAGTGTCAATGGAGTAAGAGTTATGAGAAAATATTCAGGAAATAGTTTCACAAAACTTAGAAATAGTTTCGAGAGAAACTGGAAGCGTTTCAGAGTTACCGGAAGAGTTTCAGAGTTTACCGGGTAATACGGGAATTGATATATAGGTGGAATTTTTTTCCGGAGATGCTAAATTAATAATAAAAGATTCTAATATATATTAGTAGGCTTTTAGAATTAATTTAATATGATTGGGCCAAATAAAATATATAAAAGGCCAAGTGGTGGAGAGTTATTGGGCCCTAGGGCCCAATAACAAAGTGGGGCGCCCCTACCTTGTATGACAAGCTAGAAGGGTGCCAAATTGGAGTGGGGGAGGGACTCCTCCCCTTAGGTCGGTGCACCAAGGAGGGAGTCCTTCCCTTCTTGTGTGGTGCCCCCTCCCCTCTCCTACACAAATCTATACTAGAGGATTATGCCCGTGAGACACAAGTTTTGGAGCCTCCTCTTGTTCTCTAGTTTTAGTTCTTAATTTAGAGTCGATCTGAATTAGAGCTAGACCTAGTTATCTATAATCCTCATAATAGAGAAGCTCTGTGCGGTTTTCTTCTTCTCCCTCTAATTCTCTACCAACAATTAGATCTGAGCGACGAAGCGCTATCGAGTCGTGAAGACTGTACACTTGCAATCCGTAGAGAGGCCGTGCTTTCTGTCTTAGGTTCGAGAATCATTTTTGAACGGTTCAAGGGACTTCATTGACGATCTACACCAACTCTTCTTCCGCTGCAACTCAAAGTTGGTAACGATATGATCTAAACCTCTATTGCATCTTGATAGTGTTCGTGGACCGTGTACGTAGGACAATTTTTTTTGTTTCTATTATGTTCCCCAACAGTGGCATCATGAGCGGTTCCATGAGTAGATGCAGGTTTCGATCTAGATCACATGTGATTGTGAGGGTATTGTACAAAGTTTTTAGTAATGAATTTGATCTATTGCTAAAAGGAATTAAGAACTAGATGCGTTCTAGAGCTTAAGAAAATCGTGTGAGTAGAAGATAAGATCTTTTACACGATGTTCTTGTTTTCTTCCCTTGAGTGTTGCTTTGTTTCAATTCATTGGCGGCATGATATACATTTCTACAAAGTTTTGACAATCGATTGACTCTGACCGTCAGCGATCTGCTAGCAGTTCTTTGGTCTACATCATAGTCAAGAATAGTGAACCGTTGCAAACACGAGAGAGCATGCAGATTTTGATCTACATGGGGGTCACCCGTATTGAAGAAGTTTAGTGTGGGGCTAGAGAATTTTAGTTAAGTCTCTTCCCTCACACACCCCGCAAAGTTAATCTAGCAACAAGAATAATCATACTTGATGGTGGATGTAGGTAGCTAGTGTTCTCCGAAACCCTAGAAGCCAAGTAAATTTAAATTTGGCTAAACCGATTAGAGGACATTTAACTTGGTTTTGTAGGTTGCACGTGATGTGGTATAGCCTTGGTCATAATAATGAGTTTATGTATGAGATGATTATATGTTATAATGCTTAAGTGACCTGCGCGTCACAGTACAACATGATGGCTGGAGCCACAGGATTGTCTCTTTAATGACCCCCGTGTCAAAATTTAATGTAATAGAGTAGCTATAGAGATAGCTGTGTGATTACAGACAACAGTGACAAGCTTGCAACGGAGGATCCCGGTGCAAAAAGGCTGTACAAGACGATGGAGAAGAAAAGTTGAAGAAACTATTTCCACGATAATGATTTTCTAAATTGCTACCATGGCACCGTTTTAAGGTTGCCACGACAAGCGGGTTTGGCATAAATCTATTTTTGTTAAAACTACTGCCACAATAGTGAATTTTGAAATTGCTGCCACAGTAGCATCTTCAGGTTGCCACGACAAGCAGTTTTTACTGAAATCTATTTTTTTAACTGCTGCCATGACACCGTTTTTGTGCTGCCACGGCAACGCTTTTTGCTGAAATTTCGCAAAGACGAAGAGGACTTCACCGGCGCCCATGGCTATACCATATCATGCTATTATGAATTCTGAGTTTTTTGTCCTTTTTTTGTACCTTTTGATTGCGCACTAATCATTTTTATTAGGGTGATCTCTCGCATAAAAATATGAAGTTGTTAGGGCTCTTCCTAGTGTCAAAGATATTGGTTTAAGTGGGAGCACAATTATGTATGAATTAAGTTTAATCACTGCTGCAGTTAACTATGAACATTGTCTATCTGTAGTTTGCATTATAGTTGTAGAATAATGGCTCACGGTTCCACCTTTCCTGTTGAAATTGGTTAGTTGTTTTTATTATCTAGTTGAATCTTTATGATTGGTAAACATAATGAGAGGATCGTCCTCTAGAGTGCCGAGAAGTTTTTTTTTCCTATTTCATGCTTACAATACTCTCCCACAGATGCCGTGGATGATGAGACTCATGTCCTTCGATCCAAATCCTATCACAGTCTGCTTGCTTCCAAGAAACCCGAACTTCATAATGTTTGGGATAGTCATGTTATATTCTTGGAACTGAAAATTGTTTTCAGAAACAAACAAAGGCTAACAGATATGTGATATCTAATGAAGTGTTTGCTTGCAAGTTCTTGTGAATTGTTCAACTATGTTTAAGACTGAAAGGCATAGGATCAGCAAGAACGCCAGTCATGAGTTGATGGTGAGAACTTAAAGAGAAAGAAAAAATCCGAAGGATGTAAGGAGACTTACATGCCTAGGGAAGTTTAGGGCGCACGCAACTCTTAAAGTTGGATGCTTCTTCTATGAGTAGAAGAAATATTGGAAGTAAAACTATGAGTAGTAAATGGCAGAAAGAAAGAAGAATGAAATGTTCAGCTCAGGTATGAATGTCATACAAGTTATAAGATGTAGAGAAAGTTGGTCAAGTAAGTGTATTTCTTGGGAAATATGATTAAATTGTTGATCAATAATTCGTCGGGATTGTGGTTAAAAACTTGGTCACAAGGATACCGATTCGATTGCATTCTTTTGCAATTCAATACAAGAACTACTATGGCCTAAAATGACTAGCAGACAATGATGTTAACATACGTGTTAGAAACTTTGTCAAAGTTATGATCCTTTTCATCCGCATATTACCTCTGTATTTATTGTCATAATTAATTTGTGAGTTTTGTACACTCTAGCCCTTTGCATATAAGTTGCAAAGAGGTTGTTCATGAGAGAACAATTGTTGTTCGATGTTATGAACAAAAGGCCATAGTCCTATTTTGAATAGGATGCATGTTATGAATATTGATGATAAAATTGAACATCCATAACATTGATGCTAAATGTCGCGAGACTAAAAGATTCCACATATGTGTGGCACTGCATTTAGTCACATTGGAGAAACCCGCATGGAGAAATTCCATAGTGATGGATTTTGAAGTCATCTAATTATGAATCATCTGACACTTGCAACCTTTTATCCAAATAGTGAAGTAAACTAAAATACCATTCATAGGCCATAAAGAACGAGCAACAAATAATTGGAAACGTGCATATTGATGTGTGTAGTCGAATAAGTGTTGTTGCAAGCAGTGGATTTAGCTATCTTCAAGGGTGTCTTAATTAGGTATTTATATTTACTTAATGAGACGTAAATCTAGATTCTTTGAAATGTTTCAGAAGATTTTTAGAATGAAGTAAAAAATTATTGTAACAAGAAAATTATGTTTGTACAATTAGATTACAAAAAGGAATATTTGAGTTACAAGTTAGTAGATCTAATCAAACTATGTATGACATGGCGAGATCAAAGATTGCATTAATCAATTTGCCATTGTAGTTTTAATGTGATGCTTTAGACAATGCAACTTTTTCACTGAAAAGAGCGCCATCTAATCTGTTGAAAAGACAATATATGTTATGATATGCCAAAGCATTTGGTCTTTTCTTAATGTTTGGGAATATGCGACATATGGAAAAATGTTTACGATTTACCTCCCAAGTCAGATTAGTGCTATTTTGTAGGTATCCCAAGTGGTTGGGTATTCCTCTATCACTACACCTAGGCAAAGTATTTGCCACAAAGAGCGGTTAAATTTTGAGAAAATGTTTTCTGCAAAATAGTGAGTGGAAGGACAGTGCAATTCAACGAGATTATAGATTCTTTGTCATCAAGTCAAAGAAAAGAAACACTAGAAGTGGTTCTAGAAGTCCCTACCGCGACTAGTACAGAAGCCTCTACCTGAGATATAGAGACTTCGGCCGAACTTGTAATAGATTATAGTAGGTATTATGTGGGAACAATCATGAATCTTGTCTTGACAGTACCAAAGTGAATGATTCATTTTATTATACTAACCCATCTCATGAGTTCCGTTAAGTCTTGTGTGGCCGAAGTTTTCTAGTTTTAGGTGAGATGACAATGGAAAGAGAATAAGGAGCGGTAAGATCCTAAGCTTGGGGATTTCCAAGGAAACCCAGGGTAATATTCATGGATGACTCAAGCATCCAAGCTTGAGGATGCCCGGAAGGCATCCCCTCTTTCGTCTTGAATCTGTCAGTAACTTCACTTGGAGCTATATTTTTATTCGTCACATGATATGAGTTTTGCTTGGAGCGTCTTTTATTTTTAGTTTGCTTGTTTCCGCAATCATTGGTTCCTGATCACACCTTCTATGAGAGACACATATTCATCTCAAATTTATAGAATACTCATTGATCTTCAATTATATCTTTTGAGTTGAGGCAATTGCTCATGTTATTCATATATTTGTTTGAGCACGGCGAAATATATTTGATGGAAATTATTTGCACTATCTTGCTTCACTTATATCCCGTTGAGAGTTAAATATGAAGTGTTAATTTGCATGAGTTATATGTTTAGTCCAAAAATAATAGGTATATGAAGGTGGTATGATAAAAACTTGCATGTAGATCACTGGATATATCGGTTTGATTCCTTGGAATAATTTTGCGATGTTGAGATGGTAACATGAGGATGTACTAGTGGATGATCTTGGTTTAGTAGGAATGTTGGTGTTAAGGTTTGTGATTTTCAATTAATGAAAGTGTCGCTTTTGGCAAGGAAGTTGGAGCATGATTTATCCTTGATTAATATCCTTTCTGTTGTTCGGATTGGGCACGCGCAATGGTTAACTCCTCCCAACCTCCTCCCTAGGGGCATGCAAGTTGTACTTTGCTTCGAGGGCTAATAAGCTTTCACAGTAAGTATTTCAGTTCCTTATGACTAATGTTAGTTTTTGGACTATAAGCACTTCCACATATCCATATTTTGCTAGCCTCTTCCGTACCGTGTATTGTCCGTTCTCATCTCGAGACTAGGTACAAACTTCGCCGGAGCATCCAAATCCCATGAAATGATATGCTCTTTCACACATAAGCCTTATTGTATCCTTCCTCAAAACAACCACCATTGCCTAACGATCAGCCTAATTGATATGAGACTATCTTATACCTTTTTGTCTTTCCTTATAACCCCCGTCATAATTCTCTTTGCCATCCAAAGTGCTAAGTCAATGGATCATGCTCAAACATTGTCTGGGAGTTGAAAAAGCTGAACCGAGAAAAAGTATGGTTTAATTGCTTGGTTTGGCACCGAGGTGTTCATGATAGATATATTTGTGTTAGGAAGACCGAGCTATGCCATTTCGTATTTCTTGCATGTTTTTTGTTTTGCGGGAAACCATACCTACCGAAGTCCAAACACGATGAAATTTTATGGTGATTTTTTTTTGAAATATAAAAGACCCTAGAAGCTTCGGGGAGAGATCAGAAGATACATGAAGGGGCCACAAGCCCACATGGTACGCCTAGCAAGCTTGTGGGCCCCCTGATGCTCCGTTTTCCCTAATTTCCGGCCAATAGATACCCATATATTCCAAAACCCTTGGAGCGAGACCCGAAACCATTTTTATGCCACCGCAAGCCTCTGTTCTTCCGTGGTCCCATCTAGAGGCCTTTTCCGGTAGTCTGCCGGAGGGGGAAACCATCAGGGAGCTGATACATCTCCAACACATCTATAATTTTTGATTGTTTCATGCTATTATATTATCAATCTTCTGTGCTTCATATTCTATTTTATATCATTTTTGTGGACTAACCTATTGACTTAGTGCCAAGTGTCAGTTCTTGTTTTTTGCCTAGTTCCTTTTTTCGTAGAAAAACCATACCAAATGAAGTCCAAACACGATTAAACTTTATGGTGATTTATTCTGCATCAGAAGAGACCCTAGAAGCTTCGGGGAGAGACCAGAAGACTCACAAGGACGCCACAAGCTCAAGGGGCGCGCCCTAGGGGGTGCCATCGAGGCTTGCGCTCCCCATGAGTATCGTCTTGACCTAATTCTTGGCCTATAAATTTCCTAAAATCCAGAAACCCCTAAAGCGAGACCCGAATCAATTTTATCGCCGCCGATTCTTTCGCGATCCCAGCTGGAGGCCTCCACCGGTACTTTGCCGGAGGGGAAAACCATTGGGGAGGCAATCTTCATCGACATTGCTTCCTCCATGATGATGTGTACATTCGATCCATAATAAGTGTCGCTGTTTTGAAACCGCGACACTTATTTTAGATCGGAGGGAGTACTTATTATGTTAGACTCTGTGTTAAATCAAAGACACTTATTTTGAGAAGGATGGAGTATAAAAAACTATAATGGCATTAGATTCATACCTTTTTTTGCGAAATAATTAGATCCATATTTCAAAGCACTTATGGGTATAATTATGTACCACGAAAAAGCTAGTACGTACTATTAGTAAGGGCATCTCCTACGCTGACCTCCAAACGAACACGGTATTTGTTTGAAAATTGGTCCAGACTGGTCTCTGGACACACTTGCGGCAGTTGACCATCCAAAGCTAGCCACCGTATGTCCGCCTCTTTTAACTTAAAAAAAACAAGTGTGATTTATGATTTGATTAGTACTACCTTGCTTTAAAGAACTATATGATTAGTAACTTGTTATTTGGGGGAAGGTTACTAATCATATAGTTCTTTAAAGCAAGGTAGTACTAATAAGCACCATGGTGCATGGCGGAAGGTGGCTTCAACTAGGCTTCCGCCAAATGAAAATGAAGCTACTAATTCAAAGCACAACATGCTTGCTTAGCCGCCAAATGAAAATGAAGCTAGTAATTAAAAGCACAACATGCTTGCTTAGCTATAATCCTTGTAGCTTCCGCCAAAGCATACTTGCCTAGCTACCTTCGGCCAAATGAAATGAAGCATTTGAAGAAAAAAAATAAAACAAAATGATTAAGTGGCTTCCGCTTAACTTTAAAACATGCTATCCGCCAACGTTAAGCATACTAATCCTTCCGCTAAACCCAAATAGCAGTACAACAACAGCCTTTCGCCATCCGGACAGAGAGAAGAGCAATACGTGGTGGCTTTTGATTTGTCATGTGGATGTCCAGACTTCCACAAAACTTCCGCATTTGATTTCAGTTTACAGGAAAAACATGGTCTGGACCGCTCGAGGAACTGATACAGACCCGTATTGAATGGCTTCCGGGGTCCGGACAACTGGGTCATGATACTTGCGGGAGGTTTGGCGGTCCGCTTTGAAAATGATCTAGCAAAGGAATTGTTGGTTTAATGTTTGTCCTAATTGTTCTTTTCCGAGGCCAGTGGGAAAGAGGTAGTGCCAACCTCAGTTAGACACAAAAGCAAAGCGCGTGGCACGAGCCAACAAAAGTGGCAAAAAAATTGCTACCACACCATGTCGGTGTGTGATAAGGATTTTTTTTATATTTTTTCTTTTTCAGTTTTTTTAATTTGTATTTTTCATCTACTTCCATTCTCTATTATCTAGATCACCACTTAAATAAAGCCTCATAACTCAACAGCATCATTTCAAATATGAAATTGCTTACCACACATACCATGTGGTGCTAACCATGTCCTGCGCAACGCTTATAAATAAATCTAACTCGTCTTAAACAACCAATGTGGTACTAAAAACAAGACAAGAAGTAATATAGCGTGCACCATTTTCTTGGGCCAGGGCAACCTGCATTCAGCCCACGACCTCCCGTAGCTGGCCGACCAAGCCTCTATATTGGGCTACGTGGTGACGGTCATGAAAGTCCTAATTTACTGGAAACTACTGTTTGCTACGCTGGTGATTGCTATGGAAGCGTTCCCTCCAATATTCTTGCACCGCACGAACTCAGTTCTTACTGCCTCAAAAAGAAAGAAAAACCTAGCATGAAACTCATTTTTTTCCGAATGGAAAATAGTTCTATTGTCGGCCTTGACTGGGGTGGGGCTTGTCGAGATCTACATGTGGTTATTTAGTTGCAGAGATCAAGTTGCTTCCTATAAAAATTAAGTGTGAGCAAAATAGAATAGTAGATGAGTCTGCATCGTATAGTTATACGGAGAGAAGCACTGCTTTATAGCTATATAAAAGACCACCATGTATGAACTATCTCTCGATTGTAACCCTATTATCACGAAACTCGGTTCTTACTGTTGTTGTACGTAGAAGTACATACCCTTTGAAGGAGAAAACCCTGTAGAAGTATACTAGCATGTGCTCGACGTGCAAAGCGGCGGTCGACAACTGGATGCATAGCGTACACCAGCAGGCGGCAACATGGCACGGTGTCTGGGCTATATGTCATGAGCAGGGATCGACCTGGTGACGATAAGCCGATCATGTGCAGATGTGCTGACGAATGAGACACCAGGTGCCAAGGAGCGGTCGTTCATGCTTCACGAGAGACGGCATTTGCGGGAGACTTTGTGAAAACGATTGTGATAATTTGGGTGTGTTTTTGTGAGTTTCATTCACTTTTTTTCTTGCTATATGTTCTTGTTTATTTTATTTCTGTGTATTTTATTTGTTGTAACTACATTTTTATTCCCTGCAAAAAAAGACTACAATTTTGTTCTGTTCCAGATTATTTATTGATCATGACCTTCAGCTGATTGTTGCATCATCGCCACCACTTTTCTTGTCCCGTAAAAATACGCTCTCCTCCACACATAACGAATTATTGTCAACCTACATATTCTACTTATCC
This sequence comes from Aegilops bicornis, assembly GCA_021605145.1. Taxonomy (NCBI): domain Eukaryota; kingdom Viridiplantae; phylum Streptophyta; class Magnoliopsida; order Poales; family Poaceae; genus Aegilops; species Aegilops bicornis. The sequence goes on along the minus strand of CM038673.1, from coordinate 559,828,187 downwards.
AATGTCAATCATGTCTAGCACGTGGTCTTTGTGCATTTAGAGAGAATGTTTTTTTTACCGTTTCTTAAGCTACTGCCTCCATGTCAGAATATTGTGCACATTAGATTTCTCCTCAATCAAACTTTGAAAACTTTTACAAAGCTTATAAAATAAAATATAAACATTTACAATACCAAATATATAAGACAGGAAAATGTGTTTCATGATAAATTTACTTTATTGTTTTGGCATTTTATTTTTTTGAAAAGGAGGATTACCCCCGGTCTCTGCATCAAAATGATGCATGCAACCATCTTTATTAATTTCATCATAGTCTGACAAAATGAATATAAAAATCAACCCAAAGCCACCTTCGAGGCGAACAAAGTCGCTACACCTACAAGTATTAAGATGTGGCCCGACTGCATCAACAGACACCATCTAAGAGCATCTCCAGCCGCGCCCCGTAAAGGCCTCCTCAGCGATTTTTTTTTCGCCGGCCGAAAAATCGCCCCGCGCCCAGAGCCCGATTTTTACGGCCTAGGCCAAAATTAGCGCCGGCGAACCCAGACCGAACCCGGCGCGCAGGGGGGCGCTCGGGGGCGCCGGGGCGAGCGGTTTTGGCGCGAAAGAGCCGCGGGCCCGGCACGTCAGCGACACCACGCGTCGTCTTCCCCCAACGCCTCGGTTTCCCGCGGGGAATCAATGGCAAGGCTGCCGCCAGTCAGCCTTACCATTGATTCCGCATGGGCGGCGCGTCACGGGGCGGCGCACCGACGCCTCCCCTCCCTCGCACGCGTACACACGGGCGCGACGCGGCTATATAAGCCGGTGGCCTCCCTTGCCTCTGGCCACAGCCCTAGCCGCCGAGCTTTACCTCTCCCGAGACCTCCCTCTCCCGAGCCCTCCCTTTTCCGTGTGCCGCCGTCGAGCCCTCCCTCTCCTGATGGCCGAGCGTTTCCCCGAAGATGAGGCGGCGGCCAACGGCTTCGGCCGCCGCTCGCTCCACGAACAGGAATCTTGGCTCCTGTTCTAGACGAACATCCCGGCGCCGCCGGTCATGCGCGCCAGGCCGACGGGGTGGAGGCTCATCAACTGGGGAGTGCCCATTCCCCCGTTGCCAGACGCCGTGGCGAAACCCTCCTACTTCGCCGACGAGGTCGAGGTCGTGCGCGCCTCCCTCACCGACGCCCAGCTCGCCCTTCCCCAGTACGCCACCGACAACCAAGCGGCATGGACGACGTACTTCCAGCGCCGGCAATAGGAGAGGATGGCGTCCACCAACGGCGCCCCAGTGGTGGCCGGCCTGAAGAACAGCGAGGGACGCCACCTGTGGTGGGGTGTCCCCGGCCGCACCCTTGACGGCGTTCTGACGTACCTCGAGGGCGGCAACGACCCGCTGTTGGCATACCCCTCGGCGAGGGCGGCCGCCACGGCTTGATTCGTTTTCTTTTGCAACCAGGGTTCTTAAGTTGAACTTTCTGGTTAGATCTTTTATTCGAGATTTACCTGTGCATTAGATGAGTACTTATTGTATGCTTGTTGTTTGTCTGCGATAGATCACCCCGAGTGCGCCGCTTGTTATTTCGAATCTCTAGGTTTCGCGGATCATCAGCAAGGCAAGTAACACTTTGATCATACTCTTCTCATACCCAGTTTTTATGCATTAGATCAATCCTCAAACACTTGCATGATTAGGATCTAATTAAATTGTGGGATGGGAAGTAGTTGAGGTAGTACCTATTACCTGTTTTATTATGAAACCTTGAGAGTTACTTCTACGTTTGCTTATTTGCCATGCTATGCTAGTAGACGTGGATTGGGTGAGTGTATCCATGATGATGTGAGATTTTTAAATTAATGGTTTATTTAAGGTGACAACTTAAACACACATCCTGGGTGGATTGAGGCACCTGGTTTCCATCAGACTTGCTCAGATTTCTTCGGACCGCCACCTGTGCTCAAAGGGATCATAAGATCATTCATGCTAGTAACTTCAGATGCAGCCACAAGCCATTATGGGCTCGCATAGTTGAGTAAGTTGTGCGAACTCTTACGGGTAGACTAGAAGATGTAGGGGTTGTAGGTTGGTACGGTCTACCCACAAGTAAGGTGCTAGCGCTTCTGAAAGACTATGTCTCGGTCATCCGTCTCTCAAACACCCTGCAGTACGAGAAACCAAACGAAGGCGATCGAGTCTTGTGGGGAAAAGTGCGCAAACCTCTGCAGAGTGTACAAACTAATGATTAGCCGTGTCCCCGGTTATGGACATCTTGAGTATCTAGTACTTGAATATCATGTGAATCTCAACATGTTACTCTAATTAATATTGTTGGGTTTTTAATGAGTACTTTTAATTGGGATTGAGGATGCTGTCAACCATTCTCAATGTTTAACAACCACCATGATAGTTAAACAAATTTATTCCTTTGTAGTAGGGAAAAACTGGCTTTATGCAAAACTCAGAATCAGAGAGCTTTTCCACCAGCCATATATGCATGTAGTATAGCTTATTCTTCATTATTCTCTATGTGTTACACCGCCAAAGATATTCCATGTGTCGACCCGTTTTGGCTGCAACTTTCATGTTGCGCACTTTTCGCATTTACAGTAAGGTGTTTTTAGGCCGTGGTTCTATACTCAGTGATGCCGATGGAGTTGATGGACTCACTTATCTTCCAAGTATTCCGCTGTTATCATTATTAGATGGCCTTAAGCCAATTTATTGTAATAAGTCCGCTTTTGGACAACGATGTAATAAGTGTGTGATTGCTACTCTGTTATAAATCCTTCAAGTAATCGTGTGGTGTCAAGACATCGATCCAGGATGACACCGAGCACGTAGACTTGATCCATTCGGTCGGGTCGCCATGCAGATGGTATCAGAGCACACGCTGACTGTAGGACACGATCACTAAGTTAAAGCCATAGATCACTACTCTCTTCTCATTTTCTAACTCCTCATCTTTTCTACTCTTCTAGGATGAAGGACGCGAAGATCAAGTACGCCCAACCAGATGAAGGCACACCTTTTGGATTTCACTTGAAGGAAGTCACCAAGTACCTGAACATTGGACTACCAAGTTTCACCGGAACTTTCAACGCCACTCGCTCAAGAAGAGCGCCGAAGATTCAAGCTCACGCTCCGGAAGGACATTCGCCCAAATCACCAAGCCTATAGATAGTGTTTTCGCAGCACCAACCTGAGTCCGGGAAAGAGCATGGCAGCTCATATCACCATGGGACGATTGGAGAAGTTTACCAAGAAGACCTCAAAGACACCATCTATCATATTTATGACACCGAGATGAACAATGGGAGATAGTCAAGACCAAGAAGGATAGATCCATTGCAGCTTTCATTCAGAGTTAAACCAGCACATTCGACGCCAGGAGAACCAGATGTGCAATGATATGATCGAATTGAAGGATGCGAAGGGAAGGATCATCGAACTTGAAGAAGAACTAAAGTCTACACGTAAGGATACATGGACGAGATCATAGCTTTAGCAAGACACAATAACGATCTTAAGTATGAGATTGAAGAACTCAAGAAGACATTGGCGCCAAGAATGAAGACAAGTACGCCGACCGTCCGAGCAACTACATCAACATCGATTTACACCGATTCGGAGCCAAGTGAACCCGACTTTGAAGACGCTGGAGCAGACATCATGGAGTCTTCCACCGGTTCAAATTAATAGATGACCCCACATATTAGTAGTATTCCCTCCATGTAACATTTTTGTTCACGCACTTTTGCGATAGTTAGACCGTTGTAAGCCCTTTGTTTGAATAGAATGAAGTGATTTTGTGTGCATTTGCTCATATACATTTGGGTAGTGTTTCTCCTTAGACCCCACTCTATTCTTAATTTCTCATGTTTTCTAAAACCCATCAGATGCCTCCGAGACGCGACCCCGGGTTTGTTTTCCCGCCAGAGATCACCCAGTTGATTCAAAAGCGTAACACTTTGATCCAAACATTGGTACGTAACCAAGGCAACAACAACAACCCACCGCCACCACCACCGCGGATCACTTGACACGCTTTCTTAAGGCTGAACCCGCCGGTGTTTTCCAGTAGCACCGAGCCGATAGTAGCAGATGATTGGCTCCATAAGGTAGGGAGGGAGTTGACCACTGCAGGATGTAGAGATGGAGAAAGGGTGAAGTTTGCTGCACACCAGCTTGAAGGACCCGCAGCAAAGATGGTGGGAGAATTTTACAGCCACTTACCCCTGTAGACACCGCCACATGGGATCAGGCCAGCAAGCTTTCCGCACCGCCCATGTCTCAAAGCAGGAGCTATGGCCATGAAGAAGCGTGAATTTCGCAACTTACGCCAAGGAGGAAGGACTCACACAAGATGTGGATGATTTTAGTAAGTTAGCACGTTATCCCTGCATGACGCGTTACACAGATGCAACTAAGCAGGAGAAGTTTCTGGAAGGACTGAATGATGAGTTAAGCATGTAGTTGATGGTAGCAAGTTTCAATAACTACCAGGAGTTGGTAGACCGTGCCCTCATGTTTGAAGGAAAGCAACAACAAATTGAGAATCACAAGAGGAAGTATGGACAGGGGAAGTATAACTCTGGAGCCCAAAGAAGCCCCTGCTATACCCCTAAACAGGGAGTTCGGGCCAAAGATACCCATGGAGGAGGTAATTCAGACAACCATAATGGCCACAAAATGGAAATGGGAATGGAGGAAGCAACGGCCGTAACCGGACCACACCATCCACCCCAACCAAGGTAGACCTGAGCCACATCACTTGCTTTATGCCGCAAGACTGGGCATTATGCAAACAAATGTCCGTAAGGCGTAATGGAAATGGCAATGGAAGCTCAGAAAGAAGCCAAACCCTTTCAATAGGGGACAGGTGAACCACATTGATGTAGAGGAGATTGAAGATCAGCCCGATGCAGTAATCGGTAAGTTTTTGGTTAAGTCATTTACTGTAGTTGTTCTTTTCGATACTGGTGCATCGCATTCATACATATCAAGGGGATTTGTGGATAAGTACAAATTACCAACCCAAGCCCTTAGGTCACCCATGCTAGTAACCTCACCCGGAGCAAAATACATGGCTAGTATATGGTGTGATCGATCGCCATTAAGGATTGGACACTATGTTTTTCCCTCGGACCTAATAGTTCGAATCCCAAGGATTGGATGTGATACTAGGCATGGATTGGTTATCAAGTATGGAGGGAACATAGATTGCGCCCACTAAGTCAATTTTGCTTACCACCCCGTATGGGAGGAGAATCAAGTATGTATCACGGCATGAGCCGAGGAGAACACAAGTAAATTCTTTATCGAGTTGTGCAGGAAGAAGTACCGGTGGTGAAGGATTTCCGATGTATTTCCTAAGAGTTGCCGTGAATGCCACCGGATAGAGACATTGAGTTTTTGATTGAGCTTTTTCCGTGCATGTGCCCAATATCGGGACCATACAAGATGCCCGCAGTGATTTGGCGTAAATCAAGAAGCGTATTAAGGAGCTATTGGATAAAGGTTATATACGCCCAAGTTCTTCGCCTTTGGGGATCACCCGTACTTTTAGTAGAGAAGAAGGACGAATCATTAAGGATGGTTGTAGACTATCGTGGTTTAAATGAAGTAACGATCAAGAACAAGTACCACTACCAATGATAAATGATCTGTTTGATCGTTTGCAAGGAGCTAAAGTGTTTTCCAAGATCGATTTGCGATCAGGGTACCATCGATTGAAGATTCGAGAGCAGGACATACCTAAGACAACATTTACCACGAGATATGGACTGTATGAATATACCGTTATGTCATTTGGACTGACTAACGCGCCTGCCTATTTCATGAACCTGGTGAACAAAGTGTTTATGGAGTTTATGGATAAGTTCGTCGTGGTGTTCATACATGATATTTTGGTTTTCTTGAAGAATGAAGAGGAACATAAGGAACATTTGCGATTGGTTTTGGAGAAACTAAGGAACATCAGTTATATGCCAAGTTCAGCAAATGTGAGTTTTGGCTAAAGGAAGTTGGATTTCTTGGACATGTTATATCCGGAGAAGGGATAGCAGTTGACCCCACAAAGGTTGAGACCAGAACTAAATGGGAAGCACCAACGACAGTTGGAGAGATTCGGAGTTTCCTTGGACTCGCAAGATACTACCGAAGATTCATTGAGAATTTCTCAAGGATTGCAAAGCCTATGACGGAATTGCTGAAAAAGGATACCAAGTTCATATGGACTGAGGATTGTGAAGCAAGTTTTCAGGAGTTGAAGAAAAGATTGGTTACCTCACCAGTGTTAATTTTGCCAGATCAGACCAAGGATTATGAGGTGTATTACACGCTTCACGCCGAGGACTTGGAGCAGTGCTTATGCAGGAAGGAAGAGTTGTTTCAGATGCTTCACGACAGCTTAAGCCTCATGAGTTGAATTATGCCACACATGATTTGGAGTTAGCAAATTGTGCATGCATTGAAGACATGGAGACATTTCCTCATTGGAAATCATTGTGAGGTATACACTGATCGCAATAGTTTGAAGTACATTTTCACGCAGAATGAGTTAAACCTTAGACAAAGGAGATGGTTGGAACTCATCAAGGATTATGATATGAGATTGCATTATCATCCCGGAAAGGCTAATGTAGTAGCTGACGCATTGAGCCGCAAGAGCCATGTCAATACGCTAATGATCGGAGGAATACCCAAGGAGTTAGCCGAGGACCTTTGAGAGCTATGTTTGGAAATAGTTCCGAGAGGCTATGTAGCAACATTGGAGATTCAGTCTACATTGATGGACAAAATCAGAGAAGCCCAAAAGGCAGATACGGAAGTTGCCTCTATAAAGGAGAAAATGAGCGAGGGAAAAGCTAAGGGATTTCGTGAGGATGAGCACGATACCCTATGGTTTGAGGACCGTGTTTATGTGCCAAATGACCCGGAGATCAGGAAGTTGATTTTGCAAAGCACATGATTCGCCCTACTCGATTCACCGAGGAAATACCAAGATGTATTTGGATTTGAAGGAAACGTTCTGGTGGACCGGAATGAAGAAGGATATCGCGGAGTATGTAGCAGTTATGGCGTATGTCAGAGAGTGAAGGCAGAGCATCAGAAGCCAGCAGGATTGTTGCAGCCATTGCCGATACCCGAATGGAAGTGGGATAAATTAGGCATGGATTTCATCACAGGTTTGCCAAAGACTCGTTCAGGCTATGATTCGATTTGGGTTATAGTCGACGCTTGACAAAGGTAGCTCATTTCATTCCAGTCAAGACTACCTATAGCAGTGCTAAGTTGGCAAAGATATACATGACCAGAATTGTGTGTTTACACGGAGTTCCGAGGAGTATCGTATCGGATAGAGGAACCCAATTTACCTCAAAGTTTTGGGATCAGCTTGCACGAAACATTGGGAACCAGGCTGGAATTCAAAGACAACTTTCCACCCACAGACCGATGGACAGACTGAGAGAGTCAATCAGATTTTGGAGGATATGTTGAGAGCTTGTGCACTAGATTATGGATCTAGTTGGGATGATAACTTGCCATATGCAGAGTTTTCTTATAACAACAATTACCAAACCAGCTTGAAGATGGCACCTTTCGAGGCTTTGTACGGAAGGAGGTGCAGGACACCGTTATCATGGGACTAAGCCGAGACCGCCGCTTGTTTGGACTAGATTTGATCAAGGAGTCTCAATGAAGGTTGTTGATTCACGATAGGCTCAAGGTAGCCCAGTCTGCATGTAAAAGCTATGCGGATTCAAAACGCAAGGCGATAGAATATAAGTTGGAGACAAAGTTTATCTTAGAGTATCCCCACTTCGAGGAGTTAAGCGTTTTGGAGTTAAAGGAAAATTAGCACCACGTTTCGTTGGACCATATAAGATTTTGCAACGCATGGGAGAAGTTGCTTATAAGCTGGAATTACCAGAGGGACTGTCAGGAGTTCATGATGTATTCCATGTTTCTCAGTTGAAGAAATGTCACTCCGAGATGGCAGAGGTACCGTTAAGAGATACAAGGCCACTTGAAGCAATTCAGCTTGAAGGATGATTTGACATATGAGGAGAAACCAGTCAAGATTCTCGATTATGCCAACAGAGTTACTCGCAGCAAGGTTATCAAGTTTTGCAAGGTTCAAGGAGCCACCACACCGAGGATGAAGCCACCTGGGAAAGAGAAGAAGATTTGCTCAAGGATCACCCTCACCTATTTTCTAGTTAACCCGAATCTCGAGGGAGAGATTCATCTTAATGTGGTAGGTTTGTAACATCCCAACTTTTCAATTTGGAATGTTATACATTAAGTCATCATGCATTTCATATTTTCTTGCATTTTGCCGATCCTAGAAATTTCACGCAACTCAAGGACCCTCGGAGAGAGTTGGAGATTTCATTATTTTCATATTTGAGTTTTCTCAAATTTTGAAAATAGGATCATTTTGATTTTATTTATTTCATCTTCAATTATTTTTCCAATATCAAAAATAAGAGAGGGAATAATATGACTTTCCCAAAATTTAGGAAAAATGAAGATTTAATAAATAAATCAAATTTTATATTTTTATTTTGGAGTTTGTCACTTTTATTTGCCTTAGGGAAAAATGCGTGTTTTAAAAATTGCATTTTAGGCCCCGAGTTAAAGTTCATTTTGTTCGACTCATTTTTAGGAGTCGGGAAAAATTTACTTTGTAAATTTTGGAGTTCGTTTAGATTTTATTTTATTCGTTTTTCTGCGCGTGATTTTATATATATATAAAAAAAATGCACAGACACCGATCGGGCCAAGGGCTCACCGAGCTGCCCAGCCCCTCCTCAAGGCCACACACACAAGAGTCACGCCGCCCGGCCGAGTCCGAGGAGGACTCCTCCTCCTCCTTGCTTGCCCTCCCCAAGCTACTCCCCTTTATATACCCCTCACCCCCTCTCCTCCCCAACCCGCAGCCGCCCCTCTCCTCGGCCGCCGCCCCCATAGCCGCCGCCGCCGCCTTTGCGCCACCGCCGGTGCCACTGCCGCCGCCGTGACGCCGTCGCCCCGCCACCTAGCCGCCGCCCCGTCGGAGCCCCACCTCGTCGAGGTAGCCGCGCCGCGCCACCCTCCCCTCGGTTCGGTTTTTTCTATAAAAACCGTTCCGGTTTTCATTTTGGTTGTTCGGTTTTTTTTTCAAAAAAAAAACCCTAGATCGGTTTTTTTTTCGGTTTTGTTGTTTAGCGAGCGTTCGCCGGACCGTTTGTCTTAACGAACGTGATCACCGGTTATTCCCGGTTAACGAACGTCCGTTCGTTTAACCGTTCGTCGTTTTGTTTTTAATCGGATTTAATCCGCTATTTTCCGATCTCGATTTCAGATCCGATCTTCGTTCTAGTTTATCTTCTCGCTCGTTTATCGGAATCAGGTGATTCAAGCGCCTGGAGTTTCGTTTCGAAACCGCCGTTCAGACCAATCAACTTAAACAAAGTTTTTATACTGTAAAATTTGACTTAGTTTCAACTTGCTAGAACCGAGCTGTTTTCTTTCGCCGGATGTTTTCCGTTGTTTTGTTTGATTCGTTTTCTTTTGCAACCAGGGTTCTTAAGTTGAACTTTCTAGTTAGATCTTTTATTCGAGATTTACCTGTGCATTAGATGAGTACTTATTGTATGCTTGTTCTTTGTCTGCGATAGATCACCCGGAGTTTGCCGCTTGTTATTTCGAATCTCTAGGTTTCGCGGATCATCAGCAAGGCAAGTAACACTTTGATCATACTCTTCTCATACCCAGTTTTTATGCATTAGATCAATCCTCAAACACTTGCATGATTAGGATCTAATTAAATTGTGGGATGGGAAGTAGTTGAGGTAGTACCTATTACCTGTTTTATTATGAAACCTTGGGAGTTACTTCTACGTTTGCTTATTTGCCATGCTATGCTAGTAGACGTGGATTGGGTGAGTGTATCCATGACAGATGTGAGATTTTTAAATTAATGGTTTATTTAAGGTGGCAACTTAAACACACATCTGGGTGGATTGAGGCACCTGGTTTCCATCGTAACTTGCCTCAGATTTCTTCGGACCGCCACCCGTGCTCAAAGGGATCATAAGATCATTCATGCTAGTAACTTCCGTGTGCAGCCACAAGCCATTATGGGCTCTGGCATAGTTGAGTAAGTTGTGCGAACTCTTACGGGTAGACTAGCAGATGTAGGGGTTGTAGGTTGGTACGGTCTAGCCACAAGTAAGGTGCCGGCGCTTCTGAAAGACTATGTCTCGGTCATCCGTCTCTCAAACACCCTGCAGTACGAGAAACCAAACGAAGGCGATCGAGTCTTGTGGGGAAAAGTGCGCAAACCTCTGCAGAGTGTACAAACTAATCATGATTAGCCGTGTCCCCGGTTATGGACATCTTGAGTATCTAGTACTTGAATATCATGTGAATCTCAACATGTTACTCTAATTAATATTGTTGGGTTTTTAATGAGTACTTTTAATTGGGATTGAGGATGCTATCAACCATTCTCAATGTTTAACAACCACCATGATAGTTAAACAAATTTATTCCTTTGCAGTAGGGAAAAACTAGCTTTATGCAAAACTGTAACCGTAGAGCTTTTCCACCAGCCATATATGCATGTAGTATAGCTTATTCTTCATTATTCTCTATGTGTTACACTGCCAGCATATTCCATGTCCTGACCCGTTTTTGGGCTGCAACTTTCATGTTGCAGACTTTTCAGACAACGAGTAAGGTGTTTTTAGGTCGTGGTTCTATACTCAGTGATGCCGATGGAGTTGATGGACTCACTTATCTTCCAAGTCTTCCGCTGTTATCATTATTAGATGGCCTTAAGCCATATTTATTGTAATAAGTCCTCTTTTGGACAACGATGTAATAAGTGTGTGATTGCTACTCTGTTATAAATCCTTCGAAGTACTGTGTGGTGTCAGCATTACTGATCCAGGGATGACACCTGAGCACAGAGACTTGATCCATTCGGGTCGGGTCGCTACACCCAAGACGGAGCCGGGGCTCGCACCGGTGAAGACGGAGCCGAGCCTCCCCGCGGTGAAGACGGAGCACAGTGGCGACGTCGAGCTCAACGACGACGCGACCCTGGAATGGCGCGCGTGGACTCCCTGAAGATGGCCAGGGAGCACCAGTGCGCCACCCTGCGGCACTTCGTGCATCACCGCCGGGGCCGCTACGAAGGAGGAGGAGTCGTCATCGAGGACAGCAACGACGATGACGCGCCGCCGCTACCAGTCCGCGTTGGCGACGCCCGTCAGGGGTCCACCAGGGATGGCCGCGTCAAGGAGGAGAAGCCCGACGACGACGGCAGCGGCGGGGATGGCGGCGACAACGGCGACTACTCCGCGTTTAGCCAGTTTCTTTTTTAATTGGATATATTATGTAATAAAAATCCACGACTATTATGTAATATATGCCAAACTTCGCCGAACTTTGCCAAAAATTGCTATATATTTGCCTTTTTTGAACGCGCCTGGATCGGCTCTGGGGCGGCCGGCCGGGGACCAACTTGTTCCCAGGCCGATTTTTTGCGCTGGCTCCCCCCAAACGGCGATTTTAGGCGCTTCCTGGGGGGCCAACGGCTGGAGATGCTCTAATCCACTAGCCTCAAATGCCGCCTGCCTAGAGGTTGAGAGTACGAACCAGTCTAGGCATCCCACAACGCGCACCGCATGCTCATGCTCTAGGATATGCCACCACCATCTTCCATCATCCCATCATAAGGAGGGATCATTGCATAGATATTGCCAGTCTCATTTGTTGTTGACGTCACCACGACGCTAGACAACGCCACTAGCATGCGCACGTCCATCTACGTGCGCTTGACGACGACACTCCGCTGAACCATGCCACCAAGTCTCGTAGTCAGCCTTGCGAAGAATGTACACCACTCCTGCTCTTGTCCCTTACAGCCAGCTCCTACTCCAAAATGATGCCCTCATGAGGGAGAATGATGCCCCTGGGGAGACCACTCGAGGGGTTACACACAATCTCGGGTACATCTGTCTGGTTTTGTATGTAATTAATCTTGTTAAGAAATTACAAAGTTTCACTTAAAAAAATCAATCTATTTGACAAGGGAGTCCACATCTTGGTCGCGTTTGTGCACACTTATGCATCCCGTTGTTTCTACTCACAAAATTAGTGACCGAAAACGACTTATATTACTTTACAGAGAAAGTATCATTACTCCTAATGAAGCAGTTGGTAGTCTCTCTTTCGTTTTTTGTCCCATCTCCCATCTTTGTCTGTTTTTTTCGTCTCTCCTCCCACCAACATCTATTTCGTCTGGATTTTTTCCGTCTCTCTTACCACCACACTGAAGGAAATATGCCTTAGAGGCAATAATAAATTTGTTATTTTATATTTTCTTATTAATAATAAAGGTTTATTATTCATGCTAGAATTGTATTGATCGGAAACTTAAATACACGTGTGAATACATAAACAAATACCATGTCCCTAGTAAGCCTTACTAGACTAGCTCGTTGATCAAAGATGGTTAAGGTTTCCTAAACATGGACATGAGTTATCATTCGATAATGGGATCACATCATTAGGAGAATGATGTGATGGACAAGACCCATCCGTTAGCTTAGCATAATGATCGTTTAGTTTTATTGCTATTGCTTTCTTCATGTCAAATACATATTCCTTCGACTATGAGATTATGCAACTCCCGGATACCGGAGGAATACCTTGTGTGCTATCAAACATCACAACATAATTGGGTGATCATAAAGATGCTCTGTATGTATCTCCGAAGGTGTTTGTTGAGTTGGCATCGATCGAGATTAGGATTTGTCACTCCGAGTATCGGAGAGGTATCTCTGGGTCCTCTCGGTAATACACATCATAATCTTGTAAGCAAATGACTAAGGAGTTAGTTACGAGGTGATGTATTATGGAACGAGTAAAGAGACTTGCCAGTAACGAGATTGAACTAGGTATAGAGATACCGACGATCGAATCTCGGGCAAGTAACATACCGATGGACAAAGGGAATTACGTATGTTGTCATAACGGTTCGACCGATAAAGATCTTCATAGAATATGTAGGAGCCAATAGGGGCATCCAGGTTCCGCCATTGTTTATTGACCAGAGATATGTCTCGGTCATGTCCACATAGTTCTCGAACCCGTAGGGTCCGCACGCTTTATATAATATTATATGAGTTATGTGATTTAGTGACTGAATGTTGTTTGGAGTCCCGGATGAGATCACAGACATGACGAGGAGTCTCAAAATGGCCGAGAGGTAAAGATTGATATAAAGGACGACGGTATTCGGACACCGGAAATATTTCGGGGGGTACTGAGTACTTATTGGGTAACCGGAAGGGGTTCCGGGCACCCCTGACAAAAGATATGGGCCTTATGGGCCAAGAGAGGGAACGCACCAGCCACAAGGGGCTGGTGCACCCTCGATAGCAGGCCGGCCTAGGAGGAGAAGGAAAGAGGGGAAGGGAAAGGAAAGTGCGGAGTAGGACTCCCTCTTTTCCCTCTCCACCCTCTTTCCTCCCCCCTCGGTTATATATGGCAGGGGGCGGCTTGGCAGGGACTCCAAGTAGGATTCCTCCTACTTGGGCACCTCCTATGGCTGCTCCTCCCTCCCTCCCACTGCTACCTCTTGAGCATGCGTTGGTTTTCCCTTGAAGAAGAAAGGGTGATGCAGCAAAGTAGCATAAGTATTTCCCTCAGTTTTTGAGAACCAAGGTATCAATCCAGTAGGAGATTACACGCAAGTCACCTAGTACCTGCACAAACAATCAAGAACCTTGCAACCAACGCGATAAAGGGGTTGTCAATCCCTTCACGGTCACTCGCAAAAGTGAGATCTAATAAAGATAGTAAAGTAAATATTTTTGGTATTTTTGTTGTATAGATTGGAAACTAAAGATTGCAAAATAAACGGCGACAGAAATTGGCAAGTTGACGGGAAACTAATATGATGTAAAGTAGACCCCGGGGCCATAGGTTTCACTAGTGGCTTCTCTCATGATAGCATATATTACGGTGGGTGAACAAATTACTGCCGAGCAATTGATAGAAAAGTGTATAGTTATGAGAATATCTAGGCAATGATCATGAATATAGGCATCACGTCCGTGTCAAGTAGACCGAAAGGATTCTGCATCTACTACTATTACTCCACACATCGACCACTATCTAGCATGCATCTAGAGTATTAAGTTCATAAGAACAGAGTAACACATTAGGCAAGATGACATGATGTAGAGGGATAAACTCAAGCAATATGATATAAACCCCATCTTTTATCCTCAATGGCAACAATACAATACGTACCTTGCTGCCCCCATCACATCGGGAAAGGACATCGCAAGATTGAACCCAAAGCTAAGCACTTCTCACATTGCAAGAAAGATCAATCTAGTAGGCCAAACTAAACCGATAATTCAAAGAGACTTGCAAAGATATCAAATCATGCATATAAGAATTCAGAGAAGAACCAAATATTATTCATAGATAATCTTGATCATAAACCCACAATTCATCGGATCTCGGCAAACGCACCACAAAAGAGTATTACATCTAATAGATCTCCAGGAACATCGAGGAGAACTTTGTATTGAGAACCAAAGAGAGAGAAGAAGCCATCTAGCTAATAACTATGGACCCGAAGGTCTGTGGTAAACTACTCACGCTTCATCGGAGAGGCTATGGTGTTGATGTAGAAGCCCTCCATGATCGATTCCCCCTCCGGAAGATCGTCAGAAAAGGCCCCAAGATGGGATCTCACGGGTACAGAAGGTTACGGCGGTGAAAAAGTGGTTTCGTGGCTCCCCTTGATGTTTTTAGGGTATAAGAGTATATATAGGCGAAAGAAGTACGTCGGTGGAGCTCTGTGGGGCCCGGGGGCGCGCCTACCCCCCTGGGCGCACCCTCCTGCCTCGTGGCCGCCTCGCGGAGTTCCAGACTTCAAATCCAAGTGTTCTGGATTGGGTTTGTTCCAAGAAAGATCATCGCAAAGGTCTCATTCCGTTTGGATTCCATTTGGTATTCCTTTTCTGCAAAACACTGAAATAGGCAAAAAAATAAACAGAAACTGGCACTGGGCCTTCGGTTAATATGTTAGTCCCAAAAATAATATAAAAGAGCATATTAAAGCCCATTAAACATCCAAAATAGATAATATAATAGCATAGAACAATAAAAAACTATAGATACATTGGAGACGTATCAAGCATCACCAAGCTTAATTCCTGCTCGTCCTCGAGTAGGTAAATGATAAAAACAGAATTTTTGATGTGTAATGCTACCTAACATAATTTTCAATGTAATTCTCTTTATTGTGGCATGAATGTTCAGATCCATAAGATTCAAAATAAAAGTTTAATATTGACATAAAAATAATAATACTTCAAGCATACTAATAAAGCAATCACGTCTTCTCAAAACAACATGGCCAAAGAAAGTTATCCCTACAAAATCATATAGTCTGGCTATGCTCCATCTTCATCACACAAAGTATTTAATCATGCACAATCTCGATGACAAGCCAAGCAATTGTTTCATACTTTTGATGTTCTCAAACTTTTTCAATCTTCACGCAATACATGAGCATGAGCCATGTACATAGCACTATATGTGGAATAGAATGGTGGTTGTGGAGAAGAAGAAAAGGAGAAGATAGTCTCACATCAACTAGGCGTATCAACGGGCTATGGAGATGCCCATCAATAGATATCAATGTGAGTGAGTAGGGATTGCCATGCAACGGATGCACTAGAGCTATAAGTGTATGAAAGCCCAACAAAAGAAACTAAGTTGGTGTACATCCAACTCGCTTGCTCACAAAGACCTAGGGCAATTTGAGGAAGCCCATCATTGGAATATACAAGCCAAGTTCTATAATGTAAAATTCCCACTAGTATAAAAGTGAAAACATAGGAGACTCTCTATCATGAAGATCATGGTGCTACTTTGAAGCACAAGTGTGGTAAAAGGATAGTAGCATTGTCCCTTCTCTCTTTTCTCTCATTTATTTGGGCCTTTCTCTTTTTTATGGCCTCTTTTTTTTCGTCCGGAGTCTCATCCTGACTTGTGGGGGAATCATAGTCTCCATCATCCTTTCCACACCGGGATAATGCTCTAATAATGGTGATCATCACACTTAGAACAAAATATGACTCTATGTGAATGCCTCCGGCGGTGTACCGGGATGTGTGATTCAAGAGTGACATGTATGAAAAATTATGAACAGTGGCTTTGCCACAAATACGATGTCAACTACATGATCATGAAAAGCAATATGACAATGATGGAGCGTGTCATAATAAATGGAACGGTGGAAAGTTGCATGGCAATATATCGCTTTTTTGAGGAAGGTATATGGTGGGTGTATGATACCGGCGAAAGGTGCGCGGTATTAGAGAGGCTAGCAATGATGGAAGGGTGAGAGTGCGCATAATCCATGGACTCAACATTAGTCAAAAAGAACTCATATACTTTTTGCAAAAGTCTATTAGTTATCGAAACGAAGTACTATGCACATGCTCCTAGGAGGATAGATTGGTAGGAAAAGACCATCGCTCGTCCCTGACCGCCACTCATAAGGAAGACAATCAATAAATAAATCATGCTCCGACTTCATCACATAATGGTTCACCATACGTGCATGCTACGGGAATCACAAACTTTAACACAAGTATCTCTCAAATTCACAACTACTCAACTAGCATGACTTTAATATCACCATCTCCATATCTCAAAACAATCATAATGAATCAAACTTCTCATAGTATTCAATGCACTTTATATGATAGTTTTTATTATACCCATCTTGGATGCTCATCATATTAGGACAAATTTTATAGCCAAAGCAAATTACCATGCTGTTCTAAAAGACTCTGAAAATAATATAAGTGAAGCATGAGAGATCAATAATTTCTATAAAATAAAACCACCACTGCGCTCTAAAAAGATATAAGTGAAGCACTAGAGCAAAATTATCTAGCTCAAAAGATATAAGTGAAGCACATAGATTATTCTAATAAATTCTGATTCATGTTGTCTCTCCAAAAGATGTGTACAGAAAGGATGATTGTGGTAAACTAAAAGGCAAACACTCAAATCATACAAGACGCTCCAAGCAAAACACATATCATGTGGTGAATAAAAATATAGCCTCAAGTAAAGTTACCGATAGACGAAGACGAAAGAGGGGATGCCTTCTGGGGCATCCCCAAGCTTAGGATTTTGGTTGTCCTTGAATTTTATCTTGGGGTGCCTTGTTAATCCCCAAGCTTAGTCTCTTGCTACTGCTTATTCCAAAATCCATCAAATCTTTACTCAAAACTTGAAACTTCACAACACAAAACTTTAAACAGAAAATCTCATGAGCTCCATTAGTATAAGAAAATAAACCACCACTTTAAGGTACTGTTATGAACTCATTATTTATTTATATTGGTGTTAAAACAACTGTATTCCAACTTCTCTATGGTTCATACCCCCCGATACTACTCATAGATTCATTAGAATAAGCAAACAACACACGAAAAATAGAATCTGTCAAAACAGAACAGTCTGTAGAAATATGTATCAAACGAATACTTATGGAATTATAAAAATTCTGAAATAAATTGGTGGACGTGAGGAATTTTCCTATTAGTCATATGCAAAAAGAATCAACCTAAAAGCACTCTCCAGTAAAAAATGGCATCTAATCTCGTGAGCGCAAAAGTTTCTGTTTTTACAACAAGATTGCAAAGACTTCACCCATGTCTTCCCAAAGGTTCTACTTGGCACAAACACTAACTAAAACATAAAACCACATATAAACAGAGGCTAGATGAATTATTTTATTACTAAATAGGAACAAAAAGCAAGGAACAAAAATAAAATTGGGTTGCCTCCCAACAAGCGCTATCGTTTAATGCCCCTAGCTAGGCATAAAAACAAGAATAGATCTAGGTATTGCCATCTTCGGTATGCAATCCATAAGTGGATATCATAATGATTAATAAGGAAATTTAATTTTCTTTCTATGGAAGTGTTCCATGCCTTTCCTTAACGGAAATTGAAATATAATATTTCCTTCTTTCATGTCAATAATTGCACCAATCGTTCTAAGGAAAGGTCTACCAAGAATAATAGAACATGTAGGATTGTAATCTATATCAAGAACAATGAAAACTACGGGCATATAATTCCTATTTGCAACAATAAGAACATCATTAATCCTCCCCATAGGTTTCTTAATGGTGGAATCCGCAAGATGCAAATTTAAAGAACAATCATCGATTTCATGGAAACCTAACACATCGCACAAAGTTTTTGGGATCGTGGAAACACTAGCACCCAAATCGCACAAAGCATAGCATTCATGATCTTTATTCTTAATTTTAATAGTAGGTTCCCACTCATCATAAAGTTTTCTAGGGATAGAAACTTCTAGTTCAAGCTTTTCTTCATAAGATTGCATTAAAGCATTACCGATATGTTTAGTGAAAGCTTTATTCTGATTATAAGCACGAGGAGAAATCAACACGGATTGCAACAAGGAAATACAATCTATCAAAGAGCAATTATCATAATTAATTCTTGAAATCCAAAATAGTGGGTTCATTGCTATGTAAAGTTTTGAATTCTTCAATCCCACTTTTATTAATTTTAGCATCAAGATCTAAAAACTCCGAATCATTGGGACGCCTTTTAACTAAAGTTGACTCATCTCCCGTCCCATATTTATAAAGATTCATATTGGAAAACAAATATTTAATAGGAGTCACATCAATCACTTTTAGGTCTTCATCATTATTATCATAAAAACTAGAAGAACACGCTTTCACAAAGCAATTTTTTTTAGCACGCATCCTAGCGGTTCTTTCTTTGCACTCATCAATGGAAATTCTCATGGCTTTGAGAGACCCATTGATATCATGCTTAAGTGGAATAGATCTAAGTTTCAAAGAATCAACATCAAGAGAAATTCTATCCACGTTCCTAGCCAACTCATCAATCTTAAGCAATTTTTCTTCAATCAAAGCATTGAAATTCTTTTGCGAATTCATAAATTCTTTAACACTAGTCTCAAAATCAGAGGGCATCTTATTAAAATTTCCATAAGAGTTGTTGTAGGAATTACCATAATTATTAGAGGAATTACTAGGGAACGACCTAGAATTAAAGTTTCCTCTATACGCATTGTTACCAAAATTGTTCCTACCAACAAAATTCACATCCATATATTCATTATTATTCTCAATCAAAGTGGACAAAGGCATATCATTAAGATCAGAAGGAACACTCTTATTAGCAAACAATTCCATAAGTTCATCCATCTTTCCACTCAAAACATTAATCTCTTCAATCGCATGAACTTTTTTACTATTGGATCTTTCGGTGTCCCATTGAGAATAATTAAACATAATATTATCTAGGAGTTTAGTAGCTTCTCCTAAAGTGATTTCCATAAAAGTGCCTCCCGCGACCGAATCTAAAAGATTTCTAGAAGCAAAATTCAATCCGGCATAATTTTTTTGTATAATCATCCACAAATTCAAATCATGTGTAGGGCAATTATGTATCATTAATTTTATCCTCTCCCAAGCTTGTGCAACATGCTAATGATCAAGTTGCTTAAAATTCATAATATCGTTCCTAAGAGAGATGATCTTAGCGGGAGGAAAATACTTACAGATAAAAGCATCTTTGCACTTATTCCATGAATCAATACTATTTTTAGGCAAATAAGAGAACCAAGTTTTAGCACGATCTCTAAGCGAAAACGGAAATAGCTTCAATTTAACAATACCATTATCCACATCTTTCTTGTTTTGCATATCACACAAATCAACGAAGTTGTTTAGATGGGTAGCGACATCTTCACTAGGAAGGCCAGAAAATTGTTCTTTCATAACAAGATTCAACAAAGCGGCATTAATTTCACAAGATTCAGCATCGGTATTAGGAGAAATCGGAGTGCTAATAAAATCATTGTTGTTGGTATTGGAAAAGTCACATAATTTAGTATTATCTTGAGCCATCGTGACAGACAATCAATCCAACACACAAGCACACAAGAGGCAAGCGAAAAGAGGGAACGGAAAAGAGGCGAAGAAAAGGAAAAGTTTTTTTGAAAATCATTTTAGAAGTGGGGGAGAGGAAAACAAGAGGCGAATGGCAAACAATGTAATGCAAGGGAGAGAAGTTTATGATGTGTACTTGGTATGTCTTGACTTGAGCGTAGATCTCCCCGGCAACGGCGCCATAAATCCTTGTTGCTAACTCTTGAGCATGCGTTGGTTTTCCCTTGAAGAGGAAAGGGTGATGGAGCAAAGTAGCGTAAGTATTTCCCACCGGTTTTTGAGAACCAAGGTATCAATCCAGTAGGAGATTACACGCAAGTCACCTAGTACATGCACAAACAATCAAGAACCTTGCAACCAACACAATAAAGGGGTTGTCAATCCCTTCACGGTCACTCGCAAAAGTGAGATCTAATAAAGATAGTGAAGTAAATATTTTTGGTATTTTTGTTGTATAGATTGGAAAGTAAAGATTGCAAAATAAAAGGCGACAGAAATTGGCAAGTTGACAGGAAACTAATATGACGTAAAATAGACCCGGGGGCCATAGGTTTCACTAGTGGCTTCCCTCATGATAGCATATATTACGGTGGGTGAACAAATTACTGCCGAGCAATTGATAGAAAAGCGCATAGTTATGAGAATATCTAGGCAATGATCATGAATATAGGCATCACGTCCGTGTCAAGTAGACCGAAATGATTCTGCATCTACTACTATTACTCCACGCATCCACCGCTATCCAGCATGCATCTAGAGTATTAAGTTCATAGGAACAGAGTAACACATTAGGCAAGATGCCAGGATGTAGAGGGATAAACTCAAGCACTATGATACAAACCCCATCTTTTTATCCTCGATGGCAACAATACAATACGTGCCTTGTTGCCCCTACTATCACTAGGAAAGGACACCGCAAGATTGAACCCAAAGCTAAGCACTTATCCCATTGCAAGAAAGATCAATCTAGTAGGCCAAATTAAACCGATAATTCGAAGAGACTTGCAAAGATATCAAATCATGCATATAAGAATTCAGAGAAGAACCAAATATTATTCATAGATAATCTTGATCATAAACCCACAATTCATCGGATCTCGGCAAACACACCGCAAAAGAGTAATACATCTAATAGATTTCCAAGAACATCGAGGAGAACTTTGTATTGAGAACCAAAGATAGAGAAGAAGCCATCTAGCTAATAACTATGGGCCCGAAGGTCTGTGGTAAACTACTCACGCTTCATCGGAGAGGCTAGGGTGATGATGTAGAAGCCCTCCGTGATCGATTCCCCCTCCGGCAGATCACTGGAAAAGGCCCCAAGATGGGATCTCATGGGTACAAAAGGTTGCGGCGGTGGAAAAGTGGTTTCGTGGCTTCGCCAGATGTTTTTAGGGTATAAGAGTATATATAGGCAAAAGAAGTACCTCGGTGGAGCTCCATGGGGCCCATGAGGGTGGGGGGCACGCCCTCGTGCCTCGTGGCCGCCTCGCGGAGTTCCGAACTTCAACTCCAAGTCTTCTAGATTGCGTTTGTTCCAAGAAAGATCATCGCGAAGGTTTCATTCCGTTTGGTATTCCTTTTCTGCAAATTACTGAAATAGGCAAAAAAAACAGAAACTGGTACTGGGCCTTCGGTTAATAGGTTAGTACCAAAAATAATATAAAAGAGCATATTAAAGCCCATTAAATATCCAAACAGACAATATAATAGCATGAAACAATAAAAAAAATTATAGATACGTTGGAGACGTATCACCCACCTATATATATATGTGGGAGGGGGGCGCCTAGGACACAATAGACAATTGTCTAGCCGTGTGCGGCGCCCCCTCCACCGTTTACACCCCCGGTCATATTTTTGTAGTGCTTAGGCGAAGCCCTGCGGAGATAACATCACCATCACCGTCATCACGCCGTCGTGCTGCCGGAACTCATCTACTACCTCGCCATTTTGCTGGATCAAGAAGGCGGAGGATGTCACCAAGCTGAACTTGTGTAGAACGCGGAGGTGTCGTACGTTCGGTACTTGATCGGTTGGAGCACGAATAAGTTTGACTACATCAACCGTGTTGTTAAACGCTTCCACTTACGGTCTACGAGGGTACGTAGACTGATAGCCCACAAGTATAGCGGATCGCAACAGTTTTCGAGGGTAGAGTATTCAACCAAAATTTATTGATTCGACACAAGGGCAGCCAAAGAATATTCTCAAGTATTAGCAGTTGAGTTGTCAATTCAACCACACCTGGATAACTTAGTATCTGTAGGAAAGTATTTAGTAGCAAAGTAATATGATAGTAGTGGTAACGGTAGCAAAAGTAACGGTAGAAAAAGTAATATTTTTGGTGTTTTGTAGTGATTGTAACAGTAGCAACGGAAAAGTAAATAAGCGAAGAACAATATGTGAAAAGCTCGTAGGCATTGGATCGGTGATGGAGAATTATGCCGGATGCGGTTCATCATGTAACGGTCATAACATAGGGTGACACAGAACTAGCTCCATTTCATCAATGTAATGTAGGCATGTATTTCGAATATAGTCATACGTGCTTATGGAAAAGAACTTGCATGACATCTTTTGTCCTACCCTCCCGTGGCAGCGGGGTCCTAGCGGAAACTAAGGGATATTAAGGCCTCCTTTTAATAGAGTACCGGACCAAAGCATTAACACATAGTGAATACATGAACTCCTCAAACTCTGGTCATCACCGGGAGTGGTCCCGATTATTTTCACTTCGGGGATGCCGGATCATAACACATAGTAGGTGACTATAGACTTGCAAGATAAGATCAAGAACTCACATATATTCATGAAAACATAATAGGTTCAGATCTGAAATCATGGCACTCAGGCCCTAGTGACAAGCATTAAGCATAACAAAGTCATAGCAACATCAATCTCAGAACATAGTGGATACTAGGGATCAAACCCTAACAAAACTAACTCGATTACATGATAGATATCATCCAACCAATCACCGTCCAACAAGCCTACGATGGAATTACTCACGCACGGCAGTGAGCATCATGAAATTGGTGATGGAGGATGGTTGATGATGACGACGGCGACGAATCCCCCTCTTCGGAGCCCCGAACGGACTCCAGATCAGCCCTCCCGAGAGGTTTTAGGGCTTGGCGGCGGCTCCGTGTCGTAAAACGCGATGAATCCTTCTCTCTAATTTTTTCCTCCCCGAAAGTGAATATATGGAGTTGGAGTTGAGGTCGGTGGAGCGTCAGGGGGCCCACGAGGTAGGGGGGCACGCCCTAGGGGGTAGGCGCGCCCCCCACCCTCGTGGGCAGGGTGTGGGCCCCCTGACGTGGATTTTTCTTCTGGTATTTTTCTTATTTTCCAAATAGATGTTCCGTGGAGTTTCAGGTCATTCCGAGAACTTTTGTTTCTGCACATAAATAACACCATGGAAAGTCTGCTGAAAACAAATCGATCCGGATTAGTTCCATTCAAATCATGCAAGTTAGAGTCCAAAACAAGGGCAAAAGTTTTTGGAAAAGTAGATACGACGGAGACGTATCAACTCCCCCAAGCTTAAACCTTTGCTTGCGCTCAAGCAATTCGGTTGATAAACTGAAAGTTATAAAGAAATACTCTTACAAACTCTGTTTGCTCTTGTTGTTGTAAATATGTAAAGCCAGCATTCAAGTTTTCAGCAAAGATTATGACTAACCACATTCACAATAACTCTTAGGTCTCATGTTTACTCATATTAATGGCATAATCAACTAGCAAGCCATAATAATAAATCTCGGATGACAACACTTTCTTAAAACAATCATGATATAATATAACAAGATGGTATCCCGCTAGCCCTTTCTGAGACCGCAAGACATAAATGCAGAGCACCTTTAAAGATCAAGGACTGGCTATACATTGTAATTCATGGTAAAAGAGATCCAGTCATAGTCATACCCAATATAAATTAATAGTAATGGACGCAAATGACAGCTGCCGCTCTCCAGCTAGTGCTTTTAATAAGAGGGTGATGACTCAACATGAAAGTACTTAGATAGGCCCTTCGCAGAGGGAAGCAGGGATTTGTAGAGGTGCCAGAGCTCGGTTTTGAAATAGAGATAAATAATATTTTGAGCGGAATACTTTCATTGTCAACATAACAACCAAGAGATGGCGATATTTTCCATGCTACACACATTATAGGTGGTTCCCAAACAGAATGGTAAAGTTTATACTCCCCCTCCACCAACAAGCATCAATCCATGGCTTGCTCGAACAACGAGTGCCTCCAACTAGAAACAGTCCCAGGGGGAGTTTTGTTTGCAATTATTTTGATTTAGTTTGCATAAAGCATGGGACTGGGCATCCCGCTGACCAGCCATTTTCTCGTGAGTGAGGAGTGGAGTCCACTCCTCTTGAGAATAACCCACCTAGCACGGAAGATACGGACAACCCTAGTTGATACATGAGCTATTCGAGCATACAAAACATAACGTTTATTTGAAGGTTTAGAGTTTGGCACATACAAATTTACTTGGAACGGTAGGTAGATACCGCATATAGGAAGGTATAGTGGACTCATCTGGAATAACTTTGGGGTTTAAGGGATTGGATGCACAAGCAGTATTCCCGCTTAGTACAAGTGAAGGCTAGCAAAAGACTAGGAAGCGACCAACTAGAGAGCGACACCAGTCATGAACATGCACTAAAATTAATGAACATTGAGTACAAGCATGAGTAGGATATAATCCACCATGAACATAAATATCGTGAAGGCTATGTTGATTTTTTTCAACTACATGTGTGAACATGTGCCAAGTCAAGTCACTTAAATCATTCAAAGGAGGATACCACCCCACTATACCACATCACAACCATTTTAATAGCATGTTGGCACGCAAGGTAAACCATTATAACTCATAGCTAATCAAGCATGTCATAAGCAACTATGATCTCTAATTGTCATTGCAAACATGTTTATTCATAATAGGCTGAATCGGGAACGATGAACTCATCATATTTACAAAAACAAGAGAGGTCGAGTTCATACCAGCTTCTCTTATCTCAGTCAGTCCATCATATATCATCATAATTGCCTTTCACTTACATGACCGAACGATATGAAAATAATAAGAGTGCACGTGCATTGGACTAAGCTGGAATATGTGAGCATTCAATAAACAGGAGAAGACAAGGCAATATGGGCTCTTGGTTAAATCAACAATAATGCATATAAGAGGCACTTCAACAATTTAATTATGGTCTTCTCCTAACTACCCCCAAAGAAAAGAAAAGAAATAAAACTATTTACACGGGAAAGCTCCCAACAAGCAAAACAAGAACGGGAAATCTTTTTGGGTTTTCTTTTTAATTATTATTACTACAGAAAGAAAAGTAAACTAACTAAAAGCTAAACTAATTTTTTGGTTTTTTCTTAAGGTTTAACAACACACAAGAAGAAAGCAAGAAAAAGGAAAACAAACTAGCATGGATATTACAGTGAAAGAGTATGAGCACCGACATCTAGCAATGAGTGTGTGTGAACATAAATGTAATGTCGGTGGGAAATACGTACTCCCCCAAGCTTAGGCTTTTGGCCTAAGTTGGTTTATTGCCACGGATGGCCTGGCGGATATCCATAGTTGTAGCCGGGGTCGTACTGAGCTGCGGCAGTTATTGCCTCCTGAGCTGCAGCGTGGCGGCGAGCTGCCTCCGCCCTCCTCTCGTACTCATCTGCCTCCTCTCTGGTAATAACATATCTTCCTTTTGCCTGATAATCAAAGAAGGCAGGAGCAGGGAGAGTAATACGGACAGCACGACGTCTGTCAAAGATTAAGCGATACTGGAGAGGTGATTCATTCCTCTCGACAAACTGGTGGTGGACCATAGCATTATAGTCTAAATAAGTAGGAGGCAACTCAATATCATCCTCACGAATGTCCACACCAAGAAAATTAGCTAAGCGGGTTGCATAAATTCCTCCAAATAAATCTCCATTAAATCTATTATGATGCATCCTACGTGCAACAATGGCTCCCAAATTATAAGATTTGCTCTTAACACAGCACTCCTAAGAATACTAAGGTCAGGGACACACATGTGACATGCTTCATCCTTACCATTTATGCATTTACCTATGAAGAGAGCAAAATAATGTATAGCAGGAAAATGGATGCTCCCTATGGTAGCTTGTGCTATATCTCTAGATTCCCCCACAGTTATACTAGCAAGAAAATTTCTAAATTCAGATTTGCGGGGTTCACTAGAACTACCCCATTGTGGAAGTTTGCAAGCAGTGGTAAAATCCTCTAAGTCCATGGTAAAAGATTTTTCATAAAGATCAAACAGGACAGTGGGAGAATTACGTGAAGATGAAAATTCAAACCTCCTCACAAAGGAACTAGTGAGATAGTGGTATTGGAGGCACTTCTGTGCCCCGAAGCTCACAAGATCAGCGTTACACAAATATGCGTTAAATTCTTCCTTGATTCCCGCTCGATCCATAAAGTTTTCTGAAGGCCATTCACAAGGCCGCACTGGAGCGTCTCTTCGTGGCTCATCGTCAGCATCACGCATTGCAAGTTTGGGTCCTTGCTTCCTTGAAGGACCACCTTGGAACATTTTCCTAAGCATATTTCTTCCTCTGAAAAATTTCTAAATTTTTTAGTAACTTCAAACAAAAGTGAACCAAGCTCAATAAAATTGATAGCAACTACTCCTAGAAGTGCCTAGAGCCTATATCAAGCATTAGAACTACTTGGAACCATATAAATTTGACATGCAAGCTCAAGAACATGGTCACCTAGGCAGCACAAATTTGCAATGAATAAATCAATAGAAGAAAAACTAATTGGACCAATGGAGGAGTCACATACCAAGGAACAATCTCCCCAAGCAGTTTTGTGAGAGGTGCTTTGAGCAAGGAGATCGAAAATCGCAGCAAAATGAGCTAGAACTCGTGCTTGAGCTGGATGGTGATTTTTTGGGAGGAAGAAGTGTGGGTGCAGGAATAGGTGGAGGGAGCCACCGTGGGCCCACGAGGCGGGGCGCGCCCGGGGTAGGGTCGCCCTCCACCCTCGTGGCCAGGTGCTTGCCCCTCCCGCTGTGTTCTCAGTGCCAGATATTCTCAAATATTCTAGAAAAAATCATATTCCATTTTCAAGGCATTTGGAGAACTTTTATTTTCGGGGTATTTTATATTGCACGGATAAATCAGAAAACAGACAGAAAAAATACTATTTTTACTTTATTTCAACTAAATAACAAAAAGTAAAAAGAGGGTACAGAAGGTTGTGCCTTCTAGTTTCATCCATCTCATGCTCATCAAAAGGAATCCACTAACAAGGTTGATCAACTCTTGTTAACAAACTCATTTCGAATAACATGGAACCAGAGAAATTTTGAATAACACTATGTTACCTCAACGGGGATATGCACATCCCAAATAATAAGAATATCATATTTCTTCTTGATAGTAGGAAGAGGAAATTCAAAACCTCCGAAAATAATCGATGGAATTTTTCCAATAGAATTGATACTGTGGACTTGAGGTTGTTTCCTCGGAAAGTGTACCATATGCTCATTACCATTAACATGAAAAGTGACATTGCCTTTGTTGCAATCAATAACAGCCCCTGCAGTATTCAAAAAGGTCTTCCAAGAATAATAGACATGCTATCGTCCTCGGAATATCAAGAATAACAAAGTCCGTTAAAAGAGTAACGTTTGCGACCACAACAGGCACATCCTCACAAATACCGACAGGTATAGCAGTTGATTTATCAGCCATTTGCAAAGATATTTCAGTAGGTGTCAACTTATTCGAATCAAGTCTACGGTATAAAGAGAGAGGCATGACACTAACACCGGCTCCAAGATCACATAAAGCAGTTTTAACATAATTTCTTTTAATGGAGCATGGCATAGTAGGTACTCCTGGATCTCCAAGTTTCTTTGGTATTCCACCCTTAAAAGTATAATTAGCAATCATGGTGGAAATTTCAGCTTCCGGTATCTTTCTTTTATTAGTAACAATATCTTTCATATACTTAGCATAAGGATTCATTTTGAGCATATCAATTAATCGCATACGCAAGAAGATAGGTCTAGTCATTTCAGCAAAGCGCTCAAAATCCTCATCATCCTTTTTCTTGGATGGTTTCGGAGGAAAAGGCATGGGTTTCTGAACCCATGGCTCCCTTTCTTTACAATGTTTCCTAGCAACAAAGTCTCTCTTACCATAACGTTGATTCTTTGATTATGGGTTATCAAGACAGCAGGTTCAATTTCTACATCATTATCATTACTAGGTTGAGCATCATCATGAACATCATCATTAACATTTTCATTAGGTTCATGTTCATTACCAGATTGTGTTTCAGCATCAGAAATAGAAATATCATTTGGATTCTCAGGTGGTTCAGCAATAGGTTCACTAGAAGCATGCAAAGTCCTATCATTTTTCTTTTTCTTCTTTTTAGAAGGACTAGGTGCATCAATATTATTTCTCTGATAATCTTGCTCAATTCTCTTAGGGTGGCCTTCAGGATACAAAGGTTACTGAGTCATCTTACCAGTTCTAGTAGCCACTCTAACAGCATAATCATTTTTCTTACTATTCATTTCATTGAGCCAATCATTTTGAGCTTTAAGTACTTGTTCTACTTGAGTGGTAACCATAGAAGCATGTTTACTAATAAGTTTAAATTCACCTTTAACATTAGCCATATAATCACCCAAGTGCTCAATCATATAAGCATTTTGTTTTAATTGTCTACCAAAATAAGCATTGAAATCTTCTTCCTTAACATAAAGTTATCAAACTCATCCAAGAATTGGCTAGCAAATTTAGTAGGAGGGATTTCAGCTTTATCATATCTATAGAGAGAATTTAGCTTTACTACCTGTGTCGGGTTATTAAGACCGTGAGTTTCTTCAATAGACGGAGGATTAAGATCACAAGTTTCTTCAACAGGCGGTAAATTAAGACCATGTATTTCTTCAATAGGAGGTAAATTCTTAACATCTTTAGCTTTAATACCCTTTTCTTTCATAGATTTCTTTGCCTCTTGCATATCTTCAGGACTGAGAAATAGAACACCTCTCTTCTTTGGAGTTGGTTTAAGAATAGGCTCAGGAATTGGCTCAGGAGCTGGCTCAGGAAGTGTCCAATTATTTTCATTTGTCAACATATTATTCAATAGAATTTCAGCTTCATCCGTGTTCTTTCCCCGAAAATGTAACCAAAGCACAACTATCCAGGTAATCTCTGGAAGCATTGGTTAGTCCATTATAAAAGATATCAAGTATTTCATTTTTCTTAAGAGGATGATCAGGCAAAGCATTAAGTAATTGGAGAAGCCTCCCCCAAGCTTGTGGGAGACTCACTTTTTCAATTTGCACAAAATTATATATATCCCTCAAAGCAGCTTGTTTCTTATGAGCAGGGAGATATTTAGCAGAGAAGTAATAAATCATATCCTGGGGACTACACACACAACCAGGATCAAGAGAATTAAACCATATCTTAGCATCACCCTTTAATGAGAACGGAAATATTTTAAGGATATAAAGATAGTGGGTTCTCTCATCATTAGTGAATAGGGTGGCTATATCATTTAATTTAGTAAGATGTGCCACAACAGTTTCAGATTCATAGCCATGAAAAGGATCAGATTCAACCAGAGTAATTATATCAGGATCAACAGAGAATTCATAATCCTTATCAGTAACACAGATAGGTGAAGTAGCAAAAGCAGGGGCAGGTTTCATTCTATCATTAAGAGATTGCTGCTTCCATTTAGCTAATAACCTCTTGAGCTCATATCTATCTTTGCAAGCTAAAATAACTAAAGAAGCTTCTTTTTCAAAAACATAACCCTCAGGAATAACATGCAAGTCTTCATCATCACTTTCATCTATATAATCAGTTTCAATAATTTCTTTCTCTCTAGCCCTAGCAAGTTGTTCATCAAGAAATTCACCAAGTGGCACAGTAGTATCAAGCATAGAAGTAGTTTCATCATAAGTATCATGCATAGCAGAAGTGGCATCTTCAATAACATTCGACATATCAGAACGAATAGCAGAAGCAAGTTTAGGTGTCGCAAGCTTACTCAAAACAGAAGGTGAATCAAGTGCAGAGCTAGATGGCAGTTCCTTACCTCCCCTTGTAGTTGAGGGATAAATTGTTGTCTTAGCGTCTTTCAAGTTCTTCATAGTGACCAGCAGATATAAATCCCAAGTGACTCAAAGAATAGAGCTATGCTCCCCGGCTACGGCGCCATAAAATAGTCTTGATAACCCACAATTATAGGGGATCACAACAGTTTTCGAGGGTAGAGTATTCAACCCAAATTTATTGATTCGACACAAGGGGAGCCAAAGAATATTCTCAAGTATTAGCAGTTGAGTTGTCAATTCAACCACACCTGGATAACTTAGTATCTGCAGCAAAGTATTTAGTAGCAAAGTAATATGATAGTAGTGGTAACGGTAGCAAAAGTAACGGTAGAAAAAGTAATATTTTTGGTGTTTTGTAGTGATTGTAACAAGAGTAACGGAAAAGTAAATAAGCGAAGAACAATATGTGAAAAGCTCAGAGGCATTGGATCGGTGATGGAGAATTATGCCGGATGCGGTTCATCATGTAACGGTCATAACATAGGGTGACACAGAACTAGCTCCATTTCATCAATGTAATGTAGGCATGTATTCCGAATATAGTCATACGTGCTTATGGAAAAGAACTTGCATGACATCTTTTGTCCTACCCTCCCGTGGCAGCTGGTCCTAGCGGAAACTAAGGGATATTAAGGCCTCCTTTTAATAGAGTACCGCACCAAAGCATTAACACATAGTGAATACATGAACTCCTCAAACTATGGTCATCACCGGAGTGGTCCCGATTATTGTCACTTGAGGTTGTCGGATCATAACACATAGTAGGTGACTATAGACTTGCAAGATAGGATCAAGAACTCACATATATTCATGAAAACATAACAGGTTCAGATCTGAAATCATGGCACTCGGGCCCTAGTGACAAGCATTAAGCATAGCAAAGTCATAGCAACATCAATCTCGTAACATAGTGGATACTAGGGATCAAACCCTAACAAAACTAACTCGATTACATGATAAATCTCATCCAACCCATCACCGTCCAGCAAGCCTCACGATGGAATTACTCACGCACGGGCGGTGAGCATCATGAAATTGGTGATGGAGGAAGGTTGATGATGACGATGGCGACGAATCCCCCTCTCCGGAGCCCCGAACGGACTCCAGATCAGCCCTCCCGAGAGGTTTTAGGGCTTGGTGGCGGCTCCGTATCGTAAAACACGACGAATCCTTCTCTCTGATTTTTTTTTCTCCCCGAAAGTGAATATATGGAGTTGGAGTTGAGGTCGGTGGAGCGTCAGGGGCCCCACGAGGTAGGGGGACAGGCGCGCCCTCCACCCTCGTGGACAGGGTGTGGGCCCCCTGACGTGGATTTTTCTTCCGTATTTTCTTATTTTCCAAATAGATGTTCCGTGGAGTTTCAGGTCATTCCGGGAACTTTTGTTTCTGCACATAAATAAGACCATGGAAAGTCTGCTGAAAACAGCGTCAGTCCGGGTTAGTTCCATTCAAATCATGCAAGTTAGAGTCCAAAACAAGGGCAAAAGTGTTTGGAAAAGTAGATACAATGGACACGTATCATAGACACACTCTCCCCCTCTCGTTGCTATGCATCTCCTTGATAGATAATGCGTGTGCGTAGATTTTTTTGTTTTCCATGCAACGTTCCCCAACAGTGGTATTAGAGCCAGGTCTATGTGTAGATCATATGCACGAGTAGAACACAAAGAGTTGTGGTCGGTGATAGTCATACTGCTTACCACCAAGGTCTTGTTTTGATTCGGCGGTATTGTGGGATGAATCAGCTCGAACCAACTTTACATGTCCACGCACATGAGACCGGTTCCACCGACTGACATGCAACTAGTTTTGCATAAAGGTGGTTGGCGGGTGTCTGTTTCTCCTACTTTACTTGAATCAAATTTGACTGCGGCCGGTCCTTGAAGAAGGTTAAAACAGCAAACTTGACGAATCACCATTGTGGTTTTTGCCGTAGGTAAGAACGGTACTTGGTAGAAGCCCGTAACAGCCACGTAAAACTTGCAACAACAAAGTAGAGGACGTCTAACTTGTTTTTGGAGGGCATGTTGTGATGTGATATGGTCAAGACATGATGTGATAAACGTTATTGTATGATATGATCATGTTTTGTAAGTTATCGGCAACCGGCAGGAGCCTTATGGTTGTCTCTTTATTGTATGAAATGCAAATGCCATGTAATTGCTTTACTTTATCGATATGCGTTAGCAATAGTTGTAAAACCAATAGTTGGTGAGATGACCACGATGCAACGATGGAGATCAAGGTGTCGAGCCGGTGACGATGGAGATCATGACAATGCTTTGGAGATGGAGATCAAAAGCACAAGATGATGATGGCCATATCATGTCACATATTTTGATTGCATGTGATGTTTATCTTTTATGCATCTTATTTTGCTTAGAATGATTGTAGCATTATAAGATGATCCCTTCACTAAAATTTCAAGATTTAAGTGTTCTCCCCGAGTATGCACCGTTGCGAAATTCGTCGTTTCGAGACAACACATGATGATTGGTTGTGATAGACTCTACGTTCACATACAACAGGAGTAAGACAGTTTTGCACATGCAGAATACTTGGGTTAAACTTGACGAGCCTAGCATGTACAGACATGGTCTCGGAACACTGGAGACCGAAAGGTCGAACGTGATTCATATGGTAGATATGATCAACATAGAGATGTTCACCATTGATGACTACCCCATCTCAAGTGATGATCGGACATGGGTTAGTTGATTTGGATCACGTATCACTTAGATAACTTGAGGGATGTTTATTTAAGTGGGAGTTCATTAGTAATTTGATTAAATTGAACTTAATTTATCATGAACTTAGTCCTGATAGTATTTGCAAATTATGTTGTAGATCAATAGCTCACGATGTAGCTCCCCTATTTTTGATATGTTCCTAGAGGAAGATAAGTTGAAAGATGATAGTAGCAATGATGCGGACTGGGTTCGTGATCTGAGGATTATCCTCATTGCTGCACAGAAGAATTATGTCCTTGATGCACCGCTAGGTGACAGACCTATTGCAGGAGCAGATGCAGACGTTATGAACGTTTGGCAAGCTCGATATGATGACTACTTAATAGTTTAGTGCACCATGCTATACAGCTTAGAACCGGGACATCAAAAAAAATTTGAACGCCATAGAGCATATGAGATGTTCCAAGAGCTGAAATTGGTATTTCAGACTCATGCCCGTGTCAAGAGGTATGAGACCTCTGACAAGTACTTTTCCTACAATATGGAGGAGAATAGCTCAGCCAGTGAGCATGTGCCCAGAATGTCTGGGTACTACAATCGCTTGAATCAAGTGGGAGATAATCTTCCAGATAAGATAGTGATTGACAGAGTTCTCTAACCACTATCACCAAGCTAGTAGAACATCGTGATGAACTATAAAATGCAAGATATAATGAAAACGATCCCCGAGCTCTTCGCGATACTAAAATCAGCGAAGGTAGAAATCAAGAAAAAGCATCAAGTGTTGATGGTTAACAACACCACTAGTTTCAAGAAAAATGGCAAAGGGAAAGAAAGGGAACTTCAAGAAGGATGTCAAGCAAGTTGCCACTCCCGTGAAGAAGCCCAAAGCCGGACCCAAGCCTGAAACTAAGTGCTTCTATTGCAAAGGAAATGGTCACTGGAAGCGGAACTGCCCAAAACATTTGGCGGATAAGAAGGATGTCAAAGTGAACAAAGGTATATTTGATATACAGGTTAATGATGTGTACCTTACTAGTGTTCGTAGTAGCCCCTGGGTATTTGATACCGGTTCAATTGCTAAGTTTACTAACTCGAAACAGGAGTTGCAGAATAAATAGAGACTACTTAAGGGCGAGGTGAAGATGAGTGTTGGAATTGATTCCAAGGTTGATATGACCAACATCGCACACTCACTCTACCTTCGGGATTAGTGTTGAACCTAAATAACTGTTATTTGGTGTTTGCGTTGAGCATGAATATGATTTGCAATACGGTTATTCATTTAAGTCAAAGAATAATTGTTGTTTTGTTTACATGAATGAAACCTTCTATGGTCATACACCCAATGTCAATGGTTTATTGAATCTCGATCATAGTGATACACATATTCACAATATTGATGCCAAAAGATGCAAAGTTGATAATGATACTGCAACATATTTGTGGCACTGCCGTTTAGGTCATATTGGTGTAAAGCGCATGAAGAAACTCCATGTAGATGGACTTTTGGAATCACTTGATTATGAATCATTTGATACTTGCGAACCATGCCTCATGGGAAAGATGACTAAAACTCCGTTCTCTGGAACAATGGAGCGAGCTTATGACTTGTTGGAAATAATACATACTGATGTGTGCGGTCCGATGAGTGTTGAAGCACGGGGCGGGTATCATTATTTTATCACCTTCAAAGATGATTTGAGTATATGTGGGTATATCTACTCGATGAAACACAAGTCTAAAACATTTGAAAAGTTTAAAGAATATCAGAGTAAAGTTGAGAAATCATCATAACAAGAAAATAAAGTTTCTACGATCAAATCGCGGAGGCGAATATTTGAGTTACGAGTTTGGCCTTCATTTAAAACAATGTGGAATTGTTTCACAACTCACGCCACCTAGAGCACCACAGCATAATGGTGTGTCCGAACATCGTAACCGTACTTTATTAGATATGGTGCGATCTGTGATGTCTCTTACCGATTGATGATACGTCCAATGTATCTATAATTTTTGATTGTTCAATGCTGATATATTATCATTCTTGGATGTTTTACAATCATTTTATAGCAACTTTATATCATTTTTTGGGACTAACCTATTGACATAGTGCCCAGTGCCAGTTGCTGTTTTTTCCTTGTTTTTTACATCGTAGAAAATCAATACCAAACAGAGTCCAAATGCAGCAAAACTTTTTGGAGATTTTTTTGGACTAGAAGACATCCAGTGGGCCAAGAAAGTACCCGAGGGGTGCTCCAAGGGGAGCACAACCTACCAGGGCACGCCTGGGGGCCCAGCCGCGCCCAGGTGGGTTGTGCCCACCTCGGTGGCCTCCCGAAACGCCTCCTCGCCCTATAAATTGCCAAATATTCCAAAAACCCTTGGGGTAACCCTAGATCAGAAGTTCCGCCGCCGCAAGCCTCTGTAGCCACAAAAAACCATTCTAGACCCCGTTGCAGCACTCCACCGGAGGGGGAGTGAAGGAAATATGCCCTAGAGGCAATAATAAAGTTATTATTTATTTCCACATATCATGATAAATGTTTATTATTCATGCTAGAATTGTATTAACCGGAAACATGATACATGTGTGAATACATAGACAAACTTAATGTCACTAGTATGCCTCTACTTGACTAGCTCATTAATCAAAGATGGTTATGTTTCCTAACCATAGACATGTGTTGTCATTTGATTAAAGGGATCACATCATTAGGAGAATGATGTGATTGACTTGACCCATTCCGTTAGCTTAGCACTTGATCGTTTAGTATATTGCTATTGCTTTCTTCATGACTTATACAAGTTCCTATAACTATGAGATTATGCAACTCCCGTTTACCGGAGGAACACTTTGTGTGATACCAAACGTCGCAACGTAACTGGGTGATTATAAAGGAGCTCTAGAGGTGTCTCCAAAGGTACATGTTGGGTTGGCGTATTTTGAGATTAGGTTTTGTCACTCCGATTGTCGGAGAGGTATCTCTGGGCCCTCTCGGTAATGCACATCATTATAAGCCTTGCAAGCAATGTAGCTAATGAGTTAGTTACGAAATGATGCATTACATAATGAGTAAAGAGACTTGCCAGTAACGAGATTGAACTAGGTATTGGATACCGACAATCGAATCTCGGGCAAGTAACATACCGATGACAAAGGGAACAACGTATGTTGTTATGCGGTTTGACCGATAAAGATCTTCATAGAATATGTAGGAGCCATTATGAGCATCCAGGTTCCGCTATTGGTTATTGACCGGAAACAGTTCTAGGTCATGTCTACATTGTTCTCGAACCCGCAGGGTCCGCACGCTTAACGTTACGATGACAGTTTTATTATGAGTTTATAGTTTTTGATGTACCGAAGGTTGTTCGGAGTCCCGGATGTGATCACGGACATGACGAGGAGTCTCGAAAGGGTCGAGACATGAAAATTGATATATTGGACGACTATATTCGGACACCGGAATGGTTCCGGGAGTTATCGGATATATCTGAGTACCGGGGTTACCGAACCCCCGGAGGTTAATGGGCCTCATGGGCCCAAGTGGAGGAAGAGGAGAGGCGGCCAAGGGGCAGCGCCCCCCCCCAAGTCCGAATTGGACAGGAGGAGGCGCCCCTTTCCTTTCCCCCTCTCTCTCTCTCCTTCCCTCTCCTCTCCTACTCCAACAAGGAAGGGCGGGAGTCCTACTCCCGATGGGAGTAGGACTCCTCCTGGCGCGCCTCCTCCTGGCCGGCCGCACCTCCCCCCTTGCTCCTTTGTATACGGGGGCAGGGGGGCACCCTAGAGACACAACAATTGATCCTTGAGATCTCTTAGCCGTGTGCGGTGCCCCCCTCCACCATAGTCCTCGATAATATTGTAGCGGTGCTTAGGCCAAGCCCTGCGACGGTAGAACATCAAG
This sequence comes from Aegilops bicornis, assembly GCA_021605145.1. Classification (NCBI taxonomy): domain Eukaryota; kingdom Viridiplantae; phylum Streptophyta; class Magnoliopsida; order Poales; family Poaceae; genus Aegilops; species Aegilops bicornis. Next base: position 559,791,391 of record CM038673.1, on the reverse strand, counting down.
ATCGTCACCATGCCGTCGTCTTGTGGAACTCATCCCGACACTTTGCTGGATCGAGTCCGGGATCGCCATCGAGCTGAACGTGTGCTAGAACTCGGAGGTGCCGTAGTTTCGGTGCTTGATCGGTCGGTCCATGAAGACGTACGACTACATCAACCGCGTTGTTATAACGCTTCCGCTTTCGGTCTACGAGGGTACATGGACAATACTCTCCCCTCTTGTTCCTATGCATCACCATGATCTTGCGTGTGCGTAGGAAAATTTTAAAATTACTACGTTCCCAACAGTGGCATCAGAGCGTGGTTTTATGCATAGATGTTATATGCACGAGTAGAACACAAGTGAGTTGTGGGCGATACAAGTCATACTGCTTACCAGCATGTCATACTTTGGTTCGTCGGTATTGTTGGATGAAGCGGCCCGGACCGACATTACGCGTACGCTTACGCGAGACCGGTTCTCCCGACGTGCTTTGCACAGAGGTGGCTAGCGGGTGTCAGTTTTTCCAACTTTAGTTGAACCGAGTGTGGCTACGCCCGGTCCTTGCGAAGGTTAAAACAACACTAACTTGACGAACTATCGTTGTGGTTTTGATGCGTAGGTAAGAACGGTTCTTGCTAAGCCCGTAGCAGCCACGTAAAACTTGCAACAACAAAATAGAGGACGTCTAACTTGTTTTTGCAGGGCATGTTGTGATGTGATATGGTCAAGACGTGATGCTATATTTTATTGTATGAGATGATCATGTATTGTAACCGAGTTATCGGCAACTGGCAGGAGCCATATGGTTGTCGCTTTATTGTATGCAATGCAACTTTATCACTAAGCGGTAGCGATAGTCATAGAAGCATAAGTTTGGCGAGACGACAACGATGCTATGATGGAGATCAAGGTGTCGCGCGGTGACGATGGTGATCACGACGGTGCTTCGGAGATGGAGATCACAAGCACAAGATGATGATTGCCATATCATATCACTTATATTGATTGCATGTGATGTTTATCCTTTATGCATCTTATCTTGCTTTGATTGACGGTAGCATTTTAAGATGATCTCTCAGTAATTATCAAGAAGTGTTCTCTCTGAGTATGCACCGTTTCGAAAGTTCTTCGTGCTGAGACACCACGTGAAGATCGGGTGTGATAGGCTCTACGTTCAAATACAACGGGTGCAAAACAATTGCACACGCGGAATAATAAGGTTAAACTTGACGAGCCTAGCATATACAGATATGGGCTCGGAACACGGAGACCGAAAGGTCGAGCGTGAATCATATAGTAGATATGATCAACATAGTGATGTTCACCATTGAAACTACTCCATCTCACGTGATGATCGGACATGGTTTAGTTGATTTGGATCATGTGATCACTTAGATGACTAGAGAGATGTCTATCTAAGTGGGAGTTCTTAAGTAATATGATTAATTGAACTTAAATTTATCATGAACTTAGTACCTGATAGTATTTTGCTTGTCTATGTTTGTTATAGATAGATGGCTCGTCTTTGTTGTTCCGTTGAATTTTAATGCGTTCCTTGAGAAAGCTAAGTTGAAAGATGATGGTAGAAATTACACGGACTGGGTCCGTAACCTGAGGATTATCCTCATTGCTGCACAGAAGAATTACGTCCTGGAAGCACCGCTGGGTGCCAGGCCTGCTGCAGATGCAACTCACGATGTTAAGAACGTCTGGCAGAGCAAAGCTGATGACTACTCGACAGTTCAGTGTGCCATGCTTTACGGTTTAGAACCGGGTCTTCAATGACTTTTTGAACGTCATGGAGCATATGATATGTTCCAAGAGTTGAAGTTAATATTTCAAGCAAATGCCCGGATTGAGTGATATGAAGTCTCCAATAAGTTCTATAGCTGTAAGATGGAGGAGAATAGTTCTGTCAGTGAACATATACTCAAAATGTCTGGGTATAATAATGACTTGATTCAACTGGGAGTTAATCTTCCTGATGATACTGTCATTGACAGAATTCTTCAATCACTGCCACCAAGCTACAAGAGCTTCGTGATGAACTATAATATGCAAGGGATGGACAAGACTATTCCCGAGCTCTTCACAATGCTAAAGGCTGCGGAGGTAGAAATCAAGAAGGAGCATCAAGTGTTGATGGTCAATAAGACCACCAGTTTCAAGAAGAAGGGCAAAGGGAAGAAGAAGGGGAACTTCAAGAAGAACAGCAAGCAATTTGCTACTCAGGAGAAGAAACCCAAGTCTGGACCTAAGCCTGAAACTGAGTGCTTCTATTGCAAGCAGACTGGACACTGGAAGCGGAACTGCCCCAAGTATTTGGCGGATAAGAAGGATGGCAAGGTGAACAAAGGTATATGTTATATACATGTTATTGATGTGTACCTTACTAATGCTCGCAGTAGCACCTGGGTATTTGATACCGGTTCTGTTGCTAATATTTGCAACTCGAAACAGGGACTACGGATTAAGCGAAGATTGGCTAAATACAAGGTGACGATGCGCGTGTGAAATGGTTCCAGAGTCGATGTGATCGCGGTCGGCACGCTACCTCTACATCTACCATCGGGATTAGTTTTAGACCTAAATAATTGTTATTTGGTGCCAGCGTTAAGCATGAACATTATATCTGGATCTTGTTTGATGCTAGACGGTTATTCATTTAAATCAGAGAATAATGGTTGTTCTATTTATATGAGTAATATCTTTTATGGTCATGCACCCTTGAAGAGTGGTCTATTTTTATTGAATCTCGATAGTACTGATACACATATTCATAATGTTGAAGCCAAAAGATGCAGAGTTGATAATGATAGTGCAACTTATTTGTTGCACTGCCGTTTAGGTCATATCGGTGTAAAACGCATGAAGAAACTCCATATTGATGGACTTCTGGAATCACTTGATTATGGATCACTTGGTACTTGCGAACCGTGCCACATGGGCAAGATGACTAAAACGCCGTTCTCCGGAACTATGGAGCAAGCAACTGATTTATTGGAGATCATACATACTGATGTATGTGGTCCAATGAATATTGAGGCTCGCGGCGGGTATCGTTATTTTCTCACCTTCACAGATGATTTGAGCAGATATGGGTATATCTACTTGATGAAACACAAGTCTGAAACATTTGAAAAGTTCAAAGAATTTCAGAGTGAAGTGGAAAATCATCGTAACAAGAAAATAAAATTTCTACGATCTGATCGTGGAGGAGAATGTTTGAGTTACGAGTTTGGTTTACATTTGAAGCAATGCGGAATAGTTTCGCAACTCACACCACCCGGAACACCACAACAAAATGGTGTGTCCGAACGTCATAATCGTACTTTACTAGATATGGTGCGATCTATGATGTCTCTTACTGATTTACCGCTATCATTTTGGGGTTATGCTTTAGAGACGGATGCATTCGCGTTAAATAGGGCACCATCAAAATCCGTTGAGACGACGCCTTATGAACTATGGTTTGGCAAGAAACCAAAGTTGTCGTTTCTTAAAGTTTGGGGCTGCGATGCTTATGTGAAGAAACTTCAATCAGATAAGATCGAACCCAAATCTGAGAAATGTGTCTTCATAGGATACCCGAAAGAGACTATTGGGTACACCTTCTATCATATCTGAGGGCAAGATTTTTGTTGCTAAATTCGGATCCTTTCTAGAGAAGGAGTTTATCTCGAAAGAAGTGAGTGGGAGGAAAGTAGAACTTGATGAGGTAACTGTACCTGCTCCCTTATTGGAAAGTAGTTCATCACAAGAACCAGTTCCTGTGACAACTACACCAATCAGTGAGGAAGCTAATGATACTGATCATGAAACTTCAGATCAAGTTACTACCAAAGTTCGTAGGTCTACCAGAGTAAGATCCGCACCAGAGTGGTACGGTAATCCTATTCTGGAAGTCATGTTACTTGACCATGGCAAACCCATGAACTATGAGGAAGCGATGATGAGCCCAGATTCCGCAAAATGGCTTGAGGCCATGAAATCTGAGATGGGATCCATGTATGAGAACAAAATATGGACTTTGGTTGACTTGCCCGATGATCGGCAAGCCATAGAAAATAAATGGATCTTTAAGAAGAAGACTGACGCTGATGATAATGTAACTATCTACAAAGCGCGACTTGTTGCGAAAGGTTTTTGACAAGTTCAAGGGGTTGAATACGATGAGACTTTCTCACCTGTAGCGATGCTTAAGTCTGTCCGAATCATGTTAGCAATTGCCGCATTTTATGATTATGAAATTTGGCAAATGGATGTCAAAACTGCATTCCTGAATGGATTTCTGGAAGAAGAGTTGTATATGATGCAACCAGAAGGTTTTGTCGATCCAAAAGGTGCTAACAAAGTGTTCAAGCTCTAGCGATCCATTTATGGACTGGTGCAAGCATCTCGGAGTTGGAATAAACACTTTGATAGTGTGATCAAAGCATATGGTTTTATACAGACTTTTGGAGAAGCCTGTATTTACAAGAAAGTGAGTGGGAGCTTTGTAGCATTTCTGATATTATATGTAGATGACATATTGTTAATTGGAAATGATATAGAATTTCTGGATGGCATAAAGGGATACTTGAATAAAAGTTTTTCAATGAAAGACCTCGGTGAAGCTGCTTACATGTTGGGCATCAAGATCTATAGAGATAGATCAAGACGCTTAATTGGACTTTCACAAAGCACATACCTTGATAATGTTTTGAAAAGGTTCAAAATGGATCAGGCAAAGAAAGGGTTCTTGCCGTGTTACAAGGTGTGAAGTTGAGTCGACTCAATGCCCGACCACGGCCAGAAGATAGAGAGAAAATGAAAGATGTTCCCTATGCTTCAGCCACATGCTCTATCATGTATGCAATGCTGTGTACCAGACCTGACGTGTGCTTAGCAATAAGCTTGGCAGGTAGGTACCAAAGTAATCCACGAGTGGATCACTGGACAGCGGTCAAGAATATCCTGAAATACCTGAAAAGGACTAAGGATATGTTTCTCGTTTATGGAGGTGACAAAGAGCTAGTCGTAAATGGTTACGTCGATGCAAGCTTTGACACTGATCCGGACGATTCTAAATCGCAAACCGGATACGTGTTTATATTGAACGATGGAGCTGTCAGTTGGTGCAGTTCTAAACAAAGCGTCGTGGCGGGATCTACATGCGAAGCGGAGTATATAGCTGCTTCAGAAGCAGCAAATGAAGGAGTCTGGATGAAAGAGTTCATTTCCGATCTAGGTGTCATACCTAGTGCATCGGTACCAATGAAGATCTTCTGTGACAATCTTTGGTGCAATTGCCTTGGCAAAGGAATCCAGATTTCACAAGAGGACCAAGCACATCAAGAGACGCATCAATTCCATCCGAGACCAAGTCGGTGGGAGACATAGAGATTTGCAAAATACATACGGATCTGAATGTTGCGGACCGTTGACTAAGCCTCTTCCACGAGCAAAACATGATCAGCACCAAGACTCCATGGGTGTTAGAATCATTACTGTGTAATCTAGATTATTGACTCTAGTGCAAGTGGGAGACTGAAGGAAATATGCCCTAGAGGTAATAATAAAGTTATTATTTATTTCCTCATATCATGATAAATGTTTATTATTCATGCTAGAATTGTATTAACCGGAAACATGATACATGTGTGAATACATAGACAAACTTAATGTCACTAGTATGCCTCTACTTGACTAGCTCATTAACCAAAGCTGTTTCCTAACCATAGACATGTGTTGTCATTTGATTAAAGGGATCACATCATTAGGAGAATGATGTGCTTGACTTGACCCATTCCGTTAGCTTAGCACTTGATCGTTTAGTATATTGCTATTGCTTTCTTCATGACTTATACAAGTTCCTATAACTATGAGATTATGCAACTCCTGTTTACCGGAGGAACACTTTGTGTGCTACCAAACATCACAACGTAACTGGGTGATTATAAAGGAGCTCTCTGGTGTCTCCAAAGGTACATGTTGGGTTGGCGTATTTCGAGATTAGGTTTTGTCACTCCGATTGTCGAAGAGGTATCTCTGGGCCCTCTCGGTAATGCACATCACTATAAGCCTTGCAAGCAATGTAGCTAATGAGTTAGTTACGGAATGATGCATTACGAAACGAGTAAAGAGACTTGCCGGTAATGAGATTGAACTAGGTATTGGATACCGACGATCGAATCTCGGGCAAGTAACATACCGATGACAAAGGGAACAACGTATGTTGTTATGCAGTTTGACCGATAAAGATCTTCGTAGAATATGTAGGATCCATTATGAGCATCCAGGTTCCGCTATTGGTTATTGACCGGAAACAGTTCTAGGTCATGTCTACATTGTTCTCGAACCCGTAGGGTCCGCACGCTTAACGTTACAATGACAGTTTTATTATGAGTTTATAGTTTTTAATGTACCGAAGCTTGTTCGGAGTCCCGGATGTGATCACGGACATGACGAGGAGTCTCGAAATGGTCGAGACATGACGATTGATATATTGGACGACTATATTCAGACACCAGAATGGTTCCGGGAGTTATCGGATATATACCGGAGTACCAGGGTTACCGGAACCCCCTCGGAGGTTAATGGGCCTCATGGGCCCAAGTGGAGGAAGAGGAGAGGCGGCCAAGGGGCAGCCGCGCGCCCCTCCCCCCCAAGTCCGAATTGGACAAGGAGGCGGCGCCTCCTTTCCTTTCCCTCTCTCTCCTTCCCTTTCCTCTCCTACTCCAACAAGGAAGGAGGGAGTCCTACTCCCGGTGGGAGTAGGACTCCTCTGGCGCGCCTCCTCCCGGCAGTCGCACCTCCCCTTGCTCCTTTATATACGGGGGCGGGGGGGCACCCCAGAGACACAACAATTGATCCTTGAGATCTCTTAGCCGTGTGCGGTGCCCCCCTCCACCATAGTCCTCGATAATATTGTAGCGGTGCTTAGGTGAAGCCCTGCGACGGTAGAACATCAAGATCGTCACCACGGCGTTGTGCTGACGGAACTCATCCCCGACACTTTGCTGGATAGGAGTCCGGGGATCGTCATCGAGCTGAACGTGTGCTAGAACTCGGAGGTGCCGTAGTTTCGGTGCTTGATCTGTCGGGCGATGAAGACGTACGACTACATCAACCACGTTGTTATAACGCTTCTGCTTTCGGTCTACGAGGGTACGTGGAAAATACTCTCCCCTCTCATTGCTATGCATCACCATGATCTTGCGTGTGCGTAGGAAAATTTTGAAATTACTACGTTCCCCAACGGGGAGATCATCATCGGTGGCCATTTTCATCATCCCGGCGACCACCATGATGAGGAGGGAGTAGTCCACCCTCAGGGCTGAGGGTTTGTAGTAGTAGCTATGTGTTTAATCTCTCTCTCTCTCTCTCTCTCTCTCGTGTTCTTGAGATGTCATGATCTTGATGCATCGCGGGCTTTGTTAATATAGTTGGATCATATGGTGTTTTCCCCTCTCTATCTTGTTGTGATGAATTGAGTTTTCCCTTTGAGATTTTGTTCTTATCGGATTGAATACTTTTATGGATTTGAGATCACTTGATATATGTCTTGCATATGAATACCCGTGGTGACAATGTGGTATTATATTGATTCACTTGATATATGTTTTGGCACTCAACTCGTGGATTCTCGAGGTGACATTTGGGTAATCTATGCATAGGGGTTGATGCACGTTCTTGTCTTTGTTTCTCCAGTAGAAATCTTGGGGCACTCTTTGAGGTTATTTGTGTTGGATTGAGTATTATGAATCTGAATTTACTTTGGTGTTATTTTAGTATGAACTCTTGATAGGTCGATCGGAAAGAATAACTTGGTGTTATCTTAGTACGAACTCTTGGATAGATTGATTGGAAAGAATAGCTACAACCAATTTCTTCTTATGTTCCCTGCTAGATAAGAACTTTGGAGTGATTTTTCATCGGACTTTGAGGGATGGTTATATGATCCAATTGTATTAGCATTGTTGAGAGATTGCACTAGCGAAAGTACGGACCCTAGGCCTCATTTTCAAGCATTGCAATACCGTTTGTGCTTCGTTTTATCAATTCCTACCTTGCTGTTTTTTATTTTTTCGATTACAAAACTCGACATCTACTATCATTACTACACTTGTATCACCATCTCTTCACCGAACTAGTGCACCTATACAAATTACCATTGTATTTGGTGGGTTGGGGACACAAGAGACTCTGTTATTTGGTTGCAGGGTTGCTTCAGAGAGACCGTCTTCATCCTACACCTCCCACGGATTGTAAACCTTAGGTCATCCACTTGAGGGAAAATTGCTACTGTCCTACAAACCTCTGCGCTTGGAGGCCCAACACAAGTCTAGAAGAACAAGTTGTGTAGTAGATATCAAGATCTTTCCTGGCGCCGTTGCTGGGGAGGTGAGTGCATGAAGGTATATCTTTAGATCTTGCAATCGAATCTTTTAGTTTCTTGTTTTATCACTAGTTTGGTTTATAAAAAATAAAATTACAAAAAAATGGAATTGAGGTTGCCTCATATTATTCATCTTTATAATGTCTTTCATGAAAATGATGGAAAGGAAAATTGTCCTCAATTGATAGAAGAAGAATTCAACATAATGTTTGGCATAAAACCTTTGAATGATGAGCCTGATTGCAATGTTGCTAGTATAAATTCTTTGCATATCCATGATTCTAGTAATATGCAAAGCCATAAGCTTGGGGATACTATGTTTGATGAAGATGATATTTTTATTCCCCAAGCTTTGATGTGCAAATTTGTTATAATGGTAGCATGCCTCCTATTTATGATGATTACAATGATGAATGTGGGTTTGGAAGAGTGTCAACTCTAGGTAATGATCCCACTATTTTGGAGGGTGTTGAATCTTATCACAATGATGAAAGTGGATTTGGAGAGGTCATGACTTTATTTAGCGATGAATCCACCATTTTGGATGAGGCTTAAATTGACTATGATAACAAAGTTCCTATCTATGATGATTATGGTGATGATATGTATGCTACAAATAATAATGATAACCAAGAAACTTGTCATCATGACTTTAATTTTCAATCACATGATAGTTTTTTTGTTGAGTTTGCTCCCACTACTATGAATGAGAATAAATTTTCTTATATGGAGAGTAATAAATTTTCTATGCTTTTGGATCATGAAAAGAATGCTTTATGTGATGATTATATTGATTAATCTATTATGCTACTAAAAATTATTATGAGAGAAGAACTTATGCTTCATGATGATCTTGTTATGTTTCAATCCTTATCTTCTATGCGAGCATCATTGAAATCATCATGCCTAGCTAAAAGATATTAAAGAAAAGCGCTTGTTGGGAGACAACCCAACACTTTTACCTACTGTTTTTGTGTATTCACATGATTATGCTACTGTAGTAATCATGTTTTATTGCTTTTGTTTCAATAAAGTGCCAAGTAAAGCCTTTGGGATAGTGTGGATGATAGTTGTCTTGAATCTGTGCAAAAACAGAAACTTTTGCGCTCAGTCCAGGAATTTTTAAAATCCACTGAAGATTTTGAGCTGTATTTTTTACACGTGATAGATATACAAATTACCTACATTGTTCCATTTTTTTCAGAATTTTTGGAGTAGCATAAGTATGGTTGTTTTTCAGGTCATTACAGACTGTTCTGTTTCTGACAGATTCTGTTTTCAATGCATAGTTTGCTTGTTTCCTAGTTTCTATGGCTTATATTGCTCAATATAAATTGTGGAAATGATAAGTTATAGTAGGCATTGTCTAAGAACAATTATGAATCTTTTCTTTGACAGTAACACGGTGAATGATTTGATTTATCATACTAACCGATCTCACGAAGTTCCATTAAGTTTTGTGTGATTGAAGTTTTCAAGCTTTGGGTGAGATATCGATATGAGGAGAATAAGGAGTGACAAGACACTAAGCTTGGGGATGCACAAGGCACCCCCTAGGTAATATTCAAGGAAGATCCAATCAAGTAAGCTTGGGGATGCCCCGGAAGGCATCCCCTTTTTCGTCTCCAACATTATCGGTAACCTCACTTGGAGCTATATTTTTATTCGTCACATAATATGAGTTTTTCTTGGAGAGTCATTTTATTTTTTAGGATCTGCTTGCTGTTACTTAGAATAATTTTTTGAACCTTTTATTTCAATAAAATGTCATGTATAGCCTTCAGCATGCTTATTTTGCAAGTATATGAGTTGCTGTTTCAAAACAGAAAGTTTACCGCTGTTGCAAAAATTCTATAGAAAACTCAGAATGTGATAAAATGTTGACACTTTCTGCGTAGTAAGCTATAATAAATTTTCTAAAGTGTGGTAATTTTTCAGAATTTTTGGAGCTAGGGAAGTATGATGAATATTGCAGTCTTTACAGATTGTTCTGTTTAGACAGATTGCTGTTATGTTTGCATTGTTTGCATATGTTTGCTTGTTTAATGATTCTATTTTCAGATAGGAGTACTAAATATGCAGAGGCATTTAGTATTCAATGTTAAATAATAATTGTAGTGATTTGCTACAGTAGAGAATGATAAGGTTTTGCATTGGTTTATACTAACTTATCTCACGAGTTCTTGTTGAGTTTTGTGTGGATGAAGTTTTTGAGATTTAGGGAAACCATGATATGGAAGGAATGAAGAAGACACAAGAGCTCAAGCTTGGGGATGCCGAAGGCTTCCCAAGTTAACATTCCAAGAAGTCTCAAGCATCTAATCTTGGGGATGCCCCGGTAGGCATCCCATCTTTCTTCTTCAAGAATTATCGGTTAGTATCGGTTGAGCCTAAGTTTTTGCTTCTTCACATGAGTGTGCCATTCTTAGAATTTAATTTTATTTTGTTTTTCTTGCTGTTTTAGTAAAATACTTAGATATGAAACTTTTAAATAAGAGAGAGTCCTCAAATAGCTACCCATTTACATAACTACTCGCTCGAACTTCACTTATATCTTCTTGGAGTAGTTTGGCATTTTCTCTCGTGCTTCACTTATATTATTTTGAGAGAAGAAATTTTTTATGCTCATGTTCTTCACTTAAATTTGTTTTGATCTTATGAAAAGCAACATATGAAATTAGTCCCAAAGTGATATATATTAAAGAATGATATAATTAAAACTTTCATGAAGATCATTGGACAAAATAAACTTGATTCTTTGTAATAGTTTTGAGATATGATGATAGTGATATGTGAGTCATGTTGGTGAGTAATTATGCTTTAGTAAGAATATTGGTATTAAGGTTTGTGATTCCCTATGCAAGCATGAAAGTCAATAGTTATGCAATGAAATTACATGCTACTTGTGGTGCATTATTCGGTGTTAGTTATGCTTAATGCTCACTTATGAGATTTTTCGTTTCTTGGTTGGATGCTTCTCAATCTTTTGCTAGCCTTCACTTGTACTAAGTATGATTACTACTTGTGCATCCAAAATCCTTAAACCCAGTTTTGCCACATGAGTCCACTATGTCTACCTATATGCGGTATTCTTTTGCCGTTCTAAGCAAATTTGTATGTGCCATCTCTAGTCTTCAAAATAAATTTCCTTTTTGTGTGCTCGTACCGCTCACGAAACGGTAGGGGGTGGCTGATATTTTTCCATGCTAGATGTGTTATTCCCAAGATGAGTGTTTATTCACTTGTCATTGCACGAGAGTATGACAAAGGTATTAGGGATGCCCAGTCCCGAAATGAAAAATGAATTTACTTTATGTTGTCAAATAATAAATTCCTTGGAAAGTGTTGGTATGGACGGCACCTGTGGATTCGGTTAGCCGTGGAATGTGAAAGTATGGTGGAAAAAGGAATAAACCTTATTTTCTGTTTGGGAACCGCCTATGATATATCTAGCATGAAAAGTATTGGGAACTACTCAAACGTTTTCATTGACAGGAAAGGCATGCCACCCAAAATGTTTTATCTCTATCTTTTTTAGCATTGAGCTCTGGCACCTCTACAAATCCCTACTTCCCTCTGCGAAGGGCCTTTCTATTTACTTTATGCAATTTTTATTTTTATTTGAGTCTCCATATTCTCTTATAAGTACCAACTAAGTGGCACTATGATCGTACTTGAGCATTGGATGTAGCTAATATGCGAGTGTGTTTCATGAATGGATCAATGATTGAGCATAATGGGCTAGGGTTAACTTGCTTTAGTGTTGATATTTTTAAAGACATGGTTGCTTGTTGGTATGCTTGAGTATTGAAATTGTCATGTCAAAACTAGACTATTGCTTTGAACCATATAAAAGTCCATATGTCCATGCTACAAAAGAAAAGAATATGTGATGAACATGTTAGGCAGCATTCCACATCAAAAATTCTGTTTTTATCATTAACCTACTCGAGGACGAGCAGGAATTAAGCTTGGGGATGCTGATACGTCTACAACGTATCTATAATTTTTGATTGTTCCGTGCTATTATATTATCATTCTTGGATGTTTTACAATCATTTTATAGCAACTTTATATCATTTTTTGGGACTAACCTATTGACATAGTGCCCAAAGGTGCGATTCTTGTTTTTCCTTGTTTTTTACATCGTAGAAAATCAATACCAAACAGAGTCCAAACACAGCGAAACTTTTTGGAGATTTTTTTGGGACCAGAAGACATCTAGTGGGCCAAGAAAGTACCTGAGGGGGTGCTCCGAGGGGAGCACAACCCACCAGGCGCGCCCAGGTGGGTTGTGCCCACCTCGGTGGCCTCCCGCATCGCCTCTTCGTCCTATAAATTGCCAAATATTCCAAAAACCCTCGGGGTAACCCTAGATCAGAAGTTCCGCCGCCGCAAGCCTCTGTAGCCACGAAAACCAATCTAGATCCCGTTCCGGCACTCCGCTGGAGGGAGAGATGATCACCGGTGGCCAACTTCATCATACCGACGGCCACCATGATGAGGAGGGAGTAGTCCACCCTCGGGGCTGAGGGTTTGTACTAGTAGCTATGTGTTTAATCTCTCTCTCTCTCTCCCTCTCCCTCTCTCTCTCTCTCTCTCTCTCTCTCTCTCTTGTGTTCTTGAGATGTCACGATCTTGATGTATCGCGGGCTTTGTTAATATAGTTGGATCATATGGTGTTTCCCCCTCTCTATCTTGTTGTGATGAATTGAGTATTCCTGTTGAGATTTTGTTCTTATCGGATTGAATACTTTTATGGATTTGAGATCACTTGATATATGTCTTGCATATGAATACCCGTGGTGACAATGGGGTATTATATTGATTCACTTGATATATGTTTTGGCACTCAACTCGTGGATTACCGAGGTGACATTGGGGTAATCTATGCATAGGGGTTGATGCACGTTCTTGTCTTTGTTTCTCCAGTAGAAATCTTGGGGCACTCTTTGAGGTTCTTTGTGTTGGATTGAGTATTATGAGTCTGAATTTGCTTTGGTGTTATTTTAGTACGAACTCTTGATAGATCGATCGGAAAGAATAACTTGGTGTTATTTTTAGAACAAACTCTTGATAGATCGAACGGAAAGAATAACTTGGAGTTATTGTAGTACAAACTCTTGGATAGATCTATCGGAAAGAATATCTACAACCAATTTCTTCTTATGTTCTCTGCTAGATAAGAACTTTGGAGTGATTTTTCATCGCACTTTGAGGGATGGTTATATGATCCAATTATATTAGCATTGTTGAGGGATTGCACTAGAGAAAGTACGGACCCTAGGCCTCATTTTCAAGCATTGCAATACCGTTTGTGCTCCGTTTTATCAATTGCTACCTTGCTATTTTTTATTGTTCCTATTACAAAACTCGACATCTACTATCATTACTACACTTGTATCACCTTATCTTCGCCAAACTAGTGCACTTATACAAATTACCATTGTATTTGGTGTGTTGGGGACACAAGAGACTCTTTGTTATTTGGTTGCAGGGTTGTTTGTGAGAGACCATCTTCATCCTACACCTCCCACTGATTGATAAACCTTAGGTCATCCACTTGAGGGAAAATTGCTACTGTCCTACAAATCTCTGCGCTTGTAGGCCCAACACAAGTCTACAAGAACAAGTTGCATAGTAGACATCAATTTACCACTATCATTTTGGGGTTATACATTAGAGATAGCTGCATTCACATTAAATAGGGCACCATCTAAATCCGATGAGACGACACCGTATGAACTGTGGTTTGGCGAGAAACCTAAGCTGTCGTTTCTTAAAATTTGGGTCGACACTTATGTCAAAAGGCTTCAGCCTAATAAGCTCGAACCCAAATTGGAGAAGTCTGTACTCATAGGATACCCTAAGGGAACAATTGGGTACACCTTCCATCAAAGATCCGAAGGCAAGATCTTTGTTGCTGAGAATGGGTCCTTTCTAGAGAAGGACTTTCTCTCGAAAGAAGTGAGTGGGAGGAAAGTAGAACTCGATGAGGTAATTGTACCTTCTCTCAAATTTGAAAGTAGCACATCAGAGAAAACCATTCCCGTGATGCCTACACCAACTAGAGAGGAAGCTAATGATGATGATCATGAAACTTAAAATCAAGTTACTACTGAACCTCGTAGGTCGACCGGAGCATGATCCGCACCAGAGTGGTACGGTTATACTGTCCTGGAAGTCATGTTACTAGACCAAAGCGAACCTACGAACTATGAAGAAGCTATGATGAGCCCAGATTCAAACAGATGGCTTGAGGCCATGAAATCTGAGATAGGATCCATATATGTGAACAAAGTGTGGACTTGGGTGGACTTGCCCAATGATCAGCAAGCCATAGAAAATAAATGGATCTTCAAGAAGAAGACTGACATTGATGGTAATGTTACTGTCTACAAAGCTCGACTTGTCGCAAAATGTTTTCGACAAGTTGAAGGGGTTGACTATGATGAGACTTTCTCACCCGTAGCGATGCTTAAGTCCGTCCGAATCATGTTAGCAATTGCCACATTTTATGATTATGAAATCTAGAAAATGGATGTGAAAACTGCATTCCTTAAATGGATATCTCAAAGAAGAGTTGTATATGATGCAACCAGAAGGTTTTTTCGATCCTAAAGGTGCTAACAAAGTGTGCAAGCTCCGGCGATCCATCTATGGACTGGTGCAAGCATCTCGGAGTTGGAATTTACGCTTTGACGAGGTGATCAAAGCATATGGTTTTATACAGACTTACGGTGAAGCCTGTATTTACAAGAAAGTGAGTGGGAGCTCTGTAGCATTTCTGATATTATATGTGGATGAAATATTGTTGATTGGAAATGATATAGAATTTCTAGATAGCATAAAAGGATACTTGAATAAGGATTTTTCAATGAAAGACCTCGGTGAAGCTGCTTACATATTGGGCATCAAGATCTATAGAGATAGATCAAGACGCTTGATAAGACTTTCAATGAGTACATACCTTGACAAGATTTTGAAGGAGTTCAAAATGGATCAGTCAAAGAAGGAGTTCTTGCTTACATTGTAAGGTGTGAAGTTGAGTAAAGACTCAAAACCCGACCACGACAGAAGATAAAGTGAGAATGAAAGTCATTCCCTATGGCTCAGCCATAGGTCCTATAAAGTATGCCATGCTGTGTACCAAACCTGTTGTGTACCTTGCCATTAGTTTGGCAAAGGGGTACAATAGTGATCCAGGAGTAGATCACTTGACAGCGGTCAAAATTATCCTTAGTTACCTTAAAGAGGACTAAGGAAATGTTTCTTGGTTATGGAGGTGATAAAGGGTTTGTCATAAAGAGTTACGTTGATGCAAGCTTTGACACTGATCTAGATGACTCTAGGTCTCAATCTGGATACGTATTGAACGTGGGAGCAATTTGCTAGAGTAGTTCCATGCAGAGCATTGTATACATAGAAATTTGCAAAATACGTAAGATCTGAATGTGGCAGACCCGTTGACTAAACTTCTCTCACAAGCAAAACATGATCACACCTTAGTACTCTTTGGGTGTTAATCGCATGGCGATGTGAACTAGATTATTCACACTAGTAAACTCTTTGGGTGTTAGTCACATGGCGATGTGAACTATGGGTGTTAATCACATGGTGATGTGAACTAGATTATTGACTCTAGTGCAAGTGGGAGACTGAAGGAAATATGCCCTAGAGGCAATAATAAAGTTTTTATTTTATATTTCCCTATTCATGATAAAGGTTTATTATTCATGCTAGAATTGTATTGATCGGAAACTTAAATACATGTGTGAATACATAAACAAATACCATGTCCCTAGTAAGCCTCTACTAGACTAGCTCGTTGATCAAAGATGGTTAAGGTTTCCTAACCATGGACATGAGTTGTCATTTTATAACGAGATCACATCATTAGGAGAATGATGTGATGGGCAAGACCCATCGGTTAGCTTAGCATAATGATCGTTCAGTTTTATTGCTATTGCTTTCTTCATGTCAAATACATATTCCTTCGACCATGAGATTATGCAACTCCCGGATACCGGAGGAATACCTTGTGTGCTATCAAACGTCACAACATAACTGGGTGATCATAAATATGCTCTACCGGTATCTCCAAAAGTGTTTGCTGAGTTGGCTTAGATCGAGATTAGGATTTGTCACTCCGAGTATCGGAGAGGTATCTTTGGGCCCTCTCAGTAATACACATCATAAGCTTGCTAAGGAGTTAGTTACGAGGTGATGTATTACGGAACGAGTAACGAGACTTGCCAGTAACGAGATTGAACTAGGAATAGAGATACCGACGACCGAATCTCGGGCAAGTATCATACCGATGGACAAAGGGAATTACGTCTATTGTCATAATGGTTCGACCGATAAATATGTTCCTTCAATATGTAGGAGCCAATATGGGCATCCAGGTTCTGCTATTGGCTATTGACCAGAGAGGCGTCTCGGTCATGTCTACATAGTTCTCGAACACGTAGGGTCCGCACGCTTAACGTTTGTTGACGATATAGTATTATATGAGTTATGTGATTTGGTGACCGAATGTTGTTCGGAGTCCGGGATGAGATCACGGAAATGACGAAGAGTCTCGAAATGGTTGAGAGGTAAAGATTGATATATAGGATGATGGTATTCAGACACCGGAAGTGTTTCGAGGGGTACCGGGTACTTATTGGGTCACCGGAAGGGGTTCCGGGCACCCCCTGCAAAAGATTTGGGCCTTATGGGCCAAGAGAGGGAACGCACCAGCCACAAGGGGCTGGTGCGCCCCCATAGCAGGCCAGCCTAGGAGGAGAAGGAAAAAGGGGAAGGGAAAGGAAAGTGTGGAGTAGGACTCCCTCTTCCTTCCCTTCCCCCCCCCCCCTCGTTTCTTCCCTCTCGGTTATATATGGCAGGGGGGTGGCTTGGGAGGGACTCCAAGTAGGATTCCTCCTACTTGGGCGCCTCCTATGGCTGCTCCTACCTTCCTCCCACCTATATATATGTGGGAGGGGGGCGCCTAGCACACAACATACAATTGCCTAGCCGACTGCGGCGCCCCCTCCACCGTTTACACCCCAGGTCATATTTTCGTAGTGCTTAGGCGAAGCCCTGCGGAGATAACTTCACCACCACCGTCACCACGCCGTCGTGCTGCCGGAACTCATCTAATACCTTGCTGTATTGCTGGATCAAGAAGGCGGAGGACATCACCGAGCTGAACGTGTGCAGAACACGGAGGTGCCGTACGTTCGGTACTTGACCGGTTGGAGCGAGAAGAAGTTCGACTACATCAACCACGTTGTTAAAAGCTTCTGCTTATAGTCTACGAGGGTACGTAGACACACTCTCCCCCTCTCGTTGCTATGCATCTCCTTGATAGATCTTGTGTGTGCGTAGATTTTTTTTGTTTTTCATGCAACGTTCCCCAACACACACTCTCCCGTTGGTTTTTTTGCTTCACCTCCCATGACAGGAAAAAAATCTAAATGGATCAGAACTTTCCACGCGGGCGCTAATTATTTAGTAATGTCATTATGTAATTATAATCAGGCCCAATCTCTAATCTCTAATGAATCTTTAAATAGAAAATTTGAACGGATCATAATTATTCATGTGGACGCAAGTTATCTCTACTCCGAATGGAGCACTTGGTAGTCTCCGTTACGGGGTTTTTTCGTCCCACCTCCCACCTTCGTCTGTTTTTTGTCTCTCCTCCCACCACCATCTATTTCGTGAGATTTTTTTCGTCTCTCCTCCCACCACACTCTCCCATTGTTTTTTTGCTTCACCTCCCATGACAGAAAAAATCTAAACAGATCAGAACTTTTCATGTAGGCGCTAATTATTTAGTAACATCATTATGTAATTATAATCATGAACAATCTCTAATGAATCTTTAAATACCAAATCTGAATGGATGATAACTCTTCATGTGTACGAAAGTTATTTATAATAATGAAAGAATCAATCACAGTCAAGCTTATTTTCAAAGATGTGCTTCGCACTTTCGCTCCTTGCCTTCGTCCGATGTCTCTCCACCTTGTTCGATCGACTCCAGAAAATCATCTGGTTTTCCTTCCGAAATCCCACACCACCCTTGTAAAAAAAATATGGCAAAACCCATGCCCGCATGACTCTCATGCGATCTTCAACGGCGCCTCCCAAACCCTAGACTTCCGAGAGTTCTAGTGAGCCGCGACGTCATGTGCCTTGGGACGGTTTAAAGGGCCTCAAGGCACTCATCTCTACTCCTAATGGAGCAGTTGGTAATCCCCGTTCTGGGTTTTTTTTTCTGTCCCACCTGCTACCTTCGTCTGGTTTTTTCGTCTCTCCTCCCACCACCATCTATTTCGTCTTGTTTTTTTGTCTCTCATCACACTGCACTCTCCCGTTGGTTTTCTTGCTTCACCTCCCACGATAGGAAAAAAAATCTAAACGGATCAAAACTTTTCATGCGGGTGATGACCCACAAGTATAGGGGATCTATTGTATTCCTTTCGATAAGTAAGAGTGTCGAACCCAACGAGGAGCAGAAGGAAATGATAAGCGGTTTTCAGCAAGGTATTCTCTGCAAGTACTGAAATAAGTGGTAACAGATAATTTTGTGATAAGATAAATTGTAATGAGCAACAAGTAACAAAAGTGAATAAAGTGCAGCAAGGTGGCCCAATCCTTTTTGTAGCAAAGGATAAGCCTGGACAAACTCTTATAATAGGAAAAGCACTCCCGAGGACACATGGGAATATCATCAAGCTAGTTTTCATCACGTTCATATGATTCGGGTACTTTGATAATTTGATATGTGGGTGGACCAGTGCTTGGGTGCTGTTCTTACTTGAACAAGCATCCCACTTATGATTAACCTCTATTGCAAGCATCCGCAACTACAACAAAAGTATTAAGGTAAACCTAACCATAGCATGAAACATATGGATCCAAAACAACCCCTTACGAAGCAACGCATAAACTAGGATTTAAGCTTCTGTCACTCTAGCAACCCATCATCTACTTATTACTTCCCAATGGCTACCTCTAGTCCCAAATAATGGTGAAGTGTTATGTAGTCGACGTTCACATAACACCACTAGAGGTTAGACAACATACATCTCATCAAAATATCGAACGAGTACCAAATTCACATGACTACTAATAGCAAGACTTCTCCCGTGTCCTCAGGAACAAACGTAACTACTCACAAAGCATATTCATGTTCATAATCAGAGGGGTAATAATATGCATAAAGGATCTGAACATATGATCTTTCACCAAGTAAACCAACTAGCATCAACTACAAGGAGTAATCAACACTACTAGCAACCTACTAGCACCAATCCCGGACTTGGAGACAAGAATTGGATACAAGAGATGAACTAGGGTTTGGAGATGAGGTGGTGGTGGTGAAGATGTTGATGGAGATTGCCCTCTCCCGATGAGAGGAGCGTTGGTGATGATGATGACGATGATTTCCCCCTCCCGGAGGGAAGTGTCCCCTGCAGAACAGCTCCGCCGGAGCCCTAGATTGGTTCCGCCAAGGTTCCGCCTCGTGGCGGCAGAGTATCGTCCCGAAAGGTTGTCTCTGGTTTTTTTCTCATTGAAAGACTTCATATAGGAGAAGATGGGCATCGGAGAGCCACTAGGGGGCCCACGAGGTAGGGGGCGCGCCCCCCACCCTCGTGAGCAGGGTGTGGGCCCCCTGGCCTTCATCTTTGGCGATGATTTTTCATTATTTATTTTAAGATATTCCGTGGAGTTTCAGGACTTTTGGAGTTGCACAGAATAGGTCTCCAATATTTGCTCCTTTTCCAAATTTCTGAATTCCAAATTTTGCCGGCATTCTCCCTCTTCATGTAAACCTTGTAAAATAAGAGAGAATAGCCATAAGTATTG
Source organism: Aegilops bicornis (assembly GCA_021605145.1). Lineage (NCBI taxonomy): Eukaryota > Viridiplantae > Streptophyta > Magnoliopsida > Poales > Poaceae > Aegilops > Aegilops bicornis. The sequence goes on along the minus strand of CM038673.1, from coordinate 559,771,167 downwards.
TGACATAACGTGAAATAACAGCCCATAATGCGATAAATATCGATGTAAAAGCATGATGCAAAATGGACGTATCAACTCCCCCAAGCTTAGACCTCGCTTGTCCTCAAGCGAAAAGCCGATAACAATAAATATGTCCTCATGTTTAGAGGTAGAGGCGTCGATAAAAAATAAAATACGGACATGAAGACATCATGATTACTCTCATAACAACAACATATATAGATTTTGTGATATGATTACTTATGTTCAAGTGATGATCTTTTCACAATGCAAAAGTATGAATCAGAAACCTTATTGGGAACCAACAAATTATAACCTCAGTCATTAAAGCAATTGCAATTTATCATAACATCGGAAAGAGTCTATGTCAGAGCTTAAAAGCAAGTCCACATACTCAACTATCATTTGGTCCTTCATAATTGCTAGCACTCACGCAATACTTGTGGTTACGGAGTTTTAATCGGACACCGAGAAAGATAGGGGCTTATAGTTTTGCCCCACAACCTTTTACCTCAAGGGTAATGTCAAGAATAACAACTCATGCTCCCCTACATCCAATTTTACATATATATATATATATATATATATATATATATATATATATATATATATATATATCATGTTCTTTCCAACATGTTGGGCTTGCCAAAGGATAAAATGAAAAAGGAAAGGTGAAGATCACCGTGACTCTTGCATAAGGTAGAGGATAATAATAAAAGATAGGCCCTTCGCAGAGGGAAGCAGAGGTTGCCATGCACTTTTATGGTTGGATGCACAAAATCTCAATGCGAAAGAATGTCACTTTATATCGCCCCTTGTGATATGAACCTTTATTATGCAGTCCGTCGCTTTTATTTCTTCCATATCACAAGATCGTATAATGCTTATTTCTCCCACACCAATCAATCATACATGTTTAGAGCAATTTTTATTGCTTTGCACCGATGACAACTTACTTGAAGGATCTTACTCAATCCATAGGTAGATATGGTGGACTCTCATGGCTAAACTGGTTTAAGGGTATTTGGAAGCACAAGTAGTATCTCTACTTGGTGCTGAGAATTTGGCTAGCATGAGGGGGAAAGGCAAGCTCAACATGTTAGAGGATCCATGACAACATACTTTATCTCAGATACAAGAAAGCATAACTCATTATGTTGTCTTCCTTGTCCAACATCAACTCTTTAGCACGTCATATTTTAATGAGTGGTCCCAATCATAAAAGATGTCAATGATAATATATCTATATGTGAAACCCCTCTCTCCTTATTACTTCCTATTAATTGCAACGATGACCAAAGCTATATTTGCTAACTCCCAACAACTTTTAATCATCATACTCTTTTTATGTGAAGTCATTACTCTTAATAAGATCAATACGAACTCTTTGTTTCCTTTTATTCTGTTTCTTTAAATCACCCAAGATCATGGAAAAATAATCAAGCCTTGACTCAACACTAAACTTTATTTTATATATAGCTCATGGACTCGATTACATAGAGGGATCATAAAGCAAAACTCAAAACTAGATCATGCCATAACTTTATTCTACTAGATCAAGATACTACTAATAGGATCGAATTAAGAAAAACGGTAAAGATAGGAGTTGTGATGGTGATACGATACCGGGGCACCTCCCCCAAGCTTGGCAGTTGCCAAGGGGAGTGCCCATACCCATGTGATTATATCTCCTTCTTGGTCGGTGAAGGTGGAGGTGTTTTTGATGATGCAGGCTTGTCGTCCACATTCCATGGCATAGGCTCACCATCATAGAAGGATGATCGAGTCTCGGGAATCCTCAAATCTGCAGCCAAACTCATCCTTTTGAATCTATATTCATACTCACAGTTTTGATTTTGCAGATCATAGATTTGGGCTTGGAGGTGCTCGATCTTCTCATGTAGCTTGAAGATGGCCTCCTCGGTGTTCTTGGCATCCGGCTCGTAGTTGTTGGTGAACTCCGCGAGCAACTTGTGGCTAGCGTTGAGTCCACGCTCCACCATCCCCTGGCACCTGAAAAATTGTTGCTCCATTGCTTCGAGCCTCGCCTCCATGCTTCCGGTTCCCTTTGGTCCCTCAACATCGCGGATGTGCAGCAACCCATCACGCATCTCAATGGTTTGAGGGTGTCGCAACACCTCCGCGAGGTAAGGGTTGATCACCTTCTCAAGAACTTGTCCTGGAAGCACTTGGGGACGCTATGATGATCTAGATCTGTCAGAAAAACAGCTCGAAACAAGAACATGAGATATTTGCGTGATACGGGAGTCAAAACCTTCGGGAGAATATATAATGAATTTTTACCGACCAAAATACGTATCGTGCAAGAAAACGGAGTCCGGAGGGCACACGAGGTGCTCACGAGGTAGGGGGCGCGCCCAGGGGGGCAGGGCACGCCCACCACCCTCATGGGGCCCTCGTGTCGTTCCCGGACTTACTGCCTATTCCTTTTCGGAGTCTGAAACGGTCTGGAAAGTGTCCCTTATGTATTCCTCCGGGGTTACGGTTTCAATAATATTGGTTTCAACATTTATGGGATTACCTGAGATATAATGTTTGATTCTTTGACCGTTTACCACCTTCGGATTTGTGCCCTCGAAGTTGTTGATTTTTATGGCACTGGAACGATAGACCTCCTCGATAACGTAGGGACCTTCCCATTTAGAGAGAAGTTTTCTGAAAAATATCTTAGACGAGAGTTGTATAGCAACACATAATCACCTAAATTAAACTCACGCTTTTGTATCCTTTTGTCATGCCATCTTTTAACTTTTTCTTTGAACAACTTAGCATTTTCATAAGGTTGGGTTCTCCATTCATCAAGTGAGCTAATATCAAATAACCTCTTCTCACCGGCAAGTTTGAAATCATAGTTGAGCTCTTTAATAGCCCAATATGCCTTATGTTCTAGTTCGAGAGGTAAGTGACATGCTTTTCCATAAACCATTTTATACGGAGACATACCCATAGGATTCTTATATGTAGTTCTATAGGCCCATAATGCATCATCAAGTTTCTTGGACCAATTCTTTCTAGACCAATTAACAGTCTTTTGCAAAATTAATTTAAGCTCTCTATTACTCAATTCTACTTGACCATTAGACTGCGGGTGATAAGGAGATGCAATTCTATGATTAACGTCATATTTAGCAAGCATTTTACGGAAAGCACCATGAATAAAGTGTGAACCACCATCACTGATTAAATATCGAGGGACTCCAAACCTCGGAAAAATAACTTCCTTAAGCATTTTAATAGAAGTGTTATGATCAACACTACTAGTTGGAATAGCTTCTACCCACTTAGTAATGTAATCAACAGCAACTAAAATATGTGTGTATCCATTAGAGGCAGGAAAGGGTCCCATATAATCAAAGCCCCAAACATCAAATGGTTCAATAACAAGTGAATAATTCATAGGCATTTCTTGACGTCTACTATATTACCAATTCTTTGACATTCATCACAAGACAAAACAAACTTACGGGCATCTTTGAAGAGAGTGGGCCAATAAAACCCGGATTGCAATACCTTATGTGCAGTTCTATCTCCAGCGTGGTGTCATCCATAAGCTTCGGAGTGACACTTGGGTAGGATCTGTTCCTGTTCATGTTCATGCTCAGGCACACAGCGTCTAATAACACCATCTACTCCTTCTTTATAAAGATGTGGTTCATCCCAAAAGTAATGTCGCAAATCATAAAAGAACTTTTTCTTTTGTTGGTATGTGAAGCTAGGTGGTACAAATTTAGCAACAATATAATTAGCATAATCAGCATACCATGGAGTGCTACGAGAAGAGCTTATGACATTTAATTGTTCATCAGGAAAGCTATCATCAATAGGTAGTGGGTCATCAAGAACATTCTCTAACCTAGATAAGTTATCTGCAACGGGGTTCTTAGCTCCTTTCCTATCAACAATATGCAAATCAAATTCTTGCAGCAAGAGAACCCATCTAATAAGTCTAGGTTTAGCATATTTCTTTTACATAAGATATTTAATAGTAGCACGATCGGTGTGAATAGTTACTTTAGAATCAACAATATAGGGTCTGAATTTATCACAAGCAAACACAACTGCTAAAAGTTCCTTTTCGGTAGTAGCATAGTTTCTTTGAGCATTGTCTAGAGTCTTACTAGCATAATGGATAACATTTAATTTCTTATCAACTCTTTGCCCTAGAACAGCACCTACAGCATAATCACTAGCATCACACATAATTTCAAAGGGTAAATTCCAATCGGTGGCTGAACAACAGTGCAGAGACTAATGCTTTCTTAAGTATTTCAAATTCTTCTACACAATCATCATCAAAGACAAATGGTACATCTTTTGTAATAAATTAGTCGAGGTCGAGTAATTTTGAGAAGTCCTTAATGAACCTCCTATAAAATCCGGCGTGACCAAGGAAACTTCTTATACCTTTGATGTCCTTGGGACATGGCATCTTTTCAATAGCATCAACCTTCGCTTTATCAACTTCAATACCTCTTTTAGAAACTTTGTGCCCCAAGACAATACCTTCATTAACCATAAAGTGGCACCTTTACCAATTCAAGACAAGATTAGTTTCTTCACATCTCTGCAAAACTCGATCAAGATTGCTCAAGCAATCATCAAAAGAGGAACCATAGACGGAAAAGTCGTCCATGAAAACCTCACAAATCTTTTCACAAAGTCAGAGAATATAGCCATCATGCATCTTTGAAAGGTAGTAGGTGCATTACATAAACCAAAAGGCATACGTCTATAAGCAAAAGTACCAAAAGGGCATGTAAAAGTAGTCTTTGATTGATCTTTAGCCGACCACGGTATTTGAGAGAAACCAGAATAACCATCTAGAAAGCAATAATGTGTATGTTTGCATAATCTTTCTAGCATTTGATCAATAAAGGTAAGGGGTAATGATCTTTCTTAGTAGCTTTATTTAATTTGCGGAAATCAATTACCATCCTATAACCTATGATAATTCTTTGTGGAATCAATTCATCTTTATCATTAGGGACAACAGTAATACCTCCCTTCTTAGGGACACAATGGACATGACTTACCCACTGACTATCAGCAACGGGATAAATTATACCTGCCTCCAGAAGCTTAAGTATTTCTTTTCTTACCACTTCTTTCATTTTGGGATTCAAAACGTCGTTGAGGATCACGAACTGGTTTGGCATCCGCTTCCAAATTTATTTTATGTTGACATAGAGTGGGACTAATGCCCTTAAGATTGTCAAGAGTATATCCAATAGCGGCATGGTGCTTTTTCAGAGTTTTCAATAATCTTTCTTCTTCATGCTCTGAAAGGTTAGCACTAATAATAACAAGATATATTTTCTTTTCATCAAGATAAGCATATTTAAGATTATCGTGCAACGGTTTAAGCTCAAACACGGGATCACCCTTGGGTGGAGGAGGATCCCCTAGGATTTCAACAGCAAATTATGTTGCGTAATAGGTTCCTGTTTAAAGAATACTTCATCTATTTCCCTTCTTTCGTTCATGAACACATCATTTTCATGGTCTAGCAAATAGTGTTCTAAAGGATCACTAGGAGGTACGGCAATAGAAGCAAGACCAATAATCTCATCCTTACTAGGCAATTCTTCCTCACGATGTTGTTTACTAAATTTAGAGAAATTAAACTCATGAACCATATCATCCAAGCCAATAGTAACAACATACTTTTTGCAATCTACCCTAGCATTAACAGTATTCAAGAAGGGTCTACCAAATATAATGGGACAAAAGCTATCTTGTGGAGAACCAAGAACAAGAAAATCAGCGGGATATTTGGTTTTTCCACATAAGACTTCAACATCTCTAACAATTCCCATTGCAGATATAGTATCTCTATTGGCAAGTTTAATTGTAACATCAATATCCTCTAACTCAGTAGGTGCAATATCATGCATAATTTCTTTGTATAAGCCAATCGGTATAACGCTAGCACTAGCACCCATATCACATAAGCCATGATAACAATGATCTCCTATTTTAACAGAAATAATAGGCACGCCTACAACAGGTCTATGTTTATCTTTAGCACAAGGTTTAGCAATTCTAGCAGTTTCACCACAGAATTGAATAACATGCCCATCAATATTATCAGACAAGAGATCTTTAACAATAACAATATTAGGTTCTACTTTGACTTTCTCAGGAGGTGTATAAGTTCTAATATTGCTTTTACTTAACAACAGTTGAAGCTCTAGCATGATCCTTTACTCTAACAGGGAAAGGTGGTTTCTCAACATAAGAGGTGGGAACAATAGGATCATTATAAGTGACAGTCTTTCCTTCAACTTTAATAGGTGCAGCTACTTTTACTTCTATGGGAGGATGATATTTAAACCACTTCTCCTTAGGGAGATCAACATAAGTAGCAAAAGATTCACGTAAAGAAGCTACTATCTCGAGTCAAGTCCATATTTAGTGCTAAACTTACGGAAAATATCGGTATCCATAAAATATTTAACACAATCAAACTTAGGCGTCATACCTGACTCCTTACCTTCGTCAAGGTCCCAATCTTCAGAGTTGCGTTTAATTCTATCCAATAAATTCCATTTAAATTCAATAGTCTTCATCATAAAAGAGCCAGCACAAGAAGTATCGAGCATGGTGTGATTATTATCAGAAAGCCGAGCATAAAAATTCTGAAGAATTGTCACTCTTGAGAGCTCATGATTGGGGCATGAATATAACATTGATTTAAGCCTCCCCCAAGCTTGAGCGATGCTTTCTCCTTCGCGAGGCCAAATATATTTATATAATTGCGATCACGATGAACAAGATGCATAGGGTAATACTTTTGATGAAATTCCAATTTCAATCTTTTATAGTTCCATGATCTCGTATCATCACATAGCCTATACCATGTCAATGCGTCTTCCTTCAAAGATAAAGGGAAGACCTTCTTCTTAACAACATCATCGGGTATACCTGCAAGCTTAAATAATCCACAAACTTCATCCACATAGAGTACATGTTCATCAGGATGCTTTTTTCCATCTCCTGTAAAAGTATTAGCTAGCAGTTTTTCCATCATACCCTAAGGAACTTCCAAAGGAATTTCATTTTCAATAGGTTCAGTAGGTTGAGGAGCAACTCTTTGCTCTACTGGACGGGGTGAAGATACCCCGAACAAGCCCCTCAGAGAATTACTTTCCATAGTAACAAGTGACCAAAAATTTCAGCACACTATATAAATTTTTCCTTACCAAATTCCACTTACAAAAGGCGCTACACTCCCGGCAACGGCGCCGAAAAAGAGTCTTGATGACCCACAAGTATAGGGGATCTATCGTAGTCCTTTCTATAAGTAAGCGTGTCGAACCCAACGAGGAGCGAAGGAAATGATAAGCGGTTTTCAACAAGGTATTCTCTCGTAAGCATCAAATAAGTGGTAACAGATAGTTTTGTGATAAGATAAATTGTAACGACAACAAGTAACAAAAGTAAATAAAGTGAAGCAAGGTTGCCCAATCCTTTTTGTAGCAAAGGATAAGCCTGGACAAACTCTTATAATAGGAAAGGCGCTCCCGAGGATACATGGGAATATCATCAAGCTAGTTTTCATCACGTTCATATGATTCGCGTTCGGTACTTTGATAATTTGATATGTGGGTGGACCAGTGCTTGGGTGCTGTTCTTACTTGAACAAGCATCCCACTTATGATTAACCTCTATTGCAAGCATCCGCAACTACAACAAAAGTATTAAGGTAAACCTAAGCATAGAATGAAACATATGGATCCAAAACAACCCCTTACGAAGCAACGCATAAACTAGGGTTTAAGCTTCATCACTCTAGCAACCCATCATCTACTTATTACTTCCCAATGCCTTCCTCTAGGCCCAAATAATGGTGAAGTATTATTTAGTCGACGTTCACATAACACCACTAGAGGTTAGACAACATACATCTCATCAAAATATCGAACGAATACCAAATTCACATGACTACTAATAGCAAGACTTCTCCCGTGTCCTCAGGAACAAACGTAACTACTCACAAAGAATATTCATGTTCATAATCAGAGGGGTAATAATATGCATAAAGGATCTGAATATATGATCTTCCACCAAGTAAATCAACTAGCATCAACTACAAGGAGTAATCAACACTACTAGCAACCTACTAGCACCAATCCCGGACTTGGAGACAAGAATTGGTTACAAGAGATGAACTAGGGTTTGGAGATGAGATGGTGCTGGTGAAGATGTTGATGGATATTGCCCTCTCCCGATGAGAGGAGAATTGGTGATGATGATGACGATGATTTTCCCCTCCCGGAGGGAAGTGTCCCCAAGAATCAGCTCACGGAGCCCTAGATTGGTTCCGCCAAGGTTCCGCCTCGTGGCGGCGGAGTCTCGTCCCGAAAGGTTGCCTCTGGTTTTTTTCTCATCGAAAGACTTCATATAGGAGAAGATGGGCATCGGAGAGCCACCAGGGGGCCCACGAGGTAGGGGGCGCGGCCCCCACCCTCGTGAGCAGGGTGTGGGCCCCCTAGCCTTCATCTTTGGCGACGATTTTTCTTTATTTATTTTAAGATATTCCGTGGAGTTTCATGACTTTTGGAGTTGCACAGAATAGGTCTCCAATATTTGCTCCTTTTCCAGCCCAGAATTCCAGCTGACGGCATTCTCCCTCTTCATGTAAACCTTGTAAAATAAGAGAGAATAGCCATAAGTATTGTGACATAACGTGAAATAACAGCCCATAATGCGATAAGTATCGATGTAAAAGCATGATGCAAAATGGACGTATCAGCGGGCGATAATTATTTAGTAACATCATTATGTAATTATAATCATGATCAATCTCTAATGAATCTTTAAATACCAAATCTGAACGGATCATAACTCTTCATGTGGACGCAAGTTATTTATAATAATGAAAGAATCAATCACAATCAATCTTCTTTCCAAAGATGTGTTTCGCTCCTTGCCTTTGTCCGATGTCTCCCTACCTTGTTCGGTCAACTTCAGAAAATCATCTGGTTTTCTTCCTAAATCCCACAACACCATTGAAAAAAAGGGATGGCAAAACCCCACGCCCGCACGACTCTCATGTGATCTCCAACTGCGCCTCCCAAACCCTAGACTTCCGAGATTTCCGGTGAGCCACGACGTCATGTGCCTTGGGACAATTCAAAGGGCCTCAAGGCACTGATCGACAAGCCATCGGTGGTATCGCAAGGGCAATCATGGCTGCACAACCCGCCGCCGACTGGCCATCACCGTCAGGACGATGACGTTGTTGTTCCCCGCCACCGTGGTTTGTTCCAGATTTCTCTCCTTCATTCCCATCCTTGACCGAGGTGATGGCAAATTCCATTTTCACGACTCCTCCCATCTCTTCCTTGGGAGGCCCTGATTGATGGCGATGACGGTGGCATCATGGAATGAGGGTCAGAGGCAGCTGGTTATGCAAGAGATAATGGGGAGAGGCGTAGAATGGCACCAGTGGTGGCCTATAATCCGTAATTTTTAAGGAAATTTTTTAGATTAGTTATAGATGGTCAATTTGGCCTATAATCAGCAAGATGTGATCATCTGTTTGCACCAATAAATGCCTTGCAATCTTGTTCAAAATAGAAATATGTTACCTCTTACTTTGAGTCAAGTGTTTTTTCTTTCAGTTTAGTTAGTTGTTATTTTTTGAATAAAATATTATATTAGTTTCTTGTTTTATTTTACACTAGCACATATACTCCGAACCCAATCATTTAGACTGCGTGGGTACATAGACTAAGGAGTTTTGTAAAAATTCGTCTCACTGGATGGAGTCCTGGGCATAAAAAATTGAGTGCTTAACCTATTTGGGTAATTTGTTCTTGGCTTAGTCATGGGAGCTCGTACCAGAAGCAACATAGTAGAGGGAACTTAGTTTTTACTAGAAGGTTCATTTTATCTTTACCCATTTGGTCATGCTTGATGGTGACAATTGCATGAAAGATCACATGCATGAAACAGTTGGTTTGTATATGCATGAATCACATGTTGCTTCACTTTTTAGCTATCTACGTTTGTGTTTTTGTTATTTCTTCGTCGTACATACATCGTAAATCAATTGTCACTACTCCTAATGGAGCAGTTGGTAGTCTCCGTTCCGGGGTTTATTCGTCCCACCTTCCACCTTCGTCTGGTTTTTTTTGTCTCTCCTCCCACCAACATCTATGTTTTCTGGATTGTTTTCGTCTCTCCTACCACCACACTCTCTCGCTGTTTTTTTGCTTCACCTCCCACGACAGGTAAAAAATCGAAACATATCAGAACTTTCCACGCGGGCGCTACTTATTTAGTAACGTCATCATGTAATTATAATCACGACCAATCTCTAATCACTAGTGAATATTTAAATACCAAATCTGAATGGATCATAACTCTTCATGTGGACGCAAGTTATCTCTACTCCGAATGGAGCAGTTGTTAGTCTTTGTTCCGGGGGGTTTTTCGTCCCACCTCCCACCTTCGTCTAGTTTTTTCGTCTCTCCTCCCACCATCATCTATTTCGTCTGATTTTTTCGTCTCTCCTCCCACCATACTCTCCTGATGTTTTTTTGCTTCACCTCCCACGACAGAAAAAGATCTAACCGGATCAGAACTTTCCATGCTGGCGCTAATTCGTTAGTAACATCATTAAGTAATTATAATCATGATCAATCTCTAATAAATCATTAAATACCATTTCTGAACGGATGATAACTCTTCATGTGGACGTATGTTATTTATAACAACAAAAGAATCAATCAAAATCAGTCTTCTTTCCAAAGATGTGTTTCGCTCCTTGCCTTCGCCTGACGTCTCCCCACCTCGTTCGATCGACTATAGAAAATCATCTGGTTTTTTCTTCCCAAATCCCACACCACCATTGGAAAAAAGTGATGGCAAAACCCACGCCCGCATGACTCTCATCCGATCTCCAACGGTGCGTCCCAAACCCTAGATTGTGACAGCCTGATTTTTGGCCCTTTCTTTTTCTTTTGTTTTTCTGAGGTTTTTGCTTGAGTTTTCTTTTTCCGTGGCTTTGTGGTCTGGAAACTGAAGAAGATGCCTTCTTCTTTGTTTCCAGAGTGGATTGTCATTCCCAAATCCTTCCCTAGACCCTGTCATTTTCATCCTAGCCCTAATCCCAATATTCTTTTTATTGGGAATATTCCTTTTCTATTAAAGGAATAACTCAAATTGCCGTAGGTTGTGAAGCAACCTTTATTTCCATCAATCCTAAAATTCCCAAATAATTCTCATAAATTTTTTGGGTCATATATTTCTCAAATATGGCAAAATATTTCATTTGTCATGTTTATCATCATGCTCAAATAATTCATTTCCTATTCTACCCTAAATGGCACATTGTGAAGCAAGTGCTATTTTCCTTTCACCAATTGACCTCAAACTCCTTGGACACCTTTTCCTCTCCATATGATTTCGACATGCCAAAATTCAACCTCATTTGCCTAGTAATTATTTAGTTATGATTTTCCAAAGTTTCTATCCAGAAACAAGCTTTGTGAAGGAGGTGCAAACTAGGCATATCCAAATGAGTTGCCAATTTGCATGATCCCTCATTTCATCATATACTAGACTTCCACAGAAGTAGAGCTCATGTAATGCCTCCATGTGAGCACATCTTCAATTCTTTGATTCTGTCCAAAATTTCAGTTTGTGAAGCAAGTATATTTTATCTTGCTCCATTATGGCTGCCAATTTTTCTAGGCCTTCTATTATCCATATAACCTACCTCCACCCATTTTGGGCATGTTTCATCAAGCCATTATTTCTCTAGAATTTTTGCAAGTTTCTGTCCAGAGGAGATGTTTGTGAAGCAAGTACCAGTTTGGCTTGGCCAATTGGTATGAGACTTTTTGAGCATCTTCATAGGACCAAATGACTCTGCCTTGACCAATTTGAGCTCAAGTTGATGCCTCATTAGAGTGCATCATCCAAATCTTGATTCTGGACCATATTTGGCAGTTGCAAAGCAACTCTGTTAAATCTTGATCCAAACCCCTCCATAGTTACCAGGATGTAAGTCCTTCTTTACCTCAACCTCGCAGACAACTCCATTGTCACCAATCACCTCCCTGTTGAGCAGCAGTACACGATCAAGTTTACTGCAGTAAACTTCAGAGGTTAATTACCTTTCAACCAAAGCTCTTTTAACCAAACTACCACCGCAGGAGGAACCTACCCTGGATGAACTTGCCACTAGACAACACGCTCTAGCTCAATTCCCCCGCTACATGCAAGTGCACGCGGTGACCGCGTTAATGGCAAGCTTGTGTGCGCACTCTGCTGCCGTTGGCCGCGCCCAGGATGGATTCTTGCTCGGGCCCCTCCTCCTCTTGTCGTCCTAGCGCGCGTGAGCATGTCCCTTGGCTTCACCTCGTCGTCGCTGATCACCTGGACCCCGCTCCCCCTCCGGCAGCTTCCTCACCGACGCAAGCCACCGCGTGCCCTCGGGTGGACAGTGGCGTTTGGCTCGGTTCATCACAGTCGCGTTCCTCCCTGCGCTCCATTGGCCTCCTCTGCCCCGTGAGACGCTCCACTGATCCTCGACCATCATCTACCAGCGAGCTCATGCGCGTGCACACGCGTCCGCGGCGCCGGACACGCGTCCGCGGCGACGACAGCTCGGCACCTCGCCCCGCACCTATATATCGACCTCCCCCGAGCCTTTCGAGCACACCAGCAACCATCCCGCACTCCTCTAGGACCTCCCCACCACTAGCCCGAGCTCGAGCAGCTCTCCTCGACCCCCATCGCCGCCATGGCCGCCGCTCTGCTCGGCTCAAATTCGAGCACGGCAGCACTCTTCCCCTCCACTTTCCACCACAAGTAGATCCTCCAGATCATACTGAACCTCCCCGTCTTCTCCGTTTCTCCCCGGAGCCAGCGTGGCCGCGTGCCACCGAAGTGGTCCGCCGCCGTGGTTCTCTGCATCCGTGGCGCGTCGTCATTCCACACCTCTCCGGCGTGCGTGTGGCCACTGGATGGATGCGCCTTGTCTCCCTGACCATCCCGGTGGCCGGCGCGCCGCCGGAGGTGGCCTGTGGCGCCGGAGCTCGTCGCCGGAGCGCGTCGGTCCTCCTCTGCCTCGCGGGCAGGCGCGGGATGGACGACGACCTCGGCCCAGGCGGGCCCCATCTCCAAGCAGCCCCACCCGTCGGCGAGCGGGCGTTGACCCGCCTGCCCACGTGGATAAGTGACGGGCCCCACCTCGTGGGACCCGTGCGTCAGCGACCACGCGCCCGGTCCGGCCACTGCCCACGTGGATTAGTGGATGCGTGCATCCGTAAGTACGTTTTCTCATGGGGAAAGCGTATTCTCGTCCTGCTTTAGCCAAAAACACGTTTTCCCTTCTCTGGAGGCGTAATCTGAGGAATGTGCTTTCTGTTTTTCAGCTTAGGGGCCTGTTTGTGGAGAAATCTTTACAAATTAGTCCCTGAACTTCAACCCTTCATATCGTTTTAACCACAACTCCAAATGAGGTGATTCCTAAGCCCACTTCTTTTTTTCGTCCAACCCGTTCTGTTGGTTTCACTTTCACTATGGTTTGACACTGTGAAAATGACCTTTTTACCCTTGCACGTATACAGCCCCTCCGAGTAAGAACTGTTTCCGGCAAATATTTCGGCGGCTTCACCGCACTTCTCCCCGATGCCTTCTTCATCCCCAGGCAAGCCACAATACCCACTTGCATGATAGTCATGCAGTAGCCATGGTTTTCAACTTGAATATTTATTAAATGATTGCTTGTTTAAAATATGGTAATCGTTGTTTTCTAATGCTTCTAGGTTAGTGCTTACTTGCTTGCTATGTTGTTATGCACCTGGTTATCATGCCCTGCTAGTTGCTAGTATTACTTTCATATTTCCATGCTTGATAGTAGTACATGTTTGGTTGGTCATGTTCTTCGGTGCATGACTAACGTCGGTTATCGAGTAATGTTAGTATGTGTTGTTCCTTCGCTGTTAGTTAGTTAAGTGTTACTCGGTAATGTTACTGATGAGTTCTTGCATGGTATTTATGGTTGATGCTAGTGGTCATGTTATACCATGAGTAGTGTTGCACTTGTAATATTTATGGTCGTCATTATGCCATGTTCAGTTTGAGATTATTTCATAGTTGCTATGATGGATCGTTATGTTGTACCCTCATGCTTATGTTGATATCATGCTCATGCTTTGTATATGCATCATGTTATTTTATCATGGCTCAGCATATTGCATTCAAGTTTAACCGGATTAAATTGAACTTGAACAACTGTTGGTTGAGTCATGGTGCCACCATATCGAAACTGACCAGTGCAACCACACTTACCTTTATGGGAAGGTCCTAATTGGGTCTATTGTCGTGCCTCTCGCCGGTGCCTTCAACTAGGGAAGGTTATGGGCAGCCTACACTGATCAGGTAGGCGGACATAAGCCTTGTGTGCCCGTTGTTGTTATTATGGATCCGGTCCCCGTGAGGGACGTTTTGGCCATGACGGTGGTCGTTGTATCTTTGGTAGACACGGGGCCACCCAGGACTAGCCCAGTGGGGAGTGAGCCGGAGTGGCCGGGAGAGTGTCATGGCAGTAGATCGGTTTTGTCGGAACACCGTTGGTCCACCCGAATGGGAGTGCGAGGCCATGGGTTCTGTAGTGTGGGTACAGTGCGCTACCTCTGCAGAGTGTATATTAAATCTATCGATAGCCGCGCACGCGGATAAGGGCCCAGTTCGTGTCGGTCACACCGTGAGTCAACAGTATTAATAATAACTTGATTAACAACAACCCAGGTTCGATGAGGAGATAAGTTGGTTGTGATCGCCGGAATGATCATAGTTTGAGGCCAAATGTTGGTCATGGTTGTGATTGCTGGAATGATCACCGTGGTATCGAGGATACCAAGTTGTTGGATATTCGTGATGTTGTGCGAGAATCATGGGTAAAGATCAAGCTCCTTGTGGTTATTTAATGATTACTACGGTATTGTTTATACCAAGCTTGATTTTATCCTGAGATGATCGTGTAATGTCTGAGGTTGGTAAGTGATGCATGTGATGGTTACGTAGTAAACCGAGCAGAATAAATAGTGCATATAGTGTCATCATGTTGCATGCTAGTATCATCGGATTCATATGTTCAAGCCATGCTCATGTTGTTCTAGCTGTATCATGATCATGTTGCTCATGTCATGTTGTCATGAGGATCTCATGTTAATTCCTGCTTAACCTGTAAATGCCATGCAGATGTTTGTCTTTAATGCTTCCGGTTATTGTGAGCTTGCAAGTACATTCAATGTACTGACCTGGCGTGTCATGCCAGTTTGCAGGTCGTGCCTAGATTGCTTGCTTATTTGGTGTTGTTCCTGTGTTCGCGAGCTAGGATAAGCGTTTCACCGTAGTCCCTATGAGTGGAGTTCACCACCGTCGTCGTTGTTCCGCTGCCCGTAGTTTTTCCGCTGCTTCGAGTTGTTCTGCTGCTTGCATAGGGAAACTGAGGATGGCGTAGTGTCGTCGTGCCGATGTTATTTATTGTAATATCGGAGACCTTGTATTCATATCCGTGTAATAATAGAAAGCTAGTTTGTTCTATGCTAAGCAGTGCCGTATTCCAGAAGACTTCCCCTCGATCTCTGGGCTGGAATACGGGGCGTTCCGGTTTTCTCTGAGCCGGGGTGCCACGGGCTTGGTATCAGAGCAGGTCTGGCTGTAGGATGCCCTAGCCCGCGCGAATGTTAGAAAGCGGTAGTATAGACCCCAGTTGGCATGTTGCACTTGATTGTTAAATTTGTTTGTCGCATGGCATGCATATAGATTATTATTCCGTCACTAACGGTTGATCTTGTGAGTGTAGGTGGCACCATTTTCGGTCCCCCGCCTGCACCATCTTTCTTAGCATGCCTGCTCCTCGGTGTGATGCGACCATGTCATCATCCATGCCCTCCATCTCGTCCCCTTGGCAACCCTTGCTGATCTTTGTTATCAGAAAAGGGCAATGCCAATGAACCCAGTCTTCCACTGTTATCTTGCCATGTCATTTCATTCTTTGGACGGGCACGATTCCCTTCGTACGCTTGATGATGAGGTGGTCGTGACTTTTGTGTCTCGCTAATTGATCGTCAAGTCCGTCCTCACCTGTGTATCCATCCAGATCCAGCCACTGTTCAGCCAGTGCTTGGTGTAGCTTCGGTTATGCCAACTCCTTCCACACATGGATATAATTTTCATGCACACCGCCACAACATATTAGACCGTAATACCGGAGTTTCCGTGCGATTTGTGTGCTTGGTGTGCATGCATATTCTGGTGTGAGTAGCAGTAATATGTGATGATTGCTTGATTAATTATATTAGTAGTATGCTTGTGTGCTTTTGTTTTAGTCGTTTCTTTTGTTTCTTTTTTGGGCCTTCGTGTTACAAATTTTCCCTATTAAAGTTGCTCGTCACCGACACCGACCAAGAGTCGCTAAGAAATGCATATATTTGGAAACTCAGCTAAATAGAATGGAATTGTCAGCAGACTACAGTGAAATTGGAAATAGCTCATCTGAATACAAAAGAAATCCTGGATGGAATGTCAGTATAAAGTTTGCAACAACGTGCACTCCTCACAACAGTATGGAATTCTCAGCCGACTGCATTCAGATTGGGGGATATCTGATCATGTTACTGAGTGTCAAGTCTCCCTCAGCGTGTACTCCTCATAGCAGAAATGATCAAATCAGCAAGAAGATAAATTGTGTGCAAGGTTGATAGAATATTATCAAAGGTATGGCTCAGATACAAGTTTAATTTTTCGTTGAGGATGATTTTGGAACCCGATGTAACTGGAAGCAAGCAAAAATATGGCATGTACTCAGAAAGGAGGATAGTCCTGCAAAACCCCGTTTCATTCAAGAAATCAAGAACAAAAATTTTAAGATGGTTATATATGTGGAAATCGGTCCGCATATCACAATAAGAATCTTCTGGTGTAAGCAACCCAATCTTCCCTCGCAAGATACCCGAGAAGCTTCCAAGGCAAGATTCATCTATCTTCCTCAGTATGATATATGGATGATTTCCCGTACAAGGTACTCTGCCTTCTTCAGTAAGCAACCGCAAAAGCTTCCGGAATAAGGTACTGAGTCTTTCCCCAGCAAAGTCTTTAAGGGGGTAAGCTTCTGAAGCACGATACCCAGTCTTCTTGAGCAAGCTGCCCGATGAAAGTTTCGAGCACAAACCAGCCAATATTCCTCAGTAAGACATTGGTACAAGGTAGTACGCTGTGAATTGACAAAGATATGGCGTTGAATCCCAAGAATCAGATCCGCAACATTTGGGTTAGAAGCAAGAATCAGTCAGAATACACGTCTGTCTCGGGAATCAGATTCCCATATATATGCGGTGAGCATACCACCAAGATCTTACAAGTCACTTGGATGAGGATCTGACAACCACGTGAGGATGGTTAAGAAAAGAAAGCCAGTATAGACCGCAGTGTGACAAAGGATTATGAGGATTGACGACATCAATGAGCTCAATACAAGTACCTGTGAACCTGGAAAATGATCCTGATGAGCCCTTGTCCCCTTTTTCTCCAATGACGGCACCGCGCTTGTGATCTAAGTTGTTTTTAGCTATCCGGGGTGGATGCCGATTGTTATTTCTCTCTTCAACGACCTTCACGAAGTTACGAGCTGCTTTTCGCCGCCTCGCATAACCTGTTGAGTTTCTTTTTGTGACAGTAGCCCTATAGCTGATATTTGTCTATTTTAGGGAGCTGCCACCTACTTCTTATCAACCCGGTCTCATGTTCTGAGTTGCTTTTCGGCCGTCTTGAGCCGTGGTTGAGTTATTTCAGTAATGTCCCAGATCTGAGTTGTAAAGACCGTTCTGGTGGCTACTGATTTATTTGCCGATTTCTTGCAAAGGTTTGGTTGATCATTTTCCTGCGGTCAGAACTTGAGGGGTGTTGAACCTGCCATTTAATAGGGTACCCTGTCATAAAAATGAGGACAAGCTACGATTGCCGAAAAATTGTACCGACAGTACCTATGGTGATGCGAAGAAGCAATATGACCCATCTCTTTCAGCCAAGGATCCAGACCAAGAAAACAATTATGAAGGAGCAAGACTAGTGATGCAGGTATGAAAATTGTTGCAAGACCCGCGTGGTGCAGAACCACCGTCAGTCAAGTCTGCAGACATTATCATACAGGTCAAACACTTATGCTAGCCACGCCAGGCGACAATCAAATATTTGGTGCGGATCCGATACTCAAGACAGTGGAACTAGTTAAGATGATTCAGAAACTTCTGCGATAAGCCAGAATCTGTCAGGAAAGCGGTTATGACCCAACTCACTGATTGGAACCCGAAGGACCTGCATTTAGTGGAGAAACCCAATGCAAGGAGTTAGAGCTTGGGTATCCACTAAAAAAATCTGATCACCAATTCATGGAAGATTGTCAGTGTCAGATGACACCTCCAGCGGAAATCACTCTTGGATTTGTGAGACCGACATATATTTCAGTCGTGACAATCAATCACAGTCAGCTAAGTCAGCAGATCTAAAAAGAAATGGGAGCCTGTATAAACATGAACCAGCCAGGTAGGATCTGTCAAAATATGGATACAGTGAATCAGACCACCCCAGGGCCAGTCAGATAAAAATTTAGTGGGAACAAAAATAAGAAAAAGGATACCCGAGTTGGAAACGGTTTCCTTAAGTCAGTATCTTCATACTTGTTCCCTGAGAAACCAAATCTCGAGGACGAGATTTCTTTAAGGGGCTAAGGTTTGTGACAGCCTGATTTTTGGCCCTTTCTTTTTCTTTTGTTTTTCTGAGGTTTTTGCTTGAGTTTTCTTTTTCCGTGGCTTTGTGGTCTGGAAACTGAAGAAGATGCCTTCTTCTTTGTTTCCAGAGTGGATTATCATTCCCAAATCCTTCCCTAGACCCTGTCATTTTCATCCTAGCCCTAATCCCAATATTCTTTTTATTGGGAATATTCCTTTTCTATTAAAGGAATAACTCAAATTGCCGTAGGTTGTGAAGCAACCTTTATTTCCATCAATCCTAAAATTCCCAAATAATTCTCATAAATTGTTTGGGTCATATATTTCTCAAATATGGCAAAATATTTCATGTGTCATGTTTATCATCATGCTCAAATAATTCATTTCCTATTCTACCCTAAATGGCACATTGTGAAGCAAGTGCTATTTTCCTTTCACCAATTGACCTCAAACTCCTTGGACACCTTTTCCTCTCCATATGATTTCGACATGCCAAAATTCAACCTCATTTGCCTAGTAATTATTTAGTTATGATTTTCCAAAGTTTCTATCCAAACAAGCTTTGTGAAGGAGGTGCAAACTAGGCATATCCAAATGAGTTGCCAATTTGCATGATCCCTCATTTCATCATATACTAGACTTCCACAGAAGTAGAGCTCATGTAATGCCTCCATGTGAGCACATCTTCAATTCTTTGATTCTGTCCAAAATTTCAGTTTGTGAAGCAAGTATATTTTATCTTGCTCCATTATGGCTGCCAATTTTTCTAGGCCTTCTATTATCCATATAACCTACCTCCACCCATTTTGGGCATGTTTCATCAAGCCATTATTTCTCTAGAATTTTTGCAAGTTTCTGTCCGGAGGAGATGTTTGTGAAGCAAGTACCGCTTTGGCTTGGCCAATTGGTATGAGACTTTTGAGCATCTTCATAGGACCAAATGACTCTGCCTTGACCAATTTGAGCTCAAGTTGATGCCTCATTAGAGTGCATCATCCAAATCTTGATTCTGGACCATATTTGGCGCTTGCAAAGCAACTCTGTTAAATCTTGATCCAAACCCTCCATAGTTACCGGGATGTAAGTCCTTCTTTACCTCAACCTCGCAGACAACTCCATTGTCACCAATCACCTCCTGTTGAGCAGCAAGACACGATCAAGTTTATCGCAGTAAACTTCAGAGGTTAATTACCTTTCAACCAAAGCTCTTTTAACCAAACTACCACCGCAGGAGGAACCTACCCTGGATGAACTTGCCACTAGACAACACGCTCTAGCTCAATTCCCCCGCTACATGCAAGTGCACGCGGTGACCGCGTTAATGGCAAGCTTGTAAGCGCACTCTGCTGCCGTTGGCGCGCCAGATGGATTCTTGCTCGGGCCCCTCCTCCTCTTGTCGTCCTAGCGCGCGTGAGCATGTCCCTTGGCTTCACCTCGTCATCGCCGATCACCTGGACCCCGCTCCCCCTCCGGCAGCTTCCTCACTGACGCAAGACGCCGCGTGCCCACGGGCGCATAGTGGCATTTGGCTCAGTTCATCGCCGTCGCCTTCCTCCCTGCGCTCTGTTGGCCTCCTCTGCCCCGTGAGACGCTCCACTGCTCCTCCCCGGTCATCTACCACCGAGCTCATGCGCGTGCACACGCGTCCACGGTGACAACAGCTTGGCACCTTGCCCCGCGCCTATATATCGGCCTCCCCCAAGCCTTTCGAGCACACCTGCCACCCTCCCGCACTCCTCTAGGCCCTCCCCACTACTAGCCCGAGCTCAAGCAACTCTCCTCGACCCCCATCGCCGCCATGGCCACCGCTCTGCTCGGCTCAAATTCGAGCATGGCAGCACTCCTCCCCTCCCCTTTCCACCACAAGTAGATCCTCCAGATCATACCGAATCTCCCCGTCTTCTCCGTTTCTCCCCGGAACCAGCGTGGTCGCATGCCACCGAAGTGGACCGCCGCCGTGGTTCTCTTCATCTGTGGCGCGTCGTCGTTGCACACCTCTCCAGCGTGAGTGTGGCCGCTGGATGGATGCGCCTCATCTGCCTGACCATCCCGGTGGCCGGCGCCACGGAGCTTCGTCAGCCGGGCCGCGCCGGTCCTCCTGCCCTCATGGCAGGCGCGAGATGGACGACGACCTCGGGCTAGGTAGGCCTCATCTCCACGCAGCCCCACCCGTCGGTGAGCGGGCGTTGACCCGGGCTGCCCACGTGGATAAGTGATGGGCCCCACCCCGTGGACCCGTTCGTCAGCGACCACGCGCCCGGTCCCGCCACTGCCCACATGGATTAGTGGATGCGTACTTCTGTAAGTACGTTTTCTCATGGGGAAAGCGTATTCTCGTTCTGCTTTAGCCAAAAACACGTTTTCCCTTCTCTGGAGGCATAATCTGAGGAATGCGCTTTCTGTTTTTCAGCTCAGGGGCCTGTTTGTGGAGAAATCTTTACAGATTAGTCCCTGAACTTCAATCCTTCATATCTTTTTAACACAACTCCAAATGAGGTGATTCTAAAGCCCACTTCTTTTTTTCGTCCAACCCGTTCTGTTGGTTTCACTTTCACTATGGTTTGACACTATGAAAATGACCTTTTTGTCCTTGCAGGTAAACAGCCCCTCCGAGAGAGAACTGCTTCCTAAGAATCTTTCCGCTGACTTCACCGCACTTCTCCCCGATGCCTTCTTCATCCCTGTGCAAGCCACAATACCCACTTGCATGATAATCATGCAAGAGCTATGGTTTTCAACTTGAATATTTATTAAATGATTGCTTGTTTAAAATATGGTTATCGTTGTTTCGGTAATGCTTCTGGTTAGTGCTTACTTGCTTGCTATGTTGTTATGCACCTGGTTATCATGCCCTGCTAGTTGCTAGTATTACTTTCATATTGCCATGCTTGATAGTAGTACATGTTGGGTTGGTCATGTTCTTGATTGCATGACTAACGCCGATTATCGAAATCTTTGTAAATATGCGTTGTTCCTTTGCTGTTAGTTGGTTAAGTGTTACTCGGTAATGTTATTGATGAGTTCTTGCATGGTATTTATGGTTGATGCTAGTGGTCATGTTATACCATGAGTAGTGTTGCACTTGTAATATTTATGCTTGTCATTATGCCATGTTCAGTTTGAGATTATTTCATAGTTGCTATGATGGATCGTTATGTTGTACCCTCATGCTTATGTTGATATCGTGCTCATGCTTTGTATATGCATCATGTTATTTTATCATGGCTCAGCATATTGCATTCAAGTTTAACCGGATTAAATTGAACTTGAACAACTGTTGGCTGAGTCATGGTGCCACCATATCGAACCCACTCAAAGGCAACCACGCTTACCTTTATGGGAAGGTCCTAATTTGGTCTATTGTCGTGCCTGTCGCCGGTGCCTCCAACTAGGGAAGGTTATGGGCAGCCTACCCTAATCAGGTAGGCGGACATAAGCCTTGTGTGCCCGTTGTTGTTATTATGGACCCGGTCCCCGTGAGGGACGTTTTGGCCACGAAGGTGGTCGTTGTGTCTTTGGTAGACACGGGGCCACCCAGGACTAGCCCAGTGGGGAGTGAGTCGGAGTGGCCGGGAGAGTGTCATGGCAGTAGATCGGTTTTGTCGGAACGCCGTTGGTCCACCCGAATGGGAGTGCGAGTCCATGGGTTCCGTAGTGTGGGTACAGTGCGCTACCTCTGCAGAGTGTATATTAAATCTATTGATAGCCGCGCCCGCGGATAAGGGACCAGTTCGTGTCGGTCACGCCGTGAGTCAACAGTATTAATAATAACTTGATTAACAACAACCCCGGGTCGATGAGGAGATAAGTTGGTTGTGATCGCCGGAATGATCACCGTGGTATCGAGGATACCGAGTTGTTGGATATTCGTGATGTTGTGAGAGAATCATGGGTAAAGATCAAGCTCCTTGTGTTCATTTAATGATTACTACGGTATTGTTTATACCAAGCTTGATTTGATCCTGAGATGATCGTGTAATGTCTGAGGTTGGTAAGTGATGCATGTGATGGTTACATGGTAACCCGAGCAGAATAAATAGTGCATATAGTGTCATCATGTTGCATGCTAGTATCGTCAGATTCATATGTTCATGCCATGCTCATGTTGTTCTAACTGTATCATGATCATGTTGCTCATGTCATGTTATCATGAGGATCTCATGTTAATTCTTGCTTAACCTGTAAATGTCATGCTGATGTTTGTCTTGAATGCTTCTGGTTATTGTGAGCTTGCAAGTACATTCAATGTACTGACCTGACGTGTCATGCCAGTTTGCAGCTCGTGCCTGGATTTCTTGCTTGTTTGGTGTTGTTCCTGTGTTCGCGAGCTAGGATAAGCGTTCCAGCCACATAGGGCAACTGAGGACGGCGTAGAGTCCCTGCAGAGCGGAGTTCACCACCTTCGTCGTTGTTCCGCTGCTTCGAGTTGTTCTGCTGCTTGCATAGGGCAACTGAGGATGGCGTAGTGTCGCCGTGCAAATGTTATTTATAGTAATATCGGAGACCTTGTATTCATATTCGTGTAATAATAGAAATCTGGTTTGTTCTATGCTAACCAGTGCCGTATTCCAGAAGACTTATCCTCGATCTCTGGGCTGGAATACGGGGCATTCCGGTTTTCTCTAAGCCGGGGTGCCACATAGACTTGCAAGTTCCAGTGAGCCGCGACGGCATGTGCCTTGGGACGGTTCAAAGGGCCTCAAGGCATTGATCTCTACACCTAATGGAGCAGTTGGTAGTCTCCGTTTCAGGGTTTTTTCATCCCACCTCCTACCTTCGTTGGGTTTTTTCGTATCTCCTCCCACCACCATCTATTTCGTCTCTCCTCCCACCACAGTCTCCCGTTAGTTTTTTTGCTTCACCTCCCACGACAGGGAAAAAATATGAACGGATCAGAACTTTTCATGCGGGCGCTAATTATTTAGTAACATCATTATGTAATTATAATCATGATCAATCTATAATGAATCTTTAAATACCAAATCTGAACGTACCATAACTCGTCATGTAGACGCAAGCTATTTGTGATAATGAAAGAATCAGTCACAATCAATCTTCTTTCCAAAGATGTGTTTCGCTCCTTGCCTTGGTCCGACGTCTCCTACCTCGTTCGATCGACTCTAGAAAATCATCTGGGTTTTTCTTCCCAAATCCCGCACCACCATTGATAAAAGGGATGGCAAAACCCACGCCTGCACGACTCTCGTGCGATCTCCAACTGCGCGTCCCAAACCCTAGACTTCCGAGAGTTTCGGTGAGCCACGACATCATGTGCCTTAGGACAGTTCAAAGGGCCTCAAGGCACTGATCGACGAGCCATCGGTGGTATCACTGAGGCAATCATGGCTGCACGTAGCTGGGCAACCCACCGCCGATTGTCTATCGTTGTCAGGATGATGACGTTTTTGTTCCCCGCCACCGTGGTTCGTTCCAGATTTTTCTCCTTCATTCTCATCCTTGACCCAGGTGATGGAAAATTCCATTGTCACGACTCTCCCATCTCTTTCTTGGGATGCCCTGATTGATGGCGATGACGGTGGCATTGAGGAATGAGGGTCAGAGGCGGCTGGTTATGCGAGAGATAATGAAGAGAGGCCTAGAATGGCACCGGTGGTGGCCTATAATCTGTAATTTATTAAGGAATGTTTTTAGATTAGCTATAGATGCTCAATTTGGCCTACAATCTGCAAGATGTGATCATCTGTTTGCACCACTAAATGCCTTGCAATCTTGTTCAAAACGAAAATATGTTACCTCTCAGTTTGAGTCAAGTGTGTTTTCTTTCAGGTTAGTTAGTTGTTATCCTTTGAATAGTATATTATATTAGTTTCTTGTTTGATTTTACAGTTACACATATACTCCGAACCCAACCACTTTAGACAGCGCGGGTGCATAGACTAGGAGTTCTGTAAATATTCGTCTCACTAGATGGAACCCTGGGCATAACAAAGTGAGTGCTTAACCTATTTGGGTAATTTGCTCTTGGCTTAGTAATGGGAGCTCATACCAGAAACAACATAGTAGAGCGAACGTAGTCTTAATCAGAAGGTTCCTTTTATCTTTACCCATTTGGTCATGCTTGAGAGTGACAATTGCATGAAAGATCACATGCATGAAATAGTTGATTTGTATATGCATGAATCACATGTTGCTTTACTTTTTAGCTATCTACATTTGTGTTTTTGTTATTTCTTCATTGTACATACATCGTAAATCAATTATCACTATGAATGTTTGTCTTTTACATTTCCAGCAACACTGGAAATGCAATCTTCAGGTACTGAATGTTCTGTCGAAAGAGGGGATACATAATCATGTTTGTAAATGGGTGGTACTATAACCCATAGTTTTCTTTAGATGTAAGATGAATTGTTGGTCTTCTAAATTTTATAAGTGTAAAGCTATCAATTTTGTGTAATAACATCATGTCATTCAAATAATTTGGCGTTCGGTAAGCCTTCTTGCTTGACATTCAAAAATTAAATGTTTCATAACCAAAACATAATATCATGTTGGTTATTTTGATTCGCATCAAGATTTTTCCTTGTATGTTTCTTTTATTGTGAATCGTCCCGTGGCAATGCACGGGTGTATGATTTGCGTGCCCAGCATCCGACACCATATTATCATTTCGTGGTAATGCACGAGATTCATGTTACCTCGTGACAATTGCTTAGGAGGCATCGGATCTACCTTATTGTCTCGGGGTGGGGGGGGGGGTTACCTACGGTTTTGGATTACCATGAACATAGGGGGTAGGGGATCAGGGCTGTTGCCGAGGACTCCACCCTTGTGGTCCGTGGGGAAGTATGTTCTCAAGGAGAGAAGGTTCCATGGCAAAGGTGACGTTGGCGTCATCTGGTTTTCAAGAAAGGGCTACAACAATAAATGTCCCACTACGGTGGAAAACCAAGTGGGGGAAGGGAGGGTTCGATAGGAAAATGGTAGGGTGCATCATTGGGGTGGGATTTTTGTGTTGGGACCGCGCGTTGGAGATAATATGGCGGATAGTCCGGACAAACCATATTTCTTCCACACATATGGGATGGATTTGGGGGCAGTCCGGACTATCTAACTGGTTGAATTTTGGGGAGCCTACTGGGCGATATCCAAACCCGCACAAACATATGAAGGAGAAATGAGCCTGCTGGGTTGACGAATGAGACTTTTCAAAAGTAGCAAAGCAATGTCAGGTTGAAAGCCTTGGGACAATTTCTCTTTTGTATCACCCAAAAGTAGGATGCATATATCTACATGGCAACATTTATACTTATTATCTTAGGGCATTTCTAACCGATCTCTTATAACCGGTTAGAAAGTAAAAAATGCGATTTTACTTCTCTAATCGGGACCTAACCGATCCCCAATAGACCATAGTGGAGTAAAAAATTTACTCGTCCGCCGCAATCTCCCTATTTCTACTCCACTGCTTGGCGGCCAAATAAAAAATCTCTCCCTCTCCTCTGCCTACTCTTTTCCCCTCGCCCCGTCGCCGGCGCGTCCTACGCCCTTCGCCGTCGCCCTATCCTCCCAATGGTTTGACGTGATGGTCGGAAGTCCCCGCCGCTGATCCGCATCGCGGATCCGCGCGGCACGCCCGCACGTCGTTGTCCCCCGGCGCATCCTCAAGACGCCGTTGCTCGCTCGATGCGCCCACCCCCACCCGATTCGGCGATTTCCCGGAGCTCCATCCGCCGCTGCTGCCTCAAAGGACCTACCTCGGTGTCCTGCAGCGCTTGTCGGGGACATGGGTGGTGGAGATCACCGAGCGACCCACCAACGGAAGTGGATTGGGTCATTCCACACGACGGAGCTCACGGCAATATAGTATGACCGGTGGAAAGTTTAGTGCCATGGCCGCGATGTGAGGTTGAACTTCTCGTTCGGGACGGCGTCGGTTGACCTTGTCCCGCCGGAACCGAGTGTGGCGAGCTTGGTGATGGCGCGAGAGGACCGAGAAGCGAGGGAGCGCCTTGAGGCGGAGACCGTTGATGAGGCGTACGTGGAGGACCTCCACTGCCAGCACCTGGAGCTCGTGGAAGCGGCGCGGGTGATATTCGCTGACAATGGCGGGGAGGTCATCATCATCTCCGATGACGAGGTGGAAGGCGGCGAGGAAGGCGGCAAGAAGGACAACAAGGAGGAGGAGTTCGACGCCGAGGAGTGGCGGAGCATCTTCCCCGACTGCGACGACGATGACACCGGCCCGGACCCAACTCTCACTGAGGGTTGCCTGACGAGGAAGGATTGGCTCGACCTCAACTACGGCCGTTGAAGTTGAGTAGTTTTTAGTGTAGTTTTAAGTTTAGTGTAGTTTAAGTTTAAAGTTATGTTTAATGTACGTTTGTCAAGACTATCTATATTGAACTTATGTTTAAATGCATGCAAATTTTGGTTGAAATAAGATTGAATTTATGCAAATTTACTTTTTACTCTACTAAGTTTAGGGGATCGGCTAGAACCCACCAAAATTTAGTGGAGTATTTAATACTCCATTAAGGTTTACTCGGCTGGATACTATGCTATTTTTTAGGGATCAGTTAGAAATTCCCTTATATAATATTAGAAAAAAACACCAGCCGAACAATGGCATTGCACAAAGAATGTGTAAGTGTAGTCAGCTTTATTCACGAGAAAACATTGCACAATAATAACATTTGTGGTGATAAATAAGCTTTTGTTAGATCAAAATTAGAAACCACTCCCCTCAAAACAATTGTGGTGTTTTTCCTTTTTGTAGAAAATTGTTGCGTCGAGCAGACTAATCTCAACCAGTTATATATTTCAACTTTAGAATGTTCAATCTTAGCCATTTGTTTTTATATACAATACTAGATTATTGCTAAAGATCACAATTATGCTTTAGTTTCACTTGAAGTTGGTGGATAGCTTGCTTGCCACGAAGATTGATAGTGGAACTACTCTTTCTTTCATGGAGATGGTTCAGTGATCCGCTAACCAATAGGAAAACTGTATTAACCACTGCAAACTGTGGAAACAGTAGAAATTTTATTCCCTAGACTCCTTGACGGTTACTTTTTTTTCTCACCGACCATTAAATTAACCACAAGTCGGTTTTGGATCATTTTATGTTGGTTTTCACTTACTCCCTAATCCCTATGTTTAAAAATATTTGCATATTAGCTTTCGTATGACAAAGTTTTGACCAATTATTGCTCCTCTACGCGTCGGCCGCGGATCTTTTTAAAAGATCCGCCGCCGCGCGAGCCGTCTGATTCAGCACAATCTAGATTGAATGTTTTCTTCTACTTTGCAATAGAGACCTTGTTGCGGAAACATTTTGTGACAAATAATGTGTTGTGGACTATTATTTTTGTAACATAGGTTGTGTTGCAGATTTTTTTGCAACAAAGATCTTGTTGCGGAATTTTTACTTTTTTCTTTGCAACAGAGGTCTGGTTGCAGAAAACATTTATAACAAAGATTGTGTTGTAGATTTTTTTTACAACAAAGATAATGTTGTAGACTTTTTTTTTCAACAGATATTATGTTGCAAAAAAATTTTGTCCGCATCATTGCACCACTGCAACATTCTCTATGTTTCAGAAACATGGAGGATGTTGCAAAATCCTAATACATACAGTGGGTGGGTTGGCTTTCGAGGACGGCGAACGCGAGGCGTAGAATTTGTACGTACACGTGGACTGTTTGATCAAAAGTAATCCAACGCTCCGCGCATGGCGGATGCGAGAGCACGATCCGCCGGCTGAAAGGTAACATTTCCCTTAATATATATACTAGCAATGCCCGTGCGGCGGCACGCCGCTCCTGTTTAGACGCCATGTGAAAAATTCTGCGTATGGTGATATTAAACTTTATTTGTTTATTATTTGGTTAATTATTATGCTTTTGCTTGTTCATTTTATTTTTATGTTATGGTATATGTACACAAATCCTATTGGCACGGAATTGAAATCTTTCATAAAGAAAAGCTTTTTGAATGAAAAGAGTCTGCGGACTGAATTCATAAAGTAAATCTTCCATAAAGCAGTGTGCTAAAAAATTAGAAATCATTATATTCTCTCTGAGCTGAGCGGACTGAATTTATTTGAGTTTTCAAGTTCCAAAATTTTCCAGTGGTATATATAGCACTATGAAACTGAAAAACCAAATCATCTGTATCAAAGCACGTTAGTATCAAAACCAACTGTTTTCATTCTCTTAATCACTTATTAGCTGCAATTTCGGTAAACTGTTTTTCAGCCTAACAATTTCAGTGCACTGTTTTCCAGACTATAACAACTAGGTACAATGTAATGTAATGTAAATTTCAATTGGCCTCTATTTGGACATGTAAATACATCAGGGTTTAATTAAGAGGAAAAACCAATAGCAAGGAATTCCTTCAGACAATAAGATGTAGGTACGATATGATCTCAAGATCAATCATCATTTTCTGAACAACTTGAACTACCTGATATATAGCTACATTCAGGTTTCAAGTTTTAGCATTAGTAATGAAGATGAACAGCATCCGGAATAGCAGCCAACGAATAAATACATAGAAAAAAAATCATCAACCAGGTGGAACAAAAGGAAGATATATATAGAAAACAATAAAGGTAACGCATAGTAGCAAAACCCAGCAGGCAACACTGATCAAGCAGAAACAGCAACACGACCATCCTAAAGAAGAGACGACGAATCCGCAGCCGCATCAACCACAGGACAGAGAGAATCAACAGCTGAAGCAGTGGAGAGAATCGCCTATGCCATGAACGCAGCGGGATGAAAAAACATGGTCAAATCTGAAGACTAACGTATAATTTATAAGCGACCAGCGAACATATAATCCACCAACCGACTTGACAACACGCATAGAAAAAAAGCAATCCAATCCAGAATAAACTCCTTAAGCGGCCACCGCCTAAACTAAGCGATCACCTGACAAAGCAGTAAATTAAGGTCTGTCACATCAAGCCGCCCAATCGCAAGATAGCAGCCGCGCGCGAGGTAGCACGGTGAACCTCGACCCTCGTGGAGGTCATCGTGGCCAGCGTGTAGCAGCCTAGCAGGATGGCGCTGGGGGATGCTGAGACTGGAGCGTCGGGAGTCGTCGAGTCAGCGTGCGACAGGGCGGCCACAGCGAGGGGAATGGCCACATAAGATGTTGGGGAGGAGCGGGCAGGAATCGGGATAGGTACGGCGGCGGCAACCAGAGAGGGGATGGTCACATGAGAGAGTTTACCAAACTCCACCGGCGGCTGCGAGCTTGGCGGCATGGCAACTTGGAACAGTCGCCTCCTCCGTGCGACCACCACCGCTCCGTCCTTCTCCGTTCAAGACCATGCCATCCGTTCTAGAACTGCGTGAGCATTCTCCCCATGGCCCCTTTCAGTCATCCACCGCCAGGCCGTTCCAATGGTTGCCTACCTCGTCTTCCTTCGCGGATGGCCGGTCGCCTTCCTCCGTTGGTCGTTCACAAAGCTCGAGCTTCGCGGACCGCGAGGTCCGGGACGACGGGTTTGGGAGACTCACACGTGCGACACCGGCAGCAGCATCACCCACAACAGGACATGAGATTAATCTGAGAGAA
Organism: Aegilops bicornis; assembly: GCA_021605145.1. Lineage (NCBI taxonomy): Eukaryota > Viridiplantae > Streptophyta > Magnoliopsida > Poales > Poaceae > Aegilops > Aegilops bicornis. The sequence continues at coordinate 559,740,837 of CM038673.1, read as the reverse complement.
GATAGCACAGTTGGAGACTTAAAAGGATGCATATTCTCTGCCTTCACTACAAGAAAAAAGTACGGAAACAGAACATGTAGTACCAAGTGAACAGGTAATAGAAGAAGAGGTAGTAGCAAGCTAAAAAATTACTACAAAACTGTAGTAGCAAGCTAAGAAAATATTGCAAAACAAGGCGTAGCAAGCACTACAGTATAGACTAAGCAGTAGCCAGCGAAATACTACCGAAAAATTACTACTAAACATTGCTTTCTTCTCTAGGAGAAGTATCAAGCACTACAATACAAACCAAGTAGTAGTCAGCGAAGTACTGCCGAAAAATTACTACTGAACATTGCTTTCTTTTATAGAAGAAGGAAGCCAAAAGAGAGATCATCTACATGATCAACAGATCATCGTGTACGGAGGACGAACCGGAGGATGTCAAACTGGAAAGTCAAGCTATTGAGATATCCAAGTATGATCCAAACGATTGCGTAACTAAGAAAGCAAGGATTGATCCTTAAAGAACAGACATATGTGTTATGCAAGACCATGCAACAATATACATAGTAATCTAAGACAGAAATACCAAAGCAAACAGAAGTAATCTACCTGTAGATGAACAACCAGAATGGCTAGGCTGTTGAGGAACATTTCCAACCTTTGGAAAGCAGGAGATCTGTATTTTAGTGACTGAAATGTAATTGAGCAGGATATTGCAGAGAAGTTCAGCCGGGAGGAGGAGGCCTCGGGAAGCGGCAGCCGACGGCCAGGGAGCGGCGGCGGCTACAGCCTACACGTGAAGCCATGGGACGGGCTGAAGAGGAGGACGTCAGCCACAGACTCCGGCGGCGACCACCGTGCCGCAGAGGCGACGCGGGAGGCGCCGACGCTGGCTGTAGGAGAGCCTCTTCGTGGTAAAGGAGTCGGAGGACCCGCACTTCCCGGCGAGCATGGCAAAGATGATCGCGGCGGACGACGACGTCCGGGCGTCGGCGAGGGGCCTCGAGGAGCCGCTCGCGTGCTACCTCACCTTCAACGCCACCGAGCACAAGCATGCCATCGTCGCCGTGTTCGGAGCCACGGCGCCATTGATAGATTGAGATATTGGAGAAGTAATTGTTGTATTGATCGGGGCCTCAAGGGCTGTTTATATAGATTACAAAGCTTGGGCTCAAAGACTAGACTAATAGAGATAGATTACAATATGAATAGACTTATACTCTAAGATCCCCCCGCAGTCTCAACGTCAGGTGAAACAATGTTGAGACTGGAGCGTATGTCGGTGAACGATGCAGTCGGGAGTCCTTTGGTAAAAATGTCAGCAAATTGGGAACTTGTAGGAACATGAAGACGCGAACCTCGCCAAGAGCCACCTTGTCACGAACAAAGTGAATGTCAATCTCAATGTGCTTTGTGCGACGATGTTGAACTGGATTGGAAGCCATGTAGACGGCAGAGATGTTATCACAGTAAACAATGGTAGCACGTGGGAGCGGACGATGAAGTTCAACGAGAAGCTGCCGTAGCCACACCGCCTCGGCCACAGTGTGAGCAACCGCCGTACACTCAGCCTCAGCGAGAAGACACAGAAACTGTTACCTGCCTTTTAGAACACCAAGAAACAAGATTATCACCTAAATAAACGCAAAATCCGGATGTAGATCGTCGAGTATCTGGACAACCTGCCCAGTCTGCATCAGAATAAACTGTCAAGCTTGTAGGTGAAGAAGAATTAATAAGGAGACCGTGATCAAGAGTGCCTTTTAAATAGCGGAGAATGCGTCTGACATGAGCCAGATGAGGAGCACGAGGATCATGCATAAAGAGACAGGCTTGCTGAACAGAATAGGAGATTTCAGGACGAGTAAGAGTGGCATATTGAAGAGCGCCAGTGATGCTACGATATAAAGTAGGATCAGAAAGAGGATCACCATCAGCCGACAGTTTAGCACCAACGTCGGCAGGAGTACGAGAGGGTTGACAATCAGACATACCAGAACGAGAAAGCAAGTCCAAATGTATGATCGCTGAGAAAGAAAGAGGGAAGATGTTGTGCGAGAAACATGAATACCTAGAAAATGATGAGGACCAAGATCTGTCATGGAAAACTCCCGATTGAGAGAAGAGATGGTATGTTGAAGAAAAGAATCAGAACTAGCCGTGAGAATGATATCATCAACATAAAGCAAGAGGTAGGCAGTGTGAGTGGAGACTGATAAACAAAGAGAGAAGAATCGGATTTGGAGAGAATAAAGCCTATGGTTTGAATAAAAGTAGCAAAGCATTGAAACCATGCATGAGGAGCTTGTTTAAGGCCATAAAGAGATTTGTGGAGGAGACAAACAAAATTTGGAGAGGAGGGATTCTCAAAACCAGAGGGTTGCTGACAATAAACAGTTTCATTGAGAGTGCCATGAAGAAAAGCATTTTTAACATCAAGTTGATGAATAGGCCAAGAAGGGGAAACAACATGACTAAGAACAACACGAATAGTGCTTGGTTTAGCAACATGAGAAAAAGTCTCATCAAAGTCAATACCATGCTGCTGGGAGAAACCACGACACACCCAACGAGCTTTGTAACAAGCGAAAGTGCCATCGGAATGAAATTTATGACGAAAAACCCATTTGCCAGAAACAATGTTAACACCAGAAGGTTTGGGAACAAGAGTCCATGTATTATTTTGCTGAAGAGCTTCAAATTCATCACACATAGCGGAAAGCTAGAGAGGGTCAAGAAGAGCTAAACATAACTGGTTGGAATAGGAGAGATGGTTGGGGTGGCGGTAAGATTGAGACGTTTGGTGGGTAGAAGAAATCCTCATTTTCCACGGGTGCACATGACATGATCATTGTTGAGCGGTGGTATAAGAACGACATTGGGTGGCAGTGGGTTTTCGGTTGAAGAAGACGGTGAGGAAGAAGAATCAGAGGTGGTGGGTGTCGAGGTGGTTGCCGTGGTAGGATGTGGTGAGGGAAAGACGGCTGGGGTAGAGGATGCGGTTGCGGGAGAGGTGGGGGACGGGGCAGGAGGGTGGCTGACGGTGGGCGATTCCGGATGACGGAACAAGATTCCATGGCAGCAGAGATGACCGAAGGACGAACTAGGGAAGGGGCTTTGGTGGTGGCGGATTGTGGTGGAATTGGTTTTGTGGTTGTAGTGACAGAAAAAGGAAAAGTATTTTCATCGAATGTGACATGACGAGAGATAATGATACGACCCGAAGATGGATCGAAACAACAATATCCTTTGTGATCATCAGAAAGACCAAGGAGAATGCAAGGTAGTGAGCGTGGTTCTAGTTTGTTGGAGGCGGTAGAGGCGATGTTGGGAAAGCATAGACAGCCAAAAACACGCAGAAAAGAATAGTCAGGGTGGGAGAGAAAAAGAGATTGGAAAGGCGAATAAAGAGGGCAAGTTTTAGTTGGTCGAATATTAAGAAGTAGTGTGGCGGTGCGAAGGGCTTCAACCCAAAAAACGGGAAGGAAGAGAAGCTTGTAAAAGCAATGTGCGAAGAACATCATTAATAGAGCGAAGACAGCGTTCAACTTTACCATTTTGAGAATATGTATAAGGGCATGAAAAGAAAAGAAGAATGCCTTGAGAGAGAAAGAAGGTGCGGTTTTGGGTGTTATCAAATTCACGACCGTTATCACATTGAATAAATCGAATTGGCAAGCCAAAGTGTGTGATTACATATTGTCGAAAGTTGAGAAAGATTGCAGGTACTTCAGATTTAGCGCCAAGAGGAAAGGTCCAAGTATAATGAGAATAATCATCCAAGATCACAAGATAATATTTATAACCGTAAACACTAGGGACCGGAGAGGTCCATAAATCACAGTGAAGTAACTCAAAAGGAAAAGTACTAATGGTAGTAGAGGTTCCAAAAGGTAATCTAACATGTTTGCCACATTGACATGCATTACAGAGAGAGGGATTATGAGGACTGCTAGAACTAGGGATACAAAATTCTTGGAGTAAAGACGTCAAAGTGTTTTTGCTGGGGTGACCGAGACAACGACACCATAGATCAACAGAGGCGAGCATGGCACGAGAGGTGGATGTGGGCGCGCCATGAAGAGGATAAAGATCGCCCGTGCTATTGTACCGAGCGAGGACCGCCTCCGTTGTCAGATCCTTCACAGACAAACCAAAATGGTCAAAGGCCAGGATAACTTTGTTGTAAATGCAAAATTGTCTAACAGAGATAAGATTTTTGATGATGGAAGGAACCACAAGAATATTGCGTAGAAGAAAATTGGCATGAGAGGAAGGGATGTAAGAGTGACTAGTGCATGAAACAGGGATGGTGGAGCCATCGCCAATGGTGATAGTGGAAAAGCGAAGGAAAACAAGCTGACAATAAATTCATATTTGAAGACATATGCATTGATGCACCAGAATCGAAAATCCAATCCGTACTGCGTCGTTGAGGACAAAATTGTTCATGGCGTTGATGAAGGCGGCTTGGTCCCAAGCCGGCTGTTGGGGAAGGAGCAGAGGGCCAGGAACTTGCATGTTGACGTAGGGGATAGCGGATGGGTAGTATGCGATTGGGGCCTGCATGTTGCGTAGAAGGCCGGCATGGTGTTGTAGGGGCGACGGTGGTCTGGCGTCTTTGGTAGGCGGAGTAGGAGTGGCGGTGTAGACGTCGCCGCGGCTGGGTCCAAGGAGTCCCGGAGAGCCTGTGGGCTGGACGAAGATCGGGCTCCACGTGCCGTGTCTGCACGCAGGAGGGGCACCATACGGCGAGGGGCCGACCATGGCATCGACCAAGCCTGGATGAGGCCAGTCCAAGGATCATCTTGAGGAGGCCATGGCGACGGAGCTGGTGGCGCCGAGCGGTGGATGACGAGGCTGGTGCAGGTCCGGCAGACGAGATGCAGGAGGCCGATAGACGGATTCTTGCCCTTGTAGTTGGGACTCGCCGCCAGCCTGGTCGTGGTGTTGAGGCGGCAGCCACAGCAGGAGTTGGAGGGCGGTCGGTTGCCGCGGCAGCCAGTGCGTGGGAGCTGCAGAAGAGGCGCGGCAAAGATGAAACACCTGCGGCACCCGTTGCGCCTTGCGAGCCTGGTTCTTCTCTTCTTGCTGGAGGATCGAGCGGACTTCCTTGAAGGTTGGGTACGGCTTGAGCATGGGGATGAAGGACTGCTGCTTCTCGAATTGATCGCCGAGACCTTGGAGGAGTGCTTTGATGTGAGTGCGATCCTCGACGTGATCAGCAAGTTCATGGAGTTCATCGCCAATAGCCTTGATTCGCCGGGCGTAAGATGGAGACCGACATCTCCCTGCATGGTTGTGCGTAGCTCGGTGTTGAGCGCGTTGATTCGCGAGTCGGAGTTGTCCTGAAACAACTGTTGAAGGGAAGCCCAGAGATCGGCGGCGATGGCGTCATCGTTGGACACCAGATTGAAAAGCTCCGTGGAGATGTGTGTGTAAATCCACTGGATGATGGCGAGATCATCTTTCACCCAGCGAGGATCAGCGGGTTGTGGCGGGTAGGAGGGATCAATGTGGTGGCGTAGGCCACAGCGCCCGAGATGGATGATGAAGAGGTGGCGCCAATGGTAGTAGTTGTGGATGCCGAGGTCTAATGAGATTGGTATGAAGGGAGAAACGTCGGCAATGGTGTCGGCTAGGGAGAACATAGGGTTTGGAGGGGGAGGTGTTTGGGTAGTTGTAGAGGAGGAGGTAGGGGGTGGGGCACCGGCGGCGCGGAACTCGGCTAGGGAAAAGAGGGGCCGAATCGGCCGGGGCGGCGGCGCGGGTGGCGGAGCCATACCGGGTGCGGAAAACCTAGGCGTCGGATACCATGATAGATTGAGATATTGGAGAAGTAATTGTTGTATTGATCGGGGCCTCAAGGGCTGTTTATATAGATTACAAAGTTTGGGCTCCAAAACTAGACTAACAGAGATAGATTACAATACGAATAGACTTATACTCTAAGAGCCATGAGCCTGCAACACGCTGCTCCGCTCCAAGGTTGCGTCTCTCTTGAGATGTCCTTCTGGGCTCAGCCGCCGCCGGTGCAAAGGACCTACTCGCCATGTCTGAGGCCAACATGGGAAGAGCCGCGGCAGAAAAGGACGCTAGGACGGGACGATCGGACGGCGCCACCGCCGTCGCTCCAGGAGAGCGAGACGGGGCCATGACGGACAAGAAAACCAAGCTCGATGGTGGGGTGGACAGGGCTGACCAGGCGAGGCAGGAGGGGAGGAGAATTTTATAGTTATGTACGACGGTGGAGCGGTGGCGTCGGAGTCACTCGGGGCTTCTGAAAACATCCGAACAACCATCACGCGTCATCAACAGATAGAACAACCATCACGCATCATCCGAGCGGAGGCCGTTCATGCATGCAACCGACCATGCATGAAGCCCCATGCAGTGGCAGCGACGCAAACCATCTTTATCTATATCTAATAATAAAGTAATTTGGGTTTCTTTCGTCTGTCATGGCATTTTTCAAAAAAAAATCCTTTTATTTCAGAGAATTCAACCCGCAGTCCTGTTTTAAGTTAAAACGAATCTTTTTTCATATTTTACACAAAAGTCTCTGTGTTTTGTTGAAATTAACCCGCAGTCCGGATTTAAGTCACACCCGAACCGTTATTTTATATTTTTCGAAACCCTCCTGATGTTTTAGGTAATTCATCCGCGGATCATATTTAAGTCAAACAATGTTTTTTATAGCATTCATATCTTTTAAACCGTAACTTCGATTTGAACATGCTACATATGAAATTTGATTAGAAAAATATGTAGAATATGAATATGAGATTATTTTCACCTATTAAGTATTTTTAAATATTATTTTGGAATATATTTAAGTCAAATAAATGATTTTTTAAATTATTCGTATCTTTTAAACCGTAACTTCGATTTTAACATATTATATATGAAATTTTATTAGAAAAATATGTGGAATCTAAATATGATGTTAATTTTACCTGTTAAATATTTTTAAAATATCTTTTTGGGAGCAAACTTATAATTTATAGCGTAAAATCCGTTTTCCTTTAAATCGTGGCGACCGGATTGCAAATAAACACCCCACTATAACAATATAGGGAAAAGAAAACATCGATAACTACACATGCATACCTCTGAAAAATGTCACAGGGGAAAACAACAGATTTCTCATCGCGAGAGTGAGAGAAAGCGATAGTTAGAGAGATGGAGGGAGGGAGAGGGAGAGAGAGACACCTTAGGATTAAACCTATTCAAACACGTTTTTTTTGTGTGAACACCGAGGCCATCGCCGGTGAGAGTGAGGAGGATAAGCGGCAACACAAATATGATGTCTCGTAAAAATAAAGGAGATTGACCTATTGTGGTCTGGAGTGATGGTTGTTGAGTTAAGAGTGTGTGTTATGTTTCTTTCTTGAATTCTGACCGCGAAATTTCTTTTCTTTAGTTAGACTGAATGAAGAAGAAACCATCGAGCACCAAGATAGCAAAGAGAGCACGGACAACACCACAAGGGAAGAAGCAGCCTATTTATAGACTCATAACATGCAGGAGAACTATAGAAAGCCCAGGAAAATCGCCTCGCCACCGACGAAAGGGGATCAGCACACTCTCGAAAACGCCACCGAAGCGGCACCGATAGTGAACAAAACGGGATGAAACAGAAAGCGACATAACGGTTGTCCAACAGCGGCAAGATAAGAAAGGGGCAGATCGACTGGCCCGTCACCGACCCAACAGCGGCAGAAAAAGAAAGGGACAGATCATCTAGGCCAATTGAAACACGAAGAAGCACCGAACCAGGAAGGAGGAATCAGGGCACAAACTACAACGTGACAGCGACAACAGCAAACCGATGTACGCAACGAAAACACGTACAAAGACCGACCACATCAAGCTGCCCCACATCCGGTAAAAAACGCTAACGCAACCAAAACGAATGCTACACCCGTTTAGAAAATTTGAATGAAATATCTGGATACACAAAGTGTTTCTACCCCGCCGTGTATAAAAAAATACCACGTGCCAAACCCAAAACTCACCATGAGTCACTTTCATCCAAATGGCTGAATCTCACGACAAAAACCTTGCCTGGAATAGAGGCTTGAGTATTTGTAGGATATAAAACTTATGTCATTTGATTCGTATTTCGATGCACTCACTTATGGGTATGATTTTGTATCACGAAAACTACATCTACTAGTAACCGAGTAATTGCTGGTTAAAATTTGCCCTATGCCAAGCTCAGTCACACACAATGCACGTATCACGAGCAAAACAAAAGGAAAAAAATGCTAGCACTGGTACTATGATGCTATATGTTTTTAAGGTCAACTCATGTCACCGCTCAAGCGACGTCACATTTGATTTGGAACCACATCGACCCAGATTGCTGCTTGGCAGCAGGAAAATGGAGGACGCCACGCACACCGCCGTGTACCTCGGTCTGGCTCTCCCGTTGCTGCTTTTTCCGCTGGCCAGGCGAAGGCGCAGATCGGCGGCCGTCGGAATGAACCTGCCACCGAGGCCATGGACGTTGCCGGCGAGAGCATGCACCACATCGTCAGGAAGCTTCTGCACCGGGCCATGCGTGACCTGGCGCGGCGCCACAGGTGGCCCTGCTCCGGTGCTCCCCTAACCTAATTTTGGAAGGGTATTTTTGTCCCCGCGAGTATGTTTTTTTTCTGGCCCGCCGTAGCCCAGATCCAAGCCCTGTCTAGCCCTGTATAACCCAGACCGTATACGTACGGTACCCTGGTCCGAAAAAAAACATCACACGACCCCACGTCCACGTAAGACCTGCCGAATCCAATCATTCACGCAACTCCATCAATCTCGCGAGCATTGACGCAGCTCCATAAGTCATGTAGTAGATCTCCAGCGGCGGCTATCTCGTCGCACAACGGGCGCGACAACGTCGTTAATCTCCAACGAGCGCGCACAGGTACCGCATCCCGCGTCCCCCCTCTAGTCTCACTCGCGGCAACATCGAACGAACTGCCGCCGCAAGTGGTAGTGGTTAACCTAGCGGGGCGGGTAACCTAGCTACCCGGCGGCGCATGCAATCGTGGATCTTGTTCCGGTAGTGCTGCTCCTCGTGATCTGGGTTCACGTAGCGTCGGTTGCCGTCGGCTGTGCGCACCACCAGTATCGTCATTTGATGTGGCGGCTAACCTAGGTATCCGGCGGCAGAGGTAATCACAGATCTAGCTAGGTGTTGAGATCGTGCAGTTCCTCGCGATTGAAAGTGATCACGACGGGTGTCGTGGCCATCTTCCTTACTAAGTTTGGCAGATCTAAACGACCTCGGTTGCGGTTGTTTACGTATCATCCGTGATCATGTGCTATGTATTGTATATTTCATCATTGATAATGTTTGCACAGGTGATGATACATATTATTGATTGTAGGAAATGGCAGACGAGGAGTTAACTGATATCATGGTAGACATGGAGTTTGGAGAACTGATGAAAGACTGGATAGAAGATTGGTCAGTTGATGAAAATTCAGATCGTGAAGATCGGTCAGAGAATGGGAACAAATGGGACGATCTTAATGTGAGTGGCATTGTCATATTGTAATTTTTTGGTGGCATCCGACAACATTAAATCTTTGTGTTGAAAATTTATAGATCGATGAGCTTGATGATGATCAGGAAAACAACTCGGAGCTCTCGAATGAAGATTACATTAGTCAGGTACGTAAGTGAAAAAAATTGTTGGCATGCAAATTGAATTTCTTCTGGAATATTATATGATAAGTAATAATGTATTTGTGTTGTATTTTTCAGTTCATTTCCGAATGTCATAATGCATACGACTATTACGGTGAATCCGACGCGGAGACAGGCCTTAACGATGAATCATTAGACGCACCTGATTCTGGGGAGTCCTAGTCATCGGTCATCATGAGTAAGGTATGTGTGTAATCAATGTTCTATAGAAGTAATGTTAAGCCATAGAAAATTGTTTTCATGGCTGTTGTTTGATTGTGTAGGTGACACAAGATGATGGGGCAAAGAATGTCCAAGATACTGCCAGTGCAGATGATAAGAGGGATATGTTCATGCAGATAATGGAAATGACCTTTACGTCTCACGATGTTGCGTATGATTTCTACAACAGCTATGCTAGAGCTAATGGTTTCAGCATTAGAAAGAATAAGGTCAGGTATAGCAAAACGGAGTCACGGCATATGCGTTATAGGCGGTTTATTTGTTCCAGACAAGGAAAACGTGACAGCAAGTTGCTAACCGAGGAAGGACACAGCCGTAGGCTCAGAGCCGAAACACGCTGCTTTTGTGAAGCGCACCTGACCATCAAGCTTAACCAAAAGCGTGGGGTTTGGTATGTTGAAAGTTTTGAGGACAAGCATAGCCATATGTTGGCAGGACGGACGAGGTACCTTTTCTTTGGTCCCAGAAAAATCAAAGAGTACCAGAAGCATGAGATAATGTCCATGGGAGCTGCAGGGATTAGAATTCACGACATGATGGATTGCTTCATCAGCAAACATGTATGGTACGGCAGTGTTGGTTTTACTAGGCGTGAAATATACAACCTTTGCGCCAAGGAGAAGAGGAAGCTGCTTTCAAAAGGTGATGCTGCCACAACCATATGCATCATGGCCAGTAGGAAACAGAGGGATCCTAGCTTCTTTTTCGAGTACAAGCTAGATAAGGAAGGACATTTGAATAGGATGTTCTGGTGCGACTCCTAGTCTCGTCATGACTATGAGGACTTCGGCGACATGCTTGTATTTGACAACACGTACAAGATGAACCGCTATGGTATAACATTCATACCTTTTGTTGGTCTTAACAATCACTGGAAGACCACTGTTTTTGGTTGTGCCATAGTTTCGAACGAGACCGAGGAGACATACGTGTGGCTTTTGCAGACTTTTTTGAGGTCCATGTGTTAAAAGATGCCTAAGAGTGTAATCACAGACGCCGACGCTGTGATGATCAAGGCAATTCGCGAAGTCTTGCCAGACGTGTGGCACCGTATATGTACGTGGCACATAGAGAAAAATATGAAGATTCGCCTCAGTCACAAGTCCTTGAAGGAGTTCCGAACTCTTACAGATTACAGGACGTCCACGGCCACGTTTGAGGAGAGATGGCACGCATTTTCCAAAAGATGGCAGTCGGAAAAAACTGTAACATGGTTGAGGCGGATGTATAAGAAGAGGAGACTGTGGGCCGCGACTTATCTAATAGAGGGGTTTTGGCTTGGCATGAAAAGCAACCAGCGGAGTGAAAGCCTGAACTCATGCCTTCACCTCCACCTAGACGGTGAAATGACCCTGGTGGATATTATTTTGCACTATGAGAACGTCGTTGTGCGTATCCGTGAAAACGAGGCACGAGATGACTGCACGACCTCAAAGAGTTTACCGGTGCCAGTTACTAGCTCGAGTGAACTTGAGATAGCTGCTTCTCACATCTTCACTCCAGCAAACTTCTATATGTTGCAAGATGATCTTAGAAAAATTGACGACATGGAGATTGTAGAAATTAAGCTGGGAGAAGGATCACAGCAGTACATCATGGCCTGGAAGAATAACCGGAAGCGCCGTTTTTGGGTGGAGTATACACCAGTAAATTCCGCAGAAACTATAAGGTGCAGCTGCAGACGAATGATTCGGAAGGGTCTACCTTGCAAGCACATATTCCATGTACTGAAGCACTTGAACATATCTGAAATACCAAAGTGTTTAGTTCTTGTTCGGTTCACGAAAGAAGCAAGGTTGGGACTGCCCGCGAGGCGCACAAGCGATCTGTTGGGATTTGGTTGGACTGGGGCCGGGGAAAGAATGAAATATAGCCAGGTCAGTGTGTTAGCGTCTGAAGCTATGCATGCGGCATGCAAACACCCAGCTTTGTGGGATCAGTTACAGGAGAGTTTGAAAGCTGTGATAGCTAAGCGTCATGAGTATGATCTGCTACAGGAAAATTTGTTGAAGCAAACAACTGATATCAGTAAGTGTGCAGTTGAATATGTGGACGATGGTGAAGGCAACATGATTGAGGTTAAAGATCCTATGAAAGTGTCAAGCAAAGGTGCAACAAAGATAGATGAGAGCCGCCCTGTCTTGAAAAATGGTAGACCACTCTCTTTTGATGAGTAGAAAACCCGGTGCGGCGCTTGCAAATTGGTAGGACACACTAGACGTAGCAAGAAATGCAAACTAAATCAGAAGTAAGTGTTTGTATGCATTGTGGATTAATAAATTTTGTATCATTCATTAACTTAGCTTGTCTTTTATCATGTGCAGAAAAGTCGAGAAGCAACAACAGTAGAACATTTTCTTCAATTATTTACTGTGTTAATCGGCCGGCTCATACTTTGGCTAAGGTAGCTGTAGGCGATTGTGTTTCTTTGGTTTGGAGGCTTTCGCCCCCTGATTGTTTCCCAGTCTTTGTTTAAATAAAGAAAGATGTTTCCCTCTAAACAAAAATCAAAAAAATTCTTTACTGTATTATGACCGGGGCGGGAGGTAGAAAGAATATCGTACATTTCCCCTACCCACGTCCTAAATGCCATTAAGTAACTAACTGTACCACTCTCCTCCCCACCACACACTCACCCACCTCACACGGGTGCCGGTTCGAACTCCCCTCTTATCCCCACCTACAGTAGATCGAGAAAACCCTCGCCGGCGACCGCCGCAGCCGCCTCCATGGAGAGAAGCCCCGGCTGGCAGGGAGCAATGATGGACCTCGCCGGCGATGACGAGGGGTGGAGCGCGCAGTTGACGGAGGTGTGCGGCTGGGTCAACCACGCGCGTGGCCTCGTCAAAGTCCTCACCGATGCCGAGAGGAAGCGCGCCTTCCCCTACGGCCGCGGCGTCCCGCCGGCTGTCCTCCTCGTGTGGGCAATGCGAGAGGCCACGCTGAGCGACTCCCCTTTCAGCGCGCAAGGTGGTGGATGTACCGCTCCACCACCATGACGTTGCGGCCAGATTCAGCACGCGTCGTGTCGAGGGCAGAGCGCGTCGACGTCGAGCTCGCTCTCCCTGCGCTCGTCAGCCCGGACTACCAGGTCCGCCACGTGCCAAAGCCAGTGCTGCCGTTGGGCTCTGATGTCGTGGAGGACGACGTGGCGGAGGTACTGGTCATCCCTGATGACGATGAGGAGGGCAAGGAGGACGCGGTGCAGATGGTAGCGCCGGTCGCCGTCGAGGGTGGCAAGACAATGCCCATCGACGTCGAGCTCCTTCCCCTCCTCCCTGACATAGTGAAGGTGGAAGAAGAGGAGGTGGCTCAGGATCAGGTGGCGCAGCTGTCGAACAGAACGGCGGTCAAGAAGAAGGCTTCTCCGTGTGTGGTGTGCCGCTCACGCCGCCTCAAATTTCTGAAGAAGTGAAGATGGGCACAGTTGCTGAAGGAGGAGGAAGCTGCTGGTTATCTTAAGTTAGGTATGCTGTTATATGTTTCAGCATATAAGTTAACATTATTTTGGGTTTGATGTTGGTTAGGTATGCTTTTATATGTAAGCATATAAGTTATGCAATCGGTACAGTTTGATCGGGTTCTCTGTGGCTGAAGAACTGAATATCTACTGCTCACCCTAAGTGTCAAGTTCAGTTAAATTTCCGAATATTGAATATGTACTGTTGCTTTGCTTCAGTGTTGCATCAAAGGTGTAGGTGCTGCTAGATGTTGCTCCTATGTTGCAACAAGATAATGAATTGGGCTGCTGCATAAATCAGTAGTGTTGCTAGGTGATGTGCCCATGTGCATCACATACCAAATATAGAACATGCCAAAAGTGCATTGTCTGCCAAATATAGAACATGCCAAAAGTGCATTGTCTGCCAAATATAGAACATGCAAAAAGTGCATTGTCTACCAATCATGATGGCCCCGTGTTATTTATGCTGCAATCTCTATTACACTTTGCCCATAAACTGAGTAGCAAATAATTCAGCAGCATTTCATCATGTCAATTACAATGATGTCAATAACTTTATGAACAATCTACTTGCTAACTATGACAGCAATCATAATGGCAAGCAGGCCAAGATACAGAAGACCTCCAAATCCTAAAATCCTATCCCTATAGAGCAATATTTCCTTGTGCATCTTAACCATTGCCCTCTTTTCTTTCTCATTCCTTTTAATTTCAGCTTCATATTCTGTAATCTTAGTCTCTAGTTTCTTGTTCTTCATGGCAAGATACTTAATGAAGATACTTAATGACTGACTTTGCTTTGCTATCCCACTCCCCATCAACCCATTCAACATACTCAAAAGTGATATCATCCTAAATAAATCATGAGCAATTCAAGTCATTTTATAACTGAACTTGTCACTGAAAGCGTTAAACACTGAACTTTTTTGCAGCTTGACCGCAATAGCAGTACTAGTTTGAAGAAAATGCTCAGTAGACTAACCTGAAACACACATCCCCCGAGTGCGCTGCCAAAATTGTCTGCATCTATGCAGACACGGCCACCAGGAGTTTCCTGATGACCACAGAGATAGAGCTTGTCATGGCCACAGGTGATGAATTGTGGGCGATAATGCTGGGATGTAAAGAACAACGGTAAAGAACTTACCTTTTTGCCACCAAAGTGTAGCACTGAAGAAACCCTATCCGTGGGTTCTCCCAGCCCGCCGCCGCCCACGAAATCCCGTCCCCTGTTCCACTCGATCCGCCGCCGCTGCCTCCTGTGCCACTGAATCCGCCCCACCTGCTTGCAAGGACCAAGGGTTCGACCTAACTTGCGGTCACCATCGCTCTTCTCGCCGCAGCTGCCGCCGCCCAGCTTGCTGACATGCTTTCGCCGTCGAGATTTGGAGGCGCAAATGCAGAGAGAGGGCTAGGGATTTGGAAAGGGAAACGAGAAAAGGGGAAAGATCGATGTGAACCCTGAAAAATGGGCTGGTGTAGCGCTGCCGGCACGATAGTCCGCCTGTGGGGCCCCTCACGTGGTTAGATGGGCCGTGCCTGGCATCATGGTGAGTACAGAAAAAGTTAATTATACATATAATAAAAAAACGACGGGTTTGTAAAACAAAATAGAAAAACATGATGCTTGATAACACGCGATAGAGCCAACGAGCTGACATGACTAATTTTGATCAGTGTAATATTACATTTTGGCTCGATATACTTACTTATCTACCATGACTACTTTTCATAATCATGTGATGAGGGGGAATTACCAGGAGATTATGCAAGAAGATGACATGCAGATAGCTAAGGCAGAAGGCTAAGCTTGGTAGAGTTTTTAAAAAAGTAAAGATTGTGAAAATTTTAATATGAAACTTATGAGAGCAGTTGAAGAGAAAAATAGACTATTATAAAAAATTGGAGAACGAGAAAAATATTAAGCAAAAACACTTGAAAAGTGAAGCCGTGAAAAATACAATTATAAAAAATTGGAGAACAAGAAAAATATTAAACAAGAACAATTGATAAGTGAAGTCAAAACTTTGTTGGTACGACCAAATTGTCTTCTCCTAGCGAATTGTATGACCGAATTGTCTGATACGAGCGAATTGTCTGATAGACACATACACATGTATGTGTCACAATATTCGAGATGCCCTGTTTACTACATAAAAATGATAGAACCCCTAAGATAATCATGCCGTCGAAACCTTCGACCGGACTAAATCCAAACCACTAAAATTTCAATCTTGCATGCCGCATGAATTCTTCAGGCACGCCTTTTGCTTGCGATTTGGCGAATTTTGTTCTTCACACACTCCATCACGTTTGAAGGTGACATAATCAACTCAGCGACGAAACGTCTTCTCCTTGCATCAACGGTGGCCTGCAAAAAATGACATAAAGGTTACATGAACCGAAGTTGCTACACGACCATAGTATCTAGTCTACAAACGTAAATAACAGCATACCTGTGAACAATCTCATTCGGTCCCCGTCCCAATGTTCTAGACATTCAGTGACAAAAAGGCCACAAGAGTTCCTGGTACATATGCAAACATTAGCGGTGGGCAATACGAACATGTGTGTTGTTGTTTGAATGTGCATGATGTCCAATTAACTTACCCATCCTCTTGCTGGGGCATGTCATACTCCTTAATAGGCCACTTACTTACGTCCGGATATTTCCCTGGTGTAATAAGATTTGCTAGGTGCATATCGTGTGCTATAGCCATTCTCTATAAAGAGGATAGTGTTAAAGAATAATAATAAACAACATGTAAGACCAATGGTACAAATGTTGGTTACATTACCAGTGCTTTCACAGTCTTTTCTGTCAGGTCGAGAGGATAGAGCGAATTGAGAACTTGGAATTCTTGCTTGATCAAGTGCATGACCACGGTCATCCAGTGGGCATTGTCGATATTCAACGCGATATACATCTACAATGCAAGAAACCATTGTGGATCAAACGAAATACTTGATGAAATGTCCTGTAGTGAAGAATTACAAACATAACTTACCTTATCATGCACAGTATACTCTTTCGTGACTCTATTAACTGCTCCAGCTTTGGACAGAGCACTATCCATGTTGCTGCTCGACGGCAATGGATCGTCTCATGTGATAGCACGATCTACAAGGAATTTGGACCTCCACGCTGGACAGAGGTAATGATCATGACCAACACGCAGCTCCAAATGTCCCATATAAGCATCAATTACCTTCATAGAATATCAGGGCATGACATGTTGAAAGTTGAGACATAGATTATTGAGAATTTTAATAACAGGACATGCAAGTAGTACTTACATCGTCTGACAGCCATCTGTGAGTTAGTACCGGTCGAATCCTTTCGGAAGTCAGAGATATGCCACGCCCTTCACTCTAGTAAACTTTCTTCCCCCTATTCTTCTAGGTGCTAGCAGCTAACTCGACAAATGAAACAGCTGCATCAATTATTTCCGGCGTCAACTCATCTGCCACAACCTCCGGCTGATGATTTTCAGAAAACAGAGCTGCATGAAATAATATGAACGTCAACAATGGTGATCACATGCATTCGTAGCATATAACAAAATAAGAATGTTAGCTACGATACCTCTAGTAGCAGTGGAAGTACCGGAGGGTTTTTTACCACGGTTGGGACGCCTGATGGGCTTTTCATGTGCGTAGGGGGATTCAAATTTCTTAGGAACGGTCCTCTTGCGCTTACCGGACATAACTTCCTCATCCTTATCGATTGTTGCACCCTTTTTTCCATTCGCCTTAGCCATGAACTTGCTGACAGAAGATGGACAAATGTCTATGTCCGATGAAGGTGCTTGAGTAGAAGTACCGACGACCCAAGGGTTTTCGGGTCTAGCACCACATTCATCATTACGCCTAATAGGTGAAGCTTCCTTGTGTCCATTCATCTTCGGTGGGGTTTTCTGTTTGGCAAACAAAATCGTGTGAACATTTCAGCATGTAAATAAATTAAAGTAGAAAATTATAGACAGAAATATATATACATAGTACCTCAGGTACGGTTTTATGGTTGGAAACCACTTCATCAGGCTGCGTCATGTCAATGACAGGCTCTCCGCGTGAGTCTATGTCATCCTTGTACACGAATTCGTTCTTTTCATATGGACTGTTCTTGAACGAATCCAGTTCTTCATCCACATCATTGTCTGCGGATGGCACGACAGCAACCGGCTTGTACATGACACCTGATTTGTTCAACTTCTCCAACAACCTCTGCAATAGAAATACAAATTTAGTAATGCTAGCATGGTTTAAAACAGCAAACATACTGTAATCTATAAAGTTTGGGTGTGACACCTCAACAACTTGATCAGGGATTTCCCTCATCTGGGTGTGTATGAAGTCCATGAACCGCTTCATTAGAAGCTCCATCAAATCTTCAGACATTGGGGCTGTCGTCGACTTCTTTGCGTTTTCATTTGCAGGCTTGGTTTTTGGCTTCATGGTGGGCGCATTATTTGGGATGTTGGGCTCCTAAGCCCTATACTCCTGGGTGATATTATTTTCGATCTGCATGCGATATCGAAGTACATGTGATGAATAAAAAATAAATATTATTAAGTTACAAAGCATTTAAGAAAGACGGAACACAATGACTTACCCTGACGTTACCACGGCTGCGCCCATTGTCATAGTCGAACCGATCTCTCCTAGTGGCTGCACCTTCGGTCCAGTTCCTCATAAGAGGTTGTTTGGACAAGTTGGGATTATCGGCGCATTCGCCTTTGACCGGTTGCACCTTCTCCCAGTACAAGTACTACAAAAAAATATAAGGAATTACAGTTAGTACAATACATCACATAAAATTGCAATGATATGATAATTGACATTATGCAACAGGTCTCATATGTTTACCTGCAAGAGAGCCAAATTTCCTTTTGGCCATTGGCGGAGGTGTTTGCCTTTCTTCACTATGCGAAGGCAATCAAGGAGAACACGCAGGGTGAAGGCATTCCGGTTAATCTTTGAAATACGTTTCACATCTTCGACCAAAGCGTAGTACTGCTTTGGCACAATCTTGCTCGACATGGGAGCAATAATTGTTCCTAATAGGACAAGGACTACTTTCCGAAGGAAATCATCGTCAGTGGCTTTACTTTTAATTATGTCCTCAATGATATTATCTATCACTATGTTTTCTGATGTCTTACTGAGAAATTGTGGCGGCACCCGCTCCTTGATGAACCCCGCCTTCTTCAGTCAGAATGTCCGAAGCGGACAGTCCTTGGTTCTCGAGGTTAAAGATGCACTCGACGTCGATCGCACCGAGAGTCACCTCCCCAACCTGCTCTTGTATAATGAATCTGGCCGTGCTGGCCTGAAAATTCTCAATCAAATACCTAATCAGTAGGGTACGTATCTTAATAGATGATATCTACAGCATGCTGCGCAATGTTGTATCAGCCACTCTAGCGCGTTGACCGCTCGATAGAGCTGTAACAAGATTGCACCATTTCTCAACGGCACATACTATTTCTCCATTCAGCTCGTCCATCATGTTGAAAGAAAATATATAACTTCGTGACATTAGCAAACACTAAAGCAAAAATAACAATATACATGCAAAAATATAAAACTTTCTGGCAGTATCTAACACTAATGCAAAATAAAACTAGCACCATGTATACTGCAACATGCAGCCAAGTGTGTGCTGACATGAGGCAATAAAAAAATAACTACAATTGGTAATTGAATTTACTTGCATCTGATCAAGTTCTTTGAGTATCAGATAAATTATATAATCAATAAATTTAATATGGTAAACTGTTACTAATTCATCTGGTTGTCTTATTAACAGGGTGACAAATTGATCAGCTATAAATAACTAGAGTCTATAGCAATGGTACCTATTTGAGGTTCATCAACATCTAATGCTAATAACTCTTTAATGTTCTATGTGCACAACAATATAGTTTGATCGTGTGACAAAAATATAATTGGATCATGTGACAAAAAATCTATTGCATCATGCTTCTCGAGAAACAACGTCTTATTGTACCATGCTATGAAAGAACCAAAGATTGTTTCCATCTACGCCATCTGGTCAGAACGCATCTAGTCGAGTTGGTACTAGTTGAAAATATGTGGTAAACCTAAGTCCATCAAAGCAACGAGACGGAGGAAGTAGCTTGCTATGAAGGCGCGAGGTAAGGAGGAAAATTTACTTGATCGGTCGACGAAGATGAAAGAAGTTGGCGTTTCCTTCTCGACGTAGTTCGTCAAAGTCGGCCTGCACGTGCAGACGACCTTGATCTTCTCGGGGATTTTGTGGCGTGTGGGATGCGGCGGATGGAGCTGTCGATGACTCGCCGGCAGGAGGCGATCTAGTCGACGACATGTGCGAGGAGGAGGATATTATATACGAGGTCGAATCCTAGGTCGTCGTAACTTCCCTGTGGCCAATCTCACGATCTATATTTTCCTCCGTTGAAGCAAGGCTGAACGTGCTCCTCAATCGTAGGGATTAGGAACATATGGATTAGCACGATCCCAGAATTATGTAACAGAACGGCAACTACTCCCATGATCATCGTGCATGTGATCGACGTGCATGGAAAGCGCAGCGTTGTGGGCCCCCACAATATGGATCCGACAGTTATTTGCGGTGCAGGCGGCCCACCTACCTGCATTGTTTCTTCCCTCAAAATAAATATCATTGGTTCTTCCCTAAAAAAAACTCTTTGTGACACCTATTAGTTATTGTATACTTGTATATGTTCAACAATATTTATAGTATCTCTATCATTTCTACAATATTATACATGCATCGAGTGTCGGAAATGAACGATACTTTTCATGCATGCATGACATGGTCATCGTAGGGTACGCATAAAGTTTGGGATCATTTGGTGGGACCGTCAAGGAAAACCACTTTCAGACCTGCCCTCCAGCAGACCCGAATGGTCCTGCTTGTACATGGTGCATGTGGAAGCATGCATGAGATGACCCCAACTTTTGGGACCATGTGGGCTTGGCCAATGTGGTCCCCCAGGCAAGGTGTGCATGAATTCGGACACAAAACGCACGTTGCATCACGTGGGGGCAGTGTTGTAGGGTTTTGTTGCCGGAAAAACCCTACAAAAAGCATCGATTGTCGGAAATGAACGATACTTGTCATGCATGCATGCCATGGTCATCATAGGGTATGCATGAAGTTTGGGATCATTTGGTGGGACCGTCAAGGAAAACCACTTTCAGACCTGCCCTCCGGCAGACCCGAATGGTCCTGCTTGTACATGGTGCATGTGGAAGCATGCATGAGATGACCCCAACTTTTGGGACCATGTGGGCTTGGCCAATGTGGTCTCCCAGGCAGGGTGTGCACGAATTAGGACACGAAACGCATGTTGCGTCACGTGGGGGCAGTGTTGTAGGGTTTTGTCGCTAAAAAACCCTAGAAAATGCATCGAGTGTTGAAAATGAACGATACTTGTCATGCATGCATGCCATGGTCATCGTAGGGTATGCATGAAGTTTGGGATCATTTGGTGGGACCATCAAGGAAAACCACTTTCAGACCTGCCTTCCGGCAGACCCGAATCGTCCTGCTTGTACATGGTGCATGTGGAAGCATGCATGAGATGACCCCAACTTTTGGGACCATGTGGGCTTGCCCAATGTGGTCCCCCAGGCAAGGTGTGCACGAATTTGGACACAAAACGCATGTTGCGTCACATGGGGACAGTGTTGTAAGGTTTTGTCGCCGGAAAAACCCAAGAAAATGCATCGAGTGACAGAAATGAACGATACTCGCCATGCATGCTTGCCATGGTCATCCTAGGGTGTGCATACAGTTTGGTCTGAATTGGTGAGACCGAGAAGATAAACCTGCTTCTATTACATGGTGCATGTGAAGGCATGCATGCGATTGTCCCAACTAGATTTGATTTAATAATATTTCAAGTATCAAACAGAAAATAAAATTCATAATTAGGAAGGACAACATATTATCTTACATTTAAAAAATAATTCAAATGTAAAAAAGATAAGATCTATTAGAAATTTAGAATGAAGAAGTGCAATAGAAGATAACATATTATCTTACATTTTGGAAATATTTCAAATATAAAGAAGAGAACAAATATTAGAATGAAGAAGTGAAATAAAACAGAACATTTTATCTTACAAACTAAAAATATTTCAAAAATAATAAATATAAGAAATATTAGAATGAAGAATTGAAATAAAACACACCATTTTAGTTCATATTTCATAAAAATTATCAATATACAAAAGAGAACAAACAAATGAAATAAAACACAACAGAATTTGGCATATATTTAAAATTTTAGTAAACACTGTTAGAAATAATATAGAAAAAAAAGATTTGATTTTAAATATTAGAAATATAAACAAGAAAAGAAACTTTGGAGTTAAGAAGTGAAAAACAAAGAGAATATCAAATAGATCAGCGCGCGGGTAAGGCTGCCCTGGGCCAGCCCGTCCGAATTGGGCCCAAGGCCGAGCGGCGCAGGGCACATCGCAGCGCACAGCCGTTGGATGGTGGGAGTTTAGTCCCACCTCGCCAAGCAAGAGGGCGCCGCACCGGTTTATATACCCGGCTGCGACTCCCCACCCAAGCTCCTATCAATTGCAGGCAGTACATTGCCTAACTCTCGTCCCCTCTGCCCCGTGGGGCCTACTAGCAGCAGAGATATTCTGCACCACGGGCCTGCATCCTGGCCCATGCACGGCAGGGTTCCTAGTCGTATGCAGGCCGTGGAGTATGAATTCTCCTGCTCTTGTAGGTGGGCACTTTTTTTTGGCATATTGCCATGTGTATTGATCTTCAAATCACACACTAAATTATACACATGCTCACTTGTATTCAATACACATATTTTTGCATATATGACAAGTTAATGTTTTGACCTTCAAGTCATCTAATAAATTTTACACATGCTCACTTACATGTAATACACATGGATATTAATTGGATTTCAAGAAAAATGAGGCCATGGTGTATGAACTCTCCTCCCACAAGCATGCTATGGTCATGGTACGGTGTGCAAAAAGTTTGAGATTATTTGGTGGGTCCGGCAAGGAAAACCTCTTTCAAACTTGCCCTCCGACAGACCCGAATGGTCCAGCTTGTAGATGGTGCATGTGGGGGCATGCATGAGATGACCCCAACTTTTGGAAGCATGTGAGCATGGCCAATGTGGCCCCCCAGGCAAGGTGTGCATGAATTCGGACACAAAACGCATGTTGCATCAAGCCACGGCAGTGTTCTAGGGTTTTTTTTCGACCACCTCCAAATCACCTCAACTTTGGCACACATGATCTCTTGCACAAACAAAGGTGGTTTTCTAAGGTTTTATATTTTTTTTGAATTTTTTATTAATTTATAATGCCCTCTAGACTGACTGGTCAAAACATCGGCCTATACCTCAGGGGGGGCATTGTAAAATATTCTTTTTCCAAATTTTCTTTCATAGGCATGATTGGCACATGTGGGTCACCATGTTCAAGAAAGTTTGTGTGATTTGGAGGTGGTGGGAAAAATCACATTTGTTCAAAAACGACCAAATGGCCCCTCCGGAATGCGGTCATTTTTTCGACTACCTCCAAATGACCTCAACTTTGGCACACTTGATCTCTTGCACAAACATAGCTAGGTTTCCAAGGTTTTATATTTTTTTGAATTTTTTATTAATTTATAATGCCCTCTAGACTGACTGGTCAAAACATTGGTCTATACCTCAGGGGGGGGGGGGCATTATAAAATATTCTTCCTATTTTTTTGAATTTTTTTGAATTTATAATGCCCTCTTATATTTGTTTATTTTTTTAATGCCCTATTATATTTGTTTATTTTTTAATGCCCTCTTATTTTTTCGAATTTTTTCATTTATAAAGCTAGGTTTCCAAGATGGCTAGGATGGCCCATGCTTTTCCTTTTGTTTATTTTTTTCCTTTTCCTTCACTTTACATAAAAATTACCCGAGCACTCAAAAAATAACATAAAAATTACATGACCCCTCAAATAATAACATACCAAAAATTCAAAAGGTATTTTTATCAAACACATCTTTTTGAATATTTATATTTTCTTTTCTTATTAATAAGTGACATTTTCAAAATTCTAATAAGTAGGGTAATATAACTTAATTACAAAATAAAGTAGATCTTATTTCAAATTCCTTTTTTTTGCACACATTATTTTTAACTAGTATTACATTACTCTTCTAAATTTACATTTAATTCCTTCACACTTTGATGATGGAATATTTGCTCTCTAATTGCAACATAGGTTCAAATGATGGAACATTTGATCTTTTTGCTTATTCAAATTATGCGTTGATGGAATGTGTGAGGATGAACAATTATCAGTAACTTTACTAAACCCCATGTACTATAATTCATGACAGCCATTTTGGAACATTGCCACATTCAATATTTGGTATAATTGGCACATGGATACAGCATGTTGCACTTGCCCACAGCATAGACAAGTGTTGCAGCATGTCTGAAGCAACACTGAAGCGCCATTTGTGATCATTGCACCATCGAAACAACAACTAAACATGACGGAAGCACTCACCACCAATAAAGTTAAGGCCACACATATATAGATAGCATTCTAGGTTACCACCACAGGTAGCAGGCAGTTCACAACAGATCCAGTTCAGACACACAATACATTACATTACATTACATTAATATAGCTAGTTTCCAAGCAGTTCAGACCCTGATGCAGCTTTCCAAAAGTAAAACATCATCAAATATACTGATGATGAGTACTGCTTCCAGCTTCTGATGATCAGCATGATGTAGGACTAGAGGTTAGGGTTTCTCAGGACCTTCAGGAGGGCAGAATGCTGAGCCCTGATCTGGTACTCATCATTGGAGATCGATGTAGCACGGCAATGTTCCATCAGATGCTCCAATAACCTAGACCTGGGCTTGGACTTGCTGCAGTAGGCGCAACGGTACTTTTCCGTCCTCCAGTTGTGGTACATACCAGGTCCTTGGGCCCTGATCTTCAACACCTCCTTCTCTTCAAAGGACTCGACGTTCCCCTCGGCCACATCATCTCCAGATTCATACTGCACACATTAATGACTGACATTAATACATTATGCATTCAAAAACTATAAACACGTAATACTAACTCAATGCACAAATAACATTTCAACTAGGCCTTACCTCGTACGGCTCATCTTCATCAGAGTCATATGGGTAGAACCCAGTCTTGTCCCACTTCCTCTTGTTGCCCACAAGATCCTCCTCCTCCTGCTATATTGTCAAACAAGCACATCAATTACAATGAATTGAATTGCAGTTCAAAGAATGTCATCAAACAAAATTGTGAATGTGAACCACATTGGTATGTTGCAAGTGACCAAATGCTTCCCTTATAAATACAGAATCTAAGCAATCAATCAACAGACAAATGATTTCCTTCATAAATGCTAATGAAAATGCAAGCTGGATTCTTGACATTCCCTGGATTAACCCAACACTTTTCTTTTGAGGGAATTCCCCCCCACACTACTTAATGGAAACATATAGTATATTTTGGGTCCTGCCTTGGAACGTTTACTTCACACTTTACATATAGTATATACTAATTACAAAAGCCAACTACAAATTTTAATATGCACAAATTACTCTTTTGGGGATAATGCAGCAAAGCTCCTACACGTATTAACATAATGCAGTAGTTAATTAGGTACAACTTCAACTATAAATGCATACATCTCCAACAAACATCTAAAATTTCATTACTTACCTAAACAACAACAAATTATACTATAGATGAATCTTGTATCATCTAAATCAATTCATTGGCACATCAAAATTAATGCATTCCAAATCAAATATGTTTCCATCCAGTATCATTGAACCACAGATCAAATCAAATAATCATAAATGTCGTGACATTGAACTACAGATCTAATAATCATATGACGTCTATCGACCTTAAATTCCCCTTAAATAAGGTAGTCAACCTCATACTAATTAAAATCTAACAAGCAAAAATTCCACTACTAATCTAATAAGCATCTGAAAAAACCCCAAGATGCTTTTATCTCTGAAGCAACGGCGTTGCAGAGGATGTTCAATGCTGTAAATATATCTGAAGCAACGGCAAAATTCCACTACTAACCCAAACTAAATAAGCATAGACTGCCCCTTCCCCTCGAGCATGCTTCCCCTCTCCTTGAGAAGCCCCAATCCAACACAAACAAATCCAGCCCTTGAGAAGCTCTTTTTGATTAACATGACAACACCCATTACATGAGCACATCCTTCACTATATTTACAACCAAACTAATGCACCATCTAATCACCTCGGTAGACAATTTCCAAAAACACAAGGCCATGCACAACCCATCTCATAGCCTCTGCTCGACAGGCATCAATCAAGCATCAAATAACTGCAACTATGACAACATGCATCAATCAAGCATCTAAGAATTGCAACTATGACAGGCATAATCCCTAGAACTAAGCATCCATTTAATTAATCATCAAGCCAAAGAACTAAAGCAGGCACCAACCCAAACCAATAGAGAAGTATATATTTGACTAATCCATCGCCTAATCCTCAAGCCAAACACCTAAAGAATTGCAAAAATTCCACTACTAATCTAATAAGCATCTGAAAAAAACCCATCCCTCAATCCGGCTACTTCTAACCTAATCTAATAATCATATGTGGTCCACCATTCTTGCACGAATCAAATACAGAAAACCCTAATGCAAAGAAAACCCTACCTCCAACAAATCTAACCAAACAAAGTTCTGGCCACAAACCCTACAATCTAAAAACTACCAACTAAAAGTGATAAGCAGATACCTTCTGCTCCGCCTCCTCCTCGCGGGAGCCGGCCTCCACCTTCTCCACCTTCTCCACCTCGTGCGCCTCGCCAGAGCCTGCCCCCACCTTCTGCGCCTTGCCAGAGCCCGCGTCCACCTTTTGCACCTCGCAGGAGATCGCCAGAGCGGGCGCATCTGGCTGGACCGCGCCGCTGCAGCCCGCCCCCGCCTTCTCCAGATCTCCAGCGGAGGGAGCACTGCGCTGGACGCCGGCACGCCCCCTCACAAAGGTGCCCGCAGCGACCTGCTGCGCCTACTCCACCAGATCTGCGCCCCAATCGGGGCGCTCGCCTCCTGTGTCCGCCATGGCGATGGAGAGGATGCGGTGAGGAAGACTAGTAGGTTGGAGAGGAGAGGGAGTGGGGAGTGGGGAGTGGAGTGAGGGATACGATGCGGCGGGGGGAAATGGTGGGCGATGCGGCCGGAGGTGGTTGTCGTGTACATTTATATGATGGGACAGTTTTGGCAACTACCCGTGACACGTGCTGCCCCACGCGTGGGCGGCTTCACGCGTGCACGAAAGGCCGCCGTATACAAACAAATACATATACGGCCGGGCATACGATCTAACCAGGCCCGTACGGGCCTCCCAGGGCTCCTCGACGGTTATATGCGGGGGCAACAAAGATGATCGTGCCCCTCGTTATGAACCGTTTTTGGTTCATCCTGGCCGTCGATGTGTTTTTCCACCTCGAGTTCAGCCCAAGGGGGAGCACCGGAGCAGAAACGGTCATGAAACCTGTTGCTAAGAGATCGCTATGGAAACTGTAATATACTCCTGTATGGCTGTATCCCCTTGTAAATACCAACCGTGAGTATCGAAAGCAATACAAAAAAGGCTCGACATGAGTCTGCATGGCCATCCAATCAACTATGTGCGTGCGTATGTTGTGATGTTTTACCGGCAGGATCAATTGGCTGATCGCGTAGCAAGTAGTAGGAGTACTAGTACAAGCCTTGCAAGGAATTGATTAGGGTCAGCTTGTGCTAGTTTTGCACATACGTATTGGAGCACTTATTGGAGGTTAGCTTTGTTAACTATCTAGGACTACTAGTATCTGATATAAGATTGGGAAATAAATTTTAGAAAGTGGTCACTGAGAAAATTGAGAGAAGATGTGCACGTTGGCAAGGCAGACTCTTAAACATGGCTAGGAGGGTGACCCTTGTACACGCATGTCTGACTAACAATCCCTCTTCATGATGTCCTTTTAACCACTGCGTGTTGGGATAAGGAAGAAGACTGATTTCTTTGGAGTTATACTAGTTTGGCAAGAAAATGAAGATAAGAAGAATTACCATCTAGTTAATTGAAAAACATGTTGCCTACCAAAAGAAGCTATTTTTTTTAAATAATACATTTTTTTAATTAATTTGTATAAATATTAAAAATAATACACCATCGGCCTGCTGCAAGCTGACTGGGCCTAGTCGGCCCACCACAGGCCGATTGGCTTCGATCGACCCACTGACAAAGCCCGGGACTAATCAACTTCTTGTGAACCAATTAGTCCCATTAAACTTGCTTGAACGACTAGAAGCCAATCGGCCTGTGGTGAACATAAATACATGTAACCATTTTCCTTTTCTGTTTTTGGTTTTAGTTTTTGTTCTCTATTTATTCTACCTATCAAATGAATCAGGTTTGTGTTGAAACTTTTTGCATAAATTACTAGCAATATTAACATGCCACATATAAATTTTCATAATTTTTGGAAAACCACATATTTACATTTGTATTTGATAACTCCTGGTGAATATAGATAGAGTTTTAATTTATTTATCCAAATTGGATTTTATTTTTATTTTTATAGATATTAAAATATTGAGGAGAATGTTTAAACATTTTTGTGAAACAATTTGAGGAATTGTTTTGGCTTATGAAACAATTTGAAACAATATGAAACAATTTGAAACAATATGAAACAATTTTTGTGGAAAATTTGAGGAACATAAGCCAAAAAAGTATTCTCAAATTGTTTCATAAGCCAAAAAACAATTTTCCTCAAATTGTTTCACAAAAATTGTTTCATATTGTTTCAAATTGTTTCATAAACCAAAAAACTATTCTCAAATTGTTTCACAGAAAATTTTAAACTATTCTCCTCGATATTTTAACATCTATAAAAAAATCAATTTGGATAGATAAATTTAAACCCTGTCTATATTCACCAGGAGCTATCAATACAATTGTAAATATGTGGTTTCCAAAAATTATGAAAATTTATATGTGGCTTGTTAATATTGCTAGTAATTTATGCAAAAACTTTCAACACAAACCAGATACATTTGATAGATAGAATAAATAGAAAACAATAACTAAAACCAAAAAGATAAAAAGAAAAATGGCCACATGCACCTAGTCGGCCCGCAGCAAGCCGACTGGAACTAATTGGTTCGCAGCAAGCCAATTAGTCCCAGTCGGTTTGCTGCGGCCGGCAGGAAGCCAATCGGCCTGCGGTGGGCCGACTAGGCCCAGTCAGCCTGCAGCAGGCCGATGGTGTATTATTTTTAAAAATAAAAATATCATCGTAATATTTATGCAAATTAATTATAAAAACATATTATTTAAAAAAAATTAGCCTAAAAGAACAAGGGGGGCTGGAAATTCTTAATCTAGACATTATGAATAAAGCTCTATTAGCAAAATGGCCGTGGAAATGGAAACTGAAACTGAGACCTGGGTAAACATTTTTCTTAACAAATATGTTAAAAATAAATGTTTATCTGGCATAGAGAAAAAACTGAAGATTCTTAGTTTTGGTGTGGGCGTGAAAAATTTTATTTCCAACATGTTAAGAAAAAATTGAGGGGTGGAAGAGAGACTAGGTTTTGGGAAGATTGGTGGGTGGGGTCAAAACCATGAAAAGACCTATATGCTCAAAAATCCATTTCTGCACCCGAGCTCATCTGCACCGGCGCCGACGAAAAAAAATCAAAACAAATACTAGAAAAATTCAAAAAAAAATGCAATTTTTTTGTGGGGTAGAAAATTGTATGTGTGAGGGCCGCTCCAATTTTCAAATCATTTGGACATCTGAGGAGCCCTCAGCAAAAAAGACAAATTGGGGGTCTGTAAAAATGTGTACTATTCATGTACTGTTTTGGCTCGATTTGTCTCTTTTGCTGAGAGCTGCTCAGATGTGCAAATGACTTGAAATTTGTAGCGGGACTCGCGCATCAAATTGTCTAGCACATAAATTTTATTTGGAATATTTTTAATTTTTTTGAATTTTTTACGATTTTTTTCTAACCGGGTGCAGACGAGCCTGGGCACCAAAACACCCTACTCCTATATGCTAGAATATACAACATTCTCTTTGATCACAACATCTTTGTTGCTGAAGCTATCAGTAGGGGATGGCAGGGGTTCACCTTCAGACGTACTCTAGCTGGGAGACAGCAGAGTCGTGGGATAGTTTAAAATCTAGATGTGAGGAAGTGAGGATGTATGGAGGTAAAGATCAACCACTTTGGATGCTCACTAAATACAAAAAAAATCTGTGAAATCTTTATATTCTTTCCTAATCAGAACTGAGATTGGGTTCCATACAAATTTCAATGGAAAATCAAAGTGCCAGCTAAGATCAAGATGTTCTTCTGGTTATTTGCTTGAAGGAGCATTCTAACCATAGACAATCTAATTTAAAAAGGTTGGAAGGGGGAAAGGAATGTGTGTACTGTGGACAAGATGAAAGCATTGATCATCTATTCTTTGATTGTTCTGTGGTTAGACTGATGTGGAGTCTAGTTAAATGTGCTTTTGATATTAGAACAACTCCAAACAAGTTCAAGTGATTGCCTGAATATTTGGATCAAAACCTTCAGAAAACCTGAAAAGAATTTATTAGGATTTTTGCGATATTATGGTCTCTTTGGAAATGTAGAAACGATATTGTCTTTAGAGCAAGAAAAGATTCATGATCCCATGACTTTTATCACACTTATGTGCAATTGGGTTGTTGAATGGTCTATTTTGCAGAGAAGAAAACCAGAACAAAAACTATTTTTGCTGGGAGCAAAGCTAACTGAGCAGGTGGCAAGTGAGATTTACAAGGCGTCGCGGGGATTGAGGCTCAGAGTGCAGCGGCCGAGAAACTAGTCTCTTTCTGGCTCTGTCTACTTCTAGGGTCTTCTACTCGCCTTGTTTTAGTTTTGTGTACCTTGCTTACCATGAAACTTAAGTAATGACGTATGTCATTCGTTTGGACCTTTGGCTTCGAACATGACTAGCAGTTGGACTGGGATGATGTTGACTGGCTTGGTTTCGTTAATGAAATCAGAGGGAGCACACCCTCTTTTGTGCAAAAAAAAATACATTTCGTAGTAATCCGTCTTCTGTCTTATCTTTAGAAGAGGCTTTTTGCCCTTCAAGTCTGTACTTCTATGTATACTCCCCCGTGAGGCTCAATTCAACATGACCAATTTCACCAATATCCCTCTCTATCCCTTCTAACATGGTATCAGCCTAACTGATTCAAACCCTAGCCGCCGCCCGCTGCTTCCGCCCCGCGCGCTGCCCCTGGGGTGGCCGGCCTCCACGACCGCCACCGGGGGCCGCACCACCATACCTAGGGTTCGTCCGCCGGTCGTCTTGACTGGTTGCCCTATAGAGTCTTTTTCCCAACCCTTTAATCCGGGTTTTCTCTTTCTCACTGGTCGCTTTTACCGGTGTTTACTTTTTTGTTTTCCAGTCTAAGATAGGTTCGCGTCGCCCACCGCCTCCGTCGACCCCCGCGCGCCTCTACTCTGACACCAACGTGACGACCCGGCCTCCTCTCCGACCCGACGGCTTCGCGCCAACCGGCGGCATGTCACGGCCGTCGTCCGCGCGTCTGCCCCCTGTTGCTCTACGCTGACCATTGCCACCCTGCTCCGACCGAGACTTCTCCATCACCACCCCGCCTCCGCCACGTCCGTACAGTCGCACTGCTGTCTGCCTCGCAGGCCCCGTCGCCGGCTGCGTTGGGCTCGCCGGCTGCCTCGAGCTCGGACGCCACAACTGCGTTGGTCGCTCGGGCCTCACTGCCTAGGCGCTGGCGCTGCGTTGGGGTGCCGGTGCCGAGACGCTCGTCCGCACATCGTACCTGACTGTCATCACCGGCTTCATCTCGGACTCTGACGCCGCCCCATGGTTCTTTCTACGGCTGCACCGGCTCGCGCGTTGTTGCTGCATCGCCCCTTCGGGCCTATGACACCCCTGATTCAATCATACACTAATCATACACGCAAATGTGTACAATCAAGATCAGGGACTCACAGGAAGATATCACAACACAACTCTAAACACAAATTAAGTCATACAAGCTTTATATTAGAAGCCAGGGGCGTCGAGGGCTCGAATACATCAGGTCGAATACAAACGAGTCAGTGGAAGCAACAATATCTGAGTACAGACATAAGTTAAACAAGTTTACCTTAAGAAGGCTAGCATAAAAGCAACAACGATCGAAAAGGCAAGGCCTCCTGCCTGGGAGCCTCCTAACTACTCCCGATCGTCGGCGGCATCCACATAGTAGTAGGCACCCTCGGCGTAGTAGTAGTAGTCGTCCAGGGTGGCATCTGGCTCCTGGTATCCGTCATCTAATCGCAGCAATCGGGTATAGGGGAAAAGGAGTAGTAAAGCAATCGTGAGTACTCATCCAAAGTACTCGCAAGACTTACATTAGATCTAAACTAAATATGCATCAGTATCAAAGGGATGGGCTATATCTGTGGACTAGACTACAGAAATGCCATAATGGAGAGAAAGGCCTAGCCTATCGAAGACTAGCATCTTCAAGCATCTTGCAGCATTTAGAAGAGTACAGAATAACATTTTATAATTACCAAGCATGTTGTGGCATTAACGGCCAGATATCCTTTCTCGACTCCCAGCGAGAAAGCAATCTCGGAGCCATCATATCCACTTATGATCTCTAGTATCTAGTTCTAGTTGTATAGATCGGGATATAACTCCAAGTCGTCTTGTTACCGTGGACACGGCTATTCAGATAGATTAACTTCCCTACAGGGGGTGAACCACATTGCCCAACACGCTTGATCACTCTGGCCGGACACACTTTCCTGGGTCATGCCCGGCCTCGAAAGATCAACACGTCGTAGCCCTACCTAGGCTCAATAAAGAGGCCAGCACGCCAGTCTATATCCTAAGCGCGCAGGGGTCTTGGGCCCATCGCCCTTTGCACTCCTACACATTGCGTATGCGGCCCGTGAGCATACCTAGCCCCCTTATACAAGCGCAGGCATAACCAGTCCAACCAGGTGCGCCGCTCTGTTGCTAAAGTCTGAAGAGCTTCGGCTGATACATACGACACCGAGTGCCCATAACTGTTCCCACGTGGTGGTTAGTGCGTATAGGTCAAAATACCAACTTAGATCAAATACCCAATCCCGTTAGTGTCTTGGGAGCGCGCAGTGATGATCAGTGCTCCTGTGACCCCGTCTCGAGGACTTGCGGCAAGGGCCAGGCCCAACCCATTCCAGGACGGTCTGCCTGCCCGGTCGTGCCTCGTAATTATCTCGCGGGTACCTGATACGTCCATTTTGCATCATGATTTCCTACTGTTATTTTATAATGTTTTTATGCATAATAATGCTTTTTGGAGTATTTCTATTGCCTTTTCTCTCATAATATGCAAGGTTTACACAAAGAGGGAGAATACCGGCAGATGGAATTCTGGACCTAAAAAACGCACGTCAGAGCTACCTATTTTGCACATCTCCAAATAAGCTGAAACTTCACGGAGAATTTTTATGGAATATTTAAGAATTATTGGAGCAAATAATCACCAGAGGGCCCCCACCCGGTGGGCACAACCCACCTGGGCGCGACAGGGCCCCCAGGC
Organism: Aegilops bicornis; assembly: GCA_021605145.1. Lineage (NCBI taxonomy): Eukaryota > Viridiplantae > Streptophyta > Magnoliopsida > Poales > Poaceae > Aegilops > Aegilops bicornis. The sequence continues at coordinate 559,707,770 of CM038673.1, read as the reverse complement.
GCGCCCTGGTAGATTGTGCCCTTCTCGGCCCACCTCCGGTGCCCATCGTCTGGTAGATAGGTCATTTTGACCTAGAAAAAATAAGAGGAGGACTTTCGGGATGAAACGCCGCCGTCTCGAGGTGGAACTTGGGCAGGAGCACTTTTGCCCTCTGGCGGAGCGATTCCGCTGAGGGAACTTCCCTCCCAGAAGGGGAAATCATCGCCATCGTCATCACCAACAAACTCTTCCATCTTTGGGAGGGCAATCTCCATCAACATCTTCAACAACACCATCTCCTCTCAAACCCTAGTTCATCTCTTGTGTTCAATCTTTGTACCGGAACCTTAGATTGGTACTTGTGTGTGACGCCCCCGATTCAATCGTACACTAATCATGCAAGAAAATGTGTACGATCAAGATCAGGGACTCACGGGAAGATATCACAACACAACTCTAAAACATAAATAAGTCATACAAGCATCATAATACAAGCCAGGGGCCTCGAGGGCTCGAATACAAGTGCTTTCGATCATAGGCGAGTCAGCGGAAGCAACAATATCTGAGTACGGACATAAGTTAAACAAGTTTACCTTAAGAAGGCTAGCACAAACCGGGATACTGAGATCGAAGAGGCGCAGCCTCCTGCACAGGATCCTCCTAACTACTCACAGTGGTCGTCGGCCGGGCTGCACGTAGTAGTAGGCACCTCCGGGGTAGTAGTCGTCATCGACGGTGGCGTCTGGCTCCTGGGCTCCATCGTCTGGTCGCACCAATTGAGTAGGAGATAGGGGGAAAAGGGGGGAACAAGGCAACCGTGAGTACTCATCCAAAGTACTCGCAAGCAAGGAGCTACACTACATATGCATGGATATATGTGTAAAGGGCCATATCGGTGGGTGAATCGCAGAATGCCGTAATAAGAGGGGATAGCTAATCCTATCGAAGACTACGCTTACGGCAGCCTCCGCCTTTGCAGCATGTAGCGTAGAGCAGCGGTGAAGTCCTCCAAGTAGCATCGTATAGCAATAATCCTACCGGCGATCCTCCTCGTAACCACGAGAGAGAGCGACCACCGGGTTGTATCTGGCACTTGGAAGGGTGTGTTATTAAGTATCCGGTTCTAGTTGTCATAAGGTCAAGGTACAACTCCAAGTCGTCCTGTTACCGAAGATCACGGCTATTCGAATATATTAACTTCCCTGCAGGGGTGCACCACATAACCCAACACGGTTGATCCCATTTGGCCGGACACACTTTCCTAGGTCATGCCCGGCCGCGGAAGATCAACACGTCGCAGCCCCATCTAGGCATAACAGAGAGGTCAGCACGCTAGTCTAAACCTAAGCGCCACGAAGTGCAGGCCCATCGCCCATAGCACACCTGCACGTTGCGAGGGCGGCCGGAAGCAGACCTAGCCTAGTGGCGTTCCAGTCCAATCCGGCACGCGCCGCTCAGTCGCTGACGTCACGAAATGCTTCGGCTGATACCACGACGTCGAGTGCCCATAACTGTTCCCGCGTAGTTGGTTAGTGCGTATAGGCCAGTAGCCAGACTCAGATCAAATACCAAGATCTCGTTAAGCGTGTTAAGTATCCGCGAACGCCGACCAGGGCCAGGCCCACCTCTCTCCTAGGTGGTCTCAACCTGCCCTGTCGCTCCGCCACAAAGTAACAGTCGGGGGCCGTCGGGAACCCAGGCCCACCTCTACCGGGATGGAGCCACCTGTCCTTTCAGCCCCCATCTCCGAACAGTATCACAGGTAATGTAACAGTGTAAAGTAAATAGTATATGCCCATGATCACCCCCGAGTGATCACGGCCCGATAGTATAGCATGGCGAGACGGACAAGAGTGTAGGGTCACTGATGGAACACTAGCATCCTATACTAAGCAGTAGGATAGCAGGTAAAGGTAACAACAGTAGTAGCAAGGACAGGCTATGCAGCAGTATAGGATTAACTGAAAGCCGTAACATGCTACACTACTCCAATGCAAGTAGTATAGAGAAGAGTAGGCGATATCTGGTGATCAAAGAGGGGCTTGCCTGGTTGCTCTGGCAAGAGAGAGGGGTCGTCAACTCCGTAGTCGTCTTTGGGTAGCAATGGCGTTGGTCTCGATGTCTAAGCGGAAGAAGAGGGGGAGAAACAATGAATACAATGCAAGCAGATGCATAATGATGCAAGACAAGACAAGTAACGGTGCTAGGGGTGCCCTAACGCGGTATGAGGTGATACCGGTGAAGAAGCATCCGGGAAAGTATTCGGTGTTTAGCGTTTTGAGCGAGGAACCGGAGGGGGAAAGTTGCGAGTTCGAAAGGTTAGGGGGGTGTGGCGGACGAACGGGTTGCGTAACCGGAATCGTCTCGTCGTTCTAAGCAACTTTCACGTAGAAAGTATTTTCATCTGAGCTACGGTTTATTTTATATGATTTTCTAAAGTTTTAAATCATTTTTTAATTTATTTAAATAATTTAATTCAAAATTATCCAGAATAGTGCACGCTGACATCAGCATGACGTCAGCATGACGTCAGCAGGTCAAACCCAGCTGACCAGAGTCAAACCTAGCCTGTGGGTCCAGTGGGACCCACCTGTCATAGACTAAGGCTAACTAAACAGGTTTAATTAATTTAGTTAATTGATTAGGTTAATTAAACACAATTGATTAAGTTTAATTAATTTAGTTAATTAATTAATATTCGTATTTATTCATTTATTTTTAAAATTCTTTTTTTTATTAAACGTTCCAGGGGCTGGGCCCCATATGTCATTGGCACTGGGCCAAAGTGGGCGCAGGGTGGTGGTTACGGGCGTGGCCCGATTGGGCACACGTCCATGGGCGCACAGCGGCCGTGGCCGTGGCCAAAACGGCAGCGCAGCGGGGCTAGGCGGGCAGCGCGGTGGAGCACGCGCATGGGACGAACTCCGGCGCCCAGAGGCGTCGCACGCGAGCATCGTCGGGCCGTGCTTGAGGAGGAGGCTGAGTGTGCGGGCAGACGGGCCTTGGCCGTGGATCTCGGTGACCCATGACATGGCCAGGGCATGTCTTGGCAGTGAGCAGGGGCTCAACAACGGGAGAGAGGGAGTGAGGAGGGGAGGCGGCGGCTCACAGGTGTGCTGCAGGGGTTCGGGCAGCGGGGGGTCGAGGAGGTGGACGGGGACGACCGGACGATGGGGAGGAGATCCGGTGGGGAAGTAGTCCGACGAGGCGGCTTTGGGCGACGGGGAGATCCAGCGGTGTCGGGGATGACGACGAGGCGTTCCTCCAGGCGACGGTGACGGCGACGCGACATCGAGCTTGGGGGCCGCGGTTGAGGAGGAGGTCAGGGACGAGGGAGAAGGGGAGACGGCAGTCCTCGGGCACGAGCACACTCGCCAGGGCCGCCGGGAGCAGCGGCGACCAGCGGCTAGGATCCTCGGCAGCTTGTCGTCGAGGTCGCCGGGGCGAACGGGCGCAGGAGATGGGGCACGGCGACGGAGGCTCCAAGGGGCGGCTCGGTGAAGGTCTCCCCGGTGTAGGCACACGGGAAGGAGGAGGATGAGGGGCGTGGGGCGAAGCATGAGCGAACGGAGGGAGGAGAGGTTGTCGGCGCTGGCATCGGGCGGGTCGCGCGAGGGGCGAGCTCCTCCTGCGTAGTGTGTGTCGTGTGTGAGCGGGGGTGGCGGCTCCAGGAGGAAAACGAGGGGAGAGGTGGGGGTTGTGGGGGTGTTCGAGGATTAGGTCACGGGGAAGGGCCCTATAGGCCAGGAAAGGTGCGGCTGGGCCGGCCAGTTGGGCCGAGGCCCAGCTGGGCCAGGGTCCCTTTGCCCATTTTTTATACTTGTTTTCTTTTTCTTTTCTTTTTTTAACCTCTACTATTTTTAATTTCTTTTTATTTATGCTTATAAATTATAAAAGTGACACCTAAATAACGTTACGAATTATGCCACTGTCACAAATTAAGTAGGCACTCTAAATAAAGTACTTTGCACATGTTTACTATTTAAGGAGCATTTAAATAGTTGTTTTTGCTACTGTTTTAGTTACTTTACTGCATTTACATATTTTATAAAATGTGGTTTCTTCACCCTAATCACATATGCATTAGCTGGCACAACCCGAACATTTTGGTTTTAACATTTGAAAACTTTTGAGGTTCGCCTTTATTTTGAATTTGAATTTGAATCGGTTTCGAACTAGCGCGAGACTAGCAATAGTAATCGAGGTGACGCGGAATCATTAGCAGAGGTTACTGTAGCTTGATTATCCGGGCGTCACATTGTGGGTGACTACTAGTGTTGATTGCATCTTGTAGTTGATTACTATATGGTTTATTTGGTGGAAGATTATATCTTCAGATCCATTATGCCATTTAATATCCCTCTGATCTTGAGCATGATTATCATTTGTGAGTAGTTACTTTTGTTCTTGAGATCACGGGAGAAGTCATGTTGCAAGTAATCATGTGAACCTGATATGTGTTCGATATTTTGATGATATGTATTTTGTGATTCCCTTAGTGGTGTCATGTGAACGTCAACTACATGACACTTCACCATATTTGGGCCTAAGGGAATGCATTGTGGAGTAGTTATTAGATGATGAGTTGCTAGAGTGACAGAAGCTTAAACCCTAGTTTATGCGCTAGTTCGTAAGAGACCGATTTGGATCCAAAAGTTTAATACTATGGTTAGATTTTGTTGGGGAACGTAGCAGAAATTCAAAATTTTCTACGCAACACCAAGATCAATCTATGGAGTAACCTAGCAACGAGGGGAAGGAGAGTGCATCTACATACCCTTGTAGATCGCTAAACGGAAGCGTTACAAGAACGCGGATGAAGGAGTCGTACTCGCAGCGATTCAGATCGCGGTTGATTCCGATCTAAGCACCGAACAACGGTGCCTCCGCGTTCAACACATGTACAGCCCGGGGACGTCTCCTCCTTCTTGATCCAGCAAGGGGAGAGGAGAAGTTGAGGGAGAACTCCGACAGCACGACGGCATGGTGGTGATGGAGCTCGTGGTTCTCCGACAGGGCTTAGCCAAGCACTACGGAGGAGGAGGAGGTGTTGGAGGAGGGAGAGGGCTGCGCCAGGGGAAGGGTGCGGCTGCCCTCTATCTCTCTCAGTATATATAGGGGGTAGGGAGGAGGGGGAGGCGCCCTAGGGTTCCCTAGGGGAGGGGCGGCGGCCATAGGGGAAACCCTAGATGGGTTTTGGCGCCCCCACACCCTAGGAAACTTGCCCCCCAAGCCGGGAGGGGTGGCTGCCCTAGGGGTGGCGCCCCCACCTCTCCAGGTTACGTGAGATGGGGTGGGAGAGGTGCTCAGCCTCTTAGTGGGCTGATGTGCCCTCTACCCTTGGCCCATAAGGCCCCCCCAAAGCTTGTCGGGGCCTCTGAAACCCCTTTCGGACACGCTGGTCATCACCTGGTACCCCCGGAACAATTCCGGACTCCAATACCCTTCGTCCAATATACCGATCTTCACCTCCGGACCATTCCGAGCTCCTCGTCATGTTCGGGATCTCATCCAGGACTTCGAACAACCTTCGGTAACCACATACTATTTCCCATAACAACTCTAGCGTCACCGAACCTTAAGTGTGTAGACCCTACGGGTTCGGGAACCATGCAGACATGACCGAGACGTTCTCCGGTCAATAACCAACAGCGGGATCTTGATACCCATGTTGGCTCCCACATGTTCCACGTTGATCTCATCGGATGAACCACGATGTCAAGGATTCAAGCAATCCCGTATGCAATTCCCTTTGTCTACCGGTATTTTACTTGCCCGAGATTCAATCGTCGGTATGCCGATACCTTGTTCAATCGCGCTACCGGCAAGTCTCTTTATTTGTTCCGTAACACATCATCCCGTGATCAACCCCTTGGTCACATTGTGCACATTATGATGATGTCTTACCGAGTGGGCCCAGAGATACCTCTCCATCACACGGAGTGACAAATCCCAGTCTCGATTCGTGCCAACCCAACAGACACTTTCGGAGATACCTGTAGTGCACCTTTATAGCCACCCAGTTATGTTGTGACGTTTGGTACACCCAAAGCATTCCTACGGTATCCGGAAGTTGCACAATCTCATGGTCTAAGGAAATGATACTTAACATTAGAAAAGCTTTAGCATACGAACTATACGGTCTTTGTGCTAGGCTTAGGATTGGGTCTTGTCCATCACATCATTCTCCTAATGATGTGATCCCGTTATCAACGACATCCAATGTCCATGGTCAGGAAACCATAACCATCTATTGATCAACGAGCTAGTCAACTAGAGGCTTACTAGGGACATGGTGTTGTCTATGTACACACACATGTATCTAAGTTTCCTATCAATACAATTATAGCATGGATAACAAACGATTATCATGAACAAGGAAATATAATAATAACTAATTTGTTATTGCCTCTAGGGCATATTTCCAACAGTCTCCCACTTGCACTAGAGTCAATAATCTAGTTCACATCGCCATGTGATTAACACTCACAGGTCACATCACCATGTGACCAACATCCAAAGAGTTTACTAGAATCAATAAACTAGTTCACATCATCATGTGATTAAGACTCAATGAGTTCTGGGGTTTGATCATGTTTTGCTTGTGAGAGAGGTTTTAGTCAACGGGTCTGCAACATTCAGATCCGTATGCACTTCGCAAATCTCTAGGTCATATTGTAAATGTTGCTTCCATGCTCCACTTGAAGCTATTCCAAATGGTTGCTCCACTATACTTATCCGGTTTGCTACTCAGAGTCATTCAGATAGGTGTTAAAGCTTGCATCGACGTAACCCTTTACGTCGAACTCTTTATCACCTCCATAATCGAGAAACATGTCCTTATTTACTCCAAGGACAACTTTGACCGCTGTCCAATGATCCATTCTGGATCATTCTTGTACCCTAGTGACTCATGGCAAGGCACACTCCGATGCGGTACACAAGATAGCATACTATAGAGCCTAAATGCAGAAGCATAGGGGACGACCTTCGTCCTTTCTCTCTCTTCTGCCGTGGTCGAGCTTTAACTCTTAACTTCATACCTTACAACTTAGGCAAGAAGTCCTTCTTTGACTGATCCATCTTGAACGCCTTCAAGATCATGTCAAGGTATGTGCTCACTTGAAAGTACCATTTAGCGGTTTTTGATCTATCCTCATAGATCTTGATGCTCAATGTTCAAGCAGCTTAATCCAGGTTTTCTATTGAAAAACACTTTTCAAATAACCCTATATGCTTTCCAGAAATTCTATATCATTTCGATCAACAATATGTCAACAACATATACTCATCGTAAATTCTATAGTGCTCCCACTCACTTCTTTGGAAATACAAGTTTCTCATAAACTTTGTATAAACCCAAAATCTTTGATCATCTCATCAAAGCGTACATTCCAACTCCGAGATGCTTACTCCGGTCCTTAGAAGGATTCTTTGGAGCTTTGCATACTTGTTAGCGTCTTCGTGATTGTCAAAACCTTTACGGTTGTATCACATACAACCTTTCCTCAAGAAAATTGTCGAGGAAACAATGTTTTGACATCCTATCTGCAAGATTTCATAAATAATGCAAGAATCGCTAATCCAATTCCAACAGACTCTTAGCATCGCTATGAGTGAGAAAGCCTCACCGTAGTCAACTCCTTGAATCTTGTGGGAAAACATCTTAACGACAAGTCGAGCTTTCTTAATGGTGATACTTACCATCATTATCATCTTCCTTTTAAAATCCATACATGCCCAATAGCCTTACGACCATCAAGCAGTTCTTCCAAAGTCTACACTTTGTTTTCATACATGGATCCTCTCTTGGATTTTATGGCCTCGAGCCATTTGTCGGAATCCGGGCCCACCATCGTTTCTCCATAGCTCGTAGGTTCATTGTTGTCTAGCAACATGACCTTCAAGACATGATTCTTGTACCACTCTGGTAGTACGCATCCTTGTCACCCTACAAGGTTCGGTAGTGACTTGATCGGAAGTTTCATGATCACCATCATCAACTTCCACTTCAATTGATGTAGATGCCACAGAACAACTTCACGTGCCCTGCTATCTTGGTTGAAGTGATGGTTCAATAACCTCATCAAGTCTCCACCATCCTCCCACTCAATTCTTTCGAGAGAAACTTTTCCTCGAGAAAGGACCCGTTTCTAGAAACAATCACTTTTTCTTCCGGGTCTGAAATAGGAGGTATACCCAACTGTTTTTGGGTGTCCTATGAAGATGCATTTATCCGCTTTGGGTTCGAGCTTATCAACCTGAAACTTTTTCACATAAGCGTCGCAGCCCCAAGCTTTCAAGAAACGACGGCTTAGGTTTCTCTAAACCATAGTTCATACAGTGTCATCTCAACGGAATTACGTGGTGCCCTATTTAAAGTGAGTGCGGTTGTCTCTAATGCCTAACCCATGAACGATAGTGGTAATTCGATAAGAGACATCATGGTACGCACCATATCCAATAGGGTGCAACTATGATGTTCGGACACACCATCACACTATGGTGTTCCAGGCGGTATTTATTGTGAAACAATTTCCACAATGTCTTAATTGCATGCCAAAACTCGTAACTCAGATATTCATCTCTATGATCATATCATAGACATTTTATCCTTTTGTCACGAAGATCTTCAAATTCACTCTAAAATTACTTGAACCATTCAATAATTCAGACTTGTGTTTCATCAAGTAAATATACTCAGTATCTACTCAAATCATCTGTGAAGTAAGAACATAACGATATCCACTGCGTGCCTCAGCACTCATTGAACTGCACACATCAAAATGTATTACTTCCAACAAGTTGCTTTCTTGTTCCATTTCACTGAAAACAAGGCTTTCAGTCATCTTTCCCATATGGTATGATTTGCATGTCTCAAGTGATTCAAAATCAAGTGAGTCCAAATGGTCCATCTGCATGGAGTTTCTTCATGCGTATATACCAATAGACATGGTTCACATGTCTCAATCTTTTCAAAAACGAGTGAGTCCAAAGATCCATCAACATGGAGCTTCTTCATGCGTTTTATACCAGTATGACTCAAATGGCAATGTCACAAGTATGTGGTACTATCATTACTATCGTATATCTTTCGGCATGAACATGTGTATCACTACGATCGAGATTTAATAAACCATTCATTTTAGGTGCAAGACCGTTGAAGGTATTATTCAAATAAATAGAGTAGCCATTAATCTCCTTCAATGAATAACTGTATTGCGATAAACATAATCCAATCATGTCTATGCTCAACGCAAACACCAAATAACAATTATTTAGATTTAACACCAATCTCGATGGTAGAGGGAGCATGCGATGCTTGATTACATCAACCTTGGAAACACTTCCAACACACATCGTCATCTCACCTTTAGCTAGTCTCCGTTTATTCCGTAGCTTTTTATTTAGAGTTACTAACACTTAGCAACCGAACCGGTATTTAAATACCACAGTGCTACTAGGAGTACTAGTAAAGTACACATCATAATGTATATCCAATATATACAATCGACCTTGCCAGCCTTCTCATCTACCAAGTATCTAGGGTAATTCTGCTCCAATGACTGTTCCCCTTATTACAGAAGCACTTAGTCTCGGGTTTGGTTCAACCTTGGGTCTCTTCACTAGAGCAGCAGCTGATTTGCCATTTCATGAAGTATCCCTTCTTGCCCTTGCCCTTCTTGAAACTATTGGTTTCACTAACCATCAACAATTGATGCTCCTTCCTGATTTCTACTTTCGTGGTGTCAAACATCACGAATATTTCAAGGATCATCATATCTATCCCTGATATGTTATAGTTCATCACGAAGCTCTAGCAGCTTGGTGGCAATGACTTTGGAGAAACATCACTATCTCATCTACCAAGATTAACTCCCACTTGATTCAAGTGATTGTTGTACTCAGACAATCTGAGCACAAGCTCAATGATTCAGCTTTTCTCCCTTAGTTTGCAGGCTACGAGACTCGTCAGAGGTCTTATACCTCTTGACGTGGGCACGAGCCTGAAATCCCAATTTCAGCCCTCGAAACATCTCATATGTTTCGCGACGTTTCGAAATCGTCTTCGATGCCTCAACTCTAAACCGTTTAACATTACTGAACTATCACGTAGTTATCAAAACTTGTATGTCAGATGTTCGCAACATCCAGAGACGACGTTCGAGGTTCAGCACACCGAGCGGTGCATTAAGGACATAAGCCTTCTACGAAGCAACGAGGACAATCCTCAGTTTACGGACCTAGTCCGCATAATCGCTACTATCAACTTTCAACTAAATTTTCTCTAGGAACATATCTAAACAGTAGAATTAAAGCGCGAGCTATGACATAATTTGCAAAGGGCTTTTGACTATGTTCAGGATAATTAAGTTCATCTAATGAACTCCCACTCAGATAGACATCCCTCTAGTCATCTAAGTGATTACATAATCCGAGTCAACTAGGCTGTGTCCGATCATCAGGTGAGACGGACTAGTCATCATCGGTGAACATCTTCATGTTGATCGTATCTACCATACGACTCATGCTCGACCTTTCGATCTCTTGTGTTCCGAGGCCATGTCTGTATATGCTAGGCTCGTCAAGTCAACCTAAGTGTTTCACGTGTGTAAATCTGGCTTACACCCGTTGTATGTGAACGTTAGAATCTATCACACCCGATCATCACGTGGTTCTTCGAAACAACGAACTTTCGCAACGGTGCACAGTTAGGGGGAACACTTTCTTGAAATTTTAATGAGGGATCATCTTATTTACTACCGACTTTCTAAGCAAATAAGATGCATAAACATGATAAACATCACATGCAATCAAAAAGTGACATGATATGGCCAATATCATTTTGCTCCTTTTGATCTCCATCTTCGGGGCTCCATGATCATCATTGTCACCGGCATGACACCATGATCTCCATCATCGTGTCTCCATGAAGTTGTCTTGCCAACTATTACTTCTACTACTATGGCTAACGGTTTAGCAATAAAGTAAAAGTAATTACATGGCGTTGTTCATTGACACGCAGGTCATACAATAAATTAAGACAACTCCTATGGCTCCTGCCGGTTGTCATACTCATCGACATGCAAGTCGTGATTCCTATTACAAGAACATGATCAATCTCATACATCACATATCATTCATCACATTCTTTTGGCCATATCACATCACATAGCATACCCTGCAAAAACAAGTTAGACGTCCTCTAATTGTTGTTTGCATGTTTTATGTGGCTTCTATGGGTTTCTAGCAAGAACGCGTTTCTTACCTACATAAAACCACAACGTGATGTGTCAATTGCTATTTACCCTTCATAAGGACCCTTTTCATCGAATCCGATCCGACTAAAGTGGGAGAGACTGGCACCCGCTAGCCACCTTATGCAACAAGTGCATGTCATTCGGTGGAACCTGTCTCACGTAAGTGTATGTGTAAGGTCGGTCCGGGCCGCTTCATCCCACAATACCATCGAAACAAGATTGGACTAGTAACGGTAAGCATATTGAACAAAATCAACGCCCACAACAACTTGTGTTCTAGTCGTGCATCGAAACTACGCATAGACCTAGCTCATGATGCCACTGTTGGGGAACGTAGCAGAAATTCAAAAATTTCTACGCAACACCAAGATCAATCTATGGAATAATCTAGCAACGAGGGGAAGGAGAGTGCATCTACATACCCTTGTAGATCGCTAAGCGGAAGCGTTACAAGAACGCGGATGAAGGAGTCAGACTACGCAGCGATTAAGATCGCGGTTGATTCCGATCTAAGCACCGAACAACGGTGCCTCCGCTGCTCAACACACGTACAGCCCGGGGACGTCTCCTCCTTCTTGATCCAGCAAGGGAGAGGAGAAGTTGAGGGAGAACTCCGACAACACGACGACATGGTGGTGATGGAGCTCGTGGTTCTCGGCAGGCTTCGCCAAGCACTACGGAGGAGGAGGAGGTGTTGGAGGAGGGAGAGGGCTGCGCCAGGGGAAGGGTGCGGCTGCCCTCTATCTCTCTCACTATATATAGGGGGAAGGGAGGAGGGGGAGGCTCCCTAGGATTCCCTAGGGGAGGGGCGGCGGCCATAGGGGAAACCCTAGATGGGTTTTGGCGCCCCACCCCTAGGAAACTTGCCCCCAAGCCGGGAGGGTGGCTGCCCTAGGGGTGGCGCCCCACCTCTCCAGGTTACGTGAGATGGGGTGGGAGGGGCGCTCAGCCCCTTAGTGGGCTGATGTGCCCTCTCCCCTTGGCCCATAAGGCCCCCAAAGCTTGTCGGGGCCTCCGAAACCCCTTTCGGACACGCTGGTCATCACCTGGTACCCCCGGAACAATTCCGGACTCCAATACCCTTCGTCCAATATACCGATCTTCACCTCCGGACCATTCCGGAGCTCCTCGTCATGTCCGGATCTCATCCGGACTCCAAACAACCTTCGGTAACCACATACTATTTCCCATAACAACTCTAGCGTCACCGAACCTTAAGTGTGTAGACCCTACGGGTTCGGGAACCATGCAGACATGACCGAGACGTTCTCCGGTCAATAACCAACAGCAGGATCTGGATACCCATGTTGGCTCCCACATGTTCCATGATGATCTCATCGGATGAACCATGATGTCAAGGATTCAAGCAATCCCGTATGCAATTCCCTTTGTCTACCGGTATTGTACTTGCCCGAGATTCGATCGTCGGTATGCCGATACCTTGTTCAATCTCGTTACCGGCAAGTCTCTTTACTCGTTCCGTAACACATCATCCCGTGATCAACCCCTTGGTCACATTGTGCACATTATGATGATGTCCTACCGAATGGGCCCAGAGATACCTCTCCGTCACACGGAGTGACAAATCCCAGTCTCGATTCGTGCCAACCCAACAGACACTTTCGGAGATACCCGTAGTGCACCTTTATAGCCACCCAGTTACGTTCTGACGTTTGGTACACCCAAAGCATTCCTACGGTATCCGGGAGTTGCACAATCTCATGGTCTAAGGAAATGATACTTAACATTAGAAAAGCTTTAGCATACGAACTACACGATCTTTGTGCTAGGCTTAGGATTGGGTCTTGTCCATGACATCATTCTCCTAATGATGTGATCCCGTTGTCAAAGACATCCAATGTCCATGGTCAGGAAACCGTAACCATCTATTGATCAATGAGCTAGTCAACTAGAGGCTTACTAGGGACATGGTGTTGTCTATGTACCCACACATGTATCTGAGTTTCCTATCAATACAATTATAGCATGGATAATAAACGATTATCATGAACAAGGAAATACAATAATAACTAATTTGTTATTGCCTCTAGGGCATATTTCCAACAGATTTTATCTGAATACTTTTCTCATAGTTGCGGATGCTTGCGAGGGGGTGGTACGTCTCCAATGTATCTATAATTTTTTATTGTTCCATGCAATTATATATTCTGTTTTGGATGTTTAATGGGCTTATTTATACACTTTTATATTATTTTTGGGACTAACTGTTAACCGGAGGCCCAGCCCAAATTGTTGTTTTTTTTGCCTATTTCAGTGTTTTATAGTAAAAGGATATCAAACGGAGTCCAAACGAAATGAAACCTTCGGGAGCATGATTTTTGGAACAAACATGATCCAGAGGACTTGGAGTGGACGTCAAGCAACCAACTAGGAGGCCACGAGGCAGGGGGCCGCTCCTACCCCCCCCCCCCCCCCGGGCGCGCCCTCCACCCTCGTGGGCCCCTCGTGGCTCCACCGACCTACTTCTTCCTCCTATATATAGCTACATACCCCCAAACCATCGAAGAGCACCACGAAAACCTAATTCCACCGCCGCAACCTTCTGTTCCCGTGAGATCCCATCTTGGGGCCTTTTTCCGTCTCACGGAGGGGGCATTGATCATGGAGGGCTTCTACATCAACACCATAGCCTCTCCGATGATGTGTGAGTAGTTTACCTCAAACCTTCGGGTCCATAGTTATTTGCTAGATGGCTTCTTCTCTCTCTTTGGATCTCAATGCAAAGTTCTCCTCGATTCTCTTGGAGATCTATTCGATGTAATCTTCTTTTGCGGTATGTTTGTCGAGATCCGATGAATTGTGGGTTTATGATCAAGATTATCTATGAACAATATTTGAATCTTCTCTGAATTCTTTTATGTATGATTGGTTATCTTTGCAAGTCTCTTCAATTATCAGTTTGGTTTGGCCTACTAGATTGATCTTTCTTGCAATGGGAGAAGTGCTTAGCTTTGGGTTCAATCTTGCGGTGCTCGATCCCGATGTGATGAGGGGAAGCGACACGTATTGTATTGTTGCCATCGAGGATAAAAGATGGGGTTTATATCATATTGCATGAGTTTATCCCTCTACATCATGTCATCTTGCTTAAAGCGTTACTCCGTTCTTATGAACTTAATACTCTAGATGCATGCTGGATAGCGGTCGATGTGTGGAGTAATAGTAGTAGATGCATGCAGGAGTCGGTCTACTTGTCACGGACGTGATGCCTATATACATGATCATACCTAGATATTCTCATAACTATGCTCAATTCTATCAATTTCTTGATAGTAATTTGTTCACCCACCGTAATACTTATGCTATCTTGAGAGAAGCCACTAGTGAAACCTATGGCCCCCGGGTTTATTCTCTATCATATTGATCTACCGTTATTTCTATTACGTTTATTTTGCTTTCTTTACTTTTAGTCTTTATCATAAATACCAAAAATAGTATCTTATCATCTCTATCAGATCTCACTTTTGCAAGTGGTCGTTAAGGGATTGACAACCCCTTTATCGCGTTGGTTGCAAGGTTCTTATTTGTTTGTGTAGGTGCAAGGGACTTGAGTGTGGTCTCCTACTGGATTGATACCTTGGTTCTCAAAAACTGAGGGAAATACTGATGCTACTTTGCTGCATCACCCTTTCCTCTTCAAGGGAAAACCAACGCAGTGCTCAAGAGGTAGCAGGGGGTTAATCATAAGTAGGAGGTTTGTTCTAGTAAGAACAACACCTAAGCACCGATCCACCCACATATCAAATTATCAAAGTAGCAAACACGAATCAAGCCAACATGATGAAAGTGACATGGTGAAATTCCCGTGTACCCTCAAGAACGCTTTGCTTATTATAAGAGACCGTTTTGGTTTGTCCTTTGCCTCAAAAGGATTGGGCTACCTTGCTGCACTTTTGTAACCGTTACCGTTACTTGCTTGTTACAAATTACCTTGCTATCAAACAACTTGTTACCAACAATTTCAGTGCTTGAGACAATAACTTGCTGAAAACCACTTGTTATTTCCTTCTGATCCTCGTTGGGTTCGACACTCTTACTTATCAAAAGGACTACGATTGATCCCCTATACTTGTGGGTCATCAGTACCCTCCAGGTCAACCCGACTTCAGTAACTCTCACGGGTACCCCTTGGGGCCGACCCGACTTCATCATGGATATGTGGTAAAGTCAAAGTAACCATGTGCCCAAGGGGGGATCCCAGGAATCACCCTCGATGGAATCCACTTTATGTAACCGTCAAGGTGAACTTAGAGGAATCACCCTCAATGGTTCACACTTGAGGTGTTCACACTTGATAGACCACGATCAATTAGCTACACTACAGCGTTATCATCAGGAGTACGTTACGAGGTATCACCCTCGGCACTCGATAGTAGCTCTGCAGAGTCGTACAACTAAAGGGGGTGATGTGATGTGTCGGACCCTGGACGTTGATCACGTTGTTCGAGTCATTTGGTAATCTAGCGGGGGCAACAGGGACAAGGTGAGGGGTCACTGGTGGATCACTAACAAACCTATACTAAGCATATAGGATAAGCAGGTAAGGTACAAAAGTGGTTATGCATCAGAATAGGAGCAAGCATTTACATTAGCAAAATCTAATGCAAGCATGAGAGAGAATGTAATGGGTGATATCTGGATGATCAAGGGGGGTTTTCTTGCGTGGAAGCTTTCAGACGTAAACAGATCTCCAACGAAGTAGGCGATCACCATATCATCGGCGGTCTTGGGGTCTATCACAGTACCGGGTCTACCCAAAAAAAGGCAACGGAGGGAAACAAATAAATAACACAGCAAACAAATGCATCACATAGCAAGACACGATAGTAGGCTATGCCAGGGGTGACCTAACGCAGTGCTAAGTGTTATAGGAGGAGCGGGAAAATATCCGGATATATTTTCCTAGCTCCAGGATTTTATCGGACAGACGGACCGGACGGGGAAGGTTCCGTGTTTGCAGTGATGGGGGCATGAGACAGGTATGTGGATGTCATATTCAGATTCGTCTCATTTTTCTGATCGTTTTTCATATATAAATTATTTTCATCCGAGAAACGGTTTATTTTCTATATTTTTCTCAATTTTAAATGATTTTCTAGATTTTCTTATTTATTTATAATTTTGAAATTCAGCAGTTAAAAACTGGGTGCACCCGGTGCAGTGCACCCAAGATTACGTGCTGGCAGTGGGTCCCGATTGACTTGATCGTGATCAATTGGAGACTTTGACTGGCCAAGGGGGCCCATCTATCATATGCTCAAACTATTAAAAGCAGACTATTTATTTTAATCTACTGGATTAATCTAACGGCGGGTCCCACGTGTAATATACTAGCATTTTATTTGAAGGGTTATTTTAAATGTGAGGGCCACATGTCAGTGTCACTTAGTAGTTAATTGATTTAACTTTGATCCTAAACTAATCCTACATCTAATTAACAGGGCAGGGGGAAGGCGCACGCGCGTATAGGCGGTGGCCGGCCACGGCACGGCTGACGCGACGAGCGGGGCGGCTGCTGGTGGGCTAAGGCGGCGGGCGGATGTGGGGCCAGTTCACGAGGTAGGGTGTGGCGGCTGCAGAAGCGGCCAGCCGGGCGTGAGTGAGGACAGCGATGGCGCACAATTGCAGGGCGTCCGCGAAGTGCGGCAAGGGAGCCCGGGGGTGCAGCCGGAGCGGGGTGGGTCGCGGCCAGGGGAGAGCGGGGACTAGCGGGATGCGACGGGAGCACAGGCGGCGTGCGCGGTCTGGCCAAGGCGGGCGCGATCGGAGCACGCTCGTAGCCAGCAGGAGCGGCAGCAGAGAGCATGGGGGCGGTGAGCGTGGCCTCGAGCGCGATGGGGACACGCCCAGGGCACAGCGGTGGGTGCAGGCGGCGATGAACACTCGGGCGCAACGGAGCCCGTGGTTAGAGGCAGAAATCGGTAGCGGGGAGATAGTGGTTCGGTGTGGAGGCTCACAGCAAGGCCATCGAGCGTGAGGACGAGGTCGGGGACGCCCTGTAACTCCCAAATCGATGGCGACGAGCTTCAGGCACCGGCGACGAAGAGGACGACGCTGGCGACGAAGCAGAGCCCTTCGGCTTGGAGACATGGTGCTCGATGGCGGAGCTGCTGGACATGGCTGCACGACGAAAGGAGGACAGTGGCCACGCGAGTGAAACACGGCGAAGGCGAAGGCTCTCGGGAGAGGGAGAGAGAGAGGGAACGGCGCGTGAAGGGAAAATGGTGGTCTAAGGTTCATGAGGAGGGGCGCAAGGTGGGCTTATCCTCGAGAGGAGCTGCGGGATGGCCGGCACCTGGCCGGTGGCGCCCACGGCCATGGGATGGCTGCCACGCCCCCTGCCACCATTAGCGTGTGATTACTGTAGCTGAGCTACTGGAGTGTTACAGAGCCGTAGCGCCGCGGCCCGCGGTCCACGTCACCACCCCGAGGTTGTCCTCACGGTGGTACCGACCCGCACACGGTCGACGCCGCCGCCCCCGAGGTCTTCCCGTCGTTGCCTCGACCCGCCTGCTACTGCTTCGCGCCTTCGGGCCATAGCGACGCCGCCCGCGGTCCACTCTGCCGTCCCCATGAGTCGATCTCCTGTGGTATGTGCCGCGCCGCCTCCCTCAGCTCGGGAACGCCACCATCCGCGTCGGTCTATGGCACGATGTCGGGTTCTTCATCGCCTACTTCGAGCATCGCCACGGCATTCTTAACCCAGCCGCCGCCACCGCCGTCCGCGGCGCCGCTCTTCTTCGGCGCCGCTATCACTCGCTCACCCGAGCTGCGCCACCCGTCCACCCCCTCCGTCTTTGACCAGCACAAGATCATCGTCATCTTTCCTAACCACTTCGTCTACTCCGACCGCCGTTGGCGACATCGGTCCCACATCGATTGGCGCCGCAAGCGTCGTCGAGTCCTCCTCCACTGGCCGCTCTGAATCCTCCGACATGGCGTACAGTTTATGCAGGTCCCCGTGTACGCATGCCCGGTGCTGGCAACACCGACGCATGCATTCGTCCCCGATGTGTTCCCAGGCCTGGCAGGACTGGAGCGACGCATGGTCAACATCGACTCCGTCCGTCTACACATGCTTGGTGCTGGCAACACGGACGCGTGCCTTCATCCACGACATGTCCCTAGGTTTGGCAAACCCAGCACGACACCTCGTCAACAGCATCGTCTTTCTGGCGCACCACTACTTCGACACCACTGCGCCCATGACTAACTCGGCGCCACCTTGCGCCCGTGCCTCCACGGCGACTTCCTCGACACCGGCCTCCCCGACTCGATATTGACCACGGCTACCTCGCACAGCTACCTCGACCACGGCTACACCAACCACGCTTTCGGCTACCTCGACCATGGCACAAAGGGTTATCACCTAGCTTGAACAACTCATCGTATTCCTCTACAGTCCTCGCGTCCGAGACGCGACACCATCCCCGACGCTCCCGCTGCGATTGGGGGGGGATGTCATACCGTCGGCTGCTATTTTCTCCAGTCTGACCATTCGTGACGCTCCTGTTGTTCGCAGCGCTACCGCTACGACTGCAGGGGGATGTTAGAGATATATTTGGGTTACATGTATTAGGTAGTAATCCGTCTCCTACCTTATCTCTAGGAGAGGCTTCTTACCCTCCAAGTCTGTACTCCTATATATACTTGCCCGCGAGGCTCAATACAACATGATCAATTTCACCAATATCCCTCTCTATCCCTTCTAACAAGCTTCTTGTGGTGCGGTGCATCCGGTGTAAAGAACTTTGTCGTGCTTGCATCAGCCGGAACGGTTCAGTAACCAACATTGGTTCATCGTCGTCGGTCGTCACCTGCCGTCGGAAGTACTCGGCGTCGGGATTTACTTCTTGGCTGATGTTTCTTTGTACAAAGACTAGGGCTCTGGTATTTGTTCATTTTTGCCAGATTGGTACGTACATGGCCTGTACACTTTTACTATGATCCTTATGATATAAATAAGACATGCGTTACCACGCAAAATATATATATCCCAATAAGGGTATTATTCATCCACTTAGGTACGATGTCTGGCTGTAGGAACTAGGAACCAACTCTCCAATGGAACGACAAGACGAGAACAACGACCTATAGTTATCCATAAAAATAGCAGAAACGCACACAGATTCCTTTCCCTTTCAAAGATTAAATCATTCCTTAACTCTTCAGAACATGAATATGATTTTTTGATGCCCCAATGACCTTAACTTTTTTTTTGAGACCAACCGAGATGACCTTAGAGCATCTCCAACGGGCGCCCAAAAAGAGCTCCGCGCACTAGAATTTTGTTTTTTTGATGCCGAACAACTCCAGCAGATGCTGTAGCGTTAAAAAGTGTTAGGCGCACGCTGCGCGCAGCATATTTTGGGCTCCGAATTGCGCGCGCTTCAAAATTTGCACTGTGTGCTTTTTGTGCGCGCGTTTTTGGGCGTCTGCTAAAATGATGTTGGTCCCGGCGCATTAAAAGCGCTAAAGTGGCGCGCTATAACTTTTATTGGGTGCCAAACTTTTGTGAGGCCGTTGGAGTTGCTCTTAGCTTTTTTTTGGGGGTAAAAGCCTTTTATTACTCAAAGTCCACAGAGGGTGGGATACAAGTTTGGTTATGTGGCTGGCCAAGCCACACATGACGCCCTGTGAGTAAAGACAAAGCGTATTTAGCTAATTTGTGGGCTTTAACATTCGCCTCACGACCTTCAAAAATAAATTTACTAGTGGGTGGAACTCTATGTCTAATTTCTCTGATTACAGCACCATATTGTCCTTGGCTTCCCTTGGCTAGATCCTCAACGACTTGCTTGCAATCGGATGCCACGATATAGTTATATTGGTTGAGATCTTCTGCCAAAGCCAGGGCTTCGCGACACGCTATTGCTTCCAAAGTTGATGCATCCCAGACTCCTGCAATGACGAGCACTGAGCTGCCCAAGTAAAGACCCTGGCTATCTCTGCATATAGCAACGGCAGTGCCTCCTCTCTGCGTCTGAGTGCCCGCATCTACATGGATCTTTGCATAGTTTACCGGGGGTGCCCTTGGTCGCAATGCCCTTGTGTTCCCAGTCGTGAGGCGACCTTGTTTCTTGGGCTTTTTAAGCACATCAAGATCTTTAATATACCTAGTTATGAAGGCCGATATCGCATGTGGAGTCTGAAATATTCCTTCATGTATGGCTTTCCTCCTAGATGTCCAAACAGCCCACAGCGTCACTGCCACCAGGGTGAACTGCTCGTGCGAGAGGGGCCCCAACAAGTTGAAGAGCCAACTCTTGGCTCGGTTCTCGCGTGTAGCAACAATAGCACTGTCTAGCTCCTCATCCACGAGTGCCCATGTACATCTTGAGACGGTGCACTCGAGCAGGGAGTGTCGCCAGGAGTCCGGAGCGCCGCATAATCCACATGTGCTCGTCGTCGACATGTTCCGACGCGCCCTCACGTCTTCAGTCGGCAGCGACTGTTTCGAGAGTCGCCATAAAAACATTCGAACCTTCGAAGGCACCTCCGTCTTCCAAAGAGACTTCCAGGAGCTGGAATCTGCATGCGAATTTGAGGATCCCGAGGCACTATTTAACCAAGCTTCTCTTCGTTGCATCGCAGCCACTAGCATATCGTATGCTGACCGCACCGTAAACTGGCCCGAACGCTCGTGAGCCCAACACCAGAAGTCGTGCATAGATGTTGTGGGCAGCGGTATGCTAAGGATTAACTTAGCGTCAAAAGCAAGGAATGTAGAATTGATCAATGTCCTGTTCCACGTTGCATTTGTATGATCTATCAGTTCCGAAACTGTGATTGGTGGTGCAGCTGCAAGGCATCCATAAGGTCTCATCATCTCTGGGCGGGGGAGCCAGTTTTCTGTCCAAATATCCGTGCTCTCTCCATTGCCAATGCACTTAATTAAACCTAGCTTTAAGATATTTCGTCCCTCCACTATGGCTCTCCAAACCTGACTAGGGTGACTCCCAAGTGAAGCTTCAAGTATGCTGGAATTTGGGAAATAAATACTTTTCAGTATACGCGCACTGAGGGAGGCGGGGTCCTGCAACATACGCCAAACTTGACGAGCTAGCATAGCAAGATTAAAAAGCTCGAAATCCTTGAAGCCAAGACCTCCCATGCTTTTTGGTTGAGTCATAGCCTGCCAGGATACCCAGTTTGGTTTGCGCTGACCGTTCTTACTTCCCCACCAAAACTTCCTGATCAACATGTTCAGATGCTCACAAAGGCCCCTTGGTAATTTGAAACACGACATGGAGAAAACAGGTATTGCTTGAGCCACAGCTTTGACCAACACCTCCTTGCCCGCAGAGGACATCGTCCTCTCAACCCAACCTTGACTCTTATTCCACAGTCTATCCTTCAAATATTTGAACGCGCCATTTATTGAGGCTCCCACATCTGTGGGCATACCTAAATATTTCTCATTCAAAGTTTCATTGGGGATGTTTAAGATATTTTAATATCATTGCGAACCAACTCGGGGACATCTTTACTGTACAAAATAGATGACTTGTCAAAATTTATCCGCTGACCTGTAGCAGTGCAGTAAATATCCAGGACTTGGTTCACCTCGGTAGCCCCCACACCGTTTGCCTTGAAGAACAGCAGGCTGTCATCAGCGAATAATAAGTGGTTAACTAATGGCGCCGTAGGTGCCACTTGGATCCCACCTAAGTTGGATGACTCTATTTTTGAATTTAACAGGCACGACAGGCCCTCTGCTGCTAACAAGAACAAGTATGGAGATATCGGGTCCCCTTGTCGGATACCACGTGAAGGGCAGAACTCCTCAAGCCTCTTACCATTGAACAAGACAGAAAATTTCACTGAAGATACCATGCTCATAACAATATCCACCCACCTGGAAGTGAATCCCAGTTTCAACATTATTGCCTGGAGATAGAGCCATTCAACTCTGTCATAGGCCTTCATCATGTCTAACTTGAGGGTGCAGGACTGATGTTTTTTGGCTTTGTTCCTTTTCATAAAATAAAAGCACTCATAGGCTGTGATGATGTTATCTATGATTAATCTGCCAGGGACAAAAGCTGACTACTCTGGTGAGATAATATCTGGAAGTATTTGCTTGAGTCGGTTGGATATTACCTTAGACGCAATGGTGTAGAGAACATTGCATAGACTGATAGGCCTAAACTATTTGAGGAGTGTGGGGTTTTTTACCTTGGGAATGAGGACCAAGATTGTGTCACTGATGCAAGCTGCCGACTCATTACCCTCTACTATTTTGAGCACCACTTAGGTGACCTCTTCTCCGCAAACCTCCCAGTGGCGCTGAAAAAAGTGAGCTAGGTATCCATCCGGGCCAGGAGCCTTAATTGGGAACATTTGAAACAAGGCGCACTTGACCTCCTCATGGGTATATGGAGCATTCCGGAGAGCATTCATATCAGATGTTATCTTGGTTGGGACGTGTCGCAGAACTTCCTCCGTGTTATGCACCCCTTCTGACGTGCACAAGTTTTTGTAGTACGCTGTTGTCATCTCCTCCATCTCGGCTGGATCCTCAATCACTTGACCCTGTTCATCATGCAATGATTTGATTTGATTTTTGCGTCGCCTTCTACTGGCCCGTAAGTGGAAGAAGTAAGTATATTTGTCACCATGAACTAGCTATTCCACACACGCTCTCTGGCGCCAAAGCATTTCCTTGCGGTGAAAGAGCTCCACCAGTGTGTCAACAGTTTTCGTCTCTTCCCTGGTGGGACCGGATCTTCCTGGAATGGCTCGCAGGAGCTACAACTGTACTTTTAGCTGTGATTTTTTCTGTCGAACCGAGCCAAAGCTCCGCCGATCCCAAGCCGACAGGTCACCAGCCAAGTCTGCCAACTTTTCATGTAATGATTGCACGCTCCCTCCATCCTGCATGCTCCGCCTGCCCGCTACAGTGGTGAAGAGGGATTCCTCTCTCTCCCACATGGTCTCATACTTAAAAGTTTTGGGACCCGCCCTGCATGCATGCATGTTACGTAGCGTGAGAAGGATCGGACTGTGGTCGGAGCCGGCTGCCATTTTGTGATGCAGTGTAGAAGCTGGCAACGCTAACAGCCATTCCGGATTAGCCAAACATCTATCCAGCCGAACACGAGTATAGGTGCCACCAGTAACCTTTTTTTCAAAAGTCCAGGTTGTGCCCGTGTACCCTATGTCAGACAATCCACAAGTGTCGACCGCCTCACGAAAACCATCAATCTGAGCTTGGCTCCGACTTCCAACGCCATCATGTTCACTCAGGTTAAGAACCTCATTGAAGTCAACAATAACCGCCCATGGCCTGTTCTGTGTCGCTATGTTTTTCAGGGTATTCCACGTGTTTTGCCTGTTGGGTACCTGCGCATCGCCATAGACAAAAGTGACTCTGACCTGCATGTCCACCATATTGTCAACTAGAGCATCAATGTGGTACCTCGAGTAACCAATTATTTCCACTTTTATTTCATCATTCCAAAAAATACAAAGACCACCACTTCGTCCAGAACGACTCACTGTGTAACTTTTATTAAAACCTAAACCTTCCGCTAGTTGTTCAACCCTCGAACCTTCTAATTGTGTTTCAAGAATACAAAGGATTGAGGGGGCAAACTGCCTCGCTAGAGTGCGAAGCTCACGAACTGTCGCGGCTTTGCCAATTCCGCGGCAGTTCCAGCACAAGAGACTCATTGCGCCGGGCGAACCCCTCCCTGGGAGTTCGCCAAACGCGCATCAGTTGTCTTGCTAGTTGTTGCACTCTTCGTAATGTTTGTTTCAGCTGTGGAAGGACTTGGCTTGTTTCTCTTTGTCTCCTGCTTGGATGTGGGGCTCGGAGGGATCGCCGGAGGCGGCATTATTAGGTTTTTGTTAGCCTGGATGGGGTGTTGTGGCTGTACGGTTTTTGGATCCATAAGAGCAGATCTTTTTCTGTTTCTGTCCAGGTCTTCCACCATGACATCGCTGCTTGACAGGTCGGAATCCACATACTGCTGGCTATCAGCTGCACCTCTGGCTGCAGCTCTCCCGCCACCTCGCCCTGTGCGACCGCGACCGCGGCCACCTCTAGGGATTTCATCCCCTCCCGGACCTCTGCCAGGGCCTTGGAACCAACCTGCTTTGATGTCCTTGTAGACTAGTGCTTTCGGCGGGTGAACTCCGTCACTGCACTCCTTATATAGGTGCCCCAAGTAACCACATACAGCGCACCATTCCGGCAACCTCTCGTACTTGATTCTGAAGATAACTCGTTCCATCCCGTCCTTCTTCTTCACCACCAATGAGACTGCATTTTTTAGAGGCTTCGTCACGTCTATTCTTACCCGAACCCTGGCAAAATTGCCCTCAAAGTCCTGTGACCTTGGCTCGGCAAATATGAACTCTCCCATCATGGACGACAGGGCCTTGATATTGGAAAAGTAACCATCAGGTAGGTCATGTATCTGCATCCAGATATCGATCTTTTTGAGTTCAATGGTCGACGGCTTGGTGAATCCGTCATAAGGCGCCCGGACCGCCGCCTTTCCCTTGAAGTTCCATGGTCCTTCCTCCATTACCCTCTCCCAGTCGCCGAGGCACGAGAATTGGAGGGTATAGAGGTTGTCTTCCAGCGGCCTGATCTTAACTTCCTGCGCCAGATCCCACGCCACCTTCATGCCTCTGTAAAACCAATATTGGCTGTAAGATTTTCGGTGTGAACCCTAGCTATCGCCATCCAGCGGGTCGCCTCTTCCGGCAGTTCTCCGTCCTCCACCACAACGTCTTGCAGATCATCTTCCCTTAGACCAAGTTCCTCCATCGGCGATTCAAGTTCGGAAGCCGAACCCGACGCTGACGCGTTCGCAGCCATGATTCTCTCGCTCGGGGTGTGGTTTCGCGAGCGGTATGGACCCTAACTCCGCCCCCTCTGCGCGGCCACCATGTCCTGAAGACGCGGCAGGCCTGTAACATCCCAAATTTTCAATTTGGAATGTTATACATAGGTCATCGATGCATATCATATTTTATTGCATCTTCGTTCCGCAATCCTCGAAATCCTAAGCAACTCAAGGACCCTCGGAGAGAGTTGGGGATTTTCCGGTTTTAATATTTGATTTCTATCAAATATTGAGAACGAGGATTTTTGATTTTAATTATTTTTCTCGCCGAAAAATATTTCATAATAAAAATAAATGAGAGGAGATAATATGACTTCTCCAAAATAATTGAAATATTGGAGGAAAAATATTAAAATCATTTATTTGATTTTATTTGAGTTTTATTTGCTTTAGAAAAATTGCACGTTTTAAAAATTGCATTTTTAGGGCCAAGAAAATGTTCATCTCGTTCTAAATATTTCATTTAAACGGTGAAAAATTGTTTTGGCATTTTAGATTTTTTTATTTTATTTTATAGGAATTTTTCTGTCGGCGGAACTATTAAAAAAAAACTTCCTCATACTCGACCGGGCGAAGCTCACCGAGCCAGCCGGCCAACCCAGCGCCGCCGCCTTCCTCACACACACGCCGACTCGGAGGACTCGAGCCGGACTCCACCGCCGCCCGCATTAGCCCCTCCTCCAAGCCAAGCCCCCCCTCTCTTAAATACCGTTGCCCCGCCACCACCCACCACCACTACCGCCGGAACCCGACCCGAGCCGGAGCCCAAGCCGAGCATCGCCGCCGCCGTCGGAGTCGCCGCCGCCGTCTCTCGCCGCCACCGCCGCCCCCCGTCGCCGAGCCCCGCCACCCCACGCCACTCCGCCCTGCCGGAGCCCCGCCTCGCCGGACCTGTCGCCGGAGGTATCCGCCGGATCCGAGACCGCCGTTTCTTTTTTTTAAACCGTTCGGTTTTTTTCTGAAACCCTAGTTTCCGTTTTTTTAAATAGATCGGTTTTTCTCCGGTTTATTTATTTAGCGAGCGTTCGCTCGTTCGTTCGTTTTAACGAACGTGTTTTTCGTTTAGGTTCAGATAACGAACATTCGTTCGTTAAGCCGTTCGTCGCTTTTCTTTTTATCGGATTTATTCCGCGATTTTTCTGATCGCGATTTCTGATCCGATGTTCGATCTAGTATAACTTTTCGCTCGTTTACCGGAATCAGGCGATTCAAGCGCCTAGAGTTCTGTCTTCAAACCCTCTTTCCGAATAACCAACTCAAGCAAGTTTTTGCCTCTGTAAAATTTGACCCTAGTTCAGATTAGTAAACGGATCTTATTTCTTTCGTTTTTTGAGTTTTGTTGCTTCGTTTGGTTTGATTCTTTTTGCGAACCGGAGTTCTTAGGTTGAAATTTCTGGTCAACCTCTTTTAGTTGAGTTTTACCTGTGCATCTTTGCTTGTTGCTTATGTATGTTATTGTTTGCTTGCGATAGAATTCCCGGAGTGCGAAGCGTGTTACTACGAGTCTCTAGGATTCACGGATCGTCAGCAAGGCAAGTAACACATTGATCATACTCTTTTCATACCCAGTTTTTATGCATTAGTTCCAATCCTCAAACATTGCATGATTAGGATATCATTAATTTGTGGGCTGGGAAGTAGTTGTTGAGGTAGAACCTATTGCCCTGTTACTATCAAACCCTTGGGAGTTACTTCTATGTTTGCTTATACTGCTATGCTATGCTCGTAAACGTGGTTTGGGTTTGAGTGTATCCATGACAGATGTGAGTTGGTTAATTAATGGTTTACTTAAGGTGGCAACTTAAATACACATCTGGGTGGATTGAGGTACCTGGATATTCCAGGATTGCCTGTTTTTTTTATAGACCGCCACCCAGGCTCAAAGGGAACTGAGATTATTCATGCTAGAAACTTCTGTGTGCAGCCACAAGCTATTATGGGCTCTAGCGTAGTTGAGTAAGTTACGTGAAGCTCTTGAAGAGGTAGATCAGCAGGTAGTGGGTTTTGTAGGTTTGGTATGGTCTACCCGGAGTAGAGAGTTAATATTTCTGAAAGACTATGTCTCGGTCATCCGTTTCTCAAACACCATGTAGTGCGAGAAATCAACGGAGGAGATCGAGTCTTGTGGGGAAAAGTACACAAACCTCTGCAGAGTGTACAATCTAATCATGGTTAGCCGTGTCCCGGTTATGAACAATTCTGAGTATCTAGTACTTGAGTATTCACATGTATCTCATCACTCTTAAATTAATATTGTTGGGATGTTAACTACTTTAATTGGGATTGAGAATGCTGTCAACCATTCTCAATGATGTTTCAACCACCATGATAGTTAAATAAAAATCTATTCATTTGTTGTAGGGAAAAATTAGCTTTTCGCAAAACATAATCATAGAGCTTTCCACCAACCAAATATGCATGTAGTGATAGCATTATTTTGTTCTTGCTCTACTGTGTTATATTGCCAGCATATTCCATGTGCTGACCCGTTCTCGGGCTGCAACGTATTATGTTGCAGACTTTTCAGACGAGGAGTAAGGTTCGATAGGTCGTTGCCGTGCAGCTCAGCCATGCCGTTGGAGTTGATGGACTCACTTTATCTTCCAAGCCTTCGTTGTTATCACATTAGATGGCCTTAAGCCATATTATTGTAATAAGTTCTCTTTTGAGACATCGATGTAATAAGTGTGTGATTGCTACTCTGTTATAAATCCTTCGAGTACTGTGTGTGTCAGCATTACCGATCCAGGGATGACACTGATACACAGAGGCTTGACCATCTGAGGTCGGGTCGCTACAAGGCCACCGCCGGAGGAGAACAGCAGGGCACGACGATCTCTACGGTGAAGGCGGCGCCGTCGCCCGAGAAGAGAAAACCCTAACGAGAGGGGAAGTCTGGGCCCGAGAAACTGAAAACATTTTGGACCAAGCTTGCCACTGTTTATTTACAAGAAAAAAGTGCTCTTCATCTACCCTTCAACTTTGATCTGATCAGTGCAGCCCCTTGGATCGTCCACACCCCATGATGGACGACGGCAGCCGGCCGACCCTCTCGACGCCCTCCTCGAAGACCACACCCATTCCCATGAACACATGCGCCTCCACGTGACAGTGGAACAGCCACACCCCCGGGTTGTCCGCCCGGAACCGCACCGCCGTCCACCCGTCCGGGTGCAGTGGCACCGTGTTCTTCATGATCGGATCTCTCACGTTGAGCAGCCTCCAGGCGTCCGCGGCAGGGTTGAACTTACCTTCACCATGGCCAAGCACCCAGAAGTCGTGACCATGGAGATGCCACGGGTGCGTCTCGCTCTTGTTGTTGAGCATGTTGGAGTTCTGCAGCACCACGTCCACCACGGAGCCGAGCGCCAGCCGGTACACCGGGCTGCCCACGGTCCCGTTCGTCGGCGCCGGCGCGGAGATGTCGTGGCTCATGTGGTCGTACATGTCCGGCGGGGGGCGCTGCTCGTACGCGTCTTTCATGCCGCGCTTCATCGCCACGAGGTACGGCGTGGCCGGGAACATGAGCGACACGCCATTGATGGTCCACTTGATGTGGCCATCGATCCGGTTCTGGGTGTTGAGGAGGAGCAGCGTGCGGTCGGCCCTCGCCGGCATGGGCTCTACGAAGCGTGGGTGCGCGAAGATGGCCCTACTCTGCTCCACCCTGATAGCCGTGTTGTTCCATGCCGGGCCAGCCGGTGGCGCCGTGGGCGGAGGCATCCACGGGTTGTTGCCGTTGAAGGCGTAGCTCACGACGGCCTTGCCGGTCGGTGTCTGGCTGGGGTTGCGGCCGACGACGTGGGACGCAGCCCAGTAGTTTCGTCGCGGGTCCTGGTCGGCCTTGACCAGCACGGAGTACGTCTCGCCGGAGTAGATGAAGAGGCCCCTCACGGCGAACGGCCGCACGTAGTGCCCGTCGGCCTCCACGACCATCATCGGGTGGCCCTCGATCTCGAAGTAGAGCGAGGAGAGCGAGGTGAGGCTGCCGATGCGGAGGAGGTATGTCTTTCCCGGCACGGCGGTGAAGAGAGTCGGCAGAGCGCAGTCGGGGCGGGAGGCGTTGCACGTTCCACTGGGAGCGAGCGAGCAGTTGTACATTCCTCTGCCGTTGATGAGGAGAGACTGGGGCTCGGTGACGAAGACGAAGGGGTTGGAGGAGAGGCCTGTGGCCTGCTCGTAGACGCTCTTGTGCCACCAGTCGCCGAGGAGGACGGTGTGCTCCTCGTCGTAAGAGAAGGGCTCGACGAAGCCGTCCGGCACGGTGACCACGATCATGCCGTTGAGCCCCGCCACGCGCTGCATCCCGTAGTGCGCATGGTACAGGTACGTGCCAGGCTGAAAACACACAGACAGAACACATTTAGAGATGAGAACTCAGCTGCCATGCACATGCATCGACAAAGAATTAATACAACATATATTGCCATTTTAATGCATGTATGTCAGTATGTTGCTTACCCTGTCGACGACGAACTTGTACGTGAAGGTTTCGCCGGGCAGGATGGGGCACTGCGTGACGCCGGCGACGCCGTCAGCCCACGGCGTGCCAATCTGGCGGATGCCGTGCCAGTGGATGGCGGTGTTCTCGGTCTCCAGCTTGTTATGGACGTCGACGACGATGGTGTCGCCCAGCGTGGCGCGGATGGTCGGGCCGGGAGCCTCGCCGTTGACGGTCACGGCGAGCTTGTCGAAGCAGTCGGGGGACTTTAACTGGTAGGAGATGTCCCACTTGTAGTGGTGCACCTTGGCCTCCGCCACGGCTACCAGCAGCCAGAAGCAGAGGACGGCGGCGGCAGGGGCGAGCAGTGGCCTCGCCGACGGTAGCATGGTGCCTGCGGTAGACGTGGCACCACCAGACAGCTCCTTAATTAATGGCACTGGCCGCTGGAGCTCGCTGTGGATTGAAGCAAGAAGAAGCTAACCGCTGCGCTGCAGTAGTTTGGTTGGCTTGTGTGTCGATGTCTCGATGATATTGGTGTGTTTTCGTTGCTCGACCAAATGCGTTATATATAGTTTTTCTTTTTTGAGGCAATGCGAGGCTAGCTGATGATTGGATCGATTGAACCGTTCAAGCAGAGGCATGTGCATGCACACGGTCATGGTGGGTGGCATTTTTTTTTTTTTGCAAGTAGTAGCTAACGAGACGACTGGGAAAAATTAAACCTTACATGCGTGTTGAATTGACTTAAGAATTAATCAGCAGATCGGCTGTCAAGCCAGCATGTGTGATGTGTGTGAGACCGGATCAGGTCTCATGCATGCAGGCATGCAGTCGGCGGGCAGTGACAGGTGCATCCTCCTTGCATTTTGCATTCTCCGTTGAGGTGGATTAGAGAGTTGGTAACAAAAATCTCTGAAGTGATCCAAATAAGAACCAAAACTGGAGATGACAGTGGCTGTTTACAAGTAACACAAGTGGAGCAGCATGTTGGGCTCGTGGGGCTGCGTATCCAACTGCCACCCATACGTTTTGTAAGAAAATATACTTTTTCTCCCAGCTTTATGATTAAATCTATGAGACATGGGGGATTACCCAAGCAAGCTTTAGACAAGTTCAACACAACCGTCAAAACAACCAGGTTCACACCTACTAAAAAAAACCAGGTTCACACCTACTAGAGCGTTGACTGAAGCAACAACAAAGAAGGACCGTACTACTGTTCTGTCGACATTAAACTAGGGGAAACGAGTTTTTTTCTGGGAGTCGCCTCCATTTTAACACATGACACATTGATTTCTAAACTTTTAAGGCCTCCTTTGGTTCATAGCGTAGAATTATTTTAGAAATAGAAAACTTATAGAAAATGAGATGACATGTATCTCAAATCCTATAACTAGAAATAGAAAAAAAAATATGACATTTGGTTCACATAAAAAAAATCCATTGACTTTAGGCTCATGTTTATTTTCTTTTGAAATGTGGAGGATAGAAACCAATCCTTTGTAGTAATAGGAATCCATTCCTATGAACCAAAGGGCTCTAAAGAAATTATTCCTATAAAAATCCCATCATATCCTATAGAATTTCTATGAAATTCCTCCAAACCAAAGGTATATAAAGAAAATATTCCTATAAGAATCTTATACTATAGAATTTCTATGAAATTCTTCCGAACCACAGGAGCCCTAAACCTCTGGAAAAAAAGAGAGATTGGAGAATGGGGTGAGACTGGGGAGGAAGTAAGGCCATCTCCAACGCGGATCCTCAAACCACGCGCAAGCGTCTGGACCAACCTGTCTGAACGCAATTTGTCATTCAACGTCGTCGCACATTGGTCCGTGAACCAGTCCAGATGTTTGTTTTCCTGCAAACCAGAAGCAAACCAGGGGGTTTGGCGGGAGTCCAGACACCAGCCACATAGGACTCCGACACCCCGACCCACCCAAAATCCCGTCTGGACCCCGCGTCACCATCCTTCCCTCTTTCTCTGCATCTGCTTTATCTCTTGTAGCCGTCGCCGCTCTACCACCCAGGCTGCTCGCCAAGCCCTTCTCATTTACAATATGTTTAGTAAAAGCTTTATTTTGTCATAAACATTGGGTGAA
Source organism: Aegilops bicornis (assembly GCA_021605145.1). Lineage (NCBI taxonomy): Eukaryota > Viridiplantae > Streptophyta > Magnoliopsida > Poales > Poaceae > Aegilops > Aegilops bicornis. The sequence goes on along the minus strand of CM038673.1, from coordinate 559,676,101 downwards.
TTTATCATGGATTGGATCAAGGAAATATATTAAATTAAAGAACAATTATCATAATTAAAGTCCTTTAATCCAAAGTAGTGGACACATCACTATTTAAAGTCTTGACCTCTCCACACCCACTTTTATCATTTTTATCATTGAGATCATCACCCTCCGAACAATTGGGATGCCTTCTAGCTAAAGTTGACTCATCTCCAGTCCCTTTTTCATCAAGTTTTATATTAGTAAACAAAGAATCAATAGGTGAGACACCAATCATTATAATATCTTCATCATAATTACGATAAAAACCGGGTGGAATGGCCTTTTCTAGGAATTCTCGCTTAGTTCTCAACCTGACGGTTCTTTCCTTACTTTCATTAATGGAGACTTGGATAGATTTAATAGACTCATTAATATCATGCTTGGGTGCCAAAATTTTAATGTTAAGAATATCCACATCATGAGCAATTCTATCCATGTTTCTAGCCATATCATCAACTTTATTCAATTTTTCGTCCACCATGAAATTAAAAATCTTTTGTGAATTAATGAATTTTTTCATGTTGTTCTCAAGATCAGTAGGTATCCTGTTTTATTATTGTTATAAGAATTTTCATAGGAATGTTCATAATTATTAGAGGAATTTCCGGGATATGGCCTAGGATTGAAATTACCCCTATATGCATTATTGTTGAAATTATTTCTAAAGACAGAATTCACATAAATAGTATCATTATTTTTCTCAATAAAAGTACATAGTGGCACATCATTAGGATCAACATGAGCATTTTTACTAGTAAGCATTTTCAAAAGAGCATCCATTTTATCACTCAAAGTAGTAATTTCTTTGACATAGTTTACCTTATTACCAGTTGGAGCCCTTTCAGTGTACCATTCAGTATAATTTTTCATTATATTATCAAGAAGTTTTGTAGATTCTCCCAATGTGATTTTCATAAAAGTACCCCCTGCAGCATAGTCTAGAATATTTCTAGAAACAAAGTTTAGTCCCGCATAGAAATTTTGCATAATCATCCATAAGCTTAAACCTGTTGGGGAACGTAGCATGCAATTTCAAAAAAATTCCTACGCTCACGCAAGATCTATCTAGAAGATGCATAGCAACGAAAGGGGGGAGTGTGTCTACGTACCCTTGTAGACCGAAAGCGGAAACGTTAGCTTAACGCGGTTGATGTAGTCAAACGTCTTCTCGATTTAACCGATCAAGCACCGAACATACGACACCTCCGAATTCTGCACACATTCAGCTCGATGACGTCCCTCGAACTCTTGATCCAGCAAGGTGTCGAGGGAGGGTTTCGTCAGCATGACGGCGTGGTGACTGTGACGGTGAAGTGATCCGCGCAGGGCTTCACCTAAGCACTACGACAATATGACCGGAGGAGTAAACGGTGGAGGGGGGCACCGCACACGGCTAAGAACAATTGATGTGTCAAAGAGGTGCCCCCCGCCCCCGTATATAAAGGAGGGAGAGGGGAGGAGGCCGGCCTAGGGCGCACCAAGTGGGAAGGGTTCCACTTGGACTCCTAGTCCAATTCGCCCCCCCCCCTTCCTTTTACCGGAAGGGGAAAGGGGGAAGGAGAGGGAGGAGGAGAAGGAAAGGGGGGCCGCGCCACCTCCCCTAGTCCAATTTGGACTCCTTCCCTGGGGGAGGGGGCGCGCCACCCCCTTGTGGGCTGCCTTGCCTCCCTCCTATGGCCCATATGCCCATATCGTCCCCCGTGGGGTTCCGATAACCCCCCGATACTCCGATATGTACCTGATACATTCCGAAACACTTCCAGTGTCCGAATACTATCGTCCAATATATCAATCTTTACCTCTCGACCATTTCGAGACTCCTCGTCATGTCCTTGATCTCATACGGGACTCCGAACAATCTTCAGTCACCAAAACACATAACTAATAATACAAATCGTCATCGAACGTTAAGCGTGCGGACCCTACGGGTCCGAGAACTATGTAGACATGACCGAGACACATCTCCGTTCAATAACCAGCAGCGGAACGTGGATGCTCATATTGGTTCCTACATATTCTACGAAGATTTTTATCGGTCAAACCGCACTGACAACATATGTCATTCCCTTTGTCATCGGTATGTTACTTGCCCGAGATTCGATCATTGGTATCTTCATACCTAGTTCAATCTCGTAACCGGCAAGTCTCTTAACTCATTCCGTAATACATCATCCCGCAACTAACTCGTTAGTCACATTGCTTGCAAGGCTTATCATGATGTGTATTACCGAGAGGGCCCAGAGATACCTCTCCAATACTCGGAGTGACAAATCCTAATCTCAATCTATGCCAACCCAACAAATACCTTTGAAGATACCTATAGAGCATCTTTATGATCACCTAGTTACGTTGTGATGTTTGATAGCAGACAAGGTATTCCTCCGGTATTCGGGAGTTGCATAATCTCATAGTCAAAGGAATATGTATAAGTCATGAAGAAAGCAATAGCAATAAAACTTAACGATCATTATGCTAAGCTATCGGATGGGTCTTGTCCATCACATCATTCTCCTAATGATGTGATCTTCTTCATCAAATGACAACACATGTCTATTGTCAGGAAACTTAACCATCTTTGATTAACGAGCTATTCTAGTAGAGGCATACTAGGGACACTGTGTTTTGTCCATGTATTCACACATGTATCAAGTTTCCGATTAATACAATTCTAGCATGCCATCTATTCACACATGTTTCAAGTTTCTGGTTAATACAATTCTAGCATGAATAATAAACATTTATTATGATATAAGGAAATATAAATAACAACTTTATTATTACCTCTAGGGCATATTTCCTTCAGTCTCCCACTTGCACTAGAGTGAATAATCTAGATTACATTGTAATAATTCTAACACCCATAGATTCTTGGTGCTGATCATGTATTGCACGTGGAAGAGGCTTAGTCAACGGGTCTGCAAGATTCAGATCCGTATGTATTTTGCAAATCTCTGTGTCGCCCTCCTTGACTTGATCACAGATGGAGTTGAAGCGTCTCTTGATGTGTTTGGTTCTCTTGTGAAATCTGGATTCCTTCGCTAAGGCAATTGCTCCAGTATTGTCACAAAAGATCTTCATTGGACCCGATGCACTAGGTATTACACCTAGACCGGATATGAACTCCTTCATCCAGACTCCTTCATTTGCTGCTTCCGAAGCAGCTATGTACTCCGCTTCACACGTAGATCCCGCCACGACGCTTTGCTTGGAACTGCACCAACTGACAGCTCCACCATTCAATATAAATATGTATCTGGTTCACGACTTAGAGTCATCCGGATCAGTGTCAAAGCTAGCATCAACGTAACCATTTACGACTAGCTCTTTGTCACCTCCATAAATGAGAAACATATCCTTAGTAATTTTAAGGTACTTCAGGATGTTCTTGACCGTTGTCCAGTGATCCACTCCTGGATTACCTTGGTACCTCCCTGCTAAACTTATAGCAAGGCACACATTAGGTCTGGTACACAGCATTGCATACATGATAGAACCTATGGCTAAGGCATAGGGAATGACTTTCATTTTCTTTCTATCTTCTGCAGCGGTCGGGCATTGAGTCTGACTCAATTTCACACCTTGTAATACAAGCAAGAACCCTTTCTTTGACTGATCCATTTTGAACTTCTTCAAAACTTTATCAAGGTATGTGCTTAGTGAAATTCCAATTAAGCGTCTTGATCTATCTCTATAGATCTTGATGTCCAATATATAAGCAGCTTCACCGAGGTCTTTCATTGAAAAATTCTTATTCAAGTATCCTTTTATGCTATCCAGAAATTCTATATCATTTCCAATCAACAATATGTCATCCACATATAATATTAGAAATGCTACAGAGCTCCCACTCACTTTCTTGTAAATACAAGATTCTCCGAAAGTCAATAATAAAACCATATGCTTTGATCACACTATAAAAGCGTATATTCCAACTTCGAGATGCTTGCACCAGTCCATAAATGGATCGCTGGAGCTTGCACACTTTGTTAGCACCTTTAGGATCGACAAAACCTTCTAGTTGCATCATATACAACTCTTCTTTAAGAAATCCATTAAGGAATGCAGTTTTGACGTCCATTTGCAAGATTTCATAATCATAAAATGCGGCAATTGCTAACATGATTTGGACAGACTTAAGCATCGCTACGGGTGAGAAGGTCTCATCGTAGTCAACTCCTTGGAACTTGTCGAAAACCTTTTGCGACAAGTCGAGCTTTGTAGATAGTAACATTACCATCAGCGTCAGTCTTCTTCTTGAAGATCCATTTATTCTCTATGACTTGCCGATCACCGGGCAAGTCAACCAAAGTCCACACTTGGTTCTCATACATGGATCCCATCTTAGATTTCATGGCTTCAAGCCATTTCGCGGAATCTGGGCTCATCATGGTTCCTCATAGTTCGTAGGTTCGTCATGGTCTAGTAACATGAATTCTAGAATAGGATTACCGTACCACTCTGGTGCGGAACGTACTCTGGTTGACCTACGAGGTTTGGTAGTAACTTGATCTAAAGTTTCATGATCATCATCATTAGCTTCCACACTAATTGGTGTAGGCATCACGGGAATTGTTTTCTGTGATGAACTACTTTCCAATTCAAGAGATGGTACATTTACCTCATCAAGTTCTACTTTCCTCCCACTCACTTCTTTCGAGAGAAACTCCTTCTATAGGAAGGATCCATTCTTAGCAACAGAGATTTTGCTTTTGGATCTGTGATAGAAGGTGTACCCAACAGTTTCTTTTGGGTATCCTACGAAGACGCACTTCTACGATTTGGGTTCGAGCTTATCAGGCTATAGCTTTTTCACACAAGCATCGCAACCCCAAACTTTAAGAAACGACAGCTTAGGTTTCTTGCCAAACCACAGTTCATATGGTGCCATCTCAACGGACTAAGATGGTGCCCTATTTAACGAATGCAGCTGTCTATAATGCATAACCCCAAAACAAAAATGGTAAATCGGTAAGATATATCATAGATCGCACCATATCTAATAAAGTACGGTTACGACATTCGGACACACCATTACACTGTGGTGTTCCAGGTGGCATGAGTTGTGAAACTATTCCACATTGTTTTAAATGAAGGCCAAACTCGTAACTCAAATATTCGCCTCCGCGATCAGATCATAGAAACTTTACTTTCTTTACGATGATTTTCCACTACACTCTGAAATTCTTTGAACTTTTCATATGTTTCAGACTTGTGTTTCATTAATTAGATATACCCATATCTGCTCAAATCATCTGTGAAGGTCAGGAAATAACGATACCCGCCGCGAGCCTCAACACTCATCGGACCGCATACATCGGTATGTATTATTTCCAATAAGTTAGTAGCTCGCTCCATTGTTCTGGAGAATGGAGTCTTAGTCATCTTTCCCATGAGGCATGGTTCGCAAGCATCAAATGATTCATAATCAAGTGATTCCAAAAGTCCATCTGCATGGAGTTTCTTCATGGGATTTACACCAATATGACCTAAATGACAGTGCCACAAATATGTTGCCCTATCATTATCAACTTTGCATATTTTGGCATCAATATTATGAATATGTGTATCACCACGATCGAGATTTAACAAAAATAGACCACTCTTCAAGGGTGCATGGCCATAAAAGATATTACTCATATAAATAGTGCAACCATTATTCTCTGATTTACATGATTAACCTTCTCGCATCAAACAAGATCCAGATATAATGTTCATGCTCAACACTGGCACCAAATAACAATTATTCAGGTCTAAAACTAATCCCGAAGGTAGATGTAGAGGTAGTGTGCCGACGGTGATCACATCGACCTTGGAACCATTTCCGACGCGCATCGTCACCTCGTCCTTAGCCAATCTTCGTTTAATCTGCATCCCTTGTTTCGAGTTGCAAATATGAGTAACAGAACCAGTATCAAATACCCAGGTGCTACTACGAGCATTAATAAGGTACACATCAATAACATGTATATCAATGAACCTTTACTCACTTTGCCATCCTTCTTATCCGCCAAATACTTGGGGCAATTCTGCTTCCAGTGTCCAGTCCCTTTGCAGTAGAAGCACTCAGTTTCAGGCTTAGGTCCAGATTTGGGCTTCTTCCCGGGAGTGGCAACTTGCTTGCCATTCTTCTTGAAGTTCCCCTTCTTTCCTTTGCCCTTTTTCTTGAAACTAGTGGTCTTGTTAACCATCAACACTTGATGCTCCTTCTTGATTTCTACCTCCGCAGCTTTGAGCATAGCGAAGACTTCGGGAATTGTCTTATCCATCCCTTGCACACTACTAGGGAAAACCCTATACACAGGGGCTTACTAGTAAGCGTGGGTTATTTGTTACGCGCTACTACTACTTAGTAGTAGCGAGTGTAGTAAAAATGCGCTACTAGTAACCCATAGTAGTAGCGAGGGTACAAAAATCCACGCTACTACTAAATAATTTCCATCATGCCACCTCGGACAGGCAGTAGTAGTAGCGCATGATGTTAAATCCGTGCTACTACTATAAAGTGGATAGCAGTAGCCCGTGTTGTACACCCGCGCTACTACTACGGATAAGACGTACGGGTCGGTCGGCCACCCTCCACCCCGTGCTACCACTACCTCCCGTATCCCCTCCTGCACGCGCCCTCCACCCTCCTGTCTCTCCTTGCTCGATTCCGCCGAACAGGATCGGCCGAGCGCTCTAGGGCTCCTCACCCTGCCACCCGCTCCTCTCCGACGAGCGAGGGCCTCCTCCGCCCCTGCAGCAGCCGGCGAGCGCGGCCCCGACACACGCGCCCACCCCGCCAGCTCCTGCCATCCCCCGCCCCTGGTCACCCCAGCAGCAGCCACCGAACCAACGGCGGACGCTGCCGTGACCCTCGTCGCCACCTCCCGCCGTCTCTTCCCGCGCGCGGCCGGCGGCTGCTCTCCTTCGACCGCGGCCTAGGGTGTGCCTCTCTTCCTTACCTCTATGTTCCTTGTTCATCTCTCTGTCCCCTGTTACTCTCTTGTCCATGCTGCTAGTTACATGGATCAGTGGATCTTGGATATATGTATGTATGTTGATGTTAGGTACTACTAGATGGTTTGCTTGATGGATGGAGGAGTGGTGCTAGTTGCTTGCTAGATGGATGGATGAATGGTGCGAGTATGTAGACATCTTTGCTACTGTGAAGGGCCAATGCTACTGTAAAGGGCAGTAGTAATTCGTTCTCTTTTTGCTGTCGTTTGGTGCTAATTCAGTACTGTCCGTGGAGGAGGACCAGCTGCTGCTCCGAGGCCTCTCCCGGTACGTACGCGTTGCTGTCGCCATGACTAAATGCCTTCTCGATCTATTAGCAGAGCAGAGCAGAGCCTCTCTTTTGAGTGACACCAAGACTTTACTGACTCTGTTGTCGAATTCGCCATGAATTCCCTCCCTCTCAAGGTTTGCCGGCCAAGATAGTGTCATCAAGTGCCTCAACATCGCATCTGGGCTTGCGGAGAAGACCGCACTTGATGTCGCGTATCGGATCCGGTGGTTGTCAGACTTGGAGGTATTTGGGCACTTGCTATGGCTAGAGAATGTTTCATCTGGTTAAATGTATACATCACAAGAATACCGATAGGCCTAATGTTCATCCGGTTAGATGAACTCCCATGTGCCATGCATTGATCAAGTTTTTGTCCTTGTGGCAGAAGAAGGAAGCTGCTACGGAAGCACAACTGGGGCAAGAGAAATCTGCAGTAGGAAATGTTACCAAGGTAATTGCATTTGCATTGCATTGCAGCACAGCATGTCCTTCTAAATGTCTTGTTTACAGAACTCTAGCTTAGCAGATTGGTCTAAAACATTTTAAGAAAAAAACTCATGTGCTTCTGAATGTCATGTTTACAGAACTCTAGCTTAGCAGATTGGTCTGGAACATTTTATGAAAAAAAAACTCATGTGCCTCTGAATGTCATGTTTACAGAACTCTAGCTTAGCAGATTGGTATGAAATATTTTAAGAACAAGAAGGGTAGTAAATTAGCTCCAATCGAACATACGATGATGTTCATAGGTTCAGTCTTGTTTAACTGAACTTGAACAATTGGTACCAGTATCGCAGGAGAGCTGTAAATTGAAACATAGTATTCTATTATGTATGACCATTCATGAAGGTGGACTGACAAATATTTGTGACATACAATCTTTGCTCACTAATGCTAAGAGATGCCGACATGTTAATGTCCCAACCTTCCCGATTTCCGCCCGAGTGAATATATATTGGAATTATGGCAATATTGGAAGGAATGAAAATTGTTCTGATACGAGCCAGTCTTTACAAATTGAGTGTTGCATTTTGATGTTTAATTAACATTAATGTTATTGTGTTCCACAATCTCTGTTATTACTGGACAGGGAAAGGGAACCAAGGTTGCTAACAAGAAAAACAACGAACATCCCATGTCCAAAGGTAGATTTGGCTTTCCATACCATGATCTATACATTCTTTATTTTCTCATATTATTCTGTCAAGAAATACTTCCTTTCACTTACCACATATCACTTCTTTTGAGGCTCCAGTTATCACGATTTTCTTCACATAAGTATTTTTGATATATTTTTATTTTGCATTATAAACCCCTTAAATTATCTTTAGTTACCGAAAATAATGTATCAACTATGTGTAGCTATTTATTATTTTTTGTTTGTGTCTGATCTACAGGCTGTAATATTCTGTTACTCTGTAAATGTTGCTTTGACCAGTGTTTCTCTAGTCCTGGTGCCTTTGAACAAACTTGCATGCCTGATTAACCTTTTTTATGCCATAGAGACTCTAGACTCTAGGAGTGCTAAAGACATTATTCAGGATAATAACAGGCTTATGGATAAAATAGAAGAAATCTTGAGAACAGGCGAGGTCTGCTTTTCACATCCCTGTGTTTATACCATGATTTTGTCTGAAACTAATTTGCTGGGGGTCTTTTTCCTGGACATCTGCATTTGCAGTATTTAAGTGATTTCTTGATTAATGTCCATCCAATAAGATTACACAGTCATTGCAATTTATCTTTGCTAGCACTTTGTGTGATGTTTCTGGTATAAATAATTGGGTAAGAATTCCATCAAGTAGCATACATGTGGAATTGTCTATTTTGGAGAGGTGTTGAGGCTTGATACTGATGTGCTTATTTCATCGTGGTTTATTTTTCTCCTTGTATTGACCAGGTTTTTTTTTCTTTTGTCACAGGTGAATAACTGTCTAGACTACTTTTACTATGTGAAGATGAACATGGATGCTATGCAGAACAAGTAAATCATCAAACATTTGAATATGTACGCTCCATTTACACGGACCACGCCGTGGACGGCTTGTCACCGCACCTGGTTTACTATAAATCTTGGCAAGAATTGTAGGTGTTGATACGTCTCCAACGTATCTATAATTTTGTATTGTTCCATGCTATATTATATTCTGTTTTGGACATTATTGGGCTTTATTATACACTTCTATATTATTTTTGGGACTAACCTATTAACCGGAGGCCCGGCCCATAATTGTTGTTTTTTGCCTATTTCAGAGTTTCGCAAATAAAGGATATCAAACGGAGTCCAAACGGAATGAAACCTTCGCGAACGTGATTTTTGGAACGAACGTGATCCATAGGACTTGGACCCTTCGTCAAGACATCAACCAGGAGGGCACGAGGTAGGGGGGCGTGCCTACCCCCCCCCCCCCCAGGCGTGCCCTCCACCCTCGTGGGCCCCATGTTGCTCCACCGACGTACTTCTTCCTCCTATATATACCTATGTACCCCCAAACTACCAGATACGGAGCCAAAAACCTAATTCCACCGCCGCAACCTTCAGACCCGTGAGATCCCATCTTGGGGCCTGTTCGAGCTCACGGAGGCGGCATCGATCACGGAGGGCTTCTACATCAACACCATAGCCTCTCCGATGATGTGTGAGTAGTTTACTTCAGACCTTCGGGTCCATAGTAATTAGCTAGATGGCTTCCTCTCTCTCTTTTTGGATCTCAATACAATGTTCTCCCCCTCTCTCGTGGAGATTTATTCGATGTAATCTTCTTTTGCGGTGTGTTTGTTGAGATCGATGAATTGTGGGTTTATGATGAAGTTTATCTATGAACAATATTTGAATCTCCTATGAATTCTTTTATGTATGATTGGTAATCTTTGCAAGAATCTTCCAATTATCAGTTTGTTTTGGCCTACTAGATTGATCTTTCTTGCAATGGTAGAAGTTCTTAGCTTTGGGTTCAATCTTGCGGTGTCCTTTCACAGTGACAGCAGGGGCAACAAGGCACGTATTGTATTGTTGCCATCGAGGATAACAAGATGGGGTTTATATCATATTGCATGAGTTTATCTCTCTACATCATGTCATCTTGCTTAAAGCGTTACTCTGTTCTTATGAACTAAATACTCTAGATGCATGTTGGATAGCGGTCGATGTGTGGAGTAATAGTAGTAGATGCAGGCAGGAGTCGGTCTACTTGTCACGGACGTGATGCCTATATACATGATCGCATTCTAGATATTCTCATAACTATGCTCAATTCTATCAATTGCTCAACAGTAATTTGTTCACCCACCGTAATACTTATGCTCTTGAGAGAAGCCACTAGTGAAACCTATGGCCCCCGGGTCTATTTTCCATCATATTAATCTTCCAACACTTAGTTATTTTTATTGCTTTCTATTTTACTTTGCATCTTTATCATAAAAATACCAAAAATATTATCTTATCATATCTATCAGATCTCACTCTCGTAAGTGACCGTGTAGGGATTGACAACCCCTTATTGCGTTGGTTGTGAGGATTTATTTGTTTGTGTAGGTGCGAGGGACTCGTGTGTGGCCTCCTACTGGATTGATACCTTGGTTCTCAAAAACTGAGGGAAATACTTACGCTGCTTTACTGCATCACCCTTTCCTCTTCAAGGGAAAACCAACGCAATGCTCAAGAGGTAGCAAGAAGGATTTCTGGCGCCGTTGCCGGGGAGTCTACGCAAAAGTCAACATACCAAGTACCCATCACAAAACCTTATCTCCCGCATTACATTATTTGCCATTTGCCTCTCGTTTTTCTCTCCCCCACTTCACCCTTGCCGCTTTATTCGTCCTCTCTTTTCCGTTCACTTTTTTTCGCTCGCTTCTTGTTTGCTCGTGTGTTGGATTGCTTGCTCGTCACGATGGCTCAACCCAGATTTGGAGATCTTCACCTTAAAAGGTTGGAAGAGATCTTATGCAACGTCAGGAGTTTTGTGGTTTTACAATTTGAGCATAATAATTTCTTTAGAAACGAGCTTAAGGAACAAAAAAGCTTTATGAGTTTTATGAATAAAGAGCTCGATGATATGTCTAAAGAATTTGATGGTTTGAAATCTCAGATTGCTCACTTCGAGAATTTGATAGCTGAAATTTCGGATAAGCAGGCCACCTTAGTCAATAGGATGGCCGCTAAACTTGAGAAGTTCTATGAAAATAAAGATGAAGATCTAAAAGTTATTGATGTGTCTCCTATTAAATATTTGTTTTGCAATAAAAATCTTGATAATGATGGGACTGAATATGATCCACCTTTACCTAGAAGGCGTTCCAAAAATTTGGAGTTTGTAGATCTTGATGCTAAAATTGATAAAAGTGGGAATGAAGAGATCAAAACTCTAGATATTAATGAACCCACTATTGTGGATTTCAAGGAATTTAATTATGATAATTGCTCTTTGATAGACTGTATTTCCTTGTTGCAATCCGTGCTAAATTCTCCTCATGCTTATAGTCAAAATAAAGCCTTTACCAAACATATCGTTGATGATTTGATGCAATCTTATGAAGAAAAGCTTGAGCTAGAAGTTTCTATCCCTAGAAAACTTTATGATGAGTGGGAACCTACTATTAAAATTAAAATTAAAGATCATGAGTGCTATGCTTTGTGTGATTTGGGTGCTAGTGTTTCCACGATTCCAAAGACTTTATGTGATTTGCTAGGTTTCCGTGATTTTGATGATTGCTCTCTAAACTTGCACCTTTAGGATTCCACTATTAAGAAACCTATGGGAAGAATTAATGATGTTCTTTTTGTTGCAAATAGGAATTATGTGCCCGTAGATTTTATTGTTCTTGACATAGATTGCAATCCTTCATGTCGTATTATTCTTTGTAGTCCTTTCCTTAGAACGATTGGTGCAATTATTGATATGAAGGAAGGGAATATTAGATTCCAATTTCCGTTAAGGAAAGGCATGGAACACTTCCCTAGAAAGAAAATAAAATTACCTTATGAATCTATTATGAGAGCCACTTATGGATTGCCTACCAAATATGACAATACCTAGATCTATCCTTGCTATTATGCCGAGCTAGGGGCGCTAAACGATAGCGCTTGTTAGGAGGCAACCCAATCTTATTTTTAGTTTTTTGCTTTTTTGCTTCTGTTTAGGAATAAATCTTTGATCTAGCCTCTGGCTAAATGTCTTTTTATGCTTTAATTAGTGTTTGTGCCAAGTTTAACCTATAGGATCTTCTTGGATGATAGTTATTTGATCTTGCTGAAAATTCCAGAAACTTTCTGTTCACAAAAATAATTGTTAAAAGTCACCAGAACTTGATAAAATATTTATTCCAATTGCTTCTGATCAATAAACAAATTTTCTAGGTCTTCCTATTTTGGTAGATTTTTTGGAGTTCCAAAATTTTGCGTTAGTTACAGATTACTACATACTGTTCTGTTTTTGACAGATTCTGTTTTTCGTGTGTTGTTTGCTTATTTAATGAATCTATGGCTAGTAAAATAGTTTATAAACCATAGATAAGTTGGAATACAGTAGGTTTAACACAAATATAAATAAATAATGAGTTCATTACAGTACCTTGGAGTGGTCTTTTGTTTTCTTTCGCTAACGGAGCTCACGAGATTTTCTGCTGAGTTTTGTGTTGTGAAGTTTTCAAGTTTTGGGTGAAAGATTTGATGGATTATGGAACAAGGAGTGGCAAGAGCCTAAGCTTGGGGATGCCCATAGAACCCCAAGATAATCTAAGGACACCTAAAAGCCAAAGCTTGGGGATGCCCCGGAAGGCATCCCCTCTTTCGTCTACTTCCACCGGTAACTTTACTTGGAGCTATATTTTTATTCACCACATGATATGTGTTTTGCTTGGAGCATCTTGTATTATTTGATTCTTTATTTGTTAGTTTACCACAATCATCTTTTATGTACACACCTTTTGAGAGAGTCACACTTGATTTGGAATTTATTAGAATACTCTATGTGCTTCACTTATATCTTTTGAGCTATATAGTTTTTGCTCTAGTGCTTCACTTATATCTTTTAGAGCACGGTGGTGGATTTGTTTTATAGAAAATATTGTTCTCTCATGCTTCACTTAGATTATTTTGAGAGTCCTACAAAACAGCATGGTAATTTGCTGAAATTGAGAAATTTGTCCTAAGGTAATAGGCATCTAAGATTAGTAAAAATTTTCTTATGGGTGTTTTGAATACTATGAGAAGTTTGATGCTTGATAATAGTTTTGAGATATAAAGATGGTGATATGGGAGTCATGCTAGTTGAGTAGTTGTGAGTTTGAGAGATACTTGTGTTAAAGTTTGAGATTCCCGTAGCATGCACGTATGGTGAACCGTTATGTGATGAAGTCGGAGCATGATTTTATTTATTGATTGTCTTCCTTATGAGTGGCGGTCGGGGATGAGCGATGGTCTTTTCCTACCAATCTATCCCCCTAGGAGCATGCGCGTAATACTTTGCTTTGATAACTTGTAGATTTTTGCAATAAGTATATGTGTTCTTTATGACTAATGTTGAGTCCATGGATTATACGCACTTTCTTCCTTCCACCATTGCTAGCCTCTCTAATACCGCGCACTTTTCGACGGTATCATACATCCACCATATACCTTCGTCAAAACATCCACCATACCTACCTATCATGGCATTTCCATAGACATTCCGAGATATATTGCCATGCAACTTACCACCATTTCGTTTACTATGACATGCTCCATCATTGTCATATTGCTTCGCATGATCATGTAGTTGACATCGTATTTGTGGCAGGGCCACCATTCATAATTCTTTCATACATGTCACTCTTGATTCATTGCATATCCCGGTATACCGCCGGAGGCATTCACATAGAGTCATATTTTGTTCTAAGTATTGAGTTGTAATTCATTAGTTGTAAGTAAATAAAAGTGTGATGATCATCATTATTAGAGCATTGTCCTAAGTGAGGAAAGGATGGTGGAGACTATGATTCCCCCACAAGTCGGGATGAGACTCCGGGCCGATAAAAAAAGAGGCCATAAAAAAGGCCCAAATAAAAAAATGAGAGAAAAAGAGAGAAGGGACAATGTTACTATCCTTTTACCACACTTGTGCTTCAAAGTAGCACCATGATCTTCATGATAGAGAGTCTCCTATGTTGTCACTTTTATACTAGTGGGAATTTTACATTATAGAACTTGGCTTGTATATTCCAATGATGGGCTTCCTCAAATTGCCCTAGGTCTTTCTGAGCAAGCGAGTTGGATGTACACCAACTTAGTTTCTTTTGTTGGGCTTTCATACACTTATAGCTCTAGTGCATCCGTTGCATGGCAATCCCTACTCACTCACATTGATATGTATTAATAGGCATCTCCATAGCCCGTTGATACGCCTAGTTGATGTGAGACTATCTTCTCCCTTTTTGTCTTCTCCACAACCACCATTCTATTCCACATATAGTGCTATGTCCATGGCTCACGCTCATGTATTGCGTGAAGATTGAAAAAGTTTGAGAACATCAAAAGTATGAAACAATTGCTTGGCTTGTCATCAGGGTTGTGCATGATTTAAATACTTTGTGTGATGAAGATAGAGCATAGCCAGACTATATGATTTTGTAGGGATAACTTTCTTTGGCCATAGTATTTTGAGCAGACATAATTGCTTAGTTAGTATGCTTGAAGTATTTTATTTTTATGTCAATATTAAAGTTTTGTCTTGAATATTTTGGATCTGAATATTCATACCACAATTAAGAAAATTACATTGAAATTATGCTAAGTAGCATTCCACATCAAAAATTCTATTTTTATCATTTACCTACTCGAGGACGAGCGGGAATTAAGATTGGGGATGCTTGATACGTCTCCAATGTATCTATAATTTTTTATTGTTCCATGCTATATTATATTCTGTTTTGGACATTATTGGGCTTTATTATACACTTTTATACTCCCTCCGTTCTTTGATATAAGGTGTATAGTTTTTTTAGAAAAATTCCGAAATATAAGGTGTATTGCGTTCCACCACTCGTTTGGATAATTTTTTTAGGGATTTGATTACATTTCCTTATTTCATGTAAGCTCCTCTATTTTCTCATGTCAATTAGTCATGTGTAATCTCACTCAAAACTTGTGAAATTTTCCCTCCACATGCGTTCTTTAATTTCCGTGCCAAAAACTATACACCCTATATCTAGGAACGGAGGGAGTATTATTTTTGGGACTAACCTATTAACCGGAGGCCCATCAAAGAATTGTTGTTTTTTGCCTATTTCAGAGTTTCGCAAAAAAAGAATATCAAACGGAGTCCAAACGGAATGAAACCTTCGGGAACGTGATTTTCGGAACGAACGTGATCCAGAGGACTTGGACCCTACGTCAAGACATCAACCAGGAGGGCACGAGGTAGGGGGGCGAGCCTACCCCCCCCCCCCAGGGGCGCCCTCCACCCTCGTGGGCCCCATGTTGCTCCACCGACGAACTTCTTCCTCCTATATATACCTACGTACCCCCAAACTATCATAGACGGAGCCAAAAACCTAATTTCACCGCCGCAACCTTCTGTACCCGTGAGATCCCATCTTGGGGTCTGTTCCGGAGCTCCGCCGGAGGGGGCATCGATCACGGAGGGCTTCTACATCAACACCATAGCCTCTCCGATGATGTGTGAGTAGTTTATTTCAGACCTTCGGGTCCATAGTTATTAGCTAGATGGCTTCCTCTCTCTTTTTGGATCTCAATACAATGTTCTCCCCCTCTCTCGTGGAGATCTATTCAATGTAATCTTCTTTTGCGGTGTGTTTGTTGAGACCGATGAATTGTGGGTTTATGATCAAGTTTATCTATGAACAATATTTGAATCTCCTATGAATTCTTTTATGTATGATTGGTAATCTTTGCAAGTCTCTTCGAATTATCAGTTTGGTTTGGCCTACTAGATTAATCTTTCTTGCAATGGGAGAAGTTCTTAGCTTTGGGTTCAATCTTGCGGTGTCCTTTCCTAGTGACAGCAGGGGCAGCAAGGCACGTATTGTATTGTTGCCATCGAGGATAACAAGATGGGGTTTATATCATATTGGATGAGTTTATCTCTCTACATCATGTCATCTTGCTTAAAGCATTACTCTGTTCTTATGAACTTAATACTCTAGATGCTTGCTGGATAGCGGTCGATGTGTGGAGTAATAGTAGTAGATGCAGGCAGGAGTCGGTCTACTTGTCACGGACGTGATGCCTATATACATGATCATACCTAGATATTCTCATAACTATGCTCAATTCTATCAATTGCTCAACAGTAATTTGTTCACCCAATCGTAATACTTATGCTCTTGAGAGAAGCCACTAGTGAAACCTATGGCCCCAGGTCTATTTTCCATCATATTAATCTTCCAACACTTAGTTATTTTTATTGCTTTATATTTTACTTTGCATCTTTATCATAAAAATACCAAAATATTATCTTATCATATCTATCGATCTCACTCTCGTAAGTGACCGTGTAGGGATTGACAACCCCTTATCGCGTTGGTTGCGAGGATTTATTTGTTTGTGTAGGTGCAAGGGACTCATGCGTGGCCTCCTACTGGATTGATACCTTGGTTCTCAAAAACTAAGGAAAATACTTACGCTGCTTTACTGCATCACCCTTTCCTCTTCAAGGGAAAACCAACGCAGTGCTCAAGAGGTAGCAGGCGTCTGGATATGCTCTAATGCTCCTGGTTTACTATAAATCTTGGATTTGTAATGATGTGTAACGATGTGTAATGAATAAAATGGAATTTGGGGATTTTGATTTTTTTAGTTCGTAATTAGTTAATTGTAGCGTGGGGGAAAAACCGCGCGCTACTAGTATCCTAGATACTAGTAGCGTTTGTTACTATAAAAGTGCTACTACTATCTAGGATACTAGTAGCGTGTGTTACTATAGAAGCGCTACTACTATTTTAGTAGTAGCGTGGGTTTATCCGCGCTACTGCTAACTTTTAGCTGTAGCGCGATAGAGTAGCGCGGGAACCCGCGCTACTACTAGCTAGTTTTCCGGCGCTACTAGTAGCCTTTTCCCTTGTAGTGGCATATTATAGTTCATCATGAAGCCTTTGTATCTTGGTGGCAGTGATTGAAGAACTTTGTCAATAATACTATCATCCGAAAGATTAACTCCCAGCTGAGTCAAGTGGTTATGGTACCCAGACATTCTGAGTATGTGTTCACTGACAGAACTGTTCTCCTCCATCTTGCAGCTATAGAACTCGTTGGAGACTTCATATCTCTCAACTCGGGCATTTGCCTAAAATATTAACTTCAACTCCTGGAACATCTCATATGGTCTATGACTTTCAAAACGTCTTTGAAGTCCGGATTCTAAGCCGTAGAGCATGGCACACTGAACTATTGAGTAGTCATCAAATCGAGCTTGCCAGACGTTCATAACATCAGCATCTACTCCTGCAGCAGGCCTTTCACCTAGCGATGCATCAAGGACATAATTCTTCTGCGCAGCAATGAGGATAATCCTCACGTTACGGACCCAGTTCGTGTAGTTGCTACCATCATGTTTCAACTTAGTGTTCTCTAGGAACGCATTAAAATTCAAGGGAATGGTAGCACGGGTCATTGATCTACAACATAGATATGCAAAAACTATCATGACTAAGTTCATGATAAATTAAGTTCAATTAATCATATTACTTAAGAACTCCCTCTTAGATAGACATCCCTCGAGTCATCTAAATGCTCACATGATCCATATCAACTAAACATGTCCAATCATCACGTGAGATGGAGTAGTTTTCAATGGTGAACATCTCTATGTTGATCATATCTACTATATGATTCATGTTCGACCTTTAGGTCTCAGTGTTCCGAGGCCATGTCTGTACATGCATGCTAGGCTCTTCAAGTTTAACCTGAGTATTCCGCACATGCAAAACTGTCTTGCACCCGTTGTATGTGAATGTAGAGCTTATCACACCCGATCATCGCGCGGTGTCCTAGCACAATAAATTGTCGTAACGATGCATACTCAGGGAGGACACTTATACCTTGAAATTTTAGTGAGGGATCATCTTATAATGCTACCGCCATACTAAGCAAAATAAGATGCATAAAAGATAAACATCACATGCAATCAAAATATGTGACATGATATGTCCATCATCATCTTGTGCCTTTGATCTCCATCTCCAAAGCACCATCATGATCTCCATCGTCACCGGCTTTACACCTTGACCTCCATCGTAGCGTCGTTGTCGTCTCGCCAACTATTGCTTCTACAACAATCGCTAACGAATAGTGATAAAGTAAAGCAATTACATGGCGATTGCATTTCATACAATAAAGCAACAACCATAAGGCTCCTCCAGTTGCCGATAACTTTTACAAAACATGATCATCTCATACAATAATGTATATCACGTCATGTCTTGACCATATCACATCACAACATTCCCTACAAAAACAAGTTAGACATCCTCTACTTTGTTGTTGCAAGTTTTACGTGGCTGCTACGGGCTTCTATTAAGAACCGTTCTTACCTACGCATCAAAATCACGACGATTTTTGTCAAGTTTGCTGTTTTAACCTTCAACAAGGACCGGCCGCAGTCAAATTTGATTCAACTAAAGTTGGAGAAACAGACACCCGCCATCCACCTTTATGCAAAACAAGTTGCATGTCTGTCGGTGGAACCGGTCTCATGAACGTGGTCATGTAAGGTTGGTCTAGGTTGCTTCATCCAACAATACGGCCGAATCAAAATAAGACGTTGGTGGTAAGCAGTATGACTATGATCGCTAACAGCTCTTTGTGTTCTACTCGTGCATATCATCTATGCATAGACCTGGCTCGGATGCCACTGTTGGGGAACGTAGCATGCAATTTCAAAAAAATTCCTGCGCTCGCGCAAGATCTATCTAGGAGATGCATAGCAACGAGAGGGGGAGAGTGTGTCTATGTACCCTCATAGACCGAAAGCGGAAGCATTAGCTTAACGCGGTTGATGTAGTCGAACGTCTTCTTTATTCAACCGATCAAGCACCGAACATACGGCACCTCCGAGTTCTGCACACGTTCAGCTCGATTACGTCCCTCGAACTCTTGATCCAGCTAAGTGTCGAGGGAGAGTTTCCTCAGCACAACGACGTGGTGACGGTGATGGTGAAGTGATCCGCGCAGGGCTTCGCCTAAGCACTACGACAATATGACCGAAGGAGTAAACGATGGAGGGGGCACTGCACACGGCTAAGAACAATTGATGTGTCAAAGAGGTGCCCCCACCCCGCCCCCGTATATAAAGGAAGGAGAGGGGAGGAGGCTGTCCTAGGGTGCGCCAAGTGGGAGGACTCCCACTTGGACTCCTAATCCAATTCGCCCCCCTTTCCTTTTACCGGAAGGGTAAAGGGGGTCCGCGCCCCCTCCCCTAGTCCAATTCAGACTCCTTCCCGGGGGGCGCCACCCCTTGTGGGCTGCCTTACTGATACGTCCATTTTGCATCATGCTTTTATATCGATATTTATTGCATTATGGGTTGTTATTATGCATTATGTCACAATACTTATGCCTATTCTCTCTTATTTTACAAGGTTTACATAAGGAGGGAGAATGCCAACAGCTGGAATTCTAGGCTGGAAAAGGAGCAAATATTAGAGACCTATTCTGCTCAACTCCAAAAGTCCTGAAACTCCACGAAAGTTATTTTTGGAAATAATAAAAAATACCGAGCGAAGAAAATACCAGAGGGGACCCACATCCTGGGCACGAGGGTGGGGGCGCGCCCTACCCCCCTGGGCACCCCCACCTGCCTCGTGGGCCCCCTGGTTGGCCCTCCTGTGCCCATCTTCTGCTATATGAAGTCTTTCGTCCGAGAAAAAATCAGAAGCAAGAATTCGGGACGAGACTCCGCCGCCACGAGGTGGAACCTTGGCGGAACCAATCTAGGGCTCCGGCGGAGCTGTTCTGCCGGGGACTCTTCCCTCCGGGAGGGGGAAATCATCGCCATCGTCATCACCAACGCTCCTCTCGTCGGGAGGGGGCTAATCTCCATCAACATCTTCACCAGCACCATCTCCTCTCAAACCCTAGTCCATCTGTTGTATCCAATTCTTGTCTCTAAGTCTGGGATTGGTACATGTAGGTTGCTAGTAGTGTTGATTACTCCTTGTAGTTGATGCTAGTTGGTTTATTTGGTGGAAGATCATATGTTCAGATCCTTTATGCATATTAATACTCCTCTGATTATGAACATGAATATGCTTTGTGAGTAGTTACGTTTGTTCCTGAGGAAATGGGAGAAGTCTTGCTATTAGTAGTCATGTGAATTTGGTATTCATTCGATATTTTTATGAGATGTATGTTGTCTTTCCTCTAATGGTGTTATGTGAACGTCGACTACATGACACTGATACGTCCATTTTGCATCATGCTTTTATATCGATATTTATTGCATTATGGGCTGTTATTACACATTATGTCACAATACTTATGCATATTCTCTCTTATTTTACAAGGTTTACA
This sequence comes from Aegilops bicornis, assembly GCA_021605145.1. Classification (NCBI taxonomy): domain Eukaryota; kingdom Viridiplantae; phylum Streptophyta; class Magnoliopsida; order Poales; family Poaceae; genus Aegilops; species Aegilops bicornis. The sequence goes on along the minus strand of CM038673.1, from coordinate 559,655,303 downwards.
TAAGGAGGGAGAATGCCGACAGCTGGAATTCTGGGCTGGAAAAGGAGCAAATATTAGAGACCTATTCTTCACAACTCCAAAAGTCCTGAAACTCCACGAAAGTCATTTTGGGAAATAATAAAAAATATCCAGCGGAAGAAGTTCACCAGAGGGGGGCCCACCTGTCCACGAGGGTGGGGGGCGCGCCCTACCCCCCAGGGCGCGCCCCCTACCTCGTGGGCCCCCTGTTGGCTCTCCAATGCCCATCTTCTGCTATATGAGGTTTTTCGATGAGGAAAAAAATCATAAGCAACCTTTCGAGACGAAACTCCGCCGCCATGAGGCGGAACCAATCTAGGGCTCCGGCAGAGCTGTTCTGCCGGGGACACTTCCCTCCCATCGGAAGAGGACAATCTCCATCAACATCTTCACCAGCACCATCTCCTCTCAAAACCCTAGTTCATCTCTTGTATCCAATTCTTGTCCCCAAGTCCGGGATTGGTACTAGTAGGTTGCTAGTAGTGTTGATTACTCCTTGTAGTTGATGCTAGTTGGTTTATTTGGTGGAAGATCATATGTTCAGATCCTTTATGCATATTATTACCCCTCTGATTATGAACATGAATATGCTTTGTGAGTAGTTACGTTTGTTCCCGAGGACATGGGAGAAGTCTTGCTATTAGTGGTCATGTGAATTTGGTATTCGCTTGATATTTTGATGAGATGTATGTTGTCTAGCCTCTAGTGGTGTTATGTGAACGTCGACTACATAACACTTCACCATTATTTGGGCCTAGAGGAAGGCATTGGGAAGTAACAAGTAGATGATGGGTTGCTAGAGTGACAGAAGCTTAAACCCTAGTTTATGTGTTGCTTCCTAAGGGGCTGATTTGGATCCATATGTTTCATGCTATGATTAGGTTTACCTTAATACTTTTGTTGTGGTTGTAGATGCTTGCAATAGAGGTCAATCATAAGTGGGATGCTTGTTCGAGTAAGAACAACACCCAAGCACCGGTCCACCCACATATCAAATTAACAAAGTACCGAACGCGAATCATATGAACGTGATGAAAACTAGCTTGACGATATTCCCATGTGTCCTCGGGAGCGCTTTTCCTTATATAAGAGTTTTTCCAGGCTTGTCCTTTGCTACAAAAAGGTTTGGGCCACCTTGCTGCACTTTATTTACTTTTGTTACTTATTGCTTGTTAAAAATTATCCTATCACAAAACTATCTGTTACCACTTATTTCAGTACTTGCAGAGAATACCTTGCTGAAAACCGCTTATCATTTCCTTCTGCTCCTCGTTGGGTTCGACACTCTTACTTATCAAAAGGACTACGATAGATCCCCTATACTTGTGGGTCATCAAGACTCTTTTCTGGCGCCTTTGCCGGGGAGTGAAGCGCCTTTGGTAGGTGGAATTTGGTAAGGAAAAATTTATATAGTGTGCTGAAATTTACTGTCACTTGTTACTATGGAAAGTAATCCTCTGAGGGGCTTGTTCGGGGTATCTTCACCCCGACAAGTAGAGCAAAGAGTTGCTCCTCAACCTACTGAACCTACTGAAGATGAAAATGTCTACTTTGAAATTCCTTCGGGTATGTTAGAAAAATTGCTAGCAAATCCTTTTGCAGGAGATGGAACAAAGCATCCTGATGAACACCTAATATATGTGGATGAAGTTTGTGGATTATTTAAGCTTGCAGGTGTGCCCGATGATGTTATTAAGAAGAAGGTTTTCCTTTATCTTTGAAGGGAGATGCATTGACATGGTATAGGCTATATGATGATACGAGGTCATGGAACTATAAACGAATGAAGTTGGAATTTCATCAAAAGTATTATCCTATGCATCTTGTTCATCGTGATCGCAATTATATATATAATTTTTGGCCTCGCAAAGGAGAAAGCATCGCTCAAGCTTGGGGGAGGCTTAAATCAATTTTATATTCATGCCCCAATCATGAGCTCTCAAAAGAAATAATTCTTCAAATAAATTCTGCTCGGATTTCTGAAAACAATCGCACCATGCTCGATACTTCTTGTGCTGGCTCTTTTATGATGAAGTCTATTGAATTCAAATGGAATTTATTGGATAGAATTAAACGCAACTTGGAAGATTGGGATCTCGATGAAGGTAAGGAGTCAGGTATGACAAGTTTGATTGTGTTAAGTCTTTTATGGATACTGATGTTTTCCGTAAATTTAGCACTAAATATGGACTTGACTCTGAGATAGTAGCTTCTTTTTGTGAATCTTTTGCTACTTATGTTCATCTCCCCAAGGAGAAGTGGTTTAAATATCATCCTCCCATAGAAGTAAAAGTAGCTGCACCTACTAAAGTTGAAGAAAAGACTGTCACTTATAATGATCCTATTGTTCCTACTTCTTATGTTGAGAAACCACCTTTCCCTCTTAGGATAAAGGATCATGCTAAAGCTTCAAATGTGGTTCGTAAAAGTAATATTAGGACTTATACACCTCCTGAGCAAGTTAAAGTGGAACCTAATATTGCTATTGTTAAAGGTCTCTTGTCTGATAATATTGATGGGCATGTTATTCAATTCTGCGGTGAAACTGCTAGAATTGCTAAACCTTGTGCTAAAGATAAACATAGACCTGTGGTAGGCGCGCCGTTATTTCTGTTAAAATAGGAGATCATTGTTATCATGGCTTATGTGATATGGGTGCTAGTGCTAGTGTTATACCTATTGACTTGTATGAACAAATTAAGCACGAAATTGCACCTGCTGAGTTAGAAGATATTGATGTCACAATTAAGCTTGCTAATAGAGGTACTATATCAGCAATGGGAATTGTTAGAGATGTTGAAGTCTTGTGTGGGAAAACTAAATATCCTGCTGATTTTCTTGTTCTTGGTTCCCCACAAGATAGCTTTTGTCCCATTATATTTGGAAGACCCTTCTTGAATACTGTTAATGCTAAGATAGACTGCGAAAAGAGTGTTGTTACTATTGGTTTGGATGATATGATTCATGAGTTTAATTTCTCTAAATTTAGTAGACAACACCGTGAAGAAGAATTGCCTTGTAAGGATGAAATTATTGGTCTTGCTTCTATTGCCGCATTCTCCTAGTGATCCTTTAGAACAATATTTGCTAGACCATGAAAATGATATGTTTATGAATGAAAGAAGGGAAATAGATGAAGTATTCTTTAATCAGGAACCTATTCTAAAACACAATTTGCATGTTGAAATCTTAGGGGATCCTCCTCCACTCAAGGGTGATCCCGTGTTTGAGCTTAAACCGTTGCCTGATAATCTTAATTATGTTTATCTTGATGAAAATAAAATATATCTTGTTATTATTAGTGCTAACCTTTCAGAGCATGAAGAAGAGAGATTATTGAAAACTCTGAAGAAGCACCGTGCTGCTATTGGATATACTCTTGATGATCTTAAGGGCATTAGTCCCACTCTATGTCAACACAAAATAAATCTGGAAGAAGATGCCAAACCAGTTCGTGATCATCAATGAAGGCTTAATCCTAAAATGAAAGAAGTGGTAAGAAAAGAAATACTAAAGCTTCTGGAGGCAGGTATAATTTATCCCGTCGCTGATAGTCAGTGGGTAAGTCCTTTCCATTGTGTCCCTAAGAAGGGAGGTATTACTGTTGTTCCTAATGATAAAGATGAATTGATTCCGCAAAGAATTATTACAGGTTATAGGATGGTAATTGATTTCCGCAAATTAAATAAGGCTACTAAGAAAGATCATTACCCCTTACCTTTTATCGATCAAATGTTAGAAATATTATGCAAACACACACACTATTGCTTTCTAGATGGTTATTCTGGTTTCTCTCAAATACCTGTGTCAGCTAAAGATCAATCAAAGACTACTTTTACATGCCCTTTTGGTACTTTTGCTTATAGACGTATGCCTTTTGGTTTATGTAATGCACCTGCTACCTTTCAAAGATGCATGATGGCTATATTCTCTGACTTTTGTGAAAAGACTTGTGAGGTTTTCATGGACGACTTTTTCATCTATGGATCCTCTTTTGATGATTGCTTGAGCAATCTTGATCGAGTTTTGCAGAGGTGTGAAGAAACTAATCTTGTCTTGAATTGGGAAAAGTGCCACTTGATGGTTAATGAAGGTATTGTATTGGGCATAAAGTTTCTGAAAGAGGTATTGAAGTTGACAAAGCTAAGGTTGATGCTATTGAAAAGATACCATGCCCCAAGGACATCAAAAGTATAAGAAGTTTCCTTGGTCACGCCGGATTTTATAGGAGGTTCATTAAGGACTTCTCAAAAATTTCTCGGCCTCTGACTTATTACAAAAAGATATACCATTTGTCTTTGATGATGATTGTGTAGAAGCATCTGAAATACTTAAGAAGGCATTGATCTCTGCACCTATTGTTCAAATTACCGATTGGAATTTACCCTTTGAAATTATGTGTGATGCTAGTGATTATGCTGTAGGTGTTGTTCTAGGGCAAAGAGTTGATAAGAAATTAAATGTTATCCATTATGCTAGTAAGACTCTAGACAATGCTCAAAGAAATTATGCTACTACTGAAAAAGAACTCTTAGCAGTTGTATTTGCTTGTGATAAGTTCAGACCTTATATTGTTGATTCTAAAGTAACCATTCACACAAATCATGCTGCTATTAAATATCTTATGGAAAAGAAAGATGCTAAACCTAGACTTATTAGATGGGTTCTCTTACTACAAGAATTTGATTTGCATATTGTTGATAGAAAGGGAGCTGAGAACCCCGTCGCTGACAACTTGTCTAGATTAGAAAATATTCTTGATGACCCACTACCTATTGATGATAGCTTTCCTGATGAGCAATTAAATGTCATAAGTACTTCTCGTAGTACTCCTTGGTATGCTCATTATGCTAATTACATCGTTGCTAAAGTTATACCACCTAGTTTCACATACCAACAAAAGAAAAAGTTTTTCTATGATTTGAGACATTACTTTTGGGATGACCCACATCTTTATAAAGAAGGAGTAGACGGTGTTATTAGACGTTGTGTATCTGAGCATGACCAGGAACAGATCCTACGCAAGTGTCATTCTGAAGCTTATGGAGGACACCACGCTGGAGATAGAACTGCACATAAGGTATTGCAATCCGGGTTTTATTGGCCCACTCTCTTCAAGGATCCCCGTAAGTCTGTCTTATCTTGTGATGAATGTCAAAGAATTGGTAATATTAGTAGACATCAAGAAATGCCTGATGACCCACAAGTATAGGGGATCTATCGTAGTCCTTTAGATAAGTAAGAGTGTCGAACCCAACGAGGAGCAGAAGGAAATGATAAGCGGTTTTCAGTAAGGTTTTCTCTGCAAGCACTGAAATAGTAGGTGATAGATAGTTTTGTGATAAGATAAATAGTAACGAGCAAAAAGTAAATAAAGTAAATAAGTGCAGCAAGGTGACCCAATCCTTTATGTAGCAAAAGATAAGCCTGGACAAATTCTAATAATGAAGAAGGAGCTCCCGAGGACACATTGGGAATTATCGTCAAGCTAGTTTTCATCACGTTCATAAGATTCGCGTTCGGTACTTTGATAATTTGATATGTGGGTGGACCGACACTTGGGTACTTTCCTAACTTGGACAAGCATCCCACTTATGATTAACCCCTATTGCAAGCATCCGCAAGTACAAAAAGGAGTATTAAGGTAAACCTAACTGAGGGAGTCCTGGATTAGGGGGTGTCCGGATAGCCGAACTATCACCGTTGGCCGGACTCCTGGACTATGAAGATACAAGATTGAAGACTTTGTCTCGTGTCCGGATGGGACTTTCCTTGGCGTGGAAGGCAAGCTTGGCGATACGGATATGTAGATCTCCTACCGTTGTAACCGACTCTGTGTAACCCTAACCCTATCCGGTGTATTTATAAACCTGAGGGTTTTAGTCCGTAGGACGAACAACAATCATACCATAGGGTAGCTTCTAGGGTTTAGCCTCTCTGATCTCGTGGTAGATCCACTCTTGTACTACCCATATCATCAATATTAATCAAGCAGAGTAGGGTTTTACCTCCATCGAGAGGGCCCAACACAGGTAAAAACATCGTGTCCCTTGTCTCCTATTACCATCCGCCTAGACGCACAGTTCGGGACCCCTACCCGAGATCCGCCGGTTTTGACACCGACATTGGTGCTTTCATTGAGAGTTCCTCTGTGTTGTCATCTTTAGGCCCGATGGCTCCTTCGATCATCAACAACGACGCGGTCCAGGGTGAGACTTTTCTCCCCGGACAGATCTTCAGATTCGGCGGCTTTGCACCGCGGGCCAATTCACTTGGTCATCTGGAGCAGATCGAAGCTACGCCCCGCCATCGTGTCAGATTTGGGAGTTTGAACTACACGGCCGACATCCGCAGAGACTTGATCTTCGACGGATTCGAGCCACGCCAGCCAAGCGCCAAGACCGCTCTCTATGGGCACGATCTAGCTCTGCCGCCAAACAGTGCCCTGGAGGCCGCACCAGCGTCCGCTCCGACCCTTAGCTCGGAACCGACTCCGCCGATCGAGGACGGGTGGCTGGACACCGCATCGGGGGCTACGATCTCTACGACGATTGGGCCGAACTCCCTCCCTGTCCTTTGCGAAGACCGTGACTCCAAGGTGCCGGACTCCTCTCCGGACTCCGAACCCTCCGCTACCGCCAATCGAATCCAATTGGGCGCCGGTTATGGAGTTCATCGTCATGAACATCTTTCAGCACTTGCCCTTTGGCGACATCCTGAATTCACTAAAGTCTCTCTCTTTATCAGGAGAGCCCTGGCCGGACTACGGTCAGGAAGGTTGGGATGCGGACGACGAAGAAATTCAACGCCCACCCACCACCCACTTTGTAGCCACCGTCGAAAGCTTAAACGACGTGCTCGATTTCGACTCCGAAGACATCGACGGTATGGACGACGATGTAGGAGACAACCATGAACCAGCACCTATAGGATACTGGACAGCCACCTCATCCCATGATGTATACATGGTGGATACACCTAAAGGAAGTGACGACGAGGAACAACGGGACGCTACGAAGGATAAATCCCTCGAAAAGCAGTCAAAACGGCAACGTAAACGCCGCACCAAGTCCCGCCTCAACAAAGACGGCAGCCGCACAGACCCAGCCATAGAGCAGGGTGAACCGGTGGACGAACATGCTATCGAGCAACCGTCCGAACAGGACAACTTGGATAAACAACCCGTCCCCGGTGAAGATAACAGTCTGGACAATCTCACGCCGGCAAGTTGTTGGAGCAGAAGAACCTCCACAAAAGGCTCGTCGCCATTGCACGTAGCCTGAAAAAGCAGAAGTGGAAGCTCAAAACAGCGGAAGATGCACTCAGAATTAGATGGAGCAAAGTACTCAATACCACAGAGAAATACGGCGATAGTCGCCAAACAAAGAGCTACCCGAAGCACAAACTACTGCCCGAATTCGATGAGGAGGCCGTAGAGCCCCCGCAATCAAAGAACAAAGAGGCCGCCCGGTCGGATAGACGACCACATGGCAAACATGGAGCAGCAAGCGGCGCCAAGACACAAGCCGCACGCGATCCGCATAAGGATTCAGATCAAAAGGATGGCCCAGTTAGGTCCATCTATGGGCCGAGAAAGCAAGCTCTTCCAAGCAATGCAACACGCCAAATATCCGAACATCGCGGCACACCCAAATATAGGGGTGCCGCACACCCCCTGTGTTTCACCGATGAGGTGCTGGATGACGAATTCCCAGTGGGATTCAAACCCGTAAACATAGAGGCATACGACGGAACAACAGACCCTGGAGTCTGGATTGAGGATTACATCTGTCGGCGTTCTGGGAACGGGGGTCCCCAGACTTGCCTGCCTGCGGCCTGCGGCGTGGCTCAAAGGAGGCCCAAGACAGCCCATCTTCATCAACACAAGCTCAAGACCCTCGCGAGGGGCCAAGCCTCGCGGGGCGGACGACCAGGAGCTTCCTCAGGCACGGCCTCGTCAGGCTGGCTCATGAGGAGGCGGAGAGTTCAAGGCAGGGTACCTCGCGAGGTGCCCATGACGCAAGCCATGATTTACCAAGGGCGCCGGGCGCCAGCCACAGCAGGCCCTCCTTTCCTCTTTGGTGCAAAGGGAGCAAGCGCAGCGAGAGCATCAAGCAAAGGCTTCAGCCGTGCAACAAGACCAAGACCAGCCCCAACGGCTAGAAGGAGTCATCGTGGAGCCCAAGCAGGCGTCATCACCAGAGCCTTTGGCAAAGCGAGGACCAACTTCAACAGATAAGTGTACCCGATGTTCCCCTTCAAAATGGCCAATTGTTGGCGCCCTTCCCGCTCAATATTTGGGAAGAGGCCCAGGGCCTTCGCCTATAAATAGGGGTAGCCACACTCAGAGTAGAGAAGAGGCGATCGGCATCTGGATCCGGAATCCAGAGAAAGACAGACCCGATCCTCAAGCTAGAGCGACGGGACACCACTTAGCAGTTCATCGTACCCGCCAAGAACAGACCCTCACGAGGCTGTTCTTCCGTGTATTGTTCCTCATCAGCCCCAGAGGCAATCCACCATGCCACAAACTAGAGTAGGGTATTACACCACAGCGGTGGCCCGAACTAGTATAAATCTTGTGTCTCTTGTGCTGTTCTGTTTAGTAGTTTAGGTCCCAGCGATTCGGGCGAGGTGCGAGACGGTGGAAGGTTGGATCTCCGCGCGCACCCAGTGTTTGAACCTCAAGGGTCTGCTGAACCCGAAATCCGACATTTGGCGCGCTGTAGGTGCGCCGAATCTGCCTTTCATCGCCTCGTTCTTCCCCGACCACCGCAACCATGTTCGACGCCCGTCGGGCTCACCTGAAGCGCCGAGCCGCCGCCTCCCATGTCGCCCGTGACAGCTCCCGTCGGCGGGCGCCCTCATCGTTCCCGTCACCTGCCATCAACGCAGCCACCGCCCGGCGGGAACGAGCAGCAAGCATCGCCCCAAAGACCCGTCCATGAGGCGGGACGGCCGCACCGCCACGCCGCTCACCCCCGCTGGCTCTTTCGTCATGCGCGCTTCGCTGCCATGGAGGCCCGAGCTGCACTCATCGCGCAAACGAAGCTCTGCGCTACCGCTTCGCCGACGACGTTTACGAAGAATGGCTCGACCAAGTCGCCGAGCTCGTCCGCGCTGCAGGAGGCGCCCCCGCCATCCGTCTCGCTGCACCGCACCCTGCCCCGCGCGGGCGATGAAGCTCCCGGGGCGCCTCAGCCGCCTCCTCCTCAAGAAGGCGCCCTGGCCCCAAGGCGCGCGGTCCCTGGGCGGAACCCGCTCCGCCAGGCGCCGGCGCGGCAAGAGCAGAGCTGTCAAGAAGTTCCTCGCCCGCAAGAAGCTGCCCGAGCGCTCCCCACTCCAGCACGTCAAGACCCTGCGCTGCCCCCAGCCGCGGCGCAGGGAGGCCCACAAGACCAAGCTCTCTGTCGTCCGAGGCCCCCCGCGGCCACGGCGGGCTGCCGCGCCTTCACCTCCGAAGGCGCAGCGTCGCGTAGCCCGCCAAGTTCAAGCCAGACCTGCCTCCTCGCCACGACGGCACAGTGACCCTATGGAGTTCCTCCAGCTCTACGAGCTGGGCATCGAGGCTGCCAACGGGATGAAAAGGTCATGGCGAACTAGTTTCCCATGGCGCTCAAGGACGGGCCCGCACTGCTCCTGAATCTGGCCCTGTGCACGATCTCTTCTGGCCGAGATGCGCACTCCGCTTCATCGCCAACTTCCGTGGTACTCGCGACCGCCACTGCCGTGAGCGACATGCGCCGTATCAAGCAGCAACCAGGAAACCCCTGCAAAAGTACATCCAAAGGCTTCAACAACGCTACGCCTCAAGATCCCTGTGGCAACGGAGGAGGCCATCATCTCGCCTTCTCCGACAGCGCGGCGCGACGTCAAGATGAAGGAGGAGTCTGGCGATGCATGAAGATCTGTGCACCTCCTCGAGCTGTTCAACTTGGCGACCAAGTGCGCCAGGGCTGAGGAGGGGCGCCTCTCCCTCCTCGAGCTGCCTGTCGCGGATCCCGAAGAAAAGAAGTCCAAGGCCAAGGACGTGAAGCGCAAGGGGGCTGCCGTGCTCGCAGCCGAACTAGACACCAAGCGAGGCAGAGATTAGCCCGAATCCTCCAAGGGCAGCCGGTACTGCGTGTACCACGACCTCCACACCCACAACACCAATGAATGTCAAGAGCTCCAGGCCGTGCGCGAAGGAAGGGTCGGCAGACGCCCCGAGTGCAGCGACCGGGCTACGGCCGAGGAGGAGGAAGGAATGCAGATTTGGGAAGACCGTGGCCCGCGCCAAGGGTGGCGAGACCAACCTCGCAAGGACCTCTGGCAAGACCCACCTCGCGAGGGAGGCTGGAGGGACCAGCCTCGCGAGGATCGCCCGCAGGGGAACGCAGGCCTCCCTCCGCTGCTGCCGCCGCCAAGGTGAATTGAAGACCATCATCAGGACGAGGGGGCTGGGGGCTTCCAGGAAGCGCGTGCGATCGCCTGCATCCTGGGCGGAGCTCAAGCCCCAGCCTCTCAGCGCATCTTCAAGCAGTTCACCACAAGTGAATGCAGTCCTCCCCAAGATCGAGGCCACGCGCCCTCTCAGGTGGTCGGCGTGCGCCATCACGTTCAGCTCAGCGGACCAGCTCAAGTGCGCAGCCACAGCAGCAGGAGGCCTCCCGAGGCCGCACCCAAGAAGAAGAAGACATCGACCGGCCCGGCTCCTCAAGAGGCAGGCCCCTCAGGGCCCGCACCGGGCCAGGGGGAGCCTCCTTCCATCGCATAGGAAAGCGTGCCCGACGCCCTTCTCAGGCAGGGCTTGGGGGCTCCCCCCTGGAGGGCCGCCGACCTCGCCAAGGTCTCGAGGGAGGCGCTTGGGCACCACGTGGAGGCGTGCTTCGAAGCACGTTTCCCCGCAAAGGTGAGCAAGGCAAGGAGGGCCGAACCCTTAGGAGTTCGTCGGCAAGGCCATTCAGAGCTCTGAGAGTCAAGGGTCATGAGGGGCAGCCGCCGCCACCCGCCTGTGGCCCCCTATCCGGCGAGGATGGTGGGCTGCGCGTCTGCATCGACATACCAGGGCTCAACCGAGCCGCATCTCAAGCGCCTCTGGCCCCTCGCGAGTGGGACGTTGCGAGGCCACCCCACAGCCTACGCGGCGCATGCCTTATGGCTGCCCGAACGCGGCAGGCTGCACCAGCGTCTCATGAGGACCATCCTGGAGGCTCAAGAGGTCAGCACGCCGCAGCCTGGCGGAGATGGAGATGGTCTATGAGGAGCTGCTGCGCCTCCCGAGCCTCCCGAGGCCCCGGCCTGGGGGCTCGTGAGGATCGCTCCGCAGCCCACCGAGTCTGCTACATCAACACCCCTTCGTCCCCAACATCACCAGTGACATGTTTAAGTTTCGTTTCAGCCGGGAGCGCCTTGAGGCTGCATTATTCCCAGGCGCGTGGGTTCTGCCTGCGGCATGTATCCCTTTATTTCATGTCATTAGCTTATCCTGTTGGGGGCGCCCCTCAGGCTGCATCATCCCCAAGCCGCTCGGACCTGTCCCAGCGGCATGTATCCTTCTTGCATTTTCCTTAGGATTATGCTCTCGCTCCACCATGCTTGTTATTTGGAGCGTTTTCCTGGGTGGCGGAATCTTGCACGTTAAAGGGGGGGTGCCTGAGCATCGCGACTCAGTGCTCCTACCGCTCTCCGCCCTCATCCTCTGGTCTTGTCCATGGCATCGCGACCTGGCTTGCCAGCAGGCCGAGACAAGCCCGAGAGCCGAGACCCGAGGACGTGAGTTTCGTCATCTAACCCAGCTTATGCAGCGTTAAAGGGGGTGCTCGAGCATCGCGACTCGGGGCTCCTACCGGCTCTCCGCCCTCACCCTCTGGTCTTGTCCATGGCATCGTGACTGGCTTGCCACGACGGCAGGCTGAGACCAGCCCGAGAGCCGGGACCAAGACGAGAGCACCGGCATCCGCCAAATTTGCAGGAACACACTCGAAGATAAGGCCCAGAGCCAGGCGCAACCCGCCTTGAGGTAGGGCCCCGTGAGTCCCGCGCTGGCTCACGGGTGCCCCAACTCACCTCGCGAGGCCTCTCGCGCCTCTCCAAAGCAACTAACGGCAGAACTAACGATCGCCACGGCGAGCTCTTGTTCCTCTTGTGGTGAACCTGCAGGGTCCCTCCAAGGAGCACGAAACGACCTCGCCACTCAATCTCTTGCCGGCCAAGGCACGGACCTAGCGCCGCGCCAGGAAGCATTGTCCTGACCCTCGAGATAAGTCACCCTCCGGACACACTAGTTGTTGCAACACCATCCCCACACTCAATGCAACCCCGTGTTAGCAACGTCGCTCTCCTTTCTCACCGAATGATGGCTTCTTGAGCGCCAAGGGGGACCCCCTGAGCATCGTGACTCAGAGGCTCTTACCGGACCTCGGGCTGCTCACCTCCTGGCCTTGACCACGGCATCGCGACCTGGCATACCAGCGACGGCTGAAGCCGCCTTGGGACTGGGACCTGTCGGCGCAGAGCATCAAGCTCTCGTGAGGACTGAAAGGAGGGAACTGAGCTAGAACGGAATGAGCATCTCGCACTGCCTCACAATAAGGATCATATTGACAAACGAAGCTACAAACATCTTACAAGCCCCCGCGGGGTACATTCTTGGCTCCTCGCAGGAACAAGAGACGCGAATCCTAAGGAGTCCTATCTACAGGGACCACAGCGGTGGATGCCATCATCAACAGTGGGCCACCCGTCCGGAGCCAACCCCATCCAGATCAGGGGCGGCGACGGCCTGACGAGCCCGCCCTGCTCCGGGAACGGCGCAGGCTTGGGGGCTCGTAGCTGTCATCGCTCGTCTCCGGCGTCGCGAAGTGCTCGGCGGAGTCGCTGGATCCTCCGGCGCCTCCGTCGCCTGGGGAGCTGCCAAGGGAGTGGTCGGTCGGCCTCTGTCTCACCATAGCAGGACCCCGACCACCTCTCTCGGGGCAGCACTCCAGCCGGCGACCCTCCGCGTCGAATACCTTGAAGGACACCACCGAAGCACCATCGTACTCCAGGTGGATCGTGAGGGCGCCCCTCGTCCTGCAGACCCGGGCGACCTCGCCCCAGCCTCGAGTCATGAAGACCTCTCCCGGGGCAACTACCGCAACCTCTGCCACGGTCGCGAGGGTGCCGCAGCCGGCGTGCTGCAGCCAGAGTCCCAGGGGTTCCCCCTGCCGGACGACGGAGGCGAAGAAACACTGAAGACGAATCCAAGACTTAGGAGGCACGGCGACGCGAAGCACGAACTCCCGGCATGAGCCCTCGGCATGGACTCCAGGGGGGGAAGACGCACACCTTCGTGACCCGGAGCAGCCCCGGCGTCGCCTCCTTCAAGGCCACCAATTTGCGCGTACAAGGGAAGAGGAAACCCTGGTGGCGGCCGCATGCAACAGGGCATGGGTGCCTCCTGGCGAGCGCTCCTGCCCTGACACCAGAGAGCAAGCCGCTTCTTTGGGGGGAGCAGGTCAGGATCCTCTTGAGGAGCCTTTCCTTCTCTTCCACGGAGAACCGGTGATTGGAGCCATGGCAACCAGAAGAAACGAGGAGGAGGAGAAGCAGAGGGATAGACTGTAAGGGCGCGCGCCATTCCGTACTTATAGCCGGCGAAGGCCAACCGTCGGCCTCCACGATCACCGGTCATCATGACCAACTATGTGTGCAGGGACTTGTCGAATCCGGGTGGTTACCGAGGCATCGTGGGGAAGCAATGCGCACGCGTCCAATCAACCGCCACGCGGCGCCCAAGGCCGCAGGCTGTTAGGGCCCACGACGCTTCGCACTTACCCTTTTGCCTCTCTGCTCGGCCAAGTTCGGGCGCGGCATGGGCCCGGGGGCTACTGTCGGTGTTCTGGGAACGGGGGTCCCCAGACTTGCCTGCCTGCGGCCTGCGGCGTGGCTCAAAGGAGGCCCAGGACAGCCCATCTTCATCAACACAAGCTCAAGACCCTCGCGAGGGGCCAAGCCTCGTGGGGCGGACGACCAGGAGCTTCCTCAGGCACGGCCTCATCAGGCTGGCTCATGAGGAGGCGGAGAGTTCATGGCAGCGTACCTCGCGAGATGCCCATGACTCAAGCCATGACGACCAAGGGCGCCAGTCGGGCGCCAGCCCGCGCAGCGTCCTCCTTTCCTCTTTGGTGCAAAGGGAGCAAGCGCAGGCGAGAGCATCAAGCAAAGGCATCCGTTTCGGTGGAACAAGACCAAGACCAGCCCCAACGGCTGGAAGGGATTCATCGTGGAGCCCAAGCAGGCGTCATCACCAGAGCCTTTGGCAGGCGAGGACCAACTTTAGTCAGGATAAGTGTACCCACTGTTCCCCTTCAAAATGGCCAATTGTTGGCGCCCTTCCCGCTCAATATTTGGGAAGAGGCCCAGGGCCTTCGCCTATAAATAGGGGTAGCCACACTCAGAGTAGAGAAGAGGCGATCCGCATCTGGATCCGGAATCCAGAGAAAGACAGAGACCCGATCCTTAAGCTAGAGCAACGGGACACCACTTAGCAGTTCATCGCACCCGCCAAGAACAGACCCTCGCGAGGCTGTTCTTCCGTGTGTTGTTCCTCATCAGCCCCAGAGACAATCCACCAGGCCACAAACTAGAGTAGGGTATTACACCACAGCGGTGGCCCGAACTAGTATAAATCTTGTGTCTCTTGTGCTGTTCTGTTTAGTAGTTTAGGTCCCAGTGATTCGGCGAGGTGCGAGACGGTGGAAGGTTGGATCTCCGCGCGCACCCCAGTGTTCGAACCTCAAGGGTCTGCCGGAACCCGAAATCCGACAATATCCTCCACATACACATGGCTAGAGGAGATGATCTGCACGCCATAAAATATTTACCCCTCAAGCTCAAAGGGCCAGCCCGGCATTGGCTCAAAAGCCTCCCTGAAAATACCATTGGAAGTTGGGAAGAGCTAGAGGATGCTTTTTGACAAATTTTCAAGGGACTTATGTCCGCCCTCCGGATGCAGACAATTTAAGTCACATAACTCAACAACCCGGAGAGTCAGCCCGCAAATTCTGGAACAGGTTCCTCACCAAAAAGAACCAAATAGTCGACTGTCCGGACGCCGAAGCCTTAGCAGCTTTCAAACACAACGTCCGAGACGAATGGCTCGCCAGACACCTCGGCCAGGAGAAGCCGAGAACAATGGCTGCATTAACAAGCCTCATGACCCGCTTTTGCTGGAGAGGATAGTTGGTCGGCAAGATGCGTATCAAATGACCCAAGTACATCCAAGTCGAGGATGGAAATGGAAAACCACGACGCAGCAAGGACCAGCGCTGGACAAAGGGAAACAGCCCAAGAGCACGATACCAATGGCGGATTCGTAAGCTCCCCGTAATCATAAAAATTGCCCCTCAAGGATAACAATGACAAGATATCCAACCTAAAAAATCTTGGACAAAATATGCCAAATCCACAAGATTCTCCGGAAGCACGCAAACCATACCCACAGAGATTGTTGGGTCTTCAAGCGATCTGGCAAACTCAATGCCGAACACAAGGCTCAACACACCAAGCGAGGACGATGACGAACCCCACAAGCGAGCACGGAAAACAAAAGAATTTCCCACAAGAAGTCAAAACAGTGAACTCACTTCAAGTGACAAAAGGGAAAAACAGAGCGGCGCCCATAGAAACACGCGCCGCACGGTCTATCTCAGCAGAGTCCCGACGTTGGTTGTCAAAACCAATCACCTTCGATCATTAGGACTATTCCGGAAGTATCCGGAACGCAGGATGGACTGCCTTGATATTAGATCCTATAATCGACGGACTCCAATTTACACAAGTCCTAATCGACGGAGATAGCGATCTAAACCTTCTATATCAGGACACAATCCGCAAAATGGGGATAGACCCAACCAAAATTCGCCATAGCAACACCTCCTTCAAAGGGGTAATGCCAGGCCTATATGCCCATTGTATCGGCTCCTCATCGCTAGAAGTTGTGTTCGCTCATCCGACAACTTCCGCCGAAAAGTTAACCTTCCATATCGCCCCATTCGAAAGTAGCTATCAAGCACTCTTTGGGACGTGAAGCTTTACCGCTTTAACACAATACCGCATTATGCATCTCTTACACTTAAAATGCCCGGTCCACGCGGCATCATCTCATTAAAAGGGAGTATCAAGTGTTACTCGAGCATGGAAGAACGTGAGACTGCCTTGACAGCCCCACACTAATCCGGCTCCGCTAATCAAAGCACCTGAATAGGTCATTCGAACCCCGGACATGGCTAGACGAGTCCGGCGTAAACATATAAACGCCTACTAGCGGCATACCCCCGTACAAGGGGCTGCACACATGTACAACAAGAGACAATAAAGCTCAATTTTATTCACTTTTCGAACTGCATTCTGTTTATTTAATATAAAGTACATTTTTCGCACGATCTTTTTTCTTTTTCAACTAAGTTCTTCTCTTTTACAGACGAACACCGTACTACACCCGTCCAGGATACGGCACAACGGAGACACAGGCGCAGACGTGCAGTAGGGACCCGTTGCAAGGATTCTTTTCAGATTAAGACCCTGCGTAAACCTTTTTTACTGTCTCTTGTTGATACACATCCCCTGGTTTCTTGCTATAACCGAGGAGGAGGCTGGCGTTTTGGCATCGGCCGCACCAGAATTTTTGCGTGTACCTGGACACCAGGGGCTTAGGGCATTATTCTGCCTGTTTTCATAAAGACTAAATACCTTAGGGAGTGTTCGGCGTCTCGAGTTAGGCCTTATATGCATCAGCTCCTAATCATGTCTTTGGTCAAGTGTTGGGTTTGCCCGGCTCCTGTGTTTTGCTGCCTTACGTTCCGTTCTATCGGCTAACGCGGCACCAGGAGAACTACTGCGATTGTGCCCCGGTTCGGCCAGGTGAGCACCTCAGTAGAGAAAGCCGAAAACTGACTGTCATGATATAGCGTGAGACTGGTCAACCACTCGATGACCCACCGGAATGTTTAGAATTCCCCGATTAACGAAGGACCGCTTTCGGTCAGCACATACGCCGCCGAATTCGGAGAGCGCGGTGCCCCTAGGGGCTATATAGTAGCCCCACCATCGAACTCCTATGGCTAAGTGAAAGTGATAAAGCATTATAGTCCGGTTGCCTAGTTTGCTACGCTATCACCTCCTTTACAGGACCAAGACGTTGGATTAAGTGTGAAAATGCGCCTTTTCGCAAACACCCCCGCACTATGTGCGTGGGGGCTGAAGTCGAAGACTGCCATCTTTCAGGTTATATACACATATACATCAACGACCGCACAGGAGGTGTTTTAATACTTGTACGCACAAGTATAAAAAGCTCTTATATTATATTGAAACATTGTTTTCACAAATCATACATGTCATTAAAACATAATATTCTTCGAGCACTGCGTCTCTATTAAACGAGCGCCCTGCAGGACTTCCTCAAAATAGTGCTCGGCAGGTACTCGGCTTCATCCGAATCTTGGGATGCAACGTCGGTGGCCTTCATCTCCGCCAAGATGTCTTGACACGGGCAAGAGCCATCCAGCACCCTCTATGCATGCTGACCGCTTCATTGCATCGATATGCGGCACCGCACCAAGGAACTGTTGCACCAAGCCAAAATAACTCTTCGGCTCGGGCCTGTTCGGCCACAAATGAGTCACGACAGCCTTCGTGGCAAGTCCGGACAACCTATTCAGCTCAGCCCATTCGGCCAAACGATCGGTTAATGAAAGTGGACGCCCGGACTATGGAACTGCGACCAAAAAGCTCTTCCATTCCGTGATCCTTTTGACCTCGGAAGTGTTCGGCTGCGTCATGCACTCGCCGCCAAGTCCAGATAAGCATCCTCCGCACCCCACAGCCGGTCCAATTGAGCGTACTTAGGATCCGTGAGTTTCCTCCGCATCAGAAAGGGCTTTCCAGCCGCAATATCTCCGGCCTGACGTAGCTCCTCCGTCATAGCTCTCATCACAGAGCGAGTATCCTTGGCCTCGGTGGCGGCCTTTTTCAGGTCCTCTTATTTCGCTCGATATTCTTTTTCAAGAAGCTCGCAACGGGCAGTAGCATTCTTCGATTTCACGGCCATCTCGGCCATTTCTTTCTTGCTTCGGCAGTGAGCGGCCTGTTCGGCTTTTAGCTCTGCGGCCGCCTTTAAGGCAGCCGCATCACTTTTTCTGGCTTGCTCCTTGGCTCGGGCGAGCTCCGCCTGAAGGTTCTCCATAGCAGCGACACCATCTGCATTAAGCATACATGTTGTAAGGCATGGGCGTCAATCTCCCTTACCAGGTGTCTGCGGAGAAGTTGCATACCTTGTGACTCGTCAAGCCGCTTATTAACAAGCGTGATGTCCGCATCTGCCACGTCAAGTTGCCGCTTCAGTTCGGCAAACCATCAGCCCGGCTAGCCACCGGACGCTTCGCCACCTACATAGGAAGAGCGCATATTATACCTGGGGTTATGATCCTCGGCGCGCCGTCATTGTTTGACACCGCACGAAGTCTCAGGGGCTACTATCTATACAGGGCGCATTTTATATGCAAAACTGTCATAAGGTACATCATTTTGCGTACCTCAAAACCCGTCAGTAAACTAACGACGGCTTACAATCTGCTCTCGCCGGTGAAATCCTTTCAATCACCGTACCCATTAACATACGGTGATCTTCCGAGATAGACGCCGCCCGAAAGGCAGATCTTTCAGCTCCTCCGACCGTACACCCGTTGGTGCCAGACTCGTCCAGTGGCCTTTCTCGAAGGCCGGACACTGAGGGCTTTGAGGGGACATATGGCTGAATTCTGGCCCCGCCGGATTCGGAGAAGCCCTCCGCGAAGACACCTCAGGGTCGTCCGCCTCGCATAATGGTATGGCAGGCGGAGGCGTTTCGCTCTCCATCATCTCCGGACCAAGATCCCCTGAAGACGAGCTCTACTGTGAAGGGCTGAGATCCGAACTACAAGGTAAACTTTTGGTTACCTTCAGAAATAAAACTGGGATGCCTCTCTTTTTTAAAAAAATGCCCCCTTTACTTACGGCTCGCTGGAGGGCTGATCTCCTTGGGGAAATAGTGCGGCCGGGGCATCTCCGCCGTAGGACCCTCCGTGAAGATTTCTTCCCCGCTTCATGGCTTTGGTCTCCGGATCTTCGTGCGGTCCTCTTCTCCTTGGAGGGAGGGATTCTCGATCCCCCTTTCTTGATAGCCTCCTGCACGGAGGTAGTAGTTCCTTGTTCCCCCTTCGCCTTCTTCAAAAGGCACAGCCTCTAGCATCTTGGTTAATACATGATCCGCGTGGCCTCGTGGAGGGCGGACACCGATCAGTTTTGCTTTTGCTATCCACTCCTGTTTAAAGGATAGCTCTTTAAGGGCTAGTTTATGATAAATATGCGGATAGCATGTCCGGGTACAGGACTACTTACTTGAGTATCCGGGCGATTGCAGCTCAGACCTGCGTCCTCGGTTAAGTCCGGACACATTGCTTGTGATCCGAAGAACAGTTGGTACATCTCCACGGGCGTTGCGCCCATAAAATGTTGGAGAGCTCGTGGTCCCTCCGGATTAAACTCCCACAAGCGGAGGGGCGACGTTTGCAGGGCAAGGTGCGACGAATCAGCATGACCTGCGCTACTACGACCAGATTGATCTCTCTCTCTAGGAGGTCTCGAATACGGCCCTGCAACAAAGGTACGTCCTTGGACGGTCCCCAGTCGAGCCCTTTATTGACCCATGACGCCTCACGCAGTGGAGGATCCGAGCGGAAGGCAGGTGGCGCCGCCCATTTGGTGCCCCAGAGCGGTGATATAAAACCACCTGTTGCCATAAATTGAGCTCCTCTTGGAAAAATCCTCGGCAATGGAGCGTCGGCATTCTTGCTTATAATAGCCCCTCCGACTCTGCTGATGCCCCTTGATCATCTTGGCTCCATTTTGAAGGTCTTGAGCCACAATCCGAAGTGAGGGGTAATGCAGAGGAAGGCTTCACATACGACAATGAATGACGAGATGTGGAGGATGGACTCCGGATCCAAGTCATGGAATTCCAGCCCATAATAAAACATGAGCCCCCTCATGAAGGGGTCCGTCGGGAATCCTAAACCCCGAAGGAAGTGAGACACGAACACCACGCTCTCACCAGGCTCGGGAGTTGAAATAACCTGCCCTTGGGCAGGCAGCCTATGCGAAATTTCGCCGGTAAGATACCTGGCATCTCCCAGCTTTAGCACATCTTCCTCCGTGACGGAGGAAGACATCCACCGGCCGTGAAGGTCGAATCCGGACATCGTTGAAGGTCCGAAGCGCCTAAATCTGGAGCTTTGGGTGTTGGAACTCGAGGCGAGGGGCGGATTTGATTGAGTTTGAAAGAAAGGAGCGGGCCTTGGTCTCGTTATAAAGAGGTTGAATACCAAGAGCCCTCCACGTGACCGTTCGGGACTTCGCCGATGGAGGAGGCGTGCCTAACTGCACGATCGGGTTACCCACGCCCGTATTGATGAGGATCCCGGAATAAGGGGCACGATCTCCGCTCGATAAGACATGCCAAGAAACCGCCTCACTAAACGCTACCGAGGTGGGACAAGAAAACGATTCGTATAAAGGCCTGGCCGTGGTGTGATGTCACGCCGCGGAATACGTCGATAGATCTGTGCAAAGGTTATTCTCTACGGTGGTATGTGGAACTTGTTTTGCAGAGCCGGACACTATCCTTGTGTTCAAAATCTTCTATGAAGTATTCGGAGGAGGAACCCGCCTTGCAATGCCGAATACAATATGCGCGCCGGATTGGTCGTCGTTGAATCCTGGTTCAGAGGCTACTGAGGGAGTCCTGGATTAGGGGGTGTCCGAATAACCGAACTATCACCGTTGGCCGGACTCCTGGACTATGAAGATACAAGATTGAAGACTTCGTCCGGTGTCCGGATGGGACTTTCCTTGGCATGGAAGGCAAGCTTGGCGATACGGATATGTAGATCTCCTACCGTTGTAACCGACTCCGTGTAACCCCAACCCTATCCGGTGTCTATATAAACCGATGGGTTTTAGTCCGTAGGACGAACAACAATCATACCATAGGCCAGATTCTAGGGTTTAGCCTCTCTGATCTCGTGGTAGATCCACTCTTGTACTACCCATATCATCAATATTAATCAAGCAGGGGTAGGGTTTTACCTCCATCGAGAGGGCCCGAACCTGGGTAAAAACATCGTGTCCCTTGTCTCCTGTTACCATCCGCCTAGACGCACAGTTCGGGACCCCCTACCCGAGATCCGCCATTTGACACCGACACTAACCACAAGATTAAACATATGGGTCCATATCAGCCCCTAACGAAGCAACGCATAAACTAGGGTTTAAGCTTCATCACTCTAGCAACCCATCATCTACTTATTACTTCCCTATGCCTTCCTCTAGGCCCAAATAATGGTGAAGTGTCATGTAGTCGACGCTCACATAACACCACTAGAGGAAAGACAACATACATCTCATCAAAATATCGAGCGAATACCAAATTCACATGACTACTAATAGCAAGACTTCACCCATGTCCTCGTGAACAAACGTAACTACTCACAAAGCATATTCATGTTCATAATCAGAGGAGTAATAATATGCATAAAGGATCTGAACACATGATCTTCCACCAAGTAAACCAACTAGCATCAACTACAAGGAGTAATCAACACTACTAGCAACCCACAGGTACCAATTTGTGGTTTTGATACAAGATTGGATACAAGAGATGAACTAGGGTTTGAGAGGAGATGGTGCTAGTGAAGATGTTGACGGAGATTGACCCCCTCTCGATGAGAGGATCGTTGGTGACGATTTCCCCCTCCCGGAGGGAAGTGTCCTCGGCAGAACAGCTCCGCCAGAGCCCTAGATTGATTCCGCCAAGGTTCCGCCTCGTGGCGGCGGAGTTTCGTCCCGTAAGCTTGCCCACGATTTTTTTAAGGGTAAAAGTGATGATATAGCAGAAGATGGACGCCGAAGCCCACCAGGGGGCCTAGGAGATAGGGGCGCGCCCTATAGGGGGGGCGCACCCCCCTATCTCCTGGACAGGGTGTGGGCCCCCTGGCCTATTTCTTTTGCTCATAAATTCTTATAAAATCCAAAAAGTTGTTTCGTGGAGTTTCAGGACTTTTGGAGTTGTGCAGAATAGGTTTCCAACGTTTGCTCCTTTTCCAGCCATAATTCCAGCTGCCGGCATTCCCCCTCTTCATGGTAAACCTTGTAAAATAAGAGAGAGTAGCCATAAGTATTGAGATATAATGTTTAATAACAGCCCATAATGCAATAAATATTGATATAAAAGCATGATGCAAAATGGACGTATCAACTCCCCAAAGCTTAGACCTCGCTTGTCCTCAAGCGGAAGCCGAAATCGAAAAATATGTCCACATGTTTAGTGATAGAGGTGTCGATAAAAATAAAATACGGACATGAGGGCATCATGATAATTCTAATAACATCAACATATATGGATTTTGTCATATGATTTCCTATGCTCAAGTAATAAGAAATCCACAATGTCAAGTATGGTTCAAAAACTTCATTGGGAACTAACAAACTATAATCTCAGTCATTGAAGCAATTGCAATTTATCATAACATCGAAAAGAGTCAATAATAGATCTTTTCAGCAAGCTCACATACTCAACTATCTCGTAGTCCCCTATAATTATTAACACTCACGCAATACTTGAGGTTATAGAGTTTCAGCCGGACACTGAGAAACATAGGGGCTTATTGTGTTGCCTCCCAACGTATTCACCTTTAGGTGATGTCAACAATAATAGCCTATGCCAACTTACATCCAATTGGATATATGTATCATGATCTTTCAAACACGAGGAGCTTGCCAAATGATAAAAATAAAAAGGGAAAGGTGAGTATCGCCTTGACTCAAGCATAAGGTAAAACATAAAGTAAAAGATAGGCCCTTCGCAGAGGGAAGCAGAGGTTGTCATGCGCATTTAGGGTTGATGCATAAAGTCTTAGTGCAAAAGAACGTCACTTTATATTACCCCTTGTATGTGGACCTTTATTATGCAGTCTGTCGCTTTTATTACTTCCACAACAAGTTCGTACAAAGTTTATTTTCTCTGCACTAATAAGTCATACATATTTGGAGAGCAATTTTTATTGCTTGCACCGATGACAACTTACTTGAAGGATATTATTCAATCCATAGGTAGGTATGGTGGACTCTCATGGCAAAACTGGGTTTAAGGATAATTGGAAGCACAAGTAGTATCTCTACTTGGTGCAAGGAATTTGGCTAGCATGAGGGGAAAGGCAAGCTCAACATGTTTGGAAGGTCAATGACAATATACTTTAACTGAGATGTCGGAAAACATAAACCATTATGTTGTCTTCCTTGTCCAACATCAACTCTTTTAGCATGTCATACTTAATGAGTGCTTCACAATCATAAAATATGTCCAAGATAATATATTTATATGTGAACCCCTCTTACCTTATCACTTCCTATTAATTGCAATGATGACCAAGGCTACGCTCATCAACTCTCAACAATTTTTATGCCTCATACTTTCTATGTGTGAAGTTATCACTATCCATAAGATCAATATGAACTCTTTTGTTCTTTCTACCTTCTCAAGATCATAGCAGCATAGCAAAGCCCTTGACTCAACACTAATCTTTATTATAGATAGCACACGGACTAGCTTACATAAAGAGATCACAAAGCAAAACTCAAAACTACTTGATATCAAAACTTCAATATACTAGATCAAGATACTACTAAAAGGATCAAACTAAATAAAGTGGTAAAGATAAGGGTGTGATGGTGATACGATACCGGGGCACCTCCCCCAAGCTTGGCAGTTGCCAAGGGGAGTGCCCATACCCATGTGATTATTTCTTCAGAGGTGGTGAAGTAGGAGTTGTTGATGATGTAGGCTTGTCGTCCATCTTCCAGGGCATCGGCTCTCCATCATAAAAGGATGATCGAGTCTCCGGGATCCTTAAATCTGCAGCCAAACTCATTCGCTTGAATCTATATTCATACTCACAGTTCTGGTTTTGCAGGTCATAGATCTGGGCTTGGAGGTGCTCGATTTTCTCTTGAAGTATGAAGATGGTTTCCCCAATGACTTGACATCCAGCTTGTGGTTGTTGGTGAACTCCGTGATCATCATCTGGTTGGCGTTGAGTCCATGCTCCACCATCCCTTGACACTTGAAAACTTCTTGCTCCACGGCTTCGAGCTTTGTCTCCACGCTCCCGGTACGCCTTGGTCCCTCCACATCGCGGATGTGCAGCACCCCGTCACGCACCTCAATGGTTTGAGGATGATGCAGCACCTCCACGAGATAGGGGTTGATAACTCTCTCGAAAAACTTGTCCTTGGGAGCGCTTGGAGACGGCATGATGCTCTAGATCTGAAACAGAAACAGCTCGAAACGAAAACAGGGGATATTTGCGTGTTACGGTGGTCAAAACCTTCGGGAGTATATATAATGTATTTTTACCGCCCAAAAATACGTAACATACAAGAAAACGGAGTCCGGGAGGCACATGAGGTGCCCACGAGATAGGGGGGCGCCCTACAGGGGGGGGCGCGCCCTTCTCTCTCGTGGGAGCCTCGTGTCCCTTTCGGACTACTACTTTCTTCCTAAAATTCTTAAATAATCCAAAACTGATAAAAATTGCCATTAGAGTTGTTTTGGAGTCGGTTCACTTACCGTACCACGTACCTATGCCTTTTTGGAGTCTGGAACATTCTAGAAAGTGTCTCTTATGTATTCCTCAGGAGTTATGGTTTCAATAATATTAGTTTCAACATTGATAGGATTACCTGAAATATAATGTTTAATTCTTTGACCGTTTACCACCCTCGGATTTGTGCCTTCGAAGTTGTTGATTTTTATAGCACCAGAACGATAGACTTCCTCGATAATGTAGGGACCTTCCCATTTTGAGAGAAGTTTTCCTGCAAAAAATCTTAAATGGGAGTTGAACAATAACACATAATCTCCTACGTTAAACTCACGCTTTTGTATCCTCTTATCATGCGAGCGTTTGACTTTTTCTTTGAAAAGCTTGGCATTCTCATATGCTTGGGTTCTCCATTCATCAAGTGAGCTAATATCAAACAACCTCTTCTCACCGGCAAGTTTGAAGTCATAATTGAGCTCTTTAATAGCCCAATATACTTTATGTTCAAGTTCAAGAGGTAAATGGCATGCTTTTCCATAAACCATCTTATATGGAGACATACCCATAGGATTTTTGTATGCAGTTCTATAGGCCCATAATGCATCATCAAGTTTTTGGACCAATTCTTTCTAGATCTATTCACAGTCTTTTGCAAAATTAATTTGAGCTCTCTATTGCTCAACTCTACTTGACCACTAGATCATGGGTGATAAGGAGATGCGATTCTATGATTGACATCATACTTAGCAAGCATCTTACGGAAATCACCATGAATAAAGTGTGAACCACCATCAGTCATAAGATATCTAGGGACTCCAAACCTTGGAAAAATAACTTCTTTAAGCATTTTAATAGAAGTGTTATGATCAGCACTACTAGTTGGAATAACTTCTACCCACTTAGTAACGTAATCAACAAGAACAAAAATATGTGTATAACCATTAGAGGCAGGAAAAGGTCCCATATAATCAAAGCCCCAAACATCAAACGGTTCAATAACAAGAGAATAATTCATAGGCATTTCTTGACGTCTACTAATGTTACCTATTCTTTGACATTCATCACAAGATAAGACAAACTTACGAGCATCTTTGAAAAGAGTAGGCCAATAAAAACTAGATTGTAGTACCTTGTGTGCAGTTCTATCTCCAAATGGTGTCCTCCATAGGATTCAGAGTGACACTTATGTAGGATTTGTTCCTGTTCATGCTCAGGCACACAACATCTAATAATACCATCTACTCCTTCTTCATAAAGGTGTGGATCATCCCAGAAGTAATGTCTTAAATCATAAAAGAACTTTTTCTTTTGCTGGTATGTGAAACTAGGCGGTATATATTTAGCAACAATGTAATTAGCATAATCAGCATACCAAGGAGCAGTACGAGAAGCATTGACAACCGCTAATTGTTCATCAGGAAAACTATCATTAATAGGTAGTGGGTCATCAAGAACATTCTCTAACCTAGATAAGTTGTCTGCAACGGGGTTCTCAGCTCCCTTTCTATCAATAATATGCAAATCAAATTCTTGGAGCAAGAGGACCCATCTAATGAGTCTAGGCTTAGCATCTTTCTTTTCCATAAGATATTTAATAGCAGCATGATCAGTGTGAATAGTAACTTTGGAATCAACAATATAAGGTCTAAACTTATCACATGGAAACACAACTGCTAAGAACTCTTTTTCAGTAGTAGCATAATTTCTCTGGGCAGTATCAAGAGTCTTACTAGCATACTGGATAACATTCAATTTCTTATCGACTCTTTTCCCTAAAACAGCACCTACAGCATAATCACTAGCATTGCACATAATTTCAAAAGGTAAATTCCAATCAGGTGGCTGAACAATAGGTGCAGTGATCAAAGCTTTCTTAAGTGTTTCAAATTCTTCTACACAATCATCATCAAAGACAAAAGGAATATCTTGTTGCAATAAATTAGTCAGAGGTCTAGAGATTTTAGAAAAGTCCTTAATGAACCTCCTATAAAAGCCGGCATGACCAAGGAAACTTCTTATACCTTTTATGTCCTTGGGAAATGGCATATTTTCAATAGCATCAACTTTAGCCTTATCAACTTCAATACCTCTCTCGGAGATCTTGTGCCCCAAGACAATGCCTTCATTAACCATAAAGTGACACTTTTCCCAATTCAGGATGAGACTAGTGTCTTCGCATCTCTCGCAAAACTTCGATCAAGGTTGCTCAAACAATCATCAAAAGAGGATCCATAGACGGAGAAGTCATCCATGAATACCTCACAAATCTTTTCACAAAATCAGAGAATATAGCCATCATGCATCTTTTAAAGGTAGCAGGTGCATTACATAAACCAAAAGGCATACGCCTATAAGCAAAATTACCAAAAGGGCAAGTAAAAGTAGTTTTAGATTGATCCTTTGGCATTACAGGTATTTGAGAGAAACCAGAATAACCATCTAGAAAGAAAAAATGTATGTGTTTGGATAGTCTTTCTAGCATTTGATCAATAAAAGGTAAAGGGTAATGATCTTTCTTAGTAGCTTTATTTAACTTACGAAAATCAATTACCATCCTATAACCTGTAATAATTCTTTGCAGGATCAATTCATCTTTATCATTAGGAACAACGGTAATACCTCCCTTTTTAGGGACACAATGGACAGGGCTTACCCATGCACTATCAGCAACGGGATAAATAATACCTACCTCAGGGAGTTTTAGAATCTCCTTTCTTACCACCTCCTTCATTTTGGGATTTAATCGTCTTTGAGGATCTCTAACTGGTTTGGCATCTTTCTCCACTGAAATTTTGTGTTGACATAATGTGGGACTAATGCCCTTAAGATCATCCAGAGTATATCCAATAGCAGCTCGGTGCTTCTTCAGAGTTTTCAATAATCTTTCTTCTTCTTTCTCTCAAAGGTTAGCACTAATAATAACAGGATATACTTCTTTTTCATCAAGATAAGCATACTTAAGATTATCAGGTAAAGGTTTGAGTTCAAACACGGGATCACCCTTGGGTGGAGGGAGATCCTCAAGAATTTCAACGGGAAGGTTATGTTTCAGCATAGGTTCTTGTTTAAGGAACACTTCATCTATTTCTTCCCTTTCCTTCATAAACATATCGTTTTCCTGGTCTAACAAATAATGTTCTAACGGATCAGTTGGAGGAACAGCAATGGAAGCAAGACCAATAATCTCATCCTTACTAGGTAATACCTCTTCACGGTGTTGTCTACGAAATTTAGAAAAGTTGAACCCATGAGACATATCACCTAGACCAATAGTAACAACATCCTTTTCGCAATCTATCTTAGCATTAACGGTGTTCAAGAAGGGTCTACCAAATATAATGGGACAAAAGCTATCTTGTGGGGAGCCAAGAACAAGAAAATCAGCAGGATATTTAGTTTTCCCACACAAGACTTCAACATCTCTAACAATTCCCATTGGTGAAATAGTATCTCTATTGGCAAGTTTAATTGTGACATCAATATCTTCCAACTCAGTAGGTGCAATATCGTGCTTAATTTCTTTGTATAAGTCAATAGGTATTGCACTAGAACTAGCACCCATATCACATAAGCCATGATAACAATGATCTCCTATTTTAACAGAAATAATAGGCATGCCTACCACAGGTCTATGTTTATCTTTAGCACAAGGTTTGGCAATTCTAGCAGTTTCATCACAGAAATAAATAACATGCACATCAATATTATCAGACAAGAGATCTTTAACAATAGCAACATTAAGTTCAACTTTGATTTGCTCAGGAGGTGTATAAGTTCTAATATTTCTCTTACGAACAACAGTCGAAGCTTTAGCATGATCTTTTATCCTAATAGGAAAAGGAGGTTTTTCGACATAAGCAGTAGGAATAATAGGATCACTATATGTAATGGTCTTTTCTTCGACTGTAATAGGTGCAACTACTTTCACTTCAACAGGAGGATTATACTTAAACGACTTCTCTTTAGGGAGATCAACGTGAGTAGCAAAAGATTCACAAAAAGTACCTACTATCTCAGAGTCAAGTCCATACTTAGCGCTAAATCCACGGAAAGCATCGGTATCCATAAAAGATTTAACACAATCGCACTTAGGTGTCATACTTGACTCCTTACCATCGTCGGAACCCCAATCTTCAGAGTTGCGTTTAATTCTTTCCAATAAGTCCCATTTGAAATCAATATTCTTCAGCATATAAGAACCAGCACAGGAAGTATCGAGCAGGTTGCGATTATTAAGAGAAAGCCGAGCATAAAAATTCGGAATAATCATTTCCCGAGAGAGCTCATGATTGGGGCATGAATATAACATTGACTTAAGCCTCCCCCAAGCTTGAGCGATGATTTCTCCTTCACGAGGCCATAAATTATATATGTAATTACGATCACGATGAACAAGATGCATAGGATAGAACTTCTGATGAAATTCCAGCTTCAATCGCTTATAATTCCAAGATCCCGTATCATCACATAGACTATACCATGTCAATGCATCTCCCTTCAAAGATAAAGGGAATACCTTCCTTTTGACAATATCATCGGGAATACCTGCAAGCTTAAATAATCCGCAAACTACATCCACAAAGATAAGGTGTAAATCGGGATGCAATGTTCCGTCTCATGCAAAAGGATTAGCTAGCAGTTTTTCTATCATACCCCAAGGAATCTCAAAGTGAATTTTTTCATAAAGTTCAGTAGGTTGAGGAGCATCTCTTTGCTCTTCTGGTTGGGGTGAAGATACCCCAAACAAGCCCTTCAAAGGATTAGTTTCCATAGTGACAAGTAACAGAAAATTTCAGCACACTATATAAATGTTTCCTTACCAAGTTCCACTCACCAAAAGCGCTACACTCCCCGCCAACGGCGCCAGAAAAGAGTCTTGATGACCCACAAGTATAGGGGATCTATCGTAGCCCTTTCGATAAGTAAGAGTGTCGAACCCAACGAGGAGCAGAAGGAAATGATAAGCGGTTTTCAGTAAGGTTTTCTCAGCAAGCAATGAAATAGTAGGTGATAGATAGTTTTGTGATAAGATAAATAGTAACGAGCAAAAAGTAAATAAAGTAAATAAAGTGCAGCAAGGTGGCCCAATCCTTTATGTAGCAAAGGATAAGCCTGGACAAATTCTAATAATGAAGAAGGAGCTCAGGACACATTGGGAATTATCGTCAAGCTAGTTTTCATCACGTTCTAAGATTCGCGTTCGGTACTTTGATAATTTGATATGTGGGTGGACCGACACTTGGGTACTGTCCTAACTTGGAAAAGCATCCCACTTATGATTAACCCCTATTACAAGCATCCGCAACTACAAAAAGGAGTATTAAGGTAAACCTAACCACATCATTAAACATATGGGTCCATATCAGCCCCTAACGAAGCAACGCATAAACTAGGGTTTAAGCTTATGTCACTCTAGCAACCCATCATCTACTTATTACTTCCCTATGCCTTCCTCTAGGCCCAAATAATGGTGAAGTGTCATGTAGTCGACGTTCACATAACACCACTAGAGGAAAGACAACATACATCTCATCAAAATATCGAATCTAATACCAAATTCACATGACTACTAATAGCAAGACTTCAACCATGTCCTCATGATCAATCATAACTACTCACAAAGCATATTCATGTTCATAATCAGAGGAGTAATAATATGCATAAAGGATCTGAACATATGATCTTCCACCAAGTAAACCAACTAGCATCAACTACAAGGAGTAATCAACACTACTAGCAACCCACAGGTACCAATTTGTTGTTTTAATAAGATTGGATACAAGAAATGAACTAGGGTTTTGAGAGGAGGTGGTGCTGGTGAAGATGTTGATGGAGATTGACCCCCTCTCGATGAGAGGATCGTTGGTGATGATTTCCCCCTCCCGGAGGGAAGTGTCCCTGCTACGTCTTGAGCTTGTGTTGGTTTTCCTCGAAGAGGAGAGGATGATGCAGCACAGTAGCGTAAGTATTTCCCTCAGTTTTTGAGAACCAAGGTATCAATCCAATAGGAGGCCACGCACAAGTCCCTCGTACCTGCACAAAACGATAGCTACTCGCAACCAACGTGATTAGGGGTTGTCAATCCCTTCACGGTCACTTACGAGAGTGAGATCTGATAGAGATAATATTTTTGGTATTTTTGGTATAAAGATGCAAAGTGAAAAGTAAAGGCAAAGTAAAAACAAAGCAAGTATTAAAGTGATGGAGATTGATATGATGAGAATAGACCCGGGGGCCATAGGTTTCACTAGTGGCTTCTCTCAAGAGCATAAGTATTCTACGGTGGGTGAAGAAATTACTGTTTAGCAATTGACAGAATTGAGCATAGTTATGAGTATATCTAGGTATGATCATGTATATAGGCATCACGTCCGAGACAAGTAGATCAAAACGATTCTGCATCTACTACTATTACTCCACTCATCAACCGCTATCCAAAGATGCATCTAGAGTATTAAGTTAAAAATAGAGTAACGCCTTAAGCAAGATGACATGATGTAGAGGAATAAATTCATGCAATATGATAAACACCCCATCTTGTTATCCTCGATGGCAACAATACAATACGTGCCTTGCAACCCTTTACATCCTTTGGTAAGGACACCACAAGATTGAACCCAAAGCCATGCACTTCTCCCATTGCAAGAACTACCAATCTAGTTGGCCAAACCAAACGGATAATTCGAAGAGACTTGCAAAGATAACTCAATCATACATAAAAGAATTCAGAAAAGATTCAAATATTTTTCATAGATAAGCTGGATCATAAACCCACAATTCATCGGTCTCAACAAACACACCGCAAAAAGAAGATTACATTGAATAGATCTCCACGAGAGAGGGGGAGAACATTGTATTGAGATCCAAAAGAGAGAAGAAGCCCTCTAGCTACTAGCTATGGACCAAGGTCCAAGTAAACTACTCGCACTTCATCGGAGAAGCTATGGTGTTGATGTAGAAGCCCTCCATGGTGGATGCCCCCTCCGGCAGAGCTCCGGAACAGGCCCCAAGATGGGATCTCGTGGATACAAGAAGTTGCGTCGGTGGAATTAGGTTTTTGGCTCCTGTTCTGATCATTTGGGGGTACGTAGGTATATATAGGAGGAAGGAGTACGTCGATGGAGCAACAGGGGGCCTACAAGGCAGGGGGCGCGCCCTAGGGGGGGGGTGCCCCCACCCTCGTGACCGCCTCTCTAGTTCCTTGGCGTAGGGTCCAAGTCTCCTGGATCACGTTCGGTGAGAAAATCACGTTTCCGAATGTTTCATTCTGTTTGGACTCCGTTTGATATCCTGTTTCTTCGAAACACTCAAAAAGGCAAAAAAACAGCAATTATGGGTTGGGCCTCCGGTTAATAGGTTAATCCCAAAAGTAATATAAAAGTGGAAAATAAAGCCCATTATAGTCCAAAACAGTAGATAAAGAAGCATGGAGCAATAAAGAATTATAGATACGTTGGAGACGTATCAGGCATCCCCAAGCTTAATTCCTGCTCGTCCTCCAGTAGGTAAATGATAAAAAGAGAATTTTTGATGCGGAGTGATACTTTGGCATAATTTCAATGTAAATCTTCTTAATCATGGTATGAATATTCAGATCCGAGAGATTCAAGACAAAAGTTCATATTGACATAAAAATAATAATACTTCAAGCATACTAATTAAGCAATTATGTCTTCTCAAAATAACATTGCCAAAGAAAGTTCATCCCTACAAAATCATATAGTTAGGCTATGTTTCATTTTCGTCACACAAAGATGTTCCCAACTTCTATACCCCCGATGACAAGCCAAGCAATTGTTTCATACTTAAATAATCTCAAACTTTTTCAACCTTCACGCAATACATGAGCGTGAGCCATGGATATAGCACTATGGGTGGAATAGAATATGATGATGGGGATTGTGTGGAGAAGACAAAAAAAGGAGTTTTGGGATAATCAACGGGCTATGGAGATGCCCATCAATTGATGTCAACATGAGGAGTAGGGATTGCCATGCAACGGATGCACTAGAGCTATGAATGCTCAAAAGAAGAAAACTAGTGGGTGTGCATCCAACTTGCTTGCTCATGAAGACGTAGGGCATTTGAGGAAGCCCATCGTAGGAATATACAAGCCAAATTCTATAATGAAAAATTCCCACTAGTATAAAAAGACAACTTATGAGACTCACTATATGAAAAACATGGTGCTACTTTGAAGCACAATATATGAGACTCACTACATGAAGAACAAGGTGCTACTTTGAAGCACAAGTGTGGAAAAAGAGATAGTAGCATTACCCTTTTATTTATTTTCTTTTTTTGGGACTTCCTTTTTTTCTTTTTGGCCTTTTCTAATTTTTTTTGGGCAATGCTCTAATAATGATGATCATCACACTTCTATTGATTACAACATAAGGATTACAACTCGAAACTAGAACAAGATATGACTCTATATGAATGCCTCCTGCGGTGTACCGGGATGGTGCAATGAATCAAGAGTGACATGTATGAAAAATAATGCACGGTGGCTTTGCCAAAAATACAATGTCAACTACATGATCATGCAATGGCAATATGACAAAAGTAAAGTATGTCATGATGATGATGAACGGAACGGTGGAAAGTTGCATGGCAATATATCTCGGAATGGCTATGGAAATGCCATAATAGGTAGGTATGGTGGCTGTTTTGAGGAAGATATAAGGAGGTTTATCTGTGATAGAGTGTATCATATCACGGGGTTTGGATGCACCGGCGAAGTTTGCACCAACACTCAAGGTGAGAAAGGGCAATGCACGGTACCGAAGAGGCTAGCAAAGGCGGAAGGTGAAAGTGCGTATAATCCATGGACTCAACATTAGTCAAAAGAACTCATATACTTATTGCAAAAATTTAGAAGTCATCAAAAATCAAGTAATACGCGCATGCTCCTAGGGGGATAGATTGGTAGTAAAAGACCATCGCTCGTCCCCGACCGCCACTCATAAGGATGCACAAGCCAGTACACTTCATGTTTCAAATTTGTTACACAACTTTAACCATACGTGCATGCTACAGGATTTGCAAACTTCAACACAAGCATTTCTCAAATTCACAACTACTCAACTAGCACGACTTTGATATTATCACCTCCATATCTCAAAACAATTATCAAGCATCAAACTTATCTTAGTATTCAACGCACTCAAAAGAAAGTTTCACATATCTTGAATACCAAGTATATTAATATTAAGCAAATTACCATGCTATTACCGACTCTCAAAATAATATAAGTGAAGCATGAGAGATCAATAGTTTCTTTAAAACAAATCCACCATCGTGCTCTAAAAGATCTAAGTGAAGTACTAGAGCAAAAATTATCACGCTCAAAAGATATAAGTGAAGCACTATGAGCAAAACTATCAAGCTCAAAAGATACAAGTGAAGTACATAGAGTATTCTATCAAATTCCAATTCATGTATGGATATCTCAAAAGGTGTGTACAGAAAGGATGATTGTGGTAAACTAACAAGCAAAGACACAAATAATACAAGACGCTCCTAGCAAAACACTTATCATGTGGTGAATAAAAATATAGCTCCAAGTAAATTACCTATGGAAGTGGACAAAGAGGGATGCCTTCCGGCATCCCCAAGCTTTGACTTTTGGTGTCCTTGGATTATCTTGGGGGTGCCATGGGAATCCCCAAGCTTAGGCTCTTTCCACTCCTTGTTCCATAATCCATCAAAAGAATTCACCCAAAACTTGAAAACTTCACAACACAAAACTCAATAGAAATCTCGTGAGCTCCGTTAGAGAAAGAAAACAAAAGACTAATTTAAGGTACTGTAATGAACTCATTCTTTATTTATATTGGTGTTAAACCTACTGTATTCCAACTTCTCTATGGATCATAAACTATTTTACTAGCCATAGATTCATCAAAATAAGCAAACAACACACGCAAAACAGAATCTGTCAAAAACAGAACAGTCTGTAGTAATCTGTAACTAACGCTAACTTCTGGAACTCAAACAATTCTACCAAAATTATAAGACCTAGGCAATTTGTTTATTGATCATAAGCAATTGGAAGCAGTATTTTATCGCATTCTGGTGATTTTTAACAATTCGGTCACTGAGCGCAAAGTTTCTGGAAATTACAGCAAGATCAAATAACTATTATCTAAGAAGATCCAATAGGTTTAACTTGGCACAAACACTAATTAAAAGATAAAACCACATCTAAATAGAGGCTATATGTATTATTTATTCCTAAACAGAATCAAAAACATAAAAACTAAAAATAAAATTGGGTTGCCTCCCAACAAGTGCTATCGTTTAACGCCCCTAGCTAGGCATAAAAGCAAGGATAGATCTAGGTATTGCCATCTTTGGTAGGCACTCCATAAGTGGCTCTTATAATTGATTCATATGGTAATTTTATTTTATTTCTAGGAAAGTGTTCCATGCCTTTCTTTAATTGAAATTGGAATCTAATATTCCCTTCCTTCATATCAATAATTGCACCAATCGTTCTAAGGAAAGGTCTACCAAGAATAATAGGACATGAAGGATTGCAATCTATATCAAGAACGAAAAAATCTACGGGCACATAATTCCTATTTGCAACAATAAGAAGATCATTAATTCTTCCCATAGGATTTTTAATAGTGGAATCCGCAAGATGCAAGTTTAGAGAGCAATCATCAAAGTCACGGAAATCTAGCAAATCACACAAAGTTTTGGGAATAGTAGAGACACTAGCACCCAAATCACACAAAGCATTAAACTCATGATCTTTAATTTTAATTTTGATAGTAGGATCCCGCTCATCATAGATTTTCCTAGGAGAAACTTCCAACTCAAGTTTTTCTTCATAAGATTGCATCAAGGCATCAACAATGTGTTCGGTAAAGGCCTTATTTTGACTATAAGCATGAGGAGAATTTAGCACGGATTGCAACAAGGAAATACAATAAATTAAAGAGCAATTTTCATAATTGAATTCCTTAAGATCCAAAATAGTGGGTTTATCAACATCTAGGTTTTTATTTCTTTCAATCCCACTTTTATCGATTTCATCATCAAGATCTAAAAACTCTGAATGCTTAGAACGCCTTCTAGGTAAAGGAAGATCATATTCAGTTTCATCAAGATTCATATTGCAAACAAAGATTTAATAGGGGACACATCAATAACTTTTAGATCTTCATCTTGATTTTCATAGGAATTAGAAGAACACGCTTTAATAAAGGCATCTTTGGAAGCACACATCCTAGCGGTTCTTTCTTTGCAGTCATCAATGGAAATTCTCATAGCTTTGAGAGACTCATTGATATCATGCTTAGGAGGTATAGATCTAAGCTTTAAAGAATCAACCTCAAGAGAAATTCTATCAACGTTCCTAGCCAAATCATCAACTTTAAGCAATTTCTCTTCAAGCAAAGCATTAAAATTCTTTTGTGAATTCATAAACTGTTTAACACTACTCTCAAATTCAGAGGGCATCTTATTAAAATTTCCATAAGAGTTGTTGTAGGAATTTCCATAATTATTAGAAGGATTACTAGGATAAGGCCTAGGATTAAAATCCCTCTATACGCGTTGTTACCAAAATTATTCCTACCAACAAAATTCACATCCATAGATTCATTATTATTCTCAATCAAAGTAGACAAAGGCATATCATTAGGATCAGAAGAAACACTCTTAGTTGCAAATAATTTCATAAGTTCATCCATCTTTCCACTCAAAACATTGATTTCTTCTATAGCATGCACTTTTTTATTAGTAGATCTTTCAAGATGCCATTGAGAATAATTAACCATAATATTATCTAGAAGTTTAGTAGCATCTCCTAGAGTGATTTCCATAAAAGTGCCTCTGAGGCCGAATCTAAAAGATTTCTTTGGAAGCAAAATTCAATCCGCATAAATTTTTGTATAATCATCCACAAGTTCAAACCATGAGTAGGACAATTACGTATAATTAAATTCATTATCTCCCAAGCTTGTGCAACATGTTCATGATCAAGTTGCTTAAAATTCATAATATCGTTCCTAAGAGAGATAATCTTAGCGGGAGGAAAATACTTAGAGATAAAAGCATCTTTGCACTTGTTCCAAGAATAAATACTATTTTTAGGCAAAGATGAAAACCACGCTTTAGCACGATCTCTAAGCGAAAAAGGAAATAGCTTCAATTTAACGACATCATTATCGACATCTTTTTTTTGCATATCACATAAATCAATGAAGCTATTAAGATGAGTAGCGGCATCTTCACTAGGAAGGCCGGCGAATTGATCTTTCATAACAAGATTCAACAAAGCAGTATTGATTTCACAATATTCAGTATTGGCAAGAGGAGCAATCAGAGTGCTAAGGAAATCATTATTATTGGTATTGGTGAAGTCACACAATTTGGTAGCATCTTGAGCCATTGCGACAAACAAGCAATCCAACACACGAGCAAACAAGCGGACGAGGAAAAGGCAAAGGGAAAAAGAGGAGGGGATTGGGAAAGAGAGGGCGAATAAAATGGCAAGGGTGAAGTGGGGGAGAGGAAACGAGAGGCAAATGGCAAATAATGTAATGCGAGAGATAGGGATTGTGATGGGTACTTGGTATGTTGACTTTTTGCGTAGACTCCCGACAGCGGCGCCGTAAATCCTTCTTGCTACGTCTTGAGCTTGAGTTGGTTTTCCGAAGAGGAGAGGATGATGCAGCACAAGATGGCGTAAGTATTTCCCTCAGTTTTGAGAACCAAGGTATCAATCTAGTAGGAGGCCACGCACAAGTCCCTCGTACCTGCACAAAGCGATAGCTACTCGCAACCAACACGATTAGGGGTTGTCAATCCCTTCACGGTCACTTACGAGAGTGAGATCTGATAGAGATAATATTTTTGGTATTTTTGGTATAAAGATGCAAAGTGAAAAGTAAAGGCAAAGTAAAAACAAAGGAAGTATTAAAGTGATGGAGATTGATATGATGAGAATAGACCCGGGGGCCATAGGTTTCACTAGTGGCTTCTCTCAAGAGCATAAGTATTCTACGGTGGGTGAACAAATTACTGTTGAGCAATTGGATGAATTGAGCATAGTTATGAGTATATCTAGGTATGATCATGTATATAGGCATCACATACGATACAAGTAGATCGAAACGATTCTGCATCTACTACTATTACTCCACTCATCGACCGCTATCCATCATGCATCTAGAGTATTAAGTTAAAAACAGAGTAACGCCTTAAGCAAGATGACATGATGTAGAGGAATAAATTCATGCAATATGAAAAATACACCATCTTGTTATCCTCGATGGCAACAATATAATATGTGCCTTGCAACCCTTTACATCCTTTGGGTAAGGACACCGCAAGATTGAACCCAAAGCCATGCACTTCTCCCATTGCAAGAACTACCAATCTAGTTGGCCAAACCAAACGGATAATTCAAGAGACTTGCAAAGATAACTCAATCATACATAAAAGAATTCAAAGAAGATTCAAATATTATTCATAGATAAGCTGGATCATAAACCCACAATTCATCGATCTCAACAAACACACCGCAAAAAGAAGATTACATCGAATAGATCTCCACGAGAGGGGCGTAACATTGTATTGAGATCCAAAAGAGAGAAGAAGCCATCTAGCTACTAGCTATGGACCCGAAGGTCTGAAGTAAACTACTCACACTTCATTGGAGAGGCTATGGCGTTGATGTAGAAGCCCTCCGTGGTGGATGCCCCCTCGTGAGCTCGAACAGGCCCCAAGATGGGATCTCGTGGATACGGAAGTTGCGGCGGTGGAATTAGGTTTTTGGCTCCTGTTCTGATCGTTTGGGGGTACGTAGGTATATATAGGAGGAAGGAGTACGTCGGTGGAGCAACAGGGGGCCCACGAGGCAGGGGGCGCGCCCTAGGGGTGGGGGGCGCCCCCCACCCTCGTGACCGCCTCTCTGGTTCCTTGGTGTAGGGTCCAAGTCTCCTAGATCACGTTCGGTGAGAAAATCACGTTTCCGAAGGTTTCATTCCGTTTCGACTCCGTTTGATATTATGTTTCTTCGAAACACTGAAAAAGGCAAAAAAACAGCAATTCTGGGCTGGGCCTCCGGTTAATAGGTTAGTCCCAAAAGTAATATAAAAGTGGAAAATAAAGCCCATTATAGTCCAAAACAGTAGATAAAGTAGCATGGAGTAATCAAAAATTATAGATACGTTGGAGACGTATCAGTCCCCGGCAGAACAGCTCCGCCAGAGCCCTAGATTGATTCCGCCAAGGTTCCACCTCGTGGCGGCGGAGTTTCGTCCTGTAAGCTTGCCCACAATTTTTTTCAGGGTAAAAGTGATGATATAGCAGAAGATGAACGCCGGAAGCCCACCAGGGGGCCCAGGAGATAGGGGGCGCGCCCTATAGGGGGGGCGCGCCCCCATGTC
This sequence comes from Aegilops bicornis, assembly GCA_021605145.1. Lineage (NCBI taxonomy): Eukaryota > Viridiplantae > Streptophyta > Magnoliopsida > Poales > Poaceae > Aegilops > Aegilops bicornis. The sequence goes on along the minus strand of CM038673.1, from coordinate 559,616,218 downwards.
TCCTGGACAGGGTGTGGGCCCCCTGGCCTATTTCTTTTGCTCATAAATTCTTATAAAATCCAAAATGTTGTTTCGTGGAGTTTCAGGACTTTTGAAGCTGTGCAGAATAGGTTTCCAACGTTTGCTCCTTTCCAGCCAGAATTCCAGCTGCCGGCACTCCCCCTCTTCATGGTAAACCTTGTAAATTAAGAGATAATAGCCATAAGTATTGAGATATAATGTGTAATAACAGCCCATAATGCAATAAATATTGATATAAAAGCATGATGCAAAATGGACGTATCAATGCCTATGAATTATTCACTCGTTATTGAACCATTTGATGCTTGGGGCTTTGATTATATGGGACCTTTTCCTGCCTCTAATGGATATACACATATTTTAGTTGATATTGATTACGTTACTAAGTGGGTAGAAGCTATTCCAACTAGTAGTGTTGATCATAAAACTTCTATTAAAATGCGTAAGGAAGTTATTTTTCCGAGGTTTGGAGTCCCTAGATATTTGATGACTGATGGTGGTTCACATTTTATTCATGGTGCTTTCCGAAAAATGCTTGCTAAATATGATGTTAATCATAGAATTGCATCTCCTTATCACCCACAGTCTAGTGGTCAAGTAGAATTGAGTAATAGAGAGCTCAAATTAATTTTGCAAAAGACTGTCAATTAGTCTAGAAAGAATTGGTCCAAGAAACTTGATGATGCATTATGGGCCTATAGAACTGCATATAAGAATCCTATGGGTATGTCTCCGTATAAAATGGTTTACGGAAAAGCATGTCACTTACCTCTCGAACTAGAACATAAGGCATGTTGGGCTATTAAAGAGCTCAATTATGATTTCAAACTTGCGGGTGAAAAGAGGTTATTTGATATTAGCTCACTTGATGAATGGAGAACCCAAGCTTATGAAAAATGCAAGTTGTTTAAAGAAAAAGTTAAAATATGGCATGACAAAAGGATACAAAAGCGTGAGTTTAATGTAAGTGATTATGTATTGCTATACAACTCTCGTTTAAGATTTTTTGGAGGAAAACTTATCTCTAAATGGGAAGGCCCCTACGTTATCGAGGAGGTCTATCGTTCCGGTGCCATAAAAATCAACAACTTCGAAGGCACAAATCCGAAGGTGGTAAACGGTCAAAGAATCAAACACTATATCTCAGGTAAACCCATAAATGTTGAAACCAATGTTATTGAAACCATAACCCCGGAGGAATACATAAGGGACACTTTCCAGAACGTTTCAGACTCCGAAAAGGAATAGGTATGTGGTACGGTAAGTAAACCGACTCCAAAACAGTTTTTAAGGCAATATTTCTCCGTTTTGGAATATTTAGAAAAATAGAAAAATAAGTAGCAGTCCGGGAAGAACACGAGGGCCCCACAAGGGTGGAGGGCGCGCCCTACCCCTTGGGCGCGCCCCCCTACCTCGTGGGCACCTTGTATGCCTTCCGGACTCCGTTTTCTTGCACGATACGTATTTTGGTCGGTTAAAATTCATTATATAACCTCCCGAAGGTTTTGACTCCCGTATCACGCAATTATCTTATGTTCTTGTTTCGAGTTGTTTTCTATCAGGGTTGTTGAGGGAGTCCGGGATTAGGGGGTGTCCGGATAGCCGAACTATCACCGTTGGCCGGACTCCTGGACTATGAAGATACAAGATTGAAGACTTCGTCCCGTGTCCGGATGGGACTTCCCTTGGCGTGGAAGGCAAGCTTGGCGATACGGATATGTAGATCTCCTACCATTGTAACCGACTCCGTGTAACCCTAACCCTCTCCGGTGTCTATATAAACCGGAGGGTTTTAGTCCGTAGGACGAACAACAATCATACCATAGGCTAGCTTCTAGGGTTTAGCCTCTCCGATCTCGTGGTAGATCTACTCTTGTACTACCCATATCATCAATATTAATCAAGCGGGAGTAGGGTTTTACCTCCATCGAGAGGGCCCGAACCTGGGGAAAAACATCGTGTCCCTTGTCTCCTGTTACCATCCGCCTAGACGCACAGTTCGGGACCCCCTACCCGAGATCCACCGGTTTTGACACCGATTGGTGCTTTCATTGAGAGTTCGTCTGTGTCGTCATCCTTAGGCCCGATGGCTCCTTCGATCATCAACAACGACGCGGTCCAGGGTGAGACTTTTCTCCTCGGACAGATCTTCGTATTCGGCGGCTTCGCACTGCGGGCCAACTCACTTGGCCATCTGGAGCAGATCGAAAGCTACGCCCCCAGCCATCGAGTCAGATTTGGGAGTTTGAACTACACGGCCGACATCCGCGGAGACTTGATCTTCGACGGATTCGAGCCACGCCAAGCGCGCCATCGTCTCGATGGGCACGATCTAGCTATGCCGAGCGATTGCCACGAGGTCAAGCACCAGCGTCGCTCCGACCCTTAGCTCGGAGCCGACTCCGCCGATCGAGGGCGAGTGGTTGGACACCGCCTCGGGGCTACGATCTCTACGGCGATTGAGCCGAACTCTATCCCTGTCCTTTGCGAAGACCGTGACTCCAAGGTGTCGGACTCCTCTCCGGACTCCGAACCTCCCGCGCCCCTGCCAGTCGAATCCGATTGGGCGCCGGTTATGGAGTTCACCGCCGCGGACATCTTTCAGCACTCGCCCTTTGGCGACATCCTGAATTCACTAAAGTCTCTCTCTTTATCAGAAGAGCCCTGGCCGGACTACGGCCGGGAAGGTTGAGATGCGGGCGACAAAGAAATTCAACACCCACCCACCACCCACTTTGTAGCCACTGCCGATGATTTAACGGACATGCTCGACCCGACTACGAAGACATCGATGGTATGGACGCATTTATGTTGGAGAGCGACCAAGAACCAGCGCCTACGAGGCACCTGGAAGGCCACCTCGTCATACGACATATACATGGTGGACATCCCAAAAGATGGGTACGGGCGATGGAACAACGGAGGATGACCCTCCCGAAACAGCCCAAGCGCCCGGCGTCGGTGGCGCCGCTCTAAATCCCACCACAAAGAAAACGGTGATTCCGCACGGGAGATAATAACACCCGGACAAGGTTGAAGACAACCCCTCCAGCAGGATTCAGCATGAGGAGGGAGAAGCCAGCCCTCATGATAGAGCGGCGGACAAGGAGGTGGAGGGCGATAATTATATGCCTCCCTCCTCGAAGATGAGGCAAGCCTCGACGACTCAATTTGTCGTGCCTGAGGATCCCGCCGAGCAGAGGCGTTTCAACGCAGGCTTATGGCCACGACAAGCAGGCTCAAGAAAAAGCAGCGACATCTTAGAGCTGACCAAGACTTGCTAGGCGATGATGGACTGAAATCCTTGCAGCCGAAGAGTACGAACTCGAACGCCCCTCCAAGAGATACCCAAAACGCAGGCTGCTACCCCAATTAGAGGAAGCAGCACCCAAACCTACATCACCAGCGCATGACGCGGCCGATCGGCCACCCCGTGGCCGCGACAGAGAGGCCTCTAGACCCTCCATTCAAGCTGCACCCCGGCGCCGCTCGAAAAGTACCAAGGCACGGGGAAACGCGCCGGTTTGTGAGACATATTGGAGGACAAGGCAAGGCAAACAAGATCGATCTACGGATCGCGTGGGCGCCCCACGACACGTGATGATAACCGTCACGCCGGATACAACAACTCCGGCCGGGCCGAACACAGTAGACAAAGCTCATTTGAGCTGCGTCGTGATATAGCCCAATACAGAGGCGCCGCACACCCACTATGCTTCACAGACGAAGTGATGGATCATCAAATCCCCGAGGGTTTCAAACCCGTAAACATTGAATCATACGATGGCACAACAGATCCTGCGGTTTGGATCGAGGACTACCTCCTCCATATCCACATGGCCCGCGGTGATGATCTACACGCCATCAAATACCTCCCGATCAAGCTTAAAGGACCAGCTCGGCATTGGCTTAACAGCTTGCCGCCAGAATCAATTGGTTGTTGGGAGGACACAGGAAGCCGCATTCCTTGATAATTTCAGGGCACATATGTGCGACCACCGACGCCGATGACCTTAGCCACATAATTCAGCAGCCAAGAATCGGCCGGACAATTCTCGACACGGTTCCTAACCAAGAAAAATCAAATCGTTGATCGTCCGGGATGCAGAGGCCCTTGCAGCCTTCAAACATAACATCCGCGACGAGTGGCTTGCCCGGCACCTAGGACAGAAAAGCCGAAATCCATGGCAGCCCTCACAACGCTCATGACCCGCTTTTGCGCGAGGAGAGGACAGCTGGCTAGCTCGTAGTAACAACTTGACCAAAAACCACGGTAGTTCGGATACCAAGGACAGCAATGGCGGTCGGCGTCGCAACAAGCACAAGCGCTGCATTAACGGGCGATAATGCTGAAGATACGGCGATCAATGCCGGATTCAGAGGCTCTAAACCCGGTCAGCGGAAAAAGCCGTTCAAAAGAAATACTCGGGGCCCGTCCAATCTGGACCGAATACTCGATCGCTCGTGCCAAATACATGGCACCCCCGAAAAACCAGCCAACCACACCAACAGGGATTGTTGGGTCTTCAAATAGGCAGGCAAGTTAAATGCCGAACTCAATGACAAGGGGTTGCATAGCGATGACGAGGAGGAGCCCCGGCCGCCGAACAATAGAGGATGTAAGGTTTTCCCCCACAAGTGCGGATGGTGAACATGATATACGCAACCCACATACCCAAAAGGGAGCGGAAGCGTGCGCTAAGGGACGTATATGCGATGGAGCCAGTCGCCCCAAAGTTCAACCCATGGTCCTCCTGCCCGATCACCTTTGATCGAAGGGACCACCCCACTAGCATCCGCCACGGCGGATTCGCCGCATTGGTTCTTGACCCAATCATTGGCGGATTTCACCTCACTAGAGTCCTGATGGACGGCGGTAGCAACTGAACCTGCTCTATCGAGGATACAAGGTGCAAAATGGGCATAGACCCTCAAGGATCAAACCCACAAAGATGACCTTTAAAGGCATCATACCAGGTGTAGAGGCCAATTATACAGGCTCGATTACACTCGAAGTGGTCTTGGATCCCGGATAACTTCCGGCGAGGAGTTAATCTTTGACATAGTCCCGTTCCGCATGGCTATCATGCATCGCTTGGACGAACCGCATTTGCAAAGTTCAATGCGGTGCCGGACTACGCATACCTCAAGCTCAAGATGCCAGGCCCTCGAGGAGTAATCACGGTCAATGGAAACACCGAACGCTCTCTCCGAACGGAGGAGCATACAGTGGCCCTCGCAGCGGAGGTGCAAAGCAGCCTCTCACAACAATTCTCGAGTCCGGCTATTAAACGTCCGGACACCGTCAAGCGCGCCCGGAGTAACCTACAACAAGACCGCCTGGCACGATTTGAGCACGTGTAGCAATCCGGCCCCAACCCCAGCCCTCGCGAAATTGCGAAGCCAGTACTGCGCGTACATAACTATGCTCTGGAGATACCATGGGCATAAGGGGAGGGGCACGACCACAGCACGCCCAGAATGCGGCTCAACCGCACAAGGTGCTCCCGATTGTGTCATTCTTTTTTCTTTCTTCTTTTCTCTTACTTTCAGGACTCCGTTTTCCAGAAGCCATGTCCGGCACTTGAATTGCCGAACTCACGATGCAACAGCCAGGGAAGCAGAAAGCTACGTCGAGTGTCCAGGTGGTCTCTACTACGAGCATTATACCTATTTTACATACCATCCCGCAGTCTACACTGGAGGGGGACATGTTAAATAGTCCCATCCCTTGCTTATCGCACTATTTGTATCGTTCTGCTTTCATTGCAGTACCTTTTTTAATAAACAATAATAGCTCTTGCCTATTATTGCACTCCTTTCTTTATCTATATATATGTTCATTCATGACATGTTGCACCCGTACACTTTGGTACGGCCAATACACCAGGGGCTTAAGTACCCCAAAAATATGGTGTGATAAGTCCGAACACTTTCACAAGTGCGGCACCCCGAACTTATAGCATTATATGCATCGGCTCCGAATCATGTCTCGGGTCAATAGTTGGGTTTGCCCGGCTCCCATGTTTTGGTACATTACGTTCCGTTATATCGGCTAAGGTAGCACTGGGAGAACCACTGCGATTGTGCCCCGGTTGAGCTGGGTTGAGCACCTCAGTGGAGAAAGCTAAAAATGACCGTCTTGATAGGGCGAGATCCGGTCGCTGTTCGAGAGGTTTTTCCGAGTCCCTAAAGACTTATGCCGCTTAGAGCGAGGAGCCGGCATTGTCCGGCCAAAGGCGTGGATAGTGCCCCGAACTCGGTCTTCCGAATACTAGGGGCTTTGCAGAAATTGAAAATTATAGAATTCTATGGCTAAGTGAGAGTGTTCAAGCACTATAAGTCCGGTTGCCTTGTTCGTCGCGTTGAGCGCCTCCCTCGAAGGACCCAAGAATGGGAACAAGTTTGCTCAAGTTTATCCCGAACACCCCAGCACTCGTGGCATGGGGGCTGAAGCCAACGACTTTCCATCTCTCAAATTTGATAAACGGCCGCACAGAAGGTAATATTTTAAATTCACAAGCGTTGCTTAGCGCATATGAACAAGTTCTCAGCGTACAGGATAACAAATGCGAGTCTATTCAAAATTTACATCTTTGGAGCATTCACCAGCTATAAGGCGGGCACCCTTCATGACGCCCTCATAGTACATTTCGGGCTTGCGATGCTCCTTGCCCTTCGGTGGCCCCCGTCACAAGCTTCTCAGCATCCAGCTTGCCCCTGTGCACTTTAGCATGGGCAAGGGCCCGACGGGCACCTTCAATGCAGACGGAGCACTTGATGACTTCAATCCATGGACAAGCGTTGACCAGCCGCCGCACTAGCCCGAAGTAGCTCCCAGGCATGGCTTCCAATGGCCACAGCCAAATTATGAGGCCCTTCATGGCCTGTTCGGCGACCTTGTGGAACTCGACCAGCTGCTTCAGCTGGTCGCTCAGGGGCACCGTATGTTCGGCCTTAGCATACTGAGACCAGAACACCTTTTCCATCGAGCTCCCCTCCTTGGCACGGTAGAACGTGGCAACATCAGATACACTACGGGGCAGATCTGTGAATGCTCCTAGAGAGCTCCGAATTCGGGTAAGTAATAGGTAATTCACTTTCACATGCCTGCTTTGCATAAAGAATGCCTTACCCGCCGCTATCTTCTTTAATGCTTCAATATCTTGGAGGGCTTTTTTGGCTTCGTCCTTAGCGGCTTTGGCACTCTCAAGAGCCGAGGCGAGCTCGGACTCTCGAGTCTTCGAGTCACGCTCCAAACTCTCGTGTTTTTTCACGAGAACCTGGAGCTCTTGCCGCACCTCCACCACCCGCGCCTCCTGCTTCTCTCGCTCGGTGCGCTCCGCGGCCGCTTTGTTTTCGGCCGTGGACACCGCTTCCTTGAGGGTCGCCACCCTGTTCGTGGCCCCTACAATACCCACGTTATTCCTGTCATTTTTTGCAACCAAATTCTTTCTATAAGGTATTACTTACCTTCCTTGTCCTCGAGCTGCTTCTTGGCAAGGCCGAGCTCGTTCTTGGACCGCTCGAGGCTCTGCTTCAATGCATCAACCTCCACAGTCAGTGTGGCAGAGGTCAGCAGCGCAACCTGCATTCCCATATTGACATACTTAAGTTAGACTCATGCGTATATCTTTTTAGATCCTCAGTCCGGCTTTTCTTTCCGAACACCGAACCAAGCATCAGGGGCTATTGTCTATGCAGTAATATTTTTACATATTCTAAACTTACCTCAAAGCCTGTTAGAAGGCTGATGCAGCCACCAGCCCGCTCTTGGCGGACTGAACTTTCTGGATCACCACACTCATAACAGTGCGGTGCTCCTCATCGATGGAGGCGCCGTTAAGCGCCTCCAGCAAGCTATCCGGTGCCTCCGGATGGACGGAGGTTACCGGCGTCGTAGTCTTACCCTTCTTATGAAGGGGCCGCTTGCCGGACTTGGAACCATCAAGGTTCCCAGACGGAGTCCCAGTGGCTAGACTTAGAGCCCTCTGGGGTTTCGCCCCCTTTGCGCCCGGAGTCCGGGAGGTCGCCTTGCGGTGCCTCCAGGACCACCTCCTCCTGGATGGGCCCCTTTTGGGACTCCACCGCAGTGTCGTCTGCGTCACGAGGGGAGGAGGCGGTCGAAAGTGAAGTGCTATTCACATCCAACGAATTCAGGGATCCGCCGACGGCCAAGCGAGCCTCGTCCTTGGGCGGGCTACATGGTTATATTCGGCGTTAGAAGACACTATGCGACAAATAAAAATTCATGAGCTATTCCGGAGTCCGGACACTTACGATCTCGCCAGGGGCTTGGCCCTTGTTGGCCACTCCTCCTCGTCGTTGTTGGCGTTGGTGGAGAAGTCCGGAGGAAGAGTCCTTTCTTGGACCCTCGGCCTCCCCAGTCGGTGCGGCCTTCCTTTTCTTCTCTCCCCCCGCTGGGGGAGAGGCTTCTTTTTCCTCCTCCTCTTCCTCAGAGGAGGATTCCACCTTAGAGTCATCGGACGATGAGTCCGACAACACCTGGCGTCGGGAGCTCCTTCGAGTTCCCGTGGCCTTCTTCTTGGCCTTCTTCTCCGGCGCCACGTGAGGTGCCGGAGCCAGTAGCCCCGTCAATCGGGCGTCCGATGGGTCTTCTGGCAAGGGGGCCCGACAGTTAATCTGTCCTGATGTCTTCAGCCAGTCCTGTCAAAGGTTAGGGAGTTTTTAGATCCCACATAGAGTCAAACTATGAAAAACAAGAGTCCCGTAAAGGGTAAAATAGCTTACCTCGGCAGCTTGGCATCATGAAGCTAAATCCAGCGATCTTGATGGCGGATGTGGGAGCCTCGGCGTATGAACAGCACCTTCCAGGCATCTTCGTACGTAGTGTCGAAGAACCTTTTCAGAGTTTGGTGCTGTGCCGGATCGAACTCCCACAATTTGAAGGCCCGTTGTTGGCATGGGAGAATCCGGCGGATGAGCATCACCTGGATTATGTTGACAAGCCTGAGATTCTTGTCCACCAGGTTTCGGACGCAGGTTTGGAGTCCGGACAGCTCGTCCGAATTACCCCATGTCAGGCCCGTCTCTTTCCATGATGTGAGCCATGTGGGGAAGCCAGATCGAATTGGGGCCGCCGCCCATTGAGAGTCAGCATGCTCGGTGATGTAGAACCACCCGATTGCCACCCCTTTATGGTCTCCACAAAGGAGCCCTTGAGCCATAAGACTTTGGCCATCTTGCCAACCATGGCACCTCCGCCTCCGCTTTGGCGGCCGCCCCACTACCTTGACTTGACATCAAGATCTTCAGCCATAAGCGAAGTGGGGCTGAATGCAGAGGAAGGCCTCACACACAACAATGAACACCGAGATGTTGAGGATGAAATTGGGCCAGATCGTGGAAGTCCAGCCGTAGTAGAACATGAGTCCCGGACAAATGGGTGAAGTGGAAAACCTAGTCCCATGGAGGAAGTGGGTGAGGAACACCACCCTCTCATGGGGCCCGGGGTGGGGATGAGCTGCCCCTCATTGGGGAGCCGATGCGCGATGTTGTCGGACAAGTATCCGCCTTCCGCAGCTTTTGATGTGCCCCTCCGTGACGGAGGAGGCCATCCACTTGCCTCCCTCTCCGGACATAGTTGGAGAAGGTTCGAATGCAGTGTGCGGACTTGGGCGCTGGAGCTCGAGTCTTGTGAAATGGATGAGCAAAGGAGGAAGAAGGCGTGGGTGAAAAGGTGGATCCTTATCCCCTTATATGGACCAGACGAAGCTATGCGTCCCCCGCCAGCCTGGTAAAACTCGCTTATCTCCCAAGCGCCGTAATCAATGGCGCGGTTGAGTTACCCACGTCCGTATTGATGAGAATCCCGGAATAAGGGGGCATGATCTCCGCTTTGATAAGACGTGCCAAGGAAACTTCCTAGCTAAACGCGCTGAGGTGGAACAGTAAAAATGATTCGTATAAAGGCCTGGCCGTGGTGTGATGTCACGCCCCGGAATACGTCAGCAGATCTATGCAAAGGTTATTCTCTCTACGGTAGTATGTGGAAATTGTTTTGCAGAGCCGGACACTGTCCTTGTGTCCAAAATCTTCTATGAAGTATTCGGAGGAGGAACCCGCCTTGCAATGCCAAAGACAATATGCACGCCGGACTCGTCGTCATTGAAGCCTTGTTCAGGGGCTACTGAGAGAGTCCTGGATTAGGGGGTGTCCGGATAGCCGAACTATCACCGTTGGCCGGACTCCTGGACTATGAAGATACAAGATTGAAGACTTCGTCCCGTGTCCGGATGGGACTTTCCTTGGCGTGGAAGGCAAGCTTGGCGTCTGGATATGTAGATCTCCTACCATTGTAACCGACTCTGTGTAACCCTAACCCTATCCGGTGTCTATATAAACCGGAGAGTTTTAGTCCGTGGGGACGAACAACAATCATACCATAGGCTAGCTTCTAGGGTTTAGCCCCTCTGGTCTCGTGGTAGATCTACTCTTGTACTACCCATATCATCAATGTTAATCAAGCAGGAGTAGGGTTTTACCTCCATCGAGAGGGCCCGAACCTGGGTAAAAACATCGTGTCCCTTGTCTCCTGTTACCATCCGCCTAGACGCACAGTTCGGGACCCCCTACCCGAGATCCGCCGGTTTTGACACCGACAGTTGTCAAGGCCAGGCATCATGTCATCCTCCTCATTCAACAATGGTGACAAAGATGCTTGGCTAATGAAGATAGAGTTGAAGAGGGAAGAACCCATGGAGATCAACAAGGATGAAGGGATCAAGAAGGCCACGGAGGACCAAGCTCCGGCAGAAGACACCCTCCAACTTGATCACAACCTTCTCACCCCAACTGAAATCGAAGCTTTCAAGATGATTGAGTTAGCTCGTATTCAAAACAAGTATCTCACAAGTGAAAATATTTTGTTGAAGGAGCATATCGTTGCACTCAAGGGCATTATTCGCAAGTTGGAGGACCTCTTACGCTCGATGTGCGACTATCCATCACCTCCACCATCTCCACCAACAAAGAAGGAGATATAATCACATGGGTATGGGCACTCCCCTTGGCAACTGCCAAGCTTGGGGGAGGTGCCCCGGTATCGTATCACCATCACCCTCCTATCTTTACCTTTTTCTTAGTTCGATCCTATTAGTAGTATTTTGATCTAGTAGAATAAAATTTATGGCATGATCTAGTTTTGAGTTTTTGCTTTTTGATCTCTCTATGTAATCAAGTCCGTGAGCTATATAATAAAGATTAGTGTTGAGTCAAGGGCTTGATTATTTTTGCCATAATCGTGAGTGAGTAAAAGAAAAGAGAAAAGGAATAAAAATAATTAGAGTTCATATTGATCTTATGGAGAGTAATGACTTCACATAGAAAGAGTATGATGATTAAAAGTTGTTGGGAGTTGACAAACATAGCTTTGGTCATCGTTGCAATTAATAGGAAGTAATAAGGAAAGAGAGGTTTCACATATAAATATACTATTATTGACATCTTTTATGATTGGGAGCACTCATTAAAATTTGACATGCTAAAGAGTTGATGTTGGACAAGGAACACAACGTAATGAGTTATGTTTTCTTATATCTGAGATAAAGTATGTTGTCATGGATCATCCAACATGTTGAGCTTGCCTTTCCCCCTCATGCTAGCCAAATTCTCAGCACCAAGTAGAGATACTACTTGTGCTTCCAAATCCCTTAAACCAGTTTTGCCATGAGAGTCCACCATATCTACCTATGGGTTGAGTAAGATCCTTCAAGTAAGTTGTCATCGGTGCAAAGGAATAAAAATTGCTCTAAATATGTATGATTGATTGGTGTGGGAGAAATAAGTTTGAGACGATCTTGGGATGTGGAAGTAATAAAAGCGACGGACTGCATAATAAAGGTTCATATCACAAGGGGCAATATAAAGTGACGTTCTTTCGCACTAAGATTTTGTGCATCCAACCCTAAAAGCGCATGACAACCTCTGCTTCCCTCTTCGAAGGGCCTATCTTTTACTTTTATCTCCTACCTTATGCAAGAGTCATGGTGATCTTCACCTTTCCTTTTTACATTTTATCCTTTGGCAAACACAGTGTGTTGGAAAGATCCTGATATATATATCTAATTGGATGTAAGTTGGCATGAGCTATTATTGTTGACATTACCCTTGAGGTAAAAGGTTGGGAGGCGAAACTATAAGCCCCTATCTTTCTCTGTGTCCAATTAAAACTCCGTAACCACAAGTATTGCGTGAGTGTTAGCAATTGTGAAAGACTAAATGATAGTTGAGTATGTGGACCTGCTGAAAAGCTCTGACATAGACTCTTTCCGATGTTATGATAAATTGCAATTGCTTCAATGACTGAGATTATAGTTTGTTGGTTCTCAATGAAGTTTCTGATTCATACTTGACATTGTGAATAGATTATTACTTGAGCATAAGAAATCATATGACAATGTTCATATATGTTGCTGTTATAAGAATGATCATGATGCCCTCATGTCCGTTTATCGACACCTCTACCTCTAAACATGTGGACATATTTATCGTTATCGGCTTCCGCTTGAGGACAAGCAAGGTTTAAGCTTGGGGGAGTTGATACGTCCATTTTGCATCATGCTTTTATATCGATATTTATTGCATTATGGGCTGTTATTATGCATTATGTCACAATACTTATGCCTATTCTCTCTTATTTTACAAGGTTTACATAAGGAGGGAGAATGCCAACAGCTGGAATTCTGGGCTGGAAAAGGAGCAAATATTAGAGACCTATTCTGCACAACTCCAAAAGTCCTGAAGCTCCACGGAAGTTATTTTTGGAAATAATAAAAAATTCTGAGCGAAGAAAATACCAGAGGGGACCCACACCCTGGGCACGAGGGTGGGGGCGCGCCCTACCCCCCTGGGCGCGCCCCTTGCCTCGTGGGCCCCCTGGTGGCCCTCCGGTGCCCATCTTCTGCTATATGAAGTCTTTCGTCCGAGAAAAAATCATAAGCAAACTTTCAGGACGAGACTACACCGCCACGAGGTGGAACCTTGGCGGAACCAATCTAGGGCTCCTGCGGAGCTGTTCTGCCGGGGACACTTCCCTCCGGGAGGGGGAAATCATCGCCATCGTCATCACCAATGCTCCTCTCATCGGGAGGGGGCCAATCTCCATCAACATCTTCACCAGCACCATCTCCTCTCAAACCCTAGTTCATCTCTTGTATCCAATTCTTGTCTCTAAGTCTGGGATTGGTACCTGTAGGTTGCTAGTAGTGTTAATTACTCCTTGTAGTTGATGCTAGTTGGTTTATGTGGTGGAAGATCATATGTTCAGATCCTTTATGCATATTATTACTCCTCTGATTATGAACATGAATATGCTTTGTGAGTAGTTACGTTTGTTCCTGAGGACATGGGAGAAGTCTTGCTATTAGTAGTCATGTGAATTTGGTATTCGTTTGATATTTTGATGAGATGTATGTTGTCTTTCCTCTAGTGGTGTTATGTGAACGTCGACTATATGACACTTCACCATTATTTGGGCCTAGAGGAAGGCATTGGGAAGTAATAAGTAGATGATGGGTTGCTAGAGTGATGTAAGCTTAAACCCTAGTTTATGCGTTGCTTCGTAAGGGCTGATTTGGATCCATATGTTTCATGCTATGGTTAGGTTTACCTTAATACTTCTTTTGTAGTTGCGGATGCTTGCAATAGGGGTTAATCATAAGTGGGATGCTTGTCCAAGTAAGGACAACACCCAAGCACCGGTCCACCAACATACCAAATTATCAAAGTAACGAACGCAAATCATATGTCCTCGGGAGCGCTTTTCTCTATATAAGAGTTGTCCAGGCTTGTCCTTTGCTACAAAAAGGATTGGGCCACCTTGCTGCACTTTATTTACTTTTGTTACTTGTTGCTCGTTACAAATTATCTTATCACAAAACTATCTGTTACCTATAATTTCAGTGCTTGCAGAGAATACCTTGTTGAAAACCGCTTATCATTTCCTTCTGCTCCTCGTTGGGTTCGACACTCTTGCTTATCGAAAGGACTACGATAGATCCCCTATACTTGTGGTTCATCACTTGCCTCCCTCCTATGGCCCATATGGCCCATATCTTCCCCCGGGGGGTTCCGGTAACCCCCCCCCCCCCCTCCTGGTACTCCGATATGTACCCGATACATTCCGAAACACTTCCAGTGTCCGAATACTATCGTCCAATATATCAATCTTTACCTCTCGACCATTTCGAAACTCCTTCTCATGTCCGTGATCTCATCCGGGACTCCGAACAAGCTTCGGTCACCAAAACACATAGCTCACAATACAAATCGTTATCGAACGTTAAGCGTGCGGACCCAACGGGTTCGAGGACTATGTAGACATGACCGAGACACATCTCCGGTCAATAACCAACTGTGGAACCTGGATGCTCATATTGGTTCCTACATATTCTATGTAGATCTTTATCGGTCAAACTGCAATGACAACATACGTCATTCCCTTTGTTATTAGTATGTTACTTGCCCGATATTCGATCGTCGGTATCTTCATACCTAGTTCAATCTCGTTACCGGAAAGTCTCTTTACTCATTCCGTAATACATCATCCGCAACTAACTCATTAGTCACATTGCTTGCAATGCTTATCATGATGTGTATTACCGAGAGGGCCCAGAGATACCTCTCCAATACTCAGAGTGACAAATCCTAATCTCGATCTATGCCAACCCAAGAAACACCTTCGGAGATACCCGTAGAGCATCTTTATGATCACCAAGTTACGTTGTGACATTTGATAGCACACAAGGTATTCCTCTGGTATTCGAGAGTTGCATAATCTCATAGTCAAAGGAATATGTATAAGTCATGAAGAAAGCAATAGCAATAAAACTTAACGATCATTATGCTAAGCTAACGGATGGCTCGTGTCCATCACATCATTCTCCTAATGATGTGATCCCGTTCATCAAATGACAACACATATCTATGGTCAGGAAACTTAACCATCTTTCATTAACGAGCTAGTCTAGTAGAGGCATACTAGGGACACTGTGTTTTGTCTATGTATTCACACATGTATCAAGTTTCTGGTTAATACAATTCCAGCATGAATAATAAACATTTATCATGATATAAGGAAATATAAATAACAACTTTATTATTGCCTCTAGGGCTTATTTCCTTCAAAACCATGAGTCGGACAATTTATAATCATTAATTTCATTCTCTCCCAAGATTGTGTAACATGTTCATGCTCAAGTTGCTTAAAGTTCATAATTTAATTTCTATGAGAAATATTCTTAGCGGGAGGAAGATACTTATCAATAAAGGCATCCTTACACTTATCCCATGAATCAATACTATTGCGAGGCAAGGACGAAAACCACGATTTAGCACGTTCTCTTAGCGAGAAAGGAAATGATTTCAACTTTATAATATCATTATCCATATCTTTTTTATTTTGCATATCGCATAATTCAACAAAAGTATTATGATGCGATGCAGTATCCTCATTAGGATTTCCATAAAATTGTTCTTTCATAACAAGATTTAGTAAAGCATCATTAATATCATATGACTCTGCACTAGTTGGGGCGGAGCAATTAAAGTACTAATAAAATCATTATTATCAGGATTTGAAAGTCACACAACTTGGTATTTTCTTGAGACATGGCGACAAAACAAGCAAACGGACAAACAAAATATTTTTTTGTTTTTGTTTTTTATGAGAAGTGGGGAAGATGAAAACTAGAGGCAAAGACAAATCAAAAGTAGAGCAAGTAGATGATAGTTTGTGTGAAAGTACTTGGTAGGTTTTGTGATGTCTCCCTGGCGACGGTGCTAGAAATTCTTCCTGCTACTTGTATGTTGTGTTGAGATTTTCCCTAAACAGGAGGGGAGATGTAGTACAATAGAGATAAATATTTCCCTCAGTGAGAACCACGGTTTATCGAACCAATAGGACAATCATGCAAAGCCTTGTGAGCAACATCTGCACACACAAAAGCAAATACTTGCACCGAACGCGTGCAAGAGGGTTGTCAATCCCCTTGAACTCATTAGTTGCGAGGATAAAATCTTATATAGGTAGCTAGATAAATTGCAAAATAAAATAAAGGTAAATAAATTGCAACAAATTACTTTTGGATTGGTTAAAGTAGACCCAGGGGCTATATTTTTCATTGGAGGCTTTTCTGTCGAACACATATCATACGGTGGGTGAACAAATTACTGTTGGGCAATTGGTAGAAAAGCGCATAGTTATGACGTATTCATGGCAATGATCATGTATATAGGTACCATGTCTGAGACAAGTAGATTGACTCATGCCTTCATCTACTACTATTACTCCACCAATCCACCGCTATCCGACAAGCATCTATGGTATTAATTAAGTTCATTACAAAAAGAGTAACACCTTTTGCAATATGACATGATGTAGACAAAGTAAACCCAGGATATAGAGCACCACAATATTAAACCCGTTACAAAGCACCTCTCTCAATGAAGATAAATCAATCTAGTTGGCCAAACTAAACAGATAGATCTGAAAGAAATACAAAACTATAACAATCATTGCATAATATAGTTCAGAAGAGGCTCAATTACTTTCAATGAATATTCCAATCATAAACTCACAATTCATCGGGTCTCAACAAACACACTGCAAAAGAAGATTACATCAGATAGAACTCCAAGAAGATCGAGGAGAACATTGTATTTAAGATCAAAGAGAGAGAAGAAGCGATCTAGCTACTAGCTATGGACCCGTAGGTCTATGGTGAACTAGTCATGCATCACCGGAAGGCAACAAGGATGATGTAGACGCCCTCCATGATTGATTCCCCATCTGGCAGAGTACCGAAAAAGTTCTCCAAATGGGATTGCGCAAGAACAGAAGCTTGCGGCTGCGGAAAAAGTGTCTCGGGTGGCTCTCTATTGGTTTGGGAATATTCAGGAATTTATAGAGGTGGAATTAGGTCAAACGGTGCTACATGGGGCCTACGAGCTCAGGGTGCGCCTACATGGGGCCTACATTAGGTCAAATCAGTGTTTCGGGTGGCTATTCTGTAGCTCTTTTGGCTTCCTCGCTGACCTTCTAGGGTCCCTTCTAGTCCAGAAAAAATCAGCATAAAGTTTTATCGCATTAGTATTTCGTTTGGTACTGTTTTTCTGAAAAAGTCAAAAACAAGCAAAATAATAGGAACTGGCACTGGGAACTAGGTTAATAGGTTAGTCGCAAAATGCATATAAAGCATCCAAGATTGATAATATAATAGCATGAAACAATCAAAAATTATAGATACGTTAAAGACGTATCACAATACACAGGGGAGAGTGCGTCGGGGAGGAGGGTGGATCCGGCTCATCCACGACCACGTCCTCCATTGGGACATCATCGGCCTCCGGCAGTAGTGGCAGCCATCTCCTTCTTCTGCTCTGGCAGCAGTCCGTCTCAGAGAGCTTTGGAGCGTGAGGAGGCCGTGGTAGGAGTGGTGTTAAGAGAAGAGAGGGACCGGAGACGATGATTGTGGCTATGGCTGGGGTTGCAGTTTGTATAGCGTGCGAATAGCATTGGTGGGTGGCAGACGGACGGACGGGTGGCGCCAGAGTGGGTTCCTCGGCAACCGCGTGTCATTAGTGTAGGCAGCAGACGGACGACCGACTGTTGTGTCGTTTGAACGTAGAGCAACCGCATGCACTGGGAAGCGGCGCGGCCAGCACTCTCTCGGCCAGTGCGCTGCTTCAATGCCGGTGCCAGTGAGAGGTCACGTCCTCTCTGGCTGGGCATGAATGCAGAAGCGATGCTCTGGAGCGGCGCTAACCGTTTTAGGCGGGAAGCGTGCATGGCAGAGGCAGGGGTTTTTGTGAGCTAGGTTGGTCAGGAGCAGACGTGGCAGCGGTCTGGACGCCAGCAAAGCCCCCTAGTTTGTCTCCGGTTTGCGAGAAAAAGCACGTCTGGATCGCTCGGCACACCGATAGAGGCCTGCGTTGGATGGCACACCACATCCAGACCATGCAGTTCATACATGTGCCGGCGGTTTGAGGGTCGGCGTTGGAGATGCCACTAACATATTTTTGAATAAGTTGTTTCAAACTTAAAAAAGTTTGACTTAATCTAAAATCTCAATTAATTTGAAATAGATGTCATAGTAACCAGGTGAATCAAGACGGTTTGGGCTTCCAGCGACGGGGCGAAACTTGAGCGTTAGAAATCTGAGAGCATCTACAGCCGAACTTGGCAAATCCTACCCCTCAAACGCCCATGGACGCGTCCGGGCGCGTCTGCGGACAGTGAGCGGTCACACCTCAAATAACTGTTAACATAACCGGACCTTAAATTAGAAACCTCAATTCCATACTATTACATGCAATGTAAACCTCTCCGCCGTGCGCATGTTCGGCGGTTGGCTGCGCCCTTTAGAGTGTTAGTCCTGTCGCCGACGAGGTAAAATAGGACATGAGACACGCCCTGGCTCACGGGACTCAAGGCACCGCCATCTTCCATGCCCCACTCTTTCTTGTCGAAGCCCGGAACCCTGACTGTTGAGGATATAACTACTGAGGGTAAACCGCCCAGGAGGGGCCGGTTCACGCTCAACTATACTGAAGCTTAGGAAGACAAAGAAGATGGCGCTTTACTGATAAGGCTAGAGGCCCAGAGCCCAGAGGTGGATTAGGGCCCATAGCGGTGAACCGCCATATTTTTATAACTTGTATTGTAAGTTAGGGAAAGGAAGAGACCGAGCCGGACACTTGTATGAGCCGGCTTTGGGACTCTGTAGACCGGCCGGGCGTCACCCTATATATATAAAGGGACGACCCGGCGGCGATTCAGAGACAGAGAACAACAACTCGAGACTCAGGCAAAGCGTATTCGCTCCCTGGTCATCGAAACCCCAATAATCCCATCACAAACTAGACGTAGGCTTTTACCTTCATCGAAGGGGCCGAACTAGTATAAACTCCCGTGTTCCCTGTCCGGTTTAACCCCTTCAAGCTAACCCGTAGCGATGGCTCCACGACTAAGTCCTTTCATGAGGACATCTGCCGTGACAAAACCACGACAGTTGGCGCCCACCGTGGGGCTATTGCACGATGGTTTCGAGTGTTTGAAGGGCAGCTTTGATGGACTCAAGGGGTACGCGGTTGGCCGGATGACCAAGAATCGTCGCGGCAAGCTCTACATCGACGACGAAGGATGGGGCCCCGAGGCCGGCTCAATCGAGTACGGGTACCGGGTCCCCTTTGGCAGAATTCATGTCTTCATCGGCAAGATCGGCGAACCGGGTCCTGAGCCGGACACCTACACCGACCTCGTCGAGACGGCTCAACGTGCAAGTCCTGCCCGGGTTAAGCCTGCCACGAAGCGTGCGTTTGTAGGATGTGTCCATGGGATCGGATCTGAATCGGTGTCTGCAGGCGAGACGGCGGTTTATTCCGACGCCGAGTCATCCACTGGAGAAACTGAGTCCCTATACCAAGTTCATGATGGCATGTTTGGAGGATATTCCGACGGCAACAGTATTCCGGACCTCCTTGAACCGCCAAGTCGAGTTGCTATCTACATGGCCGGAACACAGCCCGCTTTGCAATCTTCATCTACAGCAGCCATGATTTCCGGATCGGCGGCCGCGGCAGGAGGCCCGGTGTGCCGGCCGGCTCAAGTTCTCTCTGATTTGATGGATGCCTGGATGACCTTGTTAACCACGGCACTTAATCCCCGAAACGTAGGATCAGCACAATGCAGAAGTTGCTAAACTGAAGGACCAGATAGCACAGGCTAAGGAGGACCTGGCAGCTGAGGATACCCGGATGGCTGAAGAACGGGCCGCTTTGGATGCCCAATCACAGCAGATACAGGCACAGAATTTCTGGCTCATGTTGGATCAGAACGCGTCAAATGACGTGATGCGAAGGAAGTACCGATCGCGTATGCAGCCGGGCTTCGAAGGATTGAATCTCTTTAATATGCCGAGGGTTGGGACGAGTAATCCGGCAGCTGTAAACCAGACCGATGCGCCTAGGGCAGCGCCGGATCAACCACGGATAACGGAACCACCTCGACGAACGGACAACCCGCCGCAATATGTGTCAACACCGTCGGGTCACTTTTCAAGCCCTTTGGATAATATGATTGCTGCAGCATCTTGATACGTCTCCAACGTATCTATAATTTTTTATTGCTCCATGCTACTTTATCTATTGTTTGGACTATAACGGGCTTTATTTTCCACTTTTATATTACTTTTGGGACTAACCTATTAACCAGAGGCCCAGCCCAGAATTGCTGTTTTTTGCCTATTTCAGTGTTTTGAAGAAACGGAATAACAAACGGAGTCCAAACGGAATGAAAACTTCGGGAACGTGAACTTCTCACCGAACGTGATCCAGGAGACTTGGACCCTACTCCAAGAAGTGCCAAAGGCGGTCACGAGGGTGGAGGGCGCCCCCCTGGGCGCGCTCCCCTGCCTCGTGGCCCCCGACGCCTCCACCGACGCATCCTTCCTCCTATATATACCTACGTATCCCCAAACGATCAGAAGGGGAGCCAAAAACCTAATTCCACCACCGTACCTTCCTGTATCCACGAGATCCCATCTTGGGGCCTGTTCCGGAGCTCCGCCGGAGGGGGCATCCACCGCAGAGGGCTTCTACATCAACACCATAGCCCCTCCGATGAAGTGTGAGTAGTTTACTTCAGACCTTCGGGTCCATAGCTAGTAGCTAGATGGCTTCTTCTCTCTTTTGGATCTCAATACAATGTTCTCCCCTCTCGTGGAGATCTATTCGATGTAATCTTCTTTTTGCGGTGTGTTTGTTGAGACCGATGAATTGTGGGTTTATGATCCAGCTTATCTATGAATAATATTTGAATCTTCTCTGAATTCTTTTATGTATGATTGAGTTATCTTTGCAAGTCTCTTGAATTATCCGTTTGGTTTGGCCAACTAGATTGGTAGTTCTTGCAATGGGAGAAGTGTTTAGCTTTGGGTTCAATCTTGCGGTGTCCTTACCCGATGTAAAGGGTTGCAAGGCACGTATTGTATTGTTGCCATCGAGGATAACAAGATGGGGTATTTATCATATTGCATGAATTTATTCCTCTACATCATGTCATATTGCTTAAGGCGTTACTGCTTTTAACTTAATACTCTAGATGCATGCTGGATAGCGGTCGATGAGTGGAGTAATAGTAGTAGATGCAGAATCGTTTCGATCTACTTGTCACGGACGTGATGCCTATATACATGATCATACCTAGATAACCTCATAACTATGCTCAATTCTCACAATTGCTCAACAGTAATTTGTTCACCCAATCGTAGAATATCTATGCTCTTGAGAGAAGCCACTAGTGAAACCTATGGCCCCCGGGTCTATTCTCATCATATCAATCTCCATCACTTTATTTACTTGCTTTGCTTTTACTTTTACTTTGCATCTTTATACCAAAAATACCAAAAATATTATCTCTATCAGATCTCACTCTCGTAAGTGACCGTGAAGGGATTGACAACCCCTAATCGCGTTGGTCGCGAGTAGCTATCCTTTTGTGCAGGTACGAGGGACTTGCGCGTGGCCTCCTACTAGATTGATACCTTGGTTCTCAAAAACTGAGAGAAATACTTACGCTACTGTGCTGCATTATCCTCTCCTCTTCGGGGAAAACCAACGCAAGCTCAAGACATAGCAAGAAGGATTTTTGGCGCCGTTGCCGGGGAGGTCAACGCAAAAGTCAACATACCAAGTACCCATCACAATCCCTATCTCTCGCATTACATTATTTGCCATTTGCCTCTTGTTTTCCTCTCCCCCACTTCCCCCTTGCCGTTTTATTCGCCCTCTCTTTCCCAATCTCCTCCTCTTTTTCCCTTTGCTTTTTGTTTGCTCGTGTGTTGGATTGCTTGTTTGTCGCGATGGCTCAAGATGCTACCAAATTGTGTGACTTCACCCATACCAATAATAACGATTTCCTTAGCACTCCGACTGCTCCTCTTGACAATACTGAATCTTGTGAAATCAATTCTGCTTTGTTGAATCTTGTTATGAAAGATCAATTCGCCGGCCTTCCTAGTGAAGATGCCACTACTCATCTTAATAGCTTCGTTGATTTATGTGATATGCAAAAGAAAAAAGATGTTGATAATGATGTCGTTAAGTTGAAGCTATTTCCTTTTTCGCTTAGAGATCGTGCTAAAGCATGGTTTTCATCTTTGCCTAAAAATAGTACTGATTCTTGGAACAAGTGCAAAGATGCTTTTATCTCTAAGTATTTTCCTCCCGCTAAGATTATCTCTCTTAGGAACGATATTATGAATTTTAAGCAACTTCATCATGAACATATTGCACAAGCTTGGGAGAGAATGAAATTAATGATACGTAATTGTCCTACTCATGGTTTGAACTTGTGGATGATTGTACAAAATTTTTATGCTGGATTGAATTTTGCTTCTAGAAATCTTTTAGATTCGGCCGCGGGAGGCACTTTTATGGAAATCACTTTAGGAGATGCTACTAAACTCCTAGATAATATTATGGTTAATTATTCTCAATGGCATACTGAAAGATCTATTAATAAAAAAGTGCATGCTATAGAAGAAATCAATGTTTTGAGTGGAAAGATGGATGAACTTATGAAGCTATTTACTAAGAGTGTTTCTTTTGATCCTAATGATATGCCTTTGTCTACCTTGATTGAGAATAATAATGAATCTATGGATGTGAATTTTGTTGGTAGGAATAATTTTGGTAACAACGCGTATAGAGGGAATTTTAATCCTAGGCCTTATCCTAGTAATCCTTTTAATAATTATGGAAATTCCTACAACAACTCTTATGGAAATTTTAATAAGATGCCCTATGAATTTGAGAGTAGTGTTAAAGAGTTTATGAATTCACAAAAGAATTTTAATGCTTTTCTTGAAGAGAAATTGCTTAAAGTTGATGATTTGGCTAGGAATGTTGATAGAATTTCTCTTGAGGTTGATTCTTTAAAGCTTAGATCTATTCCTCCTAAGCATGATATCAATGAGTCTCTCAAAGCTATGAGAATTTTCATTGATGAGTGCAAAGAAAGAACCGCTAGGATGCGTGCTTCCAAAGATGCCTTTACTAAAGAGTGTTCTTCTAATTCCTATGAAAATCAAGATGAAGGTCTAAAAGTTATTGATGTGTCCCCTATTAAATCTTTGTTTTGCAATATGAATCTTGATGAAACTTAATATGATTTTCCTTTACCTAGAAGGCGTTCTAAGAATTCAGAGTTTTTAGATCTTGACGATGAAATTGATAAAAGTGCGATTGAAAGAAATAGAAATCTAGATGTTGCTAAACCCACTATATTGGATCTCAAGGAATTTAATTATGAAAATTTCTCTTTAATTTATTGTATTTCCTTGTTGCAATCCGTGCTAAATTCTCCTCATGCTTATAGTCAAAATAAGGCTTTTACCGAACACATTGTTGATGCCTTGATGCAATCTTATGAAGAAAAGCTTGAGTTGAAAATTTCTATCCCTAGGAAACTCCATGATGAGTGGGAACCTACTATAAAAATTAAAATTAAAAATTATGAGTTTCATGCTTTGTGTGATTTGGGTGCTAGTGTCTCTACTATTCCCAAAACTTTGTGTGATTTGCTAGATTTCCGTGATTTTGATGATTGCTCTCTAAACTTGCATCTTGCGGATTCCACTATTAAAAAGCATATGGGAAGAATTAATGATCTTCTTATTGTTGCAAATAGGAATTATATGCCCGTAGATTTTATCGTTCTTGATATAGATTGCAATCCTTCATGTCCTATTATTCTTGGTAGACCTTTCCTTAGAACGATTGGTGCAATTATTGATATGAAGGAAGGGAATATTAGATTCCAATTTCCATTAAAGAAAGGCATGGAACACTTTCCTAGAAAGAAAATAAATTACCATATGAATCTATTATGAGAGCCACTTATGGATTGCCTACCAAAGATGGCAATACCTAGATCTATCCTTGCTTTTATGCCTAGCTAGGGGCGTTAAACGATAGCGCTTGTTGGGAGGCAACCCAATTTTTTTTTATTTTTTTTTTATTTTTGCTTCTGTTTAGGAATAAATAATCCATCTAGCCTCTATTTAGATGTGGTTTTATCTTTTAATTAGTGTTTGTGCCAAGTTAAACCTATTGGATCTTCTTGGATAATAGTTATTTGATCTTGCTGTAATTTCCAGAAACTTTGCCCTCAGTGACCGAATTATTAAAAATCACCAGAATGTGATAAAATACTGATTCCAATTGCTGATGATCAATAAAGAAATTGTCTAGGACGTCTAATTTTGGTAGAATTTTTTGAGTTCCAGAAGTTTGCGTTAGTTACAGATTACTACAGACTGTTCTGTTTTTGACAGATTCTGTTTTGCGCGTGTTGTTTGCGTATTTTGATGAATCTATGGCTAGTAAAATAGTTTATGATCCATAGAGAAGTTGGAATACAGTAGGTTTAACACCAATATAAATAAAGAATGAGTTCATTACAGTACCTTAAAGTAGTCTTTTGTTTTCTTTCTCTAACGGAGCTCACGAGATTTCTATTGAGTTTTGTGTTGTGAAGTTTTCAAGTTTTGGGTGAATTCTTTTGATGGATTATGGAACAAGGAGTGGAAAGAGCCTAAGCTTGGGGATGCCCATGGCACCCCAAGATAATCCAAGGACACCAAAAGTCAAATCTTGGGGATGCCCGGAAGGCATCCCCTCTTTCGCCTACTTCCATCGGTAATTTACTTGGAGCTATATTTTTATTCACCAACATGATATGTGTTTTGCTTGGAGCGTCTTGTATTATTTGAGTCTTTGCTTGTTAGTTTACCACAATCATCCTTGCTGTACACACCTTTTGAGAAGCCATACATGAATTGAAATTTGATAGAATAGTCTATGTGCTTCACTTATATCTTTTGAGCTTGATAGTTTTCCTCATAGTGCTTCACTTATATATTTTTGAGCGTGATAATTTTTGCTCTAGTGCTTCACTTAGATCTTTTAGAGCACGGTGGTGGATTTGTTTTAAAGAAACTTGATCTCTCATGCTTCACTTAGATTATTTTGAGAGTCGTTAATAGCATGGTAATTTGCTTAATGTTAATATACTTGGTATTCAAGATATGTGAAACTTTCTTTTGAGTGCGTTGAATACTAAGATAAGTTTGATGCTTGATAATTGTTTTGAGATATGGAGGTGATAATATCAAAGTCACGCTAGTCGAGTAGTTGTGAATTTGAGAAATGATTGTGTTGAAGTTAGCAAATCCCATAGCATGCACGTATGGTTAAAGTTATGTAACAAATTTGAAACATGAAGTGTACCTGGCTTGTGCATCCTTATGAGTGGCGGTCGGGGACGAGCGATGGTCTTTTCCTACCAATCTATCCCCTAGGAGCATGCGCGTAGTACTTGATTTTTATGACTTCTAAATTTTTGCAATAAGTATATGAGTTCTTTTGACTAATGTTGAGTCCATGGATTATACGCACTTTTACCTTTCCGCCTTTGCTAGCCTCTTTGGTACCGTGCATTGCCCTTTCTCACCTTGAGAGTTGGTGCAAACTTCGTCGGTGCATCCAAACCCCGTGATATGATACGCTCTTTCACACATAAACCTCCTTATATCTTCCTCAAAACAGCCACCATACCTACCTATTATGGCATTTCCATAGCCATTCCGAGATATATTGCCATGCAACTTTCCACCGTTCCGTTCATCATCATCATGACATACTTTACTTTTGTCATATTGCCATTGCATGATCATGTAGTTGACATCGTATTTGTGGCAAAGCCACCATGCATTATTTTCATACATGTCACTCTTGATTCATTGCACCATCCCGATACATCACGGAGGCATTCATATAGAGTCATATCTTGTTCTAGTTTCGAGTTGTAATCCTTATGTTGTAATCAATAGAAGTGTGATGATCATCATTCAATAGAGCATTGTCGCAAAAAAATAGAAAGGCCAAAGAAAAGAAAGAAGGCCCAGAAAAACAAAATAAAATAAAAAAAGGGGCAATGCTACTATCCTTTTTTCCACACTTGTGCTTCAAAGTAGCACCATGTTCTTCATGTAGTGAGTCTCATATATTGTGCTTCAAAGTAGCACCATGTTTTTCATATAGTGAGTCTCATAAGTTGTCTTGTTCATACTAGTGGGAATTTTTCATTATAGAACTTGGCTTGTATATTCCTACGATGGGCTTCCTCAAAGTGCCCTAGGTTTTCATGAGCAAGCAAGTTGGATGCACACCCACTAGTTTTCTTTTGTTGAGAATTCATAGATCTAGTGCATCCGTTGCATGGAAATCCCTACTCCTCATGTTGACATCAATTGGTGGGCATCTCCATAGCCCGTTGATTAGCCTCGTCAATGTAAGACTTTCTCCTTTTTTGTCTTCTCCACACAATCCCCATCATCATATTCTATTCCACCCATAGTGCTATATCCATGGCTCACGCTCATGTATTGCGTGAAGGTTGAAAAAGTTTGAGATTATTTAAGTATGAAACAATTGCTTGGCTTGTCATCGGGGTATAGAAGTTGGGAACATCTTTGTGTGACAAAAATGAAGCATAGCCTAACTATATGATTTTGTAGGGATGAACTTTCTTTTGCCATGCTATTTTGAGAAGACATGATTATTTTGATTAGTATGCTTGAGGTATTATTATTTTGTAGGGGCCTGTTCCGGAGCTCCGCCGGAGGGGGCATCCACCGCAGAGGACTTCTACATCAACACCATAGCCCCTCCGATGAAGTGTGAGTAGTTTACTTCAGACCATCGGGTCCATAGCTAGTAGCTAGATGGCTTATTCTCTCTTTTTGGATCCCAATACAGTGTTCTCCCCTCTCTCGTGGAGATCTATTCGATGTAATCTTCTTTTTGCGGTGTGTTTGTTGAGATCGATGAATTGTGGGTTTATGATCCAGCTTATCTATGAATAATATTTGAATCTTCTCTGAATTCTTTTATGTATGATTGAGTTATCTTTGCAGGTCTCTTCGAATTATCCGTTTGGTTTGGCCAACTAGATTGGTAGTTCTTGCAATGGGAGAAGTGTTTAGCTTTGGGTTCAATCTTGCGGTGTCCTTACCCAAAGTGATGTAAAGGGTTGCAAGGCACGTATTGTATTGTTGCCATCGAGGATAACAAGATGGGGTATTTATCATATTGCATGAATTTATTCCTCCACATCATGTCATCTTGCTTAAGGCGTTACTCTGTTTTTAACTTAATACTCTAGATGCATGCTGGATAGCGGTCGATGAGTGGAGTAATAGTAGTAGATGCAGAATCGTTTCGATTTACTTGTCGCGGACGTGATGCCTATATACATGATCATACCTAGATAACCTCATAACTATGCTCAATTATGTCAATTGCTCAACAGTAATTTGTTCACCCACCGTAGAATATCTATGCTCTTGAGAGAAGCCACTAGTGAAACCTATGGCCCCCGGGTCTATTCTCATCATATCAATCTCCATCACTCTATTTACTTGCTTTGATTTTACTTTTTACTTTGCATCTTTATACCAAAAATACCAAAAATATTATCTCTATCAGATCTCACTCTAAATAAGTGACCGTGAAGGGATTGACAACCCCTAATCGCGTTGGTTGCGAGTAGCTATCGTTTTGTGCAGTACGAGGGACTTGCGCGTGGCCTCCTACTGGATTGATACCTTGGTTCTCAAAAACTGAGGGAAATACTTACGCTACTTTGCTGCATCATCCTCTCCTCTTCGGGGAAAACCAACGCAAGCTCAAGACGTAGCACATCTCGCCTGGCAGCTATTCCGATGGAGGGCGATTCACTGGCGGCAATTGAGACACGGCGGGCCAGGGATCTTCTTCAAACCGCCGTGGTGCAGCTGCAGGCTTATTCCTATAGCCGGGATAGGATTCATTCAACCCCTCGTCCGAGCAAGATCTATATTAGGCACATGGATGAACCGGAAGTGTCTAGCAGTGCTCGGCGCCGTAATCCGGCGCGCGGCGAGGTAAATGCTCAGGATGTGGTGGATAATGGCAGAGCACGAAGGGAGGCCGCTTTGGCAGCACCGCATGCGGGTTGCTATCAAACCGCCCCGATTCAGCCAGCAGCATCAGTAGACCGAGGCACCGGGCTTGCTTTCAATTCCTGGGGAGTGCCGTGTCTTATTCCGGCTCTCCGTAATGTGCGACTGCCTAAGGATTTCAAGCGTCTGCGTAAGGTACCAAATTACACTGCTGATCAGCCACCTGAGGCGTGGGTCGAGAGTTATGAGATGGCAATGGAGATCTTTGGATGTGGATGAAGCGGCCTGTGCAAAGTATTTCACAATGATGTTGGAAGGGACAGCCCGTACTTGGTTGAAAAACCTACCAGCCAACTCCATCGAGTCATGGGATCAGTTGAAGGCCCGATTTATAGCCAATTTCAAGGACACCTGCAAACAACCTATGTCCATTGTGGATCTATATGCCTGTGTTCAAGGGGAGAATGAGTCAACAACTCATTGGGTGCGCCGGGTTTCAGAAGTTTTGCATTCGTCAGACCGGATTAATGCTGGACAAGCAATCATAATGCTGGAGCGTAATTGCCGGTTTAAGTCACTGAATATGAAGTTGGGACGGCTCAAGCACCACTGCAATGACATGGGAACACTTATGGCAGCCTTGGTCAAATATGCCGATTCTGATAATACCAAGGATCCCGAGTCTGATGAGGAGAAACCGGAGAAGGGAAAGAAGAACGGCGGTGCAAAAGGACAGCATCACAACCAAGGAGGCCATGGGAATAATGGTAACCGCATAAGCGGATAATTCAGATTTTGTGGCTAACACCAATATGCAGCGCCAGAAGGTAAACCGCCCAAAGACGGTGGAGGGATGAATCTGGAGCGGTACATTAAACCAGCCCTGCCCAAAGCATGGGACTAAGGAGGCGCCTTCCACACATCTTTGGAAAGATTGTTACATTATGAAGGAGTTCAAAAAATCTTATCTCTACCGGTATGATCAGGGTCCGTCGGGCGGTTCAGGTCCAGGGTTTCATGATGGTAGCGGTTCGAGCTCTGGATTTCAGAATAATCAGGGCCACCAGAACAACCAAGGTGGTAATAGCCAACAGAATAATCAAGGGAATCAGCAGCAGTCAGGTTATCAAAGTCACCCCAAGCAGTTGAATGGTGGGCAATATCATGTATTCACCACTAGCTTGTGCAAGCGCGATCAGAAGCTTCACAAGAGGGCAGTCAATTATATTGAACCAGCAGTGCCACATTATTTACGATGGTCCAAGCAGCCCATTGTGTGGAGTAGAGAGGATCATCCACCCCGAGTTGACAATCCGGGTCAACTAGCTTTGGTGGTAGCACCTCAGGTGGGAGGTTATAAGTTTACCAAGGTTCTGATGGATGGAGGGAGCAGTATCAACATCATGTACTATGAGACTTTTAAATGCATGGGGTTGAAAGACAAGAATCTTAAACCGTCAAACACTGTTTTCCATGGTGTAGTACCAGGTAAATCGGCATATCCTGTTGGCAAGATCGCTTTGGAGGTTGTATTTGGAGATGAGCATGATTCCAGGTCTGAAACGCTGACCTTTGAAGTGGTAAAAATCCAGAGCCCATATCACGCACTGTTTGGACGGCCGGGTTACGCAAAATTCATGGCGAGGCCTTGTTATATCTATTTACAGCTCAAGATGCCAGGTCATAAGGTAACTATCACAGTACATGGAAGTCGGAAGATCGCTTTGGATTGTGAGGAAGGTGAAGCGGCCTATGCTGAGTCGGTTTGTGCTACAGAGGAGCTGAAGTTTTACAAAGACAATGTTGATCCGGCAGATATGACCCCTCTGAAGAAGCCCACCACTGAGCATGACCCAACCCTGACGTTCAAACCGGCTGATGAGACTAAACTTGTTGACTTTGTTCCTGGCGATTCATCCAAACAGTTTAGCATCAGCACCAATCTGGATCCGAAATAGGAAAGCACGCTCATCGAGTTCATTCGTGAGAACCGGGACATTTTTGCATGGAAGCCTTCTGACATGCCAGGTGTACCGAGAGAACTCGCTGAGCACACTCTCAATATTGATCCCAAGTTTAAACCGGTCAAGCAATCTCTTCGCCGCTTTAATGAGGAAAGACGCAAGGCCATTGATGAAGAGGTAGCCCCGCTGTTGGCTGCTGGGTTTATCGTCGAAGTATTTCATCCCAAGTGGTTGGCTAATCTGGTGCTCGTTCTTAAGAAAAAGGCACTTGGCGTATGTGTGTGGATTACACAGATTTGAACAAAGCTTGTCCGACAGATCCTTTCGCTCTCCCGCGTATTGATCAGATCATTGATGCGACGGCGGGTTGTGAGCGCCTGAGTTTCTTGGGTGCTTATTCAGGTTATCATCAGATTAAAATGGCAGTTAAGGACCAGGAGAAGACAACTTTCATCACTCCCTTTGGAGCCTTCTGCTATGTCTCTATGCCATTTGGGCTCAAAAGTGCCCAGGCAACTTATCAGCGTTGTGTGCAAAATTGTCTTCACACGTAGATTGGGCGTAATGTTCATGCCTATGTGGATGATATTGTGGTAAAATCCAGGAAGAAGGAAACCTTGATAGATGACCTCAAGGAGACGTTTGATAATCTTCGGGTTTACAAAATGATGATCAATCCGGACAATGCGTTTTTGGTGTTCCGGCAGGCAAGCTCTTGGGTTTTCTTGTGTCCAACAGAGGCATTGAGGCCAATCCGGAAAAGATCAAGGCGATCACATCTTTGGCTAAACCAAAATGCATCAATGATGTTTAGCGTCTGGCAGGTCGAATTGCAGCCCTTAGCCGGTTTATCAGCCGTTTGGGAGAGAAGGCGATTCCTTTATATCAGATGTTGAAGAAGACAGATGATTTTGTCTGGAGTGATGCAGCCAATGCGGCATTTGAGGATTTAAAGCGGCAGCTGGCTGACCCGCCCGTCCTTGCTGCTCCAGTTTATAACGAGCCCCTGTTATTGTACATGGCTGCCAATGCCCGTGCGGTCAGTGTGGCCATTGTGGTTGAGCGTAAGGAGGCTGGGAAAGAATATCCGGTTCAACGGCCAGTTTATTATATCAGCAAAGTGCTGATCGAGTCAAAACAAAGGTATCCGCATTGGCAGAAGCTGGTGTATGGATTTTTTATGGCAAGTAGGCAGCTCAAGCAATACTTTCAAGGCCATCTCATCACAGTGGTTAGTTCTGCTCCTTTGGGCGATATAATCTAGAACAGAGAAGCAATTGGCCGGGTTGCGAAGTGGGCAATTGAGCTTGGTCCACATGGATTGAAGTATATGCCTCGAACGGCCATCAAATCTCAGGCGCTTGTCGACTTCATCAATGATTGGACCGAGTTACAGGCACCGTGAGGACAAACCGGACAATACATATGGACTATTCACTTTGATGGGTCCAGCAATTGGAAGGCTCGGGGCTGGAGTTGTCCTTACTTCCCTCGAGGCGATAAAATTTGTTATGTTCTCCGCTTAATGTTTCCTTGTACTAACAATGCAGCAGTATACGAGGCCTTACTCCATGGTCTCCGTGTGGCTAAGGAAATGAACTTAAGCCGGTTCATTGTCTTGGAGATTCTGATCCGGTGGCTCAGCAAGTTTACGGTACTTGGGATTCTAAGGATCCACTCATGGCGGCTTATAGACGCGAGGTGGATATTGTGGCAGGTCACTTTAAGGATTATCAGGTTGAGCACATTGATCGGCGCAAAAACGAAGCAGCAGACGCTATGAGCCGGCTGGGATCTCAACGTAAACCGGTACCGCCCAATACCTTTTTAGATATCTTGCATAACCCGTCTGTTAAGTTGCCCATAGAGGAGGATTTAGCTGTTCCTGATCTGGAGGCCCAATTGGTAGCCGCTTTACACATCACTCCGGATTGGACGGTTCCATATTTGGTGTATCTGAACCGGGGCGAGTTACCACATGATGAGCTCCTCGCCAGGCAGATAATCCGGCAGTCCAAGTCCATGGTTGTTCACAATGGCGAGTTACACCGTTGTAGTATTTCAGGCGTATTCCAACGCTGTTTTTCTCCTGAAGAAGGACAAGAGATTCTACGTGAAATCCATGAAGGGGATTGTGGTCACCATGCCGGTTCAAAATCCTTGGTGGCTAAGGCTTTTCGTCATGGGTTCTATTGGTTGACAGCTCATGCTGATGCGGAGGATCTGGTAAAACGTGTGACGCTTGTCAGAAGTTTTCACGTCGAGCTCATGTTCCGGCTCAAGAGCTACGCATGATTCCCATCACTTGGCCGTTTGCCACTTGGGGGCTTGATATGGTTGGACCTTTTAAGCTCTCCAAGGATAAGAAGACCCACCTGTTGGTGGCGGTTGACAAGTTCACTAAATGGGTTGAAGCAGAGCCCGTCAGCAAGTGTGATTCAGCCATGGCAGTTCAATTTCTCAAAAGGATTATTTTCCGTTTTGACTTTCCACACAACATCATCACAGATAATGGCACAAACCTTTCTAAAGGTGAGATGGAGGAGTTTTGTCAATGAGAGCACATCCTGCTTGATGTAGCGTCCGTGGCTCACCCCCAGTCCAATGGTCAAGCTGAGAGGGCAAATCAAGAGATCCTGAAGGGTATCAAGCCCCGGCTTATGGTTCCTTTGAAGCGGACGCCGGGTTGTTGGGTGGAAGAATTACCATATGTGTTATGGAGCATCAACACCACCCCGAACCGATCTACGGGTTATACACCTTTCTTCATGGTTTACGGGGCTGAGGCCGTCATCCCCAGTGATATTCGTCATGACTCGCCCTGGGTTGCCAATTATGTTGAAGCAGATAATTAGCAAGCACGCCAAGAGGCGCTGGACCTGTTAGATGAGAAACGGGACATGGCTTTGGTTCGATCGGCGGTTTATCAATAAGACCTGCGGCGTTATCCCAGCCGCCGGGTTAAGTCAAGAACCTTTCAAGAAGGCGACTTAGTGCTCCGGCTCATCCAGGATCAGACCGATATGCACAAGTTATCCCCACCTTGGGAAGGACCCTTTGTGGTCAGCAAAAATCTACATAATGGCTCATACTACCTCATTGACGTTCAAGAAGACTCACGCAGTTCTGAGGAGGAGACCCGGTGGCCATGGAACATAGCTCTCCTACGGCCTTACTACACTTGAAGCCACATGCTTTTCTTATGTACATATTTCAACAATGTATATATTATGATCAATATAATAAACCGGCATCCTTGCTATAAGCAGGGTCTCCGCCGTTTTCTTCAAATCTCTGTTTACATGGGGGCTTCAGCCGATAAAGCGAAGTACTACCTGTTAAACCGGCTATCATGCCACCACATAGCTTGGGAGCTTCACACCCAAGGGGCCAAAGAGAGTTCTATTGCTCAAAGCACGACTCAAACATAGGCACCCATTGAGCACAACTCACAAAGTTACTTGGGGGCTCTTTGTGTAAAATACCAAAGAGTTTGAAAGGACCCTTGTAACCGGGTATCTACCCACGGCTTGGAAGCCTGGTGTATTCACCTAAAACCCCGGGTTAACTGCCTTCATCAAGTAAGCCACTCCTATCCGGTAATCCTGGCATGACCCGTCGAGCGTTTGTGATTACTCTGATTGAGACCCTGAACTTGTCAAAGTTAAAAGCGATGATTGGTTAGTTGGAGGCCCATCTTCAAAGGCTTTGTCAAAACGGTTTAACTCAATTCTGGCAGCCCATGAAAAGCCTCGAATTTGGGCCTGGCAGCCCTTGAAAAGCCTCGACTACATGGTTTTTTGGTTTGCTTTTTGCCAAGTTTTTGTTCTTTGGTAACATCATGTTAGCCCGATGTTTGTTAACCCGGCTTGGTTGTCAACTATAAGTTGTCAGACCTTATTCGTTATCAAACCAGCGCTTTACAACCCGGACTGGTTTTGATTACATATTACCAGTACAATCCTCCGGTGTTCATTACAACCCGGTTCTACTTTATACATACCAGCACTGCATGGTGGAAGTTGTGTGTTCACCCTTACTACAAATATAAGTTGGTAAACCAACTAAGTGATTTCATATCACAGGTATGATTTATTTCATGTTTTAAGCTTTGGTTATTAGCCTGGCTTTGCATGGGGCATTGTGACCTGTCCGGCGGTAAACCGCCCGGGCAGATCTTTTTTATGCACACACATGGATTGCATGGTATTATGAAGATATATAAGCCAGCTCTGAAAATGTCATGGCGGATCAAACAAAGTATATCCCAGTGCACGATGGCAACAAATCAAAGTATTTTCACTAGCCTATTACAAGGCACTTTAAGGCCCAAAATATGGTGTTGTTTCTTCCAACAGAACAAAGTTTATGAAGCATCAACCAGATTGCCGGATCAAGCCTCATCACCATGTTGATGTGAAGTTGATGGGTCATCTGGCATCAGTTCAGCCTCTTCCTCCCCATCTAGTGGCTGGAAGTCCACGGTGGTCCAGTCAATTCGGGTTAAAGCTTGAAAGACAACCTTTTCACTTATAAGTTCGTACTGATCAACGTCAGGGGCGTAAGTGTGCTTACGGATTGGCGAAATAAGATTTTGCACTTCCGGCATGACAGCGTTAATCCGTTTGTTGTTGGCATCATAGAAAGACCGGTGAACAGTCAAGTTAGCTTCTTCTGCCAGTTGACTCGCCAGAGGACGCATCTCCCTTGTCACATTTTTAAGGGCTTCGTCATCAAAATCTGCCCCGTTTTCTTGTTTACTAGGAAAGCCCTTAGCGATGTCCACCGGATCCAGGTCGGCTATCCATGCTTTGCCTCGGGTAAGTGCCAACAAAGCGCCAGCCCTGGCAGCGGATCGCTTCATCTCTTCTATTTGTGCTGTCGTCATGGATAACTTTGCTAGAGTGTCCTTGATCAATGTTGGGGCCGAATTGTTGTATGACGCTGCGCAGATAACCCGTTGGGCACCGGTATACAGTTGTTCAATCAGAGTATATGCTGCCTTTAGCTTCATCTGCATATCAGAGCCCAGATGAGCAATGCGGCTACCTACATTGGTTTAAGAATTTCATGTTAAACCGGCAAATTACAAGGATGGTCATTCAAGAAGCCTTGGCAAGAGTACTTACCAAATACTACAGAGGTCATGGCATTCACTTGGCGCTTCAACCCAGTAAGCTCTTCTGCCATTGTGTTTAAGAGCCGACTCGGCATCTTCACCGCTTGAGAATGCAGTCTTTTCAGTATCCCAATTGGCACGCTCAGTCTTGAACCCTTCTTTAAGTTGTTCCATGGCGGTTAAAGCGGCTTTTAGCTCATCCTTGGCCTTGGAAGTCTCTGCTTGTTGGGATTTGATATTTTCTTGAAGATCAGCAATTTGAGCGCCTTGGTGATTTATATCAGCCTGCCACAATCAGAGGAGCATATAAATATTTTATCAAAAAGTCCCAAGCATATAACCAGTTATACACTTGGCACTTGGGGGCTAATGCAGATTGCTTCTTTACTACTGATTGTTTGAAGTCCCAAGGATTAATACAAGTTTTAATCTTGGCACTTGGGGGCTAATGCGGATTGCTTCTTTACTAATAATTGTTTGAAGTCTCAAGGATTAATACAAGTTTCAATCTTGGCACTTGGGGGCTAATGTGTATTTGATCAGGAAAATATGCAAGGAAAATCAACAAAGTACAGTTTGGAAAATAAAAGTCCCGGTTTGTCTTCGCAAGACAAACCGGCCCTTGGGGGCTACAATGCAGTAAAGGTACAGAATAAGGATGAAAGTGTTTACCTCATAGCGTTCCTTCATCAGATTTACCAAACCGACTTCATAATCTCGGCTTGTGTAAAGCCGGTTCAAGAATCCGGAATGAAGATCCTGAGCAGAAAGATTAGCATAGTTTGACAAGTCAGTCCCCCCTTCCCCTTGCCCATAGCAACAAATTCGTCCTTGGCGGTATGTTTTGACAAAACAAGCCGGATTGCCCGGGCGGTATAAGCGATGCCGATAACAACAACGTCATCATCATCTTTGGCTGGGCTCGGTTGATTGACATTATCTTTGGCTGGGCTTGGCGGAGTGGCAGCAGGGCTTGGCAGATTAGCAGTTTAACTTAGCGGATCAACAACTGGACTTGAAGGCGTAGCACGTGGACTTGATGTGTCAACATGTGTAGCCGGATCAGCTTCCGGCGGATCAACATCACTGGTTGGGTCTTGCGGGGCAGAGTCATTCATGACAATATTAGGATTTTCACCAGCATTTTCGGGGGTCTTTTCTGGTTCAACATCGTCAGAGGGGTCACTGATCTTGGCTTTCTTGCTTAGTCGGGCCTTGGTACTACACCATCAAAATAAAGATTAGTATGATAAACCGATGCATGAAGAAATAAACCGAAAAGCAAGTACACTTACCCAGCGACGGTTTTAAGGGGAGGCAGCTGAGTGGTTGATGAACCGCCAGATGAATTGGAAGACACCTGATAATTCGAATCAGACGGATTGAGAGGGTATCGGAAGAAACCCTTCAAAGGATAAAGTTTTTCCGGAGAACAAGCAACCTCTGGACGACGCTTCCGGGTTGGTGTGTACGGTATATCGGAAGAGGTGACTTGCTGGCCACTGTGTCGGGTTGTGCGACGCCCTTCAGGTTGCTGCATCTTCAAAGAAAGTTTTGGATCCAAATAAGCAAGAGGGTGAGAGTATTTCACTTTTTGAACTGCACGGCGAAATCTTTTAACCGACACCAGATCTGAATCAGAAGAAAGAGCTATTACCTCAACATGGTCTGCATGGCTGGCCTCCGCATCATCCTGGGAATAATTATTGTCAATAAGGTGCACAAAAAAGGAACCAAGGGAGTCAAGTTCTACCTCTTCAGCCGATTCATCGACATCTTCTGGCGGATCAGAAGACTCGGCAGTTTTCTTCTTGGCTGTTTTCTTGGTGACTTTGCTCTTGGCACGAGGAGCCCTGGCCGGTTTATCTTGAGTTTTCCTTTTCCAGAAGGAGCTGTTGGTCTGCAAGATTAAAACAAAGGATAATTATATTAGTGTTAAAGCGGAGACGGATTAAAAAGGTACAAGGTTAAAGTCTTCACCGCTGGCGGTTTGTTGGAGGCATAAAAAGGGCGCAGACCGGTTTGCGTGCATACGGCGATCGGTTCGTCAAGCATCTTCTTTACACTTTCAGTGACTTCATCATCAGCCAGTTCTATTTCGTTAAACCGTTGAGGATCATTGGTCTTGCCGGTATATTCACACATCAATCCGGGGCGGCGGCTTAAAGGTAGGACGCACCATGAAACCCAACAGCGGACAAGATCAACACCAGTCAAACCGTTGGCCAGGAGAGCCCGGAGTTTGGCGAGTTGAGGTGCATAAGCTTGTCGTTCTTTGGCAGTCATTCGTGGAGGTAAAGGGTGGCCATTGCTAAGCCGGTGAGCGCGGTAGCCCGGCAAAGGATTTTCTCCAGCATGGGCAGTGTTCTGACAATAAAACCAAGTTTGGTTCCGGTCTTTAGGATGGCTGTGAAGTTTGGCATGAGGAAAATCAACCTCTTTCCTTTTTTGAATTGACACACCACCAAGTTCAGTATTGGGGCCGTCAGAGAACTCAGTTCGGCGGTTTAAGTGGAAGAAATCTCGGAAGAGGTCAGTCGTTGGTTCTTCTTGCAGGTAAACCTCACAGAACACTTGGAAGTTGCATATGTTGGACACATAATTTGGTCCAATATCCTGAGGATGGAGTTGGAAGCTGGCAAGTACATCCCGGAAATTTTTTGATCCGGGAGGGCTGAAACCCCGGGATAGATGTTGCATGAACACAATCACTTCTCCATCTTGAGGCTCAGGAGGGCACTCAGGGCCAGGAACTCGCCAATGAAGGACACTTTTTGGAGCTAAAGCGCCCATTATAACGAATCTGTTGATTTGTGTTTCCGTGATCCGGGATGGAACCCAGTTGCAGGCAGAAAATTGCTTGGTCATCTTGAAGAGAAGAACTGTAATGGAAAGATAAAGGCCGGTTTACGATTGACGGTTCATGTGTATTCATCAATGTTAAACCGGAAATTTAATCAAAGCGTACATATGAGGTGAATCGGACATTGCTATTCAAGTCAAGACGGCGGTTTAAGTGAGGGCTAATGGCATATGACGGATTATCAACTATTACAGGTTAAACCGCCCTTAGGTGAAAGGGCCAGAGCTGAAAATCTACTAAGTATTGCAGAAACAAGTTTCACAAGATGGTGATATAATTTTGGATCTATCGTGGTTCAGTGAGGGAATTTTTCAGAGCCCTACAATGGCGCTAAGAGGAACAGACAAAGTCCAGATGCAGTTTTTTCTAGGAACAGCAAGATGCTATTAGGTGATAGACTAAAGTTACGGATCTAGCAGCAAAAGAAACAATCAGGCATAAGCAAGATTCAGTAAAGAAGCTAAGAGAAAGCGGATAAGCGCTGATGAACGTCGATGAACAGGGAAGAACATGAAGCCCTAATGGAGATCTAGGGTTACAGGAAGAAAGCTTACCGGATTCTCAGGAGCAGCGGAGGAGAGTTGCGGATCTCTGGAAACGTTCAGGTTGATGCAGTGGCCTGAGATGAGGCAGAGCTTCGAGGACGACGGCGGCGGCGATGCTTGAGTTCTTCGGGTCGCGAGGAGGAAGACGATGCGAAGAGGCAAGTGGGAAAAAATGGAAGAAGCCCCGGTCTTATTTATAAAGAAAGGGGGATAAAACGGTAGGCGCGAGAATCGAAGGGCCTAAAGCGGCAAAAGGGGGCGTAGCTGTCGCCTCGATCTTCGGGAATTAATTAAGTCGAAGGGAATCTTTATTATCTTTTTATACAGAGATGACGTCATGATGATTCCCTGCAGCGTTCAGAGGATGACGTCATGGCGGTTTACCAAAATTCACAGGGAAAAGACAATATGGCGGTTTACGAGAATCGTTAGAAGATATACAAGGAGTTTTTCTAAGTATTGAAGATTGACATGAACAGGTTCAAATCAATCTGGGGCCTAATGTTGAGGATATAACTACTGAGGGTAAACCGCCCAGGAGGGGCCGGTTCATGCTCAACTATACTGAAGCTTAGGAAGACAAAGAAGATGACGCTTTATTGATAAGGCTAGAGGCCCAGAGCCCAGAGGCGGATTAGGCCCCATAGCGGTGAACCGCCATATTTGTATAACTTGTATTGTAAGTTAGGGGAAGGAAGAGACCAAGCCGGACACTTGTATGAGCCGGCTTCGGGACTCTGTAGACCGGCCGGGACAGAGAACAACAACTCGAGACTCAGGCAAAGCGTATTCGCTCCCTGGTCATCGAAACCCCAATAATCCCATCACAAACTAGACGTAGGCTTTTACCTTCATCGAAGGGGCCGAACTAGTGTAAACTCCCGTGTCCCCTGTCCGGTTTAACCCCTTCAAGCTAACTCGTAGCGATGGCTCCACGACTAAGTCCTTTCATGAGGACATCTGCCGTGACAAAACCACGACACTGACGGTGCTGATGGACGTGAGATCGATGATGGATCTGTCCTGGGAGGAGCCAGCGACATCCACGACAACGCGGTTGCGGCGCCCGGGGTTGCAGGCTATCCGTCAAGGCACCGGAGAATGCGACTCCGCCTCTCCAACGTCCACCGCGGCCAGGGCTGTCGCCGCCTCCCGCGCCCGCTGCCTCACACGGCAGACACGCCACACCATGTTCTTGCTAGATGACGCACATGCGTTCATCCCCTGCTCGGCGTGTCAATGGAGGGATTGCGCGTCCGCCACAGCGTTTGGACGCCAAACGGACCGCACCGCCTCCGGTGAGGAAGTGGCGACACACCTTGCGGCGGATCCACGCGCTATTTGGACGGACACAATGGATTCCCGGCACAAGGAGTCCAAGTGCTGCCGTCAAGCGGCCTCCTCCCGGGAGCGGGGGAGCGCAAGCCGGATGGTCATTTTCTCCCCGGGGGCGCGTGGGATGAGCTCGGGGTCGTCGGATCTAGAGGTGTAGGACCCGGATCCGCTGCCTGCCATGTCGGAGAAGACCGGAGATCGCCGGACGGAGCTTAGGTGACGAAGAGGAGTGGAGGGAAGTGAAGTGAAATAGTTAGGGTTTGGTCCGGAGAACGGATGGGGAGGAAAATATGTGGAATAAGGTGGGCCAGTATGTGCCGGATCAGAGGTGGTGGACGCGCCCAAACGCTCCATATGCATCCTACATTTAATCTGGATATGAGAGGTGTCAACCAGCCTCGAGGTATGAGACCCGTTTGAGGTACTCATCTGGATCTGATATTTATAGTCGGTCATTGACCGGGCCATACAGGTGTTTGACAAAAATGCTACACCTACATACAACTTCTACCTAACCTACGTAATCCCTTTCCCCTTTAATCAAACTGCCCCCTGATTTCAGGGGTGGGCCCGCGTCCCTAACTAATGGCCAATAAAAATCTGCCAAATGAGCTCATATGTAAGATACGTAACAAACATTACGTAGGTGTAGCATTGCTGGGTGTTTGAGGCGCCGGCTGATGCTTTGACACCACATTAGCAATATCGGCACCGGAAAAGCTGCATGCATGCATGCATGGTCGGAATCGCTTCCATCCACGTCGCTCCTCGACGGTCGGCGATCGACCGATTCTGTAATGTGTGTTTGGTTGCCTGCAGCCACGGGCAGAGGCCGTGATTCATCAACGTGCTTCAGATATATACTATACTTGCAAGTTGCATTCCAATAGTTGTCTCGTCATCCTCTCAGCTAGTTGCCACTAGTAAATCGCTCACCCTGGCGGCCCCGCGTGCTTGTTGAACTCGCCTCTCTTGGAACAACGATTCGCTCCAATCATCATCATCCACTCGCGCTATGCACAGCCTATATATAACGCGTGTGTGCCAGAACAACGACCACACACACGCCACACCTGCTCGATCGAACTAGTCCAGCGCAGCGGGTGGCTTCTTCTTGCTTTACTCCACAGCCAGCGCCAGTGCAATTAACGAAGCAGTTGTGTGGTGCTACGCGCGTCGGCCGGCACGATGCCACCGTCGGCGAGGCCACTGCTCGCTGCCGCCGCCGTCCTCTGCTTCTGGCTGCTGGTGGCCGTGGCGGAGGCCAAGGTGCACCACTACACGTGGGACATCTCGTACCAGTTAAAGTCCCCCGACTGCTTCGAGAAGCTCGCCGTGACCGTCAACGGCGAGGCTCCCGGCCCGACCATCCGCGCCACACAGGGCGACACCATCGTCGTCGCCGTCCATAACAAGCTCGAGACCGAGAACACCGCCATCCACTGGCACGGCATCCGGCAGATCGACACGCCGTGGGCTGACGGCGTCGCCGGCGTCACGCAGTGCCCCATCCTGCCCGGCGAAACCTTCACCTACAAATTCGTCGTCGACAGGGTACGAAAAACTACATTACATATGGGCAATATACTCTCTCCATTCCAAAATTAAATGTGTTTTGTCTGTGTTTTCAGCCTGGCACGTACCTGTACCATGCGCACTACGGGATGCAGCGCGTGGCGGGGCTCAACGGCATGATCGTGGTCACCGTGCCGGAGGGCTTCGTCGAGCCCTTCTCTTACGACGAGGAGCACACCGTCCTCCTCGGCGACTGGTGGCACAACAGCGTCTATGAGCAGGCCACGGGCCTCTCCTCCAACCCCTTCGTCTTCGTCACCGAGCCCCAGTCTCTCCTCATCAACGGCAGAGGAATGTTCAACTGCTCGCTCGCTCCCCGTGGAACGTGCAACGCTTCCCGCCCCGACTGCGCTCTGCCGACTCTCTTTACCGCCGTGCCGGGGAAGACATACCTCCTCCGCATCGGCAGCCTCACCTCGCTCTCCTCGCTCTACTTCGAGATCGAGGGCCACCCGATGATGGTCGTGGAGGCCGACGGGCACTACGTGCGGCCGTTCGCCGTGAGGGGCCTCTTCATCTACTCTGGCGAGACTTACTCCGTGCTGATCAAGGCCGACCAGGACCCGCGGCGAAACTACTGGGCTGCGTCCCACGTCGTTGGCCGCAACCCCAGCCAGACGCCGACCGGCAAGGCCGTCGTCAGCTACGCCTTCAACGGCAACAACCCGTGGATGCCTCCGCCCATGGCGCCACCGGCTGGTCCGCCATGGAACAACACGGCTATCAGGGTGGAGCAGAGCAGGGCCATCTTCGCGCACCCACACTTCGTAGAGCCCATGCCGGCGAGGGCCGACCGCACACTACTCCTCCTCAACACCCAGAACCGGATCGATGGCCACATCAAGTGGACCATCAATGGCGTGTCGCTCATGTTCCCGGCCACGCCATACCTGGTGGCGATGAAGCGCGGCATGAAAGACGCGTACGAGCAGCGCCC
This sequence comes from Aegilops bicornis, assembly GCA_021605145.1. Classification (NCBI taxonomy): domain Eukaryota; kingdom Viridiplantae; phylum Streptophyta; class Magnoliopsida; order Poales; family Poaceae; genus Aegilops; species Aegilops bicornis. The sequence goes on along the minus strand of CM038673.1, from coordinate 559,573,834 downwards.
GCCGCCCGACATGTACGACCACATGAGCCACGACATCTCCGCGCCGGCGCCGACGAACGGGACCGTGGGCAGCCCGGTGTACCGGCTTGCGCTCGGCTCCGTGGTGGACGTGGTGCTGCAGAACTCCAACGCGCTCAACAACAAGACCGAGACGCACCCGTGGCATCTCCATGGGCACGACTTCTGGGTGCTCGGCCACGGCGAAGGTAAGTTCAATCCTGCAGCGGACGCCTGGAGGCTGCTCAACGTGAGGGACCCGATCATGAAGAACACGGTGCCGCTGCACCCGCACGGGTGGACGGCGGTGCGGTTCCGGGCGGACAACCCGGGGGTGTGGCTGTTCCACTGCCATGTGGAGGCGCACGTGTTCATGGGCATGGGTGTGGTCTTCGAGGAGGGCGTCGATAGGGTCGGCCGGCTGCCGTCGTCCATCATGGGCTGTGGACGATCCAAGGGGATGCACTGATCGGACCAGGGTGCGAGTTATCTTTTCTTTTCTTTTTTTGAGTTGAAGTTGTCATTTCATTTACAAAATATTTCATTTATCCGTCTCAATAAAGTGTACAAGGTACATACCGTCGATCTTTTTTCATGTACACCATGTATTTATTTATCCTTTTATTCCGTTAGAATATTTGAGATTGTATACATGATGTATTAATGTTAGCCGGTTCATGATAACTCCTCGAAATAGGCTTTCGCCTAAATTTATATATAGAACCCAAACGGCCGAATCGATACAAATTACAAAGTGGTCAGAAAATCTGTAAACAAGCAGGTCGGAAGAAAAATAAAACGACATCCGGATGAGTGGCACAAGGGCCGCCAACCCAACACCGAGCGTAAAATAGGAGACACCACCTCTAACAGACAACAACGAAGACTATCGAACAAGGTCGGAAGTGCGCCACCTTGCAAGACCACCACACACCATAGTACCAAGCAGATCGAGCCATCTCCAGAGGGGGCCGCCTCGCCGTTGACACTGGCCACTCGCTCCGGGTTGTGGACCGCCTCTCCTGCAAGGGGATAGCAAGGACAGAGATCAGAAACCATGTTGGAAAGGTGAGAGAGCCAAAGCTTCTCGAATGCCATCGATGGCTCACCCTTTTCTCCTTACAGCCACCGCAAATCCCCAATGGAGGTGCCGCAAATCACTTGTGTTTGGCCTTCAAGGCAACCACCAGACCTATACAAAGTTCACCGGAGCAACACCACATGCAAGGCCGCTTCCAGGAAAGACTCCTACTACCTTGAGTAACAATTATGGTGGTGAATGTGTCGCAGAACCACGATTCAGTTTGGTGGGACTGTAGATCGACGGTTCATCTTTCAGTCCTAAAAGTTTTGTGGAGTTTGGTTCGAAGAATCAAATGGAGCTGAGCTTTTATAGGTTTGGCAATGGTGAAGCAACTGAAATGAAGATTAGGTCTAGAGGATAAGAAGGATGTATATTTATACCCCATCCATCCAATCCAACCGTTGGAAGTCCGTGGACCCAGGTTACCCCGGAGGTCTAGGGCATGCATGAATGGCTACGAGACCTACTCTGTCCAGAGGGTAGAACACAGGCACCCCAGAGACCCGGGGCCTAAGGACCCCTTAGACCCGGTCCCTCCACAGACGAAGTCGAGGTCACCTAGGAGACCCGGATCGTGCAGAGAGCAAACCATATGAACCCTAGAAACTTGGGGGTCAGGGACCCCAGAGATCCATGGTGTCCACAGGCGAAACTGCTGGACCCCAGAGACCCGACCCTTGTACCATGGATACCCGGGGGTCAAAAGGTTGAATTGGTGGGGTTTAACTTTGAGTAGGTTGTGTGTGTGCCGGGGCTTTACATTGTGTGGCTTCCCTAAGACTCAAATAAAACCCCCAAAAATCGAGTCTTTTAACAGAACGATAAATTTTACCTTTCCTTATTGAAATTGGAGGGGGGGGGGGGGGTGAACCATTGCCCCATGGGTACACTTGATAAACGACACTAATCATACCCTCGTATACATCAAAAAGCATTTGGGATCTAAGATGTTTCTTTTAGTTAGCCGATATCATGATGTGGGTTATCATTATGAAGTATTCTAGAGGTCTGTCTAGAGCACCAGAAGGAAGTAATTTATCCTTGGATGGATCTAAAATAAATTATGTCCATTGGTTCTATGCTGCCGAAAATGTCCTTCTCACTACTTCGTTTATGGAATAAAGTGCAAGTATGAGTGTTCCAAAATTTTCCAATGTTGTTGGATATGTAATATCATATGGTTCAACCCATGTGCACGACTTCAATGCAAGGCAGAAACGACGGTGGTTTTCTTACATAAGACTAGGATGCACAGGCAAAGGTTGAGTAGGGTCATTTTTAAAACTTAATTCAAAATGGCCTATGATGTATTTTTCAGCAGACTTTAAAAACGAAAGGCCTCTCACAAAAGTGGTGTAGGTGGATTGATAACTTTGTCTCTCGAGCTGGCATGACCATTAAAGTCAATATTGACTCTAGTCACAACTTTTAGACAAAAAAGGGTCTCCGTCAGGAGGATCCGTGATCCCACATCGTCTTCAATAATGTGGTAGATATGCTTTTCAATCCTTGTGGAGTAAACCAAGGCAAGATGTCAAATCGGCAGGGCCCACCTAGTAGAGAGTAACTTTTCCATCTTACAATAGGCTGAAGACACAATTCTCTTTATGGATCACAATATGGAGAAAGTGAAAAAATCTAAAATTGGTGGTTTTTCCTTTTCTGCATCTTTCCTGCCTCAACAACAGTTTCCATAAGAGCTAGTTATTCCAGTTTGGCAAAGCACATGAGGGTGAACTGAACAACATTGAGATTTCCAGTTGTCAACCCATATGGTTTAACATTAGATACCTAAGTTATTCCAATCCATTTCCGTAAATCCCGAATTGCGAAATGGAAGCATGTTGAAGAAAGGCTTGAGAAGTGGGTCCGTAGTTGGAAAGCAAAGCACTTGTACGCATGTGGACAGATTGTTGTAATCAACTGTGCTCTTGGCAACTTCCTAGTCTGTCCCCTTTTCAAGTCCACATTAGTGTCCTAATTCGACCACTTATGAAATCTCTAGTTATCAAAATGCCCTTGATCACTTGAAGTGTGAGGCATCGAGGACTGAGAAGGGGGCTGGATCGGCTAGCTATGATGAGCCAAGAGATGGCACACAGTGTGAAGCTCAGCAGCAATTGGTGTAGTAGTGCACATTTGCTCTCTTATGCACTTGGATGCTTAAACATGAGTTAGGGTTGGAATTAAAACTCGAAACTCAAGAGCCCTTGAATTGTTAAGACCACTTGACTCATTTAGAGCATCTCCAGCAGCTGAAAAAAAAAATTCACGCCCTAAAATAATTTTAGCGCGTTACTGTAGCATTTTTAGTGTGCCGGACCCAACATTGCTTTAGTAGATGCCCAAAAACACGCGTCCAAAAGAACACGCAGTGTAAATTGTGAAGCGCGCGCAATCCTGCGCCTCAAATTTGCAGCTTTTGATAGCGTTTTTCCGCGCGCGCACTGTTTTACAGCTTCTGCTGGAGCTGTCTGGCGCCCAAAGAATCCGGATTTTAGCGTGCGGCCCAGTTTTTGGGCGCCTGTTGGAAATGCTGTTAGCTCGAACTCCTAGCCCATGGCTATTGCCCTCCTTGTCATGCCCTATAACCACCTTCACTGGCAATAAAAGTTCGATCTCTCATGCATGAAGCCATTGGCTTGTTGACTCTTTGGATAAGGTCTTTCCTACTTTTTTTTGCTCAACCTCCTTGTTCGCCTCCTTCAATCTAAGCCCGTCATGAGCGTCCCGATATGATGGTTTTCTAAAATATCTAATTAATTGAAAAATGCCCTTGATTGCTCGCAATAGGACGATCTCATGAAATTGCCAACTTGGTAAGTCCTTTGTACAAACATTTCCTTTCTTTTCATCTCAAGTTCCTAGTTCTTCCTTTCTATCCAAGCCCATCATGAGCATCTAGATCCAGTATTTTCTGTACCCTATATCTAACAAACTAAAACCTGCTCACATGAATCCTCTCAAAAGCCTAAGATCTCACCCCTAGCGCTGGACCCTTTCATCCTCATCATCCGGAAAAAAAAAAGGCAAAACAATTTTTTGTTCAATACATATCTAATCAGACTGAAATTGATGTCGAAGACACGATCATTCACATCAACTGAATCAGCGGGAAGGACGCGGAAGCTACCGTTTAACGAATGCAATGCAAGAAAGGTAGCTTGCTTTGGAGCTAGAAGTTTTTGGAGCATACTAGTGGTAAAAGAGGGGTAGTTGCACCTTGTGTTGTCACCCATTCCAGAAGGTTACATGCTTTGTACACGATGTATTTGCTCCTTGGCAAGTTTGCATCATGGATTACGGCCCTTTAATTTGCTTGCAGGGAACAAATTAATGGCTGAAGCACATATAACTTTGGTGACAAATAAGCCTAGCTACATGCATGCTTCACTTCAACGCACAATTCCTGCTTGCTAGAGATCCAGTGCACGTACGTACGTACGAGCCTGCACCGAACTTCAATAATGCAATTGCATATTTTGCATTTATATATAGATAGACACACACTCAGTTGATAACATCACATCATCATACAGCTACATGTAGCTGGACTGGAAATTATGAAAGCGTACAGGCACTGCACTATACGTCTTTTTATGCTGCAGCTAGCCAGCCTATAGTAACGGCGACGTACGGACGGCCCTTTGTACCAGAGAGTCTTGACATACAGTCATACACGTCGATCATTACCGATCACAAAAGTTTTTCACACAAGGACGCAACAGACACAGAACTATGGGACGTACGCGAACGCGATAGTAGTCGCTCCCGGCCCCGGAATATACGTACGTACGTAGGTAGAATGCGACGGCTGTGCAAGCACCATCGCACATTTATTAGCTGGTTGGATCGTCGATCTTCAGGGCAGCCATGTCGGCATGAACGACGCCGCCACGCATGCGTTGTTTATCTGCTCCTGAGTATACCTGAATGAAATTAGACGAAATGGTCACCACGGGAACTTGATTACTCCTATCTGAACGGTAATTGAGGGCACGTTGGTAAAGCAAGCAAGCACATACCCTATCTGAAGTGTAGGCTCAGTGGTAGGGTCCAGGGGGTGGAAGAAGCCGTTGCCGCCGTGGTGTGGCGCCTGCTGCTGATGCGGGGACTGCCGCAGCTGGTCGTAGCCGAGCAAGTTGGCGGCGTGCTGCTCCCACATTTGGCCTTGCATCTGCTGGCTGCTCTCCTCCAGCTTCTCATCGCAAAAACAGATAAACATGTCACTAATCTTGTAATAAAAATCAATCCGTCTAATTATCTGCCTGTTCTTGGCAGTCGAGAAGGTTTTGTAGAATCTACAGTATAGAACATAACTAAAACATGCAAACGACAGGAGTACGAAAGCTGTATATGCAACAACTTGTGGTACGTACGGTATGCATGGAAATACTGATGCACCTGCATGCTAACAGATTTCTGTTTGGCCTTTATAAAGCATTAGTACGTTTGTTACTCTTTTTAGAGGGACAGGTATGTATATGGTCCTTGGTGAGCGAGTGGTTGCAAGCATATGCAGAAGAAACCAACTGCCGGACGACACTTATGTGGGTACATTCAAAAGTAAGTACAAAATGGCTTCAGCTTCAAAACAAGAGAACCAGATGCGTGCTCCGTGCAGTATTTAAGTTCAGGCGAGTGGGTGCAAACACCAGCCATAACCAGGTTTATTTCTTCTGAAGATTAAATAATTCAGTAGGGTAATTTGTGCGGACAGGTGAACTTACTTTTCTTCGAAGGCACTTATTCGCTTCACACAGCATTTGTTCCTGCAAAATTATTCAGTGTATTATTGGGAACAGTCAGTTTTCTTATCTGAACATAAGTCTATGAGAAGATCTTATAGCACAAATTATGATCAAATTTATTTTGTTAAGAGCACCATACCTTCCTTTGGAGATCAGTGAGCTGGTCAAGCATATGCTGTGTCTGAAAGATTGAATTTCATCAGCACTCTTTTGTGTTACAAATATGCTAACTAGCATAAACTGAAAAACATTATCCAAACTGACAGCGCCAAATTATTTCAAGTTTTGTAGTACATATGAATTTGCAGTGCATTACAGAATAAAAATTGTCTGAATGTTTCTTTGTTCCATTCCTAGAAAAATGATGATGAATCAAAGAGATCCAGCTGTAAACTGCGTATAGTTGAATAAACAGGAACTATACAAAGCAGCTCACTTATCAGAGACTTTTTTTTCTGAAACAGATTAGTAAACAGACTAGCCTGAGTCTTTATCCTTTGAAAGAAAAAGGGGAAAAAGTAATAAGCTATATTTTGCAGATTAAAAACAATATTTTTCATCATTATTCGAACAGGGCACATACCCTGATCCAGTTTATTTAATTAAAACTGAAGCAATACAAGGCGCTATCGGACCCTACATCCAGTAGCATTATATATCTAATGATCATCTAACACGGAGTAACAACAGATGACAGAAACAGAAAAAGCCCAAAGCTACAGGACGACATAAAAAAGCTACCAAACAATCAGTACTTCTTATGTAGATAATGCAAAGAGATAATTCTCCTAGCCTCTGCATTGTGATCATTTGGAAAACAATCAATTACCCTTGTGGATCTTATGTGCCTTAAGGATGAATCAAGTTGCTTTTCGAGCTGCTCCAGATCTTTGATGCCGAGTGACCCGAGATCTTCACCAAGCAAATTTCTGTAAATGTCATTCAATTATAGGACCACCATAAGTAGTGTGTATTAAATCAATATTTAGACTATGCCACATGGACTTATTTAACTTCACTGCAATAGATGGACATATTTGATTTCTGCTGATTGTTGAAACTTGTTCAAAAAGGTAATCATTTCATGCTGAAGATAGAAGAGTCCACTTCATCTACAAAAGTAACACGGGGTAGAATAACTAAGTTACCGTTGGGTTCTCTGCAAATTCTCCACTCGTGCTTTCAGTTTGAGGTACTCGTTTGACTGCTCTGCACTAACTGAAAGTATGTGCCACTTCAGTAAAAACTTTATCAAAACAGAACTTAAACATTATAAACTGAAAAATAGGAAAGGAAAAACTGGGATTAGAATAGATTAAGATTATTTTACATGCAATGCTATTGGGGAAACAACTAAATAACTAATCATGATTTTGATCTTTCATGACAACTCAATGGCCACCCCTTTCATAGTTTGTTCTCTTATCAGCGATTTTAATTTCAGCTTCAGTTAGTATATATGGTAGGTGTATCCCAAGAAAAATGACAGTCTTATTTGTGGCCATCAGGACTCAGAAAGAAGTAGGAAAAAGGTTATAGAACTACTGGAACTACATCCAGATAGAATCTAGATAATTTTCCAATCACGGTATGTTTTCATTAGCATTCCCAGATATATGATCATTTTGCAACACTCTCATTTACATACAGAGAACTTCAAGATTATTTCACAGTAGTAAAATTGAGATAAGTAGGCAGCTGGCACTAGGCAGTAAACATTGGTCATACTTGAGTAGGTAATAGTGTTAGTAAGTAGTTTATAAACATCACTTTTAATGTGATTCATCCAAACATGCATTATTTAGGCCGTTTAATGGTAACACTGAAGAAAAACACACAAGATTTCAGGATTATGTCAGTAAACAACTCGTAGTATCTTTTGACAAGAGGGATGCTAGAACACAAGTTAATTTTATGCACTTGTGATATTAAATCAATCATTATAATATCTGAATAAAAACAGAAGTTACCTCATTCTCCTTATTTTGTATTGCTGTATCTGGCCCACCATAACTGCATTTCTGGTATCTCTCAAGTGTTTTGGGCATGCTACAAGTTCAAAAATGCGAATAAGGAACTGACTAAAGGAGCATAATAGTGTTCACGAAACAACAAGTGTTAGAAAATGTGGGTTTTCAAGATATATATGCTAGTTTCCTAAGTCAGATTACGTGATATACATATATAGACCAAAAAAATTGGTTGCACAATACATCAATACGAGTACTTTGCAGGCAGCAATTTTGAGAAAACAGCAACGCTAATTAATCTTTTTATACATTGGTAATTTTATGCTCCTTATAAATGTTTATTTCCATGGTATTCTAAAACTGTCCTGTTGTTTAATAGACAAACAAACATTCAATACAACAGGAAATAAACACTACAAATAAAAGCAACAAATAGCACTAGTAGTTAGTATATTGCCAGACTTGAAAGAGGCGTGCAAGATGTGGGATATCTGCCATCTTCCTGAGCAGATTCTAGGTACAGTAGACGTTAAGGATATCTGCCAGCATAAAATACTGGAGCTCTAGCGCTAGCTGGCTATGTAGCAACTGCACAGGCCTGAATGGACATCTGATAATACGTTAAGTTCGTACAGTAGATAGAAGCGAGTTGAAATGAAAGGACTACTCGGCCGTGAGAGATGCGCTGACAAATGAATGAGCAGAGACAACTGAGGACTTTCACCGATTATACCCTGCAGGTACTTCCCAGTCAGTCCTAGGCATCTTATGTACCTTTACCTTGCGCTGGGCCATCCGAGAAGTCAAGCGGGTGTTTAGTTATTACTAACTTCATTGTTATTTTTTGTGACTAATTCAGTTCAGTAGTGCCATAACTTGGACGAAAAACAATACTTGTTTCCATGTTAATTAATTAGCATTTGGCTTGGATTCGATGGGCTTCCTGTTAAAGTGAATCTCTTTAAAAACATCAATTCCAATTAAAAAAAATACTGCCACCATACATCTAAAATTTGAGTGCAGAATGATCCTCTTGATTTATGAATGTGATACATATCAATCATAAGGTTTTGATTCTAATACTAGACCATATAATATCAAGAAGCATACTGCTAACTAGTCATGTAGTGAACGGTGGTGCATACAATGTAAGAGTATTAATTAAGTTTTGGACATGTTATCTTAATATTGGAACATGTATATGTGACAAAATTAAGTACTCAGCTAAACTATGTTGACAACTGGGAGTTGGCTGAAACTCTATGGGTAGTGAAAAGTTGACCGCCACAGTAGAGAATATCACATGGGTAGTGAAACATAAATGATATCCATAGTAGTGAGAAACCTATGCTTGCTATGTAGTGAATATTGCATGCAATTTAAGCCTATTCCAATCTTACACTATTTAAGTCCAGGGCAAGTTCTCCTAATATTGAAACACATATTTGTCACAAAATCATAACTACTCAACTAAAAATACGCCAATTAGTGGGAATTTACTAAAAGTTTATGGCTAGTGAAACAGTGACAGCCATACTCCGTGTCCCTATACATAGGATCAGATAATTAATTCAGGCATACATAGGATTATGTAGAAAATAAATTACGTGCCTCTTTCAAATATGATAGAAAAACAAGGTTTCAAGGGAGCCTAAATATATAAAGCTACTTGGTTGGGTCCTATTCATGTGAAATCATGTATCCATCATCAAACAAACTATGTATCTCATCCATGTTTAAAACTAGAACTGTCATTTCTTAAGTAAAAGAACATAACTCTTTTGAACTGAGATCCTCCTAGTTAAGATAATTAATACTAGTAGATTACATGTCTGCATTTATTTCTCTTTTTTTTGGCAAAGGAGACACTGATATATTGTTAAATTATCTTGCTTATTTAGATAGAAACAATCCAATTAATATGGCATTCTCATGTCTTTTTTTCATGCTGGTTGAGGGATCGCACCGACTTAGCTGTGTACAAACTGTAGGAGTAAAGAAATTTACCATTGAAAACTATAGAGTTTATTAGTAAGTAAACTGACTGAAACTTGTCTATCTTCGCCTAGCCAATTATTTGTCCTTTCTGTTTTGTAAACAGAGAATTTAATTCGATCGATACCAACCATGCTTGTGTTTTTTTTTTGCGGGGAATATTCAGTATGTAAACAGACAATATGCATGCTTGTCTGACAGCTGAACACCAGATCTTGAAAGAAATCAAAGATGCAGAAACATGTTTGAATCATCCATTGTGTTTCTCTAGGAATCTATCTCTCTCCTATATTTGTTGACAAGAAAATCTCAAAAAATCATCCATAGCAGTAGCAAAAGAAAAAGGCAATACATATGAAGTTTTGATCTCACTTAATTTGAGGCAGCCACAACTCTCACATGAAAGCCAGAAAGTCCAAAAGACACCATCCCAGAAAAACCGCAGCAAACCAGCGACAAGACATCCATACAGTAACCGTTTTGCCTCCATCTTCTGCGCACGAAGCTAGCTAAGCTAGGGATGCTGAGAATCAATCCATCCATCAGTCGCCACACGCATCCGATGTCTACGTGATGCGATGCCTCCCGTGCCGTCGAAGCAAATACCCGTAAAATTTGATCTAACGGAAAACGGTCTCCGTTAATTCGGAGATCTACAGGGCATGCGACGGCCAATCGAAGCCGATATAAACCCCTGATTTAATTAACTAGCTCCCGGCCGGCCAGCCGGCCCATGCATGCAAAATTCAACCGAAAGTTAAAGAGCGCGCCGGCCATCTGTCAGACCCCATGGATTCACGACGACCTTGGGGGCTGAGGCCCGCAGATCTAGCGCGAACTCGCCAAGCGAGAAGCCAAGCTGTAGCGACCTAAACCAAAACCCTAGCTAATTTCTGGAAGAAACTAGTCCCGGCTGGCCGGAGCCGGACACACACACCCCTGATCGAGCTTCTCCGGGCACGGATCCACCGCGTCCGAGCCCCCGCGGGAAACCCCAAGCGCCCAATACCTCGGCGGAGGCCAGATCTAGCAAGCTAAACCCCACGGTACACACCCACTTGTGTTTCATGTTGTCTGAATTACGTGTGGGCGTATACCTTTGGCCGCTGCAGAACTCGTAGAGCTTGCCGCGGTTGGAGAAGATGATGAGCGCGACCTCGGCATCGCAGAGGACGGAGAGCTCGTAGGCCTTCTTGAGCAGGCCGTTGCGGCGCTTGGCGAAGGTGACCTGGCGGTTGATCTTGTTCTCGATCCGCTTGAGCTCGACCCGGCCACGCCCCATGCCGTCGCCGCCGGCCGCCGCGTTCGGGACCGCTAGCTCCAGATCGATCGGCCTCCTCCTCCTCCTCCTGGCTACGCGCCGCTCGACCGCTCCCACACCACCAAAGCAGCTCAGCTCAGCCCAGCTCAGCTCAGGAGAGGCTCTCTCGCGCGCGCTGGAGGGGAAGGGAAGGGGGAGGGGAAAGGGGAAAGGGAAAGCGGGGGAGAAGGCTGGACGGGATGGGAGCGGAGCGGTGGGGGAGGTGGGTTAAAAGGCCAGACGGGAGTGGGGAGTGATTAGGGCGCTGCGCCCCACCATTGCCGTTTCCGGCAAGGTGCGAGACGCGAAACCCTAGCGCGCGCTCTCTCTCCTCCCCCGTTCCGTCGCCCCTGCTCCGTCGCTGTCTCCCCGCGCTGGCTGCTACGTACACGCCACCCCGCTCGCCACCTTTTCGATCGCCCGTCATATCCAGCGCGTGGCCCGCCCGATTCATACGCACAGCGCGTACGTACGATGCGGCCATCCCTGACAACACACGCGCCTCCTTTTCTCTCCCCCTGTGGGTGTTCGGGTTGGTGGACCGTGGACGGACGAGTCGGGGGTCGACAGGTGGGGGAGGAAAGCGGGGGGCTTTTCTGGGCGGAACCTCGGGTTGCTGTGGTTTCGGGCAAGGGCCTCGTTGCCATATGAGCTCGTCCGATCGATCCATCCATCCATCGGCGGCTTTGCTGGGACGGCCGTATATTCCTACCTGAACTCGACCCGCTCGTGTATGTTACCGTAGTTTGCGCAGACAGGAGGGGATGAGGCTGAGCGCATGCGTTAATTTTTGCCTGGGAGCGTAGCGCTAGCGTATGTGGTATGGGGCTATGGGCAATTGCGCGTAAGCTGGCCGGGGGCTTCCGGCTCGCTTCGCTTCCGTATTGGTGCTGTGGAATGTGCTCCGTTCGGGAAGGACGAATCCAGTTTCGGGTCAACTTGATCTAGCCAGTTTCGGCTCAGCTTTGGTCCAGTTTCCGTGTGGTTTACCTCTCGTGAACTCATCTCTGCCCAGGCAAGAAATCGTTACCATTTTTATTTTTGTCTTGGCTCGGCGCTGTTTTTCCATCCTTTTTTAATGCATGCTTAAAAGTGTGCACGTACATCGGCTGCTTGCCGATCGACATGCTATATGTGGCGGTTACTCTTCAAGGGGTCTACTTTTTAACGCAACGGCGGACATGACTCACTAGGGGAAAGATACTGCAAATCCCACCATCGTATGAGGCTTAATGCTTAAGAAAAAAAATATTATATGCAGCAAGATAACACACACATTCTTTTTTGCGGGAAAGATAAAACGCACATTTGTATACACCTTGTAGCTAGAATATGGTTTAGCGAGACTGGTCTGATTTCAACATGCTTTTGTTCTTACGTATATGTATGTTTTTTTTGTGGGAAAGAGTTGGCTTTATTGATTAAAGCTAGAAATGGTGATACAATTGTGTATCACATCGCATAACACAAGATGTATACTTCTCTCCTGCTAACCTGTCTAAATCATGAGTTACTACAGCATTATGTCCACGGCGATCTCTGGGAAAAGAAAAAATAACACTCTCTACGAGCCTATGGAATTCTATAGGTTGACATTTGAATGATCAGAACATTTTATGAATGTCTGACCGCTCCTCCTGGCTAAATCATGAGTTTCTACAACGTTATGTCCATGACGATCTCTAAGAAAAGAAAACATAACACTCTCTATGAGTCTCTGGAATTCTATAGGCTGGCATTTGAATGATCACAACATTTTATGAATGTCCGACCGGTCCTCCTGGCTTGACTTTAGTGCATTCTCTCCAAGGGCAGAACCCGATTCGAAGTTGGCAGGCAATGTAACACTCCACACATAATCGCACACCCTCCAAGCAAACGATCACCTCGGCTTATTCCGTGTCTTTATAGTTTTTTTAGGGCAACAACCCTACAATCCTTTATTCCAGATTTTTTTTGCCCAGACTTGTTTAAATCCGCTTTCACTGGGAGTCGAACCCAATACCTAGGGTACTAGTAAGGTCGCTGCAACCACTAGGCTAGAAGCCCTTTCGTGATATCTTGTTAGTAAGTTCTTCACCAATCGGGTTCACAGTTTCTTGAGGGAAAAACCACCATCTTTGATGTGCAACTTGATTGCAATCTAGCACAAGGAATTTCCCAATTTAACAGATGGACGCACATGGTACATTCACTTACCATTCTTAGTTTAACCCTATACTTATCCATGTTCAACTTAAATTTCTCACACATGGCCTTTGATGCATGATAGGAAACACATGGAGTACAAGATAAACACATGGATTAATTATGTCATGAGGGGCATAAATGGAGTTCAGGGCGCTAAACCGATATATTATATCAATTTTGCCCAAATAGGTTGAATAGTAAGGTGTTAATATGAAGAAATAAATTTGATTCTGTTAGAGGTGTGTGTGTGTGGGGGGGGGGGGGGTGACCCATTTTGTCTGCCATTAATGACATGTTGAATCCTTCCAAAATTCGGAACACATGATTATTAAGAATATGGCACCATGGAATAATTGTTTCGCCCTTAAGGTTTGCAATGTTATTTATGGACTAACTATCATAAACAGAAAAGTAAATATATGAAAGGTACAAGTCCATGCTAAAATCTAACAAAGTTAGTGAGAATCGTTTTTTCTCCAAAGCTGACTTGTATAAATTAAGGGCTTCTTTCGAGCGAAGTACGTAGGCAAAGAAATATATAGAAATTGCATAGTTGAAATATCATCGGCTTGTTGAATCCTAAGCCAAAAGAACATGTCGAAAGGAGGCATCTTGATATAATTTTTATGTTAGACATGAAACTCACATGAATCAGGCCGGGGTGGGTTCACTACATCAGAGACACTATGCAGATAAATTTGAGACAAAATCCATTGGAGCTTAAAATTTCCATGAGCCAGAGCTCGTATTTGGTAAGAATATTGCTTTGAGCTTGTCGTTCTTCGTACGATATTACAATCCCGCAACAGAATTGACCTGGCATTCCATAGAAGGCTGATGGAGTAGCGTCGTGCCGTCATGAGAAAATTCGTCGTATGTATAGGAATGCTCTTTGGTTAACTCCATTAATTCCCACATGTTAAGTGTGTTTTATAGAAATTATTGACTGGAAGACGATTCTTAGCATCGGAGTCAACTTACGCCGGGGATTTTTTTACCCGCAAAAAAAACTTACGCCAGGGATTAGTATGGAGATTTGTGCATTGAATGGTTGCTCCACTGAACATTGACTTAAGATATCCTTTCGGATAAAAAGCATACCACAAGCTCGTTCATCGAAAGTTAGACTATTAAGGCCCTGTTCGGCACTGCCCCAGCTCCCAGAATACGAGGATCTGCGGAGTACCTCTTTGGGCACTTCATAATTTTAAACTGTGGCTCCGGCCGCTCTGGGAGGGAATCGTGGAGTGGAGAGCCTCCGGCGAGCCTTAAATGTTACAATATATCTGAATTTGCGGAACAAAACTGAAGGGTAGAAATAAATTAACTTTTCTCTTTAAATTTTAGTATAAAGTTGTACTAAAGCAGTGTCAATTAATCTGCATCGGAGGGCCTTCGAAATTGGTTTGTTCGAAAGGGGACCTAACTCTGTTGCCTTGCTCCATGAGTCAAACACAAACACAAACACACACAGTTGTTTTAGCACAAGCGTACGCATACAGTACTAGCAAAATACCACTAGTACTGTACCTTGCTAATGGCCAAGCTTAACCATGGGGGCCATTCTCCATGGCCGCCAGCGTGCAGGGCGCACACGCCACCCCTGTGCCGTTCACCGACCGGCCCATGCACGCACGCAAGAAACCGCCTCGCGTCCTCGGGACAGCCTGATCCCGCCCACACAGCACCTTCGAGACCAACGGTCCGGACGGTGGCGCTCAACCGCGCGCTGACGTACGGCCGGCCGGCCTACCCGGAGGAGGAGCAGAAATTTCGCGGCGATGCATGGTGCCGGGATCGTCCGTACGGGCCTACGGGGCGCCATCATCATCATGCATGCATGTGCCCCCGCGACGTGTCGACCGGCGGACGGGGCGCCGATGGCCATCCGACGGCCGGAGACGTCGCGCTCCGTCGCGTCAAGTCGTCTCGTGGCGTGGCGTGGCGTGGCGGTGGCGCTGTGGTGTGGTGTGACATTACCTTTGACTGCGCTATCTACTGCTGCTGCTGCCTGCTGCTGCTGATGAATCAATCAGAGGGGATTTGGGGTGGCCTGCGATGGACCGGGAGGCACGAGAGGGCGCGTAAATGCGCAGTGTGTAATGCGGTGCGCGCGCCTCGTCGTCAGCGGCGCGTCCCGTCCGGCCGGGTGCTGGCGACGGCAGGCAGGGCGCAGGGAGGAGGGACCCGCCGGGATGGAGGATGGAGGAGCTAGGGCTGGCAGCTGGCGCGTCCCTTTCGTCGCTTTTGTTTCGTTTGTTGCCTTGCAATCAATCATCCCGGCCGCGCGCGCCGAGTTATTTCGACCGACCAACCCTACACCTTAACGTGTCAGCTCGATGTGCCCCGCGCGACGGTGTGCGGGCGAGGCGAGCCCGGAGTAGCACGGCCGCGCCCCACGGGACGCCGGCGCGGGCACAGCTCATCACATTTAATTTGAGACCATATGATTATTGACACTAAAAATTCAAAGTCAGAAATAATAAAAATTAAGGGAGGTGCACGAGTAGTTGAGTCAAAAGAATCCCAGCAAAACTTGGAAAAAGAATCCGGAATGCTCAAGAATGTAGTACACGAGAATTCTTTTGATTATCAAATCCCAGCAAAATTTCTTGTTGATGCACGAGAATCCGGAATGCTCAAGAATGTAGTACACGAGAATGCTCAAGAATGTAGTACACGAGCCCAGAGTCAGCAAAACTTTTTAAAAATTCTTGTTGATGCACGAGAAATTTGATAATCAAAAGAATCCCAGCAAAACTTTTCTTCAATTATCCCTTTCCTTTTCAAGTTCTTGCTGAGCAACTTTATCAATTGTTTGATTCTTCTCGGTCGGAGGTGCAAGTCATACCAAGTACTTAAATTGTTGACATGGTATCTACCATTGTCATGCTCTTTGAGTCTAATGATAAGATGATGCCAGTCATCGAAGCCCTCATTTGCTAACTGACCTCTTACATGTCCCTTTCTCAAAATACTTTGTCAAGATCTTTCTTGTACACAAGCCACTCTCTATCACATTTTTCTTCATTCAAAGGAACTCTAGTGTACGATAATGCAGAAAACCTTCTACCAAATTTGTATGTACGACCATGCTCAATAGACAAGCCTCTCTTTAGGAGCCTTTCTCACCAAAATATCAATCAATATTCTGTTCAGCCTAATATATTCCAATACCTTGGGATGCAAAAGGCCAGTTCTTGTTCTCTGGTGTTTTTGACTTTTTAGGTGAAAAAAATCAAGTTAGAAGAATCTAAAAAAATCACGAAAA
This sequence comes from Aegilops bicornis, assembly GCA_021605145.1. NCBI lineage: Eukaryota > Viridiplantae > Streptophyta > Magnoliopsida > Poales > Poaceae > Aegilops > Aegilops bicornis. The sequence continues at coordinate 559,557,276 of CM038673.1, read as the reverse complement.
ATCTTTTACGCCAAAAAGACTCCACTAGCTAGAAGATGGGCATCAGGAAACCCACCAGGTGGCCACGTACCCCCTCCATGCAGCCTAGGGGTGTGGTGGGGCCGTGTGGGCACTGTATAGGTCGGTGGACGCTCTCCTTTGGCTGCAAGAAAGATCTCGAAGATTTCAGATTTACGGATCTCATGATATTTAAGATACGGTGAATCATCTCAGAAAAGTACCAAAAACAAAGGGAAACTAAGAGAACATAGATCCAACCTCGGAGGGGCTCTTTCCCTTTCGGGAGCCTTAAACAGATATGTCTCTAACGTATCTCTAATTTTTGAAATATTCATGTTATATTTACATCACTTATGTTTTTGGCACAATATTTATTTGGATTAACCTATTAACACAGTGCCAAAGGCCATTTCCTATTTTCTATTGTTTTTTGGGGGGCGGTGGGGGAGGGGGGGCGGGTTAGGTGAAAACTTCATGGAGCTGGAATTACTTGATTTTTCTTGTGAATTTGTTTATGGGAATTATCACAATGGGCGAAGGTTTAATGTAAGCCGATGAAGGAGGGAGTGGCATGGCCACGTGGTGCGCCTTGAGCCCTAGGCGCGTCGTGAGGGCGTGTGCCTGCTCCTTAAGTCAGCTGGACCCCTTCTTTCGCCGCAAAAAAGCTAATTTTGTGATAAAAAATTGCCTTAAAATTTCATCTGATCGGAATTATGAATCTCTGGATATATAAGTAATGGTGCTTGGTCAAGAAACGATACCAAAACAGAGAAGAAAACCTGAGAGAGAAAGAGAAGATATCCTATCTCGGCAGGGTTCTCGCCCCTCCGGGAGCCATGGTGGCCAAGGTCAAGAGGGAAGAACCTGTCCCCGACTCGGGGGGGGGGGGGATGCCATGGAGGAAGAAGCCGGAGCGGGAGCCTCTCTCCCTTTCGCTCCCGGTGGCGTCGGAGTGTCGTTGGGGGAACCGTCATCGCGGCGGTCGTCTTCATCAACGTTATGATCTTGACCTACATCTCCATCACCTTTGTCACCTTCGTCACCTCTTTTCAGCAATCCACTCTCCCGCAAGCCGTTGTAATCCCCTACTTGAACATGGTGGTGGATACTATTGATTATTATGATGATGATTTCTTGCATCTTCTTTGTATCTGGGTAGATTATTGTTGTCCTATGGGTTAATTAGTGAATTTCTATGATTGGTTTGAGTTGCTTGTGGTTATGTTACTATCTTTTGGTGCCCATCATATGAGCGCACACATGGATCATGCCATAGGGTTATTGTATGTTGATAAGACTATGCATGTGGGGGCAGGAGCGACTGAAACCTCGTCGAACCATGGAAATTAATACATATGGGATTGAAGGGGTCCAATATATCTTAATGCTTTGGTTGTGTTTTACCTTAATGACATTGTTAGTAGTTGTGGATGCTTGCTAATAGTTCCAATCATAAGTGCATAAAATTCCAAGTAAGGGATGGCATGCTAGAAGAGGCCTCTCCCACATATAAACTTGCAATGATGACCAATTTAGTAACTTAGCTGATTGCCTAGGGACAATTTTGCACCATACCACCACTATTCCTACTCGCTATTTTTATTATATTGTATCTTTACTTAGTCAACACCTAATTTTTATGTTTACGTTCTTCGTTAGCTTGCAAACCTATCCTTTCATCCCTGCGAAATAGTTCTATTTTTATTTCCTAGATAAAGCAAATGTTGTACACACGGTTGTATCAGTGGAAGATAGGACCTTAGAGAATATTGATCTTACCTTTAGCCTTTTGTGGGTTTGACACTCCATAATTACAACCTAAATCATTGGAAAGTGCTATGACAATTCCTTGCACTTGGTGATGATCAAGGACCAGAGGGGAAACCTCTCCCCGTCTATGGGACAAACCAAGAAAAAAGGAGGGTTCCCTCTCTTCTCGTTGCTCTGGAGTAACACTGGGGGAACCATTAAAATCGCCATCATGTCCATTGACTCCATTGATACATCTTAAACCTGTTCATGCTATTATGATACCACTTCTATATAACTTTTATAGCAATTTATATTGTTTTTCTGGACTAACCTATTAATTCAGTGCCGAGAGCCAGTTGACGTTTTCTTCATGTTTTTTACTTTTTGAAAAATCATTATTTTAGGACCTCCAAATATTATGGGAATTTTGATGATTTGTTTTGAAGAAAAATGAATCTGGAAGCTCCAAAACCTAACAAGGGGCACCCTTGGGCCCCGCGTGGCAAGGGCGCGCCGAGCTATCGCGCAGAGCCCTCATGCACCACCTTACGTAGCCCCCAAGGCTCTATAAATTCCAAATATTTTGAAACCCTATATACCTTTTTTATGATTTTTTCGCCGCCGCAAGTTAGTGTTTTGCGAAGATCCAATCTAGAGGCCTCTTCCGGCGATCTGCCGGAGGGGGATCGATCTCTGAAGCCATCTTCATCAACCTTGCTGCCACCATGACCATGCGTGAGTAGTTTTTCTTGGACTATGGTCCATATTAGTAGCTAGATGACATCCTCTCTCCCTTGTGCTTCAATACAAAGTTCAAGTGAGCCACTCACATGATCAAGATCAATCTGATGTAATACGTGTTGTGTCTGTTGGGATATGATGAATTATCACTTTATGATCAGATTTATTCATGAATTATTTGAATCTCTTATGGTTTATTTACTGCATAATTAGTAGTCATATATGCTTTTCGATCTAGGTGTTGTTCTATGGACAAGTTTGATGCTTACATCTTCACAGGAAGTTGTGTACAAATAGTAGGTTCGATCTTGTAGTGTTTTATCCTAGTGATAGGAAGGGACCACACATGTATTGCATTGTTGCTACTAAGGATAAAACAATGGTTTCTCTATCATGTTGGGATGATAGTTTTATTGTCTACATTATGGCATCATGCTTATTTCAATACTCTGTTTGTTTAAAACTTAATACCTCGAGATGCATGCTGGATAGCGGTCTTTAGGTGGAGTATTAGTTGTAGATGCAGTTGGATAACAATCCACATATCGTGAATTTAATGCTTATGTATAATTATGCCATGAATGATCATACTTATGAATATTGCAATTTAATCGCTACCCAACTCTACTTTTTTCACCACAACATATATATCTTGTTTGGGGAGATGCCTCTATTGAAACTATGGCCCTCAGTGCATCTTTCTACATTGCCTACACCATTTATTTACTTGCTTTAATTACGTTTCCTTGACATACCTTTTTTATTTATCATATCTTTACATATACCTACGATATTATACAAGTAACCTTATAATTAACAAGATATGAAGACTAACAACCTTCCTGGATCGTTGGGAGATAAGATATTTTCTGTGTTGTGTGCATTTACCCAGCATTAAGTATCGTAGAATAGCTCTTACTAGTTCAACAAATCTTCATTCTCAATCAAGGGAAATAATTGTCAATAGTACATCATCCTTTACACTTGAGGGTATCCGAACGCTTCTATAGAAGAGCAAGCAAAATTTCTAGCACCGTTGCCGGGAGCTACTATCAACACTTGTAGGTCCTACACATTACTACTTTGCTTTCATGTTATCTATCTTGTTATTAATCTTTTTATCTATCATTTGTGAGTTTATTTGCTTGTAAAAAAATTCAAAAGCAATAATAAAACACCTACCTCTTCTAACTTTGATGCACAATCTACTAAATGAAAAGAGGATTTGAAGATGATTAGTGAGTACCTTTTGATTAGAGAGATAAAAAGGGAGACTCCAGTATATGGCACTAAAATTCTTGAATTCATACCTACAAGTGTAATGATAAAAAGTTATGGGTAGTCCCTGAAATAATTCAATTTGTGTTCTTAAAGAGATCGATGCTGAGAAAAGATGATACTTGTATCATGCGTAGATAAAAGGCTTTAAAAAGCGCTTGTGGGATGCAACCCACCATTTTAATTTCTTTTCTTTTTTGTGAGTATTTGGTGTTATTTCTATAGTAGTAACATCATTTGTATCTTTTGCTTGTAACCGTGGTGCTCCGGGGGAAACCCTAATCCTTGGATTGGGTGATGGCGGTGATCCGGTGTTGTTCCCTTCTTGAAGGCACCGCCTTGGAGCCCATTGTTTGTCATGCACGACTTCTCCTCATCGCGGTGATTCTTCCACGGTTGAGGGCCCCGACGACTTCATAGTAGTGCTTAGAGTTTTATCCGATGTTTGCTTGGAGTAGTTTGGGGTGATGTTTCTGTTTTCAGTGTCCTTGTATCTGCCTTGGGTGTGTGTGTTGTGTTGGTGTGGGGTGTGTGTTTGTATCGGCTTGCTCGGTGATGGTTGCTTTATTTATTTATAAAGCGGGGGGGGGACCCTTTTTCATCATTTGTATCTTTTGCTTTTAATAAAGTGCCAAGAGTAACATTTAGGATGCCTAAATTATAAGTTTGATGTTTGTTGTGTAGAAATAAAACTTTTTATATAATACTAGCAAAGAGGCCCGTGTGTTGCAACGGGAGAGAAAAATCCACTAATATCTCTAGATGTGTCAACTGGACAAATTGTGCGTGGCCGGTTGGCAGGTTATGAGATCGAACCCTCGCATCGGCAATTTTATTTTTCTTCGGGCCTGGGCCAGGTGCGCCACCAGATGGGCTTCCTCTGTTGGGACAAAACGGGTGGCAAGTAGCGAAACCAAATAGCGTACGTGAAATTAATTGAAGCGGGACCGAAAAAAGTGGGACGAAACCAAGAATATCACCTCCCTTTAATAGTAGCTATAGATATAGATTTGAATTGATTTATTTTACCAGAACATGCTTATTTTTTGAAAATATTGATGGAAATATGCAATAGAGGCAATAATAAAATGATTATTATTATATTTCCTTAATCATGATAAAGGTTTATTATTCATGCTAGAATTGTATTGACCAGAAACTTAAATACATGTGTGGATACATAAACAAATACCGTGTCCCTAGTGAGCCTCTACTAGACTAGCTCGTTGACCAAAATGGTTAAGTTTTCCTAACCATAGACATGAGTTGTCATTTGATAACGGGATCACATCATTAGGAGAATGATGTAATGGACAAGACCCATCCGTTAGCCTAGCATATGATCGTTCAGTTTATTGCTACTACTTTCTTAATGTCAAATACATATTCCTTTGACCATGAGATCATGCAACCCCCGGATACCGGAGGAATACCTTGTGTTCTATCAAACGTCACAACGTAACTGAGTGATCATAAAGATGCTCTACAGGTATCTCCGGAGGTGTTTGTTGAGTTGGCATGGATCAAGATTGATTTGTGTCACTCCGTGTATCGAAGAGGTATCTCTGGGCCCTCTCGGTAATACAGCATCACAAGAAGCTTGCAAGCAATGTGACTAAGGAATTAGTTATGAGATGATGTATTATGGAACGAGTAAAGAGACTTACCGGTAACAAGATTGAACTAGGTACGAAGATACCGACGATTGAATCTCGGGCAAATAACATATCGACGGACAAAGGAAACTACGTATGTTGTCATAAAGGTTCGACTGATAAAGATCTTCGTAGAATATGTAGGAACCAATATGGGATTCTAGGTCCCGCTATTGGTTATTGACTGCAGAAGCGTCTCGGTCATGTCTACATCATTCTCGAACCCGTAGGGTCCGCACGCTTAACGTTCGTTGACGATATAGTATTATATGAGTTATGTGTGTTGGTGATAAATGTTGTTGGGAGTCCCGGATAAGATCACGGATGCTTAACGTTCGTTGACGATATAGTATTATATGAGTTATGTATGTTGGTGATCAAAAATGTTGTTCGGAGTCCTGGATAAGATCACGGACATGACGAGGAGCTCCAGAATGGTCCGGAGGTAAAGGATGATAGTATTCGGTCTCTGGAAGGGTTCCAAAATACACCGGATAATTATTTGATCACCGAAAAGGGTTTCCGGAAGGCCACAGGAAATTATTGGGCCAAGGGGTAAAGCCCACGACGCTTTAGGTCGGTGCACAAAGAAGTTGTATGGAAGGCAGGGGCTAGACGCCAGGGTTCATGGCGTCTACCCCTGGGTTAGACGCCAGAGTCCGTGGCGTCAACGTAAACGCCGAGAAGGACTCTGCCTTGCATTCCAAACTGACTTTGGGGAGGCCCTCTCTCCAAGTTACGACCCTAGGACTCAACATATAAATAGAGGGGCAGGGGTACCACCCGAAACACATCAAGACTCACCAAGCTATGTGCCGACAACCTCGCGCCCTCTAGTTTATCCTCCGTCATAGTTTCTGTTGTGCTTGGCGAAGACCTGCGAAGATTGTTCTTCACCACCACTGTCACCACACCATCGTGCTGCCAGAACTCATCTACTACTTCACCCCTCTTGCTGAATCAAGAAGGCGAGGACGTCATCGAGCTGAACGTGTGCTGAATGCGGAGGTGTCATACGTTCGGTACTTGATCGGGACAGATCATGAAGGTGTATGACTACATCAACCGCGTTGATAAACACTTGCGCTTAGCGATCTATGTATATGCTCTTCCCCCTCTCGTAGCTATGCATCTCCATGGAGCTTGAGTGTGCATACTTTTTTTTGTTTTCCATGCAACGTTCCCCAACAGTGGTATCAGAGCCTGGTCTATGCGTAGATGATATGCACGAGTAGAACACAAAATTGTTGTGGGCGGTGATGGTCATACTGCTTACCACCAATGTCTTATTGCGGTATTGTGGGATGAATCGGCCCGGACCAACCTTACATGTCCACACACATGAGACCGGTTCCACCGACTAACATGCAATTTTTTTGCATAAAGGTGGCTGGCGGGTGTCTGTTTCTCCTACTTTAGTTGAATCAAATTTGACTACGGTTGGTCCTTGAAGAAGGTTAAAACAGCAAACTTGATAATCACCATTGTGTTTTTGCGTAGGTAAGAACGGTTCTTGCTAGTTGCCCGTAGCAGCCATGTAAAACTTGCAACAACAAAGTAGAGGACGTCTAACTTGTTTTGCAGGGCATGTTGTGATGTGATATGGTCAAGACGTGATGTGATATATGTTGTTGCATGAGAAGATCATGTTTTGTAATATCGACAACCAGCAGGAGCCTTAGGGTTGTCTCTTAATTATTGTATGAAATGCAAGTGCCATGTAATTGCTTTACTTTATCGCTATGCGTTAGCAATAGTTGGCAAGACGACCCCGACGCAACGATGGTGATCAAGGTGTCGAGCCAGTGACAATGGAGATCATGACATTGCTTTGGAGATGGAGATCAAAAGCTCAAGATGATGATGGCCATATCATGTCAGATATTTTGATTGCATGCGATGTTTATCCTTTATGCATCTTATTTTGCTTAGAACGACGGTAGCATTATAAGATGATCCCTTCACTTAATTTCAAGATAAAATTGTTCTCCCCGAGTATGCACCGTTGGTAAAGTTCCTCATTTCTAAACACCTCGTGATGATCGGGTGTGATAGACTCTACGTTCACATACAACAGGTGTAAGCCAATTTTGCACAAGCAGAATACTTGGCTTAAACTTGACGATCCTAGCATGTACAGACATGGTCTCGGAACACTTGAGACCAAAAGGTCGAACATGAGTCATATACTAGATATGATCAACATGGAGATGTTCACCATTGATGACTACCCCATCTTGGACATGCGTTAGTTGATTTGGATCATGCATCACTTAGATAACTTGATGGATGTTAATTTAAGTTGGAGTTAATTAGTAGTTTGATTAATTGAACTTAATTTATCATGAACTTAGTTGTCGTGGTATTCTCACGGGGGTGCTAGATGACATATGCCACAAGATGGCTTCGTGTGAGGGCAAGACTGCTGCTGATAGGCCCGGGAGCGGGTATGCGAGTAGCACGCGGTAGTTTACCCAGGTTCGGGGCTCTCCGGAGAGATAATACCCCTACTCCTGCATGTCTGAGTATATCTGGTATATCTGGTACAGAGTGCTCCTGGAGCTGTATCTGAGGTCAGTGCCATAGGCATCTGGCCTCGTATATGCCTCATATGTGGCATGCTAGTGGCCGGCCATGCTCATGGCCGTGAGCATGCATGTGGGTGCTCATGCGTGAGTCCCTCTCCGTGGATGGATGGATGTGTGCCTTATATATAGTGTGGAGCTAGCTTACTATCTAAGCTATGTGGTGGACATGAGGGCATGGTGTGGGTGTCACACTTGTCCCACAGGTCACTTCATAAATAGTGCCGGGGACAAGTGACCTTGACATGATGGTGGGGTGTCCGTGAAGCAGTGCAGTGCACGGTCGTCATGTCGGGGTCGCGTCGGGTCAGCGGTCGGTGGCGAGTCGGCCTGGGCGACCGAGTCGGCAGCCTGAGTCGGCCTGGTGGTGCGGTCGGCAGAGTCGGCTGGTGGTGCAATCGGCAGCCCGAGGTCGGCTGGGCGGGAAGTCAGAGTCCGAGTCGGCTGATGGTGCGGTCGACCCGAGTCGGCCTGGGCGGTAGAGTCGGCAGCCCGGTCGGCTGGTGGTGCGGGCGGCCGAGTCGATCTGGGCGGTAGGGGAGTCGGCAGCCAGTCGGCCTCGTGGTGAAGTCAAGACCTGATCGGCTGGCGGTAGAGTCGGCGGCCGAGTCGGCTGGTGGTGAAGTCGGCCTGCGGTCGGCTGGGCGGCGGGAAGTCGGTTGAGGGGCTTTGCTAGCCCCAATGTCTTGGAATATCGCCTTGCCGTCTTGAGTATCTGTGTCCAATTACTCGACAAGATGCCCCCAAGCCTCCGGCAACTTGGCAAAGTTAGGCGGAGGTTTTTTAGCAGTGTTCGTGGAAATGATCATGAAAAAAGACAAAGTTAGTCCACGCGGATATATCAAATGATTGCTTTTAGCATTGCAAGTTTTATGCGGAGGGTGCCGACTCGGTTTCGTCTGAGCCCCCTTAATCTTTTTCGTGTTCCCTCGCTTTTGGCTTGTGCTCTCGCTTCATGGGACAGCCGCTCTGCGGTCTATGGTGAGAGTGGGCAGCGGTGGAGTGTCTGATACTCAAAGTCTGGAGCGAGTTCAACCGAGTTGATACTAGTAAAGTAAATGGTCGGGTCGCTGAGCGTTTCTCTTCCGGACGTTTTTAGCGTGGCGGCCTCCGGCGTTCACTCTTGCTAGCCGGACGGCCGCTCTGCGATGCTGTGGTCGAGAGGTGGGCCTTTGGTACGCGCTGCGATACTACGCCGTCTGCGGAACTAACGTCTCCGCCAAGCGGACAGCCCCGGGCCAACTCGGGTCAAGGGGCCGAAACGATGCAACTGTAATGAAATGCGAAGGTAGCCCCCGAGCATCGCTCGGGGTTATCCAGGCGGCGAGGCGTCTTGCAACGCCCTTCTTCTTTTTTCTCTTCTGCCGGCTGCTGGCAGCCGGACGGAACTCTTCTCTTGTCTGCAATCTTGGCGGTAACAAGACTCATTGGTAGCCCCGAGATTCGGCCGATCAGCGATCGGGCCGGATCTCCCGAATTACTTTGTCTTCTTCTTTTGCGGGCGCCACAAGACTCAGCTGAGTAGCCCCCGAGATGCGGGCCGACTGTTGAGCAGTCGGGCCGGATCTCCCGGCAACTACTTTGCTTTCTTTGTTGAAGTTGATTCTTTTTTCTTCTTCTCTTTGTCTGGCTGTGGCAGCCGGACTCCGACTCAGCAGTCGGACTTCTTTGCAGCCGGCTAGGCAGCCAGCACCTTCTTCACAGCAGGTGGTCGAACGTACATCTGGCAGGCAGACGAATTTTTCAGCAGGCGCGACCAGTCGGACGCGCATCTGGCAGTCGGACACAAATTCCAGTCGGCCACGTGCAGTCGAACGCACATCCCCTTTTTTTTTTTTTTTTTTTTTTTTGCAGCAGGCAGTCGGCCTCTTCTTTTCTTTCTTCATCTTTTCTCCGACTCCCCTTGAGCAGTCAGACCCCACCTTTTCTCTTTTTTTTTTCTTTTTCTATCCCTCGCGTGGGGCAGCCCGTCCCTTTCTTTCTGCACGGAGCAGCCGGATGGGGCGCCACTCGGCGGGGCGCCGAGCCGGAGCGGGCGGCAGGCGTCCGCAAGCGGAGTCGGCCAGGCGGGAAGTCGGCCGGGGGCGATGGCGGACGCCGGAGCCGGCCAGAGCGGGCGGGAGCCGGGATGGTGCAGCGACGAGGGCCGCGGCGGGCGCATCTAGAGGAGCGCGGGTGCGGCCTCGTTCAGGGGCCAGCTGGACCGGGTCGCAGGCGGCCGAAGCCGGGCTGACTGCGGGGGGAAGGCGGCCGCCGCAGGCGGAGCAGAGGCGACGCGGAGGACGGTGCTGCCGGGCGCGGGACCGCGGGTCGAGGCGACGTGCGGGGCCGCTGGGCAGCCGGCTGGTGCTGCCGCCCGGGAGCCGAGTGCGTGGACGCAGGGGCGAGTGGCAGGAGCCGGACTCGGAGTGGGAGGGGCAGCGCGGGGAGCCTCCAGGCGGAGGCCGGCCGGAGCAGGCGGAGCTCGCAGGCGACCAGGGGGCGGAGGCGGCTCGGCGTAGCGAGCCGGAGGCTGGGAAGGCGGAGCCGGCGGAGCCGGCCGCGGCAACAGCCGGCTACGCGGAGGCGAGGGAGGTCGGACCCGGCACTGCAGGCGGAGGAGCCGGACCAGGCGCATGGCGTGGCGACCCAGCAGCAGGCGTGCTGGTGCTGGGGCGGAGGCGGGGGACCCTGCGCGTGCTGGTGCCGGCGAGCGCAGAGGACACGGCGCGACGGCGAGCCCGCGGAAACCGGTCAGCGCGAGAGCCAATGAACGCGCTGGGGGGGCCGGCGGAGCTGCAGGGAACCCGGGCGGCGCACGCGGGCGCAGAGCTGGACGAGGCGACGCGGACGGCCGGGCAAGCGCTGGGCGGCGCGGTACGCCAGGCCGGCGTCGGGGCGCAACGGCGCGGGGCGACTCTGGACGACGCAAAGCAACATCGGGCTAAGCAGTCGGGCGAGTTGCAGAGCAGCGAGCAGTGGGACGGCCCGAGCAGAACAAACCACCATGACGGAGATAATGCTGGGGACGCGCACAGGAGTGGAGAAGGAGGCGAACTGCCAGAGGAGTTTGAGCAGATGCAGATGTGCGAGGTACAACATAAAATACGCCATTGTCAGGGCTTAGACTGGGTAGCGTATAGCTCGTGTATGGAGGAGTGTACGGGAATTATGAGGAGCTTTTTTGTGTGTGTGTGTGGAGGAGCAGAGCGCCTGCTGCCTTGTTAGGTGGCTAGCGACCGAACTCGCCGGAGACGACCGGGAGTGCACGGGCATGCACAGGAGCATGTGCATGGGGGCGCGTCATAGCTGGAGAGGTGGGCGGCCGTGCGGCTCGAGATGGATACGGCCAACCGAAGCGAGGCGGCGCGGCGCGCGTGCGGACGGACGGCCGGCATCGCAGTGGTGGTGATGACGAAGGCGGCGAGGCCGACGACGAGGACGCGCCGTCCCGCACGGCCGCTCCGGGGGCGGGTCGAAGTCGAGCCCCCGAGCGCTACCGGAGAGACGGCGCGACGCCGCGGCGGAGAAGACGAAGATGGTCCCGCCCGGACTGCGAAACCAGCAGCAGCGCGGTAGCATAGTACCGCCCCACGGTGGGCGCCAAATGTCGTGGTATTCTCACGGGGGTGCTAGACGACATATGCCACAGGATGGCTTCGTGTGAGGGCAAGACTGCTGCTGATAGGCCCGGGAGCGGGTATGCGAGTAGCACGCGGTAGTTTATCAAGGTTCGGGGCTCTCCGGAGAGATAGTACCCCTACTCCTGCATGTCTGAGTATGTCTGGTATATCTGGTTCAGAGTGCTCCTAGAGTACATGTCGAGGTCGATCTTGAGACATCTGGCCTCGTATATGCCTCATATGTGGCATGCTAGTGGCCGGCCATGCTCATGGCCGTGAGCATGCATGTGGGTGCTCATGCGTGAGTCCCTCTCCGTGGATGGATGGATGTGTGCCTTATATATAGTGTGGAGCTAGCTTACTATCTAAGCTATGTGGTGGACATGAGGGCATGGTGTGGGTGTCACACTTGTCCTCTAGGTCACTTCATAAATAGTGCCAGGGGACAAGTGACACTGTACATGATGATGGTGGGGTGTCCAAGTGAGCAGTGCAGTCTGATTAAATCACGTCGAGGTCGCGTCGGTGCGGTCGGCTGAAGTCGCTGGCGGCCGGGAGTCGGCAGATGGAGTCGGCCTGGTGGTGCGGTCGGCAGCCCGAGTCGGCTGGTGGTCTGATCGGCTGACCCGGTCGGCTGAGTGGTCTGATCGGCCGGTCGGCTGGTGCGGCCAGTCAACGAGCCGGTCGGCAGTCTGGTCAATGACTCGGTCGGCTGGTGACGGAGTCGGCAGCCGAGTCGGCTGGTGGTCTGATCAAGACCGGTCGGCTGGGCGGTAGAGTCGGCCGGAGTTAACTGGTGGTGAAGTCAATGACCTGCGGTCGGCTGGCGGTAGGAGTCGGCGGCCGAGTCGGCTGATGGTGAAGTCAAGGCCGGCTGCATCGGCTGGGCCGGGAAGTCGGACTGAGGGGCTTTGCTAGCCCCGATGTCTTGGAATATCGTCTTGCCGTCTTCGGGGTATCCGTGTCCAATTACTCCGACATTAGTCCTGATAGTATTTGCAAATATATGTTGTAGATAAATGGCCTGTGCTATTATTCCGTTTAATTGTAATGCGTTCCTAAAGAAAGCTAAGTTGAAAGATGATTGACGGTGTCCTGGACTAGGGGGTACTCACCACGTCATCTCACGATCTGTTAGATTGGGCCGAGGACCCCATGGCCGTATTACTCATGGGCCAGTCCAGACAGCTGCCGCATACAAGGAAGATTCCACAAGACTTGGCGATCAAGACAAGGACTCCTCCCCATCGGGGTATTCGGCTAGGACTCTTGTTATCCTAGGCCTCTGGTGCATTATATAAATCGAGGCCAGGCTAGTCGATAAGGACAATAACAATCATAATCATCATAGGCTAGCTTGTAGGGTTTAGCCTCTACGATCTCGTGGTAGATCAACTCTTGTAATATTCATATTCATTAAGATCAATCAAGTAGGAAGTAGGGTATTACCTCCATAGAGAGGGCCCGAACCTGGGTAAACATCGTGTCCCTTGCCTCCTGTTACCATCCACCTTAGACGCACAGTTCGGGACCCCCTACCCGAGATCCGCCGGTTTTGACACTGACATTGGTGCTTTCATTGAGAGTTCCGCTGTGTGTTCGGCAAAAGGTCGATGGCTCGCCTGCAGATCAACTGCGACTTCGGCATCTTCGTCACCGACTCATTGGTCATCTTGGTTCGACCAAGGACTGCGCCCTACCTCCGATCGTCATGTTTGGATGAGGGCCTTCATCAACATCAACTCCGATCTCTATCAAGATCATGGAGGAATCATCCAGAGCAGGGGCTCAACGTCAACATTGCCCTCAGGCGACCGTGCTGTTTTTCTGGACAGCGAACTTGTGTCCGCCGCCACCGCCTCCTCAACTGTCATTTTAACGATTGCTTCGGTGGAATTGCGCGGAATTGAGTCTACAACAACCCTGGAAAATTTCGTCGAGTTCTGATGGAGGTATCTCTCGCAATCCACGATATACCGGAGCCCTGTCAAATCTGGACGAGAATCTGGACGAGTTTAGGGCGTGGTGTCCAGCTTCTAGCTCGGACTTCCTTTGGAAGATCCAACCGTTGATCGGCTGCGGAATTCCTATATCTACCACCCCTCAAAATTTTAGCTCGATCTGACCGTCAAAACTCCGGGAACCTTCCGATTAGTGTATCACTTTTCGGATCTGTTTTCTAAGCGAAAACGAATCCGATCCGAGTTCGTCTTTTTTATGAACGGGATTTCGGACATCCTTTTTGAAGGAAGTTTTGTATGGGGTATTGTGTTTTGTTCCTGAACACATCCCACTAACTTTAAAATCTTTTGAACATGATCTTCAACATCATGTTGGTGTCAAACCAGTCCGACAATATTGCTCCACGGCTGCCGACCTGCGCTAGACACGTCGTCACTTTGTTGAGCCGAGCTCAACTTCTTCGGATCATCATCTCGGCGAGCCGAACAAGAGTTCGGCATCGCAAAGGATAAATCATCACCAACATTGCCGCCCCACGGATTACACGGAGCGGGCACACCGGCATCGCCGCACGGTCACTTCATCAAGCGGCATTGACCACGTGGCGGACACGCATCGGCGGGCCGCCTTTGTTGCTCCTTCAAGCCGGTGTATATCACGCCAACCTACTTCGACTCATCGGCTGACATCGAGGCTTCGACATCTCGGCTGGACCGGGGGCTTCATCATCTCTTCATCAACCTACTCCGGTGACTTTGGCTTCACCAGCCGACCAGCTTCGTCACGATTAGCTGGACCGAGGGCTCTGCCTCGGCAAGCCAACCTTTGCCAGCATTGTCATGCCGTCGCTTTATCGCCCATCAGGCAATGGGTGTGAGGATCGAGTCCCAATTTTGGGAATCACCTTCCTTCAGATTGCTACAACAAATAAACCAGGTCTATCAAATGGTGGCCGCATTAACGACGGTCGCATGGTGGTTCGGTCAGTCTCCGTACATAGTCCGGCGAACGCCGCATCCGGAACTTGGACCGACCTGTGATTTCAGGCTTTGCCACGCCTTTACCGCATCACGCCGACGCCCTGCATCGACATTGACTTCGGCGCCAGGCCATATTTCTTTTATTACTCACTTTGCATAAATTATTTATTATGCAATGTTTTTTTATTATTACTATTATCTCCGGTTTGCACTATTTTTTGTGCACAGGAAAATGATCCAGCCGGACTATATCCTTTGGCGTCACCTCGGCTAGACGGGGGGCTTTGTCAACACTTCATTACCCCATGCCGGGACTTGACATCACTCTGCCGGCCTGCATTGACCGTGCTATGTCACCACTTTGGAGTGTCGAGCTCATTGCTCCGCCACACGAGGGGACCGGCTTGGGGATGGAACCTTGTCCGCATCAAGCTCGGACCGCGTCATCAATACCGAACACATTAACCAGCTAAGTTGCCTTCATGCTCAGAGTTTTAAATTTTTAACTTGTGTTCGGCTCGACCAAGCATTATACTTTTTTGGAAAAAAGTTGCTTGTAAAAATTTTCCTTGTCCAAACTTTGTTTGTGACGCACAAATTCAAATACCCCGTTTCCTTGGGGGCTTCCTTTATGAAGCTTTTCCGCTTGCATATGGTTATACTTGTACGGCTTCGTTCCTTGTTCGTGTATTACGCCACAATATGCACCATATTGACTTAAGCGATTTGCAAGCTGGTTTGCCTGGCTCCTGTGCTTACCCCTACATTCCCGATTGTTTGGCTAGGGAGTAAAGGGAGCACCTCTGCGATTGTCACGACCGGGTCATCCGAGCTCTGACCTCAAACTGGGTGAAGCCGAAAGCTAGCGCTCTTATTTTTTTCAACCATGGTCGGCACACAACGGAACTCATGAGTACAAAAAATCTATTGCACAAGTCTCATAGTAACAATGAGCACCGAAGGAAGGTATCGGCGGGGTACTATTTTCTTCGAAGATGCTTCTTACACTTCATCAGTAATATAGTATAAGTTCCCTGAGCGCTTTATGCATTCTGACCTTATGGCCTGATTGCCTGGTTATTGGAAACACCGTCGATATTCTCGACAGGTGGAGTACATAACACTTTTCGGTCCTTGACCGAAGAGGGAGAAGCCGACGGTCGATTAAGACGCGTTTAAAGTTCGGGCGAACATATATATGATATAAGTACTTTGGTACGTACAATCATTCTTTTACCCAAGTCACTTGGGGGCTCTTGAGTTTATTTGAGCCGTTTTATAATGTGTTTTTTTAGTCGTTGCAAAGTTTCTATTATTATTATTACTATTTATCACTCCTTTTTTCGACACGAGTGTGTGGTCACTAGCCGGGGAGCCTAATTTCTCTCTCAAAACCGCCAGACTTTAGTTTGCTAAACTGGCCTAATGAGAAGTACTCCGTCTTCGGGATAGGAGGTTGAAGCCGTAGGCTGACCCGCTTGAAGTCTTGAGATAGGATGTGTCATGTTAAAGCACGACAGAAGCACATTTTTCTAAAAGTCCAATTTTCGGATTGGCACCGAACACTTGATCTAGTTCGGACATTAAACTTTTGAATAAGTTTTTTGGCTTTTCGAGCCTATGGCACTTTTAAACTATTTGTGTGTTTCCAGCATTAGTCTCATGATTATACGCTTCGGACACCTTTAGGGATTCGCAAAAACATTCTCGGATATTGCTATATATGCATCGGTTTGAATTGTGTCTTGATCAATAGTTGGGTTGTCCGGCTCACATGCTTACCTCCTACGTTCCGCTTTGTTCGGCTAGGTGTGCAAAGGGAAAACCACTGCGATTGTGCTTCCAGCTCGCATGGTCAAGCACCTCAGTGGAAAAAGCCGAAAACTGACTGTCACAATAGGCGCAAACTGGTCAGCGATCTGATGACTATGTTAGATGACGGGCCGTTCATAACATTGGCCGAAGTGTTTACGGCTTGACCTCAGCTGTCGCCGAACACTAACCGGGAGCTCATAGCTAGCTTCCCCAGTATAAAGCTCCTATGACTAAGTGAAAGTTTTCAAGTCCGCATATCTGATTGCCTCGTTTCCGCTAACACAACCGCCTTCGGGCATCGAGACGTCGGCTAAGGGTTGCTTTGTTATTGCGGAAACACCCTACGAAGTATCTACCAAGGGGTAGAAGCCGATGATGGGCAACTTTCAACTGATAAACGGTCACAATGGAGTCAAAATAATGATGTAAAGTACTTGGATACATAGAATCATTACACATAATCTGTGATTTTACTCGATATCGATCCTTAATTGACGCCCATGCCCACATTAAGGCTCGGGGACTCTGGCTTCGTGCTCATTATTTACAAATATTAAAGGGCACATCGATCCCTGATCTGGTGTTGCCACCCAACCGGTGTCTCGGGGCTCTTGCATTGCTTATTCAATGCAGATAATTCAAAGTGCTCAGTGTTCGGCTTGAACGAACTATGCACATACATGTCTTCGGACAATAATAGGTACCATATGGACCTATCCGGCATCAAGCTAGTATATTGTGGCGACTTCTCACGACCCTCTCTCAGGGGCCCGTTCGCCGATCACTATTATCTCTAATATATTACACTGCGTTTTTATTCCTATGTATGATGCCGAGCTAGGAATTGATCCTCAGGCCGATTTCGCGCATCGACCTGAGTCTCAGGGGCTACCGGGATTAGCGGTTTTTATGCTTGCCTTCAGGTGCATCTCGGGTTTTAGACTGATACACACCTTGAGGGCTACTGGATATACATCGGCAGAGAATAAACTGCACCAGTTAAAAATATTCACAAAAAATTAGCCCGCGGTCGGGGGTGGTGCATGATGTCTACTACGCCAACCTTCTTCTTGTAGACGTTGTTGGGCCTGCAAGTGCACAGGTTTTTAGGACAGTAGCAAATTTCCCTCAAGTGGATGACCTAAGGTTTATCAATCCGTGGGAGGCGTAGGATGAAGATGGTCTCTCTCAAGCAACCACAACCAAATAACAAAGAGTCTCTTGTGTCCCCAACACACCCAATACAATGGTAAATTGTATAGGTGCACTAGTTCGGCGAAGAGATGGTGATACAAGTGCAATATGGATGGTAGATAAAGGTTTTTGTAATCTAAAAATATAAAAACAGCAAGGTAACTAATGATAAAAGTGAGCGTAAACAGTATTGCAATGATAGGAAACAAGGCCTAGGGTTCATACTTTCACTAGTGCAAGTTCTCTCAACAATAATAACATAGATAGATCATATAACAATCCCTCAACATGCAACAAAGAGTCACTCCAAAGCAACTAATAGCGGAGAACAAACGTAGAAATTATGGTAGGGTACGAAACCACCTCAAAGTTATTCTTTCGGATCGATCTATTAAAGAGTTCGTACTAGAATAACACCTTAAGACACAAATCAACCAAAACCCTGATGTCACCTAGATACTCCATTGTCACCTCCGAGATCCGTGGGCATGATTATACGATATGCATCACACAATCTCAGATTCATCCAACCAACATAAAAGTACTTCAAAGAGTGCCCCAAAGTTTCTACTGGAGAGTCAAGAAAACGTGTGCCAACCCCTATGCATAGGTTCATGGGCGGAACCCGCAAGTTGGTAACCAAAACATACATCAAGTGACACGTGATATAACATTGTCACCACAGATAAACACGGGAAGACATACATCAAGTGTTCTGAAAGAAAGACTCAATCTGATAAGATAACTTCAAGAGGGAAACTCAATTCATCACAAGAGAATAGAGGGGGAGAAACATCATAAGATCCAACTATAATAACAAAGCTCGCGATACATCAAGATCGTGCCATAGAGAGAACATGAGAGAGAGAGATCAAACACATATCTACTGGTACATACCCTCGGCCCCGAGGGTGAACTACTCCCTCCTCGTCATGGAGAGCGCCGGGATGATGAAGATGGCCACCGGTGATGGATTCCCCCTCCGTGGTGCTTGAACAGATCCCGAGAGGTTTTGGTGGCTACATAGGCTTGCGGCGGAACTCCCGATCTATCTTGATATTCAATGGTTTTAGGGCATGAGGGTTATATAGGCGAAAGAAGTCGGTCGGGGGGTGCTCGAGGGGTCCACAAGGCAGGGGCCGCACCACAGCAGGGGGGCCCTATCTCCTGGGCTCCTCGAGTATCTTCTGACTTGATCTCCAAGCCTCCAGGATGATATTCTTCCAAAAAATCACGATGCCGAAGGTTTCATTCCATTTGGACTCCGTTTGATACTCCTTTTCCTCGAAATACTGAAACAGGCAATAAAACAACAATATGGGTTGGGCCTCCGGTTAGTAGGTTAGTCCCAAAAAATGATATAAATGTGTAAAATAAAGCCCATAAACATCCAAAAGGGGTAATATAATAGCATGGAACAATAAAAAATTATAGATACATTGGAGACGTATCAGTGCACCACCTTGGAGCAGTCCGGCATAAAGCTCGGGCGCTAGCGGCTAGCTCCATATAGGGCATTTCCGACATTAAGCTCGGCTAAACTCCTTCAACTTTTTTGGACCAAGATGATCTCTGACTTCTTGGAATAGTCCGGCGTTGGAGCTTGGACATAGTCCGGCGTTGGAGCTCGGATACATTTCGGTGCTGGAGCTCGGAAGCAGTCCGGCATTGGTGCTCGGCTGCAAAAGATACCTCGAATGCAGTCCGGTGTTAGAGCTCGGACACAAGAGGACACTGCCTCCTGGGAACAACTTCAAACCCAAGGTGTGGCATAAAAATAACAAGGCATTGATAAAGGTCGGAAACTCAAAGGGGCTCCTCGGATACCCGGCGTGTAAACTCTTCGGATGCACTTCGGTGATCCTCAAGATCGAAGATGAGAAGATTTGTTGAACCAGTTTTCAAGACCGACGACCAAAGATGAAGAATAGTTCGGAAGAATCAAGGAGCGTTCCTAACTTGAAGACCGGTTTAGGGGGCTACTGACGGTGTCCTGGACTAGGGGGCACTCACCACGTCATCTCCCGATCTGTTAGATTGGGCCGAGGACCCCCATGGTCGTATACTCGTGGGCCAGTCCGAACAGTTGCCGCATACAAGGAAGATTCCACAAGACTTGGTGATCAAGACAAGGACTCCTCCCCACCGGCGTATTCGGCTAGGACTCTTGTTATCCTAGGCTCTGGTGCATTATATAATCCGAGGCCAGGCTAGTCGATAGGGACAATAACAATCATAATCATCATAGGCTAGCTTCTAGGGTTTAGCCTCTACGATCTCATGGTAGATCAACTCTTGTAATACTCATATTCATCAAGATCAATCAAGAAGGAAGTAGGGTATTACCTCCATAGAGAGGGCCCGAACACAGGTAAACATCGTGTCCCTTGCCTCCTGTTACCATCCGCCTTAGACGCACAGTTCGGGACCCCCTACCCGAGATCCGCCGGTTTTGACACCGACAATGATGGTAGCAACTACACAGACTGGGTCTGTAACTTGAGGATATCCTCATCGTTGCATAGAAGAATTATGTCCTTGATGCACCGCTAGGTGACGGACCTGAAGAAAGAGCTAATGCAGACGTTATGAACGCCTGGCAAGCTTGATCTGATGACTACTCGATAGTTCAGTGTGCCATGCTTTACGGCTTGGAACCGGGACTTCAAAAGCATTTTGAACGCCACGGAGCGTATGAGATGTTCCAAGAACTGAAATTGATATTTCAAGCTAATGCCGGGGTTGAGGTATATGATGTCTCCAACAAGTTCTTCAGCTGTAAGATGGAGGAGAACAGTTCTGTCAGTGAACACATACTCAGAATGTCTGGGTACGACAACCACTTGACTCAGCTAGGATTTCATCTTCTAGATGAGTGTGTTATTGATAGAGTTCTTCAGTCACTATCACCAAGCTACTAGAGCTTTGTGATGAACTACAAAAATGCAAGGGATGACGAAAATGATTCCCAAAGCACTCCGCAATGTTGAAATCGGCGGAGGTAGAAATCAGGAAAGAGCTTCAAGTGTTGATGGTTAACAAGACCACTAGTTTCAAGAAAAAGGGCAAGGGAAAGGAAGGGAACTTCAAGAAGAATGACAAGAAAGTTGTTGCTCCCGTGAAGAAGCCCAAAGCTGGACCCAAGCCTGAAACTGAGTGCTTCTACTGCAAAGGAAATGGTCACTGGAAGCGGGACTGCCCCAAATACTTGGCGGAAAAGAAGGATGGAAAAGTGAACGAAGGTATATTTGATACACATGTTATTGATGTGTACCTTACTAATGTTCGTAATAGCGCCTGGGTATTTGATACCGGTTCGGTTGTTCATATTTGTAACCCGAGACAGGAGTTGCAGAATAAACGGACTAGTTAAGGGCGAGGTGACGATGTGTGTTGGAAGTGTTTCCAAGATTGATATGATCACCATCACACACTCCCTCTATCTTCGGGATTAGTGTTGAGCCTAAATAAATGTTATTTGGTGTTTGCGTTGAGCATGAACATGATTAGATCATGTTTATTGCAATACGGTTATTCATTTGAGTCAGAGAATAATTGTTGTTCTATTTACATGAATAAAACCTTCTATGGTCATACACCTATGTGAATGGTTTATTGATTCTCGATCGTAGTGATACACATATTCATAATATTCATGCCAAAAGATGCAAAGTTGATAATGATAGTGCAAAATACTTGTGGCACTACCGTTTAGGTCATATAAGTGTAAAGCACATGAAGAAACTCCATGTGGATGGACTTTTGGAATCACTTGGTTATGAATCATTTGATACTTGCGAACCATACCTCATGGGTAAGATGACTAAAACTCGATTCTCCGGAACAATGGAGCGAGCTAATGACTTATTGGAAATAATACATACCGATGTATGCGGTCCGATGAGTGTTGAAGCACACGGTGAGTATCATTATTTTCTAACCTTCACAGATAATTTGAGTATGTATGGGTATATCTACTTGATGAAACACAAGTCTGAAACATTTGAAAAGTTCAAATAATTTCAGAGTGAAGTGGAGAATCAGCTTAACAAGAAAATAAAGTTTCTACAATCTGATTGTAGGGGCCAATATTTGAGTAACGAGTTTGGCCTTCATTTAAGACAATGTGGAATTGTTTCACAACTCACGCCACCTGGAACACCACAACGTAATGGTGTGTCTTAATGTCGTAATCGTACTTTATTAGATATGGTGCGTTCTATAATGTCTCTTACCGATTTTCCACTATCGTTTTGGGGTTATGCATTAGAGACAGCCGCATTCACGTTAAACAGGGCACCATCTAAATCCGTTGAGATGACACTGTATGAACTATGGTTTGGCAAGAAACCTAAGCTGTCGTTTCTTCAATTTTTGGGATGCGACGCTTATGTCAAAAGGCTTGAGCCTGATAAGCTCGAACCCAAAGCGGAGAAGTGCGTTTTCATATGATCCGAAGGAATAATCTTTGTTGCTAAGAATGGATCATTTCTAGAGAAGGAGTTTCTCTCGAAAGAAGTGAGTGGGAGGAAAGTAGAAATTGATGAGGTAGTTCTACCTACTCTCAAATTGGAATGTGGCACATCAGAGAAAACCGTTCCCGTGATGCCTACCAGAGAGGAAGCAAATGACGATGATCATGAAACTTCAGATCAACTACCGAACCTCGTAGGTCGACCAGAACATATTCCGCACCAGAGTGGTACAGTAATCCTGTCCTGGAAATCATGTTGTCAGACAACGACGAACCTACGAACTATGAAGAAGCTACGATGAGCCCAGATTCCGACAAATGGCTTGAGGCCATTAAATCTGAGATAGGATCCATGTATGAGAACAAAGTGTGGACTTTGGTGGACTTGCCCGATGATCGGCAAACCATTGAGAATAAATGGATTGTCAAGAAGAATATGGACGCTGGTGGTAATATCGCTGCCTACAAAGCTCGACTTGTCACAAAAGGTTTTCAACAAATTCAAGGGGTTGACTACGATGAGATTTCTTAGCCTTAGTGATGGTTAAGTCTGTCCGAATCATGTTTGCAATTGCCGCATTTTATGATTATGAAATCTGGAAAATGGATGTCAAAACTGCATTCCTTAACGGGTTTCTTAAATAAGAGTTGTATATGATGCAACCAGAAGGTTTTGTCGATCCTAAAGGTGCTAACAAAGTGTGCAAGCTCCAGCGATCCATTTATGGACTGGTGTAAGCATCTCGGAGTTGGAATATATGCTTAGATGATGTGATCAAAGCATATGGTTTTATACAGATTTACGGAGAAGCCTGTATTTACAAGAAAGTAAGTGGCAGCTCTGTAGCATTACTGGTGTTATATTTGGATGACATATTACTGATTGGAAATGATAAAGAATTTCTGGATAACATAAAAGGATATTTGAATAAGACTTTTTCAATGAAAGAACTCGGTGAAGCTGATTATGTATTGGTCATCAAGATCTATAGGGACAGATCGAGACGCTTAATAGGACTTTCACAAAGCACATACCTTGACAAAGTTCTAAAGAAGTTCAAGATGGGCCAGTCAAAGAAAGGGTTCTTGCTTATGTTGCAAGGTGTCAAATTGAGTAAAACTCGAACCCTGACCATGATAGAAGATAGAGAGAAAATGAAAGTCATTCCCTATGCCTCAGCCATATGTTATATAATGTATGCCATGTTGTGTACCGGACCTCATGTGTGCCTTGCCATAAGTTTGGTAGGGAGGTACAACAATGATCCAGGAGTGGATCACTGGACAGCGGTGAAAATTATCTTTAGGTACCTAAGAGGACTAAGGAAATGTTTCTTGGTTATGGAGGTGATAAAGAGTTCATCGTAAAGGGTTACGTTGATGCAAGCATTGACACCGATCTGGATGACTCTGAGTCTCAATCTAGATACGTATTGAAAGTGGGAGCAATCAACTAGAGTAGCTCCATGAAGAGCATTGTAGACATAGAAATTTGGAAAATACATACCGATCTGAGTGTGGCAGACCCATTGACTAAACTTCTCTCACAAGCAAAACATGATCATACCTTAGAACTATTTGGGTCTTAATCACATGGCGATGTGAACTAGATTATTGACTCTAGTGAACTCTTTGGGTGTTAATCACATGGTGATGTGAACTAGATTATTGACCCTATTTCAAGTGAGAGACTAATGGAAATATGCCCTAGAGGCAATAATAAAATGGTTATTATTATATTTCCTTAATCATGATAAGGTTTTATTATTCATGCTAGAATTGTATTGACCGAAAACTTAAATACATGTGTGGATACATAAACAAATATCGTGTCCCTAGTGAGCCTCTACTAGACTAGCTCATTGATCAAAGATGGTTAAGGTTTCATAACCATATACATGAGTTGTCATTTGATAACGAGATCACATCATTAGGAGAATGATGTGACGGACAAGACCCATCCTTTAGCTTAGTGCTACCTCTTGAGCACTGCGTTGGTTTTCCCTTGAAGAGGAAAGGGTGATGCAGTAAAGTAGCGTAAGTATTTCCCTCAGTTTTTGAGAACCAAGGTATGAATCCAATAGGAGGCCACGCACGAGTCCCTCGCACCTACACAAACAAATCAAAACCTCGCAACCAACGCAATAAAGGGGTTGTCAATCCCTTCACGGTCACTTACGAAAGTGAGATCTGCTAGATATGATAAGATAATATTTTTGGTATTTTTATAATAAAGATGCAAAGTAAAATAAAAGGCAATAAAAATAGCTAAGTGTTGGAAGATTAATATGATGGAAAATAGACCCGAGGGCCAAAGGTTTCACTAGTGGCTTCTCTCGAGAGCATAAGTATTACGGTGGGTGAACAAACTACTGTTGAGCAATTGATAGAATTGAGCATAGTTATGAGAATATCTAGGTATGATCATGTATAGGCATCACGTCCATGACAAGTAGACCGACTCCTGCCTGCATCTACTACTATTACTCCACACATCGACCGCTATCCAGCATGCATCTAGAGTATTAAGTTCATAAGAATAGAGTAATGCTTTAAGTATGGTGACATGATGTAGAGGGATAAACTCATGCAATATGAAATAAACCCCATCTTGTTATTCTCGATGGCAACAATACAATACGTGCCTTGCTGCCCCTGTTGTCACTGGGAAAGGACACCGCAAAATTGAACCCAAAACTAAGCACTTCTCCCATTGCAAGAAACATCAATCTAGTAGGCCAAACCAAACTGATAATTCGAATAGACTTGCAAGGATAACCAATCATACATAAAAGAATTCAGAGAAGATTCAAATATTGTTCATAGATAAACTTGATCATGAACCCACAATTCATCGGTCTCAACAAACACACCGCAAAAGAAGATTACATCGAATAGATATCCACAAGAATCGTGGAGAACTTTGTATTGAGATCCAAAGAGAGAGAAGAAGCCATCTAGCTAATAAGTATGGACCCGAAGGCCTGAGGTAAACTACTCACACATCACCGGAGAGGCTATGGTGTTGATGTAGAAGCCCTCCATGATCAATGCCCCTCCGTCAGACGCAGGAAAAAGGCCCCAAGATGGGATCTCATGGAGTGCATGTAAGGTTGCGGCGGTGGAATTAGGTTTTCGTGGATGCTTCTGTTGGTTTGGGGGTACGTAGGTATGTATAGGAGGAAGAAGTACGTCGGTGGAGCAACATGGGCCCCACGAGGGTGGAGGGCGCGCCCAGGGGGGGTAGGTGCGCCCCCCTACCTCGTGCCCTCCTGGTTGCTTTCTTGACGTTGTCGGCGTTCTGGGAACGGGGGTACCCAGACTTGCCTGCCTGCGGCCCTGGCAGTGGCTAGGCGTGAGCCGTCTGACCCATCTTCATCAACACGGCATCCAAGACCTTCGCGAGGGTCCAAGCCTCGCGAGGCGGACGATGCAAGACTTTTTTTGGAGTGGCCTAGACAGGCGAGCTCACGAGGAGCGGAGATATCAAGGCGGGGCAAACCTCAGGAGGCACTCGTGACGTGAGCCATGACGAACGATGCCGGGCGGGTGCCAGGCGGGCACCAGTGCACACAACGTCCTCATTTGCTCTTTGCTGCTAAGGGGGAAAGCGCAGACGAAGAGTACGGAGGCATCAGGCAAAGGTTGCCATATTGGTGCAACAAGACCAAGACCAGGAGCATGGGAAGGCGGAGGTCATCGTGGAGCCCAAGGCGGCGTCACCCCTGGGCTTTTCGCTGGCGAATATCGCTTTTGTCAGGATATCTTGTACTAGCTGCCCCCCTTCAAATTTGCCCGCCGTTGTGGGCTCCCTTCCCGCTCAACATTTGGGAAGAGGACCAGGGCCTATATAAGTAGAGCCAGCCACCACAGGGGAGAGGATCAAGCAATTCATCAGCTCCTCGCACCACAAGTTCATACACACAAGAACACCTCAACCTCAGGAGGCTATTCTTCTCTTGTACTGTTCATCATCAGCCCGAGAGGCAATCCACCACCACCACACTGGAGTAGGGTATTACACCACAAAGGTGGCCCGAACCAGTATAAACCCCGTGTCTCTTTCTGTGTTGTGAGTTAAATGAGTTCGTTCGCAAGATCTTAGCGAGCTAGAGCGTAGATCGGTAGGAGGGAAAGACTTTGCGCGCACCCCAGTGTTCGAACCTTAAGGGTTTGCCAGAACCCCACATCCGACATTTGGCGCGCCAGGTAGGGGTGCGCCGGAGCTTCTTCCCCGCCAACTAGCTCTACGATGTTCACCGACTGCAATGTCTGGCGACCCAAGGACCGACTCCAACCGCTGGGCAGCCTGGCCGGCCCGGACGACACCGCCTGCCCATGGGGATCTCTACCCCGCATCTCAAGCAGTGCGGGCACCACCAAGCTCTGCTGGGCGCGGATAGCGCGGTCAGGCGTCATCCACCCTCACCCCACGGCAAGTACGGGCGGCGGCGAGAGCGGCGAGCCACGCCGCAGCAACGGCGCCGCACTCGCGACGGGAGCAAGCAAACATGCGGGCGGCACTTACGGTGGCAAGAGAGCTGCTGCGATGCAGGCTGATGGAGAGCGGCCGGGACACACTACTCGAGCGAGTCGCTGAGCTGCTGGACGTGGCGGCATCTGGAGCACCACCTTTCTGCTATCGACTTCCCCCCCAGGCCACTGCATGGCCGCGCGGCGAGCATCACCACGCCTGCGCACCACCAACTACGCACGGGGGCTTTGTCAACATCAGCACGGCCGGCGGCGCAGGGGGCTCCAATCCCCCAATGCCGCCCTCGATGAGCACAAGCACAAGAGTCACCCCCACGGTCCCGGCCGGGTGCCGTACCGTCCTCCCCAGGACGCTGTCATGGGTGGAGCAACATGGAGCGTGCGGCACCATGGCGAGGTGTTCGGGGTGACTGCCCCGGAAGCCTACGTGCCCCGCATGATGGACCAAGAATACACACTAGAGGACAACGTAGGCTCGTTCGTTGGAGAAGATTGGGGAGAAGGGGCGCTAGGAGCGGAAGCTTTCCAGGAGCCAACGGAGAACCACAACGATCGCGCCAACATCGGCAATTACAGGGTACCACTAGTCACTCAAGAACAGGTTTACGCTAACCATGGGCTACGGATGAACCAGGTTGCCGCGTCGGTCGACGACCCAGGCGCGGCGACACCCGCTCCGGCAAGGGAGACGTGATGGGGGCCACCGAGAGGGAGCCAGGAGCAAGGCCCCTCCCCGGCGCGCGACGACTAACGACACCCGGAGGTAGGCCCTCTGCCGGGGAGGCCTCACCAACCCTTCCCCCGGTAGAGGACCTGTGGTCGCCGAGGGAACCGCTGGTGTCCTCTTTCCCTCATCTGTTTTGTCCTGGTCTCCAGTCGTCTCAGAGGAGGTCGAGAGCGGCGCAAGGCGGGGCCCTCGTCTGGCTATATGAAGCAAGGCCGGTACCTGTGAAGAAGACCCGATGCCTGTGAAGCTCGCCGCCCGTGACACTCTCACGTAATAATGAGTTGGGGCTGTACACGCCCCGGAGTCTCAGGGGTGCCGGCCTCAGGCCACAGGGCTCCCTCCCACGCCTAGTGGCAGCACTTAGCTCCTTGTTGGTGAGAGTACTTGAAGACCGAAGACTAGACTAGGTCTTGGGGCCGCGACCTTTTGCTTTGGATCTTTCCTTCTGTAGCTTTTCTTTTTGGATCTGGATTTGAGTTAAAGCTGAGTTTTTATCGATGCACGCGGGGGGAGCCTTTTCTCGTTTGAGCAATTTCTTGCCTTCTGGATCTCGCTTTGTTCGGGACTCTTGTCCGTGGCCTTCCCCTCACGAGCTCCTCGCGAGCGGATCACTCTGCACGCTCTGCCCCAAGGCCTGCAACTGTTGCCCACTCCACATGGGGCCCCCTCCGGCAGGGCGGCGAGCTCCTCAAGGCTCTCAGAAACACGGCACGTCACAGCCTAGCTCAAGGCTGGCGCTGACTAAGGTAAACCAAGGCAGAAAACTCGCATCAGGACCCACAAGTTCACAAGGACACAAACTCACACCGCATGAGAAAATAAAAACTGTGATTTGTTTACATGAGGGGCTCCCCCTCTCAAAATGCTCTTACAAGTTTCCAAGGGCCACGCTCGAGTTTATGCGCAGGGAGAAATGACAGGAGAATAAGGGATCAGCCGGAGATATCGCTCGCTGCGTCACTTGCAGACATGTCACTCGCGTCGTCGTCGTCTTCATCGGCCTCATCGCCGTCATCGGCGGCGCCCCCGTCGCCATCATCGACCACGCCGCCTTCGTCTGCGACCACCACCACCGCATCATCTTCCGAAGCGAAGGCCCTGACCAACGCGTCCACGGGTCTCTGACCCAGTAGCGCAGTCGCCCGGACAACCATGGGTGCAGGCGATGGCGGCGTCAAAAGTCGGGTTGGGGTCGGCATTCGTGAGATGGTGAAGACATGCGAAAGCGCTCAAGCAAGCCGCCCCTTTCCTCCACAAGTCGGCGAGCTTGGGCAGATCGAGCCTCGGTAGCGTCACCACCTCGGTGAAGAAGGTCAGGTGGCTAGTGTAATCGTTCGAGTGAGGAGTCGGTGCCTCCAAATCGCAAATGTGGCCCAGGGCGATATTGGCCCTGTTCCGAAGCTCCTAAAGCATGGGGGCGTGCTCGCGCTCCAGCGTTAGGCGTCAGAGCACCTCCTCCGTGTTCTGCCTCGCGACGGCCTCTGCATCATCAACCCATCTCCGGAGGGACCGCAACTCGGCGTGGACGGAGGCCAAGTCCGCCTGCACCGTGACCAGGGCTGCAGCCGTGGCTTCCGCGCGCCTCTCAGCCTCGTCCAACCTGGGCCTGTGGGCAGCAGCCCTGCCCTCATCCTCCACACCCAGGAGCTTCGACTTCAGTTGTACCTGCCCTCGAGTCCGGCTCGAACCTTGGCCATCCGGCGGTTCACCTCCTCCTCGACTCCAGCCTCACGAGTCCCTACGGCATCCTCTACTTGGGCAACTTAACGCTCCCTCGTCTCCAGTTGCTCGAGCTCGCGGCTACGCTCCATGGCTTCCAGGGCCAACGCCTCCTCACGCTTCTGGACCTCCTCTTCCTCCGCGGGCGTCCCCCTCGGCGACGCAAGAGCGGCCCTACGCGCCTCCACCTGCTGCTCAAGAGACGCGCCCCAGGCCTGGAGCTCCCAAGCGCGCTTCTCCGCGGCCTCGCGGCGGCGATCGGCCTCGCGAGCCTCTTCCAAGGCTCGTGACCGAGCCTCGAAGGAGGCCTTGAGAGACGCCTCGGCCTTTGAGTTCTCAAGGTCACGTGGATAGCGGCCGAGGCTGATGGCCACCTTTAGCTTGCACCGCTCCTCCAACAGCCGAAGACCTTCCGCCTCAAGACGTGAATCAACACTCGCGAGCTCCCCACCAAGCCGGCTCATCGCGCTCATCGCCTCCTAGAAGAGCTCATGACAAACCATGCTCCGCTCGCGCTCAAGCCTGAACGCCCGACCTTCTTCGTCCTCCGCCTCAGGGGCTGCGGGCGGGGCGCCACATGGCGCGCCATCCCTCGGCAGGAGGCTAGGGGCTGGCGCTGCACCAGACACCAGCCTGTCTTCGTGAGAAGCCCACGTCTGCTGGGGCTTGCCACTCGAGGAGGAGTCGAGGATCGAAGCCAACAAGCTACCACCAAAGACCAGCAGAGGAGTCTTGGGCACACCTGCCAAGCTCCACGCCAGGCTAGTGGGGAGAGGCGACGGGGTCGCAGGATCGGCGCGCCAGGAAGTAGGGATGGCAATGGGTACCCATTACCCGCGTACCCTGCGGGTAAAACCCTATTAGGGCAAGGGTATGGGTCAAAAAAATACCCATGGGTACATAAATAGGAAAATTTCATACCCATCGAGTATAGTGGGTACGAGTATGGTTTAGTATAACCCATACCCATGTACCCATGTACCCGCATATATTATGACAAATAGGCCTTATATATATTATTTATTCACATATTAAACATATTATATGTATATAAATCCCACAGCCCTAAAAAGACCTCATCATGCATTCATGTTAGGCCACCGCACCACAATAGCTAGCCCACGATGAGTATGCGTTGTTGTCATGATGTGTTGTTGTTTATAAATTATTATTTAAGTTGTTGTTTATGACTATGTAATGCTCAAATTAATGTGTTGAAAATCTGGGTAATTTACCCATGGGTACCCATTTACCCTGATGGGTGATGGGTATGGGAAAAAATTGTACCCGCCAACGGGTATGGGTACGGGTGATGGGTAAGGTTTGGGATGACGGTTAAGGGTATGGGGTGGCTCCACCCGTACCCAAACCCTGCGGGTGCCATCCCTACCAGGAAGGCATAAGTGCCCCTTCAGCCAACTCTGCCCCAGGGGCAAGATTTGGAGCGCTCGGGGCAGGCGGAAGAGTTGAGGAAGAAGGAGGCCGCTTCTCGGGAGATCCGGTAGCCTCAGTTGATGGAGCCCTGAAAGACCGGCGTCAGAAGAAGAAGACAACACATGAAAGGCCACAACCGCGTGATACTTACACGTTAATGGCAAAGTACTTCCTCCGCTTCAACGGTCCGAAGACGTTGCTGCTGCTAGGGGATCCTTTCCTCTTGCAGAGCTCCTCGAAGTCCATGCAAAGGTGACCGAAACGCTGAATGTGGCGGCCAGAGCACAGCGGGACTGAAGAAGAGCTTGGGAAAATATCTTCAGGGGCGCCCGGCTGTGGCGAATAGCCAGGCACCGTTTCGTCACGATCTCCCGAGGCTCCTGGAGCCTTGGCCTCGGGGATCGCACATAGCGTCTCCTCAGCAATCGACGCCTCGGGAGGGGCGTGGCAGGCTCCCGAGGACGATGCCCCAGGATCACCACCCGGCACGTGCTCGTCAGCACACGAGCCGCCGGTCTCTGCCTGAGCTCGCCCACCTGCACCATCACTTGGGGCGAGCCCAGCATCACGAGCAAGAAAGGGAACCACACCGATAGGATTCTCCCAAGGCCCCTCCAGGCCGACCGGTCGCGGCCCCCATTCATCGAAGAGAGGTATGGTGTCGGTGTCAAAACGGCGGATCTCGGGTAGGGGGTCCTGAACTGTGCGTCTAGGCGGATGGTAACAGGAGACAAGGGACACGATGTTTTACCCAGGTTCGGGCCCTCTTGATGGAGGTAAAACCCTACGTCCTGCTAGATTAATATTGATAATATGTGTTACAAGAGTGGATCTACCAGGAGATCAAAGAGGCTAAACCCTAGAAGCTAGCCTATGGTATGATTGTTGTTTGTCCTACGGACTAAAACCCTCCGGTTTATATAGACACCGGATAGGGTTAGGGTTACACAGAGTCGGTTATAATGGTAGGAGATCTACATATCCGTATCGCCAAGCTTGCCTTCCACGCCAAGGAAAGTCCCATCCGGACACGGGACGAAGTCTTCAATCTTGTATCTTCATAGTCTTGGAGTCCGGCCGATGATGATAGTTCGGCTATCCGGACACCCCCTAGTCCGGAACTCCCTCACATGGCCTTCACAAATCCGTCCTTATTCTCGCAATGGTACAACATGCAACTGTTCCTGGGCAGATCAGGTGGTAGAGAGACGCCCGTCAGGACCCTAAGCACTGTCCCTCGCATCCCAAGGAGGAGCCCGGACTCCTGAAACCTCATGCGGTCTTGGCTTCTGAGCAAGGTCCACATGGGGCGAGAATGGCGCTGGAGCGGAGCGACCCGGCCGTCACTGCAATTCCTTCACCACCATCAGTGCGGTTACGCCGAGATCCTTCAGCAACTTCAACCTGAGCCAGGCACGGGCAAGGCCGGGCTCATGAGTCAGCCCGATGGCCCCAACCGGGTTAGGATCAGCGAGCCACAGCGAACTGAAGCAGAGGACTGAGCACATCGGCATCAACAAACACCCATCGTATCCGGAAGTCGCTCGTAGATGGAGGAAGCTCAAAATCAATCCCATCACCTGCTTTCGCGGCCACAACCTGGAAGCTCACGCACCCTGAGCACTGCTGGGGGTCGACCAGATGCAATGAGAAGAAGTGGCGGAAAAGAGCCATTGAAGGAGCAATGCCCACCATGGCTTCACACACGAAGGCGAAGACGGCGAGAAGTGTCACAGACTGAGGGTCGATGTCGGTGTCAAAACCGGCGGATCTCGGGTAGGGGGTCCCGAACTGTGCGTCTAGGCGGATGGTAACAGGAGACAAGGGACACAATGTTTTTACCCAGGTTCGGCCCCTCTCGATGGAGGTAATACCCTACTCACTTGATTAATATTGATGATATGGGTAGTACAAGAGTAGATCTACCACGAGATCAGAGAGGCTAAACCCTAGAAGCTAGCCTATGGTATGATTGTTGTTCGTCCTACGGACTAAAACCCTCCGGTTTATATAGACACCGAATAGGTTAGGGTTACACAGAGTCGGTTACAATAGTAGGAGATCTACATATCTGTATCGCCAAGCTTGCCTTCCACGCCAAGGAAAGTCCCATCCGGATACGGGACGAAGTCTTCAATCTTGTATCTTCATGGTTTTGGAGTCCGACTGTGATGATAGTTCGGCTATCCGGACACCCCCTAATCCAGGACTCCCTCAGTAGCCCCTGAACCAGGCTTCAATGACGACGAGTCCGGCGCGCATATTGTCTTCGGCATTGCAAGGCGGGTTCCTCCTCTGAATACTTCATAGAAGGTTTTGAACACAAGGACAGTGTCCGCTCGCAAAACAAGTTCCACATACCACCGTAGAGAGAATAACTTTTGCATGATCTGTGGCGTATTCCACGACGTGACATCACACCACGGCCAGGCCTTTATATGAATCGTTTTTTACCGTTCCACCTTAGTGCGTTTAGCGAGGCGGTTTCCTTGGCACGTCTTATCGAAGCATAGATCGTGCCCCCTTATTCCGGGATTCTCATCAATACGGACGTGGGTAACCCATCCGCGCCATTGATTACGGCGCTTGGGAGATAAGTGAGTTTTACCAGGCTGGTGGGGGACGCATAACTTCGTACGTCCATATAAGGGGATAAGGATCCACCTTTTCACCTACGCCTTCTTCCTCCTTTGCTCATCCATTTTCACGCACTCGAGCTCCAGCGCCCAAGTCCGCACATCCCACCTCAACCTTCTCCAACAATGTCCGGAGCGGGAGACAGGTGGATGGCCTCCTCCGTCACGGAGGGGCTCATCACAAAGCTGCGGGAGGCCGGATACTTGTCCGGCGACATCGCGCACCGGCTGCCTGACGTGGGGCAGCTCATTCCAACCCCAAGCCCCATGAGAGGGTGGTGTTTCTCCCCACTTCCTCCATGGACTAGGTTTTCCACTTCACCCATTTGTCCGAGGGCTCATGTTCTACTACGGCTGGACTTCCACGACCTCGCCCAATTTCATCCTCAACATCTCGGCGTTCATCGTCAGTGTGCGAGGCCTTTCTCTGCATCCAGCCCCACTTGACTTATGGCTGAAGATCTTCAATGTCAGGCCGAAGGTAGTGGGCGGCCGTCAAGCGGAGTGCGGAGGCGCCATGGTTGGCAAGATGGCCAAAGTCCTATGGCTCGAGGGCTCCTTCATGGAGACAATAAAGGGGTGGCAATCGGGGTGGTTCTATATCACCGAGCCGCGCGACTCCAAATGGGCGGCGGCCCCCGAATTCAGATCTGGCTTCCCCACACGGTTCTCGTCATGGAAAGAGACATGCCAGACGTGGGGGAATTCGGACGAGCTATCCGGACTCCAAACATGCGTCCGAAACCTGGTGGACAAGAATCTCAGGCTTGTCAACGTAATCCAGGTGATGCTCATCCGCCGGATTCTCCCATGCCAACAACGGGCCTTCAAATTGTGGGAGTTCGATCCGCACAAGCACCCAACTCGACAAGGCTCTTCGACACTACGTGCGAAGATGCACGAAAGTCTTATTCAAGAGGCGCCGAGGCTCCCACATCCGCCATCAAGATCGCGGATTCAGCTCGCGCCAAGCCAGCAAGGTGAGTTATTTTACCCTTTATGGGACTCTTTTTCCATAATTTGACTCTATGCGGGATCTAAAACTCCCTAACCTTTAACTTGGGGTAGTGAAAGGCGTCCGGACAGGTTAATTGTCCGGCTCCCTTGCGGAAAGACCAGTGACGCCGATTAGCCAGGGCTGCTGGCTCCGGTACCTCATGTGGTGCGGAGAAGAAAACCAGAAAGGAGGCAACGAGAACTCGAAGGAGCTCCGGCGCTTTGGTCTTTGTCGGTTACGAAGCGAGAATCTTCTCCCGAGAACGAGGAGGAGGAAAGAAGCCTCTCCCCAGTGAAAGGAGAGGAAAAGAAAGGCCGCCCCAACTGGGGAGGCCGGAGGGTCCAAGAAGGGAAGAACCCTTCCTCCGGACTTCTCCACCAATGTCGACAACGACGAGGAGGATTGGCCAACAAGGGCCAAGCCCCTGGCGAGATCGTAAGTGACCGGATACCCATCGCTTTTTTATTGCATAGTGTTCTCTAATGCCGAACAATCATGCAGCCCTCCCAAGGGAGAGTTCGCCGCTTCGTCGAGCGGGTCCCTGGGTTCATCGGAAATGGAGAGTACTTCACTTACGGCCGCCTCATCGCCTCACGCTGCGGACGACGCCGAGGTGGTGCCCCAAGGGGGGCCTGGTCAAGAGGAGGTGGCGCAGGAGGCGCCGCAAGGCAACCTCCCGGACTCCAGGCGCGTGGGGGGCGAGACCCCCAGGGGCTCTAAGCCCGACCCTCGTCCGGACTCCATGCCGGAACCTTCAGTGGTTCCGGAGTCCGGCAAGCGGTCCCTTCGTAAGAAGGGTAAGACGTCGGTGTCTTCCGTCCAACCGGAGGCACCGGATAGCTTACTGGAGGCGCTTAACAGCGCCTCCATCGAGGAGGAGCACCGCACTGTTATGAGTGTGGTGATCCAGAAAGTTCAGTCCGCCAAGAGCGGGCTGACTGAAGCCTGTACCAGCCTTTTAACAGGCTTTGAGGTAAGTTTAGAATATGTAAAAATATTACTGCATAGACAATAGCCCCTGATGCATAGTTCGGTGTTCGGAAAGAAAAGCCGGACTAAGGATCTAAAAAGATATACGCAGGAGTCTAACATAAGTATGTCAATATGGGAAAGCAGCTCTTGCGGACCTCTACCATCGACCGCAGAGGTCAATGCATTGAAGCAGAGCCTCGAGCGGTCCGAGAACGAGCTCGGCCTTGCCAAGAAGCTGCTCGAGGACAAGGAAGGTAAGTAATGCCTTATTAAAGAAATACCTTATAGAAAGATTTTGGTTGCGAAAAAATAACAGGAATAACATGGGTACCGCGGGGGCCCACGAGCAGGTGGCTACCACAGAAGGAAGCGGTGTCCGTGGGTCGAAAGCGGCCTTGAGCTGCCGTCTTGAGAAGAAGGGGAGGCGGAGCTGGCGGAGGTGCGGCAAGAGCTCCAGGCTCTCGTGAAAAAACACGAGGGTTTGGAGCGTGACTCGAAGACTCGAGAGTCCGAGCTCGCCTCGGCTCTTGAGAGTGCGAAAGCCGCTAAGGCCGAAGCCCAAAAAGCCCTCAAAGAAATTGAATCGTTAAAGAAGATAGCGGCGGGTAAGGCATTCTTTATGCAAAGCAAGCATGTGAAAGTGATATACCTATTACTTACCCGGATTCGGAGCTGTCCAGGAGCATTCGAAGATCTGCCTCGTAGTGTATCGGATGCTGCCGCGTTCTACCGCGCCAAGGAGGGGAGCTCGACGGAGAAGGTGTTACGGTCTCGTATCTTTGAGGCCGAGCGTTCGGTGCCCTCGAGCGACCAGCTGAAGCAGCTGGTCGAGCTCACAAGGTCGCCGAGCAGGCCATGAAGGGCCTTATAGTTCGGTGTGGCCATTGGAAGCCATGCACAGGAGCTACTTCGACTTAGTCTGTAGCGTGGTGGACGCCTGTCCACGGATTGAAGTCATCAAGCGCTCCGTCTGCATTGAAGGTGTCTGTTGGGCCCTTGCCCGTGCTAAAGTGCACCTGGGCAAGCTGGATGCGGAGAAGCTTGTGACGGACGGGCCACCGAAGGGCAAGGAGCATCGCACGCCCGAAATGTACTATGAGGGCCTCCTGAAGGGTGCCCGCCGAATAGCGGATGAGTGCTCCAAAGATGTATTTTTGAATAGACTCGCATTTGTTATCCTGTACGCTGAAAACTTGTTCATATGCGCTAAGCAATGCTTGTTAATTTAAAATATTATCTTCAGGCGGCCGTTTATCAAATTTGAGAGATGGCAAGTCGTTGGCTTGACCCCCATGCCACGAAAAGTCTTTGGGGTGTTCGGGATAAACTTGAGCGCTCTTGTTCCCATTCTTGGGTCCACCGAGGGAGGCATTCAGCATAGCGAGCGAGGCAACCGGACTTATAATGCTTGAACACTCTCACTTAGCCATAGAATTCTATAATTTTAAATTTCGTGAAGCCCCTAGTATTCGGAAGACCGAGTTCGGGCGCTATCCACGCCTTGGCCGGACAATGCCGGTTCCTCGCTCTAAGCGGCATAAGTCTTTAGGGACCCGAAAAACCTCTCGAACAGCGACCAGCTCTCGCCCTATCATGACGGTCAGTTTTAGCTTTCTCCACTGAGGTGCTCAACCCAGCTCAACCGAGGCACAATCGCAGTGGTTCTCCCGGTGCTACCTTAGCCGATATAATGGAACGTAAGTTACCAAAACACGGGAGCCGGGCAAACCCAACTATTGACCCAAGACATGATTCGGAGCCGATTCATATAATGCTATAAGTTCGGGGTGCCACACTTGTGAAAGTGTTCGGACTTATCAAACCATAATTTTGGGGTACTTACGCCCCTGGTGTATTGGCTGTACCAAAGTGTACGGGTGCAACATGTCATAAAATGAACAGATGTATAGATAAAGAAAGGAGTGCAATAATAAGCAAAAGCTATGTATTGTTTATTCAAAAAGGTATTGCAATGAAAGCAGAACAATACAAATAGTGCGATAAGCAAGGGTTGGGACTATCTAACATGTCCCCCTCCAGCGGTAAGCTGCGGGATGGTATGTAAAACAGGTATAATGCTCGTAATAGAGACCACCTGAACACTCGACGTAGCTTTCTGCTTCCCTGGCTGTTGCATCATGAGTTCGGCGATTCTAGTGCCGGACAGGACTTCTGAAAACGGAGTCCTGAAAGTAAGAAAAAGAAAAAAGAAAAAGGAAAAAGAATGACACAATCGGGAGCCCTGTTGCGGTTGAGCTGCATTACAGGCGTGCCGTGGTCGTGCCCTCCCTTATGCCCATGGTATCTCCGGGCGTAGTTATGTAATGCAGCGTAATCTTGCTTCGTAATTTCGCGAGGGCTGGGGTTGGGGCCGGATTGCTCTGGCGATGCTTGAATCGTGCCAGGCGGTCTTGTTGTAGGTTACTCTAGGCGCGCTTGACAGTGTCCGGACGCTTAGTGGCCGGACTCGAGAATTGCTGTGAGAGGCTGCTTTGTACCTCCGCCGCGAGGGCCGCCATGTGCTCCTCCGTTCAGAGAGAGCGTTCGCTGTTTCCATTGACCGTGATTACTCCTCAAGGGCCTGGCATCTTAAGCTTGGGGTATGCGTAGTGCGGCACCGCATTGAACTTTGCAAATGCGGTTCGTCCAAGCAATGCGTGATAGCCGCTGCGGAACGGGACTATGTCGAAGATTAACTCTTCGCTTCGGAAGTTATCCGGGGATCCGAAGACCACTTCGAGTGTAACTGAGCCTGTACAATTGGCCTCTACACCGGTATGACGCCTTTAAAGGTCGTCTTTGTAGGTTTAATCCTTGAGGGGTCTATGCCCATTTTGCGCCTTGTATCCACGATAAAGCGAGTTCAGTTGCTACCGCCGTCCATCGGGACTCTGGTGAGGTGAAATCCGTCAATAATTGGGTCAAGAACCAATGCGGCAAAACCGCCATGACGAATGCTAGTGGGGTGGTCCTTGATCGAAGGTGATCGGGCAGGAAGACCATGGGTTGAACTTCGGGGCGACTGGCTCCATCGCATATACGTCCCTTAGTGCACGCTTCCGCTCCCTTTTGGATATGTGGGTTGCGTATATCATGTTCACCGTCCGCACTTGTGTGGGAAAGCCCTTCTGTCCTCTATTGTTCGGTGGACAGGGCTCTTCCTCGTCATCGCTATGCAGCCCCTTGTCATTGAGTTCGGCACTTAACTTGCGTGCTTGCTTGAACACCCAACAATCCATGTTGGTGTGATTGGCTGGTTTTTTGGGGGTGCCATGTATCTGGCACAAGCGATCGAGTATTCGGTCCAAGTTGGACAGGCCCTGGGTATTTCTTTTGAATGGCTTCTTCCGCTGACCGGGTTTAGAGCCTCTGAATCCGGCGTTGATGGTCGTACCTTCAGCATTATCGCCGTTAATGCGACGCTTGTTCTTGTTGCGACGCGACCTGCCATTGCTGTCCTTGGTATCCGAACTATCAGGGTGTTTGGCCAAGTTGTTGCTTCGAGCCAGCCAGCTATCCTCTCCCGCACAAAAGTGGGTCACGAGTGTTGTGAGGGCTGCCATAGATTTCGGCTTTTCCTGTCCTAGGTGCCGGGCAAGCCATTCGTCGCGGATGTTATGTTTGAAGGCTGCAAGGGCCTCTGCATCTGGACAGTCAAGAATTTGATTTTTCTTTGTTAGGAACCGTGTCCGAGGTATGCGGCCGATTCTTCTGGCTGCTGAATTATATGGCTGAGGTCATCGGCGTCTGGTGGTCGCGAATATGTGCCCTGGAAGTTATCAAGGAATGCGGCTTCCAGGTCCTCCCAACAACCAATTGATTCTGCTGGCAAGCTGTTGAGCCAATGCCGAGCTGGTCCTTTAAGCTTGAGTAGGAGGTATTTGATGGCATGTAGATCATCACCGCGGGCCATGTGGATATGGAGGAGATAGTCCTCGATCCGCATCGCCGGATCTGTGGTACCATCGTATGATTTGATGTTTATGGGTTTGAAGCCCTCAGGGATTTGATGATCCATTACTTCATCTGTGAAGCATAGTGGGTGTGCGGCGCCTCTGTATTGGGCTATATCACGACGTAGCTCATATGAGCTTTGTCTACTGTGTTCGGCCCGGCCGGGTTTGCTGTATCCGGCGCGACGGTAATCATCCCGAGTCGTTGGGCGCCCACGCGATCCGTAGATCGATCTTGTATGTTTTGCCTTATCCTCCAATATATCTCGCAAGTCCGGTGCGTTTTCCCGTGCCTTGGTACTTTTGAGCGGCGTCGGGGTGTGGCTTGAGCGGAGGGCCGAGAGGCTTCTCTATCGCGGCCACGGGGTGGCCGGTCTACCATGTCGTGCGCTGGTGACTTGGGTGCTTCCTCCTCTGATCGAGGCAACGGCCTGCGTTTGGGGGTAGCTTTTGGAGGGGCGTTCGAAGTTCATACTCTTGGCTGCAAGGACTTTAGTCCATCATCGACTAGCAGGTCTTGGTCAGCTCTAAGTTGTTGCGGCTTTTTCTTGAGGCTGCTTGTCGTGGCTATAAGCCCGCGTTTGAAACGCAGCTCTGTTGGCGGGATCCTCGAGCCACGACAAATTAAATCGTCGGCGAGGCTGGCCTCATCTTCGGAGGGAGGCGCATACTTATCGTCCTCGACCTCTCTTTCTGCCGCACTGTCGTGCGGACTTGCTTCTCCCTCCTCCTGCGCTGAGTCCTGCTGGAGGGGGTTGTCTTCGGCACTGTCCGGGGTGTTATTATCTCCCGTGCCGGAATCACCGTTTTTGCTGTGGCGGGATTTAGAGCGGCGCCGCTGACGTCGGCGCTTCGGTTGCTTCTTGGAGGGGTCATCCTCCGTTGTTCCATCGCCGTTCCCATCTTTTGGGATGTCCACCATGTATATGTCGTATGACGAGGTGGCCTTCAATGCCACATGGCGCTGGGTCTTGGTCGTCTCCGGCATCGTCGTCCATACCGTCAATATCTTCGGAGTCGAAGTCGAACATGTCGGTTAAATCATCGACAGTGGCTACAAAGTGGGTGGTGGGTGGGCGTGGAATTTCTTCGTCGTCCGTATCCCAACCTTCCTGTCCGTAGTCTGGCCAGGGCTCTCCGGATAAAGATAGAGACTTTAGTGAATTCAGGATGTCGCCAAAGGGCGAGTGCTGAAAGATGTCCGCGGTAGTGAACTCCATAATCGGCGCCCAATCAGATTCGATTGGCAGGGGCGCGGAGGGTTCGGAGTCCGGAGAGGAGTCCGGCACCCTGGAGTCAAGGTCTTTGCAAAGGACAGGGATGGAGTTCGGCTCAATCGCCGTAGAGATCGTAGCCCCCGAGGCGGCGTCCAACCACTCGTCCTCGATCGGGGAATCCGGCTCTGGATTAAGGGTCGGAGCGGATGCTGGTGCGGCCTCCAGGGCACTGTTCGGCTGCAGAGCTAGATCATACCCATCGAGACAGTGCGGCACGCTCGGCTGTGGCTCGAATCCGTCGAAGATCAAGTCTCCGCGGACATCGGCCGTATAGTTCAAACTTCCAAATCGACCTGATTGCGAGGCGTAGCTTCGATCTGCTTCCGGATGGCTGCGAATTGGCCCGCAGTGCAAAGCCGCCGAATACGAAGATCTGTACGGGGAGAAAAGTCTTACCCTGGACCGCGTCGTTGTTGATGATCGAAGGAGCCATCAGGCCTATCGGTGACGACACAGAGGAACTCTCAATGAAAGCACCAATGTCGGTGTCAAAACCGGCGGATCTCGGGTAGGGGTCCCGAACTGTGCGTCTAGGCGGATGGTAACGAGGAGACAAGGGACACAATGTTTTTACCCAGGTTCGGGCCCTCTCGATGGAGGTAATACCCTACTTCTGCTTGATTAATATTGATGATATGGGTAGTACAAGAGTAGATCTACCACGAGATTATAGAGGCTAAACCCTAGAAGCTAGCCTATGGTATGATTTTTGTTCGTCCTACGGACTAAAACCCTCCGGTTTATATAGACACTGGATAGGTTAGGGTTACACAGAGTCGGTTACAATAGTAGGAGATCTACATATCCGTATCGCCAAGCTTGCCTTCCACGCCAAGGAAAGTCCCATACGGACACGGGACGAAGTCTTCAATCTTGTATCTTCATGGTTTTGGAGTCCGGCCGTGATGATAGTT
This sequence comes from Aegilops bicornis, assembly GCA_021605145.1. Lineage (NCBI taxonomy): Eukaryota > Viridiplantae > Streptophyta > Magnoliopsida > Poales > Poaceae > Aegilops > Aegilops bicornis. Next base: position 559,516,115 of record CM038673.1, on the reverse strand, counting down.
CGGCTATCCGGACACCCCCTAATCCAGGACTCCCTCAGTCGAGATGCAGCAAGTGGATCTGATAATGCTCAAGCACAACGTTGAAGAAGGCAGAGAAGGGAGGAATCAAGCCTGCCCAGAGGGCGTCGATGAAGATTGGGATCTCAGTGGCCGTCTGAACCGGCGAAAGTGCGGGGCCTTGGGCCAAGCCACCGTCTCCCCACTCGTTGAAGCTGGAGGCAAGCATTGGGCCTTTACCTTGTCCATGGCCTCGCTATTGAGTTACGCGAGACCGGCCGAGCACCGGGGCGAAGGGCGGAGGCGCGGCCGAAAGAGGCAAAGGGCTCTTCCCCTTCTCAGCTTGCTTGGGTGCCATGGTTATGGAGCAGGCAGAGCGTGAATCAGATTGGGGAAGAGAAACAGAGTCGCAACGAAGCAGAGGAATTGGGGGAAGCAAGGCGCAAGAGGCGGAAGAATAACTGTGTAGGCCGCAGGGGCCGCATAGCAAGGCGGATTCAAAGGCAGCGTGGGGAAGCGGAGACGCCCACGCCGAATCAACCGCCACGCGTCGACCGAGGCCGCAAGCTTTTGGGGCTCGCGGCGCTCCGAACTTGACCCTTGGCTTCGCCGTGAAGCCAAGCCCGATTGCACCTTGGGCTCGGGGGCTATTGTCGGTGTTCTGGGAACGGGGGTCCCCAGAATTGCCTGCCTGCAGCCCACAGCGTGGCTAGGCAGCGGGCCGTACGACCCATCTTCATCAACAAGGCATCCAAGACCTTCGCGAGGGTCCAAGCCTCGCGAGGTGGACGAGCAAGACTTCCTCTGGAGTGGCCTAGACAGGCGGGCTCACGAGGAGCGGAGATATCAAGGCGGGGCAAACCTCACGAGGCACTCGTGACGTGAGCCATGACGAACGGTGCCAGGCGGGCGCCAGTGCACAAAGCGTCCCCATTTCCTCTTTGGTGCTAAGGGGCAAGCCTTGACGAAGAAAATCTGAGGCATCGTGCAAAGGTTGCCATATTGGTGCAACAAGACCAAGACCAGGAGGACGACAAGGCGGAGGTCATCATGGAGCCCAAGGCGGCGTCACCCCAGGGCTTTTCGCAGGCGAAGACCGCTTTTGTCAGGATATCTTGTACTAGCTGTCCCCCTTCAAATTTGCCCGCCGTTGTTGGCTCCCTTCCCGCTCAACATTTGGGAAGAGGACCAAGACCTATATAAGTAGAGCTAGCCACCACAGGGGAGAGGATTGAGCAATTCATAGGCTCCTCGACCACAAGTTCATACACACAAGAACACCTCAACCTCAGGAGGTTGTTCTTCTCTTGTACTGTTCATCATCAGCCCGAGAGGCAATCCACCACCACCACACTGGAGTAGGGTATTACACCACAACGGTGGCCCGAACCAGTATAAACCCCGTGTCTCTTTCTGTGTTTGAGTTCATCGAGTTCGTCCGCAAGATCTTAGCGAGCTAGAGCGTAGATCGGTAGGAGGGAAAGACTTCACGCACACCCCAGTGTTCGAACCTTAAGGGTTTGCCGGAACCCCACATCTGACAGACGTAGGGTCCAAGTCCTCTGGATTACGTTTGTTCCGAAAATCACGTTCCCGAAGGTTTCATTCCGTTTGGACTCCGTTTGATATTCTTTTTCTGCGAAACACTAAAATAGGCAAAAAAACAGCAATTTGGGCTGGGCCTCCAGTTAATAGGTTAGTCCCAAAAATAATATAAAAGTGTATAAAAAAATCCCATTAATCATCCAAAACAGAATATAATATAGCATGAAGCAATAAAACATTATAGATACGTTGGAGACGTATCAAGCATCCCCAAGCTTAATTCCTGCTCGTCCTCAAGTAGGTAAATGATAAAAACATAATTTTTGATGCGGAATGCTACTTGGCATAATTTGTTTTAATGTAACCCTCTTAATTGTGGTATGAATATTCAGATTCGAAAGATTCAAGATAAAAGTTTAATGCTGACATAAAAGAAATAATACTTCAAGCATACTAACTAAGCAATTATGTCTTCTCAAAATATCATGGCCAAAGAAAGTTCATCCCTACAAAATCATATAGTTTAGTCATGCTTCATTTTCGTCACACAAGAATGCTCTCGTCATTCACAACCCCGATGACAAGCCAAGCAATCGTTTCATACTTTAGTAATCTCAAACTTTTTCAACCTTCACGCAATACATGAGCGTGAGCCATGGATATAGTACTATGGGTGGAATAGAATATAATGATGGGGGTTATGTGGAGAAGACAAAAATGGAGAAAGTCTCACGTCAACGCGGCTAATCAACGGGCTATGGAGATGCCCATCGATTGATGTTGATGCAAGGAGTAGGGATTGCCATGCAACAGATGCACTAGAGCTATAAATGCATGAAAGCTCAACAAAAGAAACTAAGTGGGTGTGCATCCAACTTGCTTGCTCACGAAGACCTATGGCATTTGAGGAAGCCCATTGTTGGAATATACAAGCCAAGTTCTATAATGAAAAATTCTCACTAGTATATGAAAGTGACAAAACAAGAGACTCTCTATCATGAAGATCATGGTGCTACTTTGAAGCATAAGTGTGGAAAAAAGGATAGTAGCATTGTCCCTTTTTATTTTCTCTTTTTCTTTGGGCCTTTCCTTTTTTTATTTGGCCTTTTCTTTTTTTTGGGACAATGCTCTATGAATGATGATCATCACACTTCTATTTATTTACAACTCAATGATTACAACTCGATACTAGAACAAAGTATGACTCTATATGAATGCCTCCGTGATATACCAGGATGGGCAATGAATCAAGAGTGACATGTATGAAAAATTATGAATGGTGGCTTTGCCACAAATACGATGTCAACTACATGATCATGCAAAGCAATATGACAATGATGAACGTGTCATGATGAACGGAACGGTAGAAAGTTGCATGGCAATATATCTCGGAATGGTTATGGAAATGCCATAATAGGTAGGTATGGTGGCTGTTTTGAGGAAGATATAAGGAGGTTTATGTGTGATAGAGCGTATCATATCACGGGGTTTGGATGCACCGTGAAGTTTGCACCAACTCTCAATGTGAGAAAGGGCAATGCACGGTACCGAAGAGGCTAGCAATGATGGAAGGTTAAGAGTGTGTATAATCCATGGACTCAACATTAGTCATAAAAAACTCACATGCTTATTGCAAAAATCTGCAGGTCATCAAAAACCAAGCACTACGCGCATGCTCCTAGGGGGATAGATTGGTAGGAAAAGACCATCGCTCGTCCCCGACCGCCACTCATCAGGAAGACAATCAAAGAACACCTCATGTTTCAAATCTGTTACATAACGTTTACCATACGTGCATGCCACGGGACTTGCAAAGTTCAACACAAGTATTTCTCAATTCCACAACTACTCAACTAGCACAACTTCAATATTACTACCTCCATATATCAAAACAATCATCAAGCATCAAACTTCTCTTAGTATTCAATACACTCATAAGAAAGTTTTTTACTAGTTTTGCATACCTAACATATTAGGATTAATTTTCCTATTTAAGCAAATTACCATGATGTTTAAGACTCTCAAAATAATATAAGTGAAGCATGAGATAATGATGGTTTCTATAAAGCAAAACCACCGCCGTTCTCTAGAAGATATAAGCGAAGCACTAGAGCAAAAACTATATAGCTCAAAAGATATAAGCGAAGCGCATAGAGTATTCTAATAAATTCTGAATCATGTGTGTCTCTCTCAAAAGGTGTGTACATCAAAGATGATTGTGGCAAACTAACAAATAAAGACTCAAATTATACAAGACGCTCCAAGCAAAACACTTATCATGTGGTGAATAAAAATATAGCTCCAAGTAAAGTTACCGATGGAAGTAGATTTAAAGAGGGATGCCTTCCGGGGCATCCCCAAGCTTTGACTTTTTGGTGTCCTTAGATTATCTTGGGGTTCCATGGGAATCCCCAAGCTTAGGATCTTGCCACTCCTTGTTCCATAATCCATCAAATCTTTTACCCAAAACTTGAAAACTTCACAACACAAAACTTAACAGAAAATCTCGTGAGCTCCGTTAGTGAAAGAAAACAAAACACCACTTCAAGGTACTATAATGAACTCATTCTTTATTTATATGGGTGTTAAACCTACTGTATTCCAACTTCTCTATGGTTTATAAACTATTTTACTAGCCATATATTCATCAAAATAAGCAAACAACACACGAAAAACAGAATCTGTCAAAAACAGAACAGTCTGTAGTAATCTGTAACTAACGCAAACTTATGTACCTCTAAAAATTCAGAAAACATAGGACGACCTAAAAAATGTGTTTATTGATCTTCTGCAATTGGAATCAATATTTTATCACGTCCTGGTGATTTTTAACAATTGTTTTCGTGAACAGAAAGTTTCTAGAATTTTCAGCAAGATCAAATAACTATCATCCAAGAAGATCCTATAGGTTTAACTTGGCACAAACACTAATTAAAACATAAAAACAAACCTAACCAGAGGCTAGATCAAATATTTATTCCTAAACAGAAGCAAAAAGCAAAAAACTAAAAATAAAATTGGTTTAACGCCCCTAGCTAGGCATAAAAGTAAGGATAGATCTAGGTAATATCATCTTGGGTCTTTAATTTTTTAGCGGAGTTATGCTCGAATCCGGGAGGTTCTTTACGTTTCCCTTCATACTCGGAAATTTTGAGATCTAAAGAGTCCAACCGCTTATTGCAAAGGGTAATTAACATATTCATGCGGTGGAGATTCCCGCTAACACTCATAAGAGGTTCAAGGGATTTTTGTAAAATCTTCGTTACTTCGCAAATTTTTTCAAAAACTTGCGTTTCTTCTTGGGTATGATGAGGCCCCTTTTGTTGAGGTAGTGTTCCCACTATACCTTCTATAATTTCATGCGCAGTACTGGGATCATTTTCAATAAAATTGCCTTTGGCAACACAATCCAAGAGTTGTCTATGAGACATATTCAATCCAACATAAAAGTTGCGAAGCAAAATTTTAAAATTCACCTCTAGAGTGCAATTACGATAAAATTCCGTCATTCTAAACCAATCACCTTTTAAGTTTTCTCCTTGTCTTTGTTTGAAGTGAAGAACCTCAATTTCTGGAGACAAAGGAGTAGATAAAAGACTAGCCATAATGACGAAACAAGCGGAAAAGAGGCGAACGGAAAAGAGAGGGCGAATAAAACGGCAAGGGTGAAGTGGGGGAGAGGAAAACGAGAGGCAAATGGAAAATAATGTAATGCGGGAGATAAGAGTTTGTGCTGGGTACGGGGTGTGTTGACTTTTATAGACTCCCTAACGGGCGCCAGAAATCCTTCTTGCTACCTCTTGAGCACTGCGTTGGTTTTCCCTTGAAGAGGAAAGGGTGATGCAGTAAAGCAGCGTAAGTATTTCCCTCAGTTTTTGAGAACCAAGGTATCAATCCAGTAGGAGGCCACGCACGAGTCCCTCACACCTACACAAACAAATAAAAACCTCACAACCAACACAATAAAGGGTTTGTCAATCCCTTCACGGTCACTTACGAAAGTGAGATCTGATAGATATGATAAGATAATATTTTTGGTATTTTTATAATAAAGATGCAAAGTAAAATAAAAGGCAATAAAAATAGCTAAGTGTTGGAAGATTAATATGATGGAAAATAGACCCGGGGGCCAAAGGTTTCACTAGTGGCTTCTCTCGAGAGCATAAGTATTACGGTGGGTGAACAAACTACTGTTGAGCAATTGATAGAATTTAGCATAGTTATGAGAATATCTAGGTATGATGATGTATATAGGCATCACGTCCGTGACAAGTAGACCGACTCACCTGCATCTACTACTATTACTCCACACATCGACCGCTATCCAGCATGCATCTAGAGTATTAAGTTCATAAGAACAGAGTAATGCTTTAAGTATGGTGACATGATGTAGAGGGATAAACTCCTGCAATATGAAATAAACCCCGTCTTGTTATCCTCGATGGCAACAATACAATACGTGCCTTGCTTTCCCTGCTGTCACTGGGAAAGGACACCGCAAGATTGAACCCAGAGCTAAGCACTTCTCCCATTGCAAGAAAGATCAATCTAGTGGGCCAAACCAAACTGATAATTCGAAGAGACTTGCAAAGATAACCAATCATACATAAAAGAATTCAGAGAAGATTCAAATATTGTTCATAGATAAACTTGATCATAAACCCACAATTCATCGGTCTCAACAAACACACCACAAAAGAAGATTACATCGAATAGATCTCCACGAGAATCATGGAGAACTTTGTATTGAGATCCAAAGAGAGAGAAGAAGCCATCTAGCTAATAAGTATGGACCCAAAGGTCTGAGGTAAACTACTCACACATCATCGGAGAGGCTATGGTGTTGATGTAGAAGCCCTCCGTGATCAATGCCCCCTCCGGTAGGACGCCGAAAAAGGCCCCAAGATGGGATCTCACGGGTACAGAAGGTTGCAGCGGTGGAATTAGGTTTTCGTGGATGCTTCTGTTGGTTTGGGGGTACGTAGGTATGTATCGGAGGAAGAAGTACATTGGTGGAGCAACATGGGCCCCACAAGGGTAGAGGGCGCGCCCAGGGGGGGTAGGCGCACCCCCTACCTCGTGCCCTCGTGGTTGGTTTCTTGACGTAGGGTCCAAGTCCTCTGGATTATGTTTGTTCCGAAAATCATGTTCCCGATGGTTTCATTCCGTTTGGACTCCGTTTGATATTCTTTTTCTGTGAAACACTGAAATAGGTAAAAAAAGCAATTTGGGCTGGGCCTCCGGTTAATAGGTTAGTCCCAAAAATAATATAAAAGTGTATAGCAAAGCCCATTAATCATCCAAAACAAAATATAATATAGCATGAAGCAATAAAAAATATAGATACGTTGGAGACGTATCACTTAGCATATGATCGTTCAGTTTATGGCTACTGCTTTTGTAATGTCAAATACATACTCCTTTGACCATGAGATCATGCAACTCCCGGATACCAGAGAAATACCTTTTGTGCTATCAAACGTCACAACGTAACTAGGTGATCATAAAGATGCTCTATAGGTATCTCCGAAGGTGTTTGTTGAGTTGGCATGGATCAAGATTGGGATTTGTCACTCCATGTATCGGAGAGGTATCTCTGGGCCCTCTCGGTAATACAACATCACAAGAAGCTTGCAAGAAAAGTGACTAAGGAGTTAGTTATGAGATAATGTATTATGGAACAAGTAAAGAGACTTACCGGTAATAAGATTGAACTAGGTATGAAGATACCGACGATTGAATCTCGGGCAAGTTACATACCGATGGACAAAGGGAACTACGTATGTTGTCATAAAGGTTCGACCGATAAAGATCTTCGTAGAATATGTAGGAACCGATATGGGCATCTAGGTCCTGCTATTGGTTATTGACTGGAGAAGCGTCTCGGTCATGTCTACATCATTGTCGAACCCGTAGGGTCCGCACGCTTAACGTCCGTTGACGACATAGTATTATATGAGCTATGTATGTTTGCGACCGAATGTTGTTCGGAGTCCCAGATAAGATAACGTACATGACGAGGAGCTCCGAAATGGTCCGGAGGTAAAGGATGATAGTATTCGGTCTCCGAAAGTGTTCCGGAATACACCCGGTAATTATCGAATCACCGGAAGGGGTTCCGGAAGGCCACGTGAAGTTGTTGGGCCAAGGAGTAAAGCCCACGAGGCTTTAGGTCGGTGCATAAATAAGTTATATGGAAGGCAGGGGCTAGACGCCAGGGTTCATGGCGTCTACCCCTTGGTTAGACGCCTGAGTCCGTGACGTCTAGGTAAACACGTGGAACTGTGGCGTTTAGCCCTGGATCCGAGAAGGACCCTTCCTTGCTTTCCAAAACAACTTTGGGGAGACCCTCTCTCCAAGTTACGACCCCAGGGCTCAACATAAATATATAGGGGCAGGGATAGCACCCGAAATACATCAAGATTCACCAAGCCGTGTGCCGACAACCCCGTCCCCTCTAGTTTATCCTACGTCATAGTTTCATTGTGCTTGGCAAAGCCCTACAGAGATTTTTCTTCACCACCACCGTCACCACGCCGTCTTGCTGCCAGAACTGATCTACTACTTCGCCCCTCTTGCTGGATCAAGAAGGCGAGGACGTCATCGAGCTGAACATGTTCTTAACGCGGAGGTGTCGTATGTTCGATACTTGATCAGGACGGATCGTGAAGGTGTACGACTACATCAACTGCGTTGATAAATGCTTCCACTTAGCGATCTACAAGGGTATGTATATGTTGTTCCCCCTCTCATAGCTATGCATCTCCATGGATAGATCTTGCTTGTGCATAGATTTTTTTCCATGCAACGTTCCCCAACAAATTTTACATAGTACTGTCATAAAAAATATGACGTGATATATTTTTAGAATTTTTAGAGTTATATAAGTATACTTCTGGAATTCATTACTACAGACTGTTCTGTTTTGACAGATTGTTGTCATAGTTTTGTATCTTCTTATACTTGGTTATTCATAGCATTTGTAGGACATGAAGTTAATTTGTTATTATGTATACTAACCCCACTAATGAAAGTTCTGCAAAGTTTTGTGTGGATGATGTTTTTAAAGATCTAGAGAAGACTTCGATATGACAGGGATAAAAAGTGGCAAAAGCCTAATCTTGGGGATGCCAAAGATTTCCTGAGAAAAAAAACTTGAAGTCTCAAGCATCTATGCTTGGGGATGCCCCCAGGGTACCCCCCTTCTTCATCAACAATTATCGATTTGGCTCTGTTAGACCTATGTTTTTATTTCCACATGATATTTACAATCATCATATTTTGGTCACACTTCATAGGGAGACACACACATTGGCCATGAATTTATACAATGCTCTATGCACTTCATTTATATCATTTGAGTTGTAGTATTTATATAATTGCTCTTTTTCTTCACTTAACATGTTAGAGCATGGCAGAAAAGCATGTTTATAGAAAGAATTAGGACTCTCTTGCTTCACTTATACATTTTTAGAGAGTTGAATAGCAATTGGTTGTCTTCTTGGACTTATATGTTGGAACTAAAAAATAGTAGCTATATATGGGTGGTATAAATAAAAACTTGCACTACAAAAAAACACTTCCGTGATGATACGTGTTTGTCACAATAGGTCACGTTTTCTGTCATGCATGTACATCCGTGATGATTTTATGACAGAATCAAGATAGTCATACCTGTGCTGTTGTAGAAGTGTTCCATGACAATATTCAAATTATCATCACGGAAGTGTCCGATTCTGATATGTCTCCAATGTATCTATAAATTTTTTTATTGTTCCATGTTGTTATATTATCATTCTTGGATGTTTTACAATCATTTTATAGCAACTTTATATCATTTTTGGGACTAACCTATCGACATAGTACCCAGTGCCAGTTGTTGTTTTTTGCTTGTTTTCCTTACTTCATAGAATATCAGTACCAAATGGAGTCCAACCGGAGTCCGAACGCAGCAAAACTTTTTGGAGATTTTTTTGGACCAGAAGGAAACTTGGGAGCCAAGGAAGCACCAGAGGCCCTTGAATATCATTCGAGTTTCAGGGGACCCTGGTGCCTTATGATCAGATCTATCTATGAATATTATTTGAGTTTTCTTTGATCTCTTATACGCGTGATTGTTATAGCCTCGTATTTCTTCTCCGAATTTTGGTTTGGTTTGGCCAACTAGATTGATTTTTCTTGCAATGGTAAGAGGTGCTTTGTGATTGGTCGATCTTGCAGTGTCCTCACCCAGTGACAGAAGGGGTAGCGAGGCACGCATGTATCATTGCTATTAAGGATAAAAATATGGGGTCTATTCCTACATGAATATATCTTGACTACATCATGTCATCGTTCTTATTACATTACTCTGTTTCTCCATGAACTTATTACACTAGATGCATGCTGGATAGCGGTCGATCTGTGGAGTAATAGTAGTTGATGCAGGCAGGAGTCGGTCTACTAATGTTGGATGTGATGCCTATATACATGATCATTGCCTTGCATATCGTCATAATTATTTGCTCTTCTATCAATTACCCAACAGTAATTTGTTTACTCACCGTATGCTATTTTCTCAGGAGAAGCCACTAGTGAAGTCTCGGGCCCCTGGGTCTATCTTTTATCATATTGTTTTCAGATCTATTATTCCAAAAACCCAGAAATACCTTGCTGTACTTTTTCTTTACTTATTTTATTTTGTGTTGTTTGTTAGATTTATTTATCCAATTTAATCTATCTTTTTGCCGTGGAGGAATTGACAACCCCTCTCACGCGTTGGGTTGCAACTATTTGTTCTTTGTGTGCAGGTGCCGTTTACATAGTGTTGCTTGGTTCTCCTACTTGATGGGTAATCTTGGTTTCATAACTGAGGGAAATACTGCATCATCCCTTCCTCTTTGGGGACATACCAATGCAGATTCAAGCTAGCATCAAAACGAATTTTGGCCCCGTTGCCGACATCTATCAGGTTCCTAATCAAAAATCTCATCTCCTTGCAATTTACATGATTTGCCATTTCCCTCTCATTTTCATCTCCCCCACTTCAACAAAATTTGCCTTTTTATTTGCCCCTTTTTCGTTCACCTTTTTATCGTGAGATCTCTTGTTTGCTCGAACTCATCATCATGAGTGACTTTGGTATGGCAAAAACAGATGATGGCCTAACTCCTAAAATTGGACAATCTGGCAATGTGGATGCTAAAACTTTTGTTTTGGGGCAAGGGAACGTTATAGGAAAAGAAAGTATCCAAGAATTTCAATTGTGTTGGAAATTTGACTCTTGATGATGCCCCTATACTTTAAAGAACTAAATCTTATGCGAAAGCTATTTCAGAATTAGTTCTAAAACTTGAAAACAAATTTATCCGTGCCCATCCTACCTTGCAAAGATTGTTTTATGATCTACTCGTTATAAAGGAACATAAAGCTAAAAGGTTAGCTACCCTTGTCCTTATGAATGAATTTGATCACATAGTACGGGAAGCTAGGGAAATTTCTGACTTTTATGGTATGAGCCATGAAAAAACGGTAATAGATGAGATCCTTTCTAATAGTGACTATATATTGAGACATTTGCTTGGAAATAATCAATTTTTTATGAGAAACTTTAAAAGGAAAACCCTGTTTTAGATGTGATCCAACAAGTTTTCAATGATATTAATCAACAATATTCTTGGATTGTGGCCGGAAATTAAAGGAAATGGTGCTTCAAGCAAAGAGATCGAAATCCGTGGGTTTGAGAGCAAGAACACGAGAGAGGGAGCAATGGTGAATTTTTATCTAGAGGGAGGGGATGACATGGGCTAAAGAAGTGAGTGAGGGGACCCACGTGGGGACAACAACCCACCATGGCACGCCTGGGGTTGTTGGCGCGCCCTGGTGTCTTGTGGTCACGAGGTGCACCCCCTCTGATGTTATTTGCACCACAAATTCAGAAATATTCAGAAAAAATCGTATTAAATTTTCAGGGCATTCTGAGAACTTTTATTTTTGGGTCATATTTTTATTGCACGAAAAATCCAGAAAACGGGATAAACATGGCATTTTATTTTATTTAACTAAGAAAAATAGAGAACAAAAGGTAAGGACATAAGGTAGTGCTACTAAATTCATTAACTTCATACCTCTAAAAAATGATCCATTAATAAGGTTGATCAAGTCTTATTAACAACAACCTTCAATTAGCATGAAACCGAAGAACTTTCGTAAAACACTAAGTTACCTCAATGGGGATATGCATGTCCCCAACAATAAGCATTTCATATTTCATTTTGGCAGTAGGTAGAGGTAGTTGACAACTTCCAATAGTGAGTGTCGTAGATTTTTCAGTAACATTAATACCATTCACTTGGAATTGTTTCTTCGAAAGTGCACCGTATGTTCATTACCATTGATATGAAAAGTGACCTTGTTTTTATTGCAATCAAGAATAGCCTCTGCAGTATTCAAAAAGGGTCTACCAAGGATAATCGACATGTTGTCGTCCTCGGGCATCTCAAGTATAATAAAGTCTGTTAAGATAGTAACATTTGCAGCAACAACGGGCACATCCTCACAAATACCGATAGGTATGGTAGTTAATTTATCGGCCATTTGCAAGGATATTTCATTAGGTGTGAGTTTATTCAAATCAAGTCTTTTATATAAGTAGAAAGGCATAACACTAACACCAGCTCCTAGATCATACAAAGCAGCTTTACCATAATTTCTTTTGATGGAGCACGATATTGTTGGTATTCCTGGCTCTTCAAGTTTTTTAGGTACTCCATCATTAAAAGAATAATTAGCAAGCATGGTGGAGAGTTCAGCTTTAGGTATCTTTCTCTTATTAGTGATGATGTCTTTCATGTATTTAGCATAAGGGGCCATCTTTAAGATATCGGTTAAGCGGGTGCGCAAAAAGACTGGCCTAAGCATTTCAGCAAAGCATTCAAATTCTTCATCATATTTTTTCTTAGTTGGTTTAGGTGAAAGGGCATGGGTTTCTGAACCCATGGTTCTCTTTCTTTACCATGTTTTCAAGCAACAAAGTCTCTTTTGTCGTGTCTTTTATTTTTAGGTTGTGGGTTATCAAGATCAACAGCAGGTTCTATCTCAACCATTATCTGGTTCTTTATCTTTATCTGGCTGGGTGTCTTCATGAACATCATCATTATCTTTTTCATTATCAATAGGTGGTTATTCCTTACCGGATTGAGTTTCAGCATCTGAGATAGAGACATCATTATTATCTTCCGGAGGTTTTCCTATTTCAGGTTCACTAGAGGTGTGCAAAGTCTTATCATTTTTCTTCTTCTTTTTTCCTTTTAGATGGGCTAGGTTCATCAGTGTTAATTCTTTGAGAGTCCTGTTCAATTATCTTAGGATGTCCCTCAGGATAAAGTGGTTCCTGAGTCATTCTACCTCCTCTAGTTACTACTCTAATAACATGGTCATTCATATTATTATTCATTTCATAAAGCAATTATCTTTGACATTTAGCAACTTGTTCTAGCTGGGTTTGATCATAGAGGCATGTTTTCCTACACCTCTAACATCATTAGTGTCGGGGGGATGAACCCCGGGCAGACAGCGGAACCCGGATCCTTTTCAAAAACAACGGGGCCAGCAACGCCCCTCAATCTGGCTCATGCTTGGCCGGGTTGCTCAACCCGGCCGAGCCCCTCGACCCGGCCGAACTCTTCGACCCGGACGGACTCCTCAACCCGGCCTTAACGGCCGACAAAAGGCGGCCGAACCCGGCATACCAAGACTTCCCCAACAAGCCAGCTCCCCCTTTGGCATGTTCCTCAACTCGGCCACGGGTCAGCTCCCGTCTCATCCCGGCTGTACGATGGGACGAGTCTTCATTCAAGAGTGAGCAAGGCAACAGTGCCCCACCCATGCCTCTGGTCAGCCAAGGCGTGGCAATAGTGCCCCACCTACATGCTGACCAGGGCCGGCGTGGCTATAGTACACCCGTCGTCACTGTTGACGCCGGCAAGAGGTGGCCTAACAGAGCGCCACTGTAGCGGACTCTACCCGGCCACTCCCTGACGACCGGCAAGACGGCAAACAGTGCCCCTAGGGACACGGGGCCCGCGCCCGGAGAACCCGGCGAGCCGTGACACCCGACGGGTCCCAGTACTGGCTTCCCGGATGATGACAACCTGGCCCCACGGTCTTGTAACATTACCATTGTACCCCTGGGGGGTTGACCTATAAAACCCCCCAGGAGGCCTCCATGCACGGGGCGATCAGATCATCAGTAGAACACACAAACACACCAGGAGAGGGAGCAGCCTAAGCCTTGGCCTGTCTTCCTCCTTCCTCCAAACAGCTCTAGGAACAACTCCGTACTATTACGCATAAACCACACTCGGCAGTGCTAGGGGTGTTATCTCTCCGGAGAGCCCCGAACCTGGGTATGTCTTGCGTCCCGCGATCGCTCATGCCGACCTCGCCTCTAGAGCCCACCAGTGCCCTCGAGCCTCCTCCTCTCTTTAGCCATTCCTTGGCATCTGCCGTGCGCCCACCAGTGCCCTCGAGCCTCCTCCTCTCTTTAGCATCCCTTGGCATCTTCCGTGCACCCACCACGACAATTAGTGATTCTAAATAACAAGTCACTCAAGCGAGCAATCATATCAGAATTATATTTCAATTCTTTCATATCATTTGCATTTAAGTGATCTTGCTTCCTAATGTAATTATCAAATTCATATAAGAAACAACTAGGATGTTTATTGTAAGGGATGTCACCTTCATCAAACTTTAATAAAGAATTTACCTGTACCACCGGTGGTGGTGGTGTATCAAGTCCATGTATTTCTTCAATAGGTGGTAAATTCTTAACATCCTCTGCTTTAATACCTTTTTTCTTCATACATTTCTTTTCCTCTTGCATATCTTCAGGATTAAGGAATAGGATACCCCTCTTCTTCGGAGTGGGTTTCCGCGGTGGTTCGGGAAGAGTCCAATCATCATAATTTTTCAATATGTTATTCAATAATTCTTCAGCTTGTTCAATAGTTTGTTCCCTGAAAACACAACCAACACAACTATCTAGGAAGTCCCTAGAAGCATCGGTTAGTCCATTATAGAAGATATCAAGTATTTCATTTTTCTGAAGTGGATGATCAGGCAAAGCATTAAGCAATTGGAGAAGCCTCCTCCAAGCTTGTGGGAGACTCTCTTCTTCAATTTGCACAAAGTTAAATATTTCCTGTAAGGCAGCTTGTTTCTTATGAGTAGGAAAATATTTTTCTGAGAAGTAATAAATTATAGCTTGGGGACTATGCACACAACCAAGAGCAAGAGTATTGTACCATATCTTAGCATCACCCTTTAATGTGAACGAAAATAACTTGAGAATATAATAGTAGCGAATTTTCTCATCCAGAGCAAATAGGGTGGCTATATCATTTAATTTAGTAAGGTGTGCCACAAAAGTATCGGTTTCATAGCCATGGAAAGGATCAGATTCAACCAAAGTAATTAACTCCGGGTCAACAGAGAATTCATGATCCTTATCAGTAACAAAGATGGGTGAAGTAGCAAACTTAGGATCACATTTCATCCTAGCATTCAAAGTTTTTTCTTTCAATTTGCATAATACTCCCTCCGTCCCAAAATAAGTGACTCAACTTTGTACTAACTTTTTACTGAAGGTAGTACAAAGTTGAGTCACTTATTTTGGGACGGAGGGAGTAATTTCTTAAGATCATCCTATCATTGCAAGTAAGAAAATCTCTAGCTATGTCCTCATCCATAACATATCCTTCAGGTACCGTAGGCATTTCATATCTAGGAGAGCTAGGCCTAATAGGTGTTTCAAGATTTACAGTTTCAAGTACTTCATCTGTTTCAATAATTTTATCAGTTTCAGGATTTTCAATATCCTTAGCTCTAGCAAGTTGTTCATCAAGAAATTCACCTAGTGGCACATTATCATCAAGCATGGGACTAGCATCATTATGAGTAGCATTCCTAGCAGAAGTAGCATCATCAATAACTTGTGACATATCAGGATTAATAGCATGTGGTGGTGTTGCAGGTCTACTCAAAACAGAAGGTGAATCAAGTGAAAACTGTGATGGCAAATCCTTACCTCCCCTCGTCTTAGAGGGAACTATCTTGGTTTTGGTATCCTTCAGATTCTTCATAGTGATAAATAGATAATAATCCAAAGTGACTCAACAAATATAGCTATGCTCCCCGACATCGGCGCTAGAAAAAGGTCTTGATAACCCACAAGTATATGGGATCATAACAGTTTTTGAGGGTAGAGTATTCAACCCAAATTTATAGATTCAACACGAGGGGAGCCAAATAATTTTTTTTAAGTATTAGAAATTGAGTTGTCAATTAAACCACACCTGGAGATTAAATATCCGTAGTAAAGTGATCAGTAGCACAATAATATGATAGTTTTGATAGCAATGGTAACAGCAGTAGTAACAGTAACAAAGATAGCAATGATTTTGTAGCAAGTGTAACAGTAATAGAATGAGTAGTAACTTTGCAAGAACAATATGTGGAAAATTTGTAGGCATTGGATCGGTGAATTCATTGAATGATATTCATCATATAACAGTCATAACCTAGGACGATACAAAACTATCTCCCATTCATAAATATAATGTAGGCATGTATTCCGTAAATAGTCCTACGTGCTTATGGAAAGAACTTGTATGACATCTTTACTCTGACCCTCCCGTGGCAGCGGGGTCCATATTGAAACTAAGGGACATTAATGACTCCTTTTAATAGAGAACCGGAACAAAGCATTAACACATAGTGAATACATGAACTCCTCAAACTACGGTCATCACCAGAAAGTATCCCAATTACTGTCACACTAGGGTTTACGGATCATAACACGTAATAGGTGAATATGACTTGCAAGATCGGATCTTGAGCATAGATATAATGGTGAAAGCATAAACGGTTCAGAGCTGAAATCATGGCACCCGGGCCATAAGTAGCAAGCATTAAGCATGGCAAAGTCATAACAACATCAATCTCGGAACATAGTGGATACTAGGGATAAAGCCGTAACAAAACTAACTTGATTACATGATGAATCTCATCCAACTCCTCATGGACCGGCGAGCCTACGAAGGAATTACTCACTCCCGGTAGAGAGCATCATGGAATTGGTGATGAAGGATGGTTGGTGATGACGAAGACCAAAGATTCCCCTATCAGGAGCCCCGAACGGGCTCCAGATCTGGCCTCCCAATGAAGAACAGGAGGTGGCGGCGGCTCCGTATCGTGAAACGTGATGTAACTTTCTCCTTGATTTTTTTCTTCAAAAATAGGTATTTATGGAGTTGGAATTAGGGTCTGCGGGGCCACGAGGTGGACACAACCCACCAGGGCACGCCAGAGGGGGGGGGGGGGGGCGCCCTGGTGTCTTGTGCCCAGCCAGGGCCCCCCCTCTGGTGGTTGTTCGTGCCAGTATTTTTTATAGGGACATCTACATTATCCCCCTAACTTCCGCCAGGCCTTTGACCATCTCCGAGGCGTTATCTGGACTTTCTTGCCCCTCTATGCATATTCCACTTACATGTGGGACCCATCTCTATGAAAATAAAATGTAAAATAGGCTCTCTCTCTCACCTCTCTTCCTTTCACTTACATGTGGGCCTAATAACAATAAAAGTAAATATAAAAACTCCCCCCACTGCTCCAGGACCCAAGGCTGCCTCCCTGAGCACCTGAGGAGAGGAGCTCCTCCTTTGCTCATGCCCAATCTTCCCCGCTGCCACCTCCGGCGACCTGGCCACCACCGGCGAGGACCACAGGATCCAGCCGGAGCCCCATGCCTTCTCTTCTTCCTTCCTTCTCCATCTTTAAACTCATCTCTCTCTCTTTCCTGTCCAGGGGCCTCCATGGACGACCATTGAAGCTTTCTGCAGCGCCACCATGGGTCTCCATGGGAGCTCGCCCACCTTGGATCCGCTCGTGTCGGACCGGATCCATGCGCGCCCCCCGCTCTTCTTCCTTCCTTCTCCATCTTCAACTCATCTCTCTCTCTCTCTCTCTCTCTCTCTCTCCAGGGACCTCCATGGCCGACCCTTGGAGCTTCGAGCACCACCGCCGTGGGCCGCCACCGGAGCTTGCCTGCCCTGGATCCACTCGCGCGGACGGATCTGCGCTCCCCGCACCTCGCAACTACCGCCTCATCCATCACCGATCGTTGGCCGCCACCGCACGATTCTCCGCCCCCACCATGACTCCGGTGCCCCCACGTGCTCCCTCCACCCTATGCTGGTGCGGTCTTGCACTAGAGTTCCCATGCGATGCGCGTTGCCTCCATAGCTTGCTCCCATTATTTCGTCGCCGCCGTGCCAGATGCTTAAGGACATTCAATCGCCGGCGGAGAAAATTGACAGTGGGCCCCATGGCCAGGTTATTTAGCTTAGGATAATCCCATTTAAATCTAAACCTCATGTCGAGTAGGCACAGACTAGTGGACCTTCTCACTTAACAGAACAGTTAAAAAGTATAAAAGAACAAAGTAGATAAATCTATTTAGACAATTAAGATAGTGGCAGTTGGGTCCCATGGTACAGGTTAACCCATCCTAGTTGACCGGGCTAGCTTTGACTGTCTGGGTCCCGCATGTAAGTGAAATATGCAAAGAGGGGAAAAATAGTCCAGAAAACATCTCAGAGACGGTCAAAGGCCATTGACCGGACGGAAACGACACTGAATGGTATTTCCGTAACCGCACCAGACGGAAGAGGGGCAAAGTTGAGCACCGTTTTTATTTAGGGGTAAAGATGAGGTCGGACAGAAATTAGGGGAAAATGGAATTGACCCTTTTTTTATATTCTGAAATAATTCTCCAAAAAGTTCCGTCCGAATCCGAGAACTTTTATTTCTACACAACAAACAACACCAAGGTAGTTCTGCTGAAAACAGCTTCAGTCTGGGCTAGTTTCATTCAACTCATGCAAATTAGAGTCCAAAACAAGAGAAAAAGCGTTGGGAAAAGTAGATACGATGGAGAAGTATCAAGGTCTTGTATTATGAGACTTTGCTTGTTTTGCTTTTTAGTTTGTCATAAGTATCCTTGCTGGATACACCTATTTGAGAGAGCCAAAATTATGCTATGATTTGTTAGAATTGCTCTACATGCTTCACTTAAATTTTTCAGGCCATGGAATTGCTCTAGTGCTTCACTTATATGTTTTGAGCACGGTGGTGTTGTTTGAAGAAATGTGCTCTCATGCTTCACTTAGATTAGTTTTAGAGATGAAAATTATTTTGAATAAATTTGTGCTCTCGTTCTTCACTAAGATTTGTTTGAGACCTTTGTTAGTAGCAATGATAGTATACGAAATTAGTCCCAAAGTGATAGATATTCAAGAGGGATATAATAAAAACTTTCATCAAGATCATTGGATGTTAAAAACTTGATTCCTTGTAATAGTTTTGAGATATGATGATAGTAATATATGAGTCATGTTGGTGAGTAATTATGCTTTAGTAAGAATATTGGTGTTAAGGTTTGTGATTCCCTATGCAAGCACGAAAGTCAATAGTTATGCAATGAAATTACATCCTACTTGTGGTGCATTATTCAGTGTTAGTTATGTTTAATGCTCTTTTATGATCGTTTTCGTTTCTTGGTTGGTCGCTTCTCAATCTATTTGCTAGCCTCCATTTGTACTAAGTAAGAATACTACTTGTGCATCCAAACTCCTTAAATCAAGTTGTGCCAAATGAGTCCACCATACCTCCCTATGTGTGGTGTTTCCATGCCGTTCTAAGTAAATTTTTATGTGCCAACTCTAATTTTCAGAATGAACTTCCTTTTGTGTGCCTGTACATCTCATGAAGCGGCATTGGGTGGACAATATTTTCCATGCTAGATATTTTATTCTCAATATGAGTGTTTATTCACTTGTCATTGCACGAGAGTGTGGCAAGGTAATACGGATGCCCAGTCCCGAAACGGAAAAAGTTATGTTGTTCAATAATAAATTCCTTGGAAAGTGTAGGTATCGAAGGAACCCGTGGAGGCGGCTAGCCATGGATTGTGAAAGAATGGTGGAAAAAGGAATAAACTTTATTTTCTATTTGGGAACCGCCTATGATTAATCTAGTATGGAAAGTATTGTGAATTCTCGGTCGTTTTCATTGACGGGAAAAGCATGCCTCTCAAAATAATTTTATCTCTCAATTTAAGCTTTGAGCTCCCGTACCTCAACAAATCTCTTCTTCCCTCTGCGAAGGCCTATCTGTTAACTTTATGCCATTTTTATTTTTATTGAGTCTCCATCTTCTCTTATAAAGCACCAACTAGGGAACACTATTATTATACTTGTGCATTGGGCATATTTACTATTTGAGTGTGTTTCATGAATGGATAAATGATTGAGCATAATGGGCTAGGGATAGCTATCTTTAGTGTTGATATTTTGAAAGACATGCTTGCTTGTTGATATGCTTGAGTATTGATGCCCTAATCTCAAATATAGACTATTGCTTTGAATATGTAAAACTCCAAATTTCCCTGCTACAAAACAAAAGACTATGTGATGAACATGTTAACCAACATTCCACATCAAAAAATTTGTTTCTATCATTTACCTACTCGAGGACGAGCATGAATTAAGCTTGGAGATGCTGATATGTCTCCAACGTATATATAATTTTTTGAGTGTTCCATGCTGTTATATTATCAATCTTGGATGTTTTATATTCATTTTATAGCAACTTTATATCATTTTTGGGACTAACCTATTGTCATAGTGCCCTGTGCCAGTTGTGTTTTTGCTTGTTTTTTACTTCATAGAATATCCATATCAAACGGAGTCCAAATACGGCGAAACTTTTGGAGATTTTTTTCTGCACAGAAGACACCCAGGAGGCCCAAGAGTTACACTAGAGGAAGCCCGTGGGGCCCACAAGGCACCATGGCGCGCCTTGTTTGGTAGTGGGGCCCACAGAGTCTCCTCCACCACCTCTTAGCTCTATAAATACCCAATTATTCCAGAAACCCTTGGGGAGTCAAGAAATCAGTGTTTCCACCGCCACGAGTTCCAGAACCACGAGATCTAATCTAGAGGAGTTTTCAAGAACCTTTTTGGAGGGGTCAACGATCATAGAGGGGTTCATCATCCTCGTTGGTGCTCCTCCAATGATGCGTGAGTAGTTTACGACAGACCTACGGGTCCGCAGGCAGTAGCTAGATGGCTTCTTCTCTCCTTTTGATCTTCAATACAATGTTCTCCTCGATATTCTTGGAGATCTATTTGATGTAACTCATTTTTGCAGTGTGTTTATTGGGAGCCAATGAATTGTGAGTTTATGATCAGATCTATCTATGAATATTAGTTGATTCTTTGTTGAACTCTTATATGCATGATTGTTATAGCCTCATAGTTCTTCTCCGAAACTTTGGTTTGGTTTGGCCAACTAGATTGATTTTTTCTTGCCATGGGAAGAGGTGCTTTGTGATGGGTTCGATCTTGCGGTGCTCAATCTCAGTAACAGAAGGAGACATGACATGCAAGGATAAAAAGATGGGGTCTATTCCTACATGAATAGATCTTGGTCTACATCATGTCATTGTTCTTATTGTATTACTCTATTTTTCCATGAACTTAATACACTAGATGCACGTTGGATAGCGGTCGATGTGTGGAGTAATAGTAGTAGATGCAGGCAAGAGTCAGTCTACTAATCTTGGACGTGATGCCTGTATACATGATCATTGCCTTGGATATCGTCATAGTTATTTGCTCTTCTATCAATTTCCCAACAGTAATTTGTTTAGCCACCGTATGCTATTTTCTCGAGAGAAGCCCCTAGTGAAATCTACGGCCCCCGGGTGTCTTGGCTATCATATTGTTTTCATATCTACTAATCCAAAAATACAAAAATACCTTGCTGCACTTTTCCTTTACCTATTTTATTATTTGTTTTTGTTAGATCTATTTATTCAATCTCGAACAATTTAATCTATCTCAATACGGAGATGGAATTGACAACCCCTCTTACGCATTTGGTTGCAAGTTTTGTGTGAAGGTATTGCTTACATAGTTTTATGGATCCTCCTACTGGATTGATACCTTGGTTTCATAACTGAGGAAAATAATTACCGTTGCTGTGATGCATCATCCTCTCCTCTTCGGGGAAATACCAACGCAGATACAAGTAATCAATCTTCAGCCACCCTGCTCCATTCGTTGCAAGTGATGGTCCTAGGGAGCTACGAGAGGAAGAAATGGCTCAAATCGGCCACCGGGTTAAATCCTTTATTCCAAATCATAACCCAAGATAGAGGAGAGAGGCATACCCGGCTGGTGATTGAGTCATCATCGGAGGAGGAACCACTGGAGAGATCATTGAAGAAGACCATGGCAACCACGGCGGTCGGATGCGAGACAGCAAGAGCGAGGAAGTGTCGATAGCTTGGGAAGGAAGTAAGGAGGAAGCAGGGGAAATGTGGCTTGTGGTCGAGGAGAAAAGGGGGTGGGGAGGGGGGAAGAGTTAGATTTTTCGGCGGTAGGCCAAAATTGTCGGATGCTGGAGGGAAACTTGGCACGCGGTGCCGCCATACACCATTCACTTTGAACATATGTGTGCATGGAAAACGATTCTTCTGCTTTACACGCATGCGATGAGTTTGGGCATTCAAATTTTGGTCGAAATTTCCCTGGGTACGGTGCTCATCCACGTCATTGCAAAATTTAACATCACTTGCTAATTTGGGTACACAAAAGAGCCTACAACACACAGACCAGACTTACTGAATCGAGCAATTTTAGTAATTAAACAGACCGGTTGACCTAAACATTCCTCTAACAAAAGACCAGGATTATAAATATAGGCTAAGTACGCATAATTTTAACAAAGACGCTGATGCACCGCCCTATGCCTCGCCGGTGTAAGATGAGACATCGATGACTTGTCTTGGCAACATGCCACCGATGGTGGACTCCGTGTCCCCCACCTGAAGTCGACCGTGTTGTCCATCTCGTCCTTGGTGCCGCCCTCAAGGTTGTAGTACTCGTAGTAGTGGTTGTGCCAGAGCTCGCGTGGGTACTCCACCGTCTATTCCTCGACGGACAGGCTCTTCTCTACCTCCTCCTTAGCCACGCGCAACTCCTCCTCCCGGCACTTCTTGATCTCCGCCGCCTCCTGCATCAGCGATCTCATGAGGAAGCTAGTGCTTATTGGCCTCCGCCACCTTTTCGGACGTGGGGTGCATGCTGAATTGCGAGGGGGCCTAGAATATCTTGGCATGGGCATCCTTGATCTTGACGTGGACGGCCTTGACCCGGGCCAAGGCGACCTCCACGGCACGGGCGGTTGCTCGAGTGCTCTCGGTGTTTGCAGCCATCATCGTAGCAGCTGCTGCAGCTGTCTCGGTTGCTGCAACTGCCCTGTTAGCTGCCGTAGACACCCTCTCCACGGATGCAACCACGCTCAATGCAGATGGGGCCGTGCTCTCGGCGGAGGTGCTTGCGGCGGACGCGGTTACCGTACGGGCCCTCACGAATCGTCTCCACGGTGTCATTATTTGCAAGAAGGGGATGGGGAATGGGGATCGGGGATTCAGGGTTGACCGACACTTAAGCAAACGAAGTAGGCGAGGCTTATGGAGGAATTCATAAATGACCCATGAATTTTCATTGCCAACGGTTCCTGTCGGTGTCAAAACCGGCGGATCTCGGGTAGGGGGTCCCGAACTGTGCGTCTAGGCGGATGGTAACAGGAGACAAGGGACACGATGTTTTTACCCAGGTTCGGGCCCTCTCGATGGAGGTAATACCCTACTCCGGCTTGATTTATATTGATGATATGGGTAGTACAAGAGTAGATCTACCACGAGATCAAGGAGGCTAAACCCTAGAAGCTAGCCTATGGTATGATTGTTGTTCGTCCCCACGGACTAAAACCCTCCGGTTTATATAGACACCGGATAGGTTAGGGTTACACAGAGTCGGTTACAATGGTAGGAGATCTACATATCTGTATCGCCAAGCTTGCCTTCCACGCCAAGGAAAGTCCCATCCGGACACGGGACCAAGTCTTCAATCTTGTATCTTCATAGTCTTGGAGTCCGGCCGTGATGATAGTCCGGCTATCCGGACACCCCCTAGTCCGGGACTCCCTCAGTAGCCCCTGAACCAGGCTTCAATGACGACGAGTCCGGCGCGCATATTGTCTTCGGCATTGCAAGGCAGGTTCCTCCTCCGAATACTTCATAGAAGGCTTTGAACACAAGGACAATATCCGACTCTGCAAAACAAGTTCCACATAACACCGTAGAGAGAATAATTTTTGCACAGATCTGCTGACGTATTCCGCGGCGTGACATCACACCACGGCCAGGCCTTTATATGAATCATTTTTACTGTTCCACCTCAGCGTGTTTAGCGAGGCGGTTTCCTTGGCACGTCTTATCAAAGCATAGATCGCGCCCCTTATTCCGGGATTCTCATCAATCCGGACGTGGTAACCCATCTGCGCCATTGATTACGGCACTTGGGAAATAAGCGAGTTTTACCAGCTGGTGGGGATGCATAACCGTCCATCTATATAAGGGATAAGGATCCACCTTTTCACCCACGCCTTCTTCCTCCTTTGCTTATCCATTTCCAAGACTCGAGCTCCAGCTACTAAGTTCGCACATCCCACC
The DNA here is from genome assembly GCA_021605145.1 of Aegilops bicornis. Taxonomy (NCBI): domain Eukaryota; kingdom Viridiplantae; phylum Streptophyta; class Magnoliopsida; order Poales; family Poaceae; genus Aegilops; species Aegilops bicornis. Next base: position 559,491,949 of record CM038673.1, on the reverse strand, counting down.
TCAACCTTCTCCAACCATGTCAGGATCTGGAGGCAGGAGGATGGCCTCCACCGTCACGGAGGGGCACATCAAAAGACTGCGGGAGGCCGAATACTAGTCCGGGCGGACATTATTGCGCCTGAGCTGCCCAAGCGGGCAGCTTATTCCAACCCCGGCCCCATGAGAGGGTAGTGTTTCTCCCCACTTCCTCCATGGACTAGGATTTCCACTTCACCCATTTGTCCGGGGGCTCATGTTCTACTACGGCCTGGACTTCCATGACCTGGCACCGAATTTCATCCTCAACATCTCGGCGTTCATCGTCGTGTGCGAGGCCTTCCTGTGCATCCAGCCCCACTTCAGCTTATGGCTGAAGATCTTCAACATCCGGCCGAAGGTAGTGGGCGGCCGTCAAGCGGAGTGCGGAGGCGCCATGGTTGGCAAGATGGCCAAAGTCCCATGGCTCGAGGGCGCCTTCGTGGAGACAATAAAGGGGTGGCAGTCGGGGTGGTTCTACATCACCGAGCCCCGCAACACCAAATGGGTGGCGGCCCCCAAGTTCAGATATGGCTTCCCCACACGGCTCTCGTCATGGAAAGAGATGGGCTTGACGTGGGGGAATTCGGACGAGACATCCAGACTTCAAACATGCGTCCGAAACCTGGTGGCCAAGAATCTTAGGCTTGTCGATGTAATCCAGGTGATGCTCATCCGCCGGATTCTCCCATGCCAACAACGGGCTTTTAACTTGTGGGAGTTCGATCCGGCACAGCACCAAACCTTGAGCCGGCTCTTCGACACTACGTACGAAGACGCCTGGAAGGTGCTGTTCAAGGGCGCCGAAGCCCCAGCATCCGCTACCCTACCAAAGATCGCGAATACAGCTCGCAGCGTCAAGCCGGCGAGGTAAGTTATTTTACCCTTTACGGGACTCTTTTTTCATAGATTGACTCTACATGGGATCTAAAACTCCCTAATCTTTGACAGGACTGGCCGGAGACGTCCGGACAGATTAACTGTTCGGCTCCTTTGCCGGAAGACCCAGCGGACGCCTGATTAGCCAGACTCACGCTCCGGCACCCCATGTGGTGCCGGAGAAGAAGGCTAAGAAGGAGGCCACGGAACTCGAAGGAGCTCCGACGCCAAATCTTTGTCCAGATTCAAGCGGAATCTTCTCCACGAAGATGAGGAGGAAGAAGAAGAAGCTCCTCCCCCAGCGGGGGAGGAGAAGAAAAGGAAGGCCGCCCCGACTGGGGAGGCCGGAGGGTCCAAGAAGGGAAGAACCCTTCCTCTGGACTTCTCCACCAATTTCGGCGATGACGACGAGGATTGGCCTATGAGGGCCAAGCCCCTGGCGAGATCGTAAGTGTCTGGATACCCATGGCTTTTTATTATTGCAGAGTGTTCTCTAATGTCGAACAACCGTGCAGCCCGCCCAAGGGCGAGTTCGCTGATTCATCGAGCGGGTCCCTGGGCTCGTCGGAAATGGAGAGTACCTCGCTTCCAACCGCCTCCTCGCCTCACGCTGCGGACGACGCCGCGGCGGGGCCCCAAGAGGGGCTTGGTCAGGAGGAGGTAGCGCAGGAGGTGCCACAAGGCAACCTCCCGGACTCAGCGCCAGGGGCAAGACCCCGGGGCTCTAGGCCCGACCCTTGTCCGGTCTCCATGCCGGAACCTTCAAGGGTTCCGAGTCCGGCAGCAGACCCTTCGGAAGAAGGGTAAGACGCCGTGTCCTCCGTCCAACCGAGGCACCGGATAGCTCTTGGAGGCGCTTAACGGCGCTTCCATCAGGAGGAGCACCGCATTATGAGTGGTGATCCGGATAGTTCAGTCCGCCAAGAGCGGACTGACCGAAGCTTGTACCAGCCTTCTAACAGGCTTTGAGGTAAGTTTTAGAATATGTAAAAATATAACTGCATAGACAGTAGCCCCTGATGCTTAGTTCGGTGTTCGGAAAGAAATGTCGGACTAAGGATCTAAAAAGATATACGCAGGAGTCTAACATAAGTATGTCAATATGGGAATGCAGGCTGCGTTGCTAACCTCTGCCGCACTGACTACGGAGGTCAATGCATTAAAGCAGAACCTCGAGCTGTCCGAGAACGAGCTCGGACAAGCCAAGAAGCAGCTCGAGGACAAGGAAGGTAAGTAATACCTTATTAAAGAAATACCTTATAGAAAAGGTTTTGGTTGCAAAAAATAACAGGAATAACTTGGGTACTGCAGGGGCCACGAACGAGGTGGCGACCACGAAGGAAGCGGTGTCCGTGGGTCGAAACAAAGCGGCTGCGTAACGCACCGAGCGAGAGACGGGGGCGGCGCAGCTGGCAACGTAATGGCAAGAGCTCCAAGCTCTCGTGGAAAAACACGAGAGTTTGGAGCATGACTCGGAGACTCGAGAGTCCGAGCTCGCCTCAGCTCTTGAGAGTGCCAAAGCTGATAAGGCCGAGGCCCAAAAAGCCCTCCAAGAAATTGAGTCTTTAAAGAAGATAGCGGCGGGTAAGGAATTCTTTATGCAAAGCAAGCATGTGAAAGTGAATTACCTATTACTTACCCGGATTCGGAGCTCTCCAGAGCATTCGCAGATTTGCCCGTAGTGTGTCCGATGTCGCCGCATTCTACCGCGCCAAGGAGGGAGCTCGATGAAAAAGGTGTTCTGGTCTCAGATGTCGAGGCCGACCATCCGTGCCCTGAGCGACCAGCTGAAGCAGCTGGTCGAGCTCCATAAGGTCGCCGAACAGGCCATGAAGGGCCTTAAATCGAGGCTGTGAAAATTGGAGGCCATGCCCGGGAGCTACTTCGGCTTGGTGCAGCGGCTGGTTGATGCCTGTCCGCGGCTTGAAGTCATCAAGCGCTCCGTCTGCATTGAAGGTGTCCGTCGGGCCCTTGCCCATGCTAAAGTGCACTGGGGCAAGCTGGATGCAGAGAGGCTTGTGACGGACGGGCCACCGAAGGGCCATGAGCATCGCCTTGCCGGAATGTACTATGAGGGCCTCTGAAGGGTGCCCTTGAATAGCGGATGAGTGCTCCAAAGATGTAATTTTTGAATAAACTCGCATTTGTTATCCTATACGCTGAAAACTTGTTCATATGCGCTAAGCAACGCTTATTAATTTAAAATATTACCTTCCGGGCGGCCGTTTATCAAATTTGAGAGATGGCAAGTCGTTGGCTTCAGCCCCCCACGCCACGAAGTGCTGGGGTGTTCGGGATAAACTTGAGCACTCTTGTTCCCATTCTTGGGTCCATCTAGGGAGGCGCCAACACAACGAACAAGGCAACCGGACTTATAATGCTTGAACACTCTCACTTAGCCATAGAATTCTATAATTTTAAATTTCGGCGAAGCCCCTAGTATTCGGAAGACTGAGTTCGGGGCGCTATCCACGCCTTGGCCGGACAATTCCGGTTCCTCGCTCTAAGCGGCATAAGTCTTTAGGGACTCGAAAAAAACCTCTCGAACAGCGACCGGCTCTCGCCCTATCATGACGGTCAGTTTTAGCTTTCTCCACTGAGGTGCTCGACCCAGCTCAAGCTGGGCACAATCGCGATGGTTCTCCCGGTGCTACCTTAGCCGATATAGCGGAACGTAAGGTATCAAAACACGGGAGCCGGGCAAACCCAACTATTGACCCAAGACATGATTCGGAGCCAATTCATATAATGCTACAAGTTCGGGGTGCCGCACTTGTGGAAGTGTTCGGACTTATGACACCATAATTTTGGGATACTTAAGCCCCTGGTGTATCGGCCGTACCAAAGTGTACGGTGGCAACATGTCGTGAAATGAACATATGTATATATAAATGAAGTAGAGCAATAATAAGCAAAAGCTATTTATTGTTTATTCAAAAAGGTACTGCAATGGAAGCAGAGTGATACAAATAGTGCGATAAGCAAGGGATGGGACTATCTAACATGTCCCCCTCCAGGGGTAAGCTGCGGGATGGTATGTAAAACAGGTATAATCCTCGTTCTGAGACCACCTGAACACTCGACGTGGCTTTCCACTTCCCTGGCTGTTGCATCGTGAGTTCGGCGAGTCAAGTGCCGGACAGGACTTCTCAAAGACGGAGTCCTGAAAGTAAAAAAAAAGGAAGAAAAGGAAAAAAGAAAAAGGAAATGACACAAACGGTAGCCCCTGGTGCGGTCGAGCCGCATTCTTGGCGTGCCGTTGTCTTGCCCCTCCCCATATGCCCATGGTATCTCCAGAGCGTAATACTAGCTTCGCAATTTCGCGAGGGCTGGGGTTGGGGCCGGATTGCTACTCGTGCTTGAATCGTGCCAGGTGGTCTTGTTGCAGGTTACTCCGGGCGCGCTTGGCGGTGTCCGGACGCTTAGTGGCCGGACTCGAGAATTGCCGTGAGAGGCTACTTTGCACCTCCGCCGCGAGGGCCGCCGTATGCTCCTCCGTTCGGAGAGAGCGTTCGGTGTTTCCATTGACCATGATTACTCCTAGAGGGCCTGGCATCTTGAGCTTGAGGTATGCGTAGTGCGGCACCGCATTGAACTTTGCAAATGCGGTTCGTCCGAGCAGTGCATGATAGCCATTGCGGAATGGGACGATGTCGAAGATTAACTCTTCGCTTCGGAAGTTATCCGGAGATCCGAAAACCACTTGGAGTGTGACTGAGCCTGTACAATTGGCCTCTACACCCGGTATGACGCCTTTAAAGGTCGTCTTTGTAGGTTTAAGCCTTGAGGGGTCTATGCCCATTTTGCGCACTGTATCCTGATAAAGCAGGTTCAGGCTGCTACCACCGTCCATCAGGACTCTGGTGAGGTGAAATCCGTCAATAATTGGGTCAAGAACTAATGCGGCGAAGCCGCCGTGACGGATGCTAGTGGGGTGGTCCCTTCGATAAAAGGTGATCGCGCAGGAAGACCAAGGGTTGAACATATACGTCCCGTAGTGCCGCTTCCGCTCCCTTTTGGGTATGTGGGTTGCGTATATCATGTTCACCGTCCGCACTTGTGTAGGAAAACCCTTCTGTCCTTTATTGTTCGGTGGCCGGGGCTCTTCCTCGTCATCGCTATGCAGCCCCTTGTCATTGAGTTCGGCACTTAACTTGCCTGCTTGCTTGAACACCCAACAATCCCTGTTGGTGTGATTGGCTGGTTTTTCAGGGGTGCCATGTATTTGGCACAAGCGATCGAGTATGCGGTCCAAGTTGGACGGGCTCTCGGTATTTCTTTTGAATGGATTCTTCCGCTGACCGGGTTTAGAGCCTCTGAATCCGGCATTGACGACCGTATCTTCAGTATTATCGCCGTTAATGCGGCGCTTGTTCTTGTTGCGACGCGACCTGCCATTGCTATCCTTGGTATCCGGACTATCAGGATGTTTGGCCAAGCTGTTGCTTCGAGCTAGCCAGCTGTCCTCTCCCGCACAAAAGCGAGTCATGAGGGTTGTGAGGGCTGCCATAGATTTCGGCTTTTCCTGTCCTAGGTGCCGGGCAAGCCACTCGTCGCGGATGTTATGTTTGAAGGCTGCAAGGGCCTCTGCATCCGCATACCAACAATTTGATTTTTTCTTTGTTAGGATCCGAGTCCAAAATTGTCTGGCCGATTCTTCTGGCTGCTGAATTATGTGGCTAAGCTCATCGGCGTCTGGTGGTCGCACGTATGTGCCCTGGAAGTTATCAAGGAATGTGACTTCCAGGTCCTCCCAACAACCAATTGATTCTGCTGGCAAGCTATTGAGCCAATGTCGAGCAGGTCCTTTAAGCTTGAGTGGGAGGTATTTGATGGCATGTAGGTCATCACCGCGGGCCATGTGGATATGGAGGAGATAATCCTCAATCCAGACCGCAGGATCTGTGGTACCATCGTATGATTCGATGTTTACGGGCTTGAAGCCCTCGGAAATTTGATGATCCATTACTTCATCTATGAAGCATAGTGGGTGTCTTGGCGCCTCAGATTGGGCTATATCACGACGTAGCTCATATGAGCTTTGTCTCATCGTGGTTCGGCCTGGCCGGGTTTGCTGTATCCGGCGCGACAGTAATCATCCCGCGTCGTTGGGCGCCCACGTGATCCGTAGATCGATCTTGTGTGTTTTGCCTTATCCTCCAATATATCTCGCAAGTCCGGTGCGTTTTCCCGTGCCTTGCAACTTTTTGAGCGGCGTCGGGGTGTGGCTTGAGCGGAGGGCCGAGAGGCTTCTCTGTCGCAGCCATGGGGTGGCCCGTCTGCCATGTCGTGCGCTGGTGACTTGGGTGCTTCCTCCTCTAGTCGAGGCAACGGCCTGCGTTTGGGGTAGCTTTTGGAGGGGCGTTCGAGTTCATACTCTTCGGCTGCAAGGACTTCAGTCCATCTGTCATCTAGCAGGTCTTGATCAGCTCTAAGCTGTTGCTGCTTTTTCTTGAGGTTGCTTGCCGTGGCTATAAGCCCGCGTTTGAAACGCTCCTGTTCGACGGGATCCTCAGGCACGACAAACTCGTCGTCGTCGAGGCTTGCCTCATCTTCGGAGGGAGGCGCATAATTATCGTCCTCAACCTCTCTTTCTGCCGCACTGTCGTGCGGGCTTGCTTCTCCCTCCTCCCGCGCTGAGTCCTGCTGGAGGGGGTTCTCTTCAGCACTGTCCGGGGTGTTATTATCTCCCGTGCCGGAATCACCGTTTTTATTGTGGCGGGATTTAGAGCGGCGCCGCTGACATCGGCGCTACGGATGTTTCTTGGAGGGGTCATCCTCCATTGTTCCATTGCCGTTCCCATCTTTTAGGATGTCCACCATATATATGTCATATGACGAGGTGGCCTTCCAGTGCCCTGTAGGCGCTGGGTCTTGGTCGTCTCCGGCATCGTCGTCCATACCGTTGATGTCTTCGGAGTCGTAGTCTAGCATGTCGGTTAGATCATCGACAGTGGCTACAAAGTGGGTGGTGGGTGGGCGTTGAATTTCTTCGTTGTCCGCATCCCAACCTTCCTGTCCGTAGTCCGGCCAGGGCTCTCTGGATAAAGAGAGAGACTTTAGTGAATTCAGGATGTCGCCAAAGGGCGAGTGCTGAAAGATGTCCGCAGCAGTGAATTCCATGACCGGCGCCCAATCGGATTCGATTGGCAGGTGCGCGGAGGGTTCGGAGTCCGGAGAGGAGTCTGGCACCATGGAGTCAAGGTCTTCGCAAAGGACAGGGATGGAGTTCGGCTCAATCGCCGTAGAGATTGTAGCCCCCGAGGCGGTGTCCAACCACTCGTCCTCGATTGGGGAATCCGGCTCCGGATTAAGGGTCGGAGTGGATGCTGGTGCGGCCTCCGTGGCACCTTTGTTAAGAGCTAGATCATGCCCATCGAGACAGTGCGACGCGCTTGGCTGCGGCTCGAATTCGTCGAAGATCAAGTCTCTGCGGATATCGGCCGTATAGTTTAAACTTCCAAATCTAACCTGATGGCCAGGGGCTTAGCTTTCGTTCTGCTCCAGATGGCCAAGCGAATTGGCCCGCAATGCAAAGCCGCCGAATACGAGGATCTGTCCGGGGAGAAAAGTCTCACCCAGGACCGCGTCGTTGTTGATGATCGAAGGAGCCATCGGGCCTATCAGTGACGAATAGACGAACTCTCAATGAAAGCACCAATGTCGGTGTCAAAACCGGCGGATCTCGGGTAGGGGGTCCCGAACTATGCGTCTAGGCGGATGGTAACAGGAGACAAGGGACACGATTTTTTACCCAGGTTCGGGCCCTCTCGATGGAGGTAATACCCTACTCCTGTTTGATTAATATTGATGATATGGGTAGTACAAGAGTAGATCTACCACGAGATCAAGGAGGCTAAACCCTAGAAGCTAGCCTATGGTATGATTGTTGTTCGCCCTACGGACTAAAACCATCCTGTTTATATAGACACCGGATAGGTTAGGGTTACACAGAGTCGGTTACAATGGTAGGAGATCTACATATCCGTATCGCCAAGCTTGCCTTCCACGCCAAGGAAAGTCCCATCCGGATATGGGACGAAGTCTTCAATCTTGTATCTTCATAGTCTTGGAGTCCGGCCGTGACGATAGTCCGGCTATCCGGACACCCCCTAGTCTGGGACTCCCTCAGTTCCTATAACCAACTGTGTGTGATCTAGTTGATTTTCTCTATTAGCTATGAAAGATGAATTTGGAGTACAGTGGCAACATATGGTGTTTAAATGTACAAGAAAATTTTGTAGCGTTAACATGCACTAATCAACTGTCATGCTAAAATTTGGAAATTTTTGGGGTTCATTTGACCTTTTTAAGACATTAAGTGCATTTCTATCTATTTAATGGCCACCGTTCAAATTTGAACTACATGGACAACAAAAACAAAAGCCTTTAGTCCCAAACAAGTTGGGGTAGGCTAGAGGTGAAACCCACAAGATCTCGCAACCAACTCATGGCTCTGGCACATGGATAGCAAGCTTCCACGCACCCCTATCCATAGCTATTTATTTGGTGATACTCCAATCCTTCAGATCTCTCTTAACGGACTCCTCCCATGTCAAATTTCGTCTACCCCGACCTCTCTTGATATTCTCTACATGCCTTAGCCAACCGCTATGCACCAGAGCTTCTAGAGGCCTGCGGTGAATATGCCCAAACCATCTCAAACGATGTTGGACAAGCTTATTTTCAATAGGTTCTACCCCAACTCTATCTCGTATATCATCATTCCGGACTCGATTCTTCCTTGTGTGGCCACACATCCATCTCAACATATGCATCTCCACCACACCTAACTGTTGAACATTGACATGCAACAGAAAACCATCATGGGTTGGAAAATCATATTTGTGTCCTTGTGTGCAGGTAATTCCCTATGTAGTAAATTGGAAGGAATTTCCAAACATGTTGGTGTCACGGCTTGGATACGAGCATTGAGTGACATGGCTTTAAATTCCAAATAATTCCAAAATGATCAGAAATACATGAAACCGTCCTTGATGTAATGGCATGGCACAAAGATGTTGTGGTAAAAAAATTGGCATGTTCAACGAAAGTTTGGACACACCCCTCACAAACCGGAGCATCTCACAAGAATACTTGTGGTTCCGAGAGGGAACAATGCATGTTTGACGTTGAACCGGCGGTAGCTTCATCGTATGCCCTTGAAATTTTTTCTACTGTTAATATGCACTATACAACTGTCACAGTCCTGAACTGTCATGTCAAAATTTGGAAATTTTCAGGGGTCATTTGACCTTTTTAATACATTTAAGTAATTTTCTAGCCATTTAATGGACATAATTCAAATTTGAACTACATGTACATGCAGCAGCAAACCATCATGGGTTGGAAAATCATATTTTTGTCCTTGTGTGCAAGTTAATTACCAATGCAATAAATTGGAAGGACTTTTCAAGCATATTGGTCTCACGGCTTGTACACAAACATTGAGTGACATGGCTTTTAAATTCCAAAAAATTCAACAATGAGAAGACATACATGAAACCTTGCTTGATGTAATGACATGGCACCAATATGCCATGGTAAAAAAATGGCATGTTCGACAAAAGTTTGGACACACACCCCTCACAAACCGGAGCATCTCACGAGAAGACTCATGGTTCCGAGAGGACACATGTTTGATGACGAACCGGCGGTAGCATCCTTCTATGGCCTTAAAAGTTTTTGTACCATTAATATGCAGTAATACAACTATCATGTTAAGATTTGGAAATTTCCATCGGTGATTTTCTAGCCATTTAATGGCTGTGATTCAAATTTGAACTACATGTACATGCAGCAACAAACCATCATGGGTTGGAAAATCATATTTGTGTTCTTATGTGCAAGTTAACGCCATGTGCACTAAATTGGAAGGAATTTTCAAACATATTGGTGTCACGTCTTGGACACAACCATTTGAGTGCCATGGATTTTAAATTCCAAAAAAATGATCAGAAATACATGAAACCTTGCTTGATGTAATGGCAATGCACGAGGATGTTGTGGTAAAAAAATTGGCCTGTTCAACAAAAGTTTGGACACACCACCCTCACAAGCCGAAGCATCTCAAGAGAATACTTGTGGTTTCTGAGAGGGAACAATGCATATTTGGTGGCGAACCGGCGATAGGTGAGGGAGTCCTGGACTAAGGGGTCCTCGGGCGTCCGGCCTGTTTTCTGTTGGGCCGGACTGATGGGCTGTGAAGACACGAAGACCGAAGACTATGCCCGTGTCCGGATTGGACTCTACTTGGCATGGAAGGCAAGCTAGGCGGCTGATTATGAAGATTCCCTCTTATGTAACTGACCTCGTGTAACCCTAGATCTCTCCGGTGTCTATATAAACCGGAGAGCATAGTCCGGATAGGACAGTTTCATTACCATATACTCATAGGCTAGACTTCTAGGGTTTAGACATTACGATCTCATGGTAGATCAACTCTTGTAGTACTCATATTCATCAAGATCAATCAAGCAGGAAGTAGGGTATTACCTCCATAGAGAGGGCGGGAACCTGGGTAAACATCGTGTCCCCTGTCTCCTGTTACCATCGATCCTAGATGCACAGTTCGGGACCCCCTACCCGAGATCCGCCGGTTTTGACACCGACATTGGTGCTTTCATTGAGCACTGTGCCGTCGACGGAAGGATTCGATGGCCCCTTCGATCGTCAATAATGACGTCGTCCAGGGAGAAACTTTTTCCCCTGGATAGATCTTTGTGTTCGGCGGCTTCGTACCGCGGGCCAACTCTCTTGGCCGTGTGGAGCAGGACGATAGCTACGCCCCTGGCCACCAAGTCAGGTTTGGAAGCTTGAACTACGTCGGGGATATCCATGGAGACTCAATCTTCGATTGATTTGAGACCGCGGGGATCGCTCCCCTTTTCTCCGATGAAGATGACTTAAATCTGTCATCAGAGCACACCTAGGAGATGGATCCTGTTGCTGCAACGGCCTCAGTACCGAAGCAGATCATCCCCTTCGAGGTCATAAAGTCCGCGGCGTTGGAGCCGCACATGGACTCGACATCCTGCGATGCTTGCGTCGACGGAACTCTAGACTCGTCTCCGGCCACACGTTCCGGATTAAGTGCGCTCGCGGACACCGAGCTGGATCGGTTATCGATTTTCGAATTTAGCGCCGCAGACATCTTACAACATTCGCCTTTGGTTGACGTATTAAATTCCATGAAGAACTTGTCCTTGGAAGAAGATTCATAGTCGAACTATGTTCGGTTCGATATAGAGGCGGACGACGAGGAATTTTGCTTCCCATCCGCCACCCACTTCGTAGCCACCGTCGACGACTTAACCGACGTGCTTGACTATGGCTCCGAAGATATCGACAGTATGGACGACGATGCCGACAGGGAGCAAGGCCAAGACCCGCCATTCACTGGATGTTGGACGGCAACCTCTTCGTACGATGTGTACATGGTTGATACACCTAAAGGATCTGGCGACGATAAAGAAGAGCCGGATAAGAACAAACCCTCGGAGACGCAGTCCAAGCGCCGCTGCCCCAAGCGCCATTCTAAGCCTCGTCGCTCAAAGGATGGCAAAACTGGCACCGGAGAAAATAGTACTCCAGGCGACGCCGAAAACAATGAAGACCCTGTCGGCACTGCATCCGAACAGGAAGAACAAGACAACCCTGATGAACAGGCCATAGAAGATAACTCGAAGGACGATAGTTACTATCCACCCTTCGAAGAGGAGACAAGCCTCGGCAACAAAGATATCATCATGCCCGAGGACCCTCTGCAGTAGGAGCGCTTTAAGCTTCAACTTATAGCCACTTCAAGGATCCTGAAAAAGAAGCAGCAGCAGCTTCAAGCTGAACAAGATCTGCTCGTCGATAGATGGACTGACGTCCTGACAACGGAAGAATATGGCCTCAAGCGCCCAACCAAGAGCTACCCAAAATGCAGACTGCTACCTCAATTCGATGAGGAGGCACCAGAGCACACATCTCCCTCGCGTAATGCGGAATGACCACCACGTGGTCGAGACAGGGCGGCCGACTGGCCACCACGCGGTCGGGATAAAGCGGCAACTCAGGCCGAACAACAGCCTACCCAACCGCCCCGCAAAAATAAAGACGAAAGAGTTCGGGGTCACACATACGATCTCCGGCAAATCCTGGACGGTAGAGCAGGACATACAAGATCGATCTACGGATCACGAGAACGTGCCTCGAGGCACTAAGACGGCTACCTATCCGGACGTAATAAACCTAACTATGCCCGGTCCGAATGCCGCAGACGGACTCCATCGAAACTATGCCACGACGCAGCCCGATATAGAGGCACCGCATACCCTCTCTGCTTTACAGATGAAGTACTCGACCATGAATTCCCCGAGTGGTTCAAGCCCGTCAATATGGAATCATACGACGGCAGAACCGATCCCACAGTATGGATCGAGGACTTCATCCTTCACATCCACATGGCTCGAGGAGATGACCCCCATGCCATTAAATACCTCCCACTCAAGCTAAAAGGGCCAGCTTGGCATTGGCTCAACAGTCTGCCTGAAAATTCCATCGGCAGCTGGGAGGACTTGTAAGAGGCTTTCCTCGACAACTTCCGAGGAACTTATGTCCAGCCACCAGACGCCAATGACTTAAGCCACATAGTTCAACAACCTGGAGAATCAGCCAAAAAATTCTGTACTAGGTTCCTCACCAAAAAGAACCAGATCGTTGACTGTCCGGATGCCGATGCCTTAGCAGCCTTCAAACACAGCATCCGCGACGAATGGCTAGAACGCCACCTCGGCCAAGAAAAACCGAAGTCTATGGCAGCCCTCACGACACTCATGACCCGCTTTTGCGCGGTAGAGGATAGTTGGCTGGCCCGTAGTAACAACAGAGCCAGCGAGACAGGCCCCTCAGAGGCCAAGAATAGCACTGGCAAGCTCCAGCGCAATAGGCACAAACGATGAAGCAATGATAACAACACCGATGTCACCATAGTCAACGCCGGATTCAGAGGCTCCAAGTCCGGCCAACGGAAAAAGCCCTACCAAAGAAACAATGAAGGACCTTCCAGCCTAGACCGCATACTCGACCGTCTGTGCCGAATACACGGCACCCCGGACAAGCAAGCCAATCATACCAACATGGATTGTTGGGTTTTCAAGCAGGCTGGCAAGCTAAATGCCGAAAAAAAGAAAAGGGATCACAAAGTGAGGACGAGGACGAAGAGCCCTGGCAGCCGAACACTGGAGGGCAGAAGAAATCCCCCCCTCAAGTCAAAACGGTGAACATGATATACACTACACACATCCCCAAAAGGGAGCGCAAGCGAGCACTCAGGGACGTCTATGCGGTAGAGCCAGTCGCCCCAAAGTTCAATCCGTGGTCGTCATTCCCGATCACCTTCGATCGACGAGACCATCCAACTAGCATCCTCCATGGCGGTTCAGCCGCACTAGTTCTGGACCCAATTATTGACCGGTTTCACCTAACACGAGTCCTGATGGATGGCGGTAGCAGCCTTAACCTACTCTATCAAGACACGGTGCGGAAGATGGGCATTGACCCCTCACGAATCAAACCAACAAAGACTACCATTAAAGGAGTCATACCAGGCGTTGAGGCCCGCTGTACGGGCTCAATCACACTGGAAGTAGTCTTCGGCTCTCCGGACAATTTCCGAAGTGAGGAGTTAATCTTCGACATCGCCCCATTCCGCAGCGGCTACCACGCGCTGCTCGGACGAACAACATTTGCTAGATTCAACGTAGTGCCACACTACGCTTATCTCAAGCTCAAGATGCCCGGCCCACGCGGCGTCATAATAGTCAATGGCAACAAGGAACGCTCACTCCGAACAGAGGAGCACACCGCCGCCCTAGCAGTAGAGGTACAGAGCGGCCTTCTCAAGCAGCATCATAGCACGGCTGCCGAGCCCCTGGACACCATCAAGAAGTTCCGAACTACACTGCAGCAGGACAACAAGGCTCGTCAAGAGCTCGACTAAGCAATCTGGCCTCCGTCCTAGCCCCAATGAAGTAGTGGCATTCGTACCACGCGTACATAATTACGCACTCAAAATTCCATGGACATCGGCGGAGGCACGAGCTAACCCGGGATCTACAGTTCGGCTAGACCAACCCCGGATACAGTTTTTCCTTTCTGTTTCAGGTTCCTTTTTCAGCGAGCCTGATCACCAGCCCCTTCGAAGGATCGGCATACAAAGGGGACATGCAGGGTAACCTCCTTACGTTCTTCTTGACAGTATTTTTACTTATTTCCAGGACCCGCACGTTGCTCCCTCTTGATCCCGGCATGTTAAATAGTCCAGGTACTTAATGCACTATTTGTATAAGATACGCCTCAACATATCCATTCAACTATAATAAAAATGGTATACGGCCCAGTTTTTGTGATTTTCGCCCCTTACTCCATTTCATTTCGATCTGCTTATTAGATACATCGGTACTCTTTTGTACGTTTCATATTCGCCAGGGGCTGCTTATCACCCTGCTCTACGGCAGCAAAGTCCGAACACTTCTTATATATAAGTTCGGCACCCCGAATTTAGCATTATATGCATTGGATCCGAATCATGTCTTTGTTTAATAGTTAGGTTGCCCCTCTCCGGTGCTTCCTATCCTACGTTCCGCTCTATCGGCTAGGATAGTAAAGGGAGAACTACTGCGATTGTGCCCTGGCTTTGACCGGATGAGCACCTCAGTAGAGAAAGCCGAAAATTGACTGTCATGATACGGCGAGAGCCGGTCAGCTGTTCGAGGGTTAGAAAATCGTTGGTGATTTTTTCAACGCCATGCGAAAGATAAGCACTTCCCGATTAGATGCTGACAGCACCCTGGCTTGGACCAGGGGCTGTGCACTTGCTTAATTATAAAACTCCTATGGCTAAGTGAGGGCGTTCAAGCCGTATAGTCCGATTGCCTTGTTCTTTGCGCTAAACAACTCCTTCAAGGACCATATAATTGGATCAACATTGTTTAGATCCCATCCTGAACACCTCCGTAATAGTTACGCGAGGGCAGAAGCCGACGACTGGCCAACCTTCAGATTGCATACAACACGTTTGGATCAAGCATAACGAAATTACATTACAAAACAAAGCGTTGTCTTTATAGTACAAGGCAAAGGGCAACACGAATGTATTCATTCGAAAATAACGTCCTGCGAACATTGAGCTGCCACATGTCGAGACCCTTCTATGACATCGGCAAAATACTTCTCGGGTGTGCGGTGCTCCTTGCCCTCCGACGGCCCACTGGCCACTTCAACATCGTTCCTCTTCGCCCACCACATCTTGCAGCGGGCGAAGGCCATACGGGCGCCTTCAATACATATGGACCGCTTGACGACGTCTAGCCGCGGACAGGCTTCCACTAGCCAACTCACAAGTCCGAAGTAGCTGCCGGGCATAGCTTCGGCTAGCCATAGCCGGATTGTTAACTCCTTCATGGCTACTTCGGCCACCCTGTGCAGCTCCATCAGCTGCTTCAGCTGATCGGTGAAGGAAATGGGATGCTCCGGCGTCACATACTGCGTCCAGAATAGCTTCTCCGTCGAACCTCCTCCTTCGTCTTGGTAGAACTCTACATTGTCTGATACGCTATGTGGTAAATCCGCAAACACCCCTGGGGAACTCCGAACCCGGGCTAGTAAAATGTATTGCTTCTCTGCATACTTGCTTTGCATCTTAAAATCCTTACCCGCCGTGATCTTCCTACCCTCCTGGATTTCTTGGAGGATGGACCGGGCCTCATTCCACACGGTCTCTGTGCTCTGACGAGCCTTGGAGAGTTCAGCCTTTTGAGGCGACACATCATTCTCCAAGATCTCACATTCTTTCACCGCGTCTTGGAGCTCCTGTTGGACCTCCTTGACTCGGGCCTCAAGCTTTTTTCGAGCGGCTTGCTGCTCGACGGCCTTCCCTCAGCTTCGCCCAGAGCCTTTTTCAGGGCCTCCACCTCGGTTGCGGCTCCTACTTATATATTCGACATTACAGTTAGTATGCAATGCTCGTTCTTTTCGAACACACAGCAAGACGTTAACCACCTTGCTTCTCCTGAATCCGCTTTGTAACCTCGCCGAGCTCGTTCTCGGTCCGCTCCAGCCTCTGCTTCAGTTCAGAGACTTCGGCAGCATGTGAGGTTGCGACCAACAGTGACGCCTGCTTAGGCATACGTATCACACCAGTCTCTTGCAATAAATGGTTGATCCTCTGTCCGGTTCTTGTCGCCAAACACCGGACAGTGTCTGAGGGGCTACTGATTAAATGGGATTCTTTCTCTTTCTATGTTAGTTACCTCAAAACCGGTTAACAGGCTACCGCAGGCCTCATTCAGTCCGCTCTTGGAAGACTGAACTTTCTCGATCACCGCACCCATAAGGACATAGTGCTTGTCCACGACAGAGGCTCTTCGCAGCGCCCCATCAGATCATCCGATGCTCCTGGATGGACAGGAGCCACCGGTGGAGGTGGCACACCCCCCTTTAAAGGGAGCTGCTCGCCCGACTCCGGAGCCATAAGGGGCTCCAGAACCGTATTCGGCCGAGGGCCGATCCGGATACGGCCCTCTTCACTAGTCCCCTTGGGGATCGTCTCCTCCAGGTATCCGGCAACGGAGGCTTCGCCTCGTGGCGCCTCCCGGATAGCGTCCTGGGCACCCCCCCGGTTTGGATCGGCCCTCCGGGACAGCACTTCGGTGTCATCTCTGGCCCCGGGGGAATAAGAAGGCGGTGGCGACTGGACCGCCTTCTCCGACGGAGCCAACGAACTTCGAGACGAGGATCGCTGGATTAGGTCACGGGCCGGACTGCAATAGTATAGCTAACTATATCAAAATAACGGAGAGTAAGGGCTAGATGTGCACATGAATAAGCCATGTCACTTACGACGCGGCCTGGGGCTTTGTGTGGGGGCGCCGTTCCGGACTACTATCCGCATCCCACGCGGTGTTGGCCGTCGGAGCGCGCTTCCCCCTTTTGGGCGCTTCCGCCTCGAGGGGCGTCGAAGCCCCCCTCTTCTTCTTCTTCATCTCTTCAGGGGGAGGATCGTTTCCTTCCTCCTCCTCTACTTCCTTGTCATCGTCCTGAGGGACGGAGGAATGGGTCTCCTCATCTTCGGACGCCGCGTCCGAAGTGCCCTTACGACGGGGGCCACTCTTGGTCCCCTTGGCCTTCCCTTTGGCCTTCTTCTTGGCCTTCCTTTCCAGCGCCTTATACGGCACCGGCACCAGCATCTTCGCTAGGCGCGGGATGACTGGTTCTTCAGGCAACGGAGTTGGACACTGGATCTACTTCGCCCTCTCCGTCCAGTCCTGAAAGAGCGATAACAAAAGCTCAGGCGTCGACCTGGCAACAACAGGCAGGGAATACATTAAAAGAGACATACCTCACTGCCAGGATGACTGACGTCGTGTCCATGATCTGAATCCGCGGCCGGTGGTTTCTCGTTGCCCTTAAAGAGCAACTTCCACGCATCCTCGTGAGTAGTCTCGAAGAGCCTCACCAAGGTATGGTGCTTCTTCGGATTGAACTCCCACAAAGGGCGGCTTCGGTGTTGGCACAGGAGAATTCGGCGAACTAACATCACTTGGATTACATCTACGAGCTTGATGTTCTTGGTTATCATGCTTTGAACGCGCGTCTGCAGCGCTATTACCTCATTGGGTGAACCCCAATCAGGACTCTTCTCAACCCAAGAAGTGAGCCACATAGGAGCACCGAAACGAAATTCGGCAGCCACGGCCCTGGAGGTGCCACGGGGTTATGTGATGTAGAACCATTGTTTCTGCCACTCCTTGACTATCTCCACAAAAATACCTTTCGGCCAGGAGATGTTGGGCAGCTTGCTCACCATGGCTCCTTCGCACTCCGCGTGCTGGCCTTCTACCACCTTCGGCTTCATGTTTAAGACTTTGAGCCACAACCCGAAGTGGGGGTGGATGCGGAGAAGGCCTCGCACACGATGATAAACACCGAGATATTGAGGAAGGAATTCGGGGATAGATCATGGAAATCTACCCCGTAATAATACATCAGCCCGCGGACGAAGGGGTGGATTGGGAACCCCAGTCTGCGAAAGATATGAGGGAGGAATACTACCCTCTTGTTGGGCTCCTTCATGGGAACGATTTGGCCCTCGGCCGGAAAGCGGTGAGCGATTCCCTTCGCCAAATATTCGGCCGCCCGGAGCTCGGTAATGTCCTCCTCCGTGACGGAGGAGACCATCCACTTGCCCTGACCACCGGATCCAGACATGGTTGCTTGAGTGGAAAGGAGATGAAAACTTGGGCGCTGGAGCTCGAGATTGGGAAGGCGGGGACGGAGAGAAAGCGTGAGAAGAGGAATATGGGATCCTTATCCTCCTATAAAGGCAGCAAACATTAAACGCCTCCTCGCTCGCCTTAAGAGTCGCCTATTCCCAAAGGCTGTGCAGGCGACACGGTTGGGTTACCCATGCCCGTATTGATGAGAATCCTGCAATAAGGGGACATGATCTCCGCTTCAACAAGACGTGCAAATAGCAACCGCGTCTTGAAACGTGGGACAAACGGTTCGAAATTATGACCGAACGGACGTTATACAAAAAGCTGTTAGCGGATGGAACTGGTGTAAAATATATATATTCTCTCTGCGATTATGCATGGTGTGTGATAGGTCTGGATACAATCATTACGTCTGAAGACCATCTTGAAGTTCGGAAAAAAGGGGAACCCGTCTTGCAATGCCGAAGACAATCTGCGCGCCGGACTCCGCGTCATTGAAGCCAGGTTCAGGGGCTACTGAGAGATTCCTGGACTAAGGGGTCCTCGGGCGTCCGGCCTGTTATCTGTTGGGCCGGACTGATGGGCTGTGAAGACACGAAGACCTAAGACTATGCCCGTGTCCGTATTGGACTCTACTTGGCGTGGAAGGCAAGCTAGGCGGCTGATTATGAAGATTCCCTCTTATCTAACCGATCTCGTGTAACCCTAGATCTCTCCGGTGTCTATATAAACCGGAGAGCATAGTCTGGATAGGACAGATCCATTAACATATACTCATATGCAAGACTTCTAGGGTTTAGCCATTACGATCTCGTGGTAGATCCACTCTTGTAATACTCATATTCATCAAGATCAATCAAGCAGGAAGTAGGGTATTACCTCAATAGAGAGGGCCAGACCTGGGTAAACATCGTGTCCCCTGTGTCCTGTTACCATCGATCCTAGACGCACAGTTCGGAACCCCCTACACGAGATCTGCCGGTTTTGACACCGACAATAGGTTCCTCGTATGGCCTTGAATTTTTTTCTATTGTTAACATGCACTAATACAACTGTCATGTTAAAATTTGGAATTTTTCAGAGGTCATTTGATATTTTTAAGACATTTAAGTGACTTTCAAGACATTTAATGGCCATAATTCAGATTTGGACTACATGCACATGCAACAACAAACCATCATGGGTTGGAAAATCATGTTTATGTCCTTGTGTGCAAGTTAATTGCATGTGCAAGTAAATTGGAAGGAATTTTCAAACATATGGCGTCATGGCTTGGACATGAACATTGAGTACCATGGCTTTTAAATTCCAAAAAAATCATAAATGATTAGAAATACATGAAATGTTGCTTGATGTAATGGCATGTCACCTAGATGTTGTGGTAAAAAAACTTGGCTTGTTTGACAAAAGTTTGGACACACACCCGTGACAAAGCGGAGCATCACACGAGAAGAGTAGTGGTTTCAAGGCGGAACAAATGCATGTTTGATGACGAACCTGTGGCCTCGAACTTTTTTGTACTGTTAACATACACCAAGATAATCAGAGTGTCGGGCGCTCGGGAACGGGGGTCCCCAGACTTGCTCTGCTCATGCTCAAGGGCGTGGCTCGAAGGATGCCCAAGACGGCCCATCTTCATCAACACAAGCTCAAGACCCTCGCGAGGGGGCCAAGCCTCATGGGCGGACGACAAGGAGCTTCTCGTGCACGACCTCGTCAGGCTGGCTCATGAGGAGGCGGAGAGTTCAAGGCAGGGTACCGCGTGAGGTGCCCATGACGCAAGCCATGACGACCAAGGGCGCCAGTCGGGCGCCAGCCCGCGCAGTGTCCTCCTTTCCTCTTTGGTGCAAAGGGAGCAAGCGCAGGTGAGAGCATCAAGCAAAGGCATCCGTTTCGGTGCAACAAGACCAAGACCAGCCCAACGGGCAGGAAGGAGTCATCATGGAGCCCAAGCAGGCGTCATCACCAGAGCCTTTGGCAGGCGAGGACCAACTTTAGTCAGGATAAGTGTACCTGCTGTTCCCCTTCAAAATGGCCAATTGTTGGTGCCCTTCCCGCTCAATATTTGGGAAGAGGCCCAGGGCCTTCGCCCATAAATAGGAGTAGCCACACTCAGAGCTAGAGGCATCTGGAGAGAGAGAGAAGGGAGGAGATCGGAATCCTCATCAAGAAACCAGTAGCTAGAGCGACTGAACACCACCTAGCCGTTCATCACACCCTCCAAGAACAGACCCTCGCGAGGCTGCTCTTCCTTGTATTGTTCCTCATCAGCCCAAGAGGCAATCCACCACACCACACACTGGGGTAGGGTATTTGTGGCGACCGATTCTCCGGGTATTAATTCCCAGAAAATGGCCCTTGTGCTCATCAGCCCCAGGATAACTGTTAGCTTATGAGGCACCATCTTGATACAGAAATTTCCAAGCAAAATACAACATATGTAGTACAAGACCATTATGGCCTGTGAGTACAACAAATGGTTTCTAGTGGTTGATGGCGGAAGCGGGTTGTGATTCAACAGTGTCTATGGGACTCCATTTCCCACGGGAACATCTGACCAGGTTAACTCCTATCTTCGCGAGGCTGCTATCACCGTTGCTTAGGTTCCGGGGCTGTCAACACGGTCGCTCCTCTCCGTGCAAGAACTCTGGCCAAGATAATAGCCAGGGACAAGCCAGTGAGTACTTTGAATGTACTCGCAAACATTATGAACACGTGTATAATATAACAACGATGTGCTGAAAATATTTTATGCTCATGACGTCAGTCACAAAAGATAATTAAAACTCTGATGCGGGTAAGCATGTAATATATGAATATGCAATGTCATAGAAGTATTAAAGATTATGAAATAAATAACAAGCATGCCACAGTCGGGCGTCTGAGCGACACCACATAAAGGGCTTTTAAAAGAAATGCCGCAGTCGGGCGTCTGAGCGACACCACATAAAGGGCTTTAAAAGAAATGCCACGATCGAGGCGTCTAAGCGACACCACATAAAGGGCTTTAAAAGAAATGTCATAGCGATCGGCCTAAGCGACACCACATAAAGGGCTTTAAAAGAAATGCCACAGTCGGGCGTCTAAGCGACACCACATAAAGGGCTTTAAAAGAAATGCCACAGTCGGGCGTCTAAGCGACACCACATAAAGGGATTTAAAAGAAATGCCACAGTCGGGCGTCTAAGCGACACCACATAAAGGGCTTTAAAAGAAATGCCACAGTCGGGCGTCTAAGCGACACCACATAAAGGGCTTTTAAAAGAAATGCACATAGTAAATATCCCGGAGGTAAAACCATCCCAGAGATATTCGATGATGACAAAATATCACGGGTTAGTCCACAACAATAATAATAATCATAATCATCACAAGTCACAAGTAGTAATTCCAGTTCTGGTTTAATAGTTTCACCTCTCGAAGACCAACACTAAGACCGACACTTGACCCATCCTGCATCGTAGTCCTTAACCATGGACACGGCTATTCGAATAGGTTTAATCTCTGCAGAGGGTGTACTCTTTACCCATGAGTAACGGATTTCTTTAGTCCATCGGGACTAACTCCGTCTACGGTCTTTTGTTGAAAACACACCTAACTTGCACACACCAGCTTAACTCACACGTGTCTGGAATCACCCACGACACACTGTCAAGCAAACTCTAAGTGGGAGGCTACAACCTCGCGTAGCATGAGATCAAATTTATATCAAGGCTCTCTAAGGGGTGGCCTCCTCTCGGTCTCGACTGAAACACCCATGCCCCGGACCAGTGGCTCGCCTACCAGCCTACAACCGGTATCTTCCACCTGGCCTCTCTCAGACGGTGTGTGCTAGGAAGAGGTTGACAACTTATCGAACTGTACTCTACTTGTTGTAGAGACGAGTGGTAGTAGGAAACAAGTATGGGGGTTATCGAACAAGACTCGATCTACTATCGACTCAGAGGTTTAAGTATTCCTGCATGATTAGCATAACAATGTATTTCATCCAACAGAGTCACCGCTCATATTACCTTACCATGCCATACCAGACATGACCGTCCCGACGGAGACCGGCGACAAACTCATGCCTACCCAAGGCAGAGGTTTTCCCGGGTTCCTGCCGGTATGCATGCAAGACACATGAGGATGATTATCATCACAAGTATGTTCATTTCCAAAAGCATGGAAATCAATAACATGCACTCATGCATATGGTCATATCACATGAAATAACAAGTTTCTCCAATGTGAGGTGATGTTATAAACGTGTCATCGAACACGCAAAAGTATTATGCCGAGGTTCAGAATGCTTGCCTTCAGGTCATGGGAAGGCAGGGTGCATTTCAAACTCTTGAAAGACTTCTCCTCTCTTCAAAAATCCTATTTTAGAAATATAAATGAATTAACACACAAAATAAAAACAGCACAAAAAGTTGTTTTGAATTTTTTTCAAATAAATCTTAAAATAAACTAGACAATATTTGAGAGAGGTAGGAAAAAGAATCAATTTAATTGGAGTTGTATTTAAAAAGATACAGCAGGTCAAAGTTTGGTCAAAAATCTGTTTTAAAAAAAACAGAAAAGAAAACGTTTCAAAAAGACACGTACACGTCGAAGGCGTATTTCGGGAGTGCGCTTCCACTTAACCCACGTGGACTGGGGCGGGGGTCACCGACAGTGGGTCCAGGGGGCCCACTGGTCAGGTTTGACCAGTCCCCCCTCCCTCCTCTTCTCTGCCAGAGCAGAGGCGGGGCGTCCGGCGATCGTCGCCGGCGAACGGCGGTTCTTCGCGGGCATCCGAGTGCAGGGATGGATCCGCCACTCCTAGGTGGTCCTCCCGGTGGTCGAGGGAGTGATGGGGACGGAGGGAGTCGTCGGCGACGAGCTCCGCGGCGGAGGGGAGGCTTCGGTGGATTTGGGGGTTCCGGCCATGGTGGTTCCCGAGCGGGTCTGAGATGTTGGGCGGCTCCGTAGGGTCATGGGGAGGAGGATGGAAGCACAGGAGGGGTCTGGGGGCTTTGGCATTGGCCGCCTTTTGCCGGAGTGAGGTGGCGGCCGACCCTGCCGGAGTTGGGGAAGAGAGTGGCCCCTGGCCAACCGGGGAGGGGGAAAGGTTTCAGACGGCTCGAGTGAGGCTGCTCATGAGCCTAAGGCAGGATCGAGGGCTTTATATAGCCCGGCGAGGTCGGTTCCGTGGTCATGGATAAGCTTTCGCCGAAACCGCCTCGCTGTAGCTAGGGCGTCGTGGCGGTGACAAGCGCTAGGGGACGCACTTCTGCGGATAAGCTTGCGAAGCTCGAGGCAGGTGGCGGCGGGGAGGCCCGGCGGCGCCGATCAGGGCAGAGGCGCGCTGCGGACGCCGGCGTGCTGCCAAAAGCTCTGTCGGCGGCACTGTTGGCTGCCAGGGCGGCTTGGCGCGTTGCTGAGAGGAGGCTAGTGCGTGGCGTGGCGCTGCAGAGCGGGCCAAAATCAGGGGGGCCAGCGTGTCGGCTCGGGCGCGGTTCGTGCAATACGCAGCGCCTGGCGCGTCCAAAGGTGCTGCCACGTAAGGTGTTCGATAAAATGCCGTGGCATGCTACAGGTCACATGTGAGGTTGGCAAGCAGCAGAGCTAGGTTGTTGATAGAGTGAAGCCTGTGGGACAAGGTGGTTTGGTCAGGAGACCGAGTTCACAATGCCAACATCAACTCATGTCAAATCTGATCATGCACTCCAGGTGTTTGACAAAATGCCACAGGCACTTAGGCTATTCTTGGAGTGGCCAATTCCTCCAGATCAGTGTCTGTCTAGATGCACAAGAGGATGGCGAGGTTAGTTGGTGAGAAGCACAAACTTGCTAGTGCAAGTTTTGCAGAACTTCAAATCTGGACAGGATGTGAATGGCATTATTTCATGCACCAAAAATATGCCAATGGTGGCATGCTCCTGGGCTTAGAGGTTTAGCATGGAGGACTACAAGTAGGGAAATGAATCTAGGGCCAAAGAGCTAGTAAAGTATGGTTGCTGTACAAACCATCATGTTGGACTAGAATGGAGATGAGGTTGAATCACTCAAAAATTTCAAAGAACAACCCTGGATTTTTGCATATAATGGAATCATATGCTCCTACTGACATCCCAAAATTTTGGTGGAGGCTAGAAGGAAATATTTAAAAGGGTTGTAGTGCAAAATTGTCCACTGGGCCAGAGAAGAAAAACATGTGTATCACTCAAAACATGCAATGAATGAAACATATTCACATGATATGTCCAAATTTTGGTTGGATTTTTAGTTAAATGTAACAACTGGTTGTAGTACAAAAAGAGCTCCAAAATTAAAAACAAGTCATTTTAATGAATAAAGCTCAGGGTGAAATAATTTAATAAACCTACTGATTACGAAATTGTTTTAATGAGATGGCATAGAAGTTCAATATGTTTGGGAGGATCCACTAGGGTAGATACTCATAACTATAAAAAGAAAGGTTCTGAAATCAATAGAAATATTCTTGCAGGCAAAAATTTTAAACTCTTGGCAAAATTTTAATAACTAAAACCTGGTTAAATTTTTGGGGTGTTACAGTATTACACCACAATGGTGGCCTGAACCAGTATAAATCTCGTGTCTCTTGTGCTGTTCCGTTTAGTAGTCTAGGTCCCAGCGATTCGGCGAGGTGCGAGACGGTGGAGGGTTGGATCTCCGCCACCCCAAGTGTTCGAACCTCAAGGGTCTGCCGGAACCCGAACCGACATTTGGCGCGCCCGGTAGGTGCGCCGGAATCTGCCTTCTCACGCTTCGTTCTTCCCCGACCACAGAACCATGACGCTTGCCGGGCTCAAGGCCAGCGCCGAGCCACCCTCGCCTCCCGTGTCGCCCGGACTGCTTCCGACGGCGGGCTCCCTCGTCGTCCTCACCACCCGCTGCCAACACCGCCACCGGCCCGGCGGGGAACGGGAAGCAAGCATCGTCCCTGCGCTCCTCGGCGACCTCTGGGGAGGAGCCGCGCAACTTCCTCGTCACCCGCCCCATCGCGCCGGTCCCTCCAGTCGTCGTGGCCCTCCTGGGCGGCTCGCAGGCGCCGCCTTCCAGCCGCCATGTCAAGACATTCGTCCGCCGGGTCGGTGCCGCCTCCACGCGGCAGGGGGCTCCCTCAGGAGGGACGGAGCCGTCGGCCGGGCTGACCTTCGACTCTCGGGACCACCCCGCCAACTCGTCCCTCTCGGGTGCGCTCCCCATGCTCTGCACACCCACCATCTGCCAAGTTGCCGTCACCAGGACCCTCATCGACGGTGGCGCCGGCCTCAACGTACTCTCAGTCGAGGCCTTCAACCTCCTCTGCATACCCAGGGAGCGGCTGCAGCCCAGCCAGCCTTTTTCAAGCGTAGGAGGAGGGTCATCCAGCTCCTTGGGGCAAATCCGGCTCCCGGTGACTTTCGGCACCTACGACAACTTCCGTATGGAACTGGTCGACTTCGACATCGCCCCCATCGGCCTCCCCTACAATGCCATCCTTGGCTATCCAGCATTGCCCAAAGTCATGGCCGCAACCCACCCGGGGTACAACCTCATGAAGATGCCCGGGAGCAGCGGCGTCCTCACCGTACCTGGAGACACCGAAGGTGCGCTGCGGGCGCTCAGGCTCTCCCTCAAGACGGCGGCGCAACGCAGCCCACCGATGCGGAAGCCCTCAAGCCCAAGGGGGCTGCACCGACCAAAAAGAAGCAGTTGTTCACTCAAGACAAGGCGGAGACCAAGCAGGTACCTGTCGACGAGGACGGTTCCACAAATGCCACCTTCACGATAGGCGCCAACCTCGAGCCCGAGCAGGAAGAAGCCCTGGTCAAGTTCCTGCGTGCGAACAAGAAGGTGTTCGCCTGGGAGCCCGATCAGCTGGCGGGGATCCCACGGGGCATAATAGAGCACCACCTTTACGTGTGCCCCAACGTGCGTCCTGTGAAGCAGAAGGTGAGAAGGCAGTCCACTGAAAAGCAGGCCTTCATCGTCCAAGAGACCCGCAAGCTAGAAGCCGCAGGGGTTATTCGCGAGGTCCGATACCCAGATTGGCTGGCCAACCCCGTGGTGGTGCTAAAGAAGGGAGGAAAGGAGCGCATGCGTGTCGACTTCACCAACCTCAACAAAGCATGCCCGCAGGATCCGTTCCCACTCCCTCGCATCGATCAGATCGTCGATTCCACCGCCGAGTGTGACCTGTTATGCTTCTTGGACGCCTTTTCCGGGTATCACCAAATCAAGATGGCGGTGGAAGACATGGAAAAGATGGCCTTCTTAACCCCGTGTGGAGTGTACTGCTATACATGCATGCTATCTGGCTGCGAACGCGGGGCAACCTTCCAAATGCTCATGCCCATCACCTTGGGCCCACAGCTCAGGAAGAATGTGGAGGATTACGTCGACGACATCGTGGTGAAGTCTCGCGAGGCCAAGACCTTGATACAAGACCCGGAAGAAACCTTCGCGAGCCTCAACGCAGTAAGCCTGCGACTCAACCCGGAGAAGTGTGTGTTTGGAGTTCCCTCGAGCAAGCTCCTGGGTTTCCTCGTGTCCCACCGAGGCATCGAGGCCAACCCAGAAAAAGTCAAGGCAGTTGAGGACATGAGCCCACCAAAGACCCTCAGGGAAATGCAGAAGCTCACGGGCGCCAGAACGGCGCTGGGCCGTTCATCTCCCCGATTGGGGAGCGGGCGCTGCCTTTCTTCCGGTGATGAAGAAAAAGGGCCCTTCGAATGGACTGAAGAGGCCGACAAAGCGTTCCAAGACCTCAAGAGGTACCACCAGCCCTCCAGTTGATGGTGGCCTCACGCCTCAGAGCCCTTGGTACTCTACCTCGCCGCCACTCCCTACTCCGCTAGCGCAGCCCTGGTGGCAGTAAGGGAGGAGCGTCAGGCCAAGACCATGGCGGCCACCCGAGCTAAGGCAAGGCCGAATCAGAAGGAACCCGCAGAAGCCAGCACCGCAACGGTAGAAGATCAGCCGTCGCAGCAGAGCACGCCAAAGGCGGGAGAGGCCCCCCGTCCAAGCACCCAGCTTCCGGAGGCGCCGTCACCTTGAGAGGCACCACAGCTTCCGGAAGACGCCACCAGCACCGACGCCCCTAGCCTTGTCGAGCACCCGTGTACTTCACAAGACAAGAGTGTTACGGGATGCAAGGGCACGGTACCCCATGCCGCAGAAGCTCCTCCTTGCGCTGTTGGTGGCTTCGCGCAAGCTGCGGCACTACTTCCAGGGTCATCCAATCAAGGTTGTCTCGGCATACCCCCTGGAGAGGGTGCTCAGGAGCCCCAACTCGGCCGGAAGGGTCGCCGAGTGGAACATTGAGTTGCAAGCATTCCAGCTCGAGTTCAGCACAACCAGAGTCATCAAGGGGGCCGCGCTGGCAGATTTCGTGGCTGAATGGACAGAAGCACCGAGCCTCAGGGCCGGCGAGGATCGATCCCTCTCCCCAGGAAGCGAAGCGCTAGAAGGTTGGGTCATGTACTTCAACGGAGCGTTCTCCAGACAGGGCGCTGGGGATGGGGCGGTGCTCATATCTCCCGCTCAGGACAAGCTCTACTATGCCGTGCAACTCTGTTTCCAGCACGGCGAGAAGGTCTCCAACAATATAGTAGAATACGAGGGATTGAGAAGCGGTCTCAAGGCTGCCGCTGCCTGGGGTGAAGCGCCTTACCATCAAGGGCGATTCGCAGCTCCTCGTCAATTTCTCCAACAAGGTGTACGAGCCAAGAGATGAACACATGGAGGCCTACCTCGCGGAGGACCGCAGGATGGAGAAACGGTTCTGGGGGTTGGAGCTGCAGCACGTGCCCTGCGGCACAAATCAAGAGGCCGACGACATCGCCAAACGAGCCTCCAGGAGATTACCCCAGGAGCCGGGCATCTTTGAGGTACGGCTCTTCAAGCCCTCAGCCCTGCCGTCGTTATCAAGCACATCACAGCCTCGGGAGGAGCTCCCTCAGCCACCTACCTCGGGAGCCCCAGCCTGTGGCCTTGCCTCAGGAGCACGCCTGCTCCTAACAATGGAACCTCAAGAGGGGTGCTGGATCACGGAGCTCAAGAGTTACTTAACGCGTGGAACTTTGCCAGAGAAGGAGGAGGAGGCAGAGCGTGTGGCGCGGCAAGCCACGGCTTACAGCATCATGAATGGAGAGCTCTACCGGAAACGACCGAACGGCGTATCCCTGCGCTGCATCACCAGGGAACAGGGGAAGGAACTGTTGGCAGATATACATGGTGGAGATTGTGGGCACCATTCGTCATCACGGGCCCTCGTCGGCAAGGCGTTCCGCAGTGGTTTCTATTGGCCCACTGTGCTCAGTGACGCTGTTGAACTCGTGAAGGCTTGCGAGGCTTGCCAATTCCATGCCAAGTAGATCCACCAGCCAGCAGGAGGTCTGCAAACCATCCCCCTCACTTGGCCATTCGCGGTCTGGGGGCTAGACATCCTGGGCCCTTTTCCTCGGGCGCCAGGGGGCTATCGCTACCTCTACATCGCCGTGGACAAATTCACCAAGTGGGCCGAAGTCGAGGCCGTCCATACCATCCCCGCTGGTTCCGCGGTCAAGTTCATCAAGGGCATCGTGAGCCGGTTCGGAGTGACGAACCGCATCATCACCGACAACGGTTCGCAGTTCACCAGTAACCTTTTTAAAACATACTGCGCTAACCTTGGGACGCAGATATGCTACGCTTCGGTGGCGCACCCCCGCAGCAACGGACAGGCCGAGCGGGCCAACGCAGAGGTCCTGAGAGGCCTCAAGACCAGGACGTTCAAGAAGAAACTGGAGGCCTGTGGCAGAGGCTGGTATGACGAGCTTCCGTCCGTGTTGTGGTCCATCCGCACAACCGCAACCAAGCCAACCGGGAGACCCCTTCTTCCCGGTCTACGGAGCCGAAGCGGTCCTCTCTCACGAGGTCAAGCGTCGATCCGCGCGGGTCCTGGCGTTCGATGAAACGCTGCAGGACGCCATGCGGGGGACGACCCTCGTGCTGGGGGAGGAGCGCCGACGAGAAGCTGCGCTGCGAGCGGCAAGGTACCAGCAGGCACTCCGGCGATACCACTGCCGCAACATCCGCCCCAGAACTCTCGAGGTAGGGGACCTCGTGCTCCGACGGGTCCTTTCCAGGGAGGGACTTCATAAGCTCTCTCCCATGTGGGAGGGACGGTTCAAGGTTGTTCATGTTTCCAGGCCTGGCTCCGTGCGCTTGGAGACCCAAGAGGGAGTACCTATACAGAACGCGTGGAACATCCAGCACCTCCGGAGGTTTTACCCCTAAAAGGGCCCAGAGCCTGTGAAGAAGGCGAATGCCTGTGAAGCTCGTTCTTTTTGGAAAAGGCCCAAAGGTTCGTGGAAGAAGGCGAATGCCTGTGAAGCTCATTCTTTTGGAAAAGGCCCAAGGTTCGTGAAGAAGGCGAATGCCTGTGAAGCTCATTCTTTTGGAAAGGCCCAGCGCTGTCAGAAGAAGGCAAATGCCTGTGAAGCTCATCTTTTTCGAGAAAGGCCCAGAGCTCGTGAAGAAGGCGAACGCCTGTGAAGCTGTCGCTCGAAAGGGCCCGAGCCCATGAAGAGGGCTAACGCCCGTGAAGCTTCGCTTCCCTGTAAGAATAGCCCGGAGCCTGTGAAGAAGGCCAACGCCTGTGAAGCTCGCCGCCCGTGACACTCTCACGTAATAATGAGTTGGGGCTGTACACGCCCCGGAGTCTCAGGAGTGCCGGCCTCAGGCCCAGGGGCTCCCTCCCACGCCTAGTGGTAGCACTTAGCTCCGTGCTGGTGAGAAGACGTCGAAGACTAGACTAGGTGCCGGACGCGGCTTTTTCATTTGCTTTCTGCAGTTGACTAGTTATTTCCATTTGGAGTTTTTATCGAAACTATTGCCTTCTTTTGGTCCGTGGTTTTTCGATCCTTTTCGCTCTCCTGCCTCGATTTCTCTTGCGTGGGGACTCGCGAGGCAGAAGCCTCGGGAGCCCTCGCGAGCATTCCTGCGTCTATCGCTCAAGTTTTCACGACCCTGGTCCACAGCTGGAGCACCCCTCCTGACCTTGCCTCATGGGCAGCACTACGCGAACATGGGGCCTGGATCGGTCGCCCCCGCGGCCACAGCTGGAGTTCACTTGCGAATGGGCGTACAACGGAAAGGGACAGTATCAGGATAACGAAAGCAGTACAATAATTAACGGCGTTAACCTAAGCGCGCCCGCACGGGGCCACACATTGTTGCCTTTTTGCGCAGGAGAAAAGAAAGGAAAAGGACAAAAGCAGGTGAGGCACGCCCCGTGCCGGCCCTATTGGAAGGCTCGAGCCGTCTTCGGAGCTCAGGCGGACTCCCTCTCGCGCTTCACCGGGGCGCGGAGGCAAGCGGACCCGCTGCCACCCCCAAGTAATGCGGCGGCGTAATACTGGCCATGACGTCAGCCTGGAAGAATCACCACCAAGAAGAGCTGGTGAAGCGTGAGGAGTCACGGGCATCGCCCGGCCGCTTGCTGCCCTCTCCATCCACGCCGGGCTGGAGTCCTCGGCAGCGGTCGCTGCCTCGTGGCAGCACCCCATGCGGCGACCATCTCTTAACACCCTCACGTAGAGGGTGGCGCCGCCACGTCGTTTTGAACTGCAGGGAGCACCGAGGCGAAGATCACATGGGCGAAGCGAACGTCTCCGCCAACCGCTGGTCGAACAGGTTCCCTAGCCGAGACCTCCAGAGAAGCCCACGGTTCGGCCAGCAGCAGCCATCCGCCTGGAGCCGTGTGAGGGGCCACCCAGGCGCCATCCGGGAGCTCACCCAGAGGAAGGCGGGAGCCAAGCCGGCCGGGACGGCTCCTCCGCCCTCACCATGAACTCCGGCGCTTCAGACATGGGGGCGCCCTCGGGGGCCAGCGGCGGGCGCGCCCTCCGACCATGGCCAGCCGGCCGCTCGTCGCCGCCCGAGAGCCTCCCCACGATCACAGGGACCGCCGTGGAGGCCACGGGATGCTTGCGAGGGCGACCTCGACCACGTTTGGCCCTTCCCCTTCTCTGCGGCCGAGAACTTCCTTGGTGGAGCCATGGAGAAGGGGGAGAGACAAGAAAAGGATACACTGAAAGGTCGCGCGCCGTTCCGTACTTATAGCCGGCGAAGGCCAACCGTCGGCCCCCACGATCACCGGTAATCATGACCGACTCTGCATGCATGGATTTGTCGAATCCGGGTGGTTGCCGAGGCATCGTGGGGAAGCAGTGCGCACGCGTCCAATCAACCGCCACGCGTCGCCCAAGGCCGCAGGCTGTTAGGGCCCGCGACGCTTCGCACTTGCCCTTTCGCCTCTGTGCTCGGCCAAGTTCGGGCGCGCGGTGGGCCGGGGCTACTGTCGGCGTCGGGGAACGGGGTCCCCGGACTTGCTCGCACTGCAGCTGCATGGGCGTGGCTCGAAAGAGGCCCAAAGACGGCCCATCTTCATCAACACAAGCTCAAGACCCTCGCAGGGGGCCAAGCCTCATGAGGCGGACGACAAGGAGCTTCCTCGTGCACGGCCTCGTCAGCTGGCTCATGAGGAGGCGGAGAGTTCAAGGCAGGGTACCTCGCGAGGTGCCCATGACGCAAGCCATGACGCACCAAGGGCGCGAAGTCGTGGCGCCCGACCAGCAGTGTCCTCCTTTCCTCTTTGGTGCAAAGGGAGCAAGCGCAGCGTAGAGCATCAAGCAAAGGCATCTGTTTTGGTGCAACAAGACCAAGACCAGCCCAACGGCAGGAAGGGAGTCATCGTGGAGCCCAAGCAGGCGTCATCACTAGAGCCTTTGGCAGGCGAGGACCAACTTTCATCAGGATAAGTGTACCCGCTGTTCCCCTTCAAAGTGGCCAATTGTTGGCGCCCTCCCGCTCAATATTTGGGAAGAGGCCCAGGGCCTTCACCTATAAACAGGAGTAGCCACACTCAGAGCTAGAGGCATCTGGAAGAGAGAGAGAAGGGAGGAGATCGGAATCCTCATCAAGAAACCAGTAGCTAGAGCGACTGAACACCACCTAGCAGTTCATCACACCCGCCAAGAACAGACCCTCGCGAGGCTGCTCTTCCTTGTATTGTTCCTCATCAGCCCAAGAGGCAATCCACCACACCACACACTGGAGTAGGGTATTACACCACAATGGTGGCTCTGAACCAAGATGTAAATCTCGTGTCTCTTGTGCTGTTCCGTTTAGTAGTCTAGGTCCCAGCGATTCGGCGAGGTGCGAGACGGTGGAGGGTTGGATCTCCGCGCGCACCCCAGTGTTCGAACCTCAAGGGTCTGCCGGAACCCGAAATCCAACACTGTCATGTTAAAATTTGGAAATTTGCAGTGGTCATTTGACCCTTTTAAGACAATTAAGTGATTATCTAGCCATTTAATGCTGGTGATTCAAATTTGAATTACACGTACATGCACCAGCAAACCATCATGGGTTGGAAAAGTCATTTATGTATTACATTACATTTTTACAATAATGTCATGGTAACACAAATTAAGCATTCATGCCTTACATTTGGAAAGAAAATGTAAATATCTGGCAAGACACCTGGGCCCCACACAATTGGCATCCTATGTCGCGCCTCGAGGTTTCAAAGGTGAGTGGCGCAGGTTATTAATCAGACGCGGTTCTGAATTATAAACCGTCTGCGATTTATTTCACACACGGCTATCCCTGCGAGAATCGTGTGTAATTCAAGCTGCAGTACACGTAAATTCTGGCGACCGGCGCGTGTACTGCTCCCGTCAATCTAGATTTTGGTCGCCGATAAATACTACCCTTCCCACGTTGTCCCACCTGCATTCTCATTTACATCCTCTCCTCTCCTCGCTTGCCCCTATCTCTCTCACAAAAACTTTGCCATGGCACCGCCGATCTGGCCATGCGCCGAGGAGGAGGTGCCGCGCCCCGGGGATGTCTAGGCGTATAGCAGTGACGAGGAGGACCCCTACGCGCCACCAGACGAGGTTGCGCCGGACCCCCACCCTCCCAACTTTGGAGCAGTTTTGGGGCCAATACAATGACGTAGGCTGAGAAAGCCAGTCAAGTGGCGTTCATGAAGGAGATGGCAGAGGAGGAAGCCACGTACCAGGCGGACCATGAAGCCGCCTGGGAAAAGGAGGCAGTGGAGCTTTAGGGGCGGGCGCGTCGACATGCGGAGGAGGTGTACGAAGATGGCTGATACTTGGCCAGGAAGGCCAAAGGCACTGGGCGCCTCATCGCTACATGGAGGTGGGCCGATAAGCTCCAGCATGCTACCGATGAGGAGCTCTGGTGGGCGCCCAACAAAATGGCAAGATCGTTCGCGCGCATCCGCCAGTAAGAGGCAGATTGGCACGTCAAGCGCTGTGAGGAAGAGGAGGCGTAGTACTGCCTCCGTTCTAGGAAGCCGTCACACACCAGGGAGCTACTGGCGAGGGGCTGCGGGAATACTGCTCCCCTAAGGAGGGATTATTGGTTGTAGTATTCTTCGTTTTCAATTTTACGCATTGTACGTAGTAGTTAAGTATCATCACGTATATGTGATGATATTATATATATTCTATGATGAATTACTAAACAATTAATATATATTATGAATTTCATTTTTCTATCTGTTTTTGTACTAATTTCTATCTAGCTGTTACCATCCACATGTATACAATGGAAAGCATAAACGCATTGAAATAGAACAATATATAAGAACGGAAAACATAGTACACACACTGAAATAGAGCAATATTATGATTGTTGTGAATGCATAGCGATCAATGTAGAAATGAATCAACAAAATAAAACGTGTCCATAACCACTAGCCTTGCCTATGGTAGCCCCTGGCTTTGCCTAAACTCGTGCAGGCGTTTGTCCAAGCAGTTGACATGCTTGCAGTATGTCTAGTGCACGATCTCGAGCTCCAAGTTGGCTATTTCATTGGAGATCACCAGCTTGAGGATGCGACGGCCATGTTCCTCTACTGTGCCTCGGTGGACACCTAGGCCAAGGAGGCGCTCGAGCAAAGCGACCAGCCCATTGGCATCGAGCGGGCCGCAAACAAGGCAAACAGTGCGACCCATTCTGACGGCGCAGCCGACGTCCGGTGCAAGTACGGCGCGGCCTGGCTCTGGTGCAAGTATGACACGGATAGGCTTCACTCCTAGCGAGGAATGGGGCTACTGGCCGGCCTTGTACCAAGCTGTAGCACGTTGTCGACAGCAGGCAAGCATCGACGGGTCCATTCTTGCTGTGCGGCGTGCTGAGCCTTTTGCTCTGCAGTACTCCATTAGTCTTGCTGTACGGGGAGATGCAGCCTATCAGCATGGACGCGCCTAGCTTGCTATGCGGCACACCACCGATCTTGTGGTGAAGTGAGCTCCAGCCTCTCGACGCTGACATGCCTATCTTGATCCACGACGCTTAAGCGCCATGCGCCAAGGGTCTGCTCAACCCTGGTGATGACGCATAGCACAACATGTTCCATCGCGTTGCTGGGGACGTCCTCGGCCTCGATGTGCTGTGGCGCCTGCTCGTTTTCCTCGTCGAGGAGGTTGATGGTAGAGGCGAAGCTTCGGTAGGTTGGCATGCTTGGAAAAGGTAGATGGCTATAGGTTGCGCTCGTGCCTCGGTGTGTCATGCACCGCCTCGGCTTATGCGCAATATCGATGGGTGGTAGCGGAAAACCAATGAGGAAGAGGCGGGAAACGATGGCATGTTCATAAAATGCCATCAATTCATGGAAACTTAGCATAGAAGGAAGCGCGAGCTAGGACGACGCCTGCGCACACATTGCTCGCCCATGGGTGTGATCCATATACTCGAGTGCCCAAGAGAGAACACTATTCACACTAAAGAATATTGTTCTGTACACAGAGAGCGTAGATGTTGTGCAGACTGAGCAAATCTCATGGAAAACGAATGAACTAAGGAACTCGCCAATGATAATTTCAAGAATCGCAGTCAATTATTTACCAGTAAGCGTTTGCCCAGAACACACACAACTTATTAGCAGGAAATGTATGTGTTTTTATTAGTCTTCCCACACAATTAGCCGGTGCACCCTTGTCTGTTGCCTGCGTTCATCTCACCGTGTCAGCCTCTTCTCGCATCCCTCGGTGTGCTCTGATCGCCATTAGGCAACCACGGCGCGCGCTGCTCGGGTCCCTCCGTGCGCTCTGCTCTCGCGTCCCATCACGCACGCGTTCTGCTAGCGGTTGGGGCCGGCACATGATCACGTTGGGGGGCCCATATACATGCGGTTGCACCGCGCGCATCGCCACAATGTAGTTACCTGTGGCATGATGAAGTTACGCGCTACCAAAACTGCCATCCGAACAGGCCGATATTCTAGGCCGTCCGACATGCCCATTTATTCCCGCGGCCATTATAACCTTAGTCTCTTTAACCTTTCGGTCGCGGCCCACAACACACACAATGTCGGGTGGTAGGTGCGACATATGCCAACGGGTGGCTTATCATTGTGGGAGCCAATAAGACGTCGCTGGTGCCTGGAAACGGGATAAGGCGAAGACATGCACGTCGGCGAATCTTACCCAGCTTCGGGGCTCTCCGGGGAGATAACACCCCTACTACTGCTCTGCGGGGTCTCCGCATGATCACTAAGTTAACAAGTAGCTACAAGAGGCTCCTTGAGCTGTTCGGTGAGAGGAAGAAGAAGGGCAAGGCTAGCTCTCCTCTTCCCTCTATGTGGTGTCTAAAACTCTAAGAGATCAACCCTTTGCATGGGTGCCCTGGGGGGTTTATGTAGGGCTACCCCCAGGGGTACAATGGTAATCCGACTGGGCGCGTGCCCTAGCCGTCAGTGTCTATGATCACCGGCTTCTCCGCCCGGCCAGCTTGGGGCCCGCCGGCCTCGGTGGGTCCCGCCGGCCTCGGCTTCTGACCGACATGAGGCCCCACCGCTCGGGGGCCTTGTCGGGGGCTGGTTACTGTTGCCTCACCCCTGATGGCGAGGACTTTGTCGAGGTAAGCATGGCTACAGTGCCGCCGCCTGGCGGCGATCACTGTAGCCTTACCTCGTCTTGTCTCCTTAATGAGGCGCCTCCTTCGAGGGAGGGAGCAAGCCGGCTGCTGAGAGCCGGCCACATCCCACGCCCGACCGGGGAGGCCTGGCGCCGGGTATCTCTCTCGACTAAAGGGGCCCGCACGTGGGCGTCTTGACTCGATGCCGTGGGTGACGTCATGGTCAACTCGCAACAGCATGATCTTTGCTGGAGACGGGTGATGGCCACCTGCAGACGGTGCACTTTGTGGCCATGCTTGGCTCGAATGCGGGGTGGCAAGCTTCACTGTAGCCACGCCCCGTCCCTTTGCCGTTATGTGGGTGCAAAGTTTGAGGGTACGATCTTGGCCGCCTACTAGGGGCCGGCTTCTTGGAGTCAGCCTTCTCGTGGCCGGCTTCTTGGAGTCGGCCCTCTTGTGGCATTCCTCCTGTGTGTTTAGGGCCGGGCCGCCTCCCGGTAGCCGGCCCGAGAGGCAGCCGACCAAGGGAAGGCGGCCCCACGCCTTGGGTGCTTGAAGGCCCGATCGGCCTGTAAATTTTCTGAAGAGCCGGGGGAGCCGGCTAGGCTACCCGTGGTCATTTACTCCGACAGTAGTCCCCGAAGCTGGTCAGGCTTCGAGGCTGAAGAGAGGACGAGAAGCTCAATCAGCTTCCTATCCTGAAGAGCCGGCAGCTAGGAGCCGGCTTTGATTAGGTGCGCCGTCTTTGGGAGGCTTCGAAGCTTGAAGGCGGGAACCAGGTGGCACGCGTGTCGGGCCGCGCGCTGACCGCCTGCCGCCTGTGCGCCACATGGCGCCCATCAGCTGGAAGGGCCTGCCAGCCCACGCGCGCAACGGGACGTCGCCGCAGCCCGGGGCCCGCCACTCCCGGGCCTTGGCCCAAGTGCGGATCTTCTGCGGCCGAACGGGCCGTTCGCCTTCCAGTGGCAGTTTCTGCATGCCTTTAGGTCGCTATAATCACGGGAGGTGGGGGAGTGGGCGCAGTTAATCCCACGCCCCCCACGCCTCGCGTCCTCGGCTCCGCCGCATAGGGCTATAAGTAGGGGGAGGAGGGGGAGCGGCAGACGCTCGCCCTCGCTTCGCCATTTTCCTCTTCTCCTTCTTCCTCTCCGTCACCACAACGCCTCGCCGCCGCACCGTCCTTCCTCCAATCTTCTTGGTTCGCCGTAGCTCCGCCGCAGTTGGGTCGCGCACCCTCCGCCGTCGCGCCTCTCTCGTCGCTTCCCCGTCCTCATGCCGCTATCTAGTTCCTGGGACGGCTCCAACGTCCACGAGGACCATGTCGACTTCCTCCGCAAGACGCAGCGGTTGCCGGGCACGGATTACGTGCGGGCTCGCCTTGCGCCGGAGACGGAGATCTCGCCGGCGCCAGAGGAGGACAAGCGGGTGATCTTCCGCTCGCACTGCCTACGCGGTGTCGGCCTGCCGGCGAGCGGGTTCTTCCGCGTCTTCCTCGAGTTTTATCATCTCCAGCCGCATCACCTCACCCCAAACACGGTGATGCTGCTGTCAGCCTTTGTCACTCTGTGCGAAGGCTTTCTTGGCGTCCTCCCCACCCTCGAGCTCTGGGGGGAGTTCTTCCAGTGCAAGCTTGGCACCGTCGTAGCGGGCGTGCCCACCCCATGCGGTGCCTTCATCGCCATGCGGAGGTCGAGCGACAACAACCCGTTTCTGCCCATCCCGCTGATCCAGTCGGTGAAGATCTGGCAAAAATCCTACTTTTATGTGAAGAACGTCGCCCCGCAGGGCGACTTCGTCAATCTGCTGGCTTATGTAGCCGGCCCATCGGCTGGGAGGCAGCCTTCATGGTCCTACCGAGCCAGGACGCTGTCTCCGGCTGGGGCTGCTGCCGTCGCCCGGCTCTGGGTGATGGTCTAGTCGGGAGGCCTGGTCGGGGCCGACCTGGTAGCTGCCTTCGTGGAGCGCCGGGTGCTCCCACTTCAAGGCCGTCCCCTCATGATCTGCCAGATGAGCCGCCGCTTCGACCCAAGCCGGCTAAGCACCAAGGAGATGCCTGATGATGAGGTATCTTACATGGTGAACTACATCGCCAACTGCAAGCTCACCGAGGAGTGGCGGTACGACAAGGAGCCGTACTCTCGCGCCGACCCTCCGCCTACGGTAAGCTTCCCTTCTTTTCTTCTTCTATTGTTGCCGGGTTCACAATGGCCGACTCTTGACCAGTCGGCTTGTTTTTAGCAGAGCCCTCTTCTTCGACCGGCGGCCGAAGCCGCGGGGCCGGAGCGCCAGTTCATGCCCGACCGCGCGACGGATGATTTTGACGATCCAGACTTGGGGGCGGCCGCCCTAGACGACGATGTCGTAGGAGGAGGCGGTGAGGCAGGCGGCCCCGAGCTCGGAGCCGGCTTCGGGGACTGGCCGGATGACGACGAGGCCGTAGTCATTGCGCGCCTTCAGCCGAGGTCCGATCGTCAAGGCACGGGCCCATCTGTCGCGCCAGCTGCCCGTGGTGCTGCGCAGAAGCGCAGGGCCTCGCCGACCCTTTTTGGCAGTCGACCGAAGAAGCCCAGGGGTTCCGCAGCGGCGACCAAGCGGGACGAGGCGGCCGCAAAGGCGGCCCGCTTCCGCAAGGTGGTGAAGCAACCGCAGGCGGTTTCGGCGTAAGTGTCGATTTTCTCACACCTTTGTTTTTTCTCTTCGGTTGATATTCTTCTAAGCCTTTTTCTTGATTCGCCAATCAGGGCGCCACTTTCCCTCGAGCGGGTCCCTGCCGCCTCCATAGTTGGAGCGGCGGGAGGGTCTGCGAGCTCCCGCTGCGTGGATCCCCGCGCCGACCTCCTGGAGGCGACGGAGCGGAATGCGCGGGAGGAGCGGGAGGCGGAGGAACGGAGGGCGGCCCAGGAGACGAGGGAGAAGTCGGTGGAGGCGCAGGCCGACGCGGCAGCCAGGGCTCAGGCGGAAGCCGCAGCCGTGGAGAGGGAGGCGGAGGCCCTGCGTAACCAGCCTCGCAGCTCATCATCCCCCTCCGCACCGTGGCTCCTGACATCCCCGTGCCCCCGTTGGAGGAAGCCGGCCGCGACCGGCCGGCGATGGAGAGGGAGGAGGGCGAGGTAATCGTCCTGGAGGGGGAGGCGGCACCATCACCGCCGACTGGAACGGGCCAAGGCAGCCTGCTTGACATGCCGCCCGAGGAGCCGGCTGGAGGCGAGCCAGCTGTGGGGGCGGATCTTGTGGTCCTGTCGCCGTCTCGTAAGTGCGCGGGGGAGGCGACTTCAGCGCCGGAGCCGCAGAAAGCCGCGGGCACCAGCTCGTCGTCTCAGGATCTGGAGGCGGCCAGCGCCAGCTCGTCTGAGTGGACACTCGGCGGTGGGACGACCGAGCCGAACATGGCGGCGCAGGAGGTCCGGAGCCGGCTTCAGGCCCAGGCCGCTGCGTTGAAGCGGTATAATCAAGAGTTCCTGACGACGCGGACGGTCATTCGGGTGAGTCCTCCCGCTTTTCGTCGATTGTTCTTGATTTCTTCCGTGTGGGCGCGTCAACGCACCCACTGGGTGTAGTCCCCGAGTTCCGAGTCGGCTGCTGAGCAGGCGTCTTGGAACTTCTTAGTAAACTTCGATTGTGGTCTTCTTCTTATTCGCACCTCCGTACTATTTGCTGGAATATCACAATCTCCGTGCGGCTGCTTTCAACTCCCAGGCCCAAGAGATGAGCCAGAAGACCACCGATCTGACTGAGAGCCGGAGTAAGTGCTTCATTTTTATCTCACATGGGGGCGCGTCAGCGCACCCACTGGATGTAGTCCCCGAGATTCGGGCCGACTGCTCAGCAGTCGGGTCGGATCTTTCCTGATGACTTCTTCCTTATTGCTTTTTTCTTCTTCTTCATATTTGTAGGGGCCAATGCCGACTTGAGGGAGCAGCTAGGCGGGGTCCAGACCGCCCTCCGTGCCAAGGAGGCCGAGTGCATCGCCTTGGCTCAGGAGAGTGACCGCCTGGCCAAGAAACTAGCCGACCAGGAGGAGAGCCATAAGGCAGCCCTGAAGATGGCGCAGGACAGCGAGGCCGCCCTAAAAGCCGAATATGAGACCGAGGCGGCGAGCTGGGCTGAGGCGAAGCAAGCGCTGAGCGAAGGCTGGACGGATTGAGGACTTGGTTGACGGTAGGCCACCTTCTTCTTCATCCCTTTGCTTGCCCCTTGTCATCTGATTTGTCTTCTGACTTTGTGCTACTTCTTTCTTCTTTGTGCAGATTACTTTCCCGGTTACTCCGTCGCCGCCACCCAAGCCATCGAGGCCCACTGCGACGCACGCCGGTAGGCGGGGGTCGAGACCGCACCAGACGCCAGCCGGTCACTTGAGGAGCAGCTTCTGGCGATTCCAGCCCGTCTGCAGCCGGCCCACCGCATGCTCCGCTGTCTTCGTGGCAGTAGCCAAGAGTGCTGTCCGCCCTCTGGCCCGTGAGGCGGTTCCTCGCACTCCGGTCGGACTGCCGACCGTGGTGGAGGTTGTAGTCGGCCGCTTCGAGGCCTGGAAGGCTTCTGCAGCTCGGTCCGGTGACAGGCGGGCGCTGGAGTTCGTCGGAGCCTGGTATCCTCGGCTGAGCTTG
This sequence comes from Aegilops bicornis, assembly GCA_021605145.1. Lineage (NCBI taxonomy): Eukaryota > Viridiplantae > Streptophyta > Magnoliopsida > Poales > Poaceae > Aegilops > Aegilops bicornis. The sequence continues at coordinate 559,451,277 of CM038673.1, read as the reverse complement.
GCCCAGCTGAGTACCTGGCGGCAGGAAGCCGATGAAGAGCTGGTGGCGGTGCGGCCGGCTATCATCCAGCGCGCCTCACCGACCCCGAGGTATATGATGACGGCGTCGCTCAGCCGGAGGAGTGGTTCGGGCTGAACCCGGCAGAAGGTGAAGACTCAGCGGAGGAAATTGCCTCCAGCGACGAGGGTGAAGATGAAGAGGGGGAGGATGGCGAAGACGTCGTGCCAGACGGTGAAGCGACCAGCCAGCTTCAGCCTGATCGTGCCTCCAGCAACGAGGCGCATGCGAGCGCGCCGCCTACCAGAGGTGATGATCATGCCGAGACTCGCCAGCCGGCCACTCCTCCAGCCGGCACTGCCATCTCCACCAACCTACCCGACTCGCCTGTCGCTCCCTTGGCCTGATCCGCTGTCTTTACTTTCCTGCTCGTTACTCTTTTGAACAACTTTTATTAAATTTGCGCAGTTCCAGCCACTGGGGGTGTATTCAAACTATGTTGAATGCTGGCCTTTTGAAGGCCTTTTGTGTAAATATAATCATGCATCTGTTTGGCTTCCGTTCATGTTTGCTTTTCATCCTTTTGGCTGTTTCCTTTGCCGCCTTCCCTTGGTCGCCGCTTTTCCCGGTCGGACGGACTGCTTCCGGCAATGTGGCTGGGGAAGAGCTTGGTTGCTTTGGGAAGGCAAGTACCTAAGTTTTCTTAGATTGTAGCAAGGTGAATGGGAAGCCGCCAGCCGACTGCTCGACAGCGGTCGGTTAGTGGGAAGCCGCTTGTTACATAAGTTCATTAGTCCTTAGCCGTTTTTCATGTGGGCATACTTTCCTGCCTTTGGCTCTTGCCAGCCGGACAACCGATTCTTCGAGCTGCGGCTTTCGACAAGAGAGGGCTTGGGTGCCGGCACACTACTTGTCTGACTGCAGGTAGAACTTGAATATAACTCAAGTCGGCAAGTCCCCGGGCCGACTAGTCGAACCCGGTGCTGGACGAGAAAAATGAATGTAGTAACATAATCATAGGCATGGTACTCATCATTCATAGATAAAAGAGGGTAGTCCCCGAGTGTTCCTCGGGGGGCCCTTTGTCTCGTACTTAATACAAAAGGTAGCCTGGTACATACTGCTTTTAACTGTAAAATCTTCGGAGGAGATTGGCGTTCCATGGTCGTTCCGACTCCTTGCATGAATCATCTCTCTTGCGTGCCTTCGGCTTCTGCGCGTCAATCAGGTAGTAGGAGTCGTTGCCTAATGCTCTGCTGAGGACGAAGGGGCCTTCCCAAGGGGTCGAGAGCTTGTGCTGGCCGGCTGTTCGCTGGATCAGCTGGAGCACAAGGTCGCCCTCTTGGAAGGATCTTGGCTTGACCTTCCGGCTGTGGTAGCGGCGCAAACCCTGCTGGTAGATGGTGAACCGGCTGAGGGCTAACAGCCGGCTTTCTTCCAACAGGTCGACGCCGTCTTCTCGTGCTTCCTTGGCCTCCGCCTCCGTGTACATGGTGACCCGAGGTGAGTCGAACTCGATGTCAGTTGGGATGACGACCTCGGCACCATTTACGATGAAGAAAGGGGTGAAGCCGGTTGACTTGTTCGGGGTAGTGCGCAGACTCCAGAGGACGGCCGGCAGCTCATCGAGCCAACAGCCGCCTCAACGCTCCAGAGGCACGACCAGTCGGGGCTTGATGCCGGAGAGGATGAGGCCGTTTGCTCGCTCAACTTGGCCGTTTGACTGCGGGTGGGCAACGGACGCTAAGTCCAGTCGGATGTCCTGTGTCGCGCAGAAACGTGTCAGCGCTCCCTTTGCAAAATTCGTGCCATTGTGGGTGATGATGCTGTGTGGTATGCCGTACCGGGTTGTAATGTCTGCGATGAATGTCACGGTAGTCTGCCCATTCAGCTTCCATATCGGCTTTGCATCAATCCACTTGGTAAATTTGTCCACGGCGACGAGCAGATGTGTCATGCCGCTGCGTGCCGTGTTGAACGGGCCCACCATATCCAGTCCCCAGACGGCAAAAGGCCAGGTGAGGGGAATGGTCTTGAGTGCACAAGCCGGCAGGTGTTGCTTGGAGCTGAAGACTTGGCACCCTTTGCAGTATTTGACTAACTCCTTGGCGTCATCCAAAGCAGTCGGCCAGAAGTATCCATGGCGGAAGCTTTGGCGATGAGTGATCTTGAGGCCGCGTGGTGGCCGCATTCGCCTTGGTGAATGTCCTTGAGGATTGCTATGCCCTTCTCTGGCTCGACGCAGCACCGGAAGACTCTAGTTACGCTGCGCCTAACGAGTTCTCGGTTAACTATTGTGTATGCTCCGGCTCGGCGTTGGACTTGTCTTGCCGCGATCTCGTCATTCGGCAGCTCTCTGTTTACCAAGAAGTTGAGGATGGGCTGGGCCCATGATGGAGCTGTGACTTCTTCTATTGCCAACACGGCTACTGCGACCATGGCGGGTGGGCTGGGTGGTGAAGATCTGGAGTCGGCCACCGCCTGTTGTGTCGATGCAGTCCCCGGCCGTATCGTCAGAGGTCCCCGGGCCGGGTTCTGAAGTCCCCGGGCCGGGTGCGACTATGGCAGTCCCCGAGCCGCCTGTTGAAGACCCCGGGCCGCCTACCGAAGTCCCCGAGCCGCCTGCTCGGTTTCCCAAGCCGGATCCGACTGCGTCGGGGTCAGGCGGTACGAAGATGGAATCGAATTCTGGAGATGGCTTGATAGACGGCTTGAGGAGGCGTTGGAGAGAGACGCCGGTTGGTATAGCTTGTCGAGTGGAGCCTATTCGCGCCAGGGCATCTGCTTGCTCGTTGTCGGCCCGTGGTACGTGGAGGAACTCGCATCCTTCAAAATATCCGCTGATTTGCTGAACGAGGAAGCGGTAGCTCGCCATGTTTGCGTCCTTGGCGTCCCAATCCCCAGATGATTGTTGAACTACCAAATCCGAGTCGCAATAGCATAGGTGTCGGATTTCGGGTTCCGGCAGACCCTTGAGGTTCGAACACTTGGGTGCGCGCGGAGATCCAACCTTCCACCGTCTCGTACCTCGCCGAATCGCTGGGACCTAAACTACTAAACGGAACAGCACAAGAGACACGAGATTTATACTGGTTCGGGCCACCATTGTGGTGTAATACCCTACTCCAGTGTGTGGTGTGGTGGATTGCCTCTTGGGCTGATGAGGAACAATACAAGGAAGAACAACCTCGCTAGGGTCTTTTCTTGGTGGGTGCGATGAACTGCTAGGTGGTGTTCAGTCGCTCTAGCTACTGGTTTCTTGATGAGGGTTCGGATCTCCTCTCTTCTCTCCCCGATGCCCCTAGCTCTGAGTGTGGCTACTCCTATTTATAGGCGAAGGCCCTGGGCCTCTTCCGAAATATTGAGCGGGAAGGGCGCCAACAATTGGCCATTTTGAAGGGGAACAACGGGTACACTTATCCTGACTAAAGTTGGTCCCTCGCCGCCAAAGGCTCTGGTGATGACGCCTGCTTGGGCTCCACGATGACTCCCTTCCAGCCGTTGGGCTGGTCTTGGTCTTGTTGCACCGAAACGGATGCCTTTGCTTGATGCTCTCACCTGCGCTTGCTCCCTTTGCAATAAAGAGGAAAGGAGGACACCTGCGCTGGCGCCCGACTGGCGCCCTTGGTCGTCATGGCTTGCGTCATGGGCACCTCGCGAGGTACCCTGCCTTGAACTCTCCGCCTCCTCATGAGCCAGCCTGACGAGGTCGTGCCTGAGGAAGCTCCTTGTCGTCCGCCCCGTGAGGCTTGGACCCTCGCGAGGGTCTTGAGCTGCGTTGATGAAGATGGGCGTCTTTGGGCCTCCTTCGAGCCACGCCGCAGGCCGCAGCAGCAAGTCCTGGGACCCCGTTCCCGTATAGGCCGGCCAGAGCCCTGGCCCACGGCGCGCCCAACTTGGCCGAAAGGTAGAGGCGAAAGGGCAAGTCGGAAGCGTCATGGGCCCTAACAGCTCATGCGCGCCTTGGGCGACGCGTGGCGGTTGATTGACGCGTGCGCCTCAAGAACTGGCCGTGGGTTGATAACAGAGCGGCATCTTCCTTGCATCCTTTACTTTCTCCGATTCTTGCTCAGATCCCTTTCTTGCGCCTCTCCTCTCTCGCTTCCAAGACCTTGGGGATCCACTCCGGTACCGCATGCCCCTAGCGCCAATATGGCGCCTCGCCAAGCCCCGACCGAGCTTGGTACTCTCCTCGCCTTGGACCCGCCAAATGTGTCGGCGAGCCTCACCGGGTGCGCCCGGATGGCGGAGGCGCAGGCGTCAACGAACGAGGTGTTCAAGGTCGCTGCCGCCTTGAGGGTCGGGGGAGTACCTTCTACCCGTTCTTCGTGAGCGCCATCATTGCTGGTCTGGTGCCTCCCTTTTATGAATTCTTCTTCTCCATCCTCTGTCGTTCGGCAGGGGAAACCCCTGGGACTCTGGCTGCAGCACGCCGGCTGCGGCACTCTCGCGACCGGGGCAGATGTCGCGGTAGTTGCCCCGGGCGAGGTCTTCATGACTCGAGGCTGGGGTGAGGTCGCCCGGGTCTGCAGGATGAGGGGCGCCCTCACGATCTACCTGGAGTACGATGGTGCTTCGGTGGTGTCCTTCAAGGTCTTCGACGCGGATGGTCGTTGGCTGGAGTGCTGCCCTGGGAGAGGTGGTCGAGGTCCTGCTGCGGTGAGGCAGAGGCCGGCCGACCACTCCCTTGGCAGCTCCTCAGGCGACGGAAGCACCGGAGGATCCAGCGACTCCGCTGAGCTCCTCGCGACTCGGAGACGAGCGACGATTCCACGAGCCCCGAGCCTGCACCATTCCCGGAGCAGGGCGGGCTCGTCAGGCCGTCGCCGCCCCTTATCTGGATGGGGTTGGCGCCGGTGCCGGACGGCCCACTGTTGATGATGGCGTCTGCCGCGGTGGTCCCTGTAGGTAGGACTCCTTAGGATTCGCGTCTTTTGTTCCTGCGAGGAGCCAAGAATGATCCTTATTGTGAAGCAGCGCGAGATGCTTATTCCGCCTTAGCTTAGTTTCTTCCTTTCGGACCTCGTGAGGGCTTGATGCTCTGCGCCGACAGGTCCCAGTCCCAAGGAGGCTTCAGCCGTCGCTGGTATGCCAGGTCGCGATGCCGTGGTCAAGGCTAGGAGGTGAGCGGCCCGAGGTCCGGTCAGAGCCCCTGAGTCGCGATGCTCGGGGTCCCCTTGGCGATCAAGCAGCCATCATTCGTGAGAAAGGAGAGCGGCGTTGCTAACACGGGTTGCATTGAGTGTGGGGATGGGGTTGCGATAACTAGTGTGTCCAGAGGGTGACTTATCTCGAGGGTCGTGGACAATGCTTCCTGGTGCGGCGGCTAGGTCCGTGCCCTAGGCCGGCGAGAGATTGCGTGGCGAGGTCGTTTCGTGCTCCTTGGAGGGACCATGCAGGTTCACCAGAAAAGGAACAAGAGCTCGCCGTGGCGATCGTTAGTTCTACCATTAGTTGCTTGGGAGAGGCGCGAAAGGCCTCGCGAGGTGTGTTGGGGCACCCGTGAGCCAGCGCGGGACTCACGGGGCCCTACCTCAAGGCGGGTTGCGCCTTGGGCCTTATCTTCGAGTGTGTTCCTGCAAATTTGGCCAGATGCCGGAGCTCTACGTCTTCGGGTCCCGGCTCTCGGGCTGGTCTCAGCCATCATCGGCAAGCCAGTGTCGCGATGCCATGGACAAGACCAGAGGGTGAGGGCCGAGAGCCAGGTAGGAGCCCTAAGTCGCGATGCTCGTGCACCCCCTTTAACGCTGCAAGCTGGGTTAGATGACGTAAACTTCTCGTCCTCCCGGTCCCGGCTCTCTCTGGCTGGTCTCGGCCGTCTGCAAGCCTGGTCACGATGCCATGGACAAGACCAGAGGGTGAGGGCCGGAGAGCCGGTAGGAGCCCTGAGTCGCGATGCTCAGGCACCCCCCCCTTTAACGCACAAGCTGGGCTAGGTGACGAAACTCTACATCCTCGGGTCCCGGCTCTCGGGCTCGTCTCAGCCGTCGCTGGGAAGCCAGGTCGCGATGCCATGGACAAGACCAGAGGGTGAGGGCCGGAGAGCCGGTAGGAGCCGTGAGTCGTGATGCTCAGGCACCCCCCCTTTAACGTGCATGATTCCGTCACCCAGGAAAAGGCACCAAATAACAAGCATGGTGGAACGAGAGCATAATCCCAAGGAAAACGTAAGAAGGATACATGCCGCTGGGACAGGCCCAAGCGGCTTGGGGATGATGCGGCCCGAGGGGCGCCCCCAACAGGATAGGCTAATGACATTAAATAAAAGGGATACATGCCGTAGGGACGGACCCACGCGTCTTGGGAATAATGCGGCCCTGAAGGCGCTCCCAGCCGGAAATAAAACTTGAAGATGTCACCTGGTGATGCTGGGGACGAAGGGGTGTTGGTGTAGCAGATTCGGTGGGCTGCGGGAGCCGATCCTCACGAGCCTCCAGGATGGCCCTCATGAGATGCTGGTGCGCAGCAACCGCGTTTGGCAGGCCGTGAGGCATGCACACCTAGCTGTGGGGCGGACCCTTGCAACGTCCCACTCGCGAGGGCCAGAGGCGCTCTTGAGATGCGGCTCGGTTGAGCCCTGGTATGTCGATGTGACGCTGCAGCCCACCATCCTCGCTGGATGGGGGCCACAATGGTGGCGGCGGCTGCCCCTCATGACCCTTGACTCCTGTAGCTCCTGAATGGCCTTGCTGACGAACTCCTGAGGGTTCGGCCCTCCTTTACTTGCTCCTGCTTGCGGGAAACGTGCTTCGAAGCACACCTCCACGTGGTGCCCAAGCGCCTCCCTCGTGACGTTGGCGAGGTCGGCGGCCCTCCAGGGGAGAGCCCCCGAGCCCGGCCTGAGGAAGGAGCCGGGCGCGCTTTCATATGCAATGGAAGGAGGCTCCCCCTGGCCCGGCGCGGGCCCTAAGGGGCCTGCCTCTTGAGGAGCCGAGCCGGCCGACGTCTTCTTGTTCTTTGGTGCGGCCTCGGGAGGCCTCCTGCTGCTGTGGTCTGGGTCTTCGAGCGATGCGGCCTGAAAGGCTCGCTTCCAGTGGAGCACATCTGCCTCTCTCTTCACAGGGCACCGTGATGACCCCGCCGCTTCCTGGCATCTTGAGGACGTTGTAGCCGTGGTGGGTTACGACCATGAATTTGGCCAGCGCCGGGTACCCGAGGATGGCGTTGTACGGCATGCCAATGTGGGCGACGCCAAGTCGATGAGCTCGGGTGCGGTAGTTGTCGCGAGCCCCAAGGTGACAAGAAGGCGGACCTGCCTAATCGGGACCGTGGAGCCGCCGGTGACTTCGGAGAAAGGCTTGGTTGGCTGAAGCCGACTGTAAGGCACTTGAAGATTGTTGAATGTTTCCACGGACAGACGCTGAGTCCTCGCCCCGCCGTCGATGAGGGTCTTGGTGACCAAAGCACGTTGTCGGCGATTGGGGAACAAAGCATCGGAGAACTCCGGGCCGTGGCTGCCGACTTGAGCTGATCCGCCGAGCTGAACGTGATGGCGCACGCCGACCACCTGAGAGGGCGCGTGGCCTCGAGCTTGGGAGGACTGCATTCACTTCGCTGGGCGAACTGCTTGAAATCGCGTTGAGAGGTCGGGGCTTGAGCTCCGCCCAGGATGCAGCGATCGCACGTGGTTCCCGGAAGCCCCAGCCCCTCGTCCCGATGACGGTCTTCATTTCTCCTTGGTTGCGGCGGCAGTGGAGGGAGGCCTACGTTCCCCTGCGGGCGATCCTCGCGAGGCTGATCCCTCCAGCCTCCCTCGTGAGGCGGGTCTTGCCAATGGTCCTCGCGAGGTTGGTCACGCCACCCTTGGCGCGGGCCGCGGTCTTCCCAAAGCGTCTGCATTCCTTCCTCCTCCTCGGCCAGAGCTCCTTGCCTTCGGGCGTCTTCCGACTTTCCTTCAAGCGCCGGTCTTGGAGCTCTTGGCATTCATTGGTGTTGTTGGTGTGGAGGTCGTGGTACACGCAGTACCGACAGCCCTTGGAGGTCTCGGGCTGATCTCTGCCTCGCTTGGTGTCTCGGTTCGCCGCTGAGCACGGCAGCCCCCTTGCGCTTCACGTCCTTGGCCTTGGACTTCTTCTCTTCGGGATCCGCGGCAGGCAGCTCGAGGAGGGAGAGGCGCCCCTCCTCAGCTCTGGCGCACTTGGTCGCCAAGTTGAACAACTCCAAGGAGGTGCACAGATCTTCATGCATCGCCAGCTCCTCCTTCATCTTGACATCGCGCACGCCGTCGGAGAAGGCAGAGATGATGGCCTCCTCCGTCACCCTGGGGATCTTGAGGCGGCGTTGTTGAAGCGCCGGATGTACTTTGCGAGGGTTTCCGCTGCTGCTTGATTCGGCACATGTCGCTCACGGCCGGTGGCCGGGTCGCGAAAGTACCTGGAAGTTGGCGATGAAGCGGGTGCGCATCTCGCCCGTGAAGAGATCGCCTCGGGGCCAGATTCAGGAGCCAAAAGGGCTCCGGCCCTGAGCGCCATGGAAACCAGTTCGCCATGACCTTTTCATCCCCGTTGGCAGCCTCGATGCCCAGCTCAGAGCTGGAGGAACTCCGTAGGGTCAGCCAGGCCGTCAGAAGCGAGGAGGCAGGTCTGGCTTGAACTTGGCGGGCCATGCGACGCAGCGTAGCTCGGAGGTGAAGGCGCGGCAGCCCGCCGTGACCGCGGGGGGCCTCGGATGACAGGGAGCTTGGTCTTGTGGGCCTCCCTGCGCCGTGGCTGGGGGCAGCGCAGGGTCCTAACGTGCTGGAGCGGGGAGCGCTCAGGCAGCTTCTCGTGGGCGAGGAACTTTGACAACTTCGCTTGTTGCTGCCGGCCGGCGGAGCGGGTTCCGCCAGGGGTCAAGGCGCTTTGGGGCTGTGGCGCTTTCTGAGGAGGAGGCGGCCGAGGCGCCCGAGTTTATCGCAAGGCGGTGCGGTGCAGTGAGATTTGACGATCGCGGGCGCCTCTGCAGCTGCGGACGAAGCTCGGGCGACTCGGTCGAGCTATTCTTCGTAGACGCCATCGACGGGCGGTAGCGCGAGGAGCTCGCTTTGCCGCGATGAGTGCAGCTCGGGCCTTCCATGGCGAGCCGAAGCTGGGCGCCATGCGCGATTTAAGAACCAGCGGGTGAGCGGCGTGGCGTGATTTGCGCGCCGCCCCGCCTCATGGACGGGTGCTGGACGATGCTTGTTGCTGCGTTTCGCCGCCGGGCGATGGCGCGCGTTGACGGCAGGTGACGGGAACGACGAGGGCGCCGCCGATGGGAGCTGTCTGGGCGACATGGGAGGCGAGGGCGGTTTCGGCGCTGCACGTTCGACGGGCGCCGATATGGTTGCGGTGGTCGGGGAAGAACGAGGCGACGAAAGGCAGATTCCGGGCCAAGACCCCTACCGGGCGCGCTAAATGTGGGATTTCGGGTTCCGGGCACCCTTGAGGTTCGAACACCGGGTGCGCCCGAGATCCAACCTTCCACCGCCTCGCACCTTGCCAATCGCTGGGACCTAAACTACTAAATGGAACAACACAAGAGACACGAGATTTATACATCGTCCCGCCACCATTGTGGTGTAATACCCTACCCAAAGGTGTGGTGTGGTGGATTGCCTCTTGGGCTGATGAGGAATAATACAAGGAAGAACAACCTCGCGAGGGTCTGTTCTTGGTGGGTGCGATGAACTGCTAGGTGGTGTTCAGTCGCTCTGGCTACTGGTTTCTTGATGAGGGTTCGGATCTCCTCTCTTCTCTCCCCGATGCCCCTAGCTATGAGTGTGGCTACTCCTATTTATAGGCGAAGGCCCTGGGCCTCTTCCCAAATATTGAGCGGGAAGGGCGCCAACAATTGGCCATTTTGAAGGGGAACAACGGGTACACTTATCCTGACTAAAGTTGGTCCTCGCCGCCAAAGGCTCCGTGATGACGCTCGCTTGGGCTCCACGATGATTCCCTTCCAGCCGCTGGGCTGGTCTTGGTCTTGTTGCACCGAACGGATGCCTTTGCTTGATGCTCTCGCCACGCTGCTCCCTTTGCACCAAAGAGGAAAGGAGGACATCATGGCTGGCTGGCGCCCGATCGGGCGCCTTGGTCGTCATGGCTATGCGCCATGGGCACCTCGCGAGGTACTCCCCGCTTGAACTCTCCACCTCCTCATGAGCCAGCCCGACGAGGCTGCGGCTCGAGGAAGCTCCTCAGTCGTCATCATGAGGCTTGGCCCCTCGTGAGGGTCTTGAGCTTGCGTTGATGAAGATGGGCCATGCTGGGCCTCCTTCGAGCCACGTCGCAGGCCGCAGGCAGGCAAGTCTGGGGACCTCCGTTCCCAGAACGCCGACAACAGGATCCGGCGGATGCTGAGCTCTTTGGCTAGCCGGAGCCCGTGTATGAGCGCCTCGTATTCGATCACATTGTTGGAGGCGGAAAAATGAATTTGCAATGTGTATCTGAGCTTGTCGCCTTTGGGAGAGGTGAGGATGATGCTGGCTCCCAAGCGGGTGCGCATCTTGGATCCATCGAAGTGCATCCGCCAATGAGTGGAGTCGGGGTCACGGTGTAATCGGGTCTCGACCCAGTTGACAAGGAAGTCGGCCAATGCTTGGGACTTGATGGCGGTGCGAGGCTGGTAGAAGATCGTGTAAGGGGCCAGCTCAATGGCCCATTTTGCCACCCGGCCGGATGCATCCCGGCTGCCTATGATCTCGGCGAGCGGGGCAGTACATACGGCCATGATGGGGTGCTCTTGAAAGTAGGGCTTGAGCTTCTTGGCGGCAAAGTATACACCATAGCACATCTTCTGGTAGTGCGGGTAGTTTTGCTTCGAGGTGGACAGTACTTCACTTAAATAATATACCGGCCTCTGGACTAGCTGAGCTCGGCCTTCTTCCGGGAGCTGAACCACGATAACGGTGTTGACCACTCGGCTGGTAGCGGCAATGTAAAGGAGCATGGGCTCTTTCTCAGTCGGTGCCGCCAAGATAGGCGGCATGGCCAGCATCTTCTTCAGCTCGTGGAAAGCTTGGTCGGCTTGGTCGTTCCACTCGAAGTGAGTGGTCTTCTTCATGAGTCGGTAGAGGGGGAGAGCTTTCTCTCCGAGCCGGCTGATAAAGCGGTTCAGGGAGGCCAGCCATCCGGTAAACTTTTGGATGTCCCGTAGCTTGGTGGGGATCTCCATTCTCTCTATGGCCTTGATCTTCACTGGGTTGCATTCGATGCCGCGTTTGGATACCAGGAAGCCTAGAAGCTAGCCGGCTGGTACTCCGAACACACATTTTTCGGGGTTGAGCTTGATCTGAAATCGTTGCAAGTTTTCAAATGTCTCTTTGAGGTCTTCCAGCAAGGTGCCGTGCTTATCCGTCTTCACCACAATATCGTCTACATAGACGTGGGCATTCCTGCCGAGCTGCTTGAGGAGGCATTTCTGCATGCAACGCTGAAAAGTGGCACCAGCATTTCTCAAGCCGAATGTCATGGTCAGGTAGTAGAAAGCTCCGAATGGTGTGATGAAGGCGGTCTTCACGCGATCAGCTGGATCCAACTTTATCTAGTGGTAGCCTGAGTAAGCATCCAAGAAACTCAACATCTCGCATCCGGCTGTGGAGTCTATCACTTGATCAATCTTTGGCAGGGCGAAGGGATCTTTGGGGCAGGCTTTGTTGAGGCTAGTGTAGTCTATACACATGCGCCACTTGTTATTCTTCTTCAGCACGAGGACTGGGTTGGCAAGCCACTTTGGAAAGAACACCTCCATAATCAAGCCGGCTGCCAGAAGCCGGGCTATCTCTTCTCCGACAATCCTTCTCTTTTCCTCCGACAGTCGGCGAAGGGGCTGCTTGACTGGTTTTGCATCTGCTCGGACGTGTAACTTGTGCTCAGGAATCCTTCGAACACCCGGCATGTCCTTGGGGGACCATGCGAATATGTCCCGATTCTCACGGAGGAAATCGACGAGCTCGCCTTCCTATTTGCTGTCCAGGTTTGCCCCAATGGCGGCAAACCTTTCTGGGTGCTCCGGGTCCAGAGGTATCTTCTTCGTCTATTTGGCCGGCTGGAAAGAACCTTGGGCATCATATTCCTTGGGGTCAGGGGACAGGGCCCGCTGCTTGCCGGCCATGGCCATGACCCGATTCAGCATTTTCTTCTCGGAGGATTTCTTGTAGTCACCGGCTATGGTGATGATGCCCTTGGAACTCGGTATCTTCATCTTGAGGTAGGCGTAGTGGGGTACAGCCATGAACCTGGCCAGAGCAGGTCGGCCAAGCAACGCGTGGTAAGGGCTCTCTAGATCCACTACTTCAAACCATACCGCTTCTCGGCGGAAATGATCCTTGTCCCCAAAGAGAACATCTGTCTTGATCTTGCCGACAGGAGCGGTGACGGGCCGGTATGATGCCATGAAACACAAATTCCGACTAGGCATGAGCTGCTTTGTCTTGATGTTCGGCTTCTCCATGGTGTCACGGTACAAGATATGTTGATGCTGCTCCCCGCCATCTATCGACGCGGGAGAAACGGGCAGCACGCCTGTCTGTTGCTAGGGTGGCATCCAAAACCAACGCGTAAGAGCCGGGAGACGGCATCACCTCTGGGTGATCGGCCCGGCTCCAGCTATTAGGCCTTTCTGACCGGTGCATGTACTCAGGTTTGTTGGAAGCGACCGCGTTGACTTCTTGGTGCTGTCGGCGCCGGCTGCTCCGATCTTTAGGCTGGCTTGTAAAGACGACGTAGGCGGCATGTTCTTCTGGGAACTCGTCTTGAACGGCCCCGATTGTTGGTCGAGCGGCCGGCTGCTAAGGGGCCGGAGGCGGCTGACCAGCAGGCGGAGGCAGCACCAGCCCCTCGCCTTTGGAGATGCGTGTGAGCCAGTGGCATTTCCGGGTCGTCTGGTTGGGCGTGGGCCGTGCCTCGGGTTGTTCATCTTCGACTGTGGCCACCGGCCGACTGGTGGAAGGTGGCATAGGGCCCTTGCGCTTGTTGTCGTTCTGGTATGGGAGTCGGCTGGAGTCCCGAGCCAGCGTCTTGGGAGTCGGATTGAGCACCTTCCCGGAGGCGTCTACTCGGAGCTCTGTCTTCATTGAAGATTCGGCCGTGGCGTACTTGTCCGCTATGACCAGCAGCTCGTCAAGGGTAGTCGGCTCATCGTAGAGGAGCTTGTGCTTGAGGAGGGTGCCTTCTCGCCACCCGGCGGTGAAGTACTCTATGGCTTGAACCTCATGCACCACTTCACAGGAGTTGCAGAGCTCGGCCCAACGCGTGAGGTAGTCGCGAGTCGATTCATGTGGCCCTTGAACGCACAAGGAGAGATGTCGGGGCTTGGGAGCCCGTTTGTAGGTGTTGCTGAAGTTGCGGATGAAGGCTTCTGTAAACTCTAGCCAGTTGTTGACGCTGTACGGCTTGAGGCTGTTGAGCCAGGTGCGCCCTGTGCCTTGGAGCATGAGGGGGACGTACTTCACCAAGTAACACTGCTGTTGCTGGCTATGCTAACCGTGACCGGAGTAGTCGATCAACCAATCTTCCGGCTTCACGGAGCCGTTGTACTTGGGCGTGTCTCTTGGGAGCGAGAACCCTTCTGGGAAGGGCTCGTCGCGGATGCGGGGGCCAAAGCAAGGCGGGCCGACATCGTCTTCTTCTTGTAGCACCAAGGATCGCACTAGGCGGTCGATCCGATGGCGGGCGTCATTCTCGCCGACTCCTTCGCGGCGGCCTAGCCGGCCGTTGAGAGTCGGGTGCGTGATAGGCGGCGGGGTGGGATATCTCTCCCCACGAGGCGGAGGAGGGGGCGGGTTGGCTCGTCGCTCCATGGTTCGAGGGCGTCCTTTTGCGTCGCGCTCGATGGAAATTCGGGTCCGGCTGCGGCTGGCAGCCGGCTCCTTTTCTTGCCTTGCGCAGGTGTTGTCCACAGTCGGCGTCCGTGACGTCGCGCCGTGCTCTCGACGTGGGGGAGGGCTCTCGGCGCGGACGCCGGCTTCATGCCGCTTTGCGGCCGCGTTGATCAACTGCTGGATGCGTCTTGTCATGTAGGGGAGCTCGTCGGCCCCCACTCCATCCAACTCGTCTACGGCCGCCTGGGCGGCGCGTAGGTTCTCGAGGGACGTGGCATAGACTGGTCGGTCTGCTCCCAGAATGTCGGCGGTGGCTGTGCCATGCTTCTTGATAAGGCCGACTCGGCTTGGCCCGTCAGGGGGCGGCGTGCCAAAGGCGGCACGGTCAACTTCGCGCTGGTGAGCCTCAGTGAGGCGTCTCATGGAGGCTATCTTCTGGCCCTCCGCAATGAGGGCGAGGCGGCGTGCCTCCAGTGCCTCGGCGTCGGCGTCGGCCGGAAGGGGGACGGACAAGTCGTGTAGCGCCGCTTGCAGGGCGTCGTGGGTGTTCTCGCCAGAGGCGACGCCGTGGCTGATGACCAGCGCCTCGGTGGTGACGCTGCCACAGCTGTCGGCTCGAGGGAGCGGGTCGTTGAAGATCACGACGTTGGTGGGGAAAGCGTCGAGCGATGCCGTGTCAGACTCGACGAGCATCGGGTCGGTGGAGCCAAGCGATTCCAAGTCCGCAGCAGGCTCCCTGGAGACGTGGAGTTGGTCGAGGAGGCTGACGAGGTGGCTCTCGGGGCAGCCTGTGCCCGCGTCGGATGCGGGCTCGTCGGAGATGCGAGCCTCACCAAGAAGTTCGGCGAGGCAGCTCGCAATGTAGGCGTCGGCGACGCCTTGCAGCGCGTCGGGGCAAGCGCCATCGGGTGTACCGGGCTGGCTATGCTCGCTGGGAAGGAAAAGGGTTCCCGTCCAGAACAGGTCTCTGGACGACGGTGCACCTGGCCCCATGGTGGGCGCAAAATGTCGGGTGGTAGGAGCGACATATGCCAACGGGTGGCTTATCATTGTGGGAGCCAATAAGACGTCGCCGATGCTCGAAACGGATAAGGCGAAGACATGCACGCCGCGAATCTTACCCAACTTCGGGCTCTCCGGGAGATAACACTTATCGCTGCTCACCGGGTCTCCGCATGATCACTAAGTTAACAAGTAGCTACAAGAGGCTCCTTGAGCTCTTCGGTGAGAGGAAGAAGAAAGGCAAGGCTAGATCTCCTCTTCCCTCTATGTGAAGTCTAAAACTCTAAGAGATCAACCCTTTGCATGCGTGCCCTGGGGGTTTATATAGGCCTACCCCCCAGGGGTATGATGGTAATCCGGCTGGGCGCGGGCCCTAGCCGTCAGTGTCTATGATCACTGGTTTCTCCGCCGGCCGCTGGGGCCCGCCGACTGGTGGGTCCCGGCGGGTGCCGGCTTCCTGGCCGACAAGCAGGCCCCATCGCTCGGGGGCCTTGTCGGGGGCTGGTTACTGTTGCCTCACACCTGAAGACGAGGACTTTGTCAAGGTAAGCATGGCTACAGTGCCGCCGTCTGGTGGCGATCACTGTAGCCTTATGTCGTCTTGTCTCTTTAATGAGGCGCCTCCTTCGAGGGAGTGAGCAAGCCGACTGCCGGGAGCCGGCCACATCCCAGGCCGACTGGGGGAGGCCTGGCCGACTTCGGGTATCTCTCTGACTAAAGGGGCCCGCCGCCTGCGGGCCGTGCTGACAGCTCGTCGCGGGTGACGTTATGGTCAACATGGCAACAGTGCACGCCGGACGGGTGATGGCCACCCCGTATGGCGCACTGTGGCCATCTTGGCCTTCGAATCACGGGGTGGCGAGCTTCACTGTAGCCACGCCTGCCTTCGCCAAGCAGGTGGGTGCAAAGTTTGAGGGTACGATCTTGGCCGCCTGGTGGGTTCGGCTTCTTGGAGTCGGCCTTCTCGTGGCCGGCTTCTTGGAGTCGGCCCTCTTGTGGCTTTCCTCCTGTGTGTTTAGGGCCGGGCCGCCTCCCGGTAGCCGGCCCGAGAGGCTGCCGGCCAAGGGATGGCGGCCCCACGCCTTGGGTGCTTGAAGGCCCGATCGGCCTGTAATTTTTCTGAAGAGCCGGGGGGAGCCGGCTAGGCTACCCGTGGTCATTTACTCCGACATACAAGCACACCCATGACGCATGTATAGAGAGGGTATCTAGCGGCGCTCCAATGGACTTCGGCGTGCATCAAGTGGAGACCCACATGAGGGATAAGGACCTCTCGTTGGTGTACACCAACAATGTGGTCGTGGTGGAGGACTCCATCACCACCATGGAGCAGTTGCTTGCTCAGGATGACAAGTACAAAGTGGTCGACATCAACCTCCAGTACACCAACGGTCGTGCCAGGATAGATCAGAAGGTTGTCGTCGCCCGTTTGTGTGTGCGCGTCCTTGTCTACCACTACTCCCTGTCCACAAGGCCTTGTGGGCATTTCGCCCAGTTTGTCAACAACCCCGACTACAAGTTCGCTACGGTGCACACCATCAATGATGTAAAAGCACTCAAGGTTACTGGCTTGGCTTGCAAGATGCTTGTCCACATCCGTGGCCACTACAGGGTCTCGAGTAGCAAGAAGGAGAAGGAATCCCTTGTCGACCTTGCCTTGGCCATCATCGACCCCTACTACAAAAACATGAAGGAGGATACCAAGAAAATACCGAAGCCTAGCGCCGGGCCTGGATGTGGAGACTGGATGAATCTCACCTCAAGTTCACAGCCATGAATGTGTACACATGCTACGAGATGCACAGGCGGATCGTTGACATGAGGGAGTTCCTCCTTCCGGTAGTCGCTGAGGGGTCGAGCCACCAATAGAGCAGTGGCAGCAACCGTCACAAGAAGAAGTAGATGATGATTAGATGATTGTTTAACCTAGTTAATTATGCACGTAGTAGTTTACTTTGGTGTGTGCAAATGTCGTGTGTGTACTAGCCACCTATGTAATTGGATGTCTAATTTTGTTATGCAATCATGTCCTTATAAGTATATATGTTGTTGTTCTGTAGACAGAGCAAATCACATCGCACACGGACCAAACTAGGGAATTCGTCGGTGATGATTTCATCAATCG
The DNA here is from genome assembly GCA_021605145.1 of Aegilops bicornis. Lineage (NCBI taxonomy): Eukaryota > Viridiplantae > Streptophyta > Magnoliopsida > Poales > Poaceae > Aegilops > Aegilops bicornis. The sequence goes on along the minus strand of CM038673.1, from coordinate 559,434,373 downwards.
GTGACTATTGTATACCAGCAATCGTTTGCCCATAGCACATACGGCTTATTAGCAGCAATCGTTTGTGTTATTATTGATCTTCGCACACATTTCTGATTACGGACCTGTTTGCCGCATATCACACACATCTTGTTAAGTTGAACTATTTCTGTTGTCTTGGCTCATCGCAAACAGTTCATCTGAGTGGACTGTATGCCGTCTATCACACACACCTTGATCTGGCTCACCGTTTCTATTGTGTTGCCTAATCACAAATAGTTCATCCGAGTGAACTATATGTCATATATCGCACACACCTTCATCTGGTTGCCAATTTCTATTGTTATGCTCATCGCAAACAGTCCATATGGATCAACTGTATGCCATATATCGCACACGCAAGTCTAATCTGAATCGTGTTTGATGTCTCCGCCATCGCAACTAATTCGTGTCATTTTTGACAGTTTTCTTACAACACCGTTTGCTATTAATGCGTCGCACACAGTTTTGTCGAAGGGCTCTGATTGTAGTGTCTTCTTAGCAGCATCCTGCAGTAGTGTCTATAGGAATTTGTAATTCTGCATATGTTTAAAATGCCTTAAATCTTATTTCAAAAACTATGCTTCATACTGCTGCAGGTGGAACTATCATGGGTAAGCCCATCAATGAACTTAAAAAATTGCTAGATGATATGCAAGAAAACCATGCCCCATCGCATGTTGAAAGGGCTACCAGCAAGAGAGTTAATTGTATTGTAGAGAAAAATATGGAATTGAAGGCTAAGATTGATGAATTCATCTCCGTAATGAAAGGTAAAGAAGAGGTAAAAGTAAATGCTATTACTTTAGAGGATCTTAATGACGTCAATTTTATTGCTTGTAATAGCTACAATCCCAACTTGAAAAAATAATGGGTATTCTCCTAGATTACCTATTCTAATAATGGTGGAGCACCTAATAATTTTAATGGAACTAGCAATGCTAATATAAATACTTTAGAGGAAAATATCGAAGAATTATTGCTAGTCAAAGTGAGCATAATGAAACCTTTAAAAATATGTTGAAGAATCATGATAACTTACTTGGTCAATTGACTGGTAAGATTGCTGGATTCACTAACAATGTGGAGGATCTAGATGAAAGAGCTAAGAGCATGGAAGCACAAGTGGCTAACATTGTGGAGAGCCAAACTTGGATTATAGACAAGTTTGCAAGTAAATCGGAATATGACCCAGTTGAGGAAGTCAAGATGATGAGAAGTAGCGAAGAAAATGCAGAGGAGATTGATAAAATCCATGTGCCAGAGTATACATATACAGTTGCAGACTTCATAAAGATGATAGCAATGAAACACCCACTACCTGAAGTGTCAAATGATGAAGCATACAATCTCTTTGTTGATTATATTGTAGCTAAGTTACGTGAGTTGGATGATGAAAGAAAGAAGTTATTCAATAAGCTACATGCTAGTTCCTCTAATCCTCATAATTAGATCTTGTTCCTCTAATCCTCATAATTAGAAGCCTAGTGTGGTTCTAATCTCCCCCTCTAAATATCCGATGACGATTAGCTCTGGACGGCTAAGCGCTACTTGATCGTGGAGACCGTACGCTTGCAATTTATGGAGAGGTCATGCTTTCGGTCTTCCATTTGAGGGATTGTTCGTGGGTGGTTCATGTGTGGTTCGCTGGATCGTTCATCTATGGTTTGAGGGACTCCAAGTACGATCTACACTGACTTGTCTTTTTCTGCTACAACTCAGAGTTGGTAACCATCTGATCCAAACCATTTATCTCATCTTCATAGTGTTTCTAGTTGATCGTATGCCAATTTTTTTGTTTTCTACTACGTTTCCCAAAAGTGGCATCACGAGCGGTTCTATGAGTGACGGTGTCCTGGACTAGGGGGTACTCACTACATCGTCTCCCGACCAGGTGGATCAGGCCGAGGACCCCCCTGGCGGTTCACTCATGGGCCACTTCGGGCAGCCCATGCCGCATACAAGGAGTATTCCACAAGACTTGGTGATCAAGACAAGGACTCCTCTCCACCAACGTATTCGGCTAGGACTCTTGTTATCCTAGGCCTCTAGTGCATTATATAAGCCACGGCCAGGCTAGTCGATATATAATTATGACATCAATCATCATACCCCAAGGGTTTAGACCACAACATATGACCTCGGGGTAGATCAACTCTTGTAATCTCTATATTCATCAAGATCAATCAAGCAGGAAGTAGGGTATTACCTCCATTAAGAGGGCCGGAACCTGGTGATAGGTCTCCAACGTATCTATAATTTTTGATTGCTCCATGCTATATTATCTACTGTTTTGGACATTATTGGGCTTTATTATCCACTTTTATATTATTTTTGGGACTAACCCTATTAACCGGAGGCCCAGCCCAGAATTGCTGTTTTTTGCCTCTTTCAGAGTTTCGAAGAAAAGGAATATCCAACGGAGTCCAAACGGAATGAAACCTTCGGGAACGTGATTTTGTCACCGAACATGATCCAGGAGACTTGAACCCTAAGTCAAGGAAGCTTCAAGGACGCCACGAGGTAGGGAGGCGCGCCTTGAAGCGCGCCCTCCACCCTCATGGGCCCCCTGTTGCTCCACCGACATACTTCTTCCTCCTATATATACCCATATACCCTAAAAACTTCAAAAAACAGAATAGATCTGGAGTTCTGCCGCCGCACGCCTTTGTGGCCACCAAAAACCTGTCGGGACCCTGTTCCGGCACCCTGCCGGAGGGGGGAACCCTCACCAGTGGCCATCTTCATCATCCCGTCGCTCTCCATGACGAGGAGGGAGTAGTTCACCCTCGGGGCTGAGGGTATGTACCAGTAGCTATGTGTTTGATCTCTCTCTCTCTCTCGTGTTCTTGATTTGGCACGATCTTGATGTATCGCAAGCTTTGCTATTATAGTTGGATCTTATGTTGCTTCTCCCACTACAAAAAAAAGACACATCTATGACATTTTGGGCCGAACGAATTTTTTTCTGTCATACATATGACACTTCTATGACGATAATTGTGACAAAACCCGGTATCATCATAGATGTGGTGGGCTCCTACTTCCATGACAAAAAAATCATGACAGAAAATGGGCTTTTTGTCCTGGGCGGGCCGGAGACGCAGCTGCATGACATTCTTTGGGCCGTCCTTGACGGAAAAAACAATGGTAGAAGCGAGGGGGAGGAAAATTATGGGGAGTTGCCGGTTACGGTGGGAGGTCGGGGGCCGAGCGATGTGCTTTCTCAGACACGTGACGTGCGTGTAAGTAGGCGTTGGCTCTAAAGTGAACCCGAAGCGAGGCTTTGGGCTCTACTCGAACCCGGCGACAGCAATGCAAAGCTACGCTGCATCGAACTCCGAGCGATCGATCGATGGTCGTTAATCAACCCGATCGAAGCGATTCTTCGCTATCACTGCTAATCAAGCGATTGGATGAACAAAGGAGCGCTGTATGGGGAGGGGGGTTGGATGAATAAAGCGAGCAAGTGGCGTTGCCTCTGGATGAATAGTACCCCGTGGTGTGGAGGGTTGGATGAACAGTAGATTATGGAGGGGTGGTTGAAAAGGACCCCGTGGTGTGGAGGGCTAGATGAACAGTAGACGGTGTAGGGGTGGTTGAACAGTAGCCATTGGAGTAGCGCGTGGTGGAGGCTGGATGAACAGGAGCCCGTGGAGGCTGGATGAGGTCGACGGTAGCCCGTGGAGGCTGCAGGAGGTCGACGGTGGAGATGAACAGTATCCCGTGGAGTCCCGTTTTGCGGGACGCCACATCCCTCCCGATGAACAGGACCCCCGTTTCGACCGTAGCGCTCCAACACAAGTCCGTTTCATCCGTTTTGCGGTACGCCACAACCCTCCCGATCAAAAGGACCCCCGTTTCGAACGTAGGAGGCCCGTTTCGTCCGTTTTGCGGTACGCCACACCCCTCCCGATCAACAGGACCCCCGTTTCGACCGTAGGAGGTCCGTTTTCGTCCGCTTTCGGTACACCACACCCCTCCCGATCAACAGGACCCCCGTTTCGACCGTAGGAGGTCCGTTTCGTCTGTTTTGCGGTACGCCACACCCCTCCCGATCAACAGGACCTCGTTCTGAACGTAGGAGGTCCATTTCGTCGGTTGTGCGGTACGCCAGGCCTTGTTTCCATCGCGTGTTCCGTCCAAACCGGTTGTCTCCCACGCGTTCCGTTGCCTCCCGATGAACACGACGCATTCCGTTGCCTCCCAATGAACACGACGCATTTCGTTGCCTCCCCATGAACACGACGCATTCCGTTTCATCCCCATGATCACGACGCATTCCGTTGCCTCCCCATGAACACGACGATGACGTTGTTTCTGCGTTCCGACCCAGCCATGTACACGAGCCCCTGGCCGTACGTATGCGCGAGTAGGCGTTCGAGACCCTGCCCGTATGTACGTACATGGTCAGATTTTCTTTCTTGCACCCTCGCCGCAGACGACGCGTGTACATGCTACGTGCGCGCCTCTACTACGACACGTGCGCGCCTCTACAACAAAAAGTATGTACGTACACATTCGCGACCAGACTGACAACGCTACGTACGCTTCGACCAGGTGGGTCCCGACTATCAGGCACTTCCTTGCCTGCGAAGATGCAGCTGGTGGGTCCCAGCAGTCAGGGGGGCAAATCTTTTTTTTGCGCGGACGCACTTCCTTGCCTGCGAAAATGTAGCTGGTGGGTCCCAGCAGTCAGTGGGAAACGTTTTTTTTTCATGAAATACGGTGGCCCGTCTAGTGGATCCCGGCTGTCAGGTGGAGGAATAATTATTTTGCGCGTAATAAGGAAGCACTTCCTTGCTGCGGCCGTGGACCCAGCTGTCAGCCTCTCCACGTACAGTCCATGTCCGATGGAAGGCATTCCTTGACCACGTTGACCATGCCGCGCCGAGAGCACCAGGGCGGTGGACGGCAGCGAGGCCTAGGAAGGGGACGACACGGAGCCGGGGAAGACGCGGAAGTGGATGCCCACGCGTAGAGGAGTACGAGGGTTCACTGGTTCGCTGTGGTGTGAGGCTGCAGTTGCCGCAGAATAATAGGGGGTGTGGGTGAGTCGAGGGATGGCCTGGCCAGCGGTAGGAGTAGTAGGGGGCGGTCAGGCCTCCGCCGCATCGCAGCCGGCCACGGGAGGCAGGAGCACGAGGCACAACCCGCGCTGGTTTGGGCGGCTGGAGCAAGAAGACCAGAGGTTGAGCAAGCACTACAGCCGTTGGATGGACATCATACGGTCACTGGAGCTAGAATCGTGCATATTGACTAAGTTGACAAAGCCCTTCATCCCTGTCAACTTAGTAGGCCCACAAGTCAGCTTGCCACTATACTAGGTCCCAGCTAATGTGGGGAGTATTCATTTTTTGTGCGTAATAAGGAGGCACTTCCTTGCGTGCGAAGATATAGTCAGGGTCTCGAGCTGGCCGGGCGGTAAGTTTTTTTCGCGAAATCTGAGGCCCTTTCGGTGGGTCCTCGATGTCCGGTGGAGGAATCATTATTTTGCGGCGTAATAAGGAGGCATTTCCTTGAGTGCGGCCGTGGACCCAACTGTCGGCCTCTCCACGTACAGTCCACTTCAGATGCATGTCGGTCGTTGACCACGTTGACCAGGTCGCGCCGAGAGCACCAGGGCGGTGGACGACGGCAGACTAGGAAGGGAACGACATGGAGGCAGGGAAGACTCGGCAGTTGTTTCCCACGTGGAGGGGAGTACGACTATACGAGGGTTTACTGGTTTGTCTGCTGTCGCCGGAGAATAACATCAGGTGTGGGTCAGTAGAGGGATGGCTAGGCTAGCGATGGGAGTACGGTGGGGCAGTGAGGCCTGCGCGGCAGCACAGACGGCCGCGGTGAGGAGGGAGCAGGCAGTCCCGCCGGCGCTTGTTTGAGCAGCTGGAGCAGGAAGAGCAGAGATTGAAGAAGCACGACGGCCGTTGGATGGACATCCAACACTCACTGGTTGTGCGTCAACCTTTTATTGTAGGAAAGCCTCAAATCTGTGGAAAACAGCATACAACCCATATGCCATTATTTCTAATAATTTACAGCCAATTTGCTAATTCTTAAGGTTTTTTTGGAGCCCATATTCTTTTTGTTAGCATTACAACCCATATTGTGGCCACGGTTAAAAAATTATATGAAACTTTGCATATTTCGATGCGGTCCGAACTATTTTTAATCCCGAAATTTTGAGTCATATTCAAACTGATTTAAAAAATAAGTATATATCAATATAAAATCCAACAAAGTCTCCATGCATAAAAATTAATGTAATTTAAAATCTCGAAATGAAAAAAAGATATTTGAAACTAATTCCCGGTTTGATGTGTTTAAAAAATGTACATCCCATTTCTCATTACTGATAGGCCATTTTCTCGGCCAGCCGAATGAAGCTCTCCACGTCTTGAAAGATTTGCAGCCCAACAGGCCTGACAAAGCGACTTACTTGGCAAATCACAAAAAAATTATGCTGTGGCCGTGGACCCAGCTATCAGCCTCTCCACGTATAGTACTCTTCCGATGGAAGTCGGTCGTTGACCACATTGACCACGCCGCGCCGAGAGCACCAAGGCGGTGGACGACAGCGAGGCCTAGGAAGGGGACGGCGCGGAGCCCGGGAAGACGCGACAGTGGATGCCCACGCGGAGAGGAGTACGAGGGTTCCCTGGTTCGGCTGCGGCGTGAGGCTGCCGTCGCCGCAGAATAACAGGGGGTGTGGGTGAGTAGAGGGGTACCCCGGGCCAGCGGTGGGAGTAGTAGGGGCGGTGAGGCCTCACAGCATCACAGCCGGCCACGAGAGGCAGGAGCACGTGGCACGACCGGCGCTTTTTGGGCGGCTGGAGCAACAAGACCAGAGGTTGAAGAAGCACTATGGCCGTTGGATGGACATCGTACGGTCACTAGAGCTAGAATCGTTCATATTGACTAAGTTGACAAAGCCCTCCGTCCTCGTCAACTTAGTAGACCCACAAGTCAGCCAGCCACTATGGTGGGTCCCAGCTAGCAGGGTGTATTCATTTTTTCGTGTGCAATAAGGAGGCACTTCCTTGCGTGCGAAGATATAGCTGGTTGGTCCGACCTGTCAGCAGAGGGAACGTTTTTTTCGCGAAATACAAAAGCCCTTCCCACGTACAGTGCGTAATAAGGAGGAACTTTCCTTGCGTGCGACCATGGACCTCGTGGGTCCTAGCCGTCAGGCTCTCCATGTACAGTCATCTTCCGATGACTCTCGTATGTTGACCACGCCGCGCCGAGCGCACCCGGGCGGTGGTCGACGGCGAGGCCCCAGACTGGAACGACCCGGAGATGGGGAAGACGCGACAGTGGAGTCGCAGACGGAGAGGAGTGGGAAACTTGATTGGTTCCGGTGCGGGGTGAGGGATGGCCTGGCCGTCGGCGGGGTAGCGTTTCGCTGAGGAGTGCAAAACAACGCCCATTTGGGCCGCAGAAAGGCTGGAGCGGCGTTCAAAGAGCCAGGGGAGGAAGACGAGAGATTGAAGAAGAATGCTGGCCATTGGATGTAAATCCAACGCCTTCTTAGGCTTCGACCTACTGGCCCACATGTCAGCCAGTCCATTTGTTTTTTAGTCCATTTGGTCGGCTGGGTGAAACAATGATGTAGCATCTATGCAGCCCATTTAAATCCCATTTGCATTTTTCTCGAAATCCATGGACTTGCGGCTGGGTGAAAATATCATGTTGGGCTAGACGGAGAAATGTTATAAAAACATAAACACATGATTGCACGTCAGTAAAATCTTTGCAAGCTTATGTACGCAATCACTAGGAGTTAACTTGGCAAGTTATATATAAACAATTATTATTGGAGTGTTATATTGTAAGAACTTTTAACTTATGAAATAAAATATCATTTTAATTTGATGAGTTAATAGTATGTGGGGTATTATTATTTTTTAGGCTAGACGTGGGACAGTTGAGTTGGTTCTAGGGAAAGTAATCGAGAAAACTCAGTTTACCTCGAAAAAGAAAGTGGGAGAAAATTCAGAGACCTGCTGGGTCCACCTGAGGAGAGGAATATGTTGGGAGGAAGGAGATTCAAAGCACGGGAGCCGAGTGAACTAGTTTTTTTTATGGACAAGTGAACTAGTTTACATACATATGCAAATAGCCACTAAAAAAGCAATCGGGTTAATGGGTCCTTAAAAGAAATATTTCGGACAAAACATATAATTACGACACATAGGCTAATGCATGAAACACTCAGATGATAAAGGTCCTTATAAACAGATAAAGTACAACATCTAGACCTTCCTGGCACGCTTGATCATGACGCCGCTGGGCTGTCCGTGGTACTCGCCGGTTACGGAAGCGGACACGCCCTCATGTCCAAGATCTGCCCGTATATGTCAGAAGGCGTATGCGTCCTTGGCCGCGTAGGTTATGTAGGGTAGATTCAGAGGTACCTCCCACGTGTTCAGGTCGTCTTCTTTCATGTTGGCATATCTGGGGTCGATGATGGTCTCAGCGAGGTCAACCATGGAGTCCTTCTCCTGCCCGTTGCTGATGATCTTGTATTGCTTCTGGATGTCGACAAGCTTGTTGCACCAGATGGCTGAATCATCACGTTCTTCCTTCTCTCCACTGTAGCAAAGGTGCAGTCGGCGCGGCCGATGAAACGGGGAATGCTCCAGAACCTGGTGCAGCCATAGGACTGAGGCGAGGCAAAGCTTCACCGAGTCCGTATCATTGGTGTACATCACATTCAACTTGGTGCAGCCAAATGACTGAACGGCCAACTCAAAGGGGAACTCCTTGCTGAAGTCCATATCCAGCAGGCTCACCCCTCAGACTGCCAATGGTGTCTCTTTGAGTGAACGAGTGTGTAGGCGGCGGCAACAGTTCGTTTTTCAGCTCTTTGGGAACTGGATTCAATAGTAATTAAGCTGAGTGTGTACATGCGACAACAGTTACTACCCCTCCCTTGTCCGCTGCACGCCCGGCAGAAGATGCACCCTCGGCGCATTCAAACGCCTCCTTTAAGAAATCTACTACGGCCACACGTCGATTCACGAGCGGGTCTGTATTGGTATTGTAATAACAGGAGTTAGTGGTCACTTTACTTAAATTTAATTAGCTTTAGTAGAAATTTATACTTAAAACAAGCAATGCATTCGCTCGTTCTATCAAGGCCACAGATCAACATGCACAACAATTAGAATTATTATTCTCGTGACGCATTACCCATCAAGCACATTTGTCGCACTTTCACAAAGATAATTCTACCAAGTTTGAACTGTTTGTTATGGTTGTTGTCCTCTGCATCATCATGCCGTGTTTCCCAAATTTTGCAAGATTCGTAACCAACAAATAAGATCCAAATAATAAGTACAACAAAGATGCCTACACATCTCATTGATTCCCAACTTGCAAGATTCGTAACCAACAAATAAGATCCAAATAATAAGTACAACAAAGATGCCTATACATCTCATTGATTCCCAAACTAGCAAGATTCAGAACCAACAAATAAGATTCAAATAATATGTACAACAAAGATGCCTACACATCTCACTGATTCCCAGCTTGCAAGATTCAGAACCAACCCATTAGAGCCTTTTGATAAAGTGAATACCGGGATTAAATCCATCTTGGCTAGCCATGTCATACAATCGAAGAAGTTGGCGAATGCTCTTGACCGTCACAACATCTGTAGTTGAGTATTCCTGTTTGCACAACATGTTTGCACAACACAAACATGGAGACAGGAGAGCATGATTTCGCTTTAATAGCGGCCTCCTTGAACTCAACCTCCAGCTCTACTTGGATGAGGTCTGCCTAGAGTTCCATGATTCAATTCATGCGCCTTTTTCATAGCTTCACCTGAAATGAAGCAAAGATTGCATCATTCAGCTAGTAAGAAGTACTTCCTCTTGTGAGCTGGCAGGTTCTTCTTTAGTAGTTGCACTAATATTGAGGAACATTAAGGTTGGCTGTCCGGCTCATGTAAGGTGCAACTATAATTTTCTTATCCTTTTGTGCAGTTCCACTAAAATAAAGTGCCATTGCGGTGACAAAGTGGCGTCTCCATCTTGAAAAGGCTAATAAAATGTTGCACGAGATTACCAATGTAACTTGACGGAGATTTTGGAAATTCCAATCACCATTTTGTGCAGCCCACCAAAATTGAGAGATGTAGCCCACGTGACATTTTAGTTGAACTGCACAAGACACTCATTCCAAAAAAAGTGTTTTGTGCAGTTCACCAAAAGGTCACAATAGCAACAAGGTGAAATGGATATCCCTATCTACACAGTAAACAGTAAAAGCTGGTCAATAAGATTATACGAAACATATACAAAATGAAAAGAAGCATCTTAATTATGTTCATGGCAATCACGCAAGGACAGTAGAAATTTTAAAGCGTCAGCAATGCTTCATGTTACCAGAAGCATTACGGTCAACAATGAGATTCCTCAAATATGGGTTTACTTTAATGGTGGCATTGCTTGTTTACCAGACACAGTAAATCAACATCAGCTAAAGAGTTGGTTTAAGGGCATGGGATCGTGGGGACACCAGGACACTCAAAGCAGTCAGTAAAGGAGCAACTTACTTATCATATCGGGAAAACAGCAGGAGTGCCATTTGTAACACAATTTAATTGCATCCTATCACTCGAGGCATTAGATTAACAATAACACCGTTAGACATGTCCCTAAGGTAACAAAGGTGATCGCTTCATTTTACATGCGCCCTTACATTAACAACATCAAAAGGTTGGTATAAGGACATGCGATGCTGGGACGATCGGCATAATGTGCCTACAAGGAGGCATAAAGTGGTGATGCCGAGCTTGTTCACGCTATGTGAGGGTAGCAAACCTAATCCTGGAGACCTTGTACTATGTGAGGGCAGCAAATCTAATCCTGGAGACCTTTTACTATGTGAGGGCAGAAAATCTAATCCTGGAGACCTTTTACTATGTGAGGACAACAAATCTAATCCTAAGACCTTTTACTATGTGAGGGTAGCAAATCTAATCCCGAGACCTTTTACTATGTGAGGGCAGCAAATTTAATCCTGGAGACCTTTTACTATGTGATGGCAGCAAATCTAATCCTGGAGACCTTTTACTATGTGAGGGCAGCAAATCTAATCCTGAGACCTTTTACTATGTGAGGGTAGCAAATCTAATCCTGAGACCTTTTACTATGTGAGGGCAGCAAATCTAATCCTGGAGACCTTTTACTATGTGATGGCAGCAAATCTAATCCTGGACATACTCTGTTGACTTGTCCACCAGCCGCCACTTTCTATCCTTTTTTTAACCAATAATAGATTCGTTCCTTATCCAGTTTGTATTGCGTTTTCCCATTATTTCCCTTTTCAACCAAGAGACCAGTTGGGTATCCGGTCTCTACTACTTTCACCATACTATTTCCTCTTTGAATCAAGTCCTACATTCATGCTACAACTTTCCCCCCTTTCTTCGTTGTTTGAACAAAGCCCTAGATTCGAATGCATGAAGTAGCTTTACTTCTAATAATACTAAAAATTTAGGTGGCTTTGGAAGAGCTGATGGGAGTAGAAAAAGATGCACATGTAGACACGTGGGGAGCTGGGGCAGTAGAGAAAGGCCGCTTTCGAAGAACTTATACCTGAGGGTCGCCGGGATGTCAGCGGCGGCATGTCGGATCTGCGGACAATACGGCAGGGAGGAAGAAGGGTCGGAGGACCTCCCGAGCCGGCGCTATGTCCGAGAGGACGACACGGGCAGAGGATCGGGCCCCTTCGGCAGCTGTGGGTTTCCTCCCTCGACGGTGATGACCGCGTGAACGATGCACCTTTTAGTCCTCTACACACACCGGCCGAAGGGATCCGGCCGGATCTGTGACCAGCGGTGAGCAGAGAGAAAATGTCGCCACCGCTGTCTTGTTTATATCTGGAGAGGATGAGAGAATGAAGAGAGCAACCTCGTAAAGCAAGCGCTCAGGCCCCTGCGTCCATATATAGTGGAGTGATTATCTTTTTTCTCTCCACAACAAGCGTTTCAATTTATGTACGTGGCATTAAAGAAAAGAAACTCTATATTTAAGGTTCACTTGTGCTCCCCGCCCCTCCATTCATTGAACAACCCCACGGGTGAATAAACATACAGTAAGTATTGTATTTATATAGAACAAACAAGCTCGAACTATATTCGTGTAGTTAAAAGTTGAGGGCGGGGCTTTTCCCGGGCAGTACGCGCGGCAGTTTTCGGGTAGGCGGTTTGACAGAGAGGCGAGGAGGGTGAGCGAGTGGGGCTGTGTGATTTGACGACGCTACATCGCTGGAAAGACTTGTGATATGACCACTCACTATAGTCATGAATTATCAAGCGCCCGACCGGGTGATGCCCCTTCCGTTCCGCGCTCTAATCTGGTGCATGACACGTCGACCCGGATGCTGGTTCTCCCACATGTCGGAGTAGTAAGAAGGAGCAAAGAATGATGCGGTATATACTAGTACTATACTACTCCCTCCATTCCTAATTATAAAAGTCTTTGGAGAGATTTCACTATGGACCACATACGGAGAAAAATGAGTGAATCTACACATAAAATGCATCTATATACATCCGTATGTGGTCCACAGTGAAATATCTACGAAGACTTATATTTAGGAACGGAGGGAGTACTACTCAGGCCGGAGGAGTGCGAACCACGGCAGCCCAGTGAACCAGTAGTGCGAACCACGGTAGCCCAGCGAACCAGCAGTAGAAAACAATGTGGTGATATGTCCATAAAAAACAATGTGCTACGGTCCACACTGTAACATGTACAGTAACACTCCTCTTTGTTTGGATCCCTGAGTTAGAGCTAGTTTGGGTTGAAATAGCCTCAAATTATCGAAACAAGAGGGGTTAGTTTGAGCTAGTTTGCTCTAACCCAGGTAAAAAAACTAGCCCGGTGGAGAGGTTCTAATTGGGTTAGTTATCCTCGGTCCCACTAAAAGAGAACTAAAAAAATCTCACCGCCTCACACCAGATTGCTCCCCCTCTCGCAGACGACTCCTCTCTGTTCCCCATAGGGCCGCTCTCCCAAGCACCGCCGCCTCTCTCCTCCGCCGCCTCTCCTTCCGGCCTCCGCCGCCCTACTCCGCCGCCCTCTCCTCCGGCCTTCAAGGTCGCCCGCTCCCCCTTTCACTCAGTCGTTTGTCTCCTCTCACAGAGTGGCGGCGCAAGATCTACTGTGGAGGTCGCGAGAGGGTGAGTTTGTTCATTCCTTCACTGTCTCACGGCCATATCATTGATCTTGCTTGCTCTAGCGCTTAATTCTGATTTGGAAAAGTAGATCCTGATCAAACTTGCTATAGATTTGTGGTGCACACATGGAATAGTTTGATGCTGCTTGAGGAGGTAATAAATCTTTCTAGAGGCCCAAAGATTCAGGTCACCTTTCTAGGTATTTCAATTTCAGGCTTGCATTATTTGTAGAGGTCCAAAGATTCAGTTCACCTTTCTAGGTATTTCAATTTCAGGCTTGGATTATTTCTAGAGGCCCAAAGATTCAGTTCACCTTTCTAGGTATTTCAGTTTCAGGCTTGCATTATTTCTAGAGGCCCAAAGATTCAGTTCACCTTTGTAGGTATTTCAGTTTGAGGCTTGCATTATTTCTAGAGGCCCAAAGATTCAGTTCACCTTTCTAGGTATTTCAGTTTTAGGCTTGCATTATTTCTAGAGGCCCTAAGATTCAGTTCACCTTTCTAGGTATTTTAGTTTCAGGCTTGCATTATTTCTAGAGGCCCAAAGATTCATTTCACCTTTCTAGGTATTTCAGTTTGTGCTTGCATTATTTCTAGAGGCCCAAAGATTCAGTTCACCTTTCTAGGTATTTTAGTTACAGGCTTGCATTATTTCTAGAGGCCCAAAGATTAAGTTCCTGGGCCGGCTGCAAGCGGCCCTGCTACCCATGCCGGTGCCGACCTCAACTCGCAAGGGCACGCCGAGGGGTTCCTGGCTTGGGCTCTCAGAGCCTTCCTATAGAGCGGCGATGGCGAGCTCCTCCTCGGTGCGTGAGGGGCTCGGGCTCCCTCCCTATCGTGAATGACTTCCATGATGAGTTAGCTCATTCTTTGTTTCATGAAGTGTTTTTTTATTTTGTGAAACTTGATTGACGACTTGTATGTTTAAGTGGGATATCTCATTTGTATGGACAAAGTAAAAATTATCATGTTTTGCATGCTTGATTTGCATAGATGGTTCGTTTATGTCAATTGTGAGCGGGAGGAGGCCACAAAAGAGCCGGCCACACCAAGAGGGTGCTTGGATCCAAGGGACTTATTTTAGTCTGACTAAAAATAGGGTCCAAAGTAGTCAAATGATTGAGATAGAGCATTTATTGTCAATCTAACCCTGCCATCCATACACCTCTTTGGTTTAGAGTTAGTTCATGGTTAGAATCTAACTCTAACCTCTAACTGAGTTAGTGTTCTCCTCGTCTCGGTTCATCGCCATCGTACTTTCCCCATTCCCGTGTTTTCAGTATCCTGCGAATCAAAGAGGCCCTTTTTTATGGAAAATCAAAGAGGCCCTTAGACTGGTTTAGGTCCGGTCATTTTTTATAAACGTGTTATGTCCAAAATTTAATGAACATGCTCCGGTTTCCATGAAAATAATCCGGTTTCATGTAGTAATTCATTCATTTATTTATTCTTCTGCAGGGGTTTGCATGTAATTCGTGAGGTCTAAAATGTAAAGTACCCCGGCATATGCTCCGGGTCGTGCATGCACTACGACCCAGATGCTCTATGTCCCACATGTCGGTGAATGGGAGCACGTGGAAATAGCCTAGGAGTACATATAGGAGGATAAATGCGTGAAAAAATATGTACTGTGAAGCGTAGCCGCAGTTCGAAAAGGAGACCTAAAATGATGACAGCTATAGGTCGCACGCACCCAACTAGTGGTACTAGACATATGACTAATTTTTCCCTAAAAAAAAGAGGCACGAGTGCTCAAGATTCTATTCTATAAACACGAGTCCCATCTCGACAACAAAGGTCTGTATACAGCTAGCTCTCCTCCCTCGCTTTCTTTCTTCTAATTCTAAACTTCGTCTGACGCCTGGGTGGGGGTGGGTTTGCTCAATCAAGGCCCCACCTCACAAATAAAACGCTATTCTAATCGGAATAAAATGCCATATACTCCCTCCGCTCATAAATATAAGACTTTTAGATACTAGTTCAAATGGAATACATCATACGTATGTATGTAGACATAGTTTAGTGTGTAGATTCACTCATTTTGCTCCGTATGTAGTAGTCACTTGCTGGAATCTTTAGAAAGACTTATATTTGGGAACGGAGGGAGTACTATACTAATAAAACATTAAGACCACGAGGCGATGCAGTGCTGGTTACAGGAGGCAAGAAGAAGAGATGCATCCATCGACGACGTCCACCTTCTCGACTTTATGCCCACCAATTTAACGGCGCCTAAGTAGCAGCTTCGTGGCTGGTCGACGTGCTTCTGAACAATGGCGTCCAAAGATTCCAGCCGTTGGAAGAAGGCCAACGTCTTTCTTTCCTCGCTTGCCTTGTAGTGGCCTATGTAACGATTTCCTCGTAGACGTGGATGTGCAGGTCGACAGTTTCTTGCATAGCGAGGCGCTGCGCGGCGAGCGCGGCCTCGAGCTGCACATTCTTCGTAGAGACCTCCGGCACCTGCAGGGCCACCAGGGCTTGAAAGAGTTCGTCACCATGTAGGCCGATGAGGGTGGCAGGAAATGCAGAGCCTGGGCGCGCGGGCTGGAGCAGTACGGCAAGGTCGTCCGCGCGCTTCTTTACAGCGGTGAACTTGCGGATGGAGTTGACCATCATGTCGTCCATGCGAGAGGCGAAGCCGGCGTCGGCGAGGACTACGATGGCTGCGTGTAGCGACCAGACCTCAAACAGTCTGATGTCTGTGCATCGCTGTCATCCTCGGATCAAGAATGCCGACACGCATAAAGATTTGAAGAATTTATAATGAGTATTAATCACACACTTATTACAAATCTAATGTCTCAAAAGAGAACTTATTACAATAAATATGGCTTAAGGCCATCTAATAACAATAACAGCGGAAGGCTTGGAAGATAAGCGAGTCCATCAACTCCAACGGCATCATCATCGAGTATAGAACCACGACCTAAGGCACCTTACTCGTCAGTTCAAAAAGTCTGCAACATGAACGCTTGTAGCCCGAAACGGGTCAGCACATGGAATATGCTGGCAATGTAACACATAGAGAGTAATATGAAAGAGTAATGCTATACTACATGCATATATGGCTGGTGGAAAGCTCTTTGGTTACAGTTTTGTGTAAAGCCAATTTTTTCCTACTGCAAAGGAATAAATTTTATTTAACTATCATGGTGGTTGTTAAACATTGAGAATGGTTGACAACATTCTCAATCCCAATTAAACATCATCAATAAAACCCAACAATTTTAATAAAAGTAACATGATGAGATTCACATGATATCCAAGTACTAGATACTCAAGACGTCCATAACCGGGGACACAGCTAACCATGATTAGTTTGATACACTCTGCAGAGGTTTGTGCACTTTTCCCCACAAGACTCGATCTCCTCCGTTAGGATTCTCGCACTACATGGTGTTTGAGAAACGGATGACCGAGACATAGTTTTTCAGAAGCGCTAGCACCTTACGAACGGGTAGACAGTACCAACCTACATCCCCTACATCTGCTAGTCTACCACTGTAAGAGTTCGCACGACTTAGTCAACTATGCTAGAGCCCATAGTAGCTTGTGGCTGCACACGGAAGTTTCTAGCATGAATAATCTCGTGATCCCTTTGAGCCTGGGTGGCAGTCCAAAAAAAGAAACATGCAATCCTGAATACCCAGGTACCTCAATCCACCCAGATGTGTGTTTAAGTTGCCACCTTAAATAAACCGTTAATTAAAATCTCACATCTGTCATGGAATACACTCACCCAATCCACGTCTACTAGCATAGCACGGCAATAAGCAAACGTAGAAGTAACTCCCAAGGTTTTGATAATAAAACAGGTAATAGGTACTACCTCATCTAATTTCCCAAAACCCACAATTTAATTGGATCCTAATCATGCAATGTTTGAGGGTTGATCTAATGCATAAAAATTGGGTATGTAAAGGGATATGATCAAAGTGTTACTTGCCTTGCTGAGGATCCGTGAAACCTAGAGATTCAAAGTAGCAAGCGGCGCACTCCGGGTACTCTATCGCAAACAAACAAGCATACAATAAGTACTCATCTAATGCACAGGTAAAACTCAAATAAAAGATCTAACCAAAAAGTTCAACTTAAGAACTCCGGTTTGCAAAAAAAATTAAAAAAACTCAAATCGAACGAAGCAACGAAAGTCAAACTGCGACAGAAACAAGCTTCCTTTACTAATATGGACCTAAGTCAAATTTAACAGAGGCAAAAACTTGTTTGAGTTGACTATTCAGAAAGAGGGTTTCGAGACGAAACTCTAGGCGCTTGAATCGCCTGATTCCGATGAACGATCGAAAAGTTATACTAAAATGAAAATCGGATCAGAAATCGCGATCAGAAAAATCACGGAATAAATCCGAAAAAACGAAAAACGATGAACAGAATAACGAACGAACGTACGTTATCTGGATCAAAACGATGAACGCGTTTATTAAAACGAAGGAACGAGCGAACGCTCGCTAATTAATCTAAACCGAAAAAAATCGATCTAAAAAACGGATCTAAAAAAACCGACGAAAAAACCAAACGGTTTTTCTAAAAAAAATCTACGGCCATGTTCAACCTCGATGCGTCGACGGCGGCGGCAGAAGAGGGCGGCGGCATGCGCAAGACTAGGGTTAGGGTTTGAAGGGCTGGGCGGCGATGGGTCAAGGCGGTGGGCTTCGGGGTAGGGGCGCCCCGGCTTATAAAGCCCCCCCCGGGTGGTTCAGACTCTTTTTTTTAATAATTTTCACGCAGAAAAACAAACGAAAGAAATACTAAACGGACACCAAAAATGCCAAAATAAATTTTCCCCGGCTTCTAAAATCAAGCCGGACAAGATGAACATTTATTTGGGGCCTAAATGCAATTTTGAAAAACGCGCATTTTTCCTAAATTCAAATAAAAATAGTGATAAACTCCAAATAAAAATCTTATTTGATTTTTTTATTAAATCCTCAATATTTCTTTATTTTGGGAAAGTCATTTTATTCCCTCTCTCATATTTTGATAATAGAAATAATTGAAGATAAAATAAATAAAATCAAATGACCCTATTTTCAAAATTTGAGAAAACTCAAATATGAAAATAACGAAATCTCCAACTCTCTCTGTGGGTCCTTGAGTTGCGTGAAATTTCTAGGATCGAGCCAAAATGCAATAAAATATGATATGCAATGATGATCTATGTATAACATTCCAAATTGGAAATTTGGGATGTTACAAACCTACCCCCCTTAAGATGAATCTCGCCCTCGAGATTCGGGTTGGCTAGAAAATAGGTGAGGGTGGTCCTTCAGCAGGTCTTCTTCTCGCTCCCAGGTGGCTTCACTCTCGGTGTGGTGGCTCCACTGGACTTTGCAAAACTTAATAACCTTGTTGCGGGTGACGCGACTGGCATACTCGAGAATTTTGACTGGTTTATCCTCGTAGGTCAAATCATTATCCAACTGAATCGCTTCCAGTGGCACAGTATCTCTCAGAGGTATATCAGCCATCTCTGCGTGGCACATCTTCAACTGGGAAACATGGAACACGACATGAATTCCTGACAATCCTTCGGGCAATTCCAACTTGTAAGAAACTTCTCCCATGCGCTCCAAAACTCCGTATGGTCCCACAAAACGTGGCGCTAACTTTCCTTTAACTCCAAAATGCTTAACTCCTCGAAGTGGAGATACTCGAAGATAGACTCTATCTCCGACTTTGAAAACTGTCTCCTTGCGTTTAGAATCCGTGACAGCTCTTTCTGCCTAGATTGGGCTACCTTGAGCCTATCGCGAATCAACTTCACCTTCTGTTCAGACTCCTTAATCAAATCTGGTCCAAACAACTGACAGTCTCCAACTTCATCCCACAACAGCGAGGTTCTGCACCTCCTTCCATACAAGGCTTCGAACGGGGCCATCTTCAAACGAGATTGATAAATGTTGTTGTAAGAGAACTCTGCATACGGCAAATTGCCGTGCCAACTAGATCCATAATCTAGTGCACAAGCTCTCAGCAATCCTCCAAAATCTGATTGACACTCTCGGTCTGTCCACCTGTCTGCGGATGAAAAACTCTACTGAACTCTAGCCTGGTCCCCAAAGTTTCATGATGACTTCCTTCCTGCCGTTGCGACGGTCTTGGTCTTGTTGCACCGAAACGGGTGCCTTTGCTTGATGCTCTCGCCTGCGCTTGCCCCCTTAGCACCAAAGAGGAAATGAGGACACTGCATGGGCTGGCACCCGCCTGGCGCCCTTGGTTGTCATGGCTTGCGTCATGGGCACCTGGTGAGGTACCCCGCCTTGATCTCTCCACATCCTTGCGAGCCAGCCTGACGAGGCCGTGCCTGAGGAAGCTTCCTGTCGCCCGCCCCGTGAGGCTTGGCCCCTCGCGAGGGTCTTGAGCTTGTGCTGATGAAGATGGGCCGTACTGGGCCACCCCCTGAGCCACGCCAGTGGCGTGCAAGTCTGGTACCCGCTCCCTAACGCCGACAAGAGCCCCGGGCCCAAGGCGTGCTCGACTTGGCCGAGCAGAAGCGAAGGGGCAAGTGCGCCGCTGGCTCCTAACAACCGCGCCTCGAAGCGCCGCATGGTGGTTGATTGGACGTGGGTGTCTCCACTTCCCCACGACGCCTCGACAACTGCATGAATTGACAAGTCCCTGCATGCGAAGCGGGTCATGATTACCTGCAGTCGTGGAGGTCGACGGTTGGCCTTCCCCGGCTATAAGTACGGAACATCGTGTGCCCTTCCAGCCCATCTCTTCTTGCTTCTCCGTCTTCTCCATGCTCCGGTGAAGAGGTTCTCGGCCGCGGAAAAAGGAAAGGCCCGCCAGGTAGAGCCTGAGTCTCCCCCGGCCAAGCGCGGTCGAGGCCGTCCTCGCAAGCACCCTATGGCTCCCGTAGCGGCTCCCCGCGGCCATGGAGGCAATCTCCCGCGCGGCGACGGGCGTCAGGCCATTGATGCGGGGCGCGCCATGGCCGCGCGACCCCCTAGGCCACGCTTCCGCTCGGCGAAGGTGTTGCTGGAGTTTGTCGTGTGGTCGGCGGAGTCGACCAGCACCCGGCTCCGTCTTCCCCGCTTCTTCTTAGGTGAACTTCCGGCCGGCGCCCTGGGCGGCCTCTGGCTCCAGGCGGACGGTTGCTGCAGCCGGGCCTCCTGGGCTTCGCTGGAGGTCTCCACAGCCGGGAGTGTGGCCCTGACCCGTGGCTAGCAAACGTTTGCCCGATGCCACCCTCTACGTGAGGGTGTTCGGGGAAAATGGTCGCCGCGCTGGGTGCTGCCCCGAGGACGACGACCGCGGCCGTGTGCCTAGCCCCACGACGATGAAGATGGCAGCGCACGCGCGATCGGCGGCGCTCGGGGTTCGTCGAGCTTTGGCGTCTCTTCTTCGGACAGTGGTTCCTCCAGCGGTGGCCGCGACCAGCCCCCACGCCGCCGCACCCGCCTGGAGGGAGGTAGCGGGTCTGCCCGCCGTCGCGCCTCGGTGAAGCGTGAGAGGGAGTCTGCCTGAGCTCCGGAGGCAGTCCGAGCTCTCGCCGCAAGTTAGTGTCGGGTGAGTCGCGCCTGTTTTGTTGTTTTTCCTTTTCCTGCGCAAGGAGACAGTAGTGTAGGGCCCCGCGGGGGCGTGCTTGGAATATTGCTGTTAATTATCGTACTGTTCCTGCTATTTCGGCATTATATTTTGTGCCACACGCCTGCGCGTAGAAATTACTTAGCTCGGGGGGGCCTGTCGTGACCTTCGCTTCGCGAGGCCGAGGCCTCATCGAACGCTTCATGTCCTGCAAAGGTTAGTCTGGAGAGGTAGCTCCTGGCCTCAGCTGTGGAGGCGACCGACCCAGGTCCTGTGTTCGTGTCGCGGTGCCCGTGGGGCACGAACTGGAGGGGTGCTCCTGTAGTGGACCCAGGTAGGGAAGCCCCAAACGATAAGGGCAGAAAACACTTGCGAGGGTGCACGCGCTGCTCCCTCGCGAGACTTGCGCGAGAGAAATCGAGGTAGTAGAGCGAAAAAGGCAGAGAGTCACAAGCCAAAGACGGCAACAACTTCAATAAAATTTCAAATGGGAATGAACAAGCCAACTGCAGAAAGCAAATGAGAAAAGCCGCGTTCGGCACCTAATCTAGTCTTTGACGTCTTCTCACTAGCGTGGAGCTAAGTGCTGCCACTGGGCGTGGGTGGGAGCCCCAGGGCCTGAGGCCGGCGCTCCTGAGACACCGGGGCATGTACAACCCCAACTCATTATTACGTGAGAGTGTCACGGGCGGCGAGCTTCATAGGCACTGGCCTTCTTCACAGGCTCCGGGCCTTCCTCAAAAAAATAAGCTTCACAGGCGTTTGCCTTCTTCATAGGCACTGGGCCTTTCATAGATAGATAAGCTTCACAGGCATTCGCCTTCTTCACAGGCACCGGGCCTTTTTCCAAAATGCAGCGTTTCATAGGCATTCGCCTTCTTCACAGGCACCGGGCCTTTTTCCAAAACGCAGCGCTTCACACGCATTCGCCTTCTTCACAGGCACCGGGCCTTTTTAGGGGTAAAACCTCCGGAGGTGCTGGATGTTCCATGTGTTCTGGACGGGCACCCCCTCCTGAGTCTCCAAGCACGCGGAGCCGGGCCTGGAAACATGAACAACCTTGAACGGGCCCTCCCACATGGGAGATAGCTTATGCAGTCCTTCCCTGGAGAGAACTCCGCCGAGCACGAGGTCCCCTACCTCGAGAGTCCTGGGGCGGATGTTGCGGCAGTGGTATCGCCGCAACGCTTGTTGGTATGTTGCCGCTCGTAGCGCGGCTTCCCAACGATGCTCCTCCCCCAGCACGAGGTCCGTCCCCCACATGGCGTCCTGCTGCGCCTCATCGAACGCCAGGACCCGTGCGGAACGACGTTTGGCGTCGTGAGGGAGGACTGCTTCAGCTCCATAGACCAGGAAGAACGGGGTCTCGCCAGTCGGCTTGGTCGCAGTCGTGCGGATGGACCACAATACGGACTGAAGCTCATCGTACCAGCCTTCGCCGCAGCCTCCGACTTCTTCTTGAATGTCTTGGTTTTGAGGCCCCTCAGACCTCTCGCATTGGCCCACTCGGCCGATCGTTTGTTCATGGTGTGCTACCGAGGCGTAGCATATCTGCATCCCAAGGTTAGCACAATATGTTTTGAAGAGGTTACTGGTGAACTGCGAACCGTTGTCGGTGATGATGCGGTTCGGCACCCCGAACCGGCTCACAATGCCCTTTATGAACTTGACCGCAGAACGTGCGAGGATGGTGCGGATGCCTTCCACTTCAGCCCACTTGGTGTGAACTTGTCCACGGTGACGTAGAGGTAGCGATAGCCCCCTGGCGCCTGAGGAAACGGGCCCAGGATATCCAGCCCCCAGACTGCGAATGGCCACGAGAGGGGTATAGTTTGCAGACCTCCCGCCGGCTGATGGATCTGCTTGGCATGGAATTGGCAGGCCTCGCAAGCCTTCACCAGTTCGACGGCGTCATTGAGCCTTGATGGGCCAATAATAGAACCCGGAGCATGAACGCCTTGCCAATGAGGGTCCGCGATTATGAATGATGCCCACAGTCTCCACCGTGTATATCTGCCAGCAGTTCCTTCCCTTGCTCCCTGGAGATGCTGCATAGGGACACATCATTTGGTCGCTTCGGAGAGCTCTCCATCCCTAATGCAAGATCTTTGTGGCTTGCCGCGCCACACGCCCAGCTTCCTCCTCCTTCTCCGGCAAGGTCCCTTGCGTCTGTAGCTTCGAGCTCAGGATCCAGCACCCTCCCGAGGCTCCAGCCAAGAGCAAAGGCGCCTGAGGCCGGGCCACTGACCGGGGCTCCTGAGGCTGGTGGCTGGGGGAGCTCCTCCCGAAGCTGCACCGTGCGTGACAGCAATGGTGTGGCCGAGGGCTTGAAGAGCCGCTCCTCGAAGATGCCAGGATCCTGAGGTAGCCGCCTGGATGCCCGTTTGGCGATGTCGGCGGCCTCTTGATTGGTGCCACGGGGCACATGCTACAACTCCAGCCCCCAAAACTGCTTCTCCATCCTGCGGACCTCTGCGAGGTAGGCTTCCATGTGCTCATCCCTCGGCTCGTATACCTTGTTGGAGAAGTTGACGACGAGTTGTGAATCACCCTTAATGGTAAGGCTCTTCACTCCTAGGGCAGCTGCAGCCTTCAGGCCTGCTATCAGGCCTTCATATTCTGCTATGTTGTTGGAGAACTTTTCTCCGTGCTGGAAACAGGGCTGCACGGCGTAGTAGAGCTTGTCTTGAGTAGGAGATATAAGCACTGCCCCAGCCCCCGCGCCGTGCCTGGAGAACGCCCCGTCGAAGTACATGACCCAACTGTCCGGTGCCTCGCTTCCCGGGGAGAGGGATCGATCCTCATCGGCCTTGAGGCCCGGCGCCTCCGTCCATTCCGCCACGAAATCCGCCAATGCGGCCCCCTTGATGACTCTGGTTGTGCTGAATTCGAGCTGAAACGCTTGCAGTTCGATGTTCCACTCAGCGACTCTTCCAGCTGAGTTGGGGCTCCTGAGCACCCTTTCAAGGGGTACGCTGAGACAACCTTGATGGGGTGGCCCTGAAAATAATGCCGCAGCTTGCGCGAGGCCACCAATAGAGCGAGGAGGAGTTTCTGAGGCATGGGGTACCGCGCCCTCGCGTCCCGCAACACTGTGCTGACAAAGTACACGGGGTGTTCAATGAGGTTGGGAGTGCTGGTGTCGATGGCGCCCTCCGGGGACCGTGGCGCCTCCTGAGACAGTGGAGCCTCCAGCAGCTGGTCGCCAGGGGGAGGGATCTCTTCTGTCCCGAGTGCGTTTCCCTGCGGCTGATGCTTCTCGGCTGTGGTAGTGGTCTCTGTGAGTCTTCCTTGATCCTGCTTCGCCTTGACCCGGGCAGCTGCCGCGGCTTTGGTCCGACGCTCCTCCCTAACCGCCACCAGGGCTGCGCTGGCGGAGTAGGGAGTGGCTGCAAGGTAGAGCACCAGGGGTTCTTGAGGGCGCGGGGCCACCATTACCGGAGTGCTGGTTAGGTACTTCTTGAGATCTTGGAACGCCTTGTCGGCCTCTTCAGTCCATTCGAAGGGCCCCTTTTTCTTCATCAGCTGGAAGAAAGGCAGCGCTCTCTCCGCCAACTTGGAGATGAAGCGTCCTAGTGCGGTCACGCACCCAATGAGCTTCTGCATTTCTCTAAGGGTCTTTGGCGGGCTCATGTCCTCGACCGCCTTGACCTTTTCTGGGTTAGCCTCGATGCCTCGGTGGGACACGAGGAAGCCCAAGAGCTTGCCCGAGGGGACCCCAAACACACACTTCTCCGGGTTGAGCCACAGGTTCACTGCGTTGAGGCTCGTGAAGGTTTCCTCCAGGTCTTGGATCAGGGTTTTGGCCTCACGAGACTTCACCACAATGTCATCGACGTAAGCCTCAACATTCTTCCCGAGCTGCGGGCCCAAGGTGATGTGCATCAGCCACTGAAAGGTCACCCCTGCGTTGCACAGCCCGAACGGCATGCATGTGTAACAGTACACCCCACACGTGGTCAGGAAAGCCGTTTTCTCCATCTCTTCTACCGCCATCTTGATCTGGTGATACCCAGAGAAGGCGTCCAAGAAACACAACAGGTCGCACTTGGCGATAGAATCGACGATTTGATCGATACGAGGGAGTGGGAATGGATCCTGCGGGCAGGCTTTGTTGAGGTTGGTGAAGTCGACACACAAATGTTCCTTCCCACCTTTCTTTGGCACGACCACCGGGTTAGCCAACCAATCCGGGTATCGGACCTCGCGAATGACCCCTTCAGCTTCTAGCTTGCGGGTCTCTTGGACGATGAAAGCCTGCTTTTCAGTGGACTGCCGCCTCGCCTTCTCCTTCACGGGGCGTACGTTGGGGCACACGTTGAGGTGGTGCTCGATTACGCCTCTAGGGATCCCCGCCAGCTTATCAGGCTCCCATGCGAATACCTTCTTGTTTGCGCGTAGGAACTTGACCAGGGCCTCCTCCTGCTCGGGCTCAAGGTTGGCGCCTATGGTGAAGGTGGCGTTAGTGGGGATCCGTCCTCATCGACCAGTATTTGCTTGGTTTCTACCTTGTCTTGGGTGAACAACTGCTTCTTCTTGGCCGGTGCAGCCCCCTTGGGCTCAGGGGCGTCTGAGTCGGCGGGCTGCACCGACGCCGCCGTCTTGAAGACGAGCTTGAGCACTTGCAACGCATCCCCGGTGTCTCCGGACATGGTGATGACGCCGTTGCTCCCGGGCATCTTCATGAGGTTGTAAGCTGGGTGAGTCGCGGCCATGAATCGGGCTAGTGCTGGATAGCCGAGGATGGCATTGTATGGGAGGCCGATGGGAGCGATGTCGAAGTCGATCAGCTCCGTGCGGAAGTTGTCGTAGGTGCCGAAGGTTACCGGGAGACGGATCTGCCCCAGGGAGCTGGATGAACCGCCCCCGACGCCCAAGAAGGGCCGGCTGGGCTGAAGCCGCTCCGGCGGTATGTGGAGGAGGCTGAAGGCTTCAACCGAGAGCATGCTGAGGCCCGCGCCGCCGTCGATGTGAGTCCTGGTGACGGCCACCTGGCAGATGGTGGGGGTGCACAGCATTGGGAGCGTGCCCGAGCAGGCTGAGTTGGAGGGGCGATCCTCCGATCTGAAGGCCAGATCGGACCTGGGCGCCGAACGACACGGAGGAGCCCCATGCTGCGCAGAGGCAGCGCCTACCTGGCGAGCGAACAACTTGATGTGCGGTCTGAAGGTGGCGCCTGCGAGCCACCCAGGAGAGCTGCGACGACCGGGGGCGCCGGCGCAGCGTGCCTAGCGAGGAAAAGGCCGCACAGCTCCTCCCAAGAGGCCACAGAAGCCGCTGGCAGGTGGAGCAGCCACACGCGCGGGGCGCCGGTGAGGGCCATGGGAAGCCAGTTAGCCATGGCCCTGTCGTCGCCCCTGCTTCGAGGACGGCCTCCTCATATGCCAGCAGGAAGGCCAGCGGATCGGTCATGCCGTTATAGCGTGGTGGCGTCTCCGACTTGAACTTGTTCGGCCACTGCACCTATCGCAAGGCTGGGGCCAAGCCTCGGAGCCCCCTGGACCCCGCGCTGGCGCTGGCGGCCGGAGTGGGCGGCGCGCTGCTCATCGTAGGGGGAGTCGCGATGTCGGCGGAAAACGGGTCGGTGGAAGGGAAAGCTCCGGCGCACCCTTACCTGGCGCGCCAAATGTCGGATTTCGGGTTCCGGCAGACCCTCTAGGTTCGAACTCTGGGGTGCGCGCGGAGATCTTGCCCCCTACCTACCTGCACCTCGTCGCCTCGCTAGGATCTAAACTACCAAAGGAACAACACAAGAGACACAAGGTTTATACTGGTTCGGGCCACCATTGTGGTGTAACACCCTACTCCAGTGTGTGGTGTGGTGGATTGCCTCTTGGGCTGATGATGAACAATACAAGTAAGAACAACCTCGCGAGGGTTTGTTCTTGGCCGGTGCGATGAACTGCTACGGGGAGTTCAGTCGCTCTCTCTCTTTCTCTCTCCCTCTCCCTCTCTCTAGACTGCTTGTTCTTTAGCTCTGTTCTTGATCCCCGATCCCCCTACCCTGTGGGTGGCTAGTCCTATTTATAGGCAAAGGCCCTGGGCCTCTTCCCAAATATTGAGCGGGAAGGGCGCCAACAATTGGCCATTTTGAAGGGGAACATCTGGTACACTTATCCTGACTAAAGTTGGTCCTCTCCTGTCAAAGGCTCTGGTGGTGACGCCGTGTTGGGCTCCACGATGACTTCCTTCCTGCCGTTGCGACGGTCTTGGTCTTGTTGCACCGAAACTGGTGCCTTTGCTTGATGCTCTCGCCTGCGCTTGCCCCCTTTGCACCAAAGAGGAAATGAGGACACTGCGCGGGCTGGCGCCCGCTTGACGCCCTTGATCGTCATTGCTTGCGTCATGGGCACCTCGTGAGGTACCCCGCTTTGATCTCTCCGCCTCCTCGCGAGCCAGCCTGGCGAGGCCGTGCCTGAGGAAGCTTCACAGCCGCCCGCCCATGAGGCTTGGCCCCTCGCGAGGGTCTTGAGCTTGTGCTGATGAAGATGGGCCGTACTGGGCCACCCCTTGAGCCACGCCACAGGCCGCAGGCAGGCAAGTCTGGGTACCCCCGTTCCCAGAACGCCGACAGTATCTAGACATGTTTTAGTATATAGGTACATCCATGATAGAGACAATTGAATGGTTGACAACACTACAATTCGTAGCTACAGATGCGTGTGTGACTCCCAGATGCAGAGGCCGGGGGTCATAATCCTCCTTTTTGAGAAAAAACAGATGCGTGTGTGAGAGGACGAGTGCGTGCACCTCTTCTCTTCCTGTATAACGTACTACTAAACTCAGAGTACAAGTTTTTGTGGGTGGCACGATGGTGCGTGCGAGAAGTCCCGAGAGATAGGTTTAATGCGTCTGAAAAAGGACTAGCCTAGAGCTCGCCACGCGGCTATTCCTCTCGAACACCCCATTAACCGTAAGATATGTATACGACGGTGCCGATTATTGCACGCATACGTAGTACTCCTCCTTTCCAGTTTATAGGGCTTAATTCAAAATCTCACCAACCACGATGGTGAGTGGTGTAATATTTTTTCCTTTTGAAAAAGCACCTAATTAATGCTCTTGTTTTTCTCAAAAAATTATGTTTATCAATGCATTAATTGCAATGCATGCATGCATAAAGAAGCTTGCGTCTCGTCATATTCCGAATTACTCCACGCTATATTGAATTGCAAACCTGTTCACACCGATCACAACCTAAACGGTTTCCCACTTAGGAGCGTATTAGTACCACGCTATATTGAATTCCAAACCTGTTCACACCGATCGCAACCTAAACGGTTTCCCACTTAGGAGTGTATTAGTACTCGGTTATAAATACTAGTATGCCAAGATGACTGCACATTCCTCCTCAACTCCGCATCCACAAAAACGAACAAGTCATTCAGCATCCTTCCCTTGCGTCTGCCATGGCTAGCGTGAGTTTTGGGTCGAGAGAGGCGAGCATGGAAGCGGAAGCACGAGAGATGTCCCGCCTCGCTGCGAGAGCAGCCGACATGTCCCGCCGCGCGGAAGTAGCAACACAGAGGTCCCGCCACGCCGCTGAAGTAGCACGGAGGTCCCGCCGCGCCATCGATGCAACAGACTGGTCCGGCAGCGCCGCGAAAGCAGCAGAGATGTCCCGCCGCGCCACGAATGCAGCAGAGATGTTCCGCCGCGCCGTGGCGGCCTGGGAAAATTTCTCGCGGGCAGGCGACGACTCTTACAGGCGCATGTATGCGATCGTCCATAGCCAGATGGATCAGATCTCTGGCTGGGCGAGGTTGCAGGTTGACGTGAAAGCCTCGTTTGAATAGGCTACCGACGTCATCCGGCAACTAAGGAAGGGCAATGAGAGGCTCCGGGCCGAGCGCGACCTGCTGAGGGAGAAGATCGTCCGAAGTGCAGACCAGCAGGAGGAGACCAGTGCCTTGTTGAAGAGGACCGACATCATCCTCAAGAAACTTATGGACGAGAATGACATGCTCCGCAACGAGCGCCAAAGGCTGATGTAGGAATCCGTGGATGTTCTCAAGCAGCGTCTTGAGGACACGATAGAGCTCATCACCCTCGCCGTGGAGACTAGTTCCCGTAGCCTGCAGCAACGCATTAAAAAAGTAGAGATCAGCGAGCCAGATCCTTGTCTTCCTTCTTCTTTTTCCCTTGTGTATTTCGGGTGTAGCCGCATGTGGCTTTTTTAATTATCTTTCTAATTATGTAAGACAATTAATCGTCCTTATCTTTCTGTGGAAGATCGATGTTGCGAGGCTGGAATGAAGAAAACTCTTTCTGTGGCGACCCTGGCATTGCTATTCTTCTAGTTGCTGCTGGGCTTCCTTCAGTTTCCTGGTTTCTTTTCATGTAATAATCGGTTTAGGATGTGGATTGTGTCGTCGGTTGTGAAATGTTGGGTTCTAGCGCGGATGTTTGGCCTTTGTTGGCCTCTTGGGATGTTGCGATTTCAATCTGGTAGCTTTTAGTCCTTCGTGTTAGGCTGGAGTTGTGCTGAACTTCTTATGAATTGTGGTGGTTTTCAGTAATGAAAATCGGAAGGGGCAAGCCCTTCTTTGATCAATTTTTTTAATCATCCTTATATAATGATCAGTCTTGCTATAAGTCGCTGTAGATGCTATATAAGTCCGTCGGATCTTACATCAAGATCCGTGCTTTCAGATTTTCTTTTTTCTCTCTTAAATTTCAGTCGAGTGAGACGTAGCCACGCCATTAAACAGAGGCTCGGGCGCCATTAATGGAGACCTTGGGAGAGAGGTGGACGGCAGATGGATGTCAAAGGGCTCTCCTCCTGATAAGCACGCGCAGGGGTCTGATCGCACGCCTCTCATACTCAAATAGCTACCCTGCACGGCGCCTCCTAGCTAATAAAAAATGGGGACGCGTGGTGGCACGTAAATGGTACTAGTAAGTAGAACACCCACGGTTTCAATAATACTTGTGTTTCCGATTGTAACGTGACAACACTTGTTCCAAAATGTCTTTGTTGATTGTTAATGTGTGCCGCAAATCGGACTGCAAATTTACCACAGCATGTTGGTGCCATGTCATGGCACCAAGCCAATTTTCATCATTTTCATGCGTGTTTTGGATTTACAGGAATTAAAAAACTAAGTTTCTCAATGTTTCCAACCCAGCCATGACGCCCAGAATTTTGAATTTCATTCCCATTTCTTGCATGGAACCTAGAAATTTACCCGAGGACACACATGTGATTTTTCAACCAACTTTGGTGCACTGGAACATGTGCTTGTATCTCAAATTTGAATTATGCACACAAAGGTGACACGCTCCTCCCGTAACCACGAGCCTTCTTGAGAGAAGCTCCGATTTGCAACAAGCTTATACCAAAATTTGTTCCTATTCGGCCAATTTTTTTACCACGGCATGATACTACCATGACATGACACCATGACAAGTTTCATGATTTTAAAACCAAGTTTCTCAATGTTCTCGACCGAGCCACGATGCCCAGATGTTTGAATCTTATTCTCATTTTTTGCATGGGACCTACTCCCTCCTTCGATCTATATAGGGTCTAATGTGTTTTTCAAGACAGCCTTTGACTATTGACAAGATTAATAGCACATGAGATGTATACTATGAAAATTATATTATTGGAAGCTCCTTTGACATACAAATTTGAAGGTATGCTTTGTGTAAGTTGCATGTCATATATTATTGCTCTAACGTTTGGTCAAAGTTAGCCGCGAAAAATGCATTAGGACCTATATAGATGGAAGGAGGGAGTAGAAATTCACCCGAGTACAAAAATGTGATTTTTCAACCAACTTTGGTGCACGGGAGCATGTGCTTGTAGTTCAAATTTGAATTATGCACATTAAATGAACAAAAACTCAATTAATGTTTAAATAAGGCCAAACGAAGCCGGAATAATTCCAAAATTTAACAGGCCACTCATGTAGTTCTATGTTGCCTTTGTAAATAAACTCAAGAGGGACAACGTATGTCGTTTCACACTCAAAGGTGGCACGTTCCCTCTCAGAACCACGAGCCTTCTGGAGAGAAGCTTCGGTTTGCAAGAAGCTTATACCAAAATTTGTTCCTATTCGGCCATTCTTTTTACCACAACATGGTAGTACCATGACATGACATCCATGCCAAGTTTCATGATTTTCAGACGTGTTTTGGATTTACAAGAATTTTAAAACCAAGTTTCTCAATGTTCTCGGCCGAGCCACGATGCCCGTGATGTTTTAATTTTATTCTCATTTCTTGCATGGGACCTAGAAATTCACCCGAGGACACAAATGTGATTTTTCAACTAACTTTGGTGCACGAGAGCATGTGCTTGTAGTTCAAATTTGACTTATGCACATTAAATGACCAGAAACTCAATTAATGTATAAAAAACGACAAACGAACCCGGAATATTTCCAAAGTTTAACAGGGCACTAATGTAGTTCTATGCTGCCTTTGTTAAGAAACTCAAGGGGGGGGCAGCGTATATCGTTTCACACTCAAAGGTGGCACGTTCCCTCTTAGAACCACGAGCTTCCAAATCGGCCCAATTTTTTACCACAACATGTTACTGCCATGACATGACACCATGACAAGTTTCATGATTTCCAGCCGAGATTTGGATTTACATGAATTTAAAATCTAAGTTTCTCGATGTTCTCGGTAGAGTCATGACGCCCAGATGTTTGAATTTCATTCTCATTTCTTCCATGGGACCTAGAAATTCAACCAAGGACACGCATGTGATTTTTCAACCCACTTTGGTGCACCGGAGCATGTGCATGCAATTCATATTTAGACTATGCACATTAAAAGTCCAGAAACTCAATTAATGTATAAAAAGGCCAAATGAACACGAAATAATTCCAAAATTTAACAGGGCAATCATATAATTCTATGTTGCCTCTGTAAATAAAATCAGGGGGGAGGCAGCATATATCGTTTCGCACACAAAGGTGACACGTTCCCTCTCAGAACCACGAGGCTTGTTGTGAGAATCTCCAGTTTTGCAAGAGGCTTATACCAAAACTTGTCCCAATTCAGCAAAAAATTATACGTATGAAAACAGGGTTTAGATTATCCCGAACATCTCACTACCTAGACCAATAATGTACTATGATTTGAATTCAACATAAAATGGATACAAATATTTGAATTAGAGAGCGTATGGTACATGTAGTTCATAGTGAAATAGGATTAGTGCTATATCCATGTCTTTTTGTTATCAAGATAAAATTTAAATTATTGTATAACTTGACAACAATCGTATTCAAATAAGGAAAATTGATTCAAATTTAGTCCATATGGTAGACGACTATATATATATGTTCACATGGTGGAGTGAAATGTTCATATATGATGGAAGATCAAAATGTACGACTATGTCAATTATAAACCGCAAGGTCACCTAATAATATATTCGAATTCAACATAACGTGGATTCAAAAATTGAAATTCGAGATCATGGCATCTTTAATCATATGAAAAGGGACATTACTCTTTCTTTGGTGGGAATTGATTTGTTTTTTGTTGTTGTTGAGGGAAGTGCGAATCGATTTGGTACTGTGCAGGGTAATCTTGTTCTCCGGATTTTTTGTACATTTTTCTTGTAGTTTTTTCAATGGCATCTATAGAAATATAGTAAAAGAGGACATGCCTCTCTTGTGTCTTGTATGAATTGTTTTTTTTGCACGTTAAGTTTGTTCTGCCGAACAAGGAATCCGCACTTTGTTATCCCAAAATTTTCAAGCTCGAGTATCTTTTGTCTCACCTGCTTTGAAACTCCCGCTTCTTCAACCCGCGCTGCACCTTGTTATCCCAAAATTTGGACGCACGCGAGAACTCCCTCCTCATCCGAAATCGCTCCGGCAGCCTAGACACGCGAAATCCCCCTTCTACCCCTCAGCCGGAAATGAAGCTCCACGTCGTGGTGTCAAAACCGGTGGGGGTACGCTGGTAACTTACCCTACATTTCGGACAAGCACGTCCCTAATCTTGGCTCCCCCTCCCCCTTCGCCCCCCCATTCGTACACCGAGGCTGCCAAAACCTGCGAAACCCCACGCTCCTTCGTCGGCCTCCCGACCGCCGCCCAGCCGGAGACTCTTCCCCGACTACGACGTCCAACGCAACAGCTCGCTGTCCCTCATCCACCGCACCGGATGAGGGTCCGTTGTCGATCTCATCGTCCCACCGGATCAGCCGCCCCGTCCTCCACCTCCAAGGAGCTGCCCCGATGTTCGCCTCGTCTATCATGCCACCTCAATCCCCACAGCACCGTCTTGACCTGCCCCACCGGAACCGCAGCACCCTCACCAATTCCTCCGATTAAGCCGAGGCCAACTTGGCGCCACCAAGGAGGTTCTACACTCACCGCTGCATTTTATCTTTTATTCGATCTCACGGGGCTGCCGGTGCTCGATACCAAGCAGACATGGCGTCTCCATCGACTGCACCGTCGCCGGCCACATCATCCACGGCGTCTCTCCCCCATGTCGTTGCTTCCTCGGCGGCGACTTCCGCAACGGCACCAGCTGCAGCTGCTCCGGCTCTCCCTCGTAGCTGGTCTGTTCTTGCTATCGGTCGCTATCTTTGCTTCCTGCTTTCGTTCGTCTTTCTGCTCTGCTCTTGCTCTCGCTTGCACTGCTGCTGTTGTTGCGACCTTCGGCAGCTTCTACGAGTTCTTTGCTTTAGTAATCGTCATGGTGCTCTTGCATCGACTTGCTCTCTCGCTAATGTGTTCCACCTTTCGGCGTCTGGCTGATTTATATCATCGCTTCTCACACTAGTGCTCGAACGCCCTAAACATCTATTGCAATGCTCTGTTACTAGTTCAATCATTTTCTACAGTAAAATTCAATTTCAACTGTGAAGTTCATTTTCTTCAGTTAAGTTTAGAGTGAACAGTACTTACAACATCTGTTGGAGCGGCCGTGGCGCGGCTGATGCGTTTTACATCTAGCACTTTTTGGTGATATATTTTACATCATCTATTGCAGATGATATTAGGGTCCCACTTCAGATTAACGTTGTTTGTCTTGTCATGCTTCAGCCTCGTCGCCGTACACCTTAGCGGAGCTGCTCCAACGACGGAACCGTCCATCATAGCGGAGCAGTACCCTCGGTGCCGTTTCCAGAGGCCTCAGATCTTCTTCCCGCCTCCCGACAAAGTCCACACCAAAGATCATCACCATGCTCCACGTCCAACCCAATGATGCTGAGGTCCACAAGGCTATGCCAAAGAGGTTGTACACTCGTGACATCACTTTGTTTCTCCATTCCTCTGTTCTTCCAATTCATGTGAGCCAAACACCCAGGTTGACTGAAATCCTATGTTTCCAAATGCTCTATTTTGCATGTTTCCTATCCTATTCCTGTGTTTTTCCTGTTCCTGCGTTTATAGAATCCTCCAATTCTAAGAAGCCCTTACAGATTTACTTCATTTTCAGATTGGCGTAAAAGAAAACTCTGTGTGTTATGTCCTGCTCCTGCCGTGCCGTCATCCACCCCACCTGAGGTGCACCATCGTGAAGTGTTAATCAGTAGCGAGATCCCCCCTGCAGACTTTCTTTGGCCGCCTCAGATCATCTTCCCCGTTGCCGGCAGCCACGCCAACTGCATTACCATCATCGACTGAGCAGATGAACCTGAGGACTACACAGTTCCGGAAGAGAGGTCGCAGTCTTTCGTGTTTGCTT
Organism: Aegilops bicornis; assembly: GCA_021605145.1. Classification (NCBI taxonomy): domain Eukaryota; kingdom Viridiplantae; phylum Streptophyta; class Magnoliopsida; order Poales; family Poaceae; genus Aegilops; species Aegilops bicornis. Next base: position 559,399,942 of record CM038673.1, on the reverse strand, counting down.
ACGTTATACATCGGTTATTATTACCTGCTACTTTCTCATTCAATCTTGAGTTTTGAATTGCCCATGGGTCTCATATCGAGCCAGTAACGAATAGTATTTGTCTACTATCTGGTTCGTCTGGGGTCTTCCATAATGTATTCCATTTTTCAACAATGTTTATACATTCATCTACTCTTCCTGTGCATTAGCCATTTGAGTCGGTCATGGGAAAATCTGGAGTGAAAACAAGGTCTTCTGAGCTGTCAGTGCTACCTGTCGATGCAGATTTCGTGTTGGTTACAGATAGCTCCTCAGAGGAGGATTCAGAGAGAGATGACCAGTCGTATCCCCCCCCCCCCCGAGGTGCATGCTCTAACTTGGCTGGGTTATATTGCTCATATCATGCATATGGTGTCTTGCATTGCCATGCCATCTGCATAGATTAGACATGCTTTGTGTGAATGCCTCTTGTTTGCTTTCTATATCAGATATGTGAATTATGCAATGCCATGTTTTTCAGCCAGTTATCATTTATGTGAATTATGCACCGCCATGGAGCCAGGCATCATATATGTGAATTATCTCATGCCATCTCTTTTTTTCATTACGTATTCCATTTGTCGACAATCTATGTATATTGAACTACTCTTCATGTGTATCAGCCATTTGAGCCGGTTATGGAAAAATCTGGAGTGAAAACAAGGTCTTCAGAGCAGGCAATGGTACCTGTTGAAGCATATATCTCGATGGTTACAAGGAGCTCCTCGGAGGAGGAATCAGAGACAGATGACAAGTCCTATATCCCACCTGAGGTGTATGCTCTAAGTTGCAATGTTTATATTTCTCATATGATGCATATGGTGTCTTGCATTGCTTAGTTTAGACATCATATGCACAATATTGAATTCTATCTCGCTTAGTTTAGAGATCATACATGCGAGTGCCATTTGCTTAGTATATGAATCAATTATGTCAATTATATCATGCCATCCTATATACTTAGACAACATGTATGTGAATTATTTCATCCCAACCTATTTTAGAAAGACATCATATAGTTTTGTCATGTCATCCTGTTTAGGTACTCATCATATGTTGAATTATGCCATTATATCATGTTAAGTTATCCATCATATATCTGAAACTGTGTCATGCTATCCTGTTTAGTTGGGCATCATATATGTGAAATTGTGTCATGCTGTCCTATTTGGTTAGACAACATATATGTGAATTACCACATCTGTCTATCATACAATGTCTCAGACGTTCAATTTCTTTTCTTGTTTATCAGCCATTTGAATTGGAGGGTGATGGCAGTATCTAAGGGAGCAAAAACCCGTTCTTCACTAAAGACAGTGCTACCCGTCAATGCAGATAGAACCATGGTTGTACTGGCCCACAAACTAGCCCCACCACACATAATCGAGACTCTTCCAGATAGCACACTTACACCGTTGGGCAGAGAACCAGCTACAACCCATCTAACCGCAACCCCAGCGGATATTAACCCACTTACAGTTGACAAAGCACCATGTCCACCACAGAGTACCCCCACAAGAACAGTTTGTAAAGCTACTGCAGTGCCCAAAGAACGAAGACCACCACAGCTAACCCAAACTCCACGTTTAAAGAAGAAGAGCAATTGTTCTCAGGTCAGATTCTGTATCCATACTCCTTTGCTGTTGCATCACTGTATTTACTCATACCAACTACTTTCGAATTTGGAGGATCCAATTGAAACTCCAATGGTGCAACAGGTATGTTTTAAACCTATTTCTTTAACTGGACTGTTGTTCTAACTTCTTGCTCTAGGTTGATTTCAGTTTAAGTTGTATAAATATTTATGTTCTCATGTGATGCACATTACAAGTGCTGCCAATGTTGTGTAGTTTCTCACACTTATATTCTGTCTATGCTGCTGTGTCTCTATCTTGATTAGGGAACATAAACTAGAATGATATGGACAATACAGTGACCATAGTACATAGATATATGTTTGTTTCATGTTGTTATCCTGTCCACCTTACTATTGAACCGGTTTACCAAAATGAGTTTCGTATACTAAAAGCTAAACCTGTGATGTGTCTGTTTGTTTCTCTTGTAGTATGCAAACAGAATATTGGAGAAGAGCACCCCACTATGCAATGTAAGAGAAAGTAATCCAGATAAGGTTCAAGATAGTGAGACAACCCTGTTGGTCTCCAAGAAAGGTGATAAAACGATCTTGTAGACAGTGAGAAAACCCCACAGTCCTGCGTTGATGTAGTGTTCGAATTCTTGGCGATCACCGGCACAAGCTCTTCGAACTTCGCTGGTTGAATCACTTGACTTCTTGAGTCTCAGCTACAAGCTGAAAGGCATCGATCCGCTATCTTTGCGGCAAGAAGCCGAAGGGCCGAGGAAGTCCCCTGAGAATTCAGATCGTACTTTCTTGTGCAACAGCAAGCGCGGGAGGATTTAAGCGCCAAACAAGAGAAAGTTAATAAGCTTGCTAAGCATCTTGCCAGCATTATGGGTACCCAGGATATTGTTTCGTGAACTCTTCTGAAGTGGTTTCAGTTCTGGACTTGTTTTGTTGCGGCATTTATATGCTGCTTTGTTCCCTATATTTGCACTGGTGGCGAATATTGATGCCGAGTGGATGTAATATGTGTAATAGCCGTGATAGCCTAGCATAAGTTGCTTGCTTATTTATTTCCTTGTTGTCTTGTTTATTTGTTTGCTTGTAGTCAGTGCAGTTCTTTTTGCGCGGTTTGCTAGTGGCTGGAATAACCTATTTTTAAAACTAGGCCACAATAACCATGGGCTAATATTTATTGTAGTGACAGCGGGCCTCCTACGGGCCGTAGAAACAGTGGGCCTTCTACGGGCCGTAGAAACAGTAGGCCTTCTACGGGCCGTAGAAACAATGGGCCTTCTACGGGCCATAGAAACAATGGGCCTTCTACGGGCCGTATCATCAATGGGCCTTATACGGGCCGTATGATCAATAGGCCAAACATGGGCCAATAACAGGCCGCATTATGGCCGTAAATGGGCCGACCATAACGGGCCATCGTTAATAGGTCGTATTTGATGACGCTATGAAAACGACCCAACGTATTAACGGACCACAAACGGGCCGACTGTAACCACGGGCTGAATTTGGCCCTGGCGAAAATGACGATGGCCGTAAGTAAACGAATCTTTGAAATGAGCCCAAGAATAAATGGGCTCTAAGAAGGCCGGAAGATAACATGGGCTGGAAGCGCCCAAGCGAATAACGGGCCCTTAATGGGTATAAAGTCATACCTTTGTTCATTACGGGCGATTTCACCACGGGCCGTTAATGGGTGTAAAGTGATACCTTTGTTCATTGCGGGCGATTTCACCACGGGTCGTTAATAGGCCAAGAGTTACATAGGGCCTCATATGGGCGAAAAGGCGTCATGGGCCATACATGGGCGGAGAAGTGAAAGCAATTTGGAACCATATTGGATGGCCCAGATGAAGCTACTGGGCCTAATTCAGATAGGGCGTAAACGGGCCTTGGGTTAGCGGGCTGTAAATGGGCTATATCCGAACAGGCCGTTAACAGGCTTTCCATGGGCCGGCCCGCCACCTTTTGACCAAGTCAAACGGGCCGGCCTTTTCACAGGAATGAGCCTCTGTTGGGCCATGCCACGTGTCAACGTATCATAGGCGCCTTCTGTCCAATGAGTGGATGACATCTGTCCTAACGATGAGCCGACACGTGTTTCCTCCAGCCAATGATGATTTTACACGTGGAAAATCCCCATTGGTCGGGGCTGTTAACGGGTTATCAGATCCAAAACCCGACCGATAGCTTAACGGCGTTCTGTTATGGTGGATGCCACGTGTCGGTCACCCTTGACGAAAGCACTTCTGTGACGCGCGATTTATCGTCATGGAAGTGGACACTTCCGTGATGATAATTTTGGTAATGTCATGGAACACTTCTACGACAGCACAGGAATGACCATCTTGATTCTGTCATAAAATCGTCATGGATGTACATGCATGACAAAAAACGCGACCTACTGTGACAAACACGTATCATCATGGAAGTATATTTTTTTTCTAGTGTCTCCCTCTACTCTCTTGTAATGGATTGAGTTTTCCCTTTGAAGTTATCTTATCGGATTGAGTCTTTAATGATTTGAGAACACTTGATGTATGTCTTGCCGTGCGTATCTATGGTGACAATGGGATATCACGTGATTCACTTGATATATGTTTTGGTGATCAACTTGCGGGTTCCGCCCATGAACTTATGCATAGGAGTTGGCACACGTTTTCGTCTTGATTCTACGGTAGAAACTTTGGGGCACTATTTGAGGTTCTATGTGTTGGTTGAATAGATGAATCTGAGATTGTGTGATGCATATCGTATAATCATACCCACAGACACTTGAGGTGACATTGGAGTATCTAGGTGACATTAGGGTTTTGGTTGATTTGTGTCTTAAGGTGTTATTCTAGTACGAACTCTAGGGCTGTTTGTGACACTTATAGGAATAGCCCAATAGATTGATTGGAAAGAATAACTTTGAGGTGGTTTTGTACCCTAGCATAATCTCTTCGTTTGTTCTCCGCTATTAGTGACTTTGGAGTGACTCTTTGTTGCATGTTGAGGGATATTTATATGATCCAATTATGTTATTATTGTTGAGAGAACTTGCACTAGTGAAAGTATGAACCCTAGGCCTTGTTTCCTAGCATTGCAATACTGTTTACACTCACTTTTATCATTAGTTACCTTGCTGTTTTTATATTTTAAGATTACAAAAACCTATATCTACCATCCATATTGCACTTGTATCACCATCTCTTCATGAACTAGTGCACCTATACAATTTACCATTGTATTGGGTGTCTTGGGGACACAAGAGACTCTTTGTTATTTGGTTGCAGGGTTGCTTGAGAGAGACCATCTTCATCCTACGCCTCCCTCGGATTGATAAACCTTAGATCATCCACTTGAGGGAAATTTGCTATTGTCCTACAAACCTATGCACTTGGAGGCCCAACAACGTCTACAAGATGAAGGTTGTGTAGTAGACATCACCTGGGTAAACATTGTGTCCCCTGTCTCCTGTTACCCATCGATCCATGACACATAGCTTGGGACCCCTACCCAGGATCTGCTGGTTTTGACACCGACAATGGTGCTTTCATTGAGAGTTCCGTTGTGTGATCCACAAAGGATCAATGGCTCGACTGCGGATCAACTGCGACGTCGGCATCTTCATCGCCGGCTCGAATGGTCACCTTGGCTTGACCGAGCACTGTGCCCTACCTCTGATCGTCATGTTCGGATGAGGTCCTTCATCAACATCAACTCCGATCTCTATCATGATCATGGAGGAATCATCCATGGAGCTCGGGGGCTCAACGTCAACATTGCCCTTGAGCGACCGTGCTGTTTTTCTGGACAGCAAACTTGTATCCACCGCCACCGCCTCCTTGAGTGTCATTTTAACGATTGCTTCAGTGGAATTGAGCGGAACTAAGTCTACAACAACCATGCAAAATTTTGTCGAGGTCTGATGGAAGAATCTCTGGCAATCTACGATATACGGAGCCCTGTCAAATCTGGACGGGAATCTGGACGAGTTTATGGCGTGGTCTCCAGAGCCAAGCTCGGAGGTCCTTGGAAGATCCAACCTTTCATCTGCTATGGAATTCCCATATCTACCACCCCTCAAAATTTCAGCTCGATCCGACGGTTCAAACTCCGGGAACCTTCTGATGAGTGGACCAATTTTCTGATCTGTTTTCTGCGCGAATATGGATCCGACCCGAATTCATGTTTCTTTATGAACGTGATATTGGACAACCTTTTTAAAGGAATTTTCTTCTAGGGTATTGTGCGTTGTTCTTAACACGCGCCCATAAAATTTTAAGCCTTCTCTGAGGTACTCTTCACCCTCACGCTGGTGTCAAACCAGTCATGTAACATTGCTCCACGGCTGCCGACCTGCGCTAGACACGTCGTCCCTTTGTTGAGTCGAGCTCATTTTCTTCGTATCATCATCTGACGAGCCCAAAAAGAGTTCGGCATCGCGAAGGATAAATCATCACCAAAAACGCCGCCCCACGGATTACACGGAACGGGCACACCGGCATCACTGTTCGGTCACTTCATCTATCAGGCTTTGACCGCGTCACAAGTTATGACCAGCGTCGGCATGACCGCACTGTTGCTTCTTCAAGCCGATGTCCATCACGCAGAATTGCCTCAACACCTCGGCTGACATGGCAGCTGCAACGTCTCCTTACTGACCCGCTCTGTCACCTCGGCTATACCGGGGGCTTCACCATCTCTTCATCAACCTACTCCGGAGACTTCGGCGTCACCCGCCGACCAGCTTCGTCACATTAGCTGGACCAGGGGCTTTGCCTTGGCGAGCCAACCTTTACGGGCATCGCCATGCCGTCGCTTCACCGTCCACCAGTCAATGGGTGTGCGAATCTATTCCCAATTTTGGTAGTCACGTTTCTTCGAACTGCTACAACAAATAAGCCAGGTGATATTAATCCTAGCAATTCTTACTTGTTTGGGTTTATTTTTGCCAAGGAATTATTACTCTGGTTAGTTCCATCATCTGTACACAGGTCTATCAAATGATGGCTGCATTAACGATGGTTACATGATGGTTCGGTCAGTTTCCCATCCGCAGTTCGGCAAATGCCGCATCTAGAGCCCGTACCGCCCTGCAAATTCAGGCTTTGTCATGCCTTCACCGCGTCACGCCGACGCCCTGCATCGACATTGACTTTGGCGCTAGGTCACATATCTTTAAATAAATTATTTTGCGTAAATTAATCACGTGAGGATTTTTATATATTTATATTATTATTGCTGGACTGAACTATTTTACATGTGTAGGTAATCGACTTCGACTGCATCACGCGGTCACTTCGGCAAGCCGACGTCGTCGTCCCAATCGGTGTAAATCGGCTCGCGTGATCACCTTGTTGGTCGAATTGCCATACCGACATGTTCTGTTGCCTCGGGACTTCGGCATCGCTGAGGGAGCTCTACCTCATCGAGTGTTCGGCACACATGCCATATTTCTTTTATTACTCACTTTGCATAAATTATTAGTTATGCAACAATTTTTTAATTTACTATTATTACAATTATCTCCGGTTTGCACTATTTCTGTGCAATGATCTGTGTCGGGCAGTGTTGTCACCTCGGCGTACTGACCCACGCCGGGGACTTTGGCGTCACTCTGCCGGCCTGCATTGGCTGTGCTATGTCACCACTTTGGAGTGCCGAGCTCTTCGCTCCGCCACCTTGGGACCGTCTTGGGGGATGGAACCTTGTCTCGCATCAAGCTCAGACCGCGTCATCAATGCCGAACACATTAACCAGCTAAGTCGCTTTCATTCTCAAAGTCTTAAATTTTTAACTTGTGTTCAGTTCGACCTTGCTCACATATGTTGTTCGTCAAAAGAAACTCCCTTTAGCCATGTTAACTGGGGGCTCTTAAATTTATATGATCCATTTTATAGTAAATGTGTTTTCTTCTTGGTCGTTGCAAAGTCTTTTTCAACCGCTCTTTTTTCGACTCGAGTGCATGGTCAATAGCCGGATAGCCTAGCTTCTCTCTAAACCCGCTCGAGTTTAGTTTGCTAAACTGGCCTCGGAGAAGCACTCCGCCTTCGGGATAAGGACCTTGAAGCCGTAGGCTGACCCACTTGAAGTCTTGAGATCGGATGTGTCACGTTAAAGCATGAGAGAAGCACATTTTTTTCTAAGACCAATTTTCGGATTAGCACCGAACACTTGATCTAGTTCGGATGTCAAGTTTTTACTGAAGTTTTTTGGTTTTCCAAGCCTATGGCACTTTTAAACATTTGTGTGTTTCCAGCATAAGTCTCGCAGTGCAACGCCGGACACCTTTAGAGATTCGGCAAAAACATTCTCGGATATTGCTATATATGCATCGGTTTTGAATTGTGTCTTTGGTCAATAGTTGGGTTGCCCGACTCCTATGCTTGCCTCCTACGTTCCGCTTTGTTCGATAGGTGTGCAAAGGGAGAACCAATGCGTCCATCTTGCATGGTTAAGCACCTCAGTGGAGAAAGCTGAAAACTGACTGTCACAATAAGCGTAAACTGGTCAGCGATCCGATGACTATGTTAAATGACGGGCCGTTCATAACATTGTCCGAAGTGTTTACGGCTTGACCTTGGCTGTCGCCGAACACTAAGCGTGAGCTCGTAGCTAGCTTCCCTAGTTTAAAGCTCCTATGACTAAGTGAAAGTTATAAAGCCCGCATATCAGATTGCCTCGTTTCCGCTAACACAACCGCCTTCGGGCACCGAGACGTCGGCTAAGGGTTGTCTTTTTATTGCGGAAACACCCTGCGTAGTATCTACAAAGGGGTAGAAGCCGACGATGGGCCACTTTCAACTGATAAACGGTCGCAATGGAGTCAAAATAAGTATATATCATTAATGTTTGTATTCATTATACAAGCGTTGCCTTCCGTAATTCTCGTTATATAAAGCCATAAATATGCATCAATTTGACTTAAGATTTTGGCCAAAATTTGGGTTTACTTTGGCTCCTGTGCTTACCCCTACATTCCCGATTGTTCGGCTAGGCGGTAAAGGGAGCACCTCTGTGATTGTTACTACAGGGTCATTCGAGTTAGTACCTCAGACTAGGTGAAGCCGAAAGCTAGCGATCTTAAAGGATATAATTGGTCGGCAACGACGGAAGTGAAAATTTAGGTTCGCTATAGACCACATAGTTCGGGAACTTTCCCCAAACTAAATCCTCAATATTTTCCACCCACATTGATCGGAGGTGAGGTTTCATGATCATGATCAGCATGACAACCAAAAGAAAGGAACCGATAGGGGGACTATTTTCCTTGGAAGATGTTTCTTACATTAAAAAGTAATATAACATATCTCTCTGTGTACCTTTGTTTATAAAACCATATGACCGGATTGCCTTGTTTGTCGTAAATCTTTGCTCTTATAAAGGCTTTATAAAGAACGACAAACACTCACTGGCTGCTGGCCGAGGAGGTTGAAGCTGATGGTCGGTCAACAAAGTTTTGTACAATGCAGATCCGAGCATTAATGATGTAAAATACTTGGATACATAGGATCATAAATTGCGAGTAAAGTCGATTTATTGCAGCTCATTTTTTAAAGACCAAGAGGCACAATCTCGCTGAGACAACCAAGCAACTTATATAAAGCTCTCCTAAATCCCAAGTGGCATCGATTTCCTATCTATTAAGCCCCTTGGGGCCAACCTTGGCGAGCCCAGCTTCCGCTGGCTCTAGCTCCTTTAAGAGATCTTTATTCTCTTTTCGAGAAGTTTGTGTTAAACACAACAAAAATTTTCAGTCAAACGAATATCGATCCTTAATTCGGCCACCCGTACCCACATTAAGGCTCGGGGGCAACTGGGTTTTGTGCTCATTATTTATAAATATTAAAGGGGCACATCGATCCCCTGATCTAGTGTTGCCACCCGACCAGTGGATCGGGGGCTACTGCATTGCCTATTCAATGCCGAAAATTCAAAGTGCTTAATATTCGGCATGACTGACCTATGGACATGCGCGTCTCCGGACAACAATAATAAGTACCATATGGGACTTATTCGGCATCAAGCTAATTGAAGTAAATATGCCCTGGAGGCAATAATAAAGTTATTATTTATTTCCTCATATCATGATAAATGTTTATTATTCATGCTAGAATTATATTAACCGGAAACATAATACATGTGTGAATACATAGACAAATATAGTGTCACTAGTATGCCTCTACTTGACTAGCTCGTTGATCAAAGAAGGTTTAGTTTCCTAGCCATGGACATGAGTTGTCATTTGATTAACAGGGTCACATCATTAGGAGAATGATGTCATTGACTTGACCGATTTCGTTATCTTAGCGCTTGATCGTTTAGTTTACTGCTATTGCTTTCTCCATGACTTATACATGTTCCTATGACTATGAGATTATGCAACTCCCGAATACCGGAGGAACACTTTGTGTGCTACCAAACGTCACAACGTAACTGGGTGGTTATAAAGGTGCTCTACAGGTGTCTCTGATGGTATCTCTAGGCCCTCTCGATAATGCACATCACTATAAGCCTTGCAAGCAATGTGAATAATGAGTTAGTTATGGGATGATGCACTACGGAACGAGTAAAGAGACTTGCCGGTAACGAGATTGAGCTAGGTATTAAGATACCGACGATCGAATCTCGGGCAAGTAACATACTGATGACAAAGGGAACAACGTATGTTGTTATGCGGTTTGACAGATAAAGATCTTCGTAGAATATGTGGGAACCAATATGAGCATCCAGGTTCCGCTATTGGTTATTGACCGAAGACGTGTCTCGGTCATGTCTACATAGTTCTCGAACCCGTAGGGTCCGCACACTTAAAGTTCTGTGACGATCTGTATTATGAGTTTTTGTGTTTTGATGTACCGAAGGTAGTTCGGAGTCCCAGATATGATCATGGACATGACGATAAGTCTCAAAATGGTCGAGACGTAAAGATCGATATATTGGATGACTATGTTCGGACACCGGAAGTGTTTCGGGAGGTTTCGGGCATATCTTAGAGTACCGGGGGTTCTGGAACCTCCCGGGGAGTATATTGGGCCTAATGGGCCCTAGTGGGAGAAGAGGAGGGGCGGCCAGGGCAGCCGCGCGCCCCCTCCCCCTCTAGTCCGAATTGGACAAGGAGGGGGGCGGCGCCCCCCTATCCTTCTCTTCCTCTCTCCCTTCCTTCCCTTCTCCTACTCCTACCAGGAAAGGAGGAGTCCTACTCCCGATGGGAGTAGGACTCCCCCCTTGGCGCGCCCTCCTCCTGGCCGGCTGCCTCCCCCCTAGATCCTTATATACGGGGGCAGGGAGGCACCCCAAGGCACAATAATTGATCATTGGTGTTTTAGCCGTGTGTGGTGGGCCCCTCCATCATAATCCACCTCGGTAATATCGTAGCGGTGCTTAGGCAAAGCCCTGCGTCGGTAGCATCATCATCACCGTCACCACGCCGTCGTCTTGTGAAGCTCTTCCGGAAGCTCTCTTTGGATCGTATGTTCGTGGGATGTCACCGAGCTGAACGTGTGCTGAACGCGGAGGTTCCATACGTTCGGTGCTGATGATCGGTCGATCGTGAAGACGTACATCTACATCAACCGCATCGTTATAACGCTTCCGCTTATGGTCTACGAGGGTACGTAGGTGACACTCTCCCCTCTCATTGCTATGCATCAACATGATCTTGTGTGTGCGTAGGAAAATTTTGAAATTACTATGTTCCCCAACACTAATATATCACGACGACTTCTCACGACCCTCTCTCAGGGGCCCGTCCGCCGATCACTATTACCTCTAATATATTACACTGCGTTTCTATTCCTACGTATGCTGCCGAGCTAGGAGTTGATCCTCAGGCCGATTTTGCAAATTGAACTGAGTCTCAGGGGCTACTAGGATCAGCAGTTTTATGTTTTTCTTTCGGTGCATCTCGGGTTTTAGACCAACACACACCTTGAGGGCTACTGGATATACATATACTGGCTATATATCTCGGCAGAGAATAAATTGCACCAATCAAAAATATTCACAAAAAATCAGCCTGCGGTCGGGGTGGTGCACCACCTCAGAAGCAGTCCGGCATAAAGCTCGGGCGCCAGCGGCTGGCTCCATAGAGGGCATTTCCGGCATGAAGTTCGGCTGCTAGCAATTCGCTCCATAGAGAACTTTTCAGCATTAAGCTCCGATAACATCCTTCAAACTTTTTCAAGCCAAGGTGATCTATGACACCTCGGATATAGTCCGGTGTTGGAGCTCGGATTCAGTCAGGCGTTGGAGCACAGATACAGTCCGGCGTAGGTGCTCGGCTAAAAAGATACCTCGAATGCAGTCCGACGTTCGGGCTCGGATGCAAGAGGACACCGTTGTATGGGAACAACTTCAAACCCAAGGTGGGCGTAAAAATAACAAGGCATTGATAAAGGTTGATAACTTAAAGGGGCTCCTCGGATACCCGACGTGTAAACCCTTCAGATTTATTTCGACGATCCTCAAGATCAAAGATGAGAAGATTTGTTGAACCAGTTTTCAGGACCGACGACCGAAGATGAAGAACAGTTCGGAAGGATCAAGGAGCGTCCGCAACTTGAACACCGGTTCAGGGGGCTACTGATGGTGTCCTGGACTAGGGCATACTCACCACATCGTCTCCCGACCAGGTGGATCGGGCCAAGGACCCGCCTGGCGGTTCACTCATGGGCCACTCTGGGCAGCCCATGCGCATACAAGGAGAATTCCACAAGACTTGGTGATCAAGACAAGGACTCCTCTCCACCAACGTATTCGGCTAGGACTCTTGTTATCCAAGGCCTCTGGTGCATTATATAAGCCAAGGCCAGGCTAGTCGATAGATTATTATGACATCAATCATCATACCCCCAGAGTTTAGACCACAACATATCATCTCGGGGTAGATCAATTCTTGTAATATCTATATTCATCAAGATCAATCAAGCAGAAAGTAGGGTATTACCTCCATTAATAGGGCCTGAACCTAGGTAAACATCGTGTCCCCTCTCTCCTGTTACCCATCGATCCATGACACACAGCACGGGACCCCCTACCCGAGATATGCCGGTTTTGACACTGACAATGAGTAGATGTAGGTTTTGATCTAAATCACATATGGATGTGAGGGTTTGATGTTATTGCTATGCTTCCCTTGATTGTTGCTTCGGTTCAGTTGCATGACAGCATGATGTAGCTTTCACTATAAAGTTGGTCTATTTAGTGACAAAAACCCTGGTGACGAAACAAGGAATGTCGCCTAAAATTGTTTCCTGTGATAGTCAACTGTCACAAGGTATTTTCCTAGCGGGGCAGCGTGCTCCGCAACTTTGGCGACATTCTGGCCTGATTCTCGGCGACACTATTGGGCGTCACTAGGCATGCCCATTTTCTGTGACGATTCGTACTGTCACATAAAATGTTGAGCAGGGCAATGTCTTGAAATATAAGAAGAAAAATAACCTATTCTTTTTTAAGCTGACTAATGTAGTTGTGAAAGTCTATGTAGATATTTTCTGAAAGTAGTCAATCTTCTTTCTCATAGTGTTCCTGAAATTTTTGGCGAACTCCTGCACTATATAATGTAAAGCGGGTAAAAAATGTGTGCTTCCTGTGACTCGAATGCAGGAAGTCGAGCATGTAGTACACACACTGCATTGCAAGTACAGCACTCATAAGTTATCGATCAAAATGTTGGTACTTGTTTACTTAGCAAAGTATACAGGTCAGTGCGGCTCATCTGTCGCCTGACGAAGACAGACACCACATTTTGGTGCTGGAGAGTTTCGATTAATGGCAGGCGGCGCATGCCACCTACCATCAACCATTGACACCAGTTTTCCCCACCTCCCGCCAACTTTTGCCGCCATTTTTTGCCGCCAGGCGCCCGCCTCCCGCATCTATAAGAAGACCCTCGCCATGACCAAACAACTCATCCTCTATCCTCGCAGCCTCCACGTCCCTTCACATTTACATGGCCGAATAGATGACCGCCTCCATGACCAGTTAGCTCATTCTCTTTCAGCCTCTCCCAACACACTACATTGTCATATCTAAATAACTCACCATGGCCTTGGTGCTTAGCATCCATGAGCGGTTGGTCCTAGCACCGGTCTCGAAGGAGGATTCCTTTGTCGTCTTGTCATTTTGCCATGATAGAGCTGGCGCTCATTGCTATTTTCGGGCACCACAAGCTCGCCCGTTGCACTGCGTAATGGAGCCAAACAAGGTCGAGGAAACGCGTCATTTGGCTCCATTACGCAGAGCAACATGCACACTTGGTAGGTAGACGAGGAGGCAGCTTGTCACATATGCATGCCCCATGTGCAGCGTTCACCATCGCCGTGGTGACAAGCACAACCACTAATGCAGTCACTTATTTAGGTTGGAAGACGGGCGTTGATACATATTTGATGGGCCGGAAGAACTATTACAATCTTTCCGGCGATGCTCATTTGATGGAAGGACATGTTAACCCCAAGTACGAGGTGTATGTGTGTATGAATGAGCGTCTGCATCTTTACTGTCTTCAAAAAAACGAGCATAGTTAGTGTGTTTAGTAAAAAAAATATAGCAAAGTTTGTATGTCATTTCTTTTAAAAGTAAAGGGACCATGTCCCCGGTTCCATTCTTATAAATGAAACCAAGCATTCATAACAGAAAAACAAGTGCAAAAAGACAAATTACAGTCTTATGGTAGAATTCCTAATTGCACTCTGGCCTCGGCCCACAAGAAAATAGTCTAAAAGGGGGGGGGGACTAATTGCATCATTTTCACTATACTCGGTGAAGGGGGTTGGCCTTTTTCATCAGGAGGCAAACATGTCGAGCGCATAGAGGGCTTTGCTGACCTTCATCGGGGGTGTTATTGCAGGCTGTGGAGACCATCTTGATTCAGTACAGAGGTTGGGTTGTGCACCACGGTCTGTGCAGCAAGCTTGCTAGGATTAGTAACGGGCCAAAGCCTCCTTGCTTGGCACCTATGACCTTCATCTTTTCCTAGTTCACCCACTTTCAATGTATTAGAGAACCTTTGTGCATACAAACATATCGCACGTAAGTGAATACACATATACAAACACTAATGTTATCTGGGATTATGAAATGTAAGGAATGGAATTCGTAGGCGAATGTAAGAAAAGATATGATGAAATTCAAATTATTGTTTGCTTGCAAGTGATTTACTATTATTGCCAATTTATTATAGTATTTTTGATTGCTTTGCACGGGATTTCTTTCCGCAGAAACGAGGATGTGGAGGTTCATACACACAATTGCATACATATTGGAAATTTGTTTCTCCATAATTGCATACATTTGGAACAAGAATTACACATTTCTAACATACTTCTTTATCCAAACAAGCAGCATATTTCAAAGATGATGGTAATGTATAATTTGAAACATATTATTTCCCTGTCCTCATTATTCAATGATTTTTCTGGTGTGTGGCCTCTTCCCACAATGGTCGGAGAGCTCCTTCTCCTCTGCCTTGCATTTGGCGAGGTGATCATCCGCACATCGCTGACGCGCTAGCGCAAAGCCACTGGTCAAATAATCCGGCGCCCGTAGGTACTCTTCCTTGCTGGCAGCATACACCTGATCTTTGTACTTCCAGGCATAGATGAGTCACTTGGACCCTTTGGCATTCAGGGCCATCCATTTGACGTCTTCCTCCACCCTCTCGGCCTTGGCACGAGCATCTTGCTGAAGCTCCATTTCAATTTCTCTATCGGCGGCCACAAGGGCCTCCCAGGCCACCAGTCGCATGGCTCGCTCCTCCTCCGCGGCCTTCATGGTTGCCTCTCTATCAGCGTGCACAGCTGGTGGCAATTACTCCCATAGCACGACCTCCATTAGTTTGCAAAGCTCCTCCTATGTCTGGACGGGCGCTCGGGGAAGTGAGGCATTGACCTCTGCTATGTGTGGTGACGCGTCCTGCTTGGCTAGGAAGTGGGATGCATCCTCCTCCGAGCGAGGCGGCGATCTGCATCGGGCAGTGATCGATCGAGCCATGGTGGGAACATGGGTTTGCAAGGGAGGACGAGGGCGAGCGCGAGGAATGGTACGAGATGAATGTGACTGCTCTGCCCATCACCGTTGCGGGCGTCGTATTTATAGTCGGCCAGAATCTGGAAGGGTGCAAGAGTGCCGAGGAGACGGTTGCGGGAGATGGTTCACGTCCCGGAAATTTAGTATCTAATACTTTTTTGGTTTCCCACTGCATGCAACTTTTTTCATGTCTACTATTTACATTCCATTAAACTTCCTACCCGGAATTCCCAGTTTCCTAAACAACTTACATATTTTCAGTACTTTCTCCAAGAACCAAAACATGCATCGATCATCTTTAAAAAATCATGAATTAGCATGTCCTGAATCATTTGTTAGATGTGATTCAGACACTGTCACTATGCTATGTTATTCTGGCTATGATTAAGACACTATCACAGTTCTACCTAGTATCTAAAAATGTTGCCATCTGCTCAGTGGTGCCCTGAGAAAATTATTTGGCACCGCTTCAACACTTTGTGCAGCCAACTTTGCTCCACACATCTGAGTAGTCAAGATGTAAAGTACTAATACTTTATGGCCTTTGAGCCTTTGGAGCAACTAGGTGCTCGGTTCCACTGAATTTTCCTCTAAGCGCCGGCTTCGGCGGTCACGAACCTTTGGTGCCCAATGTTGCCATAGTTCATTTGGCACTAGTTTTGGCATACATAGTGGAGGGCCTTAGTGCTATTAGTTCTATGTTATTAAATTTGTGCATGTACATACATGTTGGTATTATTTTTTGATGTCATTCAAACACTTTCACTGTGTTGTTGTAGTTATATCTAGCTTCCTCATAAAATGGTCAATTTGTTACTATGCACGACTAAGAACTTGTAGCATTGTTGCCGTTAATTATAGCTTGTGATATTCCGAAATTTGGCTGTTGTCTCAGTAGCAATTAATTCATTTGCATGTTAAACTTTTTGAGAAGATATGTCATAATTAATGTGTTTCTTCAAATTTTTAAAATATGTATGTGATGATTTTATAAGTTGCTAGAAAGTCATTTTTTCCTATAATTGTAACTGATTTACTTTTAAATATTAGAGGATGAGCGGAACTGTTCTTACTTGGAATGTGTTGATCAAGAGTGGCCATAGTCTTTAAAGATGTGCCTAGCAAAGCTTTGGAGCATGTATGAGGAAGAGAATAGAGATAGGCTTAGAGAAAATATTGTTAGCGCTGAAGAGTATTTCAAGATACGGGAAAAAGGAGGAAGATGGAGAATGAGCTAGCTCAGGTTTTTTATATTAGACTTTGCTGAGATGGTGTTTGAGAAGGATGAAGCACTTTCCTAGTTGGGCATTGCAAAATAGGCTCTTAAAGAACTGAAAGCATAGTTGAAGAAGACGAATTTGGCTGATTATGCATGCATCCACCAACATACATAAGCCGATTTGGGAAATTAATGAATATATTGTCCTAATATTATGCTCAACATACTTTGTGATTATGAAGGTGAACTAGCTATATGAGGTACTGTGATGTTGAGACGTAGCTATCATACTGTGATGTTATAATATATTTTTGTGTCTGATATTAAAGTGGTAAACAACTCTTTGATATGAAATGTGAATTTTCTTAATACTAGGAGTATTCATAGTAAACTAATAATCCTGCTAAATGTGTCATGGAAGTTTACAAATGTATCTAGCGGTAAAAGCGTGTGTGATGCATAGCCCAATGTCATACAGTTATCTTCACCAAATCGTGTGTGCTAGACTTGAATAATGCAAATGCTTAACTGAGGCAGAGCGCCTGTAATCGCTCCATCTATCACAGACAAGGCTATACAGAAAGTTGTGTGTGATGCGGTCTGCCAACACAAACTTCTGTTCCATGCTTACTTTGTGGGATGACAACACGATCTCACATGGCTTGCCCGACGAAATCATCTGTGTTAGCTCCCCTAATCGCACACAAGCATATGCGCTAAGCGTGTGTGGCTGGAGGAGCTATCACAGACGTTTTCTAGGTCGTGTGGGATGGACCACCCCTATCGCACACACAAGCAAGCAACGGTTTCAAACTCTGTTGCACAAAGAGGGTAAAAACCGTTTGTATAGGACGTCGCTGCACCACCAGTGTATAGCCCACATGCACTACCATGATGTTTAGATGCCCGGCTACGCTACCATTGTCCACGATCGCTTTGTGTGTTTGTTTTGATGGATGGCGTTGCCTTAAGACCACAGACCATATATTACAGGGACTGATAGATAATTAAGACGATGTGCACCTTGTGGTTAACCCCATGCATCATGATTCCTATCGATCTAAAGATCCCCTAGATCACTAGTGGTAGAACTGTCCTGGTCGTAATAATGTCGAGAGGGGCGTTGTTACGGTACTAGAAGGATTGAGCGCGCTTTGTTGCGCGTTGGTGTTGTTGGGATTCTTTAAAAACAATTACTCGCTCTTTTTCAAAATATAAGATGGACTGCTCTTGTGAAAAGTCAAACCTCTTTTAAGTTTGATCAAATATGTAAATAAATATATAAATTAAATAATATCAAATTGGTTTCATTAGGTTCATCATGAAAGAAATATCCTAACCTTGAAGCTTGATTTTTCTAAAGCCTTTGATACCATTGAGATTGATGCCATCTTGCAAATTCTGAAAGCCAAGGGTTTTAATGAACATTGGATTGGGTGGGTCAGGGAGATTTTGTCTTCTGGTTCATCCTCTGTTTTGCTCAATGGGGTGCCAGAGAAGCAGTTTCACTGCAAGAGGGGAGTGAGTCAGGGAGATCCCTTCTCTCCACTGCTTTTTGTGCTTGCAGCTGACTTGCTACAGTCTGTAGTCAATAAAATGTTGCATGATGGGATCATCTCTCTTCCAATCCCCTCTAATGATCAGAACTTTCCGATCATCCGATATGCAGATGATACAATAATGTTGCTGCCTGCTGATGAGTCCCAACTGATTGCTATCAAGGATATGCTGCATGTCTTCTATGCTTCCATTTGTTTGAAGGTCAATTTTCACAAATCAATGATGGTCCCTCTTAATGTCAATGATGAAGATGCAACCAGGCTAGCTTCAGTGTTTGGATGCTCTATAGGAACTCTTCCTTTCACTTACCTTGGACTTCCTATGGGGACAACTAAGCCCAGGATTCAAGATTTATGCCACTGGTCGATCGAATGGAAAGGCGCCTGACTGCTAGCTCTGCTATGTTAAACCAGGGTTCCAAACTTCAGCTCTTAACTTCTGTTTTATCATCTTTGCCCATCTACTTTCTTTGCTCGCTGGACATACCTTTGGGTATAATCAAGCAACTTGAGAGGATTGAGAGGCAGTGCCTTTGGCGAGGTAACTGTGATACACCTAGGAAATTCCTTGCACCTTGGGACATGGTATGCAGACCAAAGCAAAATGGTGGTCTTGGAGTGATAATTCTTCACTTGCATAATCACGCTCTGCTGATAAAGCACCTTCATAAATTCTTTAACAAAGCTGATATTCCTTGGGTGTCACTGATTTGGGACTCATACTACCATGGTGTAGTTCCTCAAACTACAATTCTATGTGGCTCATTCTGGTGGAAGGATGTTTTCAGATTGGCTCTATGCTGTTGTGGTCTGATGGTTGGCATGTGGGAGGGTCTGCCTGCCCTCTTCGTGATAGATTGCCACACTTATTCTCTTATGCTATTGATGATAAGCTTTCTATGGCAGAGTTCTTTTCAACTACTGAGGTCTCTTCCTTGTTTAACCTGCCCATTTCCCAAGTTGTTGTTGTTCAACTGGAGTGTCTTCAGGTGTGGATATCTGATCTGCAACGTGATCCCATGGAAAATGGTGTCTGTGGTTGGATGGACAAGGGAGACTATTCTGCAAAGAGTTATTACACGCTCGTGCACAGACACCTGCCTGTCATCCCTCCATGTAAATGGCTTTGGAAGAGCAAATGCACAATGAAGATTAAATTTTTTTCTTGGTTGTTGTTCTTTGATAGACTCAACACAAAGGATATGCTGGTTCGACGTCATTGGAGGAACCCTGATGAGGACAATATTTGTGTCATGTGTCCTGCCAGGAGCTATAAGGATAGGATCCACCTTTTCTTCACATGTAACTTCATCATCAGAGTGTGGAACTATTAGCAGATTGATTGGTCGCGCCGGGGAGACATTGGAGATTTCTTACTCCATGCCAAGAACAGCTTTGGCCATCCTTTTTTTTAAGGTTTTCCTAACTACTTCTTGGTGTACTTGGATCACACGCAATGGGAAAACCTTCAGGCATACTAGACCCTCCTTCAGCTCTTGGAGATGTTTGTTCATTCATGATATCTCCTTGTTAGTCCATAGGGTAAAGGATAGCGTCAAACCAAAGCTTCTTGGCTGGATTCAGGGCCTTCCATAGGCTTGTATAGTTTCTTGTATCTAGGTGAGTTTCTTTTGTAAAAAGGTGAGGCTTTTTTTTTGTTTTGTAAATACTTTGGTAACTTATTCTTTTGAACTGTGGGTGATCAATAAAGGACAGTGGGGTTGTTGCCTCAAAGTAAATAGTCAAAAAAATTCCTTATTTTTTGTTTAATATTGTGGATGTTTGGCTCTGAACTTGGTTAAAGTTAAAGAAATTTGACTTTCTAAAAAACTAATAACCATTATATTTTGAAACTAATGGAATATTTAGTTTGGTGGGGGACATGATGGAGTGTATTTTATGTTTATTTATAATGTGGTTATTTGGTGGGCCTTTTGCGGTGTAATTCTGTTTTATCCGCTAATCAACACATATTTATGTGGGGAAATTTCTGCGTCGGTGGTTGCATATGAAGGAAATATGCCCTAGAGGCAATAATAAACTTGTTATTTTATATTTCCTTATACCATGATAAATATTTATGATTCATGCTAGAATTGTATTAACCGGAAACTTGATACATGTGTGGATACATAGACAAAACACCGTGTCCCTAGTAAGCCTCTACTAGACTAGCTCGTTAATCAAAGATGGTTAAGTTTCCTAACCATAGACATGTGTTGTCATTTGTTGAACGGGATCACATCATTAGGAGAATGATATGGTGGACAAGACCCATCCGTTAGCTTAGCATAATGATCATTTAGTTTTATTGATATTGCTTTCTTCATGACTTATACATATTCCTCTGACTATGAGATTATGCAACTCCCGTATACCGGTGGAACACTTTGTGTGCTATCAAACGTCACAACGTAACTGGGTGATTACAAAGATGCTCTACAGGTGTCTCCGAAGGTGTTTGTTGAGTTGGCATAGATCAATATTAGGGTTTGTCACTCAGTGTATCGGAGAGGTATTTCTGGGCCCTCGCGGTAATGCACATCACTATAAGCCTTGCAAGCAATGTGACTAATGAATTAGTTACAGGATGATGCATTACGGAACGAGTAAAGAGACTTGCCGGTAACAAGATTGAACTAGGTATGATGATACCGACGATCGAATCTCGGGCAAGTAACATATCAATGACAAAGGGAATAACGTATGTTGTTATGCGGTTTGACCGATAAAGATCTTCGTAGTATATGTAGGAGCCAATATGAGCATCTAGGTTCCGCTATTGGTTATTGACTGGTGATGTGTCTCGGTCATGTCTACATAGTTCTCGAACCCATAGGGTCCGCACGCTTAACGTTCGATGACGATTTGTATTATGAGTTATGTGTTTTGATGACCCAAGTTTGTTCGGAGTCCCGGATGAGATCACGGACATGACGAGGAGTCTCGAAATGGTCGAGAGGTAAATATTGATATATTGGATGAAGGTATCACTACAAAAAAAAAACACTTCCGTGATGATACGTGTTTGTCACAGTAGGTCGCGTTTTTTGTCATGCATGTGCATCCATGACAAATTTATGACAGAATCAAGATAGTCATACCTGTGCTGTCGTAGAAGTGTTCCATGACATTACCAAAATTATCATCACGGAAGTGTCCACTTCCATTGTCGGGGATATACCCTGCGGTGTAAACCGGACGGAAGTTAACCCGGCCGGACTTGGCGGTTTATTTGAGGTCCCGCTGGCACTTGGCGATATTCATCTGGTGACCCGCTCAGACCTGGCACTTTACCGGCAACCCGCCAGACGTTGTAACTCACTTTGGTGACCCGGCCAGACGGGTCGGAGAACAACAAGACCCGGTGGCCCGTCTGGCGGTTCATGAGGGCAGTTCAAGGATTGTGGGCCGGTTTAAGAGGAAAGGCATGAGGAATATTTACCTTACAAGGAGTTAAGACCTGGACTTGTATCCGGTTTGCATTAGAGATAGACTAGTCCTAATCCTAATAGGACTCCACATGTAACCCGCCCTTCAACATATATAAGGAGGCGGGGCTCTAAAGGGGACAAGCTACAAGCAAGAAGAAACAATCTTAGGGCTAGACACAAAGAGGAGAGCCGGTTCTGGCGACTCCCTCGTGATTATAATGAGACCTAGCCTCAAACAGCATGTAGGGTTTTACCGGATGATGTTTCCGGGGCCCGGCTGTCTAAATCCCTATCTTGTGTTGCGTCTCTCGATTCCGCTCAACCCCTCTCAAGCTACCACATAGATGCGTTGGCCTCGCGACGAAGTCCTGTCACTAAGGACATCTGACGTGTTAATTCCATGACAGTTGGTGCCCACCGTGGGGCCTGCGCATGGTGGTGTTGAGTTCTTGGAGGGATCTTCCTCGGAGATCGAGAAGTTCGTAGTTTTTCGTGGCTATCCCACGTTTCGAGAAAATTTTATAGGATGAAGAAAGATTGCGGCGAAAAGATCCACATCATTGACGAGTTGTCAAAACAACATGTTCAGATCAAGACGAGTTAGGGTTCTGCAAGTCGCCAAACCAAGTCAAATCGCATACAGCAGCAGTCACGGCCCGGACAATGGAAAGTGCGGTTAGCAATTGACCATGGAACTGGCTTGGAAGGATCTACGTCAGAGTCATATTCACTAATCCGGATTCATAGCTGATGAGATTTGAGGGATATTAGGGTTTGGCATTTTTCTTCTGTGCGTCACCGGGGCAACGTGATCGGTTGAATCCGAGTTGGAGATCAAATTCTTTCCTCTACAGTCGTGTATTACCAAGGCCGACAGGAATTATGCTACCGTACGCCGGGTCAGTTTAATCAACTCAAAGGGAAGAGACAAGGGTCAAAACCCGAGGCGGTTTATACATGGAGCTACTAAAGATTGCTGCTACTGTTGCATGGAATAGTACTACTTCCAATAAAAATTACGCTACTGTTGTTTGAAGGCAATACTACGTTGCTATTATCCGCATAAAGGGATCCGTCTACTACTTGAATACTGCCTATGTTAAGGCTCAGATTTTGAGGAGACAATATCTGTGGAAACTGCTTCACGTGAGGGACTACCGCATCAGGATCGGGCTGGCAGATCATCAGCCGTTGTTTCCTCTGCTTGGTAAACTGCTTAAACCCCACCTTGACCTTGTTTCCAATTGCTGTTTTCAATGTGAGCCTGCCGTTTCACCGATCGCCGAATGTCTCAAGTCTCCATAACCCGACTTCGCCTTGCCAAGTCCTTTGTTGGCGGTTCGTCTCTGCCGAGCGGCCCGTCTTGGCCTGCTTCCGAGTGGCCTGGGCGTATTGAGCCGCCCCCTGCCGTGTATTGAGTCGCCGGTCTGCTGCGCTGAGCCGCCCCGCGCACCAGTGATTAAAGCACCTCCGCCTCGCCCGTCTTCGATCCGAGTGACCTCCGAGGTCTCAATCCGGGTCAGCTTCGCGCCGGTTCTGGTCCGGCGCCGTCTCCCAAGCGCCGTTTGCGTCGCACTGTCTTGAGTCGGCCCCGCCGTTGCAGACTTGTTCCACTCCGCCAACTGCGCAAGCCACCACAGCTCAGCTGGCTCCGCTAATGCCTCGCCGGTTTACTCCACGACCCGGACGATGTGGACGATGAGGGGTTAAACCGGACACGACCCGGAGAAGGATACGCATTCTGCGGTCGCTTTGACCTTGTTCCGAGTCGTCGGAGTGCATCCAAGTCACCACCGACCACCATCTTCGAGTCATTCCATTGCGCCTCGAACCGCCCGTCTTCCGTCGCCTCGAGCTACCCCGTGTCTCCGAGCCTCCGCGCTTCTGAGCCAATCTGTTTCCACGGTCGCTGTCCTAAGTCGCCGTTGTTGAACCGCAGGGACCGTGATCCGTCAGTGCCCCCGTTGAGCCGCTGACGCAGTCGCCGTCTCCCGCGGTCCCTCGGCGCCCTGAGCCGCCGCACTTCAGGTCGCAACCCGCCTTCGTGTTGCCCCCCTCTGCCATAGGCCCCCCAGAGCTGCCTCAAATTGCCGAGCCATCGCCGTCGAACCAGCCTTGCTTCTGCCATTGCCTCGCGTCGCGCCTCCTCTTTAAAACGCGGCCCTGTTGGGTTGCCTCGGTAGTGAGTCCGAGCTGCAGGCGTTCCTCAGCCGCTGCGTCAAGTCGCCATGTTACCCGCCCCTGCACCAGCTAGAAACACCACAACCCGGAAGCGAGCGGGCCGAGGACTACGGCGCCCGTGCCCACTGCACCTCCGGGCAGGCGCTGCCGCCCTATCGCCCCGCGCATGTAACCCGGCCGCCGTCAGCGCGGTCGCCCGGCCAAAGGGTCACTGACGGTGACACTCGCTCCGCTTCACCACCGCGTACTCGTCAGCGCATTTCCGTCACGCTTTGGGTCCACCCCGTGCTGAACTGCCGCCGCTACCGTGCCACCACTGCCATCGCATGTCAAGCCGCTGTTTTGTGCCATCGCCACATCCACCTCACGCCAAGCTGGCCTCACCTTGAACCGGCTCCGCCTCGTGCCGCAGTGTGCTTCTGCAGCACTAAACCGCCTCACCTTCTCAGCCGTCGCTGGCCTCATCTCGTGCCTCGACCCGCCTTGGCCCCGCACTACTGCGCAGGTGTTGAATCGCCGCCTCCACCACGGCAGTGTTCCGCCGCATGACGAACGCGTTGCTCCATCCGAGTCAAACTGGCCGCTGAGCCCGCTGAGCGGTTAAGTCGCCGCAGGTGTACCATCCGAGTCAAACCGCCTTGGCCTTCGCCCTGCATCTGCTTCTGCTTTCGAGGGTTGTTGCTCCGACTCGCCACGGTAACCT
The DNA here is from genome assembly GCA_021605145.1 of Aegilops bicornis. Lineage (NCBI taxonomy): Eukaryota > Viridiplantae > Streptophyta > Magnoliopsida > Poales > Poaceae > Aegilops > Aegilops bicornis. The sequence goes on along the minus strand of CM038673.1, from coordinate 559,375,209 downwards.
GCCGGCTTCGGCTTGCCTCCGTCGAGCGTGAGTGCATCTGCACCAAGCCGCCACCCACAAGTCAATGACACCGCTCTGAACCGGCCAAGTCGCCAACGCGGTGTCGCCTGCCCAAGTCGCCACCACCTGCCGCACCATCAATGAGTCGTCGGCACCTCCAAAGATCCTATCACCGGCTCACGTTCATGTGATCCGGAAAAGAAGGGAGCACTGCATGCGTAAAAAATAAAAGGGGTGGGATGCTTATGTGAGAGCCAGCTAACTGAAGTGATCCGTGCCCGTAACCTGGAGGAGATCCACAGACGCAGGCAATCAGGTCATATCCATCTAAGTTAATTTTATTAAATCATATTATTATTGTCAAAGAACAATTACTTTGGTATATATATTTTACGCAGGGAGATTGTTAACTGCGAAGGCAATCATCGGGTACGGAACTCGTGCCAATATTAATGTGCGCCAGCATCCGGCCATGTTGCATTGTTTAAATGGCGTGCAAGCTGCATATACGTAGCCTACTCTATATCAACACGACGGCTAATTAAACTTGCCGGAAGATATAATGCGCTGCGGATGTCTCACACGAGATTGATCTCAGCTTTATTGAAGTGGTCATCAACTCTGCGGTGGATAATTACCGGCCTGACATATCAGGTGAAATCCATCCAGTATATTTTATATTGTTTTCTTTAAAAGAGCAATTACTCCGGCTTGCAAAGTTATCTAATGCAGGACCTTAAACCGCCATATTGGTGCAAATTTAAAGGCCGTCAGAAAATTTCCGGCTTAAAAAGAAGGATTCCGGTTTAAAATCCGGTTCAAGGGAAATCTATCTCCCACGAAGCTTTGAAGCTCTCAATATCCGGTTCAAATCCCGGTTCAAGAAGGATTTATCTCTTGCAAAAAGTTAAAGGGTGCCAAAGAGGACCTGCTGCCATGAAGCCTTGGTCCAAACATGGGTATCATACCTTATTGGCTTATCATATTATTGGTCACTTGGGGGCTTGGTCGTATCCGAACCATAGCCACGCCTCTTGATCGGCCTAGTGCCACAACATCACTTGGGGGCTTGGTCGTGTCCGAACCCATGCAACGCCTTTTGATAGGCGAAAGCCACCAGATCACTTAGGGACATGGTCAAGTCTGAACCAGTCACGCCTCTTGATCGGCCTAAGGCCATAGAGTCACTTGGGGCTTGGTCGAACCCGAACCATTGCCACGCCACTTGATCGGCATAATGCCACGGTTTCAGTTGGGGACCTGGCTGACTTGAACCATAGCTACACCTTATTGGGAGCTTGGTCGTGTCCGACCATGGTAACACCATCTGATCGACTCAGTCAAGCCTCTTTTTGCAAACGGTCTTATCATTGCCTTTGCTTCCATATTTTTTCATAACTGTTATTTGATTTTTGTTGCGTTTTTAAACCGACATTGTTAATCCGTTTCAAACTGCCAATTACAAATTGGCGGAACACGGTCAAATCCTAATCCGTAGACTATCTGCCCGGTTTGATTTTACGTTACCATCTTATTATGGAGTAAACCGGTGTTCATTAACCCGGCTTGACTTTCAATTACAAGTTGTCAGTACATGATCAAATCATAATCCGGAGACTATCCGCCCGATGCTGGTTTGACTACGAAGTCGCCATGATATTATATGTGGTTAAACCGGTGTTTATCACAACCCGGTATGGTTTTAACATAAACCGACACAGTATGAAAGGAGTTATCATTACTCAAGATTGGGGTTATCACCCTTACTACAAAAAGTTGGTAAACCAATGATGTGGTTCAATGTCACAGGTATGATATATTTCATTGATTATTCTTAAGAGCAGCCTTGGTTATAAACCTGGGTTATATGTTGGGCATTATGACCCGTCCGTGATAAACCGCCGGGACACTTTAAACTTGTTGTATGCAGAGACAGGTTGAATAAAGCATGATGATAAATTATCCGGTGTTTATTAAACCGGCCTGGCTTTAAGACGATAAGTCGCCAGTATATGATGAGAAATTATCCGGTGTTTGTTAACCCGGCCTGGCGTTGGACTATAAGTTGCCTATACATATTTGAATTGCGCCATTGGAATCATGCGCTTATAAACAATTCGGTATATTATTCAAATAGCCAACATGGCTGGATTTATATTATGGTTATCAATAACCAATATTATGATTGAGGTTTTCAAAGGCGGCTTTAGCGCAATGGCTATCAGATTATCAATGGATATGATTTATTCTACAATTGGAGGAATAGTCCCGAGTTGCTGCAAGCTTACAACCCGGCACTTGGGGGCTACATTATTTCAGCTAAGATTACATCAAATCTGCAAGTCTCATGTCGCTGCAAGCATGCACCATGACCCTTGGGGGTTAATGCAAAGTCATTTTTTGCTCATCTTATTGAAGACCCGACTCATCACATTATAATGAGCCGGCCCTTGGGGGCTACCAATTGCTCCTGTCAACAATTCAAGTTTTTATGAGCATCACGCAATTACAAGTCCCGAGTTCTTTGCAAGCGGGACAACCCGACAATTGGGGGCTACATATGTGGAATACTCAATTCGACTAGTGATTGAGATGAACAACTGGATTTCTTCAAGATTGTGATATTTATATTGAAGCAAGTCTTAAGCTGTTGCTATGCTACCTTCTTAAGACTTGGGGGCTACAAGTGATAGTCATATAAGAGGTATATTTTCAAGCTGGATGTTTACTACAAGTATGACGCGGTACTATCAATATTTATAAACCGGCAAGTTCTACATTCTTAAACCGGCTGAAGATCAGATGAGGATTTCAAGGACCCTTATTTATGTTAAGTCATTGGGAGCTGAGTCAGGGAAGTTATTTTTCACAATATATTTTCTATGAGAAACTAATTCCAGCAAGTTGATTATGAAGCTGGTCTATTAAACCGGATTTTCTAGAAGGAGGAAATGACAAAGGACTTAAGGATGATCAGGTGCCGGTCTACAAGAATTCTTAACCGGAGCACAACCTTGCCAAATTTGTTACGGTGTTTATTTTGCAGCATAAGTTTACCATGGATAAATCCAAGCTAAACTTGGGGGCTAATGTCGAGGATATACCTTGGTGTAAACCGGCGGAAGTTAACCCGGCGGACTTGGCGGTTTATTTGAGGTCCCGCGGCACTTGGCGATATTCATCTGGTGACCCGCCCGGACACGGCAATTTACCGGCAACCCTCCGGGCGTTGTAACTCACTTTGGTGACCCGGCGGACGGGTCGGAGGAGCGACAAGACCCGGTGGCCCGTCTGGCGGTTCATGAAGGCAGTTCAAGGATTGTGGGCCGGTTTAAGAGGAAAGGCATGAGGAATATTTACCTTACAAGGAGTTAAGACCAGGACTTGTATCTGGTTTGCAGTAGAGATAGACTCGTCCTAATCCTAATAGGACTCCAAATGTAACCCGCCCTTCAACATATATAAGGAGGCAGGGCTCTAAAGGGGACAAGCTACAAGCAAGAAGAAACAATCTTAGGGCTAGACACAAAGAGGAGAGCGGTTTCTGGCGACTCCCTCGTGATGATAATGAGACCTAGCCTCAAACAGCATGTAGAGTTTTTACCGGATGATGTTTCCCGGGGCCCGAAGCTGTCTAAATCCCTGTCTTGTGTTGTGTCTCTCGATTTCGCTCAACCCCTCTCAAGCTACCATATAGATGCGTTGGCCTCGCGACTAAGTCCTGTCACTAAGGACATCTGACGTGTTAATTCCATGACATCCATGACGATAAATCGCGGGTCACAGAAGTGCTTTCGTCAAGGGTGACCGACACGTGGCATCCATCGTAACGGAACGCCGTTAAGCTATCGGGGCGGGTTTTGGATCCGATAACCCGTTAACAGCCCCGACCAATGGGGATTTTCCACGTGTAAAATCATCATTGGCTGAAGGAAATACGTGTCGGCTCACCGTTGGGACAGATGTCATCCTCTCATTGGACCGAAGGCGCCTATGATACGGCGACACAAGGCACAGCCCAACAGAGGCCCATTCCTGTGAAAAGGCGGCCCATTTGACTTGGTCAAAAGGTGGCGGGCCGGCCCACGGAAAGCCTGTTAACGGCCTATTCGCATATAGCCAATTTACAGCCCGCTAACCCAGGGCCCGTTACGTCCTATCGGAATTAGGCCCAGTAGTGTCATGTGGGCCGTCTAATATGATTCCAGCCTGTTTTAACTTTCGGCCCATGTGTGGCCCATGACTTCTTTCGGCCCATATGAGGCCCTTTGTAACTCTTGGCCCATGAATGGTCCGTGGTAAAACTGGCCCGTAATGAATAGTGTATCACTTTATACCCATTAACGGCCTGTTATTCTATTGGGACATTTCCAGCCCAAGTTAACTTTCGGCCTTCTCAGGGCCCATTGATTCTTGGCCTCATTTGCCTCATTTGGTTACATACGACCCGTTACTGCCATTTTCTGCTTGTGGGCCAAATTCAGCCCGTCGTTACAGTCGGCCCGTTTGCAGACCGTTAATACGTTGGGCCGTTTTCATGTCAAAAAAACTCGTTGGGCTGTTTTCATAGAGTTATCAAATACGACCCGTTATGGTCCACGAATTGTACGGCCCATGATTGGCGAAATGGTGATACGCCCCATAGAAGGCCCTTTGGATCTACGGCCCGTAGAAGGCCCATGGGTCGTACGGCCCGTAGAAGGCCCATGGACCCTACGCCCTGTAAAAGGCCCATGGACCCTAAGGCCCGTATAGAAGGCCGATGGATCCTACGGCCCGTATAGAAGGCCAATGGATCCTACTGCCGGACGAAGGCCCATGGATCATACGGCTTGCAGGAGGCCCATGGTTACAACAGTCCGTGTGTTGGCATGATTATTTTGGCCTAGTTACCAAAAATAGGCTATTGTGGCCACTAGAAAAACACACAAAAAGAACTGCAGTGACTACAAGCAAACAACTAAACAAGACAATAAGGAAATAAATAAGCAAGTAATTAAGGCTAGCCTATTACCGCTATTACACATATTACATCCACTGGGCATCAAAGTTCGCCACCAGTGCAAATATAGGGAACAAAGCAGCATATTACATACACTGGCCGTCAAAATTGGCCACCAATGCAAATAAATGCGGCAGCAAAACACGAGCATAACTGAAACAACTTCAGAAGAGCTCAAGAAACGTTATCCTGGGTATCCACCATGCTATAAATAAGCTTAGCAAGCTGATTAGCTTTGTCCTGTTTGGCGCTAAAATACTCCAATGCTTGCTGTTGCACCAGAAAGTATGCATCTGAATGCTCCAGGGACTTCCGCAGTCCTTCCGCTTCTTGTCGCAGCACATCTGATCGATGTCTTTCAGCTTGTAGTTGAGACTCAAGAAACCGAACTAATTCGCATAAAGTGAGTTTGAATATCTTGTGCAAGCGGTAGTGGCCAAGCTTTCGAACACTAAACCAAGACATAACCTTGGGGTTGTCTCATTGTCTTCAAGATAGTCTTCCTTAGTTGTTTTATCAGCTTTGTTGGAGACCAACAAGGATGTGTCACTATCCTGAACCTTATCGCATTACTTCCTTTACCATTGCTTAATAAGGCACTCTTCCCCAATATTACATCGGCATTCTAAAAGAAGAAACAAGCGGACACATAACAAGTTTAGCATGTACTAGTATATGAAACTCATTTCGTGAACCAGTTCATTAGTAAGGTGGACAGGATTAAACTACCAAGTCTTCTATTGCCAAGTACTAGTACATAATAAAAGCATCAAACAAACATATATCTATGTCCTATGGTCACTGCATTGTCTTGCCAAATCAAAATAGAGACACGGTTCAAATCATATCAGTTCAAGACAAAGCAGCAGTGAAAGAATACAAAGCATGGGAACTACACGACACAACAAGATTTCAGATGGGTACCACGGGTCTACATGTACAACAACACTATTGGCTCTGTTGTGATGCTAGTAATGTGCATGATATGAAAGTCAACTGCATACACAATTGAAATTGAAATCAAAAGAGATATTGATAAGAGCAAACCTGTTAAAGAAACATGTGTGAACATACCTGCTGTGCCATTGGAGTTTCGATTGGATCCTTCAATTTAAAAAAGTTTGTATCGAAGAAATACGGTGATACAAGAGCAAAGCAATCATAGTTAAAAAGGCGGCGCCTAAGCGGCGCTTAAGCGTGCCTAGGCTCTAGGCGTTGGCAAAACGCATTGCATAACTATGCTTAATCAGCATAATCGCGCATAAGCATGCGCTTTGGTCAAGAAAGCGCAAAGGCGTTCGTAAAACCCACAATTAACGCCTAGCGCTTTTTTGAACTATGATAGCAATGGAATCTTAAATTAGAACAGTTGTTCTTCAGGTTTAGGCACATGTTCTACATGAACAGAGTACAGTAAGACGCAAGAATATAATACTTAAAAATAGAAAATGATCTCATAGACCTTACGACATTCTTGGTTCGGGACCAAGATCAGAACAAAGGCGTTCCCGATCATCGTCCGGTAAATGTGTCTCGTGGAGAACGTAAGGGAATTTGATGAGTTTCTTTGCCGGTGAAGTACGTTTTCTTCAGGTAATTCCGATACTACCACCAAGCATTCTTGAAGATAGCAGAGGTATTAGCACAGGTTACCTCATCCTGAGTTTCCAAATCGGTCCTTCTCTATAGAGAAAAATGGGAAAATTTGCTGTATTATAACCATCATGGAGGTAGGATGTATGGGACGAAGCAAAGTAATTGCCATGAATAACATTACTTACACATGACTCCTGGACAAACACCTGCAACTGGCATTTTCCTTCATCTTCAGTATAATATTTCCAAGATGGGAAGATACGCACATACGATTTAACAACATCAAATGCAATAGATGCTAAACTACGACTAGTTGGTTGTGCTTCCTCCACAGGAATAGGCGTACTAACTGGTGGAGTTGGGGTTCGCCGTGATAGTACTGGCCCTTTGGGCACTGGAGCTGCCTTACTAACTGTTGTTGTTTGGGAGCTCTGTGGTGGAGATGGGGCTGTGTCAACAGGAACTGGGTTACTACCGGCTGGGGTTGGGGTTAGATTGGGTGAAGCTGGTTCTCATCCATCGCAAAGAGGGGTACAATCTGCGAGTTTGGGTTATGTGTGGTAGGGCTGGTTCTTGTGCATGTACAACCGGGGTGCTATCTCCACCAAGAGGTAGCACTGTTTTATTTAAAGACCATGTTTTTATTCCGCTAGATACTGGCATCACCCGCTCCAATTCAAATGGCTGATAAACAGGAAACATAGTTGAATGTACAGACATTGTATAAGAGACAGATGCAATAGATAGTGTGGAAAAAAGAGGGCATGAAATAGTTGACATGTATATTGTTTAACTAAAACGGATAGCATGACATAATTTCACATATATGATGTCTATCTAAACTGGATAGCATAGCATAACATAATTCAAAGATATGATGAATAACTAAATAGGATCGCATGACATAATTCACCTACATGTTATCTAAGTAATCAGCATCGCATCATTTAATTCACATATGTGATTTATATGCTAAGCGAGAGGGCATTCGATATGATGTCTGAACTAAGAACATGATGTTGAATATTGTGTATATGATGTCTAAACTATGCAATGCAAGACACCGTATGCATGATATGAGCAGTATAACCGTGCCAACTTAGAGCATACACCTCAGTGGGGGAATAGGACTTGTCATCTGTCTCTGAATCCATCTCCGAGGAGCTATCGGGACCCAACAAGAGATCTGCTTCGACAGGTAGCACTGTCTACTCTGAAGGCCTTGTTTTCACTCCAGAGTTTTCCATCTCCCACCCAAATGGCTGATCCACAGGAAGAGTAGTTTAATGTACAAACATTGTCAACAAATGTTAATATAATGAAGAAAAGGATGGGCAAGATATCATTCAAATATATGATGCCTGGTTTAACAGGATGGCATTGCACATTTCACATATATTATGGCTGGCTAAAAGACATGAGACTGCATATTTCCCATATATGATATAGAAACTAAAGAGGTGGCATTACAGAACATGTCTAAACTAAGCAAATGACATATATGATGTCAAATGTAGTGAAAGTGCGTTATATCGACTAGAGGGGGGTGAATAGGCGATTTTTATGAATTCTTCACTGAGGAATTTGCTGGTGAGGAAATTCCTAAGCGAAGAACTACTTGCAGTGGAATAAGTACTCAGAAGTAAGCATAACATAATGCGGGCATGGTCATCATGATGAAATGAAGACAATCACAGGGTACAGAAAGCGTAAACACAGGATAACACAAGATGAAGAAAAACAGACTAAAGAAATTGAACTGAGGAAATTGAGAAAGTCTTCAGTCAAAGTCTTCAAACACAGATATGAACAAACACTCAACACAGTAATGAGGAAATGAAAGAGCTAAGGAAATAGAACCAGTAAGGTTGGTGAAGACAATGATTTGGTAGACCAGTTCCAAGCGATGTCTCGATTATATATGCAGTTGGAGTGGCTGAGTATTTAAACTCGAGGACACACGATCCCGGACACCCGATTCTTGAGCTCAGACTCAGGACACCAAGTCCTCAATGTAATCTCCTTGAACTAAGGTCACACAGACCTCGTCCAATCACTCGTGGTAAGTCTTCAGGCGACTTCCAAACCTTCACAGACTCGGTCACTCGGCGATCCACAATTCCTCTTGGATGCTCTAGACCATGACGCCTAACCGTCTAGAAGAAGCATAGTCTTCAAAGGTAACAAGCGTCGGATCCACGCAGGATCAATCTCTTGATGATGCTCAATCACTTTGGGTTTGTAGGGGTTTGGTTTTGGGTTTTCCTCACTCGATGATTTTCGCTCAAAGTCCTCGGAGGATGGGTTGCTCTCAAATGACAAGTGTCAAGTTCTCTCGAAGCAGCCAACCAGCTAGTGGTTGTAGGGGGCGGCTATTTATAGCCTAGGGAGAAACCCGACATGATAAGACATAAATGCTCTTCAATGATATGACCGTTATGTGGATAAGATATTTTGGGACAGCTGGCGCGTAGTACATCAACGGTCAGAAATTTGACTCTCAAATTCCTCAGGGCTATCATGTTCCTCACTGTGTAGGAAATCCGCACTGGCGAATTCCTAACTCCTCAGTCAGGACAAATTCCTCAGCGACCAGAAGAACTTCGTCTCACATCAAGAAATTGGTGAATCAGTATGAGATTTCCAAAGGCTTCACTCGACGGGATTGGTCGGTGTAGGATTTTGAGTTGAGCATCACATGGAAATTTTTCCTTAATACCCTCGACCCCCTTTAACAGTACGGTGTTTCCTATGACTCAAGAAAGAGAAAACGAAACAACGAAAATAAAAGTCTTCACGCTTCATGTTCCTCAAATGAATACCAAGTCTTCAAGGTCACACCAATTTCTTCACTTTCAAAGTCTTCAGAAAGTCTTTAGAATACCAATGTCTTCAGTCGAAGAACTTCATTTTTAGGGGTCGACTTTCTCTGTAAATATCAAACTCCTCATAGACTTATAGACATGTGTACACTCATAGACACATTAGTCCCTTAACCTATAAGTCTTCAATACACCAAAATCACTATGGGGCACTAGATGCACTTACAATCTCCCCCTTTTTGGTGATTGATGACAATATAGGTTAAGTTTTCAACGGGGATAAACATATGAAGTGTAAATACTGATATTGAGGAATTTGAATGCAAGATATAGAAGAACTCCCCCTGAAGATGTGCATAGTGAGGAATTTGCTTTTGAGGCAATGCACATTTGAAGAGTTGAATCATGGAGATCTCCCCCTATATCTTGTAATTCATAAACACATTTGACATATAATATGAAGAATTGAAATGCATGATGAAATATGGTGACTGATGTAATTCAGCATGCGTGTATTAACATATAATGAGGAATAAGCATGTAGAGGAACACATCAAAAGTATCAGAGCACCATCGGGTTTAAGATTACAACTCGATCCAATAAAAGTTTCAGAAGATCGAGAGTTGTAACTTAGCGGAAAAAAACGCCCATATAATAGACCCGCTTGAAGACTAACTCAAATTTCTCTCCCTTTGTCATCGAAAGACCAAAACGATCGAAACTGAGGACTAACGGCCCTGAAGAATATCAAGTTGATGGAGGAGCACCAGCGTTGTCGGGGTTGGTTGTCGTAGTAGGGCCTGCCGCAGTGTCGTCCAAGTCTTTATTTTCATCAGTGTCGCGCGATGAAGAATAGGAGCTGGCCACCAAGGAAGGAACCTTGAGCGTCTTGAATTTTTTCGGTGGAGGTGCAGACCAGTCAAATTCTTCCTTGAGACCCATGTTCTTCAGATCTTCTGCGCTGTAGAGATGAGATAGAACAGTCCAGGTACGGTTGAAGGTTTCATGGAGGTAGTATTGGTTTTTCTTCACTGCATTGTGTGTTGAGGTCATGTTGTGAAGAATTGAACCAACCTGACGCTTGACCCATTTATGATTGCGATCAACTTTCTGATGAAGACTGAGGAGTAACTCACGATCAGTCATCACCCTGGGTGCTGTGGCTTGAGGATTTTGCTTGGCATAGTTGTTGGCGGCAGAGTCATGTGGCAGAGTCGTCATTGGTGGAGTAGGATGCAGCCTTGCGAAATTGACCATCCAATGGACGTCTATCATAGCAGTTTCCTTGCCTTTTTCATCAGCTGTGGAAAATGTCTGTTTGAGGACTTCAATTGGAGGCAAGTAGCTGCAGTGGTTCAGAGTATCAGCCTTGTAATTGAGTGAAGACCTTGACCTGATGAACCTCATAATCCATGGTGCATAAGGCTTCAGCTCAAATGGTGACATAGCAATATTTGCTAGAGTCCTCATGAAGAAATCATGGAAGTTGATGGGAATGCCATGAATGATATTGAAAAGAATATTCTTCATGATGCCAACGACTTCTTCATCATTTGAGTCGTGGCCTTTGATAGGACTCATTGTCTTCGTCAGAATGCGATAGACAGTCCGAGGCACATACAGTAATTCCTTGATGAGGAATTTGTTTCGTGGGGCTTGCCCTGGCTTCAAAGGCTTCATCAGAACTCGCCTGTAGTGATTTTTAAGCTCAGGTTCACTGTAGATGCAACGAGCACCATCAAGGGGAAGACTGAGTGGGAGGGCACGAAGCAGTTCAGTTGCTGGTGCCTTGTAGTGAGTATTTTCTATCATCCAGTCCAGTACCCATGAGTTCACATCTTCAGAATCTCCGGTGATGTGCAGCATCGCATAGAATTGAAGAATGAGTTCTTCATTCCAATCACAGATGTCAGTGCAGCAATCCAGCATCGTGAAGAACACTGAGGATTGGCTCGAAGCCTGGCAGAGATTCCATGTCCACGTGAGGAATATGTGCATGATCGAAGACTTTGTCTTTGTTGAATAGCACAGAGGAATAGAAGTTGGCTTGACTAGCAGTCCAGAAACGCCTCTTCCTTATGCGAGCGAGTCATATGGGTTGTAGTCGATTGAAGAATACATGCTCGCCAAGAAATCTTCAGCCTTGAACTTTTGCTTCGTTGAGAATGGATTCTTTGGCTTTGGCGGTGGAGTGTCGATGAGTTGCATCACTACCTCGTGAATCGCAATCTCAGGTTCTTGAGCTGAGGATTTTCTGGTTCCTCTTCATATGCAACTGCGTGTTCAAAGGATCGCAAGAAGCAGGTTCTTCTTGACACTAGTGGCTGGAATTTCTTCATGCACGAACGAGGTGGGATGAGTTTCTTGAGCCCATTTGAACTGTTGGTGTAGGGGACCGAGAATTTGTTGTATTGGAGTGAAGAGTGGAGAATTTGGATGCTGTTGTCCCAAAAGTCATCGTTCATCAACGGCGTTATTGCTTCCAATATCCACATCTTCTTCACCGTGAATCGAGGCATTGTCTTCTGCAGGCTGAAAATCATCAATGATCTTGGCATGTTCTTCAAGAGGGCTGAAGGAGGCTCCAGCCTGAGGATCTTCTTGTTGCGTTGGAGCTTCAACATTTGTGAACTTCTTGGTCAGGTTTACAAATCTGTCTTTGGCTCCTTGCCAATCAGCATAGTAGGCATCAAAGTCATCGCTGAGGGCTTTGATTTCAAATTGGATTTTGAGAAGATCATCAGGTGTCATTCTGACAACATTTTTCCTCAGGAACTTCTCTTTTCTAAACTGAGCCTTCTTGATCTTCCTTGCCTTCTCAAATTTCCATTTCTATTTAGAAATGAAATGGGTGAGCATGTGACTTTGGCCAGGAGTCAAATGAAAATCAGGCATGGGTGTCTCTGGATCCTTGTGCCAGAGATCAATGTACTCAAGGATCGCCCTTGGATCCAAAAGCAGTGGCACAGGAGTGCCTTTGGCTCTAGCGGCCCTTTCTTGTCGGTCTCTGATGATTTCTGCGAGTTCATCATCATCAGCTTCATCATCAGATGGCACTTGGAAGGCAACCTGTTTCTTCTTCAGACTTGGCCGAGGACCTCGACCAGCCGTTGCCTTTTTCTTCAGCAGAGTGGGGCCTGATGAATAATTTGGTGCAGCTGAGCAACTTGCTGAGACACCAGAGGCAATAGAGATGCCTGCAGTCCTTTGGCACGTGGCCAGATGCACAGGTGCTGAGGACTTTGGAGGAGCTGCTGGGGACTTTTGAGGAGGAGCTGAGGATTTGGGAGGAGCAGGAGCAGCATGAGGAACTGGCCGTGAGGGCATTGAAGATTCTGGCCGTGAGGGCATTGCTAAGGATTTTGGCCGTGAGGGCACTGTTGGTGAAGCACTTGGCTTGTGCGCTGGCTTCTTTGCCATTGATTTTCTGGGCTGGACAGGGCCTCGAGTGGCGCAAAGCAGAGCGATGTAGTCTTCGTTGAATTTCCTCACTGCTTCTTTGGCTTGTCTCGCCAACTTGGCTTGGAGCTTGACCCATTCTTCAGGAAAATCCTCACCACGCTTGATGCTGGTGGGGTCAGCTTCTTGGCTAGGTGCCAATGGAGCTCTTGGGCATGGAGGATTAAGAGCGAATTTCTTCATTTACTTTGGAGTAACATACCTGCATTCTCCATTCTCTTGCCCATCTCCTTTCAATCCTCTGTATGCACCTTGCGCTGATTTTTGTTCTCCTTTCCAAACTTAGCCTCATCAGGTGTGCAATAGTCAGCATATATGTCCTCAGGTATTTCAAAAGCAGTCATGACCTCAGGCCTCTTTCCTCCTTTCTGTGGCTTCTTACCGTCAGCCATATTCTTCAGATGAGGAATTTGAACAATCGAATTCTCTGAAGAAGTGTGCAACTTTTCTTCGAGGAACGCTGCAAATGAGTTAAGTTGATGAGAACCTAGTGATTCAGCAGCGGACATGAGTACCTGTGAATAGAGTATAGTTGCGAGGAATTTGGAGAGGTCATACGCGTTCTCAGAAGGTTTTTCAAAAAGAACAAGTTTGAGGAATTTGACCAGATGAGCCTTGAAGAATTTCACTAAGCGACCTTTGTCTTAGGTTTCAGATTTGTATAGATCGAGGATCCACATAATTGAGGAATCTTGAAGAAAAATCATTGCTTAGAGAAACGAATCAAGAGCATATTTCGTTTGAGGTGTTCATATGTGTGAAGATTTGAAGAATAAACACCTTTGAAGATTTTCAGGAAGGTTTGAGAATCAAAGCGAGTAATAAAATTAACTTTTAATTACCCGAACTGAAGAACACGACAAACTGAGAAGTGTAAATTAGAAGTTCGTCAGTTCAGATCTCCGACGCCCTAACTCGGCGGAGGAAGACAGCTACGGCGGCGGCGGGGTGAAGATTTCCGCGGTCGGCGCGAGTACGACGCGACGAGGTCGAGGCAGTGAAGCTCTTCCTCACCGGCAATGATGGAGTAGCGGCGGCGCTAGGGTTTGAGAAGCTCGAGCTAGAGAGAGAGCGGTCGAGCGGAGTAAAGGAAGTGAGGAAGGGGAGAGGGGGTATATATAGCCACGGCGAAAAACTGTTCGCCCGAAGATTTAGGACGAATGTGCCCCTGACCGTTCTCATTCGCTTGACATGTGTCACCCACGTACTGAAAAGTGGAGATCGTGTTAGATCGTGGGTGAATAGATAAGTCTATCGTAGGAAGTGGAACGGATTGAGCGGCAAACCCGAAAATTTTGATAAGATAAGTTAAAAGTTCCGTTCGCAATTTCTTCAGCTAACAAGGAAACAGTGAAGATTTTGAACGAGTTTCAAATAGAACGCACATGAAGAATTTGTGGATAGATTGGGTTGAGTATAGCATAGAGGGGGAAGGGTCCGATCACATTCACTTAGCAAAAAAAGCAACTTCAAGAAATAGCCATAAGTGAATGCTGTAGAGGACATAAACCCATATATGTATATAGTCAATGAAGAAAAATGACGGAAACAGTGAAGATTTTGCAAAGTTGAAGAATTTGAAAAACGGAAGAATTTCAAAACTGAGGAAAAACTCAAATTGAAGATTTTCAACTTTGGTGGTGGCATGACCAACCGTATAAGAATGATGATTTCAGACACTGCGTACAATTGTCGTAGGGTTCTGAGAATCAAATTCTACATTAATTTCTTCACACTTAGAGTGTTATTCTTCATTGATTGAAGAAAAATGTTTCTTCATGTGTTGCACATCTAAGTCATCAATTTTGCATAAGTGTCAGGATGTGTGTCCTTTTCAAAGAACATTCGAAGATTCTAAGATATTTAGCTAACACCGCAACTTGCTAAATCTCTTCTCATCCAACGGCTTTGTGAAGATATCGGCTAGCTGTTCTTCAGTCTTCACATGATCAATAAAGATGTCGCCCTTCAACACATGATCGCGAAGAAAATGATGATGAATCTGAATGTGCTTTGTCTTCGAGTGCTGAACTGGGTTGTGAGCAATCTTGATGGCACTCTCATTTTCACAGTAGAGAGTCACATTCTTCATGTTGATGTCGTAGTCCTCGAGAGTTTGCTTCATCCACAGCAATTGAGCACAGCAAGAACCAGCAGCAATGTACTCAGCTTCCATAGTGGACAGTGATACGCAATTCTGTTTCTTCGAGGACCAACAGACCAAGGATCGTCCGAGGAAATGACAAGTACCAGATGTTGACTTGCGGTCCACACGATCACCAGCATAGTCAGAGTCAAAATATCCAATGAGATCAAAAGTAGAGCCCTTGGGGTACCATAATCCTAGAGTTGGTGTGTGAGCTAGATATAGAAGTATATGCTTCACAGCCTTATGGTGTGATTCCTTCGTGTAGCTTGAAATCGAGCACACATGCAAACACTAAGCATTATATCTGGCCTAGATGCACATAAGTACAATAAAGAACCAATCATGGAGCGGTATACCTTGTGATCGAAGTCAATACCATTTTCATCAGTGCATAGATGGCCATTTGTGGGCATTGGAATTTTGACGCCTTTGCAATCTTGCATGCCGAATTTACTCAGAACATCCTTGAGGTATTTCTCCTGAGATATGAATATGCCATTGTGTTGTTGACGAATTTGAAGACCTAAGAAGAATTTCAACTCTCCTATCATAGACATTTGATATTCTTCACTCATCATATAGGCAAATTCATCACTATAACGTTGGTCAAGACAAGCCAAAGATAATATCATCAACGTATATTTGGCACACAAACAGTTCACCATCATAAGATTTAGTAAAGAGAGTAGGGTCGAGTGAACCGGGTGTGAAGCCATTCTTCACGAAGAATTCCTTCAAAGTATCATACCACGCCCATGGGGCCTGCTTGAGGCCATAGAGGGCCTTGTTGAGTCTGAAGACTTTGTCGGGATTCTTTGGATCTTCAAAACACAGGGGTTGAGCAACATATACTTCTTCCTCAAGCTTACCATTGAGGAATGCACTTTTCACATCCATTTGATATAAAGTGATATTATGATGGTTAGCATAAGCAAGTAATATGCGAATAGCCTCAAGTCTAGCAACAGTGCAAAAGTTTCATCGAAATCAATTCCTTCAACTCGTGTAGCCTTGAGCTACAAGTCGTGCCTTATTCCTCACCACAAGGCCATTTTCATCTTGCTTGTTGCGGTAGATCCACTTTGTGCCAATGATATTATGCTTGCGAGGATCTGGACGTTTGACCGTTCCCAGACATTCTTGAGCTCGAAATGATGTAATTCTTCTTGCATGGCCTGAATCCACTCAGGCTCCAGAAATGCTTCATCTAACTTAGTGGGCTCTGTGATAGAGACAAAATCATAGGGCCCACAAAAGTTAGATAAATGTGAAGCTTTTGAGCGTGTGAGAGGGCCTGGTGCTTCAATGTCATCGATGATCTTGTCAACTTGCACTTCTTTTGCAACGCGAGGATGGGCTGGTTGTCGTCGAGGAATTTGATCGGATTTTCTTCAAAGACCATTTTCTTCAAAGATTATCTTCAGGTGCATCATCTCGACATTCTTCGTGTTCTGGAATGAATTATTCAGCAGATTCTTCAGTAGGAATTACATCCTCAGTTGCCTTGAACTTGATAGATTCCTCAGGTGCTGGTTCATCTATCACAGAAGGTAGGTGCTATCTTTGCGAGCCATTAGTTTCATCGAATCAAGACATCTACAGCTTTCAACAATCTTGTAAGGAACATTGTTGAAGACTCAGAGGTGTGCGAGTCCTTTCCGTAACCAAGCATAAAACCTTCATGTGCTTTCGGTGCAAATTTGGCATTGTGATGAGGATCTCTAATCCAGCATTTAGCACCGAAGACTTTGAAATAACTCACATTGGGTTTCTTGTCAGTGAGGAGTTCATAGGCAGTCTTCTTGAAGAATTTGTGAATATATACTCTATTGATGATGTGGCACGCGGTATCAATTGCATCAATCCAAAAATGACGAGGCGTTTTGTATTCCATAGTGCGAGCCGTCTCAACAAGAGTTCTGTTCTTGCGCTCCACGATGCCATTTTCCTGAGGAGTATAGGGAGCAGATAACTCATGAGTAATACCAAGTTCATCAAGATAGTCATCAAGACCGGAATTCTTGAACTCAGTTCCATTGTCGCTCCTGATGTGCTTGATCTTCACACCAAAGTTGGTTGAAGCCCTCGAGGAAAATCGTTTGAAGACTTCCTGCACTTCATGTTTGTAAGTAACAATGTGTACCCATGTATGATGAGAGTAATCATCAACAATAACAAAGCCATATAGAGATGCATCATTAGTGACTGCAGAGTAATGATTAGGACCAAAGAGGTCCATGTGAAGCAATTCGAATGGACGAGTAGTGGTCATGATAGTCTTTGCTGGATGCTTGGCCTTGGTCATTTTTCCAGCTTCACAGGCTCCACACAAGTGATCCTTGAGGAATTTGACATTCTCAATGCCAATGACATGCTTCTTCTTTGCAAACGTGTGCAAATTCCTCATGCCTGCGTGACCAAGTAAATCGATGCCATAGCTAGCCTTCAAGCTTTTGCAAGTAGACACATGGCTGGTTGTGGTCTCAGAGAAATCAACAATATACAAGTCTCCTCTCCTAAAGCCTTCGAAGACTTTGGAATTGTCAGCTTCCATAATCACAATACAACGATACTTTCCAAAGACAACAACCATATCAAGACCACAAAGCATTGAGACTGACATGAGGCTGTATCCTAAGGACTCAACAAGCATGACTTTGTCCATGTGTATGTCCTTAGAGATCGCAACCTTACCAAGACCCAATACCTGACTTTTGCCTTTGTCGGCAAAGATGATATGCTTCAGATGTGACGGTGATAAGGGAGCATCCATCTACAGGGTCTTGTCACCAGTCATGTGATTTGTACATCCACTATCGAGGACCCACTCATTGGCTTTGGGTTGATCATCCTGCAGATGAATTAGTGCAACTTACGATCTCATATACTTCATCAGTGAAGAATATTATATCAATTAGTGAGGTGAATTTCATCAAGCAGTAAAACAGATATAGCAGTATGAGGACGTGTGAAATGAAAGTTCATTTCTTCATGATTTGTCTGCGTCCTTTCAGGCAATTTTGTCGAGGCCCCAAGAAATTCTTCAGACGTTAAAGCACGCCCGAGACCTGACCCGCAGAGGAAATTAGTTCTTTTTCTTCACCACCCACATCTGAAGGGGTGGAAAAGAGTTCATCACTCTGCGAGCTCCATATGAGAATGGTGGCATAGAGGCCAATCCATTTCGTTTCACATAAGAGGGGTTAGGGTAAGCATATGAATAAGGAGAGAAATTCTTCGAGGACTTATGAATATATTGGTTTGAAGAATAATGCACATATTCATAGCCCTTAGCTCTACCCTGCGAAACAGAGTTGTTAGCATGATGATAATCATATGAGGACTTTGATCCTTTTGAGGAATTTGATCCACGTGAAGTGTTTGGTCCATATGAAGAGTTTGATCTGGGGTTCCTATTCTTCACAGGTGCTGTGATGAGGACATTCATCTGAAGACTTTCAAGGCACTTCTTGGGAACCCAGATTTTCTTCATAGGAGAACCGTTCCTCCAGTTAGTGCCAACATATCTAGCAAATACTTCACCATTCTGATTTTTGAACAGTTTATAGTTGGAGTCAAATGACTCATCAGAAGAATGAGGAGATTCGCATGTAAAGCCAGATAAGTTAGATGGATCAACTGGAGGTCCCTTTGCAGCAACCCATGAGGTTTTGGGGTACTACTCAGGTTTCCAATATGTTCCATCAGCATTGAGTTTCCTCTCAAAGGCAATACCCTCTTTCCTAGGGTTTCTGTTGAGGATCTGCTTTTTAAGCACATCACAAAGAGTCTGATGCCCTTTGAGGCTTTTGTACATACCTGTCATGTACAATTCCTTCAGCCCTGCATCGTCAGTGATACTAGCAATGTCCTCAGATGAGGAATTAGTGATAGCAGAGGCAGGTGAAGAATTTGTAACAATTGAAGCATTGAACATTCAGGTGAAGAATTAGCAGATTCACGTTCAATGCACTTTAAGCATGGAGGAACAAATTCTTCCTGAGAAGCGCTGATTTGTTGAGAAAGTAATGAATCACGCGCCTTCTGAAGATATTCATAACTCACTCTTAGCTTCTCAAGATCTTGCTTTCTTTGAAGAAATTCATAAGAAAGCTTCTCATGATCAGATAAGAGAGTGTTATGATGACCTTGAAGGCTGTCAAACCTAGACTGAAGTCTCTGAAGATTTTCAGTTAGGGCTTTAGTGCGATCCATTTCTTCACCCAACATATCATCACTTTTGTCTAGCATGGTTTGAACCTTTTCCAAGGCCGTTTGTTGTTTAGTGGCAATGCAAACAAGTTTGGTATAACTAGGTTCAATATCATCATCAGATCCATCATCATCAGATTCATCGTCACTAAACTCGGATGAGGAACATTCGGTTACCTTGTAACCCTTTGCCATGGGACATGATGCAGAAGATGATGATTCTGGTTCGAAAGTCATCGTTTTGAGAGATTCCTTGAAGTCCTCAAACCAAGGATCATGACGGGTTCGATGACCTTCATAGACGTCAGAGATTCGGTCCCAGATAAGCTTCGCATTGCAAAGATGCATAATGCGCTTGAATTCATCTCTGGATAGGCAGGAACAGATGATGTCCTTCGCCATGATGTCAAGTCGAGTGTACTTGTGAATGTCATCAGCGCCTGCATTCTTACATAGATCGGTAAGACCAATCTCAGTGACGGTCCACAGCTCGCTGTTCATAGTCATGAGGCGCTTCCTCATCATGGCCTTCCACTTGGGATAATCATGACCGTCAAAGATAGGGCATGTCACTTTCTTCATACCTGCGGTCGACATAACTAAAACTCCAGGTGTTTAAACCAAAATCACACAGAACAAGGGAGTACCTTGCTCTGATACCAATTGAAAGTGCGTTATATCGACTAGAGGGGGGTGAATAGGCGATTTTTATGAATTCTTCACTGAGGAATTTGCTGGTGAGGAAATTCCTAAGCGAAGAACTACTTGCAGCGGAATAAGTACTCAGAAGTAAGCATAACAGAATACAGGCATGGTCATCATGATGAAATGAAGACAATCACAGTCTGTAAAGCGTAATCACAGGATAACACAAGATGATGACAAAGCGGTGAAGAAATTGAACTGAGGAAATTGAGAAAGTCTTCAACAAAGTCTTCAAACACAGATATGAACAAACACTCAACACAATAATGAGGAAATGAAAGAGTTGAGGAAATAGAACCAGTAAGGTTGGTGAAGACAATGATTTGGTAGACCAGTTCCAACTTCTGTCTCAGTTGTACGTCTGGTTGGAGCGGCTGAGTATTTAAACTCGAGGACACACACTCCTGGACACCCAGTCGCTAAGCTCGCAACCCAGGACACCAAGTCCTCACTGTATTCTCCTTGAACTAAGGTCACACAGACCTCGTCCAATCACTCGTGGTAAGTCTTCAGGCGACTTCCAAACCTTCACAGACTCGGTCACTCGGCGATCCAAAATTCCTCTTGGATGCTCTAGACCATGACGCCTAACCGTCTGGAAGAAGCACGATCTTCAAAGGTAACAAGCGTCGATCCACGCAGATCAATCTCTTGATGATGCTCAATCACTTTGGGTTTGTAGGAGTTTGGTTTTGGGTTTTTCCTCACTCGATGATTTTCGCTCAAAGACCTCGGAGGATGGGTTGCTCTCAAATGACAAGTGTCAAGTTCTCTCGGAGGAGCCAACCAGCTAGCGGTTGTAGGGTCGGCTATTTATAGCCTAGGGAGCAGCCCGACATGATAAGACATAAATGCCCTTCAATGATATGACCGTTATGTGGATTAGATATTTTGGGACAGCTGGCGCGTAGCACAGCAACGGTCAGAAATTTGACTCTCAAATTCCTCATCTATCATGTTCCTCATCATCGTAGGCAATCCAGACCGGCGAATTCCTAACTCCTCGGTCGAGGACAAATTCCTCGGCGACTGTAAGAACTTCGTCTCACATCCTTTGAAGAAATTGACTGAATCGTATGAGATTTCCAAAGGCTTCACTCGAAGGGATTGGTAGGTGTAGGATTTTGAGTTGAGCATCACATGGAAATATTTCCTTAGTATTTCCTCGACCCCCTTTAATAGTACGGTGTTTCCTATGACTCAAGAAAGAGAAAACGAAACAACGAAAACAAAAGTCTTCACGCTTCATGTTCCTCAAATGAATACCAAGTCTTCAAGGTCACACCAATTTTTCACTTTCAAAGTCTTCAGAAAGTCTTCGTATCACCAAAGTCTTCAAAGCGAAGAACTTCATTTTTAGGGGTCGACTTTCTCTGTAAATATCAAACTCCTCATAGACTTATAGACCAGTGTACACTCATAGACACATTAGTCCCTTAACCTATAAGTCTTCAATACACTAAAATCACTAAGGGGCACTAGATGCACTTACAAGTAGGCACTGCAAGGCAACATATGCATGATATGACTAACATCATCATGCCAAGGTAGAGCAAACACCTTGGGGGGTAAATAGGAGTGGTAAGCGGCGTCTGAATCCACCTCATAATAGATTTCTTCCTCTAGATTACAATCTGGAGAGGGGTGGGGAGGGTTTGCCGTTGAACCCACCATGGAGCGATGTCTGCATGACATTGTATTGCTGCGCAAAACTCTTCTCTTTTTCTCTACATGTTCAGCATGACTGTGTACAATATCTAACATGCATACAAAAAAATATGGTGAGATTATGTAAGGAGAGCATGCAGAAATTTAGAGTGATGGTAACAACCAATGGATGGATCCAAAAATAATGATAGCAGACTGATGATCGCTTTAAATTAATAAAAAGACAGATGATGATTGCTTTACTATTTGTTTCCCACCCAAGATGAACAACATAGGCATATCCTAGGTGAACCAGATATTAGACAGACATACTATTCATTGTTGCCTCGATATGTGCCCCACAACTAATTTAGAACTCAAGTTTTAACATTAATTTGGACCTGACTTGGGAGTCCAAGAGCTGAACAGGATGATAAAGTAGCACGTAAGTTTAAGAAATGCATAACATAAGCAGAAACAAAAGAGTGCGAACTCCCTTGTGGACCCGTGTACTCCTCAGGTTCATCTGCTGAGTCGATGATGATGATGCCGTTGCGGTGGGTGCCGGCAGCAGGGAAGGAGATCTGAGGCGGCGAAAGACGGTCAGGAGTCGTGATGTCTGGTTTGGTGGATGCTTCTGTCGATGGAGCAGCTCAGGTGAGGTGGACGACGTCGCGGCAGGAGCAGGACAAACCTGTAACTGAAGTAATTCTGTAAGGGCTCATTTGGCTTGCATGATTCTTAAAACGCAGGGATAGGAAAGACACCAGAATAGGATAGGAAAATGCACATGGTAAACAGAGCATTTGTAAACACAGGATTTCTGTCAACTTGGGTGTTTGGTTTACAGGAATTGGAAGAGCAGAGGAATGCAAAGAAACATGGCCAAAATAAAGTGAAACCATATGAAAGCGTGTACAGTTAGAATGTTATTCTAGCACTAATGCACTTGGTCTTGTTTTCATGCATAGGATTTTGAAAAGTAGGTCTAGGTGGATGTTTTGCTTCATTCCTTTCAACAAAATGCATGAATAATTGAATAGTAGAGTGCCATTGGAAAATTCCCTATTGCTATGTTTTTCCGTTGAACCAAAATAGCCCTAATGGATCGACGTGAATATATAGTAATAAGTGATGCAACAAGTCTACAACCACTTTTGCGTAGCCGTCGTAATTCTCAAAGCATCATTGGGTTGGTCGTCAAGCTTGAGGCAGAGGTGGCTGTCGGAGGTGTGGAGGAAGATCTGAGGAATCTGTAGACGGCGTCCAAGGCACTGCTCTGTTGTGATGGATCGTTCTGTCGTTGGAGCAGCTCCGGTGAGCGGTAAGACGTCAAGGCTGAAGCAGCACAAGACAGACATCGTCAATGTCAAGTGGGATTCTAATAGGATCTCCAATAGATGATGTAAAATGGATGTAAAATTAACATCACCAAAAACCACCTGACTACAACAGATGAGGTAAAAACTGTTGACTCTGAAATTAACTGTCGAAACTAAAATTTACTGTGGAATCTGAATGCTACTGTCGAAACTGAACGCAATGGTAGCAGAGAGGCACTTGACATGTAGTTTAGGGAGGGCCTGCTGTTCATCTTCAACCTGCACCCCCCTGAGCCGCCAGCCACCACCGGCTGAACCACCGGCCCTAGCACCGCCTCGCCGCCCCGAAACAACTCGCCACCGCCGCCCTGCTAGCCCTCTAGCCCCCCCCCCCCACCCTGAACCCTAAGATAGATAGTGGGATACCTCTCCGGCGAGCCCCCGTCCCCACTGCAGGTGGTTCTTCCTGAACTCCGGCGAGCCCCCCCCCCCAACCCCTGAAAATCGGCTGACCCAAAAGTTGATTCAGTCGACTGAAGTGTGGCTTAACCAGAGCAGAGCAGCAGCACGAGCGAGGGGAGAGCAGCAGCAGTAGCTAGGCGATCGAGCGAGAGCCGGAGCAGCAGCAGTAGCGCAAGCGAGCGAGCGAGAGCCGGAGAAGCAGCAGCAGATCCGGCTGGTATGGACGCCGACGCCGAAGGGGCCTCGCACTGGGGGAGAGCCGCCATGGAGATTTCGCCCGCGGCCCCGGCTTCAAGGTAGCCGCTCCATGGGGGTGCGGGATGGACCACCGTCGGCGCCGGGAGGTTGATTTAAGGAGAAGGTGCGATGTGATGAGTGTACAACCTCTTTGGTGGCGCCGAGTAGGCCTCGGCTTCGTCCAAGGAGTCGGTGAGGATGCTGCGGTTCCGGTGGAGCAGGTTAAGGCGGCGCTGTGAGGATGGAGCAGCCGCGATAGACGAGGCAATCATCGAAGCAGCTCCTTGGAGGTGGAGGACGGGGCGGCTGAACCGGCGGGACGGCGAGATGGACGACGGATCCTCATCCGGGAGGTGGACGAGGGACGCCGAGCTGTTGCGGTGGACGACGCGTCGTCGAGGAAGAGGCTCTGGGCAGCGGTGACGCATGGCGACGGAGGAGGGTGGGGTTTCGTGGCTGGAGCGGAGAGGTTATGGCGGCTGGGATTTCAAATGGCGAAAAGGGGGCGATGGGAGGGGGTGAAGCATGACTTAGGGACGCGCTTGTCCAAAATGTAGGGTGTGTTACAAAAGTACCCCCCACCGGTTTGAACTAGCGGCCCTTTCGGCTCAGGGTTAGAAGGGGGATTTCGCGTGTCGGGATTTGGCAGCTGGAGGGAGTTTTCACGCGCGTTGTAATTTCAGGACAGCAAGGCGCGGGTTGTGAAGGCGCCAGTTTTGGGAGCACGATATCTGAATTTTCGGGATATAAAAGACGCGGGTTGAATTTTAGGGACAAGCCTAACGTGTAGTAATATTGTACTTGTACGTACCAAATCAATTCGCACTTCTCTCAACCAAAAAGAAAACAAAAAAATAAAACTATTCACACCACACAAAGAGAGAGTCTTGCCCCGTTTGTCACAGACCTAGCTTAGTCCTTGCTTGACTCTGCATAAGCATTCATGCAACATGTTTAAATTTAAAGAAACTTGAAATGGGGATGACAGAACCCCCAGCACCCCCCTTAAACCAACTAGGGTTTACTAAAATCTTTTCCAATGAACCCAAAATGCCCTTCTAAAATGTTCATCATCTTTGCCTTGGTCTAGAACCTCTGACAAAAATGGTGCACACTTTCTAGGACAACAGAGGGTCACTGGATTAAATCATTAGTTATTTGCATTTGGGAATTTAAATGCTATAAAATATTTTAAATTCTCAAATAATCATGAACTAAAATCTTTACTGTTGGAAATATTCCAAATAGTAGCCTTGAGCAGTTTCATGATTTTTGAGTTAGTTTTAGTATTTTAATAAAAGCCGTAAAGTTGCAGAAGAATTAGAAAACAGAAATAAAAGAGAGAACCAAAAACTTACCTAGCCTCACTGTGCAGCCCACCTAGTCGGTCCAGCTGTGGCCCGGCACCGAAGAGAGCCCAGCCCACCACCCCACCGCGTCGTCTTCCTCCTGCCAGTAGGAGCAGCCTCCTTTGTCACACTTGTGCCACTCCTGGCCACCTCCTGCTTCCTCCCCGGGCTTTCTAGCGACGCCATGGAGACGCCCCGTGGCCCCTCGCTCTTCTCCCTCACTCTCTGCTCTCTCCCTCGCCGTCTGCTCCCTCTCCCGAGCACACCCGAGTGGAGCTCGTCCCGCCGCTCGCCGTTCCCGTAGCCTCCGTGCTCCCTTCGCCTCCCAGACATGAAATCATGAAACTGCTCAAGGCTACTGTTTGGAATATTTCCAACAGTAAAGATCTTAGTTCATGATTATTTGAGCATTTAAAATATTTTATAGCATTTAAATTCCCAAATGCAAATAACTAATGATTTAATCCAGTGACCCTCTGTTGTCCTAGAAAGTGTGCACCATTTTTGTCAGAGGTTCTAGACAAAGGAAAAGATTATGAACATTTTAGAAGGGCATTTTGGGTTCATTGGAAAAGATTTTAGTAAACCCTAGTTGGTTTAAGAAGTCTTGGGGGCTCTGTCATCCCCATTTCAAGTTTCTTTAAATTTAAACATGTTGCATGAATGCTTATGCAGAGTCAAGCAAGGACTAAGCTAGGGCTGTGACAACTCACCCCCACTAAACAAGAATCTCATCCCGGTGCCTCCCGCCACGGTTTTGGTCGTCGTTGGCGGAACTCCGGCGAAGTCAACGTGTCGCTTAATTAGCGCTAATGGCCGTGCTAATTGGCCCCCTCTCTTACTGACATATGGGCCCCACGCCCATAATTAATCTTATTTTATTTCCTGTTATGTTTAACTAACCACAGAGGCTCCACACGCCGCTTTGACCCATACCGATGTGGTCGCTGATCGGCCCCACATGTCATGTTGACTTTCTTGGCGTGGGCGTTGACCGGACCCACCGACAAGTGTCACTAACCAGCCCAGTCACCGACGGTGGACCCCATCGTCAGGTTTGACCTCGAGGCGCCGATTACTGCCGACATCGTAGGTGATGTCATGCTGACGCAATATGTATTTTCTGGATTTATTTCGATTCAGGAAATTCTAGAAAATAGTGCTAACTTCAAAAATTCATAGTAATTCAACTGTAGCTCCAAATGAAATAAGTTATATAAGAAAAATTATCAGAAAAATGAAACCTATCCATCTGTATCATTTTCATGCATGTTTGAGAAAGTTAACCTCACTGTTTAGGATGAAACATGATTAGGACAAATTTGATAATAGATTTGGAGTTGGAATTTGATCTAGTTTTGAATTCCACTTCAATCAAAATGACTTTCTGTTGCATTAGCTCAAATCACAGCATATTGCCATGTCACATTCATGCATTATATTGTTGCATTGCATTGATTGTGTTTTCACTCTGTTGCCGGTGTTGTCCCCCCCCCCTCGGTAGACGTTGTACCGACGATGAGTTCGATGACACCGATGAAGAACTATATTATCTTCAGAAGTGCCAGGCAAGCAAAACCCCCTTGTTCATTCCGATACAATCCCACTCTCTCGCTCCTGCTCTCTTTTACTGCATTAGGACAACAATGATTAAATGCATTACTTGCTGCGGTAGATGAACCCCTTTATCCTCTGCATGACCTGTCATTCCACAGTAATTAGATGAAACCCACTAGCATGAGTAGGAGTTGTTTGAGCCCTGTTATGCCTACTCATTCATGCTTGTTTGTCATGCCTGCTACTACTTATAGTTGAGTTAGGTCTGATTCATCGGGAATGAATTAGAATGGTGTGTGAACATGTCCTACTGTGTGTGAGCTAAGTGTGTGAACACGATTTGGTAAAGGTAGCGGTGAGAGGCCATGTAGGAGTACATGGTGGGTTGTCTCATTGAATCCGTCCTCAGGAACTGAGTTCTGTGTTTGTGATTGAGGGAGTTCCGGA
This sequence comes from Aegilops bicornis, assembly GCA_021605145.1. Classification (NCBI taxonomy): domain Eukaryota; kingdom Viridiplantae; phylum Streptophyta; class Magnoliopsida; order Poales; family Poaceae; genus Aegilops; species Aegilops bicornis. Next base: position 559,348,242 of record CM038673.1, on the reverse strand, counting down.
CTAGGGGGTGTCCGGATAGCCGAACTATCATCATCGGCCGGACTCCAAGACTATGAAGATACAAGATTGAAGACTTCGTCCCGTGTCCGGATGGGACTTTCCTTGGCGTGGAAGGCAAGCTTGGCGATTTGGATTTGTAGATCTCCTACCTTTGTAACCGACTCTGTGTAACCCTAACCCTATCCGATGTCTATATAAACGGAGGGTTTTAGTCCGTGAGACGAACAAGCAATCATACCATAGGCTAGCTTCTAGGGTTCAGCCTCTTTGATCTCGTGGTAGATCCACTCTTGTAACACACATCATCAATATTAATCTAGCAGACGTAGGGTTTTACCTCCATCAAGAGGGCCCGAACACAGGTAAAACATCGTGTCCCTTGTCTCCTGTTACCATCCGCCTAGATGCACAGTTCGGGACCCCCTACCGAGATCCGCGGTTTTGACACCGACATTGGTGCTTTCATTGAGAGTTCCTGCGTGTCGTCACCGATAGGCTCGATGGCTCCTTTGATCATCGACAACGGCGTGGTCCAGGTGAGACTTTTCTCCCGGACAGATCTTCGTTTCGGCGGCTTTACTGCAGGGGCAATTAAGCAGCCATCTGGAGCAGATCGAAGCTACGCCCGGCCGTCGAGTCAGATTTGGAAGCCTAAACTATACGGCCGATATCCGCGGAGACTTGATCTTCGATGGATTCGAGCCCCAGCCAAGCGCGCCGCACTGTCTCGATGGGCATGATCTAGCTCTGCAACCGGAGCGGTGCGGGAGGTCGCACCGGCATCCGGCCCGACCCTTAATCCGGAGCCGGATTCCCCGATCGAGGACGAGTGGTTGGACACCGCCTCGGGGGCTTTAATCTCTACGGCAATCGAGCCGAACTCCATCCCTGTCCTTTGCGAAGACCTCGACTCCAGGGTGCCGGACTCCTATCCGGACTCCGAACCCCCCGCGCCCCTGCCAATCGAATCGGATTGGGCGCCCGTTATGGAGTTCGCGGCCACGGACATCTTTCAGCACTCGCCCTTTGGAGACATCCTGAGTTCTCTAAAGTCTCTCTCTTTATCCGGAGAGCCCTGGCCGGATCACGGTCAGGAAGGTTGGGATGCGGACGACGAAGAAATTCAACGCCCACCCACCACCCACTTTGTAGCCACTGTCGATGATTTAACCGACATGCTAGACTACGAATCCGAAGACATCGACGGTATGGACGACGATGCCGAAGACGAACAAGATCCAGCGCCTACAGGGCACTAGAAGGCCACCTCGTCATATGACATATATATGGTGGACATCCCAAAAGATGGGAATGGCGATGGAACAACGGAGGATGACCCCTCCAAGAAGCAGCCCAAGCGCCGGCATCAGCGGCGCCGCTCTAAATCCCGCCACAGCAAGAATGAAGATTCCGGCACCGGAGATAACAATACACCGGACAACGCCGAAGACAATCCACTCCAAAGAAGATCCATCGCAGAGGAGGAAGACGCCAGCCCTCAAGAGAGAGCGGCGGAAGAAGAGGTAGAGGATTATTTGCCTCCCTCCAAAGATGAAGCAAGCCTCGACGACAATGAATTAAATGCGTGCACGAGAATCCCGTTGAACAAGAGCGTTTTAGACGCAGGCTTATAGCCACGGCGAACAGCCTAAAGAAAAAGCGACAACAGCTTAGAGCTGATCAGATCTGCTAGCCGACAGATGGACCGAAGTCCTCGCGGCGAAGAGCATGAGCTCGACGCCCTCAAAAGCTACCCTAAACGCAAGCTGGTCCCCCGATTAGAGGAGGAGGTTTACGAACCCGCATCACCAGGAGATAATACGGCTGACCGACCACCCCGTGGCCGCGACAGAGAGGCCTCTAGGCCCTTCACCAGAATCGTACCCCGGCATCGCTCAAAAAGCACATGGCCAAAGGGGAACGCTCGGGACCTGCGAGATATATTGGAGGACAAGTCAAGACAATCAAGATCGATCTATGGATTGCGTGGGCGCCCCACGGTACGTGACGACAACCGTCGTGCCGGACACAGTAAGTCCAGCCGGGCCGAACAAAACAGACCAAGCTCTTTTGAGCTCCGTCGTGATATCGGCCAGTACAGAGGCGCCGCACACCCACTATGCTTCACAGACGAAGTAATGGATCATCAAATCCCCGAAGGGTTTTAACCCGTCAATATTGAATCCTATGATGGCACAACAGACCCCGCGGTTTGGATCAAGACTATCTCCTTCACATCCACATGGCCCGCGGTGACGATCTTCACGCCCATCAAATACCTCCCCTCAAGCTTAAAGGACCAGCCCGGCATTGGCTCAACAGCTTGCCGGTGAGTCAATTGGGAGCTGGGAGGACTGGAAGCCGCATTCCTCGATAACTTCCGGGGCACTTATGTGCGACCACCAGACGATGACCTAAGCCACATAATTCAGCAGCAGACGAATCGGCGGACAATTCTAGACATGGTTCTTAACCAGGAAAAACCAAATCGTCGATTGTCCGGGATGCGGAGGCCCTCGCGACCTTCAAGCATCACATCCATGACGAGTGGCTTGCCCGACACCTAGGACAGAAAAGCCGAAATCCATGGCAGCCCTCACATCACTCATGACCCGGCTTCAGCGGGTGAGGACAGTAGCTAGCACGCAGCAACAACCTCGGCAAAGAAAAATTCTGGCAGTCCGGACTTCAAGGACCAAAACGGCAGGCCGCGTCGTAACAAAAACAAACGCCGCACTAACGGCGACAATATTGAGGATGCGGCAGTCAATGCCGGATTCAAAGGCTCTAAACCCGGTCAGCGGAAGAAGCCATTCAAACAAACTACTCCGGGTCCGTCCAATTTGGACCGAATACTCGACTGCTTGTGCCAGATACACGGCATCCCCGAAGAGCCAGCTAACCACACCAACAGGGACTGTTGGGTATTCAAGCAGGCAGGCAAGTTAATTGCCGAAAACAATGACAAGGGGCTGCATAGCGATGACGAGGACGAGACCCAACCGCCGAACAATAGAGGGTTTCCCCCCACAGGTGCGGACGGTGAACATGATATACGCAACGCACATACCCGAAAGGGAGCGGAAGCGTGCACTCAGGGATGTCTACGCGATGGAGCCAGTTCCCCCGAAGTTCAATCCATGGTCCTCCTACCCGATCACTTTTGACCGAAGGGACCACCCCACCAGCATCCGCCATGGGGGATTCGACGCACTGGTCTTAGACCCAATCATCGATGGATTTCACCTAACCAGAGTCCTGATGGACGGCGGCAGCAGCCTGTACCTGCTTTACCAGGATACAGTGCCCAAGATGGGCATAGACCCCTCAAGGATTAAACCAACCAAAACAACTTTTAAAGGCGTCATACTAGGTGTAGAACCCAATTGTACAGGCTCCATTACACTGGAAGTGGTCTTCAGATCCCCGGATAACTTCCGAAGCGAGGAGTTAATCTTTGACATAGTCCCGTTCCGCAGCGGCTATCATGCCTTGCTTTCGGACGCATCTGCGTTTGCAAAGTTCAACGCGGTGCCGCACCACGCATACCTCAAGCTCAAGATGTCAGGCCCTCGAGGAGTCATTACGATCAACGGAAACACCGAACGTTCTCTCCGCACGGAGGAACATACAATGACTCATGGCGAAGTGTAATGCAGCCTCTTAAAGGCAATTCTCGAGTCCGGCGTTAAGCGGCGGACACAGCTAAGCCGCCGGAGTAACTTACAACAAGACCACTGGCAAGTTCAGAACGCAGCGTAGCAGTGCGGCTAACCCAAGACTGCGAAACGTCAAAGCAGGTCCTTCACGTACACCATTACACTCTGAAGATACCATGGGCATGGGGAGAGGGGCACGACCACGATAAACCCAGACCGCGGCTCAACCACACCAGGGGCTCTCAAGTGTGTCATTCCTTTTTCTTTTCTTTTTTACCTTTTACTTTTTAACCATAGGACTCCGTTTATCAGAAGCCCTGTCCGGCAGCAGACCTGCCGAACTCACGATGCAACAGCCAGGGAAGGATAAAGGCTACAACGAACATACAGGTGGTCTCCACTACGAGCATTTTCATACACCAATCTGCAGCCAACCCATGGAGGGGGACATGTTTAACAGTCTCCTACCTTGCTTATCGCACTATTTGTATCATTCTGCATTAGTAGCAGCACTTATTGAATAAAACAATGCAGCACCTTTTTGCTTATAATTGCATTTCTTTTTCATACATATGTTCATTCACGACATGTTGCATCCGTACACTTTGGTACGGCTAATATACACCAGGCTTATGTTTCCAGCGTTATGGTGTGATGAGTCCGAACACTTTCACAAGTGCGGCACCCGAACTTATAGCACTATATGCATCGGCTCGAATCATGTCTTGGGTCAATAGTTGGGTTTGCCCGGCTCCGTGTTTTGGTACCTTACGTTCCGTTATATCGGCTAAGGTAGCACCGGGAGAACCACTGCGATTCCGCCTCAGTTCAGCTGGGTTAACACCTCGATGGAGAAAGCTAAAACCTGTCATGATGAGGCGAGAGACCGTCGCTGTTCGAGAGGTTTTTGCGAGTCCTTAAAGACTTATGCCGCTTAGAGCGAGGAGTCGACATCTTGTCCCGCCAAAGGCGTGGATAGCGCCCCAAATTCGCCTTCCGAAGACTAGGGGCTTCACGAAATTTAAAATTATAGAATTCTATGGCTAAGTGAGAGTTTTAAGCATTATAAGTCCGGTTGCACTGGTTCACTGTGTTGAGCGCCTCCTAGATGGACCCAAAATGGGAACAAGAGCGCTCAAGTTTATCCCGAACACCCCACACTTTCGTGGCATGGGGGCTGAAGCCGACGACTTGCCATCTCTTAGATTTGATAAACAGCCGCCTGAAGGTAATATTTTAAATTAACAAGTGTTGCTTAAGCGCATATGAACTAAGTTTTCAGCGCACAGGATAACAAAATGCTAGTCTACTCAAATATTACATCTTTGGAGCACTCACCCATAATAGTGCTAGCGCCCTTCAAAGACACTCTTATAATACATCTCGGGCGTGCGATGCTCCTTGCCATCGGGTGGCGGGTCTGTCACGAGCTTCTAGGCATCCATCTTGCCCAGTGCACCTTTGCGCGGGCAAGGGCCCGACGGGCACCCTCGATACAAGCGGAATGCTTGATAACTTCAACCCACAGGCACGCATCCACCAGCCGCCGCGCAGCATGGCCTCCTTAGGCCACGGCGAAATATGAGGCCCTTCATGGCCTGTTCGGCCGCCTTGTGGAGCTCGACCAGCTGCTTCAGCTGGTCGCTAAAACTGCACGGATGTCCGGCCTCAAAGACATCTTGAGACGAGAAGACCTTCTCCGTCGAGCTCCCTCCTCGGCCCGGTAGAATGCGGCTGCATCGGACACGCTGCGAGGAAGATCTGTGAAACGCCTCGAGAGCTCCGAATTCGGGTAAGCAACAGTAATTAACACTCACATGCTTACTCTGCATGAAAATGCCTTACCCGCTGCTATTTTCTTCATCGCCTCAATCTCCTGGAGGGCCTTGTAGGCTTAGGCCTTAGCGGCTTTGGCACTCTCAAGAGCCGTTGCAAGCTCAGACTCTCGAGTCTTTGAGTCACGCTCCAAGTTCTCATGTTTTTTCACGAGATCCTGGAGCTCTTGCTGTACCTCCGCCACCCGCGCATCCTGCTTCTCTCGCTCGGTGCGTTCCGCGGCCGCATTACGTTCGGCCGCGGACACCGCCTCCTTCAGGGTCGCCACCTCGTTAGTGGCCCCTACAATACCCACGTTATCCTTGTCATTTTTCTTGCAACCAACTACTCCACCAGCTACTGTTCAACCACCCCTCCACGGGTACCCCTCCACCGTCTACTATTCATCCAGCCCTCCACACCACGGGGTCCTATTAGACCACCCCTCCATGGCCACCCCTCCACCGTCTACTGTTCATCCAGCCCTCCACACCACGGGGTCCTGTTTATCCAGAGGCAACGCCACCGCTCACTGTTCATCCAACCCCCCCCCCCCCCCCGCAATGCTCACTGTTCATCCAATCGATCGGCTTGATTAGCGGCAGATAGCGAAGAATCGCCGATCGGGTTCGATTAACGACCATCGATCGATCGCTCGGGTTCAGTAACGCGTAGCCTGCAATGCAATCGCTTGGGTTCAGTTAGAGCCCAACGCCTCGCTTCGGGTTGATTAGAATAGCGCCTACTTTTTACACCAGCGTCACGTGTACGAGAAAGCGATGCATCGCTTCGCCCCGACCTCCCACCGTAACCGGGAACTCCCCGAAATTTTCCTCCCCCTCACTTCTACCACGTTTTTTTCGTCATGGACGGCCCAAAGAATGTCATGCAGCTGTGTCTCCGGCCCACCCAGGACGAAAAGCCCATTTTCTGTCTTGATTTTTTGTCATAGAAGTAGGAGCCCACCACATCTATGATGATGCCGGGTTTTGTCACAATTATCGTCATAGAAGTGTCATATGTATGACAGAAAAAAAATTCATTCGGCCCAAAATGTCACGGATGTGTCTTTTTTTGTAGTGTATTCGGACACTTGAAAACGTTTCGGGACGTTTCGGATATTTATCGGTGAACCGAGGGGTTACCTTAACCCCCCGGGGAAGTTATGGGCCTTATTGGTCCATAAGGGAGTAGGAGAGGGCAGCCCGCAGGGTGGCGTGCGCCCCCCCCCCAAGGGAGTCCGAATTGGACTAAGGGGCGTTGTCGGTGTCAAAACCGGCAGATCTCGAGTAGTAGGTCCCGAGCTGTGTGTCATGGATCGATGGGTAACAGGAGACAAGGGACACGATGTTTACCCAGGTTCGGGCCCTCTTAATGGAGGTAATACCCTACTTCCTACTTGATTGATCTTGATGAATATAGAGATTACAAGATTTGATCTACCCCGAGATCATATGTTGTGGTCTAAACCCTAGGGGTATGATGATTGATGTCATTAAAATCTATCGACTAGCATGGCCTTGCCTTATATAATGCACCACAGGCCTAGGATAACAAGAGTCCTAGCCGAATACGTTGGTGGAGAGGAGTCCTTGTCTTGATCACCAAGTCTTGGGGAATACTCCTTGTATGTGGCATGGGCTGCCCGAAGTGGCCCATGAGTGAACCGCCAGTGGGGTCCTCGGCCCGATCCACCTGGTCGGGAGACGATGTGGTGAGTACCCCATCGTCCAGGACACGTCAGTAGCCCCCTGAACCGGTCTTCAAGTTGAGGACGCTCCTCGATCCTTCCGAAATGTTCTTCATCTTTGGTCGTCGGTCTTGAAAACTGGTTCAACAAATCTTCTCATCTTCGATCTTGAGGATCATCGAAATAAATTCGAAGGGTTTACACGTCGGGTATCCGAGGAGCCCCTTTAAGTTATCGGCCTTTATCAATGCCTTGTTATTTTTACGCCCACCTCGGGTTTGAAGTTGTTCCCGTATAGCGGTGTCCTCTTGCATCCGAGCCCCAACATCGGACTGCATTCGAGGTATCTTTTGCAGCCGAGCACCAACACCGGACTGTATCCGAGCTCCAACGCCGGACTATATCCGAGGTGTCATAGATCACCTTGGCTTGAAAAAGTTTGAAGGATGTTATCCAAGCTTAACACTGAAAAGTTCTCTATGGAGCCAACCGCTCGCAGCCGAACTTCATGCCGGAAATGCCCTCGATGGAGCCAGCCACTGGCACCCGAGCTTTATGCAGGACTGCTTCTGAGGTGGTGCAGCACCCCGACCGTGGGCTGATTTTTTGCGAATATTTTTGATTGGTGCAATTTATTCTCTACCACGATATATAGCCCGTATATGTATATCCAGTAGCCCTCAAGGTGTGTGTTGTTCTAAAACCCGAGATGCACCTGAAGGAAAACATAAAACTGCTGATCCTAGTAGCCCCTGAGACTCAGGTCAATTTGCAAAATCGGCCTGAGGATCAACTCCTAGCTTGGCACATGCGTAGGAATAGAAATGCAGTGTTATATATTAGATGTAATAGTGATCGGCGGACGGGCCCCTGAGAAAGGGTCGTGAGAAGTCTTCGTGATATATTAGCTTCATGCCGGATAAGTCCCATATGGTACTTATTATTGTTGCCCGGAGACGCACTTGTCCATAGGTTAGTCATGCCGAACACTGAGCACTTTGAATTTTCGGCATTGAATAGGCAATGTAGTAGCCCCCGAGCCACTGATCGGGTGGCAACACCAGATCAAGGGATCGATGTGCCCCTTTAATATTTATAATAATGAGCACAAAACCTAGTTGCCCCCGAGCCTTAATGTGGGGGGTGGCCGAATTAAGGATCGATATCAGTTTGACAGAAAAAATTTGTTGTGTTTAACACAAACTTCTCGAAAAGAGAATAAAGATATCTTAAAGGAGCTAGAGCCAGCGAAAGCTGGGCTCGCCAAGGTTGGCCCCAAGAGGCTTAATAGATAGGAAATCGATGCCAGTTGGGATTTAGGAGAGCTTTATGTAAGTTCCTCGGTTGTCTCAGCAAGATTGTGCCCCTTGGTCTTTAAAAGATGAGCTGCAATAAATTGACTTTACTCGTAATTTATGATCCTATGTATCCAAGTATTTTACATCATTAATGCTCGGATCCGCATTGTACAAAACTTTGTTGACCGACCATCGGCTTCAACCTCCTTGGCCAGCAGCCGGGAGTGTTTGTCCTTCTTTATAAAGCCTTTATAAGAGCAAAGATTTATGACAAACAAGGCAATCCGGTCATACGGTATTATAAACAAAGGTACGTGCAGAGATATGTTATATTACTTTTTAATGTAAGAAACATCTTCCAAGGAAAATAGTCCCGCTATCGGTTCCTTTCTTTGGGTTGTCATGCTTATCATGATCATGAAACCTCACCTCCGATCAATGTGGGTGGAAAATATTGAGGATTTAGTTTGGGGAAAGTTTCCGAACTATGTGGTCTATAGCGAACCTAAATTTTCACTTCCGTCGTTGCCGACCAATTATATCCTTTAAGATTGCTAGCTTTCGGCTTCACCTAGTCTGAGGTACTAACTCGGATGACCCGGTAGTAGCAATCACGGAGGTGCTCCCTTTACCGCCTAGCCGAACAATCGGGAACGTAGGGGTAAGCACAGGAGCCAGGCAACCCGGCTTGGCCAAAATCTTAAGTCAAATTGATGCATATTTCTGGCTTTATATAACGAGAATTACGGAAGGCAATGCTTGTATAATGAATACAAACGCTAATGATATATACTTATTTTGACTCCGTTGCGACCGTTTATCAGTTGAAAGTGGCCCATCGTCGGCTTCTACCCCTTTGTAGATACTACGCAGGGTGTTTCCACAATAACAACACAACCCTTAGCCGACGTCTCGGTGCCCGAAGGCGGTTGTGATAGCGGAAACGAGGCAATCAGATATGCGGGCTTTATAACTTTCACTTAGTCATAGGAGCTTTAAACTAGAGAAGCTAGCTACGAGCCCCCAGTTAGTGTTCAGCGACAGCCGAGGTCAAGCCATAAACACTTTGGCCAATGTTATGAACGGTCCGTCATTTAACATAGTCATCGGATCGCTGACCAGTTTTCGCTTATTTTTTTTGAAAGCTTAGGACAGTGGGGGCACCCCCCACTGACTTTGTATTAAACTTCCACACAAAGAGTTACAAAGATAAGATTACATTTGGGGGGTAGTGGGTAGGAGTTGGGAAAGGCCCTATACATCAAGGTGTAGAGGAGTCGACTAGATCTGATCAGCAACGTACTCAACAAAAGGCACCAGGGCCTCTTTGACTCTGTGTCTCATCATACCAAAGTCCAGCTTGAACCTTCAGCTGCATCCTTCCACTGTTGGCATTATACCTTGGAAATGCTTATTGTTACGTTCCTTCCAGATGCTCCAAGATGCTATGATGAAAATATCCATGAACATTGGCCTGGTCCAAGTACTTTTTTCTGCATGCAGGAGCTGCAGCCTGTTGCCATGCACCGGCCACGCGATCCCAAGCTTTCCCCAACATGACCTGCTGAACTCACATTGGAAGAACAAGTGCTCTACTGATTCCTCGGGGGGGGGGGGGAGGGGGCTACATAACATACATGCATAGTTGTCATCCCTCAGCTTCATATTCTTCCTCTTGAGCAGCCCTCGGGTGTTTAATCTGTCCGCATGTAAGTGCATCTAGTGCCCCTTAGTGATTTTGGTGTATTGAAGACTTATAGGTTAAGTGACTAATGTGTTTATGAGTGAACACTGGTCTATAAGTCTATGAGGAGTTTGATATTCTGAGAGAAAGTCGACCCCTAAAAATGAAGTTCTTCGATCAAGACTTTGGTATTCAAGACTTTACGAAGACTTTGAAAGTGAAGAAATTGGTGTGACCTTCAAGACTTGGTATTCATTTGAGGAACATGAAGCGTGAAGACTTTTGTTTTCGTAGTTTCGTTTTCTCTTTCTTGAGTCATAGGAAACACTGTACTGTTAAAGGGGGTTGAGGAAATACTAAGGAAAAATTTCCATGTGATGCTCAACTCAAAATCCTACACCTACCAATCCCTTCGAGTGAAGCCTTTGGAAATCTCATACAGTTCAGTCAATTTCTTGATGTGATGAGACGAAGTTCTTGTGTCTCTGAGGAATTTGTTCGGCGACGAGTTAGGAATTCGCCAGTCGCGGATTGCCTACACAAGTGAGGAACATGATAGCCGTGAGGAATTTGAGGGTCAAATTTCCGACCCGTTCTTTGTATTCTTGGCCACTGTTCCAAAATATCTTATCCACCTAACGGTCATATCATTGAAGGGCATTTATGTCTTATCATGTCGGGCTGCTCCCTAGGCTATAAATAGCCGCCCCCTACAACCACTAGCTGGTTGGCTGCTCCGAGAGAACTTGAGACTTTTCATTTGAGAGCAACCCATCCTCCGAGGACTTTGAGCGAAAATCATCGAGTGAGGAATACCCAAAACCAAACCCCTACAAACCCAAAGTGATTGAGCATCATCAAGAGATTGATCCTGCGTGGATCCGGCGCTTGTTACCTTTGAAGACTGTGCTTCTTCTAGGCGGTTAGGCGTCATGGTCTAGAAGCATCCAAGAGGAATTGTGGATCGCCGAGTGACCAAGTCTGTGAAGGTTTGGAAGTCGCTGAAGACTTACCACGAGTGATTGGACGAGGTCTGCAGACCTTAGTTCAAGGAGAATATGGTGAGGACTTGGTGTCCTCATTGCGTGCTCAATCTGGGTGTCCGGACTGTGTGTCCTCGAGTTTAAATACTCAGCCGCTCCAACCAGACGCATAACCGAGGGCAGTAGTTGAAACTGGTCTACCAAATCATTGTCTTCACCAACCTTACTGGTTCTATTTCCTCAACTCTTTCATTTCCTCATTCTTTGTGTTGAGTGTTTGTTCATATCTGTGTTTGAAGACTTTGATCAAGACTTTCTCGATTTCCTCGGTTCAATTTCTTGATCATTTGTCTTCATCTTGTGTTATCCTGTGTTTACGCTTTCTGTACTCTGTGATTGTCTTCATTTCATCATGATGACCATGCCCGCATTCTGTTATGCTTACTTCTGAGTACTTATTCCGCTGCAAGTAGTTCTTCGCTTAGGAATTTCCTCACCAGCAAATTCCTCAATGAAGAATTCATAAAATCGCCTATTCACCCCCCCCCTCTAGTCGATATAACGACTTTCAATTGGTATCGAGCAAGGTACTCCCTTGTTCTGTGTGATTTGGGTTTAACCACCTGGAGTTTTAGTTATGTCGACCGCAGGTATGAAGAAAGTGACATGCCCTATCTTTGACGGTCATGATTATCCCAAATGGAAGGCCATGATGAGGAAGCGCCACATGGCTATGAACAGCGAGCTGTGGACCGTCACTGAAATTGGTCTTACTGATCTATGCAAGACGGCGAACGCAGATGATATTCCCAAGTACACTCGACTTGACATCTTGGTGAAGGATATCATCTGTTCCTGCCTATCCAGAGATGAATTCAGGCGCATTATGCATCTTTGCAATGCGAAGCTTATCTGGGAACGAATCTCTAACGTCTATGAAGGTCAACGAGCCCGTCATGATCCTTGGTTTGAGGACTTCAAGGAATCTCTAAAAATGATGACTTTGGGACCAGAATCATCATCTTCTGCATCATGTCTCATGGCAAAGGGTGACAAGGTAACTGAATGTTCCTCATCCGAGTTTAGTGACGATGAATCTGATGATGATGGATCTGATGATGATATTGAACTTAGTTATACCAAACTTGTTTGCATTGCCACTAAACAACAAACTGCCTTTGAAAAGGTTCAAAACATGCTAGATAAAAGTTATGATATGTTGGGTGAAGAAATGGATCGCACTAAAGCCCTGAGTGAAAATCTTCAGAGACTTCTGTCTAGGTTTGACAGCCTTCAAGGTCATCATAACACTCTCTTGTCTGATCATGAGAAACTTTCTTATGAATTTCTTCAAAGAAAGCAAGATCTTGAGAAGCTAAGAGTGAGTTATGAAGATCTTCGTAAGGAGCGCCGCTTCATTCCTTGCTCAACAAATCGGCGCTTCTCGGGAAGAATTTGTTCCTCCATGCTTAAAGTGCATTGAACGTGAATCTGCTAATTACATGCACTGAATGTTCAAATGCTTCCAACTGTTACAAATTCTTCACCTGCCTCTACTATCACTAATTTCTCATCCGAGGACATTGCTAGTATCACCGACAATGCAGGGTTGAAGGAATTGTACATGACGCATGTACAAAAGCCTCAAAGGGCATCGAGACTCTTTGTGATGTGCTTAAAAGCAGATCCTCAATGAAACCCTAGGAAAGAGGGTATTGCCTTTGAGAGGAAACTCAATGCCGATGGAACATATTGGAAGCCCGAGCAATACCCCAAAACCTAATGGGTTGCCGCAAAGGGACCTCCAGTTGATCCATCTAACTTATCTGGCTTTACATGTGAATCTCCTCATTCTTCTGATGAGTCATTTGACTCCAACTATAAACTGTTCAAAAATCAGAATGGTGAAGTATTTGCTAGATATGTTGGCACTAACTGTAGTAACGGTTCTCCTATGAAGAAAATCTGGGTTCCCAAGATGTGCCTTGAAAGTCTTCAGGTGAATGTCCTCATGACACCACCTGTGAAGAATAGGAACCCCAGGTCAAACTATTCATATGGACCAAATTCTTCATATGGATCCAATTCCTCAAAAGGACCAAAGTCCTCACGTGGATCAAATTCCACAAAAGGATCAAAGTCCTCGTATGATTATCATCGTGCTAACAATTCTGTTTCGCAGGGTAGAGCTAAGGGCTATGAATATGTGCATTATTCTTCAAACCAATATGTTCATAAGTCCTCGAAGAATTTCTCTGCTTATTCATATGCTTACCCTAACACCTCTTATGTGAAACGAAATGGATTGGCCTCTGTGCCACCATTCTCATATGGAGCTCGCAGAGTGATGAACTCTTTGCCACCCCTTCAGATGTGGGTGGTGAAGAAAAAGAACTAATCTCTTCTGCAGGGTCAGGTCTCCAGACGTGCTTTAACGTCTGATGAATTTGCTGGGGACCTGACAACATTGCCTGAAAGGACGCAGGCTAAACATGAAGGAATGAACTTTCATTTCACACGTCCTCATACTGCTATATCTTTTTTACTGCTTGATGAAATTCATCTGATGAAATTGATATCATATTCTTCACTGATGAAGTATATGAGATCTTAAGTTGCACTAATTCATCTGCAGGATGATCAACCCAAAGCCAATGAGTGGGTCCTCGATAGTGGATGTACAAATCACATGACTGGTGACAAGAACCTATTAATGGATGCTCCCTTATCACCATCACATCTGAAGCATATCATCTTTGCTGACAAAGGCAAAAGTCAGGTATTGGGTCTAGGTAAGGTTGCGATCTCTAAGGACATACACATGGACAAAGTCATGCTTGTTGAGTCCTTAGGATACAACCTCATGTCGATCTCAATGCTTTGTCATCTTGATATGGTTGTTGTCTTTGGCAAGTATCGTCGTGTTGTGGTTATGGAAGGTGACAATTCCAAAGTCTTGAAGGCTTTAGGAGAGGAGACTTGTATATTGTTGATTTCTCTACAGACCACAACCAGCCGTGTGTCTACTTGCAAAAGCTTCGTATAAGGCTGGCTATGGCATCGACGACTTGGTCACGCAGGCATGAGGAATTTACTGCACACGCGAAGAAGAAGCATGTCATTGGCATTGATAATGTCAAATTCCTCAAGGATCACTTGTGTGGAGCCCGTGAAGTCGGAAAAATGACCAAGGTCAAGCATCCAAATGAAGACTATCATGACCACTACTCGTCCATTCGAATTGCTTCACATGGACCTCTTTGGTCCTAATCATTACTCAGCAGTCACTAATGATGCATTTCTATATGGATTTGTTATTGTTGATGATTACTCTCGTTATACATGGGTACACATTGTCACTTACAAACATGAAGTGCAGGAAGTCTTCAAACGATTTTCCTCGAGGGCTTCAACCAACTTTCTTTGTGAAGATCGTGCACATCAAGTGACAATGGAATTGAGTTCAAGAATTCGGTCTTGATGACTATCTTGATGAACTTGGTATTACTCATGTGTTATCTGCTCCTTATACTCCTCGGCAAAATGGCGTCGTGGAGCGCAAGAACAGAACTCTTGTTGAGATGGCTCGCACTATGCTTGATGAATACAAAACGCCTCGTCATTTTTGGATTGATGCAATTGATACCGCGTGCCACATCATCAATAGAGTATATATTCACAAATTCTTCAAGAAGACTGCCTATGAACTCCTCACTGACAACAAACCCAATGTGAGTTATTTCAAAGTCTTCGGTGCTAAATGCTGGATTGGAGATCCTCATCACAATGCTAAATTTGCACCGAAAGCACATGAAGGTTTTATGCTTGGTTATGGAAAGGACTCACACACCTACAGAGTCTTCAACAATGTTCTTTACAAGATTGTTGAAACTGTAGATGTGCAGTTCGATGAAACTAATGGCTCACAAAGAGAGCACCTACCTTCTGTGATAAATGAATCAGCGCCTTAGGAATCTATCAAGTTCAAGGCAACTGAGTATGTAATTCCTACTGAAGAATCTGCTAAAGAATTCATTCCAGAACGCGAAGAACGTCGAGCTGATGCACCTGAAGATAATGCTGAAGAAAATGCTGATCAAATTCCTCGACGACAACCAGCTCATCCTCGCGTTGCAAAAGAAGTGCAAGTTGACAAGATCATCGATGACATTGAAGCACCAGGTCCTCTCACACGCTCAAAAGCTTCACATTTATCTAACTTTTGTGGGCACTATGCTTTTGTCTCTATCATAGAGCCCACTAAGGTAGATGAAGATTTCGAGCCCCGACTGGATTCAGGCCATGCAAGAAGAATTACATCGATTCGAGCTCAACAATGTCTGGGAACTGGTCAAACGTCCAGATCCTCGCAAGCATAATATCATTGGCACAAAGTGGATCTACCGCAACAAGCAAGATGAAAATGGCCTTGTGGTGAGGATTAAGGCACGACTTGTAGCTCAAGGTACACACAGGTTGAAGGAATTGATTTTGATGAAACTTTTGCACCTGTTGCTAGACTTGAGGCTATTCACATATTGCTTGCTTATGCTAACCATCATAATATCACTTTATATCAAATGGATGTGAAAAGTGCATTCCTTAATTGTAAGCTTGAGGAAGAAGTATATGTTGCTCAACCCCCAGGTTTTGAAGATCCAAAGAATCCCGACAAAGTCTTCAGACTCAACAAAGCCCTCTATGGCCTCAAGCAGGCCCCTCGGGCGTGGTATGATACTTTGAAGGAATTCTTCGTGAAGAATGGCTTCACACCGGTTCACTCGACCCTACTCTCTTTACTAAATCTTATGATGGTGAACTGTTTGTGTGCCAAATATACGTTGATGATATTATCTTTGGTCAGATCTTGACCAACGTTATAGTGATGAATTTGCCTATATGATAAGTGAAGAATATCAAATGTCTATGATGGGAGAGTTGAAATTCTTTTAGGTCTTCAAATTAAATCAACAACACAATGGCATATTCATATCTCAGAGAAATACCTCAAAGATGTTCTAAAGAAATTTGGCATGCAAGATTGCAAAGGCGTCAAAATTCCTATGCCCACAAATGGCCATCTATGCACTGATGAAAATGGTATTGACTTCGATCTCAAGGTATACCACTCCATGATTGGTTCTTTATTGTACTTATGTGCATCTAGGCCAGATATAATGCTTAGTGTTTGCATGTGTGCCCGATTTCAAGCTACACCGAAGGAATCACACCATAAGGCTGTGAAGCATATTCTTCGATATCTAGCTCACACACCAAGACTAGGATTATGGTACCCCAAGGGCTCTACTTTTGACCTCATTGGATATTCTGACTCTTACTATGCTGGTGATCGTGTGGACCGCATGTCAACATCTGGTACTTGTCATTTCCTCGGATGATCTTTGGTCTGTTGGTCCTCGATGAAACAGAACTGCGTATCACTGTCTACTGCAGAAGCTGAGTACATTGCTGCTGGTTCTTGCTGTGCTCAATTGTTGTGGATGAAGCAAACTCTCAAGGAATATGGCATCAACGTGAAGAATGTGCCTCTCTACTGTGACAATGAGAGTGCCATCAAGATTGCTCACAACCCAGTTCAAAGACTCAAGACAAAGCACATTCAGATTCGTCATCATTTTCTTTGCGATCATGTGTTGAAGGGCGACATCTTTATTGATCATGTGAAGACTGAAGAACAGCTAGCCGATATCTTCACAAAGCCCTTGGATGAGAAGAGATTTAGCAAGTTGCGGTGTGAGCTAAATATCTTCGAATCTTCGAATGTTCTTTGAAAAGGACATACATCCTGACACTTATGCAAAATTGATGACTTAGATGTGCAACACATGAAGAAACGTTTCTCTTCAATCAATGAAGAATAACACTCTAAGTGTGAAGAAATTAATGAAGAATTTGATTCTCGTAACCCTCGACAATTGTATGCGCGGTGTCTGAAATCATCATTCTTATACGGTGGGTCACGCCACCACCAAAGTTGAAAATCTTCAATTTGAGTTTTTCCTCAGTTTTTGAAATTCTTCAGTTTTTCAAATTCTTCAACTTTGCAAAATCTTCACTATTTACTTTATCTTTCTTCATTGGCTATATATATATATATGGGGTTATGCCCTCTACAGCATTCACTTATGGCTATTTCCTCAAGTTGCATTTTCTGCTAAGTGAATGTGATCGGACCCTTTTCCCTCTATGCTATACGCAACCCAATCTATTCACAAATTCTTCATGTGCGTTCTATTTGAAACTCGTTCAAAATCTTCACTGTGTCCTCGTCAGTTGAAGAAATTGCGAACGGAACTTTTAACTTATCTTATCAAAATTTTCGGGTTTGCTGCTCAATCCATTCCGCTTCCTACATTAGACTTATCTATTCACCCAAGATCTAACACGATCTCCACTTTTCAGTACGTGGGTGACACATGTCAAGCGAATGAGAAGGGTCAGGGGCACGTTCGTCCAAAATCTTCGGGCGAACAGTTTTTCACCGTGCCTATATATACCCCCTCTCCCCTTCGTCACTTCCTTTACTCCGCTCGACCGCTCTCTCTCTCGCTCGACCTTCTCAAACCCTAGTGCCGCTTCTACTCCATCATCGCCGGTGAGGAAGAGCTTCACTGCCTCGACCTCGTCGCCGTCGTACTCGCGCCGATCGCGGAATTCTTCACTCCGCCGCCGCCGTAGCTGACTTCCTCCGCCGATTTAGGGCGTGGGAGATCTGAACTGACGAACTTCTAATCTACACTTCTCGGTTAAATACGTGTTCTTCAGTTCGTAATTAAAAGTTACTTTTATTACTCGCTTTGATTCTCAAACCTTCCTGAAAATCTTCAAAGGTGTTTATTCTTCAAATCTTCACACATATGAACACCTCAAACGAAATATGCTCTTAATTCGTTTCTCTAAGCAATGATTTTTCTTCAAGATTCCTCAATTGTGTGGATCCTCGATCTATACAACTCGAACCTAAGACAAAGATCGCTTAGTGAAATTCTTCAAGGCTCATCTGGTCAAATTCCTCAAACTTGTTCTTTTTGAAAAACCTTCTGAGAACGCATATGACCTCTCCAAATTCCTCGCAACTATACTCTGTTCACAGGTACTCATGTCCGTTGTTGAATCACTAGGTTCTCATCAACTTAACTCATTTGCAGCGTTCCTCGAAGAAACGTTGCATCTTCTTCAGAGAATTCGATTGTTCAAATTCCTCAGCTGAAGAATATGGCAGAAGGAAAGAAGCTACAGAAAGGAGGAAAGAGGCCTGAGGTCATGACTGCTTTTGAGATACCTGAGGACATATATGCTGACTATTGCACACCTGATGAAGCCAAGTTTGGCAAGGAAAACAAAAATCAGCGCAAGGTGCGCATGCAGAGGATTGAAAGGAGATGGGCAAGGGAATGGAAGGAGTACAGGTATGTTACTCCAAAGTACATGAAGAAATTAGCATTGAATCCTCCATGCACAAGAGCTCCATTGGCACCTGGCCAAGAAGCTGACCCCACCAACATCAAGCGTGGTGAGGACTTTCCTGAAGAATGGGCCAAGCGCCAAGCTAAGTTGGCGAGACAAGCCAAAGAAGCAGTGAGGCAATTCAATGAAGACTTTGCTACTGCTGCTGCCATTGAGGCCCCTGTCAAGCCCAGAAAATCAATGGCAAAGAAGCCAGCGCACAAGCCAAGTGCTTCACCAACAGTTCCCTCACGGCCAAAATCCTCAGCAATGCCCTCACAGCCAGAATCTTCAATGCCCTCACGGCCAATTCCTCATGCTGCTCCTGCTCCTCCCAAATCCTCAGCTCCTCCTCCAAAGTCCTCAACAGCTCCGGCAAAGTCCTCAGCACCTGTGCATCTGGCCACGTGCCAAAGGACTGCAGGCATATCTATTGCCTTTGGTGTCTCAGCAAGTTCCTCGGCTGCACCAAATTCTTCATCAGGCCCCACTCTGCTGAAGAAAAAGGCAACGGCTGGTCGAGGTCCTCGGCCAAGTCCGAAGAAGAAACAGGTTGCCTTCCAAGTGCCATCTGATGATGAAGCTGATGATGATGAACTTGCTGAAATCATCAGAGAAGGGCCGCTAGAGCCAAAGGCACACCTGTGCCACTGCTTTTGGATCCAAGGGCGATCCATGAATACATTGATCTATGGCACAAGGATCCAGAGACACCTATGCCTGATTTTCATTTGACTCCTGGACAAAGTTACATGCTGACCCATTTCATTTCTGATGAGAAATGGAAATTTGAAAAGGCTAGGCAGATCAAGAAGGCTCAGTTCAGGAAAGAGAAGTTCCTGAAGAAAAACGTTGTCAGAATGACAACCGAGGAACTCCTCAAGATCCAGTCTGAAATCAAAGCCCTCAGTGATGACTTTGATGCCTATTATGCTGATTGGCAAGGAGCCAAAGTCAGATTTGTCAATCTGACAAAGAAGTTCACAAATGTTGCAACCCCAACGCAACAAGAAATTCCTCAGTCGAGTCTTCCGCCACCTTTGAAGAACATGCCAAGACCACGATGATTTTCAGCCTGCTGAAGACAATGCTAGTTCCAGGGCTGATGACTCCATTCCAGCCGCTGAAGAAATTGCCAGGGCATCCACTAGTGGTGCGCCTGAAGAAATTGAAGAAGTCAGGGCAACTGCATCAGTTGTGCCTGAGGAAATTCGAACAGATTCCTCAACTACTCCTGCGCCTACACCAACCCCTATCCTTCCATCTGCATCAGATGTGAAGAAGACCAAGGCTGCAGAGCGAGCTGTAGTGAAGAAAAGGAAAGCCTCAGCTGCTTCAAATTCTTCAGCCCCGAAGAAACTGAATCCTATGACAAGCTCGTTTGAAAATCCAATCGATGTTGTTCCAATTTCCTCCATTCCATCAAAGGACCTTGTTCCTTTTGGTGAAGAATATGAGATCGCAAGCGGATCTGATGAAGAAAATCATTCTGCTTCTTCGCCGAGCAGATTGATGAAGAAATTGAAGTGGATGCAATCCCTTCAACACCAATCATTTCCTCGCCAATGCCTCAGTTCACAGCTGAAGAGGCTGGCGTTGAAGAAATTGAAGTAGATGTGGATATTGGAAGCACAACGCCAGTGATGAACAATGACTTTTGGGACAGTCAGCATCCAAATTCCCCACTCCACTCCAATACAACAAATTCCTCAGTCCCCTGCACCAACGGTTCAAATGGGCTCTGAAGAAACTCATCCCACCTCGTCCGTGAATGAAGAAATTCCAGCCACTAGTGCTGAAGAACCCGCTGTCACGATCCATTGAACACGCAGATCGCATATGAAGAGGAACCAGAAAATCCTCACCAAGAACATGAGATTGCGATTCACGAGGTAGTGATGAAACTCATCGACACTCCATCGCCAAAGCCAAAGAATCCATTCTCAACGAAGCAAAGTTCAAGGCTGAAGATTTCTTCGGCGAAGCATGTATTCTTCATCGACTACAACCCATATGACTCTGCTCGCATAAGGAAGAGGCGTTTCTGGACTGCTAGTCAAGCCAACTTCTATTCCTCTGTGCTATTCAACAAATACAAAGTCTTCGATCATGCACATATTCCTCACGTGGACATGGGATCTCTGCCTGGCTTCGAGCCAGTCCTCAGTGTTCTTCACGATGCTGGATTGCTGAATTTGTGTACCGACATCTGTGATTGGAATGAAGAACTCATTCTTCAATTCTATGTGAAGCTGCACATCACCGGAGATTCTGAAGATGTGAACTCATGGGTACTGGACTGGATGACAAAAAATACACACTACAAGGCACCAACAACTGAATTGCTTCGTGCCCTCCCACTCAGTCCTCCCCTTGATGGTGCTCGTTGCATCTATAGCGAACCTGAGCTTACAAATCACTACATGCAAGTTCTGATGAAGCCTTTGAAGCCAGGGCAGGCCCCACGAACCAAATTCCTCGTCAAGGAATTACTATATGTGCCTCGGATCGCCTATCGCATTCGACGAAGACAATGAGTCCTATCAAAGGCCACGACTCAAATGATGAAGAAGTCGTTGGCATCATGAAGAATATGCTTTTCAATATCATTCATGGCGTTCCCGTCAACTTCCATGATTTCTTCATGAGGACTCGCAAACATTGCTATGTCACCTTTTGAGCTGAAGCCTTATGCACCATGGATTATGAGGTTCATCAGACAAGGTCTTCACTCAATTACAAGGCTGATACTCAACCACTGCAGCTTCTTGCCTCCAATTGAAGTCCTCAACCAGACATATTCCTCAGCTGATGACAAAGGCAAGGCAACTGCTGTGATAGATGAAGGCATTCGTCCATTGGATGGTCAATTTTGCAAGGCTGCATCCTACTCCACGAATGACGACTCTGCCACACATGACTCTGCCGCCAACACCTCAGCCAAGCAAAATCCTCAAGCCACAAAGACCTGTGGTGATGACTAATCGTGAGTTACTCCTCGGTCTTCATCGGAAGGTTGATCGCAATCATAAATGGGTCAAGCGTCGGTTTGGTTCAATTCTTCACAACATGACCTCAACACACAATGCGGTGAAGAAAAACCAATACTACCTCCATGAAACCTTCAACTGCATTCAGGCTGTTCTATCTCATCTCTACAGCGCAGAAGATCTGAAGAACATGGGTCTCAAAGAAGAATTTGACTGGTCTGCACCTCCACCGAAGAAATTCAAGAAGGTCAAGGTTCCTTCCTTGGTGGCCAGCTCCTATTCTTCATTGGGCAACACTGATGAAAATGAAGACTTGGACGACACTGCGGCAGGCCCTACTACGACAACCGACCGTGACAACGCTGGCGCTCCTCCATCAACTTCATATTCTTCAGGGGCGTTAGTCCTCAGTTTCGATCCTTTTGGTCATTCGATGACAAAGGGGGAGAAATTTGAGTTAGTCTTCAAGCGGGTCTATAATATGGGCGTTTTTTTTGCTAAGTTACAATTCTCGTTCTTCTGAAACTTTTATTGGATCGAGTTGTAATCTTAAACCCGATGGTGCTCTGATACTTTTGATGTGTTCCTCTGCATGCTTATTCTTCGTTATGTGTTAATATACGCATGTTGAATTACATCAGTCACCATATTTCATCATGCATTTCAAATTCTTCGTATTATATGTCAAATGAATGTATGAATTACAAGATATAGGGGGAGATCTCCATGATTCAACTCTTCAAGTGTGCATTGCCTCAAAAGCAAATTCCTCACTATGCACATCTTCAGGGGGAGTTCTTCTATATCCTGCAATCAAATTCCTCAATTTCAGTATTTACACTTCTTATGTTTATCCCCGTTGAAAACTTAACCTATATTGTCATCAATCACAACAAGGGAGAGATTGTAAGTGCATCTAGTGCCCCTTAGTGATTTTGGTGTATTGAAGACTTATAGGTTAAGGGACTAATGTGTTTATGAGTGTACATAGGTCTATAAGTCTATCAGGAGTTTGATATTTACAGAGAAAGTCGACCCCTAAAAATGAAGTTCTTCGATCAAGACTTTGGCATTCTGAAGACTTTCTGAAGACTTTGAAAGTGAAGAAATTGGTGTGACCTTGAAGACTTGGTATTCATTTGAGGAACATGAAGCGTGAAGACTTTTGTTTTCGTAGTTTCATTTTCTCTTTCTTCACCATACAAACACCGTCTTTGTCAAAGGGGTCGAGGAAATACTAAGGAAAAATTTCCATGTGATGCTCAACTCAAAATCCTACACCTACCAATCCTTCGAGTGAAGCCTTTGGAAATCTCATACAGTTCAGTCAATTTCTTCAAAGGATGAGACGAAGTTTTTCTGGTCTCCGAGGAATTTGTTCGACCGAGGAGTTAGGAATTCGCCAAAGGCGGATTGCCTACACAAAGGAGGAACATGATAGCCCCGAGGAATTTGAGAGTCAAATTTCCGACCGCTTCGTGATGCGCGCCACTGTTCCAAAATATCTTATCCACCTAACGGTCATATCATGAAGGGCATTTATGTCTTATCATGTCGGGCTGCTCCCTAGGCTATAAATAGCCACCCCTACAACCACTAGCTGGTTGGCTGCTCCGAGAGAACTTGACACTTGTCATTTGAGAGCAACCCATCCTCCGAGGACTTTGAGCGAAAATCATCAAGTGAGGAAAACCAAAAACCAAACCCCTACAAACCCAAAGTGATTGAGCATCACTGAAGAGATTGATCCTGCGTGGATCCGACGCTTGTTACCTTTGAAGACGGTGCTTCTTCCAGACGGGTAGGCGTCATGGTCTAGAGCATCCAAGAGGAATTGTGGATCGCCGAGTGACCAAGTCTGTGAAGGTTTGGAAGTCGCCTGAAGACTTACCATGAGTGATTGGACGAGGTCTGTGTGACCTTAGTTCAAGGAGAATATGGTGAGGACTTGGTGTCCTGAGCTGCGTGCTCAGTGACTGGGTGTCCGGGACTGTGTGTCCTCGAGTTTAAATACTCACCGCTCCAACCAGACGTATAACCGAGACAAAGAGCTTGAACTGGTCTACCAAATCATTGTCTTCACCAACCTTATCTGGTTCTATTTCCTCAACTCTTTCATTTCCTCATTACCGTGTTGAGTGTTTGTTCATATCTGTGTTTGAAGACTTTGATCAAGACTTTCTCAATTTCCTCGGTTCAATTTCTTTAGTCTGCTTTTTTCTTCATCTTGTGTTATCCTCGTGTTTACGCTTTTCGCACTTCGTGATTGTCTTCATTTCATCATGATGACCATGCCCGCATTATGTTATGCTTACTTCTGAGTACTTATTCCGCTGCAAGTAGTTCTTCGCTTAGGAATTTCCTCACAAGCAAATTCCTCAGTGAAGAATTCATAAAAATCGCCTATTCACCCCCCCCCTCTAGTCGATATAACGCACTTTCACCGCAAGAAGCAGCCAAGCAAACACCTTCCACTTGTTGGTGCACTTTGTCTTCTAGATCCACTCAAAGGCTTCATCTGCCTCCCTGTCTCGGAAATAGTGCAGGTAAAACTTGTTGGAAGCGAACCCATCCGATCCCCATACAACCTTCCATACATCATTCCCCTCCGTCGGCTCCATTGTGGACAGGGTGTTCTGGAGGTCATCAAGCTCTTCTCTAGCCTGAATCGAGAGCGGTAAGTGGAAGTTTTTGCCAAGCGTAGGCACGGTCAGCAGCTTCTGAACTGAGATATCTTCGTCTTTAGAGAAGGAAAACAGGCGAGGGTGGCTATTAGCCAGAATATCTCCATTCTATGGATGTGACCCCTCTGTAGATTGGCGCCAGGTTCATGATATATTTCCACCAAAACGACCCGGATGGGTCAGACGCATGCGGCACCCGGCCCTCATAGTACGTGCCCCAAACAAGCTGAACCCACGGTATATCCATGTGATTATAGAATTTGTGCAGTTGCTTTAGCAGCAAACCTTGGTTTTGGACTTTAAGGTCGAGCACCCCGAGCCCCCCTTTGTGCTTAGGCCTGCAAACCAGACCCCAGGCCGCCAAGGAAACAGCTTTCATGCCATCATCTGTGTTCTTGGCCCAGAGGCAGTAGTGTCGCAACTTGTCCAGATGATCAAGTATCTTCGGCGGCAACCTGATGGAGCACATAGCATATATCGCAAGGGAGGTTGTCACCGAGTTTACGAGGGTAAGCTTAGAGCCGAGGTCAAGGAGCATAGCTGCCGTAGAGAGTTTGCGTTTGACCGACAATACGAGAGGCATGAGGTCCGTCACTGTCGGCCTGGTAGTACCCATGGGCAACCCCAGGTATGTAAACGGCATGGACCCGATCAAGCATCCAAAAACCTGGGCCAGGCGCGAGGTCTTGTCAGTGTCTGTGTTGACGGTGATAAGAGTGGATTTTTGGAAGTTGATGCGCAACCCCACCGACAACGCATAGTCCTGAAGGATTGATTTGATGGTCTCGGCTTGGATTCTATCCGCGGGCATCACCAGGATGGTGTCGTCCACGTACTGAATAACGGGATAGTCTTCTTCAGGAGCAGGAATGGGCAGCTAGAGATCCCCCGTGCGATAAGCTTCGTTGATGGCATCTTGCAGCAGATCGGCTACGAGCACAAAGATAAGTGGAGACAACGGGTCTCCTTGGCGCACGCCACGCAAGCAGAAGAATTGCCTGCCTGGGGTCCCATTAAGGAGGACAGAGGACTTGGCCGTCGAAAATAGGCATTTGATCCATCCAAGACATCGATCGTCAAAACCCATACACCTCATGATCTCCATAATTGGAGCATGTTCTATCGTATCGAATGCCTTAGCAAAATCCAGCTACAAAATAGCAACCTCTCCCCCCGGCGCTTGGCATTGGTGAATGAATTCAAATGCCCACGCAACACAGTCTTGGATAGATCGACCTTTCAAGAAGCCGTATTGATTTCAGTGAATGATCTTAAGACAACAGTTCGGCAGAGTTATCGGGCGATAGTCATTTGCAGGCGGTTCGCGAGGAGTTTGGTCAGAATCTTGAGACAACAGTTCGGCAGAGTTATCGGGCGATAGTCATTTGCAGTCTCAGGGGATTGGACTTTAGGGATGAGCGTGATAAACCCCGTGTTCAGGCTTTCAAGGTCCAGCTTACATGCATAAAACTCAAAACAGAGACGATAGAAGTCGCCTTTAATGATATGCCAGCATGATTTAATGAAGCTGCCACTAAAGCCATCTAGGCCTGGAGCACGGTCAGCTGGCATCTCTTTGACCACTTGATCAATTTCTTGTCGGGTAAAAGGAACAAACAGTGACTGGAGCCCCTCCACCTTTTTGATGATCTGTCTCAAATAAAATTTCATGCTGGTTTGATTGGAACACCCAAGTCTGTCGTTGAATGCCTGAAAGAGTACAGCCTCTTTACCCACATGATCATGTATAACTGAGTCATCAGCCAGTCTAAGTGAAGCAATGTTGTTCCTTCGGTAACGCTCAGTGGCCACCCTGTGAAAGAATTTTGTGTTGCCGTCGCCAAACTTGAAGTGTCTGACAGTGCATCTTTTCATCCAGTATGCTTACTTGCAATCCAGCAAGTGAAGGAGATGTTGTTTTAATATCAGTCTGAAATTAGCCTCAGGAACAGACAACCTTCTCTATTCCTCTAATCCGTCAATCACCAGGAGAATTTTGTTGCAATTGGCAATCAACATCGAGAGTTTGGACAAATTCTTGCTCCACTGTTTCAGGTCGTATCACAGGTTTTTTAGTTTCTTGCATAGAACTGCAGCTGCATTTTGAGCATAGCAACGCTTGGCCCAGGATCGTTTCACCACATCAAAGAACCTAGGTTGCTTAATCTAGAAATCTTCGAAACGAAATAATTTGGACTTGGGTATTTTGGATTGGATGCTCACATAGCAAGGGACATGATCTGACGTGGGCTTACCAAGGGGCATAACAACAGTGTTTGGATATTTGGCTGCCCAGTTAACTGAAGTGAAATGCCAGTCGAGCTGCTCAAGCAATGGGTCATATTGTATGTTACTCCAGGTAAATGAACGCCCTTTGATTGGTAGCTCAATGAGAGACTATCTCCGGATGAGTTCATTAAAGAGAAGCATATCGTTAGCATCTCCTCCTCCTCTGTTATGGTTGTTAGGCGCTCGAATGAAGTTAAAGTCACCGAGGATGAACTCCACTGAGGTGCTTAACCATGCGAGCTGGAAGCACAATCGCAGTGGTTCTCCCTTTGCACACCTAGCCGAACAAAGCGGAACGTAGGAGGCAAGCACAGGAGCCGGCCGGGCAACCCAACTATTGACCAAAGACACAATTCGAAACCGATGCATATATAGCAATATCCGAGAATGTTTTTGCCGAATCTCTAAAGGTGTCCGGCGTTGCACTGCGAGACTTATGCTGGAAATACACAAATGTTTAAAAGTGCCATAGGCTTGGAATACCAAAAAACTTCAGTAAAAACTTGACGTCCGAACTAGATCAAGTGTTCGGTGCCAATCCGAAAATTGGTCTTAGAAAAAAATTGTGCTTCTGTTGTGCTTTAACGTGACACATCCGATCTCAAGACTTCAAGTGGGTTAGCCTACGACTTCAAGCTCCTTATCCCGAAGGCGGAGTGCTTCTCCGAGGCCAGTTTAGCGAACTAAACTCGAGCGGCTTTAGAGAGAAGCTAGGCTATCCGGCTATTGACCATGCACTCGAGTTGAAAAAGGAGCGGTAGAAAAATACTTTGCAACGACCAAGAAGAAAACACATTTACTATAAAACGGCTCATATAAATTTTAAAAGCCCCCAGTTAACATGGGTAAAGGGAGTTTCTTTTAACAAACAACGTTGGTGAGCAAGGTCGAACCAAACACAAGTTAAAAATTTAAGACTTTGAGCATGAAAGCGACTTAGCTGGTTAATGTGTTCGGCATTGATGATGCGGTCCGAGCTTGATGTGGGACAAGGTTCCATCCCCCAAGTCGGTCCCGAGGTGGCAGAGCGAAGAGCTCGGCACTCCGAAGTGGTGACATAGCACAGCCAATGCAGGCCGGCAGAGTGACGCCGAAGTCCCCGGCGTAGGTCAGTACGCCGAGGTGACAACATTGCCCGACTAGGATCATTTCCTTGTGCACCGAAAATAGTGCAAACCGGAGATAATAGTAATAATAATAAATTAAAAAATGTTGCATAATTAATAATTTATGCAAAGTGTGCCGAACACTCGATGAGGTAGAGCTCCCTCAGCGATGCCGAAGTCCCGAGGCAACCGAACATGTCGATATGGCAATTCGACCAACAAGGTGATCAGCGAGCCGATTTACGCCGATTGGGACGACGACGTCGGCTTGCCGAAGTGACCGCATGACGCAGTCGAAGTCGATTACCTACACATGTAAAATAGTGCAGTCCAACAATAATAATATAAATTTATAAAAATTATCGCGTAATAATTTACGCAAAATAATTTATTTAAAGATATGTGGTCGATGTAGGGCGTCGGCGTGACGCAGTGAAGGCATGACAAAGCCTGAATTTGCAGGGCGGTCCGGGCTCTAAATGCGGCGTTCGCGTAACTGCGGACGGGAAACTGACCGAACCATCGCGCAACCATCGTTAATGCGGCCATCATTTGACAGACCTATGTACAGATGATAGAACCAACCAGAGTAATAATTCCTTGGGAAAAATAAACCCAAACAAGCAAAAGTTGCTAGGGTTAATAGCACCTGGCTTATTTGTTGTAGCAGTTCGAAGAAAAGTGACTCCCAAAATGGGGAATCGATCCGCACACCCATTGCCTGATGGACGGTGAAGCAACAGCATGGTGATGCTAGTAAAGGTTGGCTCGCCAAGGCAAAGCCCCCGGTCCAGCTAATGTGAGGAAGCTGGTCGGCGGGTGACGCCGAAGTATCCGGAGTAGGTTGATGAAGAGATGGTGAAGCCCCCGGTCTAGCCGAGGTGACGGAGCGGGTCAGTAAGGAGACATTGCAGCTGCCATGTCAGCCGAGGTGTTGAAGCAGTTCGGCGTGATGGACATCGGCTTGAGGAAGCAACAGTGCGGTCATGCCGATGCTAGCCATAACTTGTGACGCGGTCAAAGCCGGATTGATGAAGTGACCGAACGGCGATGCCGGTGTGCCTGTTCCATGTAATCTGTGGGGTGGCGTTGTTGGTGATGATTTATCCTTCGCAATGCCAAACTCTTTTTTGGCTCGCCGAGATGATGATCCAAAGAAGATGAGCTCGGCTCAACAAAGCAATGACGTGTCTCGCACAGGTCGGCGGTCGTGGAGCAATGTTACCGGATTGATTTGACACCAGCTTGAGGGTAAAGAGTACCTCAGAGAAGGCTTAAAAGTTTATGGGCACGTGTTAAGAACAACACACAATACCCTAGAAGAAAAATTCCTTTAAAAAGGTTGTCCAATATCATGTTCATAAAGAAACATGAATTCGAGTCAGATCCGTATTCGCGCAGAAAACAGATCAGAAAATTGGTCCACTCATCAGAAGGTTCCCGGAGTTTGAACCGTCGGATCGAGCTGAAATTTTGAGAGGTGGTAGATATGGGAATTCCGCAGCAGATGAACACTTGGATATTCCAAAGGACATCCGAGCTTCACTCTGGAGACCACACCCTAAACTCGTACAGATTCCCATCCAGATTTGGCAGGGCTCCGGTATATCGTAGATTGCCGGAGATTCCTCCATCGGAACTCGACGAAATTTTGCATGGTTTTTGTATACTTAATTCCGCACAATTCCACCAAAGCAATTGTTAAAATGACACTCGAGGAGGCGATGGCGGTGGATACAAGTTCCCTGTCCAGAAAAACAGCACGGTCGCTCAAGGGCAATGTTGACGTTGAGCCCCCGAGCTCCATCGATGATTCCTCCATGATCAATATAGAGATCGGAGTTGGTGTTGATGAAGGCCCTCATCCGGACATGACGATCGGAGGTAGGGCGCAGTCCTCCGTCAAGCCAAGGTGACCAGTCGAGCCAGCGACGAAGATGCCGATGTCGTAGTTGATTTGCAGCCGAGTCATTGATCCTTTGTCGATCACACAGCGGAACTCTCAATGAAAGCACCATTGTCGATGTCAAAACTGGCAGATCTCGGGTAGGGGGTCCCGAGCTGTGTGTCATGGATCGATGGGTAACAGGAGACAGGGGACATGATATTTACCCAGGTTCGGGCCCTCTTAATGGAGGTAATACCCTACTTCCTGCTTGATTGATCTTGCTGAATATAGAGATTACAAGAGTTGATCTACCCTGAGATCTTATGTTGTGGTCTAAACCCTAGGGGTATGATGATTGATGTCATAATAATCCATCGACTAGCCTGGCCTTGGTTTATATAATGCACCGGAGGCCTAGGATAACAAGAGTCCTAGCCGAATACGTTGGTGGAGAGGAGTCCTTGTCTTGATCACTAAGCCTTGTGGAATAATCCTTGTATGCGGCATGGGCTGCCCGAAGTGGCCCATGAGTGAACCGCCAAGGGGGTCCTTGGCCCGATCCACTTGGTCGGGAGATGATCTGGTGAGTACCCTCTAGTCCAGGACACCGCCAGACGCAGACCCCTCTTTCCTCGCCCTCTCCCTCTCCTTCCCTCCTTCCCCTCTTGGAATAGGAAAGGGAGTCCTACTAGGATTGGGAATCCTAGTTGGACTCCCCCTTGGCGCGCCCCCTCATGGCTTTCGGCCTCCTCCCTCTCCTCCTTTATATATGGGGGGCGGGGCACCCCAAAGGCACATCAATTGTTTCTTAGCCGTGTGTGGTGCCCCCCACCACAGTTTACCACCTCGGTCATATTGTCGTTGTCGGGTGGTAGGTGCGACATATGCCAACGGGTGGCTTATCATTGTGGGAGCCGATAAGACGTCGCCGATGCCTGGAAACGGGATGAGGCGAAGATATGCACGCCGGCAAATCTTACCCAGCTTCGGGGCTCTCCGTGGAGATAACACCCCTACTGCTGCTCTGCGGGGTCTCTACATGATCACTAGGTGAACAATTAGCTACAAGAGGCTCCTTGAGCTGTTTCGGTGAGAAGAAAAAGAAGGGAACGGCTAGCTCTCCTCTTCCCTCTATGTCGTGTCTAAAACTCTAAGAGATCAACCCTTTGCATGGGTGCCCTGGGGGGTTTATATAGGCCTACCCCCGGGGGTACAATGGTAATTAGGCTGGGCACGGGCCCTAGCCGCCGCTGTTCACGCCGCTGCCTCTCCGCCGGCCGGGGCCCGCCGACCGGTGGGTCCCGCCACCGCCGGCTTCTGGTCGACAAGCTAGCCCCACCGCCACGGGCCTTGTCCAGGCTGGTTATTCTGCCTCACCTCGATGATGAGGGCTTTGTCGAGGTAAGCATGGCTACAGTTCCGCCGCCTTGGCGGCGATCATTGTAGCCTTACCTCATCTTATCTCTTTAATGAGGCGCCTCCTCGAGGGAGGTAGCAAGCCGGCAGCTTGGAGCCGGCCATGTTTCAGCCGACCGAGGAGGCCCGCCGCCTCAGGTATCTCTGACCGAGGGGCTGCCGCTGCATGGCCGTCGACAACCTGTCCGTGGGTGACATCATGGTCAACATGCCAACAGTGTCGCGCCGGACGGGTGATGGCCGCCCCGTACGGCGCACTGTGTCCATGCGCCCTCCGGGATTCGGGGGTGGCAGGCTTCACTGTAGCCACGCCTCGTCTCATTGCCGTTATGTCGGTGCAAAGTTTGAGGGAGACGATCTTGGTCGCCTGCTGGGGGGCCGGCTTCTTGGAGTCGGCCTTCTCGTGGCCGGCTTCTTGGAGTCGGCCTTCTCATGGCCGGCTTCTTGGAGTCGGCCTTCTTGTGGCCTTCCTCTCGTATGTTTCAGGGCCGGGCCGCCTCCCGGCAGCCGGCCTTAGAGACAGCCGGCTGAGGGAAGGCGGCCCCGCGTTTTGGATGCTTGAGGGCTTGATCGGCCCGTAATTTTTTCGGAAGTGCCAGCGGGAGCCGGCTAGGCTACCCGTGGCCATTTACTCCGATAGTAGAACCCGAAGCTGGTTGAGCTTCGAGGCTGAAGAAAAGACAAGAAGCTCGATCAGCTTCCTATCCTGAGGGGCCGGCAGCTAGGAGCCGGCTTTGAGTAGGTGCGTCGTCTTTGGGAAGTTTTGCGGCTTGAAGGTACGAACGCGAGCCGAGTTGCGCGTTGACCGCACGTCACTTCGCGCGCCGCGTGGCAGCCATCAGCATAAAAAAGCCTGCCAACCCACGCGCGCAACGGGACGTCACCGTAGGCCGGGGCCCGCCACTCCTAGGCCTCAGCCCAAGTGCAGATTTTCTGCGGCCCGAACGGACCGCTCAACTTGCCGCGGCAGTTTCCGCAAGCCCTTAGGGCGCGATAATCGCAGGACGTGGGGGAGTGGGCGCAGTTAATCCCACGTCCCCCCACGCCTCGCCTCCTCGGCTCCGCCGCACGAGCCTATAAGTAGGGGGAGGAGGGGAGCGGCAAACGCTCGCACGCTTGACCTCGCTCCACCCTTTCTTCTTCTTCCTTCTCCTTTCCTCCGCCGCCACAGCGCCTCACCGCCGCGCTGTTTCGCCGTTGACCTTCTTGGCTCGTCGTAGCTTCGCCGCGGCTGGCTTGCGCATCCTTCGTCGCTTCCTCGTCCCCATGGCGCTATCCAGCTCTTGAGATGGTTCCAACGTCCATGAGGACCATATCGACTGGCTCCACAAGACGCGGCGGCTGCCGGGCGAGGGCTACGTGAAGACCTGCCTCGCGCTGGAGACGGAGGTCTCGCCGGCGCCGGAGGAGGGCGAGCGGGTAATCTTCCGCTTGCACTGCCTGCGCGGCCTTGGCTTGCCGGCGAGCGGGTTCTTCCGCTCCTTCCTCGAGTTTTACCATCTCCAGCCGCATCGCCTCACCCCCAACACGGTGATGCTGTTGTCGGCCTTCGTCGCTCTGTGCGAAGGCTTTCTCGGCGTCCTCCCCACCCTCGAGCTCTGGGGGGAGTTCTTCCAGTGCAAGCTTGGCACCGTCACCGCAGGCGTGCCCGCCCATTTGGCGCCTTCATCGCCATGCGGAGGTCGAGCGACAACAACCGGTTTCCGCCCATCCCGCTGATCCAGTCGGTGAAACTGTAGCAACAGTCCTACTTTTACGTGAAGAACGCCGCCCCACAAGGCGACTTCATCAATTTGCGAACTTTAAATGGCCGGCCCCGCCGGGAGGCATCCTCTTGGTCCCTACCGAGCCAGTGTCATTGTCTCCATTGGGCTGCTTCGTCACCGACTCCGGGTGATGGTCCGATCGAAAGGCCCTGGTCGTGGCTGACTGGTGGCCGCCTGGGCGCCGGTGCTCCCGCCCAGGCCGGGCCGCACATGATCTGCCAGATGAGTGGCCGCTTCGACCCAAGCCGGCTGAGCACCAAGGAGATGCCTCATGATGAGGTATCTTACATGGTGAACTACATCTCCAACTGCAAGCTCACCGAGGAATGGCGGTACGGCAAGGCACCATACTCTCGAGCTGATTCCCCTCCTATGGTAAGTTTCAATCTTTTCTTCTTCTCTTGTTGCCGGGTTTGTAACGGCCGACTCTTGACCAGCTGGCTTGTTTTTAGCAGAACCCCCTTCTTCGACCGGCGGCCGGGGCCACAGGGCCGGAGCGCCAGTTCATGGCCGTCCGCACGGTGGACGACCTCGACGACCCAGATCTGGGGGCGGCCGCCATGGATGACGCCGTCGTAGGAGCCGGCGGAGAAGCAGGCGGCCCAGAGCTCGGAGCGGCTTCGGGGACTGGCCGGACGATGATGAAGCCGAAGCCATCCCGCGTCGCCTGCCGGCGTCCGATCGCCAAGGCGCAGGACCTTCTGTCAGGCTGCCGCTCGTGGCGCCTAAGAAAGCGTCCGGGCAGCGTCGACTTTCTTCGGCGATCGACCAAGAAGCCTGTGGCTTCCACGGGCGACCATTGCGGGACGATGCGGCGCGGCGCACCG
Source organism: Aegilops bicornis (assembly GCA_021605145.1). NCBI lineage: Eukaryota > Viridiplantae > Streptophyta > Magnoliopsida > Poales > Poaceae > Aegilops > Aegilops bicornis. The sequence goes on along the minus strand of CM038673.1, from coordinate 559,314,680 downwards.
CCTTCCGCAAGGTAGTGAAGTAGCCGCATGAGGTTTCGGCGTAAGTGTTGAATGTCTCGCACTTTTTCTTTGCTCTCTTCGGTTGAGGCTCTTCTGAGCCTTCTTCTTGATTTGCCGATCAGGACGCCGCTTTCCCTCGAACGGGTTCCTGCCGCCTCCATAGTCGGACCGATGGGAGGGTCTTCGAGCTCCCGCCGCGTGGATCCCCGCGCCGACCTCCTGGAGGCAACAGAGCGGAATGCGCGGGAGGTGCGGGAGGAGCGGGAAGCGGAGGAGCGGAGGGCCGCCCGGGAGGCGAAGGAGAAGTCGGTCGAGGCGCAAGCCGACGCAACGGCCAAAGCTCAAGCGGAGGCCGCGGCGGCGGAAAGGGAGGCGGAGGCCCTGCGCAACCAACCTCCGCAGCTCATCATTCCCCTCCGCGTCGTAACTCCCAACATCCCCGTGCCCCCGTCGGAGGAAGCCGGCCGCGACCGGCCGGTGATGGAGAGGGAGGAGGGTGAAGTGATCATCCTGGAAGGAGAGACGCTGCAGTCGGCGCCGATGGGAACGGGCCAGGGCGGCCGGCCTGTCGTGCCGCCCGAGCAGCCGGCTGGAGGCGAGCCGACCGTGGGGGCGGATCTTGTGGTGCGCCGCCTTGCCGGGCGCTGCTGGGAGGCACTTCGCCGAGCCGCAGAAGCCACGGCGCCACTCGGACGGCTCAGATCTGGAAGCGGCCGCCAAAGACGCCCAGTGGGCGCCAACGGGGACGGCTGAGCTGAACGTGGCGGTGCAGGAGGTCCGGAGCCGGCTTCAGGCCCAGGCCGCCTCACTGAAGCGGTACACTCAAGAGTTCCTCACGACGCGAGCGGTCATCCGGGTGAGTCCTCTAGCCTTGGTCGATTGCTTTCTTGATTTCTTCCTTGGGGGCGTGTCAGCGCACCCACTGGGTGTAGTCCCCGAATTCCGAGTCGGCTGCTGAGCAGGCGACTTGGAACTTCTAGTAGGCCTCGACAACTATCTTATTCTTATTCGCACCTCCGTCCGGTTTCCAGGAATATCATAATCTACGCATGGCTGCCTTCAACTCCCAGGCCCAGGAGCTGAACCAGAAGGCCGCTGATCTGACTGATAGCTGGAGTGAGTGATTCGTTTCTTTTATCTCACATGGGGGCGCGTCAGCGCACCCACTGGGTGTAGTCCCCGAGATTCGGGTCGACTGCTGAGCAGTCGGGTCGGATCTTTCCTGACGACTTCTTCCTTATTGCTTTTTTCTTTTTCTCAATGCTTGAAGGGGCCAACGCCGACTTGAGGGAGCAACTAGGAGGGGTCCAGACCGCCCTTCGCACCAAGGAAACTGAGTGCAACGCCTTGGCCCAGGAACGTGACCGCCTGGCCAAGAAACTGGCCGACCAGGAGGAGAGCCATAAGGCGGCCCTGAAGAAGGCGCAGGACAGCAAGGCCGCCCTCAAAGCCGAATACGAGACCGAGGCGGCGGGCTGGGCTGAGGCGAAGCAAGCGCTGAGCGAGGGCTACGGACGGGTTGAGGATTTGATCGACGGTAGGCCGCCTTCCTCTTCGTCCCTTTGCTTGCCTCTTGTCTTCTGGTTTATCTTCTGACTTTGTGCTGCTTCTTTCTTCTTCGTGCAGATCACTTTCCCGGCTACTCCGTCGCTGCCACCCAAGCCATTGAGGCCCACCGCAAAGCACGCCGGCAGGCAGGGGTCGAGATTGCGCCGGATGCTAGCCGGACGCTTGAGGAGCAGCTTTTGGCGATCCAGGCCCGTCTGCAGCCGGCTCACCGCATGCTCCGCCGTCTTCAGCGTGCCGGGGCATAAGTGTTGACAGCCCTTTGGCCCGGCGAGGCGATTCCCCGCACCCCCAGTCGGACTGCCGACTGGCTGGAGGTTGCAGTCGGCCGCTTCGAGGCCTGGAAGGCTTCCGCCGCTCGGTCCGGCGCCAGGCGGGCGCTGGAGTTCGTCCGAGCCTGGTATCCTGGGCTGAGCTTAGCCCAGCTGAGCACCTGGCGGCAGGAGGCCGACGAAGAGCTGGTGCCGGTGCGGCCGGCTATCATCCAGCGCGCCTCGGCGAGCGCCGACTACACTGACACCAGCGCCTTTGCTCCTGAGATGGACAACAACGGCATTGACCAGCCGGAGGAGTGGTTCGGGCTGAACCGGGCAGAGGGTGAAGACTCGACGGAGGAGATCGCTTCCAACGATGAAGGCAGAGATGAAGAAGGGGAGGGTGGCGAAGACGTTGTGCCAGATGGCGAAGCGACCAGCCAACTTCAGCCTGATCGTGCCTCCAGCAACGAGGCGCGTGCAAGCGCGCCGTCTGCCAGAGGTGATGATCAGGCCGAGACTCGCCGGCAGGCCACTCCTCCAGCCGGCACTGGCGTCTCCACTGACCTGCCCGACTCGCTCGTCGTTCCCTTGGCCTGCTCTGCCGTCCTTGCTTTCCTGCTTGTTACTCTTTGAACAGCTATTTATTAAATTCGCGCAATTCCACCCACTGGAGGTGTATTCAAACTATGTTGAATGATGGCCTTTCGAAGGCCTTTTGTGTAAATATAATCATGCATGTGTTTGGCTTCCATTCATATTTTCTTTTTATCCTTAGGCCGTTTCTTTTGCCGCCTTCCCTTGGTTGCCGCCTTCTCAGCCGGACAGCTGCTCTGCAGTCTGTGGCTGGGGAGGAACTTGGCCATTTTTGGTAAGACAAGTACTCGAGCTTTCTTAGATTGTAGCAAGGTGAATTGGAAGCCGGCCAGCTGGCTGCTCTGGCAGCCGGTCGGCGATGGGGGGGAACCGGCTTTCGTTATATAAGTTCGTTAGTCCTTAGCCTTTTTTCATGTGGGCATCCTTTCCTGCCTTTGACTCTTGCCAGCCGGACAGCCGATTCTTCGAGCTGCGGCTTTCGACAAGAGAGGGCTTGGGTGCCGGCACACTACTTGTCTGACTGCAGGTGGAACTTGAATATAACTTAAGGTGGCAGGTCCCCGGGCCGACTGGTCGAACCCGGTGCCGGACGAGAAGAATGAATATGGTGACATAATCATAGGCATGATACTCACTCATAGATAAAAGAGGGGGTAGTCCCCGAGTGTTCCTCGGGGGCCCGTTGTCTCATACTTAGTACAAAAGATAGCGTGGTACATACTGCTTTTTAACTGTAAAATCTGCGGAGGAGATTGGCGTTCCATGGTCGTTCCGACTCCTTGTCGAAATCATCTCTCTTGCGTGCCTTCGGCTTCTGCGCATCGATCAGGTAGTAGGAGTCGTTGCCTAACGCTCTGCTGATGACGAAGGGGCCTTCCCAAGGGGCCGAGAGCTTGTGCTGGCTGGTTGTTCGCTGGATCAGCCGGAGCACAAGGTCACCCTCTTGGAAGGATCTTGGCTTGACCTTCCGGCTGTGGTAGCGGCGCAGACCCTGCTGGTAGATGGCGGACCGGCTGAGGACTAACAGTCGGCTTTCTTCCAGCAGGTCGATGCCGTCTTCTCGTGCTTCCTTGGCCTCCGCCTCCGTGCACATGGTCACCCGAGGCGAGTCGAACTCGATGTCAGTTGGGATGACAACCTCGGCACCATATACAAGGAAGAAAGGGGTAAAGCCGGTTGACTTGTTCGGGGTAGTGTGCAGACACCAGAGGACGGCCGGCAGCTCGTCGAGCCAACAGTCGGCCGAACGCTCCAGTGGCACGAGCAGTCGGGGCTTGATGCCGGAAAGGATGAGGCCGTTTGCTTGCTCGACTTGGCCTTTTGACTGCGGGTGGGCAACGAATGCTAAGTCTAGTCGGATGCCCTGTGTCGCGCAGAAATGTGCCAATGCTCCCTTGGCGAAATTCGTGCCATTGTCGGTGATGATGCTGTGTGGCATGCCGTACCGGGTTGTAATATCTGCGATGAATGTTACGGCAGTCGGCCCATTCAGCTTCTTGATTGGCTTTGCTTCAATCCACTTGGTAAAGTTGTCCACGGCGACAAGCAGATGTGTCATGCCGCCGCGCGCCGTCTTGAACGGGCCCACCATGTCCAGTCCCCAGATGGCAAAAGGCCAGGTGAGGGGAATGGTCTTGAGTGCCGAAGCGGGCAAGTGTTGCTTGGAGCTGAAGACTTGGCACCCTTTGCAGTGCTTGACTAACTCCTTGGCGTCATCCAAAGCAGTCGGCCAAAAGAATCCATGGCGGAAAGCTTTGGCAATGAGTGATTTTGAGGCCGCGTGGTGGCCGCATTCGCCTTGGTGAATGTCCTTGAGGATTGCTATGCCCTTCTCCGGCTCGACGCAGCGCTGGAAAACTCCAGTGACGCTGCGCCTAACGAGCTCTCGATTAACAATTGTGTATGCTCCGGCTCGGCGTTGGACTTGTCTTGCCGCGATCTCATCAGCCGGCAGCTCTCTGTTTACCAGGAAATTGAGGATGGGCTGGGCCCATGATGGAGCTGTGACTTCTTCTATTGCCAACACGGCTACTGCGACCAGGGCGGGTGGGCTAGGTGGTGATGAGCTGGAATTGGCCACCGCCTGTTGTGTCGATGCAGTCCCCGGGCCGGCTACCGTAGTCCCTAGGCTGGGTTCTGAAGTCCCCGGGCTGCCTATCGAAGTCCTCGAGCCGCCTACTTGGTTCCCCAAGCCGGATCCGACTGCGTCGGGGTTAGGCGGCACGAAGATGGAATCGGATTCTGGAGACGTCTTGATAGACGGCTTGAGGAGGCGTTGGAGAGAGACGCCGGTTGGTATAGCTTGTCGAGTGGAGCCTATTCGCGCCAGGGCATCTGCTTGCTCGTTGTCGGCCCGTGGCACATGAAGGAACTCGCATCCTTCAAAATACCCACTGATTTTCTGAACGAGGAAGCGGTAGCTCGCCATGTTTGCGTCCTTGGCGTCCTAGTCGCCAGATGATTGCTGGACTACCAAATCCGAGTCGCCATAGCACAGGATCCGGCGGATGCCTAGTTCTTTGGCTAGCCGGAGCCTGTGTATGAGTGCCTCGTACTCGGCCACATTGTTGGAGGCGGCAAAATGAATTTGCAATGTGTATCTGAGCTTGTCGCCTTTGGGAGAGGTGAGGATGATGCTGGCTCCCAAGCCGGTGCGCATCTTGGACCCATCAAAGTGCATCCGCCAATGAGTGGAGTCGGGGGCGGTAGGTGCTGGTCTCAGCCAATGACGTGGAAGTCGGCCAATGCTTGGGACTTGATGGCGGTGCGAGGCTGGTAGAAGATCGTGTAGTGGGCCAGCTCAATGGCCCATTTTGCCACCCGTCCGGATGCGTCCCGGCTGCCTATGATCTCGGCGAAGCGGGCAAAGGCATCTGACCGTGATGGGGTGCTCTTGAAAGTAGGGCTTGAGCTTCTTGGCGGCGAAGTACACACCATAGCACATCTTCTGGTAGTGCGGGTAGTTATGCTTCGAGGTGGACAGTACTTCACTTAAATAGTACACCGGCCTCTGGACTGGCTGAGCTCGGCCTTCTTCCGGGCGCTGAACCACGATGACGGTGCTGACCACCCGGCTGGTAGCGGAAATGTAAAGGAGCATGGGCTCTTTCTCAGTTGGCGCCGCCAAGACAGGCGGCATGGCCAGCATCTTCTTCAGCTCGTGGAAAGCTTGGTCGGCTTGGTCGTTCAACTCGAAGTGAGTGGTCTTCTTCATGAGTCGGTAGAGGGGGAGAGCTTTCTCCAAGCCGGGCCGATGAAGCGTTCGAGAAGCCAGGCATCCGGTAAACTTCTGGACGTCTCGTAGTTTAGTGGGAATCTCCATTCTCTCAATGGCTTTGATCTTCACGGGGTTGCATTCGATGCCGCGTTCTCAGGGTTGAGCTAGGAAGCCTAGAAGCTGGCTGGCTGGTACTCCGAACACGCATTTCTCAGGGTTGAGCTTGATCTGAAACCGGCGCAGATTCTCAAACGTCTCCTTGAGGTCTTCCAGCAAGGTGCCGCGCTTCTCCGTCTTCACCACAATATCGTCTACATAGACATGGGCATTTTTGCCGAGTTGCTTAAGGAGGCATTTCTGCATGCAACGCTGAAAAGTGGCACCGGCATTTCTCAAGCCGAATGTCATTGTCGTGCAGCGTAAAGCTCAATTGTGTGATGAAGGCGGTCTTCAAAGCGGTCACCGGATCCAACTTTATCTGGTGGTAGCCTGAGTAAGCATCCAAGAAACTCAATAGCTTGCATCCGGCTGTGGAGTCTATCACTTGATCAATCCTTGGCAGGGCGAAAGGATCTTTGGGGCAGGCTTTGTTGAGGCTAGTGTAGTCTATACACATGCGCCACTTGTTATTCTTCTTCAAAGACGAGGACTGGTTGGCGAGCCATTCCGGAAAGAACACCTCCATTATGAAGCCGGCTGCCAGAAGCCGGGCTATCTCTTCTCCTACAATCCTTCTCTTCTCCTCCGACAGTCGGCGGAGGGGCTGCTTAACGGGCTTTGCATCTGCTCTGACGTGTAGCTTGTGCTCGGCGAATTCCTTCGGAACACCAGGCATGTCCTTGGGGGACCATGCGAAGATGTCCCGATTCTCACGGAGGAAATCGACGAGCTCGCCTTCCTATTTGTCGTCCAGGTTCGCCCCAATGACGGCAAACCTTTCTGGGTGCTCCGGGTCCAGAGGGATCTTCTTTGTTTCTTTGCTCGGCTGGAAAGAACCTTGGGCATCACATTCCTTGGGGTCGGGGGACAGGACCGGCTGCTTGCCGGCCATGGCCACGACCCGGTCCAGCATCTTCTTTTCTTCAGCGATCACAAGAGACTCGGCCAGCCGGCTGCTAGCTGCTGCACACTCGGAAGATTTCTTGTAGTCGCCGGCTATGGTGATGATGCCCTTGGAACTTGGTATCTTCATTTTGAGGTAGGCATAGTGGGGTACAGCCATGAACTTGGCCAAAGCAGGTCGGCCGAGCAACGCATGGTAAGGGCTCTCCAAATCCACCACTTCAAACCAAACTGCTTCTCGGCGGAAGTGATTCTTGTCCCCAAAGAGAACATCTATCTTGGTCTTGCCGATTGGTGAGCAGGACAGACCGGGTACGATTCCATGGAACACGGTTCGGCTAGGCATGAGCTGCTTCGTCTTGATGTTTAGCTTCTCCATGGTGTCACGGTACAAGATGTTGATGCTGCTCCCGCCATCTATCAGCACACGGGAGAAACGGGCAGCACGCCTGTCTGTTGCGAGGGTGGCGTCCAAAACCAATGCATAAGAGCCGGGGGACAGCATCACCTCTGGGTGATCGGCACGGCTCCAGCTGATAGGCCTTTCCGACCAATGCATGTACTCAGGGTTGTTGGAGGCGACCGCGTTGACTTCTTGGTGCTGTCAGCGTCGGCCGCACCGGTCTTCGGGCTGGCTTGTAAAGATGACGTAGGCGGCATGCTCGTCGGGGAACTTCGTCTTGAACGGGTTCGACCTGGCCGGCCGAAAGGCCGGCTGTTGAGGAGCCGGAGGCGGCTGACCAGCAGGCGGAGGCGGCACAAGCCCTTCGCCTTTAGAGGTTCGCGTGGGCCAGTGGCATTTCCGGGTTGTGTGGTTGGACGGCTTCACGCCGCTATGGAACTTGCATGGGGCATCAAGGGCCTGCTCGTAGGAGAAAGCCGGCTGCCAAGCCGGCCTGCCGCCCTTCTGCTTCTTGGGCGCGGGCCACCCCTCGTGTTGCTCATCTTCGACCGTGGCCACCTGCCGGCTGGCGGAAGGCGGCATAGGGCCCTTGCGCTTGTTGTCGTTCTGGTACTGGCGTCGGATAGAGTCCCCAGCCAGCGTCTTGGGAGCCGGATTGAGCACCTTCCCAGAGGCGTCTACCTAAAGCTCGGCCTTCATTGAAGAGTCGGCCATGGCGTACTTGTCTGCTATGACCAGCAGCTCGTCGAGGGTAGTCGGCTCGTCGCAGAGGAGCTTGTGCTTGAGAAGGGTGCCTTCTCGGCACCCGGCGGTGAAGTACTCTATGGCCTGAACCTCGTGCACCCCTTCGCAGGAGTTGCAGAGCTCGGCCCAGCGCGTGAGGTAGTCGCGGGTTGATTCGGTAGGCCCTTGAACGCATAAGGAGAGCTGTCGGGGCTTGGAGCCCGCTTGTAGGTGCTGGTGAAGTTGTGGATGAAGGCTTTCGTGAAGTCTAGCCAGCTGTTGATGCTGTAAGGCTTGAGGCTGTTGAGCCAGGTACGCGTCGTGCCTTGGAGCATGAGGGGGACATACTTTACGGCAACGCACCTGTTGCCGTTCGCTATGCTGACTGCGGTGCAGTAGTCGATCAACCAATCTTCCGGCTTCATAGAGCCGTTGTACTTAGGCGTGTCTCTTGGGAGCGAGAACCCTTTGGGGAAGGGCTCGTCGCGGATGTGGGGGCCAAAGCAAGGCGGGCCTACATCGTCTTCTTCTTCTAACGCCACGGATCGCGCTAGGCGGTCGATCCGATGGCGGGCATCGTTCTTGTCGACTCCTTCGCAGTGGTCAGCCGGCCGCTGAGAGTCGGATGCGTGACAGGCGGCGGGGTGGGATATATCTCCCCATGAGGTGGAGGAGGAGGCGGGTTGCCCTGCCGCTCCACAGCTCGAGGGCGGCCGTCAGCTCGCACTCGATGGAGATTCGGGTTCGGCTGCGGCTGGCAGCCGGCTCCTTTTCTTGCCGCGCGCGGGTGTTGCCCGCAGTCGGCGTCCGGGACATTGCGTTGTGCTCTCGGCGTGGGGGAGGACTTTCCGCGCGGACGTCGGCTTCGTGCCGCTGCGCAGCTGCATCGATCAGCTGCTGGATGCGTCTGGTCATGTGGGGGAGCTCTTCGGTCCCCCAGTCCATTTAGCTCGTCTACGGCCGCCTGGGCGGCGCGTAGGTTCTCGAGGGCCGTGGCATAGACCGGGCGGTCTGCTCCGAGCATGTCGGCGATGGCTACGCCACGCTGCTTGATGATGCCAATTCGGCTCGGCCCGTCAGGAGGCGGCGTGCCGAAGGCGGCGCAGTCGACTTCGCGCTGGTGAGCCTCAGTGAGGCGCCTCATGGAGGCTATCTTCTGGCCCTCCGCAATGAGGGAGAGGCGGCGTGCCTCCAGTGTCTCGGCGTCGGCGTCAGCCGGGAGGGGGACGGACAAGTCGTGGATCGCCACCTGCAGGGTGTCGTGGGCATTCTCGCCAGAGGCGATGCCATGGCTGATGACCAGCACCTCGGTGACGGCGCTGCCACAGCTGTCGGCTCGGGGGAGCGGGTCGTTGACGATCACGACGTTGGCGGGGAAAGCATCAAGGGATGCCGTGTCGGAGTCGACAAGCATCGGGTCGGTGGAGCTAACCGCCTCCGAATCCACAGCAGGCTGAGACGTGGAGTTGGTCGAGGAGGCTGACGAGGTGGCTCTCGAGGCAGCCCGTGCCCGCGTCGGATGCGGGCTCGTCGGAGATGCGAGCTTCGCCAAGAAGATCGGCGAGGCAGCTTGCCGCGCAGGCATCGGCGACGCCTTGCAGCGCGTCGGGGCAAGCGCCATCGGGCGTGCCAGGCTGGCTATGCTCGCTGGGAAGGAAGAGGGTTCCCGTCTAGAACAGGTCTCCGGACGACTGTGCACCTGGCCCCACGGTTGGCGACAAATGTCGGGTGGTAGGTGCGACATATGCCAACGGGTGGCTTATCATTGTGGGAGCCAATAAGACGTCGCCGGTGCCTGGAAACGGGATGAGGCGAAGACATGCACGCCGGCGAATCTTACCCAGCTTTGGGGCTCTCCATGGAGATAACACCCCTACTGCTGCTCTGCGGGGTCTCCGCATGATCACTAGGTGAACAAGTAGCTACAAGAGGCTCCTTGAGCTGTTTCAGTGAGAAGAAGAAGAAGGGCACGGCTAGCTCTCCTCTTCCCTCTATGGCGTGTCTAAAACTCTAAGAGATCAACCCTTTGCATGGGTGCCCTAAGGGGTTTATATAGGCCTACCCCCCCGGGGTACAATGGTAATTAGGTTGGGCGCGGGCCCTAGCCATCAGTGTCTACGCTCGCCGGCCTCTCCGCCGGCCGCTGGGGCCCGCCGACTGGTGGGTCCCGCCAGCTGCCGGCTTCCTGGTCGACAAGCTAGCCCCACCGCTGGGGGGCCTTGTCGGGGGCTGGTTACTGTTGCCTAACTCCTGATGATGAGGGCTTTGTCGAGGTAAGCATGGCTACAGTGCCGCCGCCTTGGCGGCGATCACTGTAGCCTTACCTCATCTTGTCTCCTTAATGAGGCGCATCCTCCGAGGGAGGGAGCAAGCTGGCAGCTAGGAGCCGGCCATGTTTCAGGCCGACTGGAGGAGGCCTGGCCACCTCCGGGTATCTCTCTGATTGGAGGGGGCCACTGCATGTGGGCCGTACTGACAACCTGTCGTGGGTGACATCATGGTCAACATGCCAACAGTGCCGCGCCGGATGGGTGATGGCCGCCCCGTACGGCGCACTGTGGCCATGCGCGCTCCGGGATTCGGGGGTGGCAGGCTTCACTGTAGCCACGCCCCGTCTCATCGCCGTTATGTGGGTGCAAAGTTTGAGGGGGACGGTCTTGGTCGCCTGCTGGGGGGCCGGCTTCTTGGAGTCGGCCTTCTCGTGGCCGGCTTCTTGGAGTCGGCCTTCTCGTGGCCAACTTCTTGGAGTCGGCCTTCTTGTGGACTTCCTCTCGTAGGTTTCAGGGCCGGGCCGCCTCCCGGCAGCCGGCCTTAGAGACAGCCGGCTGAGGGAAGGCGGCCCCGCGTCTTGGATGCTTGAGGGCTCGATCGGCCCGTAATTTTTTCGGAAGTGCCAGCGGGAGCCGGCTAGGCTACCCGTGGTCATTTACTCCGACAGTCGTAGTGCTTAGGCGAAGCCCTGTGCGGATCACATCATCAACACTATCACCATGTTGTTGTGCTGACGAAACTCTCTCTCGACCCTCTACTAGATCAAGAGCTCAAGGGACATCATCGTACTGAACGTGTGCTGAACACGGAGGTGACGTACGTTCGGTACTTGGATCGGTTGGATCGTGAAGACGTTCGGCTACATCAACCGCGTTAACTAAACGCTTCCGCTTTCGGTCTATGAGGGTATGTGGACACACTCTCCCCTCTCGATGCTATGCATCTCCTAGATAGATCTTGCGTGATTGTAGGATTTTTTTTTGAATTACTACGTTCCCCAACAGTGGCATCCGAGCCAGGTCTATGCGTAGATGATATGCACGAGTAGAACACAAATGAGTTATGGGTGATAATAGTCATACTGCTTACCACCAACGTCTTACTTTGATTCGGTGGTATTGTTGGATGAAGCGGCCCGGACCGACATTACATGACCGCGTTCATGAGACTGGTTCTAATGACATGCTTCGCACATAGGTGGCTGGCGGGTGTCTGTTTCTCCAACTTTAGTTGAATCGAGTTTGACTACGGTCGGTCCTTGTTTAGATTAAAACAGCACACTTGACGAAAAATCGTTGTGGTTTTGATGCTTAGGTAAGAACGGTTCTTACTAGAAGCCGTAGCAGCCACGTAAAACTTGCAACAACAATGTAGAGGACGTCTAACTTGTTTTTGCAGGGCATGTTGTGATGTGATATGGTCAAGACATGATGTGATATACGTTGTTGTATGAGATGATCATGTTTTGTATAAGTTATCGGCAACTGGCATGAGCCTTATGGTTGTCGCTTTATTGTATGAAATGCAATCGCCTGTAATTGCTTTACTTTATCACTACAAGGTAGCGATAGTCGTAGAAGCAATAGTTGGCGAGATGACAATGATGCTACTATGGAGATCAAGGTGTCAAGCCGGTGATGATGGAGATCATGATGGTGCTTTGGAGATGGAGATCAAAGGCACAAGATGATGATGGCCATATCATGTCACATATTTTGATTGCATGTGATGTTTATCTTTTATGCATCTTATTTTGCTTAGTACGGCGGTAGCATTATAAGATGATCCCTCACTAAATTTCAAGGTATAAGTGTTCTCCCTGAGTATGCACCGTTGCTACAGTTCGTCGTGCCGAGACACCACGTGATGATCGGGTGTGATAAGCTCTACGTTCACATACAACGGGTGCATGCCAGTTTTGCATGCACAGAATACTCGGGTTAAACTTGACGAGCCTGGCATATGCAGATATGGCCTCGGAACACTGAGACCGAAAGGTCGAACGTGAATCATATAGTAGATATGATCAACATAGAGACGTTCACCATTGAAAACTACTGCATCTCACGTGATGATCGTACATGGTTTAGTTGATATGGATCACGTGATCATTTAGATGATTAGAGGGATGTCTATCTAAGTGGGAGTTCTTAAGTACTATGATTAATTGAACTTTAATTTATCATGAACTTAGTCCTGATAGTTTTTGCATATCTATGTTGTAGATCAATAGCTCGTGTATAGCTCCACTATTTTATTTTTTGATATGTTCCTAGAGAAAAATAAGTTGAAAGATGATAGTAGCAATGATGCGGATTGGGTCCGTGATCTGAGGATTATTCTCATTGCTGCACAGAAGAATTATGTCCTTGATGCACTGCTAGGTGACGGACCTATTGCAGGAGCAGATACAGACATTATGAACGTTTGGCAATATCGGTATGATGACTACTTGATAGTTTAGTGCGCCATTCTTTACAGCTTAGAACCGGGATTTCAAAAATGTTTTGAACGCCATAGAGCATATAAGATGTTCCAAGAGCTGAAATTGGTATTTCAGACTCATGCCCGTGTTAAGAGGTATGAGACCTCTGACAAGTACTTTGCCTACAATATGGAGGAGAATAGCTCAGCTAGTGAGCATATGCTCAGAATGTCTGGGTACTATAATCTCTTGAATCAAATGGGAGTTAATCTTCCAGATAATATAGTGATTGACAGAGTTCTCTAGTCACTATCACCAAGTTACTAGAACTTTGTGATGAACTATAATATGCAAGGGATAACGAAAACGATTCCCAAGCTCTTCGCGATGCTGAAATCGGCAAACGTAGAAATCAAGAAAAAACATCAAGTGTTGATGGTTGTCAAGACCATTAGTTTCAAGTAAAAGGGCGAGGGAAAGAAAGGGAAATTCAATAAGAATGGCAAGCAAGTTACCACTCCCGTGAAGAAGCCCAAAGCTAGACCTAAGCTTGAAACTGAGGGCTTCTACTTCAAAGGGAATGGTCACTGGAAGCGGAACTACCCCAAATACTTGGCGGATAAGAAGGATGGAAAAGTGAACAAAAAAATATTTGATATACATGTTATTGATGTGTACTTTACTAGTGTTCATGGTAACCCCAGGGTATTTGATACCGGTTTAGTTGCTAAGATTAGTAACTCGAAACAGGAGTTGCAAAATCAACAGAGACTAGTTAAGGGCGAGGTGACTATGTGTGTTGGAAGTGATTCCAAGGTTGATAAGATCACCATCGCACGATTAGTGTTGGACCAAAATAAATGTTATTTGTTGTTTGCGTTGAGCATGAATATGATTGGATCATCTTTATTGCAATACGGTTATTCATTTAAGTCAAAGAATAATTGTTGTTTTGTTTACATGAATAAAACCTTCTATGGTCATACACTTAATATAAATGGTTTATTGAATCTCGATCGTAATGATACACATATTCATAATATTGATGCCAAAATATGCAAAGTTTATAATGATAGTGCAACATATTTGTGGCACTGCCATTTAGGTCATATTGGTGTAAAGCGCATGAAGAAACTCCATGCGGATGGATTTTTGGAACCACTTGATTATGAATCATTTGATGCTTGCGAACCATGACTCATGGGCAAGATGACTAAGACTCCGTTCTCCGGAACAATGGAGTGAACCACTGACTTATTGGAAATAATACATACTGATGTATACGGTCCGATGAGTGTTGAGGCTCACGGCGGGTATCGTAGTTTTCTGACCTTCATAGATGATTTGAGCAGATATGGGTATATCTACTTAATGAAACACAAGTCTGAAACATTTGAAAAGTTCAAAGAATTTCAGAGTGAAGTGGAAAATCATCGTAACAAGAAAATAAAGTTTCTATGATCTAATCACGGAGGCGAATATTTGAGTCACGAGTTTGGCTGAGGGACTCCTAGATTAGGGGGTCCTCGGACAGCCGGACTATATCCTTTGGCCGGACTGTTGGACTATGAAGATACAAGATTGAAGACTTCGTCCCGTGTCCGGATGGGACTCTCCTTGGCGTGGAAGGCAAGCTTGGAAATTCGGATATGTAGATCTCCTCCCTTGTAACCGACTCTGGGTAACCCTAGCCCCCTCCGGTGTCTATATAAACCGGACGTTTTAGTCCATAGGACAACAACAACAATCATAATCATAGGCTATCTTCTAGGGTTTAGCCTCTACGATCTCGTGGTAGATCAACTCTTGTAATACTCATATCATCAAGATCTATCAAGTAGGAAGTAGGGTATTACCTCCATCGAGAGGGCCCGAACCTGGGTAAACATTGTGTCCCCCGCCTCCTGTTACCATCCGCCTTAGATGCACAGTTCGGAACCCCCTACCCGAGATCCGCCGGTTTTGACACCGACATTGGTGCTTTCATTGAGAGTTCCACTGTGCCGTCACCATAAGGCTTGATGGCTCCTTCGATCATCAACAACGATGCGATCCAGGGTGAGGTTTTTCTCCCCGGACAGATCTTCGTATTCGGCGGCTTCGTACTGCGGGCCAACTCGCTTGGCCATCTAGAGCAGATCGAGAGCTACGCCCCTGGCCGTCAGGTCAGGTTTGGAAATTTAAACTATACGGCCGATATCCGCGGAGACTTGATCTTTGACGGATTCGAGCCTATGTCAAATGCGCCCGCCTGATCCACGACATTTAGCATGACCTAATTCTACCGTCGGACGGTGTTCAGGAGATCACACCTGTGGCTGCTCCGGCCCTAAATCCGGAGCAGAGTGCACCGTCCGAGGACGGGTGGATGGACCCCGCCACGGAGGCCGCACACTCGGTGGCGATAGAGCCGAATACTGATTTCACCTCCTATGAGACCCGTGTTGCCGGACACTTGGATTCGTCCCCGACAACGGCCTCTGAACCGCCTGCGTCTGTACCTATCGAATCCGATTGGGCGCCGATCATGGAGTTTGCCTCCGCAGATATCTTTCAGCACTCGCCCCTGGGCGACGTGCTAAATTCATTAAGGTCTCTCTCCTTGTCAGGAGACCCTTGGCCGAACTATGGTCGGCTTGAGTGGGAAGCGGACGATGAAGAAATTCGTTCCCCACCAACCACCCACTTAATAGCCACTATCGACGACCTAACCGACATGCTCGATTTCAACTCCGAAGACATCGACGGTATGGACGACGATGCAGGAGAGGAACAGGAACCACCGCCCACAGGGCGCTGGACAGCCACTTCTTCACACGATGTATATATATGGTGGATACACCCAAAGAAAACAATGACGAGGAACAGAAGGATGCAACGAAGGATAGTTCCCTCGAGAAGCAACCAAAGCGACGACGTAGACGCCGCTCCAAATCCCGCCTCGGCAAAAACAGCGACAACAGCGCAGGAAAAAACAATACCCCGGTCGACTCCAAAGGAAACGACGACCACATAGATCCAGCGACAGAGCAGGATGAACCAGCGGACAGTGAACATAGTACGGATCCGTCGTCCGATCACGACGACGCTGAGGGCAAAGCTAACCAACCTGTCTCCAGAGAGGAGAACAGTCCGGACGACGATGCACACATCATCCCAGAAAGGCACTTGGAGCAAGAGGACCTCCATAGAAGGCTTATTGCCACCGCGAGGAGTCTGAAGAAGCAGAAGCAAATGCTTAAGGCCACACAAAATACACTCAACAGTAGATGGAACAAAGTGCTCGACACTGCAGAAAAGTACGGTGGCAGACGCCACACAAAGAGCTATCCAAAGCGCAAGCTCTTGCCTGAATTCGATGACGAGGCTATAGAGCCCATACAGGCGAAAAATAAAACGTCCGATCAGCCGAATCGACCACCTCGTGGCCGCGATAGGGCGGCTAACGATGTCTCGCATGTCAGCTCACGATCTACGTGATGACTTGCACAAAAAAATTCCGGTATGACCAGGTCCATCTACGGATCTAGGAAGCAAGCTCCAGCGCAGAAGCAAAACCGAACACTACAACCGTCAGAACACCATGACACATCCAAATACGGGGGTGCCATGCACCCCCTATGCTTCACCGATGAGGTGCTGGATCACGAATTTCCAGAGGGATTCAAACCCGTGAACATAAAGGCATACGACGGAACGACAGACCATGGGGTCTGGATTGAGGACTTTATCCTTCATATCCATATGGCTCACGGAGATGATTTCCATGCCATCAAATGCTTGCCCCTCAAGTTGAAGGGACCAGCTCGGCACTGGCTGAAGAGCCTCCTTGAAAACTCAATTGGAAGTTGGAAGCAGCTCGAGGATGCTTTCAGGGCTAATTTTCAAGGGACCTATGTCCGACCACCAGATGCAGACGATTTAAGTCATATAATTCAACAGCCCGGAGAGTCATCCCGAAAGCTTTGGAACAGATTCCTCACTAAGGAGAATCAAATTGTCGACTGCCCGGACGCCGAAGCCTTAGAGGCTTTCAAACACAGTGTCCGGACGAATGGCTCGCCAGACACCTCGGCCAGGAAAAACCAAGGACAATGGCAGCCCTTACAAGCCTTATGACCCACTTTTGTGCGGGCGAAGATAGTTGGCTGGCCCGTAGCGGCACCAGCGACCCAGGCACATCCGAAGTTAGGGATGGCAATGGAAAACCACGACGCAATAAAAGTAAGCGTCGAAATAATGAAGACAGCCCAGACAACACGGCGGTAAACGCCGGATTCAGGGGCTCTCGACCTGGTCAACGGAAAAAGCCATTTAAAGGCAGCAGAGACGGACCGTCCAACCTAAACGAGATTCTAGACAGATTATGTCAGATTCATGGCACCTCCGACAAACCTGCAAATCACACCAACAGAGAATCTGGTCTTCAAGCAGGCCGACAAGCTAAACGCCGAACACAAGGGGAGGGAGACACCAAGCGAAGACGAGGGTGAGCCTCGCCAGCAAAACACTGGGGGACAGAAAAAATTCCCACCAGAGGTCAAAACAGTGAACATGATTCACGTAACGAAGAGGAGGAGCAAATGCGCACTCCGAGACGTATGCGTCATGGAGCCCGTCACCCCAAAGTTCAACCCGTGGTCGGTCTGCCCGATCACTTTCGACCGCAGGGATCATCCGACTAGTATCCGACATGGAGGATCGGCCGCCTTGGTGCTAGACCCAATAATTGACGGATACCATCTCACCCGAGTCCTTATGAATGGCCGGCGATGAGTCTTAATCGATATATCGGGACACGATCCGCAAAATGGGGATAGACCCAGCAAGAATCAGCCAAAGCAATACTACCTTTAAAGGAGTAATACCAGGCCCAGAGGCCCGCTGTACGGGCTCTCTAGTACTAGAGGTTGTATTCGGTTCTCCCAACAACTTCCGAAGTGAAAAGTTAACCTACGACATCACTCCATTCTGAAGCGGCTATCAAGCACTACTCGGAAGAATGACCTTCGCTCGTTTTAACGCAGTACCGCATTACGCTTATCTTAAGCTTAGGATGCTCGGTCCACATGCCATCATCATAGTTAGAGGAAACACAGAGCGTTCCTTATGTGCAGAAGAATGTGCGGCGGCGTTAGCAGCCGAACACTGAAACAGCCTCTTCAACCAGAATAAATGATCGGTCGTCAAGACCGCGGACATGGCTAAACGAGTCCGGCGCACCACCGGGCTGTAAATGTACCGTATAAACCTAAGAGTGGGTCGATGGACATACCCCCATAGGTGGTGCTAGGGGCTTCCCGCATGTAAAAAGAACTACAGTTCGGCTTGACCTTATTTAGGTTGAATTTTAATGGTTCATTAAGAATAACCAATTTTTTCGCACGGACACTTTCACCTGGGTTTTTTCTCTTTTGTAGATGATCATCGTGCTACACCCTTCCAGGATACGGCACAACGGAGACACAGGCGCAGACGTGCAGCAGGGCCCCGTTCAAAGGTTTCATTTTAGATTAAGACCCTGCATAAACCTTTTTTACTGTCTCTTGTTGCTTCACACCCTCCGGATACTCAACACAACCGAGAGGGATGCTGGCGTTATTGGCATTTCGCCACGTCAGACTAATGCACGTACCTGGAAATTCAGGGTTCATTATCAAGGGCGTTACTCAGCCCGGTATATGTTGTAAAGTCCGAATACCTTAGGGAGTGTTTGGCGTCGCGAGTTTGGCCTTATATGCATCAGCTCTGAATCATGTCTTTGGTCAATAGTTGGGTTTGCCCAGCTCCTGTGTTTTGCTACCTTACGTTCCGCTATATTGGCTAAGGTGGCACCGGAGAACTCTTTGTGATTGTGCCCTGGTTCATCTGGATGAGCACCTCAGTAGAGAAAGCTGAAAACTGACTGTCATGATAAAGCGTGAGACTGGTCAACCACTCGATGACCCAGCGGAATCTTCGCGATTGCTCCGCATTAACGAAGGGCCGTTTCCCGGTCATGTATGTACGCGCCCCATATTCGGATGAGCGCGGAAGTACCAGGGGCTATATAGTAGCCCCACTGTCAAACTCCTATGGCTAAGTGAAAGTGTTAAAGCAATATAGTCTAATTGCCTTGTTCGCCGCGCTCTCACCTCCTTAATGGACCAACACGTTGGATCAAGTGTGAATACGCACTTTTCCGAACACCCCCGCATTATATGTGTGGGGGCTGAAGCCGACGACTGCAAACTTTCAGGTTATTCACATACATAAACGGCCGCACAGGAGGCATCATAATACTTTCACGCAAAAGTATAAACACAGCCTTTATAACCCAAATAGCATTGTTCTTACAATTGGGATACATGTCACTCAAACATGATACTCTTCGAGCACTGAGCCTCTATTAAACGAGCACCTTCTAGGACTTCCTCAAAATAGTGCTCGGCGATACCGATCTCTGGCGGACCACTGGTTGCAATAGAGGTGGCCTCCATCTCTGCCCAGTATGTCTTAACACGGGCAAGAGCCATGCGCACACCCTCTACGCACGCCGACCTCTTTACAACGTCGATATGCGGCACAGCACCAAGGAATCGTTGCACTAAACTAAAATAACTATTCGGCCTTGATCCTTTCGGCCAAAGGTGATCCACGACAGACCTCATGGCAAGTCCGGACAATCTATGGAGCTCAGCCCACTCGGCCATTTGTTCATTTAACAGCAGCGGATGTGTTGGAGCACTGAACTGCGACCAGAACAACTTTTCCACTTCATGATCTTTTTTATCCTTGAAAAACTCAGTCACATCAGCAGCACTCGTTGCCAAGTTCGAATACGCATCTGCAGCACTCCATAACTGATCCAGTGGGGCATACTTCGGATCTCCAAACTTCGACCGCAACAAAAAGGGCTTCCCAGCCGTGATATCTCCGGCTTGACGGAGCTCCTCCTTCGCCGCTCTGATTTTAGAGTGGGCTTCCTTGGCTTCTACCATGGCTTTCTTCAGGTCCGCCGCTTTCGCCTGGCTTTCCTTTTCAAGAAGCTCATACCGGTCGGCGGCATCCTTCATCTCAACAGCCATCTTGGCTATTTTATCTTCGCTCTGGCGATGAGAAGCCTGTTCAGGTTTTAACTCTTCGGCCGCCTTTAGGGCGGCCGCATCGCTTCTCTTGGCTTGTTCCTTGGCTTGGGCAAGTTCCGCCCGAAGGGTCTCCACGGCGGCAGCTCCATCTGCAATAAATAACATATTATAGATACTAGCATCATGCTCCTCTTAATATTTATTGACCACCCGGAAATACATACCCTGTGCCTCGTCAAGCCGCTTGTTCACAAGCGCGATGTCGGCATCTGTCGCGTCAAGCTGCCGCCTTAGTTCAGCAAACTCAGTCCGGCCAGCCTCCGGACCCTCAGCCGCCTGGACATGTAAGCAACGCGATCACTACCTGGGACTATGATCCTCTGTTTGCCGCCTTTGGACGGCAACCAGAGTCTCAGGGGCTACTATCTGTACAGAGCACACTTAGCATGTGCGGTACCGTCAAAAATATATATGTTACTTTGCATACCTCAAAGCCTCCTATCAGGCTCGTAAAAGCTTCATGCAATCCACTTTTGGCAGATGAAATTCTTTCAAACACCGTACCCATTAAAGTACGATGCGCCTCTGAGATAGACACTTGCTCCAGGAGACCCATCAGCACGTCCAGTTGTGCACCGGACAGTCCCGGACTCTTTTTGTTGCTCTCCCTAGGAGCCGAATACTCCGGACTTCGGGTGGCCGAAGGGTTACCTTCTGGCCTTGGTTGATCAGGAGAAAGCCTCCGTGACGACACCTCAGGGTCGTCCGCCCCTCGAGGCGGGGAGACAAGGGGAGGCATTTCACTCTCCATCATCTCCGGAAAAAGATCCCTCGAAGACAAATTCTGTCGAGAAGGGCTATGATCTGAACTGCAAGACATATGTCTCGGTTATTGTCCTCAGAGGTGAAGCAGTATATATTTACCAAAAGTACTCTTATTCACTTACAGCTCGGTGGAGGGTTGATCCCCTTGCGGGTACTGTGCGCTAAGGATGCCCTCCGGGACAGGGCCCCCTAGCGAAGGTTCCTTCCCTTGTTTGGAAACCCTTGTTTCCAAGTCTTCAGAGGCGGTACTTTTCCTTCCTCGGGGAGAGGGAATTTCATATTCTTCTCCCCGATTATCCTCCTGCGCGGAGATGCTAATTCCCCCAGTTTGGATGAGTAATGCATGAGGCCCACTTGCGGCTTCTTCATTCCTCCCTTTATCTTCCCTTGATGGCGCTTGATAAGGTGCAAGCTCCAGCATCCTGGCTAGTACAGGATCCGGTGAGCCTTCGGGAAGGGGGGCCGAACACCTGATCACCTTCGCCTTTTTTATCCAGTCCTGGTCAAAGAGCGACTTTTTAGAATGATGTTGTGATAAATAAAAAGACAGCATGTTTGGTCGCGGAATTACTAACATGGGTATCTGGACGACTTCAGCTCAGACCCGCATCCTCGATGGTGTTCGGACACTTTATTCGTGATCCGAAGAACAATCCATACATCTCTTCGAGCGTCACGCAGAAGAATTGCTGAATAGTTCGCGGTCCTTCAAGGTTGAACTCCCACATACGGAGAAGTCGACGTTTGCAAGGCAGCACTCGACGAACTAGCATGACTTGCATTACCTTGACAAGGTATATATCTCTCTGGAGGAGATCTTGGATGTGACTCTGTAATGTCGGCACATCTTTTACTGGCCCCCAGTCCAGCCCCTTGTTGACCCATGACGCCAGTTGTGGCGGGGAGCCCGGGCGAAAGGCAGGGGCGGCTACCCACTTAGTACCTCGGGGAGCTGTGATGTAAAACCACTCCTGTTGCCATACGCTGGACACCTCCAGGAAGGAACCCTTTGGCCATGGAGCATCGGCACCTTTGCTTATTATGGCACCTCCACATTCTGCGTGTCACCCATCGATCATCTTTGGCTTCACATTGAAGGTCTTGAGCCATAGGCCGAAGTGTGGGGGATGCGGAGGAAGGCCTCACACACGACGATAAACGACGAGATGTGAAGGATGGAATCTGGAGCTAGATCGTGGAAATCAAGCCCGTAATAGAACATAAGCCCTCTAACAAAGGGATCAAGACTAAAGCCTAGCCCTTGGAGGAAGTGGGGAACAAATACGACACTCTCGTTGGGTTCGGGAGTGGGGATGACCTGCCCTTGAGCAGGCAGCCTGTGCGAGATTTCGTGATCGGATACACGGCTTCTCTTAGCTTCTTGATGTCCTCCTCTGTGATAGAGGAGGCCATCAACCGGCCTTGAAGGTTTGATCCGGACATAATTGAAGGTCTGAAGCACTTAGCCTGAGCCTTGGATGTTGGAATTCGAGGTGGGGCGAAGGGAAGGATCGAGCGCGAGAAGAAAAGGACATGCCTTGGCCCCTTTATAAAGGGGGTGAGTATCAAGCGTCCTCCGCGTGGCCGTTTGGAACTTGCCTAAAATCAAGAAGTCATACCAACATGCACGATTGGGTTACCCATACTCGTATTGATGAGAATCCCGTGATAAGGGGAACACGATCTCTGCTTCGACAAGACGTGCCAATGAAACCGCCTACAACACGTGCGATGGCGAGGTGGGAAAAAACGGTTCGTAATGACCGAACCATGGCGTGATGTCACGTTATGAAAAGTTGTCAGCAGATTAGATTTGTGGAAATATTATACCCTCTATGATGGTATGTGGAATTTGTTTTGCAGAGCCGGACGCTATCCTTGTGTTCAAAATCTTCTTTGGAGTATTCGGAGGAAGAACCCGCCTTGCAATGCCGAAGACAATCTGCGCGTCGGACTCATCATCATTGAAGCCTAGTTCAGGGGCTACTGAGGGAGTCCTGGATTAGGGGGCCCTCAGACAGCCGGACTATATCCTTTGGCCGGACTGTTGGACTATGAAGATACAAGATTGAAGACTTCGTCCCGTGTCCGGATGGGACTCTACTTGGCGTAGAAGGCAAGCTTTGCAATTCGGATATGTAGATCTCCTCCCTTGTAACCGACACTGGGTAACCCTAGCCCCCTCCGGTGTCTATATAAACCGGAGGGTTTAGTCCGTAGGACAACAACAACAATCATAATCATAGGCTAGCTTCTAGGGTTTAGCCTCTACGATCTCGTAGTAGATCAACTCTTGTAATACTCATATCATCAAGATCAATCAAGCAGGAAGTAGGGTATTACCTACATCGACAGGGCCCGAACCTGGGTAAACATTGTGTCCCCCGCCTCCTGTTACCATCCGCCTTAGACGCACAGTTCAGGATCCACTACCCGAGATCCGCCGGTTTTGACACTGACATTGGTCTTCATTTGAAACAATGTGGAATATTTTTTTAGCTCACGCTACCTGGAACACCACAGCGTAATGGTGTGTCCGAACATCGTAATCATACTTTACTAGATATGATGCGATTTATGATGTCTCTTACCGATTTACTACTATCGTTTTGGGGTTATGCATTAGAGACAGCTGCATTCACGTTAAATAGGGCACCATCTAAATACATTGAGGCGACCCCGCATGAACAGTGGTTTGGCAAGAACCTAAGTTGTCGTTTCTTAAAGTTTGGGTTGTGATGCTTATGTGAAAAATCTCCAGCCTGATAAGCTCGAACCCAAATCGGAGAAGTGCATCTTCATAGGATACACAAAAGAAACTATTGGGTACGCCTTCTATCATAGATCCAAAGGCAAGATCTTTGTTGCTAGGAATGGATCCTTTCTAGAGAAGGAGTTTCTCTCGAAAGAAGTGAGTGGGGGAAGGTAGAACTTGATGAGGTAATTGTACCTTCTCTCGAATTGGAAAGTAGCTCATCACAGGAATCAGTTCCAGTGATGCCTACATCAACTAGAGAAGAAGCTAATGATGATGATCATGAAACTTCAGATCAAGTTACTACTGAACCTCGTAGGTCAACAAGAGCACGTTCCGCACCTGAGTGGTACCGTAATCCCATTCTGGAAGTCATGTTACTAGACCATGACGAACCTACGAACTATGAGGAAGCGATGATGAGCCCAGATTCCGATAAATGGCTTGAGGCCATGAAATCTGAGATAGGATCCATATATACGAACAAAGTGTGGACTTTGGTGGACTTGCCCGATGATCGGCAAGCCATTGAGAATAAATGGATCTTTAAGAGGAAGACGGACGCTGATAGTAGTGTTACTATCTACAAAGCTCAACTTGTCGAAAAAGGTTTTTGACAATTTCAAGGTGTTGACTACGATGAGATTTTCTCACTCGTATCGATGCTTAAAGTCTGTCCGAATCATGTTATGATTGCCACATTTTATGAAATCTGGCAAATAGATGTCAAAACTGCATTCCTTAATGGATTTATTAAAGAAGAGTTGTATATGATGCAACCAAAAGGTTTTGTCCATCCTAAAGGTGCTAAC
The DNA here is from genome assembly GCA_021605145.1 of Aegilops bicornis. Classification (NCBI taxonomy): domain Eukaryota; kingdom Viridiplantae; phylum Streptophyta; class Magnoliopsida; order Poales; family Poaceae; genus Aegilops; species Aegilops bicornis. The sequence goes on along the minus strand of CM038673.1, from coordinate 559,290,703 downwards.
AAAATATGCAAGCTCCAGCGATCCATCTATGGACTGGTGCAAGCATCTCGGAGTTGGAATATATGCTTTGATGAGTTGATCAAAGCATATAGTTTTATACAGACTTGCGGTGAAGCCTGGATTTACAAGAAAGTGAGTGGGAGCACTACAGCCTTTCTGATAAGTATACGTGAATGACATATTTTTTATCGAAAATGATGTAGAATTTTCTGGAAAGCATAAAGGAGTGTTCGAAAGGAGTTTTTCAAAGAAAGACCTCGGCGAAGCTGCTTACATATTGAGCATCAAGATCTATAGAGATAGATCAAGACACTTGATAAGATTTTTCAATGAGTATATACCTTGACAAGATTTTGAAGTAGTTCAAAATGGAACAGTCAAAGAAGGGGTTCTTGCCTGTGTTACAAGGTGTGAAGTTGAGTAAGACTCAAAACCCGACCATGACAGAATATAGAAAGAGAATGAATGTCATTCCCTATTCCTCAGCCATAGGTTCTATAAAGTATGCCATGCTGTATACCAGACCTATTGTGTACCTTGCCATGAGTTTGGCAAGGGGATACAATAGTGATCCAGGAGTAGATCACTGGATAGCGGTCAAAACTATCCTTAGGTACCTTAAAAGGACTAAGGAAATGTTTCTCGGTTATGGAAGTGACAAAGAGTTCGTCGTAAAGGGTTACGCTGATGCAAGCTTTGACACTAATCCAGATGACTCTGAGTCTCAATCTGGATACATATTGCAAGTAGGAGCAACTAGCTCATGGCAGAGCATTGTAGACATAGAAATTTGCAAAATACATACGGATCTGAATGTGGCAGACCCATTGACTAAACCTCTCTCACAAGAAAAACACGATCACACCTTAGTACTCTTTGGGTGTTAATCACATGGCGATGTGAACTAGATTACTAATTCTAGTAAACCCTTTGGGTGTTGGTCACATGGCGATGTGAACTATGGGTGTTAATCACAAGGTGATGTGAACTATTGGTGTTAAATCACATGGAGATGTGATCTATGTTGGGGAACGCAGTAATTTCAAAAAAATTCCTACGCACACGCAAGATCCATCTAGGTGATGCATAGCAACGAGCGGGAGAGTGTGTCCACGTACCCTCGTAGACCGAAAGCGGAAGCGTTATGACAACGCGGTTGATGTAGTCGAACGTCTTCACGATCCAACCGATCCAAGTACCGAACGCACGACACCTCTGTGATCTGCACACGTTCAGCTCGGTGACGTCCCTCGTACTCTTGATCCAGCTGAGGCCGAGGGAGAATTTCATCATCATGACGGCGTGGTGATGGTGATGATGAAGTTACCGGCGCAGGGCTTCGCCTAAGCACTGCAACGATATGATCGAGGTGGAAATCTGTGGAGGGGGGCACTGCACACGGCTAAAAGATTGTCTCTTGTGTGTTCTAGGGTGCCCCCTGCCCCCGTATATAAAGGAGCAAGGGGGAGGCCGGCGGGCCCTTGTGGCGCGCAAAGGAGAGGGGGATTCCTCCTCCTAGTAGGAGTAGGGCTCCCCTTTTCCTAGTCCAACTAGGAAGGGGGAAGGGGAAAGGAAGAAGAGGGAGAGAGGAAGGAAAGAGGGGGCGCCCCCCCCCCTTGTCCAATTCGGACTCCCAAGGGGGGGCGCGGCCAGCCCATGGCTCCCTCCTCTCTCTCACACAAGGCCCATGTTGGCCCATTAGTTCCCCCCGGGGTTCCGATAACCCCCCGGCACTCCAATAATTATCCGGTGATCCCCGGAACACTTCCGGTGTCCGAATATAGTCGTCGAATATATCAATCTTTATGTATCGACCATTTCAAGACTCCTCATCATGTCTGTGATCATATCCGGGACTTTGAATTATCTTCGGTACATCAAAACACATAAACTCATAATACCGATTGTCACCGAACGTTAAGCGTGCGGACCCTACGGGTTCGAGAACTATGTAGACATGACCGAGACACGTCTCCGGCCAATAACCAATAGCGGAACCTGGATGCTCATATAGGCTCCCACATATTCTACGAAGATCTTTATCGGTCAAACCGCATAACAACATACGTTGTTCCCTTTGTCATCGGTATGTTACTTGCCCGAGATTCGATCATCGGTATCTCAATACCTAGTTCAATCTCGTTAATTACCGGCATGTCTCTTTACTCGTTCTGTAATGCATAATCCCGCAACTAACTCATTAGTTACATTGCTTGCAAGGCTTATAGTGATGTGCATTACCGAGAGGGCCCAGAGATACCTCTCCGACACACGGAGTGAAAAATCCTAATCTTGATCTATGCCAACTCAACAAACACCATCGGAGACACCTGTAGAGCATCTTTATAATCACCCAGTTACGTGTGACGTTTGATAGCACACAAGGTGTTCCTTCGGTATTCATGAGTTGCATAATCTCATAGTCTGAGGAACATGTATAAGTCATGAAGAAAGCAATAGCAATGAAACTGTAACGATCATAATGCTAAGCTAATGAAATGGTCTTGTCCATCACATCATTCTCCTAATGATGTGATCACGTTCATCAAATGACAACACATGTCTATGGTTAGGAAACATAACCATCTTTGATAAACGAGCTAGTCAAGTAGAGGCATACTAGGGACACTTTGTTTTGTCTATGTATTCACACATGTACTAAGTTTTCGGTTAATACAATTCTAGCATGAATAATAAACATTTATCATGAAATAAGGAAATAAATAATAACTTTGTTATTGCCTATAGGGCATATTTCCTTCAGTCTCCCACTTGCACTAGAGTCAATAATCTAGTTCACATCGCCATGTGATTTAACACCAATAGTTCACATCACCATGTGATTAACACCCATAGTTCACATCGCCATGTGACCAACACTCAAAGGGTTTACTAGAGTCAGTAATCTTAGTTCACATTGTCATGTGATTAACACCCAAAGAGTACTAAGGTGTGATCATGTTTTGCTTGTGAGAGAAGTTTAGTCAACGGGTCTGCCATATTTAGATCCATATGTATTTTGCAACTTTCTATGTCAACAATGCTCTGCATGGAGCTACTCTAGCTAATTGCTCCCACTTTTAATATGTATCCATATTGGGACTTAGAGTCATCTGGATCAGTGTCAAAACTTGCATCGACGTAACCCTTTACGACGAACCTTTTGTCACCTCCATAATCGAGAAACATATCCTTATTCCACTAAGGATAATTTTGACCAATGTCCAAAGGATCTACTCCTAGATCACTATTGTACTCCCTTGCCAAACTCAGGGTAGGGTATACAATAGGTCTGGTACACATCATGGCATACTTTATAGAAGCTATGGCTGAGGCATAGGGAATGACTTTCATTCTCTCTCCATCTCCTAATGTGGTCATGCTTTGGGTCTTACTAAACTTCACACCTTGCAACACAGGCAAGAACTCCTTCTTTGACTCTTCCATTTTGAACTACTTCAAAAACTTGTCATTACTCATTGAAAAAACTTATCAAGCGTCTTGATCTATCTCTATAGATCTTGATGCTCAATATGTAAGAAGATTCACCGAGGTCTTTCTTTGAAAAAACTCCTTTCAAACAATCCTTTATGCTTTCCAGAAAATTCTACATCATTTCCGATCAACAATATGTCATTCACACATACTTATCAGAAAGGTTGTAGTGCTCCCACTCACTTTCTTGTAAATACAGGCTTCACCGCAGTTCAGATAAAACTATATGCTTTGATCAACTCATCAAAGCATATATTCCAACTCCGAGATGCTTGCACCAGTCCATAGATGGATCGCTGGAGCTTTGCTACTTTGTTAGCACCTTTAGGATCGACAAAACCTTCTGGCTGCATCATATACAACTCCTCTTTAAGAAATACATTAAGGAATGCAGGTTTGACATCCATTTGACTAATTTCATAAAATGTGACAATTGCTAACATGATTCAGACGGACTTTAAGCATAGATATGAGTGAGAAACTCTCATCGAAGTCAAAACCTTGAACTTGTCGAAACCTTTTGCGACAATTCTAGCTTTGTAGATAGTAACACTACTATCAGCGTTAGTCTTCCTCTTGAAGATCCATTTTCTATGGCTTGCCGATCATCGGGCAAATCCACCAAAGTACATACTTTGTTCTCATACATGGATCCCATCTCAGATTTCATGGCCTCAAGCCATTTCGCGGAATCTGGGCTCATTGTCGCTCCCTCATAGTTCGTAGGTTCGTCATGGTCAAGTAACATGACCTCCAGAACAGGATTACCGTACCACTCTGGTGCGGATCTTACTCTGGTTGACCTACGAGGTTCGGTAGTAACTTGATCTAAAGTTTCATGATCATCATTAGCTTCCTCACTAATTGGTGTAGGAATCACTGGAACTGATTTATGTGATGAACTACTTTCCAAAAAGGGAGCAGGTACAATTACCTCATCGTTCTACTTTCCTCCCACTCACTTCTTTCGAGAGAAACTTCTTCTCTAGAAATAATCCATTCTTAGCAACAAAGATCTTGCCTTCGGATATGTGATAGAAGGTGTACCCAACATTTTCTTTTGGATACCCTATGAAGACGCACTTCTCTGATTTGGCTTCGAATTTATCAGGTTGAAACTTTTTCACATAAGCATCGCAACCTCAAACTTTAAGAAACGACAGCTTAGGTTTCTAGCCAAACCATAGTTCATACGGTGTCTTCTCAACGGATTAGACGGTGCCCTATTTAACGTGAATGTAGCTGTCTCTAATGCATAACCCCAAAACGATAGTGGTAAATCGGTAAGAGACATCATAGATTGCACTATATCCAATAAAGTACGGTTATGACATTCGGACACGCCATTATGCTGTGGTGTTCCAGGTGGCATGAGTTTGTGAAACTATTCCACGTTGTTTCAAATCAAGACCAAACTCATAACTCAAATATTCTCCTCCACGATCAGATCGTAGAAACTTTATTTTCTTGTTACGATGATTTTACACTTCACTCTGAAATTCTTTGAACTTTTCAAATGTTTCAGACTTATGTTTCATTAAGTAGATATACCCATATCTGCTCAAATCATCTGTGAAGGTGAGAAAATAACGATACCCGCCGTAAGCCTCAACATTAATCGAACCACATACATCAGTATGTATGATTTCCAACAAATCTATTGCTTGCTCATTGTTCCGGAGAACGGAGTTTTAGTCATCTTGCCCATGAGGCATGGTTTGCAAGTACCAAGTGATTAATAATCAAGTGATTCCAAAAGTCCATTGGAATGGAGTTTCTTCATGCGCTTTACACCAATATGACCCAAATGGCAGTGCCACAAATAAGTTGCACTATCATTATCAACTCTGCATCTTTTGGCTTCAATATTATGAATATGTGTGTCACTACTATCGAGATTCAACATAAATAGACCACTCTTCAAGGGTGCATGACCATAAAAGATATTACTCATATAAATAGAACAACCATTATTCTCTGATTCCGTCTCGCATCAAACAAGATCCAGATATAATGTTCATGCTCAACGCTGGCACCAAATAACAAGTATTCAAGTCTAAAACTAATCCTGAAGGTAGATGTAGAGGTAGCGTGCCGACCGCGATCACGTCGACTTTGGAACCATTTCCCACGCGCATCGTCACCTCGTCCTTAGCCGATCTTCGCTTAATCCATAGTCCCTTTGTTCACCTTGCCATCCTTCTTATCCGCCAAATACTTGGGGCAGTTCCGCTTCCAGTGATCAGTCCCTTTGTAGTAGAAGCACTCAGTCTCAGGCTTAGGTCCAGACTTGGGATTCTTCACTTGAGCAGCAACTTGCTTGCCGTTCTTCTTGAAGTTCCCCTTCTTCCCTTTACCCTTTTTCTTGAAACTGATGGTCTTGTTGACCATCAACACTTGATGCTCCTTCTTGATTTCTACCTCCGCAGCCTTTAGCATTGCAAAGAGCTCGGGAATTGTCTTATCCATCCCTTGCATGTTATAGTTCATCACGAAGCTCTTGTATCTTGGTGGCAGTGATTGAAGAATTCTATCAATGACACTATCATCAGGAAGATTAACTCCCAGTTGAATCAAGTGATTGTTATACCCAGACATTTTGAGTATATATTCACTGACAGAACTATTCTCCTCCATCTTGCAGCTGTAGAACTTATTGGAGACTTCATATCTCTCAATCCGGGCATTTGCTTGAAATATTAACTTCAACTCCTGGAACATCTCATATGCTCCATGACGTTCAAAACGTCGTTGAAGTCCCGGTTGTAAGCCGTAAACCATGGCACACTGAACTATCAAGTAGTCATCATCTTTTCTCTGCCAAATGTTCATAACATCTGGCGTTGCTCCTGCAGTGGGTTTGGCACCTAGCGGTGCTTCCAGGACGTAATTCTTCTGCGCAGCAATGAGGATAATCCTCAAGTTACGGACCCAGTCCATGTAGTTGCTACCATCATCTTTCAACTTAGATTTCTCAAGGAACGCATTAAAATTCAACGGAACAACAGCACGGGCCATCTATGTACAACAACATAGACATGCAAAATACTATTAGGTACTAAGTTCATGATAAATTAAAGTTCAATTAATCATATTACTAAAGAACCCCCACTTAGATAGACATCCCTCTAATCATCTAAGTGATCACGTGATCCATATCAACTAAACCATGTCCGATCATCACGTGAGATGGAGTAGTTTTCAATGGTGAACATCACTATGTTGATCATATATACTATATGATTCACGCCGACCTTCAGCCTCAAAGGTTCCGAGGCCATATCTACGTATGCTAGGCTCGTCAAGTTTAACCCGAGTATTCTGCGTGTGCAAAACTGGCTTGCACCCGTTGTATGTGAACGTAGAGCTTATCACACCCGATCATCACGTGGTGTCTCGGCACGACGAACTTTCGCAACAGTGCATACTCAGGGAGAACACTTGTACCTTCAAATTTAGTGAGAGATCATCTTATAATGCTACCGTCGAACTAAGCAAAATAAGATGCATAAAGGATAAACATCACATGCAATCAATATAAGTGATATGATATGGCCATCATCATCTTGCGCCTTTGATCTCCATCTCCAAAGCACCGTCATCATCACCATCGTCACCGGCGCGACACCTTGATCTCCATCGTAGCATCGTTGTCGTCTCGCCAACTATTGCTTCTACAAGTATCGCTACCGCTTAGTGATAAAGTAAAGCAATTACATGGCGATTGCATTTCATATAATAAAGCGACAACCATATGGCTCCTGCAAGTTGCTGATAACCTCGTTACAAAACATGATCATCTCATACAATAAAATTTAGCATGATGTCTTGACCATATCACATCACAACATGCCCTGCAAAAACAAGTTAGACGTCCTCTACTTTGTTGTTGTAAGTTTTACGTGGCTGCTACGGGCTGAGCAAGAACTGTTCTTACCTACGCATCAAAACCATAAAGATTTTTCGTCAAGTATGTGATGTTGTAACCTTCAACAAGGACCGGGCGTAGCCACACTCGATTCAACTAAAGTTGGAGAAACTGACACCTGCCAGCCACCTGTGTGCGAAGCACGTCGGTAGAACCAGTCTCGCGTAAGCGTACGCGTAATGTCGGTCCGGGCCGCTTCATCCAACAATACCGCCGAATCAAAGTATGACATGCTGGTAAGCAGTATGACTATTATCGACCACAACTCACTTGTGTTCTACTCATGCATATAACATCTACGCATAAACCTGGCTCGGATGCCACTGTTGGGGAACGTGGTAATTTCAAAAAAAATCTTACGCACACGCAAGATCCATCTAGGTGATGCATAGCAGCGAGCGGGAGAGTGTGTCCACGTACCCTCATAGACCGAAAGCAGAAGCGTTATGACAACGTGGTTGGTGTAGTCGAACGTCTTCACGATCCAACCGATCCAAGTACCGAACGCACGGCACCTCCACGATCTGCACACGTTCAGCTCGGTGATGTCCCTCGTACTCTTGATCTAGTTGAGTCCGAGGGAGAGTTTCATCAGCACGACGGCGTGGTGATGGTGATGATGAAGTTACCGGCGTAGGGCTTTGCCTAAGCACTGCAACAATATGACCGAGGTTGAAATCTGTGGAAGGGGGCACCGCACACTGCTAAGAGATTGTCTGTTGTGTGTTCTAGGGTGCCCCCTGCCCCCGTATATAAAGGAGCAAGGGGGAGGCCGGCCGGCCCTTGGGGCACGCCAAGGAGAGGGGGGAGTCCTCCTCCTAGTAGGACTAGGACTCCCCTTTTCCTAGTCCAACTAGGAAGGGGGAAGGGGAAAGGAAGGAGAGGGAGAGAGGGAGGAAAGAGGGGGCGCCCCCCCCCTACTTGTCCAATTAGGACTCCAAAAGGGGGGCGGCCAGCCCATGGCTCCCTCCTCTCTCTCTCTTACAAGGCCCGTGTTGGCCCATTAGTTCCCCCAGGGATTCCGATAACCCCCTGGCACTCCGATAATTATCCATTGACCCCCGGAACACTTCCGGTGTCCGAATATAGTCGTCCAATATATCAACCTTTATGTCTCGACCATTTCTAGACTCCTCATCATGTCTGTGATCGTATCCGGGACTCCGAACTATCTTCGGTACATCAAAACACATAAACTCATAATACCAATCGTCATCGAACGTTGAGCATGCGGACCCTACGGGTTCGAGAACTATGTAGACATGACCGAGACACGTCTCCGGTCAATAGCCAATAGCGGAACCTGGATGTTCATATTGGCTCCCACATATTCTATGAAGATCTTTATCGGTCAAACCGCATAACAACATACGTTGTTCCCTTTGTCATCGGTATGTTACTTGCGAGATTCGATCGTCGGTATCTCAATACCTAGTTCAATCTAGATTACCGACAAGTCTCTTTACTCATTTCGTAATGCATCATCCATAACTAACTCATTAGTTACATTGCTTGCAAGGCTTATAGTGATGTGCATTACCGAGAACGAGATACCTCTCCGATACACGGAATGAAAAATCCTAATCTCGATCTATGCCAACTCAACAAACACCATCGGAGACACCTGCAGAGCATCTTTATAATCACCCAGTTACGTTGTGACATTTGATAGCACACAAGGTGTTCCTCCGGTATTCGGGAGTTGCATAATCTCATAGTCTGAGGAACATGTATAAGTCATGAAGAAAGCGGTAGCAATGAAAGTGTAACGACCATAATGCTAAGCTAATGAATGGGTCTTGTCCATCACATCATTCTCCTAATGATGTGATCCCGTTCATATAATGACAACACATGTCTATGGTTAGGAAACATAACCATCATTGGTAAACGAGCTAGTCAAGTAGAGGCATACTAGGGACACTTTGTTTTGTCTATGTATTCACACATGTACTAAGTTTCCGGTTAATACAATTCTAGCATAAATAATAAACATTTATCATGAAATAAGGGAATAAATAATAACTTTATTATTGCCTCTAGGGCATATTTCCTTCAATCTAGATTATTGACTCTAGTGCAAGTGGGAGACTGAAAGAAATATGCCCTAGAGGCAATAATAAAGTTGTTATTTTATATTTCCTTATATCATGATAAATGTTTATTATTCATGTTAGAATTGTATTAACCGGAAACTTGATACATGTGTGGATACATAGACAAAACAATGTGTCCCTAGTAAGCCTCTACTAGACTAGCTCGTTAATCATAGATGGTTAAGTTTCCTAAACATAGACATGTGTTGTCATTTGATGAACGGGATCACATCATTAGGAGAATGATATGATGGACAAGACCCATCTGTTAGCTTAGCATAATGATCGTTTAGTTTTATTGCTATTGCTTTCTTCATGACTTATACATATTCTCTCGACTATGAGATTATGCAACTCTCGACATCAAGGAACACTTTATGTGCCATCAAACATCACAACGTAACCGGGTGATTATAAAGATGCTCTACAGGTGTCTCCGAAGGTGTTTGTTGAGTTGGCATAGATCAAGATTAGGATTTGTCACTCCGTGTATCGGAGAGGTATCTCTGGGCCCTCTCGGTAATGCACATCACTATAGGCCTTGCAAGTAATGTGACTAATGAGTTAGTTACGGGATGATTTGTTCCTAACGAGTAAAGAGACTTGCCGGTAATGAGATTGAACTAGGTATGATGATACCGACGATCGGATCTCGGGCAAGTAACACACCAATGACAAAGGGAATAACGTATGTTGTTATGCAGTTTGATCGATAAAGATCTTCGTAGAATATGTAGGAGCCAATATGAGCATCCAGGTTCCGCTATTGGTTATTGACCGGAGATCTGTCTCGGTCATGTCTACATAGTTCTCGAACCCGTAGGGTCCGCATGCTTAACGTTCGATGACGATTTGTATTATGAGTTATGTGTTTTGATGACCTAAGTTTGTTCAGATTCCCGGATGAGATCACGGACACGACGAGGAGTCCCGAAATGGTCGAGAGGTAAAGATTGATATATTGGACGAAGGTATTCGGACACCGGAAAGGTTTCGGGACGTTTCGGATATTTATCGGGAAACCGAGGGGTTACCGGAACCCCCCGGGGCAGTTATGGGCCTTATTGGGCCATAAGGGAGTAGGAGAGGGCAGCCCGCAGGGTGGCACCCCCCCCCCCTCAAGGGACTCTGAATTGGACTAAGGGGAGGGGGCGCGGGCCCCTCTTTCCTCTCCCTCTCCCTCTCCTTCCATCCTTCCCCTGCTTGGAATAGGAAAGGGAGTCCTACTAGGAGTCTAGGATTGGGAATCCTAGTTGGACTCCCCCTTGGCGCGCCCCCTCATGGCCGCCGGCCTCCTCCCTCTCCTCCTTTATATACGGGGGCGGGGGCACCCCAAAGGCGCATCAATTGTTTCTTAGCCGTGTGCGGTACCCCCTCCACAGTTTACCACCTCGGTCATATTGTCGTAGTGCTTAGGCGAAGCGCTGCGCGCCACGCCGTCGTGCTGACGAAACTCTCTCTCGACCCTCTATTGGATCAAGAGCTCGAGAGACGTCATTGTACTGAACGTGTGCTGAACACGGAGGTGACGTACGTTCGGTACTTGGATCGGTTGGATCGTGAAGACGTTCGACTACATCAACCGCGTTAACTAAACGCTTCCGCTTTCGGTCTACGAGGGTATCTGGACAAACTCTCCCCTCTCGTTGCTATGCATCTCATAGATAGATCTTGCGTGATCGTAGGAATTTTTTTTGAATTACAACGTTCCCCAACAGCATATACTATATTGATGCAATAGCATGGTGGTGCTTCTTTTTCTAGGTGGTGGGAGGGGCATGCAGGGTTGATATGTTTTATAGGCCAGTTGATGTTGATTAATTTGAAAAATTGTCGGCCCGATCAAAATCGTAAACAAAACCCAAAATTGAATACCTCAATCGAATGAAAGAGCTTTAAAATTAGGGAACATAGTGAATTAAAATAACTAAATGGCAGAGCTTCTTGAGAAATTATTGACCCGGTCAAAATCAGGTGACCCAATTCTGAATTGAAGACCTTAATTGATTGTGAGGTCTTAAAAAATAGAAAGCATAGTGTATAGTATAAAAGAATTGAATGAGAGAGCTTTTAGAAATTTATTGACGTGGTTAAAATTGGGTGGCCCAATTTCAATGGAGAGCTAAATTGATTGTAAGGCCTTAAAAACTAGGAAGCATAGTGTATAGTATAGTATATTGATCGATAGTGATAGCATCGTTCAAATTGAGAATGACATGGAGATTATGTTGCTTAATTTGGATTATGAAACATTTCATTGTTATAGCAAGGATTGAATTGCAAGCTGCCCGGTTTTCTTATCACAATTACATTTAAAAGAAATAATTTTGACCTTCTTTGGTAATCATTGCTATATTGGTAATTTGAACGATGATTCAATCCTTCACAATAAGAACTAAACATGTGGCTTTATTGAATAAAATAATTTAGGAACATTAATTTTGACCTTCACAATAATAACTAAACATGTGGCTTCACAATAAGAAATGTAATGGTCTACAATGTAGCTTCACAAAAAGAAATTTAGGAACATTAATTTTGACCTTCACAATAAGAACTAAACATGTGGCTTTATTGAATAAAATAAAACACAAGTGAATAACAAGATCATTGGTAAAAGAAATTTTACATTGTAGACCAGAGCTCCACCATTTGCATTTTAATGTTCTCGGCAAACTCTGGTAAAATTTGAAGAAAATCAAACTTGCACAAATTAGCCTAACCGTTAGAGTTGAGAAAAGCCTCTTGAGTAACCCACATCAATAGGTGAGAGCCTATGATTGTTGAACGCGTTTTGGCCTAAGACACACCTTTCAACATGGACTGTCGACTAATGATTCATCATTGTACTATTTCGGAATAAAATCAAAAGCACAACTTGACAGATAAGAAGCTGATGATCTACGGGACCAAAACACCATAGGATCTCTTGTGTCATTGACCGCATCGGCCAAACAATCACACTAGGACGAGGATACTGCAATGAGACTTTTATTATTGTGTGTGGCGACATCTCCACCATCGATACATCGCCACGACCGATGCAAAAACTAAACACAAGAAGAAACTAGATTGCATAGTGGAACAATATTCAGGGTGGCCCCAGTCTCCTAACCTTAGATCAGCGCCAGCAACTAGGTCTATGTATGAAAAGCCCTAAGTTGGGTCGTTCTTTTCTACTAGGCGGAAGCAAATTTTGATTTTTTTTAAGGGAAAATTAATTCTATTTTTTTATTTTGAGAAATGCAATACAATAGACACGCACGCACGCACGCACGCATGTTTGAGAGACATAGTCGAAAAATTGTAAAATTAGCGAAGTCACCACAAACACATCATATTTCACGGTCACGCCGCACGCCTGAAAGAATAGCATTGAAAAGTCTAAACTAAAAACTTTAATAAGTCTAAATATATTTTTTAAAATGCGAACCACCAGAGCCTTACATTTTTTTTAGAACTACCAGAGCCTTACATACTCCCTCCGTTTCTTTTTAGTTTGCATATAAGATTTGGTCAAAGTCAAACTTTGTGAAGTTTGACTAACTTTATAGAAAAAGATATCAACATTAACACTATGAAATCAATACTATTAGATGCGTGATAAAATAAATTTTTATAACATATAACTTTCAAACTGTAGATGTTAATATTTTTTTCTATAAAGCTAGTCAAAATTTATAAAGTTTGACTTTGACTAAACCTTATATGCAGACTAAAAAGAAACGAAGGGAGTACTATACTGAGGCAGCAAACAATGCAACATGGGCCCAGCCCATGCTAAACATCCGGCAACATGGGCCACCTTAATGCTAGGCCAGATTCATGTGCTCTGACAAGCGGAAACTATGTATCTCCCGTTCCTAAAAACAAAGCTATGTATCTCCCGGATTAATTCCTAATAGGTTTCTTTTTTTTGTGTGTTTATCTTTGCAGATTTATTTGATTTCATTGGGTTTTCTCTTTCCTTTTGTATGTGTTTGTACAGGTTTGATTGGTTTTCATTGTTTGTTTAGTTTTTTTACTGGGTTTTTCTTTACAATTGTCAATGGTTATTTATTTTCTATGTGATTTCTTTATGCTTTTCATCGGTTTTCCTTTGTTTCTTTTTCTGTGTTTTTCTTTACGGTCCGCTTAAGTTTCATTTTTTACTTTTCTTTCTTTTCTATGTATTTTTGTTATTGTTTTCATCGGTCTTCTTCAGTTTTCATTACGGTTTTTAGTTTTCTTAATTTTCTATGTTTTTGTTTACATTTTTTCTTGGTTTCCCCTAGTTTTTCTGGGTTTCATTGGTTTCTTGCCTTTTCTTTTCGTTTTTCAATTCATATCTACTACTCTATCCCATAGTGTAAGACGTTATTTGACACTACACTAGTGTCAAAAAGTATCTTACATTATGGGATGGATGGAGTATGTTTTTTCATACATGCACGCACGCACGCATTATGTGATGTATTTTTGTTATCTGTATGTTTTCTTACATTTTCAAATACAGCAGGAATTTTTTTATAAATGTTTATTTTCTTCAAATACATGATTAAAAATTGTTTTAAATATGTTTTGATGCCTATCCATTTTCATACACATTGTATACTTTTCCTATACATAAGGAACATTTGCTTTATACACATTTTATAAGTATGTGTACTGATATCTAATTTTTTATGTATATTGTACATTTTCTGTATACATATGAAATATTTTTATACACATTTAACATTTTTTAAATGCAAATACATGTTAAGAATTTATAAATACACATGAAATCAATGTTTTAAATTTATATGAAACATTTTCTAAAAACTACCCAAAAATTTTGTACATTATATAAGCAATGTTTTTGAAACATGTGAACACTAATTAAAATGCATCATAATTTTTTTAATGATACAAAACATTTATTTTGAATTACACGAACCAATATTAAAATTATACTATTATTTTTTAAAAGTTAACGGAGCACATTAGTTTGTAAAGTGGGAATATTTTGGAAGTGTCGCAAACATTTTTTTAATGCTGTTAACGTTGTTTTTAAATTAGGCTAACCGGTGTTTCACACTGCATTAACATATTTCAAATTCCTTGTTTAATAAAATCGTAGGTAAATTCATATTTCTGAATATACGTATTTAGAATATTTTCGAAAATATGAAATGAAAAGGCAAATTAACCTGTGAAGCTACTTGGGCCAGCCCATTAGTAGTGAGGCTGTGACGAGGGGAGTTTGTGTCTCGCTCCAGGCGAGACACAGCCTCTCCCCTCCGACAAACGCCCGATAGCTTTTCAGCGCTTGCGACTCGGCCGTGTAACGAACACAAAAACTATGTCTCCCTTGTTGTGAGAGGCATGCTTCTCTTGCTTCTGGCTGTGGCACTCCCGTTAGTGGTGTTTTTCCAGAAACTACCAAGGAGCAGTTATGTGAAGCTACTATGGACCGGTATGAACTTGTATTAGAAGCTTTCGCAGTCTTTTTCTTTTGCTTTCTTGTGTCTTTTCTCTATCGGTTTTCTTTTCGTAAATTTTGTCTTTCTCAACTCGTTTTTTCCTTCATATTTCAAAGACATGTTGATTTTTTTTCAAATAAACATTGAACATTTTGAAAAACATGCAAATATTTATTAAGTGTTAGATATTTTTTACTCGATGGCATGAACATTTTTGTAAAACTATGTGAAGAAATTTTGAAAAATTGATGAAACCTAATTTTAAACACGCTGATATTTCCTTAAATGACATGAACAATTTTGAACGTACAAACATTTTTTAGAAATTATGCTTTTTTGCATTATCGTGAATACTTTTTAAAAATGTCATGAACACATTTGAAATGTGTGTACATTTTGTTATACTTTCTGAAGTTCTTTAAAAATTGTGCATACATTTTTTACAATGTCATATACATAATTTTAAACACATAATAATTTTTCTAAAAATGTTGAACATTTTTTTATTACATTAACATTTGAAAAATGTTAAATGATAAAATTTTACATACATGAACATTTTTTAATGAGAGGTGAACTTTTTAAAACTTCAAGTATAGTACTCCCTCCGTAAAGAAATATAAGAGTGTTTACAACACCAAGGCTCCTCTATTTCTTTATAGAGGGGGTAATTTTTTCATCTGGATTTAAAGCTTTCAAAATAAAATAAAAGTAGAAAAACTGTCTTGAGACAAGATGTTCTTCCATCTGGCAATAGGCAAAAAAAACTAGACGGGCCCTCAAAGGAAAGACATAGTTGTCTAAATTGCAAACCAACATACGCCATGTCCATCTTTAAAATTCCCAAAAAATTGCAAAGGAATCACGTATGCAATATCTCGTTTTTGGTGGGGTGATGATGCAACTCACAAGAGGATGCACTGGTTCACGTGGTGGAAGATGTGCATTCTAAAAAAGCAAGGAGGGATGGGGTTCGGAGATATCCACTGTTTTAATTTGGCATTATTGGCTAAACAAACTTGGAGACTAATTGATAATCCTGATTCTTTGTGTGTGATGATTCCAAAGGTGAAATACTTTCCCGATGTAGATCTTATGGATGCTACCCTAAAAAAAAGAAAAAGCTTCGTATACATGGCAAAGCATTATGGCCGGAGTGGAGGCCCTGAAACTTGGGCACTTATGGAGAGTGGGTGATCAGAGGCAGAGCTACGTTGGGGCAACCAGGCCAAGGTCCGTCCAACATAGCAATAAATACAATGAAGATTCAGTGGGTCGTAAGAGAACTTTTTGTGAGGTCAGGTTTAACTGGTCCGTCTGGCCTGCCCAACATACTTACCGTAGCTCCGCCACCGTGGGTGATGGAGTTAAAATAAAGATTTGAAAAGCTGAATGGATCCCACAGTCTCCAACAAGGAAGGTCATAACTATTCGAGGAAAGCAGCTTCTATCTCGTGTGCGCAACCTGATTATGATCCTTCGACAGGAGACTCGGATGAACAGCTTGTCAGGCAAACCTTCTGGCAGGTGGACGCCCAAAGCATTCTTGCAATTCCTTTACCTTGACATGAGATGAGCGATTTTCTGGCTTGGAATCTAACAAGAACATGAGTTTTTATGGTGCGATCTGCGTACCATGCATGGAATCCGGGAGTCCCAGTTCGGCAGCAGAATTCAGAATTCAGAAGGGCCATCTAACCAAAAAGATACATGGGATACAATTTGGAGCTTATTCTGTCCATCTAAGATATATTTTTTATTTGGAGGGCGCTTCGTAGTGCGATCCCCTGCAGATCAATCCTTGCTGATAAGCATATAAAAATTAAAGTTGCCCAGCGTGCAACTTAGGACCGGACAATATCAAACATCTGTTGTTTGAATGCAAGCTAGCTGCGAATGTGTGGAAAATGCTAGGCGTGGATGATATGATCAAACAGGCCATCAGGGAGAATCGGGCTGGACAAGTAATATTTGAACACTTGTTGTGTTTGAAGGATCATGAAGTTCATATCCCTGGTCTTCCTAAATTGAGAGAAACAGTGTAGCCACAGTAGCATGGTATATGTGGTATGAACGGCGGAAATTAACTCATGGAGAGACCACCCAAACAGCAGCTCAAATCAGTTTGGACGTGAGAGAACTAGCGGTGAACTACATTATCTCTTGTACGCCCAAAGCTAAACATAAGGTAGGCGGGTGGAGTAGACCAAGGTACGGATATGCTAAATTGAATGTGGACGCTGGATTTGATATGGATACACTAGAAGGATCGGTGGGAGCCGTCCTTCGTGATCACAACGGCATGTTCATTGCTGCTGGAAATGAAAAATAGACATATGCTTTGATTCATTTACAGCAGAGTCTGTTGCCGTAAGATTTGGAAAGAATCTAGCCCGTACTACTGGATGTATCAAGATTGAAATCAACTCCGATAGTGCAGAGGTGGTTGAAGCTATTAAGGAGGGCAACTCTTCTTCAGTTGCTAGTGCTATATTCGATGATTGTTATTTCATGTCATTTATGAACATTGTAATAGAGAGAACAATCAAGTAGCTCACGAATTGGCTAGGTTAGCTAAGTTTTCTCCCCTTAGTCGTTGGATAGATAATGCCCTTAGTGCGGTTATTCCCTTGCTTTTAAGCGATGCCACTATTTTGATCAATGAATAAAGGAGGAGATAGTTGTCAAAAACCAAAAGCTGTCTAAATCTAGTCTCCAATACATCAGTGAAATCCATAAGTATATGATTTTCTTCTGAATCATGCAAAGTTATTCATTCTGACGGCGAGAGATCAAGTCCAAGACATAGCAACATGAAAAGGAGAGAGAATAAACACAGAAAGAACGGGACGTAGGCCTGATCACTAAAACGGGCACAGCTAGCTACCGACGATCACCAAAAGAACCCAAGAACAGCCTCTGACGCTCACTCAAGACTTCTACTGCCACGAGAACGGGAGGGACGGCGACGTGCCCTCGGAGGAGCCATCGGCGCCGACGTGGAAGATCCCGTGGCAGTTCATCTCGTTGTCGTTGGAGCTCGGGACCAGCGCGCCGCTGGCGTTGAGCTGCTCGCCGTCCATGCCGCCGGCGAAGGCGGCGAAGCCGGTGGCGGCGCTGGAGGCCTGGGAGCAGGCGAACCAGGAGGAGCTGCCGAACTGCTGCAGGTTGGGGACGGAGGGATGTGCTCGCTTGGACGGACCATGCGGCTGACGTCGACGCTGGAGGAGTTGGCCGGGGATGACAGAAGAGAGAGAGCACAGTCGGAGTCGAGCACGTGCGTCAACTGTCCATCGGAGAACATCTTGTTGCTGCTGCTGCTCTCGGGCGGCGGCGGCGGCGGTGGCGGGGCGACGGCCTTGAGGAGAGGCTGGCACACGGGGGGGATCTCGAGGGCCGTCGCGCCCGTGCTGAAGCTCATCTGGTCTCCTTCGTGCAGGAAGGGGAAGCGCCGGCCTTCCTTGGAGTAGGACGACGAAGAGCCGGCGAAATTGATCTGGTGAGTGGTGGTGTAGTATGGATTGCTGTCCTCGGATTTGATGATCCCGGACCAGCTTGGCTCTGGCCTTGGAGCGGAGAAGGACGCGAACCTTGTCCCTGCATTTGAATACAAACCTGAACGGCCATCATGAAACGAGCATCAGACTCTGTAGTATTGTATTCAAATGTAGCAGAAATTAAACAGACTGAAAATGCAGCATTGTGCAATCACCCTGCTAATTCGAATATTCAGTTTACAATGTGCTCTTGTAAACCCCATGATTTAAATTATAGTGAGCACCATGTTACTCAACATCATCCATATCAAATGAATCCGATACAATGGAGGGTAAAACAACAGTCGTAGATCCATGCAAAATGCAGGTCAAGCTTATTATCAGTTGGACAGGAGAAAATATGTCCCATGTAAGCACGAGCATTTCACCGAGGGTTTGCATTTGAACTAATATACTTTATAACAGAAATTTCTGAATCTGAGGTTACCATATAATTTGTTCATTTCAGCAATCGTCAGGCTGACAAAAAGTATGGTTGTAGTTAAATAAGAAAAATACCTTGTTGGGTTGTCATAAAGCTCCCAGAGTTCATGCTATCAACCTGTGGCTTCCTGCGGCGCCTGTTGTGCCCATCAAGGCGCTTTCTACAGCTACGCTTGGCCTCATCAAACTCCGCGAGCAAGTGGAATCTAGCGAAACAAAGATTAATGGTAAGAAACACAAACATTTAAGCAAACAGTAGTCATGATGCTAACATATTGACCAATTTAATTGTAAATCAGTATCATCCTTAATGGCATCTTGACCCTGTTAATGACACCCTAAACATATATGATTCTTGTAGCAGGAAGAGAGAAAATCACAACACATTTGAAGGCCCTTGGGTATAGAACCTCGCATAACCTTGATATAAGAAAATAAAAGTAACTCCAAATGTTTTATCACTCCCATAATACAGGCAAGTGCTACAAGGACATATGATATCTGGCCATGGTAGACAAACAAGCACTATAAGCCAAGATCTAAGTATGGCACTCATGATCAGAGAGGATTTGCACAATCATTATGCTTAAAAGTATGCAAAAAAAATTCCAGCAGAAAACAACTTCAGTTGTCCATTTGACACCATCACTATTCTGATTCTGAACAAATAACATGCTCTGATGCAATAAGGCACGTGGAAAATCAAAAGCTGCAAGGACCAACCAGAATGGCCTGAATATTTATTTGCTCGACATTAAAACAGAACACAGATTCCATGAAGAAAAGAGTACGCACACGCGCAGCTGGACCACTCGGATTTCAATGCGTCAGTTAACAAAATTCAGTGCATGGGGGCTTCGCTTTACAAAAGCTTTCTACTGGGCCTGCAAAGCGCAGCAAATTAGTGCAACTCCTGTTGGACATTTGGACCACGGTATAGGTTCCAACAGGTGTATGGCAGTGTGGCACCAGCCTGTAGGAACACTGAAGGAGTACAGTATGGTGATCCAAATTTTTGCTCCACTGGGCGCACTATTGCCTGATTGTGTGTCTGATAGGTACGCAATCATTGGAAACGAACGCGCCCCCACTGAGATATAAAAATTTTAGGGGAAGACGACCAAATGATTGATGGGTAATTTTCTGGTATTCCTTAAAACAAATATTTTCTCACCACGGCTGTAGAATATAAAAGACAAACTCAAATGAACTAGTGTTGAACCTAAAAAGGTTTTAGATCGGTACTATTGTGAAATGAACCTGGAAGAATGTACAGTACAAAAACATGTGAAACTGGAGGCACCACATTTGCTCAGAGGGTATGAACAACCATATCTGACAAATATACCTTGGTTTTTTATGTCAAGTACTCCTATAGAATAATAAAATGAAAATGTTTCGAATACATGATCAGTTCAGCTAGAAAGGAATGCAGTGCACACACCAAAACCAAACTATATTCTATCTGTTCAATAAGAAATGGTTGATGGTTAATTTTAGGGGAATACGACCAAATGATTGGTGGTTAATTTTGTATTCCTTAAATTTTGAAGGTTCTTACTGGAGTATTTGAAAAAGCTACAGGTTAAATTTTGAAGGTTCTTACTGGAGTATTTGAAAAAGCTACAGGTTAAATTTTGAAGGTTCTTACTGGAGTAGCTTTTGTTGTATACTAACCTTAAGTGCAAGTTACTCCAATAGTTCAGCTAACCGATGAATAGTACTAGAACATCCAAGACATTCAAAGACAACCGGCTCCACCAAAATGCAAAAATGTGGAACCTATTTTGCAACGCTGTTTCAAGAATTGGTCTAGTGGTCCCAGCATCTCATGTGGAAAAAACAAGGCTAATGACAAGAGGCAGTCATGGCAGATGAGGTAGGCCGGTTTCTGGCCAATAATTCAATAAAACAGGTCATGGTGTTCAGCAACATCTTTAAAGGGTGAACAGTCCACACACAACAAATACTGCTGCACACAATAACCCAGGAGTAAACCGAAAGAATTCCTATGGATCTGGTGGTTACTGCTAATTCAGCAATGGGAGGCAATCTTGTCAGACATGGGGCTCCATCCTTCACTCCATAAACCGCCTTAAGGGCAAAATGGGTTGATCCTAAAGTACCTATGGTTAACCGTAGCCGGGTTACACAGATTAACTTCTTGACTCCCCAGTTGGTTCAAAATATGTGATAGTTTCTGGGGATTCTACAGCAGAGCATTGCACCACTTTTATTTAGCCAGAATAAAAGTAGTACTACCTTCGGTCCATAAAAAGTGTCGTAGTTTTCAACCAACCCCAGTTCAAAACAGCGACACTTATTTTGGATCAGAGAGAGTAATATCTTTGTCAATGTCATGGGAAATGGTTGCACAAATTACACTCCACTCTTCAACTTCACACCAGAACAATGGAGAAGAAGATGGGGAAGCAATGGATCTGGTGGTTACTAATTCAGCAAGGGGAGGCAATCATGTCAGAGATGGGCCCTACTGTTCAGTCAATAAACCACCTCAAAGGCAAAATGTGTTGATCCTCAGGTACCTATGGTTAACCGTGGTCTACTTAGATTCACTTCTTACCACCTAGTTGGTTTAAAATATGTGCTGATTTTTTTGTCAGAGTAAAAGTGGTACTAATATATTTGTCGATGTCACAAATTATATTCTAATATTAAACTTCAAAATAAAAGTAGTAATATACTCCCTCCGTCCGAAAATACTTGTCGGAGGAATGGATGTATCCAGACGTACTTTAGTTTTAGTTACATCCATTTTTATGCATTTTTCCGACAAGTATTTCCGGACGGAGGGAGTATTTGTCAACGTCACAAATTATCTTCCATTCTTAAACTTCAAACCAGAACAAATAAAAAAATTCAAAGAAGGGGAGAATCCAAGGGCAGGTTTGAAAATGTGGCAGCCAGCAAATCATAAAAAGGACTGCTCCACCTGATCTTTGGCACATGGAGTGCATCAGCCACTTTTCACTGGTAATAATTCACACCCGTGGGCTAGAAAGTTACCAGTGCAAAAGTAGGAAAATGGGAGGGCTATGATTCAGGTATACAACAGGTTGCCAAAGTAAAAAAAAAAAACTTGGGGGTACTTGACCCATATGAAAAGGCTGAAAAGCTAGTGCCGGATAAAGGAAAAGTTACTGGTGCATCCTTGAAACCGAACAGTGAGATATGCTCAGCTCATTCTCACCACCCCTACTGATTCTACCAGCAGTGCTCATTGCTTGGAATGGGAGCAGCTGGTGGTTAATTTGAGCCAAAGAGAAAGGCAAAGCCAGGGCCTGAGAAAGAACTGGCTTGGATTGGCCTTTTCAGTTTGAACAAAGGGAAGGGAATGATGATCAGCAGCAGTAAAAAAAAATGGGAAAAAAAATGGTGTGCAGTCAATCAATTTCACCATTGCGGCAGTTCAAGCAATGGTCTTTCGGCAGCATCGCAATCAGGTCGACGCGACCGTGCGAATGTGCTGAATTGAAGTGTTAGCAATAGGAATCGCGGGAATTTTCGCGAATTTTGGCGGGTTGGATGGGTGTTTGTGGGTTGGTTGGTTACCTGCTGCACTGCTGGCAGAAGCGCATCTCCCGGCCGGCGACGACGACGAGGGGCGTCTTGGAGTGCGCCTCGCACACCTTGTGCCGCCGGTGGTAGTCGCGGCACTTGCTCAGGTCGGCCTTGCAGCCGTCCACGGCGCACGAAGGGCAGTGCCCCGCCCCCGCGCCGCCGCCGCCGGCCCCAGGCGCGGCCGCTTCAGCGGGCTCGCCGACGGCACCACCGCCGCGGCGTTCGACGCCGACGCCGACAAGGACGCCGCCGGGCCATTCGCCGCCGCCGTCGCCACGGGCTGCTGCTGCTTCATCGCGCCGTCCGCCGCGGGGCCGAACTCCCCAGCCCGCCCAGCTTGAGGTCGACCGAGCACTCAGGGCGGCCCGGCGGCCGCGCGCAGCCGCGGCGGCGATGCCCGCCGCGGCGGGAGCGGCCATGGCCGGCACCCCGTCGTGCTCCAGCTCGGCCAGGTCCCAAGAGCCCGGCATCTTGAGATCCCAATCCATGCCGCACGCTCGCTCGCTCACTCACCAGCCAGAGCAAGCAAGCAAGCAAGCAGCCCCACCGTCGCCGCTGACGCTTCTTGGCCACCACAGAGCACAGACCTTTCTCTCTCTCTCTCTCTCTCTCTCTCTCTCTCTCTCTCTCTCTATCTCAGGGTCAGGTAGCTGCTCGCCGGTTTGTCCGCTCCCTCCGGCCGGCCCCCTCACTCACTCACTCCGCGACGCGGGAAGCTAGCAACCAAGCAAGAATCATTGCGCGGCGACCACCATCGCACCGGAGGCGAACAAACGGTAGCGCGAGCAGAGCGCGAACGTGCAGAGGGGCATGCAGCTGCGGCCTATCCCCGATAGGGATGGGGGGAGTGGATGCAGCAGAGCAGAGCAGAGCGCACACGCGCACAGACGCGCGAGCGAGTAGCGAGACAAGAGAGATGGCGCCAAGGGAGTGGGAGGCAGTCAGTACATGCTCGCAGAGGCAAGTGCGGCAGGTGTGCGGGATGGAGCAGGGACAGCCATGGATGGAAGAGCTGCTGCTACTAGCGAGTGGTGGTGGGGGTGGTGGCGACTAGTCTCTTCTACTTCTACTAGTAGGGGAGGGGAGGAGGAGGGGGGGTGGTGCATACTGCATAGCGGGAGTAACAATATTTTGATCAACAGTTTACTGTTTGCTGATGGCTACTAGTAGGAGCAGAAGCCATTTCTTGGTCTTGATCGATCCCCTGACAGGGATTCCAAAGGAGGAGGGGCAATGAATGGGTGAATGGGGTCGGCCCCATGCCTCTCAGCGCCATGTTCACCCTTTAACGCCAGCATGGAAGCCTTGTGCTGCAATTATTGGGGGCCGGCTGGGTTTGGTTTGGGGTTTGGGGGCTTCGCTTTCCCTTTCTTGGCGCCTCAACAAAGGTGTGGGTGTGGGTTAGTGACCGCTAATGAGCCGTAGTTAGCATCTCATGGTCTAGCTAGATTGTGGTTTTGCTCAAATTCAAAGCTAGCTCTCTTTGGAACAAAGTAGTAGGAAATTTTCATAGGAAAAGAGTCTTGTGGTTTTCCTATGATGCCTTTTGGATCGTAGGTGGACCGTTCTTTGTCCGACCCTCACGTTTTTTGCTTCTTCCAGGAAGTTGAATGCAACGTGTGTCTTTATTTTTCCCCCCTTCTTGCTCGTGAAGAAACGGTTGCTTCCGTGTTCTTGTGGAGCATCCAAACGGCTATGTTGTGCGCATTCTATGTTTAGATGAGTGGTTTTTCTATCACTAGTCAATGTGTACGTGCAATGCACGTTAATTTGGAAGTATATTAAGTGCACGCGGATATTAAGTAGGTTATTATTTATGTGTTATTATGTGATTAGCACTATTTTTGGCATGAAATTAACTATACGCTAAAGCGTGTTGGTATTTCGACATTGAAGCGATGCTGCGTCGTTGGATTGACATGATTTGATGGCCGAGATTAATTGGATCTGCCCCTTTGGGTCCTTTTATATTAGTATAGATACATTCGATTCCGAACACACAATAGTTGTAATTTAAAAAGTGTTTCCATTGTTTCCGCCCCATGTTCACAATGACAAAATGGCCATGTGACCCGCGTGCCAGAGGGATAATTGTTGACATCCGATCCGTGGTTAACTAAGCATCGCTTCATGGCGGGTTAGCGCCGTATTATGACGTGTAAATCAAGCCTTTTTAATAGTTTGATGCTCTTGATGTTGAGAGACATATGTGGTTTCAACATCCTAGGCGGTAGGCATGACGAGGAGGCGACGGCAGTTTAGAAGGCAAGCCTAGTTTCTCTCCTTGATTGACAATGGCGATCACGTGTTCAAACCTGGGTTGCCACGGAGCTCAGCTCAGGCGGTTAGCATGACGAGCTTGTGACATGCATGCAGGCTGTACAATTCACAGCGAAATTAGTCCATGCCCTCAAAACTCCTTTCATTTTTGTGCATACAAACTCCCTTCTTGTACGTGGGACGGTAGGAGGCAGAGAGCACTATGCACCAATTGATGAACTCTAAAGTAACCGTGTGTACTTTTAAATTCTGGGATGAGTGTAGACCACACAGCACAACTCTGACTGCATGGAAAAAAAGATACTTATTCCCTGAGCAAACTTGCACTTGCGCCCATTATTTTAACATTACTTTAATCTCCCCAAGATACGCCCCCTCTATCCAGGCTTTTGGCCTGATCCGTTTGGTCTGAAAAAAACAGTAGCCGGGAGATGGTCCAATTATCCGCGACAGGTGCATCGTTGATCAATTTTATATATTACTGTATGCCGTTAGATTAGCATTTTGTCGCCACACTAGCTGCATCATGCGCGCCAACTTGGGAGTTTGGTGGTTTCATACACTCCACGTCATGGAACATTATTTGTAAACTGTAACAAGAAAACCAATGCTATATATTGCAGTATAGCGTTTGAATGTGCTTGATTGGAAGGGAGCCTAGCTTGTGGCTCCTCGGGGACATTGATATGCATGGGCTCGTTTGCTTGTTTGTTTGCTCCTTTTAGGTGTTCTTGAGTTGTGGTGGAGTGGAGTGTAGGGGTAAGGAGATCTAGAAAGGAAATGTAAGAGTAATGGGATGTGAGATGATAGGTGAAAGATTGCACTACCATGATAGGTGAAAGATTGTGCTACCATGATGGGCCACCTTGTAGCTGTAGGGAGCCTTTAATTTGCCAAGACATATCAGGTTGTGGATTGGTTGGTTGGAAAACATTCTGCTGCTACCATTGAGGGTGTATCCTGTGCATGCACTCGGACTCGTGGTGCAACTAATGTGCTGCCGTGCATGGTTGTCGCATGGTGCATGTTTGTGCTCTCTGCTATGTGCTCAAACACAATTAAGATGTGCTCAATCACATGTATGTCGTGACATTTAGAATAAAATATATGCTATGCGCTTGTAAACAGTAGTCAACTATATTCCACTATTTTTTTACATCACAAAGTCCATATAATGCTATTGAAGTGTTGTATGTACATACCGTCTGTCATGAGCGGTTCGCTATCTCAAAAGAAAAACATATTGCTTACATACGCATCGATGAAATCAAAGTTTCTTGCGATATTATTTTCGTGTGATGTGCAGCTGCTACTTGCTACCACACCATCACACATGGGAGATATAATTGGGCCCCTTGTGATTGCTTATGTGATGTTCCCTTCTTTACCGTCCCCATCCCATTGATCATTCTAGCAATATATACCGTAAGAGGCTACAACGCTGCAATATCAAGAAAAGAAAAAAATATTAAAGCAGTATCCACGACTTGTATAAACGGATTTGCGCTATCAAAATGTTGGGAACTTTAAGTTGCTTGGGTCTAATTTCTTTTGTGAAGCTAATTTTTAGAACCCAAATTATCCGAGCTATGCCTTGCAAATATACATTAATATCTGTCGATTCAATCGTGTGAACAAAAGGAAATGCTTTCAGCTTCGACAAACATCGCTTCAAAATTACCCGATGCCAGAGACCGCACATGGCTTTTACTCCCTTTGTTTCATAGTCTTGTATTTTGCCCTCACTTATGAAAGGACATGCGGTGCCCCCATGTGTGGTTTTGGTAATTGATGACATTCTCTATGGACTAATGGTTGCATTGAGTTATATTTGAAGGATTTGTCCATAGGCATTTCTTGAAGTCCATGTGTTGGTTTCAAGGAGTTTATGTGTTGACCAAGGTGCTATTAAGGAATTATCCAAAGATTGGTCATGTGAGTGTTGAGCTTATTGCAAGCATGTCTTGAAGAAGAAGATTGTGTGATCATTCATGTTTACCTTCAAGACATCATCCAAAGCGAATAGAGTTGGAAAGATTCAAGGTTGATCAAGACTAAGTAAAGAGTGAATCAAGTTGATCAACTCACAAAGCGTAGAAGATGTACCGAGAGGGATCAAGTGATCCCATGGTATGGTAAGCATTATCCATTGCACTTTGTGTACTAACCCATGGTCTATGTGAGAGTCTATGTGGGGTTAGGTACGTGTCCATGGGCTTGCGTCAAGAGGAAGATATCATACAACCCATGGAAAGGATGACATCAAGTGGTGATCGTCATCAAGATTGTCGTGTGCAAGTTCAAGTGGAGCATCACGAAGAGATCAAGTGCTTGAAGCTTGCCATCCATTGTGGTGTCAATGGACTTGTGAAGATGCGCCGAAGAGTGGCTCACCCATAGTGGAGTATGGGGGAGCAATCATCTAGTCTCCATCGACCCAACACAATCAAGAAAGGTGGTCCATCTTGAGGAGGACAAGATCGTCATCATCTAGCTCAAGTGGATCATGTGCAAGGCAAAGGTTTGCCCTTGATAGGTTTTCTATTTTACCGGTCTCATGGTGGTAGTTGGGAGACCGGGTTATAGGATCGATAGCCGTACTATCAAGGGGGCTCTCAAGTGAGTAGCTTGATCGTATCGTTAAATCGAGAGCTCAAACCATTGCATCCTTGCATCATGTTTCTTGGTTCTTGTTTGGTTCTCTTTGTGAGTCTTAGAGCTTATGGTCATCTTTATGACAAGCTTGAGTTCATCGAAACGGAGTTTGCATGCGTCTTCTATGATGTTTTCGGTGTTGGAGGTTTTACCGGTCTTTTTTAGGAAGGGTTCTCACCATTTTCTTTTGGGCCTTTTCTCATTTGCTTATTATTGGTATTTCTCTCAATATTGTGTTAGCCCTTGTCCCTAGCTTTCCAACAAATTTGGTTTCTTCGAATTCAGATTCCGAATGCAGAAGTTATGGTAGTTTTGGTGTTCTGAAAAGGCTACAGCGGTACTACCGCGGGTAGGAGCGGAAGTAATTTTTTACTACCGCCCTTGGGAGCGGTACTACCGCTCGGAGCAGTACTACCGCGGCTACTTCCGTGGCTACTTCCGCTCGGGACCAAAAACTCGTCACAAGTCCAGCGGTGGTAGGCACGGATGAATTTTTTTAGTACCGCTTGCAAGCAGTAGTACCGCTACTCCTAGCAGTAGTACCGTGATGCCGAGCGGTACTACCGCTCGGTGCGGGCTGTGAGCATAACGGTTGGATTTTTCCCCACCTATAAAAGGGGGTCTTCTTCCCCATTGAACATTATCCTCTGAGCTCGTGTTCTTCCCCAATTGTTGACCTTCTTGAGCTTACTAACTCTCAATCCCTCCATGGATTCTTGCTAGTTTTGAGGGAAAAGAGAGGAGATCTAGATCCACATTTCCACCAATCACTTTCTCCTCTATGTGAGGGGAACCCCTTGGATCTAGATCTTGGAGTTCTTGGTGTTCTCCTTCTTGTTCTTCCTCTCATTTTCTTCCCTAGCATTAGTTGCTTCGGTGGGATTTGAGAGAGAAGGACTTGGGCACTCCGTGTGCCCTTGCCATTGCATTTGGTGCATCGGTTTGAGTTCTCCACGGTGATACGTGGAAGTTACAAGTTGAGAAGCTTATTACTCTTGGGTTCTTGGTGCCCTTGAGCTTGTTCCTCTTGGGTTCTTGGGCGCCCTAGGCGGTTGGTGGTGTTCGGAGCTCAATCATTGTGGTGTAAAGCTCCGGCAAGCGTCGGGTCTCCAATTAGGTTGTGGAGATCGCCCTGAGCAATTTGACGGGTACCGTGACCGCCCCAAGGGTTGCCAAAGTGTCTGGGTTCGGTGACCGCCCCAAGGGTTGCCATTTATGCAGGTTCGGTGACCGCCTCAAGGGTCCCTTAGTGGAATCACGGCATCTTGCATTGTGCTTGGCGTGAGGAGATTACGGTGGCCCTAGTGGCTTCTTGGGGAGCATTGTGCCTCCACACCGCTCCAAGCGGAGATTAGCATCCGCAAGGGTGTGAACTTCGATACATCGTCATCTCCGCTTGCCTCGGTTATCTCTTACCGAGCCCTTTACTTATGCACTTTACTTTGTGATAGCCATATTGTTTCTTGTCATATATCTTGCTTTCACCTAAGTAGTTTTTCTTGCTTAGCATAAGTTGTTGGTGCACATAGGTGAGCCTAGTTGTTGTAGGTTTTGTGCTTGACAAATTAACCGCTAGGTTTATTTCGCATTTGTTCAAGCCTCAACTATAATTATTTTAAAGCACCTATTCACCCCCCCCCCCCCCTCTAGGCGACATCCACGATCTTTCAACTTATTTCTGTCATAAGTGTTGGTCCTTGCCGATGATTGCCAACCAAGCATGTCTACAAAAGCATTTGACGTTTGGCCCCCGATATATGAAAAATTCAGGTGGGGAAATCTCCCCCTTGTGAAAATTAAAAAAAAACACACATTTGAAGGAACAACCATGTCGTATGACTGAAACTGATGGCAGTTATCAAGAAGTCAGAAGTGATCAGGTCCATAGAGCTCTAGGACAATCCAACGAGAACCATTTTGGTTTCCAAATCCAATCCTCAGATTATTGACACAGTTCAAATCTTCAAGGCTAACGAAAAAATTGCCAACTCTATTTTTTGATAAGAGGGGCCTCTTGGCTCTCATTTTCAAAATGAAGTCATACGAAGTAAGGAGTGCAAACACCTTGGTATACAACCACATCATAGGGGTGCTAGAACTAGAACCAACCATATGGCACACAACCATCTATCAAGACCGCAAGCACCAAAAAAAGAAGGGACCGAATCACATCAACAACAAGTTCCTTGCAGTCTAGCTACCAAAAGAGATAACTGCAAAAAAAGGACATTTTTATGAATAGCTAGAAACACATTGGCTTTTTACTATCGGGCCAAGTCGTGCCCACGCCTGAAATCTTTACGTGTCACCTGAGCAAGCCTCATAGACACTAGTCATAGCATGCTTTGTATTCCTATTTTCTAGGACGATCAATGAGCAAGCAGAGAGACTAGAGAGAAAACGACATTTGCTAGGTCAACAAGAGGAATCCCTTGAAAACATGACTTCTTTCTTGTTGCCAGTATAGCGAGGCAACCATTTTTTGCAAAAATGAAAATATGCTGGGGGGGGGGGGGGGGGGGCCCAACATTCCAGAAGAGCCTAGGTAAGGAGCGGAGGGAAATAAGTGATTAATGCTTTCATCATTGTCAAACCTTATATTTCTTACTATCCTCCAAATCTGTTCTACTCGAACTTTCTTTGACCAGGGCCCTCTTCTTGATAACTAACCAAGAAAAAAGGCTCAACTTTCAGATATATCTTTGTTTTCCTTAAGAATGGGAAAACAACTTGTCTTATAACAAGACATTTGTACAAGGATTTAATAGAAAAGACCTAGAAGCAGTGAGAAGCCATTTTACTTTGTCTGGTTCTTCAGATAGAATAACCTGATCACTTTCGCCAACTCTATTTCTTCCTCTGGTTGGATTTATAAGTTGGGCATTGATTTTAGGTCTTTATTTGGTAAGCAAAATTCATTACATGTCACATTATATATTTAGATTAGCAATTGAATGAATTTTCTAAATAATTATTTTTATAACATATTTTCTAAATTTAGGAAGGCTAAAAATCTATGCTTAACCTATGAAAACAACCGAAGGAAGTCGTAATACTAGAGTAATAAGTGCATTTGGAGGATAAAACGCTACACTCGTGTGTACGAGGCTATGTTGCCTATGGACGGGGTAGACAATGATTTGGATGCTTACTAATCGGTGGCGCGTCAATTTGACATGACGAATTGACGCGTTGGACTGGCCCAATCATCAGCTAAAACTTGCAAGAAATGGAGATCTACATGATGCCTTTGCCGCGCAATATATGTAACTGTCTTTTTTTTCCGGGAAAATGTATGTAACTGTCGAACAGTACGTAGGAGTCCTTGTAAAAATATATATTCAGTTACAATTAATGGGTCTGATTTTCTTCTTTTTGTTTCTCGAGAGGCAATTGTAATTTAATTTTTTGTGACATGGTGCATGTTTGTGCTCTCTGTGTGCTCAAATGGAACTGTTCTTCAAAAAGATGTGCTCAAACACATGCATGTGCCGTAACATTTAGAATAAAATATATGGTATCCGCTTGTAAACAGTAGTAAACTATATTTCACTCTTGTTTGTTTTGTTGTTATATCACAACTGCAAATAATGCTGTTGAAGTACTATAACATATTGCGTACATACGCATCGATGAAACTAAAGTTTCTTGCGATATTATTTTGGCGTGATGTGCAACTACTACTTGCTAGCACACCATCACACATGGGATATATAATTGGGCCCCCTTGTGATTGCTTATGTGATGTTCCCTTCTTTACCGTCCCCATCCCATTGATCAATCCAACAATATATACCATACGA
Source organism: Aegilops bicornis (assembly GCA_021605145.1). Lineage (NCBI taxonomy): Eukaryota > Viridiplantae > Streptophyta > Magnoliopsida > Poales > Poaceae > Aegilops > Aegilops bicornis. The sequence continues at coordinate 559,259,440 of CM038673.1, read as the reverse complement.
GGCTACAACGCAACAATATTAAGAAAAGAAAAAAACATTATAGAAGCAATATCTAGGACTTGTATAAACGACTTTGCGCTATCGAAATGTTGGGAACTCTTTAAGTTGATTGGGTCTAATTTATTTTGTGAAGTTGGTTTGTAGAACCCAAATCCGAGATACACCTTGCAAATATACATTAGTATTTGTGGATTCAATCGTGTGAACAAAAGGAAACGTTTTCAGCATCGACCAACATCGCTTCAAAATTACCCGATGTTAGGGACCGCATATGGCTTTTACTCACTTGTTTCATAGTCCCGTATTTTTCCCTCACTTATTTCTTTCATATGTGTTGGCCCTTGCCGATGATTGCCAATGGAGCATGTCCACAAACACATTTGAAGGAACAACCATGTGGTATGAGTGAAAATGATGGCAGTTATCAAGAAGTCTGAGGTGCAGGTCTGTAGAGCTCTAGGAGAATCCAATGAGAACCATTTTGGTTTCCAAATCTCATCCTCGGATTATCGACATAGTTCAAATCTTCAAGGCTAACAAAAAATCCGTCGACTCTATTTTTAGATAAGAAGGGAGGGTCCTCTTGGCCCCCATTTTGAAAATGGAGTCATACGAAGCAAGGAGCAACAATGCAAACACCTAGGTATACAACCAAATCACAGGGGTGCTAGAACTAGAAGCAACCATATGGCACACAACCATCTATCAAGCCCGGAAGCACCAAAATAGAAGGGAACTGGATCGCCTCGACAACAAGTTCCTTGCAGTCTACCAAAAGAGATAACTGCGCAAAAAAGGTCATTTTTATGAATAGCTGGAAGCAGATAGGCTTTTTACAATGGCCCCAGTAGTGCCCATGCCTGAAGTCCTCATGTGTCACCTAAGCAAGCCTCCTAGATACCGGTCATAGCATGCTTTGTATTCCTCTTTTCTAGGATGATTAATGAGCCAGTAGAGAGCTAGAGAGAAAATGAAAATTGTTGGGTCACCAAGAGGAATCCCTTGAAAATAATACTTCTTTCTTGTTTTCCAGACTATACAAAAGACCAACAGAGCGAACCTAAAGTACAACTCTATTTTGGCGGTATAGATAGGCAACAAATTCTAGCAGAAATGAAAATATGCCCGGGGGGTGGGGGTGGGGGCTAGGTATGTAGCGCGGGAAAATAAGCGATCAATGCTTTCATCATTGTCAAACCATATATTTCTTACTATCCTCCAAATCTTCTCTACTCAAACTTTCTTTGACCAAGGCCCTCTTCTTGATAACTAACCAAGAAAAAAGGCTCAACTTTCAGATATATCTTTGTTTTCCTTAAGAATGGGAAAACAACTTGTCTTACAACAAGATATTGGTACAAGGATTTAATAGAAAAGACCCAGAAGCAGTGAGAAGCCATTTTACTTTGTCTGGTTCTTCAGATAGAATACTTGATCACTTTCGCCAACTCTATTTCCTCCTCTGGCTGGATTTATAAGTTGGGTACGGATTTTAGGTCTTTATTTGGTAAGCAAAATTTATTGCATGTCAAAATATATATTTAGATTTGCAATTGAATGAATTATCTAAATAATTATTTTTTAACATATTATACATATTTTCTAAAATTAGGAATGCTAAAAATCTATGCTCAACCTATGAAAACAACCGAAGGAAGTCGTAATACTAGAGTAACAAGTGCATTTGGAGGATAAAACGCTATACACTCGTGCCTACGAGGCTATGTTGCCTATGGACGGGGCAGGCAATGATCTGGATGCTAACTAAACGGTGGTGCGTCAATTTGACATGATGAATAGACGCGTTGGAGTGGCCCAATCATCAGCTAAAACTTGCAAGAAATGGAGATCTACATCATGCCTTTGCTGCACAATATATGTAACTGTCTTTTTTCAGGGAAATATTTGTAACTGTCGAACAGTAGAAGTCCTTGTAAAAATTTATATATTCAGTTACAATTAATGGGCCTGATTTCTTCTTTTTGTTTCTCGAGAGGCAAGTGTGATTTAAATTTTTGTGACATGGTGCATGTTTGTGCTCTCTGTGTGCTCAAACGGAACTGTTCTTCAAAAAGATGTGTTCAAACACATGCATGTGCCGTAACATTTAGAACAAAATATATGGTATCCACTTGTAAACAGTAGTCAACTATATTTCATTCTTGTTTGTTTTGTTGTTATATCACAACTACAAATAATGCTATTGAAGTACTATAACATATTGCGTACACGCATCGATGAAACTAAAGTTTCTTGCGATATTATTTTGGCGTGATGTGCAACTACTACTTGCTAGCACACCATCACACATGGGAGATATAATTGTCCCACCTTGTGATTGCTTATGTGATGTTCCCTTATTTACCGTCCCCATCCCATTGATCAATCCAACAATATATACCATACGAGGCTACAACGCTGCCATATTAAGGAAAGAAAAAAAACATCATTGAAGCAGTATCCAGGACTTGTATAAACGACTTTGTGCTATTGAAATGTTGGGAACTTTAAGTTGCTTGGGTCTAATTTATTCTGTGAAGTTGGTTTCTAGAACCCAAATTATCCGAGCTACACCTTGCAAATGTACATTCATATTTGTTGATTCAATCATGTGAACAAAAGGAAGTGCTTTCAGCATTGACCAGCATCGCTTCAAAATTTACCCGATGTCAGAGACCGCACATGACTTTTACTCACTTGTTTCATAGTACCGTATTTTGCCCTCACTTATTTCTGTCATAAGTGTTGGTCCTTGCCAATGATTGCCAATGGAGCATGTCCACAAACACATTTGAAGGAACAACCATGTGGCATGAGTGAAAATGATGGCAGTTATCAAGAAGTCAGAGGTGATCAGGTTTGTAGAGCTCTAGGAAATCCAATGAGAACCATTTTGGTTTCCAAATCTCATCCTCGGATTATCGATAAGAGGGGCCTCTTGGCCTCCATTTTCAAAATGGAGTCATACGAAGTAAGGAGCGACAATGCAAACACCTAGGAATACAACCACATCATAGTGGTGCTAGAACTAGGATGAGCCATATGGCGCACAACCATTTATCAAGCCTGCAAGCACCAAAATAGAAGGAAACTGAATCTCCGCGGCAACAAGTTCCTTGCAGTCTACCAAGAGAGATAACTACACAAAAAGATCACTTATATACCATACGAAGATTCAAGCGTGGGCACTATGAAAACAACCGTAGGAAGTCATAATGCTAGAGTAATAAGTGCATTTGGCGGATAAAACGCTACACTCATGCTACGAGGCTACGTTGCCTATGAACGGGGTAGACAATGATCTGGATGTTAACTAATCGGTGGCGCGTGAACTTGACATAACTCCATGGGAGTGGCCCAATCATCCGCTAAAACTTGCAAGAAATGAAGATCTACATGATGCCTTTGCTGCGCAATATATGTAACTGTCTTTTTTTTCATGAAATGTAACTGTTAAACAGTAGAAGTGCTTGCGAATTACGTACTAGATCGCCGAACCGCTAAAAGTTACTTTCCCCTTTCTACCGGAGGAAAATAAAAGCCTTTCTTGATCGGTAGGCGGTCAAGTTTGATAGCTAGATCCACCCATCCATCCATCTGGGATCATCACACGCTCCAAGTACACGTAGTAGTAGTACAGTATGGAAGATACTACACCTGCAAAGAATCATTGGATCCGATGATGAGCAATCCAATTCTCACGCAGTTTGCAGGGGCGCGAGAGAATCATTGCGTTTTGAAGTTTTCCTTCCCTCCCGCGTGACCTAACGCACAATTGGAGTATGGAGCGGTCGAATTGCGTTTTACAGGATCGTGACTGGACGGGAACGGGGCCCACGTGCCTCCAGCGGCACGGCCGGGACCATGCAACGCGAGTGAGGCTAGGGGCGGTTGGTCTTTGGACGGCGGCTCTTCCCGCGCTGCGCGTTGCGCACGAGACGAGACACAACTCACAAGCCGTCCCCTTCCGGCGTCGTACTTGGATTTCAATTTTTCCTAATCAAAGGGCGTGCCAATTTCTTTACAGCTTCGTCTTCTTCGACAAGGGGGCATTGTACTGTACTTCGGTTTAGTGGTGCTCATTTTTGCAAAAGGATAAAGAAGGTTTAGTGGTGCTCTTTCTGTCTTTCAGCACCGATAATGACGGGGTGTTACACATCATGTTTTTGTTGAGGGCGTTGTTTTAGAGTCCGTTCGAAATTTTTCGTCGAAGTGAAAATTTGGGATCTAGCATATAGTGGTTGGGTCCTCCGACGACGGTGACGGCACTGGCGAAGCCAGGGATGCTTAAAGTATAATGTTGAGGGGCCGTTTGCAATGAACGGCAAAAAAGTTACCACTGTTCATATGCATTGTAGCAGGAAAATCATGATGTTGGGAAGTGCCCGGCCCCTGCTGGCCACCCCTGCCACCGCCACTGGGTGACGCTTGCACCTTGTTACTTTTTTGGAGGCATTATTTTTGGAGAGTCTTTCTCATAGTCTGATTAATGAATTTGGCAGATCAACTGCTAACATCATGATTTAGGATCATTTTTTCTGGTTGTCGCTCTCGATGGGAAGGGGGAGGACAATTCACCCTTCCGTGAATAGGATCATTTTTTCTGGTTGTCTACTCCTTTCTTGTTGTGTGCATCTTGACATATTGTGTTATTGTACACGCTGGGTGTAAGCAATATCATCTTGATATTAATATATTTCCCTTTGGAAAAACAAATATGTGTATTTAATTCTATAGGATAAGCGTGGACCATGCAACTCTGACTCTATACTAGAGAAAATAACTCTGTCTCCATAACAAAAAATTCTCTCAAAGGTACTTTCACCCTTGCTTGGATGCGGAGTATCCGGTCGCAAACTCATATGCTACTGAATGAATAGTAAACTCAAAAAAGGTAAAAGTAAATGAAAAAAATTCTAATTTTTTTATGGCAAACATTAAGGAATGTTTTGGGTGTTTGCAAAGTTTCACTATGAAATTACATCCATGGAAGTAGTGGCAAAAAAAATGATGTTCTGAAAATGGTACCTTCAAACGCATTTTGGAGCTTTGATTTTATTTTTCCCACGACTTTCACGAATGTGATTCCATGATGAAACATTACATGCACTCCAAACATTCTTTAATGTTTGCCACAAAAAAAATTCTGAATTTATTGAACACTTTTCTCTTTTTTTATTCGACACTGCCATACGTTATTCTAACACTCCTTTAATCTCGATGCCCCAATCCCCAAAATCCCCAAAGATACGTCTCAACTGCACTCTCTCTCTCTCTCTCTCTCTCTCTCTCTCTCTCTCTCTCTCTCTCTCTCTCTCTCTCTCTCGGCTTTGGCTTGATCCGTTTCATCTGAAAAAACAGTAGCCGAGAGATGGTCCAGTTATCCAACCCAAGTACATTGTTTATCAGTTTTATACTAGACTAGATGCCGTTAGATTAGCACTTTGTCGCCACATGAGGCACCACCACTTTGAGCGCACCAACTTATTGGAGTTTGGTGGTTTTATATACTACAGTAGCAAGGAAAACAATATTGTATAGTGTTTGAGACTTTGAGAGTGTGCTTGATTGGAAGGGAGCCTGGCCTGTGGCTCTCAAGGACATGATGTGCATGGGCTTGTTTGCTTGTTTCTTTGCTCCTTTTAGGGTTCTTAATTAACTTGCTGGGGAGTGTAGGGATAAGGAGATCCAGAAAGGGAGGGAAATGCGACGTGAGATGATAGGTGAAAGATTGCACTACCATGATAGGTGAAAGATTGGACTGCCATGATATGCCACCCTGTAGCTATACACAGACTTTAATTTGCCAAAACATATTCAGTGTGGAATGATTTGGAAAAAGTCATATCCCTACCATCAACATAATTTTAAAAATCAGACCGATGAATGAACCATACAGGCATGTTGCTGGTTCGCTGGCCGCTTCAATCGTCAGGTTAGAAATAGCTTTTACATACTTTTCTTAGAAAACACAGCAATGGATAATTATCCGGAAAAATAATATTCCCTCTATTCCTAAATATTTGTCTTTTTAGAAATTTCAAATGGTAATTACATACGGAGTAAAATGAGTAAATCTACACTCTAAAATATGTCCATATACATACGTATGTGATGACCATTTGAAATCTCTAGAAAGACAAATATTTAAGAACGGAGGGAGTAGTCAATAGCATGGGAAGACAACAAGACATAAAATTAGCAAAAGTAAAACTGCATGGAAAACCATATATTGGCCATCTTCTTCCTCCGGTTGTATGCCACACGTCGGAGTTTGAGAATTATACTGAATGGGTAGTAAGTAAAAGGAACACCTACAAACTACATCACCATAGCAGGTTCTAAAGACCGTAATGGCCACTCAAAAGAAGGTAGAAAAGATTGTTTTCTTATAGTGGACAACAAGTGAGTCATGAAGAGTTGCCTAGTGGGCTACACTTGCGCTTTGCCCTACTGTCGTAGCCTTGTTGGTGACATGGGTTTAACTTCTGCAATAAAACTGTCGGGTTCAGTGGGTTTTCATCAATCCCATAGTGGGGATGGTATACGGATCTTAAAAAACCGCTAGGGTCTTTGATTCTGCCTTTTTCGGTACGATTGGCAGTCCGGTTTTGAAACAAGGACATCGAGTGCATATCGTGTGCACCCCGGACTTGTGGTGCAACCGGTGTACTCATGCGTATGAGCCGCAATTTTTAAGTGGTTTTCTTTTGTTTTAATTTGTGCTCAACATTGGTTCACCATGTCGTGAAAATTCAAACACTAGTTAAGAACAAAGATTGGTAAATGGAAATAATTTTTATGGACAGTGGTTCTATTTCATAATTCAATTTACTTTTTTTTAGACCCATCCCTAGAAAACAGAGCCCCATCTAAATTCTGCTTGCAACATTTTCCCTTTTTTTTTGTTTCTTCGATATCTCAGGTGCATATATTTGGTATTAAATTTAACAACATATTTCGCCAAAGAAAACATATCACATCACGTACATATGTGTGGATAAAATAAATGTTCCTTGAGATACCATTTTGCCGCAACGTGCGTTAACTGCCAACACATCAGCAGCACATGGGTGATATGACCGGCCTTCCTTGTGATGTTTCCTTCTTTGCCGTCCCCATCCCTTTAATCAATCTAGCAAGCATACCCTGCTGCAACACTTCAAATATCAAGAAAAAGGAAAACGAAGATCATTGTTCAAGCAGTATCCATAACTCAACCAACAACTTGCTTAACGAACCACCGGCTCAAATGCCGAGACTCAGAAGTCGTTTTGGTGTAATCAAGCAGTACCCATAAGGCCATAACGGTGGGAGCGACGGCCCAATCGTCAGCTAATACTTGCAAGAAATGGAGATCTACATGTACCATGTACCACCCCAAACTTTGAAAAAACATGTACCACCATCAGGGAGCGTTATCATTTTGCCGCGCCATACACGCAAGTATGTATAACTCTCCAGCAGTAGAAGTCCTTGCAAAGTGGTACGTAAAAGTGGCGCTAAAAAGTAACTTTCCCTTTTCTACTTGGGAAAATAAAAGCATGGCGTCCTCTCTTGCTTGGTAGGTCGTCAAGTTAGCTTAGCTAGATCCATCCATCCGTACGGCATCAGGAGGCTCCAAGTACATGTAGTAGGAGTATCAACTGTGTACCTGCAAGAGTCATGGGAAGGGCTCCCATCGTCCAAAAGGGTTGTCATTGAGTCTCAGGATCAACGATTTTCATGCCGTTTGCAGGGCTGTGACAGAAGGATTATCGTCTCTAGGAGCAGAAAAGGTCCTGCGCCGTGTGTTTTTAGGGTAACCCTCCACTGTAATGTCAGTAGACAGGACCGGTGTGATCTAACGACAACCGGAGGTGGCAGAGGCGGAATTGCGCAACAGGATCGTGACTGAACCGGGGACGCCACGTGCCTCGAGTAACACGGCTAGCTAGCTAGCATGTGATGTGAGGAGACGCAGCGAGGATGCCCATCAATGGGTTTTTGGACTGTGCATTGCGCAGGAGACACACGGCTCCCCGTCTTTGAATGTGCTCCTCCCGTCATTGGACGCCGGTGGCGCTGAGATGGACGGACAAGATCACAGGACCACAGGGCCAGCCCTAAGGCCAACTCCACCGCGTGACCCCAAACGGACGTCCGTTTCGTTCGGATTCTGTCCGTTTGGGTAGGGACTTGGGGTCGTGTCCGGGCCAGTGGATCCGCAAAATGCCAATGGCCGGTGACCTCCATGGAGGTGGTTATTTTGACAAAGTCAAAAACCATACATTAAAGTTTAAAAAATTTCTCCACCTTCTTGGGAAAAATAGAGACGGAGGCAGAGCGATACAATGTGTTCACTGTAGCGTGGCGTGGCTCGCCCGTGACAGCGAGGCCGAGCGGCTCCTGACCCACACGCACTCGGATCGGATCTACGTAGCCCATGTTCGCACGTCACGGGGCGGCGGTGGCGGCCGAGCCGGCGGCGGCGTTCAGTTCAGATCGAGGGACAGAGACTGTCATCGCCCCCTCCCACATTCTGGCCGACCTGCCTCCACGGAGACCGGACTGGAGTGTCGCTGAGGAACAAAATCCCCTCTTCCCCTTGAGCTTGCGTAGTCAGCGGCGCAACGACGGAAGTTTGCTTGTTACCAAGAAAAGCAATGCTATGCTGCATAGAGTTTGAGTGCTTGATTGGAGAGGGCCCTGGCCTGCGGCTGTCAGGGACATGATGTGCATGGGCTCGTTTGCTTGTTTCTTTGCTCATCCTCATTTTAGGTGTGAGTGTAGGGATAAGAGCAAACTCCAGTAGAGACGGCAAATCAAGAGTGGCCAAATGCAATATGGAAAGCGTTCCATTATTTTTGAAGGCTGTCGGCCTGTGTCGAACGCAGAATTAGTAAGGGATAATTAGATTTATATCCCTAGTTGTGTCTCACTCGGCTGTTTCACCCCTAATTTTTAAAAGTCACCGCTTCTGTTCAAGTCACTTTGCTCCTCTTATGCTTTTGCCCTTTGACCGTTTGACCGTCAGTTTGAAAACTTCATAACTAATTCATACTAAATCAGAAAAATGCAAATAATATATCAAAATGTTCAGAAAAAAATCACCTATACGCCAGTGTGATTTGCATTCATGACAAAAGTGTTGGAAAGTGCCCATCCGAGTTTTAGCTCTTATAATACCACCATGAACAGTAAAATCTAAAAAAAATTCAAAAAATTCCGAAAGAAATTTGGTGGCAAATAATGATAAATGTTTTAAGTTCTTGCCAAGTTTCATCATGGAATGACATTTGTGGATGTCGCGGAAAGAAATAATCAGCACTCCAAAATAGATTTTTTTTTGCCACGACTTCCATGAATGTTGTTCCCTGATGAAACTTGGCAAGCACTTACAACATTTGTCATTCTTTGCCACCAATTTTTTTTCCGGATTTTTTAGATTTTTTTAGATTTAACTGTTCATGCTGGTTTCATAAGAGCTAAAACTCGGATGAGCACTTTCCAACACTTTTGTCATGAATGCAAATGACACTGACATATAGGTGATGTTTTTCCAAATATTTTGGTATCTTATTGGCATTTTTCTGATTTATTATGAATTAGTTATGAAGTTTTCAAACTAACGGTCAAACGGTCAAAGGGCAAAAGCATAAGAGGAGCGAAGTGACTTGGACAGAAGCGGTGACTTTTGGAAATTAGGGGTAAAACAGCTGAGTGGGATACAACTAGGGGCATAGATCTAATTATCCCAATTAGTAAAGTGTAGCCTCCATTTTTTTTCATTTGTTTGAAATTTGTAGTTTCATTTTAAGTCACTTATGGTGACTAAACGTAAACCAGAGACAAAAAATAAATTCAAAATAGTACTTACAATGGGGGCCAAATTCGCCGCAGTTACACATAATTTGTAACTTAAAAGATCATTACGCGACATGTGCAACTATTTAGAATGTCGTTAATTGACATTTGCAATTAAGATAGGCAGTGTCGTTAAGCAACATTGCTAGCTAGATACTATTGCGGCGGAGCACGACGTCCGGGCCATCTAGTCCTCGTCGAAGTTGAGCAGTTCACCAACGGTCCAGGTGGCCGAGCTCGCGTTGTCGCTCAGCCTACTCAGAGGGGCGAGCAACGAGCAACAAGCTCGATTTGTTGCCTCTTCTCCAGCTCATTAGGGGAGGGGGCACAAAGCGCTGATGGCTCCGCTCCTTTTTCAAGGTGGCCTTCCTCCACTTAGAGGGTGGAGGGCTCGATCTTGACCCCAATTTAGTCCTTGGGCTCAGGCTCGATAGGGGAGTGGGAGGGGAGCGAGGGAGCTGACGACGTTCTCCTTATCGTTGAAGGAGAAGTTCTACCACTCGTGCGACGCGAATGGGGTGGGGGCATTGGCGGGAACGATGGCATGAGATCCATTGCACCCACCACCACCGGTGTCACCTGTTAGAAATATGCCCCAGAGGCAATAATAAATGTATTATTATATTTTTATGTTCATAATTAAGTTTATATTTTTATGCCCTAGAGGAAATATGCCGAGAGGCAATAATAAAGTTGTTATTTATATTTCCTTATATCAAGATAAATGTTTATTATTCATGTTAGAATTGCTTTAACCGGAAACTTGATACATGTGTGGATACATAGACAAAACACAGTGTCCTTAGTAAGCCTCTACTAGACTAGCTCGTTAATCAAAGATGGTTAAGTTTCCTAACCATAGACATGTGTTGTCATTTGATGAACGGGATCACATCATTAGGAGAATGATCTGATGGACAAGACCCATCCATTAGCTTAGCATAATGATCTTTAAGTTTTATTGCTATTGCTTTCTTCATGACATATACATATTCCTTTGGCTATGAGATTATGTAACTCCCGGATACCGGAGGAATACCTTGTGTGCTATCAAACGTCACAACGTAACTGGGTGATTATAAAGATGCTCTACAGGTATCTCCGAAGGTGTTTTTTGGGTTGGCATAGATCGAGATTAGGATTTGTCACTCTGAGTATCTGAGAGGTATCTCTGGGACCTCTCGGTAATGCACATCATAATAAGCCTTGCAAGCAATGTGACTAATGAGTTAGTTGCGAGATGATGTATTACAGAACGAGTAAAGAGACTTGCCTGTAACGAGATTGAACTAGGTATGAAGATACTGACGATCGAATCTCGGGCAAGTAACATACCGATTACAAATGGAATTACATATGTTGTCATTGCGGTACGACCGATAAGATCTTTGTAGAATATGTAGGAACCAATATGAGCATCCAGGTTCCGTTGTTGGTTATTGACCAGAGAGGTGTCTCGGTCATGTCTACATAGTTCTCGAACCCGCAGGGTCCGCACGCTTAATGTTCGATGACGATTTTGTATTATATGAGTTATGTGATTTGGTGACCGAATGTTGTTCGGAGTCCTGGATGAGATCACGGACATGACGAGGAGTCTCGAAATGGTCGAGAGGTAAAGATTAATATATAGGACGATATTATTCGGACACCGGAAGTGTTCCGGGGGTGCCGGGTACGTATCGGGTCACCGGAAGGGGTTCCGGGCATCCCCCGGCAACTACATGGGCCTAATGGGCCAAGAAGGGAACATACCAACCCCTTGGGGGCTGGTGCGCCCCTTGTAGGCCGAAATAAGGGGGGAGGAAAGAGGGGAAGAGGGAAAGGAAGGGGGGGGGGGATTCGGCCTCCCCCTTCATTCTCTCCTCCCTCCTCCTTCCTTCCTCCTCCGGATGAATATGGAAGGGGAGAGGCCGAATTGGGAGGCGCCCAAGTAGGATTACTCCTACTTGGGGCGCCCCCTTGGCTGCCTCTCCTTCCCTCCAACCTATATATATGAGGGGGGGGGGCACCGCTAGAACACACAAGATTGATTCCTAGCCGTGTGCGGCGCCCCCCTCCAAAGTTTACACCTCCGATCATACTCACGTAGTGCTTAGGTGAAGCCCTGCGAAGATCACTTCACCATCCCCGTCACCACGCCGTCATGCTGACGGATTTCTCCCTCGACACTTTGCTGGATCAAGAGTTCGAGGGACGTCATCGAGCTGAACGTGTGCAGAACTCGGAGGTGCCGTACGTTCGGTGCTTGATCGGTCGGAACGAGAAGAAGTTCGACTACATCAACTGCGTTGTCAAACGCTTCTACTTTCGATCTACGAGGGTACGTGGACACACTCTTCCCCTCTCGTTGCTATGCATATCCTAGATAGATCTTGCATGAGCGTAGGAAAGTTTTTGAAATTGCATGCTACGTTTCCCAACGGTGGCATCAGAGCCAGGTCTATGCGTAGATGATATGCACGAGTAGAACACAAAGAGTTGTGGGCGGTGATCGGCATACTGCTTACCACCAATGTCTTATTTTGATTCGGCGGTATTGTTGGATAGCCCGGACCAACCTTACATGACCACGTTCATGAGACCGGTTCCACCGACAGACATGCAACTAGTTTTGCATAAAGGTGGCTGGCGAGTGTCTGTTTCTCCTACTTTAGTTGAATCGAATTTGACTACGGCCAGTCCTTGTCGAAGGTTAAAACAACAAACTTGATAAATCATCGTTGTGGTTTTGATGCGTAGGTAAGAACGGTTCTTACTAGAAGCCCGTAGCAGCCACGTAAAACTTGCAACAACAAAGTAGAGGACGTCTAACTTGTTTTTGCAGGGCATGTTGTGATGTGATATGGTCAAGACATGATGTGATATACGTTATTGTATGAGATGATCATGTTTTGTAAAATTTATCGACAACTGGCAGGAGCCTTATGGTTGTCGCTTTATTGTATGAAATGCAAACGCCATGTAAATGCTTTACTTTATCACTATGCGTTAGCGATAGTTGTAGAAGCAATAGTTGGCGAGACGACCACGACGCTACGATGGAGATCAAGGTGTCAAGCCGGTGACGATGGAAATCATGACGATGCTTTGAAGATGGAGATGAAAGGCACAAGATGATGATGGCCATATCATGTCACATATTTTGATTGCATGTGATGTTTATCTTTTATGCATCTTATTTTGCTTAGTACGGCGGTAGCATTATAAGATGATCCCTCACTAAAATTTCAAGGTATACGTGTTCTCCCTGAGTATGCACCGTTGCGACAGTTCGTCGTGCCGAGACACCACGTGATGATTGGGTGTGATAAGCTGTACGTTCACATATAATGGGTGCAAGACAGTTTTGCACGGAATACTCAGGTTAAACTTGACGAGCCTAGCATGTAAAGACATGGCCTCGGAACACTGGAGACCGAAAGGTCGAACGTGAATCATATAGTAGATATGATCAACATAGAGATGTTCACCATTGAAGACTACTCCATCTCACGTGATGATCGGACATGGTTTAGTTGATTTGGATCACGTAATCATTTATATGACTCGAGGGATGTCTATCTGAGTGGGAGTTCTTAAGTAATATGATTAATTGAACTTAATTTATCATGAACTTAGTCCTGATAGTATTTGCATATCTATATTGTAGATCAATAGCTCGCGTATAGCTCCCCTGTTTTATTTTTGATATGTTCCTAGAGAAAACTAAGTTGAAAGATGATAGTAGCAATGATGCGGACTGTGTCCGTGATCCGAGATTATCCTCATCGCTGCACAGAAGAAGTATGTCCTTGATGCACCACTAGGTGACGAACCTGTTGCAGGAGCAGATGCAGACGTTATGAACATTTTGCAAGCTCGGTATGATGACTACTTGATAGTTTAGTGCACCATGCTTCACGGCTTAGAACCGGGACTTCAAAAATGTTTTGAACGCAATGGAGCATATGAGATGTTCCAAGAAGCTGAAAATGATATTTCAGACTCGTGTCTATGTTAAGAGGTATGAGACCTCTGACAAGTACTTTCCCTACAAGATGGAGGAGAATAGCTCAGCTAGTGAGCACATGCTCAGAATGTCTGGGTACTATAATCGCTTGAATCAAGTGGGAGTTAATCTTCCAGATAAGATAGTGATTGACAGAGTTCTTTAGTCACTATCACCAAGTTACTAGAACTTCATGATGAACAATAATATGCAAGGGATGACGAAAACGATTCCCAAGCTCTTCGCGATGCTGAAATCGGCGAAGGTAGAAATGAAGAAAGAGCATCAAAGTGTTGATGGTTAACAAGACCACTAGTTTCAAGAAAAAGGGCAAAGGAAAAGAAAGGGAACTTCAAGAAGAATGACAAGCAAGTTGCCAGTCCCGTGAAGAAGCCCAAAGCTAGACCTGAGCCTGAAACTAAGTGCTTGTACTACAAAGGGAATGATCACTGGAAGCGGAACTACCCCGAATACTTGGAGGATAAGAAGAATGGCAAAGTGAAAAAATGTATATTTGATATACATGTTATTGATGTGTACTTTACTAGTGTTCATAGTAACCCCAGGGTATTTGATACCAGTTCAGTTGCTAAGATTAGTAACTCGAAACAGGAGTTGCAAAATGAACAGAGACTAGTTAAGGGCAAGGTGACAATGTGTGTTTGAAGTGATTCCAAGGTTGATAAGATCAACATTGCACACTCCCTCTACTTTCGGGATTAGTGTTGGACCTAAATAAATGTTATTTGGTGTTTGCATTGAGCATGAAATTGATTGGATCATGTTTATTGTTATACGGTTATTCATTTAAGTCAGAGAGTAATTGTTGTTCTGTTTTAATGAATAAAACCTTCTATGGTCATACACCCAATGTGAATGGTTTATTGAATCTCGTTCGTGATGATACACATATTCATAATATTGATGCCAAAAAAAATGCAAAGTTGATAATCATAGTGCAACATATTTATGGCACTCCCGTTTAAGTCATATTGGTGTAAAGCGCATGAAGAAACTCCATACGGATGGATTTTTGGAATCACTTGATTATGAATCATTTGATACTTGCGAACCATGCCTCATGGGCAAGATGACTAAAACTCCGTTCTCCGGAACAATGGAGCGAGCTAATGACTTATTGGAAATAATACATACCGATGCATGCGGTCCGATGAGTGTTGAAGCTCGCGGCGGGTATCGTTATTTTCCGACCTTCATAGATGATTTGAGAAGATATGGGTATATCTACTTGATGAAACACAAGTCTGAAACATTTGGAAAGTTCAAAGAATTTCAAAGTGAAGTGGAGAATCATAATAACAAGAAAATAAAGTTTCTACGATCTGATCGCGGAGGCGAATATTTGAGTTATGAGTTTGGCCTTTAAAACAATGTGGAATAGTTTCACAACTCACGCCACCTGGAACATCACAACGTAATGGTGTGTCTAAATGTCTTAACCGTACTTTATTAGATATGGCGCGATCTATGATGTCTCTTACCGATTTACCACTATCATTTTGGGGTTACGCATTAGAGACAACTGCATTCACGTTAAATAGGGCGCCTTCTAAATCTGTTGAGACGACACCATATGAAATGTGGTTTGGCAAGAAACCTAAGCTGTCGTTTCTTAATGTTTGGGGTTGCGATGCTTCTCTGAAAGAGCTTCAGCCTGATAAGCTCGAACCCAAATCAGAGAAGTGCGTCTTCATAGGATACCTAAAATAAACTGTTGGGTACACCTTCTATCACAGATCCGAAGGAAAGATCATTGTTGCTAAGAATGGATCCTTTCTAGAGAAGGAGTTTCTCTCGAAAGAAGTGAGTGGGAGGAAAGTAGAACTTGATGAGGTAATTGTACCTTCTCTCGAATTGGAAAGTAGCTCATCACAGAAAACAGTTCCCGTGATGCCTACACCAACTAGAGAGGAAGCTAATGATAATGATCATGAAACTTCAGATCAAGTTACTACCGAACCTCATAGGTCAACCAGAGCACGTTCTGCACCAGAGTGGTACGACAATACTATTCTAGAAGTCATGTCACTAGACCAAGACGAACCTATACGAACTATGAAGAAGCGATGATGAGCCCAGATTCTGATAAATGGCTTGAGGATATGAAATCTGAGATAGGATCCATGTATGAGAACAAAGTGTGGACTTTGGTGGACTTACCCAAGGATCGACAAGCCATTGAGAATAAATGGATCTTCAAGAGGAAGACAGATGCTGATAGTAGTGTTACTATCTACAAAGCTCGACTTGTCAAAAAAGGTTTTTGACAAGTTCAAGGTTTGACTATGATGAGATTTTCTCACTCGTATCGATGCTTAAAGTCTGTCTGAATCATGTTAGAAATTGCCGCATTTTATGAAATCTGGCAAATGGATGTCAAAACTGCATTCCTTAATGGATTTATTAAAGAAAAGTTGTATATGATGCAACCAGAAGGTTTTGTCAATCCTAAAAGTGCTAACAAACTATGCAAGCTCCATCGATCCATCTATGGACTGGAGCAAGCATCTCGGAGTTGGAATATACGCTTTGATGATTTGATCAAAGCATATAGTTTTATACAGACTTGCGGTGAAGCCTGTATTTACAATAAAGTGAGTGGGAGCACTACAGCCTTTCTGATAAGTATATGTGAATGACATATTGTTGATCGGAAATGATGTAGAATTTTCTGGAAAGCATAAAGGAGTATTTGAAAGGAATTTTTCAAAGAAAGACCTTGGTGAAGCTACTTACATATTGGGCATCAAGATCTATAGAGATAGATCACGAGGCTTGATGAGAGTTTTGATGAGTACATACCTTGACAAGATTTTGAAGGAGTTCAAAATGGATCAGTCAAAGAAGGAGTTCTTACCTGAGTTATAAGGTATGATGTTGAGTAAGACTCAAAGCCCGACCACGGCAGAAGAAAGAGAGAGACTGAAAGTCATTCCCTATGCCTCAGCCATAGGTTCTATAAAGTATGCCATGCTGTATACCAGACCTATTGTGTACCTTGCCATGAATTTAGCAAGAGGGTACAATAGTGATCCAGGAGTAGATCATTGGACAACGGTCAAAATTATCATTAAGTACCTAAAGAGGACTAAGGAAATGTTTCTCGAATATGGAGGTGACAAAGAGATCGTCGTAAAGGGTTATGTCGATGCAAACTTTGACACTGATCCGGATGACTCTGAGTCTCAATCTGGATACATATTGAAAGTGGGAGAAATTAGCTAGAGTAGCTCATGCAGAGCATTGTAGACATAGAAATTTGCAAAATACATACGGATCTGAATGTGGCAGACCTGTTGACTAAAGTTATCTCACAAGAAAAACATGATCACACTTGAGCACTCCTTGGGTGTTAATCACATAGCGACGTGAACTAGATTATTGGCTCTAGTAAACCCTTTGAGTATTGGTCACATGACGATGTGAACTATGGGTGTTAATCACATAAAGATGTTAACTATTGGCGTTAAATCACATGGCGATGTGAACTAGATTATTGAATCTAGTGCAAGTGGGAGACTGAAGGAAATATGCCCTAGAGGCAATAATAAAGTTGTTATCTATATTTACTTATATCATGATAAATGTTTATTATTCATGCTAGAATTGTATTAACCGGAAACTTGATACATGTGTGGATACATAGACAAAACACAGTGTCCCTAGTAAGCCTCTACTAGACTAGCTCGTTAATCAAAGATGGTTAAATTTCCTAACCATAGACATGTGTTGTGATTTGATGAACGGGATCACATCATTAGGAGAATGATGTGATGGACAAGACCCATCCGTTAGCTTAGCATAATAATCGTTAAGTTTTATTGCTATTGCTTTCTTCATGACATATACATATTTCTTTGACTATGAGATTATGCAACTCCCGGATACCGGAGGAATACCTTGTGTGCTATCAAACGTCACAACTTAACTGGGTGATCAATTATAAAGATGCTCTACAGGTATCTTTGAAGGTATTTGTTGGGTTAGCATAGATCGGGATTAGGATTTTTCACTCCGAGTATTGGAGAGGTATCTCTGGGCCCTGTCGGTAATGCACATCATAATAAGCCTTGCAAGCAATGTGACTAATGAGTTAGTTGCAGGATGATGTATTACAGAACAAGTAAAGAGACTTTCCCGTAACCGGATTGAACTAGGTATGAAGATGCCGACAACCGAATCTCGGGCAAGTAACATACCGATGACAAAGGGAATTACGTATTTTGTCATTGCGGTACGACTGATAAAGATCTTCGTAGAATATGTAGGAACCAATATGAGCATCCAGGTTCCGCTGTTGGTTATTGACTGGAGAGGTGTCTCGGTCATGTCTACATAGTTCTCGAACCCATAGGGTCCGCATGCTTAACGTTCGATGACGATTTTGTATTATATGAGTTATGTGATTTGGTGACCGAATGTTGTTTGGAGTCCCGGATGAGATCACGGACATGACAAGGAGTCTCGAAATGGTTGAGAGGTAAAGATTCATATATAGGACGATAGTATTTGGATACCATAATTGTTCCAGGGGTACCGGGTATGTATCGGGTCACCGGAAGGGGTTCCGGGCATCCCCCCGGCAACTACATGGGCCTAATGAGCCAAGAAGGGAACAGACCAGCCCCTAGGGGGATGGTGCACCCCATGTAGGCCGAAATAAGGGGGTAGGAAAGAGGAGAAGAGGGAAAGGAAGGGGAGGGATTCGGCCTCCCCCTTTCTTCTCTTCTCCCTCCTCCTTCCTCCCCCTTCCGGATGAATATGGAAGGGGGGAGGCCGAATTGGGAGGCGCCACAGTAGGATTCCTCCTACTTGGGGCGCCCCCTTGGCTGCCTCTCCCCCCTCCAACCTATATATATGAGGGGGGCACCGCTAAAACACACAACATTGATTCCTAGCCATGTACGGCCCCCTCCATAATTTACGCCTCCAGTCATATTCACGTAGCGCTTAGGTGAAGCCCCGCGCGGATCACTTGACCATCACCATCACCACGCCGTCGTGCTGATAGAACTCTCCCTCGACACTTTGCTGGATCAAGAGTTCGAGGGACGTCATCGAGCTGAACGTGTGTAGAACTCGGAGGTGCCATACGTTCGGTGCTTGATCGGTCGGAGCGAGAAGAAGTTCGACTACATCATGTCGGGTACGTGGACACACTCGCCCCCTCTCATTGCTATGCATCTCCTAGATAGACCTTGCGTGAGCGTAGGAATTTTTTTGAAATTGCATGCTACGTTTCCCAACAACATGTCTGAAAATATAAACACCAATATGATCCCTAGTCATGCCTCTAAGACTAACTCGTGTATTGAGGATGACTTTGTTTTCATGATCATGAGCATTATTAAAGTAGCAAGGATGCTATCTATAATTAGAACACATTGTTATTTGAATTATTGTTGATGCAATCCAATGCCCCTTGAGTATTTTGGAGATTGTTGGACAAAACAGTTGAGGGACTAATATGTTTGCTAGTGCACACAGAGTAAAATGGTATGTAGAGTTTTGAGTTTGCTATAAACTCCTGTGATGTTTATTCGCGTAGTATTGCTTATCTTTCGAGGAGTATGCTATCGAAAAGATTGTGTTTCAGAGTCTGACCCCCAAAAATTGTTGTGCCGACGCAATTGCTAAGGTGTGTTGTTTGAGAAACAACTGTCCTCAGTAAAGAAGAATGAAGATGAAGTTCTTTTATGTAGCTTAATTTTCTTCTATTGAGTCATAGGCAAGTGTACTACGAAGGGGGTTCATGTGTGTTGAGACTTATATATGTTGCGTTGATGCTTAACCAAAAACCAATGAGCGAGAGAAACCACATGTTGTGTTGTGTTTTTACTTGTACGTCAGAGACGAAGTTCTTCCGTGCTTCTAGAGAAAATCACGAGTAGTGAGTCGGATTCACCTGTTCCTCAAGTAAAGTTGTCGTGTGAGTTTGAAATCCGACCGTAGGATACATGTCGGTTGATCGTTGTGTGGCCGCATGCCCCAATTGTTCATTTCACCCTTGGGATTGCCCCCGACTATAAATAGCTGGTCCTTCCAACCGTTGCTAGCTGGCTGCTCCATCTGATTTGAGTGAGATTGTTGAGAAACCCCTCTGTTTTGAGATATTTCACCGAGAGAAAACCCAAGAGCCAAAACTTAGTTGTGATTGAGCTCCATGTAGAACTAAGTTTAGATCGTTTGTGCATATTACTTTTGAGAGTTGCACACTCTCTAGATGGTTAGGCGTCAGTCTTAAGCAACCGAAGTCATTGTGGTTCGCCGAAGACAATGTGTGTGAAGGTTAGGATATTGCCTTGAAGTATGTACCCCAAGTAAATTGACTCAAGTTCACGTACTTGCAGTCAAAGAGAATAGAACAGACATAGGTTTACATTTGTGTTCAATCACAAGTCCCTCCAACCAGATGTAGTTCTTTCCTAGAAGAGTGAACTGGTCGAACAAATAACTTGTCGCTATCAAGCACTACGAAATGTGTGCTATTTTGTGACAAAAATCCTTGTGACGGACCAAAAAAGTCACCTAAGATCATTTTATGTGACGGTTTTTGGTCACCAGCTGATTTCCGCCTGGATCAGCTACTTTGGTGATGTGCTAGCCTGATTTAGAGGACACATTTGGCCATCGCTAGGTATGTGCATATTCTTTGATGATTTGTAGTGTCACGGAAAATGTTCGTTGGGTTGGAGAAAGGATTAAAGAAATGGTGCAGTGGGGTTCAAAACGTTGTTCTAGGTTTTTCTGCCATGGCAGAGTTTTGAACATATTAGAATCAAATTTGTAGGAGTTATGAGTTGAGAGGCTCGTAGTGAAATCCATTGATTTTTTCCATACGTGCTCTCATTTACTAAACTATGAATTGATATATTAATTATGTAATAAGGCTTGGACGTGAAAATATGATCCCAGAGAATAATGTACCATCCAAAGTTTAGACATATAATAAACATTTGGTACATCAGCACGTCATTACCAAAAGTATCTGACATCACGAGAAGGAGTGGTCTAGCATGAACATGAAGTACAACATTAGGACAAAATTACTTGTCATCAAATTTTTCTGATTAAACAGATTGACCAAGCATGGGTGGGATAAAGAGGAGAACCTAATCACCTCCATGGTGGATCACAAAGATCATCATGTCTCCAACTGCCATTTTCTACCCGCAAAATATATCCTTCCAACCATCCACGATGAGACGTCCATCTTTTTCTAGCGTTCGGTATATAGACCATAAGTCGTTATTAGGATACATAATAATTCTCATTTTACCGTATCGATCCATCTGATCAGGCAGAACACGACTGAGGAGTCTCTGTTGCAATAACACAATTGTGACATAGTATTATGTCCTATATTAATTGTACTATGAGCGATGAAACAAATAAAAATATTATCAAGATTTTCGTATTAATGTTGGTCTTGGTCAGAGTGTGCATCAGTAGCTTGTACAATGCAGAACTTGGAGTATGTGCTTATTTGCCACAAGCAATTTCATACAGTTAGCAAAACTAATGACAAACCACGTCTCTTTCGACATACATGTGGCTACAGCAGTAAGTTTCATGTTGTCTAATATATCTTGTGTTTCTTCTGACATAGCACAGTAAGCTGGGAAGATATACATAAACAAGATTCATAACATGTGCATATATTCATATGCAAGATTACTTTAAGACAATAAGTAAATGCAAGTCTACATAAGTAGGGTGTTTATGTTTAAGAACACTTATAAGGATGCACGATTGGAACATTGGTCAAATCCACTTTTATTTGAGGACCATATGTGCTTTATCGAAGTACAATTTCATACCAACTTTCAATTTGTATATTTTGGCAAATTACCTTCAAGTTGGTCCAGTGAAAACGTTTTTCCTTTATAGTTTACGAGAGGACAATGTAAAAGAACGCCATGTTTCATTTTAAGCTCCGGCTTAGCAGTGGCCTTTTGAAATGAAAAAATGGCAAGCTTTTCAGGTCTTGTTTTCTTGCAAAGCACTAAATGAACCGTGAAAATATAAAAGGAAAACAGAAGGTATGTTTACAAGTCATAAATAACTACATATACTAATAGTTCATTAATTCACAGTGGCTTATGTCAGCATGTTCACAAATATAGCAATGTTGACTATGTAGAACAAAAACAAGATTAATATGCAAGAGATAAATGTGCCAATTTAGGCATTAACAAAAATGTGCACTATGTGGCATCTTACGTCATAGCAAAAATTTCACAAAGATGTAATGTGCTACTTTTAGCATCTTTCCATACATGGCTAGCTAGTGTTAGGTTCTTCTAGAAAGCAACGTAATTGATCTAAAATATGACCAGTAGTCTTTTGAACTCCCCTTGTTCCCTTTTATAAGACATTTAAATAATTTAGACAGAGCATAAAACAGTTCAATATCAGTTGTCCAAAATGTCTTATAAAAAGATTGGAGGGACTAATTGTGAAGCAATCATCAAAAGTAGTTACATCTATGTTTACATCAATTATAGTGTTAGCCGGATCCATACGGCCCATGGTCATGACCTGAACAATGACTTACATCATAGACCAGCAGTACAGTATGCTGAAGTTATCAACAGCAAATCAGACACACCATGATTGACAGAACAACCAATGAAAAAAATATATCGTCCTGTCTACAACGCCAACTGAAAGGTTGATGAAGAAATGCTTTGCATGCATTATGTCTCAACTAAATCAAATTTTCCTTGCCTTCCCCTACCCCTACCCAAATAAAATCAAACCTTACCAAAGCTTCAACTAAATCAAAAACTTCTTTGTCTTCCCCTACTCTTACTCAAATCAAATTGAATCTAACCAATACCAAGAATATACTTGGTGTAAGGTATGTGTAAGACAAGATTGATGTTGAACTACTAGAATATGTATGGCCCTGTTGCAACGCACTGGCAATAGCTAGTAGAAAAAAGGTCACGTCGATTCATCTATGGTCTCCCCCCTCTTGCCTTGGGTTCGTCCACTCGCCTCTTGCAGATGCTGAATTGCAGCATACACGCCTAGCCACCGCCGGCCAGCCTTATTAGAATAAGGGAAAATGATTTCATCAAGCATCAAGTCTCAAGAGGCATAAACACGATTAGTCTTGATTCCCAAATTCTTCTCTTAATCTTTATTTTGTTTCATTGTGTGCCCTAAAACTGTGGAACTAATTAAAAAATTGAACTAGAAGCTACATCTATAAGAAATTGATTGACAAATAATACATTGTCAAATCGGTTGAACCAAGTTTACCTGTTAAGATTGTTGAGACCATCAAACACGATAGTCATTGAGCCAAATTAAAATTAATAGATATTTTTATTCATGTCGCGGAGCAGTGTTCATAATTTGATTGTTTAGATCGTCAGAATTTACTATGTTATTTTCTATGGTTTCGCATGAAGCTTCTGGTTCAAGCCCCCCCATGTCGTCCATTTTTTGGGTCCGTCCCTGGACCCAGGCCGCCAGCCCGACATCCACCGCCTTGACGACAAGAGGCAATCATACTAAAATTAACATGTTGACTCCAAGGCAACGACTAAAGGAGGAAGCAATGTAGTCGCCACTGTCACCCGCTTCGGTAGCCCAAAGCTAGGGATTTCTCCTAGTCCTTGAGGCTACGGGCCAAAATGCTGGGAATTAGAAGTTGTTTTCGTAAACCTTTTTTTGGGTGAAGTTATTTGTAAAACCCATATCATCGTGTGAATTGTCTGTTTAAAAAGAGTATTTGAAAAAAAACTACCACATTAGGGGTTACCGTCCCACAGAACTATCACTTTCAAAAAAGTGACTGTTAACTACCAAAAATTTCAAGTTTTGTGACGAAAAACTACCAAGTCATGTTAATCGTTGTTTTAGCCAGTTTAATAGCTTACCTGACAGGGTTGGCCCACATGGCAGGCCGACGGGTGCCCTAACGGCTAATGGCGGCGTACTCGTGGCTGTTAGTGTCCCGGCCCAGTCGGAACCAGCCAACCAGGTCAAAACGGTTGACCGACCGACTCACTCACTCCTCTCCGTCTCACTCACTCCTCTCCCTCGAGCTATCTTCTTCCTCTCTTTCTCACCTCCGGCGACTGTGACATGGCGGCGCGAGGATGCCTTCCTGGCCCAACAGCAACGAGTCATCCAACACCGATGATGATGAGTACATGGACGAGTACAGAAGCATGCAGATGGAGTATTTTGTAAGTCAGCTCACTCTGTTCTCTCCTATGCTAAGGTTAGGGTTTGAAGATGCTCTTGATTTCTTCCATGTTATTTCTTATGTGCGAGGTGTTGTGGCTGATATATATGGGGTTGGTACTGCAGCAAACTCCTGACACAGTGATAGATCCAAGTTTCTCTGGGCTTGTGGTTGAATCTGATTGTAAGTGCATCCTGCACAGGCAGAGACCAGGCAGGTTTGTGGCATTTGAAGGGACTGACACTGCAAGGAGATTCATTGGATGTGCTACTACGGTAAGAGCAAACAATAGTGGTGTTCATGTGTAGATTTATTTGGTGGTACATAGTGCAAACAACACTGATATTCTTGTTGTTTCAGTATCTGTTAACTGAAAACTGAAGTATAGAGCTGGTGTGGTGTTCATGTGTTAGTTAAATATCTGATAGGAACTGAATCTAGGCAGCACCTAAAATTGGTCTAACTGAATTTGTTTGTTACTGCATTCAGACAAACATTGATATGTATGTATGAATTTTGTAACTGAATTTGACTGGATTTAGTTAGCATTAATATTTCACTGAATTTTCAGGATGGTGTGAACTGTGGTGTTCTGGAGTGGGTAGATGCCCCTTGGCCAGTAATTCTGCAAAGGTGTTTAACCAAGCTGTGGGATATGTATCATGAGGAGAACCTTGGTAGGGTCCAAGACAAAGAGGCTCATGGATAGAGGTTGAGAAACTGAAGAAGGAGCTAGATTCTCTTGGCAATCAGTACAGTCAGCTTGTGGATGATGTATACAAGTTGTTTGATTACCAGGATGGGCAGAAATACCATGACATGGATTACACAAGCCAGGAAATCAATGAACTTAAGGAGAAGAAGCATCAACTTGAGGAGTAGGCAAAGATTGAGGTTAAAATGGAGAAGCTTAAGCTCAAGAAAGAACAGAGGTGCATCCTGCAGAGTCAAGCTGATATCATTCAAAACACCAGGAAGGCCATGAAGGAGATACAAGTGGAGAGAGACCTCCTTAAAGAAGAGAAGAAGAAGCTGGAGCAAGTCATTTCTGAGCTACTGAAGGCTGGTCATGGGTGCGGGGAAAAGCTGGACAAGATCAAAGAAGTTGTCATGAAGGAGTGAAGTTTTTAGCCATGGTTGGTAAGTAAATATGAGTCCTATATATATAACTGGCCTAGCAATGAAGGAGTCTAATGCAAATATGCATCTTAGTACTAATATTAGCTATGAACTGCCTAAGAACTGTCTATGGTTTCAGATCATTTTGGTTGTGGTGTGGGGTGCTGTAATGGCCCTGTTCTGTAATGCTCTAAGATGATGTTATGTTTAATGCCCCTGATGCTAAGTTAAGAACCTTATTATCTAAGCCTGCTGAAGTTTCTATCTATCTTTTTTATCCTAAGTGGTTGCATCCCCTACCTGCAATATGGTCCTGAGAAGTTAGTTGTAGCATTTCACAGATTGCACAAACTTGGTAACACTGAACAAAGGTAGGTAGTTCACATAGGAGGCACCATAGGTAGCATTACATAGATAGCACATTACTGTCTCAGAATGGCTAAAACTTGCTAACACCGAATATTAGTGACACTTAGGTAGTTCAACTGACGAAACTGACATAGGTAGTTCCACTGACGAAACTGAATCTGAAACTTATAGTTTCAGATTCACTTAGGTGTCTGTCTTGCTAAGCATCCGGATCATCGTACCTCTTGCTTCAGTTGGGTGGCATTTGGCTGCACCTCCACCTCCTCTTCCTCTTCATCTTCATCGATGACAATGACGGGAGGAGGACGGCGGTGGGCCTGCACAGCTGGCGGTGCAACGATCTGTAGGTCATCGTCGTCTTCGTGCACCTCTGCTCTGTTTGTATGTGATGTAGCTTGTGCTGGAGCGACATAGCGGTGGTCTGCCCACCGCTGCCTCTACCTAGCATCGCCGGAGTCGGCCTCCTTCATTGCCCATAGGAGCATGTCAATGGGCATGACCACCTTACCTGGGTTTCCATAGCACTGCTCCATGCGCTGCTTCTCCTCACTAGTCGCCTTCTTCCTCACTTCCTCTGCTGCATCTACCAGCCCAAAACGTTGGTGTACCTCATCGCAAGCTTTATGTAGTCTAGGCAGAGTTCTTCATAGCCGCGTGCTAAACCAAGAAGCATGTCAACCCATCCCTTGCCAGTTGGAAATGGGTTTAGCCATGGGTCTGGGGAAGAGGAAGAACCAGCCATGGTTGGAGCCAGGGAGAGGAGTAGTTGTGACTGGGGTCTTGGAGATATGGAGCGAGGTGGATAGATGTTGGAGTAGTAGTTAAGTGGGGGAGTTGTTGTGTGGCAGTGGAGAAGTAATAGTGAGGAGTGGTGAGATTTGACTACTCTGTACAGGTGGTAGATGTGCTGTAGTTAATGGTCACAGTTTCAGTGTGTTGAAACTTGTGATAATTTGCTGCCATTTCTCATCGGGAAAGTTAGGTTGGAATGGAACCAAACATTAAAAGATTTCTCAAAATATTTACACAGATTCATAAACTTAAACCAGATTCCAAACATTTAAAAACATTCAGCAACGCTTAGATAGCATAGGTCTTAACCAGATTCAGACATAAAACAAGCATTCAGTAACAAGCATCAAAACGCATAAAACTGAGATAGTTCGAACTGATTTAAGCAAACATAGTACTAATACTGCATTGTTGCATACTCCATCTCCAGTCGCCGCTTCAGTTGCTGCACCATCTCCAGTTGCCGCCCTGAACATTCAGAAGTAACAGCAATAAGTTGAGAGACATACAACACGCGTGTAGTTTCAGACAACTTCAGACAAGTGCTCGTGCAGGCAAATGCAGTATAAACCATGAAATAAGTTCAGAGACATAAATAAACAGAAAAAACTGAACATGCAGATAACTAATCCTCCTTCGAACGCAACCAACATCCTAGTCCACCAAGTCCTTATTACTTGGAATCGATGGAAGCTTGCCCTGTCTCTTGCCCACAAGATGACAAGGTCATCTGTGATGTGCGTTCCTTCTGGGAACGCCTCCTTGAACCGCTTGACATCGTTGGAGTTGCATTCTGCCATAATCCTGGCAGCCAGCCTCCGTCGTCGCTCCAGCAACTGCGCTCTGCGATTGGCCCTCGTAGCAGCCCTCTCTGCCCTAGCAACCTCCTCATGCTCATCCACTACCTCTCCTAATGTTGGATCCACCTCTGGCTGAACTAGGGTCCGCGTGCTTCCCCGACGGCTAGGTTTTGGGTTAGGGGAAAGGGGTCGTATGATTGCTGCGTCTTTTGTAGTTAGAATGGCAGTCTTGGGGAGCATAACAGGGCAACAAGCCCATCTTATATAAATTGTCATACAACTACGTGCGGTTTCTGACAACTTCAAACAAGTGCTCATGAAGACAACTAAGTTCATGCAGACAACTAAGTTCAGAAAAGTTCAGACTTACCATTAGTTACCACTTGCATAGAAGTAGCTCTTCGATTTGCAGCTTGGATACCTCTTCCTTTTTTTCCCTGCCAAACCATGTGAGGAAGTTGTGGCATATCTTGGTGCACTAAAACCGGGATTTGTCCCTCTACCTGCAGGCCTGCCCCTTCTGGCTGTAACAACAGGGGCTGGTGATGATTCAGAAGGGCCTGGAGCAGAATGTGATGCTCCATTTGCTGTTGCAGCAGGGACTGATATGGTAGGATTGACTCTTCTTCCCGTTGTAGCAGGGCCTTGAGCAGATGCAACTGGTGTATCTGCATGAACTGCCCTGTTTTCCTGCATGTAAGAACCAGGACATTTAGTGAGGTAAATACCATGGAAAAAGGAAAACTTGTCAGTCATGTAATTACCTGATGTTTGTTTTTCCTCATCTGAAGCTTAGGCCTCAGAGCCTTCTGGCAACTTGTATACTTGTGTCCTTCTAGCCCATAGTTACTACATGTTATACTCCCCATCCTACTACTATCTCTTGGACCTGGAACTTCAAACTCCCCTTTCCTCCTTGCAGTTTGTTTTTTCCTTGCCTTTTCTTTAAAAACAGGAGGCTCAATGTCTGGTGTGCTTGTTTGAGGCCAGCAATCTGGACCAGGGACAGGGTATATAATTTCTTTGTATGTCTCAAAATATAATGCCTTCTTGAAAAATTCTCTAACATAGTCCTTAGGATGCAGTTTTTGTTTTGTCATTGCAGATATGGCATGACTGCAAGGTACTCCTGACATGTCCCATCTCTTGCAATCACAGGTATATTTTTCCATGTTAACACAATATTGTTTTTCTTTGCTAGTAACTTGCCATATTGTTGGACCTGCTCTATCAGCCTGGCAATACTTGGCATATTTCTTGTTCTCTTCTAAAATCTCTGCATAGTTGGGTGTGACTGCCCACCTGCTAATCTGTAACTTCTCTCTAGTCTGTTGCCTCTTGATCATCTGCTTGGTCCTAATCCCTTCAAACATTGTCCTTATAGGCTTAGCCCTAACATCCAGTATCATCTTGTTGAACACTTCACTCGGGTTGTTCACCACTAGATCTATTTTTTAAGTATGATCCACAGCAAACCTATCCCAAGCAGAAGCATCAATCTTTTTGAGACATTTCCAAGCTTCCTCACACTGTGCTTTAAAATCTGCCATCCCTAATTCATGACCATGTTTTGTGTAGGAGTAGCTGGCCTTGTACACACATTTCTTTAGTTCCTGCCCTCCAAATCTAGCTGATTGGAAATTTGCATATATGTGCCTAAGACAATACCTTTGAGGTGAATCAGGGAATACCTCATTTATTGCCTTAAGCAAGCCCTGTACATTAACAAATTAGTAATGCACACGATCAAACTTAAATAATTCCAACAGGTACTAAAACCATATTTGTGCATTAGACACTAACCTTTTGCCTGTCAAATATGATGGTGTATGTTCCAAATTTGTTGCCACTACCAATGCAACATCTCAACTAAGTTAAAAACCAAGTCCAACTGTCTCCATCTTCCTTGTCAACCACACCAAAAGCTATCGGGTAGATGTTGTTGTTGCCATCCCTTCCCGTGGCTGCAAGTATTTGTTGGCCAGTGGTTAACTTGATGAAGCATCCATCAAGACCTGGATTAAGTGACAAATTAGTTACAACATAGAACTTCTAGGAAACCACTAATTAAGAACAGTTAAATCTTCAAAAGTTACCTATAAATGGTCTGCAACCATTAAGGAAACCTTCTTTTGAAGCTGCTAAACAGTAGACAAGATACTTGAATCTAGGAGTAGGTGCTGGGTTTTCTGGATCTTCAAATGTTGTCGCTATACACCTGCTTCCAGGGTTTGTATCAAGAACAACCTAAAGATAATCTCTTAACCTCAAGTACTGCTGCTTGTGGTCACTTTGCACCACATCAACAGTCTTCCTCCTTGCCCTATATGCCACACTCCTTGACACATCCACTGAAAACTTGGTCTTTGTCTTTTTAATTAATGCATCCACTGGAGATCTAATGTCTACTCTCAATGCTTCCTCTACTGATCTGGACAACCACTTTGTAGTAACCTTTGTGGACTCTGCACATGCTCCACAAGTGTGCACAATGTCACACTTCTTGATGCAGAAATTTTTCTCATGAGTTGTCTTAGAGGCAGTGATATAAAAGTCACATCCCTGTGCTCTCTCTGAGCACCAAACAATAATCCTATCTGGGGCATTTCTATGGTATTGAAAGTTCCTCAATGTCCTAATGTGAAAATCCCTAAGTGCATCTCTGTACTTATAAACATTGGTGAAGCACAATCCCTTACAAAACTGTTCTTTTGGGTCTGGTAGTTTGGAATTGAACCATACCATTTCCTTCAACTTCATATTCCTTCTCTTCCTACGATTTGTAGTTTATAGGATCCTTCAGGATCATCTTCTTCATCACTAATGCCATAATCACCAGGAAAACATTTTTCATCAGCTTCAGGCAACCAATCTGGTTTTTCCATTTTCTCAGTCTCATTGTGTGATCTAATTGTTGGACCAGGATTTCTCACTGACTCCAGTTTCTGTGCCATTGGTCTATCTTCATCATCAGAGGAAGAAACTGCTTGCAGTTCTACATTGTTGCCATCTGAATCAGACAGAAATTCTGATACATCAGTGTCACCTTCAAAATGATTGAGGTCAGCTTCTCTCTGAAGAATACTTTTCTTAAGCTCTTCCTTTCTGTCCATGCTTGTATCCACCAACTTAGTGCAACTTTGTTGGGTGTTAATGCAATGATCAACAAAACAATATTCTCTGTTTCATCTGCATTACATAGCTCATTTCCTCTCACAACTCTTATGTTCACAATCTTTTCATTTAGAGAGTGGAGCAACATCTGTTGCACATCATCTTCAGAAGATATTTTCTCTAAGCCTTCTATTCCTTTATGATCATCACTAACATAGTACATATAATCATCAGGGCAGCAACCCTCACTCCTAGTAAGAGATACTAGAGTCCCAAATGATATGTCTGTCTGGTACATGTTTCTAAGCACAGAATCTCTGGCTTGGAAATGGAACCAAATTCCCCATTTTGGGTCATCAATACTGAACAAAAATGGAATGAATTGTTATAAATAATGCACAATGTTAAAGTTCCTAACAATTTGCAATTACTCTGTTATCATACATTCCGGCAAACTAACCTAAAATACATCATAATTACCAATGTCAATAAAACTGAAAAAGAAGAAGAGATGTTGTACTTGCCGCCTCCCGCACGAGGAAGCTTGCGCCGGCCGCGAGGTGCACTTCTTGTCGTTGACGGTGGTGGAGCCACCGCCGCCAACTCTTGGGATGGCTCAGATTCAGGCTGTTGCGCCGCAAAGCTAGAGCTACCTAGCCAGGTATCGACCTTCGACAGGTCGCCGCGGCCCCCAACAACGTCAGGAGGTTGGCCGCCGAACGAATCGCCGCCGGAGTTTGGTTCCACAGCCGCCATTACCGCCGCCGCCTAGGGATACAGAGGAGAGAGCTCGGGGGAGAGAGATGTGGTTCGGCCGGTCGGTCGGCCGTTTTGACCTGGCTGGCTGGTTCCGACCGGGCTGGGCCACTAACGCCGCGAGTAGGCTGCCGTTAGCCGTTAGGGCACCCGTCGGCCTGCCATGTGGGCCAGCCCTGTCAGGTAAGCTGTTAAACAGGCTAAAACGACGGTCAACGCGACTTGGTAGTTTTTTGTCACAAAATTTGAAATTTTCGATAGTTATCAGTCACTTTTTTGAAAGTGATAGTTCTGTGGGACGTTAACCCATAATGTGTTAGTTTTTTGTCTAATACTTATTTAAGAAAATATGGAAACGACGTCTTGTTTAGGGAAGTATTTTCAGCAATCGACAGACGTCACTTAGAAATGATAGCCCCCTGCTTCCAAATCCAGTTTCCTATTTCCACACACTTTTTCTAATGGACTTGCATGGTGAGAGACCACAGATAGTTTCACTCCATCATTTCAGAATTCCACACACAAGTGTTGACCTGATCGATGGGCCGATGATTTGGCAACAAATCATGTCCACGAACGCGGCTTTAGAAGAGAAGAAAGCCAAGCCGTCCGTTCGAGCGAGATTGATGGCAGTTGTCAAGAAGGATAGGTCTTATCAGCATAGAGCGCTCTAGGACGATCCAACGGGATCCAGTTCAGTTAACTCTCAAGTGTCGACACGGTTCAAGTCTTGAAGATTAGACAGCTCTAAATTATTCCCAAGTCTGTTAATAGGTGTTTATGGTGCTGTTGCCTATGGATCGGGCAAGGGAGGATGCTAACTAATCGACGGCGCATCAATCCGACATGACACGGGGGATGTGACGACCCAGTGATGAGCTAAAAGTTGCAAGAAATGGAAATCTACATGTACTGTCTGCGGTTTGCTGTCTAAGCCGTTGGCGTTATGCCTTTGCTGCCCCATATATGTAAGCGTGTACTAACTGTCGACCAGTAGAAGTCCTTGCAAAGTGGTACGTCTAAAAGTTACTCCCCCCTTTCTACTTGAAGTGAGCAAAATAAAAGCATGGCGTCCTCTCTTGCTCTTGCCTGCTTGGTAGGCCGTCAAGTTACAGCTAGACTTAGGAGCAAGATCCATCCACCTAGGATCAGGAGGCTCCAAGACCAAGAGTACATTTAGTAGTATGAAAGACGTACCTGCATTGTGCAACAGGATCGCGACTAAACGGAAACGGAGCCCACGTGGCTGCAGTAACACGGGGAACTAGCTAGCATGTGACGTGAGAGTGAGACGACGGAGGCCGCCAGATCGAAACTCCTAATTCGTTCACTGTAGCGACCGAAGCGCGGCTCGCCAGTGACGGCGAGGCCTAGCGGCTCCTGACCCGCACGCACTCGGATCGTGCCCATATTCGCGCGACACGGCGAACCGCGTTCACAATGGGCATGTTTGGTTGCCCGCATGCAGCCTAACTAGGCCCGCACGGGATGTGCGTGGCCTGTTTCGTTGGTTGGGCTGCATGCGATTCGTGGTCCGCACGAATCTTAAAGCAGGTCTTAGCCTGGCCCGGCGGAAACTGCAGTTTCTCGCGAGCCTTGCTCGGCACGGCCACGCGTGCGAGGAGGCTGCATGTCTCTCGCGGCGTGGTAGACAGAGGGGACGTCTCATAACTCTCCCCCCACTGTCCTGTCACCGCCCCCGCACTGTTCCCACCGCGCACGCCTCTCTGCCTCACCGTCCCTCCCTCTCCTTTCCTCCGATGGCTCCGCCTTGCCCACCGCCGCGCCGTCCTCTGACCCCCTCGAGCAGCGCATCGCCAGCATCCAAGAGCGCTGGGTGGCCGGTCTCCAGAACTCGGGCAGGGACCTGGCGTCGGCGTTGCGAGCGCCGTCCCCCATCTGATGCCGGCCACCACGAGGGCCGGCCAATGCGGTGTCGGCCGTTCCTGCTCCGCGCCGTTGCCGGACCTTGTGGTCGTAGGCTCGACGCCAACGCCGTCCACGTCACCGCCGCTTTCTAGGGACCCCATTGGGCACGGGGTTTTCTTGATCCCTGTCCAAGGGTTTTCTCCTGTCGGCGCGTCGTCCTCCTCGACCTCCGGCGTGGCCATGAACACGGGGCCGATGCCGCCGGCCGTCACCAGGGCCGGCTCCTCCTCTGCTCCGCCACCTCTCTCCTTCCCGCCGGGGTTTTCACCCCGACCTCGGTTCGCTGCGACTGCGCAAGCTCCGGTGAGTCAAAGAATCCCCAATGCTTGCTCGTAGATGTAGATTAGGGGTTTCTTTCTTAGGCATGTGCTAGTATTTAGTGGATTTGATAGGATTAGATAGAATTCGAGTAGATCCGATTCGATGCGATCCCAATCGAATCGAATCCGACCGATCTGTTCTTGTTTGCTATAGTGTGTGTTCTAGAATAATGTTCTTCTGCTAGTGCTTTCCTAGGATCTGTGTTCATGCTAGGAACTGTGTTCATGCTAGAATCCTCAATGCTAGTGTGCTTTGCTAGGATCTGTGTTCATGCTAGGGTCTTGGTAGGATCTGTGTTCATGCAAATGGCATGTTCATGTTCAAGCTAGGATCATGTTCATGTTACTGTTCTTGTATCTACATACATGTTCAAGCTAGGGTTTGTGTTGCATGCTCTAGATTGTTATACGTGCATGTAGTAGGTCCATTTTAGGATGCTGCCAAATGTGCATGGATGCACATGGGTGCTATTTTTTAGATATTTTCATGCTTAGGATAGTGCACTGATGAGTGACAGTTGAAGAATACCAGATGCCACTGATCAGTGGCATTTGCTCATGGGCAACTACCACTTATCAGTGCCACTTGCTCTTGGGCAAGTCCCCTGATCAGTGGCACTTGCTCTTGAGAAAATGGCACTGATCAGTGGCATTTGCCCAAGAGCAAGTGCCATTAATAAGTGGCATTTGGCAAAGAGTTTGTGCACTGATCAGTGGCATTTGCTCTTGGGGAAATGTCTCTGATCAGTGCCATTTGCTGTAGTGCTAGTGCAACTGATCAGTGGCATTTGTAGAAGAGCTAATTCCACTGATCAGTGGTTGTTCATTTTTCAAGCACCTCTAATACTTGTCATCTTACCTGACAAGATATTGAAGAGTGACTGGGACGTGGTGGCCGGAGCTGAGGGCGCCGAGGATGTCATCCCCATGAACAGGTGGCTGAAGAGGGTGGACCTTCTGGCAGGGTCGCCTTCATGAGCTTGCGTCGTTCAAGGGGACGATCTCCGAGGACCGGCCACGAGGAGGAGGCCAGGGAGCCGCTGCGCTTCTACCAGACATCGCCATGCTCGTCATCCCTCGCAAGTTCGTGGAGGTGATGAACGAGTGGTTGGTCATCAAGCGGCTCCCGCGCGTGGTCAGGCTGTCGACGAACAAGCGGTGCGAGTTCTGGGTGCAGGTCCAGAACTTTGAGGGCACATGGTGCTTGGCCGGGGCTGGAACTACTTCTGCCGTCGCCACCGAATCGTCCCCGACGACCTCCTCATTGTGCGCATCTCAGGACTCGGCCTGAAGGTCCAAATCTACCACCACAACTCCTCGATCATGTGTAGGTTTCATTGCAACAGGCACAACTGCGTTGGTGAGATTGAGCATGCAATGTAGTTAACTTAGGTGTTAGTGTTCAACTTGTTATGGTAAGTGGCTAGAACTTATGGTACTGTGGCTAGAACTTATGGTACTTGTGTTGTGAACTTGTTAATACTTTGGCCAGGAGTAGCACCCTGGCATGGAGCAGGGAAGGAGGATGCCCCTACTGTTAATGTAAGTAGTTTGTTGTCATTTCCGTTGCTTGCTGTGTTTGATCTCATTTGGTTGCTTGTTTTGTTTGCTGTCAGTGCTTGCCACTTTGATCTGCTGTCAGTTATGCTTGTTGTTGTGCTCATCATGTGGTGGTAAGGCCACCACATTTGAATGGGGTGAGCAGAAAACAAACATTGTTTCCAACCAAACAGCTGAAGTTTGCATCTGCTCACACCCTAAGCACAAAAACAGCAACCAAATAGCAGGGGGGGGGGTAAGTGCCCATTCATGCGATGCAGGCAACCAAACAAGTTGCATCTGCTGCATATGAGGCTGCATATGAAGAACCAGACTGGCTGGAGATGGACATGCAATGCGGGTACTGTAGAGAACTACAACCAAACACACCCATATAGATATATCTATATCTCTTGTAAAGAAAGAAAAATAGACATATCCTCGTCTCGCCGTTGGCCGACCTACCTCCACACAAATGTCTCGTCAGAGATACGACGCCGGAGCAGTGGTCGGGAGGGCGACGGGGCGTCATCGCTCGGTCGCTCTCAACTCGCGCACGGAGACTCTCGTTCGGCTGGTAACTTGCACTTCTACCCAGGCATCGTACGGACGGGTTCTTAACAAAGCTTGCACCATGCGGAAGTTCGCAGTTTTGATAGTACTACAATGCTCTACGGCTGCGCCTGTGCATCGTGAACATGGTTGTAAGGGGCACCTCAAAATGGCGACGCATAAATTTTCTTCCGCATCCGTTTGTGGATAGGAGGACCTGTCCACGGCCATCCAACGTGGCCCGCATAGATCTGGCCTCCCTAATTTCTTTTTAAGAGTCCGCACGTTCAAATAGCCGCATACATAGGGTTCAGACGTTCAAATAGCCGCATGGAGCAGTAGTTTAAATTTTAAAAAGTTCAAACCTTAAATTCCAATATTATTGTCCCATTTGACCGCCCACATATGCTCAATCAGATTTTCCTTGAGCTTCTCGTGAGTTGGTCGATGCCAAGTTTATTGATGCATTTAAATAAACTATTCAAACGTGACCAACTTTTGGTCTAGAAGTTCAGTAAGATCACCATGTTTTCAAATTCTAGAGCTATGGCAGCATCCACATCATCATCCTCGAAGATCATGTTGTGCATGATCACACAACATGTCATCACCTCCCACAAGGTCTCTGGATCCCATTGTTTAGAAGGTCCATGAACAACCGCAAAACAGGCCTGCAGAACTTCAAATGCCCTCTCGACATCCTTTCTAGCTGCTTCTTGTATTTGGGCAAAGTGAGACTTTCTTTGGCCAACTGGGTTTGAGATGGTGCTGACAAAGGTAGCCCACGAAGAATAGATACTGTAAACCATATAGTAGTTCATGTTGTACTCATGTCCATTGGCAGTATAGTGGCAAGGAGGAGCTTTTCCTTCAGTCAGCCTCTCAAACAACGGTGATCGCTGTAGGACATCGATGTCATTGTGAGACCCGGCCATGCGAAAGAAAGCATGCCAAATCTAAAGATCATGTGATACAACAGCTTCAAGAATGATGGCAGGCTTCTTAACATGCCAGGATATTTCCCTTGGAAAGCCTTCGGGCAATTCTTCCATTTTCAATGCATGTAGTTAAGAGATCTAAGCAAACCTGGCCACCCTCTTGTTTCTGAGATTGACAAGAGCCTCTCAGTGTCTGCCGCAGTTGGTTCTCTCAGCTACCGAGGTCCAAACAGCTCGACCACGATAGTTGCAAACCTGACCATGGCATCTCCGCATGTGCTCTCAAAAATCTGTAGTTACTCATCCCACGAATCAGCGGTCGTGCCATATGCAAGTATCCGGAGTGCGGCTGTGCACTTCTGGTAACCAGAGAACCCAGTCGCTCCCACAACGTCCTTCTTCAAGATGAAGTAGTCATCATAGGACCGGACGCCATGGTACAAATGATCGAAGACAATCTTGTGCATCCGAAAACATCGGTGCATATGGTTAACAAAGAGTCCATCGGGGGCAAAGTAGTTGGGCATCAGTGTCAAATGGCCACGCTCCCTGTTGCGGTTGAGCACTCTGTATTGAGCGATGTCGCATCGCAATTTGGATGAAGTCCGAATGCGGTTTTCGGCTTGGGTGAGGTTGTGCCTGTCACGCCAGGCCTGGTTGCCGTCATCTCGCGTCGGAGCACGCCCCCTCGACCCATAGATTGATCTTGTCTGAGCCGGCTCTATTGTCCAGGTCCTTGCATAGGTCGTAGGTATAGCTCGGGGCCGTTGCCTCCTTGCCTCGACAACGGGGTGGCGCGCGCTGGTGTTCGGAATGAGTAGCCGGTCTGTCCCGTCCACGTGGTTGTCGGTCGGGCTCGTCAGCAATTTTTTGCTTTGGCGGTATTGGCTCAAGGGCCTCGTCGTGAATTGTGGTAGTAGCTTGTGCTTCGGGTAACTCTTAGTTGGGCGTTCGAGGCTGTATTCCTCAGGTGCCAGGACATTAGTCCATCTGTCATTGAGTAAATCCTGATCAGCTTGAAGCTGTTGCTGCTTCTTTTTCAGGCTTCTTGCAGTGGCGATTAGCCGGCGCTTAAAGCACTCTTGTTTGAGGGGTTCCTCTAACATGATGAAGTCTTCGTCGCCGAGGCTCACATCCTCTTCGAAGATCGGTAGGTAGTTATTATCCTCCGAGTCCTCATTCACAACAGGGTCATCGGGGTTTACTTGCCCATCCTCCCAATCGTCCTGTTCGGACGTTGGCTCGACAGGGGCTTCAGGGTCTTCGGCATGCTCCGGAGTATTATTGTCTCCGGTGCCGGTATTGCTGTCTTTGTCGCGACGCGATTTCGAGCGGCGCCGCTGACGTCGATGCTTCGGAGGTTCTTCAGCAGGCCTATCCTCAACCGAATCCTCCTTGCCTTCATCGCCATCCTCTTTGGGTGTGTCCACCATCTACACATCATAGGAGGCCGTCCATCGTCCGGTAAACGGAGGGTCTTGGCCTTGTTCGTCTCTAGCATCATCGTCCATACCGTCGATGTCTTCGTAGGCGTAATCCAGTATGTCGGTTAGATCTTCAACAGTGGCTATGAAGTGGGTGGTGGGTGGGACGTAAAATTCCCCGCTCTCAGCCCCTAGTCCGGGCTGGGCATAATTCAGAAGCAATTCTTCCGTAATGGCGAGTGATCGCATTAAGTCCGTAGCCTCGTTTAGGAGCGAGGTTTGGACAGAAAAGCGAGGGTCTACAGGGCTGACCGGGGCGAGAGCCTCCTGGCAGCGCCCGCTCGACGCAGACCTAGATTTAGAGTCCGAGGGAGAGTCCGGCACTTTAGCGATCAGGGGAGCTCAGTTCGTCTTTGGGCTTGCCGATGACACCGTCCGCCTCCAGATCTCCGGTAGCAAGTTCCATAATTGCTGGGAGTCCAGCAGGCTCTAAACTCCCGTCTTCGGACCTGGTAGTCTGCTCTAGATCTAAGGCCAGAGCGGCGGTCGGAGCCGCGAATCCTTCGAGGATCAAGTCTCCTCGGATATCGGCGACATAATTTAGGTTCCCGAAACTGATCTGATGACCAGGGGCGTAGCTGTCGATCTGCTCCAAGTGGCCAATCGAGTTGGCACGCAGTGCGAAGTCGCCGAATACAAAGATTTGGCCGGGGCAGGAAGTCTCCCCTAAAACAACATTATTGTAGATGATCGAATGAGCCATTGAACCTTCTATCAACAACACAAAGGAACTCTCAATGAAAGCACCAATGTCGGTGTCAAAACCGGCCGATCTCGGGTAGGGGGTCTCGAACAGTGCGTCTGAGGATCGAAGGTAACAGGACGCGGGGGACACGATGTTTACCCAGGTTCGGGCCCTCTTAATGGAGGTAATACCCTACTTCCTGCTTGATTGACTTTGATGAGTATATGGGTTACAAGAGTTGTTCTACCTCAAGAACGTAATGGCTAAACCCTAGATGTCTAGCCTATATGATTGTGATTGCCTCTACGGACTAAACCCTCCGGTTTATATAGACACCGGGGGGGCCTAGGCTTTTATAGAGTCGGGTTACAGAGGATCTTTCCAGGATTCGAACCCGTAACCTCGTGGTTACAAGGCAAGAGAGAAAGAAGGAAGGAGAGAAAATAGGGAGGATGGAGGCATGGGATCCGGGAAGGGTTCTGGATGGGCCAGGGCTTTTGGAGTCCTATATGTCTGCTGTCTGGACTCCCACAAAGACCCCCCCCCCCCCCCCCCCGCGCGTTTGTCCTAGGTTTATCGGAAAAGGTACATTCGGATCGCTTGGGGGACCGATACTGAGCTGAGTTGGATGGATTCCATGGTCCGGACCGTGCGTTCCTGACGTATGCAGGCGGTTTGAGGGTCTGCCTTGGAGAGGCCCTAATGGATGTTTTCACTACACTACATCTCTTGCAATAGTTGCTTTCTTAGAGGAGAGTCCCCTTGTTTCTTCTCATGCTACATACTAAATGTTTTTCATGTGGCGCGTCCTAAGTCCTCGAAGAATGTTGTTTTTGTGCACACAGGGACATTGCACCCCTAGTGCACCCACGATAAAAAACTTAGCAAAACATTTCAAGAAAACCTGAAACTTTGTGGATGTGATTATGACCAAATGTTTTAGGTGCTTGCAAAATTTGGCTGCGAAATGACATCCGAGGAGCTCTCTAGAAAAAAAAGTTTGTGCTAAAAACATGTGAACAGTAACTTGGGTGCAGAACATCATTTGTATTTCGTTTTGTATGGAGATCATTTGATATTTTTTGGTGACCATACTTTGTAAGATTGTAAAACATTTTCTCATAATCACATACACGAAGTTTGATAATTTTTATTATTTTAAAAAATATTGTTCACTATGTGGATGCACCAAAGTTGAGTGCAGCCATTACTTTCTTGTTCCAGAACTAGGGAGTGGCAACCTAGCGCCTCAAAACAAAACACGTAACCAAAAAAGAAATAATTGTTGTGTCATGCTCACAGCCTGTTGAATTATAGACAGACCATGTATCACAACCAATAGGGCGACCCCACCCGTCAGTGAAGAGGTGTCTATGGGATCAACGACGCGAGCGAAGTAGTGTGTGCGTTGCAAGTTTGACTGTCATGTGGGACAAAGAGCACGCGGGGTTGGTGGGTTGTAGCCTTCGTGCCACGTGAGTGTTAAAGTATTTGCGTCCACACTGAGAGAGGGCATTGAGAATTATGAGAAAACATTGAACCTAAGAGAGAGAGAGAGAGAGAGAGAGAGAGAGAGAGAGAGAGAGAGAGAGAGAGGTTATTCTTCCTCATCGAGGCTACAAGATCCCCTACCCTATATGTCTGACTCGATTCTGGCATATCTCAAGGTAGGGGTCCTAAGCTAGGCATCTTGGAGCGATGGTAACAAGGACATAGGAATTTATCCAGGTTCGGGCTCTCTCTCTCTGAGAGATAATACACTATGTCCTGCTTTTGATTGTATTGGTATGGGGTATAGCATAGAGCACGTATCTACCACGAGATCATTGTATAAGATTCTAATGAACATGATTTCATCTATTGACTAGTCTAACCTCGGTTTATATAATGCACTGAAGGCCTAGGTTTATAGGAGTCCTTGTCTTGTGCACCAAGTCTTGTGGAATCTCCCTTGTATGCGTCATGGGCCTCTCCAAGTGGCTCGTTAATGAAACACCACGGGGGTCCTCGGTCCGACCCTCCTGACTAAGAGATGACATGGTGAGTACCCTCTAACCCAGGACTGTTGGGAAACATAGTAGAAAAAAAATCATACATACGATCACCCAAGATCAATATGAAGATGCATAACGGGTTGGGATCACGATCGCTACCGTCACCGAGTTGCGGCGGAAGAAGAACGTGTCAGTGCAGATCGTACTTGGGTTCCCTCAAACAGTCGATGAATGATCCCTTGTACCTCCCATGAACAGTACCTCGAACCAAAGACTGAAAGCACGACCTCTCCACTTGGTTACGAGCGTGCAACCTTCATGATAGGGCAGTGCTTCGCCGTCCAGAGCTAATCATCACCGAAGAATTAGAGGGATGACATTAGAACCATACAGGGCTTCTAATTACGAGGGCAAGAGGATTAGCCTAGCTCTGATTAGTCACCTAGGACCAACTAGAACTAGTACTAGAAGAACTAGAGGAGGCTCCAAAACTTGTATGTTCAAAAGGTCCAAATCCTCTAGTATTTATAGGTTAGAGGGAAGAAGTGATAATCCCCAAGTGCAAGGAATAATCATAGCAATTTGCAAAGGTGGAAGTGATAAGTATGGAGTGTCAAACCCACAAGGAGCTAAAGGTAAGATAAATATTCTCTCAAGTCCTATCTTTCACTGATACGACTCTACGTGCACCGAACATTTGCTTCCATCTAGAAACAAGAAATAAAACTACGTTGTGGGTATGAAGAGCATAGCTTTCACTACAAAAAAAGACACATCCGTGACATTTTGGGCCGAACGAAAAAAATTTCTGTCATACATATGACACTTCTATGACGATAATTGTGACAAAAACCGGTATCATCATAGATGTGGTGGGCTCCTACTTCTATGACAAAAAATCATGACAGAAAATGGGCTTTTCGTCCTGGGCGGGCCAGAGACGCAGCTGCATGACATTCTTTGGGCCGTCCATGATGGAAAAAACCATGGTAGAAGTGAGGGCGATGAAAATTTCGGGGAGTTCCCGGTAACGGTGGGAGGTCGGGGGCCGAGCGATGCACGTTTCTCTCGTACACGTACGCGCGTGTGTGCGAGGCGTTGGCTCTAATTGAACCCGAGCGAGGAATTGGGCTCTAACTGAACCTGAGCGATTGCACTGCGGGCTACGCGTTACTGAACCCGATCGATCGATCGATGGCTGTTAACTGAACCCGATCGAGCGATTCCTTCACTACTGCTGCTAACTGAAGCCGATCGATGCTGCCTCTGGGATGAACAGTGAGCATTGCGGGGGTTTTGGATGAACAGTGAGCGGTGGCGTTGCCTCTGGATGAACATGACCCCGTGGTGTGGAGGGCTTGATGAACAGTAGACGGTGGAGGGGTGCCCGTGGAGGGGTG
The DNA here is from genome assembly GCA_021605145.1 of Aegilops bicornis. NCBI lineage: Eukaryota > Viridiplantae > Streptophyta > Magnoliopsida > Poales > Poaceae > Aegilops > Aegilops bicornis. Next base: position 559,217,587 of record CM038673.1, on the reverse strand, counting down.
GTTGAACAGGACCCCGTGGTGGGAGGGCTGGATGAATAGTAGATGGTGGAGGGGTGGTTGAACAGTAGCCGTTGGAGTAGGCGCGGTCGAGGCTGGATGAACAGGAGCCCGTGGAGGCTGGAGGAGGTCGACGGTACCCCGTGGAGGCTGGAGGAGGTCGACGTTGGAGATGAACAGTATCCCGTGGAGTCCCGTTTTGCGGTATGCCACACCCCTCCCGATGAACAGGACCCCGTTTGACCGTAGGGAGGTCCGTTTAAATCCGTTTTTGCGGCACGCCACACCCCTCCCACTCAACAGACCCCGTTTTGACCGTGGGAGGTCCGTTTAAATGCATTTTGGCGATGCGCCACACCCTCGATCAACAGGACCCCCGTTTCTATCGTAGGAGGTCCGTTTCCTCCGTTTTGCGATACGCCACACCCCTCCCGATCAACAGGACCCCCGTTTCGACCGTAGGAGGTCGGTTTCCTCCGTTCTGCGGTACGCCAGGCCTCGTTTCCATCGCCTGTTCCGTCCAAGCCCTCCCGATGAACACGGCCACGCATTCCGTTCCGACCCAACGGGTTGGCTCCCACGCGTTCCGTTGCCTCCCGATGAACACGACGCATTCCGTTGCCTCCCCATGAACACGACACATTCCGTTGCCTCCCCATGAACCGGATGCTGGCGTTGTGTCTCCGTTCCGACCCAGCCATGTACACGAGCCCTCGCCGTACGTATGGGCGAGTAGGCGTTCGAGACCCCGCCCGTATGTACACATATGTGGCCGTATTTTCTTTCTTGCGCCCTAGCCGCTGTATGTACGTGTACATGCTACGTGCGCGCCTCTACTACAACACGTGCGTGCCTCTACATCCACCAGTATATATGTACGTACACGTTCGCGACCAGAATGACAACGCTACGTACGCTTCGACCAGGTGGGTCCCGACTGTCAGGCACTTCCTTGCCTGTGAAGATGTAGCTGGTGGGTCCCAGCAGTCAGGGGGGCTAATCGTTTTTTTTGCCCGGACGCACTTCCTTGCGTGCGAAGGTGTAGTAGCTGGGTCCCAGCAGTTAGGGGGGCGAATCGTTTTTTTTTGCCCGGACGCACTTCCTTGCGTGCGAAGGTGTAGCTGGTGGGTCCCAACAGTCGAAGCGAATCGCTTTTTTCCGGACGCACTTCCTTGCGTGCGAAGATGTAGCTGGTGGGTCCCAGCAGTCAGGGGGGCGAATTGTTTTTTTTTCGGACGCACTTCCTTGCGTGCGAAGATGTAGCTCGTGGGTCCCAGCAGTCAGGGGCGAATCATTTTTTTCACAAAATACGAAGGACCGTCCGATTGTCCTCCCTCTCAGGTGGAGGAATAATTATTTTGCGCGTAATAAGGAGGCACTTCCTTGCGGCTACCGTGGACCCAGCTGTCAGCCTCTCCACGTACAGTCCACGTCCGATGGAAGTCGTTCCTTGACCACGTTGACCACGCCGCACCGATGTTGGGGAACGTAGTAATTTCAAAAAATTTCCTACGCACACGCAAGATCATGGTGATGCATAGCAACGAGAGGGGAGAGTGTTGTCTACGTACCCTCGTAGACCGAAGCGGAAGCGTTGACGCAACGTAGAGGAAGTAGTCGTACGTCTTCCCGATCCGACCGATCCAAGCACCGAAACTACGGCACCTCCGAGTTCTAGCACACGTTCAGCTCGATGACGATCCCCGGACTCCGATCCAGCAGGGTGTCGGGGATGAGTTCTGTCAGCACGACGGCGTGGTGACGATGATGATGTTCTACCGACGCAGGGCTTCGCCTAAGCACCACAACAATGCGACCAAGGTGGAATATGGTGGAGGTGGGCACCGCACACGGCTAAGGAACGATCACGAAGATAAACTTGTGTGTATATGGGGTGCCCCCTGCCCACGTATATAAAGGAGTGGAGGAGGGGAGGGCCGGCCCTCTCTATGGCGTGCCCTAGTGGAGTCCAACTCCCACCGGGAGTAGGATTCCCCCTTTCCTAATAGAACTAGGAGCCCTTCCAAGTAGTAGGAGTAGGAGGGAAGGAAAGGGAAGGGAAAAGGAGAATGAAGGAAGGGGGCGCCCCCCTCCCTAGTCCAATTCGGACTAGCCAATGGGGAGGGGTGCAGCCACCCTTTGAGGCCTTTCTCTCCTTTCCCGTATGGCCATTTAAGGCCTAATACGAATTCCCGTAACTCCCCGGTACTCCCGAAAATACCCGAATCATTCGGAACCTTTCCGATGTCCGAATATAGTCATCCAATATATCGATCTTTACGTCTCGACCACTTCGAGACTCCTCGTCATGTCCCAGATCTCATCCGGGACTCCGAACTCCTTCGGTACATCAAAACTCATAAACTCATAATATAAGCATCCTTGAAACCTTAGCGTGCGGACCCTACGGGTTCGAGAACTATGTAGACATGACCGAGACACGTCTCCGGTCAATAACCAATAGCGGAACCTGGATGCTCATATTGGCTCCCACATATTCTACGAAGATCTTTATCGGTCGGACCGCATAACAACATACGTTGTTCCCTTTGTCATCGGTATGTTACTTGCCCGAGATTCGATCGTCGGTATCTCAATACCTAGTTCAATCTCGTTACCGGCAAGTCTCTTTACTCGTTCCGTAATACATCATGCCACAACTAACTCATTAGTTGCAATGCTTGCAAGGCTTAAGTGATGTGCATTACCGAGAGGGCCCAGAGATACCTCTCCGACAATCGGAGTGACAAATCCTAATGTCGAAATACGCCAACTCAATAAGTACCTTCGGAGACACCTGTAGAGCACCTTTATAATCACCCAGTTACGTTGTGACGTTTGGTAGCACACAAAGTGTTCCTCGGTAAACGGGAGTTGCATAATCTCATAGTCATTGGAACATGTATAAGTCATGAAGAAAGCAATAGCAACATACTTAAACGATCGAGTGCTAAGCTAACGGAATGGGTCATGTCAATCACATCATTCCCCTAATGATGTGATCCCATTAATCAAATGACAACTCATGTCAAACTCATGTCTATGATGTGATCCCGTTGATCAACGAGCTAGTCAAGTAGAGGCATACTAGTGACACTCTGTTTGTCTATGTATTCACACATGTATTATGTTTCCGGTTAATACAATTCTAGCATGAATAATAAACATTTATCATGAAATAAGGAAATAAATAATAACTTTATTATTGCCTCTAGGGCATATTTCCTTCAGTCTCCCAGTTGCACTAGAGTCAATAATCTAGTTCACATCGCCATGTGATTTAACACCAAAAGTTCACATCACCATGTGATTAACACCCATAGTTCAGATCATCATGTGACCAACACCCAAAGGGTTTACTAGAGTCAATAATCTAGTTCACATCGCTATGTGATTAACACCCAAAGAGTACTAAGGTGTGATCATGTTTTGTTTGTGAGAGAAGTTTAGTCAGCAGATTACGCCACATTCAGATCCGTATGTATTTTGCAAATTTGTATGTCAACAATGCTCGCACGGAGCTACTCTAGCTAATTGCTCCCACTTTCAATATGTATCCAGATTGAGACTTAGAGTAATCTAGATCAGTGTCAAAACTTGCATCGACGTAACCCTTTACGACGAACCTTTTGTCACCTCCATAATCGAGAAACATATCCTTATTGACCGCTGTCCAGTGATCTACTCCTAGATCACTATTGTACTCCCTTGCCAAAATCAGTGCAGGGTATACAATAGATCTGGTACACAGCATGGCATACTTTATAGAACCTATGGCCAAGGCATAGGGAATGACTTTCATTCTCTTTCTATCTTCTGCCGTGGTCGAGTTTTGAGTCTTACTTAATTTCACACCTTGTAACACAGGCAAGAACTCTTTCTTTGATTGTTCCATTTTGAACTACTTCAAAATCTTGTGAAGGTATGTACTCATTGAAAAAACTTATCAAGCGTCTTGATCTATCTCTATAGATCTTGATGCTCAATATGTAAGCAGCTTCATCGAGGTTTTTCTTTGAAAAACTCCTTGCAAACACTCCTTTATGCTTTGCAGAATAATTCTACATTATTTCCGATCAACAATATGTCATTCACATATACTTATCAGAAATGCTGTAGTGCTCCCACTCACTTTCTTGTAAATACAGGCTTCACCGCAACTCTGTATAAAACTATATGCTTTGATCAACTTATCAAAGCGTATATTCCAACTCCGAGATGCTTGCACTAGTCCATAGATGGATCATTTGGAGCTTGCATATTTTGTTAGCACCTTTAGGATTTACAAAACCTTCTGGTTGCATCATATACAACTCTTATTTAATAAATCCATTAAGGAATGCAGTTTTGTTTATCCATTTGCCAGATTTCATAAAATGCGGCAATTGCTAACATGATTCGGACATACTTAAGCATAGATACGAGTGAGAAACTCTCATCGTAGTCAACACCTTGAACTTGTCGAAAACCTTTTGCGACAATTCTAGCTTTGTAGATAGTAACACTACTATCAGCGTCGTCTTCCTCTTGAAGATCCATTTATTTTCTATGGCTTGCCGATCATCGGGCAAGTCAACCAAAGTCCATACTTTGTTCTCATATATGGATCCCATCTCAGATTTCATGGCCTCAAATCATTTCGCGGAATCTGGGCTCATCATCGCTTCCTCATAGTTCGCAATTTCATCATGTTCCAGTAACATGACTTCCAGAACAGGATTACCATACCACTCTGGTGCGGATCTCACTCTGGTTTACATACGAGATTCGGTAGTAACTTGATCTGAAGTTACATGATCATCATCATTAGCTTCCTCACTAATTGGTGTAGTAGTCACAGGAACAGATTTATGTGATGAACTACTTTCCAATAAGGGAGCAAGTACAATTACCTTATCAAGTTCTACTTTCCTCCCACTCACTTCATTCGAGAGAAACTCCTTCTCTAGAAAGGATCCATTCTTAGCAACGAATGTCTTGCCTTCGGATCTGTGATAGAAGGTGTACCCAACAGTCTCCTTTGGGTATCCTATGAAGATATATTTCTCCGATTTGGGTTTGAGCTTATCAGGATGAAACTTTTTCATATAAGCATCACAACCCCAAACTTTAAGAAACGACAACTTTGGTTTCTTGCCAAACCACGCTCAGATTGTGTCGTCTCAACGGACTTAGATGGTGCCCTTTTAACGTGAATGCAGCTGTCTTTAATGCATAGCCCCAAAGCGATAGTGGTAAATCGGTAAGAAACATCATAGATTGCACTATATCCAATAAAGTACGGTTATGACGTTCGGACACACCATTATGCTGTGGTGTTCCAGGTGGCGTGAGTAGTGAAACTATTTCACATTGTTTTAACTGAAGACCGAACTCATAACTCAAATACTCTTCTCCACGATCAGATCGTAGAAACTTTATATTCTTGTTACGATGATTTTCAACTTCTCTCTGTAATTCTTTGAACTTTTCAAATGTTTCAGACTTATGCTTCATTAAGTAGATATACCCATATCTGCTCAAATCATCTGTGAAGGTCAGAAAATAATGATACTTGTCGCGAGCCTTAATATTCATCGGACCACATACATCAGTATGTATGATTTCCAAAAAATTTGTTGCTCGCTCCGTTGTTCCGGAGAACGGAGTCTTAGTCATCTTGCCCATGAGGCATGGTTCGCAAGCATCAAGTGATTCATAATCAAGTGATTCCAAAAGTCCATTAGCATGGAGTTTCTTCATGCGCTTTACACCAATATGACCTAAGCGGCAGTGCCACAAACAAGTTGCACTATCATTATTAACTTTGAATCTTTTGGTTTCAATATTATGAATATGTGTCTCACTACGATCGTGAACCAACGAACCATTTTCATTGGGTGTGTAACCATATAAGGTTTTATTCATGTAAATAGAACAACAATTTATTCTCTTACTTAAATGAATAAACGTATTACAATAAACATGATCAAATCATATTCATGCTCAACGCAAACACCAAATAACACTTATTTAGGTTCAACATTAATCCCGAAAGTACAGGGAGTGTGCGATGATGATCATATCAATCCTGGAACCACTTCCAACACACATCGTTACTTCACCCTTAACTAGTCTCTCTTCATTCTGCAACTCCCGTTTCGAGTTACTATTAGCAACTGAACCAGTATCAAATACCGAGGGGTTGCTACGAACACTAGTAAAATACACATCAATAATCTGTATATCAGATATACCTTTGTTCACTTTACCATCCTTCTTATCCGCCAAATACTTGGGGCAGTTCCGCTTCTAGTGACCAGTCCCTTTGCAGTAGAAGCACTCAGTCTCAGGCTTAGGTCCAGACTTGGGCTTCTTCACTTGAGCAGCAACTTGCTTGCCGTTCTTGTTGAAGTTCTCCTTCTTCCCTTTGCCCTTTTCTTGAAACTAGTGGTCTTGTCAACTATCAACACTTGATGTTTTTCTTGATTTCTACCTTCGTCGATTTCAGCATCACGAAGAGCTTGGGAATCGTTTCCGTTATCCCTTGCATATTATAGTTCATCACGAAGTTCTACTAACTTGGTGATGGTGACTAGAGAATTTTGTCAATCACTATCTTATCTGGAAGATTAACTCCCACTTGATTCAAGCGATTGTAGTACCCAGACAATCTGAGCACATGCTCACTGCTTGAGCTATTCTCCTCCATCCTTTAGCTATAGAACTTGTTGGAGACTTCATATCTCTCAACTCGGGTATTTGCTTGAAATATTAACTTCAACTCCTGGAACATCTCATATGGTCCATGACATTCAAAACGTCTTTGAAGTCCCGATTCTAAGCCGTTAAGCATGGTGCACTAAACTATCAAGTAGTCATCATATTGAGCTAGCCAAACGTTCATAACGTCTGCATCTGCTCCTGCAATAGGTCTGTCACCTAGCGGTGCATCAAGGACATAATTTTTCTGTGCAACAATGAGTATAAACCTCAGATCACGGATCCAATCAGCATCATTGCTACTAACATTTTTCAACTTAGTTTTCTCTAGGAACATATAAAAAATAAAACAGGGGAGCTAAACGCGAGCTATTGATCTACAACATAGATATGCTAATACTACCAGGACTAAGTTCATGATAAATTTAAGTTCAATTAATCATATTACTTAAGAACTCCCACTTAGATAGACATCCTCTAATCTTCTAAGTGATCACGTGATCCATATCAACTAAACCATGTCCGATCATCACGTGAGATGGAGTAGTTTCAATGGTGAACATCACTATGTTGATCATATCAACTATATGATTCATGCTCGACCTTTCGGTCTCCGTGTTCCGAGGCCATATCTTTTATATGCTAGGCTCGTCAAGTTTAACCTGAGTATTCCGCGTGTGCAACTGTTTTGCACCCGTTGTATTTGAACGTATAGCCTATCACACCCGATCATCACGTGGTGTCTCAGCACGAAGAACTTTCGCAATGGTGCATACTCAGGGAGAACACTTATACCTTGATAATTTAGTGAGAGATCATCTTATAAAGCTACCACCGAACTAAGCAAAATAAGATGTATAAAAGATAAACATCACATGCAATCAAAATATGTGACATGATATGGCCATCATCATCTTGTGCCTTTGATCTCCATCTCCAAAGCATCGTCATGATTTCCATCGTCACCGGCATGACACCATGATCTCCATCATCTTGATCTATATCAATGTGTCGTCACATGGTCGTCTCGCCAACTATTGCTCTTGCAACTATTGCTATCGCATAGCGATAAATTAAAGCAATTATTTGGCGCTTGCATCTTATGCAATAAAGAGACAACCATAAGGCTTCTGCCAGTTGCCGATAACTTCAACAAAACATGATCATCTCATACAAAAACTTATATCTCATCACGTCTTGACCATATCACATCACAACATGCCCTACAAAAACAAGTTAGACGTCCTGTACTTTGTTGTTGCAAGTTTTACGTGGCTGCTACGGGCTTAGCAAAAACTGTTCTTACCTACGCATCAAAACCACAACGATAGTTTGTCAAGTTGGTGCTGTTTTAACCTTCGCAAGGACCGGGCGTAGCCACACTCAGTTCAACTAAAGTTGGAGAAACTGACACCCGCTAGTCACCTGTGTGCAAAGCACGGCGGTAAAACCAGTCTCGCGTAAGCGTACGCGTAATGTCGGTCCGGGCCGCTTCATCCAACAATACCGCCGAACCAAAGTATGACATGCTGGTAAGCAGTATGACTTATATCGCCCACAACCCACTTGTGTTCTACTCGTGCGTATATCATCAACGCATAAAACCTAGGCTCGGATGCCACTGTTGGGGAACGTAGTAATTTCAAAAAAATTCCTACGCACACGCAAGATCATGGTGATGCATAGCAACGAGAGGGGAGAGTGTTGTCTACGTACCCTCGTAGACCAAAGCGGAAGCATTGACGCAACGTAGAGGAAGTAGTCGTACGTCTTCCCAATCCGACCGATCCAAGCACCGAAACTACGGCACCTCCGAGTTCTAGCACACGTTCAGCTCGATGACGATCCCCGGACTCCAATCCAGCAGGGTGTCGGGGATGAGTTCTGTCAGCACGACGGCGTGGTGATGATGATGATGTTCTACCGACGCAGGGCTTCGCCTAAGCACCGCAACGATACGACCGAGGTGGAATATGGTGGAGGGGGGCACCGCACACGGCTAAGGAACGATCACGAAGATCAACTTGTGTGTCTATGGGGTGCCCCCTGCCCTCAGATATAAAAAGAGTGGAGGAGGGAGGGCCGCCCTCTATGGCGCGCCCTAGGGGAGTCCAACTCCCACCGGGAGTAGGATTCCCCCTTTCCTAGTAGAACTAGAAGCCCTTCCAAGTAGTAGGAGTAGGAGGGAAGGAAAGGGAAGGGAAAAGGAGAAGGAAGGAAGGGGGCGCCCCCCTCCCTAGTCCAATTCGGACTAGCCAATGGGGAGGGGTGCGGCCACCCTTTGAGGCCTTTCTCTCCTTTCCCGTATGACCCGTTAAGGCCCAATACGAATTCCCGTAACTCCCAGGTACTTCCGAAAATACCCGAATCACTCGGAACCTTTCCGACGTCCGAATATAGTCGTCCAATATATCGATCTTTACGTCTCGACCATTTCGAGACTCCTCGTCATGTCCCAGATCTCATCCGGGACTCCGAACTCCTTCGGTACATCAAAACTCTTAAACTCATAATATAACTGTCATCGAAACCTTAAGCGTGCGGACCCTACGGGTTCGAGAACGATGTAGACATGACCGAGACACGTCTCCGGTCAATAACCAATAGCGGAACCTGGATGCTCATATTGGCTCCCACATATTCTACGAAGATCTTTATCGGTCAGACCGCATAACAACATATGTTGTTCCCTTTGTCATCGGTATGTTACTTGCCCGAGATCCGATCGTCCGTATCTCAATACCTAGTTCAATCTCGTCACCGGCAAGTCTCTTTACTCATTCCGTAATACATCATCTCACAACTAACTCATTAGTTGCAATGCTTGCAAGGCTTAAGTGATGTGCATTACCGAGAGGGCCCAGAGATACCTCTCTGACAATCGGAGTGACAAATCCTAATCTCGAAATACGCCAACTCAACAAGTACCTTCGGAGACACCTGTAGAGCACCTTTATAATCACCCAGTTACGTTGTGACGTTTGGTAGCACACAAAGTGTTCCTCCGTTAAACGGGAGTTGCATAATCTCATAGTCATAGGAACATGTATAAGTCATGAAGAAAGCAATAGCAACATACTTAAACGATCGAGTGCTAAGCTAAAGGAATGGGTCATGTCAATCACATCATTCTCCTAATGATGTGATCCCATTAATCAAATGACAACTCATGTCTATGGCTAGGAAACTTAACCATCTTTGATCAACGAGCTAGTCAAGTAGAGGCATACTAGTGACACTCTGTTTGTCTATGTATTCACACATGTATTATGTTTCCGGTTAATACAATTATAGCATGAATAATAAGCATTTATCATGAAATAAGGAAATAAATAATAACTTTATTATTGCCTCTAGGGCATATTTCCTTCAGCCGAGAGCACCAGGGTAACACTATTCTAAGCGTGGGTGTAGAATAGCTTATTCTACACCTCAGTAACGGTATGTACAAAATCTAGTAAAACGCTATGTAAAATGTAGTAATTATGAGATATATTTTTTACTATCCAATTTTTGATTTCTTACATGGTCAAAAAATTTACTATATTTTACATGTTACGTTACTATATTTTGTATAGAGCGTTACTAGGGGTGTAGAATAAGCTATTCTACACTCAAGCTTAGTTTAGCGTTACTATATATAATAAGGAGGCACTTGCGTACGTGAGGCTATGGACCTGGTGGGTCCCCATTGTCATCCTCTCGAAGTAAAGTCATCTCCTCGCCCGCGTGCGCTTTCCGCCCGAAACAGTCAGCGCCGCCCGCCCCGCTTCCCGGTCCAGGCGATTGCTCCGCCTTTAAACGACACAAGTGCCGTCCGTCCGTCCATCTGCCGCCCACATTTATGATACGCGGTTGCCGAGGCGGCTACTCTGGCGCCACACGTCCGTCCCTCTGCCCGCCCACCATTGTTATATAAACTGTTGCGCCGGCCATTGCCGCAGTCATCCGCATCCGTTCCCTTTCTCCTGTCCACACCACTACTGCCCACCATGGCTTCCTCGCGCTCGGCGCTCTTGAAGACGGGCGGACGACGGACCACAAGGAGATGGCAGCCATTGCTGCCGACCGGCTGGCCGGCAGGCAGCCGGAGGACGACGACGTCCTAATGGAGAACATGGTAGTCGACGATCCGACGCCAACCCCCTCCTCCACGCCATCCTCGCCGGTGCATTGCACCATGACCATCGGCGAGGCCCGTGCCCGATATATGGACAGGGTGAGGCAGATGCGTGAGGAGGAGTTCCGGGAGGCGCAGGCCGACGCCGCCTACAACCACCATCTCCTCTAGGAGCACCTGCAGGCGGAGGAGCAGATCGCCGCGGAGCGGGCGGAGCAGGAGGCAAAGCTCGACTCGTACCGCTCCGCCCGCAAGGGCCGCCTCGAGCGCTGGCGGTACCGCACGCGGGTGGAGGAGGCTGCGGCCGCCTTCAAAGAGGCTAGCAAAGAGGGCGATGAAGCGGGCGAGGCACTGTTTGGCGAGACCGAGGATGAGGCAGAGGACAATGCCGGCTCCGACGAGTCCCGCTCATTGGCGTCGACGAGGCCCTGCTCCGCCGAGGCCCTGCGGCGCCAACAACGAGGCAGAGGACACCGCCGGCTCCGCCAAGGCCCCGCCCCGCCAACAACGAGGCAGAGGACATCGCCGGCTCAGCCGAGGCCCCACCCTGCCGGCAACGTCGGGGATGATTTCCACCGCTCCGCTGAGGTGCCACCCGCCGGCAACGAGACAGAGGACACCGCCGGCTCCGCTGAGGCCCCGCCCCGCTGCCAACGAGGCCGCGCCATACAGAAAACAAGGAAGAGTAGAACACGGTAGCTCGCTGCCGCTCGGGTCCAAGTAAGGCCACCGCTGCTACCCTCCGGTTGAAGCCAAGCTAGGCGGGTTGACCATTGACGGCTGGTTAGCTTCTTGGCGGCGACGTGGAGTCGGAGAGCTGCGCTGGAGAAGAATGCTGCTTCTACTTAATCGCTGGTGCGATTGGCTGGCGACACGTGGGCCCAACAGGCCACATGTCAGTTACGCAACTGCACCTGCAGTTAAGTCACTGAAGCTTCTGTTCGGCTCAGCGGGACACAGATGGGTAGCTTCGGTTAATTAATTATACCTCCAGCGCACCCCTTTTTAGTTGAAGAATGTATGAAATGTAATGAAATCCGGCATGTTTATATGAAATCCGACCGTGTATGAATGAATTTATTTCGATTAGTTCGAAATCCTGTATCACCGGCATTGGCTGAACATGCAAAACAATACGTACTAGCATTATTCCCAGGGTGATCACCTCGTTTGCAGCAGTTTCATATGTACTCCCTCCGGTCCTTTCTAGTCTGCATACAAGTTTTGTATGCAGTCAAAGTATCTCTACTTTGACCAATCTTATACAAAAAAGTGTGCACTTTCACAATGTGCGAAGTAAAAAGGAACAGAAGGAGTACAAAGAGTTTGAGCAGCTTTTTAGCATTTACAGACATTGCAATGAAACACACAGGCACGGCAATTCATAGAGATCATTCAAAACAATCGATGATTATGCATCTCAATGACTCACATGTTAGAGGCAATATTTACTTCACAACTAAAGAATAAAGAAAAATTGATCGACGCCACGACAAAGAAAGGGCGTCCCATTCGAAAATATCACACACATGTCTTGCTAAAATCAATGAGCAAAATTTGACAAGGTTGTTCCATTCCAAAATATCAAATGCCTATGATTGTGGAATGGGCAGGGTTTGCCATCAGTTCGGACATTGACATGGCACCTTGTGCTAAATAAGCCAGCTGTTTTTTTTGTGCAGTTCCACCAAAATCAACCAAATTCGCGCGTAGCTTGTATGATTTCGCCCTTATAGGTTGCAACACCTCCTTTCTTGTGGTGGAAATGAATGATTCGATGTATTCATGAACATTTTGTGCAGTTCCCATTGAAATCAAGCTGAGCACCCCTGTTTGCACAAATACAAAAAAGTGATTAGTATAAATCAAATTGTACTATGAATTGACAGTTTCAACAGGCACATACATGGTCCATGTAGAGCACACTTTTAGAAAAATGAAACTCACCAGAAAGAATCCTAGAACAACATTGTACTCGTGCATCACAGCAAAAAAATGGAGATTTGTCAGTCCTTCTGAGCTGAATTTAGTTTGGTCTTGTGGGGAGTAATGTAACCATCCTTCAACTGCTCCTTCTGATGAGAAGATAGACAGGGCTTCTTCATCCTGGCATAATCGAAACTAGTCACTTCACGTACTCCATATTCTTCTTCAGAGGAAGATGATCATGTTGTTCAAAGACAAGAGGACTACTAAATGCTAGCATCCCTGTTTGCTCGAAAAAAAAAGGAAACGAAATATTAAAAACATCACAGATGAAGCACTTCTCAAGGACAATACCACTTTTTCATGACAGTATCTAAACAGTAGCACAACACCAATAGAGATGACAAAGCTCAATCATATGGATGAAATCAGTGGGCGAGTACCAACCTTTGTCAGGAGGCTTATTGTGTAGAGCATACAGATGAAGCACTTCTTCGGAACCATCTGTTGCTATCTACGGTGGTGGCCATGCTTACTATATACTACTCGATTAGTTTAATGTTTCCAACATCTTCTTGTGCAGTTCCACTAAAAATATATGGTATCTTCAAAGAAGATCCCTGTTTGCACAAGTAGAGATAACTACATATTACATTAAGAGTGGCATCAAATCAGTGGCAAAACAGTTGCTCGTTCCAGCCATAGCAATAAATTAAGATGCAAAACTATATAATTACTTGTGTCATCACAGTTCCAGTGCTTCATTACAGCACCGGGAGTTGATTTTTGTTTTTCTTCCGCTTGTTCTTCCCTTCATCACTTGGTTCAATAATGACAAAGCTTCGCCTTCAATATAAGATTTGGCATGTCAATTAGGGAGCACAAGTATAGTACTAAACTTAATTTTCTGATGAAAGTGACAAAATACAGGCCAGCAGTTGTGAAATATCCTTATCTTACCTCAATGGGATATTACAGTGCAGTTCACTAAAATCAAGCAACATTATCGTACAAGTAGCACAACATATGAAAGCACATTGCAGAATCATGTGAAAGAAGGCTAGTACTTGACCTCTCATGATGCGGAATTCAAACAACTCACAAGAAGAAGATCTGAACCAAATTAAGCCTTAACGGATAGGAAGTAAGATCTCCTCTTGTGCAGTTCCACTAAGATCAAGCAATCAAGCTAACGTTTTTCGATTGTGACATTTTGGTTGAACTGCACAAAACACTCTTAAAACAAAGGGTTTTGTGCAGTGCAACAAAAGGTCACAATGGCAACGAGGTGAAGTAGATAACCCTGTTTACACAGAGGTGCAAAGGAAACAATTAGTGGTCAATAACGGTGGATGACACGGAAGCCAACAAAAAGAAGCATCTACCTTATCTAAATGGGAAAGAAAGCAAGACATTAGCATTTCTCAAACGGTGGCATTGATTAATATTAACATAGAGATTATATTAACAATAAAATTCGTTAAACATGTAATTTGCTTTTAACTGTGGCATTGTATCAATTTTCCAGCGGCATTATTAGAGGGTATTTGTTTACAGGGACATTTTGGTGCAGGGACTAAAAAAACTCCGGATCAGTCCCATCTAAACCAAACAGGAGGGACTTTTAGGGACTAAAAGTGGGCATTTGGGACTAAAGAAAGAAGACCCCGAGGGAGTCTTTTTGGGACTTTTTCCAACAGTTGCCCCTGCCACGCATCGCACCTTGTCTCTATTAGTTCATTACTAGGGGTAACATGGTATTTTAGCATGTCATTAAATAACCTCCAGTCCATGTTTAGTCCACAGAACCAAGCGGTAGGGACTAGGGAGTTTTTAACCAAACAGGGCCTTAGATTAACAATGACTAATGAGTTGCATGGGGCCGGTGGGCCTTTTGACACCATGTGCATCTACCAATGTACTGTGGTCATGCACAGTCTGTTGCAACAAAGAACAAACAACCAAGGAGCATATTTGTGCTGGTCCCAGTTTTGTTATCTTTAGACACCTTTCCCTATGTGAGCGCAGCAAATCTAGTCCTGCTCAAACTCTACAGCCTTGTCCCTTCCTTTCCTTTTTGAACTAGTACTTTCGCCCCTTCTTTCCTCTTTGAACCACGTCCTAGATTTATGCGATACAACTTTCCCCCATTCCTTTCCTCTTTGAACCACGTCCTAGATTCATGCTATACAACTTTCCCCCTTCATTTCCTCTTTTAACCACGTCCTAGATTCATGCTATATACAACTTTTCCCACTCCTTTCCTCTTTGAACCACGTCCTAAATTCATGGTATACATGCAGCTAGAGCAATGCATGTGGAGCAAGTAAATTATACCTTAAGGTTCTTGGGGCGTGGTTCGGTGGGCGACCGGACGACAGCGAAGAAGAAGGGGTCGGAGGCCCTCCCGCACCATCGCTGGGTGGAAAGTGAACAACTGCGCCGGTAGTCCCTCGCCGACGGCGACAGCGTTAAGCCTCCTTCCCTTCCCGGCAGACGGATCCTGCCGGCTCTTTGAGCAGCAGTGAGGGGAGAGAGAGGCCAACGAAGTCTTGTTTAGATCTGGAGAGGGCGAGAGAGTGTGAAGAGAGCAACTACAAGCACTGAGGCTCCATCGGGAGAGGGCGAGAGAGTGATAAGAGAGCAACTACAAGCGCTGAGGCTCCAGCGTGTATATATATACTGGAGAGAGAGTGTGAAGCGTGCAAACCCTAGAAAACATTTTGACTAGTCAAAGAATCCTCCTGGCACAAATTATGCTCAAGTGTAGTTATCGAACCCGAGACCTCAAGTTTGATGAGCGAACAGGCTAACCAGCCACACAACCCTCCCGTTATGTTCAATGAGAGGGAAATAACCTTTTATACATTCCTGCATTCGTGTGACAAGCATGCCGTGTTTTTGTGTGTGTGTGTGTGGGAGTCATTGGGATTTCAATCATAATCGTGTCATGTGGCTTTGGTGGTAAGACTATCCACAGTGGTGCAGTAATAATGCAGCCTTAGTCACCTTACCTCTCTCCAAGTAGTACGTTGGGTCCCCCCAGTCAGAGGGTGAAACAAACAAATTAATTAGAAAAATTAAAAGCGCCAACGGTGTATCTTACCTCACACATCTCTCTACTGCTCGGGAACACTATCCAATTGATCCCTCTGTTCGCTCACGTACTATTTTAAGTAAATCCTTATTATAACATGCACACAAAGTTTGGGCACTTGTATTCGACATAAGTCAGTGTGCCACCGTATCTCGTATACTTACTACTCCCTCCGTCTAGGTGTAATAAGTCACGTTCGAAGGTGCAACGGGACCAAGGTGCGTGCGTGTGTGTGTGTGTGTGTGTGTGTGTGCGTGCGTGTGCGTGTGTGTGTGTGTGCGTGTGTGTGTGTTTAACAGCATGTGTGTGTTAGAGAGAGCGACAGATCGACCTACTCCTACAGAGAGATGTTGTGTAGTGTACGATTTTAGCCACGAGAGTCGGTGCATCCTCTCGTTTCCGGGCGTGTCCGGTAGGGACATGCGGACAGCTGCCACGCCCGCTCCTGACCAGACTGGCCCACCCAAAGCCCCTCCATCGCCCGCGCACGCTTCCCGCCCGAAAAGGTCAGCGCCGCTCCAAAGAATCGGTGCCGCATTCATGCCCGGGCAGAGCGGACGCGACCTCTCACTGGCGCAAGAGTGATGGTTGCTTCGTCCGTCCAACTTATCTTTGGGTCTATGTGATTTGATGGCTCATTGGTCTTTATTACTGAGGTGGTAGGACTGTTGGATGTCCCACGCTTTCGGCGAAAGGAGGTACTACTACTAGATCACAATTTTCTCCATTCTTACAGTGGAGGCGTGCAAGAGCAGTGAAAACACGCAGGCTCAGTGATTACATGGCCCACCTCACACTATCATCGTGCGACACCTAACTCTTTACATAGTACTCCCTCCATTCCTAAATATTACTAGATGACTCCCCGCGCGTTGCCGCGGAACAACGGTATATCTCTCTGCGCAAAATTATCGATTTCATATAACTTAAAAAAACTCTATAACCCATGACAAATGTGGTAGCCAAACTAGATAAACTCCCATCATCATTTAGATCATCCCACGTAAGGAAAAAAGATCAGCCAACTCCTACTGCATAATGGGATTATATTTTTCTTTTTGACATGTTAATGGGATTTAAAAGCTCACTTACATGCATGCTACCGGTGCATGCTTGCATGTAGACATGTTGATGTGATTTAAAACCTACTCACATGCATGTGCCACGGTATTTCTGCATGCTTGCATGTGGCTTAGTGCGGAGCCTCTCGACGTCTAGATCAGACGGCTATTATGGACTAATTTACTTCATCTAACGGCTACATCAATTTTGATGATGTGGCTCAAGGAGAGGATAGAGAATTCCTAGTAGTGGGGGCTAGCTATTACTAGTAGATAAGTCTTTGTAGAAATTCCACTACATACGGAACAAAACGAATGAATCTACACTTAAAATGCATCTATATACATCCGCATGTGGTTCATGGTGAAATCTCTACAAAGACATATATTTAGGAACGGATGAAGTACTAGTATAGTACGTACTGTAATTTATCAGCGAGATAAATTTGTACAATGCTATGAAGCTTCCAGGTTATGTTACATGTATCTTGCGTCCAAGGTTGCCCGTTGCAACATTTCATCAAATACAAAGGAGACTAACATGCATGCTATTGCATCTCAATGATTGGCAGATCATAGCAAATATGCACTCCCTCTGTTCAAAATAAGTGTCTCAACTTTGTGCAAACTTTAGTACAAAGTTGTAATACTACTAAAGTTGACACTTATTTTGGAATAGAGGCAACTAAAGAAAAAAAATGATCCATGCAGTCCCTAGCCCTTGAACCGTGAACCCTGACCAGGCTTCAATTTGCTTGCAACGTTCGAGCTTCCTAATAAATGAACTTTGCAACCTTTTGACCATCGGATCATTTTGTCAAGTTTCACCAAAATCGAGATGAGCATCCCTGTGGCAAAGAAATTGAAGAAGCGTGATTAGAATAAGATTAGTAGTACTAGTTGATGAGACATAAACTCATCACAAATACAGTACGTAGAAGCCAGTAGAAGTATGTGCGGGGCAAAGAAGTAGAGAAATATCCACAGAGAGTGATGTGGGCAGCTAGAGTAGTGGTGCAAGCCGGCTGTAAAGGGAGTTGTACCTGAGGGACGTAGCTCAACCTTGAGGAGGGCGGCGGGAGGCGGCAACTGCCCACGTCGCGGCAGTGAGCAAGGGACGAAGGAAAGCTCACCGGCTTTGTGAGAGAGAACGGCGGGGACCCCTGACCGGGACGTGCCGACAGTGGGTTTTCGCCGTCGGCGATGGCCACCACATCTACACTAAGCATCCACCCCTTCCCGAAGCGGACGTGATCCGCCGGGATGTTAGAGATGTGGCCACAGTCGTTTTGTGCAAGAGAATGTAAAGAGAGCAACCCTAGCAAGCAACCGTGTAGGCTGGCCCGTCCCGACTATGTATATAGTGGAGCGGTTTCCTTTTCTCTCCATATGAACCTATCATATTGCGTACGTGCCACTATAGAAAAAAAAACTTTATTTATAAATGACGCGGCACCTACTACTCCTTCTCCTATAACCTTGCGCTTGGCATTTCCAAAATATTAACCTTGTGATTGGCTCTTCGCCTCTTCGTGAAGTCGAGCAATAATGGTAGTGCAGTATATATCATTCTGGCTATATGAGACCGAATGAATTGATGCACGTCCACCACGTGGGCGAGGGTCGAGGGGCAAGGAAGAGTGCTACATACGGAGCAAAATGAGTGAATCTACACTCTAAAGTACGTCTATATACATCAGTGTTTGGAGTATGTACTAGTAGTTCATATTGAAATCTACTAAAGGACATATATATTCCAAACAATATGATATAATCTCTATAACCAAGGTAGTAGGGACGAGGAGTAAACGGAGGGAGTGGTAAATTTTTCTCCTCGTCCAGTGAGCCACCGCGTGCATGGGCGAGGGAGCGGGCGTAAGTGGAGCAAGCTTCACCTCATCCTGCGAGCCACCGCGCCCATGGGCGGGGGAGACGGTGTACTAAGAAAGCTTCTCCTCGTTCCGCGAGTTGATGGGACACATCAAAAGTACTCCAGTGTATAAAGCCTTGCCTCTAAGGTAGGCCCCACATGGTTTGCCTCTTTTTTTAACATAACACGTCAAGTCGCAATTTGTTTGTTCACCCGTGGTAGACGATCCTCCCTCCACCAAGTGGACAACCAGTACACGTGCCAAATTACCACGTGGGCTGCCTTTTTCATATAGAAATGAGCTCCACCGTGTACCCGCGCGGGTGTGGTTGGGAAAGAGACGGGAGTACGTGCGTCGTGCATGCACCTCTTCTCTTCGTGCACGTCCCCCACCTACGTGGGTGTGTGTGAGAGATACAAACCGCGTTCGTGAGTGTTTTTTGTTTTGGGTGGGGGTGGGGTGGGTGGTTGATTTCGTGAATTATTTGTGGGAATATGTGTCGATGACATCTCAAACAAAATTTTGCATGCAATGTGTGTGAAATGGAGGCCTATCCATATCATACATAGAGGGTCGGGCAATCCACGAGAAGAGAGGGAGGGGTCATAGCTATTGATATAGTCGAAGAGAGGATCAAGTGGGTGGGTGCGAGATCGATGAAGAGAGCCATCAAAATTGTGTGTGTGTGTGTGTGTGTGTGTGTGTGTGTGTGCAAGTCAAAGATATAGGGCGACTGGCCTACCGGAACGTTAGAGGGCACATGTCAAGTTTGTGTGTGGCAGGGAGACATGACTAGAGCGCTCGATGTATCGGTGTGTGTGGGGGGGAGGGGTGTGGGGTGTGGGGTAGGCAGAAGCCTAACTATAGAGGTAGAACGACTCGTATATGTGTTGAGAAGGAGAGACCCAGCTATGTCTTGAGGGAGATCGATCGACATCCATACATAATCAAGGACGGGAAATATGATGGGACAGAGAGAGAGAGAGAGGAGAGAGAGAGGGAGGGAGAGGGAGGTAGAGGGGTAGAGTGCTGGATGGGTGATGGAGTTGCTTCTTGAAGATGGTGGGAGAGGCCTACTAGACAAACTGAGGGTGGAACTTCAATGTTATCAATAAGAGTGGGGATGTGTTTACATGTGTGCTGTGCATGATAGATCTGTCGGGACGCATCCATGGATGATGAAGGGGAACCATGTGTTTGGTAAGCAAACCTAACTAGATCGGTAGATCAATTGTTGTTTCTCGGAGGAAGGGAGAGACACAACTAATGAGGTAGATCGATTGACGTGTGGGTAAAAACGAGTTATAAGGACCTATCTAGCTATATGTATAGCAAAAGATCGGTCACTGTACGTCCATTTGTTAGAGTCAAATAAGGCCCAGCGAGACGGATATACAGAGAGAATGGAGCTAGGAGGTGGTGCGAGAGGCCCAACTACTAGCTAGATAGGGGGAGGAGTGTGCGGTTGTGAGATCGATGAAAATAGGGGCGAGAGTTTACACGTGTGTCTGACCGTATGAGAGACACGAGACAAGGACACATAAAGGAGGAGATTGAAGGTGTGTGTGTATGTTGTAGCCAGGCATCGCTGGAGAGGTTTATCGATCGGTGTGTGTCGGAAAGGAGTTGTGGAGACTCTGGGAGAACGACCTAAAGAAAAAATGAATGTGCCCAGTGGATAGAATGGCGAGGGAGGTGGAGGGCGAGGAGGGAGTGTGCATGCACGAGAGAAAGTTAGTGGTAGCTACAAAGGTTAGAGGATTGTGTGGGTGTATGAGACTAACAAATATCATAATTTGATATGAAAGCGGATTCATATATTTGAATAGGAGATCATAGTGTTTTAAACATTGCATGCATGAATATAGCGGTGATACACGTGTTGTGCACATGTTATACCATAATGTGATAATGCACTCACAGCTAAATGCCGAACAATCTAAACCATACTATACATCGAACAATCTCACATTTTATTTGAATTTGTGATAATGTGTGGCGTTTGCAGCTTACAACTAAATATCGAACAATCTAAACAATACTATCTATCGAAAATTCTCACATTTTATTTGAATTTGTGGTAATGTGTGGTGTTTGCAACTCACATCTAAATACTTGTAGGTGTAGGGGGCGGGGCACCATACATAATGTGATAAACACATTATACATATGAGACATGGTTTAGATTATGAAGATCTAGCTAGAGCTAGAAATGTAATTTGATTTGAAATCAAAATAAAGTGGATTCAAAAAATCTAGTTCGAGTTCATATAGTACTCATAGTTCATATGTAACTCGAGACTAATCATGTGGTGTGCTGTGAAGATAATACACAAACGATGGTTTAACTTGACAATAATGATGATTGTAGATCTTATTAAAACAGAGAAACGAATTCAAATGCTTTGACTTCTCAACAATCATTACTGTAGATCTTATTCAAATAGAGAAACGAATTCAAATTTAGTTCATATTGAAGCGGTAGTATATACGTTTGGAATGCACTAAAACTTTCATTTGAGTAGTAGGTTGCATGCATTATACACGTAGCGAAATATTTTAATTGAACATAACATGAATTCAAAGTTTTGAATGACATTTGTAGTGTGCATTGATTTGGTACAGTACATGTTAGGCTTGTCCGGAAATTTCAACACGCGCCTTGTTAGCCCAAAATATTTAAGATATATCTTTGTCTCACAGTGCTCGGCTAAC
Organism: Aegilops bicornis; assembly: GCA_021605145.1. NCBI lineage: Eukaryota > Viridiplantae > Streptophyta > Magnoliopsida > Poales > Poaceae > Aegilops > Aegilops bicornis. Next base: position 559,196,098 of record CM038673.1, on the reverse strand, counting down.
TCCCTCCATCTCAACCCGCGCCTTGCTATTCCGAAATTATAACGCACGCGAAAACTCCCACCTCCCGTGAAATCCCGACACGCGAAATTCCTGTGGTACCCCTGAACCGAAAGAACCGCCTCAAATCGGTGGGGGTACTTTCGTAACTTACCCCACATTTCGGACAAGCGCGTCTCTAAGCCATGGTTACCCACTGCCATCCCATCCGCCCACCCATTCGTACACCGAGGCCGCGAAAACCCGCGACAAAACCCCACACCCTCCTCCGTCCGCCACCCAGCCGGAGCCTCTTCCCCGACGACGTTGTCCACAGCAACACCTCGACATCCCTCATCCACCGTACCGGATGAGGATCCGTCGTCGATCTCATCGTCCCACTGGTTTAGCCACCCCGTCCTCCACCACCAAGGAGCTGCCCCGACGTTCCCCTCGTCTTTCACACCACCACCATTCCCACACTGCCGTCTTCACCTGCACCACCGGAAGAGCATCATCATCACCGTTTCCTCGGATGAAGCTGCGGCCTAATCGGCGCCACCAAAGAGGTTGTACACTAATCGCCGCATTTTATTCTTGATTCGATCTCCACGGTCTTTGCTGGCGCTCGGTCCCGAGCCGACACGGCGCGGCTCCATCCACGGCGGCATCGCCGGCCACTTCCTCCACGGCGTCGCTCCCTCGGCGGTGACTTCCACATCAGTAGGAGCTGCTGCTGCTTTATCTCTCACTCGCTCATGCTGCTGCTCTGCTCTTGCTCTCGGTCCCCTGCCTGGTCTGCTCTTGCTATTGCTCTTGCTCGCGCTGCTGCTCTCGCTCTTGCTCTTGCTTGCGATGCTGCTCCGGGGCAGCTACACTTCAGTCGACTGAATCGAATTTTGGGTCCGCTGATTTTCGAGGTGGGGGGGGCTAGCTGGGTGAAGGAAGAACCAGCTACAATGGGAGGGGGCTCACGGAGAGGTACCCCACTATCAATATTAGGGTTCAGGATGGGGGCGGTGGTCGCCGGCGGTGGCGGGGCCTTGGTGGGGCGGTGGCGTGGGGATCGCCGGAGAAAAAGCTTGGCACGGGGGGGCCTAGAGGGATGGCCGGGGCGGCGGCGGACCGACGGTGGGGAGTGTTTTGGGGGCAGGCGGGGCGGCGCACTGCTGGCCGCGGGCGGCGGGGGGCTGCTGTTTGGCCGGTGGTGGATGGCGGCTCAGGGGCGTGGAGGTTGAAGATGAACCGCAGGCCCATGATTTCGTATCCAACGGCTGCAAAATTGACTGACCAAAGATGAAAAAGTCAGTCGACCAACGTGTAGCCTCACCTTCAGTTTCGACAGCAAAATTCAGTTTCGACAATAAAATTCAGTTTCGAGAGTTAAGTTCGGGCCGATAGCTTAAGTTCAGTTTGACAGCTTAAGTTCAGAGATGAGCGGCTGATGTATTTTACATCTAGCACTTTTTGGTTATGTATTTTACGTCATGTATTGGAGATGCTATTAGAATTCCACTCAGGTTAACGTTGTTCGTTGTCTCGCTTGTCCTGCTTCATCCTCGGTGTCGTACAACTCACTGGAGCCGCTCCAACGAGGAAACCCTCCATCACAAATGAGCAAGACCTCGAGCTCCATCTCCAGACGCCTAAGATCTTCTTCCCCTCCTCCGACAGCAAAGTCAGCCGAAGCATCCTCACCGGCCAACCCAATCACGCTGAGATCGACATGGCTTCGCCAAGAGGTTGTACACTTGTTGCATCTCTTTTTTTACTCTACATGTTATATATATTGTCCACTGAGCACACAGATTTGTTCCTTTAGTGTCTCCTTGAAAGAAAAAATGTAGGAATTTTAATTTTCACTTGTCCTCCTTTTCAAATTCCTATTCATGAAGCACAAGACTAAGAGATAGTAGCATAATAGCATTATAACCGTACATTTTCTTGTGGTTTGACTTAATCTCACCATGCTTCTTTGCATCCTGTGATCTTCCAATTGTTGTGAATCAAACACCCACATTGGCGTAAATCCTGTGTTTTAAATTCTCTATTTTGCACGTGCATTCCTATCCTATTCCTGTCTATTTCCTATCCCTGCATTGTTGGAATCCTCCAATTCAAACGAGCCCTTACAGAATTACTTCTCTTACAGATAGTTGTCAAAGAAAACCTTGCGTGGTTTGTCCCGCTCCTGCTGCACCGTCGTCCACCCCAGCTCAGCTGCTCCAATGATAGAAGGGTCCAGCACAACAGGGATCCGACCTCCAGACTGTCTTTCGCCGCCTTAGATCTTCTTCCCCACCGCTGGTAGCCATGAAAACTGCATTACCATCATCAACCGAGCAGATGACCTTGAGGACGACACGGGTCCGCAAGAGAGGTCACACCCTTTCGTGTCTGCTTATGTTATGCATCGCTTAATATTACATGCTACTTTATCGTCTTGTTCACCGATTAGACTCTGAGTCAGCTCCAAACTAATGGTCAAACTTGAGTTTTTAAATGCTTGTGGGGTACATATCAGGGCCGCTATCAATAGTATCTATCTACTATCTGGTTAATCTCCAGTGTCTACTATGAGTTTCATGTTGGGTGGGAAACAAACAAAGAATGAAGCCATTATCTGTATTTTTAACTAAAGCCATTATCTGCCTGCTATTATTGGTTTTGGGTCTATCCATAGGTTGCTACCATCACTCTAGATTTCTGCATGCACTCCTTACATAATCTCACTATGTTTTATTCCTATGCATGACCGTTATTGTAAACAATGGAACTGAACATGTAGAGCAAAAGAGACGAGCCTTGCATGGCAATAAAATTTCATGCAGACGTCGCTCCATGGTAGGCGCAAAGGCAGCCCCCCTCCACGTATTTTGGATTGTAATCAAGAGGAAGATATCTGTTCTGAGGGGGATTCAGAAGGAGAAGACAACTCCTATTTACCCCCTGAGGTCTTCGCTCTAACTTGGCATGCTGATGTTGGTTATATCATGCATATGGTGTCTTGCATTGCTTACTTTATACATCAAATATGTCATCTGCTTAGTTTAGACATCCTTTGTGCGAAAAGCCATCTGCTTAGTTTATTCATCGTTTATGTGAATTATGCAACGCCATCTTGTTTAGCCGGGCATCATATATGTGAATTTTGCAATGCGATCCTGCTTAGCCACCATCTTATATGTAAATTATATCAGGCCATCCATTAATTTCGTTACATATTACATTTGTCAAAAATGTTACTACATTCAACTGCTCTTCGTGTGCATCAGCCATTTGACACGGTGATGGCAAATTCTGGAGTGAAAACAAGGTCTTCAGAGTAGACTATGCTATCTGACAAAGCGCATATCTCGCTGGTTACGGATAGCTCCTCAGAGGAGGATTCAGAGACAGATGACCAGTCCTATTCCCCCCCCCCCGAGGTGTATGCTCTAACTTGGCAGGGTTATGTTGCTCATATCGTGCGTATTGTGTCTCGCATTGCTATGTCATTTGATTAGTTTAGACATGCTTTGTGTGAATGCCACCTGTTCAGTGTCTAATTACCATATATGTGAATTATGCATTGCCATCTTGTTGCAAGACATTATATATGTGAATTATACAATGCTATCTTGTTACAAATGCATTATATATGTGATTTATGCAATGCCATGCTGTTTAGCCAATCATCATGTATGTGAATTATATCATGCTATCATTTTTTTGTATTACGTGTTCCATTTGTCGACAATGTTTGTATATTCAACTACTCTTCCTGTGCATCAGCCATTTGAAGCGGTGATGAAAGTATCTAGAGTGAAAACAAGGTATTCAGAGCAGACAATGCTACCTGCTGAAGCAGACATCTTGCTAGTTACAGAGAGCTCCTCGGAGGAGGATTCAGAGACTGATGACCTGTCCTATTCCCCCCTGTGGTCTATGCTCAAACTTGGCAGGGTTATATTACCTATGTCATGCATGTTGTCTTGCATTGCTTAGTTTTTACATCATATATGGATTGCCATCTGCTTACTTGCTTCCTATATAAATCATATATTTGAATTATATCATGCCATCATGGTTACATAGTACATACACATCATCTATCTGAATTATGGCATGGCAACCCATTTAATACAAACATCATATAGTTATATCATCTCATCCTGTTTAGTGTTTACAGTCATCATATTTTGAATTATGGCATTCTATCCGTGAATGTATGTGAATTATGGCATGCCAACCTATTTAATAAACACATTATATAGTTATGTCATATCATCCTGTTTACATAGCCTCATATTTTGAACTATGTCTTTCCATCTTTTTTAGTTAGCCATCATAATGTGAAATTGTCTAATGCTATCCTGTTTAGTTAGCCATCATATATGTGAAATTGTGTCATGCTATCCTGTTTGGTTAGACAACATAAATATGAATTATTTCATGCCCTCTTTTATTCCCCACTATCCATTGCACCTGTCTATCACACAATGTCTATACTTTCAATTACTTTTCTTGTTTATCAACCATTTGAATTGGAGAGCATGATGGCAGTATCTAAGGGAGTAACAACACGGTCTTCAGAAAAGATAGTGCTACCAGTTGATGCAGATAGAACCACGGTTGTACTTGCCCAAGGACCAGATCCACCACGCATAACCCAGACTCTCGCAGATTGTACCCCTACCCAGTTGGACAGAGAACCAGCTACACCCCTTCTAACCCCAACCCCAGCAGATAGTAACCTGGCCCAGTTGACACAAAGACCGTCTCCACCATAGAGCACCCAAACACGAGCAGTTAGTAAGGGAACTGCAGCGCCCAAAGCACGAGGACCACCACTCCGAATCCCAACTCAACGCTTAAAGCAGAAGAAGATTTGTTCTCAGGTCAGGTTCTGTAGCTATGGTTCATACTCCTTTGCTCTTGATTACTGTATTTACTCATACCAACTATTTTCAAATTTGAAGGATGGAATTGAAACTCCAATGGCGCAACAGGTATGTTTTAAACCTGTTTCTTTAACTGGTTTGCTGTTGTAACCTGCTCTATGTTGATTTCAGTTTCAATTGAATAAACAGTTATGTTCTCATGTCTTGCACATTACAAGTGTTGTTATTGCTCTATAGTTACCCACGCTTATATTCTGTCCATTCTGCTTTGTCTTGAACAAATATTATTTGAACTGTGTCTCTATCCTGATTTGGCAACAAAAACTAGAATGATATAGACCATAAAGTGACCATGGTACATAGATATATGTTTGTTTCGTGTTGTTATCCTGTCCACTTTACTACTAAACTCATTTACCAAAATGAGTTTCATATAGAACATGGTAAACATGTGATGTGTCTGCTTGTTTCTCTTTTAGAATGCGGACAAAATATTGGAGAACAAAGACTGCGTTATCCAATGGTAAAGGAAGTAATGCAGATAAGGTTCAAGATAGTGAGACATCCCTGTTGGTCTCCAAGAAAGACGATAAAAACTATCTTGACGACAGTGAGGGAACCCAAAAGTCCTGTCTTGATGTAGTGTTCGAGTTACTGGCCACTACTGCTGGCACAAGATCTTCAAAGTTGCTGCCTGAAACAGTTCGTCTTCTTGAGTCTCAACTTCAAGTTGAAAGACATCGATCAGATGTGCTGCGATAGGAAGCAGAAGGACTGAGGAAGTCCCAGCAGAATTCAGATGCATATTTTCTGGTGCAACAAGAAGTTACCGGAGGATTTAAGCGCCAAACAAGAGAAAGTTAATAAGCTTGCTAAGCATCTTGCCAAGCATTACGCTGCATTACCGTGATATTGTTTCTTGAGATCTTCTCAAGTGGTTTCAGTTCGATTGGTTTTGTCAGCCGGCGTTTATTTGCGCTGGTCGCCAACTTTGACAACCAGTGTATATGATATGCTGCTTTGTTCCCTATATTTGCACTGGTGGCGAACTTTGATGCCTAGTGGATGTAATATGTGTAATAGCCATGATAGCCTAGCGTTAGTTGCTTGCTTATTTATTTCCTTGTTATCTTCTTTATTTGTTTGCTTGTAGTCATTGCAGTTCTTTTTCCACGGTTAGCTAGTGGCTGCAATAACCTATATTTTAAAACTAGGCCACAATAACCATGGGCTAATATTTACTGTAGTGACACTCGGCCTCCTACTGGCCGTAGCATTAGTGGGCCAACAATGGGCCTTCTCCGGGCCGTAGAAACAATGGGCCTTATACGGGCCGTATGATCGATTGGCCAAACATGGGCCAAACAGACCGCATTATGGCCGTAAACGGGCTAGAGTTGGAATCGTCCGTTCATGGGCCGACCATAACGGGCCATCGTTAATAGGCCGTATTTGATGACGCTGTGAAAACGGCCCAACGTATTAACGGACCACAAACGGGCCGACTGTAACCACGGGCTGAATTTGGCCCACAAGCAGAAAATGACAGTAACGGGCCGTAAGTAAACGAATGCTGGAAATGAGCCCAAGAATAAATGGGCTCGAGAAGGCCGAAGATAACATGGGCTGGAAACGCCCAATGGAATAACAAACCGTTAATGGGTATAAAGTGATACCTTTGTTCATTACGGGCCGGTTCACCACGGGTCGTTAATGGGTGTAAAGTGATACACTGTTCATTACGGGCCAGTTTCACCACGGGCCGTTAATAGGCCAAGAGTTACATAGGGCCTCATATGGGCCGAAAGACGTCATGGGCCATACATGCGCCAGAAGTAAAAATGGGTTGGAATCATATTGGATGGCCCAGAAGATGCTACTGGGTCTAATTCGGATAGGGCGTAACGGGCCTTGCTTAGCGGGCTGTAAATGGGCTATATGCGAACATGCCGTTAACAGGCTTTCCATGGGCCGGCCCGCCAGCTTTTGACCAAGTCAAACGGGCCGACCTTTTCACAGGAATGGGCCACTGTTGGGCCGTGCCACGTGTCGACGTATCATAGGCGCCTTCTGTCCAGTGAGTGGATGACATCTGTCCCAATGATGAGCCGACACGTGTTTCCTCCAGCCAATGATGATTTTACAAGTGGAAAATCCCCATTGGTCGGGGCTGTTAACGGGTTATCGGATCCAAAACCCGACCCGATAGCTTAACGGCGTTCCATTACGGTGGATGCCACGTGTCGGTCACCCTTGACGAAAGCACTTCTGTGACGCGCGATTTATCGTCATGGAAGTGGACACTTTGTTGGGTTCTACGGTAGGGTGCATCGACTGCAAATTAAAAATTCCTACGCGCAGAACATCCAGGAACATGCTACGGGAGATGGATCACAGTTTGTTACCACTAGACGCGCAGTGCCGCGGCAGCGAAGAAGAGTTGGGGCAGCGCTGCTCGAGTGGATAAATGCGCTCCTCGTCCGATCTCCCTCGAGCGGCCGGTCATCCGATCCCACGTCACGAAGTTCGCCAGAAGCGGCGCAAGTGCACCGCCTCTAACGGTATCCGCGCGTGCGGGAGGAACGTCGTGCGGCGGACTGCTAGGTCCAATCACACAGTCGGCGGCGAGTGGAGGTGGCTATTCGCAACACATGCAAACCCTAGTCGCAACGCCAAAGCAATCAACCCACGAGTGTGCCGCACCTCCACTTTATATAGGCGTCCGTCGCGGGCTCAACATTTGGGCCTCGCACGGACCCTAAAGCCCAAAGTCTACTCAGTCGCGTTCCTAGTCCAGTTCGGATCACATCCGACCAGTGTCCTACGAACGGACCTCGTAGGTTCCTTCCCTTAAGCGCGCGACCCCTTAGGTTCAAGCCGGATTGGTCGCAGTTCGGATCACCTCTGGACTACATGGCTGGTAGCGGCCTCTAGCAAGGCGTGCCGACCACCAAGCGAGCGATGAAGCTGGTTAGGCGAACACAGCATAACGTGTCACACTTCTGTTCCCTTTGCCGCACGATATATGTTGTCGGGCTCAAGGCGAGACTCTCATCCTTGTGCTAGCCAGACCTCTTTCTCGTTCCAGTGATACCGACCACTATCCGAATTATCTCATAATCCTTGTCGCATGGCCATGCTGTTCCTGGTCGGACCACACGAGGGGCCCAGAGTATATCTCTCCTGATCGGAGGGGCAAATCCCATCTTGCTCGACCATGCCTCGCAGCATGGGATTGGACAAACCCGAAACCTACCTTTGTAACTACCTAGTCACGGAGTAGCGTTTGGTCGGCCCAAAGCAAGTCTATCACCATCTCGGGTACATGTGTCAGCTCAGGTCTTAGGACATAGAACGTGTGTTGTACTAGAGACTCACAGATGACATATCGGTGCGTCTCATAGTTGGGTCTGTCCGACTCGGACCTTATCTCGACTCGGATCCGACTATGTCGAATCCGACCAGACCTTTCCAAGTCCATATTATCCGGTTAGCATCCAATGCTCCATGGCTAGTGAGACCGAGCCATCGACCGTGTCATATGCTAGTCTAGTCGCTTGCGCGTCCACACAGCCCTTTCGACTAGGGACCTTTTAGGACAGTCATCATACAATGTATAGTCCCACAATAAAGTCAATGCATTTGCCGATACACATCATTGATAATGTCCAAGGACTATCTTTATTCATAAACACATAGGAAATATCATCATACATGATTGCCTCTAGGGCATATCTCCAACAGTCTCCCACTTGCACTAGATTCAATCAAATAGACATCAAATGCCCATAGCTCTAACGTGCCCCTCATGCTTGGGTTGTGGAAGCGGCTTAGTCAACGGATCTGCAACATTTGCATCCGTGTGAATCTTGCATAACTCTACATCACCATTCTTTACGATCTTTCAGACGGTGATATTTCCGGTCTATGTGTCCGACCTTGTGGTGATTCCTTGGCTCCTTGGCTTGTGCGATGGCACCGAATTATCACAATAAAGGTCCAACGGTTTCACCGAGGCTGGGAAAATACCAAGATCATCCAGAAAATGCCGGATCCAAACACCTTCCTTTGCAGCTTCACAAGCCGCAATGTATTCGGCTTCTGTGGTAGAATCGGCCACCGTATCCTGCTTGGAACTCATCCGATTAATCGCTCCTCCGCTCAGACGCGTACACGAATCCGGACTATGATCGACAATCATCTCTGTCGGTTTGGAAACTAGCATCGACTTAACCCCTTACGACGAGCTCTTCCTCACCTCCATAAACTAGGAACATCTCTTTAGTCCTTTTCAGGTACTTCAAAATATTCTTTACCGCTGCCAAGTGACTCTCACCTGGGTTGGCCTGGTATCTACTTGTTAGGCTTATTGCAAAAGCTACATTAGGCCTTGTACATATCATGGAATACATGATGGATCCGATTGCTGAGGCATACGGAATCCTACTCATCATGCTTCGCTCATCAGATGTCGAAGGACTCTGAGTCTCGCTTAGCCTTTTACCATGTGAGAGCGGCAAGAACCCTTTCTTCGCCTCACTCATGTTGAACCGCTTCAACACTTTATCTATGTACGTGCTCTAGCTTAAGCCGAGCAGCCTCCTCGATCTATCTCTATAGATCTTAATGCCTAAAATATAGACTGCCTCACCAAGGTCCTTCATCGAAAACTTGCCGTTCAATGATTCCTTGACCGAGTTTAGCATCGAAACATTATTTCCGATCAAGAGTATGTCGTCCACATACAAGATCAAAAACACTATCGAAGCTCCCACTTAACTTCTTGTATAAACAAGAATCCTCTTCGCTTTTGATGAAACCGAGACCAGTGACGACCTCATCAAAACGAATGTTCCAACTCCGAGATGCTTGCTTCAACCCATAAATGGATCTCTTGAGCTTGCATACCTTACTAGTGCTAGTCGGATCGACAAAACCCTCGGGATGTATCATATACACGTCCTCGGTTAAATTTCCGTGAAGGAAAGCCGTTTTGACATCCATCTGCCATATCTCGTAATCGAAATATGCAGCTATAGCTAGTATGATCCTCACCGACTTAAGCATCGCTACCGGCGAGTAAGTCTCGTCAGAGTCAATTCCTTGAACTTGTCCATAACCTTTAGCGACAAGCCGAGCTTTGTAGATCTGAACATTTCCATCCACATCGGTTTTCTTCTTAAAGACCCATTTGCAACCAATGGCAGTTACGCCAGGTGGCGGATCAACCAAGTCCCAGACTTGATTCTCGTCCATGGACTTTAACTCGGATCTCATGGCCTCCAGCCATGCCTCGGAATCTGGGCTCACCATCGCTTCTGCATACGTGGTCGGCTCGTCGTTTTCTAGCAACAATACATCACGCACTCTGCGCAATCTCTCCGACCTTCGTGGTTCCGGTGCCGCTTCCACTACGGGTTCCCTGACAGACTCGGTATGATCTCATCACCGCTTGAGCCGTCCCCGAGTGGTCCTCGAATTTCTTCGAGTCGAACCGCCTCCCACCGGCCTCCCGACCGAGAAACTCTTTCTCAAGGAAAACCCTGCCCGAGCAACAAACACTTTGTTCTCTTCCGGTTGTAGAAGCTATATCCCAAGGTTTCCCTCGGATATCCCACGAATATGCATTTATCCGACTTGGGTGTAAGCTTGTCTGACATAAGTCGCTTGACAAATGCTTCACAACCCCAAATCTTTAGAAAAGACAAATTGGGACTCTTCCCAGTCCACATCTCATGCGGTGTCTTGTCTACGGATTATGATGGTACCCTGTTAAGTGTGAAAGCTGCAGTTTCTAGAGCGTATCCCCAAAATGACAAGGGTAAATCCGATTTGCTCATCATAGACCGGACCATGTCCAACAAGGTCCTATTCCTCTGTTCTGACACGCCCGTTTCTCCGTGGCGTGCAGGAGGTGTGTGCCGAGGTACTATACCTCGACTTTTAGATGATCATCGAACTCCTGGCTCATGTACTCACCTCCACGATCAGATCGTAGAAGTTTTATAGTCTTGCCGAGCTGATTCTCAACCTCGTTCTGAAACTCTTTGACTTTTTCAAATGTCTCCGACTTGTGCCTCATCAAATAGATATATCCATATCTACTCAAGTCGTCGGTAAAAGTCAATGGCAATCGATAGCCACCTCTGGCAGTTGTGCTCATTGGACCACACACATCACTGTGTATAAGCTCCAACAACTCGGATGCCCTCTCGCAACTCTTTGCGAAAGGAGACTTAGTCATCTTGCCGAGCAAGCATGATTCACATGTCTCGAACGACCTGAAGTCGGACGAAGTTAGGAGCCCATCATCATGGAGCTTCTTCATGCTTCGCATTAATGTGTCCAAGCCGGCAATGCTAGAAGTATGTCGGATTTATCTCATTAGGCTTATGCCTCTTGACATTTACGTTATAGACCGGTTCCTTTTCTATATTCAATATGAATAGCCCATCAACAATGGGTGCATAGCCGTGGAACATACCATTCAAAAATATCGAACAACCATTGTCCTTTAAATTGAATTCATAACCCTGACTCATCAAACATGAGGCAGAAATAATGTTCTGACTAAGTGCAGGAATGTAATAACAATTATTCAATTCCATAATGAATCCGGAAGGGAGCTGGAGCTGCATCGTGCCGACCTCCAACACAGCAACTCTTGCTTTGTTGCTGAGCCTGATGCCAATCTCCCCTTGTGCCACACGCCTAGTTCTTACCAGCCCCTGCATCGAGTTGCAAATATGAACAACCGATCCGGTATCAAATACCCAAGAGCTACTAGGTATGTCAGCAAGGTAAATGTCTATAACATATGCAACAAGTGTACCTTTGCCCGAAGAAGCATTTTCGGCCTTCTTGCCATGCTCTGCAAGCCACTTGCTACAGTTCCTCTTCCACTGACCAGTCTCCTTGCAGTGATAGCAAACGGTCTTCGAGTCCGGTCCAGACTTCGGTGCAGCGGTAGAGGTTACCATCTCTGTGCCCTTTGCCTTAGCCTTTTTCTTGGACCAACTCTTCTTGAACTTAGCCAATTTCTGCACCATCAACACTTGATGCGTGCCTTTCTTAATATCCTGCTCTGCCACCTTGAGCATCCCATGCAATTCGGTGAGCTTCTTATCCATGCCATGCATATGATAGTTCGAGATGAACGTCCCATAGCTGGGCGGAAGAGAACCCGTAACAACATCAAGAGCTGCTCATCCAAGAGCGGGAAGCCCAAACGATCCAAAGCTTGCACATATCCGATCATCTTGATCACATGTGGGCTCGATGGATCACCTTCCTTCAGCTTGCAATCCATCAAGGATCGCCATACGTTGAACCTTTCGGTCCTAGCTCGTATCGAAACATGCTCTTGAGACTCTCGATCATATCGTAAGCCTCAACATTTTCAAATGTTGTTGCAAATCGGGCCCCATACAAGCCAGCATCAGACACCGATCTCCGTTGATTCATCAACGAAGTTTCGTAGGCATTCTTAGCTGTGGCACTAGCATTATCAGCAGGTTCCTCCGAAGTGGATCCTCTAGAACATGTTCCTTTTATCATGCTTGAGAACAATTCTCAGATTTCTATACCAGGTGGTAAAGTTTGTTCCATTCAGTTTATGCTTTTCCGAATTGATTTCAATGCAAAGTTGGGTTGAGCAGGTGGTGCCATTGATCTACAACAGAAAATATGCAATCACTAAGCAATGTGTTTATGTAGAGTAATTCTAGCCTAAATGTAAATACTCCCATCAAGTCAGCATCCCTCCGCAAACTCTCGGTTGATTCAGATCCGACTAGCGCATGCGACTAGTGAGCTTTAGCATCACTGCTAGCCAACATACCTATCCGTAAGCAACTCCTTGCTAATCGTATCTCTATACGACTCACAGCCGGTCGGGAAGGTATCTCATACCCCTGCTCCCAACCTTCTTTGCCACAAGGCCCAAAACCGCTTTTGATAGCCTTGTCAAGTTAACTCGATGTAGTGCATGTCCGTGTCCACATTTAACCCTTCAGTTCAAGGACACCCAACAGCACCCCAATTTTATGAGCCCACTACTAGACGTACTTGACGTGCGAAGGTGCAACATCGGGGATGGAAATTCGCTTGATATTCATGAGGGATCTTTCTACCATTCTAACATGCATAGAAAACAAGAAGCATAACAATCACAAATATAACACATATTGTGAAATAGTATGGCTCCTTCATGGACGTTCTTCCAGGTCGGCTCCGACTCGATGACCATCTATTTAACTCCATCTTGTTTGTCATGCCGGGACGCCAAGCCGCCAACCTGATCTCTATTATCCAACTACTACAACTAGTAATGAATTTACATAGAGTAACAAGTCGACACGCAGGTCGTTATACAATATAATGACCGCACTTTATTCTCGCCGGTGACAAACATGACACGCAGGCCACGTATAAATTACACACATGCATCACATACACATGAGCCATACTATTCACATCAAACCTGCAAAACAAAGTTATGCATAGAATCGCATTCTGCCTGTTTGTGTGTCGGGTACGAAATACACGACCCTACGCACAAGGCGGTCCCATCGGAACTCCGATCACGCCGAATTCTCTGATCTGACCGATCTTATCGATCATCGCGAATCCGATTCAGATTTACGTTTCACTGTTAACCCCGATGGCGGATGACCGACCGGTAGGGGTAGATCGTGTCACGACCTCATCGATCCCGATTTACAGAAAACATAGCCTCAACGACCCCCATGTGCAGTTGATCACATCAACCGTGCACATAGCCGATCTTATCAAGGACAACAGATCTCATCTGCTGCCTCCACATATCTAATATGCATACGATCTGAATCCAAATCCTATAGCAGAGGCTCTGATACCACTGTTGGGTTCTACGGTAGGGTGCATCGACTGCAAATTAAAAATTCCTACGCGCAGAACATCCAGGAACATGCTACGGGAGATGGATCACAGTTCGTTACCACTAGACGCGCAGTGCCGTGCAGCAGGAGAGTTGGGGTAGCGCATTCGAGTGGATCGTCTCCTCCTCGTCCGATCTCCCCCGAGCGGCCGGTCGTCCGATCCCACATACGAGTTCGCCGGAGCGGCACAAGTGCACCGCCTCTAACGGTATCCGCGCGTGCGGGAGGAACGTCGTGCGGCGGACTGCTAGGTCCAATCACATAGTCGGCGACGAGTGGAGGTGGCTATTCGCAACACATGCAAACCCTAGTCGCAACGCCGAAGCAATCAACCCACGAGTGTGCCGCACCTCCACTTTATATAGGCGTCCGTTGCGGGCTCAACATTTGGGCCTCGCACGGACCCTAAAGCCCAAAGTCTACTCAGCCACGTTCCTAGTCCAGCTCGGATCACATCCGACCAGTGTCCTATGAACGGACCTCATAGGTTCCTTCCCTTAAGCGCGCGACCCCTTAGGTTCAAGCCGGCTTGGTCGCAGTTCGGATCACCTCCGGACTACATGGCTGGTAGCGGCCTCTAGCAAGGCGTGCCGACCACCAAGCAGACGATGAAGCTGGTTAGGCGAACCTGTACAATGTATCACACTTATGTTCCCTTTGCCGCACGATATATGTTGTCGGGCTCAAGGCGAGACTCTCATCCTTGTGCTAACCCGACCTCTTTCTCGCTCCAAAGGATACCGACCACTATCCGGATTATCTCATAATCCTTGTCGCATGGCCATGTTGTTCTGGTCGGACCACACGAGGGGCCCAGAGTATATCTCTCCTGATCGGAGGGGCAAATCCCATCTTGCTCGACCATGTCTCGCAGCATGGGATTGGACAAACCCGAAACCTACCTTTGTAACTACCTAGTCACGGAATAGCGTTTGGTCGGCCCAAAGCAAGTCTATCACCATCTCGAGTACATGCATCAGCTCAGGTCTTAGGACATAGAACGTATGTTGTACTAGAGACTCAGAGATGACATATCGTTGCGTCTCATTGTTGGGTCTGTCCGACTCGGACCTTATCTCGACTCGGATCCGACTATGTCGAATCCGACCAGACCTTTCCAAGTCCATATTATCCGGTTAGCATCCAATGCTCCATGGCTAGTGAGACCGAGCCATCGACCGTGTCATATGCTAGTCTAGTCACCGCGTCCCACACAGCCCTTTCGACTAGGGTCCTTTTAGGACAGTCATCATACAATGCATAGTCCCACAAACAATTCACGTACTTGCTGATACACATCATTGATAATGTCCAAGGACTATCTTTATTCATAAACACATAGGAAATATCATCATACATGATTGCCTCTAGGGCATATCTCCAACACACTTCCGTGATGTTAATTTTGGTAATGTCATGGAACACTTCTACGACAACACAGGTATGACTATCTTGATTCTTTCATAAAATCGTCATGGATGTACATGGATGACAAAAAATGCGACCTACTGTGACAAACACGTATCATCACGGAAGTGTATTTTTTTTTGTAGTTTTTGTATGATATTGGAGAACTAAAATATAAAAATAGGTGTTAACATAAAGTTAGAATATATTACTATATATTATAAATGGCGAGTCTGGAATAATGATGGATCGGTATGCGGAATTATCCTAGGAAATTGTTAACAAGATCGGTGGTCGTCATTGCAATTTTACATGAGGGAGAGGCATAAGCTAACATACTTTCTCTCTTTGGATCATATGCACTTATGATTGGAACCGTAGCAAGCATCCGCAACTACTAAAGATTATTAAGGTAAAACACAACCATAGCATTAAAGTATCAAGTCCCCTTTATCCCATAGGCAACAACCCCCTTACTCGGGTTTAAGCTTCTGGCACTCAAGCAACCCACTATAAGCGAATCATGAACGTATTTCAGTGGGGTGCGGGAGAGTGGACCGCGTAAAAGAGATGAGGATGGTGATGAAGATGGTGATGTTGATGAACAAGATCACCGCGGTGATGATCCCCCCGTTGGCACTCTGGCGCCACCCAGAGAGAGGGGGAGATAGTCTCCCCCTTGTGATTCCTCCTCCATGGCCTCCCCCCTAGATGGGGAGTGGTTCTCCCTCTGGTCCTTGGCCTCCATGGTGATGATGGCCCCCTCCAGGATCCTCCTCCATGGCCTCCATCCGGTGATGATGGCCCCCTCCGGCAGGATGCTGGAGAGGGCATAGATTGATTTTTCATGGCTACAGAGGCTTGCGGCGGCGGAACTCCCAATCTAGGTTTATTTCTGGGGTTTTGGTATTTATAGGAATTTTTGGCGACCGTCTCACGTTAAGGGGGTCCACGAGGCAGCGACAAGGTAAGAGCACCCTCCTGGGGGGTAGGGCGCACCCCCTACCTTGTCGTCGCCTCGGGACTCTTCTGGTCCAACTCTTGTGCTTCGGGGTTCTCTTTTGGTCCACAAAAAATCACCGTAAATTTTCAGCCCATTTCAAGAACTTTTATTGTGCACAAAAAACGACACCACGGTAGTTCTGCTGAAAACAGCGTAAGTTTGGGTTAGTTCTATTGAAATCATACCAAAACCATATAAATTTTTTGTAGACATGGCATGAATACTTCATAAATTATAGATACGTCGAAGACATATCAAGAAGCAGGGAAAGCTTATATGTCCAAAAGCTCCAAATCCTCCGGCCTAAGGGTGGAGGAGTTGGACTCCTCCCCTACCCAATTGGGCCTCCTTCCTTAGGGAAGGAGGCGCCTCCCCCACTTGGGCCTTTGTGGCCCAAGTTGCCTACCACCTCTTGGCCTTTTTAGGCCCGTAGATATATATATATATACAATTTAACATCCCCGGAAACATTTTCCACCTATATATATTTATCGTTAATACATGGTATTACCCGATATTCACCAAAACCTTTCCGGTGACCCCGAAACGCTTCCGGATCCTCTCGGAACTATTCTGAATATTAATAAAACAATTCCACAAATATATTCTCACACTCCCGTCCTACTAACACTCAGCATATTGTGATTGCCTTAAGCTTGTGACCCTGTAGGTTCGGTAACTCACACACATGGATGAAACTGTTGGTTTAATGACCGGCAGTGGTACTGTGGATGTCCATATTGGTCCATGTAAGTAAACAAATGATAATTGAGTGAACCTTATCATGTGATGTTCCCTTTACTTCACGATACTTCACAAAACCCGGGATGCATCGGTATCCTCCTGAGTCATCACCATGCTCACTATACTGAAATCCTCGTTACCGATTTTGTTCTTTTTTCTCGTTATTGTGTTCTGACATCCCCCCCACGAATTCACTTGTATCTAGCCAGACGATGGTTGATGCCGTCACACCAAGAGGTCCCTAAGCAAATCTCTCCATCGTCGGAGGAGCAAATCCTACTGTCGAGCTATCTAGTCCCTTGTCAAACTTTCTGATGAACCTGTAAGTTGTTATTATGATTACCGTGTTACAGGTGACGGTTGAGCAACCCAAAGCCCACAGTACGGTAAGAAGTGACTATGATATTCACATGTCAACATTTCGTGTTATTACAATTGATTACAGATGATATAAACTCCATGCATAATAGACAAGTTTTTGTCGATTCAATATGATCGTTCTTCCAACGTCACAACCTCAATGTTGTTTTAGGACTATCATTACACTTAACGATATCCTATGATCCAGAAAACATGATCACCAACAACACTTGAGCTAGTCTTAGAGGCAAGACTAGGAACCTTTATTTTATCTATTTATCATTTCTCACGTGCATATGCGTTTTCCACTGGATCGCATATTCCAGGATCATAGCAGTTATAGCATGAGATATAAACACTTAATTGTGAATATGGAAATATAATAATATAATATTATTGCCTCTAGGGATTATTTATAACAAGGATACCAATAGTAACCCTTAAACCGGTCTTCAATTGGGGACACTTCTCGGTTCTTCCAAACCACTTTTGGTCTTCGGTCGTCGGTATTGAAAGGTGGTTCAACAAATCTTCTTGTCTCCAATCTCGAGGATCGCCATGGTGTATCCGAAGATTTTACATGTCGAGCATCCGAGGAGCCCTTTTAAGTTCTTGGCCATTATCAATGCCTTGTTATTTTTATGCCACACCTCGGGTTCGAAATTTTCCCCGTGTGGAAGTGTCCTCTTGCAGCCGAGCTCCAACGCCAGACAACATCTGAGGTGTCTTTTTGCAGCCAAGCTCCAATGTCGATCGGCATCCGAAGTGTCATAGATTACCTCAGACTTGAAAACATTGAAGGAGTTCAGCCGAGCTTAATGCCGGAAAATCCCTTTGTGGAGCCAGTCACTCGCATTTCAGCTTTATGCCGGACTACTTCTGAGGTGGTGCACCACCTCGGCCTTGGGCTAATTTTTTTTGGATTTTTTTCGATTGGTGCAATTTATTCCGTGCCGAGATGTAAAGCCAGTATCCCTCAAGGTGCATGCGGGCTTGTAGTCCAGTATGCACCTGAAGGATAGCATAAAATTGCCGATCCCATTAGCCCCTGAGACTTAGGTCGATTCGTGAAATCAGCTTGAGGATAAATTCCTTGCTCGGCAGCTTATTGTAGGAACAGAAACGCGGTGCACAATAGCTTTCGAGACTCAGGTTGGGTGCGGCCGACCAACCTGAGGATCGTAATCTCCCTGGAAACTGTTTTGCACTTAAATTCTCTGCATTGAATTATCAATGCAGTAGCCCCCGAGCCACTGGTCTGATGGCAACACCTGATCAGGGGATCGATATACCCCTTTAATGGTTTTAATTGAGAAGCGCAATGCCCAGTAGCCCCAGAGCCTTAATTTGGGCACGGGTGGCTGTATGGATCGACATGTGTTTGACACAAAATTTTG
This sequence comes from Aegilops bicornis, assembly GCA_021605145.1. Lineage (NCBI taxonomy): Eukaryota > Viridiplantae > Streptophyta > Magnoliopsida > Poales > Poaceae > Aegilops > Aegilops bicornis. The sequence continues at coordinate 559,177,410 of CM038673.1, read as the reverse complement.
TTACGTTTGACACATATTTCCCGGCGAAGAGAATAAGGATCTCTTAAAGGAACTAGAGCTAACGAAAGCCAAGATTGCCGAGTAGCAGAAAGAAGTGGTCAAAATCGAGAAATTCGCCCACGAGGCTCATGGTAAGTTTAATATTTGAACTATGATAACAATATGATGACTGCTTGTATAACCTGCATGCTTTTTTAGTAGTGGAGATGATAGGTCAACTTGAAAATGACCATGAGTAAGCTCGAGACGCTGGTCGTTACGCTGAAGCGCAAGAGGAGGCAGGTCTTCACACACATACTCGGAAAATCGATGAGTGTAATCAGCTCAGGGTCAAGAAGGGTCAACAGAAACCCATGGAGAAGATTTTCCTAGCTCTATGGCCCAATGAACCCCTGCCAAGGGATATGACCGACCTCGCTAAATGCCTGAAGGGAGCCAGGTGTCGGATTCAGACATGTAAAGTGTCGGCCTGCCGAGAAGGTGCTCGAGAAGCATGGCCATGGTTAAGACAGACTATTATCTGCTGAGTTCTAACGAGCTTGCCAAGGGAGACCTCAAGGGGCTTGATGGAAAGGAAATCAAACCAACGAGAAATATGAGAGCATCATGCCAGCTGCTCGGCTAACCGAGGAGGATTGTCTCCATGATACCCTTATAGATGGCCTTGAATAGATTTTGTAAACAGTTTATGCTGGATGATGACCTTATGTATCTATGTACTTTTGTCATTTTGAATGCTCATATTCATAGATTTTATACTCTGTTAACCAGTCATCGGCTTCTACCTCCTCGGCCACAAGATGAGGAGTGTTCCAAACATTGGCCCGAGTCCTCGGGCAATGTATGGTGGGAACGATGCAATCCGGCCATAAGGTCAAAACAAAAGCCTTGCAGACAATTATGTTATACTATTCTTTAACACAAGTCACATCTTCGTCGAAAAATAGTTTCTCTAGCAGTTCCTTTTCCCGGGGTGTCATGTTAATCACGACGAATTAGCCGATATCCCGATATACTTGCTCGAAGGTAGCCATTGCACGTGGCAGATGTTCGATCAAATGCCATTGAGCTTATTTTCAAATGTTATGTCGTTTTTTAGAGTACGAAGGATGGCGAGCTACTCGACCATGGAGGATGAGTTGTTGTGCGACGCATGGTTGGCCGTATCCACGTATTTCATAGGCAAGAGAAAAGGGGAGGCCTTCTGGCAGCAAGTGCATGAAACGTTCCACGCACGAAAGCACATTGCGCCCTACGACATGTACATGATTTAACCACGCAACATGAGGTCGTTTCCGTATCGTTGACACACTATACAGATAGGCGCCATCAAGTTTTGCGACGTGGTTCGTCAGCTCGAGGCAAGGTGGCCATTGCACGCGGCAGAGGATGGGATCATAAGTTTTGCTTCCTCTTGCTCAACTTGTTGATTGATTCCTTCACTCAATGTTTGTCTATACATCATATGTAGCCCGCACGCGCTGCCATGGTGTTCCACAGGACAGAGGGACAACCATTTACGTGCAAACATTGGATGAAGCTGAAGAGGGAGTATGTGTGGAGCGACATGATCCGTTGATGAAAAACTTGTTGGACATCCGGAATCTAGTCGAATTTAAGACCTTGTTGTACTATACTTAATTTGCATGCTATGTATGGATGATTTATGCTATTTTCTATCCAAACTTTGATGAATATTGACCGGTTTGCATGAATTTCGTCCGATTTGTTTAAATGTGGATTGAAAACTATGCGGCTATGGTTGGATAGCGGCCTCCTGCATCCGTGTGAGTGGACTGGTCCGCCTGTCCGCGGACGGACGCGGGAGGAATTTTCCGGGTTGACATTGAAGATGCCCTAAGGAGATGTAGAAAGGGAGGGAAATGAGATGTGTGAGATGATAGGTGACAGATTGGACTACCATGATAGGCCACTTTGTTGTTGTAGGGAGCCTTTAATTTGTGAAAGGATAATCGTGTGGAATGATTTGAAAAAACTGATGGCCCTACCATCACCATAGTTCTAAAAAACTGGTCGGGGAATGAACCAGACGGGCATGTTGTTGCTTCACCAGTTCGACCGTCGATTCACCCACTTCAATCGTCGGGTTAGATATAGATTTTACATTCTTTTTTTAGCAAAAGACACCAAAAGCATCTTATATTTGATAATTATCAAGAAAAATAATAATAATCAGTACCATGGAAAGACAACATGACACAAAACAACCAACAAAAGTAAAATTACACCAAAAACCATGCTGGTCATCTTGTCATTTTCTTCCTCCGGTTGTACACGCCCACCGAACTTTTAGAATTGCACTGAAGCAATAGTAAGGAAAGGGGCACCTGCAACTCAGTCGCCATATAAGGTTTTCAAGACCGTAACAACCATTCAAAACAAGGTAGAAAAGATCATTATTTCGTTATATTAGCGAACCAGTGAGTCACCATGAGCTGGTTAGTGGGCTACATTTGCGCTTCGCCCTACCGTCATAGGCGACACGGGTTTAACTTCTGCAATAAGTTCCCCAATTTAGCTGGTTTTCACCAGCCCGATGGAGAGGATGGTCATGTAGCTTATGAGACAACTAGGGTCTTTGTTTTGTATGGTTGGTAGTCCAGTTTTTAAAACTATGTCATTGAGTGCATATCATTTGCACTCTCGGACTTTTGGTGCAACCGGTGTACTCGTGCATGTGAACTACAACTTTTTAAGAGATTTTCTTTTTCTGCAATTTGGGTGCAACATTGTTTATCGTGAAAATTTCAAACCCTAATTCAGAACAAGTATAGGCAAATGAAAATATTTTTCATGGATTAGTGGCTTGAATTCATATTTTCATTTGAATTACTACTATACAAAGCATGATTTATCATTTTTCTTTCTCGACATGAGGGTGGATTTTTTTTGTGAGATGGTACATGCATATGCTCTCTGTGTACTCAAACAATTGAATTGCAGTAACACTGAAAATCAAAATAACGTATACAATACGAGAAATAAAGGAAGACGAATTTTTATTGCAAACAGTAGCCCCCATCTAGTTCTGTTATCAACATTTTTTTGTTTCTTAGATATGTTCGATGCATATATTTAGTTTTAAAACTTAAGAGCATCTCCAGCCGCGCCCCCAACAGACCCCCCAGGGCGACTTTTTTCGCGCCGACGCCGAAAAAACCCCTCAGTCGCGCCCCCAAGACACTGAAATCTGCCGGATCGGCCCGTTTTTGGGCCCGACGATTCCAGGCCGAACCCAGCGCACTGGGGGCACTCGGGGGCTCCGACAGAAGGGAAAACCACGTATGGGCCACACTGTTAGGCAAAAAATCAAGACAAACGTCCACATTCGCTCCCCTCCCCCTGTGCGCCCTCCCGCCACCTTGTCGATCCCGGCGCCGCCCATCGCCCACCACTGCTAGATAGGCCATTGCCCACCGGAAAAAGAGAGAGGGTTTTGCCGTGACAACCTTTCCACCACCTTCCGCGGGCGAGTTTTCTGGCGCTCCGGCCGCGCAGGGCGGGATATCGGCGGCTGTGCATCCACCACGCCCGCCAGATGTTTGGCGATTAGTCTGCACGACGATGGACTCAGACGACGAGGAGGCGCTTGCAGTGCTGCTAGTGGAGGAAGCCGATGCCGACGTCCAAGACAAAGTGCATCTCATGGTCCTCGCCGCCTTGGCCGGCCAGCTCGTGAGCAATGCAAATCCGCGGCGAGGTGGCTCAGCGCCGGGGCAGCTAAAAGCAAAGAACCGGCATCGATTGGAAGGCTATTGCATGCTCTACTCCGACTACTTGGCCGACGCTCCACTGCACGGGAACAAAGTATTTCGGCGCCGTAATCGGATGAGCTGAAAGCTTTTCCTCAGGATTGTGAATTCCATCCGGGAGTTCGACGGCTACTTCAAGTGCAAGAAGGATTGCACTGGCAAACTTGGATTCACCTCAATCTATAAATGCACGACAGCTATGAGGATGCTTGCATACGGAGATCCCGGTGATTCAGTCAACGACTATGGGTGCATGGCCGAGTCCACGACCATTGAGTGTTTCTACAAGTTCTGCTGGGCAGTGGTGGCAGTGTTTGGATTGCAATACTTGCGATCACCCAATGTTGAAGACCCTGCTCGGATCCTAGCACAGAATGCAGCAAGAGGACTTCCTGAGATGCTTGGAAGCATCGACTGCATGCATTGGAAATGGAAAAACTGTCCATTTGCTTGGCAGGGGATGTACAAAGGCGCCAAAGACGGTTATAGTGTGGTACTTGAGGAAGTGGCCACGCAGGACCTCTGGATTTGGCACTCCTTCTTTGGTATGCCAGGAACTCACAATGACATCAACGTACTACAGTGCTCCCCTGTCTTTGCCAAGCTTGTTGAAGGTCATTCTCCCCGGTGAACTTCGAGGTCAATGGGCGGCACTACAACAAGGGATACTACCTAGTAGATGGCATCTATCCGAGATGGTCTACATTTGTGAAGACTATTTCAAACCCTGTGCCAGGAGGCAAGAACTCCCACTTTGCGAAGGTTCAGGAGGCTTGCAGGAAGGATGTTGAGCGGGCATTTGGTGTGCTCCAATCTCGATTTGCTATTGTCTGGTACCTCGCTCAGACCTGGTCGAAAGATCAAATGTGGGAGATCATGACTTGCTGCATCATCTTGCACAACATGATCATTGAGAGCGAGCAGGAAGAGCCAGTGTTTGTCATTGAACCATATTACAGGCAGGGCCCTCTTGCCCAAGTTGATCACCAGCTACCGACAACCTGGACTGCCTTCCTCAATATGGCTCAGGAAATCCGAGACCCACAGGTGCATCAACAACTACAGCATGATCTGGTGGAGCACCTATGGAGGCTCAAGGGCAACGTCTAGCTCGACGTGTGATGAAATATGAGTTTTTATTTGTTGAACTATATAATTTGTATTGAACAATTTGTTGTTGAACTATTTGATTTCTATTGATTTTCTATGATGAACTATGTGATAAACAATAACTTCTGTTGAATTTGCGCCGAAGCACGGCGAATATGGGCCGATTTGCGCCGATATCGGGCCGATTTTGCGCCGAAAGTGGGCTGAAAAGCGGGCAAATTTTCTCCAAAATTGGGCCGATATCGGCGGCTGGGAACCGAATCGCCCCCAAGCCAATTTTAGGCCGGTTCGCCCCCAGGCGGCGATTTTTCAAGCCCCCTGGAGGGGGGGGGGGGCAACGGCTGGAGATGCTCTAACAACATATTTTCCAATATATATATGCAATATATCATATACATATGTGTTGATGAAATCAAAGTTTCTTGAGATAACTCTGTTTTCTTTATTCCGCATATAACCTTCGAAGTCAACTTCGTAAAGTTTGACTAAATTTATTTAAAAATATATCAACATCTACAATGCAAAAGTAATACAATATGAAAAAATTAATTTCACAACGCATCTAATGATGTTTACTTTTTATTGTGATGTTAATATATTTTTTATATAAAATTGGTCAAACTTTACGAAGGTTAACTTTAGACAAATCGTATATGCATATGCAGAGTAGAGAGAAATAGATGAGTACTATTTTGACGCAACGTGTGCTAACTGCTAACAAATCAGCACCACATGGGCGATATGACCGGCCTCCCTTGTGACTGCTGATATGATGTTTCCTTCTTTCCGTTCCCATCCCTTTAATCAATCTAGCAGTATACCTTGCTGCAACGCTTCTAATATCACACTCCAAATATCAATAAAAGAGAAAACGAAGATCATTGTTCAAGCAGGATCCATGACACAATCAATAACTTCTTTATCGGACCACCGGCTGAAATGCTGAGACTTAGAAGTCGTTTTGGTCTAAATTTTTTTGCGAAGTTGTTCGCAGGACTCAAATCATCTGAAATTCTGAACCCAAATCATCGTGTGAATGACCAGTTTCAAAATATATAAAAACATCGTCAGGTTTTACGGAAGTTATTTCGGCGTCGACGAACGTTGCTTGGAAATGATCGGCCTGCCCTTCCGGATCGACTGTCCTATAGCGACACACTTCCTATATGGATTTAAGTGGTGAGAGACCACGGGTAGATTTACTCCATCATTTCAGAACTCCACACTTTGCCCTCACACTGATTTCCGTCATAAGTGTTGGTCCGATGTGCCGATGATTGGCAACAAAGCATGCCTACAAACGCATCCGAAAGATATAGCCAAGGCCGTACGAGTGAAATTGATGGCATTTGTCAAGATAGCAGCTAGGCGTTGCCACTATGGATATCTAGGACAATGCAACGAGATCCAGTTAAATCATTTTCTCCTGGATCAAAAATTTCAACTCTGAACCGTTGGGGAACTCCTGGATCAAAAATTTCAACTTGAAGTGTCGACGCCGCAGCAAAAAAAGAAGTGTCGACACGGTTCAAGTCTTTATTTCCAAGTACATGAGGTGTTTATGGGGCTGTTTCCTATGGATCGGGCAAGCTAAGCAAGGATGCTGATCGATCGGCGGCGCATCAAATCTGACATGACACGATTATGTAACTGATGACTTGCAAGAAATGGAGATCGACATGTACCACCATCTGTAAGTACGTTACTGTCGAACAGTAGAAGTCCTTGCAAAGTGGTACTGAAAGTTAACTACTTTCCCCTTTATACCTGGGAAAATAAAAGCTTGGCGTCCTCTCTTGCTTGCTTGGTAGGTCGTCAAGTTAGCTTAGCTAGATCCATCTATCAGGAGGCTCCAAGTACATGTAGTAGGAGTATCAAATGTGTACCTGCAACAGTCATGGGGCTCCCATCATCAAAAAGGGTTGTCATTGAGTCTCAGGATCAACGATTTTCATGCCGTTTGCAGGGCTGTGACAGAAGGATTATCGTCTCCAGGAGCAGAAAAGGTCCTGCACTACGTTTTTCTAGGGTAGCCCGCCACTGTAATTTCAGTAGAGAGCACTGGCATGTGTATTTTCTGAGATTTCCTAACGACAGCCGGAGGTAGCTGCGGGATTGCGTAACAGGGTCCACGTGCCTCCAATAACACCGGCGAGCTAGCTAGCATGTGACGCGAGGAGACGCAGGTCAGGCCAACTCAACCACGCGACTTTAAACGGACGTCCGTTTTGTTAGGATTCTGTCCGTTTAAATAAGGTAATGAGGTCATGTTCGGGCCGTTTCTGGGATGCGGTGGCCGTGCGTAACGCGCGGCCGTATCCCGGCTGCATCCTGTCCGCGTATTTTTTTTCTTTGCAAGCCCTTAAACTTTTTTTCATCATTCATTCTTAATACATGGAAATACATCACCAAATTTTGACTAGAAAAGCAAGAACAAAGAAAACAAGAAACACAATAATACATTTTAAAAGATATCCAACTTCCATCACTACTCCTGTAAGTTGGATTAGTGTCTTCTTGATGCATTCATTGTTGATCTGCGGAAGAGCCGCCTCCGGCTTGCGTGTTTCTTTCTTCTTCGAGTCTAAAGAAGTAGAGGTTGCTTCCTCGCATCTAGTCTTGTGTCTAGCCTCTAATCTAGCAACAAGTGCACTTGTCTCATCTACAGCCTCTATGCTAGCTAAAAGTGCATGAACGTATACTAAATTACGCTCTATCAATATATCGATGTACTCTTCTTCCCAATACCAAAACTTGCATCCATTCTACAAAACAAAATTCGAAGTTAGCACAACTAATCAAATCTAAAGCACAAACCGAAGCTACAAAGAGCACAAACCCCATCGTTTAAGCACTTGATGAACACCCATCCGGGAGTTCCAGCGTTGTAGACACGCGGCGCACGACCTTCTTTGAGCAGTGGTCGCACTTAGCACCGAGCCCGGCCAACCGCCATTCGTGTATCTGCCGGCGGACTACCGACGGTGTGGATCCGAGCGGCTACAGGAGGAGCCACTGCCTGCATGTGGCCTTGCGGCCCTGCCAGGACCTTCCGGCCCGGTGCCCGGCCAATCCATGGCGCGGCGCGGCCTCCCACAACCGGGCGAGCTCAAGACCGACCGGATCCGCCCCAAATCCGGCCGGCGGGTGCGCAAATCAGGTGGCCGTGGTTAGGTAGCTCAGGGGCCACCGAGGGAAGGGGTCAAGCGAAGGCATCCGAAGCCGCCTACAATGGCAGCGGCGGCGGCGAGGGAAGAGTGGGGAAGAGTGGAGAAGAATGGAGGGCGTGCGGCCGGAGGGAGGGAGGGGGGCGGATAGAAAAAGGCGCCCCTGTGCCACCGACGGGCGGGCCAGGGGAGGACACGCGCAGACGGCCCGCGCGTCCGCGTGCTGTCCGTTTCACCCCAAAAGCGGCGCAAATTTGGATAGGGGATGGGTCGAAAGCGGACAGAAAACGGACAAAGTCCGTTTGCGCCCGCGCTAGACCGTCTGGTTTGTCCGCCCGTAAATAGACGCATCCGAACAAGATGGGGTCACGCGGTGGAGTTGGCCTCACCAATGGGTTTTGGACGGTGGAGACACCGTCTTTGAATATGCTCCTCCAGTCATTGGACACCGGTGGTGCTGAGACGGACATGATCACAGGGCCACAAGACTAGCCCTGACTAGGGCTACAAACCCTGGCAGTAGAAAGGGATGGATCGACGCCGCCGTGCCGGGGAGGATTAAAGATTCGTTTCCCTCTCTTCCTATATATACCTTCTAGAAACAATAGAGACGGAGGCAGCGATGCAATGTTCACTGTAGCGAGGCGTGGCTCGTCGGCCGAGCGGCTCCTGACCAACACGCATTCGGATCTAGCCGATATTCGCACGTCACGGCTCAGTGGCGGCGGGCGAGCCGACGACGGCCTTCACATCTAGGGATAGAGACTCTTCGCCCCTCTCCCACATTTTGGCCGACCTGCCTCCACGGAGACCGGACTGGGGTGTCGCTGAGGAACAAAGTCCCCGTTTCCTTCGAGCCACGCAACGGCGGAAGTTTGGTGGTTTTTATATACCAAAGAAAAACAATGCAGTACTGCATAGTGTTCGAGGGCTTGATTGGAAGGGAGCTTGGCATGTGGCTCTCTGGTGCATGATATGCATGGGCTCGTTTCCTTGTTTCTTTGCTCATTTTAGGCGTTCTTGAGTTGTTGTGGAGTGCAGGCATAAGAGCAACTTTAGCCAGTCGTCAAATCAGGAGACATCAAAAGCAGTATGGAGGGCGCTTTCATAAGTTTTTGAAGGTTGTCGGACATGTGCACAAACACAAATCCCAGATGAATGGCTCGATCACTGACCGGTCACGAAAATGCAACCCAGACGGGTGCCTCAAACGAGTCTTAAACCCCCGCAGCCAGATATGGGGCGGGTATGGGACGCCCGGACGCGTCCGTCACGTCCGCCCCCGCCCATGCTAGTCCACCCAACTCCACGTATATTCCTCCCAATCCGCTCGCCGGACCGAACCCTAGCCACTTTTTTAGAAATAATATCAATGGTAATTATCAGAGAAAAATAATGGTCAGTACCACGGAAAGACTACAAGATATAAAACAACCAGCAAACACAAAACTACATTGAAAACCCTATTGACCATCTTCTTCCACAAGAGGTACGGCGCCCATTGAAGTTTGAGAATTGCACTGAATCGTTCGTAAGGAAAAAGAACACCTACAAACTCCATCAGACCGTAACAGCCACAGGAAGGTACTCCCTCCGATCCAATAGCTGCGTTAATTAAATTGGATCGGAGGGAGTAGAAACGACTCTTTTCTTATATTGGACAACAAGTGTGTCATGAAGAGTTGGCTAGTGGGCTACATTCACACTTCGCCTACTGTCCTAACCTCGTTAGTGATATGAGTTTAACTTCTGTAATAAAACCACTGGCGGTGATGGTACATGGAGCTTAATAAACTTCTAGGGCCTTCAATTCTCCCCTTTTTCCATATGATGTCTAGTTTTAAACTAGGGCATCGAGTCCATATCGTGTGCACCCCGGACTTGTGGTGCAAACTGGTGTACTCCTGCATATGAACCACAATTTTTTTAAGTGGTTTATTTTTTGCAATTTGGGCACAACATTGGTTCACCATGCTGTGAAAATTCAAACCCTAATTTAGAACAAAGATTGGCATGTGGTTCTAATTCATAATCCAATTCAAATTAATCAATTCAAAACATGATTTATCTTTTTTTGTTTCTCGACATGAGAATCGAATTTTAATTTTTTGTGAGATGATGCATGTATGTGCTCTCTATGTACTCAAACAAGTGTATTTGTCGTAACATTAAAATTCAAAATAAGGTATACACAACAAGAAATAAGAAAGACGAGTTTTTACTGTGAACAATAGCCCCCATCTAAATTCTGCTATCAACATTTTGCTTTTTTTACTATTTCTATAATACCGATGAAATCAAAGTTTCTAGACGTATTTTCATTCTAAATACATTCATTTTAGGATAGAGGGAGTACTATTTTGAAGCAACATGCGTTAAGTGCTGACACATCAGCACCACGTGGGCGATATGACACCCTTGTGATTGCTCATATATGATGTTTCATTCTTTGCCGTCCCCATCACTTTAGTCAATCTAGCAGTATACCCTGCTGCAGCACTCCAAATATCAAGAAAAAACTAAACGAAGATCATTGTTCAAGCAGTATCTAACTATCCATGACTCCAAAACAACTTGTTTATCGGACCACCAACTGAAATGCAGAGAATTAGACGTCGTTTGGCTTTGAACCGGTCCTCCTAAGGTTCCTTGCGCCGCCGACGGCTCACTCGCCGAGCGTAGCCGCCGCCGCGGCCGGAGCCCGCCGCCGCGGCAAGCCCTCTCTCCCTATCCACTACTAGGGAAAACCTTATACACAAAATGTTACCAGTAGCGTTGTACAAAATCATACGCTACTGCTACTTAGTAGCAGCGCCACAGAATAAACCGCTCTTGCTATGACTTTAGCGATGGCAGCGTACTAGCGAAAAGCGCTGCTGCTATGTTTGAACTGGGCACACATGGCTAGCCCAACCTAGCAGTAGCGCGTATACTGGCCCATCGCTACTGCTACTCTCCTTAGCTGTAGCGCGCTTACGTGTAAGGCGCTACTGCTAACGGAAATAAAATAAAATGAAAAACAAGTAGAAAAGTAAATGAAAATGAAAGGAATAGAAAAAGGAGAAAGGAAAAAAATAAAATGTAAAGAAAAATAAAAGGAAAAAGGGAAAAAAGGAGAAGGGAATAGCAGTAGCGGGTTTCAGGAAACGCGCTGTAGCTAACTTAGCTATAGCGCGTTTTCAGAAACGCGCTACCATTACGTTTCACTTAAACAGCGGTCCCCCCCCCTTCCCCGCCCCCCGGCCACCACACTTCTTCCCCAAATCCCTCGCCCTCGCCGCCGTCTCCCCAATTCGCCGTCGCCCCACTTACGCTGTCTCTTGCCCGGCGTGGACGCCAAGAACCTCACCGTCTCCCCGAGGCCGCCGTCATCCTCACCGCCCGCCCGAGGCCGCCCTCGGCCTCACCGCCGCCCGAGGCCACCTCGGCGTCACCGTCGGCGCCCTCCACCTCACCGCCGCTGAGCCCGCCCGGGACCGCCGTTGCCCATGCCCGAGCCCGCCCTCTCCGCCCTGCCTCCGTCACCGAGCACCTCCCGCCACCGTCTCTCCCTCTCTGTAAGTCCCCACCCTCCCCCACTCCTCTCTCTCTCTGCATTTTAGAAAAAAATAGTAGAGCAAAAGTTTGTTTATAGCAAAAAATTTAGTTTAGAGAAAAGGATGTTAAGTAGTAGATGTTAGAGCAAAAATTAGCTTAGAGCAAAAATTTGGTTTACAACAAAAGTTAGTTAGGGCAGTAGGGTTTAATTAGGGTAGATGCTGCTTGTATAGTATATAGTGATACTAGTAGATGTTAATTAGGTTAGGGCAATAGTGGTACTAGTAGATGTTAATTAGATGTTTTTCAGTTAGGGCACTAGAGTTTTGCTAGGTTAACTAGGTTAGTAGTGCTGCTAGTAGTAGTGGTACAGTAGGTTAATTAGGTGATGTTAAATGAATATCCTAAATGAATGAAATTAGTAATTAACTGATTTTTTCCTTTCATCATTATAGAGCACTAAAGTTAACTGAATTTTGTTCTATTAGTAGTTAAATGAATTTTCTTCTACACTTTGTTTTTGAATTAGCTTGTGAAATTTGGACATGTGGTTGCTCGTGTATATTTGGACATGTGTTGCGGTGTCGAAGAGGGATATTTGAACACTGTTTCCAGGGAATGATGCTGAGTGGCCTATGTTTTGCCGGAATGTTGTTGATTCATTTCTGTTCCGGCAAATTTCAGGTTCTCGATTTATCCACTTTTTAGCAAAGGTCATGCCGAAATTTTCCGTGAATTTCCGCATGACTTGTGCTACAAACTAGGACATATCGAGTGCCCGGGATTTGCCGCACCAGGAAGGAGTCAACATTCCTGCAAAACAATAGGTCTTTTATTATGTCATTATTCATTTTATTAGGTCTAGAATTAATTGACTAGATTTAATCATAGGAAACATGGCTAGCAACGATGAAGGACAGGGTTCTGGTGATTGTGACGACGTCTACCGGGCGGCAGATTTAATTTTTAGCCTTACCGACGATCAACCGATGTTGTTGCTTTGGGCCCACCGGTGGCATCGGGATCGAGACCGACACACAGACCGGTGCTGAGACTGAGACCGGCGCTGAGACTCAGACCGGCATCGAGACCGACGCTGAGACTGAGACCAGTGCTGCCTCGGGGAGCGAAGCCGGTGTAGAACCGAAAGCAAAGAGGCAACGGCTTCCTAACAAACTCAGGACTACTAGACTGGTGGTCATGGAGGTGGACGACGGCATTTTTGAGCCAAAGGCGCCCGAGGAAGCGCGTCGATGCTACGGCAATCAAATAGGTTGCATCGTACGGACAACCGCCACCATCAACGATGAGAAACTACAGAAGATAGAAAATATGAGTAGCTCCCTCCTAAAGAAGTTTCACCAGATATTCTTGTTCCCGGGCCGGAATGAGAAGGATTATGAAGATCCAGACGAGGACCCGATAATGAAGAAGATAAACAAACACGCCATGACCAAGTTTAGGGACGCGTTGGCCGCCTGGAAAACTCGAGTGAAAGCAAGGATCATCGACAAGAAGGAACCCTACTCCGAGATTGTAAAGGATAATCCGACAATCACGGAAGAGCAGTTTCAAATATTCAAGGAGGCTTGCGAGGCCGAAGCTGTCAAAAAAAAAAGTCTAAGTACATGAAGGGGCTTCAAGAGAGGAACATTGGGAGCCACCACCTCGGAAGCCGTGGTTACGGCGGAAAGAGGTCCAAATGGGCCAAGGAGGACGCGGAAGCCGTGAGTCTGGGCATCTCAGACCCCTTGGCGGATTTCACCGTCCCGCAGGAGCGTGACGTCCTGAGGGTCCGGCACCGTTGGGACCCAGTGAAGAAGGTTTACGAGACAACACCGGTCATTACGGAGTTCATGAGACTACTGGTAATTTTAGTTTCTGATCAATTCGACTGCACACGTTAGTCATATTTGTAAACGATCCTTGTACCTTTTGCAGAGAGCAGCACCGATTGCGGCCGAAAGCGACTCGCCGTCTGAGGCATTGGCGAGGCCTAAGTGGGACACTCCATTCAACCGGGCGTTGAACATATTGAAACGACAACCGGTGGATACTCGACCGTCGTATGGACGCATGCACGGTGTCGGAGACGGCACCACGTGGAAGAAATACTACTGTGAGACCACGGAGGTGAAAAAGGAAAGACGGAGGTTAACTGAAGAAAACATCGACAATAAGGTTGAGATTGCGGTTGAGAAGAAATCATCTCAGACAGTCGCAACAGCGGTAGCTGCCACAAAACAGGTGGTTACAGTTTTGTCTACTTCCTTGGTTCCGGCCGTTTTCACTTGGACAAGGCAAAATCTAGAAAAAAATGCAGAGGACTTTCCCCTTGCTGACTTCTTGGGAGCACCTGCTCCCGCACCGGCTCCCGAACCGGACGTGCTCGGCGGTGCTTCGTCTTTGGCTGAGCTCGACGCCCTCACGGTATCTGTCACACCGGGCCCCTTCAATATAAATGTATAATCTCCCGTTTTCGTTGCCTTTCGGATGTCTCACGTCGTAGACTTTTCTTTCCAGGCCGACGAAACCCCTGCGGCACCATATTGTACACCATCGGCGACGGAAAGGTGGGCGTGGGGAAAGCGGCGATAATGGAGCCGAAGGAACCATTGTTCCACAGCCGGCCGATCCCCCCGAACGTCTTCAAGGTTTCCGTGGCCAGTGTCGAACCGGGCCACGAGAATTTGCCTCCTCCAATACTACTAGTGGATGACGAGGAGACACCGCGGTGGTTTACTGGTGATTGTTGCAATGGGTGGGTCCTGTTGTGGCCAAAGAGTCTGCTTCGTCTGGAGGCGGTCGGGAGCACACCCACGAGCACGCAGCCTCAGCAAGGTATGAACATCAACACCCCACCTACCCAATTAGCGCCGGGTGTCGGGTTGGTGATAGCGGACGGGTAAGGAGGAGGCTCCATTAGTCGCTGATGACGTCGCCATGGATGAGGATGAGGACGACGGTGGCGCTGAACAATATGTCTATACTGGCGCCTCCTCAGGGTTTGAGCGTCATGAGTCGGTGCCTGAATTGCCGTCTCAATGTATTATGGACCTGAAGCCTTTCACTAGGCTCGGGGACTATCTCCCTGACATGGATGGATGGAACGACATGTTGGAGTGATTGTCGATATATGACAATGTGTCCGTTTAGTCCATACTTTCTGTATGACAAAACTTTGAGTTATGCACGGTGAAACTTTATTTGTGATGTAATTAAACCGTCCTCCTCCTCGACTAGCGAAAATCACTCTAGTTAGGGCATTTTGGGGTACGATGAACTTTGTTATTTATGCTTATGATATGTTGTTTCTATTTTTGCCAAGTCTGTCTCTTTCTGTTGCTCAACTATATATATTGCATATCATCGACTCATGTGACGATGCAGGTGCATAGATCATCGATGGTGAATAAGTGCTACGCCAGGAGTATATATACGACAAGTGGCCGGAGTGTCAGGCCCAGGTGTACCGGTTTCCGGTTTCCGAGCGACAGGCAGTAGTTAGTTTAGGTTCATGCTAATGCGAGAGAGGGATACAAACTCATGTACTCAAAATGATAGCTCTTCTCGCGTATATCATTGTTTAGATGGATGACGATGTATTTGCAAGTAATCGAGACTTGTATCGCTATTTTCGAGATGATGACGAGAGACCACTTTGTGTTGGATGATGATTATGATAATGACATGATTTGATGAGACCAATTATATGTATATGCTATGATTACATTTGTATGTGTATGATATGCTAAAGATTATTGTATAAAGCCTATTCAAATACAAAACAAATATGCAGGGAAAAAACTAATAAAACTAGTAGTAGCGAGGGGGGGGGGATTTAGCAGTAGCGCCGCCTTACTAGTAGCGCTTCCCAGTAAACAGCGCTGCAGATAATATCAGTAGCGCCCTTTTCTAAAGAGCACAACAGCTATTCATGTATAGCAGTAGCGTGGGACAACAGGTGCTACTGCTATGCGTTAGCTGTAGCGCCTTATTAGTAGCGCCGGTCCCCGCGCTACTGAGAGGCCCAAAACCCGCGCTGCTGCTAGGCTTTTCCCTAGTAGTGACCCCCCACCCCTCCATCCCCCGTACTTCCCGCGTCGCCTCCCCGAGCGAGGCGACCGGGGGCTGCTTCCCCTCTCCCCTCCAGCGCTTCCCCCCTCTCCCTTCCCTTCTCCCACCGCCGCCAGCAAGAGCCGCCGGACCTTGCCCATGTGGTGTTGGCGGCGGCGGGTCTGCCTTTCCCTGCGCGTGACCCCCCCTACTCGGGTGGTGTTGGCTGGCGGCAGTGCCCTTCGGCCGACGTCGGTGTGGCCCTGCGGCGGTGGTGCTGCGTGCCACGGTGGCTCTCGACGCGGCGGCGCGGCCGTTGGTCGTGGGGCGGCGCGGTGGCGCTCGCCCAGCCCAGATCTGGGCCCATTTGGGTCCCATCTAGGTTGGGGCGGGCCGGTGGCTCGACGTTTGGCAGCGTCGCTCCCTGGTGGTGGTGGCAAGGCGGCGGCGGTTTGCGGGCGATGAGGACTTCGTCGGTCGGCGAGTTACAGCGTGGTGACAGGACTGTCCGGGTCCAAATGGGCCCGGCCGGGCCGTCAGGGCCTGACAAGTCCTTGCCGCCGCGTCCGGTCGGCTCCGCGGCGGCGGTGGAGGTTGTCCCTTCCTCCGATCGAGTTGTGGTCGCTCCCGTGGCCGTTGTGTCCTTTCCCTCTCCAGGTCTCGTATTGGCAGCTCCAGAGAGGCGGCGAGGGTGGTCTAGTAACCGTGGTGGCACAGGCTGGTGGGCGGCTGATGGGGTGGTGCATTTCGAAGTGCCTGGGATGGTGGTGGTTGTGGATCGGGAGAAATCCCTGGTGTCGAGTATATCCCTTCCCCACTACCCCCGCATACCGGGGGAAACCCTAGAACTTGTTCGGGCAGCAGCGGCGGCGTCGTCGCATTACTTCTTGAACGTGTTGCTTGGTGCGCGATGCTTCGGGATGCTGGGAGCGTAGTGGTACTTCTTCGGAGGGTGCATCGGTTGCCGGTCTTCCTTTCTTCGTTGATCTGCCGGTGCCGGCATTTGTTTCTCTTTTCTTTTTCTTGATTTTTCTTTTAGACTTGTTTGTGTTGCGGCCCAGCGAGCTGGATGTATTGGATGGTTGCTTTATAATATAAAGCAGGGGGAAATCTTTATCGTCAGAATTAGATGTCGTTTTGGTCAAATATTATTGTGAAATTGGTTGTAGGACTCAAATCATGTGAAGTTCTGGACCCAAATATATCATCACGACGATAGAGTGAAATTGATGGCATTTGTCAAAAAGGCTAGCTAGGTGTTGTTACTGTAGAGCACCAGCACGAGCGACGAGATCCAGTTAATTTAGTCTCTTTTGGACCAAAATCTCTACTCTGAACTGTCTACACGGTTCAAGTGTTGAAGATTAAATAACTCTTATAATTGTTTTAAATCTATTACTAGGTCTTTGTGGGGCTGTTTCCTATGGATGGGGCAAGCTAATAAGCGACCCATCAAATCTGACATGACACGGTGTGTGTGACGGCCCAATCCTCAGCTAAAACTTGCAAGAAATGGTAATCTACCGACAGCTAAAACATGTGCCACCCCAAACTTTGGAAAAAACATGTACCACCCTCAGGGAGGGCTGCCCTGGGCGTTATCATTTTGCCGCGCCATACACGCAAGTATGTATAACTCTCCAACAGTAGAACTCCTTGCAAAGTGGTACGTAAATGTGGCGCTAAAAGGTAACTTTCCCCTTTCTACTTGGGAAAATAAAAGCATGGCGTCCTCTCTTGCTTGGTAGGTCGTCAAGTTAGCTTAGCCAGATCCATCCATCCATCCATCTGGGATCAGGAGGCTCCAAGTACATGTAGGAGAAGTATCAAATGTGTACCTGCAATAGTCATGGGGTTGCCATCGTCAAAAAGGGTCGCCGAGTCTCTGGATTAACGATTTTCATGCAGTTTGCAGGGTGGTGACAGAATGATGATTCTCTTCTCTAGGAGCAGAAAAGGCCATCCAGTGTGTTTCCAGGGTGTGTGTGTTTTGTGAGATTTCCCGCGTGACCTAACAACAACCGGAGGTGGGAGCGGTGGAATTGTGCAACAGGATCGTGACTAAACGGGGAACGGAGCCCACGTGCCTCCAATAACGCCCAAATTCACTGTTTTGACCCTTTTCACATCTTTTAGCCAATCTAACCCATCTGAATTTTTTTCCGGATCTGACCCTTTTCCTACCGCCACCGGATCTGGCGGTAGGCTAGACCGTGCTACTGCCAGAGCCGCTGGCGGTAGAGACCGGGTCAACGTAGACGGCGCCGTCTGACGCGCTGACGTGGAAAAGTGCCTACCGCCAGAGACAGTGACGGTAGGGTGTGGTGCCCTACCGCCAAAGCCAGTGCTGGTAGGGTGCCGAACAGGCTTTCCCAGTGCGTGGCTGCGGGCGGGCCCCACCCACCCACCAGGCCGTTTCTTCCTCCTCTCCTCATCGCGAACAGAGGCGAGCGGCGCCTCTCTCCTCCTCCTGATCCCCTCCCTCGACCTTCCTCTTTCCTCCACCATTTGTGCTGATCTTTGGGGCAAAACGATGAGGCCGGTAAGATCCTCCAATCCCTCCAATCAGTTTTTGCAATAAGTTTGTGGTTTTGAAGATTTTATTGGCTCTAGGTGCAACCTAGGTTTTCATGTTGATTTTTTAATGATGTTTTAGTTGTTTAGTAGCATATGATTGAGTAGTAGGCTTATGTAAGGATATGTGGGTGAAACCATTGCAAGATATGAGAGGATATGTTGGTGAATGCATATAAGTTGGTCCGTTTTTTTCAGTGTTATGTATATATGAATTGTATGAGAAATTTTTGTCTATGGTGAATGCAAGATAGTGAGGATGAATGCATTGCAAAATTGCTAAATGGTTAATGCATTGCAAAACTATGAGGATGGATGTGTTGCAAAATTGGTAGGTGGTTAATGCATAGTTTGAAAATTTGTGTTTTTATATAGATGCACGTGTTGTGATGGGGAATGCATATGAATTGATTGTTATTTTCCCTATTTTTGCAGTTTATAATTGATGATGTATGGATATAGTATCTTTCTATTCATATGTATAGATGATGGTGTCTAATAGTTGAAAAAATTATATATGTTAGGATGGCCGAGGATGAGGTCAATGGGCGTTTGTATACGGGGCTTGCTATGCTTTTGACAAGGATCATCCGCCCGTGCTATCGAGCATGAAGAGGTAACAGTTTTGACATACTTGCTTTTGACATTTTCATGTTATTGTTATTTTAATAAAGGAAGCTTCTGACATATTTCTTCATTTTTTACAGAAACTTGCAGTAGTGCGAATGAGGAGCCACACGTCGGAAAATCAGATGCAATATGACGTGAGCTACGAGCCGTACTTTGAGCATGTCGGGCTCCTACCTTTTGTTCTTCAGTTCAAGCGCGTGCCACCGTCGATGTGTCATGCAGCTCTCACCGCCCTTGTTGATCATTGGCCGCCGGAGACACACAACTTTCATCTCCCTTGTGACGAGATGACGGTGACGTTGGAGGACTTTGCCATGATCACTGCGCTTCCCATCGACGGCAAGGCTCTCACCGGACGAGTGGGCAACAAGAACTGGTGTGGGAGGGTTACCGCTCTCATCGGTGACTGCTCGACCTCTCTTAGTCTTCAGGGAAGGACTGACAACAGGACAAACGGCGTCCCATTCCCTTGGCTCTAGTAGCATATGTCGGGATTCCCTACATATGCCAACGAGGAGACTTTGGAGCAGTATGCTCGAGCGTACGTGTGGCACCTCCTATCACAAGTGGTCTTTGGAGACTGCTCTAGAGACGTTGCTCCTTGGATGATTCCTTACTTCTTGGCCGACCGGGACGGGAAGTACAGCTGGGGGTCTGCTGGGCTCACCTACTTATCACTACTAGGTAAAACCTTATACACAGAACTTTAGTAGTAGCACTGGACACAATTGGGCGCTACCGCTACTTAGCAGTAGCGCGGGGCAATCGAAGGCGCTACTGGTATGAACATAGCAGTAGCACGGCCATGGCAAAGAGCGCTACTACTAAAATTACCCCACCGTTGCCGCCAGGCTAAGTGTAGTAGTAGCGCTTTCCTATGAAACGCGCTGCTGCTAGGTAGTTTAGCAGTAGCATTTTCTCCTAAACCGCGCTACTGCTAATCCAGCCTTATCCCCTCGCGCACCCGCCCGTTTCCTCACACTCCAGTCTCTGTCGCGGCCGTCGTCCTCCTCCTGCCATCGCCCCGACCTGGCTGCCATTGGCCAACGCTCTTTCGATCTCTCTGCTCTGGATCTTCCGTTCTCATCAACAGAGATTTGGGAGGCTATCAAGCGGCTTCCCTCTGGCAAAGCCCCTGGCCCCGATGGATTCACGGCCGAGTTCCTACGCTCCTGCTGGCCCATCATCAAAGATGATCTTTGTGACGTCTTCGACAAGCTCTACGCGCTCAACGGTCAGACCTTCCAATGGCTCAACGAGGCATACATCACTCTGTTGCCCAAAAGACCCGATGCCGCCTCCCTCTTCGATTACCGGCCGATTAGCCTCATCCACCTGATCGCTAAGCTTTTTGCCAAGGTTCTCTCACTTCGGTTGGCGCCGCGTCTTGACGAACTCGTCTCTCCCAACCAAAGCGCTTTCATTGCTGGGAGGAGCGCCCACGACAACTTCCTTTTCGTCCAGCAGACCGCGCGGCAGCTGCACCAGCTCAAGAACCCTCGGGTCCTCCTCAAGCTGGATATCGCGCGCGCATTTGATTCGGTTTCATGGTCGTTCCTGCTCCAGGTGCTTCAGCATATGGGTTTCGGCCCAAGGTGGCGCGAGTGGATTTCCATTCTGATCTCGACGGCCTCAACACGTGTTTTGATCAACGGCTCGCCGGGCCCCCCAATCCTGCACGGCCAGGGCCTTCGTCAAGGTGACCCAGTGTCCCCTATGCTATTCGTGCTGGTCATCGACACGCTCAACACGCTGCTCCAGTTCGCCGTCTAGTCCGGGATTCTCAAGCGACTGACGCGCGGGCATGCTTCGTCAAGCGTCTCTCTCTTCGCTGACGATGTGATTATCTTCTGCATCCCGATAGGGTCGAGCTTGCCACGATCAACTCTCTGCTTGATCGTTTTGGCACTGCTTCGGGCTTGCGCACCAACTTCGCGAAGTGCCTCGCTGCTCCAATCCAGTGCCTCGGTGACACCGCGAGCACTGTCAGCGCCACCCTCGCTTGCCCGGTGGTTCCCTTCCCCATCCAATACCTAGGCCTCCCACTCTCGCTCAAGAAAGTTCCCACCTCTCACTTGATGCCCCTGATCGAGAAGCTCGCCCGCAAGCTCGCCACCTGGAAAGCTGCCCTGCTCAACCATGGCGAGCAACTCAATCTGGTCTGGCAAGTTTTGAGCGCCATGCATGTCCACATACTCCTCGCCATGGCTCTTTCCCCCGCCATCCTCAAGCAGGCCAACAGTATTCTTTGTGACTTCCTCTGGCACGGCAGAAAAGACGTGCGCGCTGGCTCCTGCTTAGTCAGCTGGGCACAAGTCTGTCTCCCGATCGATCTGGGAGGGCTTGGCATCCGTGACCTCCACCGTACTGGCATCTCTCTTCGGACCGTTGGCTCTGGCTCCAGGCTACTTATCCTTCTCAGCCGTGGGCACACCTCCAGCTCCCACACGACCCCAAGGTGCTCCAGTTCTTCTGGTCATCCACGTCTTAGATCATTGGGGACGGCAACACCTGTCGCTTCTGGGTGGACCCCTAGCTGGACGGACGACCTCTCCTAGACAGCGTCCCCACCCTGGCGGCGCTGGTTCCCCTACGCCTCAGGCGATCCCGCACGGTGGCTCAGGCGCTCTCTGACCGCTGCTGGATATCCGACATCCAGGGCACCCTCGGCTCTGCTGCCGCCGTCGAGTACGTGGGGCTCTGGTGCCGCGTCCAGCTTATTGAGCTCACCCCGCGCCCGGACCTGCTTCGATGGCGCTGGACCGATAACGGCCTCTACTCTGCTTCGTCCTGCTACAGCGCCCTATTTCACGGCTCCACGACCTCTGAGTTTTCGAGCCTCACCTGACAGACCAGCGCCCCCACTTCGGTCCAGTTCTTCATTTGGCTCGCCTCCCTCAACAGATGCTGGTCTGCTGACCGCCTGGCCCGGCGAGGCCTGCCCCATGTACCGGCGTGCGTCTTCTGCTCCCAGGAGCCCAAAACGCTCCACCAAATTCTTGGCACGAGATCCTCTGGTGGTGCTCCCCGACAACTGCAGCCCCGGACGGCACCTCCGGCTACTTTGCATGGCTCTCCGAAGCCATCCTCCTCCTCCCAGCTGCGCGAAGACGAGGCCTAGCAACCATCGCCTCTCTCATTGCATGGTCCCCTTGGCGTCACCGGAACGCAATCATCTTCGACAATATTACCCCCTCCTCATCTTCCCTGATCGCCGCAATCAAGGATGAAGCTCGCTCCTGGGCCACCGCAGGAGTTCGAGGACTAGCTACGAGTAGTTTTGTAACCTGACCTTGTAATTGTTGGGGCTGAGCAACCCCCTGCCTTCTGCTCCCCTCGGGATCATAGGCTCGCCATTCGTGTGTACGAGACTGTGATTCCCTCCCTTGTACTTTTTTTCTCTCTTTCTATCAATGCAATGATACGCTAGCTCAGCGTATTCGAGAAAAAGAAATGAAAAAAAATTGGGTTGAGATGGTAGGTGAAAGATTGAACTACCACGATAGGTGGAAGATTGTACTGCCATGATTGGCCACCTTGTAGCCGTAGGCAGCCTTTAATTTGCCAAAACACATTGGAGGTGGAATGATTGGTAGGAAAAAGTTCTACCGCTTACTACCAAGGGTGCATCGTGTGCACTCAGGCCCAAGGTGCGACCGGTGCAACCACGTACAAAAATGCCCACCAGTTATGTTTTAAAGAATTCCAATTGATAATTTTCTCTGATCACTATGTACTCAAACACATGTATTGGTCATCTTAAAAAATTATATTTTCATCTTAAAAAGACGCTTGTTTTTGGTGTAAATATTTTTCACTATAGAGCTTTAGGACGATCCAACTTGATCCAGTTAATTCGTTTTCCCCTGGCTCAATCAAAATCTCAACTCTGAACTGTTGACACGGTTCAGAGTCTTGAACATTAAACAGTTCCGAATTATCTACAAGTCTATTAGGTGTTGATGGCAATTCGCAAAAAAAATGTGTTAATGGCGCTGTTTCTCATGGATCATGCAAGAAAGGATGCTAAATAATCGACAACGCATCAATCAGACATGACATGGGGAAGTGACGGCCCAATCATCAGCTAAAACTTGCAAGAAATGGAAATCTACTATTCTACATGTACTGTCTCAGGGTTGGTGAAATCTACTATTCTACATGTACTGTCTCAGGGTTGGTGTGTATAAGCCGTGGGCATTATGCCTTTGCTGCGCCATACATGTAAGGGCAAATTTGACCATTTTGACCTCTAGACAAAATCAATTCACGGAATGAACTGCCCGTGAAACTATTTCACACCCCTAACCTTTTTGTGTAGCGCCCGCCACGACGGCGCCGCACCCTACTGTGCAGCGCCTAGCACGGGGGCGTTGCACATCAGTCCACCGTGGCAGCCCCTGGGCCCACACCCAGCAGTGCAACGCCTCAGCGCTAGGCGCCACACATGTAATGTGCAGCGCCTCCGTGCTAGGCGCCACACTTGTAAAGTGCAGCGCCTAGCCAGAGGCGCCAGATCTGCGGACTTATCCAGCCACTTGGCTGCCCCCTCCCCACCCCCACACCACACACTCCCACTCTCCTCCCCGAGCTTTGCCCCTCTCCCACTCTCCCCCTCTCAAATCCTCTCCCAAATCTTGCAAATTTGAAGAATTTTGTTCGTGGATTTGGAAGTCAAACCCTTCCTCAAGGTAATATTCTCCGATCCCTTTGTTTTGATCCAAGTAAAGCTCCCATTGCTCATTTGTTGCTAGTTTGGGGAAACCCTAGTTTTGTTTGGATCTAGAGATTTGCATGGAGATGTGAGATGTTTGTTTGCCAATTTCTATGGTTAGGCTTTGTTAGTATGCTAGGGTTATTCTTATGGGTGTTCTTATGTTGGTGCTAGGGTTAGGTTTAGGGCTAGGTTATGGTTATGGTTATGGTTATGGTTAGGGTTAGGGTTGTTGTTTGATATATATATTAGGGTTTCTATTCCGTGTTAATCCTTGTATTAGTACTCATGGAAGCAATGTTACCTTGTGATTTTGGAATGCTTATAGGGATGGGAAGAACATGTGTGTTTGTTCATCATGGGGACAAGGACACCTTTTTGAAAGGCAATGTAGAACCAGACCCGAATGAGGTTGACATCGTGTTTGATAGTAGTCCTAGCTATGCGGAGCTCTTGCAACAAGTTAGGGAAGATTTGAATTGGACGGACCCTAGTGATATCATAGAGTTGGAGGGAAGGCATAATGTTGGTTTTGGAATGCACATCCGTTGGAAGACAATGCGTGTCAACTCGAAGCAACGTTGGGTTGCATACAAGGAGACGGTGGCCGAATCACTAGACAAGGCTCTTGAGTTATTTGCAACGAAGAAGGTTGATTCAAGTTTGCATTTGGACTTGAACCGAACCCTCCCCTTTGGTTGCTAGTAGCCCCACACCCTTGAAGCGAGATGAAATTGTTGAACCTCTTTTGACCCAAGAAGTGAGGCCAACATTGAGCCCGTTTACAAACAACGAAGATGAAGTTTTGCAAGAGGACAATGATGTGTATGCGGACGATGACAATGAAGTTGATCTCCATGACAACAATGTGGGTGATCTCGACAAATATCACTTGCAAGAGACAATGGACCCTTCCATCCCTTTTTCCCGTGCATATGCATCACACTCGGATGACGATGGTCCCGACGAACAAGTTGATGTGGAGGGGTTCACGGTGAAGGAGGCCGAAGCTTTTGAGAAGGTATTTGGTCGGGATCATCGGACTACATTGTTCAAGGATGTTAGTCTCGCGGATGAAGCCGTGGTAGATGGTGGCCAATGTGTACCTCTTGGGGTTAGGCCAAGCTCTCATCGTGATTTGGGAGACGACAAGAACCGGATTGCTAAAGGTTCTAAGTTCGACACCTTCTTGGAATTGAAGATGTGGCTCGACAACTACTCGGTTACGCACTATCGTCCACACAAGGTGGTGCACTCGGACGTCAAAGTGCGCTACACGGTTGCATGTGCATGTGAAGATGAAATATGTCCATGGATTGTGCGTGCAAGACCATGGAAAGGAGGTCCCACTTGGCACGTAGTGAGTTGTGTGCCAACTCACATGTGCCAAGGCAAAAGGTGGATGGCAAGATTGTGTCCCAAAACCGCAAACAACTCACGTCCGAAGTTCATCGCCATGTGCTCTCCAACTCAATATCCACACTTCCAACAATGAGCGTCCAACATGTCATTGACCTTGTGAAAGCCATCTTTCACTACAAGGTGAAGTACGACAAGGCATGGAAGGCGAAGCAAGCCGCATTTAAGATATTGTATGGTACTTGGGAGGAAGCATACAACCGAATCCCTAGGTTGTTGTTAGCCATGGCCGCGACAAACCCGGGCATGGTTCATGTGGTCGAGCCTCATGGGCACCAAACAACGGTTCATGAAGGAAGGAAAGTCAGAGTATTTGGCCGTGCTTTTTGGGCGTTCGAGCAATGTGTGAGGGCTTTCGAACATTGTAGGCCGGTCATCGCAATTGATGGCACGTTCTTGACCGGACAATACAAGGGCACCTTGTTGGTTGCGATAGCAAGTGATGCCAATAATCGGGTGTTGCCATTGGCATTTTCTTTGGTTGAGGTGGAAAACAATGACAACTGGGAGTGGTTTCTGCATCTTTTGAGGACGAAGTTGTTACCCGCTCAAAGGGAAATTTGTGTCATATCGGATCGGCATCAAGGAATTCTTAACGCGGTGGAGATTGACATTCCCGGGCATGCTCCGTTGCACCATCGATGGTGCATGAGGCACATTTTTTCGAACTTCTATAGGGCATGTGGCCTTAAGGAGTTGGCCGATGATCTTCAAGATTGTTGTCTTGCTTTCTCCGAGAAGCGCTTCACCACTTTGTACCACAAATTGCTCGCACACAAAAAACTTGATGCCGGGGGTCAAGACTTTCTCAATAGGCACATTCAATACCGGAACAAGTGGGCACGTGCCTTTGATGAAGATGGCCGGAGATACGGTCAAATGACAAGCAATATGGCGGAATGCTTCAATAGGGTGCTCAAAGGTGCACGTGGATTACCCGTGACGGCAATAGGTCAATACACATTTGACAAGATGAATGCGTACTTTGTAAAGTACTCGATGGAAACCGATGCACAAATAGCGGGTGAGAACCCACGGAAGTACAAGTACAAGTTCCCACCCAAAGTTGATGAATGGTTGGTATTTCAATCATGGAAGGCGGACTCAGAAGAAGCTATATTATATGACAACGAAGAGTGGAAGTACGAAGTGAAAGAGCCAGGAGGAACCACAAACGATGGCCGGCAACATGGAGGTCGGGCTTTCAAGGTGTCGTTAAGACAATTTTATTGCACTTGCGGGAGGCCGTTGTTGCTTCATCTCCCATGCTCACACTTGTATACCGCCGGTCGCGTTAGGAATGTGGACATCAATCACCCACGCACCGTGAGGGAGTCGGAGTTCTCAATCATGACGGTCGAGAAAACATGGGCTCCCCGCTTTCACCCGTACTTTGACCAATCACAATGGCCGGAGTATCATGGAGTTCAACTATGGCCGGATCCGGAGTTGAAGGTTGTTAAACGGGTAGACGCGTCAGACAAAGCGTCTTAGAGGAGACATGGACGGATGGGGCCATGGTGGCCGCCGCGAAGCGGGCAACGACCAATTCCAAGAGCCTCTTGAGAGCTCCCGTTGTGGGGAGTGCAAAGGTCATGGCCACAACAAAAGAAAATGTACGGAACCAAGGAAAAGGTCCAATACAAATGATGCAAGCACAAGCCAACAAGGAGCTACACAAGGGAGCCAACCAAGTGGTAGCCAACAAGTGCCAAGCCAACCAAGAGGTAGTCAACAAAAGCGAAGGCAACCTAGTGGTAGCCAACAAGTGCCAAGGCAACCAAGTGGTAGCCAACCAAGTGGTAGCCAACAAGTGCCAAGCCAACCAAGAGGTAGTCAACAAAAGCGAAGGCAACCTAGTGGTAGCCAACAAGTGCCAAGGCAACCAAGTGGTAGCCAACCTAGTGGTAGCCAACAAGTGCCAAGGCAACCAAGTGGTAGCCAACCTAGTGGTAGCCAACAAGTGCCAAGCCAACCAAGTGTTAGCCAAAGAGGATCTAGGCAACAAAGAGGTCGGGAACTAGGACTTACAAGAGGCCGTGGTGGTGGTAGAGCTCGTGGTGGTGGTCTAGGCCGTGGTGGTGGTAGAGCTCGTGGTGGTGGCAATGGCCGTGGTGATGGTCTAGGCCTTGGTGATGGTCTTGGCCTTGGTGGTGGACTTGGGCGTGGTGATGGACAAGGGCAAGTTCGTTATAGAGGAATGTTTGGATACCTAGATGGACCGTTTCCGTATGTTCTTGTTTTTCATATGTTCTTGTTTATCATATTTTCATATGTTCTTGTTTATCATATGTGCTTCCATTTGTTCTTATTGTCCTTACTAACCATTATGTTTCACTCATTGTAGGTATGGCGGCTTCCCAACCCAACAAACCAACGATGAAGGAGGATGGCGAAGATGAGATGGCAGGATGGTGGGAGAAGGCTTCAAAGAAGCTTAGAGATGAGGATGCAGCCAAGCTAAAGAAGAAGAAGGAAGAGGAGCGTGAGAAGGAGAGGAAGAGGAGAGAGAGCGCGTCAAATGTGATGCGCGCTAGGGAGGAAGCGTTGGTGAGGAAATGTGAGGAGGCACAGAAGAAGCGCTAAAGGATTTTCAAGAAAAAACCATGAAGCTTTGGGCAATTGCAGCTGAAAAAGAAGAGAGGGACAATCAGATATTCATGGAAAGGGTGGTTAAGGAGGCTAACCTCATAAGAAAAAGGGAGGAGGAAGAGGAAGAAGAGAGGAAGAAGAAGAAGGGAAAGGGGCCTTGCTCTACCCAATTAAGCTAGTATGTGTCATGAAGTACTATGTCTCCTCCTGGATTTGGTTGTGAACTACTATGTGTCATGAACTACTATGTCTCCTCCTCGATTTGGTTGTAATAACTACTATGTGTCGTGAACTACTATGTCTCCTCCTCGATTTGGTTGTAAGAACTACTATGTGTCGTGAAGTACTATGTGTTATGAACTACTATATGTTGTGAACTACTTCGTGCATATGTTCTCTTCACAGTTGTTAGATTGCTATGTATCAATCCTACTTCACATCATCTTACAATGTCTGCATATGCTAAAAAATTCACTAAGTCCATAGTGCAGCGCCTGCGGGCCAGGCGTTGCACTATGGAGTGTGACGCCCACAGGCCAGGCGCTGCACAGGTCTGTAGCTATCCAGAGAGCAACAGAATGTATGTCAAGCTACAGACATGTGCAGCGCCCAGCATGGAGGCGTCACACTCCATAGTGCAGCGCCTGCGGTCCAGGCGTTGCACTATGGAGTGTGACGCCCAAAGGCTAGGCGCTGCACAGGTCTGTAGCTATCCAGAGAGAAACAGAATGTATGTCAAGCTACAGACCTGTGCAACGCCTAGACTGGAGGCGTCACACTCCATAGTGCAGCGCCTGCGGGCCAGGCGTTGCACTATGGAGTGTGACGCCCACAGGCTAGGCGCTGCACAGGTCTATAGCTATCCAGAAAGCAACAGAATGTATGTCAAGCTACAGACCTGCGCAGCGCCTAGCCTGGAGGCGTCACACTCCATAGTGAAGCGCCTGCGGTACATGCATTGCACTATGGAGTGTGACGCCTACAGGCTAGGCGCTGCACAGGTCTGTAGCTATCCAGAGAGCAACAGAATGTATGCCTCCAGTTTGGGCCAAAAATTTCGCTAAGTGTTTGTGCAGCGCCTGGGCTGGAGGCGTCACACTCCATAGTGCAGCGCCTGCGGGCTAGGCGTTGCACTATGGAGTGTGACGCCTCCAGCCTAGGCGTCACACAGGTCTGTAACTATCCAGGGAGCAACAGAAAGTTGGACAAGTTATAGACCTGTGTGTCGCCTAGCCTAGAGGCGCCACATTGTACAGTGCAACGCCTGGCAGGTAGGCGTTGCACAGGAGTGTGGCGCCTCCAGCTAAGCGCCACACAGTCTCAGAATTTGTCCAACTTTCTGCTCTTGTTGCTCTAATTTTTTTGTCCCTCTAACTGGGTCATTTCAAGTCATAGATAGTTGCATCACACAATAAGCATTACTAAGAACTTCTAGTTAAACATTACCACCAACATAGAGTTCAACACATAGAGTGATCATCACGACACGACAAGTTCGACATTACCACCAACATAGAGTTCAACATAGAGCTACCCTTACTACCATTACTAAAAGAGAACGACGACTAGTTCCTTCCGCGCTTGCTGGCTCCTCCCCCTCTCTTGGAGCTTATCTTCTTCACCTTCCTAGGAAGGCGAACCCGCTCCGGCTCTGGCTCTGGTTCCTCCACGTCATCCACATCGTCATCCAAATAATCGTCCAAAGCCGCCATCCGCGAGGTGCCGACCGTCCTTTTGCCTCTTTGGGTGAAGTCCTCAGGTGTGTATTTCTTGAATCCCTTCCTAGGCTTTAACTCGTATGCAGACCGAACCTTGTACGTCCCCAAGGTCATATCATCAGGAACCTATGCATCCACAAAAGATATGAAAAGACCGTGTGTGAGAATATAGTTAGCAATGCATCAACAATTGGATATATAACCTCAGGCCATACCTCTTGGGTGAGCACACCCACATCTTGGGTGACCACACCCACATCCTCATCGTCCAAAGTATTAGCGTGGCCAGAAGTTGGATCTGATGGTGTCGCCGACCTAGAACGTTCTGGTGATACATACTCGGGGTCACGACAACCGAAAAGGTTTGACAGCCGCCTTAACTTTTTGCCCTGGCGCTGCAACATGAACAAGTGAATGAGACATCGAACGTAGCAACACATGTTAAGTGCTAGTTTGAAGGAGATGTGAACCTTAATGAATGCTCGATGTTCACCTTCCCCATCGCTTTTGCCACCGGGTTGTTTCGAATAGTGTCGGTCTCATCACCGCTTTCTTGATCTGGGCACGCTTATGAATGTAAACGGTATTAACGTGTTAGGCAAGTGAAGATGTGAATAGTGCGAATCGAAAAGCAAAAAGGGCAAATACCACAAAGTTCATCATTGGCCCCGCAGGGATCACTGAGTTGCCTTTCCTGACTAATGCGTTGTACTGGTGCTGGGCTACCTCATCAAAGACGGTGGGTTCTTCCAAAATCTCATCATCATACGCCGGCTTGCATACCTCCACACGGGTGATGCCTAGACACCATGTTAGATAGTTGTTGAACGCAATCGGACAGTGCTCACGAAGCTTGGCTCGTTTTCCAGCCCTAGCTTGCTCCACAGCAAGCGCCCACTGTATGACATAGTTGTTGTGATGCTTGGCCCATTCCTTGATCTTCCGCTGCTTTTTCCTATCCAACCTGCAAGTTAGAAACATAATATTAGCATCATCGAAACCGCCGAGAAGCTGCTAATTGCTCAAGGTTGATTATATCTTACGCGTGTAGCACTATGGAGGTGTCCTCCCACTCCGGCGGGTGTGGCATGAACAAATCAAACTGACGGTACACCCGATGTTGCAGGTGAAGCTCAACCGCCCAGTTGCATATGAGTGGACACCGCATATGCCAGAGATCCCTATCCCTAGTGCACATCGGATTCAGCCTGAACTCTATAGGGTTCCCAAAACTCTCTCCTTTTCCATACGGCTCCCATTCAACCTACAAAATGGAATAGAATGCAAAATTGATATCGAGTTACGATGGAAGCATGATAATAACTTATGCAATGTCGATTCACCTGCTCAGGCGTGATCGCGTCCATCTCGCTCCTGTACAGCTTGTACATGACCGAGGGATCATCCGTCATCTCATTTAACACATCCCACTTGTAAGCCCAAGTGGGGAGCCGTAGTGGGTCGTCTTTCTCGTCCCAATCATCGAACTTCACGGTCTTCGGTCGTCCAACCGGAAAACGCTCCCAGCTCCATATGGAAAGTGCGAGCAAACAACCACCAATACCTCCAGATAGCCTACAACAAAGCCGTCCAACTGCACATAAAAGAGAACATGGTTGAGTTAACGGAAGATCGCATTCATAATGTACCAATGAAGTGAAACAGAAACAACTTCATACCTGTCTATACAAGTAAGCCAGTGTCGCCGAACCCCAACTCCATTTGCTATCGAAGACGGTCAATGCCTTGAGCCACATCCATGGAGCATTCTTGCATGTGCCATCAGCAAACATACTCCTGGATATCACGTACCACATGTAGACATGAGCATATGTCTTCACCGTGTCCTCATCAAGATCCTCGTGGCAATTAAAAGTTCGATACAATCCACGTGAAAGTAGCACCGGCTGCCATTCTTTCCTTCTTCTTGCCTTCTACTTCTGGTTCCCGCGGCTCCGGAGGAACCATACCGATAAGGGCAAGCATTTGCTCGCGCCACCCATCAGAATCGGTGCTCATACATAGAGGATTCCCATCGATAGGAAGACCGGTGATCATAGCTATATCCTGGAGCGTCACGGTCATCTCCCCAGTCCGAAGATGGAAAGTGTGTGTCTCCGGCCTCCAATGATCAATAAGCGCGGTGAGTGCTGGAGCATTGTTGGGTGGCGTCGACCGGCTGACCAACTGAATGAAAGGGAGAAGTCCTGTCTCCCTAACATACGACGTGTACCGCTCATCATAGCGCATCCACCCAAGGTTGACCCCGTGAGCCCGAAGCTTCAGAGGTGCAAGCTCCTACAAGCAAACAAACAAATCATTACATATGGGGGGTATGTGTTTGAAAAAAACACGAAATTCATAACACCGGCAACTTTCATTATTACCTGCTGCTTCACCGACATAGCGTCACGACCGGTGTTGTAGATCCCAATGATCATTGAGAAGCCAAACCATCCTAGCAATTTGCAAGAAAGCTTTCTTGTCAACACGATTATCTTTTGAATACAAAAACTAAAGTAGGCCTACTAGATGCAACCATACCAATCTATGTATCCAACCATATCAAATCAAACATAACTAATAAAAAGGGTTCCACAAATAACTAGGCCTACTTCATACAAATAACTTATCCATAAACTATGCCTACTTCATAAAAATAACTCTTCCATAAACTAAACTAGGGTTCCACAAATCAAACAAACAAGGGTTCCCCAAATCAATCAAACAAATCAATACATGCAAAGTTCTAATACATGCAAGATTCAAATCTAATCTAATCAAACAAGTATTCCCCAAATCTACAAAATATCATATTTTCTATGGATAGAAAGAAGGGGATCGGAAGAGAGTACCTTCTAGGATGGATTGGTGAAGAAATGCATGGACCAAATCGTCGGATATGAAGGATTTGGGAGAGGGGATTGAGAGGGGGAGAGGAGGAACCCGCCGCGCCGCCGCTTCACATTTCAAAACCGAGCGAATGAGTGGGGTGGGGGAGGGGGAGCGGGCGGCTGGCATCTAAGTCACCGTGCAACGCCTACGCACTGGGCGCTGCACATTACATGTGTGGCGCCTAGCCCGGAGGCGTTGCACTGCTGGGTGCGGGCCTGTGGGCTGCCACTTGGACTGGTGTGCAACGCCCCGTGCTAGGCGCTGCACAGTAGGGTGTGGCGCCGTCGTGGCGGGCGCTACACAAAAAGGTTAGGGGTGTGAAATAGTTTCACGGGCAGTTCATTCCGTGAATTGATTTCGCCCAGAGGTCAAAATGGTCAAATTTGCCACATGTAAGGGCTCCTTTGATACAAAGGAATTTCATAGGATTTTTACAGGATTTAGATCCTTAGAATTTTTTTGCTGTGATATTCATTTAATTTGTAGGATTGGAATCCTTAGAATGTTTTTCATAGGATTCATTTGTACTACATTTTGGAGGAAACTTTCCATCCACACATACTTCTTTGTAGAATTTCATTGCTTTTCCTATGCTATCAAACACTTCTCTAAATCATGTAGAATACAAGAGGACATGACACTCTATTCCTACATTTTTCTTGTTCCCGTGTTTTAAGAATCATGCGAATCGAAAAGGCCCTAAGTGTCGAACAGTACAAGTCCTTGCAAAGGACTACATATTTACTCGATGGCCGCTAAAAGTTACTTTCCCCTTTCTTCTTGAGTTAGCAAAATAAAAGCATGGCGTGCACTCTTTCTTGCTTGGTAGGTACTATGTCAGTCGTGTTAGCTAGGTTCATCCAGCCATATGGGATCAGGAGGCTCCAAGCCTCCAAACAGTACATGTAGTACTACCTCTTTTTCATAATGTGGTGCGTATAGATTTTGTAAAAGTCAAATATTGCTTTCATTGTCTGAAAAAGGGTTCATCCAGTTAGTATCAAGAGTTCAAGACCGACAATTTTCATGCGGTCCGCAGGGTGGTGGTGATACTACCATGGTTTCTCTAGAGAGAAGGTCGTGTGAGTTTTCAAATCTCCCGCGTGACCTAACAGTGACTGTAGCTAGCGGTCGAATTGCACAACAGTATCGCGACTGAACGGGAACGGAGCCCGCGTGGTGCCTCCAAAGACACGGGGAGCTAGCCACCATGTGACGTGAGAGTGTGACGGCTAGCTGCTCCTGCTTCCCGCTGTGCATCCGTGCTTTGAATGTGCTCCTCCAGTGATTGGGCACTGGTGGTGGTGCGGAGACGGAGAGAGAGAGAGAGATAGAGAGAGAGAGAGAGAATGAGAGAGAGACGGGTGACAGCACAGGGGCACCGTCCTAGCGCTAGCAGCATCAGCGTAATAGGGAGAGAGGGGGACGTGTAGATGCCGCCGTGCAGGGGAGGAGGATTACCGCGTGCAATCTGGCTGGCTCCAATGGCTTCCTCCCTTCTTCTACAGTAGGAAAAGACCCAGAGAGCGAGAGAGAGTAATGTGTTCGCTGTAGCGAGAGATGAGTGTGTAAAAGTGTTCACTGTAGCTCGCCCGTGAGTCCGTGACAGCGAGGCCGGGCGGCTCCTGACCCACACGAGGTAGGATCTTGCCGATAACCGCACGTCACGGGGCATGGGGCACTGGTGGTGGCCGGCGAGCCGGCGACGGCGTTCGGATCGGTCGACGGGGACTCCCTTCTCGCCTCCCCCCACATTTTTCGCAAAGATTTTTTTTACAGGACAGCTCTTCTCGCAAAGATTTTGACAAGTGAAATTGATGGCATTTGTCGAGAAGGCAGGTGTTGTCGCTCTAGGACGAACCGAGGGGATCCGGTAACTTTGTTCTCACCTGGATCAAAAATCTCTACTCTGACTATGACTATCGACACGGTTCAAGTCTTGAAGACTGAAAATTCTGAATTATATTGCCGACTTTATGAGTATGAGGTGCTTGATTATGGGGCTGAGTTGACTATGTGCGATGATGTCGACACCAACGGATCGACGGCGCGTCAATCACCGGATCCGATCGTCAGCTAAAACTTGCAAGAAATGGAAATCCACGAATCTACATGTACTGTCTCAGGGTCGGTGTCCATGCTTTTGCTGCGTCATATATGTAACCTGTCTAAACAGTAGAGGTCCTTGGAAAGGACTAGGTATATATGTACTGGATCGCCGGCTAAAAGTTAGTTTCCCCTTTCTACTTGAAGTGAACAAAATAAAAGCATGGCGTCCTCTCTTGCTTGCTTGTAGGTCGCCAAGTTAGTTTGGCTGGATCGACCCCACCTGAGATCATCAGGCACCAAGTACAGGTATGAAAGGTGCACAAAAGGCAGGCCCTCATTTCTAATTTCTGTAGACAGGGTTGTGTGTGTGTGTGTGTGTCTTGAGATTTCCCGCGTGAGCTAGCGACAACTGAAGGTGCAGGTCGGTCGAAATGCGTAACAGGGTCGTGCATCCCATAGCACGGCCAGGGAGCTGGCATGTGATGTGAGACGAGGACACATCAATGGCCGGCGGTGGGGCTTTGGACGGCGGCTGCTCGTGCTTCCCGGTGTGCATCGCGCGCAGGAGACACACACACACGCTGACGGCTTGCCGTGTATGCATGAATGTGCTCGTCGAGTAGTTGGACGGACACTGGTAGTGCTGCTGCTGATGCTCAGACGGAGAGAGACACGGCTAGTCCCCTAGCGATTAGCAGTACGTAGCAGCTTAGTCGTAATAGAGAGAGAGAGGGATCGATAGCGCAATCTGGCTGCGATGGTTTCCTAACTTCTATAGAACATGACTACATGAGAGAGAAGACAGAGGCAGCGATACAACGTCTTGACTCACTGCGGCGCGGCGCGGCGCGACGCCGGAGCAGTGAGCGGGAGCGCCGAGAACCAACCACGTGGAACCGATTGTGGGCAGGCGATACTCTCTCTCAAGGGATCGTTAGTATTATACAGTAGAGTAAAATCTCAAGAGGGACGCATCCCCTCTGCTCTGATTGCCGCCGGCTTGCTGACGAGTGACGACTCTGGTGCACATGCATGAACTGTGCCGATGCGTGTCAGTGGCATGGCCAGCGTCGGATCGGAGCGTTGCGGTTCTACCCAGTAACCAGGCAACTTAGAGCAACTCCAACGGGCAACTTATTTCGTCCGCTTCGTTTGGATCGATACGGACAAAGGCCCTGTTTGGATACTCTAACTCTAGAGGTTAGAGTTAGATTCTAACACTGAACTAACCCGGAACTAACTCTAACTAAAGAGTTGTTTGGATGGTAGGGTTAGATTAACAATAAATATTATTTTTTAATTATTTGACTACTTTAGACCCTGTTTGGATGGGAGAGGTAACTTTTTTTACTATTTTTTCTAGTGGGTCAGGAGAACTAACCCAAATAAGCTCCTCTAGTGTGGGCTAGTTTTTTGGGATGGGTTAAATCCAACAAACCCAAGCTAACCCATCATGTTTGGATACTTTTGGGTTATTTGAGCCTCAACTAACTAAAACTAACTCTAACTTAGGGATCCAAATAGGGCCAAAAAAGAAGGCACAACGCGCCACCCAAATCCAAATCGAATCCGCTTCGCGTCCACTCCGACGCATTTGCAGCCCAAATTTGCATCCCAAATGCGTCGGCGCGGACGCCACACACGCATTTTCGGTGTCCGCCGCGGCCCAACCTGGCGGTCGTCCAACTGCCCGCCACCTATCTGGTCAACTTAATTTATGACCTCGGGCCCACGCGTCAGCGTCGGCGGTCGTCCTTTTTAAGCCGCCCGTGCGGCGGGGCCGTCCCCATCTAGCCACACGCTCCCCCGTCGCCGGCAAACCCTAGCCAACCCTAGCCACTCCAGCCGTGCCAAATGGGGCTCTTCTTCGGCGCCGGCAGCAGCAGCAAGGCCAAGGGCAAGTCGCCCGCCATCCCTTTTTCCCCGGAGTTTCTCCCGCCTTCGCCGGCCGAGGCATCGCTTCAACGTGCCGGTGCACCAGGCGGAGTGGCATTGGCAGGACCCTGTGCCTCTCCCGTACCCCGACGCCACCCTGCCGCACGAATGGCACTTGGATCCGGGAGGATCCCGGTGCCGGCGGCCCTGCGGTCGGCTAGGGCGCACGCGGAGGAGGTGCGGCGCCAGCATGCGCTCCTGATGCCGAGCAGCGCCGCGACGCCGCCTACGCCTCTGACTCGCCCAACAGGGCGCGCTGGTTCGCCTTTGAGCACGAGGAGGCGACGCGACGCGGCGTTCGTCAAGTCGACCGCACCGTGCCACCGCCCCCGCTCGTCGTCCGCGAGGAGGACCAGGCGGCGGAGGCCGCCAACCAGGCTGCCCTTGCGGCGGTCTATCGGGAGAGCGAGGAGGACGAAGCGGCAGCAGCGGCGGCGGCCGAGGAAGAGGAGGCGGCGTCTGGCGGCCATGGCGTAAGCCATGGCCCTCTCCGCGGGCGATCAAGGCCCCGCCACGGTGACCGCTGCCCCTCGTGGAAAGCCGAGCCGGAGCCATCCCCCATCGAGCGCTACTCCTGGACAGGAGTAGTGCACGAGTGGGTCAGCGCGCCACCGGTCTGGATGGGGGCGACGCCGACGCAGGAGGCGGCGTACCTCGAGCACTGGCGCCAGATCCGACTAGCCGAGGAGCGCCGCGACGGCGAGTACCTCGAGATGCTCGAGCGCGATGCCGAGGACGAACAACGCGAGGCCGAGGAGGAGGCGCGCCAGGCTGCGGCGGCACAGCCCGCGCCCGACATGAACGCGCTCTGGAACACGACGTTTCCCTGGGCCGGGCCGGCCGGCGCCGACGCTCATCGACCTCACGGACCCCGAGGACGACGACGACGACGCCTAGGGCAGCGCGCCGCCTCGTAGTTTAGTTTGTTTTATTTTTCTTAAATGTAAATGTGGACACGTGGACTCCCGCCGGCCTTCGTGACAGACTTTAATGTTTAATTAATGTTTTTTATTTTAAATGTGCATGCATTTTTTTCTAGCGCCGTCAAAATGGGTTGCACCAGCGTTTGGCAATCTCGCTGACTCAAACGCAGAACCGGACGTTCGTGTCCGCCTGGCCGACCTAAACGGACAAAAAGCAGACAAATCGCCGTCCGTTTGGGTCGGCCGTTGGAGTTGCTCTTGTTACTATTGCATTAGTATTACGCATCAATCAAATGGACGGGTTCTTAGCAAAGAAAAGATGCAGGAGTTGTCAACTTTGATGAAGAACCTCCCGAAAAAAAAAACTTTGATGAAGAACTGTACCGTACGGCTGGACTCCTGCTCTGCGCCTGTGCATTGTAGTGGACATGGTTGTAAATGGGCTCGTTTTCTGAGTGTGGCGTTGCAGCGGCCTAGCACCATGTAGCTCTTTATCCCCCTCGTGGGTATGGCCTCAGGATTCACTCCTGTCAGGCTTTTTGTAAGTATACGGGCTAATTATACATCTGCATGAATAGTTTCACCGTATACGGAGTTACACATTGCCTGTTCCATTGACTTGACTATTTAAAATCAATGTACTGTGAATTCAGTGTGCAGCCGGCGCAGGCTCAAGAGAAGTATCAATTTTCTATTCGGCCATCACATCATTGCCTATTCAAGTATGTCTCATCCTGAGCAATGTGATGGACTGTGTACCATCGACGAGTTTATCTGATTTTTGAAAACTAATCATCAAATTAATACTACAATTAACTATTCCTTTTGTCCCAAAATAAGTGTCTCAACATTAGTACTTTCTCCATCCCACAATGTAGTATGCCCGCACTTCTTGAGATCTAAGTTTGACCATATATATTAAACAATAGATCGACTGTGACGGGAGCAAAAATTATACCATTGAATTTATATCGAAAATGTGAATTATGTGGTATAATTTTTGCTCCCGCCGCAGTCGGTCTCGTTGGTTAAATTTATAGTCAAACTTATATCTCGGGAAGCGTGGACCCACTACATTGTAGAATGAAGGGAGTACAACTTTGCATTAAAGTTATAGTAATGTTGAGACACTTATTTTGAGACGAAGGGAATATATTTTAGAAAGAAATAAAATAATACCTGGCAGATGCAAAGCCAAGAGGGATACCGTACCGGGTGCCTCTTTTTATTTTCCAGGCAATCTTACGTATCTGTACAATCAACCCAAAATGCTAAATGGAGGACGAGCTCCATGGAGATCTCTTTTCTTTGAAAAGAGATTTAGCATTTTGTAGTTTCAAAAAATATATATTTACCACACATGTTCATATGGTTATCATATGTGTATAAAATTTAAAGATGATATACATTATGATGAGAGATACACAAAAAAGAAACAATCACGGTTTTGAAAATGGTGAACCGTATAGGCGTTGTTCACTCTTAAGAATTCATGAACTTGTGTTTTTGTGTAGCTCTCATCATATTGTATTTCATCGTCAAACTTTACACATATGTAGAATACATTCATACGAATGTGTATGATTTTTCAGAATTCTTTTGAAAATTTAAAACATGTTTTTTTTATGTATTGTTTTCCAAAAAGACAACCTCCCATAGAGCTCATCCAAATACCTTTACAATTTGACATGTTTCTTTCATTTTCCAAAACTAACCATCAAATGAGTATGCAATTAACTACTCCCTCTGTCTCATAATGTAAGACACTATTACACTTAAACATGTGAGTATTTTGGATGTAAGAATGTATCATATTATAGGACAGAGGAGTACCTTTTTTAACAAAAAATTACCAAACTGACGCAATGCTAAGGGGGGTATTGCATCGGGTACCTTTGGTTTTTTTGGGGCCATATTATGTGTGTATACCATCAGCACATTTCTTTGATTTTCCTAAAGTAATCATAAAATTGTAGCAATTAATTACAAACTTACTTTAATAAAACAATTACCAAACTGATGCACTGCCAAGAGAGATGTTGCATCGGGTGCCTCCTTCGGGCGGGCAGTAAATACTGCCTCTGCAACATGTCCCACCACACATGGGCTTTCCTTTAAATACGGTGATATACGTCCATTCAGGTGAGGCAGTAAATCGCAATACATATTACGACACAGATCCCCGAGCTAGTTGGGCGGGTTGGATTCAGAGCGACCTGAAGACCGGCCTCTGCAAGGATTTTTCGCTCGTTTTCTCGCTGTGTACGAGTACATCGCTTGCAATAATTATTGCTTTCTTGCATGGTCCGTGCGGCTCGAAGAATCGTCCCTCGGTCGCTCCCGCAGGCGGCCACGGGTGAACCCTAGCCATCACCGCTAGTGCCGTGACCCGCCGCCCCCTACCCCCTCGCCGTCGCCGGGCAAAGCCCCTGCGGCTCGGCGCCGGCGAGGCTCTCCCCTCTTCCCGCTTGGAGTGGTGCAGCGCGGGCCGGCCGCTTGGAAGGAGCTCGGCGCCTTGGTGTTCGGGGCAACATAGCGAGGACGTGCTTATGGTGGGCGCGAGTGGCGTGACTGGGCAGCACGGCGAGGTGACGGGGCGGCGTCGCACGCGGGGTGGAGGTGGACTGGAGTGGCGTGGATCTGGCGCGTGGGGCCGCACGGCAGCGTCCATGCGGCGAGGCTGTGAAGCGGAAGTATCCGGGGCTGCGAAAGCGAGGTGTGGCGCTGTGGCGCTTGGCGCGGCCGCGTTTCGGCCACGAGGGGCGCGGTGGCTGCCAATGCGCCCGGATCTAGCGTCGTATGGGTGCCATGGTGGGCGTCATCGGGGCGGACGGCAAAGACATACTTTGCAGTCAATGGCTGACAGCAAAGAACAACTATCGACAAAGACAGACTTTGTCGTCTGTTTTAGTTCGGCTGACAACAAAGACGTGTAAAACAAACATAGAAGACAAAGACATGCTTTGCTGTCTATTTTATGCCGGCTCATGGCAAAGACATGCTTTGTGGTCTGCTTTATTCCGGCTGTCTTTGCTATGTGTAAAAAAACACAGATGGCAAAGAAGATTTTTGTCGTCTGTGTTTTTTTACGAACGACAAAGGGAAAGCACACCATGTTGATTGATCACACGGATCGCTGACATGGCAGTCCCACCCACCCACGCAACCCCACCCACTCACGCACAGCACAAGCCCCCCACGCCCCTACCCACCTCGCGCTCTCTTCTCTGCTCATGGCCGACATGGGCGGGCGGCGGGCGGCACGGGCGAGCACAGCGGCGGCGGCGGGCAAGCAGGGCGGCAGTGAGGGAGTGTAGGCGAGCAGCGAGTGAGCGCGAACGAGCGGCACAGGCGAGCGCGGCTGGGCGGGCGAGCAAGGTCGGGCGGTGGCGCGGCGAGCAGGGCGGGGGCTGTTCGAGGACGGGAGGGGTTGTTCGAGCCTTTCTATACGCCTTCCAGAGCGTCTTCTCGACCTCCAAGATGGAGGAACTATATGGGATTCCCGACGGCATAAAGTGGCCTCCTCTCCCAAGTGGTTTCATCCCCGGTGAGAAGAAGGACGGCGGACAGTGGAGTCTTGTTGCTGTGATGGAGAAGAAGGACTTGATTGCTTTTCATTTTCTCTTTCTAGGGTCCTTTGGGTTAATTTCTAGGACTACTCTATAACTTCCAGTTCTTCTTCGCCGCAGCCTGACCCACCCACGCACACCCCAAGCTCCCACACCCCCACCCACCTTGCGCTCTCTCCTCTACACGTGGGCAACGCTGGCGAGCGGTGGGTGAGGGAGTCCTGGATTAGGGGGTATCCGGATAGCCGGACTATGTACAACGTCCGGACTATTGAAGCGTGAAGATTCGAGACTCAAGATTTTGGCCCGTGTCCGGATGGGACTTTCCTTGGCGTGGAAGGCAAGCTTGGCGATCCGGATATTATATTTCCTTCCTTGTAACCGACTCCATGTAAACCCTAGCCCTCTCCGGTGCTTATATAAACCAGAGAGGTTGGTCCTTAGAAGGCCGATCACAATTACATTCATACCATCATAGGCTAGCTCTTAGGGTTTAGCCTCTACGATCTCGTGGTAGATCTACTCTTGTACTACCCATATCATCAATATTAATCAAGCAGGAAGTAGGGTTTTACCTCCATCAAGAGGGCCCGAACCTGGGTAAACACCTGTTGAAGGAAATATGCCCTAGAGGCAATAATAAAGTTATTATTTATTTCCTCATATCATGATAAATGTTTATTGTTCATGCTAGAATTGTATCAACCGGAAACATGATACATGTGTGAATACATAGACAAACATATAGTAACTAGTATGCCTCTACTTGACTAGCTCATTAATCAAAGATGGTTATGTTTCCTAACCATAGACATGTGTTGTTATTTGATTAATGGGATCAAATCATTAGGAGAATGATGTGATTGACATGACCCATTCCGTTAGCCTAGCACTTGATCGTTTAGTATATTGCTATTGCTTTCTTCATGACCTATACATGTTCCTGTAACTATGAGATTATGCAACTCCGTTTACGGAGGAACACTTTGGTGCTACCAAACGTCACAACATAACTGGGTGATTATAAAGGAGTACTACTGTGTGTCTCCAAAGGTACATGTTGGGTTGGCGTATTTCGAGATTAGGTTTTGTCACTCCGATTGTCGGAGAGGTATCTCTGGGCCCTCTCGGTAATACACATCACATAAGCCTTGCAAGCATTGCAACTAATAAGTTAGTTGCGAGATGATGTATTACGGAACGAGTAAAGAGACTTGCCAAGAATCTAGATTGAACTAGGTATTGGATACCGCGATCGAATCTCGGGCAAGTAACATACCGATGACAAAGGGAACAACATATGTCGTTATGCGGTTTGACCGATAAAGATCTTCGTAGAATATGTAGGAACCAATATGGGCATCCAGGTTCCGCTATTGGTTATTGACCGAGAATAGTTCTAGGTCATGTCTACATAGTTCTCGAACCCGTAGGGTCCGCACACTTAACGTTACGATGACAGTTTTATTATGAGTTTATAAGTTTTGATGTACAGAAGTTTGTTCGGAGTCCCGGATGTGATCACTGACATGACGAGGAGTCTCGAAATGGTCGAGACATAAAGATTGATATATTGGAAGCCTATATTTGGATACCGGAATGGTTCCGGGTGAAATCGGGATTTTACCGGAACACCGGGGGGTTACCGGAACCCTCCCGGGGATAATGGGCCTTAGTGGGCCATGAGGGAGAAGAGGAGGGCCGGCCAGGGCAGGCGTGCCCCTCCCCCCTAGTCCGAATAGGACAAGGAGGAGGGCGCCTTCCTCTTTCCCTCCCCCTTCCTTCTCCAACAAGGCAGAGGGGAGTCCTACTCGGTGGGAGTAGGACTCCTCCAGCGCACCCCTTGGGGCCGGCCGCACCTCCCTCCCTCCTTTATATATGGGGCAAGGGGCACCCCAGACACACAAGTTGATCTACGGATCGTTCCTTAGCCGTGTGCGGTGCCCCCTCCACCATATTCCACCTCGGTCATATCGTTGCGGAGTTTAGGCGAAGCCTCGCTACCGATAGAGCATCATCATCGTCACCACGCCGTCGTCTTGTGGAACTCATCCCCGACACTTTGCTGGATCGGAGTCCGGAGATCGTC
Organism: Aegilops bicornis; assembly: GCA_021605145.1. Lineage (NCBI taxonomy): Eukaryota > Viridiplantae > Streptophyta > Magnoliopsida > Poales > Poaceae > Aegilops > Aegilops bicornis. Next base: position 559,134,660 of record CM038673.1, on the reverse strand, counting down.
ATCGAGTTGAACGTGTGCTGAACTCGGAGGTGCCGTACGTTCGGTACTTGGATCGGTCGGATCGTGAAGACGTACGACTACATCAACCGCGTTGTGATAACGCTTCCGCTTATGGTCTACGAGGGTACGTGGACAATACTTTCCCCTCTCGTTGCTATGCCATCACCATGATCTTGCGTGTGCGTAGGAATTTTTTTGAAATTGCTACGTTCCCCAACACCTGTGTCCCTTAGTTCTTGTTACCATCAGCCTTGACGCACAGATCAGGACCCCCTACCCGAGATCCGGGCAGGTTTTGACACCGACATTGGTGCTTTCATTGAGAGTTCCTCTGTGTCGTCGCTATCAGGCTCGATGGATCCTTCAATCATCATCAATGACATTGTCCAGGGCGAGACTTTCCTACCCGGACAGATCTTCGTGTTCGGCGGCTTCGAACTGCGGGCCAACTCGCTTGGCCATCTGGAGCAGATCGATAGCTATGCCCCTGGCCACCAGGTCAGGTTCGGAAACCTGAACTACATGGTGGACATCCACGGAGACTTGATCTTCGATGGATTTGGTCCTATGCCAGGAACACCGGACAGTCACGACGAGCTTAGCTTAGACCCGCCATCGGACGAAGCTCAAGGCATCATCCCCGTACTGTCCCCGGACCTAGATCCGGAGCAGACTGCGTTGCCTAAGGACGAAGGGATGGACCCCGCCCCCCAGGTCGCACACTCATCGGCGGTGGAGCCGAACACGGGTCTCACCTCTGCGGTGGTCTGTAACTCCGAACCCCCGGATTCGTGTCCGGACGTTTGTTCCAGTCCGCACACTCCCTTGCCCGTCGGGTAAGGATGGGCTCCGGTAATGGAGTTCACCACTGCGGATATCTTCCAGCACTCGCCCTTTGGCGACATGCTGGACTCATTAAAGTCTCTCTCTTTGTCAGGAGGCTCTTAGCCGAAATATGTCCGGCTCGAGTGGGAGGCAGACGACGAAGGAATTCGTTGCCCACCCACCACCCACTTCATTGCCACGGTCGATGACTTAACCTAGGTACTGAACTTCGACTCCGAAGACATTGACAGTATGGACGACGATGCAGGAGAAGAACATGAACCCCCGCACACTGGGCGGTGGATAGCCGCCTCTTCTTATGATATATATATATGGTGGACACTCCAAAGGAAACAAACGGCGATGAGGCAGCGGGGGATAATCCCCAGGGGGAAAAGCAAAGTATGGGCATCGTCGACGCCGCTCCGAGCCCCGCCACAGGAATACCGACCCAGAAGTGGACAACAATCCGGATGGCGCCGAAGATGAATATAACCCTAGTTGGCGTGCCCTCCATAAGGCCGTCCTGGCCATTGCGGGATACTTGGAGAGGGACAACTATACGCCCCCCTCCGGGGACGAGGCAAGCCTCGGCAATGACGAATTCGGCGTTCCTGAAGATCCAGTGGAACAAGCTCGCTTCGAGCGACGGCTCATGGCCACGGCAAAAAGCCTGCAAAGGAAGCAGCAGCAGCTCAAGGCTGACCAAGATTCGCTGGTGGACAGATGGACCAAGGTCCTAGCCACTGAAAGATACGGACCTGACCGCCCCGACAAAAGGCACAACCAGCCACCCCCAACCTAAGCAGGAGAACTCAAGGCGCACACCCCAACGTCAACACACCACTACGGTCCAAAACAATGCGAAGGACACAAGAAGAAGCATACTCAAGCCCCGGCGCAACGGTCTTAAGCGTCCAGTCAGGAAAGCTGGTGCTAACTCCAGCAACTCCCAGTCCGGTCAACAGACAAAGAAGAGCTCAGACCTATCCGGCCCGAGCCACACACTAGATCAACCATGCGAAATTCATGGTACTCCTAGAAGGACGGCAAAGCATACCAATAGAGAATGCCGGATCCTCAAAGCAAAATGGCTGGCCATGGCCCGGAAACAATGAAGGGAGACTTCTGGTCAATATATCCCCCCCTCCATAACATATAAGTACGGCCGCTTGCCCCAGACCACGCTAACCACAACAACTCAGTTGTAGTACCTAAGGACATAGCAAACCAGGGGCTCCACAAAACATAAAACCCCCGCGGGTGTGAAATAACCAACAACATCTCTTAAAAGATGCCGGGGGCAAAGGCCAAGTTCTTCTGGCCCATCACTCTAAACGGTTGTCTTCGGATCACCAAACAAATACTACGCCAAAGAATAAATCTTCGGCACCTTCCCACCATGCGGTAATTTACCGTATGTTAGCAGGATGAACCACGTTGGCTAGATCCGGCGTGGTAAACCACTCAGGCCAACACAATGTGATATAATCACACCTATGGGCAAGGCCGAACCCCGCCCTCGGGGCGGATGTCATACAGCTGCCGGAGTAGCGAGTCGATCATGCCTATCAAGATTTTGATATAACAGAAGACTATCCGAACACTAATTGAGGAGTCCGCGCGGTATGACGGCTGGGTTTACCAGGGCGCGATCAGGAGTCCTCGGACCAACCCCAAGCGGATGCTCAGCTACCTTCGAGTATTTGCCTTACAAACTAACTTTGACGCAGAATAGGGTAGGTGACGTGGAATCGGCCAGGACACACAAGGAGCCCCCCTAAAAGAAGGCAGTCCGGATTCACCGATCCATCGACAAACTCCTCCGATCCGGCCATCACAGGTTCCGCCAACACCTCTTTTCATACTCATACATCGTACTCATATGCATAGGCATATCATTTTGCTACAATACGTAGACTTAAATAACACTTACCTGCCGTCGCTTTTCATCGACACCCCGTGTTACGCCCGACACGCCAGGGCTTCATAATACGGCAATAAATTCCAACCACCTTCTCGGTCGTCTGCACCTGAACTTATAGCACTATATGCATCAGCTCCGAATCATGTCTTGGGTCATTGGTTGGGTTTGCGGCTCCTTGATTTGGTACCTTACGCCCGTTATATCGGCTAAGGTAGCGCAGGAGAACTCATCGCGATTGTGTCCCGGATCTGCCGGACGAAAGCACCTCGAGAGAAAGCGAAAACTGGCTCTCATGATATCGCGAGAGCTGGTCACTGTTCAAGAGGTTGTAAAATCCCTAAAGATTTATTCCGCAACGCCATTATAAATGCGTTCGAGTGCGACAGATCGGCTCTTGATCAAGCGCCAATAGAGCCCCTAGTTCGGCCTTCCGAACACTAGGGGCTGCGCCGACCATACTCAATTCCTATGGCTAAGTGCGAGTAATAACGCCTTATAGTCCGATTGCCTGGTTCGTGGTGAGAAACGACTCCGCAAAGGGACCCAACTATGGGATAAAGAGCGTTCAGTTATATCCCGAACACCCCAGTATTCTTTTTACGTGGGGGCACAAGCCGACGACTGGCTAACTCTCAGGATTTACATACATTAATCAGTCGTGCAGGAAGAACATATGTTCAAACAAAACAGGCAATATATAAACGCCATAATCTCATATTACAAAAAAGTGGCACGAATACCCTCAGGGAAATATAATGTCTTTGGTACATTTATCCGCCGCAAGGCGGGCCCCCTTCAGTACACCTTCATAGTACAGTTCGGGCTTGCGATGCTCCTTACCCTCTGGTGGCCCCTCAGTCATCAGCTTCTCCGCGTCAAGCTTCCGCCAATGCACTTTTGCACGGGCGAATGCCATGCGCGCACCCTCTCACTAGTAGAAAAGGGGCCAATGGTCCAGGCCGGTCTAGCCCATTAGTCCCGGTTCAATCCAGAACCGGGACCAATGGGGGCATTGGACCCAGTTCTTGAGCCCCGAGGGCCGGCCAGGCCACGTGGGCCATTGGTCCCTTTTCTTTTCTGCTATATTTATTTTTTTCTATTTATTTCTGTGTGGTAATAAGTCATTAAAAATAAGCATCTGTGATCATTTCTTTAGTAAAGTTAATCACAACTATTTTTTCTTCTATTTATTTCTGAATTATAATAAGTCATTAAAAATAAGCATCTATGCTCATTTTTTAGTAAAGTTAATCACAACTATTTTTTCTTCTATTTATTTCTGAATAGTATAGTTTTTTTCTTTTCTGCTATATTTATTTTTTTCTATTTATTTCTGTGTGGTAATAAGTCATTAAAAATAAGCATATATGCTCATTTTTTTAGTAAAGTTAATCACAACTATTTTTTCTTCTATTTATTTCTGAATTGTAATAATTCATTAAAAATAAGCATCTATGCTCATTTTTTAGTAAAGTTAATCACAACTATTTTTTATATAGTTTTTTCTTTTCTACTATATTTTTTTTCTTTTTATTTCTGTGTGGTAGTAAGTCATTAAAAATAAAAAAGAGGCGCAATGCTAGTTAATTCGCTTCAAGCCTTTCAGAATAGTGTGGCTGCCTTTGCACATAGCTCCGTGCAGTCTACCCTATTCCTCAAGGCTTGAAGCGAACTAACGTGAGCATTGAGCCTCTTCTTCATCGCTCTCTGCACTCGGGGTTTATAAACAGCTGCAGTGCCTCTCGCTTGGCAGGTGGGACTAAAAAACAGCTGCATAAAATAAATAAGAAAAGAAAAAAATGCCTCCCATCGGGCACCCGCGGCAGATACGACTAGAAACCCACCATGAGCCAGGATTCAGGCCCGCAGTGGCCCATTAGGACCATCGAGCAAAGCAGTAGTTAGTAGGCCCGTAAGCCTATAGTGGAGAGGAGCTCGAGAGGGAGCGCAAGTGGGGCTTATAAACCACTACGCTCCCCTCTCGGCTAGCGAGGTGGGACTAAACTTTTCGTCTTTGCACCGTGCCAACACACGGTCATTGGTCGGTTCATGGCTCAATCGGGACCAATGCTCACTTTAGTCCCGGTTGGTGGCACCAACCGACCAAAGCTCTCGCTTCCCGCCCTTTGGGCTGTTGAAAAGAGGTTTTGGTCCCTAAGCAGGCACCAACCGACTAAAATAAGCATTGGTCCCGATTGGTCTCACGAACCGGGACTAAAGGCTTTGCTATATAACAAAAATTTCAGAACCGCATCCCCACTTTGATCTCTCCTTCCTCCTCGATCCCCGACGCCTTGTGCCCGCCGCCCTTGGCGCCCGCCGCCCGCCCGACGCCGTCGCCGTCCCCATCGTCGCCCGCGTCCCGTCGCCGCCCGTCCTGCGTCAATGCGCCCGTTACCGCCCCGTCGACACCCCGTCCCATCGTCGACGTCCCCGTCATCACCGTCTCGCGCCTCCGCCCCGTACGTCGCCGCCCCGTTCGCCCCCGGCCCGTCGTCGGCGCCGGCCCCGTCTATTTTCCGATCCGGTTTCTGTTAGATAAATTAGATATAAACATTATAGATATTAATGTCAAATGTTAGATGAACTAGCTAGATATTAATTAATTTGTTCATATTGTGTTATATTTTTTTCTGTTAATAATTTTTTTGGTGTAATTAATTTGTTCATATTGTGTTAGATTTTTTCTGTTAATAGATTTTTTGGTGTAATTAATTTGTTCATATTGTGTTAGATTTTTTTCTGTTAATAGATATTTTTGGTGTAATTAATTTGTTCATGTTGTGTTAGATTTTTTTTATGTTAATAGATTTTTTGGTGTAATTAATTTGTCCATATTGTGTTAGATTTTTTTCTGTTAATAGATTTTTTGGTGCAATTAATTTGTTCATAATATGTTTGGTGATATTTAGATTGTGTTAGTAAGTACTATAATTGAACTAGCTAGTTAGAAAAATATAATTACTATTTTATTTAGAATTTTTGGTAATATAATTAGTTAGAAAAATATGAGTTAGTTAGAAAAATACTAGTTTATTTTAGTAAGTACTATATAGTAAGTGCTACTTTGTTTTTAGTAAGTACTACTTTATTTATTTATAGTAATAAGTGCTTAGTATATAGTTGAACTAGATAGTTAATTTAATTAATAAAACTACTTTATTTAACTATATATAGAAGTAGTTTGTAGTAAGTGCTACTTTGTTTTTAGTAAGTACTACTTTATTTATTTATAGTAAATGGTTAGTATAGTAGTTGAACTACATAGTTGATTTAATTAATAAAACTACATTATTTAACTATATATAGAGTAGTTCCCGCATCGACGTCGGCGATGCCTATCCCGCATCCTCATCGTCGTCGACTCGGCGGTGGAGGCTTGCTTGATCGGGGCCATGTTCGGGACTGGGCTCCGCCGGGCTGGTATTGGGAGGTGCTACCTTCCAGGGGACGTAGGTTGGTGAGGAGGCAGCCCGTTGTTGACCCGATCCTTGTTTGGTGGCGGTCGCGTGGGCCAGTCACGGTGCCGAGGCTTCCGGACACCGCGGAGGTGGTACGTCACCGTGTCAGCGAGGAGGACGAGCACGTCCGTCGCTACATGGTTGCATTGGATGGCAGGTTCGACAATACCTGGCAGGTTCTTCAGGGATCTCACTGGAGCTATGATCCTGTGATGGTTCCTTATCTTTTGGTGTCCACCGCCCGCGTCGATACCCGTCGGGCGCTACGGTTCTAGTTGTATTAGTGATGCAATATTAGTGATAATATTCAACGATGTACGAACACCAAGAGATGATGTACTTTTGCTTATAATTATTGAATGCATGCTAATTTGAAATCTACTTTATTTTATGATTTGGTTTTGCTTATTTTATGATTTGGTTTTCCTTATTGAATGCTCATATTGGATAAGTTCTCCTTGATTTGAATTATGAATATAGGCCGGAAATGTCGTACTCGGACGTGAAAACCGCCTCAGGAGTGCGATGGTGCCACGACGACCGAGGTATCTGCGATGTGTTCATTGAGTCGACGAAGATCGGTGCTTCAACATTAAGCTCGACGAGAGCTTCGATGTTCATACTGATGCATAGCATTTACAATAGTTTTTTTTCGTAATTAATCATGACTTCAACTATTTTAATCATGACAATTATTTTCATCTTTTCCAATTCGACTAGCTTATCCCATGCTTTGCAAGACGCTATGTCTTGGAGAGGATGGGTTTTGAAGACCATGAAAGTTTTGAAACCAAAAAATTATCCTAAGTACCCACCATGGTGTGGATTTTCAAGTAAAGCTGTACAATGCTGAGAGTGTAACCCATTTTTGTTGCAAAAATTGGAAAGCACTTTGCAAGATGTATGGTCTTGATGAGGGTATGCTTGTCACCATGGATCTTGGTGATCCTACAATCGAGCAAGAGACACCTTCGATTTGGGTCCTTGTGGATACACCTCCAATTCTTCCCCCATGTGAGCTTAATATAGTTATTAAGTAATTTATATTGTTTATTTTAAAATAGTTGACAACTTATTTCCATTGACAGCTTATTTTGATTGTTCAAAGAATGTGCGGAAGATGGTAGACAAAACCCACTACACCGATGGCTCCGAATTAACTTACAAGGAGAAAAATCATCTGATCGCATTTTGTAGGGATCTTGAGAATTAGAATGTCTACAATCGAACTCCTCAACATTATGGTCAATACGTGCCACTAGTGCACGTGTTGAACTACGGTAACTACCATGGAGATACCCTGGTAAGATTTTTTACTATTACGACATCCGTGCATCTTTTTGCATACTTCTAAAACTAGTACATCATTGCTAACTACGAAGTTATTACTATGTTTTTCAACAGAGAATCCTGTGAGGATTGTGTGCCTCATTTGATGTATGAGAATGGCAGCCTTCATGTTTTGAACATATATCTAGGTCATCCTCTGAATCTCAACATCCATACCGGATTTCTAAAAGAAGTGGAGACATGACAATCAAAGAATGAAAAAAATGTATGGACAGTCGTAAGGAGCTTCTTGGAAGCAAAAGGAAGCGAAAGCGCAAGAATTGGAGACAGGATGATCTCCATTCTTCATAATGCAAGTCGTGGTCTATATTGTTTTATGCTATTTTACCTTAAGGGTGTTTAATTAGGTCCTACGATCTTGATGATCATGTGCTAAGAACAATTATGTAGGGTTGGGTTCGATGACTATGAGGATGATGATCGTATGACTTATTATTAATAACGAGTAGAAGTTGTATGATAATGCATGCATGATTAGTAGGACTTGTTATTATATATGATAATGTATATATGATGCGAGCATGCATAAGCATGTTATATCAGCGGGTGAAATGAACATAGCAGCAACGTTGATAAACAAAGGACGAAGATATAAGAAAGGACACTTCTCTCTATTAGCTAGCTAATAACAACCTAAAAATAACCCCCAAAACCCCTAAAGCAGCCACTTTTCTTAAAAAAACATGGACTTTTGGTCCCGGTTGGTGCCACCAACCGGGAACAAAGGCCCCCTGACTGGGCTCGGCGGACCGGCCACGTGGAGGCACATCTGTCCAACTTCGTGTTTGAACCGGGACTAATGGGTGGAGGTATTTGTAACGACCCATTAGTCCCGGTTCATGAACCGGGACTAAAGGCCCTTACGAACCGGGACTAATAGGTGTTTTTCTACTAGTGTCTATGCAGACCGATCGCTTAATAGCATCAAGCCAAGGACAAGTGCCCGCAATCCGCTTCACGAGCCCGAAGTAACCGCTCGGAATTGGCTCCGCCGGCCACAATCGGACAATCAAGTCCTTCATGGCTAGTTCGGCCGCCTGGTGCAGTTTGACCAGCTGCTTCAGCTGATCGATAAAGGGCACTAGATAGTTCGGTGCCAAATACTGCGACCAGAAATCCCTCTCCGCAGACTTCTTTTCCTCGGTTCGGACGGCATCTGATATGTCATGAGGAAGATCCGCAACGCCCTCTGAAAAATAAGAATTCAGCTTGCCGCAGAATTCTTCCCACTATCATGAATAAATGGCTAAGAATACAGAAGGACTTACCAGCCGCAACTTTCCGGGCATCTTGAATGTCCCGTACAGCACCTCGGGCTTCTTCCCGGGCATCTTTCGCAGCTTGGAGCGCTTGGGTGAGTTCGGCTTCTTTCTCTATTACACTTTGCTCCAAGCCCTCGCTTTTCTTCACAGCCTCCTGGAGCTCCCGCTCGGCTGTGACAACCCTGGCCTCGTGTTTTTCACGAAGTGCCTGTTCGGCAAACCTTCTTGTTGGCATCATCCACGGCCTTCTTCAGTGCCTCATATTCGGCACTCGCTCCTAGGGCATACAACACAAATACTTTTCAATAAGCACAATTACTTATTTGTGCCTAATACAAGAAAATGTTTTATCATACCTTGTTTATCTTGTAATTGCTTCCTCACGCGGCCAAGTTCTTCCTCGGCCCGTTCCAGGCTCCGCTTCAGTTCGGACACTTCCGCATTATGAGCGGTCGTCTTCTCCGCAGACGCCTGTATTCATTAACATAAGTTCCCACGACAAGAGAGGATTTGATCCCCTACCCGGCTCCCTCTCCTTTGCCGGATAGTGTATCAGGGGCTACTACTCATATAATGATGATTCCTCAAAGGTTTCTTGGGAAATATACCTCAAAGGCCTTTATAAGGCCAAGGCAGGACTCATTCAGCCCGCACTCGGCGGACTGAATCTTTTCAACCACCGCACCCATAAAGGTCCGATGCTCATCAACGATAGACGTGTTCTTTAACGCCATCGATAGACCGCCTGGCAGCTCTGCTCGAACAGAGGTTGCGGGTGGAGTAGGTAGGCCTCCCACCGTTGAAGGTGGCTGCTCGCCCGATCCAGGGGCCTTAGAGGTCTCCCGGACCTTGTCCGGCTGTGGGCCGAACCTAAGGTCGCCCCCGCTGACGGCACACTCCAGAGCCATAGCTCCCGTGTGTCCGGCCCCAGTGATATGCCCGTTGGTCCGAGCCCCGTTGAGATGACACCTCGGTGTCGCACCGGGACTTTGGGGAAGGGGCCTCTGGAGGCGTCTCGCTCGCCAAGGCGTCCGAGCTCAGCGAATCCTCGGATGAGGACTGGCCGGCGCGAGACCTCGCCGGACTGTGCAAAATATAGCAACAGTTAAAACTACTATACCCAAAAACAGTCCCAGACGTGTATGCGTGTTCGGATTTTGTACACTTACGACTTCTCCAGGGGCTGGGCCCTGGGATCCCAATCCGGGCTGCTATCGGCAGCCGTGGGGGATGCCCCGGGGAGGGAATGTTTCCCCCACTTGGGCGATCCGGCCTCCAGAGATGCAGAGGCCGTCCTCTTCCTCCCACCATCAGAGTGAGGCTCGTCCTCCTCTGGTTCCTCTTCTTCGTCCTCGGACAAAGGATCGTCACTGGAGTCTTCAGATCTGGTGTCCGAAACCTCGCGGCGGCGAAGGCCACCACGGGTCTTCTTGACCTTCTTGGAGGCCTCCTTCTTTGGCACCTTGTAAGGCGCAGGGACCAACATCTTCATCAGAAGAGGTCCGGCCGGTTCCTCTGGCAGGGGGGCTGGACAATGTAGTCGCTCCACCTTCTTCACCCATCCCTGAGGTTGCAATGAAATACGATTGGGGTGTCTCCCGCATGATGTGCCAATTAAAGCACAAATAGACAAAGTGTGGTTGTGACTTACCGAGCTGGGAGAATGGGATGATCGATACCCACGGTCCTCGGCGGGGCCCGGCCATGATTTGCCGGACTTAAAGAGCACCTTCCGGATATCCTTGTGGGTGGAGTCGTAAAGCTCTTGAAGGGTTTGGTGCTCGGCTGGATCGAACTCCCACAGGGTACAAGCTCGGCGCTAACAAGGGAGGACCAGGCGAACTAGCATCACCTGGACTACGTCGACGAGTTTGACGTCCCTATCGATCACGCCCTGGAGGCGTGTCTGGAACAGTAACAGCTCGTCAGACGAGCACCAGTTCGGGCCCTTCTCGGGCCAGGACGTGAGTCGCAGTGGAGCTCCGGATCTGAACTCTGGAGCTGCCGCCCACTTCTTGCCACGCGGTTCGATGATATAGAACCATTGCTGCTGCCACTCCTTGACAGAGTCGTTGAAAGCTCCTTTCGGCCAGACAGCCTTGGGCATCTTGCTTATCATGGTGCCGCCTCACTCGGCGTGTTTGCCACTCACCACCTTGGGCTTCACATTGAAAATCTTCAGCCATAGGCCGAAGTGAGGTGGGATCCGGAGAAAGGCCTCGCACACGACGATGAACGTCGAGATTTTGAGGAAGGAGTTGGGGGAAAGATCATGAAAATCGATCCCGTAGTAATACATGACCCCCCGAACGAACGGGTGAATGGGAAACCTGAGCCCACGGACGAAATGGGGAAGGAACACGACTCTCTCATGAGATACCGGAGTAGGGACGACCTATCCCGCCGGGGGAAGATGGTGGCCGATCTTCTGGTCCAGATACCCGGGTCCCCGGAGCTTCTTGATGTCCTTCTCATGGACAGTCGAGGCCATCCATTTGCCTCCTGCTCCGGACATCTTCAGAAAACTTCCCTTCGGTGGGGGAGAAGAGTGCTTGGGCGCTAGGGCTCGCACAAAGGGGGAATGAGCTAGCAGGAGAAGGGAACCTGACCTCCTTATAAGGGCGATAAAAGCTTTTTGTGCTTCCCCACTTGCCTGGTGGAACCCGTCCGCCTCCCACTCGCCGCAATTAGCGGCACGGTTAGATTACCCACGCCCGTATTGATGAGAATCCCGTGATAAGGGGGCACGATCTCTGCTTTCACAAGACGTGTCAAGGAAACCGCCTCGCGATATGCGCTGTGGCTGGTTGGGGGAAGACGGTTCAAGTAATGACCCGACCGTAATGACACGTCACGTTGCTTAAGAAGTTGTCAGCATATTGCATTTGTGAAACATTATTCTCTCTACGGTGGCATACGAAAATCATCTTGTGGATCCGGACACTGTTTAAGTGTTTGACAAATTACCTTGGAGTATTCGGAGGAGGAACCCGCCCTGCAATGCCGAAGACAAGACCGCGCACCGGACTCATCGTCATTGAAGCCTGGTTCAGGGGCTACTGAGGGAGTCCTGGATTAGGGGGTATCCGGACAGCCAGACTATGTACAACATCCAGACTATTGAAGCGTGAATATTCAAGACTCAGGACTTCGGCCCGTGTCCGGATGGGACTTTCCTTGGCGTGGAAGGCAGGCTTGGCGATCCAGATATTATATTTCCTTCCTTGTAACCGACTCCATGTAAACCCTAGCCCTCTCCGGTGCCTATATAAACCGGAGAGGTTAGTCCTTAGAAGGCCGATCACAATTACATCCATACCATCATATGCTAGCTCTTAGGGTTTAGCCTCTACGATCTCATGGTAGATCTACTCTTGTACTACCCATATCATCAATATTAATCAAGCAGAAAGTAGGGTTTTACCTCCATCGAGAGGGCCCGAACCTGGGTAAACACCTGTGTCCCTTACTTGTTGTTACCATCAGCCTTGACGCACAGATCGGGACGCCCTACCCGAGATCCGCCGGTTTTGACACCGACAGCGGGCGGCGCTAGCGAGAATTGCGGCGGCGACCATCGGGCGCAGGTGAGGGCGCGACGAGCGGGGCGGGGGCTGCGAGGATGGGAGGGGTTGTTTGAGCCTTTCCAGATGCCTTCGAGAGCGTCATCTCAACCTCCAAGATGGAGGCCCTCTATGGGATTCCTGGTGGCTTGAAGTGGCCTTACTCTCCCAAGTGGTTTCGTCCCTGGAGAGAAGAAGGATGGGAGGGGTGGAGAAGGACTTGATTGCTTTTTTCTTCTTTTTAGGGTCCTTTGTGTTAATTTCTAGGACTGCTCTGTAACTTCTAGTTCTTTCAGGGTCCTGTTTGCATTTTCTACTCCACCGACAATGAATGAAAGGCAACAATAGGAACGGTCGAGCCTCCATGTTCAAAAGAAGACATGTCATGCACTCACATGTGTTAACCGCATCGCATGGGAGCAACGACGTTGTGTTTTTTTATTTACCCCTTTCTTTGCCATGTGTGATCTTCGAGGCTGACGGCAAAGTCGCGTATGGCTTACGACAAAGATGTAGTCTGGCTGACGGCAAAGATACTTTTCTTTGCCATCTATTACTATTCGGCTGGCGGCAAAGAAGGTTCAGCTGATGACAAAGACTTTGCCATCTGCCCGATGAAAAGCTGATGGCTAAGTACTCTTTGCCGATAGACTTTTCCATCATGTTTTCAGCCTTTGCCGTCTGTGCCCCACAGACGGCAAATTACCTGATTCCTGTAGTGAGTTCGCCCCTGCCCCTCGCCCCTTACATTGCATCTGCGTCCTCCTCCAACATCGACGTGTACCTCTCCGGCCGCCACCTAGGCATTGCCAGACATCCGCAATCACCACCAACACGCCCTGCCACCTTGTACTACGGCGCCGTACACCCAGGATCCGCCCGCAGCCAAGTCCCCCTGTGGACGACGTCCATTGTGGTTACCACACCCATCAGTTGTTTTATCAAATGACATTGGGCTTATTTCCGAATGTCGTGTCATTTTTTAAAGTACGGAGGATGGCACGGTACTCGAGCATGGAGGATGAGTTTGTTGTGCGATGCGTGCTTGGCCGTATCCACAAATTTCATAGGCAGCAGCAGAGGAGCCCTCTTCTGGCACCACGTGCATGAATCATTTCACGCGTGAAAGCACATTGCGCCTTACAGCATTCACATCATCCATGAACGCAATGTGAAGTTGCTAGTGTATCGATGGTACACCATGAAGATCACCGTCGCCAAGTTTTGTAAAGTGGTTGATTGGTTAGAGGCAATGTGGCCCATTCGCACGGCAGTCATGGAGATCGTAAGTTCTACTTCTTCTTTCTCAACTTGTTGATTGATTCATTCATTCAATTAATGTTGCTCTCCACATAGTGTAGCCTATATGCGCTGCCATGATGCCACATGGTAGAGTGCAGATCATTTACGCACATACACTATTGGATGCGGCTCAAGGGGCAGTATGTGTAGGATGAAATTTTCTATTAATTAAGAACTTGTTGAGCATATTGGTAATCTCATTCAATTTCAACTATTTCTCGTTGAATTTGAACTCTTGTTGTACTAGACTTATTTGCATGCTGTGTATGAACGGTTTGTGCTATTTTCTATCCAAATTCTGATGAATTCCGTTGTGTTTGATGAATTTCATCATCTCATTAGTTGAAACCCAGATGAAATGTATGAAAATAGCGTTGGATGGCCGCCTCCTGCATCCATGTCCGCAGACTGGTCCCTCCTGTTTGCGGACGGATGCAGTGTCCGATTTGTGGGTCGGCAATTGTGATGCCCTAAATGCGTTTCTTGTAGCACGTCCCATGTGCTAGACCTAGAGAAGGAACTAAAAGTATTTTGTGTGTGATAAAAGCAACACGGGCCTATTAAAAAAGTTTGCTGAAAGTACATAGAACCGCAAACATAATAAAGATTATATTGAGGTCTCTGGACCACGGAACGACCCCTACTGCCGCTAGAACAAGTGGTAATCGTGCCGCTGTCACCGCTCTCTTACTGGTGCTGGCCTGACCTTATGGATGATAGCTAGGGAGTCATCGTGCAAGTGCTCCTAAGGACCAGTGTCCTAGAGTCGTTGTCATCGTTATTGAACCCTTCAATCGATCCCAAGTGACTGACATCATATCTCATCTCCCGAAGGGGACAACAGGAATCTACACCAGAGCTTTGCTAGTTCTGTCCTGATGAACGAATTTAACGGGGATTGGAGCCTGAAAAACCAACTCAAAGAAGAAGCTCCACCAACTGCCTGAACGCCGCCCCTGCGAGGACTAAAAAGCCCTGACATAGCCAAGACACCGGAATTCTCCTCCCCACAGCTGACATGTAGAGCGAAGACAGAGTAGAGGCGAATCCACAGAGTCATTGGAGTTTCTCGAGTGAAGGCATAACCGTAGCCGCCGCTAGGGAAAGAACCGCTGTGTGAGGCGCCTCAACACAAAACACGCAATCAGACAAACAATTGTCGTGTCGTGCCCACAACCACCACCACTATTCATCGAGATCACTGCGCCTTAAACCAAGGCTCTTTGAGGGAGTCCCGGATTACGGGGTGTCTGGATAGCCGGACTATAACCTTTGGCCGGACTCCTGGACTATGAAGATACAAGATTGAAGACTTCGTCCCGTGTTCGGATGGGACTTTCCTTGGCGTGGAAGGCAAGCCTGGCGATACGGATATGTAGATCTCCTCCCATTGTAATCGACTCTGTGTAACCCTAGCCCTCTCCGATGTCTATATAAACCGGAGGGGTTTTAGTCCGTAGGACGAACAACAATCATACCATAGGCTAGCTTCTAGGGTTTAGCCTCTCTGATCTCGTGGTAGATCTACTCTTGTACTACCCATATCATCAATATTAATCAAGCAGGAGTAGGGCTTTACCTCCATCGAGAGGGCCCGAACCAAGGTAAAAACATTGTGTCCCTTGTCTCCTGTTACCATCCGCCTAGACGCACAGTTCGGGACCCCCTACCCAAGATCCGCCGGTTTTGACACCGACATTGGTGCTTTCATTGAGAGTTCCTCTGTCGTCATCTTTAGGCCCGATGGCTCCTCCGATCACCAACAACGATGCGGTCCAGGTGAGACTTTTCTCCCGGACAGATCTTAAATGTTCGGGCGGCTTTGCACTGCAGGCCAATTCGCTTGGCCATCTGGAGCAGATCGAAAGCTACGCCCCTGGCCATCAGGTCAGATTTGGAAGTTTGACTACACGGATGACGTCCGCGGGGACTTGATCTTCGACGGGTTCGAGCTACAGCCGAGCGCGCCGCACTGTCACCATGGGCATGATCAAGCTCTGCCGCCGAACAATGCCCTGGTGGCCGCACCCGTGTCCGCTCCGACCCTTAGCTCGGAGCCAACTGCACAAATCGAGGTCGGGTGGCTGGACACTGCCTCGGGGGCTGCAATCTCTATGGCGTTCGAGCCGAACACCAGCCTTGTCCTCTGCGAAGCTCGTGACTCCAAGGTGCCGGACTCCTCTCCGGACTCCAAACCTTCCGCGCCCCTGCCGATCGAATCTGATTGGGCGCCGATCATGGAGTTCGCCGCCGCGGACATCTTTCAGCACTCGCCCTTCGGCGACATTCTGAATTCACTAAAGTCTCTCTCTTTATCAGGAGAGCCCTGGGGGAGATTGTAAGTGCATCTAGTGCCCCTTAGTGATTTTGGTGGATTGAAGACTTATAGGTTAAGGAACTAATACGTTTGTGAGTGTACACATGTCTATAAGTCTATGATGAGTTTGATATTTACAGAGAAAGTCGACCCCTAAAAATGAAGTTCTTCGACTGAAGACTTTGATATTTTGAAGACTTTCTGAAGACTTTGAAAGTGAAGAAATTGGTGTGACCTTGAAGACCTGGTATTCCTTTGAGGAACATGAAGCGTGAAGACTTTTGTTTTTGTAGTTTCGTTTTCTCTTTCTTGAGTCATAGGAAACACCGTCTTTGTTAAAGGGGGTCGAGGAAATACTAAGGAAATATTTCCATGTGATGCTCAACTCAAAATCCTACACCTACCAATCCCTTCGAGTGAAGCCTTTGGAAATCTCATACAGTTTAGTCAATTTCTTCAGTGACAGAGACGAAGTTCTTCTGGTCACTGAGGAATTTGTTCTGACTGAGGAGTTAGGAATTCGCCAGTGCGGATTGCCTACACAGTGAGGAACATGATAGCCCTGAGGAATTTGAGAGTCAAATTTCCGACCGTTGTTGTGCTGCGCGCCAGCTGTCCCAAAATATCTTATCCACCTAACGGTCATATCATTGAAGGGCATTTATGTCTTATCATGTCGGGCTGCTCCCTAGGCTATAAATAGCCGCCCCCTACAACCACTAGCTGGTTGGCTGCTCCAAGAGAAACTTGACACTTGTCATTTGAGAGCAACCCATCCTCCGAGGACTTTGAGCGAAAATCATCGAGTGAGGAAAAACCCAAAAACCAAACCACTACAAACCCAAAGTGATTGAGCATCACTGAAGATTTTGTTCCTGCGTGGATACGTCGCTTGTTACCTTTGAAGACTGTGCTTCTTCTAGACGGTTAGGCGTCATGGTCTAGAGCATCCAAGAGGAATTGTGGATCGCCGAGTGACCAAGTCTGTGAAAAGGTTTGGAAGTCGCCTGAAGACTTACCACGAGTGATTGGACGAGGTCTGTGTGACCTTAGTTCAAGGAGAATACGGTTCGAACTTGGTGTCCTGAGCTGCGTGCTCAGCGACTGGGTGTCCGGGACTGTGTGTCCTCGAGTTTAAATACTCAGCCGCTCCAACCAGACGTACAACTGACAGCAGCTTGGGAACTGGTCTACCAAATCATTGTCTTCACCAACCTAACTGGTTCTATTTCCTCAACTCTTTCATTTCCTCATTACTGTGTTGAGTGTTTGTTCATATCTGTGTTTGAAGACTTTGGTCAAGACTTTCTCAATTTCCTCAGTTCAATTTCTTCAGTCAGTTTGTCTTCATCTTGTGTTATCCTGTGATTACACTTTCTGTACTCTGTGTTTGTCTTCATTTCATCATGATGACCATGCGTGCATTCTGTTATGCTTACTCCTGAGTACTTATTCCGCTTCAAGTAGTTCTTCGCTAAGGAATTTCCTCACCGGCAAATTCCTCAGTAAAGAATTCATAAAAATCGCCTATTCACCCCCCTCTAGTCGATATAACGCACTTTCAATTGGTATCGAGCAAGGTACTCCCTTGTTACGTGTGATTTTGGTTTAACCGCCTGGAGTTTTAGTTATGTCAACCGCAGGTATGATCAAGGTCTCAGCACGGTGTCCTACCTTTGATGGAACGGACTACCCCTACTGGAAGAACAAGATGCGAATGCATCTTGAAGCAATTGACAACGATCTCTGGTATGTTGTGGAAAATGGTGTTCCCTCAGTCACACCTTCTCTGAATGCTGCTAACGTGAAGAGATTCAAGCAACTCGATTCTCAAGCGAAGAATATCATATGTGGCCATCTGAGCAAAGGTCAGTATGGAAGAGTGAGTGCTTTGGAATCTGCCAAGCTCATCTGGGACAGGCTGTCCAAAGTGAATGAAGGAGTCTCAACTCAGCGTGACTCCCGATTTGATGTTCTTCGGAATCTCTTCAACCGCTTCAAAGGAATCGACAACGAAAATGTTCAACAAACCTTCGATCGCCTCACTGACATCTCAAATGAGCTTCAAGCACTTGGCGCCACTGACATCACCGACCATGAGGTGGTGAAGAAATTGTTAAGATCGCTTGATTCCTCATTTGATACTCCGCACCGATGATACAAGAGCGTCTTGACTACAAGTCACTTGATCCAGCTGATATCTTCGAGAGGCTAAATACTCATGAGTTCCAGCTTCTTTGAAGAGAGATCTCTATGGTTCTAGCTATGGAAAAACACGTGCCTTGAAGGCCAAGGCTGTGTCTGAATCTGAGTGTGAAGACTCTGGTAGTAGCCTTGGAGATCCTGAAGAATTAGGCCAGGAGCTAGCACTGCTCGTGAAGAAATTTCAGAAGTTCTCAAGACGTGGTCGCTTTGGAAAATCCTCAAGAAGCAGTGATTCCTCATCCGGGACTATAAGAGAAGACTTTTTCACAAATGCAAGAAACCTGGTCACTACATCCAAGATTGTCCTCAGTTGGAAAAGGAATTAAAGAAGAAGAAACACAAGGATTACAGTTCTGATGACGCGAAGAAGAAGAAGAAATCATAGAAATCTTCATCATCAAAATCCTCAAAGCCTTCTTCTCACAAGAAGGGCAGCTCCAAAAAGGCTCGGGCATTCATTGGCAAGGAAATGGACTCAAGCTGAATCGAGGAACATGAGGAAGAGGAGGCATCGGAAGAATCTGAGTCCGGTGTGGCGAGTCTAGCTCTTGCTCTTGCTTTCGTCGACAAGTCCATCTTCAACTCAAGAAAATGACCTCACCAACAATGCTGATGAAGATAGTGATGACTACACTCCCACCTATTGCTTCATGGCAAAGGGTGCCAAGGTACTCAAATATACCTCCTCTGAATCTAGTGAAAATGAATCGATGAAGATCTAAAGCCCGATTACTCAAAACTTGCTAAAATTGCTGTAAAACAACAAAGGGCTTTGGAAAAGGTTCAAAACATGCTAGATAAGAGTGATGATATGTTAGGTGAAGAAATGGATCGCACTAAAGCCCTCGATCGAAAATCTTCAGAGACTTGATCTAGGTTTGACAGCCTTCAAGGTCATCATAACACTCTCTTATCTCGATCATGAGAAACTTTCTTATGAATTTCTTCATAGAAAGCAAGATCTTGAGAAGCTAAGAGTGAGTTATGAAGATCTTGAAGAAGGAGCGCGATTCATTACTTGCTCAACAAATCTGCGCTTCTCGGGAAGAATTTGTTCCTCCATGCTTAAAGTGCATTGAACGTGAATCGCTAATTCTTCACCTGAATGTTCAAATGCTTCAATCGTTACAAATTCTTCGCCTGCCTCTTGCTATCACTAATTCCTCATCTCGAGGACATTGCTAGTATCCTTGACGATGCAGGGCTGAAGGAATTGTACATGACAGGCATGTACAAAAGCCTCAAAGGGCATCGACTCTTTGTGATGTGCTTAAAAGCAGATCCTCAACAGAACCCTAGGAAAGAGGTTATTGCCTTTGAGAGGAAACTCAATGCTGATAGAACATATTGGAAGCCCGAGCGGTATCCCAAAACCTCATGGGTTCTTTGCAAAGGGACCTCCATTGATCCATCTAACTTATCTGGCTTTACATGCGAATCTCCTCATTCTTCCGATGAGTCATTTGACTCAACTATAAACTGTTCAAAAATCAGAATGGTGAAGTATTTGCTAGATATGTTGGCACTAATCGCAGGAACGGTTCCCCTATGAAGAAAATCTGGGTTCCCAAGAAGTGCCTTGAAAGTCTTCGTGTGAATGTCCTCATGACACCACACATGAAGAATAGGAACCCGAGATCAAATTCTTCATATGGACCAAATTCTTCATATGGATCCAAGTCCTTATACGGACCAAATTCCTCACGTGGATCAAATTCCTCAAAAGGATCAAAGTCCTCATATGATTATCATCGTGCTAACAACTCTGTTTCATGAGGGTAGAGCTAAGGGCTATGAATATGTGCATTATTCTTCAAACCAATTTGTTCATAAGTCCTCGAAGAATTTCTCTGCTTATTCATATGCATACCCTAACCCCTCTTATGTGAAACGAAATGGTTTGGCTTCTATGCCACCATTCTCGTATGGTGCTCGCAGAGTAATGACCTCTTTACCACCCCTTCAGATGTGGGTGGTGAAGAAAAAGAACTAATCTCTTCTGCAGGGTCAGGTCTCCAGACGTGCCTTAACGTCTGAAGAATTTGCTGGGGAGCTGTCAAACATGACTGAAAGGACGCAGGCTAATCATGATGAAATGAACTTTCATTTCACTCGTCCTCATACCGCTTATCTGAATCTTGGTGATGAAATTCATCGATGAACATGATATCATATTCTTCACTGATGAAGTATATGAGATCGTAAGTTGTACTAATTCATCTGCAGGATGATCAACCCAAAGCCACTGAGTGGGTCCTCGATAGTGGTTGTACAAATCACATGACTGGTGACAAGAATCTATTGATGGATGCTCCCTTATCACCGTCACATCTGAAGCATATCATCTTTGCTGACAAAGGCAAAAGTCAGGTATTGGGTCTTGGTAAGGTTGCGATCTCTAAGGACATACACATGGACAAAGTCATGCTTGTTGAGTCCTTAGGATACAACCTCATGTCGATCTCAATGCTTTGTGATCTTGATATGGTTGTTATCTTTGGCAAGTATCGTTGTGTTGTAATTATGGAAGTCGACAATTCCAAAGTCTTGAAGGCTTTAGGAGAGGAGACTTGTATATTGTTGATTTCTCTGAGGACCACAACCAGCCGTGTGTCTACTTGCAAAAGCTTGGAAAGGCTGGCTATGGCATCGACGACTTGGTCACGCAGGCATGAGGAATTTACTGCAGCTTGCGAAGAAGAAGCATGTCATTGGCATTGAGAATGTCAAATTCCTCAAGGATCACTTATGCGAACTGTGAAGCTGGAAAAATGACCAAGGCCAAGCATCCAGTGAAGACTATCATGACCACTACTCGTCCTTGAATTGCTTCACATGGACCTCTTTGGTCCCAATCATTACTCAAAGTCATTAATGACGCATCTCTATATGGCTTTGTTATTGTTGATGATTACTCTCGTTACACATGGGTACACATTGTTACTTACAAAAATCAAGTGCGTGAAGTCTTCAAGCGATTTTCCTCAAGGGCTTCAACTAACTTTGGTGTGAAGATCAAACACATCAGGAGTGACAATGGAACTGAGTTCAAGAATTCCGGTCTTGATGACTATCTTGATGAACTTGGTATTACTCATGAGTTATCTGCTCCTTATACTCCTCAAAGAAATGGGCGTCGTGGAGCGCAAGAATAGAACTCTTGTTGAGATGGCTCGCACTATGCTTGATGAATACAAAATGCCTAGTCGTTTTTGGATTGATGCAATTGATACGACGTGCCACATCATCAACAGAGTATATCTTCACAAATTCTTCAAGAAAACTGCCTATGAACTACTCAACGACAAGAAACCCAATGTAAGTTATTTCAAAGTCTTGATTGCTAAATGTTGGATTAGAGATCCTCATCACAATTCTAAATTTGCACCGAAAGCACATGAAGGTTTTATGCTTGGTTACGGAAAGGACTCGCACACCTACTGAGTCTTCAACATCACTCTTCACAAGATTGTTGACACTTTGTAGATGTGCGGTTCGATGAAACTAATGGCTCGCAAAGAGAGCACCTACCTTCTGTGTTAGATGAACCAGCACGAGGATTCTATCAAGTTCAAGGCAACCGAGGATGTAATTCCTCTTGAAGAAACTCTTGAAGAATTCATTCCTGTCTGCTTGAAGAACATCGAGCTGATGCACCTGAAGATAATGCTGAAAACAATGGTGCTGAGGAAAATGATCAAATTCCTCGACGACAACCAGCTCATCCTCGCGTTGCAAAATAAGTGCAAGTGGAGAAGATCATCAATGACATTAAAGCGCGGAGTCCTCTCACACGCTCAAAAGCTTCACATTTATCTAATTTTTGTGGGCACTATGCTTTTGTCTCTATCACAGAGCCCACTAAGGTAGATGAAGCATTTACGAGCCGAATTGGATTCAGGCTATGCAAGAAGAATTACATCAGTTCGAGCTCAACAATGTCGGGAACTGGTCAAACGTCCAGATCCTCGCAAGCACAATGTCATTGGCACAAAGTGGATTTACCGCAACAAGCAAGATGAAAATGGCCTTGTGGTGAGGAATAAGGCACGACTAGTAGCTCAAGGCTACACACAGGTTGAAGGAATTGATTTCGATGAAACTTTTGCACCTGTTGCTAGACTTGAGTCTATTCATATTACTTGCCTATGCTAACCATCACAATATCACTTTATATCAAATGGATGTGAAAAGTGCATTCCTCAATGGTAAGCTTGAGGAAGAAGTATATGTTGCTCAACCCCGTGTTTTGAAGATCCAAAGAATCCCGACAAAGTCTTGAGACTTAATAAGGCCCTCTATGGTCTCAAACAAGCCCCCACAGGCGTGGTATGATACATTGAAGGAATTCTTCGTGAAGAATGGCTTCACACCAGTTCACTCGACCATACTCTGTTTACTAAATCTTATGATGGTGAACTGTTTGTGTGCCAAATATATGTTGATGACATTATCTTTGGCTGTCTTGATAACGTTATAGTGATGAATTTGCCTATATGATGAGTGAAGAATATCAAATGTCTATGATGGGTGAGTTGAAATTCTTCTTAGGTCTTCAAATTAAATCAACAACACAATGGCATATTCATATCTCAGGAGAAATACCTCAAAGATGTCCTGAAGAAATTGGCATGCAAGATTGCAAAGGCGTCAAAATTCCTATGCCCACAAATAGCCATCTATGCAATCGATGAAAATGGTATTGACTTGATCACAAGGTATACCGCTCCATGATTGGTTCTTTATTGTACTTATGTGCATCTAGGCCAGATATAATGCTTAGTGTTTGCATGTGTGCCTGATTCAAGCTACACCAAGGAATCACACCATAAGGTCATGAAGCATATTCTTCGATATCTAGCTCACACACCAACACTAGGACTATGGTACCCCAAGGGCTCGCTTTTGATCTCATTGGATATTCTCGACTGACTATGCCGGTGATCGTGTGGACCGCAAGTCAACTTCCGCACTTGTCATTTCCTCGGACGATCTTTTGGTCCGTTGGTCCTCGAAGAAACAGAATCACAGATCACCGCTTCATCTGCGGAAGCTGAATACATTGCTGCTTGGCTCGTGTTGTGCTCAATTGCTGTGGATGAAGCAAACTCTCAAGGACTACGGCATCAACGTGAAGAATGTGACTCTCTACTGTGACAATGAGAGTGCCATCAAGATTGCTCACAACCCAGTTCAGCACTCGAAGACAAAGCACATTCAAATTCGTCATCATTTTCTTCGTGATCATGTGTTGAAGGGCGACATCTCTATCGAAAGCACGTGAAGACCAAGAACAGCTAGCCGATATCTTCAATTAGCCCTTGGATGAGAAGAGATTTAGCAAGTTGCGGTGTGAGCTAAATATCTTAGAATCTTTGAATGTTCTTTGAAAAAGACACACATCCTAACACTTATGCAAAATTGATGACTTAGATGTGCAACACATGAAGAAACGTTTTCTTCAATCAATGAAGAATAACACTCTAAGTGTGAAGAAATTAATGAAGAATTTGATTCTCGAGAACCCTACGACAATTGTACGCGGTGTCTGAAATCATCATTCTTATACTGATTGGGTCACGCCACCACCAAAGTTGAAAATCTTCAATTTGAGTTTTTCCTCAGTTTTGAAATTCTTGAGTTTTCAAATTCTTCAACTTTGCAAAATCTTCACTTTGTTTCCGTCGTGTTTCTTCATTGGCTACATATATATATGGGTTTATGTCCTCTACAAAGATTCACTTATGGCTATTTCTTCAAGTCGCTTTTTACGCTAAGTGAATGTGATCGGACCCTTCCCCTCTATGCTATACTCAACCCAATCTATTCACAAATTCTTCATGTGCGTTCTATTTGAAACTCGTTCAAAATCTTCACCGTGTCCTTGTCAGCTGAAGAAATTGCTAACGGAACTTTAAAACTGATCTTAACCAAACTTTCGGTTTTGCCGCTCAAACCGTTCCGCATCCCATGATGCATTATTTTACTCACCCACGATCGGACACGATCTCCACTACACAAGACGTGGGTGACACATGTCGTGAGAAGGAGAATGGTCAGAGCACGTTAGTCCCAAATCTTGAGCGAACAGTTTTTCACCTTGTCTATAAATACCCTCTCCCCTTCCTCACTTCTTTTACCCGCTCGACCTCTCTCTCCCGTTCGAGCTCCTCAAACCCTAAGCGCCGCCTTCTCCATCATCGCCGGTGAGGAAGAGCTTCACCGCCTCGACCTCGTCGCCATCGTGACTCACGCCGACCGCGGAATTCCTCACTCCGCGCCGTAGCTGTCTTCCTCCGCCAAGTTAGGGCGTGGAAGATCTGAGCAGACGAGCTTCACATCTACAACACCCAGTTAAATCGTGTTCTTCATTTAGGGTAAATAAAAGTTACTTTTATTACTCACTTTGATTCTCAAGCTTTCCTGAAAATCTTCAAAGGTGTTTATTCTTCAAATCCTCACACACAAACACCTCACAAGCTATCTGCTCTTGATTCATTTCTCTAAGCAATCATTTTCTTCAAGATTCCTTAATTGTGTGGATCCTCGATCTGTACAACTCTGGAACCTAAGTCAAAGAACGCTTAGTGAAATTCTTCAAGTCTCATCTGGTCAAAATCCTCAAAACTTGTTCTTTTTGAAAAACCTTCTGAGAACGCATATGGCCTCTCCAAATTCCTCGCAACTATACTCTGTTCACAGGTACACATGCATTCTTTGAATCACTAGGTTCTCATCAACTTAACTCATTTGCAGCGTTCCTCGAAGAAAAACTGCATACTTCTTCAGAGAACTCAATTGTTCAATTTCCTCAACTGAAGAATACGGCAGACGGTAAGAAGCCACAGAAAGGAGGAAAGAAACCTGAGGTTATGACTGCTTTTGAGATCCCTGAGGAAATTTATGCTGACTACTGCACACCTGATGAAGAAGATTGAACGGAGATGGGCAAGGGAATGGAGGGAATACAGATATGTGACTCCAAAGTACATGAAGAAATTCGCTCTCAATCCTCCATGCCCAAGAGCTCCATTGGCACCTGGCCAAGTAGCTGACCCCACCAAAGCATCAAGCGTGGTGAGGACTTTCTGAAGAATGGGCTAAGCGCCAAGCTAAATTGGCAAGACAAGCCAAGGAGGCGGTGAAGAAATTCAATGAGGATTACGCCACTTTGCTTATCGAGGCCTCGGTCAAACCGAGGAAATCCATGCCAAAGAAGTCTGCTCATAAGCCAAGTTCCTCAGCAGCGCCCTCACGGCAAATTCCTCACACTGCTACAGCTCCACCAAAGTCCTCAACAGCTCCGTCAAAGTCCTCAGCTGATGTGCATCTAGCTACATGTCAAAGGACTGCTGGTTTCTCGATTGCCTCTGGAATTTCAGCAAGTTCCTCAGCAGCACCAATTTCATCATCTGGCCCGACTCTGCTAAAGACCAAAGCAACAGCTGGACGAGGTCCTCGGCCAAGTCCAAAGAAGAAACAAGTTGCATTCCATGTGCCTTCTGATGATGAAGCTTCTGATGAACTTGCGGAAATCATCGAGATCGCCAAGAAAGGGCCGCTAGAGCCAAAGGCACATTTGTGCCCTTCTTTGTTGGATCCGAGGAAAATCCTCGATTATATTGATCTCTGGCATAAGGATCCAAATACCCCTATGCCTGACTTTCATCTGACCCCTGGACAAAGTCATATGTTGACCCATTTGATCGCTGAAGAGAAATGGAAGTTTGAAAAGGCAAGAGAGATCAAGAAGGCTCAATACAGAAAGGAGAAGTTCTTGAAGAAAAACGTTGTCAAAATGACACCTGAGGAACTTCTCAAGGTCCAGACTGAAATTCAAGACCTCAGCAAAAACTTCGATTCTTATTATGCTGATTGGCAAGGAGCCAAGGTCAGATTCGTCAATCTGACGAAGAAATTCACCAATGTTGCTGCCCCAATGGAGCCTCAGCTCAGCCAACTGAAGAACATGCTAGCACCGCTGATGAAGTTCAGGCGGCTGATGAAAATGCTAGTTCCAGGGCTGATAATCCCATTCCAGCCGCTGAAGAAATTGCCAGGGCATCCACTAGTGGTGTGCCTGAAGAAAGCAAGAAGTCGAGGCAATTTGCATCGATTCTTTGAAGAAATTCAACCAGATTCCTCAGCTCCTCCTGCGCCAACACCAACTCCAATTCTTCCATCAGCCTCTCATGTGAAGAAAACCCAGGCTGTAGAACGAGCTGCAGTGAAGAAAAGGAAGGCATCAGCTCTGTCACATTCTTTAGCTGCGAAGAAAATGAAGCCAATGACCAGATCATTTGAAAATCCAATTGATGTTGTTCCGATTTCCTCCAAGCCATCAAAGGACCTTGTTCCTTTTGGAGAAGACTATGAGATCCCAATCGGATCTGATGAAGAACATCATTCTGCTGCTTCGTCAGAGCAGATTGATGAAGAAATTGAAGTGGGCGCAATCCCTTCAACCCCAGTCATTTCCTCACCTATGCCTCAGTTCACAGCTGAAGAGGCTGGTGTTGAGGAAATTGAAGATGAAGATGTGGATATAGGGTGCACCACACCAGTGATGAATGATGACTTTTGGGAAAGTCTGCATCCCAATACTCCTCTCTTCACCCCGCTCCAACAGATTCCTCAGTCCTCGCACAAACAGTCCAAATGGACTCAAGAAACTCAACCCACCTGCTCAGGCATGAAGAAATTCCAGCCACTAGTGCTGATGAACCTGTTGCTGATCCACAGACTGCACCTGTTGAGGAACAAGAAATTCCTCAGCCTGAAGAACCTGAACTTGCGATTCCAGAGGTCGTGATGCAACTCACTGACACTCCACTGCCAAAGCCTAAGAATCCTTTCTCAACGAAGCAAAAGTTCAAGGCTGAAGATTTCTTCGGCGAGCACGTATTCTTCACTGATTACAATCCATATGATTCTGCTCGCATAAGGAAGAGGCGTTTCTGGACTGCCTGCCAACTTCTATTCCTCGGTGCTCTTCAACAAAGACAAAGTCTTCGATCATGCTCATATTCCTCATGTGGACACGGAGTCTCGGCCAGCTTTGAGCCGGTCCTCGGTGTTCTTCACGACGCAGACTTTTGAATTTCTGCACCGATATACGTGGATCGAATGAAGAACTAATTCTTCAATTCTATGCAACGCTGCACATCACCGGAGACGCCAAGACGTGAACTCATGGGTATTAGACTGGAAGTCTGAAAATACTCACTACAAGGCACCAGCAACTGAATTGCTTCGTGCTCTACCACTAAGTCCTCCACTTGATGGTGCACGTTGTATCTACAACGAACCAGAACTTTCAAATCACAATATGCAAGTGCTGATGAAGCCTTTGAAGCCAAGGCATGCCCCAAGAACCAAATTCCTCGTCAAGGAATTACTATATGTGCCTCGGACTGTCTATCGGATTCTGACGAAGACAATGAGTCCTATCAAAGGCCACGACTCGAATGATGAAGAAGTCGTTGGCATCATGAAGAATATGCTTTTCTACATCATCCATGGCGTTCCCGTCAACTTCCATGATTTCTTCATGAGGACTCCGGCAAACATTGCTATGTCACCATTTGAGCTGAAGCCTTATGCGCCTTGGATAATGAGATTCATCAGACAAGGTCTTCACTCAATTACAAGGCTGATACTCGAACCACTACAGCTACTTGCCCCGATTGAAGTCCTCAAACGGACATTTACCTCGAGATGATGACAAGGGCAAGGCTACTGCTTTGTGATCGATGAAGGCATTCGTCCATTGGATGGACAGTTTATAGCAGCATCCTACTCCACCAATGATGACTCGCCACCCATGACTCTGCCGCAAATACCTCGGTCAAGCAAAGTCCTCAAGCCACAAAGACCTGTGGTGATGACTGATCGTGAGTTACTCCTCGGTCTTCATCGGAAGGTTGATCGCAATCATAAATGGGTCAAGCGTCGGTTTGGTTCAATTCTTCACAACATGACCTCAACACACAATGCGGTGAAGAAAAACCACTACTACCTCCATGAAACCTTGAAACGCACTGGCTGTTCTTTCACATGTCTACAAGGTAAGAACCGGCGTCAATGGGACTCAAGGAAGAATTTGACTGATGCACCTCCTCCGAAGAAATACAAGAAGGTCAAAGTTCCGTCCTTGGTGGCCAGCTCTTATTCTTCATCGCGACACTAATGAAAATGAAGACTTGGGCGACACATGGCAGGTCCTACTACAACAAACGACCCCAACAACGTTGGCGCTCCTTCTTCAACTTGAAATTCTTCAGGAGCGTTAGTCCTCAGTTTCGATCCTTTTGGTCATTTGATGACAAAGGGGGAGAAATTTGAGTTAGTCTTCAAGCGGGTCTAGTTTATTGCCTATATACAGTAATTTATTTTTGTTAAGTTACAACTCTCGTTCTTCTGAAACTTTTATTGGATCGAGTTGTAATCTTAAACCCGATGGTGCTTTGATACTTTTGATGCATTATGCTCTTGCACTATGCTCTGATTCTCTTGAGCTCCTTGAAAATCTTCATAGCAAATCTATTTGAGCTCTGATACTCTTGATGCGTTATTTTGCATGCTTGTTCCTCATTAATGTTATCGCACGCATGCTGAATTACATCAAGCACCATATTTCATCATGCATTTCAAATTCTTCATATTATATGTCAAATGCGTATGAATTACAAGATATAGGGGAGATCTCCATGATTCAACTCTTCAAATGTGCATTGCCTCAAAAGCAAATTCCTCACTATGCACTCTTCAGGGGAGTTCTTCTATATCTTGCAATCAAATTCCTCATTATCGCATTTACACTTCATATGTTTATCCTCGTTGAAAACTTAACCTATATTGTCATCAATCACCAAAGGGGAGATTGTAAGTGCATCTAGTGCCCTTAGTGATTTTGGTGGATTGAAGACTTATAGGTTAAGGAACTAATACGTTGTGAGTGTACACAGGTCTGTAAGTCTATGAGGAGTTTGATATTTACAGAGAAAGTCGACCCTAAAAATGAAGTTCTTCGATCAAGACTTTGATATTTTGAAGACTTTACGAAGACTTTGAAAGTGAAGAAATTGGTGTGACCCTTAAGACTTGGTATTCCTTTGAGGAACATGAAGCGTGAAGACTTTTGTTTTCGTAGTTTCGCTTCTCTTTCTTGAGTCATAGGAAACACCGTCTTTGTTAAAGGGGTCGAGGAAATACTAAGGAAAAATTTCCATGTGATGCTCAACTCAAAATCCTACACCTACCAATCCTTCGAAAGTGAAGCCTTTGGAAATCTCATACAGCTTCACCAATTTCTTCAATGACAGAGACGAAGTTCTTCCGTCGCCGAGGAAATGTTCGACCGAGGAGTTAGGAATTCGCCAAAGGCGGATTGCCTACACAATGAGGAACATGATAGCCCCGAGGAATTTGAGAGTCAAATTTCCGACCATGTCTTAAGGCGCGCCACCTGTCCCAAAATATCTTATCCACCTAACGGTCATATCATTGAAGGGCATTTATGTCTTATCATGTCGGGCTGCTCCCTAGGCTATAAATAGCCGCCTCACAACCACTAGCTGGTTGGCTGCTCCGAGAGAAACTTGACACTTGTCATTTAAGAGCAACCCATCCTCCGAGGACTTTGAGCGAAAATCATCGAGTGAGGAAAAACCCAAAACCAAACCACTACAAACCCAAAGTGATTGAGCATCACTGAAGAGATTGATCCTGCGTGGATCTGACGCTTGTTACCTTTGAAGACTGTGCTTCTTCCAGATGGTTAGGCGTCATGGTCTAGAGCATCCAAGAGGAATTGTGGATCGCCGAGTGACCAAGTCTGTGAAGGTTTGGAACTCGCTCAAGACTTACCACGAGTGATTGGACGAGGTCTGTGTGACCTTAGTTCAAGGAGAATACGGTGAGGACTTGGTGTCCTGAGCTGCGTGCTCAGCCGACTGGGTGTCCGGACTGTGTCCTCGAGTTTAAATACTCACCGCTTCCAACCAGACGCATAACCGAGACAGCAGTTGGAACTGGTCTACCAAATCATTGTCTTCACCAACCTAATCGGTTCTATTTCCTCAACCCTTTCATTTCCTCATTACCGTGTTGAGTGTTTGTTCATATCTGTGTTTGAAGACTTTGACTGAAGACTTTCTCAATTTCCTCAGTTCAATTTCTTCAGTCAGTTTGTCTTCATCTTGTGTTATCCTGTGATTACGCTTTCTGTAATCTGTGTTTGTCTTCATTTCATCATGATGAACATGCATGTATTCTGATATGCTTACTCCCCGAGTACTTATTCCGCTGCAAGTAGTTCTTCGCTAAGGAATTACCTCACCGGCAAATTCCTCAGTGAAGAATTCATAAAAATCGCCTATTCACCCCCCCTCTAGTCGATATAACGCACTTTCACAGACTATGGTCAACAAGGTTGGGATGCGGACGACGAAGAAATTCAAAGCCCACCCACCACCCAATTCATAGCCACTGTCGATGATTTAACCGACATGCTCGACTTCGACTACGAAGACATCGACGGTATGGACGCCGATGCAGGAGACGACCAAGAACCAGCGCCTATAGGGCACTGGAAGGCCACCTCGTAGTATGACATATACATGGTGGACACCCCAAAAGAAGGGAAGGGCGATGGAACAACGGAGGATGACCCCTCCAAGAAGCAGCCTAAGCACCGGCGTCCGAGGCGCCGCTCTAAATCCCGCCAAAGCAAAAATGGCGATTTCGGCACGGGAGATAATAACACCCCGGACAGTGCCGAAGACAACCCCCTCCAGCAGGATTCAGCACAGGAGGATGGAGAAGCCAGCCCTCGTGAGAGAGAGGCAGACAGAGAGGTAGAGGACGATAATTACATGCCTCCCTCCGAAGACAAGGCAAGCCTCGACGACGACGAATTTGTCGTGCCTGAGGATCCCGTCGAACAAGAGCGTTTCAAACGCAGGCTTATGGCCACGGCGAGCAGCCTCAAGAAAAAACAGCAACAGCTTAGAGCTGACCAAGACTTGCTAGCCGATAGATGGACTGAAGTCCTTGCGGCCGAAGAGTATGAACTCGAACGTCCCTCCAAGAGCTACCCGAAGCGCAGGCTGCTACCCTGATTAGAGGAGGAAGCACCTAAACCTACATCACCAGCGCACGACGCAGCCGACCGGCCACCTCGTGGCCGTGACAGAGAGGCCTCTCAGCCCTCCACTCAAGCCGCACCCCGGCGTCGCTCAAAAAATACCAAGGCACGGGGAAATGCGCCAGACCTGCGAGATATATTGGAGGACAAGGCAAGGCAAACAAGATCGATCTACGGATCGCGTGGGCGCCCCATGACACGTGACAATAACCGTCATGCCGGATATGGCAAATCCGGCCGGGCCGAACACAGTAGACAAAGCTCATTTGAGCTACGTCGTGATATAGCCCAGTACAGAGGCGCCGCACACCCACTATGCTTCACAGATGAAGTAATGGATCATCAAATCCCCGAGGGTTTCAAACCCGTAAACATGATGGCACAACAGATCCTGCGGTATGGATCGAGGATTATCTCCTTCATATCCACACGACCCGTGGTGATGATCTACATGCCATCAAATACCCCCCACTCAAGCTTAAAGGACCAGCTCGGCATTGGCTTAACATCTTGCCAGCAGAGTCAATTGGTTGTTGGGAGGACCTGGAAGCCGCATTCCTCGACAATTTTCAGGGCACCTATGTGCGACCACCAGACACCGATGACCTAAGCCACATAATCCAGCAGCCAGAGGAATCGGCCAAACAATTCTGGACACGGTTCCCAACCAAGAAAAATCAAATAGTCGACTGTCCGGACGCAGAGGCCCTCGCAACTTTCAAACATAACATCCGCGGCGAGTGGCTTGCCCGGCACCTAGGACAGGAAAAGCCGAAATCCATGGCAGCCCTCACAACACTCATGACCCGCTTTTGCGCGGGAGAAGACAGCTGGCTAGCTCGTAGTAATAACATGACCAAGAGCCCTGGTAATTCGGATATCAAGGACAGCAATGGCAGGTCGCGTCGCAATAAGCACAAGCGCCGCATTAACAATGACAATGCTGAGGATACGACAGTTAATGCCGGATTCATAGGCTCTAAACCCGGTCAGCGGAAAAAGCCATTTAAAAGAAATACTCCGGGCCCATCCAGTTTGGACCGAATACTCGATCGCTCGTGCCAGATACACGACACCCCCGAAAAAGCAGCAAATCACACCAACAGGGATTGTTGGGTGTTCAAGCAGGCAGGCAAGTTAAATGCCAAAAACAGAGACAAGGGGCTGCATAGCGATGACGAGGAGGAGTCCCGGCCGCCGAACAATAGGGGACAGAAGGGTTTCCCCCCACAAGTGCGGACGTTGAACATGATATACGCAACCCACATACCCAAAAGGGAGCGGAAGCGTGCACTCAGGGACGTATATGCGTTGGAGCCAGTCGCCCCTACGTTCAACCCATGGTCCTCTTGCACGATCACTTTTGATCTAATGGACCACCTCACTTGCATCCGCCATGGGGGTTTCGCCGATTTGGTTATAGACCCTATCATTGACGGATTTCACCTCACTAGAGTCCTTATGGACGGCGGCAAGCAGCCTGAACCTACTTCATCAGATACGGTCACGAAAAATGGGCATAGATCCCTCAAGGATTAAACCCACAAAGACGACCTTTAAAGGCGTCATACCAGGTGTAGAGACCAACTGTACAGGCTCAGTTACACTTGAGGTGGTCTTCGGATCCCCGGATAATTTCCGAAGCGAGGAGTTAATCTTCGACATAGTCCCGTTCTGCAGTGGCTATCACGCACTGCTCAGACGAACCGCATTTGCAAAGTTCAATGTGTTGGGAAACGCAGTAATTTCAAAAAATTTCCTACGCACACACAGGACCATGGTGATGGCATAGCAACGAGAGGGGAGAGTATTGTCTACGTACCCTCGTAGACCAAAGCGGAAGCGATCACAACGTAGAGGAAGTAGTCGACGTTCTCCTCGCGATCCAGCCGATCCCAGCGCCGTTACTCCGGTGCCTCCGAGTCGATCACAACGTAGAGGAAGTAGTCG
The DNA here is from genome assembly GCA_021605145.1 of Aegilops bicornis. Lineage (NCBI taxonomy): Eukaryota > Viridiplantae > Streptophyta > Magnoliopsida > Poales > Poaceae > Aegilops > Aegilops bicornis. Next base: position 559,101,351 of record CM038673.1, on the reverse strand, counting down.
TACGTTCTCCTCACGATCCAGCCGATCCCAGCGGCGTTACTCCGGCGCCTCCGAGTTCTTGGCACGCGTTCAGCTCGATGACGCTCCTCGGGCTCCGATCCAAAGAAAGCTCCGGGAGAGGGAGTTCCACAAGACGACGGCGTGGTGACGATCTTGATGTTCTACCGACACAGGGCTTCACCTAAGCACTGCTATGATATGACCGAGGTGGAATATGGTGGAAGCGGGCACCGCACACGGCTAAGGAACGATCTCAAGGATCAACTTGTGTGTCCTAGGGTGCCCCCCCACCCCCGTATATAAAGGAGGGAGGGAGGAGGTGGCCGGCCTCAAGGGCGGCGCCATAGGGGGGAAACCTACTCCAAGTAGGTTTCCCTCTCTTCCTTATCTTATTTGGAGGGAAGGAAGGAGTACTAGTATTAGGAAGTAGTACTAGTAGTAGGAATAGGAAGAGGGGAAGGAGAAAGGAAAGGGGCCGGCCCCCTCCCCAATTCGGATTGGGCTTGGGGGCGCGCCTCCCTTGTTCCTTCTCCTTCCTCCTACATGGGCCCAATAAGGCCCATATACCTCCCGGGGTTCAGTAACCTCCGAGCTCCAAACTTCTCCTAACCTTTCCGGTGTCCAAATATATCCGTCCAATATATTAATCTTTATGTCTCGACCATTTCGAGACTCCTCGTCATGTCCGTGATCATATCCGGGACTCCGAACAACCTTCGGTACATCAAAACTCATAAACTCATAATATAACTGTCATCGAAACCTTAAGCGTGCGGACCCTACGGTTCGAGAACAATGTAGACATGACCGAGACACATCTCCGGTCAATAACCAATAAGCGGGACCTGGATGCCCATATTGGTTCCTACATTTTCTACGAAGATCTTTATCGGTCGGACCGCATAACAACATATCGTTGTTCCATTTGTCATCGGTATGTTACTTACCCGAGATTTGATCGTCGGTATCCAATACCTAGTTCAATCTAGCTATCGGTAAGTCTCTTTACTCGTTCCGTAATACATCATCTCACAACTAACTCATTAGTTGTAATGCTTGCAAGGCTTATGTGATGTGTATTACCGAGAAGGCCCAGAGATACCTCTCCGACAATCGGAGTGACAAAACCTAATCTCAAATCGCCAACCCAACAAGTACCTTTGGAGACACCTGTAGTACTCCTTTATAATCACCCAGCCACGTTGTGACGCTTGGTAGTACCAAAGTGTTCCTCCGTAAACGGAGTTGCATAATCTCATAGTTATAGGAACATGTATAAGTCATGAAGAAAGCAATAGCAATATACTAAACGATCAAGTGCTAAGCTAACGGAATGGGTCATGTCAATCACATCATTCTTCTAATGAGGTGATCCCATTAATCAAATGACAACACATGTCTATGGTTAGGAAACATAACCATCTTTGATTAATGAGCTAGTCTAGTAGAGGCTTACTAGTGACTATCTGCTTGCCTATGTATTCACACATGTATTATGTTTCCGGTTAATACAATTATAGCATGAATAATAAACATTTATCATGATATAAGGAAATAAATAATAACTTTATTATTGCCTCTAGGGCATATTTCCTTCAGTCTCCCACTTGCACTAGAGTCAATAATCTAGATTACACAAGAATGATTCTAACACCCATGGAGTCTTGGTGCCGATCATGTTTTGCTCGTGGAAGAGGCTTAGTCAATGGGTCTGCAACATTCAGATCCGTATGTATTTTGCAAATCTCTATGTCTCCCACTTGGACTTGGTCCCGAATGGAGTTGAAGCGTCTTTTGATATGCTTGGTCCTCTTGTGAAATCTGGATTCCTTTGCCAAGGCAATTGCACCAGTATTGTCACAGAAGATCTTCATTGGCCCCGATGCACTAGGTATGACACCTAGATAGGAAATGAACTCTTTCATCCAGACTCCTTCATTTGCTGCTTCCGAAGCAGCTATGTACTCCGCTTCACATGTAGATCCCGCCACGACGCTTTGTTTAGAACTGCACCAACTGACAGCTCCACCGTTTAATAAAAACACGCATCCGGTTTGCGATTTAGAATCGTCCGGATCAGTATCAAAGCTTGCATCGACGTAACCATTTACGACTAGCTCTTTGTCACCTCCATATACGAGAAACATATCCTTAGTCCTTTTCAGGTATTTCAGGATGTTCTTGACCGCTGTCCAGTGATCCACTCCTGGATTACTTTGGTACCTTCTGCCAAGCTTACTGACTAAGCATACGCCAGTCCGTACACAGCATTGCATACATGATAGAGCCTATGGCTGAAGCATAAGGAACATCTTTCATTTTCTCTCTATCTTCTGCTGTGGTCGGGCATTGAGTCTGACTCAATCTTATACCTTGTAATACAGGCAAAAAACCTTTCTTTGCCTGATCCATTTGAATTTCTTCAAAACTTTATCAAGGTATGTGCTTTGTGAAAGTCCAATTAAGCGTCTTGATCTATCTCTATAAATCTTGATGCCCAATATGTAAGCAGCTTCACCGAGGTCTTTCATTGAAAAACTTTTATTAAAGTATCCTTTTATGCTATCCAGAAATTCTATATCATTTCCAATCAATAATATGTCGTCCACATATAATATCAGAAATGCTACAGAGCTCCCACTCACTTTCTTGTAAATACAAAGCTTCTCCAAAGGTCTCATATAAAACCATATGCTTTGATCACACTATCAAAACGTTTATTCCAACTCCGAGAGGCTTGCACTGACCATAAATTGATCGCTAAAGCTTGCACACTTTGTTAGCACCTTTTGGATCAGCAAAACCTTCTGGTTGCATCATATACAACTCTTCTTCTAGAAATCCATTCAAGAATGCAGTTTTTACATCCATTTGCCAAATTTCATAATCATAAAATGCGGCAATTGCTAACATGATTCGGACAGACTTAAGCATCGCTACGGGTGAGAAAGTCTCATCATAGTCAACCCCTTGAACTTGTCGAAAACCTTTTGCAACAAGTCGAGCTTTGTAGACGCTTATATTACCATCCGCGTCAGTCTTCTTCTTAAAGATCCATTTATTCTCAATGGCTTGCCGATCATTGGGCAAGTCAACCAAAGTCCATACTTTGTTCTCATACATGGATCCCATCTCAGATTTCATGGCTTCCAGCCATTTCGCGGAATCTAGGCTCACCATCGCTTCTTCATAGTTTGTAGGTTCGCCATGGTCAAGTAACATGACTTCCAGAATAGGATTACCGTACCACTCGGGTGCGTATTTTATTCTGCTTGACCTACGGTTCAGTAGCAACTTGATCTGAAGTTTCATGATCAACATCATTAGTTTCCTCACCAATTGGTGTAGTTGTCACAGGAACCGTTTCTTGTGATGAACTACTTTCCAATAAGGGAGCAGATACAGTTATCTCATCAAGTTTTACTTTCCTCCCACTCACTTCTTTCGAGAGAAACTCCTTCTCTAGAAAGGATCCGAATTTAGCAACGAAAATCTTGCCTTCAGATCTGTGATAGAAGGTGTACCCATGATCTCCTTTGGGTATCCTATGAAGACACATTTCTCCGATTTGGGTTTGAGCTTATCTGGTTGAAGTTTCTTAACATAAGCATCGCAGCCCCAAATTTTAAGAAACGACAACTTTGGTTTCTTGCCAAACCACAGTTCATACGGTGTCGTCTCAACGGATTTAGATGGTGCCCTATTTAACGTGAATGTGGCCGTCTCTAAAGCATATCCCCAAAACGATAGCGGTAAATCAGTAAGAGACATCATAGATCGCACCGTATCAAGTAAAGTACGATTACGACGTTCATACACACCATTTCTCCGTGGTGTTCCGTATGGCGTGAGTTGCGTAAACTATTCCTCATTGTTTCAAATGTAGGCCAAACTCGTAACTCAAATATTCTCCTCCACGATCAGATCGTAGAAACTTTATTTTCTTGTTAAGATGATTTTCCACTTCACTCTGAAATTCTTTGAACTTTTCAAATGTTTCAGATTTGTGTTTCATTAAGTAGATATACCCATATCTGCTCAAATCATCTGTGAAGGTGAGAAAATAACGATACCCGGCCAAGGCCTCAACATTCATTGGACCACAAACATCAAGATGTATGATTTCCAACAAATCAGTTGCTCGCTCCATAGTTCCGGAGAACGACGTTTTAGTCATCTTGCCCATGAGGCATGGTTCGCAAGTACCAAATGATTCATAATCAAGTGTTTCCAGAAGCCCATCAATATGGAGTTTCTTCATGCGTTTTACACCGATATGACCCAAACGGCAGTGCCACAAATAAGTTGCATTATCATTATCAACTCAGATCTTTTGGTTTCAACACTATGAATATGTGTATTACTACTATCGAGATTTAATAAAATAGACCACTATTCAAGGGTGCTTGACCATAAAAGTTATTTTTCATATAAATAGTACAACCATTATTCTCTGTCTTAAATGAATAACCGTCTAGCATTAAACAAGATCCAGATATAATTTTCATGCTCAACGCCGGCACCAAATAACAATTATTTAGGTCTAAAACTAATCCCGATGGTAGATGTAGAGGTAGCGTGCCGACCGCGATCACATCGACTTTGGAACCATTTCCCACGCCAAGATCGTCACCTCGTCCTTAGCCAATCTTCGCTTAATCCGTAGTTCCTGTTCGAGTTGCAAATATTAGCAATGTAACCAAGTATCAAATACCCAGTACTACTGCGCGAGTATTAGTAAGGTACACATCAATAACATGTATATCACATATACCTTTGATCACCTTGCCATCCTTCTTATCCGCCAAATACTTGGGGCAGTTCCGCTTCCAAAGGTCGATCGCTTGCAGTAAAAACACTCGATTTCAGGCTTAGGTCCAGACTTGGGTTTCTTCTCTTGAGCAGCAACTTTCTTGCTGTTCTTTTGAAGTTTCCTTCTTCTTTCCTTTGCCCTTTTCTTGAAACTAGTGGTCTTGTTGACCATCAACACTTGATGTTCTTTCTTGATTTCTACCTCTGCTGACTTTCAGATTATGTAAGAGCTCGGAATTGTTTTGGTCATCCCTTGCATATTATAGTTCATCACGAAGCTCTTGTAGCTTGGTGGCGTGATTGGAGAATTCATCAATGACACTATCATCCGGAAGAGCAACTCCCGGTTGAATCAAGTGATTATTATACCCGGACATTTTGAGTATATGTTCACCGATGTAACTATTCTCCTCCATCTTGCAGCTATAGAACTTGTTGGAGACTTCATATCTCTCAATCCGGGCATTTGCTTGAAATATTAACTTCAACTCCTGGAACATCTCATATGCTCCATGACGTTCAAAACGTCGTTGAAGACCCGGTTCTAAGCCGTAAAGCATGGCACATCGAACTATTGAGTAGTCATCACTTTTGCTTTGCCAGACGTTCACAACTTCTCGGCGCAGCTCTGCAGCGAGTTCTGGCACCCAGCCGGTGCTTCCAGGGCGTAATTCTTCATGCAGCAATGAGGATAATCCTCAAGTTACGGACCCGATCCGTGTAATTGCTACCATCATCTTTCAACTTTGCTTTCTCAAGGAACGCATTAAAATTCAACGGAACAACAAAGACGAGCCATCTATCTACAGTAAACATAGACAAGCAAAATACTATCAGGTACTAAGTTCATGATAAATTTAAGTTTTAATTAATCATATTAAAAACTCCCACTTAGATGACATCTCTCTAGTCATCTAAGTGATTACGTGATCCAAATTAACTAAACCATGTCCGATCATCACGTGAGATGGAGTAGTTTCAATGGTGAACATCACTATGTTGATCATATCTACTATATGATTCACGTTCGACCTTTCGGTCTCCGTGTTCCGAGGCCATATCTGTTATATGCTAGGCTCGTCAAGTTTAACCTGAGTATTCTGCGTGTGCAACTGTTTTGCACCTGCTGTATTTGAACGTAGAGCCTATCACACCCGATCATCACGTGATGTCTCAAAGACGAAGAACTTTCGCAACGGTGCATACTCAGGAGAACACTTCTTGATAATTTTAGTGAGAGATCATCTTATAATGCTACCGTCAATCAAAGAAAAATAAGATGCATAAAGGATAAACATCACATGCAATCAATATAAGTGATATGATATGGCCATCATCATCTCGTGCTTGTGATCTCCATCTCCGAAGCACCATCGTGATCACCCTCGTCACCGGGCGCGACACCTTGATCTCCATCGTAGCATCGTTGTCGTTCGCCATCTATTGCTTCTCGACTATCGCTACCGCTTAGAGATAAAGTAAAGCAATTACAGATGCTTATGCGTTTCATACAATAAAGCGACAACCATATGGCTCCAGCCGATTGCCGATAACTTCGGTTACAAAACATGATCATCTCATACAATAAAATATAGCATCACGTCTTGACCATATCACATCACAACATGCCCTGCAAAAACAAGTTAGACGTCCTCTACTTTGTTGTTGCAAATTTTACGTGGCTGCTACGGGCTTAAGCAAGAACCAATCTCACCTACGCATCAAGACCACAACGATACTTCGTCAAATAGACTCCATTTTAACCTTCTCAAGGACCGGGCGTAGCCACACTCGGTTCAACTAAAGTGAGAGAGACAGACACCCGCCAGTCACCTTTAAGAACGAGTGCTCGTAACGGTGAAACCAGTCTCGCGTAAGCGTACGCGTAATGTCGGTCCGGGCCGCTTCATCTCACAATACCGCTGAACCAAAGTATGACATGTCGGTAGGCAAGATGACTTGTATCGCCCACAACTCACTTGTGTTCTACTCGTGCATATGACATCAACGCATAAAACCAGGCTCGGATGCCACTGTTGGGTAACGCAGTAATTTCAAAAAATTTCCTACGCACACACAGAACCATGGTGATGGCATAGCAATGAGAGGGGAGAGTATTGTCTACGTACCATCGTAGACCAAAGCGGAAGCGATCACAACGTAGAGGAAGTAGTCGTACGTTCTCCTCGCGATCCAGCCGATCCCAGCGCCGTTACTCCGGTGCCTCCGAGTCGATCACAACGTAGAGGAAGTAGTCGTACGTTCTCCTCACGATCCAGCCGATCCCAGCGGCGTTACTCCGGCGCCTCCGAGTTCTTGGCACGCGTTCAGCTCGATGACGCTCCTCGGGCTCCGATCCAGCAAAGCTCCGGGGAGAGGGAGTTCCGTCAGCACGACGGCGTGGTGACGATCTTGATGTTCTACCGACGCAGGGCTTCACCTAAGCACTGCTATGATATGACCGAGGTGGAATATGGTGGAAGGGGGCACCGCACACGGCTAAGGAACGATCTCAAGGATCAACTTGTGTGTCCTAGGGTGCCCCCCCACCCCCGTATATAAAGGAGGGAGGGAGGAGGTGGCCGGCCTCAAGGGCGGCGCGCCATAGGGAGGGGGAAACCTACTCCAAGTAGGTTTCCCTCTCTTTTCCTTATCTTATTTGGAGGTGGAAGGAAGGAGAACTAGGAGTACTAAGTAGTACTAGTAGTAGGAAAAGGAAGAGGGGTAAGGAGAAAGGAAGGGGGCCGCCCCTCCCCAATTCGGATTGGGCTTGGGGGCGCGCCTCCCTTGTTCCTTCTCCTTCCTCCTACATGGGCCCAATAAGGCCCATATACCTCCCGGGGTTCCGTAACCTCCCGAGCTCCAAACTTCTCCTAACCTTTCCGGTGTCCAAATATATCCGTCCAATATATTAATCTTTATGTCTCGACCATTTCGAGACTCCTCGTCATGTCCGTGATCATATCCGGACTCGAACAACCTTCGGTACATCAAAATACATAAACTCATAATATAACCGCCATCGAAACCTTGCGTGCGGACCCTACGGTTCGAGAACAATGTAGACATGACCGAGACACATCTCCGTCAATAACCAATAGCGGGACCTGGATGCCCATATTGGTTCCTACATTTTCTACGAAGATCTTTATCGGTCGGACCGCATAACAACATACGTTGTTCCCTTTGTCATCGGTATGTTACTTACCCGAGATTTGATCGTCGGTATCCAATACCTAGTTCAATCTCAAGCATCGGTAAGTCTCTTTACTCGTTCCGTAATACATCATCTCACAACTAACTCATTAGTTGTAATGCTTGCAAGGCTTATGTGATGTGTATTACCGAGAAGGCCCAGAGATACCTCTCCGACAATCGGAGTGACAAAACCTAATCTCGAAATACGCCAACCCAACAAGTACCTTTGGAGACACCTGTAGTACTCCTTTATAATCACCCAGATTACGTTGTGACGTTTGGTAGTACCAAAGTGTTCCTCCGTAAACGGAGTTGCATAATCTCATAGTTATAGGAACATGTATAAGTCATGAAGAAAGCAATAGCAATATACTAAACGATCAAGTGCTAAGCTAACGGAATGGGTCATGTCAATCACATCATTCTTCTAATGAGGTGATCCCATTAATCAAATGACAACACATGTCTATGGTTAGGAAACATAACCATCTTTGATTAATGAGCTAGTCTAGTAGAGGCTTACTAGTGACTATCTGCTTGTCTATGTATTCACACATGTATTATGTTTCCGGTTAATACAATTATAGCATGAATAATAAACATTTATCATGATATAAGGAAATAAATAATAACTTTATTATTGCCTCTAGGGCATATTTCCTTCACAATGTGGTGCCGCACTACGCATACCTCAAGCTGAAGATGCCCGGCCCTCGAGGAGTCATTACGGTCAATGGAAACACCGAACGCTCTCTCCGAACGGAGGAGCATACGGCGGCCCTCGCGGCGGAAGTACAAAGTAGCCTCTCAAGGCAATTCTCCAGTCCGGCTATTAAACGTCCGGACACCGTCAAGCGCGCCTGGAGTAACCTACAACAAGACCGCCTGGCACGTTCCGAGCAAGCGTAGCAATGCGGCCCCAACCCCAGCCCTCGCGAAATTGCGAAACCAGTACTATGCGTACATAATTATGCTCTGGAAATACCATGGGCATAGGGGAAGGGGCATGACCACGGCATGCCCAAAATGCGGCTCAACAACACTAGGGGCTCCAGAGTTTGTCATTCCTTTTTCTTACTTTCAGGACTCCACTCTCCGGAAGGCCTGTCCGGCAGTACAATCGCCGAACACACGATGCAACAGCCAGGGAGGTAGAAAGCTACGTCGTATGTCCAGGTGGTCTCTATAACGAGCTAAATACCTGTCTTACATACCGTCTTGCAGCTTGCCCCTGGAGGGGGACATGTCAAATAGTCCCATCTCTTGCTTATCGCACTATTTGTATCGTTCTGCTTTCACAACAGCCTTTTAATAAACAATGCTCAGCTTCGGCTTATTATTGCATGTTCTATTTATTTCTTTTTCAATACATATGTTCAGTTATGACATTTAGCACCCGTACACTTTGGTACGGCCAAATACGCCAGGGGCTCAAGTACCCCATAATACGGCGTGAGAAGTCCGAACACTATAACAAGTGCGGCACCCCGAACTTATAGCATTATATGATCAGCTCCGAATCATGTCTTGAGTCAATAGTTGGGTTTGCCCGGCTCCTATGTTTTGGTACCTTACGTTCCGTCATATCGGCTAAGGTAGCGCTAGGAGAACTACTGCGATTGTGCCCCGGTTGAGCTGGGTTCAGCACCTCAGTAGAGAAAGCTGAAACCGACTGGTCATGATAGGGCGAGAGCTGGTCATTGCTCGAGAGGTTTCGAGTCCCTAAAGACTTATGCCGCTTAGAGCGAGGAGTCGGCTTTGTCCGCCTAGGCGTGGATAGCGCCCCAAACTCGGTCTTCCGAATACTAGGGGCTTCACTAAATTTAAAATTATAGAATTCTATGGCTAAGTGAGAGTGATAAAGCATTATAGTCGATTGCCTTGTTCGTTGTCTTTGGCGCCTCCCTCGAAGGACCCAAGAATGGGAACAAGAGCGCTCAGGTTTATCCCGAACACCCCAAAGACTCGTGGCATGGGGGCGGTTTACCGACTCGCCATCTCTCAGATTTAATAAACGGCCGCATGAAGGTAATATTTAAAATTCAAAAGCGTAGCTTAGCACATATGAACAAGTTTTCAAATGCAGGATAACACGGCGAAGTTTACTCAAAAATTACATCCTTGGAACATTCATCCGCCACAAAGGCGGGCACCCTTCAGGGCGCCCTCATAATACATCTCGGCTTGCGATGCTCCTTGCCCTCCGGTGGCCCATCTATCACCAGCTTCAAGATCCATCTTGCCCAAAGGTACTTTAACACGGGCAAGGGCCCTACGGGCACCTTCGATGCATACGGAGCGCTTGATGACTTCAAGGCGTGGACAGACATCCGCCAGCAGCCTCACCAGCCCAAAGTAGCTCCCAGGCATGACCTCCCTAGGCCATAACCGGACCATAAGGCCCTTCATGGCCTGTTCGGACACCTTATGGAGCTTCACCAGCTGCTTCAGCTGGTCGCTCAAGGGCACCGGGTGTCCGGCCTCACCATACCGAGACCAGAACACTTTCTCCGTCGAGCTCCCCTCCTCGGCCCAGTAGTATGCGGCAGCGTCGGACACACTGCGGGGCAGATCTGCGAATGCTCCTGGAGAGCTCCGGACTCGGGTAAGTAACAAGTAATTCTCTTTCACGTGCTTGCTTTGCATAAAGAATGCCTTACCCGCCGCTATTTTCTTCATCGCCTCAATTTCCTGGAGGGCTTTTTGGGCTTCGGCCTTGGCAGATTTGGCGCTCTCAAGGGCCGAGGCAAGCTAGGACTCTCGAGTCTCTGAGTCAAGCTCCAAACTCGTGTTTTTTTACGAGAGCCTGGAGCTCTTGCTGCACCTCCGCCGCTCGCGCCTCCTGCTTTTCTCGCTCGATGCGCTCCACGGCCGCATTGTCTTCGGCCTTGGGCAGCGCTTTCTTCAGGGTTGCCACCTGGGTTGTGGCCCCTGTAATACTCACGTTAGTCCTATCATTTTTTTGCAACCGCATCTTTTTTATATACTTACATAAGGTATTACTTACCTTCCTTGTCCTCGAGCTGCTTCTTGGCAAGGCCGATCTCGTTCTCGGACCGCTCGAGGCGCTGCTTCAATGCATCGACCTCCGCAGTCAGTGCGGCAAAGGTCAGCAACGCAGCCTGCATTCCCATATTGACATACTTATGTTAGACTCCTGCGTATATCTTTTTGATCCTCGGTTAGCTTTTCTTTCCGAACACCAAACCGAGCATCGAGGCTACCGCCTATGCGGTAATATCTTAAATACATACCTCAAAGCCTGTTAGAAGGCTGGCACAGGCTTCAGCCAGCCCGCTCTTGGCGGACTGAACCTTCTGGATCACCGCACTCATAATAGTGCGGTGCTCCTCGTCGATGGAGGCGCCGTTAAGCACCTCCAGCAAATTATCCGGTGCCTCCGGTTGGACGGAGGTCACCGGCGTCGTAGGCTTGCCCTTCTTACTAGGGGGCCGCCTGCCGGACTCCGGAACCATTGAAGGTTCCGGTGCGGTGTCCGGCCCGGGGCCGGACTTGGAGCCCTTGGGGGTTTTGTCCCCTTTGCGCCTGGAGTCCGGGAGGTCGCCTTGCGGCGCCTCCAGGACCACCTCCTCCTGGCATGGACACTTTTGGGACTCCACCTCGGCATCGTCCGTAGGGCGAGGGGAGGTAGTGGTCGGAAGCGAATTCACATCCGATGAATCCAGGGAGCCGCTCGACGAAGCGTCGAGCCGGGCCTTGGGCGGACTGCATGATTATATCCGGCGTCAGGGAAGGCTGTGCAACAAAAGAACACTATGAATCACTCTGGTGCCAGAACACTTACGACTTCGCCAGGGGCTTGGCCCTAGGCGGCAAATCCTCCTCGCTGTCGGCGAGGTTGGTGGAGTAATCCGGGGGAAGGGTTCTTCCCTTCTTGGACCCTCCGGCCTCCCTAGTTGGGGCGGCTTTCCTTTTCTTTTCTTCCCCTGCTGGAGAAGAAACCTCTCTTTCCTCCTCCTCGCTTTCGTGGGACGAGTGCGCCTCGGAGTCATCAGACGACGAGTCCGGTTCCATCGGGCGCCGGGAGCTCTTCCGGTTTCCCGCGGCCTTTTTCTTGGCCTTCTTCTCCGGCACCACGTAAGGTCTTTGGGACCAGCAACCGTAAGCGGGCATCTGCTGGGCCTTGAAAAAGGCCGACGATCGATCTGTCCGGTCTTCTTCTGCCAGTCCTGTCAAAGGAACGGGAGCTTAGATCCCGCATAGAGTCAAACTATGAAAAACAAGTATCCCATAAAGGGTAAAACTAGCTTACTATGCTGGCTTGGCGCTTCGCGCAGAATCCGCGATCCTCGGTAATGGTAGGGGGAACCTTGGCTCCCTTGAATAGCACCTTCGAGGCATCCTCGTGCGTTGTGTCAAAGAGCTTGGTCAGAGTTTGGTGCTGGGCCGGGTCGAACTCCCACAAGTTAAAAGCCTGTCGTTGACACGGGAGGATCCGGCGGATGAGCATGACCTGGACTACGTTGACAAGTTTAACCTTCTTGTCCACCAGGTTTGGAGTCCGGTCAGCTCTCCCAAATTACCCCACGACAGGCCCTTCTCTCGCTAGGAGGTGAGCCGTGTGGGGATGCCAGATCGGAATTCGGGGGCCGCTGCCCATTCAGGGTCACGCGGCTCGGTGATGTAGAACCACCCCGATTGCCACCCCTTAATGGTTTCCACGAAGGAGCCCTCGAGCCATATAACGTTGGGCATCTTGCCCACCATGGCGCCTCCGCACTCCGCTTGCTGGCCGCCCACTACCTACGGCTTGACATTGAAGGTCTTCAGCCATAAGCCGAAGTGGGGCTTGATGCAGAGGAAAGCCTCGCACACGATGATAAACGCCGAGATATTGAGGATAAAGTTCGGGGCCAGATCGTGGAAATCCAGGCCGTAGTAGAACATGGGCCCCTGGACAAATGGGTGTTGTGGAAAGCCAAGTCCATGGAGGAAATGGGTGAGGAACACCACCCTCTCATGGGGCCTGGGGGTGGGGATGAGCTGCCCCTCGTCTGGGAGCCGGTGCGCGATGTCATTGGACAATTATCCGGCTTTCCTCAGCTTCTTGATGTGTCCCTCTGTGACGGAGGAGACCATCCACTTGCCTCCCGCTCCGGATATGGCTAGAGAAGGTTGAGGTGGGGTATGCGGACTTGGGCGCTGGAGCTCGAGTGCGAGAAAATGGATAAGCAAAGGAGGAAGAAGGCGTAGATGAAAAAGGTGGATCCTTATCCCCTTATATGGGCGGACGAAACTATGTGCCCCCACCAGCCTGGTAAAACTTGCTTATCTCCTAAGCACCGTAATTAATGGCACAATTGGGTTACCCACGCCCGTATTGATGAGAATCCCGGAATAAGGGGACACGATCTCTGCTTCGACAAGACGTGCCAAGGAAACCGCGTCGCTAAGTGCGCTGAGGTGGGACAGTAAAAACGATTCGAATAAAGGCTTGGCCATGGTTTGATGTCACGCTACGGAATACATCACCAGCTTGGATTTGTGTAAATATTATTCTCTCTACGGTGGTATGTGGAACTTATTTTGCAGGGCCGGACACTATCCTTGTGTTCAAAATCTTCTATGAAGTATTCGGAGGAGGAACCCGCCTTGCAATGCTGAAGACAATCTGCACGCCGGACTCGTCGTCATTGAAGGCTGGTTCAGGGGCTACTGAGGGAGTCCTGGATTACGGGGTGTCCGGATAGCCGGACTATAACCTTTGGCCGGACTCCGGGACTATGAAGATACAAGATTGAAGACTTCGTCCCGTGTCCGGATGGGACTTTCCTTGGCGTGGAAGGCAAGCCTGGCGATATGGATATGTAGATCTCCTCCCATTGTAACCGACTCTGTGTAACCCTAGCCCTCTCTGGTGTCTATATAAACCGGAGGGGTTTTAGTCCGTAGGACGAACAACAATCATACCATAGGCTAGCTTCTAGGTTTTAGCCTCTCTGATCTCGTGGTAGATCTACTCTTGTACTACCCATATCATCAATATTAATCAAGCAGGAGTAGGGTTTTACCTCCATCGAGAGGGCCCGAACACTGGTAAAAACATCGTGTCCCTTTGTCTCCTGTTACCATCCGCCTAGACGCACAGTTCGGGACCCCCTACCCGAGATCCGCCGGTTTTGACACCGACACTCTTAGCATTCAATGACCACAAGTACACGACCTGACTAACGGACTTGGAATGGTTCTATAAGGTGTTCTAGTTGCTATTGACGCCCATGTTCGCACTTTTTTTGAAAAGGGGATAAATTAATATCACGCATATGCCAATTACACCCAGCCTCTGCACCTACAAGATGTTGCAACGACATCCAGGATGCACACAGCCAAAGAAAAATATAAAAGAAAGGAAAAAAACAAAGGTCCTGTCACAGCGATTGACTTCTCTCAGCAGCCGCACACAAATCACCACCAAATACAACACCCAGAAAACATAAAAGATCTCCAAAAGAAATACCTCTAAGAAGGAAACAGTGCACAAGCACCATCGTTGCCCATCCAAGATCTTAAATTTTTGTCATGGAGAAGCCAGAGCTCTCAAAACAATTCCTTCAGCAAGGCAATTGACAGGTACGACCAACGAAGGCCAGACTTAGATTTTCACCCTGAAAGTCACGGCTCGGCACCCGACGAGCACCACAAAAAATGAATTCCTCTACTGTTGTTGCCCCACTTGACACTGCTGCTCCTGGGAGTTACTAACCACCTGGTTGACTCCATCGCCTTGAAGCTTCCGTCCGTCTAATAGATCCTTCGATATCAGGCACCATGACTTTCTCCATACTTGTCTAGACCATACAACCTCGTAGGATGATGTGGCGTGCAGGACCGAATTCTTTCTGATCCAGATATCTTGGGCAGGATCTCCGGCAGCAGTTCCGAAACACGTCGATGACCAAATCGAGAAGGACCGATCATGTAGGACGTTGCCGCGATGCGCAAGTAGCACGAGGATAACCATCATTATTTTCATGGCAGCAGGCCCCCACGTGATACGTCCCAAACGTTTCTACTTTTCCAGACACTTTTGCTCTTGTTTTGGACTCTAATTTGCATGATTTGAATGAAACTAACCCGGACTAACGCTATTTCTGTAGAATTGCCATGATGTTATTTATGTGCAGAAATAAAAGTTCTCGAATTGGGCTGAAAATTTACGGAGATTATTTCTGGAATATATAAAAAAAGATAGGCAAAGAGAATTACCAGAGGGGGGCCTCCCAGGAGCCACAAGCTCAGGGGGCGCGCCTACCCCCCAGGCTTGTGGGCCCCTAGAGCCTCCGGTAACCCTAACTTCAACTCCATATATACCTATTTCGGGAGGAAAAAATCAGAGAGAAAAAATCATCATGTTTTACGATACGGAGCCGCTACCACCTATTCTTTATTGAGAGGGCTGATCTGGAGTCCGTTCGGGGCTCCGGAGGGTGGAATTCGTTGTTGTTGTCATCATCAACCCTTCTCCATCAACAATTCCGTGATGCTCACCACCGAGAGTGAGCAATTCCTGAAAGTGCGTTATATCGACTAGAGGGGGGGTGAATAGGCGATTTTTATGAATTCTCCACTGAGGAATTTGCCGGTGAGGAAATTCCTTAGCGAAGAACTACTTGTAGCGGAATAAGTACTCAGAAGTAAGCATAAAAGAATACAGACATAGTCATCATGATGAAATGAAGACAAGCACAGAGTACAGAAAGCGTAATCACAGGATAACACAAGATGAAGACAAACTGACTGAAGAAATTGAACTGAGGAAATTGAGAAAGTCATCAACAAAGTCTTCAAACATAGATATGAACAAACACTCAACACAGTAATGAGGAAATGAATGAGTTGAGGAAATAGAACCAGTAAGGTTGGTGAAGACAATTATTTGGTAGACCAGTTCCAACTGCTGTCTCAGTTGTACGTCTGGTTGGAGCGGCTGAGTATTTAAACTCGAGGACACACAGTACCGGACACCCAGTCGCTGAGCACGCAGCTCAGGTTACCAAGGCCTCACCATATTCTCCTTGAACTAAGGTCACTCGTGGTAAGTCTTCAGGCGACTTCCAAACCTTCACAGACTCGGTCACTCGGCGATCCAAAATTCCTCTTGGATGCTCTAGACCATGATGCCCAACCGTCTGGAAGAAGCACAGTCTTCAAAGGTAAGAAGCGTCGGATCCACGCAAGATCAAACTCTTCAGTGATGCTCAATCACTTTGGGTTTGTAGGTGTTTGGGTTTGGGTTTTTCCTCACTCGATGATTTTCGCTCAAAGTCCTCGGAGGATGGGATGCTCTCAAATGACAAGTGTCAGTTTCTTTCGGAGCAGCTAACCAGCTAGTGGTTGTAGGGGGCGGCTATTTATAGCCTAGGGAGCAGCCCGACATGATAAGACATAAATGCCCTTCAATGATATGACCGTTAGGTGGATAAGATATTTTGGAACAACTGGCGCGTAGCACAGCAACGGTCGAAAATTTGACTCTCAAATTCCTCAGGGCTATCATGTTCCTCACTGTGTAGGCAATCCGCATTGGCGAATTCCTAACTCCTAAATCAGAACAAATTCCTCAGCGACCAGAGGAACTTCGTCTCTGTCACTGAAGAAATTGACTAAACTGTATGAGATTTCCAAAGGCTTCACTCGAAGGGATTGGTGGGTGTAGGATTTTGAGTTGAGCATCACATGGAAATTTTTCCTTAGTATTTCCTCGACCCCCTTTAACAGTACGGTGTTTCCTATGACTCAAGAAAGAGAAAACGAACTACGAAAACAAAAGTCTTCACGCTTCATGTTCCTCAAATGAATACCAAGTCTTCAAGGTCACACCAATTTCTTCACTTTCAAAGTCTTGAAAGTCTTCGAATATCAAAGTCTTCAAATAAGAACTTCATTTTAGGGTCGACTTTCTCTGTAAATATCAAACTCCTCATAGACTTATAGACCTGTGTACACTCACAAACGTATTAGTTCCTTAACCTATAAGTCTTCAATCCACCAAAATCACTAAGGGGCACTAGATGCACTTACAATCTCCCCCTTTTTGGTGATTGATGACAATATAGGTTAAGTTTTCAACGGGGATAAACATATGAAGTGTAAGTACTGATATTGAGGAATTTGGTTCCAAGATATAGAAGAACTCCCCCTGAAGATGTGCATAGTGAGGAATTTGCTTCTGAGGCAATGCACATTTGAAGAGTTGAATCATGGAGATCTCCCTTTATGCTTTCATGAATAAATTTGAGTTATTGATCCTATCTTGCAAGTTATATGCACCTATTATGTGTTATGATCTGCAAACCCCAAGGTGACAATACTTGGGATTCTTTCGGGTTATTACTGTAGTTTGAGTAGTTCATGTATTCACTATGTGTTAATGCTTTGTTTCGGTTCTCTATTAAAAGGAGGCCTTAATATCCCTTAGATTTCCTTATGGACCCCGTTGAAGATGTTATGCAAGTTTTATTATAAGCACATATGACTATATACGAAATACATGCCTAATTACATTGATGAATTGGAGCTATTGTGCATCGCTCTAGGTTGTGACTGTTATATAATGAATGTCATCCAACACAAATATCCATGACTAATTCAATGCATACTCTTTTCATATATTGATCTTTGCTAAGTTACTTCCGTTGCTGCTGCTGTTACAATCACTATAAAACTGCTACTATTATTGTTGCAATTATTATTGCTACTATTACCACTGCTATCGAACTATCATATTACTGTGCTAATGATCATTTTGCTGCAGATATTTATTTCTCCAGTGTGGTTGAATTGAACACTCAACTGGTAATACTGGCAACCCGAGGGGGGCACAAGACGCCAGGGCCCCGTGGCGCGCCCAGGTGGGTTGTGCCCACCTCGGGAACCTTCCGGACTCCGTTTTTCTCCTGTTTTCTTATTTCCCAAGATAAAAAATCTTTATATACCCCCCGAACGTATTGAATACCCTGTCACGGAGAAATCTCTTGTTCCTCTTTCTTGCTACTTTTTTGTCAGGGTTTCTCAAAGCCAGGCATCATGTCTTCTCCTTCCTCCAACAATGTAGAAGAGGATGCTTGGTTGATGAAGATGGAACTAAAGAGAGAAGGGCCAAAGGAAGCTCTTAAGGGGGACAATAGCAAGGAAGCTGTTATAGATCAAGCTCCAGTAGTGGAGCAAGCCTTGCCAGCAAAGGAATAAGAAGAGGATATCCTCCAACCATCACTACTGGAATCAGGATCTTTGCCGTCAGCCAACTCTTTGTCGTCCGCTCGCTGACGGCAAAGACGGTCTTTGCCATCAGCTTAAAGAAAGCTGACGGCAAAGAAAGAGCGGACGACAAAGAGGGTGTTTGCCGTCAGCCTGCTCTTTGCCGTCTGCTAGCTGACGGCATAGAAGCTTTGTCGTCTGCTAGCAAACGACAAAGAGGGTGGGTGGCGCACTTCCAAGAACAACCTAATGGCCACTTTCTTTGCCGTCTGCTAGCGGACGACAAAGCTTCTTTGACGTCTATTGGGGATATTCCCCACGACCAAGACCCGGCTCATAAGGATAAGCCGCCCTGAGTCTTAAGTCATCTCAGATCCTAACCAGGCCGGTGAAACCCGATGGACAGTTGTAAGCCGGCAGACAGTTAAGACCGGGCATACAGTTATGACCCGACAGATAGTTATAACCCGGTAGACAGTTATGACCCAGCATACAGTTATGACCCTGGTGACAGTTATAACCCGACAGACGGAGTCGCCTGGGGTTAATAAGCCCGAGACGTTAAGAAGCCCATGGAAAGAAGCCTGTGATGAGAAGTCAGAGTAGGTAAGTCTTAATCCGACTAGGACTCTATATATAACCCGCCCCTCCAACTTATATAAGAAGGGGCATGGCACCCCAAGAAGGGGAAGAAATAATATCTAAGGCTAGACACGATTAGGAGAGCCGGTTTATGCGGCGACTCCCTCATGAGCATAATGAGTCCTAGCCACAAACAACATGTAGGGCTATTACCGGATGATGTTTCCCGGGGCCCGAAGCTGTCCAAATCCTTGTCTTGTGTTGTAAGTGCATCTAGTGCCACCCCTAGTTGGTTTTGGAGTATTGACGACAAACTTGGTTGAGGGACTAATGTGTTTGCGAGAATTGCAGGATAACACAGGTAGTAGTACCATATTGATATCTAAATCCTCGTCTTGTGTGTTAACCCGCCTCGCGTCTCTCGATTCGGATCAACCCCTCTCAAGCTGCTACCTAGTTGCGTTGGCCTCACGACTAAGTCCTCACACTAGGACATCTGCTATGACAATTCCACGACAGCTGGCGCCCACCATGGGGCCCGCGCACGGTGGTGTTGTGTTCTTGAAGGGATCTCTCCTAGGGATTGAGATGTTCGCAAATTTCTAGATGAAGAAGGGATGGTTTGAAAGGATTTGCATCAATGTCAAGTTCATCAGTCCAGATTTAAAGATTTGAGATATTTAAGGTTCAAAGAAATTAGGGTTGCGAGCTGTTCCGCCTTCGTTTTGTTGAGAAGTCGCCGAGATTAGACGCGGCAACATCTAATCGGTTCAAGGATTGGTTCAAATTTATTCCATGTTCAAATTACTCCATCCTGAAGATCCATTAGCAAAACGTGGTGTGGAATTTTAAAGACGTCAGGAAAATCATACGCCTCTGAAAGTCAAAAGTTTTAGTATATCAACAGTACACATCGGACGGTCCCGACCTCGGCATCACTTTGAGTCAACAGGAGGGCCTCGCTCCGAGTCATCCCGAGTCGCTGTTGCGGGCTCTCCGCCACCGCGCGTCGCGACAACAAGCCGCCGCCTACTTTAAGCCGGGGACTCCGATTCCGAGTGGCCTCCGCTCCGACTCGGCCTTGCTCTGGCCTGCACTCGCTTCATCAGTGCTTCTGAGCCGCCAACACGGCAAGTCGCCGATCGCATCTAAAATTGCAATCAAACGACCCGGAATCAGACATGGTCACGAGGGAGACCCGGATTCAGATTCGTCAAGAACGGCCACAACCCGTATGAGCCTTGCTCCGCCTCTATTTCCAACTCGGCGCATGCGAGGAGCTCGCCCACCAGTCGCCAGCGCACCCAAGACCCATGACCTGGCCATCGAATCACCTCCGCCGGCCTCACTGACACCTCTGTAACATGCTTCAGCTGCCACGGCCTCGCTGTTGAGCCGCCGCCACGAGCCGCCCACGCTTGGCCACCCGTGCCTTGCCTGGCTCACCGCAGCCGCGGCCCCGTCGCCCCCCTGACCCGCGAGCTGGCGCTACTCACCTCCGGGGATTCGACGCCTCACCTCGAGCGGGCCGGACTGCTCCTGTCTCCAACGGCCACCGATGGGTCGCCATCACCGAGCCTGCTCCGGGCCTGCTTCCGTTTCAAGCCGGCCCGAGTTCCGCTGCACCGCGCAGCTGTTCCGCGTAAAGCCGCTGTGCTGCCGCGATGACGAGTCGCCATCACTGTCGCGGATCCCTTGTGCCGCCAGGTACCTCTGCCATGCTACCAAGTCGCCTGCCTCCCCTGTCTCCGTTCCGAGTCACCGCCAAGCTCGTGCTGAGTCGCCCCCGCGGGTCCGGCCCCGAGCCGGCCTCGGCTTCACCTCCATCTTTAGCAGGCCCTGCCACCTTTGCTGTCGAGTCACCTCCGGTTTTCCATGAGCTCCGCCATCACCGCCTGTTCACCGCGAGTTCCGCCATCACCGCTGCAACCCTTGTCGAAGTGTCCAGTCGCCGCTGAGCCTCGCTTCAACTCACCGTTCAACTATGAACGGCTACTGTTGTTTGATACTTGCCTCTGAGCTGCCCCCTGTCGCGGCCTCCTCCTGAATCGCCTGCTCCGAGCCGCCGTCTCCGTTCTGCCATGGCCTCGCCTCCGAACCGTCTGCCGCCGCCGTGGCTGCACTGAGCCGGCCTGGCTGAACGGCTTGCTACCTTCTCCGCTTCCGCTGCGGTGAGCCACTGCCTGCATTGTAAAATTGATGTCGGAGAGCCGCCGATCTGCGTTGAGCCACCGTTTGCCTTCGGGTCGACTCGCCTCCGCCTTGGGCTGCGTCGTGCTTCGCCAGTTTCGCTCCTATTAAAGGCTGTTGCACCCTAGCCTTACTCGTTCTGTTGCCACGGCCCCCGAGGCCACCTAAAGTCATCGTTTGTTGCTGTGCTAAGCCGCCTCGCGGAGAACCGCCGCTGGAGAGCCACCCTGCTGAGCCGCCCGACGCCTTACGCCACCGCTGCCGTCTCACCCTTGATGAGCCGCCGCTCTGCCATCGCGAGTCGCCGCTGTCGTTACCTCCACCGGCCTCCGCCGAGCTGCATTTGCCTCATCACTCTACTTCCGAGCTGTGCTTGGCTCCGTGCACTGTTGTTCCATTCATTGCCACCGGCACTCTGTTGTCGGGCTACTGCTCCACTTTCCACTACGAGATGGCTGGCTCGATGTTGCTTTGCCTGGGTCGCGCCTGCCGCACGATGAGCCGTCAGGGGCGTGTTGAGACGCCCTCCCTCTGTGCACAATTATGCTTTAAAGACTGTAACTGCAGTGGTGAGGGACAGTGGTAAACTGCAGATGCTACTATTGCTCGTGCAATATGGAGAATGGCTAAGAAATATCCATATGATGATAGAAGGGACTATGATGAAAAGTTATCTACGGATGCTCCTTATGGATAACCGGTCATCCAAACAAATCAGGTGATATCCATCTAAGTTTGTTTTTAGCACATATTGTTTTTATCAAAGAACAATTTATCTTTGCCTTTGTTTGCAATATTGTTTACGCAGGACAATTATTCACTGCAAGAGCGATGATCATGTCATTGATGTATAGCTCGCACCACCATTATCATGCGCTAGCATCTGACCGTGCCATGATGCTCGACAAATATATGTGCAAACCGCCATTTTTACGACCCAATTTACATCAATATGACGTGGTTGAATCGCCCATCTGCAAGGCTTACCGTGCATGTGATTGACTCGCCCGTCCGTGCTGGCCTACAACGCCGCGGCCGGCTCATCTGTCTGCTCCCACGGCCGACTCGGCCGTGATTTAATTCAGCTTCACCGTGGCGATCATCAACTCCGCGGTGGATAATTTCTGGCTTAACATATCAGGTGAAATCCATCCAGTATATTTTATATTACATATTGCTTTCTTTAATAGAGCAATTACTCTGGCTTGCAAGTTCTCTAATGCAGGACAAGTTTGTTGGAAATATGCACTAGAGGCAATAATAAATTAGTTATTATTATTATATTTCCTTGTTCATGATAATCGTTTATTATCCATGCTATAATTGTATTGATAGGAAACTCAGATACATGTGTGGGTACATAGACAACACCATGTCCCTAGTAAGCCTCTAGTTGACTAGCTCGTTGATCAATAGATGGTTAGGGTTTCACGACCATGGACATTGGATGTCATTGATAACGGGATCACATCATTAGGAGAATGATGTGATGGACAAGACCCAATCCTAAGCCTAGCAAAAGATCGTGTAGTTCAGTATGCTAAAGCTTTTCTAATGTTAAGTATCATTTCCTTAGACCATGAGATTGTGCAACTCCGGATACCGTAGGAATGCTTTGGGTGTACCAAACGTCACAACGTAATCGGGTGGCTATAAAGGTGCACTACAGTATCTCCTAAAGTGTCTGTTGGGTTGGCACGAATCGAGACTCGGATTTGTCACTCCGTGTGACGGAGAGGTATCTCTGGGCCCACTCGGTAGGACATCATCATAATGTGCACAATGTGACCAAGGGGTTGATCACGGGATGATGTGTTACGGAACGAGTAAAGAGACTTACCGGTAACGAGATTGAACAAGGTATCGGGATACCGACGATCGAATCTCGGGCAAGTACAATATCGCTAGACAAAGGGAATTGCATACGGGATTGCTTGAATCCTTGACATCGTGGTTCATCCGATGAGATCATCGTGGAACATGTGGGAGCCAACATGGGTATCCAGATCCCGCTGTTGGTTATTGACCGGAGAATGTCTCGATCATGTCTGCATGGTTCCCGAACCCGTAGGGTCTACACACTTAAGGTTCGGTGACGCTAGAGTTGTTATGGGAAATAGTATGTGGTTACCAAAGGTTGTTCAGAGTCCCGGATGAGATCACAGACATGACGAGGAGCTCCGGAATGGTCCGGAGGTGAAGATCGGTATATTGGATGAAGGGTATTGGAGTCCGGAATTGTTCCGGGGGTACCAGGTGATGACCAGCGTGTCCGAAAGGGGTTTCGGAGGCCCGGGCATGCTTTTGGGGGCCTTATGGGCCAAGGGGAGAGGGCACATCAGCCCACTAAGGGGCTGAGCGCCCCTCCCACCCCATCTCACGTAACCTGGAGAGGTGGGGGCGCCACCCCTAGGGCAGCCACCCCTCCCGGCTTGGGGGGCAAGTTTCCTAGGGGGTGGGGGCGCCAAAACCCATCTAGGGTTTTTCCTATGGCCGCCGCCCCTCCCCTAGGGAACCCTAGGGCGCCTCCCCCTCCTCCCTTCCCCCTATATATATTGAGAGAGAGAGAGGGCAGCCGTGCCCTTCCCCTGGCGCAGCCCTCTCCCTCCTCCAACAACTCCTCCTCCTCCGTAGTGCTTGGTGAAGCCCTGCCGGAGAACCACGAGCTCCATCACCACCATGTCGTCGTGCTGTCGGAGTTCTCCCTCAACTTCTCCTCTCCCCTTGCTGGATCAAGAAGGAGGAGACATCCCCGGGCTGTACGTGTGTTGAACGCGGAGGCACCGTTGTTCGGTGCTTAGATCGGAATCAACCGCGATCTGAATCGCTGCGAGTACGACTATTTCACCCGTTCTCTTGAACGCTTCCGCTTAGCGATCTACAAGGGTATGTAGATGCACTCCCCTCTCTCTCGTTGCTAGTCTCTCCATAGATAGATCTTGGTGACTCGTAGAAAATTTTGAATTTCTGCTACGTTACCCAACAAAGTTGTCTACTGTAAAAGGGATTGTTATATCACTGAGCTATTGAATGACTCATACCGGTTTATATCACAGTCAAATATGGAGAATCTCAAGACAACTCCTCGAGTTGTCTTAAGACTCGGGGGCTACAATGACATGACTCAGCAAATCTTGCCAGTTCCAACAAATTCAAGAAGCCCGGGTCATTGGAGGGAAGATAACCCGGTCCCGGAGGCTGTTACCATATTGATGAAAATTTAAAGGCCGTCAGAAAATTTCTGGCTTAAAAGGAAGGATTCCGGTTTAAAATCTGGCTCAAGGGAAATTTGTTTCTCACAAAGCTTTGAAGCTCTCAATATCCGGTTTAAAAATTCCTGCTCAAAAAGAATTCATCTCTCACAAGTTTGAGTTCTCAGAAAAATTAAAGGTTACCAATGAGAACTTTCTGCAGTGCGTAGTTCAAATATGGCTATCCTGCCTTATTGGCTTGTCATATTATTGATCACTTGGGGGCTTCCTGCTTTGCATAGCTATGACTACCCTCTTGATCCGACTTGCACGCCATAATCACCAAATACTTGGGGGCTTCCTGCTCATTGAGCATAGCTATGATTACCCTATTGATCCGCCTTGTACGCCTGGAATGAAATATTACTTGGGGGCTCTTTGTTCAACGGACAAGAGTTTTTATGACCCTTGTAATAGGCTTGGAAGCCAGGCTTGGATGGCAGGTGTATTCACCTAAAAAACCGGGTTATCCTACCTTTTTAAGTCTGGCACTCCGCCCAGATTGACTGGAATGACTCGCCGTACTTTTGACAGTCAATCTTATACAAACCCTGAACTTGTCAAAGTTAAAACGACGATTGGTCATGTGAGTCCCGACTTATAAGGTTGCATGAAGGTTTTACTCAGCAGTTGTGCGGCCCTTTGAAAGCACTTGACTTGAAGGTTTGGCAGCCTCTGAAAGCCTTGTTTTTTGCTTTTTAAATATTCCATTTGATTTGAAATTTTTTGAGGTTCATCTCTTGTGATATGTTAATACATGGTTGAAAACCGATGAGGGCTATGTTGCCTTATGGTTCATCTATGAATCTATCCGGAGTTTAGTTAACCCGCGCTGGCTTTGGACTTTAAGTTGCCAGTATATGATAGTTTCGTGCTTAGAGTTATGGCTCTAGGCTTTGGGCTATTACCCCTTGCTGCATATGGCGTGATGAGCCGGCAGTATGAATAATTTGAACAGGGCACTGCACTCTAAGTCCTTGGGCTATTACCTCATCGCACATGGCATTGTGTAAGCTAAAGATGAACTGATTTCACAGGCCATGTAGCCTTGATTATATGACTCATCATTGAGCATCTTTGGGTTTGATAACCCCCCCTGATAGCAGACTTTAAGTCGCCGGGATATTTTGCCTTGAGCAATCAAAATGATGATATTTCATGTCTCCGGGTTGATACTGACCCCGGATTATAATTATCAAAGCATCAACATGGTATCAATCTACAGGTATGTCTTTCAATAATGATATGAATATGTTGGGTTTGGTAAAACACCCTGGCTTTGGACGTTAAATCGCCAGTATATATTTAGATTGAGCCATTGAAATAATGCGCTTATAAATCATTGGATTATTGCCCTCACTTGAATGTAAGCCGGTAGTATGAGCCAATTCTATAGGTATGTGTTCCTGGTTATATAAGTATGCGAGGTTTGATAACCTGCTCTGGCTTTTGACGTTAAGTCGCTAGTATGTTTATGCTTGAATGGCCTTAATTCTAGTCTTTTCCATAATTGCATAAGACTATATTATGTTTGGGTTGTTACCTGCCCTGGCTTTTGACGCTAAGTCGCCAGGGCATATGTTGTTTAAACTGTGTGCAGGATTTGCAGAGCTATGACGTACATAAATGATTAAGTTTAAGCCCATCATCAAAAATTGAAATTACTGTTTCAAAAGGGTTATAAATTATTGATTTTCACAAAGGCTATAAGCCGACGGGTTACAAAAATCCCGAATTACAATGGATGCGCATTAAGTCACCATCGACCAAGAGCCACTGAGTATTTAAAGTCCGGATTTACTTGTCAACCGATAAAGTATTCAAATCTTAAATAGCCAACATGGCTGGATTTTTATTATGGTTATCAATAAGCAGTATTATGGTTAAGATTTTCAAAGTTGCTTCAGTGCAATGGCTATTATTTATCAATGGATATGATTTATTCTACAATGGAAGGAATAGTCCTGAGTTGCTGCAGGCTTACGACCCAACACTTGGGGGCTACATTATTCAAGTTGAGATTACATCAAATATACAAGTCCCATGTCACTGCCAGCATGCACCATGGCACTTGGGGGCTAATGCAAAGTCATTTTTTGCTCACCTTATTGAAGACCTGACTCATCACATCGTAATGAGCTGGCCCTTGGGGGCTACCAATTGCTCCTGTCAAAAATTCAAAGTACACAAGCCTTAATCCATTATATTGAAGGGTACATTGCTCAGTTGGTAGAGCATAAGGCTCTTAACCTTATGGACGTGGGTTCGAGCCCCATGGTGGGGTTACATCATATGATGTTATTTTCAATGAAGTATATATAAAGTCCCAGCTCAGTATTATCTTACTGAGCCGGCCCTTGGGGGCTACACATTGCTGCTCAAGTCTACATGATCATATCTACAAAGTCCCTGCTCATTATTGCATAATGACCCGGCCCTTGGGGGCTACACTGGTTGAAGTTTCTATGAGCATAAGGCAATTACAAGTCCTAGGTTGCTGCAAGCATGACAACCTGGCACTTGGGGGCTACATATGTGGAATATTCAGTTTCGACTGGTGACTCAGATGAACAACTCGAATTTCATTAGAATTTCAATATTTATATTAAAGCAAGTCTTATAGTCATCACTACATTCCCCTCTTAAGACTTGGGGGGCTACAGGTAATATGGATATGGGGAAGAAGTATTGAAAATTGGCACAACGTCAGATGAATCTTATCAAGTTAAGGCAGTTGAAGATAATACGGGTTATTTTTTCTCCAAGGAGCCAACGTCAGTTTATTGATATGACAGAGATTCAGAATTTTCAGCAGCTGGTTAACTGGTATTTATTGAGTGAGCCGATCCTTGTTACATATTATTATTTTAAGAGTTTAGCATGAATAAATTCAAAGCTAAACTGGGGGCCAATGTTGGGGATATTCCCCACGACCAAGACCCGGCTCATAAGGATAAGCCACCCTGAGGCTTAAGTCATCTCAGATTCTAACCAGGCTGGTGAGACCCGGCGGACAATTGTAAGCCAGCAGACAGTTATGACCTGGCAGACAGTTATAACCCGGCAGACAGTTATAACCCGGCAGACAGTTATGACCCGGCAGACAGTTATGACCCGGCAGACAGTTATAACCCGGCAGACAGAGTCGCGTGGGGTTAATAAGCCCGAGATGTGAAGAAGCCCAAGACCTTAAGAAGCCCATGGAAAGAAGCTCGTGATTAGAAGTCAGAGTAGTTAAGTCTTAATCCGACAAGGACTCTGTATGTAACCCGCCCCTCCAACTTATATAAGGAGGGGCAGGGCACCCCAAGAAGGGTAAGAAATAATCACTAAATCTAGACACGATTAGGAGAGCCGGTTTATGCGGCGAATCCCTCATGAGCATAATGAGACCTAGCCACAAACAGCTTGTAGGGCTATTATTGGATGATGTTTCCCGGGGCCCGAAGCTGTCCAAATCCTTGTCTTGTGTTGTAAGTGCATCTAGTGCCACCCCTAGTTGGGTTTGGAGTATTGATGACAAACTTGGTTGAGGACTAATGTGTTTGTGAGAATTGGAGGATAACATAGGTAGTAGTCCCATATTGATTCGATTTACCTACCAGAGATGACCCCTAAAAATGTGTGAAGACATTGAAGACAATGGCGGTCTGTGAAGATATTCACAATGAAGATTATGACTTGAGAAGACATTCATGTGAAGACTATGGAGTGCGAAGACATAGTTGTTTCGTAGTTTCCTTTTCTTCTTTGTTGAGTCATAGGAACCACCGCACTGTTAAGTGGGGTCCAAGTGAACAAAGTCAGAGTGACTGATGTGATGCTCAACCAAATCCTATGTCTTCGAGTGAAGACTATGAGAGCAAATCTTATCCAGAGTTGGATGAGTCAGCTTTGCTTGTATCCCAAGTCAAGCTGCCGCGTGTATTTGAAATATGACCGTTGGACAGGTGTCAGTTCCTTAGTGACCCAGGGTCATTTCGGACATATCAGGTCGGGTTGCCTCCTGGCTATAAATAGCCCACCCCCTACACCATAAATTGGTGGCTGCTTAGAGTTAGTCCACTGCTTTTGTCGTTTGAGAGCAACCCACCTCCGAAGCATTTGAGAGAGAGAGATCCTTGCGAGGACAAAGTCCAAAACACCAGAGCCAAAGAGTGTTAGGCATCACAGAAGTCTTTCTGTCCGTGTGATCTGAAGACTTGTTACACTTGAGGACTGTGAATCCTCTAGCCGGTTTGGCGTCGCATTCTGACCATCCAAGAGTCATTGTGGATTGCCGGTGAACGAAGTCTGTGAAGGTCCGGAAGTTTACCTTGAAGACTTACTAGAGTTATTGGGTGAGGACTAAGTGTCCTTAGCTGAAGGGGAATAAGGTGAAGACGCGGTCTTCTGAGTTGAATCTCAGCCTCCCTAATCAGACGTGCAGTTGTCACAAAGAATCGGAACTGGTCCAACAAATCCTTGTCCTCACCAAGCAACCGGTTCTATCTCTTACCTCTCTTTACTTACAGTTTGTCTTCGTGAAGTCATTGCACCTTGCATGATCTGATTGACTTCACTGTGTGAAGACTGTTGTTGTTTGGCTTCATACTATCTTCCATCCTGATCCATACTACCTAGCTTCTAATAGTCTTCGTGCTTTCACTTCATTGTTTACTTGACTATGGCATGTCTAGTGTAGTCTACCTTCCGCTGCATATTAATAGGTTTATTTCTACTATTTGTCTTCAAAGCCCCCATGTTTTGAAGACTTTCATAAAAATAACCTATTCACCCCCCTCTAGTCGATAACTAGCACTCTCAATTTGTATCAGAGCAAGGTACTCCCTTGTTCTGTGTGATTCAATTTAACCACCTGGAGTTTTAGCTATGTTGATTGCAGGGATAATCAAAGTCTCTGCTGCGTGCCTTGTCTTCGATGGCACTGATTACCCCTACTAGAAGAATAAGATGCGTATGCATCTTGAAGCCATTGACGTCGACCTCGGGTATGTCATCAAGAACAGCGTTCCCAAGGTCGGTGAAGGTGTCACTGCTGCTGATGTCAAGAGGTTCATGCAACTGGACTCGACTACCAAGAACATCATCTATGGTCATCTGACCAAAGGACAGTATGGTCGTGTGAGTGCTCTGGAAACTGCGAAGCTAGTCTGGGACTGGCTCTCCAAGGTCAATGAAGGCGTCTCAACCCAGAGAGACTCAAGGATTAGTGTTCTTCGCAACCTCTTCGGCCGCTTCAAGAGAAACGACAATGAGAATGTCTAGCTCACATTTGATCGCCTCACTAATATCACAAATGAGCTTCACGCACTCGGCACTACTGAGATCACCAACCACAAAATCATGAAGACGCTTTTGAGATTGCTTGACAGCTCATTCGACACCCTGGCCCTGATGATTCAAGAACGCCCTGATTTCAAGACTCTCGATCTGTCTGACATACTTGAGAGGCTCAACACACATGAGTTCCAGCTATCTAAGAAAATAAATATCTATGGTCCCAACTATGGCCGAACTCGCGCTTTGAAGGCAAAGGTTGTTTCCTCATCTGAACAAGAAACTGACTGCAGTTCTGGGGATCCTAAGACATTGGAAAGGAGCTTGCTATGCTTGTGAAGAAGTTCCAGAAGTTCACCAAGAAGAAAGGCTTCAGAAATTCTTCAAGATCCAGCTCAACAAATGTTGAAGCTTCTACTCATGACCACAAGAAGAGAATGTGCCACAAGTTCAAGAAACCTGGTCACTACATCTCTGAGTGTCCACAGTGGGACAATGAGACCAAGAAGAAGAGCAAGGAATATGATTCTGATGACAAGAAGAAGAAGAAATCCTCAAAGTCTTCTTCCAAGTCTTCGTCAAAATCTTCATCACACAAGAAGAGCTCATCCAACAAGGCTCGTACGTTTGTTGTCTAGGAGATGGATTCAGAGGAGGAGTCTGCATCTGAGGAGGCAGAGGTGGAGTCTGAAGAGGAATCTGATTCAGGCATGGCAAGCCTGGCTCTAGCTTCAGCCAATGTTGCCAAGTCCATCTTTAACATTGAAGACAATGGCCCCGTCACCAACACTGATGCTAATGAGGAGGATGACTCTGCTCCCACCTACTGCTTCATGGCACGCGGTGCCAAGGTAAACTCATGCGATGCTTACTTTCAAACATCAAGTGAAGATGACTCTGAATGTGAATCTAAACCTAGCTACAAAACACTTGCTAAAATTGCAACTGAACAACAGAATTCTATGGAACATATTCAAAAATTGCTAGACAAAAGCGATGACCTGTTGGACGTGGAAATGACTCGATCTCAGGCCTTAATTGAAGACATAAAAAATCTTCATGTTAAGTACGAGGAACTTGAAAGTCGTCATGAGACTCTATCAGCTACTCATGAGAAGCTCTCCTATGATTATCTTCAAAGGAAGTAAGAACTTGAGAACCTGAGAGCATATCATGAAGATCTTCAAAAGGAGAACGAGGCACTCCGTGCTCAATAGATCAGTTCTTCTCAGGAAGGATTTGAACCACCATGTCTAAAATGTCTTGAGCGTGATAATGCTGCCTCTGTTGCTAAATGTTCTACTGCTACTACTGTTGCAATATCTTCAACTACTGATGTGGTAACTAACCCCTCTGTTGAGGATAAAACTACTATTGCTGATGAGAATGCCAGGTTGAAGACTTTTCTTGAGACCGGAATGTACAAAAGTCTCAAAGGGCATCAGACACTATGTGATGCCCTCAAGAAACCGATTCTGAACCGAAACCCTAGAAAAGAGGGTGTTGGGTTCGAGAGGAAAATGAATTTTGATGGTTCTTACTGGAAGCCAGAGTAGTACCCCAAAACCACATGGGTTGCTGCAAAGGGACCTTCAGTCGATCCATCTACCTTATCTGGCTTCACTTGTGCTAACCCGATTATCATTGATGAATCCTTTGATGCAACTATAAACTGTTTAAGAATCAGAATGGTGAAGTATTTGCCAGGTATATTGGTACTAACTGCAGGAATGGACCGCCTTTGAAGAAGATCTGGGTACCCAAGAGTTGTCTTGAGAATCTTCCTGTGAATGTAATCATGACACCACCTGGGAAGAAGACAAACCCCAGACCAAAGGCTTCATATGGTAGAAAGGCTTCATACGGACAAGGACTCACCAGAGTCACCCTAACGCTAATGTTTTGCAGGGAAACCATACTAAAACTTATGAATATGTGTGTGTTTCATCAAACCCCTATATTTATAAGACCAAGAACTTTTCTGCTTATTCTTATGAGTATTATTCACCTCCTACAAGGCTATTTTCTAGGGCTCCAAAGCTGAAGTTCTCAGATGCCGCACTTGAAGGAAATATTCCCTAGAGGCGATAATAAAGTTATTATTTATTTCCTTATTTCATGATAAATGTTTATTATTCATGCTAGAATTGTATTAACCAGAAACTTAGTACATGTGTGAATACATAGACAAACAGAGTGTCACTAGTTTGCCTCTACTTGACTAGCTCATTGAATCAAAGATGGTTATGTTTACTAGCCATAGACATGAGTTGTGATTTGATTAACGGGATCACATGATTAGAGAATGATGTGATTGACTTGACCCACTCCGTTAGCTTAGCACTTGATCGTTTAGTATGTTGCTAGTGCTTTCTTCATGACTTATACATGTTCCTATGACTATGAGGTTATGCAACTCCCGAATACCGGAGGAACACTTTGTGTGCTACCAAATGTCACAACGTAACTGGGTGATTATAAAGTTGCTCTACAGGTGTCACCAATGGTACTTGTTGAGTTAGCATAGATCGAGATTAGGATTTGTCACTCCGATTTTCGGAGAGGTATCTCTGGACCCTCTCGGTAATGCACATCACTATAAGCCTTGCAAGCAATGTCACTAATGAGTTAGTTATGGATGATGCTTCTGAAACGAGTAAAGAGACTTCTGCTTAACGAGACTGAACTAGGTATTGATATACCGACGATCGAATCTCGGGAAAGTAACATACCGAAGACAAAGGGAACAATGTATGTTGTTATGCGGTTTGACCGATAAAGATCTTCGTAGAATATGTAGGAACCAATATGATCATCTAGGTTCTTCTATTGGTTATTGACCGGAGATGAGTCTCGGTCATGTCTACATAGTTCTCGAACCCGTAGGGTCCGCACGCTTAACGTTAGGTGATGATCGGTATTATGAGTTTATGTGTTTTGATGTACCGAAGGTAGTTCGCAGTCCTGGATATGATCATGGACATGACGAGGAGTCTCAAAATGGTCGAGACATAAAGATTGATATATTGGACGACTATATTTGGACATCGGAATGGTTCCGGGTGAGATCAGGCATATACCGGAGTACATGTTACCAGAACCCCCCCGGGAGGTATATGGGCCTTATTGGGCCATAGTGGGAGAGAGGAGAAGGCAGCAAAGGTGGGGCGCCCCCCTCCCCCAAGCCCAATCCAAAATGGGAAGGGCGCCGGCCCCCCAATCCTTCCTCCTTCCTCCTCCTTCCTTCTCTCCTAATCCAACTAGGGAAGGTGGGGGGATCCTACTCCCGGTGGAAGTAGGACTCCCCTTGGGGAGCACCTATGAGGGGAGGGTGGCACCCCATAGACACACAAGTTGATCATTGATCTCTTAGCCGTGTGCGGTGCCCCTCTCCATCATAATCCGCCTCGGTCATATCGTCGTAGTGCTTATGCGAAGCCCTGCGCCAGTAGCTTCATCATCACCGTTATCACGCCGTCGTGCTGACGAAGCTCTCCCTCGACACTCTACTAGATCATGAGTTCGTGGAACGTCACCGAGCCGAACATGTGCAGATCGCGAAGGTGTCGTACCTTCGGTGCTAGGATCGGTCGATCGTGAAGACGTACGACTAGATCAACCGCGTTGTCATAACGCTTCCGCTTACCCTCTTGTTGCTATGCATCACCATGATCTTGCGTGTGCGTAGGAATTTTTTGGAAATTACTACGTTCTCCAACAGTGGCATCCGAGCCAGGTTTATGCGTAGCTGTTATTTTCACGAGTAGAACACAAGTGAGTTGTGGGCGATAATACTCATACTGCTTACCAGCATGTCATACTTTGATTCGGCGGTATTGTTGGATGAAGCGGCCCGGATCGACATTACGCGTACGCTTACGCGAGACTGGTTCTACCGACGTGCTTCGCACACAGGTGGCTGGCGGGTGTCAGTTTCTCCAACTTTAGTTGAATCGAGTGTGGCTACGCCGGGTCCTTGTTGATGGTTAAAACATCACATACTTGACGAAAAATTGTTGTGGTTTTGATGCGTAGGTAAGAAAGATTCTTGCTCAGCCCGTATCAGCCACGTAAAACTTGCAACAACAAAGTAGAGGACGTCTAACTTGTTTTTGCAGGGCATGTTGTGATGTGATATTGTCAAGACGTGATGAGATATAAATTGTTGTATGAGATGATCATGTTTTGTAAAAGTTATCGGCAACTGGCAGGTGCCTTATGGTTGTCTCTTTATTGCATAAGATGCAAGTGCCATGTAATTGCTTTACTTTATCGCTATGCGATAATAATAGTTGCAAAAGCAGTAGCTGGTGATACGACCATGTGATGACACATTGATAAAAGATCAAGATGATGGAGATCATGGAGTCATGCCGGTAACAATGGAGATCATGACAGTACTTTGGAGATGGAGATCAAAAGCACAAGATGATGATGGCCATATCATGTCACATATTTTGATTGCATGTGATGTTTATCTTATATACATCTTATTTAGCTTAGTTCGCCGGTAGCTTTATAAGATGATCCCTTACTAAAATTTCAAGGTATAAGTATTCTCCCTGAGTATGCACCGTTGCGACAGTTCTTCGTGCCGAGACACCACGTGATGATCGGGTGTGATAAGCTCTACATTCGCATACAACGGGTGCAAGCCAGTTTTGCACACGCAGAATACTCGGGTTAAACTTGACGAGCCTAGCATATGCAGATATGGCCTCGGAATACTGGAGACCGAAAGGTCGAGCGTGAATCATATAGTAGATATTATCAACATAGTGATGTTCACCACTGAAAACTACTCCATCTCACATGATCATCAGGCATGGTTTAGTTGATTTGGATCACGTGATCATTTAGATGACTAGAGGGATGTCTATCTAAGTGGGAGTTCTTAGGTAATATGATTAATTGAACTTTAAATTTATCCTGAACTTAGTCCTGGTAGTATTAGCATATCTATGTTGTAGATCAATAACTCGCGTTTAGCTCCCCTGTTTTATTTTTGATATGTTCCTAGAGAAAACTAAGTTGAAAGATATTAGTAGCAATGATGCGGATTGGATCCGTTATCTGAGGATTATCCTCATTGCTGCACAGAAGAATTATGTCCTTGATGCACCGCTAGGTGACAGACCAATTGCAGGAGCAGATGCAGACGTTATGAATGTTTGGCAAGCTCGATATGATAACTACTTGATAGTTTAGTGCATCATGCTTTACGGCTTAGAATCGGGGCTTCAAAGACGTTGTGAATGCCACGGAGCATATGAGATGTTCCAAGAGTTGAAATTAGTATTTCAAACTCATGCCCATGTTGAAAGGTATGAAACCTTTGACAAGCACTTTGCCTACAAGATGGAGGAGAATTGCTCAGCTAGTGAGCATGTGCTCAGAATGTCTGAGTACTACAATCACTTGAATCAAGTGGGAGTTAGTCTTCCAGATAAGATAGTGATTGACAGAGTTCTGTAGTCACTATCACCAAGTTACTAGAGCTTCATGATGAACTATAATATGCAAGGGATAACGGAAACGATTCCCAAGCTCTTCATGATGCTGAAATCGACGAAGGTAGAAATCAAGAAAAGCATCAAGTGTTGATGGTTGACAAGACCACTAGTTTCAAGAAAAGGGCAAAGGGAAGAAGGGGAACTTCAAGAAGAAGAACAAGCAAGTTTCTGCTCAAGTGAAGAAGCCCAAGTCTGGACCTAAGCCTGAGACTAAGTGCTTCTACTACAAAGGGACTGCTCACTGGAAGCAGAACTGCCCCAAGTATTTTGCGGATAAGAAGGATGTAAAAGTGAACAAAGGTATATTTGATATACATGCTATTGATGTGTACTTTACTAGTGTTTATAGCAACCCCTCAGTATTTGATACTAGTTCAGTTGCTAAGACTAGTAACTCGAAACGGGAGTTGCAGAATGAACAGAGACTAGTTAAGGGTGAAGTGACGATGTGTGTTGGAAGTGGTTCCAAGATTGATATGATCATCATCGCACACTCCCTATACTTTCGGGATTAGTGTTGAACCTAAATAAATGTTATTTGGTGTTTGCGATAAGCATGAATATGATTTGATCATGTTTATTGCAATACGGTTATTCATTTAAAGTCAGAGAATAGTTGTTGTTTTGTTTACATGAATAAAACCTTCAATGGTCATACACCCAAGGTGAATGGTTTATTGAATCTCAATCGAAGTTATACACATATTCATAATATTGAAGCCAAAAGATGCAAAGTTAATAATGATAGTGCAACTTATTTGTGGCACTGCCGTTTAGGTCATATTGGTGTAAAGCGCATGAAGAAAATCCATGCTGATGGGCTTTTGGAATCACTTGATTATGAATCAGTTGATGCTTGCGAACCATGCCTCATGGGCAAGATGACTAAGACACTGTTCTTCGGAACAATGGAGCGAGAAACAGACTTGTTGGAAATAATACATACTGATGTATGAAGTCCGATGAGTGTTGAGGCTCGTGGCGGGTATCGTTATTTTCTGACCTTCACAGATGACATTAAGCAGATATGGGTATATCTACTTGATGAAACATAAATCTGAAACATTTGAAAAGTTCAAATAATTTCAGAGTGAAGTGGAAAATCATCATAACAAGAAAATAAAGTTTTCTACGATCTGATCATGGAGGAGAAAATTTGAGTTACGAGTTTGGTCTTCATTTGAAACAATGCGGAATAGTTTCGCAACTTCTGCCACCTGGAACGCCATAGCGTAATGGTATGTCCGAACATCGTAACCGTACTTTATTAGATATGGTGCAATATATGATGTCTCTTACCGATTTACCAATATCGTTTCGGGGTTATGCATTAGAGACAGCTGCATTCACGTTAAATAGGGCACCATCTAAATCCATTGAGACGACGCCATATGAACTATGGTTTGGCAAGAAACCAAAGTTGTCGTTTCTTAAAGTTTGGGGTTGCGATGCTTATGTGAAAAAGTTTCATCCTGATAAGCTCAAACCCAAATCGGAGAAATGTTTCTTCATAGGATACCCTAAGGAGACAGTTGGGTACACCTTCTATCACAGATCCGAAGGCAAGACATTCGTTGCTATGAATGGATCCTTTCTAGAGAAGGAGTTTCTCTCGAAAGAAGTGAGTGGGAGGAAAGTAGAACTTGATGAGGTAACTGTACCTGCTCCCTTATTGGAAAGTAGTTCATCGTAGAAACTTGTTCATGTGACTCCTACACCAATTAGTGAGGAAGCTAATGATGATGATCATGTAACTTCAGATCAAGTTACTACCAAACCTCGTAGGTCAACCAGAGTGAGATCCGCAGCAGAGTGGTACGGTAATCCTGTTTTGGAGGTCATGTTACTTGACCATCACAAACTTACGAACTATGAGGAAGCGATAATGAGCCCAGATTCCGCGAAATGGCTTGAGGCCATGAAATCTGAGATGGGATCCATGTATGAGAACAAAGTGTGGACTTTGGTTGACTTGCCTGATGATCGGCAAGCCATAGAAAATAAATGGATCTTAAAGAGGAAGACGGACACTGATTTCTTAAAGAAGAGTTGTATATGATGCAACCAGAAAGTTTTGTCGATCCTAAAGGTGCTAACAAAATGTGCAAGCTCCAACGATCCATCTATGGACTGGTGCAAGCATCTCGGAGTTGGAATATACGCTTTGATGAGTTAATCAAAGCATATAATTTTATACAGACTTGCGGTGAAGCCTGTATTTACAAGAAAGTGAGTGGGAGCACTATAGCATTTCTGATAAGTACATGTGAATGACATATTGTTCATCGGAAATAATGTAGAACTTTCTGGAAAGCATAAAGGAGTATTTGAAAGGAGTTTTTCAAAGAAAGACCTCTACATACCTGCCAAAGGCTCTGGTGATGACGCCTGCTTGGGCTCCATGATGACTGCATTCCAGCCGTTGGGGCTGGTCTTGGTCTTGTAGCACCGAAACGGATGCCTTTGCTCGATGCTCTGACCTGCGCTTGCTCCCTTTGCACCAAAGAGGAAAGGAGGACGCTGCGCGGGCTGGCGCCCGACTGGCGCCCTTGGTCGTCATGGCTTACGTAATGGGCACCTCGCGAGGTACCCCGCCTTGAACTCTCCGCCTCCTCATGAGCCAGCCTGACGAGGCCGCGCCTGAGGAAGCTCTTGGTCGTCCGCCCCGCGAGGCTTTTCCCCTCGCGAGGGTCTTGGGCATGCGTTTATGAAGATGGGCTATCCTGGGCCTCCTTTGAGCCACGCCGCAGGCCGCAGGCAGGCAAGTCTGGGGACCCCCGTTCCCAGAACGCCGACATTGGTCACATGGCGATGTGAGCTATGGGTGTTAATCACATGGTGATGTGAACTGTTGGTGTTAAATCAGATGGCGATGTGAACTAGATTATTGACTCTAGTGCAAGTGGGAGCCTGAAGGTAATATGCCCTAGAGGCAATAATAAAGTTATTATTTATTTCCTTATTTCATGACAAATGTTTCTTATTCATGCTAGAATTGTATTAACCGGAAACTTAATACATGTGTGAATACATAGACAAACAGAGTGTCACTAGTTTGCCTCTACTTGACTAGCTCGTTGAATCAAAGATGGTTATGTTTCCTAGCCATAGACATGAGTTGTCATTTGATTAATGGGATCACATCATTAGAGAATGATGTGATTGACTTGACCCATTCCATTAGCTTAGCACTTGATCGTTTAGTATGTTGCTATTGCTTTCTTCATGAATTATAAATGTTCCTATGACTATGAGGTTATGCAACTCCCGAATACCGGAGGAACACTTTGTGTGCTGCCAAACATCACAATGTAACCGGGTCATTATAAAGGTGCTCTACAGGTGTCTCCAATGGTACTTGTTGAGTTGGCATAGATCGAGATTAGGATTTGTCACTCCGATTGTCGGAGAGGTATCTCCGGGCCCTCTCGGTAATGCACATCACTATAAGCCTTGCAAGCAATGTGACTAATGAGTTAGTTGCGGGATGATGCATTACGGAACGAGTAAAGAGACTTGCTGGTAACGAGATTGAACTAGGTATTGAGATACCGATGATCGAATCTCGGGCAAGTAACATGCCGGTGACAAAGGGAACAACGTATGTTGTTATGCGGTTTGACCGATAAAGATCTTCGTAGAACATGTAGGAACCAATATGAGTATCCAGGTTCCGCTATTGGTTATTGACCGAAGATGAGTCTCGGTCATGTCTACATAGTTCTTGAACCCGTAGGGTCCGCACGCTTAACGTTAGGTGACGATCGGTATTATGAGTTTATGTGTTTTGATGTACCGAAGGTAGTTCGGAGTCCCGGATATGATCACAGACATGATGAGGAGTCTCTAAATGGTCTAGACATAAAGATCGATATATTGAACGACTATACTTGGACATTGGAATGGTTCCGGGTGAGATCGGCCATATACCGGAGTACCGGGAGGTTATCGGAACCCCCCCAGGAGGTATATGGGCCCTATTGGGCCATAGTGGGAGAGAGGATAAGGGAGCAAAGGAGGGGGCGCCCCCAAGCCCAATCTGAATTGGGAGGGGGGCCGGCCCCCCCTTTCCTTCCTCCTTCCTCCTCCTTCCTTCTCTCCTAATCCAACTAGGGAAGGGGGGAATCCTAGTCCCTGTGGGAGTAGGACTCCCCTTGGGGCGTGCCTAGGAGGCCGGCCTCCTCCCCCTCCCCCACTCCTTTATATACGGGGGAGGGGGGCACCCCATAGACACACAAGTTGATCATTGGTCTCTTAGCCGTGTGCGGTGCCCCCTCCACCATAATCCACCTCGGTCATATCACCGTAGTGCTTAGGTGAAGCCCTGCGTCGGTAGCTTCATCATCACCGTCATCACGCCGTCGTGCTGACGAAGCTCTCCCTCGACACTCAACTGGATCGTGAGTTCGTGGGATGTCACCGAGCCGAATGTGTGCAGATCGCGGAGGTGTCGTACCTTCGGTGCTAGGATCGGTCGATCGTGAAGACGTACGAGTACATCAACCGCGTTGTCATAACGCTTCTGCTTACGGTCTACGAGGGTACGGAGACAACACTCTCCCCTCTCGTTGCTATGCATCACCATTATCTTGCGTGTGCGTAGGAATTTTTTTGAAATTACTACGTTCCCCAACAGCACTTAGACGCATTGCTTCTAAGCCACCTTTGAAGATGTGGGTGGTTAAGAAAAATTAACTCTCTTTGCAGGGAAAGGTCTCCAGCCAGAAATCAAAGGCGTCTAATGCTTATGCCGGGGACCTAAAACATCTTGTGGGACGCAACATAAAATGTCCAAATGGTCTTACTATGTATTTTGTTCCTGGATTCCTTGACAATCATCCTATCTACCCTAACCAGGATCTGAACTTTGATAATATGCTTGTTTGTCAAATGTTTATGCTTCATTATACCCTTGGTGAGGCATATCCCCCAAACTGCACTGTAGGGTATGACACCAAAGGATTCATAATGGATTATGGACAGTGGATACACTAACCACATGACTGGTGGTCGAAGTCTTCTCATGGATTCAACCCTACGTCCATCTGACAAGAGTGACAACACATTTGCTGACACTGGTAAAAGCAAGGTATTGGGTCTAGGTAGAGTTGCAATCTCAAAGGATCAGCACATGGACAAAGTGATGCTTGTTGAATCCCTTGGTTTCAACTTAATGTCTGTCTCAATGCTTTGTGACTTGAACATGATTGTGATATTTGGAAAATATCGTTCCCTTGTTCTTATGGAATCTGACAAATCTCTAATCTTTGAAGGGTATCGAAAAGACGATCTGTAGATGGTAGATTTCTCAGCAGGACCACAGTTGGCTGTATGTCTTCTAGCAAAAGCTTCAGAGTGTTGGCTCTGGCATCAGAGGCTAGGGCATGCTGGCATGAGGAACTAGTACACTCTCGTGAAGAAGAAGCATGTCGTAGGCATCGAGGGCGTCAAGTTCAAGAAGGATCATCTGTGTGGTGCCTGCGAATCTGGAAAGATGACTAGGGCCAAGCATCCCTCAAAGACAATCATAACGACATCACGTCCCTTCGAGCTGCTTCACATGGACTTATTTGGCCCTACTCACTACTCTACCCGTACTACCACTGCTTGCCTCTATGGCTTCGTTATTGTTGATGATTACTCAAGATATACATGGGTAGATATAATCCTCTACAAGAATGAAGTGCAGGATGTCTTCAGACAATTCGCCAATCGTGCCATGACAAATTATGGCATCAAGATCAAGCACATCAGAAGTGACAATGGCACAGAGTTCAAGAACACCGGCCTCGACACTTATCTTGATACATTGGGCATCACACATGAGTTCTCGGATCCATACACACCTCAGCAAAACGACATCGTAGAGCGCAAGAACAGAACCCTCATTGAGATGGCTTGGACGATGCTTGATGAGTACAAGACTCCAAGGAAGTTCTGGCCTGAAGCCATTGATACTGCATGCCACATCATCAACCGTGTTTATCTTCACAAGCTTCTAAAGAAGACATCCTATGAGCTACTAACTGGTAGGAAGCCAAACATCCTTACTTCAGAGTATTTGGTGCTAGGTGCTGGATCAAGGATCCACATCACACTTCAAAATTTGCACCAAAAGCACATGAAGGTTTTATGCTTGGCTACGAAAAGGATTCGCACTCCTACAGAATCTTCAACATCTTTCACTATAAAGTGGTTGAAATTGTGGATGCGCGGTTCGATGAGACTAATGGCTCGCAAAGAGAGCACCTGCCAAATGTCCTAGGTGAAGTCTCACCTAGTGAACCTATTAAGCTTATGGGTACTGGAGAAATCATACCTTTGGAGGCACAGGATGAAGAAGAAATAATCATATCTACACCTAGTCAACCCGAAGACACTACTCATCCTGAAGCCAATGCTGAAGATGAAGACAATGATCTGCAAGGGCAAAATCTTCGTCCAGTTCATCATCGTGTTGCAAATGAAGTACAGATTGAGAAGAGACTTGATAGCATCAATGCACCTAGTCCAGTCACTCGTTCAAGAGCAACACAACTAGCAAATTTCTGTGGCACTTTGCATTTGTCTCTATATCTGAACCCAAGAAAGTTGCTGAAGCCTTCATGGAACCTGAATGGATTCAAGCGATGCAAGAAGAGCTTCAACAGTTTGAGTTGAACAATGTGTGGGAATTGGTTAAACGTCCTGATCCTCACAAGCATAACATCATTGGCACAAAATGGATCTACTGCAACAAACAAGATGAGCATGGTCAAGTTGTCAGAAACAAGGCTCGTCTCGTTGCTCAAGGTTACACTCAAGTAGAAGGGATTGACTTTGATGAAAGTTTTTCTCCGGTGGCTAGGCTTGAAGCCATTCGTATACTACTAGCCTACGCCAACCATCACAACATCCTCTTGTACCAAATGGATGTGAAAAGTGCCTTTCTCAATGGCAAGATTGAAGAAGAAGTGTATGTTGCACAACCACCTGGTTTCGAAGACCCAAAACATCTTGACATGGTATACAAGCTCAACAAGGCACTGTATGGCCTCAAACAAGCTCCTCGCACTTGGTATGACACTCTCAAAGACTTCCTGAAGAGCAAAGGCTTCAAACCTGGTTCCCTGGATCCCACACTCTTCACGAAGACATATGATGGTGAACTATTTGTGTGCCAAATATATGTGGATGGCATTATCTTCGGCTGCACTGACAAGAGATACAGTGTTGACTTTGGACACATGATGCAAGAGCAATATCAGATGTCCATGATGGGTGAGCTGAAATTCTTCCTCGGTCTTCAAATCCGTCAGCAGAGAAACAACATCATCATATCACAAGAGAAATACCTCAAAGATTGCGTGAAGAAGTTTGGAATGCAAGACTGCAAAGGGTACACGACGCCAATGCCAACCAAAGTGGGTCCCGACGACAATGGTAAAGAGTTCGATCAAAAGGTATACCTCTCCATGATTGGTTCTTTACTCTATTTATGTGCATCTAGGCCAGATATAATGCTTAGCATTTGCATGTGTGCCCGATTCCAAGCGGCACCAAAGGAATTGCATCACTTAGTTGTGAAGCGAATTCTTCGATATTTGGCTTACACCCCAACACTAGGATTATGGTATCCAAAGGGCTCAGAGTTTGATCTAGTTGGATTCTCATATGCTGATTATGCTGGTGACAAGGTTGATCGCAAGTACACATCAGGCACATGTCACTTTCTTGCACGATCTCTTGTCTGTTGGTCTTCAAGGAAGCAGAACTGTGTATCCCTCTCCGCTGCTGAATCTGAATACATTGATGCTGGATCTTGCTGCGCTCAGCTTCTATGGATGTAGCAAACTCTAGAGGACTATGGCATCCATCTAAAGCAAGTACCACTCTACTGTGACCATGAAAGCGCCATCAAGATTGCCAACAACCCAGTTCAGCACTCGAAGACAAAGCACATTTAGATCCGTCATCACTTTCTTAGAGATCATGTCATGAAGGAAGATATTGATATCATTCACATCAACACTGAAGAGCAATGGCCGATATCTTCACAAAGCCCTTGGATGAGAAAAGGTTTTGCAAGTTGCAGTGTGAGCTAAATATCTTAGACTCCTCAAATGTCCTGTGATTGGACACACATCCTAACGCTTATGCATGTTGATGACTTAGATGTGCAACACACAAAGTAACGTATATCTTCAATCAATGAAGGCATACACTCTAAGTGTGAATACATTAACGCGGAATTTGACTTCGGAGCGCCACGATAATTGTGCGTCGTGTCTGGGTCTAATACTTCCTATACGGTGGGTAACGCCGCCACCAAATTCCTTTTGAAGTGTTTCAATTGGCGTCACAATTGCAAAGTCTTCGCATTTGGTTTGTCTTCAACATTGATTTGACTTCACGTTTATCTTCACAATGTTGAGATGGTCTTATGCTAATATATACATATATTCGTGTTCTGTCCTCTACAGCATTCACTTATGGCTATGTCTTCATACTTGAATTTTTTCTTGATCTAAGTGAATGTGATCGGACCCTAACTCCTTTTGAGCTTCTACCTCAAATTCTATCTATCCAAATCATATGCGTTCTATTGAAACCTGTCGATTGTCTTCTCTGAATCCTTATCAGCAGAAGACAAAGAGACAAAAGTTTAAATCTATTTTTAATGCTATATCCTTATTGCCTGAATACCCGAGAAGCCGGAACGGCCACCCGACAATCCAGGCGTGCATCGGAACGTGGAACAACTTCCAATAAGTTGCATGCATGCCATGTGTCCTTCAGATGTGAACCACCAGGGGCACCTGCGTAATTACGCTGTGCTGTCCCTTTTCATATAAATATACACTCACCGCGGTCATTATCTCTTCCTCCACCTCGCCACCTCGCACAAACCCTAGCGCCTCCGCTAGCTCGCGACGACACCGGACACGAAGCGCTTTACTGCCGTGACTTCTTCGATGCCGTCCTCACGCTGGCCACGGACCTCATCCTCTCCTCCGCCACCGTAGGTGTCTTCCGCCGCCAAGTGAGGGCGCGGGAGATTGAACTGCTCGGCCTCTAACTCTGCCTCGTCTAGCAGTTCATCAGCGGTAACTAAATCTTATTTTTTACTGCCTTTTTAGATCCGTCAAATCCATCCACTTCAACCAAAAATGGTTTCTTCACTTCCAAATCTGGATCTGTCTTCATCTGCATCTCATATTATGCTAAGTATATTCTCTTATGCTTCATAACTAGTTACATTCCTCACTTGTACTTATTCATGGATTCGTACAAATCTGGAACCATCTCTCTTCAAATAAGTGAATGTCTTCGCACTATGAGGTCAATGTCTTCAAACTGATTTATCTCCAAAATCTTCTGAGAATGCATATGACCTCTTCCCCTTCCCTCGCATCTCTAATGTTGTCACACGTACATGTCCGTGGGAGAATCTCTTGGTTCTCATAGTCTGCATTCATTTGCAGAATTTGAAGAAGAAGTTTGAATATAATGGCAACTGAAAAATCAGCAAGAAAAGGTGGCAGGTAGCACCGTGGAGATACAGCTAAGGATTTACCTCCAGATCTGCTTGAGCTATAGAAGGCAGATCCTGAGGAAAGCTATGGCCAGCGCAAGACACGAATCCAATGGATCCGAAGATATTGGGCAGAATAGTGGTTCAAGTATAACTTTGTCACTACCGAATATGCTGAGAAGAACGCCATCAAGCACCCTTGGGGTGACATTCTGTACAAGAACCTGCAGCCTAAGACGAAGCCTGAAGCTATTGCTTAGGG
This sequence comes from Aegilops bicornis, assembly GCA_021605145.1. Lineage (NCBI taxonomy): Eukaryota > Viridiplantae > Streptophyta > Magnoliopsida > Poales > Poaceae > Aegilops > Aegilops bicornis. The sequence goes on along the minus strand of CM038673.1, from coordinate 559,056,531 downwards.
ATTCTACCCATGCTTGGTCCGAGGACCACAGCCTGAGAAGGCCGACCCATCATCTATGTTATGGTGTCGCGAAGATAATCTATTCAAGCGCAATTTTCAGTTTGCAAAGGAGTCGGCTTCAAAGAACAAGAAGGCTTTCGGACTCGACTTCAACCCTGGTCTGTCTCCTCCAAGGCCGGATGGCACACCTGATGCAAATCCCAATGTCATCGGCCCCTTCAATAACTTTGATGGTCTTCTCTCTCACATTGCTACCAAGAGGGCCACGGTGGATCAATCTGCAGATGACGCAGACTCTGAAGATGCGCCAGCACCACCAAAGCAGAAGAAGAAGAAGAAGAAGAAGAAGAAGAAGAAGAAGGAGAAGAAGAAGAAGAAGAAGAAGAAGAAGAAGAAGAAGAAGAAGAAGAAGAAGAAGAAGAAGAAGAAGAAGAAGAAGAAGAAGAAGAAGAAGAAGAAGAAGAAGAAGAAGAAGAAGAAGAAGAAGAAGAAGAAGAAGAAGAAGAAGAAGAAGAAGAAGAAGAAGAAGAAGAAGAAGAAGAAGAAGAAGAAGAAGAAGAAGAAGAAGAAGAAGAAGAAGAAGAAGAAGAAGAAGAAGAAGAAGAAGAAGAAGAAGAAGAAGAAGAAGAAGAAGAAGAAGAAGAAGAAGAAGAAGAAGAAGAAGAAGAAGAAGAAGAAGAAGAAGAAGAAGAAGAAGAAGAAGAAGAAGAAGAAGAAGAAGAAGAAGAAGAAGAAGAAGAAGAAGAAGAAGAAGAAGAAGAAGAAGAAGAAGAAGAAGAAGAAGAAGAAGAAGAAGAAGAAGAAGAAGAAGAAGAAGAAGAAGAAGAAGAAGAAGAAGAAGAAGAAGAAGAAGAAGAAGAAGAAGAAGAAGAAGAAGAAGAAGAAGAAGAAGAAGAAGAAGAAGAAGAAGAAGAAGAAGAAGAAGAAGAAGAAGAAGAAGAAGAAGAAGAAGAAGAAGAAGAAGAAGAAGAAGAAGAAGAAGAAGAAGAAGAAGAAGAAGAAGAAGAAGAAGAAGAAGAAGAAGAAGAAGAAGAAGAAGAAGAAGAAGAAGAAGAAGAAGAAGAAGAAGAAGAAGAAGAAGAAGAAGAAGAAGAAGAAGAAGAAGAAGAAGAAGAAGAAGAAGAAGAAGAAGAAGAAGAAGAAGAAGAAGAAGAAGAAGAAGAAGAAGTCGAAAGCTTCAAAGCCCTCTACCACACCAAAAGCTTCTACTGTGAAGCCATTGGCCACTGCACCTCCTGAACCCAGTGTGCAGTTTGAAGATTTGTCTCGCGTCTCCAAGAAGACCGAGAAGCCCAAGAAAACCAAGAAGCCCAAGAAGATTTCTGGGCATGAAATGACCCTTGCTGCCGTTCTGCGCAATGAGGATGACACCGTTGATCTGTCCAGTGATGAAGATCTTGGTGATGATGCCCTTGAGATGCTGATCAAGAGCAAGAAAGAGGCGGAGATCTTCAACGATCTGCCCCTCTTTGATGTTGATATTCTGAACAACTTTATTGATGAGAGGTTTGATGACCAGAGCATCAGCATTGATGATTTTTCAGCTACCTGTGGACATCAACGTCACCTTTCATGGAGCCATTGCTAATGAGTTGGCCTTGGCTCAGAAGATAGTCGAGCTCAAGAACAAAATTGATTATGAGAAGGCTCACTTATAGAAGAACATGGCCAAGCTCAGCGTGGCAGATGTTCAAATCTTCAAGAAGATGCTGCATGACCTCAAGGAAGAGTTCCACAAGAAGCGTAATGAAGCTAAAGGTTCAAGAGAGCGCATGAAGTACTTTGCACAGAAATGTGTTCAAGCACACAATGAAGCTAAAAAGCGCAAAGCTCTTGGGTGTCCTGGCATTGATCCCAAAATGACTGCCAAGCAAAAGAAGAAGTCTGTTGCGGCCCAAGCTGAAGCATCACGGCGGGAAGAAACTTGCATTGTCTTCCCTGCCAGCATGACTGGCTTGATGCCAAAGGTCACCTCAGCAGCTTCAGAGCTGAAGAAGACAAGGGAAGCTGAAGCCGAAGCCAGGAAACACAAGCACAAGGATGCTTCTGATGATGCTCCTTCAAGGAAGAAGTTGAAGACAAAGTCTTCAGAGAAAGAGCGTGATGCGGCCTCTCAGCCCCTCATTGTTGAACCCATCTCTGTCGCTCTTCCAGCCACCACCAACAAAGATAGCCGCATTGTGATCCACAAGCCAGCTTCCAGAAAGGCTCCTGAAGATGAAGAAGTTCCAGCTGTTGACCCCATCACAGCTAAAGACATTGGTCATGAAGACAATGTTGATGATGATGAAGTCCTTCCTCAGCTCGAGCCCCAGTCGGTATCATCGCCTGCTCCAACGAGCAGTGAACTCATCAGCGTTGGTCGTCCATTGACGCCAATTGCTCAGGATGACTCACCGGTCGAGCACCCCCAGCAGGACACCCCATTCACGATGAGACACTCAGAACTCCACCACCTGAAGTCACCACTCCGGTGCTTGACGACAACAACTACATGGTACAGACCACTCCATCACCATAGGCGTCGCCCGCTTTCCGCAGGCTTCACAAAGGCCCCAAGCCATAGGACACCATGTCGAGCTTTTCGGAAGGGGAAGCGCACCAAAGCTCAGTAGCACGTCAAGTGGTTCCTAAAGCTACCCCTACTGCGAATGTCTCCGAGTCTGAAGCTAAAGCTGCTGAAGACATTCCGGCTGCATCAGCCGATGAAGATCAAGGACAAAGAGAAGAAGAAAGGGTTGCCACACACCGTGCTGCTGATCCAGTCATTCTCGAGGAGAATGTGATCGTGCTCGACCCTCCTGTTATTGAAGAAACGGAGGTTGAAAACACTGATGCTGCCACAAACGATGCCTCTCACGCCATTCACAATGTCATGGCTGAAGACAATGTGGAGCCTGAAGAAAATGTGGTGCCTGAAGCTCATGTCCAACCTGAAGCCACTGAGAATGCTGAAGCCACTGTTCCACCTCCAAGGCCTCACACCATTGAACAGCCCTTTGATCATGGACAGCTGGTCACTGTGAAATGGCCTATCTTGGTCACTCCCACTGCTCCAGGACCACAGTATGACTACCATGTGGAGAAGAGGCCTCAGGTTCAGAAGCCAAAACCAAGGCTACCAAGGCTTCCAGGTGCTGCAACATCACCAGGTTCTTTCAGCGTGAACAACTTCAGGGCACACAATACCTTCTTCGATAGCGCCAAGAATCCCTATTCAAAGCCAAAGATCTCTTCTGATCGATTCTGGAGCCATCAATAGTGCAGCTACTACTCCTGCATTCTATACAATCAAGAGTGAATCTTTCCTCATATGCGTCTGGATTGTGTCGTGGTTTTGTCACGACAGATGTCCTCATGAAAGAACTTAGTCGTGGAGCCATCGCTACGGGTTAGCTTAAAAGGGTTAAAGCAGACAAGGGACACAAGAGAGTTTTATACTAGTTCGGCCCCTTACGATGAAGGTAAAAGCCTACGTCTAGTTGTGATGGAATTGATGGGGTTTCGATGACCAGGGAGCGAATACGCTTTGCCTAAGTCTCGAGTTGTTGTCTGTTGTCCTGAACCGCCGCCGGGTCATCCCCTTATATACATGGGTTGACGCCCGTCGTTTACAGAGTCCCGAGGCCGGCTCATAAACGTATCCGGCTCGGTTTCCGCTCTTTCTACCGTACAATGCAAGTTACATATCAATGTCGGTTTATAGCTACAGGCCTTAAACTAGTTCTGGGCCTTGGGCCTCTACTTAGCGTCATCGTCTATCTTCATGGGCTTCAAGTTAATCCGGCCTCTCCTGGCCGGTTTACGCCTAGTAGTAATATCCCCCACATTAGGCCCCAGACTGATTTGAACTGGTTCATGTCAGTCCTCAAGAAAACTTCATCTTCAACATTTTCACATAACTTTGTAAACCGCCGTGACGTCATCTTCCCAAATCGTGGTAAACAGTCGTGACATCATCTCTTATAAAAACTGTGTATGACATGTCTTCATTAATGGGTCTCCGACAATCGAGGCGACAGCTCCGCTTTCCAATTTTCTGGCTCCTCGATTTTCGCGCCTGACACTTATCCCTTGCCTTCATAAATAGGGTCGAGGGGTCATTTTCACCTTTCCCCCTCGTGCCTCTTCGCGTCGCCGTCTTCCTTGCGCCGCTCAGCCTTTGAAGCTCCGCCGCCACCGTCGAACGTCGCCTCTGCTTCGACTCCGGCCGCTGCATCACCCTGAACGCACCAGAAAACTGTGGCGCCTTTCCGCTTCTTCGTCAGCACTGGTAAGCTTTCGGCTCTTTCCGCCATAGATCTGTTCTAGGGTTTTCGGTGTTCGTCAGTGTTCTTTGGTGTTCGTCAGTGTCCATTGCCTGCATAATGGAGTTTTGATCCAAACCTTTATAGTTATCCTGTTCCGTGATAACCGTAGTTCTTTTTTCCCATCTAATGCGCCTTGTTAAGATAGAAGATTCCATCTGAACCTTCATCCACCGTTCCGGCACCACTCCTTAGGTCTGAATATATTTTCCTTTTCTGGTATGCCGCATATCCAAAATTATAATACCAACTTGTGACATATGTTTTCCTTTACTTATACATCTGCAGTCTTGACCCTTCAATGTTTAGACTAGGCGGTTTAACTTTGTAGAAAAAAATGACAACCCGGTATATACCATTAGTCCCCTTGTTGAACCGCCAATGTATTTCCACTTATCACCTCCATTGGTGTACTGTTTCACTGTTAAACTCCGGTTTGTAAACAGCTGACTCCAGTTTAGCAATATACTTACATCTTGTATCACTGTATAGCTGTCCAATGTAAATCTTAAATAGGAAATCATTATATTGTAGATCTTCATTGTCATGGCCAAACATGTGTATGAATGCAATTGAGTCCCTTCTCGAGTAACAGAGGAACAGTTAGACAACCTTGTCAAAACATGCGCTTTAAGTAAGAAAGATGTCATTCACTGGAGGGTCCCTGGCCTGGAATGTCCTCCTACTCCCAAAGACGGAGAAGTTGTTGTTTTTGCTGATCACCTAAGCCAGGGTTTTAACCCTCCCGGTTCAAAATTCTTCCGGGATGTACTGGCCAACTTTCAACTGCACCCACAAGACATCGTCCCTAACTCTGTAACCAACATCTGCCACTTTCAAGTGTTTTGTGAGGTTTACCTTCAAGAGGAACCTTCAAGAGAGCTATTCAGGGATTGCTTTCATCCGAACCGCCACGTAATTCAAAGATGGGCCTAACACAGAATCAAGGTGATGGCAATTCAGAAAAGAAAAGAAGTCACCTTTCCTCATGCCAATCTCCACAGTCACCCCAAAGATTGGAACCAGACCTGGCTTTACTGCAAGGATACGTCTCCAGCTGATGAAAACCCCCTGCCGGGTTACCATCCTGAACGTCTGAATAACACACACCCTTTTCCTCAAAGGCTGACTGCTAAAGAATGAAGCAAATATGCTCCTCAACTATCCAAGCTTAGGGCCTTTACGGCCAACGGTTTGACAGGAGTTGATTTTGCACGCTGCTGGATAAGCTGGAGCGTTTTGCCCTTGAGCCAACGCCCCGGTTTGATGTGTGAGTACACAGGAGAATTGAATGATGCTCAGCGGCACATTGATATTCAGCTTATAGATGACGAAGTCACTGAAGCTGTAAAAAAGATGTTGAATGAACCAGAGGCTACCTGTGCTCAAATCGGACTACTCCCTTTCTGCACCATCAACAAACCGCCAGCTGTAAGAATCATACTATCTGTTTTATCTGAAATTGCTTCTGTCCCGATATGTTCTTAAAATGTGATGACTTTTTGGCAGGACAATGATCCATTCTGGAACAAGAAACCTCCGCAAGACAAACCGGTGAAACCAACCCGCCAAAAGACCAAAGCTGTGAAAAGACATGCTAACTGGAAGAGAACCACTGCATCCTCCGATCCACCGGCTGATGATGGTGTGGGTAACTCGGATTTTGAGGTAGAACTTGACTCACTTGGTTCATTTTTCATACGCCTTATTGATGATTATTGCCAGGACGACGCTGAAGTCAGTCACGCCGATGCTGTAGAGGTAATCATTCTTTCCTCCGATTCAAACCCTTTGCCTTCACTAAAAACTCGTCGAGCAAACTAGAAAGTTAAATTTTCACGTCCTCTTGCTTATTTGGATCCAAACTTTCTTGTGAAGACACAACAGCACGAGGCTCGCCGCAAAACCCGGCATAGCGGCCAGGTAGTTACCTCCGCCGGTTTACCGAATAGTCCGGTTCGGAAACGCCTATCAGAGGTCTCTAATTCCCTTGACATGTCATGCCCCAAAGTAGGTTGTTTTAGTCAACCTCTTAACCCGTCTGATTCCAATTATTAGGGCACTTCTCATTCATCCTCTGGCGAGTCGTCAGCCACCAAACTTCCACCCCTCAAAACAGTTATTGGGTAAGCTGTTCACTTGCCTTATTCTTGATATGCATTTTATACGCTATACTGACCTTCATGTTTTACTTTGTCAGCGCTAAGCCCAGACCAAGCAAGAAAGCTCGCCTGAACAAACCGACAGAAGAAGATACAGCTGCTGAACCAGAGAAAACTCCAGATCCTGTAGAAGCCCACCTTGATGATGTGCTGAATGATCCACCGCCTCAAGACTATGACTTTGTTATCGCATCACGTAAATTGACACCATAGGCCATGCTGACGAACCGGCCAGTTCTCTCCGGACTGACAAACCGGCAAGTCCATCAAAGAATATCAACAAACCGGGGACCCCTGTATGAGCTGCTGCGGAGAAGGATGATGATGTTCGACATCGGCGTTATTATACGGATCCGTGGAATCTCGCCGCTTTGTCGAAGCATACCGCCAAGGAGGAATTTTGTGCAATCGGCAAAAGCAAATGGAATGCCGATCTGTCCACCTACGCCCATCTGAACACTCAAGACCTTCATTCCGGCTATCTGAACCGTCTGTTCACCAGGCGTGAGTATGAAGCCGGTCTGGTCAATATGATGAAGGAAAAATATGAGGTAACTTTATGCATGCTTCTATTTCTGTATTGTTTTTGCAGCTTATCGACTGTAGTAGCCCCCAAGTGACGGTTTAAGATAGCAACTTAAACCGGGACTTTAATAAAAATCTCGAGCTTGCAACAATGCATCTTAACTTCACCGATGTAGCCTCCAAGGGCCGGTTTAAGTGTATAGAGATGAAGCGGGACTTTGTAGAAGAATTCCCTTTTTAGCAAGTTACGAGAAAATACACATTAGCCCCCAAGTGCCAAGCTTAATACTTGTATTGTGCTTTGGGACTTCGAAAAAATTGTCTGACAGAGCAAATATGCATTAGCCCCCAAGTGCCAAGGGCATAACTTGTTATGGGCTTGGTACTTCAAGTATTTACTGTTGCCTGACCAGATGAATGTCTCTTTGTAGGCTGAGCTGAGCAAAAAAAAAGAGCCAAACCGCTGATCTTCAGGAAAACCTTAAATTGCAACAAGATGAAACCTCCAAGGCGAAGGCAGAGTTGACCAGCGCTCTAGGCGCGATGGAGAAATTGAAAGAAGGCTTCAACAAGGAACAGTCGGATTGGGAAAATGAAAAATCCGATTTGATCAAAAGAGCTGAGAAAGCAATAGCTGCTCTTAAACCGGTGGTTGATGAACTGACCAGCATAAAGCGGCAAGTTCATGCCATGACCATAGCCGTGTTTGGTAAGCATCCGTAACTCTCGATTTTACCACATTCTTTCATGTATCTGCCGGTTTACGAATCCTTGCAATGATATAGGAGGTCGTATTGGCCACTTGGGATCTGACATTCAGAAGAAGTTAAAAGCAGCCTATACTCTGATAGAGTAGCGTTATACCGGCGCGCAATGGATCATATATACTGCTTCTCACAACAATCCTCCTCCCACCTTGATTAAAGATACTTTAGAAAGGTTATCCATGCTACCTGCCCGGGTTGACGAACTGAAAAAATCTGCTGCTAGGAGGGGCGCTTTGGCTGCACTGACCCGGGCAAAGGCATGGGTACCTGACTTTGATCCAATTGAAGTGGCCCAAGGCTATCCCAGTTTGAAGGAAGACGGGACAGAATTCGGCGAAGATGACCTCCGGATCATAAACCGGGAGGTATGCCCATTGGCTTGTCAACTAGTTGAAGAAGCGGACCTGTCATACTATCAAGCAAACTATGATGACAAGAACAAGCGGGTTGCTGCACCAATCCCCGAAGCTCAGAATCTCATCCCGCCAATCCATAAGTACACTTACGCTCCTGACATTGAACCGTCGATGTTGATAAGTGATGAAGCTGTATTCCAAGCCCTAACTGGGATCGACTGGGCAACTGTTGATTTCCAGCCACTGGGTGGAGAAGAATAAGCTGAACCGGCGCGAGATGATCCGCAACCGTCAGGCCAAGCTGGTGACCAATCATGAACCGGAGGCCGGTTTAGTCTTCTACATGCTGCGACATGTATTTTGAGAAAACAATGATCCTGTTGAGCACTGGAAAGCCTTGTAATAAGCTTAGTTAAAATATTTGTTACGATATGCCTTGGCATACTTATCTCTGCAATTGACACCGGCTTGATTCGTCATACATAAGATATAATCTACATATTCATCTGTCCAAGCTGTTTCGCAGACAAGAAGCTTAAAGTGCCTCTGGCGGTTTTACCAAGGGTCATGTATATATATATATATATATATATATATATATATATATATATATATATATATATATATATATATATATATATATAGGACAAATGTTTTCTACAAGCGTTGGTACTTACCACCACTTGCGTTTTGTATGTTGTATGTAGTATCTATCGAAACCGAGAGTAGGTATGTGTAGTAAGTAGTATATACAACACTGATTAGATAGTATATATACTAATTCTTAGGTAGTATGTACCATGTTTTGAGTATACTCTTTTTTACGTACAAATATATAACAAAAACTATGGGCTCATATGCAATTTTTTCATGTAACTTGCTTTGAAATATCTTAAATATAGTATATGAACATATTTAAAATAATAAAATAGTATATATAATACCACATGGTAGTATATTAGATATGTGGGGTAATTACACCGGGTGGTAGGATGGATTTTCCCTATATGTGGGGTAACCGGCCTGGGCACCTAGTTCGGATCCGACCCGCTAATTCAAAGATTATAACTTAGGTTGTAACATACAACCAAAATGGAAATATATAATACCTGCAACTTTTATGCATGATGTTGGCTGGCCAACCTTGTAGCGGGGCTTATAACCACATCTTTTTAGGAGAAAACCACTCCTGTGGATATAAGGTCGGTTTACACCGTTCCGGGTTATGATAAACACCAGTTTATTCCGTAATAAAATTTTAATTGAAAATCAGACCGGGTGAATAGTCTCCGGACTATGATTTGATCATACACCGTCAATTTGTAATCGACAGTCGGACCGGGTTGTTTAACGCCGGTCTAAAAAGCAACCAAAAAATCTTTATAAAAAAAGAGAACAGAACCCAAACAAAGGCAAATAAAAACCATTGTAGGTGAGGCTTTGAGCCGATCAAGAGGCGTAACCATGGTTCGGACACGACCAAGCCCCCAAGAAGGCGTAGCTATGGTTCGGGTTAGATCAGGCCCCCAAATGATGTTGTGGCATTACGCCGATCAAGAGGTGTAGCTATGGTTCGGGTTCGACCAAGCCCCCAAGTGATGTTGTGGCATTGTGCCGATCAAGAGGTGTAGCTATGGTTCGGATACGACCAAGCCCCCAAGTGATGTTGTGGCATTGCGCCGATCAAGAGGTGTAGCTATGGTTCGGATACGACCAAGCCCCCAAGTGATGCTATGGCATTACGCCTATCAAAAGGTGTAGCTATGGTTCGGATACGATCAAGCCCCCAAGTGATATAATACAAAGCCTTCGAGAAGCTAAACCAAGGGGTAAACCGGATGCCGCTTTAGAACAGAAGCTCCATGTAACCACACATGATGTAGGAAAACAACAGATACCCCGCTTTAGCTGAGGTTCCGGTTTATTATATTGATCATAATATATACATAGTCATAATATGTACATAAACAGAGCCTAGAGCTCAAGTATAGTAAGGCCGAAGATGAGCAATATTCCACGGTCAGCTGGTCTCCTCCTCTGATTTACATGAGTCTTTGGGCTCTCGAACATCGATTAGGTAGTATGACCCGTTCTGTAGATTCCTGCTGACCACAAAAGGTCCTTCCCAAGGTGGGGATAACTTGTGCATATCCGTCTGATCCTGGATGAGCCGAAGCACCAAGTCTCCTTCTTGAAAGGTTCTGGTTCTAACCCGCCGGCTATGATAGCAACGCAGATCTTGCTGATAAATCTCCGAACGAGCGGCCGCTATGTCACGCTCCTCGTTTAACAGGTCGAGAGCTTCTTGCCGTGCCTTATCGTTGTCAGCTTCAACATATACCGCCACACGAGGTGAGTCATGACGGATGTCACTAGGAAGAACCGCCTCCGCTCCATAAACCATGAAGAACGGCGTGTATCCTGTCGATCTATTGGGTGTGGTGTTGACGCTCCATATCACTGAAGGTAGCTCCTCAACCCAACAACCCGGCGTCCTCTGCAAGGGAACCATAAGCCGGGGTTTGATGCCTCTCAAAATTTCTTGATTGGCCCTCTCTGCTTGACCATTGGATTGTGGGTGAGCCACCGACGATACGTCCAGCCGGATGTGCTCACGTTGACAGAACTCCTTCATGGCACCCTTTGATAGATTGGTGTCATTGTCAGTGACAATGCTATGTGCAAAACCAAACCGGAAAATCACCTTTTTGATGAATTGAACCGCTGTGGCCGCGTCACACTTGCTAACTAGTTCTGCCTCTACCCACTTCGTGAACATGTCAACTGCCACCAAAAGGTGGGTCTTCTTGTCTTTGGACCTCTTGAAAGGTCCAACCATATCCAGTCCTCAAGTCGCAAATGGCCAAGTAATTGGAATCATCCTCAATTCTTGAGCCGGTACATGAGCACGCCTTGAGAACTTCTGACAGCCATCACATCTTCTGACCAGATCCTCAGCATCAGCATGACCGGTTGACCAATAGAAACCGCGACGAAACGCCTTATCCACCAAAGATTTTGAACCGGCGTGGTGACCACAATCGCCTTCGTGGATCTCGCGTAAATTTCACAGCCTTCTTCAGGAGATACACAATGTTGAAATGCCCCTGTCACACTGCAATGATGCAGCTCTCCATTGATAATAGTCATAGACTTGGACCGCCGGATTATCTGTCTGGCCAATGTCTCATCCTCTGGTAACTCGCCTCGTTCATATATGCAAGGTAAGGAACCGTCCAATCCGGGATAACATGAAGAGCCGCCACCAACTGAGCTTCCGGATCAGGAATAGCCAAATCCTCTTCACCGGGGAGCTTAACGGACGGGTTATGCAGAACATCCAAGAAGACATTAGGCGGAACCGGTTTACGTTGAGAACCCAGGCGGCTTAAAGCATCCGCTGCTTCATTCTTCCGCCGGTCCACATGATCCACCTGATAACCTTTAAAGTGACCTGCAACAATGTCCACCTCACGATGGTATGCTGCCATGAGTGGGTCCTTGGAATCCCAAGTGTCAGACACCTATTGAGCCACCAGGTCCGAGTCATCGAAGCACTTAACTCGGCTTAGGTTCATCTCCTTAGCCATCCAAAGACCATGGAGTAGAGCTTCATACTCCATTGCATTGTTAGTGCAAGGGAACATTAAACGGAGAACATAACAAAACTTATCACCTCGTGGGGAAGTTAATACGACTCCAGCCCCCGAGCCCTCCAATTGCCTAGACCCATCAAAGTGAATAGTCCAATAAGTGTGATCTGGCTTCTCTTTAGGTGATTGTAGTTCTGTCCATTCGTTGATGAAATCTACAAGTGCTTGAGATTTGATCGCCATTCGGGGTATATACTTCAACCCGTGAGGCCCGAACTCTATGGCCCACTTGGCAATCAGGCCAATTGCTTCCCTGTTCTGGATTATATCTCCCAAAGAAGCAGAGCTGCCCACTGTGATGGGATGACCTTGGAAATACTGCTTGAGCTTCCGGCTTGCCATGAAAACTCCATACACCAGCTTCTGCCAATGTGGGTACCTCTGCTTGGACTCAATAAGCACCTCGTTGATATAATAAACCGGACACTGAACCGGATATTCTTTTCCTGCCTCCTTGCGCTCCACCACAATAGCCACACTGACAGCCCGAGCATTCGCTGCCACATATAGCAACAGTGGCTCCTTGTCAACTGGGGCAGCAAGAACCGGCGGATTAGCTAGCTGCAGCTTTAAATCCTCAAATGCTTCATTCGCGGTGTCACTCCAGACTAAGTTATCCGTTTTCTTCAGCATCTGATACAAAGGAATGGCCTTCTCGCCAAGGCGGACGATAAACCGACCCAATGCGGCAATCCGGCCTGCCAAACACTGAACATCATTGATACACTTCGGTTTAGCCAAGGAGATGATGGCCTTGATCTTTTCTGGATTAGCCTCAATGCCCCTGTTAGACACCAGAAAGCCCAAGAGCTTGCCTGTCGGTACACCAAAAATGCACTTAGCTGGATTAAGCATCATCTTGTAAACCCGCAGATTATCAAAGGTTTCCTTTAAGTCATCAATCAACGTCTCCTTCTGCCTTGACTTGACCACAATATCATCCACATAGGCATGAACATTACGGCCGATTTGTGTATGAAGACAACTCTGCACACACCGCTGATAAGTCGCCTGGGCACTCTTGAGCCCAAAGGGCATAGATATATAGCAGAAGGCTCCAAAGGGGGTTATGAAGGCCGTCTTCTCCTGGTCCTTAACTGCCATCTTGATCTGATGATAACCAGAATATGCATCCAGAAAGCTCAAACGCTCGCAACCCACCGTAGGATCAATTATTTGATCAATACGGGGAAGGGCAAGAGGATCTGCTGGGCAAGCTTTGTTGAGATCTGTATAATCCACACACATCCGCCAAGTTTCGTTCTTCTTAAGGACCAGCACCGGATTAGCCAACCACTCAGGATGGAAGACTTCAACGATAAATCCAGCCGCTAAGAGCCTGGCCACTTCTTCTCCAATAGCCTTGCGTCTTTCTTCATTGAACCGGCGGAGAAACTGTTTGACCGGTTTATACTTAGGATCAACATTAAGTGTGTGCTCAGCGAGTTCTCTCGGCACACCTGGCATATCAGAAGGCTTCCACGCAAAGATGTCCCGATTCTCATGGATGAACTCGATGAGCGCGCTTTCCTATTTCGGATCCAAGTTAGTGCTGATGCTGAACTACTTGGACGAATCGCCAGGCACGAAGTCAACAAGCTTAGTATCATCAGCCGATTTAAATTTCAAGGCCGTCTCATGCTCGGTAGTTGGCTTCTTCAATGAAGTCATATCTGCTGGATCAACGTTGTCCTTGTAAAACATCAACTCTTCTGTGGCACAAACCGACTCAGCATAAGCCGCATCACCTTCTTGCGGCTCCCATGGACAGTTATAGTTCCCTTGTGACCCGGCATCTTGAGCTGAAGATAGACATAGCAAGGACGTGCCATAAACTTAGCATAAGACGGCCATCCAAACAGGACGTGATACGGACTTCTGATCTTCACCACTTCAAAGGTCAAAGTTTCTGATCTCGAGTCATGCTCGTCCCTAAAAGCCACCTCAGGAGACCTCTTGCCAACAGGATACGCCGATTTACCAGGCACCACACCATGGAACACCGTACTGGATGGTTTAAGATTTTTATCTGTTAACCCCATGCGACGGAAAGTTTCATAATACAGGATATTGATACTGCTCCCTCCGTCCAAGAGTACCTTTGTGAACTTATAACCTCCTACCTGAGGTACCACCACCAACGCCTGATGACCCGGATTGTCAACCCGGGGTGGATGATCCTCCCTGCTCCACACAATCGGCTGCTCAGACCAGCATAGGTAACGGGGCACTGCCGGTTCAACGGAGCTTACCGCCCTCTTATGAAGCTTTTTGTCACGCTTGTCCAAGCTAGTGGTGAAGACATGATATTGCCCACTATTTAACTGCTTCGGATTGCTCTGGTAACCCGACTGCTGCTGCTGATTATTGTAGCCACCTTGATTGCGCTGATTACCTTGATTGTTATGTCCGCCCTGATTACCATGGAAGCCTGAACTGGAATTTCCTCCGCCATACCCCGGCCCATGAGACCCGGGGCCTGAACCATCACCCGGTCCGTGATCATACCGGAAGGCATTAAAATTTTTGAACTCTTGCATGATGTAGCAGTCGTTCCAGAGGTGTGTGGCCGGCATCTCCTTCGTCCCATGTTTCGGGCAGGGCTGGTTCAACAGGTAAGATAGGCGGTCCAGGTTAGGGTTAGGTGCTCCAGTGCGCTGGGCAGTTTACCCTTGCGCCGTTGGCCCTTATCCTGTGCGCTGGCATTGGCCACAAAGTCCATGCTGTGATCCGCTTTACGTTTGCCGCCGTTTCCATGACCCGCCGGGCTGTGGTGCTGCCCCTTGGCGTTGCCGCTCTTCTTTCCCTTCCCTGTCTTATCATCATCCGACTCGGGATCCTTGGTACTATCAGAGTCAGCATACTTTACTAAAGCGGCCATGAGGGTTCCCATGTCATTGCAATGGCGTTTCATCCATCCCAATTTCAACTTCAGAGGCTTAAACCGGCAATTGCCTTCCAAAGTTAGAACTGCGGTGTCAGCGTTGATGCGGTCCAATGAATGCAAAATTTCCGAGACCCAGCGCACCCACTGGGTTGTTGATTCTCCTTCCTCCTGTACACAGGCAGCTAAGTGCACTATCGACATGGGCTGCTTGCATGTATCCTTAAAATTCTGGATAAACCGAGCTCTCAACTCGGCCCATGATCTGATAGAGTTAGCCGGTAGACTCTTTAACCATGTACGAGCCATCCCTTCTAGCATCATGGTGAAATACTTCGCACAAGCTAAATCACCCACATCTAGCATCTCCATGGCCATCTCATAGCTTTCAACCCATATCTCCGGAGGTAAATCAGCAGTGTAATTTGGCACCTTGTGCGGGCCCTTGAAATCCTTGGGCAGGCATACATTGCGTACCACTGGGATGAGACACGGCACCCCCAAAGAGCTGGAGGTAACTCCTGGTTCTATCAAAGTGGTTGGACGAACCGGAGTAAGCTGACGTGCTTCATGCTGTGCTGCTAACTCGGCCTCCCTGCGTGCACGAGCCCGGTCCACCACCTCCTGAGCATCACCAGCGCCCCCTGCCGGGTTGTGGCCACGGGGCGGTTCGCGGTTCCGCGCATTGCTTGACACGGCCGGTTCATCCATACGCCTACTAAAACTCCAGCTTGGACGGGGGGTGGAATGAATCTGATCACGACTGTATGAATAAGCCTCCTGTTGCACCAAGGCTGTCCGAAGAAGCCCTTTAACCCGACGCGACTCGACCGCCGCCGGAGAATCGCCTTCAATTGGGATAGCCTCCAGCCGTGAAGCGGCAGCAACAAGATTGTCCATCGGAGTAGAGCAATGACCCGGTGGCGTTGGGACAGGCTGCGTCACAATGTTGTTCTGACGAGGCGGATCCATCAGACGGGGCTGAACCGGCGCCCCGCCCCAGGTGCCTCCGCCCGGTTCGCTACCGGTGGGTTACTGGTCCCCGCATATGGGGTGTTAAAGAGATTCCTAGCATCATAAACCGGAGGCAGACGAGACCGGTGCGTTCTCTTTAGGACTTCGTGCGATGCATTCCGATCCAGGGTAAGCCGGTAAGCATGCGCATCCAAAGCGGCCTGCTCCGCGGCCATCCTGGCATCCTCAGCTGCCAAATCGGCCTTGGCCTGAGTAATCTGATCACTTACTTTCGCGATTTCTGCATTGTGCGTACCCTGATCCGTCGGGTTAGCTTCCGCCATCACTGTTGCCCACGCATCAAATAGATCAGATAAAACCTGAGCCGGCGGCCGCACAGGGCCTCCTGCCTCGGCTGCCGTCGCCGCCACCGATCCGGAGATCATTGATGGTGTGCTCGAAGAGTGGAGCGCCGGCTGTGTACCGTCCATGAAGATTCCAACCCTGTTTGGCACATCAGAGGGGTCCGGAATACTGTCGCCATCGGAACAGCCTCCAATCCGGCCATCTTGTAGCTGATATAACGACTCGGTCTCTCCGGTGGATGACTCGTCGCCAGAATAAACGACGGTCTCACCACCAGATTCCGATATGTCCTCGTATTCCCCTCCATGGATGACTCCCACGAAGGCACGCTTCATGGCAGGCTTGACCCGGGCAGATCGCGCATGCTGAGCCATTTCGACGAGGTCGGTGGAGATGTCCGGCTCAAGGCCCGGCTCGCCGATCTTGCCAATGAAAATGTGTATGCCACCAAAGGGGACCCGGTACCCGTACTCGATTGAGCCGGCCTCGGGGCCCCACCCTGCATCGTTGATGTAGAGCTTGCCGTGATGACTTTTGGTCATCCGGGCCACAGCGTAACCCTTGAGTCCTTCGAAGCTACCCTCCAAGAACTTGAAACCATCGTGCGATAGCCCCACGGTGGGTGCCAACTGTCGTGGTTTTGTCACGGTAGATGTCCTCATGAAAGGACTTAGTCGTGGAGCCATCGCTACGGGTTAGCTTAAAGGGGTTAAAGCGGACAAGGGACGCAAAAGAGTTTTATACTAGTTCGGCCCCTTACGATGAAGGTAAAAGCCTACGTCTAGTTGTGATGGAATTGATGGGGTTTCGATGACCAGGGAGCGAATACGCTTTGCCTGAGTCTCGAGTTGTTGTCTGTTGTCCTGAACCGCCGCCGGGTCGTCCCCTTATATACATGGGTTGACGCCCGTCGGTTTACAGAGTCCCGAGGCCGGCTCATAAACGTGTCCGGCTCGGTCTCTGCTCTTTCTACCTTACAATGCAAGTTACATATCAATGCCGGTTTATAGCTACAGGCCTTAAACCGGTTTTGGGCCTTGGGCCTCTACTCAGCGTCATCGTCTATCTTCATGGGCTTCAAGTTAATCCGGCCTGTCCTGGGCGGTTTACGCCTAGTAGTAATATCCCCAACAGATTGTGAAGCTCTTGCTGGCCTGCCCTGCCTTGAAGAAGCACTGGAGTGCTTTCGGGATGTTGGTCTTCTGCAGTTTGTAACAGACAAACAGCACTGGAATGAAGATCTTCTGCTACGGTTCTATGCCACACTTCACATTCATGGCTACAACAAGGATCCGAAGACATGGATCCTTGAGTGGATGACAGGAGATGTGCATCATGAAGCCAAAGCTCAAGACATCATTGAGCTTACTTACCTGCCCACTCCAGGTGAATTGTATGAGCCTGGTTGTCTGCTTCACAGCAATGAACTGCACAGTATATATCAAAGGCCTGAACCCAATATGAGTCAGATGCTCAGTATGATGAAGCCACTACCCCAAGATGCTGAATACCCCAAAGAGTTTTTCGTGAAAGACCTTGAGTACTTGCCCTGCACAGTATATCATATTCTGAGGCATACTCTATGGCCAATCAAGGGACATTCTTCTGAAGCCAAACTAGAAGGACCCATGAAGACTTTGGTATTCTACATCATCAATGGCATCAGATTCAATACCCAGGATTTCTTCATTAGACAACTTGCTGCATCTGCGACTGATCTGTTTGGCTTGAAGTTTTATGCTCCATGGGTGATTTGCCTGATCAAACTCCATTCTTCTGTTGACTATCAGCCCTCAGCGCGCAACCATCTTGTCTTTCTGCCTGAGGTTGCTCTGTCCATTGAAGCCATCTACCCTGAACCTGCCAATGAGCCTCTATACCTTCATAATGTTGATCGTCAAAGCTTCATGCAACCAATAGAAGGCATTCATGTCCCCAATGCTGCAACTACTGCTTCTCCACTGGCTAGCAATATGCACGTGCCACATCGTGCCAACACTGAAGCCACTACTAGCACAATTGCCCAAAGGCCTCGGAAGCGTTCTCGTGTACTCAATGACCGAGAGCTTCTTGTGGCCTTACATCAGAAGTAGGATAAGCACCATGACTGGCTAAAGCGTTAGATGCAGAGTCTTTTGGTGGATGTCAATCGCATTTGAAACTTGGCCACCAAGAACTCATTTGTTGCCCATGAAGCATGTCGGCAGTCCTGGAAGAGCCTCACACTACTATGTCCTGAAGAAGATCTTCGCGATGTTGGCTTCACTGAGGATTTCAAGTTTGATTCCAGGCCTCCACAAAATGCAAGCTGGCGCCACACTCCATCAATTGAAGATTTTGAGTATTCATCTTCTACTTCAACAATTGTTGCGAGAGTCGTCGATGAAGAAGATGACGCCACTTCCCCGACCATGGCTGCACTGCATCTCGACACTGCGTCAAGCCCTTCTACACCACCTAACTCCAACGTCGACCCTGCTTCATCATCTGCTCCTTCTGGGAACGAGTAGCTGCTCTATGTCTTCAAACCTTTTTGGTCATTACTGACAAAAGGGGGAGAAGCTTATGAGTTGATAGTCTTCAAGCGGGTCCTTATGGGTGGTTGCATTATTTTTGCTAAGTTTTCACAACTCTCGTCTTTTGAAAAATTTGGTTCTCTGAGTTCTAACACTTAAACTCGATGGTCGTCTGCTACTTTTTCTACTACTTTGTGATGCGATGATAAATTCCGCATGAAGCCATTCCGCAGACGTCCGTTTTTCATTATGCATGTCATTATCTTTGTTATATCTTTATATGCATGATGAATTATCTTCATATGTTGAAGAGGATCTCCACAAAGTAAAACTTGCCATGTGCATTTGCATTCAAAAGCAAATTACTTATATGCACATCTTCAGGGGGAGCCTTTTGCTACGTATGAAGACAATCACTTAATTCTTAACTTTCACATACTTTTATCCCCGTTGAAAACTTCAACCTGTTTGTCATCAATCGCCAAAAAGGGGGAGATTGTAAGTGCATCTAGTGCCACCCCTAGTTGGTTTTGGAGTATTGACGACAAAATTGGTTGAGGGACTAATGTGTTTGTGAGAATTGTATGATAACACAGGTGGTAGTCCCATATTGATTTGGTTTACCTACCAGAGATGACCCCTAAAAATGTGTGAAGACATTGAAGACAATGGTGGTCTGTGAAGATATTCACAACAAAGATTATGACTTGAGAAGACATTCACGTGAAGACTATGGAGTGCGAAGACATAGTTGTTTCATAGTTTCCTTTTCTTCTTTGTTGAGTCATAGGAACCACCGCACTATTAAGTGGGGTCCAAGTGAACAAAGTCAGAGTGACTGATGTGATGCTCAACAAAATCCTATGTCTTCGAGCGAAGACTATGAGAGGAAATCATATCCAGAGCTGGATGAGTCAGCTTTACTTGTAGCCCAAGTCAAGCTGCCGCGTGTGTTTGAAATCTGACCGTTGGACATGTGTCAGTTCCTGAGTGACCCAGGGTCATTTCAGACATATCAGGTCGGGTTGCCTCCTGCTACCTCTTGAGCATGCGTTGGTTTTCCCTTGAAGAGGAAAGGGTGATGCAGCAAAGTAGCGTAAGTATTTCCCTCAGTTTTGAGAACCAAGGTATCAATCCAGTTGGAGATAACACGCAAGTCACCTAGTACCTGCACAAACAATCAAGAACCTTGCAACCAACGTGATAAAGGGGTTGTCAATCCCTTCACGGTCACTTTCATAAAAGTGAGATCTAATAAAGATAGTAAGATAAATATTTTTGGTATTTTTGTTGTATAGATTGGAAAGTAAAGAATGCAAAATAGTAAAACGAGATGTGATGTAAATAAAAGAGATGCAATATAATAAGAAAGAGACCCGAGGGCCATAGGTTTCACTAGTGGCTTCCCTCAAGATAGCATGTATTACGGTGGGTGAACAAATTACTACCGAGAAATTGATAGAAAAGCGCATAGTTATGAGAATATCTAGGCAATGATCATGAATATAGGCATCACGTCCGTGTCAAGTAGACCGAAACGATTCTGCTTCTACTACTATTACTCGACACATCGACCGCTATCCAGCATGCATCTAGAGTATTAAGTTCATGAGAACAGAGTAACACATTAAGCAAGATGACATGATGTAGAGGGATAAACTCAAGCAATATGATATAAACCCCATCTTTTATCCTCGATAGCAACAATACAATACGTGCCTTGCTACCCCTACTGTCACTTGGAAAGGACACTGCAAGATTGAACCCAAAGCTAAGCACTTCTCCCATTGCAAGAAAGATTAATCTAGTAGGCCAAACTAAACCGATAATTCGAAGAGACTTGCAAAGATATCAAATCATGCATATAAGAATTCAGAGAAGAACCAAATATTATTCATAGATAAACTTGATCATAAATCCACAATTCATCGGATCTCGGCAAACACACCGCAAAAGAGTATTACATCGAATAGATCTCCAAGACCATCGAGGAGAACTTTGTATTGAGAACCAAAGAGAGAAGAAGCCATCTAGCTAATAACTATGGACCCGAAGGTCTGTGGTAAACTACTCACACATCATCGGAGAGGCCATGGTGTTGATGTAGAAGCCCTCCGTGATCGATTCCCCCTCGGGCGGATCGCCGGAAAAGGCACGATGGGATCTCACGGGTACAGAAGGTTGCGGCGGAGGAAAAGTGCTTTCGTGGCTCCCCCTGATGTTTTTAGTGTATAAGAGTATATATAGGCGAAAGAAGTACGTCGGTGGAGCTCTGTGGGGACAACGAGGGTGGGGGCGCGCCTACCCCCCTGGGCGCGCCCTCCTGCCTCGTGGCCGCCTTGCGGAGTTCCAGACTTCAAATCCAAGTCTTCTGGATTGCGTTTGTTCCAAGAAATATCATTGCGAAGGTTTCATTCCGTTTGGATTCAGTTTGGTATTCCTTTTCTACAAAACACTGAAATAGGCAAAAAAAAACAGAAACTGGCACTGGCCATTCGGTTAATAGGTTAGTCCCAAAAATAACATAAAAGAGCATATTAAAGCCCATTAAGCATCCAAAACAGATAATATAATAGTATGGAACAAAAAAATTATAGATACGTTGGAGACGTATCAAGCATCCCCAAGCTTAATTCATGCTCGTCCTCGAGTAGCTGAATGATAAAAACAGAATTTTTGATGTGGAATGCTACCTAACATATTTTCAATGTAATTTTCTTTATTGCGGCATGAATGTTCAGATCCGAAAGATTCAAGACAAAAGTTTAATATTGACATAAAAATAATAATACTTCAAGCATACTAACCAAGCAATTATGTCTTCTCAAAATAACATAGCCAAAGAAAGCTCATCCCTACAAAATCATATAGTTTGTCCATGCTCCATCTTCGTCACACAAAAATGCTCTAATCGTGCACAACCCCGATGACAAACCAAGCAATTGTTTCATACTTCAGTATTCTCAAACTTTTTCAACTTTCACGCAATACATGAGCGTGAGCCATGGACATAGCACTATAGGTGGAATAGAATGGTGGTTGTGGAGAAGACAAAAAATAGGAAGATGGTCTCACATCAACTAGGCGTACTAATGGGCTATGGAGATGCCCATCAATAGATATCAATGTGAGTGAGTAGGGATTGCCATGCAACGGATGCACTAGAGCTATAAATGTATGAAAGCTCAACAAAAGAAACTAAGTGGGTGTGCATCCAACTTGCTTTCTCATGAAGACCTAAGGCATTTGAGGAAGCCCATTGTTGGAATATACAAGCCAAGTTCTATAACGAAAATTCCCACTAGTATATGGAAGTGACAAAATAAGAGACTCTCTATTATGAAGATCATGGTGCTACTTTGAAGCACAAGTGTGGAAAAAAGGATAGTAACATTGCCCCTTCTCTCTTTTTCTCTCTTTTTTTGGGGGGGGGGGCTTCTCTTTTTTTTATTTGGCCTTTTTTTCTATTTTTTTATTTCCTCACACGGGACAATGCTCTAATAATGATGATCATCACACTTCTATTTATTTACAACTCAAGGATTACAACTCGATACAAGAACAAAATATGACTCTATATGAGTGCCTCCGGCGGTGTACCGGGATGGGCAATGAATCAAGAGTGACATGTATGAAAAATTATGAATAGTGTCCATGCCACAAATACGATGTCAACTACATGATCATGCAAAGCAATATGACTATGATGAAGCGTGTCATGATAAACGGAATGGCGGAAAGTTGCATGGCATTATATCTCAGAATGGCTATGGAAATGCCATAATAGGTAGGTATGGTGGCTGTTTTGAGGAAGGTAAATGATGGGTTTATGGTACCGGCGAAAGTTGCGCGGTACTAGAGAGGCTAGCAATGGCGGAAGGATGAGAGTGCGTATAATCCATGGACTCAGCATTAGTCATAAAGAACTCACATACTTCTTGCACAAATCTACAAGTCATAAAAAAACAAGCACTACGCGCATGCTCCTAGGGGGATAGATTGGTAGGAAAATACCATCGCTCGTCCCCGACCGCCACTCATAAGGAGGACAATCAAAGAAACACCTCATGCTTCAAATTTGTTACACAACGGTTACCATACGTGCATGCTACGGGACTTGCAAACCTCAACACAAGTATTTCTCAAATTCATAATTACTCAACTAGCACGACTCTAATATCACCATCTTCATATCTCAAAACAATCATCAAGTATCAAAGTTCTCGTAGTATTCAATGCACTCTATATGAAAGTTTTTATTATACCCATCTTGAATGCCCATCATATTAGGACTAATTTTATAACCAAAGAAAATTACCATGCTGTTCTAAAAGACTCTCAAAATAATATAAGCGAAGCATGAGAGATCAATAATTTCTATAAAATAAAACCACCACCGTGCTCTAACAAAGATATAAGTGAAGCACTAGAGCAAAATTATCTAGCTCAAAAGATATGAATGAAGAACATAGAGTATTCTAATAAATTCCGATTCATCTGTGTCTCTCCCAAAATGTGTGTACAGAAAGGATGATTGTGGTAAACTAAAGAGCAAAGACTCAAATCATACAAGACGCTCCAAGCAAAACACATATCATGTGGTGAATACAAATGTAGCCTCAAGTAAAGTTACCGATAGACGAAGACAAAAGAGGGGATGCCTTCCAGGGCATCCCCAAGATTAGGCTTTTGGTTGTCCTTGAATTTTACCTTGGGGGGCCTTGGGAGTCCCCAAGCTTAGGCTCTTGCCACTCCTTATTCCAAAATCCATCAAATCTTTACTCAAAACTTGAAAACTTCACAACACAAAACTTGAACAGAAAATCTCATGACCTCCGTTAGTATAAGAAAATAAACCACCACTTTAAGGTACTGTAATGAACTCATTATTTATTTATATTGGTGTTATAACTACTGTATTCCAACTTATCTATGGTTCATACCCCCCGATACTACTCATAGATTCATCAAAATAAGCAAACAACACACGAAAAACAGAATCTGTCAAAACAGAACAGTATGTAGCAATCTGTATCAAACGAATACTTCTGGAACTCCAAAAATTCTGAAATAAATTGGCGGACGTGAGGAATTTGTTTATTAATCATCTGCAGAAAGAATCAACCTAAAATCACTCTTCAGTAAAAAATGGCATCTAGTCTCGTGAGCACAAAAGTTTCTGTTTTTTACAGCAAGATTGCAAAGACTTCACCCATGTCTTCCAAAAGGTTCTACTTGGCACAAACATTAATTAAAACATAAAACCACATATAGACAGAGGCTACATGAATTATTTATTACTAAACAGGAACAAAAAGCAAAGAACAAAAATAAAATTGGGTTGCCTCGCAACAAGCGCTATCGTTTAACGCCCCTAGCTAGGCATTGATAATTTTAATGATGCTCACATGAAAGACAAGAATTGAAGAACAAAGAGAGCATCATAAAACACGTGATAAACACATCTAAGTCTAACATACTTCCTATGCATAGGCATTTTATAAGCAAACAAATTATCATAGCACACAAAAATTAGCATATGCAAGGAAGAAGAAAGAGATGATAGCAATCTCAACATGACGAGAGGTAATTTAGTAAGATAAAAATTTCTACAACCATATTTTCCTCTCTCATAATAATTGCATGTAGGATCATAGGAAAATTCAACAAAATAGCTATCACATAACATATTCTCAACACGATCCACATGCATGCGAAGTTGACACTCTTCCAAAATAGTGGGATTATCATTAAGTAAAGTCATGACCTCTCCAAACCCACTTTTATCAAAAATACCATAAGATTGAAATTCTCCAAATATGTGGGATCTAAAGTTGACACTCTTCCAAACCCACTTTCAATATTATTGCAAAAACTATTATCAATCTCATATTCATCATGGGGCTTAAATAAATTTTCAAGAACATAAGAAGAATCAACCCTATCATAATCATTGCAACTAGTAGACATAGCAACACTAGCATCCCCATGCTTAGGGTTTTGCATATTATTAGCTAAATTGACATCAAGATAATTTATAGTAAAATCATTGCAATCATGCTTTTTATTCAAGGAGCTATCGTGAATCTCTTCATAAATTTCTTCATCACAATTTTCAGATTCACAAATTTCAAGCAAAACCTCATAATGATAATCTAGTGCACTCAAATCAATAGAAATTGGTTCATCATAATTGGATATCTTAAAATTAGCTAGGGGATGAGGATCCATAAACTTTTAGCAAGCGAAGATGCAAGCAAAAAAGAAGGCACATGGTAACACAAGATCGAACAGAAGGAGGGCGAAGAAAAGGCAAAGGTTTTCGAAAATCGTTTTAGATGTGGGGGAGAGGAAAACGAGAGGCGAATGGAAAATAATGTAATGCGAGAGAGAAGAGTTTATGATGGGTACTTGGTATGTCTTGACTTGAGCGTAGATCCCCCGGCAACGGCGCCAGAAATCATTCTTGCTACCACTTGAGCATGTGTTGGTTTTCTCTTGAAGAGGAAAGGGTGGTGCAGCAAAGTAGCGTAAGTATTTCCCTCAGTTTTTGAGAACCAAGGTATCAATCCGGTAGGATAACACGCAAGTCACCTAGTACCTGCACAAACAATCAAGAACCTTGCAACCAACACGATAAAGGGGTTGTCAATCCCTTCACGGTTACTCGCAAAAGTCAGATCTAATAAAGATAGTAAGATAAATATTTTTGGTATTTTTGTTGTATAGATTGGAAAGTAAAGATTGCAAAATATTAAAACGAAATGTGATGTAAATAAAAGAGATGCAATATAATAAGAAAGAGATCCGGGGGCCATAGGTTTCACTAGTGGCTTCTCTCAAGATAGCATATATTACGGTAGGTGAACAAATTACTACCGAGAAATTGATAGAAAAGCGCATAGTTATGAGAATATCTAGGCAATGATCATGAATATAGGCATCACGTCCGTGTCAAGTAGACCGAAACGATTCTGCTTCTACTACTATTACTCCACACATCGACCGCTATCCAAAGATGCATCTAGAGTATTAAGTTCATAAGAACAGAGTAACGCATTAAGCAAGATGACATGATGTAGAGGGATAAACTCAAGCAATATGATATAAACCACATCTTTTTATCCTTGATGGCAACAATACAATACGTGCCTTGCTGCCCCTACTGTCACTGGGAAAGGACACCGCAAGATTGAACCCAAAGCTAAGCACTTCTCCCATTGCAAGAAAGATTAATCTAGTAGGCCAAACTAAATCGATAATTCGAAGAGACTTGCAAAGATATCAAATCATGCATATTAGAATTCAGAGAAGAACCAAATATTATTCATAGATAAACTTGATCATAAATCCACAATTCATCGGATCTCGGCAAACACACCGCAAAAGAGTATTACATCGAATAGATCTCCAACACCATCGAGGAGAACTTTGTATTGAGAACCAAAGAGAGAGAAGAAGCCATCTAGCTAATAACTATGGACCCGAAGGTCTGTGGTAAACTACTCACACATCATCGGAGAGGCCATGGTGTTGGTGTAGAAGCCCTCCGTGATGGATTCCCCCTCCGACAGATCGCCGGAAAAGGCCCCAAGATGGGATCTCACGGGTACTGAAGGTTGCGGCGGTGGAAAAGTGGTTCCGTGGCTCCCCCTGATGTTTTTAGGGTATAAGAGTATATATAGGTGAAATAAGTACGTCGGTGGAGCTCCATGGGGCCCACGAGGGTGGGGGTGCGCCTACCCCCCTGGGCGCGCCCTCCTGCCTCATGGCTGCCTCGCGGAGTTCCAGACTTCAACTCCAAGTCTTAGGGATTGCATTTGTTCCAAGAAAGATCATCGCGAAGGTTTCATTCCATTTGGATTCCGTTTGGTATTCCTTTTCTGGAAAACACTGAAATAGGCAAAAATGTAAAGCGCCCCGGCCTTCTGTTAATAGGTTAGTCCCAAAAATAATATAAAAGAGCATATTAAAGCTCATTAAACATCCAAAACAGATAATATAATAGCATGGAACAATCAAAATTATAGATACGTTGGAGACGTATCACCTCCTGGCTATAAATAGCCCACCCTCTGCACCATAAATTGGTGGCTGCTCAGAGTTAGTGCACGACTTTTGTCGTTTGAGAGCAACCCACCTCCGAAGCATTTGAGAGAGATATCCTTGCGAGGACAAAGCCCAAACAACCCAGAGCCAAAGAGTGTTAGGCATCACTGAAGTCTTTCTGTCCGCGTGATCTGAAGACTTGTTACACTTGAGGAGTGTGAATCCTACAGCCGGTTAGGCGTCGCGTTATGAGCATCCAAGAGTCATTGTGGATTGTCGGTGAACGAAGTCTGTGAAGGTTTGGAAGTCTACCTTGAAGACTTACCAGAGTGATTGGGCGAGGACTAAGTGTCCTTAGCTCAAGGGGAATAAGGTGAAGACGCAGTCTTCTGAGTTGAATCTCAGCCTCCCTAACCAGACGTACAGTTGTCACAGCAACTAGAGTTGGTCCAACAAATCCTTGTCCTCACCAAGCAACTGATTCTATCTCTTACCTCTCTTTACTTACAGTTTGTCTTCGTGAAGTCTTTGCCTGCTTGCATGATCTGATTGACTTCACTGTGTGAAGAC
Organism: Aegilops bicornis; assembly: GCA_021605145.1. Classification (NCBI taxonomy): domain Eukaryota; kingdom Viridiplantae; phylum Streptophyta; class Magnoliopsida; order Poales; family Poaceae; genus Aegilops; species Aegilops bicornis. The sequence continues at coordinate 559,029,422 of CM038673.1, read as the reverse complement.
TGTTGTTGTTTGGCTTCATACTATCTTCCATCCTGATCCATACTACCTAGCTGCTAATAGTTTTCGTGCTTTCACTTCATTGCTTACTTGACTATGGCCTGTCTAGTATAGTCTACCTTCCGATGCGTATCAATAGGTTTATTTCTACTGTTTGTCTTCAAAGCCCCCGTGTTTTGAAGACTTCCATAAAAATCGCCTATTCACCCCCCTCTAGTCGATAACTAGCACTTTCATGTGTGTTAACCTGCCTCGCGTCTCTCAATTCCGATCAACCCCTCTCAAGCTGCTACCTAGTTGCATTGGCCTCACGACTAAGTCCTCACACTAGGGCATCTGCCGTGACAATTCCACGACACTGTCAGCCAGCAGACGGAAAAGAAAGTGGCCGTTTTAACGGTTGTTTCCCCCAGGGCCATCCCACTAGGTAGGCTCTTTGCCGTCTACTAGCAGAAGGCAAAGAGGTGTGACCTAAGTGAGATAGGGCCGGCGCACGCGCCCCACCCCTCTCTCCCTCCTCTCTCTCTCTCTCTCTCTCTCTCTCTCTCTCTCTCCCGCCCCACCCCGGCGCCGCACCACCCGATCCAGTTCTGGATTGGGTCGTGCCCTGACGCGCCCCGGCGCCATCCGCCATCCGCCATCCCCGCCGCCTCCTTTCCCCTCCTTCGTCCCCGCGCGTCACAGCCCGAGACCTCTGCCTCGCCTCGCCGATGTGGTCGCCGAACACTGCCACCCCACCGCCCCGCTGCCCGGCCCGCCCCGCCCCCGTTGCCCCGGCACCCGCCGCCTCCTCCACCATCGCCGGAGCCAAGGAGATTTTTTTTTGTTTTTTTCTAATGTTATTTGTGTTTAGGTTTAGGTGTTATTAATAGGTTTAGGTTAGTGGTAGGATTAGGTTAGTGCTAGGTTTAGGTTTAGATATTTAGAAGAAGAAAAAATTGAAAACAAAAGAATAAGTAGAAGAAGAGGTAAAAGGAAAAAAGGAAGAGGGTCGTGGATCGCCGGTCGCCGAGGGGATAGATGGTGGAGCTAGTGGGTCCTGCCGGTCCCGATGCCCATGCCGAGAATCCCCCGGTACGAGTGCTAACCCGTCGTCCGTGTGTCTCCATACCAGAGGGCGCCCGGGGACGAGCGGGTTACGGGGTTCCTCGACGTCTATGGAACCCTAAATAGCAAGTACCGTCTGTGCGAGATACATGTGACCGTCGGTGTCGAACACTACATCCACGTCCCACAAGTGACGCCGGCATCCGGCACCCCGCAGCAACAGTTCTCGGGGTCGATGGTTGTCGAACACCTTTGCAAATTTGTCTTGCAGCCTCTGCAATGACGATTAAATGCCAAGTGTTGTAACTTGAAACACCCAAACTAACTCAAGTCGGTTTGGTTGTTTGAAGTTTCAAAACTTGGCTTTAATCCTCATCGCATAGGCTGCCAGACAAATTCACCAAGGTGTTCGACCGTCATTGGCCCCCAGAACTATTGTTGTGCACGGGACGCCGGGCGCCGGCATCACTTGTGGGATGTGGATCTAGTGTTCAACGTCGAGCGCCACATGTATCTCCCACTGATGTTACTTTCTATTTCGGGTTCCATTGACGCTAAGGAACCCCCTAACCCAATCATCCTATTGTAAATATTTAGTTAGGTTGATGGAAAACACAAAAGTGCTATGTTACTCATCCTTCGATTTAAATGTGTAGTTTTCTCGTCGTTGTGAGGGTCTTGTGTTCGACGAGCTCCGCCCCTGCGTTCGTGGGTGAGCACAAATGACATCTCCTCCCCCCCCCCCCACCTCATTTGCTCTGTTCTGGTCTTCGTGCCGATGAAACTTGCTAGCTATAGGTGTCTTCAATCATCAGTATGCGTGACCACTATGCGTCTCCCGTTCGAAGGGTTACATCTATAAATATGCATGCATTTGCATATTTATAACCGTGATTCTTTCGAATTGTCCAAAGTTATCCATGGACACCTCGAATATGTGTAGACTGGGTTCGTTTTCCAATATGCTCTGCTCCAGATCCAATGCAGAATTTCTTCAGTGCCTCCCTGTTGTTCTCCGGGTACACATCCTCTCTACTTATTGCCGAGACATGTATCAGGAGAACAACAGGGAGGTGCTGCCAAAATTTTGCGTTGGATCCGGAGTAGAGCATGGGAAAACGAACCCAATATACACATACTCGGGTGGGATTAGGACCTATCTTTACCTATTAGCATCTAGGTTGCATGGACATAATAAAAGTGACAAACTCCATTAACTGATGAATATATACATGTTGATTTATATATATATATATATTTCTTATGTGTCCAGTAGCTAGGAGATATGAGTGATCGTGCGTGGATGTACATCGGTCACACTAGTCAGAAAGACATGACCATTGAATGGTTAACAAAAACCAAGGGGTTTCTGAAAGCCGCATTTGCAAATGGCCAGAGGACAACATGGTGCCCCTGTGCCGTGTGAAACAATTGGCACAAGAGGACAGAGGATGAAATGGAAAACACCTGCAGAAGAGGGGTTTTATGCCAGATTATATGGTGTGGACATTTCATGGCGAGTCTGCCCAACGTCCCAGAGTTGCGGTGCTTCGTCATCGCACCGAGGAGCATGGTACCGGGATGCAAGACATGGTGCAATACTTTGATGATGCTCGGGACTCGGATAATGAGATGGAGGATTCTGCAAAGGCCTTCAATGAAATATGTTGGAGTCTTCAAAAATGTCGTCTCCACGAGCACACACTAGTAGAGAAAGGGTCTAATGTGAAACTCATTAGTCCCAGTTTGTAATTGAACCGGCACTAATATGACCATTAGTGCCGGTTCCAACGGCCAGGCGGGCGGCGCTCATTAGTACCGGTTCGTGGCAAACCTTTAGTACCGGTTCGTGCCACGAACCGGTACTAAAGAGGTGGTGGCCTTTAGTACGGGTTGGTGGCTCCAACCGGTACTAAATGGGGGGTCTTTAGTACCGGTTGGAGCCACCAACCGGTACTAAAGGTGGTGGCCTTTAATACGGGTTGGTGGCTCCAACCCGTACGAAAGAACCCCCCCTTAGTACCGGTTGGAGCCACCAACCAAGATTAAAGGTGGTGTGCTGCCACCCGCAAAGGCACAATATTTAGTCCCACCTCGCTAGTTGAGAGGAGCTCGCACTGCTTATAAGCCCCGCCGCTGCTACCTTGTCGAGCTCCTCTCTAAGCAGGCCTTTGTGGGCCTATTGCAAGTCTTCGCCTGTGGGGCCTCTTTGGGTCGTGACGGGCCTGCATCCCGCCCAACTAGAGATTGGGTTTCTAGTCATATGCAGGCTGTGCCGCCCAAGAGACGGGCTGTTTTTGCTTTATTTCAAAAATAAAAATAAAAAAATCCTTACCAACCGGGACTAAAGGTCCCCCAGACCACGGCGCACCTCGTGCCACGTGGTGGGCCTTTGGTCCCGGTTCGTGTTGAACCAGTACTAAAGGGGGGGACCTTTAGTCCCCACTCTTTAGTGTCGGTTCCAGAACCGGTACTAAAGGTCCTTACGAACTGGTACTAAAAGTCATTTTTCTACTAGTGACACTGAGCTTTGTCAGCTGGATGCCATCTCACAAATAATGGCTCTGAAGGCTCAATTCAACTAGGGCAGAGAATGCTACGACGCAATGATGACAGTATTTGGACGTTTTCTACCCAAAGGCCATGTACTACTTGCAAACCTGTACCAGTCAGACAAAATCCTCCATTCTCTTAAGATGCCCTATGAGAAGATACATGCCTGTGAGAAAGGATGTGCCTTATTTAGGCTTCAGTATGCGGACTTGAACTATTGTCCCATTTGCAAGTCATCCAGGTATGTTGTGGTAGACAACGGTATGGGTAAGAAGACGCGGATCAAAATCCCCATTAATATTCTTCGGTATATGTCAATCGTACCAAGACTTCAACGTCTTTTTATGGTCGAAGAGACGGCCAGACAGATGACATGGCACAAAATGGGCAAAAGAACCCAACTAGATGCAGATGGGAAGCTGATGATGGTGCACACATCAGACGGTGAAGCATGGAAGCGCTTCGATGCATTACATGATGACAAAGCGGCAGATCCGAGGCATCCTCGAGTCGGCATCAGCACGGATGGGTTTAGTGTGTTTGGTTTAACGGCAACCCAATACAGTTGTTCGCCCGTATTTGTCTTTCCACTCAATCTCCCCCCCCCCCCGGACAGATTATGCAAAGAAAGAACATTTTCCTGACGTTGATAATTCCAGGGCCCAACTATCCGGGGAAGAATATGAATGTGTACATGCAGCCGCTGAAGGACGAATTGCAAGAAGCCTGGGATAATGGGTTCAAGACATACGACGCCTTTAGCAAACGGAACTTCATAATGCGTGTCTGGTACATGTACTCGACGCATGACTTGCCGGCGTATGCGCTATTCATTGGCTGGTGTGTGCATGGAAGGTTCCCGTGCCCCACATGCAAGGGAGCTCTTGAGTTTCGTTGGCTTCAGGCCGGTCGCAAGTTTTCTTGCTTCGACATGCATAGACAGTTCAAGAAAGACAAGAAGAACTTCATCAAAGGTAGAGTTGTCAAAACTCTGCACCACCTGTGTTGGCAGGCCAAGAGACCCTGGATCAATTAAACGCTCTCGAGCCGGATCTAGAGCGTCCAGGGTATTTCAAGGGGTATAATTCAAAACGCGCCTGGACTCACAAGACATGCCTGTGGGATATGCCTTACTTCAAAGACCTCCTTTGCCCACACAACATCAACGTGATGCACACTGAGAAGAATATCGCCGAGGCACTTTTTGGTACATTGTTTGGCATAGATGGGAAGTCAAAGGATAATACTAAGGCTAGAGTCGATCTGGAGGTGCTATGTCATAGGCCATTACAAAACATGCAACCACCGAAGGAAAGCAGGACTAGACAAAGCCAAAGGCATGGTTTAATCTTGGAAGGCCAGCTACAAGGGAAACTATCTTGTGGGTGCAACAGCAGTTGATGTTCCCCGATGGGTATGCAGAGAATCTAAAGAGGGGATAGAATAAATTGAAGATATTTGGTATCAAGAGTCATGATTGGCACATATGGATTGAGCAGGTAATGTCGGGGATGTTGCATGGTGTGACGCCCCTGATGCAACCGTACACTAATCATACACGCAAATGTGTACGATCAAGATCAGGGACTCACGGGAAGATACCACAACACAACTCTAGACACAAATTAAAATAATACAAGCTTTATATTACAAGACAGGGGCCTCGAGGGCTCGAATACATAAGCTCGAATACGAACAAGTCAGCGGAAGCAACAATATCTGAATACAGACATGAGTTTAGACAAGTTTGCCTTAAGAAGGCTGCTACGTCTTGAGCTTGCGTTGGTTTTCCCCGAAGAGGAGAGGATGATGCAGCAGAATAGCGTAAGTATTTCCCTCAGTTTTTGAGAACCAAGGTATCAATCCAGTAGGAGGCCACGCGCAAGTCCCTCGTACCTACACAAGCAAATAACTCCTTGCAACAAACGCGAATAGGGGTTGTCAATCCCTTCACGGTCACTTACGAGAGTGAGTTCTGATAGAGATGATAGATAATATTTTTGGTATTTTTGGTATAAAGATGCAAAGTAAAATAAAAGGCAAAGTAAAAAAGCAAAGCAATAATAAAGCGATGGAAGATTAATATGATGAAAATAGACCCAGGGGCCATAGATTTCACTAGTGGCTTCTCTCAAGAGCATAGGTATTTTACGGTGGGTGAACGAATTACTATTGAGCAATTGACAGAATTGAGAATAGTTATGAGAGTATCTAGGTATGATCATGTATATAGGCATCACGTCCGAGACAAGTAGACCGACTCCTGCCTGCATCTACTACTATTACTCCACTCATCGACCGCTATCCAGCATGCATCTAGAGTATTAAGTTAATAAAAACAGAGTCCGCCTGAAGCAAGATGACATGATGTAGAGGAATAAATTCATGCAATATGATAAATACCCCATCTTGTTATCCTCGATGGCAACAATACAATACGTGCCTTGCAAGCCTTTATGTCACTGGGTAAGGACAACGCAAGATTGAACCCAAAGCTAAACACTTCTCCCATTGCAAGAACTACCAATCTAGTTGGCCAAACCAAACGGATAATTCGAAGAGACTTGCAAAGATAACTCAATCATACATAAAAGAATACAGAGAAGATTCAAATATTGCTCATAGATAATCTTGATCATAAACCCACAATTCATCGGTCTCAACGAACACACCGCAAAAACAAGATTACATCGAATAGATCTCCACGAGAGAGGGAGAGAACATTGTATTGAGATCCAAAAAGAGAGAAGAAGCCATCTAGCTACTAACTATGGACCCGAAGGTCTGAAGTAAACTACTCACACTTCATCGGAGAGTCTATGGTGATGATGTAGAAGCCCTCCGTGGTGGAATCCCCTTCCGGCGGAGCTCCGGAACAGGCCCAAGATGGGACCTCGCGGATACAGAAAGTTGTGGCGGTGGAATTAGGTTTTTGGCTCCGTATCTTATCTGTTGGGGGTACGTAGGTATATATAGGAGGAAGAAGTACGTCGGTGGAGCTTCGGGGGGCCCACGAGGTAGGGGGCGCGCCCTCCACCCTCGTGGCCGCCTCCCTCCTTTCTTGACCGAGGGTCCAAGTCTCCTAGATCTTATCTGATGAGAAAATCACATTCCCGAGATTTCATTCCGTTTGGACTCCGTTTGATATTCCGTTTCTTCGAAACACTGAAATAGGCAAAAAACAGCAATTCTGGGCTGGGCCTCCGGTTAATAGGTTAGTCCCAAAAATAATATAAAAGTGTAAAATAAAGCCCAATATAGTCCAAAACAATAGATAATATAGCATGGAGCAATCAAAAATTATAGATACGTTGGAGACGTATCAGGCATCCCCAAGCTTAATTCCTGCTCGTCCTCGAGTAGGTAAATGATAAATAGAGAATTTTTGATGCGGAGTGCTACTTGGCATGATTTCAATGTAATTCTTCTTAATTGTGGTATGAATATTCAGATCCAAAATATTCAAAACAAAAGTTCATATTGACATAAAAATAATAATACTTCAAGCATACTAACAAAGCAATCATGTCTTCTCAAAATAACATGGCCAAAGAAAGTTACCCCTACAAAATCATATAGTCTGGTTATTCTCTTTCTTCACCACACAAAGTATTTAAATCATGCACAACCCCGATGACAAGCCAAGCAATTGTTTCATACTTTTGACATTTTCAAAACTGTTTCAATCTTCACGCAATACATGAGTGTGAGCCATGGATATAGCACTATATGTGGAATAGAAATGGTGGTTGTGGAGAAGACAAAAAGAGGGAAGATAGTCTCACATCAACTAGGTGTATCAATGGGCTATGGAGATACCATCAATAGATATCAATGTGAGTGAGTAGGGATTGCCATGCGACGGATGCACTAGAGCTATAAGCATATGAAAGCTCAAGAAAAGAAACTAAGTGGGCGTGCATCCAACTCGCTTGCTCACGAAGACCTAGGGCAATTTGAGGAAGCCCATCATTGGAATATACAAGCCAAGTTCTATAATGAAAAATTCCCGCTAGTATATGAAAGTGACAAAACGAGAGACTCTCTATTATGAAGATCATGGTGCTACTTTGAAGCACAAGTGTGGTAGAAGGATAGTAACATTGTCCCTTCTCTCTTTTTCTCTCATTTTTTTATTGGGCCTTTTCTCTCTTTTTTATGGCCTCTTTTCTTTCTTTTTTTTATTATTTTTTCGTCTGGAGTCTCATCCCGTCTTATGGGGGAATCATAGTCTCCATCATCCTTTCCTCACTTGGGACAATGCTCTAAAAATGATGATCATCACACTTTTATTTTTCTTACAACTCAACAATTACAACTCGATACTTAGAACAAAATATGACTCTATGTGTATGCCTCCGGCGGTGTACCGGGATATGCAATGATTCATAAGTGACATGTATGAAATAATTATGAACGGTGGCTTTGCCACAAATAAGATGTCAACTAAATGATCATGCTAAGCAATATGACAATGATGGAGTGTGTCATAATGAACGGAACGGTGGAAAGTTGCATGGCAATATATCTCGGAATGGCTATGGAAATGCCATGATAGGTAGGTATGGTGGTTGTTTTGAGGAAGGTTTATGGTGGGTGTATGATACCGGCGAAAAGTGTGTGGTATTAGAGAGGCTAGCAATGGTGGAAGGGTGAGAAAAATGCGTATAATCCATGGACTCAACATTAGTCATAAAGAACTCATATACTTATTGCAAAAATCTACAAGTTATCAAAGCAAAGTATTACGCACATGCTCCTAGGGGATAGATTGGTAGGAAAAAACCATCGTCGTCCCCGACCGCCACTCATAAGGAAGACAATCAATAAATAAATCATGCTCCGACTTCATCACATAACGGTTCACCATACGTGCATGCTACGGGAATCACAAACTTTAACACAAGTATTCCTCAAATTCACAATTAGTCAACTAGAATGACTCTAATATTATCACCTCCATATCTCAAAACAATTATCAAGGATCAAACTGTTCTTAGTATTCAACGCACTCAAAAGAAAGTTTTACAAATCTTGAATACCAAGCATATTGTTATTTAAAACTCTCAAAATTACCATGCTATTTAAAACTCTCAAAATAATCTAAGTGAAGCATGAGAGATCAATAGTTTCTTTAAAACAAATCCACCACCGTGCTCTAAAAGATATAAGTGAAGCACTAGAGCAAAACTATAAAGCTCAAAAGATATAAGTGAAGCACATAGAGCAAAACTATAAAGCTCAAAAAGATATAAGTGAAGCACATAGAGTATTCTAACAAATTCCAATTCATGTATGGCTCTCTAAAAAGGTGTGTACAGCAAGGATGATTGTGGTAAACTAACAAGCAAAGACGCAAATAATACAAGACGCTCCAAGCAAAACACATATCATGTGGTGAATAAAATATAGCTCCAAGTAAAGTTACCGATGGAAGTGGATTTAAAGAGGGATGCCTTCAAGGCATCCCCAAGCTTGACTTTTTGGTGTCCTTGTAGTATCTTGGGGTTGCCATGGGCATCCCCAAGCTTAGGCTCTTGCCACTCCTTGTTCCATAATCCATCAAAAAAATTCACCCAAAACTTGAAAACTTCACAACACAAAACTCAACAGAAATCTCGTGAGCTCTGTTAGCGAAAGAAAACAAAAGACCACTTCAAGGTACTGTAATGAACTCATTCTTTATTTATATTGGTGTTAAACCTACTGTATTCCAACTTCTCTATGGATTATAAACTATTTTACTAGCCATAGATTAATCAAAATAAGCAAACAACACACGAAAAACAGAATTTGTCAAAAACAGAACAGTCTGTAGTAATCTGTAACTAACGCAAACTTCTGGAACTCCAAAAATTCAGCCAAAATAGGTTGTCACATCCCTAGTCCTGGTATGCACTAGGCTAGCCCTTTATGTGTGCATCATGTTTCAATTTTCAAATGAACTTGAAATGGGGATTGTTCAAACCCTAGCACCAAATGAATTCAAATAGGCTCAAATAAAATCACTTCCAATAAACCCAAAGTGACTTCAGGAAAAGTACATCATTTTTCAAACTGGTGAAAACCTCTGACAAAAATTGGTGCATATTCTCTCTAGGTCATTTCATGTTTTTGGATTAAATCATAAGTATTTGAATTGGAGCATTTAATGGCTATAAATATTTTTAATGCTTCAATAGTTCTGAAAACATTTGAGGGTTGTTAGTAAACATTTTAAAAGTGCCCAAAAATTTTCTCAGAAGTTTTAAAAATGGTTTAGTATTATTACTAAGTCAAAAACAGAAAAGCAAAATAGAAAACAGAAACAATTAATAGAGAGAGAGAGAGAAAGTTTTACTTGGACTTACCTGCGGCCAGCTCTGTCTTTGCTTGACCTTTGTCAGGCGGCTGGCCGGCCCAGCTGGCGGCCCAGCCCACCACCGCCTCCTCCCCTGTCGTCTTCCTCCTCTGCCAGGAAGACGAGCGCGTGCCCAACGTGCGCGCACGGTTGTGCTGCCACGGCCACCGCAACTGCGTCCCCGCTCGTGTCCGAACTCCGGCGCCGCCCCGAGCTCGTTTCCGACGAGCTCCGGCCACCCTAGCTGCTGCTGCTTGCAGCGCTGGATACGGGCGAGCTCCAGCTCCCCTTGGACGCTCTCCGCTACTCCTCTGGACGCTGGAGGAGCGAGCCCGAGACCCTCGGCCGCGTTTTGAGGTCGCCGCCGGCCATACTCCGGCGAACCGACGTGGCCGCGTGATTAACGGCTAAACCCCCACTAAACAACCCCCTGAGCCAATGACACATGGGCCCCACGCCCTTAATTAACATTAGTTTAGTTCTTGTTTAGGTTTAACTAACCACAGTGGCCCACGCGTCAGCTTTGACCTCGCCGACCTGGCTGTTGACCGGGCCACTTGTCTGGTTGACTTGATGACGTGTCAGTTGACTCGGCCCCGCCTGTCAACGACACTGACCGGCACTTTGTCCCTGACCAGTGGACCCCATTGGTCAGGTTTGACCCGGGGCAGCTCAGTTGACCTGCTGACGTCCACATCGACGCCAGTCGACGCAGTTAACCCTTTTCTGGATTTATTCTTATTTAGAAAATTCCAGAAATTTGCCTAAACTTCTAAAAATCATAGAAATTCAATCGTAGCTCAGAATGAAATAAATTATATATGAAAAATGATCAGAAAATTCCAATATATCCATCTGTACTAGTTTCATGCATGTTTAAACAAGTTAACTTGCTGTTTAGTGCAAAACATGATAAAGCACTATTTAAGATCACAAATGTGTTTGAACTTTGAATCTTTGGTTCAAAATAGCTCAAACCCATCTGGTTGTAGTTGCATTAGCCCAACACACTCATTTTACCATGTCATGATCATGCATCATATTGTGCATTGCATTGATTGTGTTTCTTCTCTGTTGCCGGTGTTTGTCCCCTCTCAGTAGACGACGTACCGACGATGAGTTCGATGACACCGATGAAGAACTATATTATCTTCAGAAGTGCCAGGCAAGCAAAACCCCCTTGTTCATTCTGATACAATCCTACTCTCTCGCTCCTGCTCTCTTTTACTGCATTAGGACAACAACGATTCAATTGTTACTTGCTGCGGTAGTTGAACCCCTTATCCTCTGCATGACCTGTCATTGCCACAGTTAATAGATGAAACCCACTAGCATGAGTAGGAGTTGTTTGAGCCCTGATGTGCCTACTCATTCATGCTTGTTTGTCGTGCCTGCTATCGCTTAGAGTTGTGTCGTGTCCGATTCATCGTGGATGAATTGGAGGTGTGTGAACATGTCCTCTTGTTGAGAGCTAAGTGTGTGAACACGATTTGGTAAAGGTAGCGGTGAGAGGCCATGTAGGAGTACATGGTGGGTTGTCTCATTGCAGCCGTCCTCAGGAACTGAGTTCTGTGTTTGTGATCCATGAACAGTTACTACCACGCATTGGAATGCTTAAGTGCCCTCTCGACTTATTAATCAACCTGATCTCTGTCCAGGAGTTGCAACTAGGTTCCGCGTTTGTAGGTAGTGTTAGTAGTCTACCAAGTGGCACCCGGTACAGGTGGGCTTGGGACAGACTAGGCACCGTGGCACGGTGTACTAAGCGTAGAACCACCCGTCGAGGTGGGCTTGGGAACCCTGCACACATCATTTGGGGCCGTGAGCGACACCCCGGCCGGATCTCCTTGCGGATGGAACCCCAATAGGCGATAAACCTGGACGAGAGACTTGTGTGGTTAGTCAGGTCGTGGCCGACACCCTCGGTGGGCTTCCGCTTGAAGGTTGCCGAGTACATGTCGTGTAAACGGCGGTAAGTGGTGAGAGCGTGTGTGAAGAAGTACACCCCTGCAGGGTTAACATTATCTATTTGAATAGCCGTGTCCGCGGTAAAGGACTTCTGGGTTGCATGTACAGTTCATAGACAAGTGAAAGTCGATACTCTAAAATGCGCAAGATAAGCGTGAGTGCTATGGATGGCGTTCGTAGGGAGAGACGGAGCGGATCCATAGTGGTGTATTGATATGGTGATTATGTGGACTCGTGTGCGCCACCTCAAAAGAGTTACTTGCGATGTAGTGTAGGATAGCCACCGAGTCAAAGCTGGCTTGCTACGGTCATACTCCACCACCCCTTTGTTGATAATGATGCACATGTAGTTAGTTCTGATGTAAGTCTTGCTGAGTACATTTGTACTCACGTTTGCTTATTTTATGTTTTGCGTAGAGACGCGTTGGTCTCGCTAGTAGTTCCGCGTGGACTTCGACGTTTAGCTTGTTACCTCAGCTACGATCTAGTGCCCTCTGCAGGATCTGGTAGATAGTCAGGCTTCTCAGCCTTTTTCATTTGTAGATGTCTGTACTCAGACATGTTAAGCTTCCACTTGTGCTTGTTGTTTGTATGCTCTGTATGTTGGGTCATGAGACCCATGTTTGTAATATCTCGCTCCTCGGAGCCTAATGAAGAAATACTTGAGTCGTAGAGTTATGTTGTGATGCCATGTTGTATTTACACATATCGAGCATATTGTGTGTATGTTTGAAATGCTTGGTATGTGTGGGATCCGACGGTCTAGTTGTTTATCCTTGGCAGCCTCTCATATGGGGAAATGTAGTCTAGTGCTTCCTGAGCGATAGTAGTCCGCTACAGCCCGGTTCACTGTAGTCCTGCTAGCCCAAAGACTACCGCTTCCTGGACACTTGACTGCCAGCATGTGTTTCACTTCATTCTCGTGGTTCTGTCCCTTCGAGGAAATGTCACGCGGTGACATCCGAGTCCGCTTAGCCTGCTACAGCCCGGGTTACCAAGTCCTGTTAGCCCAAGGTTACAGCCCGGATTCACACGTTGATGACCGACATGCTCGATGTGATTCATGTATGCCTGTCCCGATGGGTTAGTGCCGCTTTGGGTTCACGACTAGCCATGTCGGCCCGGGTTCTCTGTTGTATGGATTCTAGCGACACCATCATATACGTGAGCCAAAATGCGCAAACGGTCCCGGGCCATGGTAAGGTGACACCCGTGGGAATACCGTGCGTGAGGCTGCAAAGTGATATGAGGTGTTACCGGCTAGATCAATGTGACTTGGAATCGGGGTCCTGACAGCTTTGGTATCGAGCCCCGATCATCAGAGGATTACCAAGCCAAACCGGGTCGAAGTTGTGTCTAGAAATGCTTTAGTTATGTAAGGAATTGATTGTGGAAGGGAACGTAAGGCTCTTTTTACTCCTTATACCTCATGGCCTTCTCGATCCGAGTCATCCTCTTCTCTTCTACGGGATTAAGAACTAGGCCTTCTCATCTATCTATCGTGATGACGTGTTACTAATCCATAGACTTTTAAGATTGTTGAATTTAAGCCTCAGTTCAGTTCCTACTATTTCTGTATGTTAACTGTTGATCTCGGAACCTTGATATGATGTTGTTGAGTGGTTATGCCACCATTTTGCATGATGTCTCAAATCTTTTTGAGCATTTACAGCCGTTTTGCTGTCCGAGTCATCCTGGATTTCTATATAGTCTGATGCATTTGCAAATCCCTTCTCTCCGTTTCTAATGTTCATTTGGGCCAGATTAATCACACAAATTAGTGTGTTGAGGTACTCCGCTGCCTCGGCATATATGTTGGAGCTATTATTATGAACCTAGGTGTTTTAGGGAGTCACCTAGTAATCTAGCCATGATTTGTGTCCCACTATGATGATTCTGGCCATCATTCTCGAAAGCATCCCGTGATTCCATTTAGTATGTAGGTATTCCACTTCTGGGTTTTGAACCCGAGATTCACCCTACTTACTTCATGTTGATAGTAATTGCTAGCTCCCTTAGGTTATTAGTAACTTTGCGATAGTCCTCGAGGTTCATGGTATTTCCTTCTTCCAAATACCATGAACCATTAAGGCAGAAGTTCTTTGAACCAAAATACCACAATCAGAGTACTCTTGTGGAGTTCTCCATTCATAATGGTGATTCTGCCAGTTCTACCTTTCTGCATGGGTTATCCGGAAGAAATGTTGAGCTTCGCTCGACATACTAACCTATGCATCCACAACTCATAAAATCGTGTGTTCCTTGAGTTGTTCCCATTGTAGTTGTATTCCGATCCCCGTCTATCAGTTGATAGTCAGGATTAGTCGTGCACTCGTGCTCATCGATGCCATTATTCTTGTGGTCTGTCAAGCCATTCTGTTCTGGAATGACTAGGAGAAACAAACTCCAGCACCTCCTCCATTTCTTGGAGTGGTCAAAGTAGTTGTATTCCGCAGATCAAAATGCCAATCCAGCTTTTGTTCTGTTCTACCCTGAAGTATTACCCACTTTATGTCAGGAACGTCATGAGAATTGCACCTTCCCTTATGAATTCTTGACGTAGTGATACTTCTCGCCATCATCATTCGCTCCTCGGTTCCGTGTTGTTGCAACCGGAATGCCGACAAGTGTACTGTGATGTGCGAAAATCAATACTCCTAGCAACTCCGTTGCTTGGTAGTTAATGGACAATACTCTCATCTTAGCGTGCTGGATATTGAATCATCATCCTAAGATTGATCGTGCTACCTAGTCCATATTTTCGGGCGCAATCATCGACCAAGGAGTTAGGATTGTGACAATCCCTCGCTCCTTGATCATATCGTCTTGCCCTGAAAAGCAAGATTGTTCTCGAGCTTAATAACATATCGGTGGTTCGTGATTTTCCGAATATCTTCTCGTAAGTATTACCGTGTTGTTTCCTGATCGTTATGTTGAGCTCGTGATCATGTTGGTTTTCTTCTAAACCACCCTTTCTCCAAGAATCTGTGTCGAATACCCTGAGCTAGTTGGTTAAGCTGAACAACAACTTGGAGAGTTGGAAGATAAAAGCTTGCCTAACTTAGTTCGTTCCAAAGGGATATTCTTGTGTGGTGTGTGTTGAAGAAAGATGATATCTTCATCGATTGGTCCCCGTGATCAGTTGTTGGACCTATTGTCTTATCAATCCTTTGATTTGAGTGTGGGCTATCGTCAAATCAAGTCAAGATTATCGATGTTCGTAATGTTGTCTTACTCGTGGTTGGTCCCTCGAGCATACACCATTACATCTTTTGGTCTGACCAATACTAACACATTGTTCACATAATGGTGGAAGTCCAGTGATATGGAAATTCCGATGAGTTGTTGTTGAGCCCAACAGCAGCATCTTGTCTCCTCCATGATTCATGTTGAACATTGAGTTAGTGTTGGAAACTTTGTAAGCATTACCTTCGTGTTCCGCCCATGAGGTATATGTTTTGGTGAAAGAAGTGACTTTCTCCAAGTTCACGTGCATTAGGTGTAAGTTGCCGCCATGAATTTGAGAAATGTTTGTTTTGCTTCCTCTGGAATCATCCCAAGTTAGTCATGCACGTGCGAAGTGCTATGTGGTTTGATAGGTTGGCCGCCTCCACTCCATATGTGTTCCTAGCACCCCAAGCCACTGATTGACTTGTTCAAGGAAAATAAGTCTAGCGCGCGTAAAGACTTCAAAATCCTTGATGATGGATCCTAACCTGAACTCGATAGTGTTTTATTATAAGACTACTATGTGGTCATTCTTGTCTTGGACAGCGTGTTCACATGTGTGTAGCAGAACCAGCTCATGTTTTGGAGCTTGCTATCATAGTTCATTCCCCGAGAATCTCGCAACGTCATCTCGTCGATTTGTGTTGCAAACTTTCATTTTTCTTTCTAGACTTGATTAGTCCGGAATGTCCTGACACCAACCAGATCTGAATATCAGGCAGATGTGATGGTTGGAACATCTTCCAAGAACTATAATATTGGTCTCTCGATAACCGGGAAAGTGGATGTCGTGGCCAACACACCCAGCCGGAAGATCTATTATTGTAGTATTTTGATTGAGGAAGTTGGCCACCTCCCCATAAGGATTTCATAGGATTTACTCCCTAGATGTCCCTTATGGATTTTCGTGTCCCTGAAGTCCGATCTTTTACTTGATGTTCTAGATATCGAACCATTTCTATGAATGGGTTACGCTATCACGTCAAGGAGAACATCAGAAGCGGAGTGCTAAATGTCCCTCGGTCGATCATCCCGATTTGCTTCTTTGGCATTGCTAAGGAAAAATCTGAGAAAGTGATGTCCTCCTTTGCACCCGCATCCTCCATCACTATTCATCATGGTAGTAAGATGTGTTGCCAGGATCCTCGGTACCGATGTTGGTAAAACCTTGATGACCATGGAAATGCTCAAGTTTTTGAGAGCACACTCAGTCACTAGGTTATATCATCGGTATCAATTGGAGTGTGCCTCCCGTTTGCCGAGTTGTTCTATAACCAAAGTTTCCTTTCCGATATAGTCAAAAAAAGTTTCCTTTCCGAACTGAGTATGCCATTTCCCCGAACCCCTTTCAAACGATGGTTGTGAATTGCCTTAGCCTGGTATACAGAGTTTCAATGATCCTTTCCGATAGAGTATCTTTCTAACGTCATCGAGTTGGATGAAGATCTAGAAAGCAAAGACGTCAAGATCAATATGAAGCAATGAATCAACATCTTGAGAAGGACAGTTGGATCGTGAAGATCGTGTTAGCTTGTGACCCCTCTGACTTTTTACCTCACGTCTTGAATCTCGGGACGAGATTCTTGTTAGTGGGGATGAGTTGTCACATCCCTAGTCCTGGTATGCACTAGGCTAGCCCTTTATGTGTGCATCATGTTTAAATTTTCAAATGAACTTGAAATGGGGATTGTTCAAACCCTAGCACCAAATGAATTCAAATAGGCTCAAATAAAATCACTTCCAATAAACCCAAAGTGACTTGTGAAAAGTCCATCATTTTTGAAACTGGTGAAAACCTCTGACAAAAATTGGTGCATATTCTCCCTAGGTCATTTCAGGTTTTTGGATTAAATCATAAGTATTTGAATTGGAGCATTTAATGGCCATAAATAGTTAAAGGCTTCAATAATTCTGAAAACATTTGAGGGCTGTTAGTAAACATTTTAAAAGTGCCCACAAATTTTCTCAGGAGTTTTAAAAATGGTTTAGTATTATTACTAAATCAAAAATAGAAAACAGAAACAATTAATAGAGAGAGAGAGAGAAAGGTTTACCTGGACTTACCTGTGGCCAGCTCCTGTGCTGGCCCAGCACTGTGCGGCCTGGCCGGCCCAGCTGGCGGCCCAGCCCACCACCGCCTCCTCCCCTGTCGTCTTCCTCCTCTGCCAGGAGGACGAGCGCGTGCCCGACGCGCGCGCACGGCTGTGCTGCCACGGCCACCGCAAATGCGTCCCCGCTTGTGTCCGAACTCCGGCGCTGCCCCGAGCTCGTTTCCGACGAGCTCCGGCCGCCCTAGTTGCTGCTGCTTGCAGTGCTGGATGCGGGCGAGCTCCAGCTCCCCGTGGACGCTCTCCGCTACTCCTATGGACGCTGGAGGAGCGACCCCGAGACCCTCGGCCGCGTTTTGAGGTCGCCGCCGGCCATACTCCGGCGAGCCGACGTGGCCGCGTGATTAACGGCTCAACCCCCACTAAACAACCCCCTGAGCCAATGACACATGGGCCCCACGCCCTTAATTAACATTAGTTTAGTTCCTGTTTAGGTTTAACTAACCACAGTGGCCCACGCGTCAGCTTTGACCGCGCCGACCTGGCTATTGACTGGGCCACTTGTCTGGTTGACTTGATGATGTGTCAGTTGACTCGGCCCCACCTGTCAACGACACTGACCGGCACTTTGTCCCTGACCAGTGGACCCCACTTGTCAGGTTTGATCCGGGGCAGCTCAGTTGACCTGCTGACGTCACTCTGACGCCAGGCTGACGCAGTTAACCCTTTTTTGGATTTATTCTTATTTAGAAAATTCCAGAAATTTGCCTAAACTTCTAAAAATCATAGAAATTCAACCGTAGCTCAGAATTAAATAAATTATATATGAAAAATGATCAGAAAATTCCAATCTATCCATCTGTACTAGTTTCATGCATGTTTAAACAAGTTAACTTGCTGTTTAGTGCAAAACATGATAAAGCACTATTTAAGATCACAAATGTGTTTGAACTTTGAATCTTTGGTTCAAAATAGCTCAAACCCATCTGGTTGTAGTTGCATTAGCCCAACACACTAATTTTACCATGTCATGATCATGCATCATATTGTGCATTGCATTGATTGTGTTTCTTCTCTGTTGCCGGTGTTTGTCCCCTCTCACTAGATGACGTACCGACGATGAGTTCGATGACACCGATGAAGAACTATATTATCTTCAGAAGTGCCAGGCAAGCAAAACCCCCTTGTTCATTTCGATACAATCCTACTCTCTCGCTCCTTCTCTCTTTTACTGCATTAGGACAACAACGATTCAACTGTTACATGATGCGGTAGTTGAACCCCTTTCCTCTGCATGACCTGTCATTGCCACAGTAAATAGATGAAACCCACGAGCACGAGTAGGAGTTGTTTGAGCCCTGATGTGCCTACTCATTCATGCTTGTTTGTCGTGCCTGCTATTGCTTAGAGTTGTGTCAGGTCTGATTCATCAGGGATGAATTGGAGGTGTGTGAACATGTCCTACTGTTGAGAGCTAAGTGTGTGAACATGATTTGGTAAAGGTAGCGGTGAGAGGCCATGCTTGTCTGATTGCAGCCGTCCTCAGGAACTGAGTTCTGTGTTTGTGATCCATGAACAGTTACTACCACGCATTGGAATGCTTAAGTGCCCCTCTCGACTTAATTATCAACCTAATCTCTGTCCAGGAGTTGCAACTAGTTTCTGGCGTTTGTAGGTAGTGTTAGTAGTCTACCAAGTGGCACCCGGTACAGGTGGGCTTGGGATAGACTAGGCACCATGGCACGGTGTACCTAGCGTAGAACCACCCGTCGAGGTGGGCTTGGGAACCCTGCACACGTCGTTTGGTGTGAGCGACACCCCGGCCGGATCTCCTTGCGGATGGAACCCGAATAGGCGATAAACCTGGACGAGAGACTTGTGTGGTTAGTCAGGTCGTGGCCGACACCCTCGCTGGGCTTCCACTTGAAGGTTGCCGAGTACATGTCGTGTAAACGGCGGTAAGTGGTGAGAGCGTGTGTGAAGAAGTACACACCTGCAGGGTTAACATTATCTATTTGAATAGCCGTGTCCACGGTAAAGGACTTCTGGGTTGCATGTACAGTTCATAGACAAGTGAAAGTCGATACTCTAAAATGCGCAAGATAAGCGTGAGTGCTATGGATGGCGTTCTCGTAGGGAGACGGGAGCGGATCCATAGTGGTGTATTGATATGGTGAATATGTGGACTCGTGTGCGCCACCTCAAAAGAGTTACTTGCAGTCGTAGTGTAGGATAGCCACCGAGTCAAAGCTGGCTTGCTGCAGTCATACTCCACCACCCCCTTTGTTGATAATGATGCACATGTAGTTAGTTCTGATGTAAGTCTTGCTGAGTACATTTGTACTCACGTTTGCTTATTTTATGTTTTGCAGAGAGACGCTACCTCGCTAGTAGTTCCGCTGTGGACTTGACGTTTAGCTTGTTACCTCACCACGATCTTGTTCCCTCGGCAGATCTGGTAGATAGTCAAGCTTCTCAGCCTTTTCATTTGTAGATGTCTGTACTCGGACATGTTAAGCTTCTGCTTGTGCTTGTTGCTTGTATGTTTCGTATGTTGGGTCATGAGACCCATGTTTGTAATATCTCGCTCCTCGGAGCCTAATGAAGAAATACTTGAGTCGTAGAGTTATGTTGTGATGCCATGTTGTATTTACACATATCGAGCTTATTGTGTGTATGTTTGAAATGCTTGGTATGTGTGGGATCCGACAATCTAGTTGTTTATCCTTGGCAGCCTCTCATATGGGGAAATGTAGTCTAGTGCTTCCTGAGCGATAGTAGTCCGCTACATGCCTGTTCACCGGAGTCCTCGCTAGCCCAAAGACTACCGCTCGACACTTGACTGGCCGGCATGTGTTTCACTTTGTTCCTGTGGTTCTGTCCTTCGGGAAATGTCATGCGGTGACATTCGAGTCCTGCCTAGCTCACATGTACCGGGTTACCGGAGTCCTGTTAGCCCAAAGGTTACAGCCCGGATTCACACGTTGATGACCGACATGCTCGATGTGATTCATGTATGCCTATCCCCATGGGTTAGTGCCGCTTTGGGTTCACGACTAGCCATGTCGGCCCGGGTTCTCTGTTGTATGGATGCTAGCGACACCATCATATACGTGAGCCAAAAGGCGCAAATGGTCCCGGGCCATGGTAAGGTGACACCCGTGGGAATACCGTGCGTGAGGCCGCAAAGTGATATGAGGTGTTACCAGCTAGATCAATGTGACTTGGAATCGGGTTCCTGACATAGGACGACCTAGGAAATTTGTTTATTGATCAGCAGAAATTGGAACCACTATTTTATCACGTTCTGGTGATTTTTAACAATTGTTTTCGTGAACTGAAAGTTTCTGGAAATTACAGCAAGATCAAATAACTATTATCCAAGAAGATCCTATAGGTTTAACTTGGCACAAACACTAATTAATACTGAAAACTACATCTAAACAGAAGGTAGATGGATTATTTATTCCTAAACAGAAACAAAAACAAAAACTAAAAATAAAATTGGGTTTCCTCCCAACAAGCGTTATCGTTTAACGCCCCTAGCTAGGCATAAAAGCAAGGACAGATCTAGGTATTGCCATCTTTAGTGGTCAATCCATAGGTGGATCCCATAATAGATTCATATGGTAATTTTATCTTCTTCCTAGGGAAGTGTTCCATGCCTTTCTTTAATGGGAATTGGAATCTAATATTCCCTTCCTTCACATCAATAATAGCACCAATCGTTCTAAGGAAAGGTCTACCAAGAATAATAGGACATGAAGGATTGCAATCTATATCGAGAACGATAAAGTCTACGGGCACATAATTCCTATTTGCGACAATAAGAACATCATTAATTCTTCCCATAGGTTTCTTAATAGTGGAATCCGCAAGGTGCAAGTTTAGAGAGCATTCATCAAAATCACGGAAATCTAGCAAATCACACAAAGTTTTGGGAATAGTGGAAACACTAGCACCCAAATCACATAAAGCATAAAATTCATGATCCTTAATCTTAATTTTAATAGTTGGTTCCCACTCATCATAAAGTTTTCTAGGGATGGAAACTTCCAACTCAAGTTTTTCCTCATAAGATTGCATCAAGGCATCAACGATATGTTTAGTAAATGCTTTATTTTTACTATAAGCATGCGGAGAATTTAGCACGGATTGTCACAAGGAAATACAATCAATTAAAGAGCAACTTTCATAATTAAACTCCTTGAAATCCAAAATAGTGGGTTTAGCAACTTCTAAGGTTTTACTTTCTTCAATCCCAATTTTATCAATTTTAGCATCATACTCTAAAAGCTCCGAATTTTTAGAACGCCTTCTAGGTAAAGGTGACTCATATTCAATCTCATCATTATCAAGATTCATATTGCAAAACAAGGATTTGATAGGAGACACATCAATAACTTTTAGATCTTCATCTTGATTTTCTTGGAAATTGGAAGAACACGATTTAATAAAGGCATCTTTCATAGCATGCATCCTAGCGGTTCTTTCCTTGCACTCATCAATGGAAATTCTCATGGCTTTGAGAGACTCATTGATATCATGCTCAGGAGGAATAGATCTAAGCTTTAAAGAATCAACATCAAGAGAAATTCTATCAACGTTCCTAGCCAATTCATCAACTTTAAGTAGTTTCTCTTCAAGCAAAGCATTAAAATTCTTTTGTGAATTCATAAACTCTTTAACACTATTCTCAAATTCAGAGGGCATCTTAAATTTCCATAAGAGTTGTTGTAGGAATTTCCATAATTATTAGAAGGATTACTAGGATAAGGCCTAGGATTAAAATTCCCACTATATGCGTTGTTACCAAAATTATTCCTACCAACAAAATTCACATCCATAGATTCATTATTATTCTCAATCAAAGTATACAAAGGCATATCATTAGGATTAGAAGAAACACTCTTAGTAGCAAATAATTTCGTAAGTTCATCCATCTTTCCACTCAAAACATTGATTTCTTCTATCGCATGCAATTTTTTATTAGTAGATCTTTCAGTGTGCCATTGAGAATAATTAACCATAATATTATCTAGGAGTTTAGTAGCATCTCCTAAAGTGATTTCCATAAAAGTGCCTCCCATGGCCAATCTAAAAGGTTTCTAGAAGCAAAATTCAATCCGCATAAAAAATTGTATAATCATCCACAAATTCAAACCATGAGTAGGGCAATTACATATCATTAATTTCATTCTCTCCCAAGCTTGTGCAACATGTTCATGATCAAGTTGCTTAAAATACATAATATCGTTCCTAAGAGAGATGATCTTAGCGGGAGGAAAATACTTAGAGATAAAAACATCTTTGCACTTGTTCCAAGAATCAATACTATTTTTAGGCAAAGACGAAACCAAGCTTTAGCATGATCTCTAAGCTTAAAAAGGAAATAGCTTCAATTTAACAACATCATTGTCAACATCTTTCTTCTTTTGCATATCACACAAATCTACGAAGCTATTTAGATGAGTAGCGGCATCTTCACTCGGAAGGCCGGCGAATTGATCTTTCATAACAAGATTCAATAAAGCAGCATTGATTTCACACGATTCAGTATTGGCAAGAGGAGCAATCGGAGTGCTAAGGAAATCATTATTATTGGTATTGGTAAAGTCACACAATTTGGTATTATCTTGAGCCATAGTGACAAGAAAGCAATCCAATACACGAGCAAACAAGCGAACGAGAAAAAGGCAAACGGAAAGAGAGGAGGAGATTGGGAAAGAGAGGGTGAATAAAACGGCAAGGGTGAAGTGGGGGAGAGGAAAACGAGAGGCAAATGGCAAATAATGTAATCCGAGAGATAAGGGATTGTGATGGGTACTTGGTATGTTGACTTTTTCGTAGACTCCCAAGAACGGGCGCCGTAAATCCTTCTTGCTACGCCTTGAGCTTATGCTGGTTTTCCCGAAGAAGAGAGGATGATGCAGCAGAGTAGCGTAAGTATTTCCTCTGCTTTTGAGAACCAAGGTATCAATCCAAAGAGGAGGCCACGCGCAAGTCCCTCGTACCTACACAAGAATAACTCCTCGCAACCAACGCGAATAGGGGTTGTCAATCCCTTCACGGTCACTTACGAGAGTGAGATCTGATAGAGATGATAGATAATATTTTTGGTATTTTTGGTATAAAGATGGAAAGTAAAATAAAAAGCAAAGTAAAAAAAGCAAAGCAATAATAAAGCGATGGAAGATTAATATGATGAAAATAGACCCGGGGGCCATAGATTTCACTAGTGGCTTCTTTCAAGAGCATAGGTATTTTACGGTGGGTGAACAAATTACTGTTGAGCAATTGACATAATTGAGCATAGTTATGAGAGTATCTAGGTATGATCATGTATATAGGCATCACGTCCGAGACAAGTAGACCGACTCCACCGCATCTACTACTATTACTCCACTCGACCGCTATCCAAAGATGCATCTAGAGTATTAAGTTAATAAAAACAGAGTAACGCCTTAAGCAAGATGACATGATGTTGAGGAATAAATTCATGCAATATGATAAATACCCCATCTTGTTATCCTTGATGGCAACAATACAATACGTGCCTTGCAACCCTTTCTGTCACTGGGTAAGGACACCGCAAGATTGAACCCAAAGCTAAACACTTCTCCCATTGCAAGAACTACCACTACTAGGGAAAACCTTATACACAGAACTTTAGCAGTAGCGAGGGTCAAAAAAGCACGCTGGTGCTAAGTAGCGAGATCGCTCTGTGCAAACCGCTGGCAGATAAAGTTCTAGCAGAGCGCTGTCTTGTTCTAAACATCGTTACTACTAAAATTCCCACGGCTTAGCCGATAGGCTACACATAGTAGTAGCGACCTATAAGGAACCGTATACCGCTATTTTCTTTGTAGCAGCGTTTTAATCTAAACTCGCTACTGCTAAAGGATATAAAATTAAATGGAAAGCAAATAGAAAGGTAATTGAAAATGAAAGAAATAGAATAAGGTGAAAAGAAAAAAATAAAATGTGAAGAAAACTAAATGAAAAAGGGAAAAAAGAGAAAGGAGTAGAAGTAGCGTGTATCCCAGAACGCGTTGTAGCTAACTTAGCCGCAGCGCGCTTTCTGGAACATGCTACTGCTACTTCTGACTTAACCACGGGGTTCGTCCTTCCCCACGGCCACTTCCCACAAATCCAACTCTCCACTCTCGCCGCCGTCGTCGCCCATCGGCCGCCGCGCGCTCTCCGCACACCCTCTACGCCACCCCCGCCCCAGACCTCAACGCCGCCCCCGACCCCGACCTCGACACCGCCATCCGTCGCGCGCCCGAGCCCCGACCCCGACCTCGATGCCTTTGCCCTCCCTCGTCAGTAGCACCCGAGGTGAGCACGCCTGCTCCTCCCTCTCCCCTACCTCTGCCTAGGGTTTCTTTATATTTTAGTTGCATCAAATTAGTTAGGGTTCATGTAAGGGTGGAAACGAATCGGATGCGGATGTGGCTCAAATGAGTTAGGGTTCATGTAAGGGTGGAAATGAATCAAATTTCTAAGATGAATCATAAAATGAGTAAAATTTGTCCACTTGTTTCACTTTATAGTTGGATAATTGGAATATCCGCTACCACTTTCCACCCCTAGGTTCTTCAAATTAGATGGTAATTAGGGCAGTAGTTCCTAGGTACTAATTAGTTAGTAAGAACTAGGTACTAATTAGGTACTAGTTTACTTTTATTTATAGTAAGTTTATTTTTAGTAAGAACTAGTTGAATTAATAGAACTAGTTAGTAAGAACTTTGTGCTATTTTTTTAGTTAAAGCAATTTTTCCCGCATCGACGTGGACGATGCCTATCCCGCATCCTCGTCGTCGGGTCGTCGGAGGACGACACCTGCTTGACCAGATGGGCCATGTCCGGGACTGGGAGGCGCTACCTACCGGGGGGTGCAGGATGGTTAGGAGCCAGCCTGTCGTTGACCCGAACCTTCTTTGGTGGCGGTCGCGTGGGCTAGTGACGGTCCAGAGGCTCGAGGACTCTGCGGAGGTGGTGCTTCACCGTGTCAGTGAGGAGGACACGCACGTCCGTTGCTACTTGTTTGCGTTGGACCACAGGTTCTCCAATACCTGGCAGGTTCTCCAGGGATCTCACTGGAGCTATGATCCCTTGATGGTTCCTTCTCTGTGGGTGTCCACCGCCCGCGCCGATACCCGTCGTGTGCTAGGGTTTTAGTTGTATTAGTGATGTTATATGTATGACACTATTCACGATGTATTAGTGATAATATTCGACGATGTACGGACGCATGAGATGATTTACTTTTTCTTATTGAATGCATGCTAATTTGAGTCCTATAAGATATTTTGAAATGTATATCTTGTGTTGCTCAATATCCAAGTGGCGGTCATGTTTGCAGGTTACACCTCCCAAAGGGCCTATGTTTTGCCGGAGTGTTGATTCATTTCTGTTCCGGCAAATTTCAGGCGCCGATATGTCCTATTTTAGCAAAGGTCATGCCGGATTTTTCAAGTGAATTTTGGCATGACTTGTGCCGTAATATGTAGGAAATATCGAGTGCCCCGGATTTGTGTGTTGAGTATCCCGGTAGTTGTTTCCGATCGATTTTCAATTAATGTTTTAACTATGAACATAGGAAATGTCCTGACGAAAAGGATTTCGGTATTTGCAAATACTGCGAAGATGAGCACGGGCGTGTGACGGAATCTTCCTAGATGATGATAGGCGCTCAAAGATCAAGCTGGACAAGAACTTCGAAGTGGATACAGTAAGTCACAACGACAAGTCTTTTTTCGTAATTAAGCATGACATCTGCTTCATTTGCTTCAACTTATAATTTCTTTTACTATTCTACTAGCGTATCCCCTGCCATGCAAGAGTTTTTGTATTGGATAAGATGGGTTTCAATCATACTACGGAGGTAAAGAAAGTTTACTTGAAGACCGAGCATGGTTATATTTTCCACGCAAAATTATACAATTCAGACGACTACACCTATTTTGGATGCAAAACATGGCAAGCACTATGCAAGACTTATGCATTTGAGCCTGATATGGTTATCACCTTTGATATTCGTCCGGAAGATGATATTGAAGGTAATACCGACATCTGGGTCGATGTGCGCGCCTCCAGTTATACCATTATGTAAGTTTCTCAACCATATTTATGTCTTTGATATTGTTTATTCAAAATAGTTGACAAGTAATTTGTATTGTCAGCTTATTTCAGTGCAAGCGAACATGTCCAGTGCTTAGTAGATAGGACCTACTACTGTCCCGGGCTGCACTCAATCGCGAGGAGCTAAGTCATTATGTATCATGGCTTATGGATCTTGATACTTCATCAAGACAAATTTTCTTCCTGCATTTAGAAATGTTAGTACTGAAAACGTATGACCAATAGTGTTCGTAATGAACTACGGTCACATCTATGTAGGAAGGATGGTAAGATTTTACTATTTGTCCTCGATTGCATCTTTTCCATACATTATTTTTGAAGCTAAACTTCATTGCTAAGTATGTTACCATACGATGTACTTCAACAGGACTCTGATGAATGTTGTGCCTTATGGGATCGAGACTAAAGGTACCATGAGTATTATTAGCTTACGCCAAGATATCCTACAGATTACTTCAAAGGCATTCAAGATCAGCGACGGATGCTTAATAGTGCAAGACTGGACCAAATATGTGATGGGGGTGCAGAGAAGTACTAGGGGCAGCAAAACAGATGCGCTACCCACGATTAGGAGACAGGTTCATCTGCATGCTCCAACTTGATCAAGGAGGAGAGCTACACATGTTTTATGTTATTTTACCTAAGAGAGAGCAGCAGGAGTGATTAGCTAGCTAGAAATGAGTTTGAGGATGATGATGTGCTACACTATTACTATGATGATAAAATAGCTAGTGTTGGTGGTAATGACTATGATGATTATTATTAGCTAGTGTTAGTGGTGATTAAATAAATATTGTTGGTGGTAATGACTATGATGATGATTAAATAGCTTGTGCTGGCGGATTAGATTCAAGTGGAGGCAACATGGGGTGCACATCGAAAGTACTACTAGTCCAAACTAGATCAAGTTTGGATTAGTAGTATACTTTTGACATGCACCACATATTGCCTCCACTTGAACCTAATCTACCTTCATTTGACACACTGTTATGGACATAATGATGTAAACCTCATAACTGGTATTGTACCAATATTTATACGATGGCGCATAAATACACTAAAAATAAAAAAATAAAAAGAATACTAGTAGCGATGGACAGAAAACACGCTGCCAGTAGTTACATTAGCGATGGCGTGATTGAACAAACGCTGCAGCTATTTGTCCTAGCAGTAGCGCTGCGAGCACGCTGCCATCGCTAAGCAATA
Organism: Aegilops bicornis; assembly: GCA_021605145.1. Taxonomy (NCBI): domain Eukaryota; kingdom Viridiplantae; phylum Streptophyta; class Magnoliopsida; order Poales; family Poaceae; genus Aegilops; species Aegilops bicornis. The sequence continues at coordinate 559,001,888 of CM038673.1, read as the reverse complement.
GCTGTAGCGCCTTATTAGTAGCGCGCCTGCCCGCGCTACTGATACACCTAAAACACGCGCTACTGCTAGCCTTTTCCCTAGTAGTGTACCAATCTAGTTGGCCAAACCAAACGGATAATTCGAAGAGACTTGCAAAGATAACTCAATCATACATAAAAGAATTCAGAGAAGATTCAAATATTGCTCATAGATAATCTTGATCATAAACCCACAATTCATCGGTCTCAACAAACACACTGCAAAAAGAAGATTATATCGAATAGATCTCCACGAGAGAGGGGGAGAACATTGTATTGAGATCCAAAAAGAGAGAAGAAGTCATCTAGCTACTAACTATGGACCCGAAGGTCTAAAGTAAACTACACACACTTCATCGGAGAGGCTATGGTGATGATGTAGAAGCCCTCCATGGTGGAATCCCCTTCCGATGGAGCTCCGGAACAGGCCCCAAGATGGGATCTCGCGGATACAGAAAGTTGCGGCAGTGGAATTAGGTTTTTGGCTCCGTATCTAATCTGTTGGGGGTACGTAGGTATATATAGGAGGAAGGAGTACGTCGGTGGAGCTTCAGGGGGGCCATCAGGCACGGGGCGCGCCCTCCACCCTCGTGGCCGTCTCCCTCCTTTCTTGACCGAGGGTCCAAGTCTCCTGGATCTTATCTGATGAGAAAATCACGTTCCCAAAGATTTCATTCCGTTTGGACTCCGTTTGATATTTCGTTTCTTCGAAACACTGAGATAGACAAAAAACAGCAATTCTGGGTTGGGCCTCCGGTTAATAGGTTAGTCCCAAAAATAATATAAAAATGGAAAATAAAGCCCAATATAGTCCAAAACAATAGATAATATAGCATGGAGCAATCAAAAATTATAGATACGTTGGAGACATATCAAAGGCTAGCACAAAAGCAACAACGATCGAAATGGCAAGGCCTCCTGCCTGGGAGCCTCCTAACTACTCCTGGTCGTCAGCGGCCTCCACGTAATAGTAGGCACCCTCAGGGTTGTAGTAGTCGTCGGTGGTGGCATATAGCTCCTGGACTCCACCATCTGGTTGCAACAACCAGAAAGAAGAAAGAAGGGGTGTGTCGGTGTCAAAACCGGCGGATCTCGGGTAGGGGGTCCCGAACTGTGCGTCTAGGCGGATGGTAACAGGAGACAAGGGACACGATGTTTTTACCCAGGTTCGGGCCCTCTCGATGGAGGTAATACCCTACTCCTGCTTGATTAATATTGATGATATGGGTAGTACAAGAGTAGATCTACCACGAGATCGAGAGGCTAAACCCTAGAAGCTAGCCTATGGTATGATTGTTGTTCGTCCTACGGACTAAAACCCTTCGGTTTATATAGACACCGAATAGGGTTAGGGTTACACAGAGTCGGTTACAATGGTAGGAAATCTACATATCTGTATCGCCAAGCTTGCATTCCACGCCAAGGAAAGTCCTATCTGGACACGGGACGAAGTCTTCAATCTTGTATCTTCATAGTCCAGGAGTCCGGCCAAAGATGATAGTTCGGCTATCCGGACACCCCTAGTCCAGACTCCTCAAGAGCCCCGAACCAGGCTTCAATGATGATAAGTCCGGCGTGTTGATTGTCTTCGGCATTGCAAGGCGGGTTCCCTCCGAATCCTGTGTTGAATAGTGTCCGCTTTCTTGTGAATATCACGCTTCTCGGCTTCCACGCCCAATAATGGCCATCTTCCACGTGTCGAACGAATGTGAAAAGTCGTGGTATCTTTACATTTACCCCCTTGTTGTGCAAATGAGCCGTCTATAAAAGAGACGGGATCTAGATCCGGATCACACCATCCTCCCTTCGCGAGCCTTCATCTGAGCGCCTTTGACAAAAAACCCACTCCACCATGGACAGTCGACGCGGCTCCTCCTCTCGCGTTCCCAGCCCTCAGCCCGGAGATTGGGGGAGATGCTCAGTCCCGCACAGCGAATTGGTGGTGCTCCAAACCAAGGGATTCCTTCCCCCGGCCTTCATGGTTCCGGTGCGTTCCGGACTCGCCACTTATAAGGGCGGGAAGCAAGCGGAGAGCAGTCTCGATCCCTCTAAGGGAGAGCGGGTATGATTCGCCTCTTACCTAATGAGAGGACTCAATTTCCAATCCATCCGCTTTCTCCGGGCTTCGGAGTTCTACGGCCTCCAGCTGCACAACCTTACGCCTGCCTCCATCTCGCATATAGCGGGCTTTGTGGCCCTTTGCGAGCTGTTTCTGGGTGTTAAGGCCCATTTCGCTCTGTGGAAGAGATTGTTCTGCCTTGTGCCTCGTTCTCACGAAGGGTCAATATATCAAGTGGGCGGAGCCGAACTATGGCGCATCGCCGGGACCGGATACTTATCCGGAACCCCAAAGAAGGCGCCCGAGGACTGGCCTCGAATGGTTTTACATGGAGGACGCCCCGCTGCCGGATCCTGTTCGGATCGGCCTTCGAGTTTAGCAACGCTCCTTCAAGAAGCGCCTAAGCTGGCGCCCGGATCCCCAGAGGGAAAATGACCGGGACGTCTTTTACTTCATGAGCCGAATAAGATTACTGGCTCATGCCGGATTGACAATGATTGGAGTCATGGCAATCTGCATTATGAGGGGAGTGCAGCCGCTCCAATATAGGGGCCACCCCATGTGGGACTTCAACGGGGAGGACGATGCCACCCGCCATTGCCGCAAAGGGCCGGGATCGGTCACCGAACTGGTGAAGACCTTGTCCGCCATGTACAAAGGGGAAGAGTAGGATTTTCTCCGCGTCAGTCCACTGAACGGGTTTTCTTCGAATAATCCTCGAAGTTGGGTAAGCAAATATCTTTGTGGCCTGTCCGATCCATGTTCCCGTGGCTAAATATCTCATTTCATGGTTTCTACGCAGGAACTGCGCCGGGCCGTGGAGAAGATACATAGCCCTCCCCCACAACCCGAGGATCCGGAACGGTCCCTCGATCCGGCCTCCGAAGAGGACCCGGATATAAAGGTGGAGCTGATCGACGGGGTGTTCCACCAACTTAGCATCGACAATGCTTTGGTTGCCATTACGGCCGACTACCCCGGATTATTTCCGGCCTCCCAGGTAACCGTGACCGAAGTCCGGATACCATGACCCACCCATGCTTTACTTCTAATCACCACGTATTTGATGGTGTTTCGCAGGGGGTGCCTTCAGAACGGGAAGCCGAGCCTGCTGCGGCCGTCCAACAAGGGGCAGCTCGGCCCAGCAGGCGGAAAAGAAGTGCGGTACGACTCGAGACATCGCTGCAACGGTATGATGTGTCATCGTGTTTTAAGGAGAGGTTCCTGGGAGGCACACTGACGCTCGTGGTTTTTTCAGGAAAAAGAGCGCTCGCCGGACTGAGTCCGGAGAAGTTGCCAATCGGACCTCCGCCAACCAGGCTCAAAAGCCGAGTCCGCAAGGGGGTACAAACACGAGGCGTGCGTCGGATGCTCCTCCAACAGAGGATGCCGATGACTGTCCGCCACCAAGTCGGAGGTGGAGAGCGCCATGAATCATAGGCGCCGCCGGACTATTCTACGTGACGCATGTTTCTCCCAAGAGGCGTTGGACGCCTTTAGTTCGGGAGAAGCGCACCTCTGCGCCGCTCAAGATGGCCTAGCCAGAGCCACGGAGCAGTATGTGAAAGACATACGGGTAAGGAATTTTGACAGTTATATATGCCAGTAGCCCCGAGACTTAAAATAGTTAGGATAACTGATTTAAGGATCATTTGGAATGCAGGTTCTTACCGAAAAGAATACCCGTTTGTCCCAGGAGCTTGAAGAGTTCAAGGCCCAACTTGAGGCCGCACAGGCCGCATCCTGGGAAGCCATGAAGACTCCCTCTGGTAATATATGCCCTTCAAAGTAGAAGTAGTTTCACAAAGTGCGGCGTGTGCATAAATCTGACATTAACATTGCAGACAGCGCCGGAATAGATCCGGACAAGCAACAGCTCTTGCGCCAGCTAAAGGCCGGCGAGAGCGTGCTTACGAGGGTGCGGCAGGAGAAAAATAACCTCCAAGATGCCATCACCCAACTGGGTGAGGAACTAAAGGATGTTCGTGCCCAGTTGTCTGACTCCGTAAAGGAGAATCGACGGCTTCATCGCGGCATTTTCAGTAAGTGCTTAAACGAACTTTGAAAGAGTTCGGCGAGGAAGGCGACCAACATAAACATGTATGTAGGTTTGCTCACAGGTCGTCCTGAGGAGGAGATGCCCAGTTCTTCGGGTGATTTTCTTCCTGAACTGCGTCAGCTGCGCGAACGAGTTCGGCAAGTGATTGAAGGTGTCGCCCAGGCCTTGTGGCCATCTATCTCCCTGCCCGAAGGCATTGGGGAGCTGGCATAGCGGCTTCAAGCAGCACGGCGGCGCTTCTGACTATGGAAGATATCGGCCTGTCGTCAAGGCGCTAGGGAGGCCTGGGCCATGGTAAAGACGCGGTACACGAAGGCTGACCCAAACCACATGGCCGAGGTCGGACCTGTGGGGCCTGATGGGAAGGAGATCCCTATAAGCTTAGTGTACGGCCAAGTAGAATTGGCCATCAAGTATTCCCAGCAAGATTGTAAATTAGATAGCCTATTAGATGGCATTGAGGAGGAATACAATTAGTCGAGTTGACTACGTAATTGAATATGACATGAAAAATGTCTTCTAGCCGGATTGTAGATCGTTTGTCATAGCGGACCTTTTAAGCTCGACCTCGGGACCCAATAGTCCGGAGTGTGGCCGAATACCCTCGCGGTTATGTAAGAACCAGGGCATGCATGGAGACAAGGCGTAGGGGTCATTATTGTTGTATCAGACAAGTGCCCAACTAGTTATGTTATATTACATGGATAGTAAGAAACATCTTCCAGGGAGAATAGTTCAGTTAAGGGTTCCTTTCCCTGGGAGGCATGCCCTAAATGGCATGTCCAAACTGCTAAGAAAGCAGAAAATCATCTGGGGCAGATGGATAAATAGTTAAAAATCATCTTTCAGTTCACCGACCGAATATTCCCTTAAGAACGCTAGCTTTCGGCTTCACCCAGTCCGAGGTACACACCCGCTGACCCGGCAGTAACAATCGCAGAGGTGCTCCCTTTACCACCTAGCCGAACAATCGGGAACGTAGGGGTAAGCACAGGAGCCAGGCAATCCAGCTTGGCCAAAACTTAAGTCATATTGATGCATATAATGGTGAGTAAAAGGTACATGCGGATGTTTGACACATGTGTTGGGCATGAAGCCCGTATAAATAAGCTTCTGTTAAAGAAGCCCCCAGGTATAATGAGCGCGGACAGCGCATCAAGTATGTGCAAACAAAGCGCAAACGAGCCTCTAAAGGCTTCAAGAAGAAGGAGGAGGAAGGAGAGAAATAAAAGACAACAAAAATAGAAAATGTGGACGGAGGAAGGAGACGAACTCGGAGTCCGGCGCTTAGGCGTAGAATATTCGTAGACGGGCTGCGTTCCATGGGTTCGGCTCGAGTCGGTTATCCGATGCGTTTCGCAGACGGTATGCTCCGCCGGTCAGGACCTGGTCGATGATGAAGGGACCTTCCCATTTGGGCTTGAGTTTGTCCTTTTTCTTGTCCGGCAGGCGTAGAACTAGTTCGCCAACGTTGTAAGCTTTGGCCCGTACTTCCCTGCTTCGATATCTTCGAGCCTGATGTTGATAAAATGCGGAACGAGCTTTTGCCACGTCGCACTCCTCCTCCAATGCGTCCAAACTGTCCTGCCGATCGAGCTTGGCTTCTCTTTCTTCATACATGCACACGCAAGGTGAGTCATGCATTATGTCGCAGGGCAAGACTGCCTCTGCGCCGTACACCATAAAAAATGGTGTGAATTCGGTAGTACGATTCGGCGTGGTCCGCAGCCCCCAGAGTACGGAGTCGAGCTCCTCAACCCAAAGGCGTGTTAGATTCCTTGAGGGACCGCACTAGTCTGGGTTTAATGCCGCAAATGATTAGACCGTTTGCTCGCTCGACTTGACCGTTGGTTTGAGGGTGATAGACTGAGGCGTAATCGAGCTTGATGCCCATGTTTTTGCACCATAATTTGACCTCATCGGCCGTGAAGTTGGTGTCCTTATCAGTGATGATACTGTGGGGACGCCGTAACGGTGCACTACCCCTGATATGAAGTCTATCACCGGCCCGGATTCGGCCGTTTTAACAGGCTTGGCCTCTATCCATTTGGTGAATTTATCCACCATGACCAATAGGTATTTTTGCTTGTGGGTTCCTCCCTTAAGGGATCCAACCATGTCAAGCCCCCAGACCGCGAACGGCCAGGTGATGGGTATAGTTTTGAGGGCGGTGGGTGGCATGTGGCTGTGGTTAGCAAAAAGCTGGCAACCGACGCATCGTTGCACTAAATCCTCAAGATTCTGCCCGGCCGTCGGCCAATAAAATCCTGTATGGAAGGCCTTGCCTACAAGGGCCCGGCTGCGGCGTGGTGCCCACCCATCCGGCATGAATTTCAGCCAGGAGGTTTCGCCCTTCCTCTTCGGAGATACACCTTTGAAGGACTCTTGTTGTGCTTTTCTTATAGAGCTCTCCCTTATGGACTTTATAGGCTTTGGATCGCCGTACTATGCAGCGAGCCTCATTTTGGTCTTCGGGGTGTTCCTGCCTAGTTAGGTAGGCTAGGAATGGTTCCGTCCACGGGGCGATAACCGCCATTATTTCGTGGGCGGAGGGTGTTGTCTCGTTGGCAGAGCCTCCGATTGTGTCAGAGTGTTCGGTGTCAGGTAGTTTGGTTGGGTCCGGATTGTTGTTTCCGGACTCCCCTTCCCATAGTACGGATGGCTTGAACAGCCGTTCCAGGAAGATGTTGGGCGGGACGGCATCGCGTTTTGCGCTGATGCGTGCCAATACGTCCGCCGCCTGGTTGTTATCCCGGGCAATATGATGAAATTCGAGCCCTTCGAACCGTCGCGACATTTTTAGGACCGCATTGCGGTACGCTGCCATTTTCGGATCTTTGGCATCGAAGTCTCCGTTTATTTGAGATATCACGAGGTTCGAATCCTCGCGCACCTCTAGGCGTTTAATGCCCATGGAGACTGCCATCCGGAGGCCGTGCAGAAGGGCCTCGAATTCGGCTGCGTTGTTGGAGTCCGTATACATTATCTAAAGGACGTATTGGACTGTGTCCCCGGTTGGGGACGTCAGGACGACGCCAGCCCCCAGGCCGGCCAACATTTTGGAGCCGTCAAAGTGCATGATCCAATTGGAGTATGCGTCGTACTCTTTAGGGAGTTCGGCTTCGGTCCATTCGGCCACGAAGTCGGCCAAAACCTACGACTTAATAGCTCATCGTGGCTTATAGGTTATGTCGAATGGAAGGAGCTCTATGGCCTATTTAGCAATCCGGCCCGGTTGTTTATAATGTCGTTAAGAGGTACTTCGGAGGCTACCGTTATCGAACACTCTTGAAAGTAGTGTCGCAGCTTCCGGGATGCCATGAACACCGCGTATGCTATCTTTTGATAAGGTGGGTACCGGGACTTGCATGGAGTTAGGACAGTGGACACATAGTAAACCGGTTTTTGAAGAGGGAACCTGTGTCCGTCCGTTTCTCGTTTGACGACGAGCACCGCGCTGACAACTTGATGTGTTGCGGCGATATATAATGGCATTGGTTCGCCCATGTTGGGCGCGGCAAGGACCGGATTTGTTGCCAATATGGCTTCTATTTCTTCGAGTCCGGCCGTGGCGGCATCCGTCCACTCGAAGTGTTCGGTGCGCCGGAGGAGGAGGTAAAGGGGTAACGCCTTTTCTCCCAAACGGGAAATAAAGCGGTTTAGAGCCGCTACGCATCCAGTCAATTTTTGTATTTGTTTGAGGTCTTTTGGAATATCCAATTGTGACAGAGCTCGGATCTTGGCTGGGTTTGCTTCAATTCCTCTACGGACACAATGAAGCCCAAGAGCTTTCCATCGAACGCCAAGACGCATTTTCGGATTGAGCTTAATGTCATATTTTCGGAGATTGTCGAATGTGAGCCTCAAATCGTCTACTAGAGTTTCGACATGCTTGGATTTGACGACCACGTCATCTACATATGCTTCCACTGTTTTACCGATCTGGTTTGCCAGACATGTCTGAATCATGCGCTGATATGTTGCGCCGGCGTTTTTGAGCCCGAAGGGTATTGTGTTGAAACAGAATGGGCCGTATGGAGTGATGAATGTTGTTGCGGCTTGGTCTGGCTCCGCCATCTTGACTTGGTGGTAGCCGGAGTATGCGTCGAGGAAGCACAATGAGTCGTGTCCTGCTGTAGCGTTGATAATTTGATCAATGCGAGGGAGGGGGAAGGGATCCTTTGGGCAAGCCTTATTAAGGTCTTTGAAATCAACACATAGGCGCCAGGATTTATCCTTCTTTGGTACCATCACCAGATTTGCTAGCCAGTCCGGATGTTTTATATCTCTGATGAATCCGGCTTCCAGAAGTTTGGCTAGCTCCTCTCCCATGGCCTGTCTCTTGGGTTCGAAAAAGCGCCGAAGAGCCTGTTTGACTGGCTTGAATCCTTTAGGGTATTTAGGCTGTGCTCGGCCAGCCGACGTGGGATTCCTGGCATGTCTGAAGGGTGCCAGGCAAAAATGTCCCAGTTTTCTCGTAGAAATTCTCGTAGTGCGGCGTCTACATCATGGTTTAATTGTGCCCCAATGGAGGCCGTCTTTGCAGGGTCCGTTGGGTGGACTTGGAATTTGACTATTTCATCCGCTGGTTTAAAAGAGGTGGACTTGGATCTTTTATCAAGTATCACATCGTCCCTGTTCACCGTGGAACGCATCGAAGTGAGTTCCTCGACCGCTAAGGCTTCGGATAGTGCCTCGAGGGCTAGTGCGGCTGTCTTGTTTTCGGCGCGGAGTGCTATGTTCGGAACACTAGCGAGAGTGATGATTCCGTTAGGTCCGGGCATTTTAAGCTTCATGTACCCATAATGGGGTATAGCTTGAAAAATTGTGAATGCCTCTCGCCCTAATAAAGCGTGATATCCGCTGCTGAACGGGCCACTTGAAATGTGACCTCCTCGGACCTGTAATTGTCCGTGAGCGAACACTACGTCGGTGTGATTTTTCCTGTGCGGCATGCTTCCCGGCTAGGGATTATTCCTCTAAAGGTTGTGCTGCTTCGCTCAATGCGGTTCCAGTCTATTTCCATTTTTTGGAGGGTTTCCTCGTAGATGAGGTTTAGTCCGCTGCCTCCATCCATGAGTACCTTATTAAGGCGAAAGCCGTCCACTATTGGACTGAGGACCAATGCTGCTGGTGCTCGGGCTGTTCGGAATTTGGGTTCGTCACGGGCATTAAAGGTAATAGCTGTGTCACTCCATGGATTTATTGTTGCTGCTTGGTAGACTTCGGCAAGGTTGCGGAGTGTTCGTTTCCGCATGTTATTTGATGCGAAAGTCTCGAAGACTGTTCATACCGTACTGGTGTTGCTGGGCTGGGATTCTGAGGCTAGAAGCTCTTCGCCACTTTTGGCCACCTGCCGTAGTATCCAACATGCTCAAGGCTATGAGTTGGAGTGGCGCCCTACGTGCTATGAATTTTGCAGGGTCCGTTTAGCCAACCCTCCAGTACGGTTTCGTGCCCTTTAGGGGTTTTTTGTTTTTTGATGTTTAAACCGGGTGCTTGGTGATGATGCACCCTTTTATTTCGGAATAGGGCTGTATTCGGGGCCGGATTATCCCAAAATTTACTTTCGGTTTTCCAAGCACTCTCCATCGCACAGTACTTTTGTACTATGGTCACCAAGTCAGCAAAGTGTGTAATTTCGCGACGACTTATGGCGTTTAGGATTCCCTTGTCCGTGCAATTATTGCAGAAAAGTGAGATTGCGTCCTCCTCTCGGCAGTCCTTTATCCTGTCCATAACTAGGAGGAATCTGGCCCAGTAATGATGTTATATTTCAGCGGGCTCTTGCCGAATTCGGGATAGATCGCTAATGTTTGGGTGGGCAGGTGGAACTAGATCCGGAACCCCGTCCAATTTAAGACTCAGGGGCCGAGAAGTTTCCGAACTTGGAAGTTTGGATTTTTTGAATGCTATCCAATGAATCCAACCCGCCGCCTGACTTTAAGTTCAGGGCTTGATCGACATCCGTCCCTCTGCGGGAATCCGGCATGGAGGGATCGGGAATCCGGACGTAGCTAGTCCATAAGATAGAAGAAGAATCATCGTATTGCTCCTCTACCACAGCAACATGATGGGTAGCCTGGGGAGAGTTGATCTCTCTTAGATCGGTTTTAGGCCCGATCTGGTCGTAGTCTGTGGCGACTCCCAGGGCGGCGATGCGATCCAAGAGCACGTTTACAGAGGAGAGCTCGATCGGATCTAACTGCTTGGCAAGTTCCGAGTTAACGTGAAGATTGGTTTCGATGACCCGAGAAGTCATCGTCGGCGCGGTGGCCGAACTGGCGGTCATAAGAAAACCACCTAACCGAAGAGTCTGACCAGTGGCCAAGGCTCCTTTGGTGATAGTATCGTCTTTAAAGACGGGATGAGGCATCCTTCCCGACGGGCGACGCACAGAGGAACTCTCGGTGAAAGCACCAATGTCGGTGTCAAAACCGGCGGATCTCGGGTAGGGGTCCCGAACTATGCGTCTAGGCGGATGGTAACATGAGACAAGGGACACGATGTTTTTACCCGAGTTCGCCCTCTCGATGGAGGTAATACCCTACTCTTGCTTGATTAATATTGATGATATGGGTAGTACAAGAGTAGATCTACCACGAGATCGTAGAGGCTAAACCCTAGAAGCTAGCCTATGGTATGATTGTTGTTCGTCCCTACGGACTAAAACCCTTCGGTTTATATAGACACCGAATAGGGTTAGGGTTACACAGTAGTCGGTTACAATGGTAGGAAATCTACATATCCGTATCACCAAGCTTGCCTTCCACGCCAAGGAAAGTCCTATCCGGACACGGGACGAAGTCTTCAATCTTGTATCTTCATAGTCCATGAGTCCGGCCAAAGATGATAGTTCGGCTATCCGGACACCCCCTAGTCCAGGACTCCCTCAGGGGGAAAGGGGTAGCAAAGCAACCATGAGTACTCATCCAAAGTACTTGCAAGCAAGGATGTACACTACTTATGGATCGGTATCAATGAAAGGGGTAGTATCTATGGACTAACTGCAGAATGCCAGAATAAGAGGGGGAGAAGCTAGTCCTATCAAAGACTAGCATCTTCTGGAAACCACCATCTTGCAGCAAGAGGAGGGAGTAGAGTAGTATAACATAAGTCATATTTATGTTGTTGTCAACGCCCCGGGATCCTTTCTCGAATCTCGGAGCCACATATCCATTTCATGCCTCAGCATCCAGTTCTAGTTGTATCAATCGGGATACAACTCTGAGTGTCCGTTACCGTAGGACAGGCTATCGATAGATGTTTTCTTCCCTGCAGGGGTGCACCAACTTACCCACCACGCTCGATTAACTCTGGTCAGACACACTTTACTGGGTTATGCCCGGCCTCGGCCAAACAATATGCCGCAACCGACCTAGGCTTAATAGAGAGGTCAGCACGCCGGACTAAACCTATGCCCCTAGGGTTCATGTGCCATTGCCCCAGGAACTCCTGCATGTTGCGTACGCGGCCGGTGAGCAGACCTAGCTACCTCCTTAAAAAAGCAGGAGCATACGCAGTCCAACCCAGCGCGCGCCGCTCAGTCGCTGATGTCTATTAAGCTTCGGCTGATGCATACGACGCGGAACGCCCATACTATGCCCACGTGATGGTTAGTGCTATCAGGCCAGAGGCCCCTCGGATCAAATATCCAAATCGTAGTGGATTAGGAACGCACGGTAACAAGCAGAGATTCATGAAAGATGTGACCCCATCGCCCCATCTCGAGGACTTGCGGCAAGGGCTAAGAATGCCCGGCCACGCCTCATAATTCTCTCGCGGGCACCCTCCAGGTCAACCCGACTCCTCATGACTCACAATATGCTCGCGCGGGTACCCCACAGGGCCGACCCGTCTTTAGTAACATGGTTCAGTGTAAAGTCATAGTAACCATAGTAACCGTGTGTCTAACACCAAGGGGAAAACCTGAGGAATAACCCTTGATGGATTCCACTTGATGTAATCATCAAGGTGAACGTAAGAGGATACACCCTCGAGGTTCACACTTGAAGGGTTGCACGACAGAGTCGTATCGGAAGTGGTTAAGGCGGAATCACCCTCGATGACCACGACTGAATAACTACACTAGAGGGTTAACATCAGAAGTGCAGATGAGGTCTCTCCCTTGGCACTTGATAGTAACCCAGTAGTGTCGAGCAACTAAGGGGAAAGTGATGTGCGGTGTCGGGGCCTGGTCTTCGATTCCGTTGATCGGGTCTTCGATGATGAAGCAGGGGCAACAAGGACAAGGTAGGGTCAGCGATGGATCACTAACCAACCTATACTAAGCAGTTTAGGATAAGCGGTAGGTAACAATAAGTAGGTTACAAAAGCAGGCTATGCATCAGAATAGGAGCAAACAATTACAGTAGCAAAATCTAATGCAAGCATGAGAGAAAGGAAATGGGCGATATCGGGATGATCCAAAGGGGGCTTGCCTGGAAGCTCCGCTGGAAGGGAAGAAGGGTCCTCGTCGACGTAGTCGATCACAGGGGCAGCGTCGGTCTCGGCATCTACCGGAGAGAAGAGGGGGAAGAAACAATAAATATAAAGCAAACAAAGCATCATAAAGCATGACATGACGAAAAGCAGAACTAGGGTCGACCTAACGAAGTGCTGCACAATAAAGGTGAAGGTGGAATTCAACCAGGAATGTTTTCCCGGTTCCGGACCTGTGTCAGGCAGATGACCAAAGGGGGAATGTTCTATGTTCAGCATGCTAGGGGCATGTGACAGATTAACGCACCGCGTATTCGGATTTGTTGGATTTTTCTAAGCAACTTTCATGAAGAAAACATTTTCATCCGAGTTACGTTTTAATTTCTATGATTTTTCAAAGATTAAAACATTTTCTGGATTTATTTATATTAACAGAAATGGAATATGATGTCAGCATGACGTGTTGATGACCTCAGTAGTCAACAGAGCGGCTGACCAGGTCAAACCTGACCAGTGGGACCCACATGTCATAGACAGAGGGCTAACAGAGTTTTAAAACTAACTAAACAAAGTTATTTAGCAGGTAGGCCCCACCTGTCGTAGACTAATTAACTAAACTAATCAGTTTTAGTTATTAAAATGTTTTAATTAGAGGATTAAGCGATGGGGCCCGCACGTCAGCATCATAGGGACACCTAGTCAGCATGTTGACCGGTCAAACCCGTCAACAGGGCCCCCATGGCCCACTGGCAGTGACCCAGGGGTGGGGCCCGCCTAGCCACATCGGCAGACAGCGCCCGAGCAACGCCGGTGAGGCAAAACGCGGCGGTGCGGCTCGGGAGGTGGTCGGAAAATGTGCTCCGGCCACCGTTTTGCGTGCATTTGGGCACGTTCTAAAGCGGAGACCAAACCGCGTCGATCTGCGGCGGTCTCGCGGCTAGGGAGGCTCTACGGCGACGGCGGCGAGCACGTCGATGGCGGAGCTCGCGGGTGTGCTACGAGGAGGCGGCTGCGGTGCAAATTTGCGCGCTCGTTTGGGCTCATTCGAACGCGGGACGTCACCGCGTCGTTCTAACCCAGCGGCGCGACTACGGTGGTCGGAAGCGACGGCAGCGACGAGCTTGGGTAGCAAACAGAAAATGGCGCGGCGGCGAGCTAGCTACGGCGATGCACAAGGCACGAGGAGAGGAATGGAGGAAGGGAGGAGCTCACCGAGCGGCTCACGGTGGCCTGTGGACAGTTTAGTAGCAGCAGAGAGGTCGCCGGAGTCGGAGGGGAACGGTAGCGACCGGAGATGCAACCGAAGGGGCTCGGCGTTGCAGGGTCCCTCGGCTCCAACGAAAGGCGTCAGGCGACGTGGTAGACGGTGACGAAGACGTTGGGCATGATGGCGAGGCGAGGCGGTGGCGGTGGCCGCGGTGGCGATGCAGCACAGCGACGACGGAGCAGAGAAGGAAGAAGGAGTCGAGGCGGGCGCTCCGGTGGACCCCAGCATGGTCCAGTGGCACCAGACAAAGAGGACGGCGGCGCTGGAGCTCCAGGACAGGCCGGCGAGGCCGGAGGGGCCCAGTGGCCGCGGGATCGACCGACGCATGGCGACGGTGGCACTCGGGAGGAGTGAGCGCGTGAGGGAGAGGGGAAAGGTGGATCTGGGGGAGGAGAGGCGCAAGTGGGAGTGGGAGTGGGGAGGGAGCCCGAGGCGTCGGGGCTGTGGAGGCCTTATCCTCCCACAGGGGTCGTCCCCGCGGAGGTGGTTCGGCGGGAGCCATCCCCTGTAGCGACACGGCTCAGGGAACAGGAGAAGGCGACCGGGGTGGAAAAGTGGGCTCGCTGGGCCGGCCTGTTAGGCCAAGGCCCAGTGGGGGGGACAGGGGAGTGTCGGTGTCAAAACCGGCGGATCTCTGGTAGGGGGTCCCGATCTGTGCGTCTTAGGCTGATGGTAACAGGAAGCAAGGGACACAGATGTTTACCCAGGTTCGGTCCCTCTCGATGGAGGTAAAACCCTACTTCTTGCTTGATTAATATTGAAGATATGGGTAGTACAAGAGTAGATCTACCACGAGATCGTAGAGGCTAAACCCTAGAAGCTAGCCTATGATGGTATAATTGTAATTGTGATCGGCCTTCTAAGGACCGACCTCTCCGGTTTATATAGACACCGGAGAGGGCTAGGGTTTACATGGAGTTGGTTACAAGGAAGGAAATATAATATCCGGATCGCCAAGCTTGCCTTCCACGCCAAGGAAAGTCCCATCCGGACACGGGTCAAAGTCTTGAGTCTTGTACCTTCACGCTTCAATAGTTCGGACGACGTATACAGTCCGGCTGTCCGGATACCCCCTAATCCAGGACTCCCTCAGTAGCCCCTGAACCAGGCTTCAATGACGATGAGTCCGGCGCGCAGTCTTGTCTTTGGCATTGCAGGGTCGGTTCCTCCTCCGAATAATCCAAAGTAATTATCGAACACTTGAACCGTGTCCGGATCCACAAAATGATCTTCACATGCCACCATAGAGAGAATGGTATTTCACAAATGCAATCTGCTGACAACTTTTTAGGCATCGCGACGTGTCATTATGGTCGGATCATTATTCGAACCGTTTTCCCACAACCAGCCACAGCACACATTTCAAGGCGGTTTCCTTGACACGTCTTGTCAAAGCAGAGATCATGTCCCCTTATCACGGGATTCTCATCAATACGGGTATGGGTAATCCAATCGCACCGCTAATCGCAGCGAGCGGGAGGCAAACAGGTTCCACCAGGCAAGTGGGGAGGCGCAAAAAGCACTTACCGCCCCTATAAAGAGACAGGGCCTCATTCTCTTTACCCACGCCTTTCTCCTTCCGCTAGCCCATTCCCCTCCTTTCGAGCCCTAACGCCCATGCACTCTTCTTTTCCACCAAAGAGAGGATTTCCGAAGATTTCCGGATCTGGGGTAGGAGGCAGATGGATGGCCTCTATTGTCCGGGAGAAGGATATCAAGAAGCTCCGGGACGCCGGGTATCTGGCCCGGAAGATCGGTCACCGTCTCCCACCGGAGGGACAGGTCGTCCCCACTCTGAAACCTCACGAGAGAGTCATGTTCCTTCCCCATTTGTCCGCGGGCTTGGGTTTCCCCTGCACCCATTTTTTCAAGGAGTCATGTATTACTACTGGATTGATTTTCATGATCTTTCCCCCAACTCCTTCCTCAATATCTCGACGTTCATCATCGTGTGCGAGGCTTTTCTTCGGATCTCACCTCACTTCGGCCTGTGGCTGAAGATTTTTATGTGAAGCCCAAGGTGGTGAGTGGCGAACACGCCAACTGCGACGGTGCCATGGTGAGCAAGATGCCCAAGGCTGTTTGGCCGAAGGGCGCTTTCAACGACTCCGTCAAGGAGTGGCAGCAGCAGTGGTTTTATATCACCGAACCGCGCGGCAAAAAGTGGACTGCAGCTCCTGAGTTCAGATCCGGAGCTCCATTGCGGCTCACGTCCTGGCCCAAGAAGGGCCCGAACTGGTCCTCGTTCGATGAGTTGTCATTGCTTCAGACGCGCGTCCAGAGTTTGGTTGACAGGGACGTCAAACTCGTCGACGTGGTTCAGGTGATGCTAGTTCGCCTGGTTCTCCCTTGTCAGCGCCGAGCCTGCACTCTGTGGGAGTATGACCCCACCGAGCACCAAACCCTTCAGTAGCTCTACGACTCCTCCCACAAGGATATCTGGAAGGTGCTCTTCAAGCCCATCAAATCATGGCCGGGCTCCACCGAGGACCGTGGGTATCAATTATCCCATGCTGCAAGCCCGGTAAGTTACAGCCACGCTTTATCCATCCACGCTTCGGTTGGTATGTCACGAGGGAGACATCTTAATCGTGTTTCATCATGACCTCGGGGATGGATAAAGAAGGTGGACCGGATTCATTGTCCGGCCCCGCTGCCGGAGGAACCGGCCGGACCTCTTCTGATGAAGATGCTGGTCCTCGCGCCTTACGAGGCGCCAAAGAAGGAGGCCTCCAAGAAGGTCAAGAAGACCCGGAGTGGCCTCCGTCACCGCGAGGCTTCGGACGCAAAATCCGAGGACTCAAGCGACGCTCCTTCTTCGGAAGACGAAGAGGAAGAAGCAGAGGAGGACGAGCCTCACTCTGAAGGTGGGAAGAAGCGTGTAGCTTCCTCGTCCCTGGAGGCCGAATCGCCCAAGAGGAGAAAAGGTTCCCTCCCAGAGGCATCCACCACGGCTGCCGACAGCAGCCCGGAGTGGGATCCCAGGGCCCAGCCCCTGGAGAAGTCGTAAGTATACAAAATCCGAACACGCATATGCATCCGAGATTGTTTTTGGGTATAGTAGTTTTAACTATTGCTATATTTTGCACAGTCCGGCACGGTCTTGCGCCGGACAGTCCTCATCCGAGGATTCGCTGAGCTCGTACGCCTTGGCGAGCGAGACGCCTCCAGAGGCCCCTTCCCCAAAGTCCCGGCACGACACTGAGGTGTCGTCTCAACGGGGCCCTGACCAAGGGGGGCATATCACTGGAGTCGGACACACGGGAGCGATGGCTCCTGAGTGTGCCGTCAGTGGGGGCGATCTTGGGTTCGGCCCACAGCCGGACAAGGTCCAGGAGACCTCTAAGGCTCCCGGATCGGGCGAGCAGCCACCTTCAACAGTGGGAAGCCTGCCTACTCCGCCGGCAACCTCTATTCAAGCAGAGTTGCCAGGCGGTCTATTGATAGCGTTAAAGAACGCGTCTATCATTGATGAACATCGGACCCTTATGGGTGCGGTGGTTGAAAAGATTCAGTCCGCCAAGAGCGGGCTGAACGAGTCCTGCGTTGGCCTTATAAAGGCCTTTGAGGTATGATTCCTAAGAAACCTTTGAGGAATCGTCATAATATGAGTAGTAGCCCCTGATACACTGTCCGGCGAAAGAGAGGGAGCCGGGCAGGGGATCAAATCCTCTCTTGTCGTGGGAACTTATGTTAATGACGTGTACCTTTTTGTTTGAACACATGCGTCTGTGGAGAAGACGACTGCTCATAATGCGGAAGTGTCCGAACATGAGGAAGCAATTAGAAGATAAGCAAGGTATGTTGAAACATTGTCTTGCATTAGGCACGAATAAGTAATTGTGCTTATTGAAAAGTATTTGTGTTGTATGCCACAGGAGGCGAGTGCGAATCTGAGGCCGAAGAAGAAGGCTGTGGATGATGCCAACAAGAAGGCTGCCGCCGAACAGGAACTTCGTGAAAAACACGAGGCCAGGGTTGTCACAGCTGAGCAGGAGCTCCAAGAGGCTGTGAAGAAGAGCAAGGGCTTGGAGCAGAGTCTAATAGGGAAAGAATCCGAACTCGCCCAAGCGCTCCAAGCCGCGGAAGATGCTCGGGAAGAAGCCTGAGGTGCTGTAACGGACATTCAAGAGGCCCGGAAAGTTGCGGCTGGTAAGGCCTTCTGTATTCTTAGCCATTTGTTCATGATAATGGGAAGAATTCTAAGCAGCAAGCTGAATTCTTATTTTTCCAGGGGCGTTTGCGGATCTTCCTCGCAGCATATCAGATGCCGCCCAGTTCTACCGAACCGAGGAGAAGAAGTCTGCGGAGAGGGATTTCTGGTCGCAATATTTGGCACCGAACTATCCGGTTCCCTTTATCGATCAGCTGAAGCAGTTGGTCGAACTGCACCAGGCGGCTGGACTAGCCATGAAGGACTTGGTTGTTAATTTGCGGTCGTGAAGCCAATTTCGGCGATTACTTCGGGCTCGTGAAGCGGATTGTGGGCGCCTGTCCTCGGCTTGATGATGTTAAGCGATCGGTCTGCATAGAGGGTGCGCATATGGCGTTTGCCCGTGCAAAAGTGCATTGGGGGAAGCTTGACGCAGAGAAGCTGATGACTGAGGGGACGCCAGAGGGTAAGGAGCACCGCAAGCCCGAACTGTACTATGAAGGTGTACTGAAGGAGCCATTTACGGCGGATAAGTGTGCCAAAGACATTATATTTCCCTGAGGGCATTCGTGCCACTTTTTGTAATATGGGATTATGGCATTTATATATTGCATGTTTTGTTTGAACATATGTTCTTCCTGTGAGGCTGTTTATTGTATGTAAATCCTGAGAGTTGGCGATGTAAACCGCTTTACGTAAAAAGAATACGGGGTGTTAGGGGTATATCTGAACGCTCTTTATCCCATAGTTGGGTCCTTTTACGGAGGCGTTTCTCACCACGAACCAGGCAATCGGACTATAGGGCTTTATTACTCTCACTTAGCCATAGGAATTCGAGTATGGTCGGCGCAGCCCCTAGTGTTCGAGAGGCCGAACTAGGGGCTCTATTGGCGCCTGATCAGAAGACCGATCCATCGCACTCTGCATTTATAATGGCATTGTGCGGAATAAATCTTTAAGGATTTTACAACCTCTCGAACAGCTGACCAGCTCTCATTTGTATCATGACAATCGGTTTTCAGCTTTCTCTCTTGAGGTGCTCGTCCGTGAGATCCGGACACAATCGCAGTAGTTCTCCCTGCGCTACCTTAGCCGATATAACGGAATGTAAGGTACCAAAACAAGGGAGCCGGGCAAACCCAACCAATGACCCAAGACATGATTCGGAGCTGATGCATATAGTGCTATAAGTTCGGGGTGCCGAGCGACCGAGAAGGTGGTCGGACATTATTGCCGTACTGTGAAGCCCCTGGCATAATCGAGCGTAACACGTGGTGTCGATGAAAAGCAACGGCCGGTAAGTGTTATTTAAGTCTACACATTGTAGTAAGATGATATGTCTATGCATATGAGTACGTTGTATGATTATAAAAAGAGGTATTTTTTGGCGGAACCTGTGGTGGCCGGACTGGAGGGAGTTGTGAGAGTGAATCCGGACTACCTTCTTTTTAGGGGGGCTACTTGTGTGTCCTGGCCGATTCCACGTCACCAATCCTGTTCTGCGTCAAAGTTAGTTTGTAAGGCAAATACTCGGAGGTAGCCGAGCGTCCTTTGGTGGTTGGTCCGAGGGCTCCTGATCGGACCCTGGTAAACCCAGCCGTTATACCGTTGGGAAGCGCGGACTCCTCAGTTGGTGTCCGGATAGTTGGCTGTCATATCAAAATTTTGATAGGCATGCACGACTCGCTACTCAGGCAGTTGTATGATTGCTGCCCTAAGGGCGGGGTTCGGCCTTGTCCATAGGGGTGATTGCATCACCTGGTGTTGGCCTGAGTGATTTACCACGTGGAATCTAGTCAACGTGGTTCGTCCCGTTAGCATACTGTAAATTACCGCATGGTGGGAAGGTGCCGAAGATTTATTCTTTGGCGTAGCATTTTTTGGTGATCCGAAGACAACCGTTTAGAGTGATGGGCCAGAAAAACTTGGCCTTTGCCCCTAGCATCTTTTAGGAGATGTTGTTTGTGATTTCACACCTGCGAGGGTTTTATGTGTTATGGAGCCCCCAGTTTTCTATGTCCAGAGGTACTGCAATTGAGTTGTTGTGGTTAATGCGGCCGAGGGCGATCGGCCGTACTTTTATGCTATGGGGGGGCTCTTGACCAGACACCTCCCTTCATTGCTTCCGGCACGCGACCAGCCGCTTTGTTTTGAGGATCCTTCATTCTCTATTGGTATGCTTTGCCGTCCTTCTAGGAGTACCATGAATTTCACATGGTTGATCGAGTGTGTGGCTCGGGCCGGATAGGTCTGAGTTGTTCTTTGTCCACCTTGACGGATGGGAGTTGCTGGAATTAACACCAGCTTTCCTGACTTGACGCTTATGACCATTGCGCCGAGGCTTGAGGATGCTTCTTCTTGTGTCCTTCGTATTGTTTTGGACCGTAGTGGTGTGTTGACGTCGGGGCATGTGCCTTGGGTTCTCCTGCTTCAGTTAGGGTGACCGGTTGTGCCCAATGTGCCCTTTGTCGGTGCGGTCGGGTCCATATCTTTCGGTGGCCAGGACCTTGGTCCATCTGTCCACCAGCAAATTTTGCTTAGTTTTAAGCTGTTGTTGCTTCCTTTGCAGGCTCTTTGCCGTGGCCATGAGCCGTCGCTCGAAGCGAGCTTGTTCCACTGGATCTTCAGGCACGCCAAATTCGTCATTGCCGAGGCTTGCCTCGTCCTCGGAGGGGGGCGTATAGTTGTCCCTCTCCAAGTATCCCACAGTGGTCAGTCCGGCCTTCTGAAAGGCAAGCCAACTAGGGTTATCTTCGGCGCCATCTGGATTGTTTTCGTCTTCTGGGCTGGTATTCCTGTGGCGGGGCTTGGAGCGGCGCCGATGACGCCCATGCTTTGCTTTTCTCCCTCAGGGATTATCCTCCGCTGCCTCATCGCCATTGGTTTCCTTCGGAGTGTCTGCCATATATATATCATAGGGATAGGCGGCAGTCCACCGCCCAATGATCGGTGCTTCATGTTCTTCTCCTGCATCGTCGTCTATTCCGTCGATGTCTTCAGAGTTGAAGTCCAGTACGCCGGTTAAATCATTGACTGTGGCAATGAAGTGGGTGGTGGGTGGGCAACGAATTCCTTCATCGCCGCTTCCCACTCGAGCCGGACATAGTTCGCCGAGAGCCTCTGACAAAGAGAGAGACTTTAATGAGTCCAGCATGTCATTTGAAGGGCGAGTCTTTGGAAGATATCCGCACCGGTGAACTTCATTACCGGAGCCCAACCTGGCTCGACTGGGTCGGGAGTGCGCGGACCGGAACCAACATCCGAATACGAATCCGTGGGTCCGGATTCACAGGCCACCACAGAGGTAAGGCCCGTGTTCGGCCCCATCGCCGTTGAGTGCGCGACCAGCGGGGCGGGGTCCAGCCCCCCGTCCATGGGCAACGCAGCCATCTCCGGATTTAGGTCCGAGGCTACTACGGGGGTGATACCCCGAGCTTTGTCCGGCAGCAGGTCTAAGCCGTGCTCGTCGTGACTGTCCGGTGCTCCTGGCATAGGCCTGAATCCATCAAAGATCCCGTCTCCACGGATATCCGCCGTGCAGTTCAGGTTTTCGACCCTGATATGGTGGCTAGGGGCGTGGCTATCGATCTGCTCCAGATGGCTAAGCGAATTGGCCCGCAGGACGAAGCCGCCGGACACGAAGATATGTCCGGGGAGAAAAGTCTCACCCGGGACCGTGTTGTTGACGATGGTTGAAAGAGCCATCAAGCCCTGCAGCGACGACACAGAGGAACTCTCAATGAAAGCACCAATGTCGGTGTCAAAACCGGCGGATCTCGGGTAGGGGATCCCGATCTGTGCGTCTTAGGCTGATGGTAACAGGAAGCAAGGGACACATATGTTTACCCAGGTTCGGGCCCTCTCGATGGAGGTAAAACCCTACTTCCTGCTTGATTAATATTGAAGATATGGGTAGTACAAGAGTAGATCTACCACGAGATCGTAGAGGCTAAACCCTAGAAGCTAGCCTATGATGGTATGATTGTAATTGTGATCGGCCTTCTAAGGACCGACCTCTCCGGTTTATATAGACACCGGAGAGGGCTAGGGTTTACATGGAGTTGGTTACAAGGAAGGAAATATAATATCCGGATCGCCAAGCTTGCCTTCCACGCCAAGGAAAGTCCCATCCGGACACGGGTCAAAGTCTTGAGTCTTGTACCTTCACGCTTCAATAGTCTGGACGACGTATACAGTCCGGCTGTCCGGATACCCCCTAATCCAGGACTCCCTCAGGGAGGTTTTCTCTTTTTCCCTTTTTGCCTTTTCTTTTACTGTTTTTCTTTTTTTCCAATAGCTTTTGCATTTTCTTTTAGCCACAAATGACTTTGCAAAAATATGCCACTGGCCAAAACAAATTCAAAGAAATATTGTGCACTGCTACAAAAAGCTTGGAATCTAGTTGAAGCTGTTAGAATTTTGCATAAAATGGAAAAGCAATTAATTTGCTAATTTGGCACTGTTTTAAATTGCTATAGTCCATCTTGGCTTGGAGGTGATGTTGTTTTCCTTAACAATTAAATGTTATGGAATTTTGGATAAAAGATGAACTATTTTGCAGCAACTTTTGTGCAACTCCATGTTTCACTTGCAAATTGAATTTTATTCCAAAGTGGGATTTCAAATGATCTTTGAATCAAAGGTGATCAAGCACTGCTTAGTAAAGTGATTAGCTTAATCGTAGAGGGTTATTGTAGCATGACACTGGGGGTGTTACAAATCTCCTCCACTATAAGAAATCTCATCCCGACATTTAAGAGGTGGAGTAAGGAGAGAAGAGTTGGTTATGAAATTCTAACGAATCTTCTTTTTCGTGTTGCTCTCATCGAAGAGGTTGATCCATAACATTGATGTCTTCAATTCGCTGCATCAGGGGATCATGATAAAGTCCTCGTCCTTTCTTCAGAAACTCCATCATTCTTACGAACAGGGTATAAGGGGAAAACTATAAGGACGGATGTCTGAAAGGATTGGCATCCGGTAAATATCTCTAGGAAGGAGATTCTTGAAGCACCAAGAAACAAATCGAGAGTGTTATAAGGAGGTTCAACAAGTTTCAACCAGGTAGGCATCAAGCTGATGCCTATAACAGGTGATGAAGGGGTTTCAAAGCAATGAGGAATAATGTTGCCTCTGATACCGGAATGAATCATGGCGAGGAAGTTAGCTCGTGAATTACATACAAAGCCAAGTGCAAAGAATATTTCGAATCAAGGTTGTATAGAAGAGTCAGGTTTCGATCCTGTGTAACTGTGGGTTATGGGCCCACCATGTGGGTTAAAAGCAGGAAGGCGCTAACATTTTGCACGGTCATGATGGCAAGGCAGGTCAGAGGATAGCCTGTCAATTATGTTGGCAACAACATTGGTACCAAGGGCGAGGGACGAGAACCATTTTCCTGCTCGTTAAGACGGGGCGGACCAATAGGCAAAGTTCTCATCCATCGGTGGCTATTGGAATGTTATCAACATTAGTAACAGGGTCATACTGACCGAATTATACCTCGAGGTGTTTTCATAAGCAGGGAATTATTTCTGCTTATACCATCCAGATCATAAGAAAGGTTAAACAAACCAACGGAAAGGAAAAAATGATTAATTGATTATTCAAATTAATCAATGGGAAGGAAAATGTGTCTACACACAAAAATTGGGAGTATATCCTTCCCAGGGAAAAAGCGGAGCAGGAAATACATGACAGGACAGCAAGTTCAAAAACATTTAGATAATGGGGCGAGGCAAGAATCATGATATTACCCATACAACGATGTGAAGGTAATTAAATGAGAAACATTTTGTATTATGCTTCCTATGTTCTTGTTGATATTCACAATACCACAGTCATGCTTCGATGCAGCAACGATATGGTGTCAAGTAAAGATTGGGTTCGAAGATCTCAAGAGATACTGAGAAACAATTCTAAGATTATCTCAGAACTTAAGGAATAACGAATCACAATCAGGTCTGTGTTGGTAGAAAGTCAAGATGTCATTGATAATATCACAAATCATCAAGGGGCAGGGATGGTATTTCTAGCAATGAATTCAATTGACATCTCTAAAGAAGCCAAAATGTTGACGGTGATCACGACAAATTTTGTCGAGAGACTCTATGAAGATGCCATCGTGCAGAAAAGGAAGGATGAAGTGAAAGGCTATGAGAACCACGGATTCGACACAAGCTCAAAGTCAAGCTTGTTGTTCGAGGTGAATGATAAGATGAGGAAGATCGATGTAAGCTTAGCTCATCGTCGGAATTTGCTCCGGGCATAAAGACCAGGTAGCACAGTTAAAAGTTGACATGATAAAAATATAGCCGATCAGGCTAGGAATGATGTGATGGGGTATAAAACTTCCCAATATCAAGTACTAGGTGTAATGCTGGAAGGTAAATTGGAGTAGAGGTTGGATGGGGACAAAGATTTTCAGAGGATAAGTATTTTAACTTATCCGGTAAATGGAATCAAGGAGGAAATATGGTCGAACCATGATTGCAAAGGATCAATTCATAGATACAAGATGAGCTTGTACCAAAGAATAATTATTTTTACGAGCAGCTTCCATGATAAGTTCTACATAGGGTCCATGGGCATGAACACAAAGTTCAAGGTCGACTCCCACTTCTTCAATGCATAACCTTTCATTCACTTCTCGTTTTCGAAGAAACTGTAGTGCTGAAAATTTATTTGGTGAAGCACCAGAAGAATGTGACTCGCATAACTTTTGAGTTCACACGGATTAGGGAAAACATAGGTTCAACCCATTGGGGAATCTTAGGAACATATACCACGAACTTCAGGAATAAATAACTCAAGCTCGATAGCAGAGCAAGGTTGACAAAGCAGAGAATACAATTTACCGAAGGCAATATGTATCAGGGGAAGAGCGCACAAAGTTTTGAATATGTTGGACACTGCCGGATAATAATCCAACAAAGGATTCAGCGGTCCTCAATGGATCTGATGTGAGTATCAGTACTCAATCAGAAGAAGGGAAGAATGCAAAGGCATCCGTAGAATCAGCTCAATAACTCGGCGTTCAAGTTGAAAGGAACTAGGTGGTCAATCAATTGCAACATGATTGGCCGAGACCCAGCTCATGCCCAGAATGACGTCTGAGTAGGAAGGTCAAATTTCAAGGTTCGACTAATGATTGCGAGAATTAGCAACACAATGAATCAAGGAGCTCAAAATGGTAATGACAAGAGAGGTTAATGGATATTACTAGAAATATGGAATTAACCATAATGCAGGCACGCAAGACTTTCCAAAGCAATAGGTTGCAAAGGATTCTTGGAAGGTCGAATAGCATTTCGGGGTATTTTGTGAAACACATGAATAACAAGGAATGAACAAATCCTAGATAAGTGTGAGGAATTATTCGAACATGTATTCATGCGGAAAATAAGCTGCAAGGCAGCAGGAACAATGGATTCTCGGAATATCGGAAAGTATTTCAGGGTATCTTGTAATAACAAGAGCAATTGGAAATGAAGGTATGGATGACAAGTGTATGCAGCTATCCATAGGGATTTATCGGTGATAGGGAATTGCAAAGTCGGTGGGCACAAGGGTCTCAAAAAACATCGAAGAGTATCTTCAGAATCTTCTGTTGAAGCAAGCGACCATCTAGACAGAGGGGCTCTCCAGGATGAAGTAATTACGAGAACCTAGAGTTAGAGCTAGCAAAATCATTTAACCCGAATAGAAAAGAGATCGGAGTCCTAGAGTATAGATGAGGAATAAAAGATCCTAATACCACCGAATGGTGACGTGGACCCGTAAGACACACAGCCATGTTAGTAAAAGTTTTTGTAGTGACTAGACTCGACTTCGGCCAAGGAGTTGGAAAGGGGCTACCTACAGGCAGTCGGCTCTGATACCAACTTGTGACGCCCCCGATTCAACCGTACACTAATCATACACGCGAATGTGTACGATCAAGATCAGGGACTCACGGGAAGATATCACAACACAACTCTAGACACAAATTAAAATAATACAAGATTTATATTACAAGCCAAGGGCCTCGAAGGCTCGAATACATAAGCTCGAATACGAACGAGTTAGTGGAAGCAACAATATCTGAATACAGACATGAGTTTAGACAAGTTTCCCTTAAGAAGGCTATCACAAAAGCAACAAGGATCGAAAAGGCAAGGCCTCCTGCCTGGGAGCCTCCTAACTACTCCTGGTCGGCGGCGGCCTCCATGTAGTAGTAGGCACCCTCGGGTTTGTAGTAGTCGTCGGTGGTGGCATCTGGCTCCTTGACTCCACCATCTGGTTGCAACAACCAGGAAGAAGAAAGAAGGAGGGGAAAGGGTTAGTAAAGCAACCGTGAGTACTCATCCAAAGTACTCGCAAGCAAGGATCTACAATACTTATGCATCGGTATCAATGAAAGGGGTAGTATCTGTGGACTAACTGCAGAATGCCAGAATAAGAGGGGGAGAAGCTAGTCCTATCAAAGACTAGCATCTTCTGGAAACCACCGTCTTGCAGCAAGAGGAGGGAGTAGAGTAGTATAACATAAGTCATATTTATGTTGTTGTCAACGCCCCGGGATCCTTTCTCGACTCCCGGAGCCACATATCCATTTCATGCCTCAGCATCCAGTTCTAGTTATATCGATCGGGATACAACTCCGAGTGTCCGTTACCGTAGGACAGGCTATCGATAGATGTTTTCTTCCCTGCAGGGGTGCACCAACTTACCCACCACGCTCGATTAACTCCGGCCGGACACACTTTACTGGGTCATGCCCGGCCTCGGCCAAACAATACGCGCAACCCGACCTAGGCTTAAAAGAGAGGTCAGCACGCCGGACTAAACCTATGCCCCCAGGGGTCATGGGCCATCCCCTCGGGAACTCCTGCACATTGCGTACGCAGCCGGTGAGCAGACCTAGCTACCTCCTTAAAAAGGCAGGAGCTTGCGCAGTCCAACCCGGCGCGCGCCGCTCAGTCGCTGACGTCTATTAAGCTTCGGCTAATGCATACGGCGCAAAACGCCCATGCTATGCCCACGTGATGGTTAGTGCTATCAAGCCAGAGGCCCCTCGGATCAAATATCAAAATCATAGTGGATTAGAAATGCGTGGTAACAAGCAGAGACTCACGAAAGATGTGACCACGTCGCCCCGTCTCGAGGACTTGCAGCAAGGGCTAAGAATGCCCAGCCACGCCTCGTAATTATCTCGCGGGCACCCTCCAGGTCAACTCAACTCCTCATCACTCGCAAATATGCTCGCGCGGGTACCCCTCAGGGCCGACCCGTCTTTAGTAACATGGTTCAGTGTAAAGTCATAGTAACCATAGAAACCGTGTGTCTAACACCAAGGGGAAAACCTGAGGAATAACCCTTGGCATATTCCACTTGATGTAATCATCAAGGTGAACGTAAGAGGATCCACCCTCGAGGTTCACACTTGAGGGGTTACACGACAGAGTCGTGTCGGAAGTGGTTAAGGTGGAATCACCCTCGATGACCACGACCGAATAACTACACTACAGGGTTGACATCATAAGTGCTGATGAGGCCTCACCCTCGGCACTCGATAGTAACCCAGTAGTGTCGAGCAACTAAGGGGAAAGTGATGTGCGGTGCCGGGGCCTGGTCTTCGATCCCGTTGATCGGGTCTTCAATGATGAAGCAGGGGCAACAAGGACAAGGTAGGGGTCACTGATGGATCACTAACCAACCTATACTAAGCAGTTTAGGATAAGTAGGTAGGTAACAATAAGCAGGTTACAAAAGTAGGCTATGCATCAGAATAGGAGCAAACAATTACAGTAGCAAAATCTAATGCAAGCATGAGAGAAAGGAAATGGGCGATATCGGAATGATCAAAAGGGGGGCTTGCCTGGAAGCTCCGCTGAAAGGGAAGAAGGGTCGTCATCGACGTAGTCGATCACAGGGGCAGCATCGGTCTCGGGGTCTACCGGAGAGAAGAGGGGGGATAAACAATAAATATAAAGCAAACAAAGCATTATAAAGCATGACATGACGAAAAGCAGAACTAGGGTCGACCTAACGAAGTGCTGCACAATAAAGGTGAAGGGGGAATTCAACCGGGAATGTTTTCCTGGTTCCGGACCTGTGTCAGACAGATTACCGGAGGGGGAATGTTCCATGTTCAGCATGCTAGGGGCATGTGACAGATGAACAGACCGCATATTCGGATTTGTTGGATTTTTCTGAGCAACTTTCATGTAGAAAACATTTTCATCCGATTTACGGTTTAATTTCTATGATTTTTCAAAGATTAAACCATTTTATGGATTTATTTATGTTAACAGAAATGGAATATGACGTCAGCATGACATGTTGATGACCTCAGCAGTCAACAGAGCGGCTGACCAGGTCAAACCTGACCAGTGGGTCCAGTGGGACTCACATGTCGTTTGTGAAGTGCCGCCACATGTTAGACCACCTCCCCCCAATGAAGAGGATTATGAACCTCACATTAACCCAGACACATATGAAGGATAATTCTTCCAAGAAGCGCGTCTTTCCAAAAAACGTTTCAAGAACCGCTCTACTTCACCCCAGAACATTGAAGTAGACAGCGACAGTGAACCTGACTTCACCCCTGAGCCGGAACAAGAAGAGCCTGAACTAGAAGAGGTTACTGCTGCGGATAACCTATCAATGCTTGACCGATTACGTAAAGGTGGCCTTCCACATCATGATGCATTTATTAATGATGATGATGACATTTCATTACCGATAGTGATGATGATGATGCATTTATTGATCTCGGAGCATTTATTGAACCCGACGATCCAGATTATTATTAGGTATTCTATTTTTTATGTTGTACTTGATTTATATAGTTACTTGTATGATTATATGATTTATATAGTTACTTGTATAATTTTCTTACTTTGTATGATTGTTTCTTATACATAGTGCCATGGTCTTGATGTCCGTCCCCGTCGGCCCTCGCCTGCTTTATGATTCGGATGTGGTAAATTCTCTTTTATAACTATTTGTTGCATTTCGCATTTATGACAATTATGGCCATCAAGTTGACATAGAGATATTTTAATCTATGAGGTATGTGAACCGGAATTTGAAACCGACCCTCTTGTCAAGAAGTTAAATTTAATTGAAAAATAAAATGAGTATTTGAAAGAAAAAATTAAAAGAATTGAAGAAGAGAAGATGACATTGGAGTTGCATGTTGCTGATGTCATCGATGATCACAAGATGAAGATGAATGCAATGCGCTTGAAGATGGATGCAATACGCCTGAAGCTTAAGAAGATTAGAAAGTATGCCATTGATAATGAGGTTGGTATCATTATGTCGTTGGATCAATTGTTACCTTAGTTGCGATCTTCATCGCATTTCTTGTGATGAGGGTATGTTTTCTCTAGTGTTTTACTTAAGAAATGCATACTTAGCTTATTTTCCTCCTAAATGGCATAATTAGCTAAGTTAGATAAAAATGAGCTATATTTATGAAAGTTGGCTCAAAAATGGCATCGTCACGTAGGTTACCACAAAAATTACCTATAATTACCTAAGAAGAAGATAAAGAAGAGGAGACGAGAAAAAGAAAGAGAAGGAAAATTCTTCTTCTTCTTCTTCTTCTTCTTCTTCTTCTTCTTCTTCTTCTAGCTAGTCTTCTTCTTCTAACTTTCTTCTTTCCCAATTTGCAGATTTGCTTTCGAAGAGGTAGCTTGTGTTGATGGAGTCTACTCTTCTCCTTGTGCTTCCTTTTTGTTTTGATTTTGTAGGATGAACAATGTGGAACTTGCTACCTATATATGTATGTATGGATGAAACCATTGTATGCTTGTTGTTGGATATGTTGGCTAGCTATATATGTTGCATATGGACTTTTGATTTGGTATGTATATGTGTTGGATGATCATATCCATATGGCAGGGATATGATTTGGTATGTATATGTGTTGTTATGCTTGTTGAAAGTATTTTTCAACTGTGTGTGTATATATATATATATGTGTGAAATTCTGTGAAATTGAATGAATTTAAGAAAAATAGGGGCTGTACAGGCTCGTTGCCGTCTGCTGGCAGACGGCAAAGAGCTTTGCCATCGGCCAACTGACGGCAAAGCTGCCACGTGGCAGCTACATGCGCAACCTGGGGTGCACTGGGCTGGCCTATTTGGCAGCTTTGTCGTCTGCTGGCAGACGGCAAAGACCTTGGCATCTTTGCCGTCTGCCAGCAGACGGCATAGCTTGCCACGTGGCAGCTACGTGGTGGGCATCTGGGCAGGCATATTTGTGCACTTTGCCGTCCGCTGGCAGATGGCAAAGATGCAAAGGTGTTTGCCGTCTGCCAACAGACGGCAAAGCACATCGTTAACCCCCTAACGGACCTAACCAGCCACGTGTGCCGTCCAGGCTCTTTGCCGTCTGCTGGCGGACGACAAAGACCATTTCATCTTTGCCGTCCGCCAGCAGACGGCAAAGACCCCTTTGTCATAGCTTATTCAGCCGGACCTGTTGCCATCTACCGGTGGACGGCAAAGGCCTTTGTCGTTCGCCGGGCATGCCTTTGCCGTCCACCATGGCAGACGGCAAAGTGCCTGATTCCTGTAGTGCATATTATGAGCATCTTATCCCCACTGAAATTTAAGCTTTTAGGATCATTGAAACGGTTCGTGTTCAAAAGAAATATCTCACTCGTGAAAATATTCTATTTCAAGAGCACATCATTGCCCTACGAAGCATCATTCGTAGATTGGAGTAACTTTTGAGCCTGAAAGGATAAGGTCGCTACTACCTCATCACCACCACCACCTTCTTTATCACCAAAGGAGATTTGAGTTCATGGTATGGACACTCCCCTTGGCTTGTGCCAATCTTAGGGAGGTGTCCCGGTATCGTATCACCAGCACTATCTTTGCTTTCATCTATTTTAGTTTGATCTTTAGTTATCTTTTGATTTAGTTGAATAAAAGTTTAGTTCGATCCTTCCTTTTCAAGTGTTTGCTTAGTGATCTATCTATCGATGTAATCGTGTGCGAGAATTATAATAAAGATTAGTTTGAGTCTTGTTTCTTTATTTTAATGTTTAAATAAAAAGAAAGGAAAATAAACGAAAAGATCATATGCTAATCTTATGGTAAGTAATGACATCACATAAGGAAAAGTATAAGTAGTAAAATTTGTTGGGCATTGACAAACATAGCATTGGTCAATGATGCAACTCATGAAAGAATTAATAAGGGAAGAGAAGATCACATGCAAATACACTATCTTGGACATCTTTTATGATTGTGAGCCCCCATTAAGTATTTTGTGTCAAAATAGTTGACATTAGACAAGGAAGACAACGTAGTGATTTATGTTTGTCCATATTCACATAGAAGTTATATTGTCATAGATCCTTTAACATGTGGTGCTTGCTCAATATCTTTTCTAGCCAAAAATTCTGCATACCTACCTATGGATTGAGTAAGATCCTTCAAGTAAGTTGTCATCGGTGCAATAAGGCAATGAAAATTGCTTCTAAATGTGTTGGATCATTTAGTGTAAGAGAAAATTGAGCGTTGTACGAACTTGTGATGGCAAAGAATAAAAGCGACTGACTGCATAATAAAGGTTACTATCATGAGGGGCAATATAACGCGACGTTCTTTTGCATTAAGGGATTTGGCATACAAACAAATAAGCGCATGACAACCTCTACTTCCCTCTGCGAAGGGCCTATCTTTTACTTTCATGCAATTACTTTTATGCAAGAGTTAAAGTATTATTCCTTATTCCTTTTTATTTTCTCTTTTTGCAAGCATCATGTGGTGAGGAAAGATCTAGGCACATATATCCAGTTGGATATGAATAGGCATGAGTTATTATTGTTGACATCACGCTTGAGGTGAATACGTCGGGAGGCGAAACTATAAGCCCCTATCTTTCTATGTGTCCGGTTGAAACTTTTTGTTCATGGGTATGCTGTGAGTGTTAGAAATCATAAAAGGTTAAGTGATGGTTGAGTATGTGGACTTGCCAAAAGGCTCCGACACATGACTCTTCCTGAAAATATGACGAACTGTAGTTGCAAAGTTGACTGAGAACATAGTTTGTAGGTTTTCAATAAGGTTTATGCTTTATACTTCAATGTTGTGATGAATTGTTACTTGTTCATGAGAAGTTATATGATAAAAGTTGTTTGGTAAAGTTTATGTTAAAGTTCCTGGTTTTTATAATAATATGCATGATGCTTCTATGTCTGTATTTTGTTTTTATCGACACCTCTCTCTCTCTCTCTCTCTCTCTCTCTCTCTCTCTCTCTCTCTCTCTCTCTCTCTCTCTCTAAGCATGTGGACATGTTTTCGATTTTGGTTTTCGCTTGAGGACAAGCGAGGTCCAAGCTTGGGGGAGTTGATACATCCATTTTGCATCATGTTTTCCTACTGTTATTTATAATGTTTTTATGCATAATAATGCTTTTGGGAGTAATTCTAGTGTCTTTTCTCTCATAATATGCAAGGTTTACACAAAGAGGGAGAATACCGCCAGCTGGAATTCTGGACCTTGAAAAGCTACGTCAGAGTTACCTATTCTGCACACCTCTAAATAAGCTGAAACTTCACGGAGATTTTTTATGGAATATTTAAGAAATATTGGAGCAAATAACTATCAGAGGGGGCCCACCAGGTGGGCACAACCCACCTGGGCAAACCAAGGAGCCCACGCGCGCCGTGGTGGGTTCTGCCCTCCTCAGCCCACCTCTGGTGCCCCTCTTCTGGTATATAAGTCACTCTAACCTAGAAAAAAAGGAGAGGACTTTCGGGACGAAGCGCCGCCGTCTCGAGGCGGAACTTGGGCAGGAGCAATTTTTCCCTCCGGTGGAGCGATTCTGCCGGGGGAACTTCCCTCCCGGAGGGGGAAATCATCGTCATCGTCATCACCAACAACTCTCCCATCTTTGGGAGGGCTATCTCCATCAACATCTTCAACAGCACCATCTCCTCTCAAACCCTAGTTCATCTCTTGTGTTCAATCTTTGTAGCGGAACCTTAGATTGGGGCTTGTGGGTGACTAGTAGTGTTGATTACATCTCGTAGTTGATTACTATATGGTTTATTTGGTGGAAGATTATAAGTTCAGATCCATTATGCTATTTAATACCCCTCTGATGTTGAGCATGATTATTATTTCTGAGTAGTTACTTTTGTTCTTGAGGTCACGGGAGAAGTCATGTTGCAAGTAATCATGTGAACTTGATGTGTGTTCGATATTTCGATGATATGTATGTTGTGATTCCCTTAGTGGTGTCATGTGAACGTCGACTACATGACACTTCACCTTATTACGGCCTAAGGGAATGTATTGTGGAGTAGTTCTTATATGATGGGTTGCTAGAGTGACAGAAGCTTAAACCCTAGTTTATGCGCTACTTCATAAGGGGCCGATTTGGATCCAAAAGTTTAATGCTATGGTTAGATTTTATTGTAATACTTTTCTCGTAGTTGTGGATGCTTGCGAGGGGGTTAATCATAAATAGGAGGTTTGTTTAAGTAAGAACATCACCTAAGCACCGATCCACCCACATATCAAATTATCAAAGTAGCAAACACGAATCAAACCAAAATGATGGAAGTGATATGATGAAATTGTCGTGTACCCTCAAGAACGCTTTGGTTATCATAAGAGACTGTTTTGGCATGTCCTTTGCCTCAAAAGGATTGGGCTACCTTGTTGCACTTTTGTTACCGTTGCCGTTACTTGCTTGTTACAAATTATCTTGCTACCAAGCAACTTCTTACCTACAACTTCAGTGCTTGCAGACATTACCTTGCTGAAAACCACTTGTCATTTCGTTCTGCTCCTCATTGGGTTTGACACTCTTACTTATCAAAAGGACTACGATTGATCCCATATACTTGTGTGTCATCATGCTCGTATTCAATGTTAATTATTATCGATGCATGCTTATGACCGTTTTTGCTCTCTAGTTGGCAGCTTCCAAATCTATTTGCTAGCCTTCGCCTGTAGTACTAAGCGGGAATACAGCTTGTGCATCCAAATCCTTAAACCCAAAGTTGTTCAAGATGAGTCCACTATATCTACCTATATGTGGTATTACCCTATCGTTCCAAGTAAATTTTCATGTGCCACCTCTAAACATTCAAGTAAGCATATGTTTTGTGTGCCTGTACTGCTCATGGAGCAACAGGGGCAGTCAGTATGTTCCATTCTAAGCGGGTTATTCTCACGATGGGTGTTTACCCGCTTGTCACTGCACGAGATAGGGTGGTAATTGGGATGCCCAGTCCTATAATCAAAATGAAAACAATGCAACAAACTCCCCCGGAAAGTTGTTGGTATGGAGGGAACCCATGAATCCGGCTAGCCATGACTTGTGTTTGTTGGTCGAGGGGGAGTAAACTTTATCTTTCCGCTTGGGAACCGTCGATAATGTGTTTAGCATGGAAGGTATTGAAAACTCTCGGTCGTGACATTGACAGGAAAGGCATACCTCCCAAAATTATATTCATCTCTGTTTTAAGCTTTGAGCTCTGGCACTTATGTAAATCCATGCTTCCCTCTGCGAAGGGCCTATCTATTTACTTTTATGTTATTTTACTTTTATTGTTCAGTCATCACCTTCTCATTCATGCACCAATTGGAGAGCACTATTGTCATTCTTATGCATTGAGTATAGTTAATGTTCAGTGTGACATGACTGGATCTCTTTTACCATGAATTACAATGTTTACTCGTTGCTTGAAATTCAGAGGTGCTCTGCATTTGTGTTTTCCGGTCTCAGAAAGGGCAAGCGAGATACCATGTTATCATATTATATCATGATTGTTTTGACAAATTGTTGGCATCCGAGATATCTTATTATCACTCGCTAGTTGGTTATGTCATAGGTATGAGTAAATGTGAGACCTAAATATTATCATGCACATGGTTAGTTCATTCTCTTTGTTGAAAACTTGAACATTAGTTAAGCATACATACAACAACAAGAACAAAAGGAGTTTGTAAATTTTTTTCTTTATCACTTTCACAGTGTCAACAAAATTGCTTGAGGACAAGCAATGAGTTAAGCTTGGGGGAGTTGATATGTCCCAAACATATCTACTTTTTCAAACACTTTTGATCTTGTTTTGGACTCTAATTTGCATGATTTGAATGGAACTAACCCGGACTGACGATTTTTCAGCAAAATTGTCGTGGTATTATTTTTGTGTAGAAATAAAAATTCTCGGATTGGGCTAAAAATGTACGAAGATTATTTCTGAAATATATAAAAAATATTGGCCAAGAGAATTACCATAGGGGGCCACCCAGGAGCCACAAGCTCAAGAGGTGCGCCTACCCTCCCACGGCGCGCGCCCCAGGCTTGTGGGCCCCTAGAGCCTCCGGCAACCCTAAATGCAACTCCATATATACCTATTCAGGGAGAAAAAATTAGAGAGAAGGAGTCATCGCGTTTTACAATATGGAGCCGCCGCCACCTCCTGTTCTTTATCGGGAGGGCTGATCTGGAGTCTGTTAAGGGCTCTGGAGGGTGCAATTGTCGCCATCGTCATCATCAACCCTTCTCCATCAATAATTCCATGATGCTCACCACCGGGACTGAGTAATTCCTTCATAGGCTTGCTAGACGGTCATGGAGTTGGATGAGATTTTTCACGCAATCGAGTCAATTTGTTAGGGCTTGATCCCTAGTATCCACTATGTTATGATATTGATGTTGCTATGACTTTGCTATGCTTAATGCTTATCACTAGGGCCCGAGTGTCCTGATTTCATATCTAACCCTTTATGTTTTCATGAATATAGTTGACTTCTTGATCCTATCTTGCAAGTTATATGCACCTATTACGTGTTATGATCCGCATACCCCAAGGTGACAATAATTGGGATTCTTTCCGGTGATTACCGTAGTTTGAGGAGTTCATGTATTTACTATGTGTTAATGCTCTGTTCCGGTTCTATATTAAAAGGAGGCCTTAATATCACTTAGATTTCCTTATGGACCCCGCTGCCACGGAAGGGTAGGACAAAAGATGTCATGCAAGTTCTTATTATAAGCATGTATGACTTTATACGGAATACATGGCTACATTACATTGATGAATTGGAGCTATTGTGCATCGCTCTAGGTTGTGACTGTTATATGATGAATGTCATCCAACACAAATATCCATCACTGATCCAATGCCTACGTTTTTCATATATTGATCTTTGCTAAGTTACTTTCGTTGTTGTTGTTGTTACAATCACTATAAACTGCTACTGTTACTGTTGCTATTATTATTGCTATTGTTACAACTGCTATCAAGCTATCATACTACTGTGCTACTAATCATTTTGCTGCAGAAATTTAGTTCTCCGGGTGTGGTTGAATTGACAACTCAACTCCTAATACTTGCAAATGTTTAGTTCTCCCTCGAAAACATTTGCGATCCCCTATACTTGTGGGTTATCACCAGCCACCCCGATCCAGCAGCCCGCCGCTTGCCTCCCAACATCCATGGCATGAAGCCTGCTGACTAGAGCCCCAGGTCGCATCAGCTGATGAGGCACACGGCCAAGCGCAGCTTTGGGTCGAGCTCCACCAACCCACCCAGATTAGATCATAGGGATCGGCAGCCCAAGCCATCACTGCAAGCCGGGGTACACCAATGGGCAGAGCACCCGCCCGCACCCGTCACCGAGAAGCAAGCCGCCACCAGATCGGAGCCTCGTCGCCGCCAGGGAGGGAGAGGAGCCGCGCCCATGGAAGGCCCCGCCTCCGCAGGCACTGCTCGGGCTTCACCCGGGCGAGACCCTCGACGGTGGCGAGGAAGAGGTGCTCGAGGGGAGGTCCGGCGGCCGGCGGGACTAGGTTTCCCTCGAGCCGCCACTCTGAGCGATGCGGAGGTCAGCTCTTACGAACGTGCGTCTAGGACACGGCCACATGTTCCGACATGAATATGTCACTGTGTACCCTCGATCCTGGGGTGATGAACCGCGGTTCACGTTGAAGGACACCCGACCGGAAGCGCGATACGCAAGGAATCCGGCGGGTGCTTTTGTAGACCCGAAACCTCACGCGCCCAGGAGGGACCCCGTCTGGACGCACGGCGGCTATGGACTGCCCTAGGTCGATTCACTCGTCCCTAGAGCCTCAAGGATCACCGCCCTTCAACATGAAAAACAACGAAGAACGAGATGTAGAGAACATGGGAGAGAGATAAAACAAGGTTAAAAGTTGATGGTTTTGCGATTGTGTGTTGTTGTTCAATCGGTCATCACTTCTCAACTCTAGATGAGGCGATTGGACTTCCCGTGCAAGAAAATGACTCCAAATCTCGTCCAAATCTTTTCAAAAATAATCAAACTCGAATTTAGGTAGACCCGAGACAACTGCTCGCATTTTGGGTCCTACAGGCCACATATGACCTCAGATGTGATTTTGTTCCTGGAAAGCATCAATTACATATTTTTGTCTTTTTAAATATATTTTTTTAGAATCAGTACTTGGAAAATGGAATATTGGAGAAAAAGAGAAAAGGGGAAAAGACATGACTGTGATCCTATCTCAGATATATTTGAAGCCCTTCAATCTGTAAGGATAGAAGATGATCTCTTGCCTTTACATAAGAAAACCTGCAAGAAATGGAGTTGTACATGTACCGTTGTCTCAGGGTTGGCATCTAATTAAGCCCTGGGCGTTATGACTTTGCTGCGCCATATATTGTAAAACAGTAAAACTCAGCCACCAACACCCCTCCACAGCGATTTGATGTTCTGGACCATCCGACCTACTGTTTAACGCTGAAGATCGTTCGGCCCTCGTGGGCCTTTTTAGCCGTCGCCCTATCCCGTTATCGGGCCGCTGCTCCGGGGATCGACTTGGGAGCCTTCTCGTGAATTGTCAAATTTTTACACCGGGCGCCGTGAGGGTCGATCGTCCCGACTTCCTGTCATCCCGATCGGCCCAGGTTCTTCACCATCTGCTGCGCTGAAACCGGCGGCGGCTCCGGTAAGGTCGACGGTATTCCTCCAAAGAATCCATCGTAAGTGCAACCCCACGCTTTGATTCCCTCCCTATGTCCTGGAAGTTCATAGTGCTAACCTCGGCTGTTCTTATTGGTGATTGTCCATGAATCATGGATGCGGCGACAATGAGCGAGAGAGCTTTGGCTGCAGCGAAGGCGGGCGATCAAGAGGAGGAGGAGGCCATGTGAATGGCTCAAGAGTGACGGCAGCATCAAGCATCTACGTCGTCTTGCCGACGCAAGATGACGCGCGGCATCTAGCTGGTGCGAGGAGGAGGTGGATGCGATCGCTGCACCAGAATCCTGGTTAGTGCAAGAGTGACATACATATCTCCTCCTTGGCGGCTGCGGCGGCAGCACACACTGCCGGCGTACATGCCATTGCAGTTGTACTGCCATATCATGATCGGCTGATCCCGCCCTTTCCAATTCCATAACTGAAACTTCACATGAAAGCTGAGACCTAGCGTATAGTTATCCTGATAATTGTCGACGGTGTGTAATGATGGCACACTCCTCCATGTCTTCGTATATACCTATGGAACTGATTTTCTATTCCTCCTTACAGGGTTGCAGTGCTCGTTCATTGGAGTTTTTCTGTACGAATTTCTCAAGGGGTGTGCTTCAAACCCAATTAAAATACAGTAAACCTCAGCCAGCTATGCGATCATGGCAGGCGGACAGGTGCGACTATTCAAAAATCATTGCCCTTTGTTCATCTTTGTTCTCTCTATTACTGTGAGTTTAGTGCTGCATTCCATGCGATTTGTTTGGTTTTTATTTCAGCCAGGCACTTGTGTTTTGCCTGCTCCCTTTCCTTCTCTTTGTTTCGGACATCATATAATCTGTCTCTCGCATTAGCTGAACCTATGAAGATTAGTTTCTTTGGTATGGCTTGGGTATGTAAGACTGAATAACTCTTATTGCCTATGTTTTTTCCTTTTCTACTGCTATCAACATTTTAGAATTGTTCTACCTAAAGAACTTAATTAGTCTAAAATGAGTAGGCATGGCCGCATGGGTAGAATATGCTTGATGCATGAATCATGATAAAATGGCATTTGTTGATCATGCATTCTGCTATTGTCGATCTTCTGGAAATAAAGTTTCATTCCCAAATGTTGATAATCTCAGGTCGTGTTTAACTCCTTCTAGCCATAAATCATTAGGAATTAAAGTGTGCAATCCTAATGCGAATATTATTGACGATGCAGTTTGTTATCCATGCTCTTTTCCTCAATCATATTTTGAGTTTCTTTGCCCTCTCTCTACTTTTGCACAACTCAACGATGGACCCTGTGATACGACATGTATGTCTGTAGATAGAAACATGTTAATGTTAGTACTTCGCTTGTAGCAAGGGTCTGTTTGGGTAGTTATGAGGATGAACAATTTCAATTTTGGCTTATGTAGAAAATTATTTAGTTTTAATCTGTTTCAATACCAGATAAATCGCCATTTAGTTTGCGAGGATATTTTATTTGCCATGTTTGACGTCTACTTCATCATGTGCATTGAATGCCATTGTCATAACACAAAAGAACGCATGACACGGTCATAGGCGATGGCTCCTCAAAGTAGGCAAATATGATGTCTTACCTTCTCCAATGTTAAAATGATATATTAACAACCTTGGCATTTCACAGAAGGGAGTGTTATCCTAGATTGTTAAGATGAACTGGGCTAATATTGTGTTTCTTGAATAATTAATGCATTGTATCAACCATCATAATGCATATCTATACTTTCTCAATATGGGCGGGCGCGGCAACGCGCGTCTTCATAATCTAGTGTAGGAGTATGTACTGTCCAACAGTACAAGCCCTTGCAAAGGACCGGGTATGTAGTCGTTCGCCGAACTGAGAAAAGTTACTTTGCCCTTTCTACTAGTCAAGCAAGCAAAATGAAGACATGGCGTCCTCTCTTTCTTGCTTGGTAGTTACTCTATCTCTATGTCGTCAAGCTAGATCCATCCAAGCCATCTGGGATCGATGAGGAGGCTCCCAAGAGTACATGTAGTAGCTACTAGTATCAATATCGACGTACGTACTCCACCTGCAAGAGTCGCATGTATGTATTGTAGAAAACTAGGCTTAAGCGTATGCATATCTGCAGGGACGCGTGCGTGTTAATATAGGGCACTAGGCCAAGAGATTACAAGGGTTGGTTAGGCTAGGATTGATCTCCAAGTAATCTAACAAACTCTAGGAGATCATATCTCTAAGCCTAACCATATTACAACAACCATACACACGCACATGTTACAATGTTTAACACTCCCCCTCAATCACAACT
This sequence comes from Aegilops bicornis, assembly GCA_021605145.1. Lineage (NCBI taxonomy): Eukaryota > Viridiplantae > Streptophyta > Magnoliopsida > Poales > Poaceae > Aegilops > Aegilops bicornis. Next base: position 558,961,619 of record CM038673.1, on the reverse strand, counting down.
TTCTAAGTTGAGATTGTGCCTAAAAGCTTCCAATTGCCGCAAGGTGAGAGGTTTAGTAAACCCATCCGCCACCTGATCACCTGTAGGTATGAACCTGATATTCAACAATTTATCAGCCACTCTTTCTCAAACAAAGTGATAGTCAATCTCAATATGCTTCGTCCTGGCATGGAAGATAGGATTAGCAGACAAATAAGTTGCACCAAGATTGTCACACCAAAGTGATGCTGCTCTTGGGTGAGAGATACCCAACTCTGTTAACATATTATGAACCCAAATAATCTCAGCAGTGGCATTAGCTAGTGCTTTATACTCAGCTTCTGTACTTGACCTGGACACTATTGGCTGTTTGCGAGCACTCCAAGAAACTAAATTACAGCCAAGAAACATTGCAAAGCCTCCTGTTGATCTTCTATCATCAGGACAGCCTGCCCAATCTGCATCTGAGAAAGCACTTACAAGCATTGAATCTGACTTTCCAATTTTCAGTCCATGACTCTGTGTCCCTTGAAGATACCTAAGTATCCTCTTTACTGCAGTCCAATGTGCACTAGTAGGAGCATGTAAGAACTGACATACTTTGTTTACTGAATATGAGATATCTGGTCTAGTTAATGTCAAATACTGTAAAGCTCCTACAATGCTTCTATACCTGGTGGAGTCTTCTGCTCCAAGAGTCTCTCCATCATAAAGAGACATTTTCTCAGAAACGGACAAAGGTGTAGATGATGGCTTACATCCTTTCATGCACATTCTCTGAAGTATTTCTTGCACATATTTTCCTTGTGACAACACAATTCCACTTTTTACATTTTTTACCTCAATCCCGAGGAAGAAGTGAAGACTGCCAAGGTCCTTCAGTGCAAACTCCTTGCTCAAGTCCATAAGAAGGGCTTCCACTGCTTTAGATGATGAGCTAGTAACAACTATATCATCAACATAAATGAGCATAAAAATGGTTATCCCATATCAATGGTAGAAAAACAGCGAGGTATCTCCCTTTGAGGGAGTAAATCCAAGTGATTGTAACTTAGAGGAGAGCCGAGAGTACCAAGCTCTAGGTGCTTGTTTTAGTCCATACAGTGCCTTATCAAGTTTGCAAATATGATGTGGTGCATTTGGATTTTCATACCCAGGAGGTTGCCTCATGAACATTTCCTCTTCCAGAACACCATGCAAGAACGTGTTCTTTACATCTAGTTGTCTTATGCACCAATCTCTAGACACTGCAACTGAGAGGATTAATCTAATAGTAGCAGCTTTCACGACTGGACTAAACGTGTCCTCATAGTCAATTCCATACCTCTGTTTGAAACCTTTAGCAACCAGACGTGCCTTGTACCTGTCAATGGTGCCATCAGATTTCCTCTTTACCTTATAGACCCACTTGCAGTCAATTATGTTCTTGCCTCTGACTGGTGGAACTAATTGCCAAGTTTTATTCTTCATTAAAGCAGCATACCCCTCATCCATTGCTTCTCTCCAACGAGGTTCACCTAGTGCTTCTCCAAAATTTTGTGGTTCAGCTGTTGCACAAAAAGAGCCCCAACATACACAGCCATCTTTATATATTTTAGGTTTAACAATACCACTTTGTGACCTGGTGTTGGAGCGGACAGGAGGTGGCGGAGCTGGTCGTTCAAGCTGTTGTAGGAGGCGATTTAAAGAAGACGACACAGCTTCACCAGAATCAGCCGCAGAAGATCCCGAAGAAAACTCCTGTAGCGGATCCGCCTCGGGAACATGCCCGTCCGCAAGCGCAGATGGATCCTCCTCCCTGGAACTGCCACTTGGCGCGCCTGGGCTGTCGTGCGGCGTCCTGTCGGGCGCATTCCCGCCCGTGTGACGTGGACCACGCTCGTCCACACGCGAGGACCGACCGCCCGCTGTGTGACTCAGCCACCGAATCAGAGGGTGGCGCAGATCCTGTGGGAGATCCTCATGCGGCAGCTGACCCGTCTGGCGCCACGGATCCCGAGAGATTTGCTCCGGGATTTGCATCTGGATTCTCTGCAGCTTCCTCTGTCGTTTCTGCATGCATAAAATCATACGCGTTTTCGCCAAAATCTTCTCCGTTTTCCTGCATACTTGTATCAGGGTGGTTTTGATCAAAGGTATTATTAGACATGGACATGCGTTCAGCAGTATCTACTACTCCCCCTTGATCAAAACGGGATGATGGCAGAAGATGAATAGGTAAAAGAGTGAGCTCTTTGCGGAGTTGTGCGCCGGCGTTAGGATGAAGTTTGGCGAAGGGAAAAATATGTTCATCAAAGACGACGTCCCGAGAAATATAGACACGACCGGAGGCTACATCAAGACAGTTGTACCCTTTGTGGAGGCTACTATACCCCAAGAAAACACATTGTTTGGACCTAAATTCAAGCTTGTGCTTATTGTAAGGAAGCAAATTAGGCCAAACAGCACACCCAAAAATGCGGAGAAAGGTGTAGTCAGGTTTCTTGCCAAAGAGACGTTCAAGGGGTGTTTGGTTTTTGATGACCCTACTAGGTACACGGTTGATGAGGTACACTGCGGTAAGGAATGCCTCGTCCCAAAATTTTAAGGGCATAAAGGCATGCGCAAGGAGTGACAGACCGACTTCCACAATATGACGGTGCTTCCGTTCTGCAGATCCATTCTGCTGGTGAGCATGGGGACACGAGACATAATGGGTGATGCCAATGCGCTCAAAAAAGGAATTGAGTTTTTGGTACTCACCCCCCCCCCCCCCCAATCCGTTTGCATAGCAAGAATTTTCCGATCAAAGAGGCGTTCAACATGTTGTTGAAAGAGATGAAATTTCTCAAACACATCAGACTTATTTTTGAGCAAATAAATCCAACTAAACTTGCTAAAATCATCAATAAAGCTCATATAATATTTTTGTCTTCCTACAGAAACGGGTCCAGGACCCCACACATCCGAAAAAACAAGCTCTAAAGGAGCCTTTGACTCACTAAAAGACTTAGGATAGGGAAGTTGATGGCTCTTGGCCATCTGACAAGCATCACAAACTAGCATATGATCTTGTTTATTTGACACGGGAAGACTAAAATCTCGAAGAATTTTCTGAACCACCGGTAGTGCAGGATGTCCTAAGCGCTTGTGCCACCGTGAAGTAGATGGCTTGGTAGCGCTAAGAACTTGTTGAAGGGAAGCATCTTGCCGGCCAGAGACAGGAAACAAGCCACCCCTACTCTCGTTTTGAAGAATGGTCCTCCGAGTGGCCCGATCCTTAACAAAAAAAGTTTCAGGGTAAACCTCAAGGAAAGCATGATTATCTTTGATGAGTTGATAGGCAGAAAGTAAGCTTTTGTCGGCTTGCGGAGAATGAAGTATGTTCGTTAGATGCAAAGAGCCATGAGGAGTAGATAGAACTGAATGACCAACATGTGTAATGTCCATACCTTGACCACTTGCGGTGTGGATTTGCTCCGAGCCAGTGTAGCGATCGTGGACAGCGAGCTTCTCCAGTTCACCGGTCACGTGGTTGGTTGCGCCAGAGTCAAGATACCAGTTGGTATCGACTCCATAGGAGTGGACGGCGTTGGCAGATCGGTTCCCACCGCCGCCACCACCACCTCCACCACCAGCAGGATTACGAACGTTGTTGCTGAAGTTGCGATCGTAGCGTTTCTTGCAGCGCCATGCACCATGCCCCTCGTTCTTGCAGATTTGGCACTTCTCATGGTCACCGCGGTCACCACCCTGGCGAGGCGCGCCACCGAAGCCGCCGCCACCAGAGTAGTTGTCGAAGGAGCGGGCGCCCGCGTTGTTGTTGTTGTAGCCACCACGGGAGCCGTTGTTGCCGCCGCCACGAGAGCCACCCTGGTTGAAGTTGCCACGGCCTCCGCCTTTTGCAGCGAGGTTGGCGGAGTAGGCGGAGGTATGTGCGGCGATGCGTGACTCAGCGGCAAGCAGCAGCCAGAACAACTCACCGAGGCCGATTGGCTGGTCGGTGATGGTGCGCGTGGAGACGGCGGACACGAACCCGCTGTACTCCGGCTCGTGCATGAGCCCCTGGATGATGTGAGAGACGACATCATCTTCATCCAGAGGCCTCCCGGCAGCTGCAAGTTCATCGGCGAGCCCCTTCATCTTGGTGAAGTAGGCGGCCGCCGACATATCGCCCTTCTTGGTGTGGTCGATCTGATCGCGAAGCTGGATGATGCGGGCGCGAGATTGCGAGGAGAAGCTCTGGAGGAGAGCACTCCAGGTGGCGGCGGCCGTCGTGCAGTTGCTGACCTGCAGGAGCACTTCGCGAGAGAGAGAAGCGATCAAAAATGAGAGCACCTGCTGGTCCTGGGTAACCCAGATAGCGTGCTCTGGATTGACGGCGACGGTGATCTCCTTCTTGCCGGCGTTGTCCCTCTCCGTGCGGATCTCAGCGGCGGGTTCCTTTTGGGAACCATCGAGGAACCCCATCATGCCTGCCGCACGCACATGCGGCAGTACCTGTGCTCTCCAGATGAGGAAGTTCTCACGGTTCAGTTTTTCCGTGATCGTATGGCCGAGGAAAGCGAGGGAGGGCGTGGCCATTGCGGAGGAGGACAATGAAGACATCTAGATGTGATGGAAGAGTCAAGCTCTGTATATCATGTAGAAAACTAGGCTTAAGCGTATGCATATCTGCAGGGACGCGTGCGTGTTAATATAGGGCACTAGGCCAAGAGATTACAAGGGTTGGTTAGGCTAGGATTGATCTTCAAGTAATCTAACAAACTCTAGGGGATCATATCTCTAAGCCTAACCATATTACAACAACCATACACACGCACACGTTACAATGTTTAACATGTATGGCTTCCATCGTGCGAAAAGGGAGCCAGATCGATGGAAACGCTTGAATGTGTGTGCGGCTGGGCTTTGGACGGCGGCTGCTGCTTCCCGCTGTGCATCGCGCGCCACACGGCTTGCCGTGCATGAATGTGCTCGTCGAGCCCTTTGGACGGGCATCGGTGCTGCTGCTGATGCTGATGCTGAGACGGAGAGAGACGCAGGCAGTACCCTAGCGCTTAGCAGTAGCAGCGTAGTCGTAAGAGAGAGAGAGAGAGAGAGCGACGGATCGATAGCGCAGTCTGGGTGCGATGGTTTCCTCCAACTTCTAGAACAAAAGAGACAGAGGCAGCGATACAACGTCTCGACTCTCGACTCACTGTAACGGGGCGGCGCGACGCGACGCCGGAGCAGTGGCCGGGAGGGCGACGGGGTATCATTCGCGCACGGCGCTCCGCCTCCGTCCGTCGGGTCGGGAGGCCCCATAACCAACCGCCTGCGCCTGTGCATTGTGGTGGACATGGTCAGTGGCGGAGCTAGCTCCCGGCGACCTGGGGCAGCTGCCCGGGCTGCTCCGGCCATCCTTAACTAAACAATACAAAAGAAACCATAATTAGTATTACTAATTACTTGGGCAAATGATGGGCACTGGACATGGTTGTAATCGGTGTGGAATTTCACTACCTACATCGCTTGCAATAATAATTGCTTTTTAAGAGCATCTCCAACAGCCACGTCAAAAGACACGCGCGCGGTAAATTGCCATTTTAGCGCACGCGGGACGTTTTCACGCGCTCCAGCGTTGGCGGAAAACTAGCACGCGCGGGAAACGATTGCGCGCGTGCGGGAAAAAGCGGCCGCTCGCGCGTTAGATTTGGTGCACCGTGTCCGGCGCGTCTATAAATTGCAGCGCCCTCTGCCGCTCTCTTCATCGCCCTCTGCCGCCGACACGCCACCATGTCGCCTCGCCGCTGGGGAGGTTCGGGCTACCGAGGCGTCCGCGTGCGTCCGTCCGGCACCTACTCCGCCTCGATCCGGTTGGGCGGCGGCGAGCGCCTCGGCCTCGGAACCTTCAATACCGCCCAGGATGGCGCCGGCGCGTACAACGCTGCGGCGTGGCGCCTCCGGCTGTGGCGACGTGGGAGCGGGCACAGGAGTTGGCGCCTTTCCCGCGGCTTATCACCGACGAGGATCGGCGCAAAAACCGAAGGCGGGAGCGCCGTCTCAACCTGGCCGAAATGGACGAGGAAGCCATGGCGCTGTGGAGGCAACGCTTCCCGCAAGATATCATCAACGAGGAACAGTTCTTCGCCGAGAAGAGGGCGGAGAGGGAGGAGAGGAGGAAGGAGCGAGCCGCCTATCGCGAGGACAAGCGAACGCGGAAGGCGGTTGCTAAATACAACGAAGCGCTAGGAGATGCGTCCTCCTGGGACTCCGGCGACGAGCGGTTCCTTGACGCCTACGCTCCGACGTCGGAGAAGGACATCACCGAGGCAGAGTCCGAGTCGGATGAGTAGTAGTAGTTTTTCGTTTTATTTTGCTATCTGCGGACCCAAATATGTATCGAATCGTAGTAAGGGAAAACAGATGAAATACAGCGCGCCTGCTAGAGCGGCGTGGGCGCGCTTTAATTTGCGGCGACCGCTAGAGCCAGTGCACCACCGCGCGCAAAAGCTGGCTAACCTGGAGCTGTATTCTGACTTTTAACGCGCGGCGCATTACGCGGCTGTTGAAGATGCTCTAATAGTAGGAGAGATCATTCTGGCTAGGGCATATTCAACGCTAACCCGTAAATTTACTCCAGCATCCATCCACGGACAGGGACATTGATGCTAGAGACGGCCATCCAACAGCCCGCATATACATTTTAAACACTGTTTGATCTAATTGGATGAAATTCGTGGAAGCACGACTGATTTCATATAATCGAGCGAAATTCATTACATTTCGAACATTTTCATATAAACCAGACAAAATTCATTACATTTTTTGTATAATCCGGACTAAACCCTACTTTAAACCTAAACTGAATGATCGCCGCGGCCTGTCCCCATGTCCGGGTATGAGCCTCGAGAACTGAAGCTTCGCTTTCTTCGGTTTCGTCTCGACGCTCTCCAGCTGCTCCTCTAGAGCCCGGGGAAGTGAAGCTGTCCGCCTCTGCATGGATTTGAGGTATATATGCTAATTGTGGTGTCGGGTTGTGGAATGTATTATTTAAGGTGTTATTGATCACTGTGCCTTTTGAGCGTCAAATTTCGTCCGATTTTTATATGCTCTGAGACGAGGACTCGTCAATGGCCGGCGGTTGGGTCGCGCAGGAGACACACAGCATGACGACTTGCCGTGTATGCATGAATGTGCTCGTCGAGTCATTGGACGGACACTGGTGCTGCTGCTGCTGCTGATGATGAGACGGAGAGAGAGACGGATCACAAGACTAGAGCCCTAGGCTAGCACTGGGTAATGGGTTCATTGTAGCGATAGCGAGGCCGGGCGGACTGGTGGCTGGCGAGCCGACGACGGACGGCGTTCAGATGGATCCATAGAGACTCTCTTGGCTCCAAAATATAGTACGTACCTCGGTCTCGCCGTTGGCCGACCTGCCTCTCCGCCGCGCAAATGTCTCGTCGGCGGAGCAGTGGCCGGTAGGGCGTCCGACGCACCGCACGCACGGAAACCCGCGCTCCGCTGCACTTCGTCGGGTGGGTCGAGAACGATTGTGGGCAGGTTACAGTAATCTGATGCAGGTGTCAATACTTACTGCAGTACTAGTACTACCACGCATGAATTTTATACGGACGGGTTCTTAGCAAAGCTTGCATGATGCACGAGTTGTGGATTAGAGCAACTTCAATGGGTGACCCAAACAAACGGTGCATTTGTTCGTTTTTTATTTGTTTGAATTGATCGTCCGCCCGGCGTCCGTCCAGTTTTGTATTTGGATCGGCAATGCGCCCAACGCGTCGACCCGTTTCATGTCCGCATTCAACTTTTAAATAAAAAAGGCCCACGGCCGATCATGCCAGCGGCCATGTCTCATGCTGGCACCATGCCAGCGCCGGCGTACAATGCCGGCTTCAGAAAATACCACAGTTCATACTGGCGCACTCACCAGCCGGCCGGCACACATGCCAGCACACAAAAAATGGTGGGACTTGAATTCGACCAGGCCATCGTGACTCCCGTGGTCATGCCGGCACACCTGCCGGCATACAAAAAAGATGGCCCTCGACGCCATAGATCACTCGTCGTCGAACTTGAGCATGCCGGCCTGCATCTTCTCGAACCACGGCCTTTTCCTTAGCGACAAGGTGTTGCAAGTCGACGCGCGGGGTGAGTCAGGCAGCACCATCCGAGAAAACGCCGACGAGCCGGTACTGGCCGCGGCGATGGCGGCTTGAAGGACGTTGTGCTGGCTAGGGTTTACTCCTAGCATGTAGAGCGCCTCCCTCGTTGCCGCAGCGATGCGGGCGTTGGTGAACTCCTGCTGCGCGGCGGCGACGGCGGCGGCCTGCGCGGCGGCCTCATCCCTCGCGTTCGCGGCGTGCCTCCGGCCCTTCATCTTGGCCGACTCCCTTGCGCGCTGTTCGGGTGTCAGCGCCTTCTTCGGCTTGGTCGCGGCGGCGGTCTTGCGCTGGGCACGAGGCTTGCCTTTCCCGGAGGGGGCGACGGCGCCGGACGAGGCGAGGGAGGCGAGTCCGGCAGCAGCGTCGAGGTCGATGTCGATGGCGTCCTCCATGGCTGGTTAGGGGCCGGGGGCGCGCGCGGGCAAGAGCATTTTTGGGGAAAATGGAGGAAATGTTGGTGGCTGCCACCGACCGGCGGGCCCGGGGAGAAGAGTAGGCGCGCGCGCGTCCGTCTCGTGTCCGCGCCGGCGCAAATCCGGCTCAAAATTGGGTCTGAAATGGGTTGCCCACGGACGAAAAACGGATGCGTATCCGTTTGGGTCGGCGCGTTGGACCATCACTTTTGTCCGCCCAACCCAAACAGACGCGGACGGACGAAATGGGTCACCTCGTTGGAGTTGCTGTTACTCTTTTAACGATGAATGAAGACGACTGTGCCGTACGTCCGCACCTCTAGTCTGCGCCTGTGCATCGTGGTAATGGATGTTTACGCTCCTGTACGTACATGGCTTGCAATATATTTGCTTGCTTTTAGAGGAGGAGAGGCCGGAGAGATCTCCTGGTTACTTCTGCAGCTAATTTACTGTTTACTCCGTGGGTACATCGAAGTTGGGTGCTGCCTCTACTTTCCAACTTTTAAAGAAAACAATCATTCAGTCAAAAACAAGATTCCAATTAGCGGCAGCCTTTGAACAGCAACATTATTAAAAACTGGTGTGGTTTCTTTACATGTCATCAGAGAAACAGGCCCAGGGACTAGGCTCTAGGTTTTGCTCCAATTGCCCCGCCTAGCTAGCAGATCAAAGAGATAAATTAGACGGGGCATATAACCTAGTGTAAGTCAACCCTAATTATCAGCTAGGACCATCAATTATCCATGTCCTAGGCCCTCTATATCCTCTGATCAGGAGCAAATCCACGAGCAACATGGCACCAACCAACATAATGAAAAGATTTTCACCACAAGAAGACAAGTAACTCTTCTTGAAAAGCGTTCCACCTTTTGTTCATTCACTGGGGTTGATTGGCATCGCACATGCCGTCAAACTTACATATGATCTCTTCAATCATGCGCCCAAAGAGATCTGGACTTTCCATGAGCCGCGACACACGATCCAGAGCGTTGACAGAGACGAAAGCTGCCCGCTGCACCGTTTTGCGGAGCTTGTACAATCCGCAGACGCCAGACAGCATAGCAACGGACGGAAAGCCAGAAACACGTCTGCTCTGCTAGCTGCGCCTCTGCATCGTGGACATGGTGGTAATGGATGTTTTCTCACGTCGCTTGCAATAACTGCCTTCTCTCAGGAGATGCGTATTTCCTGCAAACTAAATGCGTTCCCTGTAACACGTCCTAGGTTAGGCATCAGACCCAGACCCAGACCGACACAAACAACTGCCGCCGTGCCCACGGGCCACGGCCACCGGTACTCTTCCATGAGATGGCAGTGCCTTGAAAGCAAAATTTACGCGACCTGACAGATGCACTGGTACGTACGAGTACTAGGTAACAACGCGCAATGGTCCATAACTATCGATCAGGTGCTCTAAATGCTCCGTACTCTCCCACGTTTGGGTTACCTTCATGCATGAAATAGCATCAACTAGATCCTCGATCGCCAACTTACAGCAGCAGGCGCAGGCGCGGCCTTTGAACAGCTAGCAGCATTGGTAAAAATGGCGTACGTGGTTTCTCTACATGCAATGTAACATGTCGTCGGACAAAACAAGCTCAGGGACTACGCTCTCGGTTTGCTCCAATTGCATGCGTCCTTTGTTATCAGCTAACGACACCGCTAAGTCTTGAACATTTCCACCCGCAAAAAAGAAAGTCTTGAACATTTCCAATTCTATGAGGTGTTGTTGGGGCTGCTACCTACGAATCCGGCAAGGAGGGTGCTAACTAGTACTAATCGGCGGCGCATCAAATCTGACATGACACGGGGGAAGTGACGGCCCAATCATCATCACCAGCTAAACCTTGCAAGAAACGGAAACGTACAATTCTACATAGGGAGTACCTAGAACTCATCTAGATGAGATATAATTTGGTCTCATTCACTTTGAAAACAAAAAAAGATACACTCCACGTCAGCACACACACATCTTATGTATCACATCCAATGGCTATAAAAGGTGAATGAGACCAAATTATATCTCATCTAGATGAGTTCTAGCAAAACTGTTCTACATATGTGCGGTCTCAGGGCTGGTGTGTATAAGCTGTGGGCGTCATGCCTTTGCTGCGCCATATATGCATGTACTGTCCAACAGTACAAGTCCTTGCAAAGGACTAGGCGTGTGCTCGATCGCCGAACCAAAAAAAGTTACTTCGCCCTTTCTTTCTTGCTTGGTAGGCATGTCGTCAAGTTAGCAATCTATAGCTAGATCCATTCATCGATCCACCTAGGATCAGGATGCTCTAGTTAAGAGTACACGTAGTGTCAAGGAAGGACGTACCTAACGGCAACTGGAGTTTCAAAATTCCCGCGTGAGTCGGCTAACGACAGCCGGAGCTATAGCGGTGGAACTGCGCAGCAGCACCGTGACTGAGCGTGGGACGGAGCCCACGTCGATCGTGCTATGCATGCCTCCGATAACACGGGGAGCTAGCTAGCGGAGCATGTGACGTGAGAGTGAGACGACGGAGGCCGCCAGATCGATGGAAACGCTCCCTTGAATGTCCGCACGCTCGCGCTTGGATGGATCTTGCCGATATCCGGACGGAAGGGCATCTCCAGCCGTTGGCCTCACAGGAGGGGCAAAAAATCGCCCTCTGAGGACGCACCGGCGCTAAACCGCGCACTGGGGGCGTGATGCCCCCCAGTCGCGGCGCCCACGGTTAGTTAAAAAAGTCACATACGGCGCAAAAACGACTCAAATTTAACGCAAACATCGGCGAGTTCGTTCAAACTTAAACATATTTTACAAAAAAATAAAAAACTACCGCGGGCTACCCCCGCCGTCTCCCTCGCCGCCCGCTGCTACCACGCGGTTCTACATGTCGAGGAGGCTGTAGAACTGCGATGTAGTCACCGCCGTCGTTGCCGCCGCTTCGCCACGCCTCCGCCATCCCTCGCCGTGCATCCCTTCCCGGTTGGCGCGCGGGTTGGACGGTCCGGGCTTCGTCGTCGTCGTCGTCGCCATCGCCGAGGACCACGATGCCGTGCTCGTCCTCGCGCCACGCTATGCGGCGGCGATCTCCTCCAGGGCTCGGCGCTGCCGGACCATCTCGTCACGGAGGTAGTCGTCCCGCGCCCACCGCATGGCGTCCTCGTCGGAGAGGCCGCGTCGGGCTATCTCCTCGTACTCCGCGAGGAGGCCGGGCTCCGGCTTGGGCTCGACGAGGACGAAGCGGCCGGTGGGTGGAGATGCGTTGGCGCCGACGCCGGAGCTGCGGTGCGCGCCGACCGGGCGTGTCCTGGGCTCCGGCTGACGGGCGGAGGCGGCGAGCCGACGAGGAGGAGGACTTCCCCCGGTCTCCATGCGCGCCGGGGTCGTGGAGCTTCGGCGGCGTGAGAAGGAAGGGGAGCGGGTACTCGAGGCGTGGCGTGTTGCCGCCGTCGATGTACTCGAGGACGGCCTCCAACGCGGCGCCGGCACGCCCCACCACCGATGCCGCCGGCGGCGTTGAGCTCGCCGGAGGGCACGACGCCGTTGGTGGCCTCGAGCTGCCGGGCGTGGACGGGCGGCGGAAGTAAGGTTCCCAGGCGGGCTGTCGAGGATGTACCGTGGTTTCTCCCTTGCCGCCGCACGCTGGCAGGTTCGAGCGGATGCGTCACGATCTTCGCCGCCGCGCCACGCCGGTGGGTACCGGGCACGCACGCCGCCGCCCGATCCTCCACGCCCGGCACTCCGCATGTCCGGCGGGACCGGTACTCGGCCTCGTAAGGAGGCGAGCCTCGTCTTCATGAAGATGGCGGCGCCGCCGTTCGCCGCCCGCCGTCACACCGGGAAGCGCCACCATGGGTGTGGAACTGGAGACGGCGAAGAGAGGAGAGGAGAGGGAGGAACGACGACGGCGGAGAGCGTGAGTCGCCGAGTCGCGCCGGGCGCGTCATATATAGGCCGAGGCGCGCGTACACCGTGTGTACGCTGGCGGGCGAGGCGAGAGGGCGAGGGACGCGTCGTCCGGTCTTCATTGCGCCGCCGTGAGGCATCAATGGTGCAGCTGACCGGCGCGGCAGCGCTGCGCTTTGGCATTGATTCGCCGCGGAAACGCGTGGCGGCGAGGACGACGGCGGTCGAGAAGAGAGCCGTGTCGCCGACGCTGCAGCAGCCCGCCGCTTTTTCGCTTAAACAGTTCGCCCGGCACCCGGCGCTTCAACCGCCGGGTTCGGGCTGGGTCCGCCGGCGCTGTTTTTGGCCCAAGCCGACGAAAATCGGGCTCCTGGAACGCGACTGGGCCGTTTTTTGGCGCCGGCGCAAAAAAAACGCCTGGAGAGGCCTTTCTGAGAACGCGGCTGGAGATGCCCTAAGGGGCGGTGGTGGCGGGCGGGCCGGCGACGGCGTTCACATCGATCGACAGAGAGTCTCTCCGCTCCTCCAAATACTTGCATCACTGGCCGACCTGCCTCCACCGCTCCACGCAAATGTCTCGACGCGACGCCGGAGCAGTGGCCGGGAGGGCGACGCCCGCCTTGTTGGTGCACATGCATCAACCGTGCCGATGCAGGTGGTGTCAAATACTTACCGTTGCCAGTGTGGATTCGTACGGACGGGTTTCTCAGCAACGCCTGCATGATGCAGGAGTTTGTCAATTTTTTGATGAAGACTGTACCGTACGGATGCACGTCTGGTCTGCGCTTGTGCATCGCGGTGGACATGGTGGTAATGGATGTTTTCGCTTGCAATAATAATTGCTTTCTTCAGAGGAGATCTCCTGGTTACCTCGCCTGCTGCTACTGAATGCGTTCCCTGTAGGCTGTAGCGCGTCCTAGGTGGGAGGGAATGAATTGCAACTTGGCGCCTAAAACAAAACATGCAATCAGACAAACAATTGCCGTGCCCTGCCCTGCCCACAACCACCGCTACTCTTGCTCGATATCACAGCGCCTTTAAGGCGAATTTACGCGACCTCACCGATGCACTCGGTAACAAACAATGCTTCATAGTACCAGGTGCTATAGTTGCTCTCGATTGATTCTTCCACGTTTTGGTCACCTAAGAAAAACAGCATCATCAACGAGAGGGCAACTTTCTACAGCAGGCGCAAGCGATTTTGGCCTTCAAACAACTTCAAAACGAAAATCATTCCATCAGAAAATAGATACCAAGCGGCTGCCTTTCCACAGGCAACGTTAGTAAAAAAAATGCCGTGGTTTCTTTACATGCCATCAGACAAACAAGCTCAGGGACTACGCTCTGGGTTTGCTCCAATTGTGCTGCCAAGCTAGCAAATCGACAAGCTAAATTAGACGGGACATATATGTAGCCTATAAGTCAACCTTAATTATCAGCTAGGACCATCAATTATCCATGTCGTATGATCAGGAGCAAATCCGCGCTCGATCAATCACCCCCACCAAGGCACCAACCGACATTCTGAAAAGATTTTACAAGACAGGTAACTCTTCTTGGAAAGTGTCCCACCTTTTTGTTCACTTGGGTTGATTGGCATTGCACACGCTGTCAAACTAAAAAATAAAAAAATCTCTTCAATCATGCGACCAAGAGATTGCCTGTCCTTCAACCGCGACAGGATCCAGAGCGTTCCTGGACAGAAACAAAAGCTGCCCGCTGGACCGTTTTGCAGAACTTCTACATGAAACGTACGGCAAATTTGACAAATTTGACCTATAGACGAAATCAAATCATAAAATGAACTATCCGTGAAACTATTTCACGCGGCTGACCTTTTTGTGTGACGCCCGACACGAAGACGCCACACTACACTGTGCAACGCCTCAGAGATAGGCGCTACACGGCCAGCGTCGCACACGTGTGATCAGAAAATTACTAAGTCACAGCAGCGCCGAGAAAGGCGCCACACTATACAACAGTAGCGCCTAGCTCCTGGGCGTTGCACTAGTGCAACTTAGCTCCCGGCGTTGCAGACTAGTGCAGCGCCGGGGAGCTAGGCGCCACGGGTCAGCCGCGTGAAATAGTTTCACGGACAGTTCATTCTGTGATTTGATTTCGTCTATAGGTCAAATTTATCAAATTTGCCGAAACCTACCGTGACCACAATCTGCAGACGCCAAACCGCATAGCGATGGAACGGAAAGCAAGAAACAGTTGTTGGGTCTATTGCATTTGGAAAAGAGATAGCAGGACCATCTACGAGTACCCAATGCCACATTTAATTGCACATGTGCAGACGTTCTTGTAGCACCTCTGATTTCTGTTCCTGGAAAGCAACAACTACAGCATTTATTCATTTTTGTCTTTTCTTTTTTTGACACAACACATTATTCATTTTTGTCTTTTCTTTTTTTGACACAGCACATTCTTATTAGAAATTTAGAGAGTACATAATGTGTTATGTGAAGACAGGAGAGTTAACGGAATCTAGATTTCAATCATAACTTGGTGCTGTTCAGTAAAAAAATATCCATACGATCCAGAATTCGACCTGGTTCCACTATCAAGCGATAACGGAACAAGGGGAGTCTTGTTCAGTAATTAAACATGATTTCTTGTTCCTGGATATACAAGTCAAAAGCTCCAAATTACCATTTACTGAATTTAGTTAGATTCGTACCATAAAGCATCGGGCAGGACAATGCACATCTCCTCACTATTCTACAGTGCTGTCCGGTTGTCCATCTTTATTAGAGCCTACACGCTGCAATAGTAAACAGACAAGCATAAGAGATAGCCGTCCGAAAGCATAACCCAGATATACAAGAAATAAAGAGAAATAAATGCATAAATATCATCTAGGGCATACTTGCACAAATTCTATAACAGTACAAAATACAAATAGCACAAGAACTCTCTACAGCAGATTTCTTAGGACTGCTATTAATCTCTCAATGCACTCCATGTTTCCTTCTAGCATACAACCACATAACACTCTAAACTGCTTTACCACTGCACAGAGGTGGAATAGTTCATCTTAACTGTTACCGCATTCGTAAGCCTCTATAAACAACATAAGGTCTCATGGATGAATTTATATCAGGAATCAAGAGAAATCAAAAGAGTAACAAAGCAGTTAGGATAATTAAGTTCATTTATTCAATACTTGAGCGAAGTCAGAAGGAAATCAATGTTCTAATCTTAATGGTGTAAGAAGACCATGGACTGAAGAATAGAAATAAGGTCAGGGATTACTTGCTTGAACACAGAAATCCTGAATACCAAAGTAAACATGTAGAAAAGACTGAGGAGAAAGTGAGAGAACACATTTACCATCCTTTTGCTGATATATGGTTTTATCCCAGGGAGTAACTCAGGATTGTTCTCCTCTTTAAGCTTATGATTTTTCTCAAACTCTTTCCTTGATTCCTTTCGCGAACCAGATTGCCAGACACCACCAAAATTAGGGAGCCAACTAGCATCAGGCGTTTCTGGAACGGCTTCACCTCGGTTTTCCATTTCCATTTCAGCTCTTCTTCTCTCTGCCCATGCAGCTCCAACACGCTTTGGGTTAAGTTTTCTTGATTTTCCTTTCAGAGAAGATAGAAGAGCATAACTGGCGAGTGACACATTCTTTGGATCATGCTCACTAGCTTCTAACCATGGAGGAGGAGCACCAGTATGCACATTTGCTTTCAGGCCTTCATAACACAATGATATCACATAAAATTTCATGCATGGACTGAGAAAGAATTAACTACATATATCTTTTTTTGCTCAAGCTGCAGCATTTTCACATTCAGATTAGTGCAAGGAAAATATACACTACAGAAAGTGCAGTGTCAAATACCCTGATTGAATTTCCCTCCAGAGTGGCCCTGTTGGACCTGCAAGGGCAGAATTGTAAGAAAAGAGATGCCAACATGCACCACAAAAAGTGATTATATAAACAACAAATCATTACATATGGACATTTGTAAAAAAAATGGTTCATAATTACTTCTTTTATGAAACAAGAAACATAAACTAGAACAAAACCCTTGTGTTACAAGAAAAGAGAAATTGCTACATTTGTTTGAAATTAATACTGTGCAAGTTCTGCTAACATATGAGAAAGAATTGCAATTATGATACTGGGGGAGGTAAAGACATGTTTTAAGACACCGGGGAACAGTGGAAGTCCATGAGTAGAGGCGGGCGACAGATCAGGACATAAATTTAATAGCACATCTGACATGTCTGGTGTACTCCAATACCATAGTAAGAAGATAAATTACATGTTTCTATAATTAACCAGATGTAGATCAGGAACTGGTCCAAGGAAATATATCTGCAAACTAAAATCTACAAGCATGACTGCAACCAAAAAATCACATTCCTAAAGATGTCAATATGTCATATGGTTTAACTTCCTGAGTCTGTATGACAACTTCCCCTCGTTTAGCCTTCTACTATTCAGATTCAAGATACCTAAACATTGTGATACTAGCTCAAACAACACAAACTAACCATAGCTTCTCTTTGCATAAATGGAAATACACTCCCATTTGTCGTTGCCACTCATCAGCACTTCAAATTTCTTAGTGGATCTTATTTACAGAATGACTGCTAAATAACGAACAAAATACACAAGGCTGCTTGCAATCTTTTCAAAAGGACAAATGTCTACTTTTCACATGCACATGGGTGTGTGCACATATTACATACTTACATATACAGAAGAAGAAGCCGGTGGATTTGGTCCATTTCCGAGGGAAGTAGATTGAGCACCTGTAAAGGGAGAGAAATCAGCAACGTACCAACCAAGCTGTAGAATAGTACAATTAGCAAAGTCCAGAGCAAAAAAGAAGTGAAAGATCAGTGAGAATTTCAACACTAGTACTCACCTTTCATTTGTGCATCAGCGCTATGAAACATGTTTGTACTCGGCATCCCCTGATGTCCATGTGTTGTGACACAGGGTTTGACAGGCAGTCCGGAAGTACCAAATGGAGCAGAATAAGCAACACTTCCAGAGGTGGAAGATCCATAACACGCTGTACTAGTGGGGTAATAGGCCCCATTGGTAGGACTTTGTAAAGGCATAACAACACAAGATGCAGTATTACGAGAAGATGGGATGTCAGTTTCAGCAAAACTATCCGAAATTTTAGAGGTAGATTCATTTTGGATATCTTTCAACGGCCCCAGCGATGGTCCAATCATGCCATTGGCCAATGCCTGTGCTTCAGTACCGGAAGACTCACAGCCCTTCTCCCACTGAAATTGTAAAAACATAACAGATTAGCAGTGCAGAAATAAGTTAGCATCATCTTATTTCCAGAGCACATAGTAACCTGGTTCACTGCCAATATCATATCTAAATTCCAAACAGACCATTTGATATAACTACAACTGTGAAAATAAGTATATCATGTCATTCTAGCTGGAGGAAATACAGGTACATAATGGATGGCAGTGCACCTTTGCAAGCTCATCCTCTGAAATCCTAAACGAATCGACCTGATCCATCCCGCCCCCATGCTTCCGCAGGAAATCCTTGACGCCCTTCAGGTGCTCCTCGCTCACGAGATGGTAAATCGCATTGCTGCTGGAAACAGAGTAAAACAGGGCTTATATCATTCACACAAAGTCCGGATCTCTACAGTATCTCTAAAAACTCTATTATGCTTCCAACAACCCCCGATCCCGATGTGCTACCAGTGCTCGATCTCATGTTCTACTGGACCATCCTAAGTTGGAACTACTGTAACTAGAAGCAGCACATCTGAATCAAAACCCTAGGTGCGCAGGGACGGCTAGGAGAAGTAGGCGGAGGCTACCAGGCGAAGCGGCTGTCGCGGTCGACGAGGTCGGCGGAGCAGAAGGGGCACCAGAGGCGGGAGCGGGGGACAAGCGTGGAGGGGCGGAGGAGCGCGCGGCGGAGGTCGGCGAGCTTGGCGCGGAAGCCGGAGAGCGCGGCGGCGAGGGCGGCGCGGTGGGCGGGGAAGTAGCGGTGGCGCCGGCCCTGGTCGTGGTTGCGGCGGCACAGCTCGCAGTACTCGAAGGCGCCACCGCCGCCGGCGTGCAGCTTCGGCGGCATCGCGGGGCGGCGGGGCGGGGCTCCTGGCCTGTCGCGGCGGTCCAGGCGTTCGCGCGCGCGTTTGGGCTTTGGCAGATTTGGGGGAGTTTGTCTCAAAAAAAAAGAAGATTTGGGGAGGTGCTCCAGCGGCACTCCGAATTTGTGTTAGTTTTAATAAAATTTAAAGAAAAAAGGACGAATTGAAGTTGTGTTTTAGATTTACTAGACCTCAGAACCGAGTGTGGGCATGTGGAATCCATCGAAAGAGTTCTTTTTAGATTTAGACAGCTCAACGTTTTAGCGTACTACTGGATTTCGTTATCGATCTCTTCGTTATCAAGCTAACGATGCGAAGCAAGACAAAGCCTAGCGATGATTGATTCGCTGGAAGAAAACCCTGTCGTGTTGCACAAACACGCCGAGCGGCTCGACAGGCCTGACAACAGACGCAGAGCCATTAGTTGATCCAGTACGTACTCCGGATCAATTTTCATCGGCCGGAAGCCCTGCACAGCGACCTACGGAGACGTGACCACCACCGCGTCAATAACTCGGAACGCCGACAAGGAATGAACTGCTACAGTGACCCAACACGGCCATCACTCAAGCCTACCACCACCAGGCTTTTAGTAGCACAGGTGTACGCACTAATCCAACACGATCCAGGTGACAGTGTGCCGGCCATCATCAATGCCGCTGCCCATGCACCAGGCGAGGGCTGGCGAGAGAAGGAAACGCCGCCCCATGGTCCCCGCCGGAAAAGCTTTCGTCATACGCCAAGCAATTGCTCGCCGGCGTACAAACAGTACCCACAGCTACAGCACCCAAGACAACAACAAGAAAAAAGCTTGCCTCGATCGTCCCTGCTCAGTACAAAAGTTCAAATAGATCCATCATTGCGTGAAGCAACCAACGATGATCATCATTGTATATAACATTGCTACGTTTCATCATTCAGGCAAAAGGTGGCCTCGCAGTACAGTCTCCAGTGAAACAAACATCATGAACAACAACACGTCTCAGGGGGGACAAGTCTCTCTCGTTTACGTTTTGCTACCAAGGATAGGGCTAGGGACAAGGATCTACATCTGCCTGGGGGGTGCTCTGTCGCTATCTTCACAAGTTTCAAGCACCTGAACGAACTGAAGTACTACTGAACTAGGGGTATCTGCTTCTTCACCTGGCCTACGAGGTTAGTTGCGCCGAGGCTCCTTGCGATTCCGTGCCGCCTCACCGAACTAGGACTTCTGGCGCTTGACCTGCTGGAGGATCGGCTCCTTCACCTGCAACAATTCACGGGTGGTCAAACTTATGCTTCATGCAGTACCGAACTGTTAGTTAACTGATGCAACTGGCAGGGTGATGAGCATGTCACATGCGTGAGATTTGTGGATTTAATCATTTAGGTAAAGTTAAGGACGGTGGAACTTTTTCCTTACCATGCTGGTCTTCCTGGTCCGCTTGTCCGGCGTGCACATCGACTCTTCGCCAGCCAGAGACTTCCTGGTCCTCTGCCCGAGCACCCCACTCTCCAGGGACGTAGCCGACTGCGAGAAAGGCATCACAGTTTATCACGTTTCAACTATACTACATATGTTGCGGTTGCTCTTGCTCAGAGTCTCAACACTGCAAAATTCTTGACTACTTGGCGAAGTCCAATCAGGCTTCGGTCATACCTCGCGATTGCTTGTGGGAGTCCTGCTTGGGTCCTTGTTATTCTGCGGCTGCTCCGGTAGGTCCCGTGTGCGGGTAAGATCAGATCCAACTGACTGGAAGCGGCCGTTTGTCGAGCCATCTTTCATTTCCTGGTCTGTAACAAGAGGTAAATGCTACGGTTTAGCAACTGCTGCCAAACCCAATGTGACAAAGAGGTAAGAGCCTGAACATGGATGTGGATCACTGTTGCTACTCACCAGCCATCTGATGATCTCTGCGGTCAAACTCAGCAGGCCTTGCATTGGTATCAATTGCCTGCATGATATAACAGAGATTGAGATGGATCAGGAATGCACAAATGAGTTGCAGACTTACTACAGAAGTAGTGCACGAAGCTTCGGATTGATGGTCATACCATTTCATCACTGATATCAACTTCCAGTATCTTTTTTATCTCAAGGAGCTTTCTGTTGGTGACTTCAGAATGAATGACAGCTTTTCCTGTGAGACACAGGTTGACATGTATTTTGTGAAGAGAACAAATGCAGTAAACCGCATCACATGGATAATGTGTACTGACATGATCAACTGATCGAATTTAGAAGATACACGTCTGTATTATATTACAGTATAATGGAACAGTAAAATGACAGGATTGTTTATCCTAACAATGATTAGTTTGCAGCTAACATAACAACTTATGAAGCTTTCCAGCTGATGCATTTTATCCAGAAAGACCAGCATGCAAGTATTACTGGTAAACAACATTTTTCATGAAGAAAATGGTCTTCCTTCAGGGGTGCTATGCAACACTTTTTTCAGAAATGCAATTGATCAACATGCAAAAACTGACCATTCAGCAGCAAATCTTTTTAGGAAATCAAAAATGATATTAATGGCTGGTTTATTCTTCTCCACTTGCTGGACAACTTTCACTAAAAGAACAAATAACATGTGAACCGTCCAGAAGAATAGAGGCTACAGTCGAAGAAGGCATCTTAGTTTCATGAAGATTTTCAAAAAGGTTGACTTCATACAGATAAATTCAAGTAGTTACCTAATCTTCTGTTGCCTGAATTCTTAATGTATCCATCTTGCACCATTTTGTCCATCAACTTTCGGACTGTGCTTTGGTTGGCTTCGCCATCAAGCTTGCCCTGAAGCTTAGCTATAGTCACATAATCCATTGGAAGTGCGTGGTATAATGCCTGCAACGACAATATTATGTTAGGAGAAATTCCCATGCATTGACCCTGTCAACAGCATAACAATCAAGGGTTTAAGGACGGTACCTTCATGTACATCAGATCTGCGTCGTTGTTTTTGGTTCCTTCAGTAGGTGAAACATTGTGCATGGCAACCTCTTTCTCTTTCTTTATGTAGGGTGTTTTGGGATCAGTAACCTGTAATCAGGGAATAATCATGTTAGTGAAGAACAATATATCATGTGGTACACAATACTGTCACTTAGGTTGACCTTGTTAACAGCATAACCATCCTTGCCTGCCCTGGAAAGTAAACCATCTTTAAGTAGCCTCTCCAAAATATCTGAAAAGTGAGTCATTAGTTTAGTAATTCACGACTTGAATAAGAATGAAGAAAGAATGCCTCTGTTTTACAAGATTGATCTGACTAGCACACAGAATTGTTTCTGCATTACCTTCCACCATTTCCTGCAAAACATTCAACAAGCAGTTGTTAGTAGCAGGCCCGAAAACTTGTAAAGTGTATCAAGGCATGGTCTGTTTACATACACTGGTGGACTAACACTTTAAAGAAATCTGTCACTTGCTCACAAGTCTAGTGACTAAAGTAGAACAATAATCAACTAAAAAGCAATACTTGTCATAAAAAGGAAGATGACAGCAAGAATTACCAATGATATGTCAGGGTAGTTGGAAAGGACATCTGAAGCATTAACAGTACCCATGTCTCGTGAGCATATCCATGCTCTTACTTGAGCTGTTAGCTCTTCCTCATGAGCAGCATCTTGAGTTTCATCTGTGAATATATGAAATTAGAGAAGAGCAAACAAATGGACATAGACCACGTCTGCATGTAAAAATTACATATATATGTGAGAGCAAATAAAGCTCTCTTGAACCAATAACTGACCTTCTGAGTTTGTACCACTTTGACCTTTGCAATTTCCATCTGTTGTAGCAAGTATATTAGCACCAAATATTAAATAAATGAGAGCATCATGGAATAAATGTTACCATTAGGAGCAACGACGTAACGATCCACTTCAGATGGGCGAACCTAATAGAATCAGCGATTATGTAATGTCAGGGAATAATTTAGATTACAAAAACACGAAATACTGTACGAACATTTTCATGCAAAAAGGAGGTACAACATGTCCATAACCAAAAAAAGAGCAAACTAAAGATAATGTTACTGAAACTATCAGTTATCTGATTTCTTTGGCCTTTACCTCGGTGTCCGATAAGTCATCATCTTGGTCTGACTCACGACCCAAGCTCATCTTGTCATCATCACTGTTAGCATCATTAGCATCACATGGATCAAGGACACTCTTAACCTGCATAAACAAAGCAAACATGAGAAATTGATCAAAAAGACCCCAACAGAATTCTGGACAGATGCTGTAATTTCCACTACCTTCAAAGCTAACACAAGATGCTTGCTATTGACATTCCCCACTTCCATCTTCAAGGGGTTCTTGTTCCATATATTTACAGCCTCATTCTCAGCACAACCCTTAAAGAAGGGAGGCTCGTAATCCTCAGGCTGGCAACATAATAAAGTCTGTAAGCTTCCACCAACAAAGTTATATAGAAGAAGAAAAGCTAAATCCTTATTTCTACAGAACAATAGAATCAGATTATATACGATGGCAGCTGAAGGTTTCGATAACTAGAAACAAAGGCACTCACTGTGGCATCATCATAGTATAGCAGCTTCATCAGAATGGTTCGCTGAACACAAACAAGCGACAGAATCAGAACAGCACAATCCAATGTAACTAAAATACAGAATGCCAAAATTACCTCCTCTGGCATTCGATCCAAGGTCCTCATAAGTGAAACCAGCGTTCTGATCATCTTACAAGCAGAGCTCCTAAAAGGAAACCGTTGCCACGTCAGAATATTACCTTTTACCACTGGTTACAGCTGACAATGTTTATGCTGACAATGACATGCACATATGAACCCAATGAATAGTAATTCACAAACTGATCTGCAGGATGTATATGACAACCACACTGAAACCTCAACTATCTCATACCTTCAGTACAAGAATTTTGCAAGTCAAGCAGGAAAACTAACAGCAACTTACAAATTGAACTAGTACTAATTGTCAAGAGGTGAATAACTCCTCCATAACTTAAGTTTTCACACACTAATAGAGAAAAACAGAACACTGAACTCCTATGCCTTCACTTTATGAGGCCATATCTTTGAAATTATACCAGTCTGCATGCAGTATTACTTTACTATGACGACTACAGTACACAGAAAAACACCCTTCACAAATTAACTCTTAGGAGCACAAAAGACTAACAACAAAAACAAATCCTAGCATCCAAAAAGGGGTATGCAAGATAGCACCTCATCTGATCAGGAGTGACTTCTGCTGCATTTGACTTGAATGTGGCACTATTCTTTTTGCTCCCTGTGCGACTCATATTCATTGCAACTTCTTCCCCGTTTGTGTTGGGGTAGCTAAATGAGACTGCATGATAATTATGACATATGATAAGCAAATGTAGGGCATATGATCCATCATCGATGTCAGTCCAACTTAATACGCTACACGTTAGCAAACTCCATCCGGTGATACTCACAGGCATACTCTTCAATCATTGGGCCTTCCTCCTTCTCACATATACAGAAGAGAAGGGTCTTGAGATATTTCTTTTGTAAGGCATCATAGACACCTAGAATCAGAAAGTTAATAAGATAAGCACATAAGAAAAGCACATCTAAAACATATAATCATAAAACAGTAAAGAGCTCAAGTTATCTAAGACATATATTACCTTTCTCCATCCAATCAATCAACCTCCTGGATTCAGCATCCATGGGCATCAGCTTCTTAATCTTCATCTCTGCAACAAATATAAGGTTGTTTGAGACTTTGAGCTAATAAATGTCATGCAGAATGTAGATATTACATATACATATGCTGGGCACCGATCCTGACCTAGTGCCGGAACAGACTTATCATTGAAGTACTTCTCAGGGAATAGGCCTCTGATGTAGCTGATGTTGTATATAGCAATCCGGAGCAAATTCCTTGTCTGTTTGGTCAACAAAACACCAATGTTATCCAAATAGCTCTATGAATAACTTAAAACTACGCACTTTGCTATGATTTTCACCAGATCATATAGATACTTATTGAAATAGCCCAGTGCTTCAGCAATAGAAAACCTATCAACATCATATGAAATTGGATTACTGATAAACAAGCTCAGAGTGAAGCACATAATTCACGACAAAACAAATTTTCAATAATGTTTTGTTCAAACACATACATATACAATAATGATCGTGTAATACATTTCTTCGATTAAACACCAAGAACAGTTAGCCCATGCAAATACAGGTACATATATTGGTACTGATAATCAAATCTGTTAAGTGGACAGAGATCAAAACATTGCAATTTAGGGCACACATGTACAAGAGAAATGTAAACAAGACATATCATGTCATATAGGAAATGAACCACCCAGCTTTTCAAAGTGAAAGCTATCAAAACCTGATGACCAACCAATAATCCTGCAATGTATTTGCCAACCCTCCCAACTACTAAAAGCAGTAATATCAAATGAGGAGACTACAGTTTGAGAGTTGCTTCCCAAACATTGCAAGAGAAGTTTACTAACCTCAGATAATTCCTAAATGCAGAACATACATCGAAAATCTCACAGCATAGCACAAAAAAAAAACATACTTAACTACAGAGAAGATATTCTGATTCAAACTGGCCAAAAACATGTCACGTTTGCATCAAACAGTAAAACCCCAATCATAGAGACGCTTACTACTCCACTGGAAGCATTTGAACAGCAGAAAATCTTACTCCTAGAACAACAGGAACTAGTAAAGCCCAATTCGAACTAAGATGACAGAAGTTCGTGCTGCTGTTTCATGATAATTTGGAAACGTGCAAGCCAGTAAATAATGTATCTCTGTGCTCCACCTTCCACTGTTCTACATAGACAAAGCATTTTGATAGCAGGGACGTGAAGTTACCAATCGAACATAGGCTGCTACCACAATTTCAGCAATTAAATAGGAAACGAGACCAAACTAATTCCACACGTACAGGAAGAGTTCGAGCACTGAAAATCCCTAGACGCTTCTACCAGAACGCACCAGAATCGATGTACTTAGGAAATTGCCAGAGGAAACTATATAGGATCGTGGAGGAAACTAGTAAACAACCCAATATGATCGACGTCGAACGTGTGAATCCATATTTCCAGCGGATTCAATGCTAACTACATACGCAAGCGAAATTACCACGAGCATACTTCGACGACCAAACCAAATCGGGACGGGAAAACCCAAAGCGACCAAACCAAATTAGTTCAACAGCTCCCCCAAATGTTCAGAACACTGCTGGTTCAGAATCGCAGCGCAAACCAGGAGGGTTTCCGCGCTAATCTCCCGCGAAATCGAGGAAAACGACGAGGCAAGCCTCCCGAAAAGCAGATTCCACGCTTCAAATCCGCAAATGAAACCGAGCAAGCAAGTAGGATGAAGGAAAAGCCATCAAAACAGCGGGGTAACAGCGAGACGGCCCTTACGAGCAGACCGAACGCACCCGAGAGTTCGCGGAGGAAACTAGGAACAGAATCCATTTGAGCGATAGCCGATACGGAATCTACTGACGCTTCTAGCCGCCGCTCCATCAGCAAAATTGGAGCAGAAACCCCCACAAAAGACAAAACCCCATGGCTAACCTCCCTTGCACGCCCAAAGCCCCAAACCAGCGCACGAAATTGGTGAAAATCCCGCCAAGCAGCACCAAAATCCACCCCCGAAAAACCCGACCAGAGCGAAACGATTCCGACGTCCCGCGAGCACGAATCGGCCCCGAATCGAACCCGCGCAACGCACGCGCTGCGGCGAACCGAGCTACCAAATCCTAGGGCAAGCGCTTCTCAGGAACCGCAGGAGGAAATCTCGACCGACCGGCACGACACCACCGACGGGACCAACTCGAATCGCGCGGAACCGAACCGGGGACGGGGGTGGGAGGCGAGGGGAGGGGGGAGGGGGGGTGGTGGGTGGGCTTACTAGAAGCAGCGAGTCCTGCTCCGTGATCTCCGCCTCCTTCGTCTTCTGAGCCATCATCACCTGCATCCACCGGAGAAGAGCGACGGGGCGCCGGTTAGCACGACACGAAGCGCACGCGGCGGCGCAACCACGAGATGGGGGCGGGGGCGGGGGCGGGGGCGCGGGAGAACTCACCATTTTGCCGCCCTGGTGGTGGGCGTGTGTTGTGTGTGCGCGTGGGAGGGTGGGAGGGAGAGAGAGAGGAGAGAGGGTGGTGACTGGTGACGTGAGGGGTTTGGTGTGGGAGGGGTACTTGTAGAGGAGGACGGGGCAGTGGCTCCAGCCCCGAGGCGTGGACAAGAAGGCACGGGAGGGGTTCACCTTTTCACTTGTGACAGCTGGAAAAGTCTCGCCCTATTTGAGTTGCGGAGCGGTTTGAATTTTCGCGTTAAAGAGTGAGCATATTCGACCAAGTTCTACTGGTAGTATTTTGCACTATCTTTTTTTAGGGATATTTTATGCCTGTTCAAAATGGACACGAGGTATTTGAACTAAACCCACAATAATACTCCCTCCGTTCCTAAATAATTGTCTTTCTAGAGATTTCAACAAGTGACTACATACGGAGCAAAATGAGTGAATCTACACTCTAAAACATGTCTACATAAATTCGTATGTTGTAGTCCATTTAAGATGGCTAGAAAGACAATTATTTGAGAACGGAGGAAGTAGTTATGAAACGGGGTTGTATTTAGTTTGGGGAGCGATGGGCATTGGCCGAATGGCCCAAATTTCAGTCGGTCGGCACACACACGTTGCAAATAGAAAAAAAAATGCACAACGTGCCGCCCGTGCTTGCCGGACACCGATACCCGCCGACGCTCGTCCTCAAACGCGCGGCGCAACAACGCGCGCCCAACCCTTCTAGTACTTTAGGAAGGAGTATAAGCTGAAGTGAAACGTCAAGCCTTTGTCCTGATAAGTGATGTAGTTTACCATAGTCTTCCTAGCTGGAATGGTCGATGTTTCGCATGGTCTTATTACGAAACAGCTAACAATATGCTAGATCCAGCAGTGCTTTATTCACTTAAGTAATTTTTAGGGAAAACTGAAGGCTAAAAATCTCCTGCAAATTTACTAGAAGCAAAATATTTACAAGGATATCATGTATGGGATTTACAGGGGCAATCTAGTTGTTTAGGATTTCTCCGTTTTATTTACTCCGCATATTAGATTTGGTCAAAGTCAAGCTTTCTAAACTTTGACAAAGTTTATAGACAAAAATATTAACATATACAATAACAAATCAATATGATTAGATTCAGTATTGAATATACTTTTAAATCATATAGATTTGTTATGGTAAATATTTATATTTTTTTCTATAAACTTAGTCAAACTTTAGGAACTTTGACTTCAGTCAACTTTAATATGCGAAGTAAATAAAAGCGGAGGGAGTATTTATTTTTGCGGCCCTATGCAGAACCAGGTGCATTAGCTCTTTAAAGGCTCTTCTGCATGTGATAATTCTGGTTCTTGTAAGGTGGTTGTTGGATATTCCCTTAGATGATTAGAGAGACCCATTCTTGAGGTGCTTGACTTAAAGGTAAAAGAAAACTGATACTACTACTCGTTGTTTGTACCATACTGTAACATTATTGGTTTGTAATTCACGCATAGAAAGATGCCTCCACCTGACATGTACTGCAAAGAAAAGTTGGCATGGCCTTGCGCTGAAGTTGGGAAAAAAACTTAAAGAGACTTTTAGACTGTTTGAACTGAAAGCGGAGCAAGAAGGGAGAAGTTCATATCCGTATCTGGTTCAGATTTAGTTCATTGTGTTTGTGCACGACCTGTGTTGTGTCTTTTTTTTTTCAGGAGACCATGCTTATCTCACCCACAAAACACAAAAAACGAAACCATCGGACAACAAAGAGCATGAACGGCAGCATCCGATTTAGCAAGGCAAAACGTGAATATTCAACAACCTCCTGTTGGGTGTGAATTTGTGCTGCATCTTACATCAATTGAGTGGAACAAATTGAACAAGTGCTCACATAGATGTGAAAATGGGAAAAATCATCAAACATGTTCATACAAGGGATTCATGAGGCATACACAGATAATTTCGCGTATACTCTTATCATTTCACAACCACCGAACATCCTTATAGAATTTCATTCACTCAATGCTGGAAAGGGAAACAGTTCAGTTCTTCACAGGTCACCCATCCCATCACAGGAACACATCTCATCCCAACTACTGTATACTCTTATCATATCCAACACTAACGCGTATCAATGTACTGGTACTGTAGACTATGCCATACTGTGAAGACAAGGGAATGTAGATTCTGAAGGGGGAGCGGGGGATTTACGATCTTTGAAGACTTGTTAATCACTCCGCGGCATGCGCCTGCGCCTGCGCTGGCAGCTGCTCCTGGAAACTGACGGGATCATCCAACAGGCCTTGGACGACGAGACGGAGCGCATTGAGATCTGGGGAGTTCATGGGCTCGTTCACCCTGTGGGAGAACGCGATGAGTTGCTCGGCGACGTCCTCGCCACGGGCGCGGAAATCGCCCTTCACTGCGCGGGCCGTGGCGATCAGGCTTCTCGCTTGTTTGCGGAGACGAGCCTTGATAGTTTGGCTCTGGGGCCGGTTGCGGAGGCGCAGAATTGAGCCGGAGAGGATGAGGGTGTCGACCCTCTCCATCCCGAGCTTGAGGTGGCGGAGTGGCTCCAGGTTCATGATGGACACGCCCGGCGGCATCTCCACCGCAAGCAGAGCGTCGTAGAGGACGGCGGCATGGTGTGTCGACGGCACAAGCTCGACCTTGATGCCGCGGACGATCGGACCTTGAGCGACCAACGCCTGGAGCTGAGGGACGGTGTTGATGATGTCGTAGTCGTCGTGCTCTTCGATGGGCTCGTCGTCCGGCTCGGGGTCGTCGTCGTCGTCGGGGTCTTCGCCGTCGGACTCCTCGTCGGGATCGAAGTCCGGGTCCTCTTCCGAGTCATCTTCCGGATCGTAGTCGGGGTCTTCCTCCGAGTCGTCCTCCACTTCTTCGTCGGGATCGTGCTGATCTTCCCCTTCGGACTTGTCGGCCTCCGCGTCGACGGACTGGCTGGACTTGAGCGTGGCCTTGGGTACGCCGCTCTTCTTGATTGTGCTTGCTGCTGCCGCCGCCTTGAGCTTGAGCTTGAGATCGACGGGCGCCGCCTTGGCCTTGATCTTCAGAGCGGCCTGCTCGTAGTTGACCTCGTCGTCCGCCGCCACCGCCTTGGCCTTGAGCTTGAGATCGCCGGGCACCGCCTTGGCCTTGATTTTCAGAGCGGCCTGCTCGTAGTTGACCTCGTCGTCCGCCGCCACCGCCTTGGCCTTGAGCTTGAGATCGCCGGGCACCGCCTTGGCCTTGATCTTCAGAGCGGCCTGCTCGTAGTTGACCTCGTCGTCCGCCTCCGCCGACTTGGCCTTGGTCTTCAGAGCGTCCTTCTTGTAGTTGACCGCGTCGTCCACCGCCGCCGCCGCCGACTTGGCCTTGAGCTTGAGATCGCCGGGCGCCACCGCCGACGACGCCAACACCTCCTTGAGCGCGCCCCGTCCTTCAGCTTAAGCGATCCGGTCGCTCCCGCCGCCGCCATGACCTTCAGGCTGGATCCGCCCGCCTCCACCGCCTTGGATCGCCCCGCCGACGCCCCACTCTTCCCCTTGCCTTTCCCGCCCATTTTGGGTATGTTTGGTTTGAGCCCTTGTTAGCCCTACCAAAATTTTGGCATGACCAAAGCAAGGGCATGACCAAAAATTTGGCAAGCTATTGGTGTTTGGATTGCGACCATTACAACTTCCAAAATATTGGCATGTTGTTGTTTGGATTGTGACCATGATAGCCTCCAAAATTCAGATACAGTCTCAAAGTATTTAAATGTGTCTATTATATAAAATTAAGAAAACATCCAAATTGGTACTAAGAGTGGGCGTGAAGAAAAAAGTCGCCATTATAATTACGAGAGAAAGACATTGCAGTTCAGCAGTTGGAAGTCGCTAATTGTGTGCAGAGTTGCATTCAGTTTTCTTAGTTGATGCTAATCACGCAAAGGCCCACATTTTTTATTCAGTAAAAAGCGCAGCTGATTGTTTAGAAGCCAAAATATTCGCCAAATCCTACTGCATGCATGCAGGGCCCACCAATAGTGACCACGCCAATTTTTTGGCGAAGCATTCCGGCGCCGTCGTCTCGCCCATACATTGGCGCAAATAACACGGAGGAGAGCCTGGCAAGGTGGGCGAGCCAATTTTTTGGCGTCGATCCAAACAGCAGCCAAAATACGTGGGCTAGCCAACTTTTTGGTAGGGCGTGCTTTGGCATGAATCCAAACAGACCCTTTTTCCCGCCTCGATTTCTTGTGCTTCTTCCGCGGGAGGGCGTCGTCCCTTTTTATAGAAGGTTCCCGAGCGACCCATTCGTGACCACGATCCGTGGGACGTACCTCACACCCATTCCTGTGTTGACACGTGTACCTATCCGGA
Source organism: Aegilops bicornis (assembly GCA_021605145.1). Classification (NCBI taxonomy): domain Eukaryota; kingdom Viridiplantae; phylum Streptophyta; class Magnoliopsida; order Poales; family Poaceae; genus Aegilops; species Aegilops bicornis. Next base: position 558,930,687 of record CM038673.1, on the reverse strand, counting down.
CTGCTGTCTCAGATCTCCGTCCATTTTTAGCTGATCCGACGGCACATATTAAATCGAACCAGTGTGTTGTGCAAACCAGCTTCTTAAATGACGCTTGTAACCTTGATTACTCTCCTCACCCCACACAAAACACTCCCTACCATTTGACTTTTTTTTATACCCGCCATTAAGGCAATTTATTCAAACGTCCGGCGGATATGCATCCGATTGTACAATGTCAATCAAAAATTCAGGGGCAACATCGAAAAAAAAAAAGATACTCCCTCATCGATGAAGAAGTGAACATGATCATGCTCATGAGCATGCAAGAGGAAATGGACCGACAGGTGAAGCGTATTCTTAACTTCAAGTGCTCAATCAAAGGGAGGAGAGTGATCAATCGGGATAGAGTGTCCGGAGCACAACTATTGCAGAAGGACTATTTTGCTCCGAACACAACTCTCTCGGATGATGAATGAGCCATTGCCGTTTCCACATGTGGAAACCATTGTTCTTTTGCATTGTGGATGGAGTGAAGGCACATGATGACTATTTCAAGCTCACGAGGGATTGTTGCGGCTAACTTTCATTCTCTACTAAGCAGAAGTGCACGACTGCTCTAAGGATGCTTGCACTTGGTACTGTCGCAGATGTCGTTGGTGAGATGGTCGGGATGGGGGAGAGGACATGCCTGAAGACTATTGTCAAGTTTGCTGTGACACCCTCTATTCAATCATACACTAATCATACACGCAAATGTGTACGATCAAGATCAAGGACTCACGGGAGGATATCACAACACAACTCTAGACACAAATTAAAATAATACAAGCTTTATGTTACAAGCCGGGGCCTCGAGGGCTCGAATACATAAGCTCAAAAACACAAGAGTCAAGAAACAACAATATCTCGAGTACAGTACATGAGTTAGACAAGTTTGCCTTAAGAAGGCTAGCACAAAAGCAACATCGATCGAAAAGGCAAGGCCTCCTCGCCTCGAGCCTCCTAACTACTCCCGGTCATCGGCGGCCTCCACGTAGTAGTAAGCATCGGCGATGGCATCCGCTCTGGGCTCCGCCATCTGGTTGCATCAACCGAAAGAAGAAGAAAGGGGGAAAAGGGGAGCAAAGCAACCGTGAGTACTCATCCAAAGTACTGCAAGCAAGGATCTACACTACATATGCAACATTATCAAAGGAAGGTTGTATATGTGGACTGGGCAGAAATGCCGTAATAGAGAGAAGGCCTAGTCCTATCGAAGACTAGCATCTTCCGAAACCACCATCTTGCAAAGAACCGGAAGGAGTAGAGTAGCATAAAGTAAAGTAGTAGTAGTGTTATCAACCTCGGCAGAGATCCTTTCTCGACTCCCTGAGAAAGAAATCCCAGCCATACTATCCAGCTTATCATCACAATCCAATTCTCATCGCAATCCATTGCTCATATCCATGTCTCATCTCAAGTATCCAGTTCTAGTTGTATCGATCGGGATACAACTCCAAGTGTCCGTTATCAGTAGGACGGGCTATCGATAGATGTTTTCTTCACCGCAGGGTGCACCAACTTACCCGCCACGCCGCTTAACTCCGCCGACACACTTTCCGTGGTCATGCCCGCCTCGCCAAACAATACGCCGCAACCCGACCTAGGCTTAATAGAGAGGCCAAAGACGCCGGACTAAACCTATGCCCCGTGGGTCATGGGCCATCTCCCGGGAACTCACTGCGTTGCGAGCACGCCGCGGCGGTGAGCGGAACCTAGCTACCTCCTAAAAAGGCGAGGAGCTTACCGGTCCAACCCGGTACCGCCTCGTTGATGTCTATTAAGCTTCGGCTGATGTATACGACGCAAACGCCCATACTATGCCCACGTGATGGTTAGTGCTATCGGGCCGAGGCCCTCGGATCAAATATCCAAATCAGAGTGGATTAGGAACGCGGTAACAAGCGAGACTCACGAAGATGTGACCCGTTGCCCGCCTCGAGGACTTGCGGCAAGGGCTAGGAATGCCCGCCACGCCTCGTAATTATCTCATGGACACCCTCCGTGTCAACCCGACTCCACATCACTGCAATTAAGCTCGCGGGCACCCTCGTGGTCGACCCGTCTTTAGTAACATGGCTCAAAGGTAAAGTCATAGTAATCATAGTAACCGTGTCCAAACATCAAGGGAAAATCCGAGGAATCACCCCGTGAATTCCACTCGATGTAGTCATCAAGGTGAACGCCGAGGATTCACCCTCGAGGTCCACACTTGAGGGGTTGCACGACAGTCGTATCGGAAGTGGTTAAAGAGGAAATCACCCTCGATGACCACGACCGAATAACTACACTACGTGGTTAACATCGGCGTCGATGAGGTCTCACCCTCGGTACTCGATAGTAACCCAAAGAGTGTCGAGCAACTAAGGGAAGTGATGTGCGGTGGTCGGGCTGGTCTTCGATCCCGTTGATCGTGTCTTCGATTATCCAGTAGGCGATCGGGACAAAGTGGGGTCATCGATGGATCTCTAAGCAACCTATACTAAGCGGTTTAGGATAAGGTGTAAGGTACAACATCAGTACAAAAGCAGGTGCTATGCATCGAATAGGTGCAAACAATAACAAGAGTAAAATCTAATGCAAGCATGAGAGAATGGAATGGGCGATATCGGGATGATCAAAGGGGGCTTGCACGGTTGCTCTGGCAAGGAGGGTTGTCGTCGACGTAGTCGATCACAAGGGCATCGGCATCGGTCTTGGGGTCTACCGGAGAGAAGAGGGGGAAGAAACAGTAAATATAAAGCAAACATAGCATCACAAAGCGTAACATGGCAATATGCTGCGTCGGGTGTGACCTAACGCATGGCTACACGATATAGGTGAATGGGGGATTCAACCGGGAATGTATTCCTGCCCGGACCTATGACGATGTGATGACCGGAGGGGGAATGTTCCATGTTCAGATAGTTAGAGGCATCTGACATGTATGTGGGTAGCGTACTCGGGTTCGTCTCGTTGTTCTGAGCAACTTTCATGTATAAAGTTTTTCGATCCGAGCTACGGTTTATTTAAAATGATTTTTCAAAGTTTCAATAATATCTATAATTTATTGGATTTATTATTAATTAAAAAAAAAGGACTAAATTGCTACCTGCACACACAAAGTGTACACAGCAGAAAGCAAGACAGAGGTCGAGACAGGGCCCTGCTGATCACTGAGTCGCCAGTCAACAAATAATCGCTGACCGGTCAAAAAGTATGAGTGGGGGCCACCTGTCATTGACCAAACTTAAATAAACATATCTAATTAGTTAACCTAGTTAATTAGGGTAGTTCAACGGAGTTAATTAAATTAAATAATTAATTACTGACTAATTAATTAGTTAATTAATTAATTAATTTTATTAATATATTTTTCTAAAAACCCTTTTTACATGGGCGTGGGCCCTTCCGTCACGACCTGTAAGGCCTTAGCGGCTAAACAGTAGGCGCTGGGCGTCAAGGCGCCGAGCGGAGGCCGAGCCGGCGGCGACGGCACGGCATGGGCCGAGGCTGGCGAACAACGGCGCAGGTGGGCGCAATCGACGGAAGGTGAGGCGCGGGCGAGCCGCTGGTGGAGTCGGGAGCGCGACGAGGCTGGGGAGCGCGGGAGGCAACTCCGGCGGGCGCGGGCGCGACCTGGCGAGACTGGGCGCGTACGTCGATGAGGTCGGAAGGGGGAACAGGGAACGGTGCGTTCGGCGCAGGATCTCACCGTGGGAGCGTGGGGTCTAGGCAGAGGGCTCGAGGGGGGTTCGGGGAGGTCCGGCGAGGGAGAGGACGAGGCGGACGATGGCGATGGGGACGGCAGCCCGGCTGGCGCTGATCGCGACGAGGCGGCGAGGGCGCCCAGCCGAGGCGGGCTCCGTGGAGGAGGTCCGGCGAGGAGGAGAGGCCTCCGGCGGCGGGCGGCGGGTGCGCTGGGTCGTGGCTCTGCTCCAAAGACGGGTCGAGGAGGTGCCGCACCGCGGGAGGAGACGGAGAGGCGAGGCGGTCTGGCGCGTCGGGAGGCGGTGCTGGGGACGGGCGCCGGTGTCAGGGGCGCGGAACGGCGCGGGATCTGGCTCCTCTTCCCCGATCCAGATGGGGGAAGGGGAGAGAATCGTGGGAGAGATCGAGGGAGTGGGGGAGATCGTGCGGGGGAGAGTGGGGGGGGGGGGGTTAAGGGCTATGGTTTTGGTCGGGTGGGGATAATGAGGGAGAGGTGGGCCGGCCTGGTGGCCTGGATGCCCAGTTGTGGCTAAATTGGGCCACGGTTGGCCCAAAGGGGGAGGTTATTTTTATTAATGTAAGTTGTCTAGAAATAATTAGGGCTGCCAAAACACTTTTGATAAATGTGGAACTAGGCCACATAAATACTTTGTGAATTATGAAACTGCCACAAAATGTTTCAAGGCATTTGGAAGTGACCTAGGTATTTTTAGAAACTAAAAAGATAAATGTTGCTGGACCACCAAAATAGAATCCAGGGGCATTTTGGGAATTTTGGTGAGGTCGGTTCCAATTTTATAATTGCATTGGGATTATTTGCAACAGTAGGAACATTTTAGTTCCTGGATTTGAACAACTTTTATTTATCACTTTGAAATTGGAATTTAGTCTTTAAACTCGGTTTGAATTTGTATAGCGATTTGGATCAAGCAATTATTAGCAACAGTATTGCTGATGACATGTCACCATTAATGGGGGATTACTGTAGCATGACACTGGGGGTGTTACATTTGCCCGCATCGTGGTGCAAGTGTTTGGAGCAGAGTATCTAAGAGAACCAAATGCGCAGGACACAGAAAGGTTGTTGGCTATTGAAGAGGCCAGAGGGTTTCTAGAAATGTTTGGGTCAATTGATTGCATGCATTGTCAACGGAAGAACTGCTCGAAAGGTTTGCGGGGAATATATCAAGGTCACACCAAGAGGCCACCATCGTACTTGAAGCGGTGGCATCACATGACTTATCTATGGATTTGTCATGCTTTCTTTGGAATGTCGGGATCTCACTGTTGGGGAACGTTGCAGAAAATAAAAAAATTCCTACGGTTTCACCAAGATCCATCTATGAGTTCATCTAGCAACGAGTGATAGGAGTGCATCTACATACCTTTGTAGATCATGAGCGAAGCGTTCAAGAGAACGGGGTTGAGGGAGTCGTACTCGTCGTGATCCAAATCACCGATGACCAAGTGCCGAACGGACAGCACCTCCGCTGTTCAACACACGTTTTAACGGATGACGCCTCCGCACCTTGATCCAGCAAGGAGGAGGGAGAGGTTGAGGAAGAAGGCTCCAACAGCAAGACGGCGACGTGGTGGTGATGGAGTGGCGATTCTCCATAGGCTTCGCCAAGCACACGCGGAGGAGGAGAGGTGTTGGGGAGGGAGGCTACGCCTTGGATTGTGTGTGCAGCCCTCCCTCGCCTCTATTTATAGGGAAGGGAAGGGCGGCCCCTCTAGATGAGATCTAGAGGGGGCGGCGGTTAAGGGAGGGGCTTGCCCCCCAAGCAAGGCGCCCCTAGGGCTCCCTCCAAACCCTAGGCGCATGGGCCCTAGGGGGTTAGGGCGCCCAGCCCACTTGGGCTGGTTTCCTTCTCCATACAGCCCATAAGGTCCTCCTAAGAGGTGGCCCCTCCCGGTGGACACGAACCTCCGGTGGCCCCGGTACAATACCGATATGCCCCCGAAACATTCCGGTGACCGTATGACAACTTCCCATATATAAATCTTTACCTCCGGACCATTACGGAACTCCTCGTGACGTCCGGGATCTTATCCGGGACTCCGAACAACATTCGGTAATCACATACAAGTCTTCCTAATAACCCTAGCGTCACCGAACCTTATGTGTAGACCCTACGGGTTCGGGAATCATGCAGACATGACCGAGACAGCTCTCGGCCAATAACCAACAGCGGGATCTGGATACCCATGTTGGCTCCCAGATGTTCCACGATGATCTCATCGGATGAACCACGATGTCGAGGATTCAAGCAACCCCGTATACAATTCCCTTTGTCAATCGGTATGTTACTTGCCCGAGATTCGATCGTCGGTATCCCAATACCTCGTTCAATCTCGTTATCGCAAGTAACTTTACTCGCATCAGTAATGCATGATCCCATGACCAAACACTTGGTCACTTTGAGCTCATTATGATGATGCATTACCGAGTGGGCCCGATGATACTTCTCCGTAATACGGAGTGACAAATCCCGCCTCGATCCGTGACAACCCAATGTACACTTTCGAAGATACCGTAGTGCACCTTTATAGTCACCCGATACGTTGTGACGTTTGGTACACTCAAAGCACTCTTACGGTATCCGGGAGTTACACGGTCTCATGGTCTAAGGAAAAGATACTTGACATTGGAAAAGCTCTAGCAAAACGAACTACACGATCTTGTGCTATGCTTAGGATTGGGTCTTGTCCATCACATCATTCTCCTAATGATGTGATCCCGTTATCAATGACATCCAATGTCCATAGTCAGGAAACCATGACTATCTATTGATCAACGAGCTAGTCAACTAGAGGCTCACTAGGGACATTTTGTAGTCTATGTATTCACACGTGTATTAGGATTTCCGGATAATACAATTATAGCATGAATAAAAGACAATTATCATGAACAAAAAATACAATAATAATCCTTTTATTATTGCCTCTAGGGCATATTTCCAACAGTCTCCCACTTGCACTAGAGTCAATAATCTAGTTACATTGTGATGAATCGAACACCCATAGAGTTACGGTGTTGATCATGTTTTGCTTTCATGGAAGAGGTTTAGTCAGCGGATCTGCGACATTCAGATCCGTATGCACTTTGCAAATTTCTATGTCTCCATCTTGAACATTGTCATGAATGGAGTTGAAGCGACGCTTGATGTGCTCGGTCTTCTTGTGAAACCTGGGCTCCTTGGCAAGTGCAGAGCTCCAGTGTTGTCACAGAAGAGTTTGATCGGCCCCGCGCATTGGGTATGACTCCTAGGTCGGTGATGAACTCCTTCACCCAAATCGCTTCATGCGCTGCCTCCGAGGCTGCCATGTACTCCGCTTCACATGTAGATCCCGCCACGACGCTTCGCTTGCGGCACCAGCTACCATCGCTCCACCATTCAACATATACACGTGTCCGGTTTGTGACTTAGAGTCATCCAGATCTCGTGTCGGGCTAGCGCCGATGTAACCCTTCTGACGAGCTCTTCGTCACCTCCATAAACGAGAAACATGTCCTTAGTCCTTTTCAGGTACTTCAGGATATTCTTGACCGCTGTCCAGTGTTCCTTTCCGGGATTACTTTGGTATCTTCCTACCAAACTTACGGCAAGGTTTACATAAGGTCTGGTACACAGCATGGCATACATAATAGATCCTATGGCTGAAGCATAGGGGATGAAACTCATCTCTTCTCAGATCTTCTGCGTGGTCGGGCGTTGAGCCGAGCTCAATTTCACACCTTGTAATACAGGCAAGAACCCTTTCTTGGACTGATCCATTTTGAACTTCTTCAATATCTTTTCAAGGTATGTGCTTTGTGAAAGACCTATGAGGCGTCTCGATCTATCTCTATAGATCTTGATGCCTAATATATAAGCAACTTCTCCAAGGTCCTTCATTGAAAACTCTTATTCAAGTAGGCCTTAATGTTGTCCAAAAGTTCTATATCATTTCCCATCAAAAGTATGTCATCTACATATAATGTGAGAAATGCTACAGAGCTCCCACTCACTTTCTTGTAAACGCAAGCTTCTCCATAAGTCTGCATAAACCCAAACGCTTTGATCATCTCATCAAAGCGAATGTTCCAACTCCGAGATACTTGCACCAGCCCATAAATGGATCGCTGGAGCTTGCATACCTTGTTAGCATTCTTAGGGTCGACAAAACCTTCCGGCTGTATCATATATAGTTCTTCCTTAAGATAGCCGTTAAGGAATGCCGTTTTGACATCCATTTGCCATATCTCATAATCATAGTATGCGGCAATTGCTAACATGATTTGGACGGACTTCAGCTTCGCTACGGGAGAGAAAGTCTCATCGTAGTCAACCCCTTGAACTTGCCGATAACCTTTAGCGACAAGTCGAGCTTTATAGATGGTAACATTACCATCCGCGTATGTCTTCTTCTTAAAGATCCATTTGTTTTCTATCGCTCGCCGATCATTGGGCAAGTCTGTCAAAGTCCATACTTTGTTTTCATACATGGATCCTATCTCGGATTGCATGGCTTCAAGCCATTTGTTGGAATCTGGGCCCGCCATCGCTTCTTCATAGTTCAAAGGTTCACCGTTGTCTAACAACATGATTTCCAGGACAAGGTTGCCATACCATTTTGGTGTGGAACATGTCCTTGTGGACCTACGAAGTTCAGTAGCAACTTGATCCGAAGTACCTTGATCATCATCATTAATTTGCTCTCTAGTCGGTGTAGGCACCACATGAACATTTTCCTGAGCTGCACTACTTTCCGGTTCAAGAGGTAGTACTTCATCGAGTTCTACTTTCCTCCCACTTACTCCTTTTGAGAGAAACTCTTTTTCCAGAAAGGATCCGTTCTTGGCAACGAAGATCTTGCCTTCGAATCTAAGGTAGAAGATATACCCAATGGTTTCCTTAGGGTATCCTATGAAGATGCATTTTTCGGACTTGGGTTCGAGCTTTTCAGGTTGAAGTTTCTTGACATAAGCATCGCATCCCCAAACTTTTAGAAACGACAGCTTAGGTTTCTTCCCAAACCATGATTCATACGGTGTGGTCTCAACGGATTTAGACGGTGCCCTATTTAAAGTGAATGTAGCTGTCTCTAGAGCGTATCCCCAAAATGATAGCGGTAAATCAAGAAGAGACATCATAGATCGCACCATATCCAATAGAGTGCGATTACGACGTTCGAACACACCGTTCTGTTACCGAGGTGTTCCAAGCGGCATGAGTTGTGAAACGATTCCACATTTCCTTAAGTGTGTACCAAATTCGTGACTTAAATATTCTCCTCCACGATCTGATCATAAGAACTTTATTTTTCGGTCACGTTGATTCTCTACCTCATTCTGAAATTCCTTGAACTTTTCAAAGGTCTCAAACTTGTGTTTCATCAAGTAGACATACCCATATCTACTTAAGTCGTCTGTGAGAGTGAGAACATAACGATATCCTCCGCGAGCCTCAACGCTCATTGGACCGCACACATCAGTATGTATGATTTCCGATAAGTTGGTTGCTCGCTCCATTGTTCCGGAGAACGGAGTCTTGGTCATTTTGCCCATAAGGCATGGTTCGCATGTGTCAAATGATTCATAATCGAGAGACTCTAAAAGTCCATCATAATGGAGCTTCTTCATGCGCTTGACACCAATGTGACCAAGGCGGCATTGCCACAAGTATGTGGGACTATCGTTATCAACTTTACATCTTTTGGTATTCACACTATGAATATGTGTAACATCACGTTCGAGATTCATTAAGAATAAACCATTGACCATCGGAGCATGACCATAAAACATATCTCTCATATAAATAGAACAACCATTATTCTCAGATTTAAATGAGTAGCCATCTCATATTAAACGAGATCCTGATACAATGTTCATGCTCAAACTTGGCACTAAATAACAATTATTGAGGTTTAAAACTAATCCCGTAGGTAAATGTAGAGGTAGCGTGCCGACGGCGATCACATCAACCTTGGAACCATTCCCGACACGCATTATCACCTCGTCCTTCGCCAGTCTCGTTTATTCCGCAGCTCCTGCTGTGAGTTACAAATATGAGCAACGTCACCGGTATCAAATACCCAGGAGTTACTACGAGTACTGGTAAGGTACACATCAATTACATGTATATCAAATATACCTTTAGTGTTGCCGGCCTTCTTGTCCGCTAAGTATTTGGGGCGCTTCTCTTCCAAATGACCCTTCCCTTTGCAATAAAAGCACTCGAGGTCTCATGCTTGGGTCCATTCTTTGACTTCTTCCCAAGCTGGCTTACTGGTAGCGACAACATCCTTGCCGTCCTTCTTGAAGTTCTTCTTACCCTTGCCTTTCTTGAACTTAGTGGTTTTATTGACCATCAACACTTGATGTTCCTTCGTGATTTCTACCTCTGCTGACTTCTGCATTGAAAATACTTCAGGAATAGTTTTCACCATCCCTGCATATTATAGTTCATCACAAAGCTCTTGTAGCTTGGTGGGAGCGATCAAGGATTCTGTCAATGACCGCCTCGTCCGGGAGGTTAATGTCCAAATTTGGGACAAAGCGGTTGTGCAACCCAGACATTTTGAGTATGTGCTCACCGATGTAACTATTTTCCTCCATCTTACAACTATAGAACTTGTCGGAGACATCATATCTCTCGACACAGGCATGAGCTTGGAAAACCATTTTTAGCTCCTCGAAAATCTCATATGCTTCGTGTAGCTCAAAACGCTTTTGGAGCCCGGTTCTAAGCTTTAAAGCATGCCGCACCGAGCGAGGGAGTAATCATCAAGACGAGACTTCCAAGCGTTCATAACGCCTTGGTTCTCTCGATGGGTGCTTCACCTAGAAGTGCTTCTAGGACATATTGTTTCTTGGCTGCTATGAGGATGATCCTCGTGTTCCGGACCCAGTCCGAATAGTTGCTGCCATCATCTTTCAGCTTGGTTTTCTAGGAACGCGTTGAAGTTCATGTTGACATGAGCGTTGGCCATTTGATCTACAAGACATTTTTGCAAAGATTTTAGACTAAGTTCATGATAATTAAGTTCATCTAATTAAATTATTTAATGAACTCCCACTCAGATTTGACATCCCTCTAGTCATCTAAGTGTTACATGATCCGAGTCGACTAGGCTGTGTCCGATCATCACGTGAGACGGACTAGTCATCATCGGTGAACATCTCCATGTTGATCGTATCTTCCATACGACTCATGTTCGACCTTTCGGTCTCTTGTGTTCGAGGCCATGTCTGTACATGCTAGGCTCGTCAAGTTAACCTAAGTGTTTTGCATGTGTAAAACTGTCTTACACCTGTTGTATGTGAACGTAGGAATCTATCACACCCGATCACCACGTGGTGCTTCGAAACGACAAACTTTAGCAACGGCGCACAGTTAGGGAGAACACTTTCTTGAAATTATTATAAGGGATCATCTTATTTACTACCGTCGTTCTAAGTAAGCAAGATGCATAAACATAATAAACATCACATGGAATTATATAGTAGTGACATGATATGGCCAATATCATATAGCTCCTTTGATCTCCATCTTCGGGGCTCCATGATCATCTTGTCACCGCATGACACCATGATCTCCATCATCGTGTCTCCATGAAGTTGCTCGCCAACTATTACTTCTACTACTATAGCTAACGGTTTAGCAATAAAGCAAAGTAATTACATGGCGTTGAATCAATGACACGCAGGTCATACAATAATTAAGACAACTCCTATGGCTCCTGCCGGTTGTCATACTCATCGACATGCAAGTCGTGATTCCTATTACAAGAACATGATCTCATACATCACAATATATCATTCATCATTCATCACAACTTTTGGCCATATCACATCACAAGGCAATTGCTGCAAAAACAAGTTAGACGTCCTCTAATTGTTGTTGCATCTTTTACGTGGCTGCAATAGGGTTCTACAAGAACGTTTTCTTACCTACGAAAAACCACAACGTGATTTGTCAACTTCTATTTACCCTTCATAAGGACCCTTTTCGTCGAATCCGCTCCAACTAAAGTGGGAGAGGTAGACACCCGCTAGCCACCTTATGCAACTAGTGCATGTCAGTCGGTGGAACCTGTCTCACATAAGCGTACGTGTAAGGTCGGTCCGGGCCGCTTCATCCCACAATACCGCTGAAGCAAAATAAGACTAGTAACGGCAAGAAAGTTGACAACATCTACGCCCACAACAGATTTGTGTTCTACTCCTGCAATAGAGAACTACGCATAGACCTAGCTTATGATGCCACTGTTGGGGAACGTTGCAGAAAAAATAAAAATTTTCCTACAGTTTCACCAAGATCCATCTATGAGTTCATCTAGCAACGAGTGATAGGAGTGCATCTACATACCTTTGTAGATCGCGAGCGGAAGCGTTCAAGAGAACGGGGTTGAGGGAGTCGTACTCGTCGTGATCCAAATCACCGATGACCAAGTGCCGAACGGATAGCACCTCCACGTTCAACACACGTACGGAATGGATGACGTCTCCTGCACCTTGATCCAGCAAGGAGGAGGGAGAGGTTGAGGAAGAAGGCTCCAACAGCAGCACGACGGCGTGGTGGTGATGGAGTGGCAGTTCTCCGGCAGGGCTTCGCCAAGCACACACGGAGGAGGAGAGGTGTTGGGGAGGGGAGGGGCTAAGCCTTGGATTGTGTGTGCAGCCCTCCCCTCGCCCCTCTATTTATAGGGGAAGGGGTAAGGGGCCCGGCCCCCTCTAGATGAGATCTAGAGGGGGCAAGGAGGGGCTTGCCCCTGCCAAGGGGCGCCCCCTCTAGTGTCCCCCCCCCAACCCTAGGCGCATGGGCCCTAGGGGGTTGTGGCGCCCCAGCCCACTTGGGCTGGTTCCCTTCTCCATACAGCCCATAAGGTCCTCCGGAAGAGGTGGCCCCTCCCGGTGGACCCCCGGAACCCCTCCGGTGGCCCCGGTACAATACCGATATGCCCCCGAAACTTTCCGGTGACCGTATGACAACTTCCCATATATAAATCTTTACCTCCGGAACTCCTCGTGACGTCCGGGATCTTATCCGGGACTCCGAACAACATTCGGTAATCACATACAAGTCTTCCTAATAACCCTAAGCGTCACCAAACCTTAAGTGTGTAGACCCTACGGGTTCGGGAATCATGCGCATATGACCGAGACAGCTCTCCGGCCAATAATCAACAACGGGATCTGGATACCCATGTTGGCTCCCACATGTTCCACGATGATCTCATCGGATGAACCACGATGTCGAGGATTCAAGCAACCCCGTATACAATTCCCTTTGTCAATTGGTATGTTACTTGCCCGAGATTCGATCGTCGGTATCCCAATACCTCGTTCAATCTTGTTACCGGCAAGTCACTTTACTCGCATCAGTAATGCATGATCCCGTGACCAAACACTTGGTCACTTTGAGCTCATTATGATGATGCATTACCGAGTGGGCCCAAGTGATACCTCTCCGTAATACGGAGTGACAAATCCCGCCTCGATCGGTGACAACCCAATGCACACTTTCGGAGATACCTGTAGTGCACCTTTATATTCACCCGCCACGTTGTGACGTTTGGTACACCCAAAGCACTCCTACGGTATCCGGGAGTTGCACGATCTCATGGTCTAAGGAAAAGATACTTGAGATTGGAAAAGCTCTAGCAAAACGAACTACGCGATCTTGTGCTATGCTTAGGATTGGGTCTTGTCCATCACATCATTCTCCTAATGATGTGATCCCGTTATCAATGACATCCAATGTCCATAGTCAGGAAACCATGACTATCTATTGATCAACAAGCTAGTCAACTAGAGGCTCACTAGGGACATGTTGTAGTCTATGTATTCACACGTGTATTATGATTTCCGGATAATACAATTATAGCATGAATAAAAGATAATTATCATGAACAAGAAATACAATAATAATCCTTTTATTATTGCCTCTAGGGCATATTTTCAACACTCAAAACGACATCAACATGCTTCAACGACCTCCGATGTTCAAGAGGCTTTGCAATGGGCAATCGACGTCGTGCAACTACACTGTCAACGGCCATGACTACAACATGGGATACTATCTTGCAGACGACATCTATCCTCAATGGGTGGTGTTTGTGAAGACCATATCTGAATCATAGGGCAACAACAAAGCCACTTTGCAATATTGCAGGAAGCAGCTAGGAAGGATGTGGAGAGGGAATTAAATGTGCTTCAAGCTCGTTGGGGAATTATTCGTGGAGCTGCAATGATGTGGGAATCAGAAACTTTGTGGCAGCTCATGGCATGTTGTGTTATTTTGCACAATATTATTGTCGAGGATGAGGGTGATGGTGTAGCCCAAACCGATAATTTTGAAGCACCTGGAGAACAAGTTCAAATCCCCGAAGATCAAGATGTAGCTCACCTTATGAAATTTCTGCAGATGCATCCGAATCTTTGAGATCATCAGGTGCATGCGCAGCTACTCAATGATCTTGTGGAGCATATGTGGACCCACAATGGAAACCAAAGAGCTAATGTTTGAGTTGTGCACTAATTTTATGTAACAAGACCTATGTATTTTCGAAACCAACACTTGTTATTTACGTGCGATATTGGCGTGTATGTTCGACGTGCATGGGTTTTTGTAGGATCGAAAGTATGTCTAGAGGGAGGGGGGGTGATTAGACTACTTGAACAAATAAAAATCTATCCTTTCCCAATTTTAGTTGTGGGCAGATTTTAACAATTAGCACAAGTCAAGCAATCAACCTACACATGCAATTCTAAGAGTATAGCAGCGGAAAGTAAAACATTGCATATGAAGGTAAAGGGAAGGGTTTGGAGAAGGCAAACACAATGGAGACACAAAGAGTTTTGGCGTGGTTCTGATAGGTGGTGCTATCTTACGTGCACGTTGATGGAGACTTCAACCCACGAAGGGTAACGGCTGCGCGAGTCCACGGAGGGCTCCATCCAAGAAGAGTCCACAAAGAAGCAACCTTGTCTATCCCACCATGGCCATCGCCCACAAAGGACTTGCCTCACTAGGGTAGACCTTCACGAGGTAGGCGATCTCCTTGCCCTTTAAACTTCTTGGTTGAACTCCACAACATGTCGGAGGCTCCGAAGCGACACCTAACCAATCTAGGATACACCACTCTCCAAAAGGTAATAGACAGTATGTTGATGATGAACTTCTTACTCTTGTGCTTCAAATGATAGTCTCCCCAACACTCAACTCTCTCTCACAGGTTTGGATATGGTGGAAGAGGGATTTGAGTGGAAAGCAACTTGGGGAAGGCTAGAAATCAAGGTTCAAATGGTTGGAATGGAATCTCTTGATCTCAACACATGAGTAGGTGGTTCTCTCTCAGAAAATGAATGATGGCAGTGTAGGCATGTTCTGATGTCTCTCTCTCCATGAATGAAGAGGGGCTGGAGGGGTATATATAGCCTCCACACAAAACCCAACCATTACACACTTTTGTCTCATCTCGGTGGCGCCGATATGTAAACTCGGTGGCACCGATCTGTTAAAAAATATGAATGTTAGGAATCTTGGTGGGACCGACTGGAACAACTTAGTGGGACCAATGTGCTAGGGCTTAGGGAAAAATTCATCTCGGTGGCGCCGATTGCATCAACTCGGTGAGACCGAAATGAAGCAATAAGCAACAGAGAATCTGCCATGCGAACTCGGTGAGACCAATTGCAACATTTCGGTGAGACTGAAATAATTACAACAAGCAACATGGAATTTGCAAGGCCATCTCGGTGAGACCGAGATCCGTATCGATGCGACCGAACTGTTAGGGTTTCTCGTAGTGGCTATGTCAAATGAACTCAGTGGGTCCAGGAGAAAGAATTTGTGAGGCCGAGTTGGTATTTGGGTTTTGGACATATTTGGATGGAGAAAGTGGCTGATGGTTTTGGAGCAATATCACTAAGCATTTGAGCAAGTAGACCATTAAGAAACACCTCATCATCTTTTAATGGTGTTGGCTTTCCTATGGACTCAATGTGATCTTGGATCACAAAAATATAAATGAACAGTCTTGAGCTTTTGCCAATCTTTGTCCTTAGCATTTTGAGGGGTCCACATCTCTAGTCCATGTCATGCCAATCATTGAACATCCTGGAATATTTATTTTGAATGGATATTAGTTCAATGAGCTATATGTTGTTATGAATTTCCAAAACCACCCTTGGATTAGTTGCACTTTCAATCTCCCCCTTTTTGGTAATTGATGACAACATATAGATCAAAGCTCCGACAAAAGATTAAATGAATGAAATACATCGTCGCTTTGAGAACTATGTGATAAGCAAGAGCTCCCCCCCCCCCAAATTTGTGCATTATCTAAAATTTGCGTTTGAATGCAAATGCACAACCGATTAGGATTATGGGTCACTCTTCCATGTCACATACATCTCGATGGAGCACACAAAATGATAAGAATGAAATAACATGCACGCATCACCAAAGACATAAGTGAATGATCATACATAAATGATTGAGAAGATAAGCATTAAGCACACATTAAGCATAGTATGATCAAGCACACAACCAAACATAGTATCTCATGAGCATACATCAAATAAGTAGCACAGATCAACCACACAAGTAGCAAAAACACGAATAGAAACCAAGTAGCAAAAGGCAAGACACACTCTCTCTCTTTCTCTCGAAGCTTATGATCATTACAATTTTCTCCCCCTTTGGCAACAAGTTACCATAAAGCTTGAAAAATGTATAGAGCTAATCGGCTCTCTAGGCATGATCCTCCGGAGCTCCTAAAGGGGTCTTCTGGCTGGTTGCTCTTGTGTGCGTAGATGGCGTTGAGATACCTGCATCTGCAAATGCCTCTGCTGAAGTGTGCTGAGCTGGTGGTGTAGACACTGGAGGTGGCATAGTAGCAGTGGTGGCAGGTGCAGAAAGAGTGGTCCTCGTGTCTGCAACTAGCACAGCTGAAGATCTGGTTGCCCTAGGCATAGACTAAAACCTGTCAGTAGTTGGCCTGTCATCTCCATCCTTAGCATCATCTCTCAGCTTCTCCACAATAGATTGGATCTCTATGACATTGACATCTAAGTTGTATATCTTGTCCTCCACAATTCGCTCTAGGCTCTTCTGGTTCTTGGCTAAGTTGGCCAGACTTTGCTCAATCCTCAGTGTTGCTTCCAGCAGATATGCCATTTGGTCTTGCTTGGATTTGAGATTAGCTATTGGGGCATTGGGTGCATAAGCTTCCTTTGCTGCCTTTGTTGCTACTGCTGCTGCTGCCTGCCTTCTCTTGTGACTCAACTGATGTAGGGTGTGAAGGGTCCATCACCACTACATTGTCCTCGAATTCTAGCAAAAGAGGGAGGTGCTCATTGTCTAGTAGATATGTGTCTGTACCAACCTTGGAGTTGATAAGCATCTGGATGTGTGGGGCATATCCACAAGACCTTTTCTGGTCAGCAGTAGTCCTCTTGATTGTCTCTACAATCAAACTCATCACCTTGAACTTTTGTGGAACATCAAACAAATGTAGCAAGTTGATGGAGTGAACACAGATCATCCTCTCATCTCCAGACTTAGGCAATAGAGTGTGCCTCAGAATGGTGTTTGTGGTGGCCAAACCTGCTTGCAAATGATATATTGAACCAAGTTTGTGTCCCTCAAGATCCTTTAAAGTAATCTCCTTGTACATATTTGCCATTGCGTTGTGGTCCATCCGGGGCTTCCCATAAACATGAACATCATTTTCTCCTTCTTCTGGGGCATTAATGAGAGTAGCTCACTCAGAGATCGATGACTGGTAACGGTGTCCCTCAGTCATCCATACAATTCTACCATTTGGATAGAAGTGTGTTGTGGAGTAGAATTGCAGAATCATTTTTTCATTCCATTTTGTAAGCTTTTGTCCAACAAAAGCATCAACACCCGCGCTCTTGAAATTCTCATGAACATGGGCAAAGTAGTCTTCATTTGTATCGATGTACTTCCAGTCCACCCACTTCATGTTGCAGACAATGGGCTTCTTATCAAGCAAAACTGTCTCATATAAGTCTTGTTGTTCATGTGTATGAAACCAATAATCACAAGCTGTCCTCCTCCTGACTGAATATGGATCCTCTTTTCTCCATTCTCTCAGACCCTTGTCTTTCCCGAGATTCATATTTTCAGCAACTGGATGTGCATTTTCATGGTTGGGAATCTTGGGCTTGAGCTTCCTGAGCACTAGTGGCTCTTCATCATCCTGAACCTCAGGCACTGGGGCCTTGTTCTTCTTAGCAACTGGAATGTTTCTAGTTGACCTCTTGGGTGCAGAAACTTTAGGTTTTGACTTGGGCTTGGAGGGAGCAACAACTGATTTCACGGCATCTGCCATCAACTTCTGTGTCTTAGTTGGAGGTGCTTCAGCTTGCTCTTCCTCCTCCTCTTCTTCTTCATCATCTCTTCTCATGGAAGGTTTACCAAGAACTGTAGCAGTTCTTGTTCTCGCCCTCTTCTTCTTCTTGCTAGCATTAACTTATTCATCACCTGATGCTTCAAGTGTGAATTTCATGGTTTCTTGTGGAGCTGAGGATTTTCTGGGTTTTGACATTGGAACTCTCCTAACAACTTGCTTTTGATTTGCACCTGGCTTGGTGGCAGCTGCAGAGCCATACTCTTTCCTCAGAGCTTTCTTCCTTTTGGAAGTGGCCTCATCTGCAACAAAATCATCATCCTCACCGTCTGAGGTTTTCTTCTTCCTTGTTTTAGTGGCAGCCTCTGGCTAATCTAGAGAACTCCTTATTCCCTTGTAGTAGCTCTCATTGGGGCTAGAGCCTGCACTAAGATCAATATCTTTCTCAGGCTGATTCGGACTGTCACTGTCACTTGACATCTTGCAAAGCTGACCCTAGGAATAGATAGGTATGGGCAGAGTAGATGAGCATCACGAAAAGCAGATAGTTTTTCAAAAATTTGAATCCAAACTTTAGTTTTAGTTTTCCACAGAAGGCATTTCAGAGCTACCGATATGATCATATCGGTGACACCGAAGCAGCCATAGAGCCTAAACACACAAGTTCGGTCAGACTGAGTAGTGATTCGATGGCTCCAAGTTGCTAGGGTTTCACTGAGATTTTACTTTTGGTCTCATCGATCAGTACAATTCGATGGCACCAAGTTGTACTTGTGCAATGGCCAGAGCCAATCGATGGGACCGGAAATTTCATTTCGGTCGGTCCGAGATGAATTCGGCGGAAACCTAACCCTAAAAAATTTCTTCGAATCTACTCTAACGAATTCGTTTGGTGGATGGATCAATCTCAAACGTGGTAAGAAACTAGTCATTGTCCTTGTGCATTGAATCAGAAGGGGAAAGCACAAGGAGATCGAATCGTACCCTAACTTGGTGACGATCCTCTACGGTGGCAACAACGGGGTTGATTCCCTTGACAGTGGCGGATTCCTGCAGCGATGACGCACATGAGACGGAGGCGAAGAACGGAGCCAAGGGGGCGGCAGCAATGGGGCGCGGGCATGAGACGTTTGAAGAAGTTTTCAACCGTACGGGCCGCTGGAATATATACCCATCTGCTGTCGGTGGCGTCGAGTGAAACGAATCGGTGGCACCGAGATGTGAAACTGCGTGCAGTTACCGCAAATCGGAGGGACCGTGTAGCGACCCGACCTCAGACGGTCAAGCCTCTGTGTTACTGTGCCATCCCTGGATCAGTATGCTGGCACACACAGTACATCAATGTATATATCAAAGTGCAATCACATGCATAATTAACGTAAAACTGATATATACCTCATAATACTCAATGAAACAAACAAATGGGTGTGGAGTCCCATCAACGCCATCGGCAAGGTTGAGTGTAGACCGTAACCACTGCACCGTACTCTTACTCGTCGAGGAAATATCTGCAACATGATACATTGCAGCCGTGTAGGTCAAGACATTGAATGTACCGCAAGATCACAATATGAGAAAACAGATGATAAAACTATACTATATGCAATATGGCTTTATGGCTCAGATCTGAGTTTTGTTTGCGTAAAAGCTGGTTTTATTTTCCCTACATCAAAGGAATAAATGAAGTATGTACTATGGAGTTTTCTAGCATGACATGGTTCCGCCAACCGATGTCTCATAGCCCAAAATCATCATAAGTTGCCCACAATTAAGTTATCAGTCCGGTGTTGAGAGTTCCGAGATAGATCCAAGTCCAGATGCTCAAATTGTCCGTGACCGGGGACACGGCTAATCGATTAGGTTATAACCCTCTGCAGAGGTTTGTACACTTTACCCGCAAGATTCGATCCCTCTCTTTACGTTCTCGCACTTCGTGGTGTTTGAGAACAAGATGACCAAACATGGTCTTCCAAAGAGTTCCTCGACCACCGTCCGTACTCCATCCAATCCTACCGTCATTCTACATCTGCTAGTACCGTCCCAGCCAGAGTCACAACTAAGGTCAACCAAGCCAGAGCCCATAATGACTTGCGGTTGCACTGAGTAAGCTTCCGGCGTGAAGTATTCTTCCGTCTCTTTGAGTCTGGGTGAAGCTTTCCGCAAGATGTCATGGTGCTTCTCCATGCATCCCGGCCAACCACTGGGTTCTCCAGGTGCCCGTCAACCGCCCTTCACCCAAAGAGTGTGTATTGAATTCTTGTCTCGAGTCTTGAAGTCTTGAGGTCTTGAAGGTGCAGTCCTTGCAGATTCCATCATGGAGTTGTCGTCATTGACGTAGAGTCATCCTTCTTCACACCACTCTCGTGCACTCATACCAAACCCCGTCTACTACAAACAGTAGCATTAAAATAAAATATCGTCCGGGCTTGGTAATAGGGTGATGGGTTCCTACCTCATGCATACTACTCAACTACAAGAATTTCAATAACACTACTGAGGGGTGGTTGCAAAGATGCCACTAAATGCAATAAAACATAGGTATGAAAGCATGGTCAAAGTGAACTTGCACAGTTGACGATCTTCAAAAACTAGGGTTTCAGAGTAGCAATCTTCGCACTCGGAAATTCTACCGAGGCAAACAATAACTATAATAAGCACATAGCAATAGGATCGCATAACACAACATAACAAAAGTAACATAACACAACAAAACAACCAAAACTCAAATCCAAAAGAAAAACTCAAATAAAGGCCACTCAAAGTTTTCCCTACTTCAAACAATAAAAAAAATAGTTTTATATAATAAAAATTTCTTAATATAACCTAATCATGGTTTTAGGTTAACTTAACAGAAAAGGTTTCACTAAGCAACTAGGAGCAAAAAGAATTAATTATAAAGCTATTATAAAACTCATTTTAGGCCTAATCCAATTTCTTTTAAGAAAAATAATTTAAAACTTTTATTAATTATAAATAAAAGTTCATCTACTAGAATGACAGAAACTAACCTAGAATAACTAATCACAAGTTAAGAATAAATTAATTTACTAATTAATTAATTAGGAAAACAGCAACTAGTTAATTAATTAGGATTAATAGGATTCTGTCTAAAACTAATTATTTATTAATCCTAAAATACCCAAATTAATTTCTAGGGTTTGGCAATGTCAAAATAAAGTGGTGACAAAAATAATCATGCAAAAATATTTTTTCTAACTAAAGTTATAGCAGATTTGCTATTCTGGCTAAAACAATATTAAAGCATTTTTAATTATTTTTAACATAGCTAAATATATATTTTTCTGAAACTACATAAAATTTGCAATCCAACAAAAAGAATCACTCAAAAATATTAAGCAGAATAAAAGATATGAATTTTTGAAAACAGAAGCTATTCTCAGAAACAGAAAATCAAAATAAAAGAAAAAGGCCTAATGGGCCTATACTGTGCCCTGTGCGTTAGATAGCCTAAACGGGCCTCGGGTTAAAACTAAAAACGGGCCGGCTAAATACTAAAAACCCTAACTAATAAACCGTAACTAACCGGCCGAACCGGGCGGTTTTATTAAAAGAAATACCCCTTCGGGGTTTCTAATCTACACCGTTGGTGTGAGATCCGACGGCGGGGAGGAGTTCCGGTGACTCACCGGAGTTCGGCGACGGCGACGGCGGCGAGAGGCGTTGAGGGCTCCGGTCGGGGAGGTCGACGGAGTGGCCGGGAGGATGCGGGAGCTCGGGGAGGGTCTGTGGAGTCGGGGAGATCGGGTGGTGAGTCGGTCGGCGAAGCTTGAGGCGGCGGTGGCGTTCGGTGATCGACGGCGACGGTGTTCCGGCGGCTCTGGAGGCCTGGGCGAGGGCACGGGAGGTGTGGTCGAGCGAGGAGTCCGGAGGTGGTCTCAAAGTAGCTCGGGGTGGTCGGGGGTGGCGGTAACGGGCTAATGGCGCGGCGGCGGCTCTCGGGCTCCGGCGAGCTCGTGCGAGGGGGAGAGGGGGGTCCGGCGAGGGCTAGGGGGGGAATGGGGTGCGGGGCGACGGCTTAAATAGCCAGGGGGCTCGTCGGGGTAAGGGAGGCGATCGGGGGGGATCGGAATCCCGGATCCTTCGGGATCCGGCGATCTCGGCATCTGCGGCGTGGGCGAGGAAGAAGATGGGGCGGGCCCAGCCTGTGAGAGAGGGAGGGGTGAGGAGCGAGCGGTCGACCGGCCAGAGGCGCCTTCAAGCGAGGCGAGGGTGAGGCGCCTGGCTGGCCTGTTGGGCCGGCTCGGTGGCTCGCGCTGGGCATGAGGGGAGGCGCAGCTGGGCCTGCTGGGGTTTCAAGCTGGCTGGGCCAGGGGGCCTGGCTGGCGCCTGAGGGGGGGGGGGTTTCTTTTATTTTTTTAAATAAAACTAAAACAAAAATAAAACCAAATCTAAAAATAATTTATATAGGGTATATATATACCAAAATGATCAGGAATATTCCCTTTCATTTGAACATTTTTCCGTATAAAATCCAAACTTCATAAAAATCTATTTTTTCAAATTCAAATAAATTTCAGATTTGAATCCAAATCTTTTGGCATTGTTTCCTCTGATATTTTTGGAGTGTCATGTTTGCTCCTCTCATACTTTTGATCAAGTATTTATCGTGCATAGTTTTTGAAATGTTTCCCACATGCCAAAGTTTGAAATTCAAATTCAAAACTCAAAATTTGAAAGAGGGTTTCAAGGCACTTTCAAATGACTTTCAACTTGATACTTTTAACTTCCAACTCATATTTCATATAATTGAAGAAGTCATTTTATCTTCCCTCATGAAAATCATTGAGTTGCATAAAGCTTTGAATTTGAAAACTTCCCAAATGAAATTCAATTCTTTTTCCAAAACCCTATTCATTTCAAAATGGAAGAAGTCATGTCATCTTCACTTCTAGGTTTTTGGTGTTGCAATGAACTTGAGTTCAATTGGGATCCAAAATGCAAGATGGAAAGTTTGGGAAAGTCATTTCATTCCCTCTCATTCAACTTTCAAAAGTTTCAATTTCCACTCAATTCCATTCAATCAATCACCAAACAATCGGACAACAACCATAGTTATTTATTTATTATAACATTCCAAAATTTAGAATTTTGGGATGTTACAAACCTACCACACTTAAAATGAATCTCGTCCTCGAGATTCAAGAGGCTAACAAGAAAAGGTTAGGGTTGGGGTTCTCCTAGCAAATGTTCTCGTCGAAAGGTCGGTGGGCTACCACACTTAAAATCAAGGTTACGGTTCCAATAAACTCAGATACTTCCTCCGAGTGCCGACAATGTATGTATCTTCACATATCTTACAATAACTCCATCATTAACGATCTTCTGTTAGGAGCGTAATGTTTTCCTCGAAACCTTGTGTCGGTTCTTCAAAGTTGTGGTTCGTCAGAGACTGGATCTTCTTAGCTGATAGGTCCGTGTCCATTCTAGACAGCTATCGAAATACTCATGGTGGTCTACAATTTATGGTTTCTCTTGCAGAAAACGGGTCTGGGTTGAACCTCACCGTATAACCTACGTTTGGCAACAACTGCCATGTATATGGGTTTATCATCATACCACTCTAAGGCTTAAGCAAGGCTTCAACGAGCGTCGTCACTTTACTATGGGTAAGTCTCTCAGATTTACCATTCCAAATAGCAGGAGCGAAAGATACGAGTAAGTCGGTATGGTGATCAATCCATTCCGCACCAGATCATTACCTCAGTATAAGGTTTAGCGAATCTCGTATTCTAACACTCGGTCATACTCACGGGCATTGCAGAATTTCTCTTGTTCTCGAACTGGGTTCGAGTAAATCCATGGTTTACGCAAGCTGAACAAACATCTATCGTTACTTCACCACTCTCGTGTTTTTGCGTAACCTCCTACGTAAACGTATGCTGATTGGACTGCTGATTCTTCCAATTTATTCCTTCATCAAGGTTACAACGGTTCCTTCTCGAAATCCTGGGCCTGTGGGTTATGGCCCACTTCAACACTAGTGCAGCTTTAACTCATCCTTGGAGTAACTCTCTTGTTACACCTCCTTAAATCCAGTAGTACTCTGTTTCTTCGTACCATCATATCAAAACAAAACTCCAACTTATTTTGTCCAGCTTCCTTCTATGGCCGTCATGAATAACACGTTTCTTTCTTCATTGATCCTGTGGCTTTACAGAGTACTATGACCAAAAGAATGCACAAGTTTATCCATAAAATCTCATTATTCTCATATCAATCTTTCATTACATCCTTAACCATTTTCGTAAATTCAAATTCCAAAAGTACTTTGTTTACAAATGCTGCCATCCACATGATTTGGTATGGTGGACATTACTTCCACTTTATTCATTTATCCTCCTCGAGGATTCTTCATCCCACGGAATTGTGCGACATGTGTCTTGAATTCTTCAATCTTACGGTTCATTGTGGTGGCCTTGAGCTTCACCTCCATCATCTCCGTATGCACTTCACTTAGGTATTCCTGAGTATGACGGAGTCTTGCTTCAAGTATTTCTCCGATCTCGGACGTATGGCTTCCATGGCTGCTTCACGAACAGCATCGAAGAAAGTTGCTTGTGGCACACGTGAAATGAAGAAGTAATGCCCCATCCTCTTTGGGCAAACTCCTTTCACACGGTGGAGGTGTACCTCCACATACCAAAATTCCACTCCCTTATGCATAAAGGGGTAGCCTTTGTAGACTGCATCTCCTTCAAGGTGAATATGCTTCATCATGTCCTTCAGGATCTTCGGGTAATCATGATCACTTGTCAGGGTCATGAGGGTTTCCGGACCTTTAAGGAAGGACTCGTAAAGGGTCGTCATCTGCAGTTGTGAAACAGAAATGATGCTCAGAATTAAGGTACTTATCTCCTGGCACACATTCATATCATCCAAACAAAACTTCAATCTTAATTCCAATTTCCTGTTTATGCATCACAACTCACTTTCTTCCATGTTCATCTCGAATATTAATTTCCAAGATAAAATATGACAACTCCTTAAAGCTTTTCAAAGCATGTGACTTTACATCTTTTTTGGGTCATGAACTATTACAATCTCCGAGAAACCTATTACATAACTCAACTCCTTGAGCTCATGAAAAGGAAGTTGCTTTCTACTACTCTTATTATCCATAATCAAAATTCCAACTACTCGGCTCCAGCTTTCGTCTTGTCGGAACATTTAGTAGCATAATGTCCTGCTTCCTTGCAGCGAAAACAGATGACTTTCGATAAGTTTTTGGGCTTCTTGGAGATGGTGCCTGCTCCTTGAGTTCCTTGCTTCCTTCGGGACATTGATTGGCATAATGCCCGATGTCCTTACATTCAAAACAGGTGATATGACTCTTGTCCCTATTTGCGTAAATTGGGTTGTTCTAAGGGTGTCTTTGTTTTCTCTTCCTGGGTTTCCTCATTCTGATCAATCCTTCTATTCCCTGTGGGTCAAACTCTATTGCTTCTGTCGGGAAGTATCCCGGATACTCTTTTCTTTCCTTGGTGCAATACTGTGAAAAATGTCCTTCTTCTCCACATGAATAGCAGGCATTGGAGTAAAATCTGTTGAGACCTTCTCCATCCAGGTCTTCAACACTTTCATTCATTACTGGTTCTTCTAGGTCTTCCTTGAGGGCTTCTTTCATTCCATCTTCCTGCTTCGGAATAGTTCGTTGCACCGTGGAGTAAATGTGACACTGCACCGGGTAGTGGGTGGTTCCTTCACACAGGAAGCAAGTCACCTGACTAGTTGGGCATTCCTCAGCTGGGTGTTTCTCCTCACAATGAGGGCATCCATCCTTGTGTTCCTCCTGGTGTGTCCTATTTCTCCGCAAATCCTGCAGGCACAAGGTTTAATTCCTGGTGTATCATGGTGCTTCCGGATAAGACGTGATCTCAACAGGTCTTCTTGAAATCCTCCCAAGTTCTTGCTCCATTAAATCCTGTATGGCTTGATGCATTTTCCACGAGGTTGCAGCACTTTACGTAAAAATCTTGAAGAGCGTATTGGACCTCATACTTCCTTGAAACCAAATTGTTCCCAAGTGACTCTCCATGTTCTGCATCCATAGCTCTGCCTCCGGCTGAAGTCTTGATCCAGAATATCAGTCCAACTTCATTCATCATCTATGGGGTTCAAGGGTTTTAGGGTGAGGTGAGAGAGATGGGGGGATATACACACAATACAACCAATAGTTTTTGAAGAAACAAGTTTTTATTTTGGGGCTGTCGGAAAACATCAAACAAATGACAGCTCACAAAATCATCGCATCTAACGTAGGTGTATAGCGTGGGTTTGGTCTTCTAAAGGTCAAATATTTCTTCAGATCCTTCAAGTCTTCGGAGTCTTCAACTGTAGTAGATTCTAATGGAGAAATACTCATTACACTCAAGGGGTAATCAGTACTCCGAAAACAAAACCATCTAGGAGTGTCTTCAGTTTATCATCCGGCAGATCAAAGGATAAGGGTATATTCTAACTATTTGAGTGTCTATTTCATAAAATCAGAAAAGACGAGAAGTAAAGGATCCTTTTGAAAATAAAGTTTTAGAGATTTCCTGTCCTAGGGGCTTTCCGATTTCTAGGGTCACGTCCTACAGTCAACATGTGCTCTGATACCATATCTGTAGCGACCCGACCTCAGACGGTCAAGCCTCTGTGTTGCTGTGCCATCCCTGGATCAAGATCTTTGGCACACACAGTACATCAATGTATATATCAAAGTGCAATCACATGCATAATTAACGTAAAACTGATATATACCTCATAATACTCAGCGGAAACAAACAAACGGGTGTGGAGTCCCATCAACGCCATCGGCAAGGTTGAGTGTAGACCGTAACCACATGCATCGTACTCTTACTGTCGAGGAAATATCTGCAACATGATACATTGCAGCCGTGTAGGTCAAGACATTGAATGTACCGCAAGATCACAATATGAGAAAACAGATGATAAAACTATACTATATGCAATATGGCTTTATGGCTCAGATTCTGAGTTTTGTTTATGCGTAAAAGCTGGTTTTATTTTCCCTACATCAAAGGAATAAATGAAGTATGTACTATGGAGTTTTCTAGCATGACATGGTTCCGCCAACCGATGTCTCATAGCCCAAAATCATCATAAGTTGCCCACAATTAAGTTATCAGTCCGGTGTTGAGAGTTCCGAGATAGATCCAAGTCCAGATGCTCAAATTGTCCGTGAATCGGGACACGGCTAATCGATTAGGTTATAACCCTCTGCAGAGGTTTGTACACTTTACCCGCAAGATTCGATCCCTCTCTTTACGTTCTCGCACTTCGTGGTGTTTGAGAACAAGATGACCAAACATGGTCTTCCAAAGAGTTCCTCGACCACCTTTGTCCGGTACCCATCCAATCCTGCCGTCATTCTACATCTGCTAGTACCGTCCCAGCCAGAGTCACAACTAAGGTCAACCAAGCGAGCCCATAATGACTTGCGGTTGCAGGTAAGCTTCCGGGCGTGAAGTATTCTTCCGTCTCTTTGAGTCTGGGTGAAGCTTTCGCAAGATGTCATGGCGCTTCTCCATGCATCCCGGCCAACCACTTTGGGTTCTCTGTGGTGCCCGTCAACCGTCCTTCACCCAGCAGTGTGTATTGAATTCTTGTCTCGAGTCTTGAAGTCTTGAGGTCTTGAAGGTGCAGTCCTTGCAGATTCCATCATGGAGTTGTCGTCATTGACGTAGAGTCCTCCTTCTTCACACCACTCTCGTGCACTCATACCAAACCCCGTCTACTATAGCGTAGCATTAAAATAAAATATCGTCCGGGCTTGGTAACAGGTGATGGGTTCCTACCTCATGCATACTACTCAACAACAAGAATTTCAATAACACTATTGAGGGGTGGTTGCAAAGATGCCACTAAATGCAATAAAACATAGGTATGAAAGCATGGTCAAAGTGAACTTGCACGGTTGACGATCTTCGAAAAACTAGGGTTTCGTAGTAGCAATCTTCGCACTCCGGAAATTCTACCGAGGCAAACAATAACTATAATAAGCACATAGCAATAGGATCGCATAACACAACATAACAAAAGTAACATAACACAACAAAACAACCAAAACTCAAATCCAAAAGAAAAACTCAAATAAAGGCCACTCAAAGTTTTCCCTACTTCAAACAATAACAAAAATAGTTTTATATAATAAAAATTTCTTAATATAACCTAATCATGGTTTTAGGTTAACTTAACAGAAAAGGTTTCACTAAGCAACTAGGAGCAAAAAGAATTAATTAAAAGCTATTATAAAACTCATTTTAGGCCTAATCCAATTTCTATTAAGAAAATAATTTAAAACTTTTATTAATTATAAATAAAAGTTCATCTACTAGAATGACAGAAACTAACCTAGAATAACTAATCACAAGTTAAGAATAAATTAATTTACTAATTAATTAATTAGGAAAACAGCAACTAGTTAATTAATTAGGATTAATAGGATTCTGTCTAAAACTAATTATTTATTAATCCTAAAATACCCAAATTAATTTCTAGGGTTTGGCAATGTCAAAATAAAGTGGTGACAAAAAGAATCATGCAAAATAATTTTTCTAACTAAAGTTATAGCAGATTTGCTATTCTGGCTAAAACAATATTAAAGCATTTTTAATTATTTTTAACATAGCTAAATATATATTTTTCTGAAACTACATAAAATTTGCAATCCAACAAAAAAAGAATCACTCAAAAATATTAAGCAGAATAAAAGATATGAATTTTTGAAAACAGAAGCTATTCTCAGAAATGTAAAATCAAAATAAAAAGAAAAAGACCTAATGGGCCTATACTGTGCCCTGTGCGTTAGATAGCCTAAACGGGCCTCGGGTTAAAACTAAAAACAGGCCGGCTAAATACTAAAAACCCTAACTAATAAACCGTAACTAACCGGCCGAACAGGCGGTTTTATTAAAGAAATACCCCTTGGGTTTCTAATCTACACGTTGGTGTGAGATCCGACGGCGGGAGGAGTTCGGTGACTCACCGGAGTTCGGCGACAGCGACGGCGGGCGAGAGTGCGTTGAGGGCTCCGGTCGTCGGGAGGTCGACGGAGTGGCCGGGAGGATGCGGGAGCTCGGGAGGGGTCTGTGGAGTCGGGGAGACCGGGTGGTGAGTCGGTCGGCAGCCGAGCTTGAGGCGGCGGTGGCGTTCGGTGATCGACGGCGACGGTGTTCAGCTGGCTCTGGAGCTCGGGCGAGGCACGAGGAGGTGTGGTCGAGCGAGGGAGTCCGGAGGTGGTCTCAAAGCGAGCTCGGGGTGGTCGGGGGTGGCGGAACGGGCTAATGGTGCGGCGGCGGCTCGGGCTCCCATGAGCTCGTCTGAGGAGAGGGGTCCGCGAGGAGCTAGGGAATGGGGTGCGGGCGACGGCTTAAATAGCCGGGGGGCTCGTGCGAGTAAGGAGGCGATCAGGCGATTGAATCCCGGATCCTTCGATCCGCGATCTCCCGGAGTCTGGCGAGGCGTGGGCGAGGAAGAAGATGGGGCGGGCCCACTGTCGATGAGAGAGGGAGGGTGAGGAGCGAGGTCGATCGGCCAGAGGCGCCGGGCGAGGGTGGTGAGGCGCTGGCTGGCCTGTTGGGCCGGCTCATTGGCCTGGCGCGGGTCATGGAGGGGAGGCGGCGGCTGGCCGGGCCTGGGGTTTATTGGCTGGGCAGGGGTCTGGCGCTGAGGGGGGTTTCTTTTATTTTTTAAATAAAACTAAAACAAAAATAAAACCAAATCTAAAAATAATTTATATAGGGTATATATATACCAAAATGATCAGGAATATTCCCTTTCATTTGAACATTTTTCCGTAAGCAAAATCCAAACTTCATAAAAATCTATTTTTTCAAATTCAAATAAATTTCAGATTTGAATCCAAATCTTTTGGCATTGTTTCCTCTGATATTTTTGGAGTGTCATGTTTGCTCCTCTCATACTTTTGATCAACTATTTATCAGGCGAAATGTTTCCCACATGCCAAAGTTTGAAATTCAAATTCAAAACTCAAAATTTGAAAGAGGGTTTCAAGGCACTTTCAAATGACTTTCAACTTGATACTTTTTAACTTCCAACTCATATTTCATATAATTGAAGAAGTCATTTTATCTTCCCTCATGAAAATCATTGAGTTGCATAAAGCTTTGAATTTGAAAACTTCCCAAATGAAATTCAATTCTTTTTCCAAAACCCTATTCATTTCAAAATGGAAGAAGTCATGTCATCTTCACTTCTAGGTTTTTGGTGTTGCAATGAACTTGAGTTCAATTGGGATCCAAAAATGCAAGATGGAAAGTTTGGGAAAGTCATTTCATTCCCTCTCATTCAACTTTCAAAAGTTTCAATTTCCACTCAATTCCATTCAATCAATCACCAAACAATCGACAACAACCATAGTTATTTATTTATTATAACATTCCAAAATTTAGAATTTTGGGATGTTACAAACCTACCACACTTAAAATGAATCTCGTCCTCGAGATTCGAAGAGGCTAGCAAGAAAAGGTTAGGGGTTGGGGTTCTCCTAGCAAATGTTCTGGTCAGAAAGGTCAGGTGGGCTACCACACTTAAAATCAAGGTTACGGTTCCAATAAACTCAGATACTTCCTCCGAGTCTTGACAATGTATGTATCTTCACATATCTTACAATAACTCCTTCATTAACGCTCTTACATTAGGAGCGTAAAGTTTTCCTCGAAACCTTGGGTCGGTTCTTCAAAGTCGTGGTTCGTCCGAGACTGGATCTTCTTAGCTGATAGGTTCGTGTCCATTCTAGACAGCTATCGAAATACTCATGGTGGTCTACAATTTATGGTTTCTCTTGCAGAAAACGGGTCTGGGTTGAACCTCACCGTATAACCTACGTTTGGCAACAACTGCCATGTATATGGGTTTATCATCATACCACTCTAAGGCTTAAGCAAGGCTTCAACGAGTCGTCACTTTACTATGGGTAAGTCTCTCAGATTTACCATTCCAAATAGCAGGAAGCGAAAAGATACGAGTAAGTCGGTATGGTGATCAATCCATTCCGCACCAGATCATTACCTCAGATAAGGTTTAGCGAATCTCGTATTCTAACACTCGGTCATACTCACGGGCATTGCAGAATTTCTCTTGTTCTCGAACCGGGTTCGAGTAAATCCATGGTTTACGCAAGCTGAACAAACATCTATCGTTACTTCACCACTCTCGAGGTTTTTATGCGTAACCTCCTACGTAAGCGTATGCGATTGGACTGCTGATTCTTCCAATTTATTCCTTCATCAAGGTTACAACGGTTCCTTCTCGAAATCCTGGGCCTGTGGGTTATGGCCCACTTCAACACTAGTGCAGCTTTAACTCATCCTTGGAGTAACTCTCTTGTTACACCTCCTTAAATCCAGTAGTACTCTGTTTCTTCGTACCATCATATCAAAACAAAACTCCAACTTATTTTGTCCAGCTTCCTTCTATGGCCGTCATGAATAACACGCTTTCTTTCTTCATTGATCCCGTGGCTTTTACAGAGTACTATGACCAAAAGAATGCACAAGTTTATCCATAAAATCTCATTATTCTCATATCAATCTTTCATTACATCCTTAACCATTTTCGTAAATTCAAATTCCAAAAAGTACTTTGTTTACAAATGCTGCCATCCACATGATTTGGTATGGTCAGACATTACTTCCACTTTATTCATTTATCCTCCTCGAGGATTCTTCAGTCCCACTGGAATTGTGCGACATGTGTCTTGAATTCTTCAATCTTCTGGTTCATTGTGGTGGCCTTGAGCTTCACCTCCATCATCTCCGTATGCACTTCACTTAGGTATTCCTGAGTATGACGGAGTCTTGCTTCAAGTATTTCTCCGATCTGACGTATGGCTTCCATGGCTGCTTCACGAACAGCATCGAAGAAAGTTGCTTGTGGCACACGTGAAATGAAGAAGTAATGCCCCATCCTCTTTGGGCAAACTCCTTTCACACGGTGGAGGTGTACCTCCACATACCAAAATTCCACTCCCTTATGCATAAAGGTAGCCTTTGTAGACTGCATCTCCTTCAAGGTGAATATGCTTCATCATGTCCTTCAGGATCTTCGGGTAATCATGATCACTTGTCAGGGTCATGAGGGTTTCCGGACCTTTAAGGAAGGACTCGTAAAGGGTCGTCATCTGCAGTTGTGGAACAGAAATGATGCTCAGAATTAAGGTACTTATCTCCTGGGCACACATTCATATCATCCAAACAAAACTTCAATCTCAATTCCAATTTCCTGTTTATGCTTCACAACTCACTTTCTTCCATGTTCATCCAGAATATTAATTTCCAAGATAAAATATGACAACTCCTTAAAGCTTTTCAGCATGTGACTTTACATCTTTTTTTGGGTCATGAACTATTACAATCTCTGAGAAACCTATTACATAACTCAACTCCTTGAGCTCATGAAAAGGAAGTTGCTTTCTACTACTCTTATTATCCATAATCAAAATTCCAACTACTCGGCTCCAGCTTTCGTCTTGTCGGAACATTTAGTAGCATAATGTCCTGCTTCCTTGCAGCGAAAAACAGATGACTTTCGATAAGTTTTTGGGCTTCTTGGAGATGGTGCCTGCTCCTTGAGTTCCTTGCTTCCTTTCGGGACATTGATTGGCATAATGCCCGATGTCCTTACATTCAAAACAGGTGATATGACTCTTGTCCCTATTTGCAGAAATTGGGTTGTTCTAAGGGTGTCTTTGTTTTCTCTTCCTGGGTTTCCTCATTCTGATCAATCCTTCTATTCCCTGTGGGTCAAACTCTATTGCTTCTGTCGGGAAGTATCCCGGATACTCTTTTCTTTCCTTGGTGCAATCTTGTGAAAATGTCCTTCTTCTCCACATGAATAGCGTGCATTGGAGTAAAATCTGTTGAGACCTTCTCCATCCGTGTCTTCAACACTTTCATTCATTACCGGTTCTTCTAGGTCTTCCTTGAGGGCTTCTTTCATTCCATCTTCCCGCTTGGAATAGTTCGTTGCACCGTGGAGTAAATGTGACACTGCACCGGGTAGTGGGTGGTTCCTTCACAGGAAGCAAGTCACACGACTAGTTGGGCATTCCTCACCGGGTGTTTCTCCTCACAATGAGGGCATCCATCCTTGTGTTCCTCCCGGTGTGTCCTATTTCTCCATAAATCCTGCAGGCACAAGGTTTAATTCTGGTGTATCATGGTGCTTCCGGATAAGACGTGATCTCAACAGGTCTTCTTGAAATCCTCCCAAGTTCTTGCTCCATTAAATCCCTGTATGGCTTGATGCATTTTCCACCAGGTTGCAGCACTTTACGTAAAAATCTTGAAGAGCGTATTGGACCTCATACTTCCTTGAAACCAAATTGTTCCCAAGTGACTCTCCATGTTCTGCATCCATAGCTCGCCTCCTACCGAGTCTTGATCGAGAGAATATCAGTCCAACTTCATTCATCATCTATGGGGTTCAAGGGTTTTAGGGTGAGGTGAGAGAGATGGGGGGATATACACACAAGACAACCAATAGTTTTTGAAGAAACAAGTTTTTATTTTGGGGCTGTCAGAAAACATCAAACAAATGACAGTTCACAAAATCATCGCATCTAACGTAGGTGTATAGCAGGGGTTTGGTCTTCTAAAGGTCAAATAATTCTTCAGATTCTTCAAGTCTTCTGAGTCTTCAACTGTTGTAGATTCTAATGGAGAAATCCTCTTTACTCTGAAGGGGTCATCAGTTCTCCGATATCAAATCCTTCTTGGAGCGTCTTCAGTTGATCCTCCGGGTGATCAAAGGATAAGGGGTATATTCTAACTATTTGAGGGTCTATCTGATAAAATCAGAAAAGACGAGAAGTAAAGGATCCTTTTGAAAATAAAGTTTTTAGAGATTTCCTGTCCTAGGGGCTTTCCGATTTCTAGGGTCACGTCCTACAGTCAACATGTGCTCTGATACCATCTCTGTAGCGACCCGACCTCAGACGGTCAAGCCTCGTATTCTTTATGCCATCCTCGGATCAAGATATCTTTGGCACACACAAGACATCAATGTATATATCAAAGTGCAATCACATGCATAATTAACGTAAAACTGATATATACCTCATAATACTCGTGAAACAAACAAACGGGTGTGGAGTCCCATCAACGCCATCGGCGGAGTTGAGTGTAGACCGTAACCTGCATGCATACTCTTACTCTCGAGGAAATATCTGCAACATGATACATTGCAGCCGTGTAGGTCAGTACATTGAATGTACCGGCAAGATCACAATATGAGAAAACAGATGATAAAACTATACTATATGCAATATGGCTTTATGGCTCTATATCTGAGTTTTGTTTGCGTAAAAGCTGGTTTTATTTTCCCTACATCAAAGGAATAAATGAAGTATGTACTATGGAGTTTTCTAGCATGACATGGTTCCGCCAACCCATGTCTCATAGCCCAAAATCATCATAAGTTGCCCACAATTAAGTTATCAGTCCGGTGTTGAGAGTTCCGAGATAGATCCAAGTCCAGATGCTCAAATTGTCCGTGAATCGGGACACGGCTAATCGATTAGGTTATAACCCTCTGCAGAGGTTTGTACACTTTACCCGCAAGATTCGATCCCTCTCTTTACGTTCTCGCACTTCGTGGTGTTTGAGAACAAGATGACCGAAACATGGTCTTCCAAAGAGTTCCTCGACCACCGTCCGCACTCCATCCAATCCTACCGTCATTCTACATCTGCTAGTACCGTCCCAGCCAGAGTCACAACTAAGGTCAACCAAGCCAGAGCCCATAATGACTTGCGGTTGCACAGGTAAGCTTCCGGGCGTGAAGTATTCTTCCGTCTCTTTGAGTCTGGGTGAAGCTTTCCGCAAGATGTCATGGCGCTTCTCCATGCATCCCGCCCAACCATTGGGTTCTCCAGGTGCCCGTCACAACCGCCCTTCACCCAAAGAGTGTGTATTGAATTCTTGTCTCGAGTCTTGAAGTCTTGAGGTCTTGAAGGTGCAGTCCTTGCAGATTCCATCATGGAGTTGTCGTCATTGACGTAGAGTCCTCCTTCTTCACACCACTCGTGCACTCATACCAAACCCCGTCTACTATAGCGTAGCATTAAAATAAAATATCGTCCGGGCTTGGTAATGTGGGTGATGGGTTCCTACCTCATGCATACTACTCAACAACAAGAATTTCAATAACACTCTTGAGGGGTGGTTGCAAAGATGCCACTAAATGCAATAAAACATAGGTATGAAAGCATGGTCAAAGTGAACTTGCTCGTTGACGATCTTGAAAAACTAGGGTTTCAGAGTAGCAATCTTCGCACTCGGAAATTCTACCGAGGCAAACAATAACTATAATAAGCACATAGCAATAGGATCGCATAACACAACATAACAAAAGTAACATAACACAACAAAACAACCAAAACTCAAATCCAAAAGAAAAACTCAAATAAAGGCCACTCAAAGTTTTCCCTACTTCAAACAATAACAAAAATAGTTTTATATAAAAAAAATTCTTAATATAACCTAATCATGGTTTTAGGTTAACTTAACAGAAAAGGTTTCACTAAGCAACTAGGAGCAAAAAGAATTAATTAAAAAGCTATTATAAAACTCATTTTAGGCCTAATCCAATTTCTATTAAGAAAATAATTTAAAACTTTTATTAATTATAAATAAAAGTTCATCTACTAGAATGACAGAAACTAACCTAGAATAACTAATCACAAGTTAAGAATAAATTAATTTACTAATTAATTAATTAGGAAAACAAGAACTAGTTAATTAATTAGGATTAATAGGATTCTGTCTAAAACTAATTATTTATTAATCCTAAAATACCCAAATTAATTTCTAGGGTTTGGCAATGTCAAAATAAAGTGGTGACAAAAAGAATCATGGAAAAATAATTTTTCTAACTAAAGTTATAGCAGATTTGCTATTCTGGCTAAAACAATATTAAAGCATTTTTAATTATTTTTAACATAGCTAAATATATATTTTTCTGAAACTACATAAAATTTGCAATCCAACAAAAAAAGAATCACTCAAAAATATTAAGCAGAATAAAAGATATGAATTTTTGAAAACAGAAGCTATTCTGTAAAACAGAAAATCAAAATAAAAAGAAAAAGACCTAATGGGCCTATACTGTGCCCTGTGCGTTAGATAGCCTAAACGGGCCTCGGGTTAAAACTAAAAACGGGCCGGCTAAATACTAAAAACCCTAACTAATAAACCGTAACTAACCGGCCGAACGGCGGTTTTTATAAAGAAATACCCCTTGAGTTTCTAATCTACACCGTTGGTGTGAGATCCGACGGCGGGAGGAGTTCGGTGACTCACCGGAGTTCGGCGACAATGACGGCGCGGCGAGAGTGCGTTGAGGGCTCCGGTCGTCGGGAGGTCGACGGAGTGGCCGGGAGGATGCGGGGAGCTCGGGAGGGTCTGGTGGAGTCGGGAGATCGGGGTGGTCGGAGTCGGTCGGCCGAGCTTGAGGCGGCGGTGGCGTTCGGTGATCGACGGCGACGGTGTTCGGCGGCTCTGGAGCTCGGGCGAGGCACGGGAGGTGTGGTCGGCGAGGGAGTCCGGAGGTGGTCTCAGGCGAGCTCGGGTGGTCGGGGGTGGCCGGAACGGGCTAACGATGCCAGGCGCTCTCGGGCTCCGGCGAGCTCGTCGAGGGGAGAGGGGTCCCGAGGGCTAGGGGAATGGGGTGGGCGACGGCTTAAATAGCCGGGGGCTCGTCAGGGGTAAGGGAGGCGATCGGGCGATCAGGAATCCCGGATCCTTGAGATCCGCGATCTCCGGCGGGGCGAGGCGGGCGAGGGGAAGAAGATGGGGCGGGCCCACTGCTGAGAGAGGGAGGTGAGGAGCGAGGCGGTCGATCGGCAGAGCGCCTTGCCAGGGGCGAGGGGTGAGGCGCCTGGCTGGCTCTGGGCTCATTGGCCTGGGCTGGGGCTTGAGGGGAGGCGGCGCTGGCTGGGCCTGGCCAGTGGGGTTTCGGCGCTGGCTGGGCCAGGGGGTCTGGCTGGCGCCTGAGGGGGGGGTTTTTTTTTTTTTAAATAAAACTAAAACAAAAATAAAACCAAATCTAAAAATAATTTAAAAAGGGTATATATATACCAAAATGATCAGGAATATTCCCTTTCATTTGAACATTTTTCCAGAAGCAAAATCCAAACTTCATAAAAATCTATTTTTTTCAAATTCAAATAAATTTCAGATTTGAATCCAAATCTTTTGGCATTGTTTCCTCTGATATTTTTGGAGTGTCATGTTTGCTCCTCTCATACTTTTGATCAAGTATTTATCGTGCATAGTTTTTGAAATGTTTCCCACATGCCAAAGTTTGAAATTCAAATTCAAAACTCAAAATTTGAAAGAGGGTTTCAAGGCACTTTCAAATGACTTTCAACTTGATACTTTTTAACTTCCAACTCATATTTCATATAATTGAAGAAGTCATTTTATCTTCCCTCATGAAAATCATTGAGTTGCATAAAGCTTTGAATTTGAAAACTTCCCAAATGAAATTCAATTCTTTTTCCAAAACCCTATTCATTTCAAAATGGAAGAAGTCATGTCATCTTCACTTCTAGGTTTTTGGTGTTGCAATGAACTTGAGTTCAATTGGGATCCAAAATGCAAGATGGAAAGTTTGGGAAAGTCATTTCATTCCCTCTCATTCAACTTTCAAAAGTTTCAATTTCCACTCAATTCCATTCAATCAATCAGTCAAACAATCAGACAACAACCATAGTTATTTATTTATTATAACATTCCAAAA
Source organism: Aegilops bicornis (assembly GCA_021605145.1). Taxonomy (NCBI): domain Eukaryota; kingdom Viridiplantae; phylum Streptophyta; class Magnoliopsida; order Poales; family Poaceae; genus Aegilops; species Aegilops bicornis. Next base: position 558,892,821 of record CM038673.1, on the reverse strand, counting down.
TTTAGAATTTTGGGATGTTACAGACCGAGTCGGTTTAATCGGTTGAACCGAGTTTAAAACCTAGATCAAGCTAATGCCTTCGGTGTGACCGAGTTGGAGTGAATTGGTGTGACCAAAAAACACTAGAAGGTTTTGGAATGCAGCCCTTGATGGATCGGTGGCTCCGAGTGCTCCTCACCCGGAGGGTCCAAAATGAGCTTGTTTAATTTTTGTGATGTAGCATGAAAAGAGTTTGAGACAAGAAGAGCATAGATAGCTAGAGAAAGTTCTTAGGCGTTCTTATACATCCATTTGGCCAACAAAAACCAAAACAACCAAAACAACAAATGGATGTCCTCGAATGGGAAAAATTGCAAAAGCAACATGCTCACACAATAAAATGTCAAATGAAATATGTGTCAAACATGCACAAACAATTCTATCATCTATCAAGCAATTGGCGATGACTAGGTCATCTATATATGAGTATATTGACTTAGGAGTCGAATGGGAACATTTCATCATAGGTCATACTCATTGTTTAAGCACAAGTGTGGTTACCACTTTTACATAAAGCAATAATGTGTTCACACCATTAGAGTTTCTTTAGCTCCATATTAGAGCAAAGCTCCCCCTAGATTTGATATCCCCCCAAAGAGGGATCAACTAACCTTGGGTTTTGTCGATGATGACTTCATGTAGATAGTGAAGATATGGATGCTCAATGTTGATGCAGATCATTTGGAGCATTCCTTTGGAGTGTTGCACTTTCAATACCTACATGGGTTAGTCCCAAAAGGAACATACAAGGATATCCATATACATAGAGTGAGTTGCACAAATGATGATGTCCATGAAAGCATTTGATTACCTCGTCCCTTTTCTTACCAACAAGAGGGTTTGTGACTCCTTGAACTAGTGCATGATATGGAAGTTGTTTGTACAAGTCCCTGCCAATATGAATATGAGTGAAGCATGTTGGTGGAGTCACCCTCAAGAACACTCTATTTCTTCTTCTTTGGGACCCACATCAATTTGATGGGAATCCTTGGAGTTGTAGTTGAACTTGGTGAAGTAGAGCTTGACATAGTCTTGGGAACCCACTTGACCATGGCCCTTGGAGCTTCTTCAAATGAGTCAATCTCCTCTTGAAGCTTGTCCTTGCCTTTAAGCTTGTGGTCTTGTGGTGGAAGATCATCTTGAGCTTGTGTTCCCTCAAAAGAAGTTGGGTCATACTTCTCCTGTTGAGGAACAAACTTTGTCTTGGGGTATTGATCTTCTTCCCATTAAACTCCATTGGCATTGAACTTCCGTTCAAAACCAACACCTTGATTCTTTTGGTGCCTTCCTTGCTTGCGTATAATTTCCTCAAATTTCTTACTTCCAGCAAGGCTCTTGTAAACACCTTTCTCTATAATTCCCTTCAATAAGCTATTTTCTTGCTCAAGTGTAACTTGGCTAAGAGAATCATTAGTGGAATCGATAGAATTACTAGAAGCAACATTATTAGATTTAGCATGATTATTATTACTACTAGAAGAAGAATCTTTCTTTCTCTTGTTGCTAGATTTTACTTGTGGCATATAAGTAGACAAGAGGAGATGTTTGGCAATGTAAGAAGAACTCTTCTTTCGAATATCATCATCGATAGCTTTTAGAAACCCATGCTCTTGCTCAAAATTTAGCTTCTCGAAGCGTAGCTTCTCATGAGTTTTTAAGAGCTCTCATTGACCCTCTAGAGTTGTTTCATGATCTAAATTAAGAGTGTTTAGTTCTATAGTTAGACGCTCAATCTCCTTCTTATCATTGTCATTCGTTTCATCTTGATTAGCATGATTATTAGCAAGTTCATCATTGTTTTCACTAGTTTTGTCAACAAGTAAATCATCATCACCTAGAAAATATGATCACGACTAGAAGATCTCTTGTCATTGTAGGACCTTGACTTGGAACGTCTCTCTTTGCTTCTATTCTTGTAGAATTTGTTGAAGTTCTTCACCATTAAGCTCAATTCTTCATTGGAGACTAGCTTGTCACTTGATGTTGTAGGATCATCACTCGTAGCTTTGTAAGCACCACTTGACTTGTTGTGGAGCTCATCCTTATCCTTGAGTGACATCTCATGAGCAACAATTCAACCAATGACTTCTGTTGACTTAAGATCTTTCTAGTTGGGCATCATTTAGATCAATGTGCACATGGTATCATATTTTCCATCTAAAACTCTAAGGATCTTCTTGATGATGAATTTGTCGGTCATCTCTTCAATTCGTAAGCCGATAATCTCATTTGTGATTGTTGGGGAACGTAGTAATTTCAAAAAAATTCCTATGCACACGCAAGATCATGGTGATGCATAGCAACGAGAGGGGAGAGTGTTGTCCATGTACCCTCATAGACCGAAAGCGGAAGCGTTAGCACAACGCGGTTGATGTAGTCGTACGTCTTCACGATCCGACCGATCAAGTACCGAACGCACGACACCTCCGAGTTCAGCACACGTTCAACCCGATCGTCCCTCGAACTCCGATCCAGCTGAGTGTTGAGGGAGAGTTTCGTCAGCACGACGGCGTGGTGACGATGATGATGTTCTACCGACGCAGGGCTTCGCCTAAGCACCACTACAGTATTATCGAGGTGGACTATGGTGGAGGGGGGCACCGCACACGGCTAAAAGATCAAACGATCAATTGTTGTGTCTCTAGGGTGCCCCCCTGCCCCCATATATAAAGGAGCAAGGGGGGAGGTGCGGCCGGCCAGGAGGGGGCGCGCCAGGAGGAGTCCTACTCCCACCGGGAGTAGGATTCCCCCCCTTCCAAGTAGTAGGAGTAGGAGTCAAGGAAAGGGGAGAGAGAAGAGAAGGAAGGAGGGGCAGCCTCCCCTAGTCCAATTCGGACTAGGCCTTGGGGTGCACACAACCTCTCCTCTCTCTTTCCCTAAAGCCCAATAAGGCCCATATACTCCCGGCGAATTCCCGTAACTCTCCTGCCGAAAATACCCGAACCACTCGGAACCTTTCCGATGTCCGAATATAGTCGTCCAATATATCGATCTTTATGTCTCGACCATTTCGAGACTCCTCGTCATGTCCCCGATCTCATCTGGGACTCCGAACTAACTTCTTTACATCAAAACACATAAACTCATAATATAACCGTCATCGAACTTTAAGCGTGCGGACCCTACGGGTTCGAGAACAATGTAGACATGACCGAGACACGTCTCCGGTCAATAACCAATAGTGGAACCCGGATACTCATATTGGCTCCCACATATTCTACGAAGATCTTTATCGGTCAGACCGCATAACAACATACGTTATTCCCTTTGTCATCGGTATATATGTTACTTGCCCGAGATTCGATCGTCGGTATCTCAATAACTAGTTCAATCTCGTTACCGGCAAGTCTCTTTACTCGTTCCGTAATACATCATCCGGCAACTAACTCATTAGTTGCAATGCTTGCAAGGCTTATAGTGATGTGCATTACCGAGTGGGCCCAGAGATACCTCTCCGACAATCGGAGTGACAAAACCTAATCTCGAAATACGTCAACCCAACAAGTACCTTTGGAGACACCTGTAGAGCTCCTTTATAATCACCCGATTCGTTGTGACGTTTGGTAGCACACAAAGTGTTCCTCCGTAAACGGGAGTTGCATAATCTCATAGTCATAGGAACATGTATAAGTCATGAAGAAAGCAATAGCAACATACTAAACGATCGAGTGCTAAGCTAACGGAATGGGTCAAGTCAATCACATCATTCTCCTAATGATGTGATCCCATTAATCAAATGACAACTCATGTCTATGGCTAGGAAACATAACCATCTTTGATCAACGAGCTAGTCAAGTAGAGGCATACTAGTGACACTCTGTTTGTCTATGTATTCACACATGTATCATGTTTCTGGTTAATACAATTCTAGCATGAATAATAAACATTTATCATGAAATAAGGAAATAAATAATAACTTTACTATTGCCTCTGGGGCATATTTCCTTCAGTCTCCCACTTGCACTAGAGTCAAGAATCTAGTTCACATCACCATGTGATTTAACACCAATAGTTCACATCCTTATGTGATTAGTTCACATCTCCATGTGACTAACACCCAAAGGGTTTACTAGAGTCAATAATCTAGTTCACATCGCTATGTGATTAACACCCAAAGAGTGATCATGTTTTGCTTGTGAGAGAAATTTAGTCAATGGGTCTGCCAAATTCAGATCCATATGTATTTTGCAAACTTCTATGTCTACAATGCTCTGCACGGAGCTACTCTAGCTAATTGCTCCCACTTTCAATATGTATCCAGATTGAGACTTAGAGTCATCTAGATTAGTGTCAAAACTTGCATCGACGTAACCTTTTACGATGAACCTTTTTGTCACCTCCATAATCGAGAAACATATCATTATTCCACTAAGGATAATTTTGACCGCTGTCCAGTGATCTACTCCTAGATCACTATTGTACTCCCTTGCCAAAATCAGTGTAAGGTATACAACATATCTGGTACACAACATGTCATACTTTATAGAACCTATGGCTGAGGCATAGGGAATGACTTTCATTTTCTTTCTATCTTCTGCCGTGGTCGAGCTTTGAGTCTTACTCAATTTCACACCTTGTAACACAGGCAAGAACTCTTTCTTTGACTGTTCCATTTTGAACTACTTCAAAATATTTTCAAGGTATGTACTCATTGGAAAAACTTATCAAGCGTTTTGATCTATCTCTATAGATCTTGATGCTCAATGTGTAAGTAGCTTCACCGAGGTCTTTCTTTGAAAAACTCCTTTCAAACACTCCTTTATGCTTTGCAGAATAATTCTACATTATTTCCGATCAACAATATGTCATTCACATATACTTATCAGAAATGTTGTAGTGCTCCCACTCACTTTCTTGTAAATACAGGCTTCACCGCAAGTTTGTATAAAACTATATGCTTGATCAACTCATCAAAGCGTATATTCCAACTCCGAGATGCTTGCACCAGTCCATAGATGGATCGCTGGAGCTTGCACATTTTGTTAGCACCTTTAGGATTGACAAAACCTTCTGGTTGCATCATATACAACTCTTCTTTAATAAATCCATTAAGGAATGCAGTTCTGTTTATCCATTTGCCAGATTTCATAAAATGCGGCAATTGCTAACATGATTCGGACAGACTTAAGCATAGATACGTGTGAGAAACTCTCATCGTAGTCAATACCTTGAACTTGTCGAAAACCTTTTTGCGAAAATTCGAGCTTTGTAGATAGTAACACTACTATCAGCGTCCGGCTTCCTCTTGAAGATCCATTTATTTTCTATGGCTTACCGATCATCGGGCAAGTCAACCAAAGTCCACACTTTGTGAAGGAAATATGCCCTAGAGGCAATAATAAAGTTATTATTTATTTCCTCATATCATGATAAATGTTTATTATTCATGCTAGAATTGTATTAACCGGAAACATGATACATGTGTGAATACATAGACAAACTTAAATGTCACTAGTATGCCTCTACTTGACTAGCTCATTGATCAAACATGGTTATGTTTCCTAACCATAGACATGTGTTGTCATTTGATTAATGGGATCACATCATTAAGAGAATGATGTGATTGACTTGACCCATTCCGTTAGCTTAGCACTTGATCGTTTAGTATATTTCTATTGCTTTCTTCATGACTTATACAAGTTCCTATAACTATGAGATTATGCAACTCTCGTTTACCGGAGGAACACTTTGTGTGCTACCAAACTTCTCAACGTAACTGGGTGATTATAAAGGAGCTCTATAGGTGTCTCCAAAGGTACATGTTGAGTTGGCATATTTCGAGATTAGGTTTTGTCACTCCGATTGTCGGAGAGGTATCTCTGGGCCCTCTCGGTAATGCACATCACTATAAGCCTTGCAAGCAATGTAACTAATGAGTTAGTTACGGAATGATGTATTACATAACGAGTAAAGAGACTTGCTGATAACGAGATTGAACTAGGTGTTGAGATACCGACGATCGAATCTCGGGCAAGTAACATACCAATGACAAAGGGAACAACGTATGTTGTTATGCGGTTTGACCGATAAAGATCTTCGTAGAATATGTAGGAGCCAATATGAGCATCCAGGTTCCGCTATTGGTTATTGACCAGAAACAGTTCTAGGTCATGTCTACATAGTTCTCGAACCCGTAGGGTCCGCACGCTTAAGGTTTCGATGACAGTTATATTATGAGTTTATGAGTTTTGATGTACCGAAGTTTGTTCGAAATCCCGGATATGATCACGGACATGATGAGGAGTCTCGAAATGGTCGAGACATAAAGATTGATATATTGGACGACTATATTCGGACACCGGAAGTGTTCCGGGTGATTTCGGAGAAAACCAGAGTGCCGAGGGTTACGGAACCCCCCGGGAGAAGTAATGGGCCTTATGGGCCTTAGTGGAGAGAGAGAGGGCAGCCAGGTGGGTGGCGCCCCCACCCCTCTAGTCCGAATTGGACTAGGAGAGGGGCGGCGCCCCTTCCTTCTCCCTCCCCCTCCTAGTAGGAGTAGGAAAGAGGGGAGTCCTACTCCTACTAGGAGGAGGACTCCTCCTCCTGGCGCGCCTAGCAAGGGCCGGCCGGCCTCCCCCTTGCTCCTTTATATACGGGGCAGGGGGGCACCCTAGAGACACAACAATTGATCCTTGAGATCTCTTAGCCGTGTGCGGTGCCCCCCTCCACCATAGTCCTCGATATTATTGTAGCGGTGCTTAAGCGAAGCCCTGCGACGGTAGAACATCAAGATCGTCACCACGCCGTCGTGCTGACGGAACTCTTCCCCGACACTTTGCTGGACCGGAGTCCGGGGAACGTCATCGAGCTGAACGTGTGCTAGAACTCAGAGGTGCCGTAGTTTCGGTGCTTGATCGGTCGGGCCGTGAAGACGTACGACTACATCAACCGCGTTATTATAACGCTTCCGCTTTCGGTCTACGAGGGTACGTGGACAACACTCTCCCGTCTCGTTGCTATGCATCACCATGATCTTGTGTGTGCGTAGGATTTTTTTTGAAATTACTACGTTCCCCAACAGTGGTATCAGAGCCTGGTTTTATGCCTAGATGTTATATGCACGAGTAGAACACAAGTGAGTTGTGGGTGATACAAGTCATACTGCTTACCAGCATGTCATACTTTGGTTCGGCGGTATTGTTGGATGAAGCGGCCCGAACCGACATTACGCCAGACGCTTTACGCGAGACCGGTTCTCCCGGCGTGCTTTGCACGCAGAGGTGGCTAGCGGTGTCAGTTTCTCCAACTTTAGTTGAACCGAGTGTGGCTACGCCCGGTCCTTGCGAAGGTTAAAACAACACTAACTTGACGAACTATCGTTGTGGTTTTGATGCATAGGTAAGCACGGTTCTTGCTAAGCCCGTAGCAGCCACGTAAAACTTGCAACAACAAAGTAGAGGACGTCTAACTTGTTTTTGCAGGGCATGTTGTGATGTGATATGGTCAGGACGTGATGCTATATATTATTGTATGAGATGATCATGTTTTGTAACCGAGTTATCGACAACTGGCAGGAGCCATATGGTTGTCGCTTTATTGTATGCAATGCAATCGCCCTGTAATGCTTTAGTTTATCACTAAGCGATAGCGATAGTCGTAGAAGCATAAGATTGGCGAGACGAAAACGATGCTACGATGGAGATCAAGGTGTCGTGCCGGTGACGATGGTGATCACGACGGTGCTTCGGAGATGGAGATCACAAGCACAAGATGATGATGGCCATATCATATCACTTATATTGATTGCATGTGATGTTTATCCTTTATGCATCTTATCTTGTTTTGATTGACGGTAGCATTTTAAGATGATCTCTCACTAATTATCAAGAAGTGTTCTCCCTGAGTATGCACCGTTGCGAAAGTTCTTCGTCTTTGAGACACCACGTGATGATCGGGTGTGATAGGCTCTACGTTCAAATACAACGGGTGCAAAACAGTTGCACACGCGGAATACTCAGGTTAAACTTGAGGAGCCTAGCATATACAGATATGGCCTCGGAACACGGAGACCGAAAGGTCGAACGTGAATCATATAGTAGATATGATCAACATAGTGATGTTCACCATTGAAACTACTCCATCTCACGTGATGATCGGACATGGTTTAGTTGATTTGGATCACGTGATCACTTAGTTGACTAGAGAGATGTCTGTCTAAGTGGGATTTCTTAAGTAATATGATTAATTGAACTTAAATTTATCATGAACTTAGTACCTGATAGTATTTTTGCTTGTCAATGTTTGTTGTACATAGATGGCTCGTGCTGTTGTTCCGTTGAATTTTAATGCGTTCATTGAGAAAGCTAAGTTGAAAGATGATGGTAGCAACTACACGGACTGGGTCCGTAACTTGAGGATTATCCTCATTGCTGCACCGAAGAATTACGTCCTGGAAGCACCGCTGGGTGCCGAACCTGCTGCAGATGGCCCGACGACGTTAAGAACGTCTGGCAGAGCAAAGCTGATGAATACTCAATAGTTCAGTGTGCCATGCTTTACGGTTTAGAACCGGGTCTTCAACGATGTTTTGAAAGTCATGGAGCATATGAGATGTTCCAGGAGTTGAAGTTAATATTTCAAGCAAATGCCCGGATTGAGAGACATGAAGTCTCCAATAAGTTCTATAGCTGTAAGATGGAGGAGAATAGTTCTGTCAGTGAACATATACTCAAAATGTCAGGTATAAAAATCACTTGATTCAACTGGAGTTAATCTTCACGATGATAGTGTCATTGATGTAATTCTTCAATCATCGCCACCAAGCTACAAGAGCTTCGTGATGAACTATAATATGCAAGGGGACAAGACTATTCCGAGCTCTTCGCAATGCTAAAGGCTGCGGAGGTAGAAATCAAGAAGGAGCATCAAGTGTTGATGGTCAATAAGACCACCGATTTCAAGAAGAAGGGCAAAGGGAAGAAAAGGAACTTCAAGAAGAACAGCAAGCAAGTTGCTGCTCAGAGAAGAAACCCAAGTCTGGACCTAAGCCTGAAACTGAGTGCTTCTCTTGCAAGCGGTGGACACCGGAAGCGGAACTGCCCCAAGTATTTGGCGGATAAGAAGGATGGCAAGGTGAACAAAGGTATATGTGATATACATGTTATTGATGTGTACCTTACTAATGCTCATGATAGCACCTTGGTATTTGATACTGGTTACATTGCTAATATTTGCAACTCGAAACAGGGACTACGGATTAAGCGAAGATTGGCTAAGGGCGAGGTGACGATGCGGCGTGGGAAATGGTTCCAAAGTCGATGTGATCGCGGTCGGCACGCTACCTCTACATCTACCATCGGGATTAGTTTTAGACCTAAATAATTGTTATTTGGTGCCAGCGTTAAGCATGAACATTATATCTGGATCTTGTTTGATGCGAGACGGTTATTCATTTAAATCAGAGAATAATGATTGTTCTATTTATATGAGTAATATCTTGTATGGTCATGCACCCTTAAAGAGTGGTCTATTTTTATTGAATCTCGATAGTAGTGATACACATATTCATAATATTGAAGCCAAAAGATGCAGAGTTGATAATGATAGTGCAACTTATTTGTGGTACTGCCGTTTGGGTCATATTGGTGTAAAACGCATGAAGAAACTCCATACTGATGGACTTCTGGAATCACTTGATTATGAATCACTTGGTACTTGCGAACCGTGTGTAACATCCCCAGCATCACACTACAATAATCCCCCCCTAATGAAGGTCATGTCATCATGATCATCATGCCAAAAGGCCACTTGTCCAAAATTTGCTTCAAATTCTAATTCTAATTGCATGTCAAATATTTGCTTCTGCTTTCATGCAAATAAAATAGTTCATCCTATGGCAAATAATCCCTAGATATTTTTCATGTTGAAACTAATATTTTAAAGGGTTATTAAATGCCCTCAAACATTAAACCGTGCCAAAATAGCATTTTTTTGAATGCTTCTCCACTTACGAAAAATTCAAGCTAAGTCAAACTTCCTCCTAAGTTTTTGGTGGTAGCACCTAACATTGCAATACTAAATATGTGTCCATCTCCACATTTTACAAAACTCATTTGCTAAATAAATTAAGTACAAAACAGAGGCTAGAGAAATAAAACATATGGTAATAAAATAAAAGAGCTACACCTATTATGCAGATGGGCTCTAAGCTATTTTACCGTGCAGCCCAGCCCAACACCCCCCTGTTTCCCCTTCCTCCTGCTACAGAAGCAGAGGGGGATCGTGGAGGCCATCCATGGCGCCCCGACCACATGCCGGCCATCCCAGCGGCCCTCCACAGAGGTTAAGAGCATCGCCCGCACTGCTCCGAAACCCTAGCCCCATTTCCCCTTCCTCGCGCCGTTCACTCTCTCCCACGCGCAAGATCTCCCAAGCTCCCGCTATGGCCGATGTTGTTCGTGACGCTCCCGTCCTCCCCGCGGCGTGGGATTGAGTCCGGAGCACCGCCGTCTGCCTACGTCTTCCTCGCCCAGGTCAAGCCAGGACCTGCATCGCCTACATCAACTCCTTCTTCAAGCTTGGCCGCCGCTCATCGCCGCTTGATCCCCGCCGTTCGACCGCTCCGGCTTCACCAAGTTGCTCCTCGTCACCGATGTGAGCACCGCGTGGTTTCCCCTCTGTTATCGCCTTGATCTCGTCACCTAGCACTCATCCTCGCGAAGTTCCGGCTCGGCCGTCCACCACGGCCGGCGGGCTCATCACTGCCGTGTCCCCTAGCTCCCTCTGCGATGCGTGCGTGCTCCGGAGCTGTGTAGATGCCGCCTAGTCTCTCGGTTCGTCGAATCCGAGCCCTGGGCTCGAGCTCGATCCCGTCGGCGCCACCGCTGTCGCTTCTTTCGGCCGTCGATGTCGTTGTCATTCTTGGCAACCCCGTCGAGCGCCACAGGCGATGCACCATGCAGCCCGCACCCGCCCATGCATGGCCGTGCCCCGCAGCGCTTCGTCGTCACTACTGCGATGCCGCTGCCGCGCCCTCCGTCTTTGTCCCGCTACTGCGCAGTGCTGCTGCCGTTGCTTTGGCTTACCGCTGCCGGGCGGAGCCCGGCCAGGAGCGTTGGGTTCAGCTGAACCCAACGATTTATCCTGTCGGTATGTATACACATATACGTCGTGCTTGAACCCAAATAAGGATTGAACCCATCGACTTGCAGCGCTTCTTTGAGAAGCCCAAAAGCCCACAAAGTAAAACCTTCCGTGCAGCCTCCTAGGCTTGTTCATGGCTTCCTGCCCTAATTCCTATTCTCCTATCTGAGCCGCCCCGCCCAAAGACAACAGACCCTTCATTTTTTTACATCGCTTCCTCAAGACCTCAACTCGATCTACCCTCATGATCTCCCAACCCCTTCCGGTCGAAAGCGGCGATCGTGTTGCAGTTGTAGACCAAATTTGAGGTACTAAGTTGTCCTCAAATCTCCTCTCTGCTCGCATGCCGTAGTTTCTAATTACTTCTTTTACGTGCTTGACTGATCTATACCATGGGTTGCCATTTCTCAAGAGAAATCGTCACGAGATTAAGGTAAAGATGTAGACAAAGCGCATCAAATGCCATGCAGGTAGTCTTACGAAGCCTTCTTTCGTAGAAAAATTAATTTAGATCAGTTTCCTTATGATGGCAGTATTCGGTTTTTAATGTAGCACAACATTGGATAAGCGATATCATATTGAAAATTTCTATTGGAGCCCGATCTCATCTACTCTCGGTGGACAAAAAATTCGAAAAAATAGTAAATGAAATAAAATCTGAAATATCTGGAATTCAAAGATGGTCATCCAAAATTTGCTTCCACGATGAATGTCGTGGTGCTCTGTACATAACAAACAAAATTGCTTCAAAATGTCTATTTCTAAAGCTTTTTGAGAGGTCCGGTTTTGTTTATTTTGTCCAGAGCATCTCACCCTGAAAATTTGGAAGCACCTCGTACACTTGAGCATCTTTGATGCAAAAAAAAGTTTCTTTTTATTTTTGCTACTATTTTTTTGAATTTAATTTTCACAATGGGTGTAGATGAGCTCAAGCCCCAATACACTATCCTAGTGCTAAAATATGGTTGTGAGATGGTATGAAATTTCACTTTACATTTAACTAATTTGTACCAAATCTTTATAACTAGTTAGTGAGTGAACCCAATGGCAAAAATTCCTGGCTCCGCCCCTGGTCGCTGCTGCTCTTAGTTCCTGCTGCCGCTGCCCTTCTTGCTTGCACTACTACGCCCCGCTGCTTTGCTGCTGTTGAGATTGCCCATAGTCGCTGCCTCTGCGCCCATGTGTGTTGACCATGGTCTCACAACCGTGGCAAGGCCATCAACATGAGGCACGCTGTACCAATGGCCGTCCAGCTTAATTAGGAGCAGGCTAGATTAGGGGCTAATTAGTACTACTAGTTAAAATTATTTGCTACCCTGTGACATGTGGGTCCCATTTAATTAGGTTAGTTTATTTGTTTAATTAGTCAAATGTGTAGATGACATGTGGCCCCTTCTAGATTATTTAGTCTAGGTACTTTTATTAGCTCTAGTGACACTTACATGTGGGTCCGCTTGACCCAGTTGACGATCAACATGCACTTTGGTCAACTACTATTGACCTATTGTTGGACCACCCCGACGCCACTATCATACCATGGCTAGCTGCGCTAACGTATAAAAAGTTATTACACTGTTTTCATTCGAATTTATTAATTAAGCTAAATTCGGAAAATGTTTGAAACTTAGAAAATTAATATAAAATAAATCGTAGCTCGGATCGAAAAACTTTCTACATGAAAGTTGATCAGAAAAACGAGACAAATTTGAATATGCAGTCCGTTCGTTCACCACACGGCCCTAACATAGCGAACATGCAACAATCCACCTCCGGTTCTTCTGTCCGAAAACGTCAAACACCGAAAAACATTCCCGGTTGATTTTCCCCCCTTCACCTTTATCGTGTAGCCATACGTTAGGTCACTCCCGGCACAACATATTGCCATGTTCTGCTTTGTGATGCTATGTTTTCTTTATATTTACTGTTTCTTCCCCTCTTCTCTCCGGTAGACCCCGAGACCGATGCTGCCCCTGTGATCGACTACGTCACCGATGACCCCTCCTTGCCAGAGCAACCAGGCAAGCCCCCCCTTTGATCATCGCGATATCGCCCATTCCATTCTCTCATGCTTGCATTAGATTTTGCTACTGTTATTGTTTGCTCCTATTCTGATGCATAGCCTGCTTTTGTATCTACTGTTGTACATTACCTGCTTATCCTAAACTGCTTAGTATAGGTTGGTTAGTGATCCATCAGTGACCCCCGCCTTGTCCCGACTGCCCCGCTGGATTATCAGAAGACCCGACCAACGAGATCAAAGACCAGGCCCCGGCACCGCACATCACTTTACCCTTAGTTGCTCGACTCTACTGCGTTACTATCGAGTGCCGAGGGTGAGACCTCTACATCACTTCAGATGTTAACCCTATAGTGTAGCTATTCGGTCATGGTCATCGAGGGTGATTTCCTCTTTAACCACTTCTGATACGACTCTGTCGTGCAACCCCTCAAGTGTGGACCTCGAGGGTGAATCCTCTTACGTTCACCTTGATGATTACATCTAGTGGAATTCACCGGGGGTGATTCCTCGGGTTTTTCCCTTGATGTTTAGACACACGATTACTATGGTTACTATGACTTTACACCTGAACCATGTTACTAAAGGCAGGTCGACCACGAGGGTACCCAGCGAGCATATTTGGCAGTGATGTGGAGACGGGTTGACACAGAAGGTGCCAGCGAGATAATTACGAGGCGTGGCGGGCATTCCTAGCCCTTGCCGCAAGTCCTCGAGGCAGGGCAGCGGGTCACCTCTTTTGTGAGTCTCTGCTTGTTACCGCGCGTTCCTAATCCACTACGATTTTGATATTTGATCTGAGGGGCCTCTGGCCTGATAGCACTAACCATCACGTGGGCATAGTATGGGCGTTCTGCGTCTTATACATCAGCCGAAGCTTAATGGACATCAAGAATCGGCCCAAGCGGCGCTGGGTTGGACTGCGTGGCGCTGCCTTGTTGAAGGAGGTAGCTAGGTCTGCTCACCGGCCATACGCAATATGCAGGAGTTCGGGGAGATGGCCCATGACCCACAGGGGCATATGTTTAGTCCGGCGTCTTTGGCCTCTCTATTAAGCCTAGGTCGGGTTGCGGCGTATTGTTTGGCGAGGCGGGCATGACCCAGAAAGTGTGTCCGGCGAGTCAATCGGCGTGGTGGGTAAGTTGGTGCACCCTGCAGGAAGAAAACATCTATCGATAGCCTATCCTACGGTAACGGACACTTGGAGTTGTATCCCGATCGATACAACTAGAACTGGATACTTGTGATGAGAACTGGATGGTGATGAGAACTGGATGGTGATGATAACTTGATAGTATGGCTCTGGGATTGCTTTCTCGCAGGGATTCGAGAAAGGATCTCTGGCCGAGGTTGATGAGACTACTACTACTTTACTTTATGCTACTCTACTTCCTCCTGCTGCTGCAAGATGGTGGCTTCCAGAAGATGCTAGTCTTCGATAGGACTTGGCTCTCCCCTCTATTCTGGCATTTCTGCAGCCCAGTCCACATATACAGCCTTCCTTTGATGATGTTGCATACATAGTGTAGATCCTTGCTTGCGAGTACTTTGGATGAGTACTCACGGTTGCTTTGCTACCCTTTCCCCTTTCTTCTTCTTTCCGGTTCTTTGCAACCAGATGTCGGAGCTCAGATGCCACCGCCCGATCTTTGTGGCCTTGGGTATTTAAGCTATAGTAAACCTCTGCTAATGATGCCACGTCACCTCCATTACTGTTGCTAATCTCGCATTAGTTCGAAACCAGTTCGAATTCAAATTTAAAACCAAGCAAACAATAAAAGTTTTCAAATATTAAAACTAAAATGTTCGGAGTGAGCCAAATAATGCATAAGTAAGTATGGTGGAGAAACCACACTTTTATAAAAGTGTAAAATACTCTAAAATGTTTTAAGCGATAGCAAAGACAATTAGTTGAATGCCTTTTACAATAAATAAAATATTAAACTAATTTATTTTGTTGCCCAAACTTATGTGGCGATAGCTAATTACTAACACTAAATTAGGGATTACTTTTATAGTTTATAAAACTAAAATAAAAGAGGAACTAAAATAAAACAGAAAACAGAAAAAGAATAATAAACAAAAATGGAACAAAAGAAATAAAACAGAAAAGGCCTCCCCCCACTGGGCCTTGGCCCACCCACATGCCGGGCCGGCCCATCCCCACTCCCTTAACCCCCTGGAGTCGTAACCCTAGCTACCGGTTGCCCCACTCCCCCACCCACGACCCCCACTCCTCCCCCGTCTCTCTCCCCTCGTCCCGATCTAGATCGGGTCGCGCCCGATCCCGGCCAGCGCCCGTCCCGACTCCGCCCTTGCCCCCAGCGACCCCGCCGCTGGATCGGCCTTGCGCCCGGTCCGCGCCCGTCGATGAGGCGACCTCGCCCGGACTGCTCCTCTCCGTCGACCTCGTCCCGGCATCCTCCCGCACCGCCACGACCCCTCACACCATCCCCCGGAGCCACCCCCGCTTCGCCCGACGACGCCGCCAGACGGATCGACCCGCCGTCGCCGGACTTCCCCCGTCCGGATCGTCCCCGTCCTCCTCCACGCCCGGCTCCGACGAGCCTCGTCAGCCACCCCTACTAAGCGGCCGTGGCGCACCCTTCAACTCCTCTCTCTCCGCCGCCATGCACGTCCGCCCCAAGCCACACTGCGGTCACCCGCGCCGGCGCGCCCGGCTTCGTGACCACTCATGCGCGGTGCCTTGCCGCGCCCGCACCTCTCGCAGCCGCTGCCCGCCTTCGCCGCCCGTTCCCCCTCACCATGCGGCCCTCGCCGGCGTGACAACCGCCCGGGGCCGCCAACGGCCTGGCTCGCCGCCCTCTGTGGCGGCGCCCCGGCTCAAGGCCCGACCTCGGCACGCCTTGCGTCACGACTCACCCGCCCGGTCGGCCTCTGAGCCACTCCCGGTCTTGACCCGATGCCCTACAGGCCAGCGGCGTAGGGCCCCACACCCCTAAAACAAAATTTAAAAGAAAACTGAAAATGAAAAGGTTTTTAATAAAATTATTAATTAGTTAATTAATTAATTAGTAAATTAATTAAGTTAACTAATCATGCTTAAATAATCTAATTAATTAGTTAATTTAATTAAAATGAAATTAATTAGCTAAACCCTATTTAAACTAAATAAAGGTATGACATGCGGGACCCACACGTGGTTTGACCCGATCAACTGCACGATTGACTACTGATGTCGACATGATGTCATCGACGTCATCTTTCACTAATTCGGATAATGTTGAAATAAATAATTAAATTCCAGAAATTAATAAAATCTTTATAAAATCATATTAAATAAACCGTAGCTCGGATCGAAAAACTTTATACATGAAAATTGCTCAGAACGACGAGACGAATCCGGATATGCAACCCGTTCGTCCGCCACACACTCCTAACATATCAAACATGCAACTTTCCCCCTTCGGATCATCTGTCCGAAAACACGGAACACCGCGGATACTTTCCCGGATGTGTCCCCCCTTAACCGGTATCACCTCATACCACGTTAGGGCACGCCTAGCATCGTTACTTGACTTGTCACGCATCGATATGCATCTGTTTACATGGTATTCATTGTTTCTTCCCCCTCTTCTCTCCGGTAGACTACGAGGCCAAGCCAGCTGCTGCTTTGCCCAGTTCGACTACGGAGTTGGCGACCCTCTCTCTTGCGAGCAACCAGCAAGCCCCCTTTGATCACCAGATATCGCCTACTCTTCTCTATAATGCTTGCATTAGAGTAGTGTAACATGTTACTGCTTTCGATTACTCCTATCTTTGCTGCATAGCTTTGTCCTTGCTACTCTCATTGTTACCTTTACCTGCTATCCTCTTTGCTTAGTATAGGATGCTAGTGTTCCATCAGTGACCCTACACTCTTGTCCTCTCGCCATGCTATACTCTTTGGGCTGTGATCACTTGAGGTGATCACGGGCATATACTATATACTTTACACCATTACATTACCGTGATATCTTTGTTAGGAGATGGGGGCTGAAAAGGCAGTGGCTCCATCCCGGTAGAGGTGGGCCCTGGGTTCCCGGCGGCCCCGTTACTTTAATGGCGGAGCGACAGGGCAGGTTGAGACCACCTAGGAGAGAGGTGGGCCTGGCCCTGGTCGGCGTTCACGGATACTTAACACGCTTAACGAGATCTTGGTATTTGATCTGAGTTGGCTACGATACTAACCATCTACGTGGGAGTAGTTATGGGTATCCCGGCGTCGTGGTATCAGCCGAAGCACTTCAGACGTCGTGACGGGCCGGTAGCGCGCCGGATTGGACTGGAACGCCTGCTAGGCTAGGTCTGCCTTCCTCGCCCACGCAACATGCAGTGTGCTCGAGGCGATGGGCCCAAACCCTGTCGCTTAGGTTTGAACCGGCGTCTTTGGCCGCCTAGGTGGGGCTGCGGCGTGTTGATCTTCATGACGGGCATGACCCAGGAAAGTGTGTCCGGCCAAATGGGATCAAGCGTCTTTGGGTAAGTTGGTGCACCCTGCAGTGAAGTTAATCTATTCGAATAGCCGTGATCTTGATAACAGGGCGACTTGGAGTTGTACCTTGACCTTATGACAACTAGAACCGGATACTTAATAAAACACACCCTTCCAAGTGCGGATACAACGGTGGTCGCTCTCTCTCGGGGATACGAGGAGGGATCGCGGGTAGGATTATTGCTATGTGATGTTACTTGGAGGACTTCAACCTACCTCTTCTACCTGTTGCAAGGCGTAGGTGACCCAAGCGTAGTCTTCGATAAGACTAGCTATCCCCTCTTATTACGGCTTCTGCAGTTCGGTCCATTTATATGCCCTTTTACACATATATCCATGCATATGTAGTGTAGCTCCTTGCTTGAGTACTTTGGATGAGTACTCACGGTTGCCTTGTTCCCCTTTTCCCTATCTCTACTCGATTGCTGCAACTAGGCGATGGAGCCCGGGAGCGACGCCACCGTCGATGGCGACTACTACCTTTGGGCGCCTACTACTACGTGCAGCCGGTGACGAGACCAGGAGTAGTTTAGGAGGATCGAGGCGGGAGGCTGCGCCTCTTTCGATCTGTATCCCGGTTTGTGCTAGCCATCTTATGGCAACTTGTTTAACTTATGTACGTACTCAGATATTGTTGCTTCCACGACTTCGTCTATGATCGAGCACTTGTATTCGAGCCCTCGAGGCCCCTGGCTTGTCTTATGATGCTTGTATGACTTATTTTATTTGTAGAGTTGTGTTGTGAAATCTTCCGTGAGTCCACGATCTTGATCGTACACATTTGCGTGCATGATTAGTGTCTGATTGAATCGAAGCGTCACAAGTTGTTATCGGAGCCGACTGCCTGTAGGAATCCCCTTCCACACTCCTTGGCCGAAGTCGAGTCTAGTCATTGCAAAACTTTTTACTAACATGGCTATGTGGCTTACGGGCCCACATCGCCATTGGGTGGTATTAGGATCTTTTACTCCTCGACCTTTAGTGCAGGATTACGAACTCTCTTCTATTAGGTTAAGCGATTTTGCTAAAAACAAAACTAACTTTAGGTTCTCGTAAGTACTTTCTCCGGAGAGCCCCTCACTGCAGATGATCGCTTTCTTTGCACGGAAGATTTCGGAGATACTCTTTGATATTCTCTCGAGACTTTGTGCCCATCACTTTTGCTATTCCGACCACCGATAAATCCTTATGGATAACTACTTACACTTGCCATTCATACGATCATCCCCATTGATCTTGTTATTACAAGATACCCGAAGTTTTCTTTGTTGTTCGAAAATACTTTGTGCCTCTTGCCTAGCAGTTCTTTGCCACATGAATACCCCTTCAAATAAATCCTCGCACTTGTCGGTATCCGCTCATCCCGATTGTTCATGTGTTTCACAAAAGTCTTCAAAATACTATTCGATCTTCCGAAAATCCTCTGGAGCCTTTGGCTCTTGAAATTCTTGCTTGCTTGCATTATGGTTAATCCCATAAGTCTCGTAGTCTTATTGACATTCCTTGTCATTATCATTTTGAGTCTGTTGACTCAATATGTTTCTGAATACCATAATCATCATTGATCCCTATAAATTACCTTTCGGCTGAGCTGCCATTCTTTTAACTGGAATTGGTCCTCGACCAATCCAATTGTCGTTGATTGTACCCTAAGGCTATTCAACTTATCCATCTCTAATCGAGCATTGCTTGATCCCTTGATTTAAATCATAATTCCTTTGCATTTGACAATTGAGTTAGTCGATTGTTTCTATATTTTGATCTCCTTGCATTCTTCTTCCTCTAGTTGAGTACCGATGCTCACGTCAGATCCCTTGTGGACCACCAGATCCTTTGTTGGATTTTATCTGACAACGCCCTTCATATTCAATAACCTTGTGAGCCTTTCCTCTGATACATAATGCCTTTGGTAAATTCTATCCTCTGCTTTCTCTACCATGCTCGCCTTGAGCTTGAGTTAATTATTTCTAAAGATTACGGTATATGATTCATAAGAAGCCCCGATGGGATTGAACCAACGCCTTCCCTCATCGGTGTGAACCCAAAAGATTTCACGAGTCATACTTATCGGCATTGCACGGGTAAAACTTTCAACAACTAATGTCATCTTGAAATCTGAGAGGTGAATGGAAGATTATGCATTGAGGAAGTGGGAGTCGACCTTGAACTTTCTGTTCATGCCCATGGACGCGATGTATATCCTATCATGGAAGCTTCTTGTAATAATAACTATTTCCTTGATAACTAACATATGGTATCTGTGAATTGATCCCTTGCAACCGTGGTTCCGACCATGATTGTTCTTCCTTGATTCCATTTCTCGGACAAGTTAAAAAAATTGTCTTCTATGGATCAATACACCAGTCCAACCTTTACTTTGATCTTGTGTCGAGTATTACCCCCTGGTGTCTCGAGATTATCGTGGAACTGCATAACTTCTTATGAGTTCTTCATCAAGTGCTACCTTCCCACTGATTCAAATTTTTCACGGGCTCTGAGTTATTAAACACTCAAGGACACCGATAACTGAACCAAGTCCGCACTACGGTTCAACAACTCTTGATAGCTTCTATAAGTGCGAGTTTGTATCCGATCACGCCATTTCTAGCCTGTTTGGCTATATCATTGTCGTGATGATTCTAACTGTGCTACCTAGTCATAATTCTCGGAGCACCACTTTGCGGCGATAGCTAAGCTTTCGTCGATTTTCCTCGTCATCCCTTTCACCTTAAACAACAAGCTTGAGTTCGAGTTTATGTCGTAACCGTGGTTCCAATAACCTTCCGCTTCATCGTTTGTTTGACTTGATGTCATCGTCGATCGATTACATCTTCGTGAAATCTCTCGACAAATGTGTCGTGATCATCATCATCATTCCGAGCTCTTCCAGGATATGAATTGAATTCATGATGGGAAATACCATCCTTGTCCCTCGATGATTTGTGTTATCATCGGCAACATTCTTGCCTCCCCCAACACAAACTTGTTCACATTTTGTGTTGTACCTTGATTTCCTTGCTATCCAGAATTTGTTCTTTACCTTGGAGTATTACCATCTTTGATGACAAGAATGTTGTGAGAATTACACCACCTCTTAAGAATTCTTGGTATGGTGATACTTCTCACCATCACCATTCTTCCTTGGTCCCTGTGTTGTTTTTAACCAGCATACCAATAGATGCTGTTTGAGTTCTGTACTTCTAGCAACCCTATTGCTTTGAAGTTAACGATCGACAATTCGTTCTTAGAACGTTGATTATTGAATCGTCACTCTAACATTGATCTTGCTGCCTAA
This sequence comes from Aegilops bicornis, assembly GCA_021605145.1. NCBI lineage: Eukaryota > Viridiplantae > Streptophyta > Magnoliopsida > Poales > Poaceae > Aegilops > Aegilops bicornis. Next base: position 558,871,893 of record CM038673.1, on the reverse strand, counting down.
GGTCATATTTCGGGCACACCTTTCAACTAATGATTGATGGTGTATGTTTCCCTAGAGCATACAACATTGTAACATTTGAATTGACAAGTGTCATCTTCTTGTTCACATTATTGTGGAAATCCATCCGTTTGGAATTCTCGATGAATTGTCGCTGAGCCCATCAGCCACCTTCTCATCCCCTCCTAGATTTAATGATGAACTATTGCTTCAGGAACCCGCTCCCATAGTTCATTTCTTGAGAATCTTGCAATGTCATTTCGTCGATTTGTGTTGCACCTTTTCCTCTCGGACCCCCTGAGTCTGAGGTATCATGACACCAATTGGATATGAATCTCGGTCAGATATGATGGTTGGGACAACCTTCCAAGAGTTATGATGTTGATCCTTTGATGACCCGGTAACATGATGTCATGCCTAGCACCCCCCCCCGGCTGGAGGACCTATCATTATAGATTCCTTTTCAGCAAGGTTATCCATTCATCCATGAGGAAATTGTAAGACCTATTTTATAAGTTGTTCCTCGTGGATCCTTTTTGTTTTCAAAGTTTGATCTTCCTGTTGATCATGTCAATGCTATCTTGAAGCATGTCTGTGGTACTCCGATTTCGACAAGAACATTTGAAGCCCAATGCTAAATGTTTTCTTGCTCAATTATCCAAACACCGCGGTATGGGTAATGTCTTGAAATTCCTCTCCCCTTACCTACTTTCTATCCCGTCGTGGATATCTTGCTCTACTTGCCCTTGGGAAGGATATACCCTTGAAACATGTGTTTAAACACATTTTCCTTTCCATTGTTCTGATTATTCTGATAATCGTATTTTCCTTTCTATTGTTTTGTTTAACCTTTCTGGTAATCCGACTTAACTAAGCAGTGATAATTCCCTGCTTAGGTAAGAACCTTGTGGTACCACGTTGTTAGTAAGACCGTGTTACTATTGTTGATGACATTCCGGTAACCACCGATGGACGAGAACTTTGCCTACTGGTCCGCCTCGTTTCAACGAGCAGGAAAATGGTTCTCTTCGTCCCTCGCCCTAGGTACCAACATTGTTGCCAACAAAACTGACAGGCTATCCTCGACATACCTTGTTATCTTGACCGTGCAAATATTAGCGCCTTCGCTTTTAACCCACATGGTGGGCCCATAATCCACAGTTCCACGGGATCGAAACCTGACTCTCATGTACACCTGTTGTCGAGTTATTCCTCGTGCTTGACTTTGTATGTAATTCACGTGCCACTTGCACTGTTGATCTATTACGGTATCGGACACAATACTTATTCCGTTGCTCTGAACCCCTTTACTTTCTGCTTCAGGCAATGAACGATTGCCTATCCGCTTGAAACTTCTTATTACACCGTCTTACTTTGCTCTCGATGTGTGTCATTTGTTCATCTCGAGAGATACTCATATGTTTATTCCCGGGATACCCCCAGATGAATTTCCCTTATAACATCCTATCATTGTAGAGCTGCCCCTTACCTATTCGTAAATGCGATGGAGTTCGAAGAAAGGGCGACAACTTCATCATGATGACACAGCAATGAGAATAGAAGACATCAATGTAATGGATTAACCTCTTGAGAAGAACAAACAAGACCAAGAACACTCCCTAGAATTTCGTAACCAGAACCTTCCCCTTTACTTCCCTCTTAAATCTCGGGACGAGATTTCTTGTAATCGGAGGAGAATTGTGACGCCTTGGGTATTTAAGCTACGATGAAACCTCTGCTAATGATGCCACGTCACCTCCATTCTTGTTGCTAATCTACGCACTAGTTGAAACCGGTTCGAATTCAAATTTAAAACCAAGCAAACAATAAAAGTTTTCAAATATTAAAACTAAAATGTTCGGAGTGAGCCAAATAATGCATAAGTAAGTATGGTGGAGAAACCACACTTTTATAAAAGTGTAAAATACTCTAAAATGTTTTAAACAGTAGCAAAGACAATTAGTTGAATGCCTTTTACAATAAATAAAATATTAAACTAATTTATTTTGTTGCCCAAACTTATGTGGCAGTAGCTAATTACTAACACTAAATTAGGGACTACTTTTATAGTTTATAAAACTAAAATAAAAGAGGAACTAAAACAAAACAAAAAACAGAAAAAGAATAATAAACAAAAATAGAACAAAAGAAATAAAAACAGAAAATGCCTCCCCCCCACTGGGCCTCGGCCCACCCACATGCCGGGCCGGCCCATCCCCTCTCCCTTAACCCCTGGAGCCGTAACCCTAGCTACCGGTTGCCCCACTCCACCTCCCACGACCCCCACTCCTCCCCCCACGTCTCTCTCCCCCTCGTCCCGATCTAGATCGGGGTCGCGCCCGATCCCGACGCAGGCGCCCGTCCCCGACTCCGCCCTTGCCCCCGACGACCCCGCCGCCTCCATCGCCGCCGCCCAGTCCGCTTGTGCCGTCGATGACCACGACCTCGCCGGACTGTTCCTCTCCGTCGACCTCGTCCCGGCATCCTCCCCACCGCCACGACCCGTCACCATCCCCCGAGCCACCGCCCCCGCCCGGCGACCCGCCGCCGCGGATCGACCCGCCGTCGTCGGACTTCCCCTTCGTCGGATCGTCCCGTCCTCCTCCACGCCCGGCTCGGCGAGCCTCGTCAACCACCCCTACTCGGCAGCGGCCGTGGCGCACCCTTCAACTCCTCTCTCTCGCCGCCATGCACGTCGCCCGAGCCACCTGCTGCGGTCACCGCGCCCGGCGCCGCCCCGTGACCACTCAAGGCGCCGGTGCCTTGCCGCGCCCGCACCTCTCGCAGCCGCTGCCGCCTTCGCCGCCCGCGTTCCCCCTCACCCGCGGCCCTCCTCGCGGCCCGACGCCGGGGCGCCAGCGGCCGTGGCCTCGCCGCCTATTTGGCGGCGCCCGCCGAGAACTGCGCCCGACCTCGGTATGCGCCCGTCTGCACCACGCCCATTCGGCCTCTGGCCCTTTGCCGGGTGAGGCCCGATCCCCCAGGCCAGCGGCGTGAGGGCCCACACCCTAAAAGCGAAATTAAAAAAAAACTAAAAATGAAAAGGTTTTTAATAAAATTATTAATTAGTTAATTAATTAATTAGTAAATTAATTAAGTTAACTAATCATGCTTAAATAATCTAATTAATTAGTTAATTTAATTAAAACAGAAATTAATTAGCTAAACCCTATTTAAACTAAACAATGTATGACATGCGGGACCCACACATAGTTTGACCCAGTCAACTGCACAGTTGACTGCTGATGTCAGCATGATGTCATGCTGGCGTCATCTTTCACTATTCTGGATAATGTTGAAATAAATAATTAAATTCCAGAAATTAATAAAATCTTTATAAAATCATATTAAATAAACCGTAGCTCGGATCGAAAAACTTTATACATGAAAATTGCTCGAGCAGCGAGGCGAATCCGGATACGCAGCCCGTTCGTCCGCCACACACTCCTAACATATCAAACATGCAACTTTCCCCCTTCGGATCATTTGTCCTAAAACACGGAACACCGCGGATACTTTCCCGGATGTGTCCCCCCTTAACCGGTATCACCTCATACCACGTTAGGGCACGCCTATCATCGTTACTTGTCACGCATCGATATGCATCTGTTTACATGGTATTCATTGTTTCTTCCCCCTCTTCTCTCGGTAGACTACTGAGGCCGAAGCCAGCTGCTTTGCTTGATTCGACTACGGAGTTGGCGACCCTCTCTCTTGCCGAGCAACCGGCAAGCCCCCTTTGATCACCGGATATCGCCTACTCTTCTCTATAATGCTTGCATTAGAGTAGTGTAACATGTTACTGCTTTCGATTACTCCTATCTTTCTTTGCATAGCTTTGTCCTTGCTACTCTTGTTGTTACCTTTACACCTTTATCCTCTTTGCTTAGTATAGGATGCTAGTGTTCCATCGATGACCCTACACTCTTATCCGTCTGCCATGCTATACTCTTGGGCTGTGATCACTTGAGGAGGTGATCACGGGCATATACTATATACTTTACACCATTACATTACACCTTGATCTTGTTAGGAGATGAAATTTGAAAGGGACAGTGGCTCCATCCCGTAGAGGTGGGCACTGGGTTCCCGATGGCCCCATTGTTACTTTGTGGCGGAGCGACAGGGCAGGTTGAGTCCACCTAGGAGAGAGGTGGGCCTGGCCCTGGTCGGCGTTCGCGGATACTTAACACGCTTAACGAGATCTTGGTATTTGATCTGAGTTGGCTACGATACTAACCATCTACGTGGGAGTAGTTATGGGTATCCCGGCGTCGTGGTATCAGCCGAAGCACTTCAGATGTCAGCGACGGAGCGGTGGCCGGATTGGGTGGAACGCACGCTAGGCTAGGTGCGCTTCCGGCCGCCCACGCAACATCTTGGTGTGCTTTCGAGGCGATGGGCCCAAACCCTGTCGCGCTTAGGTTTAGAACCGGCGTCTTTGGCCTCTCTGTTGAGCCTAGGTGGGGCTGCGGCGTGTTGATCTTCAGCGGCGGGCATGACCCAGAAAGTGTGTCCGGCCAAATGGGATCAAGCGTCTTTGGGTAAGTTGGTGCACCCTGCAGTGAAGTTAATCTATTGAATAGCCGTGATCTTGATAACAGGGCGACTTGGAGTTGTACCTTGACCTTATGACAACTAGAACCGGATACTTAATAAAACACACCCTTCCAAGTGCGGATACAACGGTGGTCGCTCTCTCTCGGGGATACGAGGAGGGATGGCGGGTAGGATTATTGCTATGTGATGTTACTTGGAGGACTTCAACCTACCTCTTCTACTGTTGCAAGGCGGAGGTGACGAGCGTAGTCTTCGATAAGACTAGCTATCCCCTCTTATTACGGCTTTCTGCGATTCAGTCCATTTATATGCCCTTTTACACATATATCCATGCATATGTAGTGTAGCTCCTTGCTTGCGAGTACTTTGGATGAGTACTCACGGTTGCCTTGTTCCCCCTTTCCCCCTATCTCTACTCGATTGCTGCAACTAGGCGATGGAGCCCAGGAGCCAGACGCCACCGTCGATGACGACTACTACACCGGAGGTGCCTACTACTACGTGCCACGGTGACGGCGACCGAGGAGTAGTTTAGGAGGATCCAAAGGCGGGAGGCTGCGCCTCTTCGATCTGTATCCCAGTTTGCGCTAGCCATCTTATGGCAACTTGTTTAACTTATGTCTGTACTCAGATATTGTTGCTTCCGCTGACTCGTCTATGATCGAGCACTTGTATTCGAGCCCTCGAGGCCCCTGGCTTGTCTTATGATGCTTGTATGACTTATTTTATTTGTAGAGTTGTGTTGTGATATCTTCCCGTGAGTCCCTGATCTTGATCGTACACATTTGCGTGCATGATTAGTGTACGATTGAATCGGGGGCGTCACAGATGCTTACTACTACATGGAGGCCGTCGACGACCAGGAGTAGTTAGGAGGCTCCCAGGCAGGAGGCCTTGCCTTTTCGATCGATGTTGCTTTTGTGCTAGCCTTCTTAAGGCAAACTTGTCTAAGTCATGTCTGTACTCGGATATTGTTGCTTCGGCACGACTCTTGTGTTTTCGAGCTTATGTATTCGAGCCCTCAAGGCCCCGGCTTGTAACATAAAGCTTGTATTATTTTATTTTGTGTCTAGAGTTGTGTTGTGATATCTTCCGTGAGTCCTTGATCTTGATCGTACACATTTGCGTGTATGATTAGTGTACGATTGAATCGAGGGCGTCACAAGTTGGTATCAGAGCCGACTGCCTGTACGTAGCCCCCTTTCCAACTCCTTGGCCGAAGTTGAGTCTAGTCATTGAAAAACTTTTACTAACATGGTTGTGTGGCTTACGGGCCCACGTTGCCATTGGGTGGTATTAGGATCTTTTATTCCTCGTCTATACTCTGGGATCCTGATCTCTCTTCTATTCGGGTTAAATGATTTCGCTAACTCTAACACTAGGTTCTCGTAACTACTTCCTCCGGAGAGCCCTTCATTCCAGATGATGGCTTGATTCAACAGGAGACCCCGAAGATACTCTCCAATGTTATCCCGAGAACTTGTGTTCATTTCTTTTGCAATCCCTTAACACCATTGAATCCTTATGGATAACCGCGTGCCTCGCCGTTCATACTTCCATCCCTAGTTGTTCTTGTTATTACATGATACCTGGAAGTATTCTCTGACTTTCGATAATCCTTTTCCGACTCCTTGCAGCTCTTTTCCTTTGAATAACCCCATGAATAATTCCTCACACTTATCGGGGATTCGTTCATCCCCAGTTGATCATATGTCTCCCAAAATTCTTCGGATGCAATTCTATCTCCCAAAGATCCTCCGCAGCCTAGTGCTTTCGAAAGTCTTGTCTGGCTGCATTATGGTTAAATCTATATGTCCAACAATATTCATTAACATCCTTTGTCTTTTACATCCTGAGCCTATTGATTCATTATCTTGCGATTGCTCGCGATCATCGGTCGAACCCTGAAATTTGACCTTCCTGCTCATCGTCATTACGGACATGAGTTGGATCTCGGCCAATCATGTTGTAATTGATTGTCCACCTAGTTCCCTTCAACTTGGACATCGAATTATTCAGCTGTTTCTATAATCTGATGCCTTTGAATTCTTTCCCTCTTCTGATTGAGTACTAATACTCACATCAGATCCATTGTGGACCGCTGAATCCTTTGTTGGATTATTATCCGGCAATGTCCTCCATATTCAAAATCTCGTGCGCTCTTCCCCTGATACCTATTGCCTTTGGTAAATTGTATCCTCTGCTTATGGTCAACCATGCTCTGCTATTGAGCTGATGTAATATACTCTGGAAGTCAGTGGTATATGTTCCTAAGATACCCCTACGCGTTGAACCTATGCCTTCCCTAATCCGTGTGAAATCTAAAGATATGTGAGTAACACTCTTTTGGTGCTTCACCAGATAAATCTTCCTTTTCTACAAATTCTTTGAGAATGAGGAGTGAATGAAAGGTTATGCATTGAAGAAGTGGGAGTCGACCTTGAACCTTTGTGTTCATGCCCATGGAACCGGTGTAGAACTTATCATGGAAGCTGCTCGTAAGAATAATTACCCCTTGTTATAAGTTCATCTTGTATCAATGATTTGATCATTCATAATCATGGTTCCGACCATAGTTTCTCCTTAATTCCATTTCCCGGACAAGTTAAAATACTTGTCTCCTGCAAGTCATTTCACCTGTCCAACCTCTACTTTGATCTACCTACAAGTATCGCTTCATGTTATCTCAAGGATATTGTGTCATTGCACTACCTCTTGTAAATTCTTAATTGGAGTGATACTCCGTCACATCATTCCTAGCCTGATCGGCTATATCATTATCGAGCTAATTTTAACTGTGCTACCCACTCCTTCTTCTCGGAGCACAACTTCCGACGATGGGCTAAGCTTACGTCGATCTTCCTCATCTTATCATTTCACCTCAAACAACAAGCTTGAATTCGAGCTTGTGTCGCACCCGTGGATCCAATAACCTTTCTCTTCATCATTCCTTTGACTTGATATCATCATCGATCGTTTAGATCTTCATGAAATCTCTCAACAAAGGTGTCGTGATCATCATCAACATTCTGAGCTATTCCAGGATATCAATCGAATTCATGATGATAAGTACCATCCTTGTCCCTTGGTAATTTAAGTTACCATCGACAACATCCTTGCTTCCTTACAACACAGACTTGTTCACATAATTTTGGAAATACATCCTTTTTGACATGTTGATGGATTGCTGCTGCACCCATCATCCACATCCTCTTCTTTTCCTTGCTGAAATTATATAACTTATTTTATAAGTTGTTTCCAGTGAATCCTTTATGTAACCAAAGTTTGACCATTACATGATGACCATGTCAATGCTATCCGAAGCATGTCTGTGGTACCCCGTTCATCAACAAGAACATTGGGAGCGCAGTGCTAAATGTTTCTTGATCAATTATCCAAACATTATTGTATGGGTAACGTCATGAATTTCCTCTCCCCTTACCTAAATGGTTATACTTACTATCCTGTCATGTATACCATACTCTTCTTGTCCTTTGGGAAAATATATACCCCTGATATTTGGGTTTAAACGCATTTCCCTTTCCAATGTTCTGGTTAATCTAATGATCACCTTTTCCTTTCCACTGTTTTGTTTAACCTTTCTTGTAAATTATGTGATCTAAGCAGTAATAGTTCCCTTCTTATGTAAACACCTCGGTGTACAATTTGGCAGTAAGACCCTGTTACTATTGTTGATGACATTCCGGTAACCACCGATGGACGCGAACCTTGCCGATTGGTCCGCCTCGTTGAACGAGCAGGAATATGGTTCTCTTCGTCCCTCGCCCTTGGTACCAATATGGTTGCCAACATAACTGACAGTCTATCCTCCGACATAGCTTGCTATCATAACCGTGTAAAAATGTCACCGCTCTTTCTACTTTTAACCCACATGGTGGGCCCATAACCCACAGTTCCACATGATCGAAGCCTGACTCTCCTGTACAACCTTGATGCCGAAGTGTCTTATGCTCTTGGCTTTGTGTGTTATCACGAGCCACCTTCCAAGAGATGATCTATTCCCGATGCTCTGAACCCCTTTCTCTCACTCTGTTCAGGTATCAATCGTTTGTCCATTCGGTTGAAACTTCCTATTGTACCTTCATATTTTGCTCTCGATGTTTTCTTAACCTTCAACTCGAGAGATACTTCTGCCACATTCCCATTGTTCATCAGATAATTAACCCTATAAGGGTCAGTTCTCCCGAAGTTACTCTTTACTTCCCCACCTAAATCTCGGGACGAGATTTCTTATAGTGGAGGAGATTTGTAACATCCCCAGCATCACACTACAATAATCTCCCCCTAATGAAGGTCATGTCATCATGATCATCATGCCAAAAGGCCACTTGTCCAAAATCTGCTTCAAATTCTAATTCTAATTGCATGTCAAATATTTGCTTCTGCTTTCATGCAAATAAAATAGTTCATCCTATGGCAAATAATCCCTAGATATTTTTCATGTTGAAACTAATATTTTAAAGGGTTATTAAATGCCCTCAAACATTAAACCGTGCAAAAATAGCATTTTTGAATGCTTCTCCACTTACGAAAAATTCAAGCTAAGTCAAACTTCCTCCTAAGTTTTTGGTGGTAGCACCTAACATTGCAATACTAAATATGTGTTCATCTCCACATTTTACAAAACTCATTTGCTAAATAAATTCAGTACAAAACAGAGGCTAGAGAAATAAAACATATGTAATAAAAGAAAAGAGCTACACCTATTGTACATATGGGCTCTAAGCTATTTTACTGTGCAGCCCAGCCCAACACCCCCTTTTTCCCCTTCCTCCTTTCTGAGGCGAGAGGGGATCATGGAGGCCATCCATGGCGCCCGGCCACATGCCGGCCATCCATGACCCTCCACAGAGGTTAAGAGCATCGCCCAAGACCGCCACGGAAACCCTAGCCCCATTTCCCCCCTTCCTCGCGCGTTTCACTCTCTCCCACGCGCATCTCCTGAAGCTCCCGCTATGGCCGATGTTGTTCGCCACGCTCCCGTCCTCCCCGCGACGTGGGGATCGAGTCCGGGAGCACCGCCGTCGTCTGCTCGTCTTCCTTGCCCAGGTCAAGCCAGGACCCCTGCATCGCCTACATCAACTCCTTCTTCAAGCTTGACGCCGCTCATCGCCGCTTCGATCCCCCGCCGTTCGACCCGCTCCGGTTTCACCAAGTTGCTCCTCGTCACCGATGTGAGCACCGCGTGGTTTCCCCTCTGTTCTCGCCTTCGATCTCGTCACCTAGCACTCATCCTCGTGAGTTCCGGCTCGGCCGTCCACCATGGCCGGCGGGCTCATCACTGCCGTGTCCCCTGGCTCCCTCTGTCGATGCGTGCGTGCTCCAGGAGCTGTGTAGATGCCGCCTAGTCTCTCGGTTCGTCGAATCCGAGCCCCACAGGCTCGAGCTCGATCCCGTCGGCGCCATCATTGGCGCTGCTTTCGGCCGTCGGCGTCGTTGTCGTTCTTAGCAACCCCGTCCAGGCCGGTATACCTGGGCTGATGCACCATGCAGCCCCGCACCCGCCGTGCATGGCCGTGCCCCATAGCGCTAAATGCGCTTGTAAATCATTGCCCGCGTCCCCCGTCCGTGATCCCGCTACTGCAGGTCTTCTTTGCCGCTGCTTTAGCTTACTGTCGCTGCTGCTCTTAGTTCTCCTGCCGCTGCCCTTCTTGCTTGCACTACTACGCCCGGCTGCTTTGCTTCTGTTGAGATTGCCCATAGTCGCTGCCTCTGCGCCCATGTGTGTTGACCATGGTCACACAACCGTGGCAAAACCAGCGAACATGAAACGCGGCTGTACTAATGGCCGTCCAGTTAATTAGGAGTAGGCTAGATTAGGGGCTAATTAGTACTACTAGTTAAAATTAGTTGCTACCGTGACATGTGGGTCCCATTTAATTAGGTTAGTTTATTTGTTTAATTAGTCAAATGTGTAGATGACATGTGGCCCCTTCTAGATTATTTAGTCTAGGTACTTTTATTAGCTCTAGTGACACTTACATGTGGGTCCGCTTGACCTAGTTGACCGGTCAACATGCACTTTGGTCAACTGCTATTGTTTCTATTGTTGGACCACCCCCTGACCCCACTATCATACACAGTGGCTAGCTGCCGCTGCGTATAAAAAGTTATTACACTGTTTTCATTCGAATTTCTTAATTAAGCTAAATTCGGAAAATGTTTGAAACTTAGAAAATTAATATAAAATAAATCGTAGCTCGGATCAAAAAACTTTCTACATGAAAGTTGATCAGAAAAACGAGACGAATCTGAATACGCAGTCCGTTCGTTCACCACACGGCCCTAACATAGCGAACATGCAACAATCCACCTCCGGTTCTTCTGTCCGAAAACGTCAAACACCGGAAAACATTCCCGGTTGATTTTCCCCCCTTCACCTTTATCGTGTAGCCATACGTTAGGTCACTCCCGGCACAGCATATTGCCACGTTCTGCTTTGTGATGCTATGTTTGCTTTATATTTACTGTTTCTTCCCCCTCTTCTCTCCGGTAGACCCCGAGACTGATGTCGCCCCTGTGATCGAGTACGTCGTCAACGACCCCTCCTTGCCAGAGCAACCAGGCAAGCCCCCCTTTGAACATCCCGATATCGCCCATTCCATTCTCTCATGCTTGCATTAGATTTTGCTACTGTTATTGTTTGCTCCTATTCTGATGCATAGCCTGCTTTTGTATCTACTGTTGTACCTTACCTGCTTATCCTAAACTGCTTAGTATAGGTTGGTTAGTGCTCCATCAGTGACCCCTGCCTTGTCTCGACTGCCTCGATGGATTATCAGAAGACCCGATCAACGGGATCGAAGACCAGGCCCCGGCACCGCACATCACTTTACCCTTAGTTGCTCGACTCTACTGGGTTACTATCGAGTGTCGAGGGTGAGACCTCTACATCACTTCAGATGTTAACCCTGTAGTGTAGCTATTCGGTCGTGGTCATCGAGGGTGATTTCCTCTTTGACCACTTCTGATACGACTCTGTCGTGCAACCCCTCAAGTGTGGACCTCGGGGGTGATTCCTTTTACGTTCACCTTGATGATTACATCGAGTGGAATTCACCGGGGGTGATTCCTCGGGTTTTCCCCTTGATGTTTAGACACACAGTTACTATGGTTACTATGACTTTACACTGAACCATGTTATTAAGGCGAATTAGACCACGAGGGGTACCAGCGAGCATATTTATGCGAGTGATGTGGAAGCAGGTTGACTGGAAGGTGCCCGCAAGATAATTACGAGGCGTGGCGGGCATTCCTAGCCCTTGCCGCAAGTCCTCGAGACAGAACAACGGGTCACATCTTTCGTGAGTCTCTGCTTGTTACCGCGTTCCTAATCCACTACGATTTGTATATTTGATCCGAGGGCCTCGCCCTGATAGCACTAACCATCACGTGGGCATAGTATGGGCGTTCTGCGCCGTATACATCAGCCGAAGCTTAATAGACGTCAGCGACTGAGCGGCGCGCGTCGGGTTAGACTGCGTAAGCGCCTGCCTTGTTGAAGGAGGTAGCTAGGTGTGCTCACCGGCCGCCCACGCAACATGCAGGAGTTCGAGGAGATGGCCCATGACCCACAGGGGCAAAGGTTTAGTCCGTGCTGGCCTCTCTATTAAGCCTAGGTCGGGTTGTGGCGTATTGTTTGGCGAGGCGGGCATGACCCAGGAAAGTGTGTGTCGGCGAGTCAATCGAGCGTGGTGGGTAAGTTGGTGCACCCCTGCAGGGAAGAAAACATCTATCTATAGCCTGTCCTACGGTAACGGACACATGGAGTTGTATCCCGGTCGATATAACTAGAACTGGATACTTGTGATGAGAACTGGATGGTGATGAGAACTGGATGGTGATGATAACTGGATAGTATGGCTCTGGGATTGCTTTCTCGCAGGGAGTCGAGAAAGGATCTCTGGCCGAGGTTGATGACACTACTACTACTTTACTTTATGCTACTCTACTTCCTCCTGTTGCTGCAAAATGGTGGCTTCCAGAAGATGCTAGTCTTCGATAGGACTAGGCTCTCCCCTCTATTACGGCATTTACGCAGCCCAGTCCACATATACAGACCTTCCTTTGATGATGTTGCATACATAGTGTAGATCCTTGCTTGCGAGTACTTTGGATGAGTACTCACGGTTGCTTTGCTACCCCTTTCCCCCTTTCTTCTTCTTTCCGGTTGCTGCAACTGGATGCCGGAGCCAGGAGCGGATGCCATCGCCCGATGCTTACTACTACGTGGAGGCCGTCGGCGACCGGGGAGTAGTTAGGAGGCTCCGAGGCAGGAGGCCTTGCCTTTTCGATCGATGTTGCTTTTGTGCTAGCCTTCTTAAGGCAAACTTGTCTAACTCATGTCCGTACTCGAGATATTGTTGCTTCACGACTCTTGTGTTTTCGAGCTTATGTATTCGAGCCCTCGAGGCCCCGGCTTGTAACATAAAGCTTGTATTATTTTATTTTGTGTCTAGAGTTGTGTTGTGATATCTTCCGTGAGTCCTTGATCTTGATCGTACACATTTGCGTGTATGATTAGTGTACGATTGAATCGAGGCGTCACAAGTTGGTATCGAGCCATTTGCTGTCACGTAGCCCCTTTCCAACTCCTTGGCGAAGTTGAGTCTAGTCATTGAAAACTTTTACTAACATGGTTGTGTGGCTTACGGGCCCACGTTGCCATTGGGTGGTATTAGGATCTTTTATTCCTCGTCTATACTCTGGGATCCTGATCTCTCTTCTATTCGGGTTAAATGATTTCGCTAACTCTAACACTAGGTTCTCGTAACTACTTCCTCCCGGAGAGCCCCTTCATTCCGGATGATGGCTTGATTCAACAGGAGACCCGAAGATACTCTCCAATGTTATCCCGAGAACTTGTGTTCATTTGTTTTGCAATCCCTTAACACCGTTGAATCCTTATGGATAACTGCGTGCCTCGCCGTTCATACTTCCATCCCTAGTTGTTCTTGTTATTACATGATACCTGGAAGTATTCTCTGACTTTCGATAATCCTTTTTCCGACTCCCTTGCAGCTCTTTTCCGCCTGAATAACCCCATGAATAATTCCTCACACTTATCGGGGATTCGTTCATCCCCAGTTGATCATATGTCTCCCAAAATTCTTCGGATGCAATTCTATCTCCCAAAGATCCTCCGCAGCCTAGTGCTCTCGAAAGTCTTGTCTGGCTGCATTATGGTTAAATCTATATGTCCAACAATATTCATTAACATCCTTTGTCTTTTACATCCTGACCCTATTGATTCATTATCTTGCGATTGCTCGCAGTCATCAGTCGAACCCTGAAATTTGACCTTCCTGCTCATACGTCATTCTGGACATGAGTTGGATCTCGGCCAATCATGTTGTAATTGATTGTCCACCTAGTTCCCTTCAACTTGGACATCGAATTATTCAGCTGTTTCTATAATCTGATGCCTTTGAATTCTTTCCCTCTTCTGATTGAGTACTAATACTCACATCAGATCCATTGTGGACCGCTGAATCCTTTGTTGGATTATTATCCGGCAATGTCCTCCATATTCAAAATCTCGTGCGCTATTCCCCTGATACCTATTGCCTTTGGTAAATTGTTTCCTCTGCTTATGGTCAGCCATGCTCTGCTATTGAGCTGATGTAATATACTCTGGAAGTCAGTGGTATATGTTCCTAAGATACCCCTACGCGTTGAACCTATGCCTTCCCTAATCCGTGTGAAATCTAAAGATATGTGAGTAACACTCTTTTGGTGCTTCACCAGATAAATCTTTCGCACTACAAATTCTTTGAGAATGAGGAGTGAATGAAAGGTTATGCATTGAAGAAGTGGGAGTCGACCTTGAACCTTTGTGTTCATGCCCATGGAACCGGTGTAGAACTTATCATGGAAGCTGCTCGTAAAAATAATTACCCCTTGTTATAAGTTCATCTTGTATCGGTGATTTGATCATTCATAATCATGGTTCCGACCATAGTTTCTCCTTAATTCCATTTCCCGGACAAGTTAAAATACTTGTCTCCTGCAAGTCATTTCACCTGTCCAACCTCTACTTTGATCTACCTACAAGTATTGCTTCATGTTATCTCGAGGATATTGTGTCATTGCACTACCTCTTGTAAATTCTTAATTGGAGTGATACTCCGTCACATCATTCCTAGCCTGATCGGCTATATCATTATCGAGCTAATTTTAATTGTGCTACCCAGTCCTTCTTCCCGGAGCACAACTTCCGACGATGGGCTAAGCTTACGTCGATCTTCCTCATCTTATCATTTCACCTCAAACAACAAGCTTGAATTCGAGCTTGTGTCGCACCCGTGGATCCAATAACCTTTCTCTTCATCATTCCTTTGACTTGATGTCATCGTCGATCGTTTAGATCTTCATGAAATCTCTCAACAAAGGTGTCGTGATCATCATCAACATTCTCAGCTATTCCAGGATATCAATCGAATTCATGATGATAAGTACCATCCTTGTCCCTTGGTAATTTAAGTTACCATCGACAACATCCTTGCTTCCATACAACACAGACTTGTTCACATAATTTTGGAAATACATCCTTTTTGACATGTTGATGGATTGCTACTGCACCCATCGGCCACATCCTCTTCTTTTCCTTGCTGAAATTATATAACTTATTTCATTTAGACGGTGAAAATTTGTTTTGGCATTTTTTTAGATTTTTATTTTATTTTATAAGATTTATTTTCTGTCGGCGGAACTTCTAAATTTTTTCCCCAGCATGGCAGACTAGGGCCCAACCGAAGCTAGGCCCAACCGCCGTCACCGCCTCTCCTGGCGTCTTGCGCCCGCCCGCCACTCGGACCGGAGTCTGAGTTGGTCTCCGCCTCCGCCGCGCCTTGCCCCCTCCTCGAAGTCGCCGCCCCCCTCTCTTGTAAGACCCCCCGCCGCCACTACCACCACCCACCAGCACCCGCCACCACCGCTTTGCCGAGCCGCCCGAGCGAAATGCGCCCGAGCCGCCGCCGCCTCCGCCGCTGCCGCCGCCTCCGCCGCCGCCGCCACCTCCCGTCGCCGCCAAGCCCCGCCGCCCACGCCACCCCACGCCCCGCCGGAGCCCCGCCTCGCCGGACCCCTCGCCGGAGGTATCCGCCGGACCAGATACCGCCGTTTTTTTAAACCGTTCGGTTTATTTTTTCAAAACCTTAGTTTTCGTTTTTTTAAATAGATCAGTTTTTCTCCGGTTTATTTATTTAGCGAGCGTTCGCTCATTCGTTCGTTTTAACGAACGCGTTCTTCGTTTAGGTTCAGATAACGAACGTTCGTTCGTTAAGCTGTTCGTCATTTTTCTTTTTCTCGGTATTCCGCGATTTTTCTGATCGCGATTTCTGATCCGATTTTCGATCTAGTTTTACTTTTCGCTCATTTATCGAAATCAGGCGATTCAAGCGCCTAGAGTTTCGTCTCGAAACCCTCTTTCCGAATAATCAACTCAAACAAGTTTTTGCCTCTATAAAATTTGACCCTAGCTCAGATTAGTAAACGGATCTTGTTTCTTTTGCTGTTTGAGTTTCGTTGCTCCGTTTGGTTTGATTCTTTTTGCTAACCGGAGTTCTTAAGTTGAACTCTCCGGTCAACCTCTTTTATCTGGGTTTCGCTTGTGCATCTTTGCTTGTTGCTTACGTATGTTATTGTTTGATTGCGACAGAATTCCCGGAGTGCGAAGCGTGTTACTAGGAGTCTCTAGGATTCGCGGATCGTCAGCAAGGCAAGTAACACTTTGATCATACTCTTTTCATACCCAGTTTTTATGCATTAGTTCAATCCCCAAACATTGCATGATTAGGATGTCATTAACTTGTGGGTTGGGAAGTAGTAGTTGAGGTAGAACCTATTGCCCTGTTACTATCAAACCCTTGGGAGTTACTTCTATGTGTTGCTTATATTGCTATGTTATGCTCGTAGACGTGGATTGGGTTTGAGTGTATCCATGACAGATGTGAGATTGTTAATTAATGGTTTAAGTTAAGGTGGCAACTTTAATACACATCTGGGTGGATTGAGGCACCTGGGTAACCCAGTGTTGTCTGTTTTATTGTTGAAATCCCGGGGTACCCGTGTGATCTTCCTATGGACCGCCACCCAGGCTCAAAGGGGCTGAGATTATTCATGCTAGAAACTTACGTGTGCAGCCACAAGCTACTATGGGCTCTAGCATAGTTGAGTAAGCTACGTGAAGCTCTTGAAGAGGTAGACCAGCAG
Organism: Aegilops bicornis; assembly: GCA_021605145.1. Classification (NCBI taxonomy): domain Eukaryota; kingdom Viridiplantae; phylum Streptophyta; class Magnoliopsida; order Poales; family Poaceae; genus Aegilops; species Aegilops bicornis. The sequence goes on along the minus strand of CM038673.1, from coordinate 558,855,102 downwards.
GTAGTGGGTTTTGTAGGTTTGGTATGGTCTACCGGAGTAGAGAGTTAATGTTTACGAAGACTATGTCTCGGTCATCCGTTTCTCAAAAACCATGTAGTCACGAGAAATCAACGGAGGCGATCGAGTCTTGTGGGGAAAAGTGCGCAAACCTCTCTGAGTGTATAATCTAATCAAGGTTAGCCGGGTCCCCGGTTATGGACAATTTTGAGTATCTAGTACTTGAGTTATCGCATGTATCTCATCACTCTTAATTAATATTGTTGGGTTGTTAACTACTTTAATTGGGATTGAGTTGGGTTATACCTTCTCAATGTTTCAACCACCATGATAGTTAAATTAAAATCTATTTCTTTGTTGTAGGGAAAAATTGGCTTTTCGCAAAACTATAACCATAGAGCTTTCCACCAGCCAAATATGCATGTAGTGATAGCATTATTCTGTTCTTGCTCTACTGTGTTATATTGCCAGCATATTCCATGTGCTGACCCGTTCTCGGGCTGCAACGTATTATGCTGCGAGACTTTTCGAACGAGGAGTAAGGTTAAGTAGAATTCGTTGCCGTGCAGCTCAGCTATGCCGTTGGAGTTGATGGACTCACTTTATCTTCCAAGCCTTCCGCTGTTATCGCATTAGATGGCCTTAAGCCATATTATTGTAATAAGTTCTCTTTTCCCATACAAAGATTCAAAAGAGCCATCTTCAAACTGGCTTGGTAACTGTTGTTGTATGAGAACTCAATGTAAGGTAGATTATCATCCCTACTAGATCCATAATCTAGCGCACACGTTCTCAACATGTTCTCCAGAATCTGATTGACTCTCTCGGTCTGTCCATCTGTCTGCGGATGAAAGGCTGTAATGAACTCTAGCCTAGTACCCAAAAGTGCAGTGCAGCTGATTCCAAAACTTTGAGGTAAAGCTGTGTTCCTCTATCGATCTGATGGTCCTCGGAACTCCATGCAGACATACGGTCCTGGTCATATATATCTTGGCCAACTTCGCACTTGTATAGGTGGTTTCACTGGGATAAAGTGAGCCACTTTGGTCAAGCGAGTCAAGTACTACCCAGATAGAATCATATCCGGTTCGGGTTCTGGGAAATCCGGTAATGAAATCCATGCCAAGCTTATCCCACTTCCATTCGGGTATCGGCATAGGCTGTAGTAATCCTGCTGGCTTCTGATGCTCTGCTTTTACTCTCTCTGGCTTACATCTCCTACGACTACATACTCCGCAATATCCTTCTTCATACTAGTTCACCAGAAACGCTCCTTCAAATTCAAATACGTCTTGGTGTTTCCAGGGTGAATCGAGTATGGTGAGTCATGAGCCTCCTGAAGTATTAACTTCCTGATCTTTGCATTATTGGGCACATATACACGATCCTCGAACCATAAGGTGTCGTGCTTATCCTTATGAAAGCCTTTGGCCTTTCCTTTGCTCACCCCCCTTTTTTTTACCTCGGCAATCTCTTTGTCACCCTTCTGAGCTTCACGGATCTTTCCCAACAATGTGGACTAAACTTCCATTGCTATAACAAAACCTTTGGGAACAATCTCCAACCGAAGTTCCCTGAGATCCTCGGCTAACTCCTTTGGTAATCCTCTGCTTATGAGGGTATTCATCCTTGTTTTCTTTATGGTTGTGTCCTATTTCTCCACAAAGCTTGTATGCACAAGGTTTCTTCATATCCTTTCCATAAGGCCTCAATTTCTGGGACACAAGACGAGATCTTTGCAGAGTCAACTTAAATTCTTCCCAAGTGGTTACTCTTTGCCATCCATTGATGCTTTGATACATCCTCTACCAGGTAGTGGCACCTCTTTCAAAAAAACGGAAGAGCATGTTGGGCCATATCCTTTCCCGCTATAGGGTTATTCTCCATGTGATCCTCCATGTTCTGAATCCATAGGTCCGTCTCCAAATGACTCGTCGATCCAGAAAATATAAGCTTATCTCCATTCATCCTCTATTGGGTCCATGGGTTTGGGGTGGGATAAGAGAGATCGAGAGGGATGCACACAATACAAACAAAAGTTTTGAAAAGACAGATTTTATTTGTGGCTGTCGGAAAAACATCAAACAAATGACAGCTCACAATCGTCGCATCTAACGTAAGGGTATAACAGGGGTTTGGTCTTCTAAAGGTCAATAAATCTTCAAAGTCATCAAACTCTTCAAGTATTGTTCATGTCTCCAACGGCTTCTTCTGATCGTTCTTGACCTTCTCAAGTTGTTTTGCTAGATCATCTCTGTTGACGCGAAATCTCTCATGGCGTCCTTTAATATTTCTGGAGTTGCATTCCAAACTTCTGGATTTCATCAACCTCGACATGAACCATGGCATTACGGTCCTTCCGTTCCTGACGAATCTCCTGTATCTCGAGGTTTTGCTACTCCAGCTTGGCTACTTTCAGCTTCTAGGTCCTGAGTTCTTCACGAAATGCTTCCTTTTCAAATACGGCTTCCTGAAGGTCCATCTAAAAACTCCTGATGTAGTACTCCAAATCCTGGTGATACACCAGCTATGTTAAAACTGCATCCTTCACGAGATGCTCCTTCAGCCTTCTACCATCCAATTCTTCCATGCATATGCACGCTTTACTCCGCATGGTGACAATAGCATAGGCGGGAAATAACATCATGGATAGCCGTGTTTCTGCTCTTGTCATTTCCATGAGGTATCTCTCCATAGTTGATATCTCCTGCATTGGGGTTTCCTTGACAAAACTTTGAGTTTTTAACTCTCCATGCTCCGATCTTTCTCCGATACACCTTGATCTTGGGTATTGACAACTTCCATAGTCTGCCAAGTTCCATAAGAGTAGCTTTACTAGGTCACACAAAATTTGGGAATTCTACAGAGTCTTCAACCGTTGCAGTTTCCATTATTCAGATGCACGGTAAAATCTCCTTCATTCCGTAGCGCTCGTGGTTGTCCTGATATCTTGTACTTCTTGGAGTGGTCTCATCAGCCGAATCTTTGAGTGCTCAAAAGGGAAAAAGGGTATGGTCTCACTAAAAGGGAATATTTGAATAAGCTCAGAAGAGAAGAGAGGTAAAAGATCTTTTTGAAAATGAAGTTGTAGAGAAAAATCTTTCCTATGGGCTTGTCAGTTTCTAGGGTCACGTCCTACATTCAACATGTGCTCTGATACCATCTTGTAGCGACCCGACCCGAATGGGTCAAGTCTCTGTGCTTAAGTGTCATCCCTGGATCGGTATGCTGACACACACAGTACTCAAGGATTTATAACAGAGGTAAATCACATGTATAAAAGTAACGTAAATACTATTACCTCAATCCAAAATAAGCGGAAGTAACAAGGTTGTGGATTCCCATCAACACCAACGGCAAAGTTGAGTGTATAAATCGTAACCCTAACGTATCACTTACTGCGTCAGAAGATCCTGCAACATGAGATGTTGCAGCCACAAAGGGTCAGTACATTGAATGTACTGGCAAATTCACACCATAGAGCAATGATGAAATATGGCTATCACTACATGCATATATGGCTGGTGGAAAAGCTCTATGGTTATAAGGGTTTTGCGAAAAGCCAATTTTTCCCTACTGCAAAGGAATAAATTTATTTAACTATCATGCTGGTTGTTAAACATTGAGAATGGTTGACAGCAACCTCAATCCCAATTAAGCATCATCATTAAACCCAAACAAATTATATTAAGTAACGTGATGAGATCAACATGATAATCCAAGAACTAGATACTCAAAACGTCCATAACCGGGGACACGGCTAACCATGATTAGTTTATACACTCTGCAGAGGTTTGTGCACTTTTCCCCACAAGACTCGATCGTCGCACTTCATGATGTTTGAGAAACGGATGACCGAGACACAGTCTTTCAGAAGCGCTAGCACCTTACGAAGGGTAGACCGGTACACCTACTTTCCCCTACATCTGCTAGTCTACCCGTAAGAGTTCGCACAACTTAATCAACTATGCCAGAGCCCATAATGGCTTGTGGCTGCACGCGGAAGTTTCTAGTATGAATAATCTCATGATCCCTTTGGGCCTGGGTGGCGCTAAAAAAAAAAAACAGGCAAGTCCTAGAATAACCAGGTACCTCAATCCACCCAGATGTGTATTAATGTTGCCACCTTAAATAAACCATTAATTAACAATCTCATACCTGTCATGGAAAATCACTCACCCAATCCACGTCTACTTGCATAGCATGGCAAAATAAGCAAACGTAGAAGTAACTCCCAAGGGTTTGATAATAAAACAGGTAATAGGTACTACCTCAATCTACTTCCCAAAACCCACAATTTAATTAGATCCTAATCATGCAATGTTTAAGGATTGATCTAATGCAATAAAACTGGGTATTAGAAAAGGTATGATCAAAGTGTGAACTTGCCTGCAAAGTTGATGAAGATGATTCGCACTCAAAACTCTTGATTGTTCTACTCGTCACACTCCGGTCAATCTATCGTGAGCAAGCAATAGTAACCACACATAAGCAATCACTCAAAAGATCAGAAAGAACGAAGAAGACGATTCAGAAAACATCAAAACCAAGCAAATAACTCTTGCAACATAGAACAATTTATAACAGTACCAAAATTATGTGAATTTGGCCTTATCAGAAAGTTTAGGTCAAGAGCTTCGATTTGCAAAAAGATTCAATTAAATCGGAGTTACGAAACTCAAGTTATGATCAAACGAAGTTCAAATTCAAATCTGATCTAATTCAAATTTTAAACTTAAAAAAACATGTTTGAGTTGGATTACTGGATAGAGGAGATCGCAACAAAGAAGTGGGCGTTTGTTTCATCTAATTTGGATAAACGAGTAAAAAGTTATGGCTATTTAAAAAATCAGGGCCAAACTGTTTTATGAAAAAAAATAGCTACAGCTAAGGTCTAATGTATAAATACGTAGACTAATTGATAATCTAATTATTCTATCGTATTAGTCTAAAAATAATAAACTACGGAAGTATAAGAAGAAAAAAAAACAGAGAAAGATACCTTTATAAGGCAGAGAAAAGACGACTTTGGAGAGAAGAGACAATTTCCAGAAGTCGCTAGGAGAGGAGAAATATATTTTTCTTAAATGAATCTAGTCAAACCAAAATATTGATTTAACCCGAATCAGATGATTTTTGGAGGCTCTATGGGTCTATATTTATAGGTGGAAAAGAGGTTTAGGGGTCAAAAGCTAGGCAATGTGGGACTAAACATAGACGAAAATATACGAAACAGAGATGGGAGGTGCGCCATGGGCCAAAAAGGCCTTTAGGCGGTTCGGCCGGCCGCGCACACTGTAATTTTTTTTGAGCAACAGAAAAGAAAAAGAAAAACTATGGAAAAAAAATATGGGGAAGGAATATGGCCTGCTGGGCCTGGCCCATATATTATATAGAAAAAGAAAAGATGGGGCGCCCGCTGGTACTATGATGCGCACGTCGGCGAAAGTTAGTTTCAGGCGCGCGTGCAGTTTTTGTTATTTGTTTTTTTTAAACAGAAAGTGATAAACTGAAAAATGAAAATGAAACTGAAATTTTATATAGGCATATTATATATCAAACTTTTCATAAAACAATTTCCTACAAGCTGAACATTTTTATAGAGCAAATGCAATACACACAAATTCAAATAAAGCAAAGAGTGCTTCTGCCCTAGTAAAATCCAGTAAAAATCATTTTAAAAATACCAAAATTAATTCAAATTTATTTCTCTCCAATTTGCTGATGTAGGGAATCATGTTACCCTATTTTCCATATATTTTATTTCTGGAGAAAAATTATTTGAATAAAACTCAAATAACTCCAAATTGAAAAATAAATTCAAAAGAACTTTGAATTTAATTCTTTGAAACTCCCAACTCATATTTCATATGTTTTTAAGAAGCCATTTTATCTTTGCTCGTGAAAATCATTGAGTTGCATAAAGTTCCTGGGTTGGAAGTATTTTCCAAATGAAATTCAAATATTTTCAACAACCCTTGTCATTTAAATAAATGGAAGAAATCATGTCATCTTCTCTCCAGGGTTTTGTGGTGAAAAGAATTTGAATTCACGGAGATCACGAATGCAAAACGAAAGTTTGGGAAAGTCCTTTTATTCCCTCTCATTTAACTTTCAAAAAGTTTGAAATTCACTCAATTTCACACAATCAATCAAACAATCAATCAAATCTATCTATTTGTTTATAACATTCCAAAATTTAGAATTTTGGGATGTTACAAACCTACCACCCTTAAAATGAATCTTGTCCTCGAGATTCGGAGAGGCTAGAAAGAAATGGGTTAGGTTTGGGGTATTCTTAAAATCCATCGATCATCTCCGGGGTCTGGGGTGCTACCACCCTTAAAAGCATCGTTACGGTCCCATCAACACTCATATACACCATCCTTATTACTGACAATGTCGGTCTTCTCAGATCTTCAGTATAATTCCTTCTCTGGCTCTTCCGTAGCTGCATAGCCTTTTCCTCAATTTCTTCTGTCCTTTTATCTTGGTAAGGTTATTCCGAGACTGGGTCTTCATAGCTGATAGGTCTGGCGCCAATACTAAACAACTATCGATATCTCATCGTGGTAAACAATTTATGGTTTGTCATGCAGGAAATGGGTCTGGTTGATCCTCACCGTATAACCTACGGTGGCAAAACCTGCCTTGTACAAGGAAAAAAATACTTATACCATTCAAAGGTTTAAACAAGGTTTTGATCGTTATCTCTCTACTATAGGTAAGTCACTCAGATTTACCATCCCGTATAGCAAGGCGAATAATAAGAGTAAGTCGGTATGGTGATCAATCCATCGCGCACCCAAATCATTACCTTGTACATGGTTTAGCGAATCTCGCATTCTAACACTCAGTCATCCTCACAAGCATTGCAGAATTTCTCTTGTCGACAAACCAAGTTTGGATAAATCCATTGATTACGCAAGCCAAACAAACATCTATCGTTCTGAACAACTCTCGTGTTTTGCGTAAACTCCTATAGAATCGTCGGTTGATAAAATCGTAACTTCTTCCGTGGTTTTTCCTTGACAAGAGTGTGCTTGCTTCTTGGCAGGTCACAGGGCACATGGATTATAGCCCATCTCATCACTTGTAGTCCTTGAACTTATCCTCGGGCTTGATCATTATTCCAACTTCCAACTTCCTAGTATTCTTAAATCCATCCAATTGTACTGTCTTCCTTCCTTCTATTGGCACCAAACTAGGACATGATTACTCAGATTCATCATGGAATTTACCTTGATACATATTTTCCAACATCATACCTCCTTTATATCCAATAGTAATTCATCTCTTCATCCTCGTGGGATATCCCACATACCGAGATAAAATCTTATACTTATGAAGTCCATACTCCACTTCGTGGAACATCATTATCCTTTCTAGGGTCAAGCGTCCATACAGAGGAGTATTGGCCATTTCTGCATGGCACTTCTTCAACTGGAATACGTGAAACACATCATGAACTCCTCACAGTCCTTCGGGTGACTCCAATTTGTTGGCCACTTCTCCCATACGCTCCAAAACTCGGTATGGTCCTACAAATCTCGGGGCTAACTTTCCCTTAACTCCAAATCGTTTAACTCCTCGCAGAGGGGACACACAAAGACATGCTCTGTCTCCAATTTCATAGACTACCTCCTTGCGTTTTTGAGTCTGCATAACTCTTACGCTCAGGTGAGCTACCGGTCTATCTCGAATCAACTTAACATTCTCTTGACTCCTTGATCACATTTGGTCCAAGCAACCGACGGTCTCAACTTCATCCCATATCAACGGTGTCGCTCCTTGTCCCATACAAAGATTCAAAAGAGCCATCTTCAAATTGGCTTGGTAACTGTTGTTGTATGAGAACTCAGCGTAAGGTAGATTATCATCCCTACTAGATCCATAATCTAGCGCACACGTTCTCAACATGTTCTCCAGAATCTGATTGACTCTCTCGGTCTATCCATCTGTCTGCGGATGAAAGGCTGTACTGAACTATAGCCTAGTACCCAAAGTCCGGTGCAGCTGATTCCAAAACTTTGAGGTAAACTGTGTTCCTCTATCTGATACGATGGTCCTCGGAACTCAATGCAGACATACGGTCCTGGTCATATATATCTTGGCCAACTTCGCACTTGTATAGGTGGTTTCACTGGGATAAAGTGAGCCACTTTGGTCAAGCGAGTCAACTACTACCCAGATAGAATCATATCCCGTTCGGGTTCTGGGAAGTCCGGTAATGAAATCCATGCCAAGCTTATCCCACTTCCATTCGGGTATCGCCATAGGCTGTAGTAATCCTGCTGGCTTCTGATGCTCTGCTTTTACTCTCTCTGGCTTACATCTCCTACGACTACATACTCCACAATATCCTTCTTCATACTAGTTCACCAGAAACGCTCCTTCAAATTCAAATACGTCTTGGTGTTTCCAGGGTGAATCGAGTATGGTGAGTCATGAGCCTCCTGAAGTATTAGCTTCCTGATCTTTGCATTATTGGGCACATATACACGATCCTCGAACCATAAGGTGTCGTGCTTATCCTTACGAAAGCCTTTGACCTTTCCTTTGCTCATCCCCCATTTTTTACCTCGGCAATCTCTTTGTCACCCTTCTGAGCTTCACGGATCTTTCCCAACAATGTAGACTAAACTTCCATTGCTGCAACAAAACCTTTGGGAACAATCTCCAACCGAAGTTCCCTGAGATCCTCGGCTAACTCCTTTGGTAATCCTCTTGCTTATGAGGGTATTCATCCTTGTTTTCTTTATGGTTGTGTCCTATTTCTCCACAAAGCTTGTATGCACAAGGTTTCTTCATATCCTTTCCATAAGGCCTCAATTTACGGGACACAAGGCGAGATCTTTGCAGAGTCAACTTAAATTCTTCCCAAGTGGTTACTCTTTGCCATCCATTGATGCTTTGATACATCCTCTACCGGTGTAGTGGCACCTCTTTCAAAAAAAAGCGGAAGAGCATCTTTGGGCCATATCCTTTCCGGCTATAGGGTTATTCTCCATGTGATCCTCCATGTTACAATCCATAGGTCCGTCTCCAAATGACTCATCGATCCGTAAAATATAAGCTTATCTCCATTCATCCTCTATTGGGTCCATGGGTTTGGGGTGGGATAAGAGAGATCGAGAGGATGCACACAATACAAACAAAAGTTTGAAAAGACAGATTTTATTTGTGGCTGTCGGAAAAACATCAAACAAATGACAGCTCACAATCGTCGCATCTAACGTAAGGGTATAACAGGGGTTTGGTCTTCTAAAGGTCAATAAATCTTCAAAGTCATCAAACTCTTCAAGTCTTGTTCATGTCTCCAACGGATTCTTCTGATCATGCTTGACCTTCTCAAGTTCTTTTGCTAGATCATCTCTGTTGACGCGAAATCTCTCGTGGCGTCCTTTAATATTTCTGGAGTTGCATTCCAAACTTCTGGATTTCATCAACCTCGACATGAACCATGGCATTACGGTCCTTCCGTTCTCGATTTAATCTCCCCGTATCTCGAGGTTTTGCTACTCGACTTGGCTACTTTCAGCTTCTAGGTCCTGAGTTCTTCACGAAATGCTTCCTTTTCAAATACGGCTTCCTGAAGGTCCATCTAAAAACTCCTGATGTAGTACTCCAAATCCTGGTGATACACCAGCTATGTTAAAACTGCATCCTTCGCTGACAGATGCTCCTTCAGCCTTCTACCATCCAATTCTTCCATGCATATGCACGCTTTACTCCGCATGGTGACAATAGCATAGGCGGGAAATAACATCATGGATAGCCGTGTTTCTGCTCTTGTCATTTCCATGAGGTATCTCTCCATAGTTGATATCTCCTGCATTGGGGTTTCCTTGACAAAACTTCGAGTTTTTAACTCTCCATGCTCCGATCTTTCTTCGATACACCTTGATCTTGGGTATTGACAACTTCCATAGTCTGCCAAGTTCCATAAGAGTAGCTTTACTAGGTCACACAAAATCTGGGAATTCTACAGAGTCTTCAACCGTTGCAGTTTCCATTATTCAGATGCACGGTAAAATCTCCTTCATTCCGTAGCGCTCGTGGTTGTCCTGATATCTTGTACTTCTTGGAGTGGTCTCATCAGCCAAATCTTTGAGTGGTCAAAAGGGAAAAAGGGTATGGTCTCACTAAAAGGGAATATTTGAATAAGCTCAGAAGAGAAGAGAGGTAAAAGATCTTTTTGAAAATGAAGTTGTAGAGAAAAAATCTTTCCTATGGGCTTGTCAGTTTCTAGGGTCACGTCCTACAGTCAACATGTGCTCTGATACCATCTTGTAGCGACCCGACCCGAATGGGTCAAGTCTCTGTGCTTAAGTGTCATCCCTGGATCGGTATGCTGACACACACAGTACTCGAGGATTTATAACAGAGGTAAGTCCTAGAATAACCAGGTACCTCAATCCACCCAGATGTGTATTAATGTTGCCACCTTAAATAAACCATTAATTAACAATCTCACATCTGTCATGGAAAATTACTCACCCAATCCACGTCTACTTGCATAGCATGTCAAAATAAGCAAACGTAGAAGTAACTCCCAAGGGTTTGATAATAAAACAGGTAATAGGTACTACCTCAATCTACTTCCCAAAACCCACAATTTAATTACATCCTAATCATGCAATATTTGAGGATTGATCTAATGCAATAAAACTGGGTATTAGAAAAGGTATGATCAAAGTGTGAACTTGCCTGCAAAGTTGATGAAGATGATTCGCACTCAAAACTCTTGATAGTTCTACTCGTCACACTCCGGTCAATCGATCGTGAGCAAGCAATAGTAACCACACATAAGCAATCACTCAAAAGATCAGAAAGAACGAAGAAGACGCTTCAGAAAACATCAAAACCAAGCAAATCACTCTTGCAACATAGAACAATTTCTAACAGTACCAAAATTATGTGAATTTGGCCTTATCAGAAAGTTTAGGTCAAGAGCTTTGATTTGCAAAAAGATTCAATTAAATCAGAGTTACGAAACTCAAGTTATGATCAAACAAAGTTCAAATTCAAATCTGATCTAATTCAAATTTTAAACTTAAAAAAACATGTTTGAGTTGGATTACTGGATAGAGGAGATCGTAACGAAGAAGTGGGCGTTGGTTTCATCTAATTTGGATGAACGACTAAAAAGTTATGGCTATTTGAAAAATCAGGGCCAAGCTGTTTTACGAAAAAAAAGCTACGGCTAAGGTCTAATGTATAAATACGTAGACTAATTGATAATCTAATTATTCTATCGTATTAGTCTAAAAATAATAAACTACGGAAGTATAAGAAGAAAAAAAAACAAAAAAAGATACCTTTATAAAGGCGGAGAAAAGACGACTTTGGAGAGAAGAGACAATTTCCAGAAGTCGCGCCGGAGAGGAGAAATATATTTTTCTTAAATGAATCTAGTCAAACCAAAATATTGATTTAACCCGAATCAGATGATTTTTGGAGGCTCTATGGGTCTATATTTATAGGTGGAAAAGAGGTTTAGGGGTCAAAAGCTAGGCAATGTGGGACTAAACATAGACGAAAATATACGAAACAGAGATGGGAGGTGCGCCATTGGCCAAAAAGGCCTTTAGGCGGTTCGGTCGGCCGCGAACACTGTAATTTTTTTTGAGCAATAGAAAAGAAAAAGAAAAACTATGGAAAAAAAATATGGGGAAGGAATATGGCCCGCTGGGCCTGGCCCATATATTATATAGAAAAAGAAAAGATGGGCGCCATTGGTACTATGATGCGCACGTCGGCGACAGTTAGTTTCAGGCGCGCGTGCAGTTTTTGTTATTTGTTTTTTTTAAAACAGAAAGTGATAAACTGAAAAACGAAAATGAAACTAAAATTTTATATAGGCATATTATATATCAAACTTTTCAGAAAACAATTTCCTACAAGCTGAACATTTTTATAGAGTCGAATAAAATACACACAAATTCAAATAAAGCAAAGAGTGCTTCTGCTCTAGTAAAATCCAGTAAAAATCATTTTAAAAATACCAAAATTAATTCAAATTTATTTCTCTCCAATTTCCTAATGTAGGGAATTATGTTACCCTATTTTCCATATATTTTATTTTTGGAGAAAAATAATTTGAATAAAACTCAAATAACTCCAAATTGAATAATAAATTCAAAAGAACTTTGAATTTAATTCTTTGAAACTCCCAACTCATATTTCATATGTTTTTAAGAAGTCATTTTATCTTCGCTCGTGAAAATCATTGAGTTGCATAAAGTTCCTGGGTTGGAAATATTTTCCAGATGAAATTCAAATATTTTCAACACCCCTTGTCATTTTAAATAAATGGAAGAAGTCATGTCATCTTCTCTCCAGGGTTTTGTGGTGAAAAGAATTTGAATTCACGGAGATCACGAATGAAAAACGAAAGTTTGGGAAAGTCCTTTTATTCCCTCTCATTTAACTTTCAAAAAAGTTTCGAAATTCACTCAATTTCACACAATCAATCAAACAATCAACCAAATCTATCTATTTGTTTATAACATTCCAAAATTTAGAATTTTGGGATGTTACATTGCCCGTGTTACAAGGTGTGAAGTTGAGTCAGACTCAATGCCCGACCACAACAGAAGATAGAGAGAAAATGAAAGATGTTCCCTATGCTTCAGCCATATGCTCTATCATGTATGCAATGTTGTGTACCAGACCTGACGTGTGCTTAGCAATAAGCTTGGCAGGTAGGTACCAAAGTAATCCAGGAGCGGATCACTGGACAGCGGTCAAGAATATCCCAAATACCTGAAAAGGACTAAGGATATGTTTCTCGTTTATGGAGGTGACAAAGAGCTAGTCGTAAATGGTTACGTCGATGCAAGCTTTGACACTGATCCGGATGATTCTAAATCACAAACCGGATACGTGTTTTTTATTAAACGGTGGAGCTGTAAGTTGGTGCAGTTCTAAACAAAGCGTGGTGGCGGGATCTACATGCGAAGCGAAGTACATAGCTGCTTCGGAAGCAGCAAATGAAGGAGTCTGGATGAAAGAGTTCATTTCTGATCTAGGTGTCATACCTAGTGCATCGGGACCAATGAAGATCTTCTGTGACAATCTTTGGTGCAATTGCCTTGGCAAAGGAATCCAGATTTCACAAGAGGACCAAGCACATCAAGAGACGCTTCAATTCCATCCAGGACCAAGTCTAGGTGGGAGACATAGAGATTTGCAAGATACATACGGATCTGAATGTTGCAGACCCGTTGACTAAGGCTCTTCCACGAGCAAAACATGATCAGCACCAAGACTCCATGGGTGTTAGAATCGTTACTATGTAATCTAGATTATTGACTCTAGTGCAAGTGGGAGACCGAAGGAAATATGCCCTAGAGGCAATAATAAAGTTATTATTTATTTCCTCATATCATGATAAATGTTTATTATTCATGCTAGAATTGTATTAACGGAAACATGATACATGTGTGAATACATAGACAAACTTAAATGTCACTAGTATGCCTCTACTTGACTAGCTCATTGATCAAAGATGGTTATGTTTCCTAACCATAGACATGTGTTGTCATTTGATTAATGGGATCACATCATTAGGAGAATGATGTGATTGACTTGACCCATTCCGTTAGCTTAGCACTTGATCGTTTAGTATATTGCTATTGCTTTACGCATGACTTATACAAGTTCCTATAACTATGAGATTATGCAACTCCCGTTTACCGGAGGAACACTTTGTGTGCTACCAAACGTCACAACATAACTGGGTGATTATAAAGGAGCTCTACAGGTGTCTCTAGAGGTACATGTTGAGTTGGCATATTTTGAGATTAGGTTTTGTCACTCCGATTGTCGGAGAGGTATCTCTGGGCCCTCTCGGTAATGCACATCACTATAAGCCTTTCAAGTAATGTAACTAATGAGTTAGTTACGGAATGATGTATTACATAACGAGTAAAGAGACTTGCTTGCAATCTAGATTGTACTAGGTATTGAGATACCGACGATCGAATCTCGGGCAAGTAACATACCGATGACAAAGGGAACAACGTATGTTGTTATGCGGTTTGACCGATAAAGATCTTCGTAGAATATGTAGGAGCCAATATGAGCATCCAGGTTCCGCTATTGGTTATTGACCAGAAACAGTTCTAGGTCATGTCTACATAGTTCTCGAACCCGTAGGGTCCGCATGCTTAAGGTTTCGATGACAGTTATATTATGAGTTTTGATGTACCGAAGTTTGTTTGGAGTCCCGGATATGATCACGGACATGATGAGGAGTCTCGAAATGGTCGAGACATAAAGATTGATATATTGGACGACTATATTTGGACACCGGAAGTGTTCCGGGTGATTTCAGAGAAAACCGGAGTTCCGGAGGGTTACCGGAACCCCCCGGGAGAAGTAATGGGCCTTATGGGCCTTAGTGGAGAGAGAGAGAGGGGGGCAGCCAGGGTGGGCCGCGCGCCCCCTCCCCCTTTGGTCCGAATTGGACTAGGTGAGGGGGGGCGGTGCCCCCCTGTCCTTCTCCCTCTCCCTTTCCTTTCCCCCTCCTAGTAGGAGTAGGAAAGAGGGGAGTCCTACTCCTACTAGGAGGAGGACTCCTCCTCCTGGCGCGCCTAGCAAGGGCCGGCCAGCCTCCCCCCTTGCTCCTTTATATACGGGGGCAGGGGGGCGCCCTAGAGACACAATAATTGATCCTTGAGATCTCTTAGCCGTGTGCGGTGCCCCCTCCAGCATAGCCCTCGATATTATTGTAGCGGTGCTTAGGCGAAGCCCTGCGACGGTAGAACATCAAGATCGTCACGCCGTCGTCTTGACGGAACTCTTCCCCGACACTTTGCTGGATCGAGTCCGGGGCGCCATCGAGCTGAACGTGTGCTAGAACTCGGAGGTGCCGTGGTTTGATTGCTTGATCGGTCGGGCCGTGAAGACGTACGACTACATCAACCGCGTTGTTATAACGCTTCCGCTTTCGGTCTACGAGGGTACGTGGACAACACTCTCCCCTCTCGTTGCTATGCATCACCATGATCTTGCGTGTGCATAGGAATTTTTTTGAAATTACTACGTTCCCCAACACTTTGTTCTCATATATGGGTCCCATCTCAGATTTCATGGCCTCAAGCCATTTTGTGGAATCTGGGCTCACCATCGCTTCTTCATAGTTCGTAGGTTCATCATGGTCTAGTAACATGACCTCCAGAACAGGATTACCCTACCACTCTGGTTGACCTACGAGGTTCGGTAGTAACTTGATCTGAAGTTACATGATCATCATCATTAGCTTCCTCACTAATTGGTGTAGGAGTCACGGGAACAGATTTCTGTGATGAGCTATTTTCCAATAAGGGAGCAGTACGATTACCTCATCAAGTTCTACTTTCCTCCCACTCACTTCTTTCGAGAGAAACTCCTTCTCCAGAAAGGATCCATTCTCAGCAACAAAGATCTTGCCTTCGGATCTGTGATGGAAGGTGTACCCAACATTTTGGGTATCCTATGAAGAAGCACTTCTCCGATTTGGGTTCAAGCTTATCAGGTTGAAACTTTTTCACATAAGCATCGTAGCCCCAAACTTTAAGAAACGACAACTTAGGTTTCTCGCCAAACCACAGTTCATACGGTGTCATCTCCACGGATTTAGATGGTGCCCTATTTAACGTGAATGTAGCTGTCTCTAATGCATAACCCCAAAACGATAGCGGAAAATCAGTAAGAGACATCATAGATCGCACCTTATCTAGCAAACTACGATTACGACGTTCGGACACACCATTACGCTGTGGTGTTCCGGGTGGCGTGAGTTTGTGAAACTATTCCACATTGTTTTAATTGAAGACAAAACCCATAACTCAAATATTTGTCTCCGCGACCAGATCGTAGAAACTTTATTTTCCTGTCACGATGATTTTACACTTCACTTTGAAATTCTTTGAACTTTTCAAATGTTTCAGACTTATGTTTCATCAAGTAGATATACCCATATCTGCTCAAATCATCTGTGAAGGTGAGAAAATAACGATATCCGCCACGAGCCTCAACATTCATCGGACCACATACATCTGTATGTATGATTTCCAACAAATCTATTGCTCTCTCCATAGTACCGGAGAATGGCGTTTTAGTCATCTTGCCCATGAGGCACGGTTCGCAAGTACCAAGTGATTCATAATCAAGTGGTTCTAAAAGTCCATCAGTATGGAGTTTCTTTATGCGCTTTACACCAATATGACCTAAACGGCGATTACCACAAATAAGTTGCACTATCATTATTAACTTTGCATCTTTTGGCTTCAATATTATGAATATGTGTATCACTACGATCGAGATCCAACAAACCATTTTATTGGGTGTATGACCATAGAAGGTTTTATTCATGTAAACAGAACAACAATTATTCTCTAATTTGAATGAATAACCGTATTGCAACACACATGATCAAATCATATTCATGCTCAACGCAAACACCAAATAACACTTATTTAGTTTCAACACTAATCCCGAAAGTATAGGGAGTTAGCGATGATGATCATATCAATCTTGGAACTACTTCCAATACACATCGTCACCTCGCCCTTTACTAGTTTCTGTTTATTCTGCAACTCCCGTTTCGAGTTACTACTCTTAGCAACTGAACCAGTATCAAATGCCGAGGGGTTGCTATAAACACTAGTAAAGTACACATCAGTAACATGTATATCCAATATACCTTTGTTTACTTTGCCATCCTTCTTATCCGCCAAATACTTGGGGCAGTTTTGCTTCCAGTGACCAGTCCCTTTGCAGTAGAAACACTTAGTCTCAGGCTTAGGACCAGACTTGGGCTTCTTCACTTGAGCAGAAACTTGCTTGCCGTTCTTCTTGAAGTTCCCCTTCTTTCCCTTTGCCCTTTTTATTGAAACTAGTGATCTTGTTAACCATCAACACTTGATGCTCTTTTCTTGATTTCTACCTTCACCGATCTCAACATCATGAAGAGCTCGGGAATTACTTTCGTCATCCCTTGCATATTATAGTTCATCACAAAGTTCTACTAACTTGGTGATGGTGACTAGAGAATTCTGTCAATCACTATTTTATCTGGAAGATTAACTCCCACTTGATTCAAGCGATTGTAGTACCCAGACAATCTGAGCATATGCTCACTGCTTGAGCTATTCTCCTCCGTCTTTTAGCTATAGAACTTGTTGGAGACTTCATATCTCTCAACTCGGGTATTTTCTTGAAATATTAACTTCAATTCCTGGAACATATCATATGGTCCATGACGTTCAAAACGTCTTTGAAGTCCCGATTCTAAGCCATTAAGCATGGTGCACTAAACTATCAAGTAGTCATCATACCGAGCTTTTGTCAAACATTCATAACGTCTGCATCTGCTCCTGCAAAAGTTCTATCACCTAGCGATGCATCAAGGACATAATACTTCTGTGCAGCAATGAGGTTAATCCTCAGATCACGGACCAAACCCGCATCATTGCTACTAACTTCTTTCAACTTAGTTTTCTCTAGGAACATATCAAAATAAAAAAGGGGAGCTAAATGCGAGCTATTGATCTACAACATAGATATGCTAATACTACCAGGACTAAGTTCATGATAAATTTAAGTTCAATTAATCATATTACTTAAGAACTCCCACTTAGATAGACATCCCTCTAATCGTCTAAGTGATCACGTGATCCAAATCAACTAAACCATGTCCGATCATCACGTGAGATGGAGTAGTTTCAATGGTGACCATCACTATGTTGATCATATCTACTATATGATTCACGCTCGACCTTTCAGTCTCATTGTTCCGAGGCCATATTGCATATGCTAGGCTCGTCAAGTTTAACCTGAGTATTCTGCGTGTGCAAAACTGGCTTCACCTGTTGTAGATGGACGTAGAGCTTATCACACCCGATCATCACGTGGTGTCTGGGCAAGACGAACTTTGGCAACGGTGCATACTCAGGGAGAACACTTATACCTTGAAATTTAGTGAGAGATCATCTTATAATGCTACCGTCAAACAAAGCAAGATAAGATGCATAAAAGATAAACATCACATGCAATAAAAATATGTGACATGATATGGCCACCATCATCTTGTGCCTTTGATCTCCATCTCCAAAGCATCGTCATGATTTCCATCGTCATCGGCATGACACCATGATCTCCATCATCTTGATCTATATCAATGTGTCGTCACATGGTCGTCTCGCCAACTATTGCTCTTGCAACTATTGCTATCGCATAGCGATAAAGTAAAGCAATTATTTGGCGCTTGCATCTTATGCAATAAAGAGACAACCATAAGGCTTACGCCGATTGTCGATAACTTCAACAAAAGATGATCATCTTATACAACAACTTATATCTCATCACATCTTGACCATATCACATCACAACATGCCCTGCAAAAACAAGTTAGACGTCCTCTACTTTGTTGTTGCAAGTTTTACGTGGCTGCTACGGGCTGAGCAAGAACCGTTCTTACCTACGCATCAAAACCACAACGATAGTTTGTCAAGTTAGTGCTGTTTTAACCTTCTCAAGGACCGGGCGTAGCCACACTCGATTCAACTAAAGTTGGAGAAACGGACACCCGCTAGTCACCTGTGTGCAAAGCACGGCGGTAAAACCAGTCTCGCGTAAGCGTCTGGCGTAATGTCGGTCTGGGCCGCTTCATCCAACAATACCGCCGAACCAAAGTGTGACATGCCTGTAAGCAGTATGACTTGTATCGCCCACAACTCACTTGTGTTCTACTCGTGCATATGACTTCTACGCATAAAACCTGGCTCGGATGCCACTATTGGGGAACGTAGTAATTTCAAAAATTTTCCTACGCACACGCAAGATCATGGTGATGCATATCAACGAGACGGGAGAGTGTTGTCCACGTACCCTCATAGACCGAAAGCGGAAGCGTTAGCACAATGCGGTTGATGTAGTCGTACGTCTTCACGATCCGGCCGATCAAGTACCGAACGCACGGCACCTCCGAGTTCAGCACACGTGCAGCCCGATGACGTCCCTCGAACTCCGATCTAGCCGAGTGTTGAGGGAGAGTTTCGTCAGCACGACGGCGTGGTGACGATGATGATGTTCTACCGACGCAGGGCTTCGCCTAAGCACCGCTACAGTATTATCGAGGTGGACTATGGTGGAGGGGGGCACCGCACACGGCTAAAAGATCAAACGATCAATTGTTGTGTCTCTAGGGTGCCCCTACCCCAGTATATAAAGGAGCAAGGGGGGAGGTGCGGCCGACCAAGAGGGGGTGCGCCAGGAGGAGTCCTACTCCCACCGGGAGTAGGATTCCCCCCTTCCAAGTAGTAGGAATAGGAGTCAAGGAAAGGGGAGAGAGAAGAGAAGGAAGGAGGGGGCGCAGCCCCTCCCCCTAGTCCAATTCAGACTAGGCCTTGGGGGGGGGGGCGCAACCTCTCCTCTCTCTTTCCCCTAAAGCCCAATAAGGCCCATATACTCCCCAGCAAATTCTCGTAACTCTCCGGTACTCCGAAAAATACCCGAACCACTCGGAACCTTTCTGATGTCCGAATATAGTCGTCCAATATATCGATCTTTATGTCTTGACCATTTCGAGACTCCTCGTCATGTCCCTGATCTCATCTGGGACTTCGAACTAACTTCGTTACATCAAAACACATAAACTCATAATATAACCGTCATCGAACTTTAGGCGTGCGGACCCTACGGGTTCGAGAACAATGTAGACATGAACGAGACACGTCTCCGGTCAATAACCAATAGCGGAACTTGGATGCTCATATTGGCTGCCACATATTCTACAAAGATCTTTATCGGTCAGACCGCATAACAACATACGTTATTCCCTTTGTCATCGGTATATATGTTACTTGCCCGAGATTCGATCGTCGGTATCTCAATACCTAGTTCAATCTCGTTACCGGCAAGTCCCTTTACTCGTTCCGTAATACATCATCCCGCAACTAACTCATGAGTTGCAATGCTTGCAAGGCTTATAGTGATGTGCATTACCGAGTGGGCCCAGATATACCTCTCCGACAATCGGAGTGACAAATCATAATCTCGAAATACGTCAACCCAACAAGTACCTTTGGAGACACCTGTAGAGCACCTTTATAATCACCCAGTTACGTTGTGACGTTTGGTAGCACACAAAGTGTTCCTCCGGTAAACGGGAGTTGCATAATCTCATAGTCATAGGAACATGTATAAGTCATGAAGAAAGCAATAACAACATACTAAACGATCGAGTGTTAAGCTAATGGAATGGGTCAAGTCAATCACATCATTCTCCTAATGATGTGATCCCATTAATCAAGTGACAACTCACGTCTATGGCTTGGAAACATAACCATCTTTGATCAACGAGCTAGTCAAGTAGAGGCATACTAGTGACACTCTGTTTGTCTATGTATTCACACATGTATCATGTTTCCGGTTAATACAATTCCAGCATGAATAATAAACATTTATCATGAAATAAGGAAATAAATAATAACTTTACTATTGCCTCTAGGGCATATTTCCTTCAGTGATGAGAGGATGGGTTTTGAAGATCATGAGACGAATGAAACAAAGAAAATTAACCTAAGGACCCATCATGGTATGGATTTTGTCGGTGTACTAGAGTAGGGGTACCCTAGTATCCCATACTCGTGCACGGACAGTTGTAGCACCCCGCGGCAGGGTTTGCCTCGTCACAGCCAAGATTCTCCGTGGCTCCCTCGGAGCCATTCAAGAACAAAGTATTTGATTAAGAAGACAAGGCCCCGGCAAGAGGAGCTTGTCGGGAAGGCCACTCAAGGCATGCAGAAGACAAGGCCCCGGCAAGAGGAGCTTGCCGGGAAGGCTCGGAGCGCGACAAGCCTCCGGACGCGACAAGGATTCGGCCGCGGCAAGGCGCTTGCCGCGGCAAGCAACCTCTCTCCGTCTCCGCTCCAGCTCATCCAACGACGTGTCGCCATGGGGCCGTTCCATGGGCGCGTGTCGAGAGGTCAGGCAGCCGGAGAGAAAGCAGCGATAAGCGGCGCGACAAGCTTGCCATCGTGGCGGCGGAGGCGCACTGACGGTCTCTGTTGCCTTTGTTTGGGCGACACCGACGGGCATTTATTGCTTTTGTCCCTTGCCGTCGAGTTAGGTATTTTGCATCAGACACTGCTCGAGTAGGTGTACCAACTCCTGATTTTACATTTGTACCCCGCCTATGTTGCCACCTGCCGGAGACCCTTGAGCATATAAAAGGAGGCCCATGCATAGCGTAGAAAGGGTTCGGTTCATTCGACTCACTCGAGACCAGATACACTCACGCTAGGTTTTGTAGCTTGCATTGCTCTCTAGCAAGAGCACAATACATCAGACAAGCAGCAGTAGGAGTTTTATCTCTCCGGAGAGCTCCGAAGCTGGGTAAACTGCTCGTGTGCCTCGCCTCGATCCGCTCTTCGTGCAATCTCCGCCCCCGTCCGAACCACAATGGGCTTGCTCCGCTGGCCCCATAGGTGTCCGTGGGTACGATCAGCCTCCCCGACATCTTTGGCGCGCCAGGTAGGGGGCGTCGAGGCTGTGTGAATCTGATCCGGCGTTCACACGAGCAGCGTCATCAACATCTTCCTCAACAT
Organism: Aegilops bicornis; assembly: GCA_021605145.1. Lineage (NCBI taxonomy): Eukaryota > Viridiplantae > Streptophyta > Magnoliopsida > Poales > Poaceae > Aegilops > Aegilops bicornis. Next base: position 558,833,506 of record CM038673.1, on the reverse strand, counting down.
GCCACCGAAGAAGAAGGCTTCGGCGGCAGAAAGCCGTCCGCTGTCGTACCCACCCTCACCACAGCAAGCGGGTGGTCAGCAGACGCTGGCGGAGGAACGGGCGCCGACGAAGGTGCTCGCGACGCTGTTGCCAAGTCCAAGGACAAGGCCCGCAAACCTCGGTGTCCGCGCATCCCCGCGCCCATCTCAGAGACGCGGGACCAACAACGCCATGGCGTTCACAACGCCATACGTTCGCTGGATCGAGACCCTCAAGACCAGCATGCGGCGCCAACATGCTTGCACGAGTGAAATCTGATGCGCCCGGACGGGTGCTGCTCCTTCTAACGTGGTTAGAAGTCCGAGCATATCCCGCTCCTCGCACCGTTCGCCAATGCCGCCCACTATTCCAGCAGAAGCTCTGGCGAGAGCTCAGCTGCTCCTCGACTACCCTCCAACGGCCGACAAGGTCGACGAGTGGAGGGCCACTATCTAGAGCCTCATCGGCTTTGCCAACGGCGATGCTCCGCGGCAACCAACGCCATCATTGCCGCGGCGGCGACGACAAGGCACGAGCCGGTGGCGGCAGACTGTCGGAGGTGCAACCACCGTGCACTCTCCGCCACGAAGGCCAAGATCGCCGACTCACCGGATCCACCTCGACAGCGACTCCACCGCGTCGTCGGATCCGCGAGCTCGCCGCGATCAGCGCCAAGTTCTTCATGAGCGACAACAAGAGGACGCTCGAACTCGCATCGAGCGTCGAAGAGAAGCGCGACGTTAGTCCGACAAGCGCGCTGGGCCTTCTGTTGACATGCGCACGCCGGAGGAGCCAGGCGACTTGCCGTACGCAGTAGGCTGCCCTGCGTTCACTCGTGAGCTGCGGCGAGTCCAGTGGCCCAGCCAGAAAAACTTCAAACCAGACGTGCCGGAGAAGTAGGATGGCAGGACGCATCCGTCGGAGTTCCTCAGCATCTACACCATCGCGGTGCAGGCTGCGGGGGGACGGGACGACAAGATCCTCGCCAACTACTTCCGCCGTGCTCAAGCCCAACGTCAGATCTTGGCTCATGCACTTGCCGGACAGCTCCATATCCTCTTGGGCAGATCTGTGCCATCAGTTTGTTGGCGCCTTCACAGGTGGCCACAAGCCTCATGGCCAAGAAAGTGACCTTCATCTGCTCGCCCAGAAGGAAGGAGAGTCCCTGCGCAAGTTCATTCAGAGATTCAGCCGTGTGCACTACAACATCCCAGACGTCCACCCCTGCCGCGGTGATCGGCGCATTTCATCGTAATGTGCGGAACCGCAGGATGAGGAGGAGATGGCGATGTGCAAAGTCAAGGACGTCGGTGAGCTGTACGCCTTGGCCGACAAGTGTGCACGCTACCGAGGAAGGGAGGAGACTCCTGTGAGAGAATGCGGAAGTAGGATCGGCGGTGAGGACACCGCCCGGAAAAGAAGGGCCGGCGAGGCAACCGGAAGAAGAAAGGTAGAGAAGTGCTAGCTGTTGAGCAGTCCGGCAAGCGGAGGTGGCGACAAGAACGCCAAGGCTGGTGGCTCCGGCAAGGAGGTTGCGGCGACGCCAACCACCGGTCGGTGGCGGCCGACAAGCGTGACAGCTCCGGCAAGCAAGATCTTGCAAGATCCACCGCACCAAGGGCCACGACCTCCGTGAGCTGCAAGAAGGTCGAGCAGCTTGTCGAAGCAGAGAGCTGAGTACGAGCAGCGCCACAAGGAGAAGGCCCAGAAGGTGCCGGGGAGCAAGCAAGAAACGTCGGCCGGGAGGGCGCTTGGCAAGGCCAAGCAGCGGCAAGGAGATCGACCTCCAGCGGCCGTGACAAAGATGAAGATGATGACGACGGCGAAGATATGGAGGACGACGGCGCCGATGAGCAGGAGTTTCGTAAAGCCACGGAGGTCCTCTGCGTTGACGGAGGTGCTTCCCTGCATACCTCCCACCGCCAACTCAAGCAATGGATGCGGGAGGTCAATGCAGCGGAACCATCCGTAGAGTCATGCAAGCCTCTGAAGTGGTCCAGCACGCCTATCATTTTTGATATTGAGGACCACCCTGATCGCATAATTGCGGTCGGGTGCTTGCCGATGTTGGTCTCACCAACCATCCGCAACCTCAAGGTCACCAAAATGCTAGTTGACGGCGGGGCCGGCTTGAATCTGATCTCCTCCGCGGTACTCCAGAAGCTTCAAATCCCTGACAGCGAGCTCGAAGAGACTGACACTTTCCAAGGAATCAATCCAGGAAGGAGCAAGACGAAGGGGAAGATTACGTTGCCGGTGACATTTGGCAGCGAGCTGAACTTTAGGACTGAGAGGGTCACATTCGACGTTGCCGATTTCCCATTGGCTTACAATGGGATACTTGGCCGTCCAGCACTCGCCAAGTTCATGGCAGCCTCTCACTACGCCTACAACCTACTCCAGATGCCAGGCCCGATAAGCGTCATCTCTGTCCATGGCGACAAGAAGGATGCCCTTATCTGTGCCGACAAGATCTACCGGGATGCAGCAGCCGCGACAGACTGCCCAACACTTGCCGCTGAAGCTCCCGAGGGGAAAGAAGACGAAGTCCAAGTCCGGCAAGGGCTCACGATGCTCACTCCGCAAGCGCACCTCTTCGGAGTGCTGCGCTACCGTCGAGGACGCACCATCGAGCTCCACCGCAAGTGCAAGAAGATGGTGGCTCCGCCAAAGACCAAGAAGGTGCTCGCCAAGGAGGGCGGCACGGTGGTACCTTTACCATCGGTGCCTCTCTCGACCCTAAATAGGAAAGCGGCGCTCGTTGCTTTCCTGCGGCGAATGTCGGCGTGTTTGCATGGCAACCGTCGACATCCCGGTGTTCCCAGGAAAGTGATTGAGCACCGCTGGCCGTTTGTTCTCATCTTGCGCCCGTCAAGCAAAAAGTCGAGGAAGCAAGCGGTGGGCGCCAAGAATTCATAGCAGAAGAGATCAAGAAACTGGAAGCAGCAGGCCTTGTCAGAGGAGTGCTCCATCCTACGTGGTTGGCCAATCCTGTAGTCATGCGCAAAGCAAATGGAAAATGGAGACTTTGTATTGACTTCACAGATGTTAATAAAGCTTGTCCCAAAGATCCATTTCCCTTGCCGCGCATTGACCAGATTTTCGACTCCACGGCTGGATGTGATTTGCTTTCGCTTCTTGATGCATACTCGAGATACCATCAGATCTTCATGGCTGAAGAAGATGAGGAGAAGACCGCATTCATTACACCATGTGGCACATCTTTGTTTCATACGGATGCCTTTCGGTTTGAAGAATGCTGGTTCAACATTTGCAAGGGTAGTCCATGACGCTTTTGAGCTGCAGATGCACAGAAATGTAGAAGCCTACATGGATGACATAGTGGTCAAAAGCAAGGACAAGGCAACTCTGGTTCAAGATTTGGACGAGACCTTTGCAAATCTGCGCAAAATCAACCTCAAACTCAACCCCGAGAAGTGCGTGTTTGGAGTCCCTTCCGGCAAGCTTCTCGGGTTCTTCGTGTCTCAACGAGGGATTGAAGCTAATCCCGACAAGATCAAGGCCATTGAGCAGATTGAAGCACCAAAGCGCGTCAAGGATGTACGAAGACTTGCCGGTTGCGTGGCTGCTCTCAGCAGGTTTATTTCTAGGTCCGCTGAGCGCGCCCTGCCGTTTTTCGAGATTTTGAAAAAGGCAGGTCCAATGAAATGGACTCCCGAAGCGGATGCTGCGCTGCAGGACTTGAAGAGATACCTGTCCTCCACTCCAACACTTGTCGCACCTAAGCCACAAGAGAAGTTGCTGCTATATATAGCGGCAACCAATCAAGTGGTTAGTGCTGCGTTAGTAGCGGAGAGGGAGGCGGATGACGAGCCAGCAACCACGGCAAGCACATCCGGCGACAAGCAGGGGGCTTCGCCGACAAGCTCTGGTCCCGACAAGGATGAGTCCACGAAGACGCATGTCCAGATGCAGAAAAGGATGGTGCAGCGCCCAGTCTACTTTGTCAGTTCCCTCTTGCGAGGCTAGGTCGAGGTACTACGGTGTGCAAAAATTGCTTTTCGGCCTCCTCATGGCCTCGAGAAAGCTGCGCCATTACTTCCAAGCACATGAGATCATAGTTGTCACTCGCTTTCCGCTGAAGAGGATACTGCAGAATCCGAAGCGACAGGCGGGGATTGTCGAGTGGGCATCGAACTGTCAAGCTTTGGTCTCAAGTTTGAAAGCACATCAACTATCCAAAGCGAGCATTGGCAGAATTCATAGCAGAATGGGCGCCAATACCGGATGAAGAGATTCCGAGACGAGCATTCCCGTCAAAGAAGCAAGCAAAGAGTGGCTGATGTACTTTGATGGTGCCTTCTCGCTGCAAAGGCACCGGTGCGGCGTCTTGCTTATCGCACCCACCGGAGAGCACCTCAAGTACGTAGTCCGGATGCACTTTCCCAAGGAGCAAGCGGCGGAACAATCTTGCAGAGTATGAAGGTTTGCTTGCCGGTCTCGAGATCGCAGTGGACCTTGGGATCAAAAAGCTTATTGTCGAGGCGACTCGCAGCTTGTCGTCCGCCAAGTGAACAAAGATTACCAGAGTCCATTGATGGAAGCCTACGTCGATGAAGTGAGGAAGCTAGAAGAGCACTTTGACGGCCTGCAAATGGAACATGTTCCAAGAGCTCAGAACAACATTGCTGATGGCCTGTCAAAGTGCGCCGCACTCAAGTTGCCTGTGGAACCAGGAATTTTCGTGCTCAAGTTGACTCAGCCAACCGTAACACCATCAACTGGACAAAGCAAGAAGAGGAAGTTGACCTCTATTGACTACTTTCCGACAGAGCTTCCCGAAGCCGTCGTTGCAAAGGTCCCCAAGCTCAACACCAACAGTCTTTGAGGCGATGCTGCTCCGGCAGGCCCGAGGTTTGTTTACGTTGAAGCGAGCGCTCCCGACAAGTCTTGCTCCGGCAAGCTTGTCGGGGAGCATCAAGCTCGGCAGGTCGCGAGTTCTTGCCGTAGAAGCGGATGTTCCCGCAGTAGCAGATGTGCCTTTAGTCCTTGTTGTCGAGCCGCAAGCTCCAGCACGGGCGCAGCAGATTATCCATTTCCTTCAGACAGGAGAACTTCGAGAAGAGCAAGAAGAAGCGGAAAGAGTAGCCCGGCAGTCAAGTATGTACCAGTTTGTCGACAGCATACTTTGCATGCGAAGAAGACTCAACGGTGTGAAATTGAAGTGTATTCCGGGGAAGATGGACAAAAGCTGTTGGCGAGAGATACATGGAGGCATATGTGGTCACCACATTGGCGCCAAGAGCACTTGCAAAGCTTTCCGGCAAGGTTTCTTCTGGCCGACAGCCCTCCAGGATGCAACTGCACAAGTAACCAAGTGTGAAGCGTGCCAGTTCCATTCCAAGCAGATACACCAGCCAACTCAAGCTCTCCAGACGATCCCTTTATCCTGGCCATTTTTGATGCAGGGGCTCGACATCCTCGGCCCTTTCCCCGAGCTGTCGGGGCTTTGAGTACTTATGCGTCGCCATCGACAAGTTCACAAAGTGGCGGAAGTGGAAGCGATGAGGAAGGTGACAAAGACAGTCGGCCAGTCAAGTTCTTGGTCGATTGTTTGCCGTTTCGGAATCCCTAACAGGATCATCACCGACAACGGCACACAATTTACGAGTCGCACCTTCATGCAGTACGTCCAAGATCTTGGCGCCAAGGTCTGCTTTGCTTCCGTGGCTCACCTTCATGCAAATGCTGAAGTGCTGCACGGGCTCAAGACCAGAACTTTCGACAGGCTGCACAAGTGCGGAAGAAACTGGATCGAGGAGCTGCCGGTGGTTCTTTGGTCGATCAGGACGACGCCAAATCGAGCCACCGCCGGACACCCTTTGCTCTAGTCTATGGAGCAGAGGCAGTTCTCCCCACGGAACTTCGTATCTGAATCGCCTCGAGTGCTCGCTTATGATGAGCTTGAGCAAGAGCAGCTGCGACAAGATGATGCGCTGCTCCTTGAGGAGGATCGTCTTCAAAGCCCATTGTCGCGAGCCGCCGCTACCGAGCAAGCTTTGCGTCGCTACCATAGCCGCAGAGTTAGTGCGGAAGTCTCGAGGAAGGCGACCTTGTTCTTCGCGCGTTCAGTCCGCCAAGAATTCAAACAAGTTGGCCTTGAAGTGGGAAGGCCCTTATCGGGTGAAAGCGAGTCACTAGGCTCAGCGCTGTCCGCTTTGAGACCGAAGATGGCATTCCGGTGAGCAACTCCTGGAACATTGAGCATCTTCGTAAGTTTTACCCATAGGAAGCGCGGTTGTCGGAACCCGTTCGGCAACCACCTTTTGTACAAGTCTTGCCGCTGTTGCATGTAATCCTTTGTACAAAGCGAGGCGCAGACCCGTGCATCGATAAAGCTCATGTGTTGCGCACAACTTGTCAAATTCATGCTTTCATTATTTTATTGCATGTTTTGGCTAACACTTTGTGCAGCAACCACACCCGTAAGCGTAATCGAGCCGCTCGGCTCCATAACGATATTTCCTCTTCTTTTCTTTTCTCAAAGAAAGGAAGGCTCCCCGCCGCACAAGTTAACCGGGGAAGGAGTAGATAATACTATGGACCGAGACACGCTCGAGGAGATTTCGCCTCATCGGGAAGCAAGAGATGTAAAAGCTAAGTTGCCAAAGTTTGAGCAATCAATTTTTAAATTTTAAGTTATCTTCCTCGAGCGATAGTACTTTGTATGGAAAACACATGCGCAGAGGAACCAACTCGCCGGCTAGTCGGCGCCCTTACTTTGTTTCGAGTCCGCTCAACAAGTTAAGTGAGCTGCAGCTAGTCGCGACAAGGTTGTTTGTCGGAGGCGGCATCGCCAAAGAAGGCCGACGTTCGGCACTCAACCAAAAGTGCCAGCGCCGACAAGTCCCCCAAATGCGTAAGGCGTAAACATACAAAGAAGGAATCAAGTAGAGGAAATAATGTTGCATTGATCGCCTAAGATAGAGTATATTACCGAATAACTTGTCGCTGATCTAACAAAGTGTTCTAAACATGATCGGCAGCGACAAGGAAAGATAAAGTTGGCGGCCTAGTCTCTGGCGGTCGCCATCGATCCGCTTGATCTTGTTCACCTTGTCCATAATGGGTGCGACAAGGGCTTTGAGCTCCTCCACGTTGGCATCTGGCGGCAAGGATCCGAGGGCGCCGTTAAGGTTGAGGCCCGGATTGCGGAAGGCCACCTTTATCAACACCTTCTCGAGGGCTCCTGCACGGATCGCACGATTCCTCGGCCATTTGCTTTGGGACCTCTTCCGGAGACGCTGGAGACCCGTCACCACGCCTTTGAAGAATAAGCTGAGTTTGGCGCTGGGTTGGAGATGCTCGTCGGAGGAGTATGCAAGGTCCGCCATCCCAGCTCCATCACTGCGTTGTGGATGTCGGCGGCGGTGTCCACGAGACCTTGATCCAGTGCTCCACGCTCCCTCAAGGTGCTCTGGATGGAGGCAGCATTCGCCATCAGCTCCTCCTTGGCCTTGATCGCCTCCAACAAGCCCACCTCCCGCTCTCTGGCGCCGTCCAACGTCTGCGTCAGGGTGGTCAGCTTCAGCTCAAGATCCGCCTTGGAATCCTTGGCGGCGTCGAGCTCCTTGCCTCTATTAGCGAGACGACTCTGCAGCTCGCCAAGGGTGTAAGCGTCCTTCTCACGCTCACGCTTGAGCACGACAAGCTCTTCGCCGCTCTTCTTGAGGCTGGCCTCGGTATGCCACCTTCGCCTTCAACTCCTCCTTGGCGGCCTCGGCGGCTGCGGCAGCATCGCCGCTTCCTTGGCGCCCGCCAAGTGACTCCTCGCAGCGGCAAGGTCTTCTTCGTGGCTGTCCAGGTTGACCTTCCGCTGCGCCAACTCGCTTTCTGCGCGGAGAGCTTCTCGGCAGCCGGCTGCTCCTCCTCGGCGCGGCCTTCTCGAGGATGAAGGCCGTGCGCTCCTCTGCAAGTTGCCCCCGCGCTTCTGCTACGTCGCGGAGGGCTTCTTTGTTGGCGCTCCGGAGCTCCTCTGCGCGCTTCTCCATGTCCGCTCCTGCCCGCGCGACAAGTGCTTCCCGGGTCTCCAACTTGGCCTGCCGGGCGCGGTAGAGCGGCAAAGAGCTTCTTGACCGCTCGCTCCTCCTCAGACTCGCCGCTGCTGCTGCTTGGCGCGTCCACCAGCGTCAGCCTAGCAGAGGCGAGTAGCTCGCCGTCGAAGGTCTCACCCTCGACCGGCGCCCTGGAGCTCGGTTCCCAGGGGAGCTTGATGAAGACGCCTTATCCGACCTTCGGTGGCGCTGGGGCTCCTCGGAGCCGCCGCCAGCGGCGGCGAAGTCGGCTTATCGGTGTAGCGCTTGCCGCTCCTGCGGCCTCGGGGCCGTCGGTCACGATTGCCCGACCCCTCGCCGGCCTCTGCGTCGGCAGCCCCGGTGGCCTCCTCGCCAACAGGCTCGTCGGCGACGGCCTCTTCTTCCACAACAACAACCTCTTCTTCCTCGACGGCGGCCTCGACCTCCATCGGCTCTGCGTCAGACGAAGAGAGAGCAGTCAAGCAAATGTTCAAAAAGAGAAACCAAAGAAAGCAAGCCCAAGGGAGATTTTCATGTAAGGCAGTTACCTGCAACGGGATCCGCAGCCACGGCCTCGACCACTGGAGGGTCGCTGGCGCTGTCCCTTGCCGGGGTAGCTTCCCTTGCCGGAGTGGCCTCCCTTGTCGGAGGGCGCTCCCTTGCCGGAGATTCCTCCCTTGGCGGTGTAGTGTTAGCAGACATGATCTCGGGGGCGGCTTCCGAGCCCTCCTGATGAGGCTGCTCTGCTCCTACACAAGCACACAGTCAGATATCAACGAAGAAAGGGCACCCCTGCACACCTAATAGTAAGGAGAAAACTGCACACTTACTCTGGGGGCTGTGCTGGGGGCTGCTCTGAAGAAGGGTTGCCGGGTCCGGCAAGGCGGTCTCGGACGCGTCCCCTGTCGCCACGGGAGAATCGTCCTCAACGACGACCGTCGGGATCTTGGCCCTCTTCGACGCTCTTTGGGCCAGCGTCCTGAAAAGGGAAAGAGTCCAGAACGAAACAAATCAGATTCAAGATGAAGCAATAAAATTAAAGAAATACAAGCGAAAATCTCAAGAGCTTACTCTTCGCCTTCCTCCACGGAGCTGAGTGCGGAGAAGTCAAACTCCGGCTCGCCTCTGGTGCGACGAGGCGGGGGAGTGGGCTCCCTTGGCCGCTTGGCGGAGGCGTCGGCGGTGGCCTGAGAAGATCCCGCCCCAGTTGTCGCAGCGGTGTGGGCGCCTCCGGCAACCTCGCTTGCAGCGGTGGAAGCGCGTCGCCAGCGCTACTTCTTTGTGGCGATCTGCCGCCCGACTCGTCTCGGCCTTGAGACGCCTCTTCAGCGGGCAGGCTCATTGGCGGCAAGTCGCTTAGCGGTGGGGAAGAAGCACCCTCGGCGGGTCCACTCGACCCGGCCTCGGGCTCGACAAGCTCGTCCTCGGCGACCTCCCTCGTTCGGCAAGGCTTGCCGCCTTCACCGCGTCCGCCTCCTCCACGGTGAACCCGAAGGCTCCGGCGGCGGCGGCTGCCGCCTCCTCCACCACTGGTGGCAATCCGCGCCATCTCCTCGTCGGTGGTGTCGCGGGTGAGCCTCTTCTGCTCGTCGGCGCGGATCAGCACTTCTTCTAAATCGTCGAAGAACTGCTGCACGACCTCGTCGGGGGGCTCCTGCCAGGTTGGGACGATCCCATGGGAGTCGCACAACGGCATCATGGCGCGGATGCGATCGAGCGCCGAGTTGTTGCACAAAGGGACGACCCCCCGCGGAAACCTAAACCACTCAGGATGGTCGGGGTCGCTCTTGAACAGCTCGCGCAACATCTCCAGCTCCAAGACGGTGAAGTTCCAGTTCAAGCCCGGGCGCAGCCTCATAATGTCTGCCGCATTTTGGAACTCCCAGGCAGGCCTCCTCCTTTCCTGCAAGGGAGCGATGCGGCGACGAAGGAAGTCTGCGCCAACTGCGCCTACGGTCAACCCGGCAAGCCTGAGGCGCAGGATCCGGGTCACAGCTATCTTCAGCTTCGCATCCTCCGGCGCCAAGTTACTCCAATCCCTGCCGCGCACTATTGGGGTTTGGCGCACGGCGGTGAAGGGCTGCGGGTTCTCCTCTACGACCCAGCACCAGTTGGCTCTCCACTCCTCCCACTTGTTGCGGAACTCTCCTTCTAGGTAGGCCTCTTTCTTGCCGACCCTAGAGACCCAGGCTATCCCTTGACAAGTGGCTCTCCTCTCTCGACGCTGGGCACAAAGAAATGGCGGAAGAGTGCCACATTCGGTGGACTCCGACAAAGTTTTCGCACAAATGCTTGAAAACTACCATGGTCAAGACGGCGTTGGGGGTGAAATCAAGGAGGCGGAGGCTAAAGGTGTTCATGATGTCGCAGAAGAACTTCCGGAAAAAGGGGGCAAAGCCCGCAATAGAAAAAAAAGCGAAAAAGGGTTCCCTGTTGGTGCCAAATCAGAGGCGGAGGCGGGGAGTACCCTCGTGCGCGGATGCGCACGCGTCTCCGTCGACCAGAAAAGGTAGAAGACGTCCCGCAGCTCCCTTGCGCCGAGCTGCGGGGGGAAGATGGCCCGCTCCTTGCGCAGCGCCGCGAGCCGCTGCGCCTCGGCCGACTTGACGCCCTTCTCCTTGTCGGCTTTCGGAGCCATGGCGAGGGGGGGCGGAGGAGGCCGACGGCGGTGAGTGTGCTTGTGGCGGAAGAAGCGGGCGCTGCTCTCTTCGCACCGGAGAAGAAGAGGGAGCGGCGGTGGTTTTCTTGACAAGACACCGATGGCGAGTGGACGGCCTGCCCTGTTTCCTCCGCTTATAAAGAGGGGAGGCGGACGTTCGCTTTACTAATAAAGAAACCCCCACGACCGCGCCCCACGATCTTCGCACGACGCCACGTCCGGTGCGTGCGTTAGTGGGGATCGTGGTGGGTCCGAAGCGAGTTGCGGCGTGGTCGAGGCCGCGTGTGTCCGTGCCGCGATTTTGGGCCTGGACCGACAAGCGCTTCGATGCAGGTCTGCCCAGGCCGGGGCTCTGCCGGTGTACTAGAGTAGGGTACCCTAGTATCCCGTACTGCGTGCACGAACGATTGTAGCACCTCAGCGGCGGGTTTGCCTCGTCACAGCCTAAGATCCTCCGTGGCTCCCTCGAGCCATTCAAGAACAAAGTATTTGATTAAGAAGACAAGGCCCGGCAAGAGAAGCTTGTCGGGAAGGCCGCTCAAGGCATGCAGAAGACAAGACCCCGGCAAGAGGAGCTTGCCGGGAAGGCTCGGAGCGCGACAAGCCTCCGGGCGCGACAAGGATTCGGCCGCGGCAAGGCGCTTGCCGCGGCAAGCAACCTCTCTCCGTCTCCGCTCCAGCTCATCCAGCGACGTGTCGCCATGGGGCCGTTCCATGGGCGCGTGTCGAGAGGCTGTGCAGCCAGCGGAGAGCAGCGATAAGCGGCACGACAAGCTTGCCATCGTGGCGGCGGGCGCACTGACGGTCTCTGTTGCCTTTGTTTGGGTGACAACGACAGGCATTTATTGCTTTTGTCCCTTGCCGTCGAGTTAGGTATTTTGCATCAGACACTGTTCGGTAGGTGTACCAACTCCTGATTTTACATTTGTACCCCGCCTATGTTGCCACCTGTCGGAGACCCCTTGAGCATATAAAAGGAGGCCCATGCATAGCGTAGAAAGGGTTCGGTTCATTCGACTCACTCGAGACCGGATACACTCACGCTAGGTTTTGTAGCTTGCATTGCTCCCTAGCAAGAGCACAATACATCGGACAAGCAGCAGTAGGAGTTTTATCTCTCCGGAGAGCTCCGAAGCTGGGTAAACTGCTCGTGTGCATCGCCTCGATCCGCTCTTCGTGCGATCTCCGCCCCCCCCCCCCCTCCGAACCACAAGGTGCCTGCTTCGCTGGCCCCATAGGTGTCCGTGGGTACGATCAGCCTCCCCGACATCTTTGGCGCGCCAGGTAGGGGGCGTCGAGGCTGTGTGAATCTGATCCGGCGTTCACACGAGCAGCGTCATCAACATCTTCCTCAACATGCCACCGAAGAAGAAGGCTTCGGCGGCAGCAGAAGCCGTCGCGTCGTACCCACCCTCACCGCATGACAAGCGGGTGGTGGGGCAGACGCTGGCGGAGGAACGGGCGCCGACGAAGGTGCTCGCGACGTTGCCAAGTCCAAGGACAAGGCCCCGCAAACCTCGGCGTCCGCGCATCCCCCGCGCCCATCTCAGGAGACGCGGGACCAACAACGCCATGGCGTTCACAACGCCATACGTTCGTTGGATCGAGACCCTCAAGACCAGCATGCGCGCCAACTGTTTTGACAGATTGCTGTTATGTTTGCATATGTTTGCTTGTTTAATGATTCTATTTAAGGATAGGAGTATTAAATATGCAGAGGCATTTAGTATGCAATGTTGAATAATAATGTTAGTGATTTGTTACAGTACAAAGTGATAAGGTTTTGCATTGGTTTATACTAACCTATCTCATGAGTTCTTGTTGAGTTTGTTGTGAATGAAGCTTTTGATAAAAAGAGAAACCATGATATGAGAGGAATTAAGGAGACACAAAAGTTCAAGCTTGGGGATGCCCAAGGAACCCCAAGATAATATTTCAAGAAGTCTCAAGCATCTAAGCTTGGGGATGCCCCGGTAGGCATCCCACCTTTCTTCTTCAACAACTATCGGTTAGTATCGGTTGAGCCTAAGTTTATGCTTCTTCACATGAGTTGTGCTATCCTTGCATTGTCATTTTCTTTAGCTTTGCTTGCTGTTTGAATAAAGTATCAAGATCTGAAATTCTTAAATTTTAGAGAGTCTTCACATAATTGCACAATTATTCGACTACTCATTGGTCTTCACTTATATCTTTCGGAGTAGTTTGTTGTTTGCTCTAGTACTTCACTTATATCTTTTAGAGCATGGTGGTAGTTTTATTTTGAAGAAATAGATGAACTCTCATACTTCACTTATATTATTTTGAGAGTCTTAAATAGCATGGTAATTTGCTTAAATAATCATAATATGCTAAGCATACAAGATTTGAGTGTGTTGAATACTAAGAAAAGTTTGATGCTTGATAATTGTTTTGAGATATGGAGGTGATAATATCAAAGTCGTGCTAGTTGAGTAGTTGTGAATTTGAAGAATGCTTGTGTTGAAGTTAGCAAGTCCCGTAGCATGCACGTATGGTTAAAGTTGTGTAACAAATTTGAAACATGAAGTGTACCTGGCTTGTGCATCCTTATGAGTGGCGGTCGGGGATGAGCGATGGTCTTTTCCTACTAATCTATCCCCCTAGGAGCATGCGCGTAGTACTTGATTTTTGATGAATTCTAAATTTTTGCAATAAGTATATGAGTTATTTTGACTAATGTTGAGTCCATGGATTATACGCACTTTTACCTTTCCGCCTTTGCTAGCCTCTTCGGTACCATGCATTGCCCTTTCTCACCTTGAGAGTTGGTGCAAACTTCGCCCGTGCATCCAAACCCCGTGATACGATAAGCTCTATCACACATAAACCTCCCTATATCTTCCTCAAAACAGCCACCATACCTACCTATTTATGGCATTTCCATAGCCATTCCGCGATATATTTCCATGCAACTTTCCACCGTTCCGTTCATCATCATGATATACTTTACTTTTGTCATATTGCCATTGCATGATCATGTAGTTGACATCGTATTTGTGGCAAAGCCACCATGCATTATTTTTCATACATGTCACTCTTGATTCATTGCACCATCCCTGTACACCGCGGAGGCATTCATATAGAGTCATATCTTGTTCAAGTTTCGAGTTGTAATCCTTATGTTGTAATCAATAGAAGTGTGATGATCATCATTATTAGAGCATTGCCCAAAAAAAAAGAAGAGAAAGAAAAGAAAAAAGAAAGGCCCAAAAAAAAGAGAAAGGCCAAAAAGAAAAAAAATAAAGGCCCAAAAAAATAAAAAAAATAAATAAAAAGGGCAATGCTACTATCTCTTTCCCACACTTGTGCTTCAAAGTAGCACCTTGTTCCTCATGTAGTGAGTCTCATATATTGTGCTTCAAAGTAGCACCAAGTTTTTCATATAGTGAGTATCATAAGTTGTCTTTTTCATACTAGTGGTTTTTTTTTTCATTATAGAACTTGGCTTGTATATTTCTACGATGGGCTTCCTCAAATGCCCTAGGTCTTGATGAGCAAGCAAGTTGGATGCACACCCACTAGTTTTCTTTTGTTGAGCATTCATAGCTCTAGTGCATCCGTTGCATGGCAATCCCTACTCCTCATGTTGACATCAATTGATGGCATCTCCATAGCCCGTTGATTATCCTCGTCAATATGAGACTTTCTCCTTTTTTGTCTTCTCCACACAATCCCCATCATCAGATTCTATTCCACCCGTAGTGCTATATCCATGGCTCACGCTCATGTATTGCGTGAAGGTTGAAAAAGTTTGAGATTATTTGAGTATGAAACAATTGCTTGGCTTGTCATCAGGGGTATAGAAGTTGGGAACATCTTTGTGTGACGAAAATGAAGCATAGCCTAACTATATGATTTTGTAGGGATGAACTTTCTTTTGCCATGCTATTTTGAGAAGACATGATTACTTTGATTAGTATGCTTGAAGTATTATTAATTTTATGTCAATATGAACTTTTGTCTTGAATCTTTCGGATCTGAATATTCATATCACAAGTAAGAAGAATTACATTGAAATTATGCCAAAGTATCACTCCGCATCAAAAATTCTTTTTTATCATTTACCTACGAGCAGGAATTAAGCTTGGGGATGCTTGATACGTCTCCAACGTATCTATAATTTTTGATTGCTCCATGCTACTTTATCTACTGTTTTAGGCAATATTGGGCTTTATTATCCACTTTTATATTATTTTTGGGACTAACCTAATAACCGGAGGCCCAGCCCAAATTTGCTGTTTTATGCCTATTTCAGTGTTTCGAGGAAAAGGAATATCGACGGAGTCAAAGCGGAACGAAATCAAGCTGGAGAAGTTATTTTTGGAAGGAAACCCACCTGATGGACTTGGACTCCACGTCGGAAGATACTGGGAGGTGCTCACGAGGGTGGGGCGTGCCCACCCCTGGCGCGCGCCCTTCAAGGCCCCGTAGCTCCACCGACGTACTCCTTTCACCCATATATACCTACGTACCCTAAAACTTCCAGAACATAAGATAGATCGGGAGTTCCGCCGCCGCAAGCCTCCAGAGCCACCAAAAACAAATCGGGACCCCTTTCCGGTACCCTGCCAGAGAGGGGATCCATCACCGGTGGCCATCTTCATCATCCCGGCGCTCTCCATGACGAGGAGGGAGTAGTTCACCCTTGGGGCTGAGGGTATGTACCAGTAGCTATGTGTTTGATCTCTCTCTCGTGTTCTTGAGGTGATACGATCTTGATGTATCCCGAGCTTTGCTATTGTAGTTGGATCTTATGTTTCTTCTCCCCCTCTACTCTCTTGTGATGAATTGAGTTTCCCCTTTGAAGTTATCTTATCGGATTGAGTCTTTTATGAGAACACTTGATGTATGTCTTGCCGTGATTATTTGTGGTGACAATGGGATATCATGTGCCACTTGATGTATGTTTTGGTGATCAACTTGCGGGTTTCGTGACATTGGGAACCTATGCATAGGGGTTGGCACGTTCTTGACTCTCCGTAGAAACTTTGGGGCACTCTTTGAAGTACTTTGTGTTGGTTGGATGAATCTGAGATTGTGTGATGCATATCGTATAATCATGCCCACGGATACTTGATGTGACAATGGAGTATCTAGGTGACACTAGGGTTTTGATTGATTTGTGTCTTAAGGTGTTATTCTAGTACGAACTCTTTTATAGATCGATCCGTAAGAATAACTTTGAGGTGGTTTCGTACCCTACCATAATCTCTACGTTTGTTCTCCGCTATTAGTGGCTTTGGAGTGACTCTTTGTTGCATGTTGAGGGATAGGTATATGATCCAATTATGTTATTATTGTTGAGAGAACTTGCACTAGTGAAAGTATGAACCCTAGGCCTTGTTTCCTATCATTGCAATACCGTCTACGCTCACTTTTATCGCTTGCTACCTTGCTGTTTTTATATTTTCAGATTACAAAAACCTATATCTACCACCCATATTGCACTTGTATGACCATCTCTTCACCGAACTAGTGCACCTATACAATTTACCATTGTATTGGGTGTGTTGGGGACACAAGAGACTCTCTGTTATTTGGTTGCAGGGTTGCTTGAGAGAGACCATCTTCATCCTACGCCTCCCGCAGATTGATAAACTTTAGGTCATCCACTTGAGGGAAATTTTCTACTGTCCTACAAACCTGTGCACTTGCAGGCCCAACAATGTCAACAAGGAGAAGGTTGCGTAGTAGACATCAAGCTCTTTTCTGGCGCCATTGCCGGGGAGGCTAGGTAAATGAAGGTATATCTTTAGATCTTGCAATCGAATCTTTTTGTTTCTTGTTTTAGCACTAGTCTAGTTTATTAAATAAAATTACAAAAAAAATGGAATTGAGTTTGTCTCATACGCTTCATCTTTTTAATATCTTTGTGAGTATGATGGAAAGGAAAATTGTGCCTAAGTGTTAGAAGAAGAATGCATTAAATTGTTTGGCACTAAATCTTTGAATGATGAGCATGATTGCAATGTTGTTAGTATGAACTCCTTGAATATCCATGATGCTAATGATATGCAAAGCCACAAGCTTGGGGAAGCTATGTTTGATGAAGATGATATTTTTGTCCCCCAAGCTTTGATGAGCAAATTTACTATGATGAAAGCATGCCTCCTATCTATGATGATTATTGTGATGACACGTATGCTTTAAAGAATAATGATAACCATGAAACTTGTCATCTTGATCTTAATGTTCAATCACATGATAGTTATTTTGTTGAGTTTACTCCCACTATTGTTCATGAGAAGAATTTTGCTTATGTGGAAAGTAATAAATTTTCTATGCTAGTAGATCATGAAAAGAATTCTTTAGGTGGTGGTTATCTTGTTGAATTCATTCATTATGCTACTGAAAATTATTATGAGGGAGGAATATATGCTTGTAGGAATTGCAATAATATCAAGTTTCCTCTCTATGTGCTTAAATTTTGGAACTTATGCTTGTTTTACCTTCCTATGCTTGTTGATTATTGTTCCCATAAGTTGTTTGCTCACAAAATACCTATGCATAGGAAGTGGGTTAGACTTAAATGTGCTAGTCATATTCTTCATGATGCTCTCTTTATGTTTCAATTCTTATCTTTTATGTGAGCATCATTGAAATCATAATGCCTAGCTAGGGGCGTTAAACGATAGCGCTTGTTGGGAGGCAACCCAATTTTATTTTAGTTCCTTGATTTTTTGCTTATTTTTAGGAAAAAATAATCCATCTAGCTTCTGTTTAGATGTGGTTTATGTTTTAATTAGTGTTTGTGCCAAGTAGAAGCTTTGGGAAGACTTGGGTGAAGTCTTTATGATCATGCTGTAAAAAACAGAAACTTTAGCACTCACGAGATTAGCTAGAACTTTTTACTGGAGAGTGATATTTAGTTGATTCTTTTTTCAGATGATTACTAGACAAATTCCTCAGGTCCACCAACTTATTTTAGAATTTTTGGAGTTCCAGAAGTTTGCGTTAGTTACATATTATTACAGACTGTTCTGTTTTTGACAGATTCTGTTTTCATTGTGTTGTTTGCTTATTTTGATGAATCTATGGCTAGTAAAATAGTTTATAATCCATAGAGAAGTTGGAATACAGTAGTTCTAACACCAATATAAATAAAGAATGAGTTAATTACATTACCTTGAAGTGGTGTTTTGTTTTCTTTCGCTAACGGAGCTCACGAGTTTTCTGTTAAGTTTTGTGTTGTGAAGTTTTCAAGTTTTGGGCAAAGATTTGATGGACTATGGAATAAGGAGTGGAAAGATCCTAAGCTTGGGGATGCCCATGGCACCCCAAGGTAATATTCAAGGACAACCAAGATCCTAATCTTGGGGATGCCCCGGAAGGCATCCCCTCTTTCGTCTTCGTTCATCGGTAACTTTACTTGGAGCTATATTTTTATTCGCCACATGATATGTGTTTTGCTTGGAGCGTCATGTCATTTTGTTTTTTTGCTTGCTGTTAGTTAGATTAGTATTTTTAATCTTTAGTTTCAATAAAAAAGTCAAGGATAGCCTTTGCCATTCTTATTTTGCAAGTATGCATGTTGCTGTTTGAAAACAGAAAGTTTACCGCTGTTGCAAAACTTCTCTAGAAAAGTCAGAGAGTGGTATAATGTTGAATATTTTTGCATATTTATCTCTGATAAATTTATTACAGTGTGAATTTTAGTTCATAATTTTTGGAGTTAGGGAAGTATGATGAATCTTGCATTCTTTACAGACTATACTGTTTTGACAGATTGCTGTTATGTTTGCATTGTTTGCATATGTTTGCTTGTTTAATGATTCTATTTAAGGATAGGAGTATTAAATATGCAGAGGCATTTAGAATGCAATGTTGAATAATAATGTTAGTGATTTGTTACAGTAGAAAATGATAAGGTTTTGCATTGGTTTATACTAAACTATCTCACGAGTTCTTGTTGAGTTTGTTGTGAATGAAGCTTTTGATAAAAAGAGAAACCATGATATGAGAGGAATTAAGGAGACACAGAAGTTCAAGATTGGGGATTCCCAAGGCACCCCAAGATAATATTTCAAGAAGTCTCAAGCATCTAAGCTTGGGGATGCCCCAAAGAGGGCATCCCACCTTTCTTCTTCAACAACTATCAGTTAGTATCGGTTGAGCCTAAGTTTTTGCTTCTTCACATGAGTTGTGCTATCCTTGCATTGTCATTTTCTTTAGCTTTGCTTGCTGTTTTAATAAAGTATCAATATCTGAAAATCTTAAATTTTAGGGAGTCTTCACATAGTTGCACAATTATTCGACTACTCATTGGTCTTCACTTATATCTTTCGGAGTAGTTTGTTGTTTTCTCTAGTACTTCACTTATATCTTTTAGAGCATGGTGGTAGTTTTATTTTGAAGAAATAGATGAACTCTAATACTTCACTTATATTATTTTGAGAGTCTTAAATAGCATGGTAATTTGCTTAAATAATCATAATATGCTAAGCATACAAGATTTGAGTGTGTTGAATACTAAGAAAAGTTTGATGCTTGATAATTGTTTTGAGATATGGAGGTGATAATATCAAAGTCGTGCTAGTTGAGTAGTTGTGAATTTGAAGAATTCTTGTGTTGAAGTTAGCAAGTCCCGTAGCATGCACGTATGGTTAAAGTTGTGTAACAAATTTGAAACATGAAGTGTACCTGGCTTGTGCATCCTTATGAGTGGCGGTCGGGTGATGGTCTTTTCCTACCAATCTATCCCCCTAGGAGCATGCGCGTAGTACTTGATTTTTGATGACTTCTAAATTTTTTCAATAAGTATATGAGTTCTTTTGACTAATGTTGAGTCCATGGATTATACGCACTTTTACCTTTCCGCCTTTGCTAGCCTCTTGATGCAGTGCATTGCCCTTTCTCACCTTGAGAGTTGGTGCAAACTTAGCGGTGCATCCAAACCCGTGATACAATACGCTCTATCACACATAAACCTCCCTATATCTTCCTCAAAACAGCCACCATACCTACCTATTTATGGCATTTCCATAGCCATTCCGAGATATATTGCCATGCAACTTTCCACCGTTAGTTCATCATCATGACATACTTTACTTTTGTCATATTGCCATTGCATGATCATGTAGTTGACATCGTATTTGTGGCAAAGCCACCATGCATTATTTTTCATACAAGTCACTCTTGATTCATTGCACCATCCCTGTACACCGCTGGAGGCATTCATATAGAGTCATATCTTGTTCTAGTTTCGAGTTGAAATCCTTATGTTGTAATCAATAGAAGTGTGATGATCATCATTATTAGAGCATTGCCCAAAAAAAAAGAGAAAGGCCAAAAAAAAGAAAGGCCAAAAAAAGATAAAGGCCAAAAAGAAAAAAAAGAAAGGCCCAAAAAAATAAAATAAAAATAAAAAGGGCAATGCTACTATCTCTTTCCCACACTTGTGCTTCAAAGTAGCACCTTGTTCTTCATGTAGTGAGTCTCATATATTGTGCTTCAAAGTAGCACCAAGTTTTTCATATAGTGAGTCTCATAAGTTGTCTTCTTCATACTAGTGGGAAGTTTTTTCATTATAGAACTTGGCTTGTATATTCCTTCGATGGGCTTCCTCAAATGCCATAGGTCTTCATGAGCAAGCAAGTTGGATGCACACCCACTAGTTTTCTTTTGTTGAGCATTTATAGCTCTAGTGCATCCGTTGCATGGCAATCCCTACTCCTCATGTTGACATCAATTGATGGGCATCTCCATAGCCCGTTGATTATCCTCGTCAATATGAGACTTTCTCCTTTTTTGTCTTCTCCACACAATCCCCATCATCATATTCTATTCCACCAATAGTGCTATATCCATGGCTCACGCTCATGTATTGCGTGAAGGTTGAGAAAGTTTGAGATTATTTGAGTATGAAACAATTGCTTGGCTTGTCATCGGGGGTATAGAAGTTGGGAACATCTTTGTGTGACGAAAATGAAGCATAGCCTAACTATATGATTTTGTAGGGATGAACTTTCTTTTACCATGCTATTTTGACAAGACATGATTACTTTGATTAGTATGCTTGAAGTATTATTATTTTTATGTCAATATGAACTTTTGTATTGAATCTTTCGGATCTGAATATTCATATCACAAGTAAGAAGAATTACATTGAAATTATGCCAAAGTATCACTCCACATCAAAATTTTTTTTTTATCATTTACCTACTCGAGGACGAGCAGGAATTAAGCTTGGGGATGCTTGATACGTCTCCAACATATCTATAATTTTTGATTGCTCCATGCTAATTTATCTACTATTTTAGGCAATATTGGGCTTTATTATCCACTTTTATATTATTTTTGGGACTAACCTATTAACCGGAGGCCCAGCCCAGATTTGTTGTTTTATGCCTATTTCAGTGTTTCGAGGAAAAGGAATATCGCATTTGAGTCAAAACGGAACGAAATCAACTGGAGAAGTTATTTTTGGAAGGAAACCCACCTGATGGACTTGGACTCCACGTCAGAAGATACGGGAGGTGCTCATGAGGGTGGGGGGCGCGCCCACCCCTCTGGGCGCGCCCCCTGCCTCGTGGGGCCCCCGTAGCTCCACCGACGTACTCCTTTCACCCATATATACCTACGTACCCTAAATCTTCCAGAACAGAAGATAGATCGGGAGTTCCATCGCCGCAAGCCTCCAGAGCCACCAAAAACCAATCGGGACCCCTTTCCAGTGCCCTGCCGGAGGGGGGATCCATCACCGGTGGCCATCTTCATCATCCCGGCGCTCTACATGACGAGGAGGGAGTAGTTCACCCTCGGGGCTGAGGGTATGTACCAGTAGCTATGTGTTTGATCTCTCTCTCTCTCTCTCGTGATCTTGAGGTTATAAGATCTTGATGTATCCCAGCTTTGCTATTGTAGTTGGATCTTATGATGTTTCTCCCCTCTACTCTCTTGTGATTAATTGAGTTTCCCTTTGAAGTTATCTTATCGGATTGAGTCTTTTATGAGAACACTTGATGTATGTCTTGCCTTGATTATCTGTGGTGACAATGGGATATCATGTGCCACTTGATGTATGTTTGGTGATCAACTTGCGGGTTTCGTGACATTGGGAACCTATGCATAGGGGTTGGCACACGTTCTTGACTCTCTGGTAGAAACTTTGGGGCACTCTTTGAAGTGCTTTGTGTTGGTTGGATGAATCTGAGATTGTGCGATGCATATCGTATTATCATGCCCACGGATACTTGAGGTGACAATGGAGTATCTAGGTGACATTAGGGTTTTGATTGATTTGTGTCTTAAGGTGTTATTCTAGTACGAACTCTTTTATAGATCGATCCGAAAGAATACCTTTGAGGTGGTTTCGTACCCTACCATAATCTCTACGTTTGTTCTCCGCTATTAGTGGCTTTGGAGTGACTCTTTGTTGCATGTTGAGGGATAGTTATATGATCCAATTATGTTATTATTGTTGAGAGAACTTGCACTAGTGAAAGTATGAACCCTATGCCTTGTTTCCTATCATTGCAATATCGTCTACGCTCACTTTTATCGCTTGCTACCTTGCTGTTTTTATATTTTCAGATTACAAAAACCTATATCTACCATCCATATTGCACTTGTATCACCATCTCTTCATTAACTAGTGCACCTATACAATTTACCATTGTATTGGGTGTGTTGGGGACACAAGAGACTCTTTGTTATTTGGTTGCAGGGTTGCTTGGGGAGACCATGTTCATCCTACGCCTCCTGCGGATTGATAAACCTTAGGTCATCCACTTGAGGGAAAATTGCTACTGTCCTACAAACCTGTGCACTTGCAGGCCCAACAACGTCTACAAGGAGAAGGTTGCGTAGTAGACATCAGGAGTCAGGGGCTATCTTGCTTTATGCTATTTTACCTAAGATAATATAGTAGGTCCTAAGAGAATGTAGTAGGTCCTATGAGGTACAATATGTTTATGAGAGTTGATGATGATGAGTAGTTGTGGTTATGTCTAGTGACCAACTTGTATGTGATGTCTCATTGATGAAAACGATGATCATGAGGAGGTGTTATATGACAATGATGTATTATGATGATAAGTTGTTAATGATATGATGATGATGATATATTATATCATTGGGTGAAAGAATCATGATTAGTTTCAAGTGGATGTCCATCCACTTGAAACTAGTCCACTGCTCTTTCTCCCAAAGGATGTAATAACTCATTATGATGTAAAATCATTCTCTAAATTGCTGCAGTATGAAAAATTGTATAAAGGCGTATGAATACAACATGAAATAAAAAATAAATATGGAATAATAGTAGTAGCGCGTGCTAGGAGAAGCGCTACTACTAATTACCAGTAGCGCTCATAGTACAAAGCGCTGCTACTAAGTCCATATATCAGTAGCGTGTTCCAACCCATGCTACTGCTAACCTTTAGCTGTAGTGCCTTACTAGTAGCGCTGCACCCCGCGCTACTGATAGGCTTTAAACACGCGCTACTTCTAGGATTTTCCCTAGTAGTGATACCACATGTAGGATCGAAAGTATGCCTAGAGGGGGTGATTAGACTACTTTACCAAATAAAAATCTATCCTTTTCCCAATTTTAGTTGTGGGCAGATTTTAACAATTAGCACAAGTCAAGCAATCAACCTACACATGCGATTCTAAGAGCATAGCAGCGGAAAGTAAAACATTGCATATGAAGATAAAGGCAAGGGTTTTGGAGAAGGCAAATGCAATGGAGACACGAATAGTTTTAGCATGGTTCTGATAGGTGGTGCTATCATACGTCCACATTGATGGAGACTTCAACCCACAAAGGGTAACGGCTGCGCGAGTCCATGGAGGGCTCCACTCATGAAGGGTCCACGAAGAAGCAACCTTGTCTATTGATACGTCTCCGTCGTATCTATAATTTTTGATTGTTCCATGCCAATATTATTCAACTTTCATATACTTTTTGGCAACTTTTTATACTATTTTTGGGACTAACATATTGATCTAGTGCCCAGTGCCAGTTCCTGTTTGTTGCATGTTTTTGTTTTGCAGAATATCCATATCAAACGGAGTCCAAACGGGATAAAAACGGACGGAGAATTATTTTGGAATATTTATGATTTTTGGGAAGTATTATCAACGCGAGACGGTGCCCGAGAGGGCCACGAGGCAGGGGGCGCGTCCCACGGGGGCAGGCGCGCCCTGGACCCTCGTGGGCACCCCGTAAGGCGGTTGACGCTCTTCTTTTGCCGCAAGAAAGCTAATTTTATGAGGAAAATTTGGGCGAAAGATTCACCCCAATCGGAGTTCTGGATCTCGGATATAAAAGAAAGCAGTAAAGGGCGAGAATCGGAGAACGCAGAAGCAGAGAGAGGCAGAGATAGATCCAATCTCGGAGGGGCTCTCGCCCCTCCCACACCATGGAGACCGTGGACCAGAGGGGAAACCCTTCTCCCATCTAGGGAGAAGGTCAAGGAAGAAGAAGGAGGAGGGGGGCTCTCTCCCCCTCGCTTCCGATGGCGCCGGAACACCGCCGGGGGCCATCATCATCACCGCAATCTACACAAACAACTTCACCGCCGTCATCACCAACTCGTCCCCCCTCTATGCAGCGATGTAACCTCTCTCTTACCCGCTGTAATCTCTACTTAAACATGATGCTCAATGCTATATATTATTTCCCAATGATGTATGGCTATCCTATGATGTTTGAGTAGATCCGTTTTGTCCTATGGGCTATTTGATGATCAAGATTGGTTTGAGTTGCATGTTTTATTATTGGTGCTGTCCTATGGTGCTCTCCGTGTCACGCAAGCGCGAGGGATCTCCGCTGTAGGGTGTTGCAATATGTTCATGATTCGCTTATAGTGGGTTGCGTGAGTGACTGAAACACAAACCCGAGTAAGGGGGTTGTTGTGTATGGGATAAAGAGGACTTGATACTTTAATGCTATGGTTGGGTTTTACCTTAATGATCTTTAGTAATTGTGGATGCTTGCTAGAGTTCCAATCATAAGTGCATATGATCCAAGTAGAGAAAGTATGTTAGCTTATGCCTCTCCCTCAAATAAGATTGCAATAGTGATTACCGGTCTAGTTATCGATCGCCTAGGGACAAATAACTTTCTCGTGACAAAAAGCTCTCTACTAAAACTAATTTAGTTGTGTCTTTATCTAAACAGCCCCTACTTTTTATTTTCGCGCTCTTTATTATCTTGCAAACCTATCCAACAACACTTCTAGTTTCATACTTGTTTCCGGTAAAGCGAACGTCAAGTGTGCGTAGAGTTGTATCGGTGGTCGATAGAACTTGAGGGAATATTTGTTCTACCTTTAGCTCCTCGTTGGGTTCGACACTCTTACTTATCGAAAGAGGCTACAATTGATCCCCTATACTTGTGGGTTATCATCTATCCGACCATGGCCATCGCCCATGAAGGACTTGCCTCACTAGGGTAGATCTTCATGAAGTAGGCGATGTCCTTGCCCTTACAAACTTCTTGGTTCAACTCCACAACATGTCGGAGGCCCCCCAAGCGACACCTAACCAATCTAGGAGACACCACTCTCCAAAAGGTAATAGACGGTGTGTTGATGATGAACTCCTTGCTCTTGTGCTTCAAATGACAGTCTCCCCAACACTCAACTCTCTCTCGCATATTTGGTTATGGTTGGAGAGGGATTTGAGTGGAAAGCAACTTGGGGAAGGCTAGAAATCAAGGTTCAAATGGTTGGAATGGAATCTCTTGATCTCAACACATGAGTAGGTGGTTCTCTCTCAGTAAATGAATGATGGAAGTATAGACGTGTTCTGATGGCTCTCTCTCCACGAATGAAGAGGGGGTGGAGGGGTACATATAGCCTCTACACAAAATCCAACCGTTGCACACTTTTGACTCATCTTGGTGGCGCCGATATGCAAACCGAGTGGCACTGGCCTGTTCAAAAATATGAATGTTAGGAATCTCGGTGGGACCGACTGGAAAAACTCGGTGGGACCGATGTGCTAGGGATTAGGGCAAACTTCATCTCGGTGGCGCGGATTGCATCAACTCGTTGAGACCAAAGTGAAGCAATAAGCAACAAAAAATCTGTCAAGCAAACTCGGTGAGACCGAAATAATTACAACAAGTCACAGGGAATTTGCAAGGCCATCTCGGTGAGATCGAGATCCGTATCGGTGTGACCGAATTGTTAGGGCTTCTCGCCGTGGCTATGTCAAATCTACTTGGTGGGTTCGGGTAGAAAGAATCGGTGAGGCCGAGTTGGTATTTGGGTTTTGGACATATTTGGATGGATAAAGTGGCTGAGGGTTTTGGAGCAATATCACTAAGCATTTGAGCAAGTAGACCATTAAGCAACACCTTGATACGTTTCCAACATATCTATAGTTTTTGAATTGTTCCATTATATTATATTATCTATTTTTGGATGTTTTATATGCATTAATATGCTATTTTATATTATTTTTGGGACTAACCTATTAACCTAGAGCTCAGTGCTAGTTTCTGTTTTTTCCTTGTTTTTGACTTTTACAGAAAACGAATATCGAACGGAGTCCAATCGATTTGAAAATTTATGGTGATTTTTATGGACCATAAGAAGCCTCCGAAGCACAAGAGTTAGACCAAAAGAGTCCTGAGTCAACGAGAAGGGTGGAGGATGCACCCACCCCTAGGTTATGCCCCCTACCTTGTCGCTGACTGGTGGACCCACCCTGACGTGAAACCGACGCAAAAAATTCCTATAAATCCAGAAACCACCAGAAAGAAACCTAGATCGGGAGTTCCGCCGCCGCAACCCTCTGTAGCCACGGAAAACCAATCGGGAGCCCGTTCCTGCACCCTGTCAGAGGGGGAAACCATCACCGGAGGCCATCTTCATCATCCCGATGGTCTCCATGACGAGGAGGGAGTAGTTCACCCTCGGGGCTGAGGGTATGTACCAGTAGCTATGTGTTTGATCTCTCTCTCTCTCTCTCTCTCTCTCTCTCTCTCTCTCTCGTTATTGATTTGGCACGATCTTGATGTACCATGATCTTTGTTACAATAGTTGGATCTTATGGTCTTCTTCCCTCTCTATCTTGTGATGAATTGAGTCTTTTCCTTTGAGGTTTCATTATGTCGGATTGAATCTTTGGATGTGAGAGCACTTGATGTATGTCTTGTGATGGGATATCCGTGGTGACAATGGGATGTTCTATTGATCCACTTGATGTATGTTTTGGTTATCAACTTGCGGATTCCCCTGGTGACATTGGGGTATTCTATGCAGAGCCGGCCCTGGGGAGGGGCAGGGGGCGGCCGCCCCAGGCCCCCGGAATGTAGGGGCCCCTCCTCGGTCCTCACGTATGTAGGGCTATATGGCCAATAAGAAAATCCTATGGGCTGGGCCGTACGTAGCACGCAGGTGGACGCGGAAATGCGCATGCAGCAGTCCGCAGTTAGCATAGTGATAGATTCTTTCTTCGTCCACGTAGAAAAAGGAGCGATTGATTCCTTCCTGATCAGCAATTGCAATTCCCAGCAGCCGCTGGCGCTTGGCCTGTTCAGAACTGGGCGCTCGGTTCTCCTATTATGTTTTCTCCTAAATCCTATTTTTAGTTTGCCGCCGATTACAACTCCTACAGGCCCCCGTCGCCAGCCCCTTTGCTCTCCATCTTCAGATTCTAGGCGTTGTATATAGCCGTATTGCCACAAGCACATCATCGATCCGACCATCCGAGGTATATCATATATTCATATTGCCGTTCTCCCTGGATGCATAGGCGGCACACGGCGTGGCACCATTCTACAATTGATGCAATTTTCTTATTTATTTTCATCATTGTGTTTTATCATGTCTTCCAAAAATTATGCCTTTGGTAGTATTTAAAGAAAGAAAGAATAATTATAGATGACTTGGTACAATCACAGCATGGAGATCTATACGAATTAGCAATAGTTGTTGCGAAGAAGCAAACTATTGTTAATCAAGAAGATGATGAATGTAGTGTCATCAACACGAACGATAACAATGTGAGTGATCATGCATCCATATTTAATTTATCTGCTATAGAATCTAGTAGTTCTGATGAAGAACCATTTTTTATTATATGATCCAAGAAATTGGAATAATTTTGATACAAAATCAAGGGACATTTCATATATACAAACGCATATGTTGATAACTATTTCGTTGTTTAAGTTAGGGGCCCTCTATTCATAGTTTTGCCCCGGGCCCCCGAAATCCCAGGACCGGCCCTAACTCTATGCATAGGGGTTGGTACGCGTTTTCATATTCCTTTCCCCAATAGAAATCTTGGGATACTCTTGAAGTTCTTTGTGTTGGATTGTGAATCTGAGATTGTGTGATGCATATCGTATAATTGACCGACGGATACTTGTGGTGACATTGGAGTATCTAGGTGACATTAGGGTTTTATTGATGTGTGTCATGTGGTGTTATTTTAGTACGAACTCTAGGGCTGTTTGTGACACTTATAGGAATAGCCCAATAGATCGATCAAAAATAATAACTTTGAGGTGGTTTCATACCCTACAAGCAATTTCATTTTATGTTCTTCGATGTAGGAACTTTGGAGTGATTCTTCGTTGCACGTCAAGGGATTGTTATATGATCCAATTAAGTTATCATCGTTGAGAGAACTTGCACTAGTGAAAGTATGAACCCTAGGCCTTGTTTCCAAGCATTGCAATACCATTTTTGCTCACTTTTACTACTTGCTACCTTGCTGTTTTGTATATTTTCAGATTACAAAAAACTATATCTACCATCCATATTACGCTTGTATCACAATCTCTCACAGAACTAGTGCACCTATACAATTTACCATTGTATTGGGTGTGTTGGGGACACAAGAGACTCTTTGTTATTTGGTTGCAGGGTTGTTTGAGAGAGACCATCTTCATCCTACGCCTCCCACGGATTGATAAACCTTAGTTCATCCACATGAGGGAAATTTTCTACTATCCTACAAAACTCTGTGCTTGGAGGCCCAACACGAGTCTACAAGAAGAAGGTTGTGTAGTAGACATCAAGCTCTTTTCTGGCACCGTTGACGGGGAGGCTAGGTAAGCGGCACTCACATCCCGTCAACGAAGCTCTTTTCTAGTGTCGTTGTCGGGGAGGTGAATGCTTGAAGGTATATCTTTAGATCTTGCAATTGAATCTTTTAATTTCTTGTTTTATCACTAGTTTAGTCTATATAAGAAAACTACAAAAAAATGGAATTGAGGTTGCCTCATATGCTTCATCTTTTTAATATCTTTCGTGAAAATGATGGAAAGGAAAATTGTGCTCAAGTGTTAGAAGAAGAAGTTCATAAATTGTTTGGCATAAAATCTTTAAATGATGAGCATGGTTGCAATGTTGTTAGTATGAATTCATTGAATATCCATGATGCTAATGATATGCAAAGCTACAAGCTTGGGTATGCTATGTTCGATGAAGATGATATTTTTGTCCCCCAAGTTTTGATGAGAATATTTATTATGATGAAAGCATGCCTCCTATTTATGATGATTATATTGATTAAAGTGGGTTTGGAAGAGTGTCAACTTTAGGAAGTAATGATCCCACTATCTTGGAGGGTGCTGAATCTTATTGTGATAATTATGAAAGTGGATTTGGAGAGATCATGATTTTATTTGGTGATGAATCCACTATTTCGGAAGAGGTTCCAATTGATTATGAGAAAAAATTGCTATCTATGATGATTAATGTGATGATATGTATGCTATAAAGAATAATGATAACCATGAAACTTGTCATCTTAATTTTAATTTTCAATTGGACTATGCCTCACATTATAGTTATTTTGTTGAGTTTGCTCCCATTATTATGAATGAGAATAAATTTGCTTATGTGGAGAGTACAAAAATTTCTATGCTTGTGGATCATGAAAAGAATGCTTTATGTGATGGTTATATTGTTGAATTCATTCATGATGGTACTGAAAATTATTATGAGGGAGGAATATATGCTTGTACGAATTACAATAATATCAAGTTTCCTCTCTATGTGTTGAAAATCTTGAAGTTATGGTTGTTTTGCCTTCCTATGCTAGTTGATTCTTGTTCCCATAAATTTTTTTCTCACAAAATCCCTATGCATAGGAAGTGGGTTAGACTTAAATGTGCTAGTCATATTCTTCATAATGCTCCCATTATGTTCCAATTCTTATCTTCTATGTGAGCATCATTGACATCATCATGCCTAGCTAGAAAGGCATTAAAGAAAAGCGCTTGTTGGAGGACAACCCAACACCATTACCTACTGTTTTTGTGTATTCACATGATTATGCTACTGTAGTAATCATGTTTTATAGATTTTATTTCAATAAAGTGCCAAGTAAAGCCTTTGGGATAGTGTGGATGGTAGTTGACTTGATTCTGTGCAAAAATAGAAACTTTTGCTGTCAGTCTAGGAATTTTGAAAATTCACTGGAACGTGATTTTGATCTGAATGTTTTACACAAGATTGATATACAAATTTCCTAGGTTGTCCTAGTTTTTAAGAATTTTTTGAGTTATAGAGGTATGGAAAGTTTCCAGATTAATACAGACTGTTCTGTTTTAAACATATTCTGTTTTCTATGTGTTGTTTGCTTATTTTGATGGATCTATGGGTAGTATCGGAGGGTATGAACCATAGAGAAGTTGGAATACAGTAGATAAAATACAATATGAATTTAGAATGAGTTCACAACAGTACCTAAGTGGTGATTTGCTTTCTTGTACTAACAGATCTCATAAGATTTTCTGTTGAATTTTGTGTTGTGAAGTTTTCAAGTTTTGGGTGAAGTTTCGATGGACTACGGAATAAGGAGTGGCAAGAGACTAAGCTTGGGGATGCCCAAGGCACCCCAAAAAATATTCAAGGACAACCAAGAGCCTAAGCTTGGGGATGCCCCTGATGGCATCTCCTCTTTCGTCTTCGTTCATCGGTAACCTTACTTGGAGATATATTTTTATCACCACATGATATGTGTTTTGCTTGGAGCGTCACTTTATTTTATTTTGTTTTGCTTGCTGATTGAATAATATCCCAAGATCTGAAATTCTTAAATGAAAGAGAGTCTTCTTAATTTTTGACTACTCATTGATCTTCACTTATATCTTTTTGGAGTTGTTTGTCAGTTGCTCTAGTGCTTCACCTACATCTTTTTAGAGCACGACGGTGGTTTTATTTTGAAGAAATTGATGAACTCTCATGCTTCACTTATATTATTTTGAGAGTCTCTAAACAACATGGTAATTTGCTTAGATTGTGAATTTAGTCCTAATATGATGGGCACCCAAGAGGGATATAATAAAAAATTTCATATAAAGTGCATTGGATACTATGAGAAGTTTGATTCCTTATGATTGTTTTGAGATATGAGGATGATGATATTGGAGTCATGCTAGTGAGTAATTGTGGATTGCAGAAAATACTTGTGTTGAAGTTTGTGACTCCCGTAGTATGCACGTATGGTGAACCGTTATGTAACGAAGTGGGAGCATGATTTATTTATTGATTGTCTTCCTTATGAGTGGCGGTCGGGGATGAGCGATGGTCTTTTCCTACCAATCTATCCCCCTAGGAGCATGCATGTAGTACTTTGTTTTGATGACTAACAGATTCTTGCAATAAGTATGTGAGTTCTTTTAGGACTAATGTTGAGTCCATGGATTATACGCACTCTCACATTTCCACCATTGCTAGCCTATCTAGTACCGCGCAACTTTCGCCGTACCATACACCCACCATTTACCTTCCTCAAAACAGCCACCATACCTACCTATTATGGAATTTCCATAGCCATTTCGAGATATATTGCCATGCAACTTCCACCATTCAGTTTATTATGACACGCTTCATCATTGTCATATTGCTTTGCATGATCATGTAGTTGACATAGTATTTGTGGCAAAGCCACCATTCATAATTTTTATACATGTCACTCTTGAGTCATTGCACATCCCGGTACACTGCCGGAGGCATTCATATAGAGTCATATATTTGTTCTAGTATCGAGTTGTAATTCTTGAATTGCAAAGTAAATAAAAGTGTGATGATCATCATTATTTGAGCATTGTCCCATATGAGGAAAGGATGATGGAGACTATATGATTCCCCCACAAGTCAGGATGAGACTCTGGATGAAAAATAATAATAAAAAAGAGGCCAAAAAGAGAGAGAGAGAGAGAGAAGGCCCAAAAAATGAGAGAAAAGAGAGGAGGGGCAATGTTACTATCCTTTTACCACACTTGTGCTTCAAAGTAGCACCATGATCTTCATGATAGAGAGTCTCCTATGTTGTCACTTTCATATACTAGTGGGAATTTTTCATTATAGAACTTGGCTTGTATATTCCAATGATGGGCTTCCTCAAATTGCCCTAGGTCTTCGTGAGCAAGCAAGTTGGATGCACACCCACTTAGTTTCTTTTTGAGCTTTCATAAAGTTATAGCTCTAGTGCATCCGTTGCATGGCGATCCCTACTCACTCACATTGATATCTATTGATGGGCATCTCCATAGTCCGTTGATACGCCTAGTTGATGTGAGACTATCTCCTTCTTTTTGTCTTCTCCACAACCACCATATTCTATTCCACATATAGTGCTATTGTCGGTGTCAAAACTGGCGGATCTCGGGTAGGGGGTCCCGAACTGTGCGTCTAAGGCGGGTGGTGACAGGAGGCGGGGGACACGATGTTTATAGGTTCGGGCCCTCTCGATGGAGGTAATACCCTACTTCCTGCTTGATTGATCTTGATGATATGAGTATTACAAGAGTTGATCTACCACGAGATCGTAGAGGCTAAACCCTAGAAGCTAGCCTATGGTATGATTGTTGTTGTCCTATGGACTAAACCCTCCGGTTTATATAGACACCGGAGGGGCTAGGGTTACACAGAGTTGGTTACAAGGGAGGAGATCTACATATCCGTATTGCCAAGCTTGCCTTCCACGCCAAGGAGAGTCCCATCCGGACACGGGACGAAGTCTTCAATCTTGTATCTTCATAGTCCAACAGTCCGGCTGTCCGGAGACCCCCTAATCCAGGACTCCCTCAGTAGCCCCCGAACCAGGCTTCAATGACGATGAGTCCGGCGCGCAGATTGTCTTCGGCATTGCAAGGCGGGTTCTTCTCCAAATTCTGAATACCCGCTGAGTAGTGTCCAGCTCCCCATAAATGTTGCACTTCTTGGCTTCCGCGCCCAATAATGGCTACCTTCCACGTGTCGAGCGGATGCGAGAAGCCAGGGCATTTTTACATTTTCCACCCTAGCCATGTAAGTAAACTATCTATTAAAGAGACGGGGATTCTTAGATCCAGATCACACCATCCTCCCACGGCGAGTATCCATTGGAGCGCGTTCGAAAAAATCCATTCCAACATGGCCGGCCATCGCAGCTCCTCCTCTCGCTCCCGTAGCCCTAAGCCCAGTGATTGGGAGAAGTGTTCCGTCATGGACAGCCAATTAGTAGAGTTACAGACCCATGGGTTTCTCCCTCCAGCGTATATGGTCCCCGTTCGAGTCGGGCTCGCCACCTATAATGGCGGAGGGCAAGCGGAGAGCTTCCCCAATCCCTCCAAGGGGGAGGGGGTATGCCTTGTCCCTTATTTATTAAGGGGACTTGGATTTCCAATCCATCCGTTCCTCCACGGGCTCCTGGAGTTTTATGGCCTCCAGTTGCATAACTTCACCCCCGCTTCCATATTACACATCGCTGGTTATGTTGCCCTCTGTGAGCTGTTTCTGGGCTGCGAAGCTCATTTCGAGCTGTGGAAGAAGCTATTCTGCCTTGTGCCCCATACACAGAAGGGGTCAATATATCAAGTGGGCGGAGACGAAATATGGCGCATCGCCGGGACCGGATACCTGTCCGGTACCCCGAAGAAGACGTCCGAAGACTGGCCTTCGGAGTGGTTTTACATGGAGGACGTCCCCCTTCCAGACCCCATTCGGATGGGTCTTCCCGAGTTCGACAATGCCCCTTTGAAGAAACGCTGCAGCTGGCGCCCACGGAGCCCTCCGGAGGAAGATAACGAAGAAGTCCTTTACCTGATGGGCCAGATAGAGACGTTGGCCAAATCAGGATTGACAATAACCAAGGTTATGTCCATATGTATAATGCAGGGGGTGCAACCACTTCAATATCGGGGGCAACCCATGTGGCACTTCAACAGAGAAGATGACGGCACCCGCCGCGGCCGTAAGGGACCGGACTTAGTCACTGCTCTTGCAAAGATTCTGTCCGATCTGTACAAAGGAGAGGAAGAGGAGTTCCTCCACATCAAGCCACGGGATGGATTCTCCATGTACAACCCTCCAAGCTGGGTGAGCTGCTACTTTTTACTCCCAACCTTCCTGCATTCTTTGTCATGAGTATTTACCTTGCCATTTCATAGCAGGAACTGCGAAAAGCTATAAGGGAGGTCCATAGCCCGCCTCCACTACCGGAGGACCCTGACCGGGCCCTCGACTCCGGACACATTTGTGGAGCTTATTGATAGGACGTTCTATCAAGTAAGCTGCGACGGTGTCATGGTGGCCATCATAGCCGATTATCCAGGACTGCTCCCTGCATCACATGTAAGTAAAACCGGAGTCCTAACTTCCAAGAAGGATCCCTTTTTCTGCACTTCACCTATCACACACATATGGTGCTTTACAGGGAAGGCTCTCGGGACGCCATGCTGAACCCGCAGTGACTCGCCAACAAGGGGCACCGAAGCCGGGTAGGCTTAAAAGGAAGGCGGTCGGGACTGAGATGCCGTCGCAGAGGTACGAAAGAGAACCCCGCTCTATGGTAGTCGTCTTTTGAGAATATAATAACACCCATGTTTCTTTAGAAAAAACGCTCGCTGAACTACATCCGGAGAGGTTGCCGACCACACCTCCACCAGTCAGGCTCCCGAGCCGGTCATAGAGGCGGATGCTCGCATGGGGCCAACGCCCGATGTTCCTCCTACAGAGGATGCGGATAGGCTATCCGCTACAAATTCTGAAGTGGAGAGCGCCATGAATCACAGGCGTCACCGGTCCGTACTTCGTGACACTTGTTTCTCCCAGGAGGCGTTTGATGCCTTCAACTCGGGAGACACGTACATCCGAGCTACTTAGAATGGTCTAGCCAGAGCTACGGACCAGTATGTAAAGGATATACGGGTAAGAAAAATATCTAATAGTTATGTATATCAGTAGCCCCCGAGACTTGAAATAGTTGGCACAACTGATTTAAGGATCATTGTTCGCATAGGCTCTTACGGAGAAGAATACCCAGTTGTCTCGAGAGCTGGAGGAATGTAGGGCCTAGCTTCAGGCCGCAGTT
The DNA here is from genome assembly GCA_021605145.1 of Aegilops bicornis. Lineage (NCBI taxonomy): Eukaryota > Viridiplantae > Streptophyta > Magnoliopsida > Poales > Poaceae > Aegilops > Aegilops bicornis. The sequence continues at coordinate 558,798,504 of CM038673.1, read as the reverse complement.
GCCGCAGCGAAGGAGTCCGAGAAGGCCCCATCGGGTAAGACTTGCTTTTATTGCAAAGAATGTCATGTACCAGGTAGTATCCGGTATGCGTGAAAATCTAATGATAGATTATGCAGATAATCCCGGAGTGAATCCGGATGAACAACATGCCCAACGACAGCTAAAGGCTGGCGAGCGCGTGCTTACGCAAGTTAGGCGGGAGAAAATCGGTCTCCAAGACGCCAATATCCAGCTGAGCATGGAACCGAAGGATGTTCGAGCCCAGCTTGCGGACTCCGTGAAGGAGAATAAGCGGCTTCGACGCGGCATTTTCAGTAAGTGCTTGAACGAACTTTTGAAAGAGTTCGTCGAAGAAGCCGCCTAACGGAGATATGTCTGCAGTTATGCTGACGGGTCGCCCCGCGGAGGAGATGCCCGGGTCTGCGGGTGATCTTCTACCAGAGCTCTCCCAACTGCACGAACAAGTTCGGCAGGTGATGCAGGGTATTGCCCAGGCCTTGTAGCCATCCTCCTCCCCGCCAGGAGGCATGGGGGAGCTTGTGGAGAAGCTCAAGGGAGCGCGGCAGCGCTTCCAATTATGGAAGATATCAGCCTGCCGACAAGGTGCAAGGGAAGCCCGGGCCATGGTGAAGACGCGATATACCAAAGCTGACCCAAACCACATGGCCGAGGTCGGACCTGTGGGGCCCAATGGGAAAGAGATCCCCGTCAGTTTGGTGTATGGCCAAGTGGAACTAGCCGCAAAGTATTGCCAATAAGATTGTAGGCTAGACAACCTGTTGGATGGTGTAGAAGAAGAATTTAGTCAGTCTAAGTGACTGTGTACTTCAAGTGACATATATTGTCCCTAGCCGGATTGTAAATCATTTGTCATGGCGGACCTTTTCGCTTCGACCTTTGGACCCGATAGTCCGGAGTGTTTCCGAATACCCGCTCAGTTATGTAAAAACCAGGGTACGCATGGAAACCAGGCGTAGGGGTCATAAGTGCTTGAACAGACAAGTACCCAACTAGCTATGTTATATTACATGGATAGTAAGAAACATCTTCCAGGGAGAATAGTTCCGTTAAGGGTTCCTTTCCCTGGGTACGCATGCCCTAATGTGCATGTCCGAACTGCGAAAAGAGACGCAGGCTATAAACATCTGGGGGCATTTATCAAAATAAATAAAAGTCATCTTTTGTTCACCGACTGAATATTCCCTTAAGAACGCTAGCTTTCGGCTTCACCCAGTCTGAGGTACACATCCGTCAATTCGACAAAGAATAATCGCAGAGGTGCTCCCCTTATGCCCTAGCCGAATTAACGGAACGTAGGGCATAAATACAAGAGCCGAACAACCCAGCTTGGCCAAAACTTAAGTCATATCGATGCATATAATAGCGAAAAAAGGTACATGTGGAAGAATAACACATGTGTGGGGCATAAAGCCCAGAAAAATAGTTATATTAAGCTTTTGTATAAGAAGCCCCCAGGTATAATGAGCGCGGTTAGCGCGTCAAGATTGTGTAGTCAAGACACAAGTTAGCCTTTTAAGGCCTTGATGAGAAGTAAAAAGAAGAAAGAAAGAGAGAAAAGACAGATAACAGATATGCAAAAAATGACGGGTGTAAGGAGACGAACATAGAGTCCGACACTAGGTGTAGAATCTTCGGAGTCTGGCTGCGTTCCATGGGTTTGGCTCGAGTCGATTGTCCGATGCATCCCGCAGACGGTACGCTCCACCAGTCAGAACCTGGTCAATAACGAAGGGACCTTCCCATTTGGGCTTGAGCTTGTTCTTTTTCTTCTCCGGCAGGCGTAGAACTAGTTCGCCAATGTTATAAGTTTTGGCCCGTGCCTCTCTGCTTTGATACCTTCGAGCCTGTTGCTGATAGAATGCGGAACGAGCTTTTGCCACGTCACGCTCCTCCTCCAGGGCGTCCAAACTTTCTTGCCGATCAAGCTCGGCCTCTTTTTCTTCATACATGCGCACTCGAGGTGAGTCATGAATTATGTCGCAGGGCAGAACCGCCTCTGCGCCGTACACCATAAAAAAGGTGTGTATCCGGTTGTGTGATTCGGCGTGGTCCGCAGCTCCCATAGTACGGAGTCGAGCTCCTCTACCCAGTGCGTGTTTGACTCCTTGAAGGGCCGCAGTAATCTGGGTTTGATGCTGCTCATGATAAGACCATTTGCTCACTCGACTTGACCGTTAGTTTGCGGGTGATAGACAGAAGCATAATCAAGCTTGATGCCCATGTTGCTGCACCAAAGTTTTACCTCGTCGGCTGTAAAGTTTGAGCCGTTGTCAGTGATAATGCTGTGGGGGATGCCATAAAGGTGTACGACCCCAGATATGAATTCTATCACCGGTCTGGATTCAGCCATTTTAACGGGTTTGGCTTCTATCCATTTGGTGAATTTATCCACCATGACCAGTAAGTATTTTTTCTTATGGGTTCCCCCTTTGAGGGGTCCGACCATATCAAGCCCCCAGACCGCAAAGGGCCAAGTAATGGGGATTGGTTGAAGAGCGATGGGCGGCATATGGCTTTGGTTTGCAAAAGTCGGGCAACCGACGCAACGTCGAACAAGGTCCTGTCGTGCCTGCTCGGGTCGTCGGCCAATAGAAACCTGTACAAGGCCTTGCTTACAAGGGCCCGGGCTGCGGCGTGGTGGCCGCCGAGTCCAGCATGGATTTCTGCCAAAAGCTTCCGCCCTTCCTCTTCGGAGATGCACCTTTGAAGGACTCTGGTAGTGCTTTTCTTATAAAGCTCTCCCTCCTGGACCTTGTAGGCTTTAGACCGCCGCACAATGCAGCGTGCCTCATTTTGGTCCTCAGGTAGTTCCTGCTTGGTTAGGTAGGCCAGGAATGGTTCTGTCCACGGGGCGATGACGGCCATTATCACGTGGGCTGAAGGCGTTATTTCGATGGCAGAGCCTCCAATTGTGTCAAAGTGTTCGGTATATGGTGTTGTGGCCGGGTCCGGACTATTGTTACTAGTGTCCCCTTCCCATATCACAAATGGTTTAAACAGTCTTTCCAAGAAGATTTTAGGTGGGACGGGGTCGCGCTTAGCGCTGATATGGGCGAGGATATCCGCCGCTTAATTGTTTTCCCGAGCCACATGGTGGAATTCAATCCCTTCGAACCGAGCTGACATTTTGAGGACGACGTTGCGATAAGCCACCATTTTCGGATCCTTGGCGTCGAAGTCTCCATTTATTTGAGATATTGCGAGGTTCGAGTCCCCACGTACCTCCAGGCGTCGAATGCCCATGGAAACTACCATCCGGAGACCATGTAACAGGGCCTCGTATTCGGCTGCGTTGTTGGAGTCTGCGTATAGTATTTGGAGTACGTATTGGATCATATCTCCGGTGGGGGACGCCAGACGACGCCAGCCCCGCACCCGCCAAAGATTTTGGAGCTGTCGAAGTGCATGATCCAATTGGAGTACGCGCCGTACTCTTTAGGGAGTTCGGCTTCTGTCCATTCGGCGACAAAATCGGCCAGTACTTGCGACTTAATGGTTCACCGAGGTCTATATGTTATGTCGAACGGGAGGAGCTTGATAGCCCATTTGGCAATCTGGCCCGTGGCATCGCGGTTGTTTATTATGTCGTTGAGTGGTACTTCCGAGGCCACCGTAATTGAACACTCTTGAAAGTAGTGTCATAATTTCCGGGATGCCATAAATACCGCGTATGCTATCTTTTGATAATGTAGGTACCATGATTTGCATGGAGTGAGGACAGTGGACACATAGTATACCAGCTTTTGAAGTGGGAATTTATGTCCGTCCGTCTCACGTTCGACGACGAGCACTGCGCTTACAACTTGGTGAGTTGCCGCTATATAGAACATCATTGGTTCGCCGACATTTGGCGCGGCCAAGATTGGGTTGGTGGCCAAGATGGCTTTTATTTCTTCCAATCTGGCTGTGGCCGCATCCGTCCACTCGAAGTGTTTGGTGCGCTGAAGAAGGCGATAAAGGGGTAGTGCCTTTTCTCCTAATCGGGAGATAAAGCGGCTTAAGGCCGCCACACATCCAGTTAACTTCTGGATTTGCTTGAGGTTGGTTGGGATAGCCAACTGTGACAAAGCTTGGATTTTAGCCGGGTTTGCTTCAATTCCTCTACTGGAGACTATGAAGCCCTGGAGCTTTCCGGCGGGCACGCGAAAATGCATTTTTCCGGATTGAGCTTGATGTCGTATGTTCGGAGATTGTCGAACGTGAGCCTAAAGTCTTCTATTAAGGATTCTACGTGTCTGGTTTTAACGACCACATCATCTCCGTATGCCTCCACTTTTTTCAGATCTGTGTTTCCATTCATGTCTGAATCATTCGTTGATACGTTGCACCGGCGTTTTTGAGCCTGAAGGGCATTGTGTTAAAGCAGAAAGGGCTGTATGGAGTTATAAATGCCGTTGCGGCCTGATTGGACTCTGCCATCTTAATTTGGTGGTAACCGGAGTATGCGTTGAGGAAGCACAATGAGTCGTGTCCTGCAGTAGCGTCGATAATTTGATCAATGTGGGGGAGGGGGAAGGGATCCTTGGGGCAAGCCTTGTTAAGGTCCTTGAAATCGACACATACGCGCCAGGATTTATCATTCTTTGGTACCATCACCAGGTTTGCTAGCCAGTCCGGATGTTTTATTTCTCTAATGAATCCGGCCTCCAGTAATTTGGCTAGCTCCTCTCCCATGGCTTGTCGCTTAGGTTCAGAGAAACGCCGAAGAGTCTGCTTGACCAGCTTGAATCCTTTTAGAATGTTAAGGCTATGCTCGGCCAGCCTTCGTGGGATACCTGGCATGTCTGAAGGATGCCAGGCGAATATGTCCCAATTCTCACGCAGGAACTCCCGTAGTGCGGCGTCTACAACGGGGTTTAACAGTGCCCTGATGGATGCTGTTTTTGTAGGGTCCGTTGGGTGGATTTGGAATATGACTATTTCATCCGCTGGTTTAAAAGAGGTGGACTTGGATCTTTTGTCGAGTATCACGTCGTCCTTGTCCACTATGGAGCGCAACGCAGTTAATTCCTCCGCCGCGAGGGCTTCGGATAATTCCTTGAGGGCTAGCGCGGCTGTTTTGTTTTCGGTGCGGAGTGCTATGTCCGGATCACTAGCTAGAGTGATGATTCCATTGGGCCCGGGCATTTTGAACTTCATGTACCCGTAATGGGGTATGGCTTGGAAGATCGTGAATGCTTCACGCCCTAGAAGGGCGTGGTATCCGCTACTGAACGGGGCCACTTGGAATGTAATTTCTTCGGACCTATAATTCTCCGGAGTGACGAATACCACATCTAGTGTGATTTTCCCGGCGCAACGTGCCTCCCGACTAGGGATGATTCCTCTAAAGGTCGTGCTGCCTTGCTCAATGCGGTTTCTGTCTATTTCCATTTTTGAAGAGTCTCCTCATAAATGAGGTTTAATCCACTGCCGCCGTCCATGAGCACTTTAGTAAGCTGAAAGCCGTCCACAATTAGACTAAGGACCAAGGCGGCTGGTGCTCGGGTTGTTCGGAATTTAGGTTCGTCACTGGCATTGAAGGTAATAGACGTGTTGCTCCATGGATTTATTGCTGCCACGTGGCATCTTCGGCAAGGCTGCGGAGTGCTTGCTTACGCCTATTGTTTGAGGCGAAGGTCTCAAAGACTGTCAATACTGTATTGTTATCCACGGGATGGTGCTCTGCGGTTTTTTTAATGAGGAGATCCTCACCGCTCTTGGCCACTTGCCGGAGTACCCAACATGCTCTAAGGTTGTGTGTTGATGTGGTATCTGTTGTACTGTGAATTTTGCAGGGCCCATTAAGCCATCCATCCAATACGGTTCCACGCCCTGTAGTGGGCTTTTGCTTCTTTGTAATTGAGTCGGGCGACTTATGAGAGTGCACCCTTTTTGTTCGGACTGGGGTTTTGTCAGGGCCGGATTATCCCAAAATTTTGTTTGGGTTTTCCAGGCGCTTTCCATCGCACAGTACTTCCGTACTATGGCTGCCAAGTCAGCGAAGGGTGCTATGTCACGGCGACTTATGGCGTTGAGGATTCCCTCATCCGTGCAATTATTGCAAAAGAATGAACTTGCGTCTTCCTCGCGACAGTCCTTGACCTTGTTCATTACAAGGAGGAATCTAGCCCAATAGTGATGTACTGTCTCCTGGGGATCTTGCCTAATGTGGGAAAGATCGTTTGTATCTAGGTGGGTGGGTGGATTTAAGTACGGACCTTGACCCGATTTGAGACCCAGGGGCGGAGGAGTTTCTGATTTTGGAAGTTCGGGCTCCGGGATGTTGCCCAGTGGGTCTGGCTTGTTGCCTGATTCTAGGTTCAGGGTTACTAGGAAAAGGCCTACTAATGGCGCACCGGTTTTGCCTACTAATGGCGCACTACTGGTGCGCCATTAGTATCACGCCACTAGTACTTTTTACTAATGGCGCACCGCTGGTGCGCCATTAGTATCTGGTATACTAATGGCGCACCATGCAGTGCGCCATTAGTTTTGCCCAAAGTGCGCCACTAGTTTCTGCTATACTAATGGCGCACCATATGGTAGTGCGACATTAATAACAATTTTTTTAAATTTTTTTTGGTTTTTTCTTAATTTCAGGTCACTATTTCACATATGAGATATACATACATAGCCAACACATAGCCAACACATAGTTCCATATAACAACCATAGCCAACATATATATATATATATACAACAAGCATCCATATAACAATCATAGCCAACACACAGTTTCCATCATATATACATACATAGCCAACATTGATACATAGCCAACATATATATATATATATATATATATATATATATATATATATACATACAACAAGCATCCATATAACAATCATAGTTCCATCGTTACATATTACAAAAGTTTCACATTGTTCATCCAACACCGTTATCCATCAATTCACAAAATTTTCACATTGATACAAAATAAAAACACAAATGGAAAAGAAGCACTCCATCCATGCAAGCTTCCGTGAATTAAATCAAATCTGGAAAATGATAAACAAGAAGTTAGAAGAAGAAGAAGAAGAAGACTAGAAGAATACTAGAAGAAGAAGAACACTAGAAGAAGAATAAGAAGAATTTTGGAGCCAACTTAGGTAAAATGAAGCTAACCTATGTCATTTTGGAAAAGAAGAAGAATAAGAAGAAGACTATAAGCTTATTATGTAAACTTGATCATTTTGTGCTAACATAAGTTATTTTGGAGCTAACCTATAGGAAACTAAGCATATAAGCTCTAAGTTAGCATATTAGAGCCAACTTAGATAAAATGAAGCTAACCTATGTCATTTTGGAAAAGAAGAAGAATAAGAAGAAGACTACAAGCTTATTATGTAAACTTGATCATTTTGTGCTAACATAAGTTATTTTGGAGCTAACCTATAGAAAACTAAGCATATAATAAGCTCTAAGTTAGCATATTAGAGCCAACTTAGGTAAAATGAAGCTAACCTATAGGAAACTAAGCATATTAGAGATAACATATGTAACTAAGTATATATATATCATTTTGGAGATCTGACATACCTGACATAGTTAAGTTCTCATTGTTCTTATTCTCCTTCCTCAGCCTGATGCGCCAAGAGCGGCGAGGCGGTGGAGGCAGTGGAGGCAGTGGGATGTAGTCTTCTACCACAATTGGCGTGGTCATGTCGCCCACCGTGGGATCGCCGGGCGCCACCACCGGTGCATGGTCATTGTCAGCACCACCACCATCGCGAGGCCACCTTCAGCAGGACGGGCACGACCATCGCTTGGTCATCCTCACCACCTCCATCTCTTGCCCATGGTCAGCCACCACCACCACCTCCCCGCCCATGGTCAGCCACCACCATCTCTTGCCCTTGGTCAGCCACCACCCAGCGCTAGGTCATCCTCACCGATGCCCATCGTCATCCTGCAGCCTCCTCATCCCCACTGCTCCTCTTCTCCCGCACTCCAGTCCGGATCATCCTTCTTGTTGTCTATGCTGCTGCCAGAATCATTCTTTGCTTTCGCTACATCCAGAATCGCTGCTTCGCTACAACCATAGTCGCTTTGCTTTGGTCAGCCGATGTCATTCTTCTTTGCTCCCATTACCTGTCCAAATGCAACAATGACCGTTAATAACAAGCGATGTGAGACAAAGCCAAATGTAGAGGAATAAGAAGAGGCGTAACGCATCAAAGCATCATCACCGTCGGCGTAAGCGCATGCGACACATAGTCGCGTTGAACACCTTCACGATGAGCATGGTGGCGTCGTCGCTGCCGCACTGAAGAGAAGGAAGTACCCCAGCCGCAGTCGTGAGGCACGATAGAACTTCTCCCACCCACGAGACAAGTACATGTGGCCCTCCTTGATCACCAACTCCACATCCCATCGCCTGCGAAATCCACTGCCGCCGTCAGCAGCTTCACATTATTTGGCGGATCTTCACCCATCAAAGCATGTTCATAAAACTGTCGTGCAGCCTCTGCGCAGTTTGGGACAATGAGTGATGTAGCAAACAAGAGATATCATAATGAGATGGGTGAAGGGGAGATCTCTCGTTTTATATACCTGCGTCATGGATGATCAAGTCCCAAGTATGATCTTGAAGAATTGGAAGCATCCAACTCAGATCAACGGTGTCGCAGAGCGGCGGTGGATGCTTCCCGCCATCTCTGATAAGCAGCAGAAGAGACCAATTAGTACCCTTACAACAGATCATAAACCATGCATGATAACAGGCTATACTGAAAGGCCAATTGTACTGGACTATAAATTAGGGTAACAATGACACAGAAGATGGGAGCACCTAGTACACATTAGCAAAACAAAAAGGTACCACGCTTAAAAGGAAAGACCACTTGGCTCTATTGCCACCTATGGTTTAATGCAGCAAGAATAAAGGGCGATTGATCCTACTTAACTAAGTACTAAGATACCCCGGCCCATGCATTAGTCTCAAGTACCCCATATGTCATATTTTTAGCAAAGTCATGCTAAAATTCACGGAAAATTTCAGCATGAGCTTTGCTGAAAATAGGACATATGGAGTACCCGAATTTGCCGGAACGGAAGTTAATCGACATTCCGGCAAACTCAAGGGCCTCTCGGGGTACCTGTGAAATCATTATCCCCACGTAATGAAGTCCCCAATGGGTCGACATTTCAGAAGATCACAAGTAGCACGCACCTTGCTACCCACACCACCACAAAATAATACTGGAAAAAAACATTACTATGCCATGACAAGTGACATGACAAGCATACCAAATAGGCAACTAAACTATTTTTTTACCAAATAGGCAAATAGTATATGCACACCATGCATAGAGGGACAAATCATGTTATTCCATCTGATCCAAAGCAAAAGATGAAGCTCACAAGAGAGAGAAGTTCCAAACTTGTATGTTTCTTATCCAGCAACATTCAGATTATCAGATTGGCGATAAAATTCACAAGATCGGTTCCCAGACTTTTATTTTTCTTATTCAACAAGCATTCATATTGGCAGAAGAGACACACTAGTACAATACAACTGCCCAATTCACTAAAGGAACGTTACACATGACCGACCTCGTCACTACACTTGTAACATACTCCCTCCGTCTCAAAATGATTAATTCAGGTGAAGTGTGACCAATTAAATTGTACACGTCGCCAAGCAAACAAAAAATTGCAAGATGAAAGGAAAATAATATTTCAGTTTATCAAGGATCAACACAGCTTCTTTTTGGCGTAAACATTTGTTTTTCCAAAGTGCCATGATCATCATGGTCCTCACTGGGCAACGAAGAGGAAACCTATCGATGCAAAATATGTTTCTGCGATCATCGTGTCATAGTTCATTCCGTCTTCGTAAAGAAAGCTATCAGCTACACAAGTTTTTTTCTCGTGATCGGAGGTCATAGTTCATTCCATCTTCGTAAATAAGCACAACCATGGGTTCTTGGATGCGCTTTGGACAAAGGAATACATTTTGGACAGTACTCCACTGTCAAATTTCATTTAGGGCAAAAACTAAATACAGTTTGGAGAGTTTGGACAGTTTAGAGAGCAAAATCTAAAGATTTGTGAACATTTGTTAATTTTGAAAATTTAGAGAGAAGAAAAAGGGGATACCTCGAGCTTGGATAGCCTGGGCTCCGGCTTGGGCTTGGGCGGCGGGGACGGCGGGGATGGGGACGTCTGAGACTTGGTCGGCCGGTGGTGCGCCTTGTAGGGCGTGGGGGCGGGCCTGAGCTTGGGCGCTGGCGAGTCCCATGAGGGCGGCAGGCTGCAGACGTTCTCGGCGCCCGGCGCCGAGGAGGCGGTGGGCGGCGATCCAGAGGAAGGGGTCACATCTTGACCTTCTCGAAAGGTAAGAAGGCACGAGCGGTGAGAGGAGGAGGAGGAGAAGCTAGGGGGAAGGGAGGGAGGGGACGACGTAAGCACGGCGGCGGCGAAGGAGCGGAGGGGTACGATGACCCAAGCGGCGGAAGGACGGGGAAAGTGGGAGGCGTGAGGGTCGGCGGCGTAGGCGGCGGCGCGGGGTGGGGGCTGAAGTGGTGGGCGCGGGCGTGGCGGCGGGGTCGGGCGCAATGGGGTCGATCTGGCGAGGGAGAGGGACGAAGGGATCTAGCGAGGGAGAGGTGGAATTAGCTAGGGGAGATTACTAATGGCGCACTGCAGCGGTGCGCCATTAGTATGTTTTTTATTACAGTTCGAGCCTCGGTTTATATTCCACCTAACCCAGTCTAGATCAGAACCCACCCACTAGCCCGACCGGGTCAAGATGCAAAGACACACACTAGGAGGTCCTGGGTTCGATTCCTGTGCTCCCCAATTTTTAATTTTATGCATTTAAAATGTTGTTTGATATTTATTTGTGTTTAAATATCTTCAAACTTGTTTAAATCATAACAGTAATATTTTTTTATAAAAACAGTAATAATTTTTTTGAAAATATGTTCAAATTTTTTATTTGAAAATATTTATGAATATGAAAAAGGTGGAGTGGAGGGTGCGGTGGGTCATCAGCGACGACGGAGTGGGGGAGGGTGCGGGCCGGGGGTCGGCGGCGGCGGCCGGTGGAGCGGGGGAGGGTGCGGTTGGTCGTCGGTGGCTGTGGAGGGGGGGAGGGTACGGGGGCGTCGTCGGGGACGAAGACGTCGACGCTGTGGATGTCGCCGCCGCAGGAGGCGATGCAGTCGGAGATCCGGGACGGTGAACTGCAAGGCGGAGGCTGTGGAGGAGCCGAGTGTGGGAGGGGGCCGCGAGGGAGGCGAGGAGGAAGAGAGTAGACGAAGAGTACCGGACCACGAGGTGGGGGCCGGCGCGGAGACGCCGGGGGGCGGAGCCGGCGAGCTTGGGGGAGGCGGGGAGGTCGCGGGCCTCCTGTCACCCGGTGGACGGGGCCTCCTCTCCCGGTGGACGTGGAGGCGCGCCGAGGCTCCAAGTCTCCGGCGGCTCGAGGGTTAGGGAGGGAGCGGCGCCACGGAGGAGGCGGGCCTCGGGGCGGAGGCAGCGCGTGGGCGGCGGGCGCGTGGGCGGCAAGCTGCGGCTCGACGGAGGAAGGGAGAGGGAGGCGGCGGGACGCGTGGGCGGTCACAGATGAAGTCTGTTATTTGAAAAAAATATCATCAAATTTGTTATTTGAAAATATTTATGAATATGAAAAAATATCATCAAATTTGTTTTTTTGCAATTTTAGTTGCATTCATTTGTGACGGTGGAGTGGGCCTGGGAGGGTGCGGGGGAGAGGGTGCGGGTGGTTGTCGGCGGCGGTGGAGTGGGGGACGGTGCGGGCCGGGGGTGCGGCGGCAGTGGAGCGGGGAGGTGCGGTGGGACGTCGGCCGGTGGAGTGGGGAGGTGTGGGTGGTCATCGGCGGCGTTGGAGTGGGGAGGGTGCGGGCGGGGTTTGGCCGGCGGCCGGTGGAGCGGGAGGGTGCGGTGGGGACGGTGGGTCGGTGGAGGGTGCGGTCGGTGGCCAGAGCGGGGTCGACCCTGGTACCATTAGAAGTTTTGCAAAAAAAAGTATATATTCTAATGGCGCACTCTGTGTCCTGTGCGCCATTACTAGTTAGAACTAGTAATGGTGCACTTCGCTCGGATGCGCCATTAGTATGTATGGAAAAATGGAATTTTTTTATTACTAGTGGCGCACCGTGTGTCTGGTGCGCCATTAGTGTCTTCCACACTAATGGCGCATCAACAAATGGTGCGCCATTAGTATATAGTAGTGGCGCGCTACCTGACCGGTGCGCCATTAGCACCCATCCCATCTATAGCCCTTTTCCTAGTAGTGGGCGATGTCCTCCCGTAGACGGGTATCCGGCTCGGAGAGCTCAGGAATCTGGACATAGTTTGTCCTCAAGATAGAGGAAGAATCGCTGCATTGCACCTCCACCACCGCTATCTGATGGGTGACCGGTGGGGAGTTAATCTCCCTTTGGTCGGATTTAAGCCCAATCCGATCATAGTCCGTAGCGACTCCCAAAGTGGCGATGCGATCCAAGAGCTCGTTCAAAGATGAGAGTTCCATTGGATTCATCCGCTCGGTAAGCTCCAAGCCGATGTGGAGGCTGTTTTCGATGACCCGAGAAGTCATCGTCGGCGCAGCGGCCGAACGGGCGGTCATGACACTACAAAAAAATACACTTCCGTGATGATACGTGTTTGTCACAGTAGGTCGCGTTTTTTGTCATGCACGTACATCCATGACGATTTTATGACAGAATCAAGATAGTCATACCTGTGCTGCCGTAGAAGTGTTCCATGACATTACCAAAATTATCATCACGGAAGTGTCCACTTCCATGATGATAAATCGCGCGTCACAGAAGTGCTTTCGTCAAGGGTGACCGACACGTGGCATCCACCGTAACGGAACGCCGTTAAGCTATCGGGTCGGGTTTTGGATCCGATAACCTGTTAATAGCCCCGACCAACGGGGATTTTCCACGTGTAAAATCATCATTGGCTGGAGGAAACACGGTCGGCTCACCGTTGGGATAGATGTCATCCGCTTATTGGACCGAAGGCGCCATGATACGGGCGACACATGGCACGGCCCAACAAAGGCCCATTCTCGTGAAAAGGCCGACCCGTTTGACTTGGTCAAAGGTGGCGGGCTGGCCCACTAAAGCTCGTTAACGGCTGTTCGCATATAGCCCATTTACAGCCCGAGGGCCCGTTCGCCCTATCCGAATTAGGCCCGATGGCGCCATCCGGGCGTCAATATGATTCAGCCCGTTTTAACTTCCGCCCATGTGCGGCCCATGACTTCTTCGGCCCATATGAGGACCTTTGTAACTCTTGGCCCATTAACGGCCCGTGGTGAAACTGGCCCGTAATGAACAAAGGTATCACTTTATACCCATTAACGGCCCGTTATTCCATTGGGCCGTTTCCATCCCAAGTTATCTTTCGGCCTTCTCAGGGCCCATTGGTTCTTGGGCTCATTTGCAGCATTCGGTTACATACGGCCCGTTACTGTCATTTTCTGCTTGTGGGCCAAATTCAGCCCGTCGTTACAGTCGGCCCGTTTATGGACCGTTAATACGTTGGGCCGTTTTCATGTCAAAAAAACCCGTTGGGCTGTTTTCATAGAGTTATCAAATACGGCCTATTAACGGCCTGTTATGATCCACGAATAGTACGGTCCATGATTGGCGAAATGATGATATGCCCCGTAGAAGGCCCATGGATCCTACGGCCCGTGGGTAGTATGGCCCGTAGAAGGCCCATAGACCGTACGACCCGTAGAAGGCCCATGGACCCTACGGCCCATAGAAGGCCCATGGACCCTACGGCCCGTAGAAGGCCCATGGACCCTAAGGCCCGTATAGAAGGCCGATAGATCCTACGGCCCGTATAGAAGGCCAATGGATCCTACGGCTGGACGAAGGCCCATGGATCATATGGCTCATTGGAGGCCCATGGTTACAACGGTCAGTGTGTTGCCATGATTATTTTGGCCTAGTTACCAAAAATAGGCTATTGTGGCCACTAGAAAAACACAGAAAAAGAGTTGCAGTGACTACAAGCAAACAACTAAACAAGACAATAAGGAAATAAATAAGCAAGCAATTAACGCTAGCCTATTACCGCTATTACACATATTACATCCACTAGGCATCAAAGTTCGCCACCAGTGCAAATATAGGGAACAAAGCAGCATATTACATACACTGGCCGTCAAAATTGGCCACCAGTGCAAATAAACACGGCAGCAAAAAAAGAGCATAATTGAAATAACTTCAGAAGAGCTCAAGAAATGTTATCCTGGGTATCCACCATGCTGACAATAAACTTAGCAAGCTGATTAGCTTTGTCCTGTTTGGTGCTAAAATCCTCCAACGCTTGCTGCTGCACCAGAAAGTATGCATCTGAATGCTCCAGGGACTTCCGCAGTCCTTCCGCTTCTTGTCGCAGCAGAGCTGATCGATGTCTTTCAGCTTGTAGTTGAGAATCAAGAAACCGAACTGATTCGGACAATGAGTTTGAATAGCTTCTGCAAGCGGTAGTGGCTAGTAACTCGAACACTAAACCAAGACATGACTTTGGGGTTGTCTCGATGTCTTCAAGATAGTCTTCCTTAGCTGTTTTATCAGCTTTGTTGGAGACCAACAAGGATGTGTCACTATCCTGAACCTTATCTGCATTACTTCCTTTACCATTGCTTAATAAGGCACTCTTCCCCAATATTCTCACAAGATTCTAAAAGAAGAAACAAGCGCATACATAACAAGTTTAGCATGTACTAGTATATGAAACTCATTTCGGTGAACCAGTTCATTAGTAAGGTGGACAGGATTAAACTACCAAGTCTTGTATTGCCAAGTACTAGTACATAATAAGAGCATCAAACAAACACATATCTATGTCCTATGGTCACTGCATTGTCTTGCCAAATCAAAATAGAGACACGGTTCAAATCATATCAGTTCAAGACAAAGCAGCAGTGAAAGAATACAACGCGTGGGAAACTACACGTCACAACAAGATTTCAGATGGGTACCACGGGTCTACACGTATAACAACACTATTGGCTCTGTTGTGATGCTAGTAATGTGCATGATATCAAAGTCAACTGTATACACAATTGAAGTTGAAATCAACAGAGCTATTGATAAGAGCAAACCTGTTAAAGAAACATGCGTGAACATACCTTTTGTGCCATTCGAGTTTTGATTGGATCCTTCAATTTAAAAATAAGTTTGTATGAGTAAATACAGTGATACAAGAGCAAAGCAATCATAGCTAAAAAAGGCGCGCCTAAGCGCACCTAGGCTCTAGGCGTTGGCAAAACGCATTGCGCATAACTACGCTTAATCTGTGCATAACTGCGCATAAGCATGCGCTTTGGTCAGTAAAGCGCAAGACAGTGGCAAAACGCACAATTAACGCCTAGCGCTTTTTTGAACTATGATAGCAATGGAATCTTAAATTAGAACAGTTGTTCTTCAGGTTTAGGCACTTGTTCTACATGAACAGAGTACAACAAGACGCAAGAATATAATACTTAAAAATAGAAAATGAGCTCATAGACCTTACCACATTCTTGGTTCGGGACCAAGATAACAAAGGCGTTCCCTACCATCGTCCGATAAATGTGTCTCGTGAGAACGTAAAGGGAATTTGATGAGTTTCTTTGCCGGTGAAGTACGTTTTCTTCAGGTAATTCCGATACTGCGACCAAGCATTCTTGAAGACAACAGAGGTATTAGCACAGGTTACCTCATCCCGAGTTTCCAAATCGGTCCTTCTCTATAGAGAAAAATGGGAAAATTTGCTCTATTATAACCATCATGGAGGTAGGATGTATGGGACGAAGCAAAGAAATTGCCATGAATAACATTACTTACACATAACTCCTGGACAAACACACCTGCAATCGCATTTTCCTTCATCTTCGTGATAATATTTCCAAGATGGGAAGATATGCACATACGATTTAACAACATCAAATGCAATAGATGCTAAACTACGACTAGCTGGTTGTGCTTCCTCCACAAGAATAGGCGTACTAACTGGTGGAGTTGGGGTTCGCCGTGATAGGACTGGCCCTTTGGGCACTGGAGCTGCCTTACTAACTGCTCTTGTTTGGGAGCTCTGTGGTGGAGATGGTGCTGTGTCAACAAGAACTGGGTTACTATCGGCTGGGGTTGGGGTTAGATTGGGTGGAGCTGGTTCTCTGTCCATCGCAGTAGGGGTACAATCTGCGAGAGTTTGGGTTATGTGTGGTAGGGCTGGTTCTTGTGCATGTACAACCGGGATGCTATCTCCACCAAGAGGTAGCACTGTTTTATTTTGAAGACCGTGTTTTTAGTCCGCTAGATACTGGCATCACACGCTCCAATTCAAATGGCTGATAAATAGGAAACATAGTTGAATGTATAGACATTGTATGAGAGACAGATGCAATAGATAGTGTGGAAAAAAGAGGGCATGAAATAGTTGACATGTATATTGTTTAACTAAAACGGATAACATGACATAATTTCACATATATGATGTCTATCTAAACTAGATAGCATAGCATAACATAATTCAAAGATATGATGAATAACTAAACAGGATCGCATGACATAATTCACCTACATGTTATCTAAGTAATCAGGATCACATCATTTAATTCACATATGTGATTTATATGCTAAACAGAGGGCATTCGATATGATGTCTGAACTAAGAACATGGTGTTGAATATTGTGTATATGATGTCTAAACTATGCAATGCAAGACACCGTATGCATGATATGAGCGATATAACCGTGCCAAGTTAGAGCATACACCTCGGTGGGGAATAGGACTGGTCATCTCAGATTCGAATCCATCTCTCAGAGCTATCGGGACCCAACAAGAGATCTTCTTGACAGTAGCACTGCGCTCTCAAGGCCTTGTTTTCACTCCGTATTTTTCCATCTCCCACCCAAATGGCTGATTCATAGGAAGAGTAGTTTAATGTACAAACATTGTAGAAAAATGGAAATGTAATGAAGAAAAGGATGGGCAAGATATCATTCAAATATATGATGCCTGGTTAAACAGGATGGCATTGCACATTTCACATATATTATGGCTGGCTAAGAGATATGAGACTGCATAATTCCCATATATGATATAGAAACTAAACATGTGGCATTACAGACATGTCTAAACTAAGCAGATGACATATATGATGTCAAAAGTAGGCACTGCAAGGCAACATATGCATGATATGACTAACATCATCATGCCAAGGTAGAGCAAACACCTTGGGGGTACATAGGAGTGGTCAAGGCGTGCGAATCCGCCTCAGAATAGATATCTTCCTCTGGATTATAAGCTGGAGAGGGGTGGGGAGGGTTTGCCATTGAACCCACCATGGAGAGATGTCTGCATGACATTGTATTACCACGCAAAACTCTTCTTTTTTTTCTCTACATGTTTAGCATGACTGTGTACAATATCTGACATGCATACGAAAAAAATATGGTGATATTATGTAAGGAGCATGCGGAAATTTACAGTGATGGTAACAACCAGTGGATCGACGTTTTTCCGTTGAACCAAAATAGCCCTAATGGATCGACGTGAATGTATAGTAATAAGTGATGCAACAAGTGTACAACCTCTTTTCCGTAGCCGTGTCGACCTCAGCATCATTGGGTTGGTTGCTGAAGCAGTTGAGGCAGAGCTGGCTGTCGGTGGTGTGGAGGAAGATCTAAGGAATCTGTAGACAGCGTCCAGGGCACTGCTCTGTTGTGATGGATCGTTCTGTCGTTGGAGCAGCTCCGGTGAGCCGTAAGACGTCAAGGCTGAAGCAGCACAAGACAAACATCGTCAATCTCAAGTGGGATTCTAATAGCATCTCCAATAGATGATGTAAAATGGATGTAAAATTAACATCACCAAAAACCACCTGACTACAACAGATGAGGTAAAAACTGTTGACTCTGAACTTAACTGTCAAAACTGAAATTTACTGTGGAATCTGAATGCTATTGTCGAAACTGAACGCAATGGTAGCAGAGAGGCACTTGACATGTAGTTTAGGGAGGGCCTGCAGTTCATCTTCAACCTGCACCCACCTGAGCCGCGAGCCACCACCGGTCGAACCGCCGGCCCCAGCGTCGCCTCGCCGCCCTGAAACAACTTGCCACCGCCGCCCCGGCCAGCCCTCTAGCCCCCGCCCCCTCAACCCTAAGATAGATAGTGGGGTACCTCTCCGTGAGCCCGTCCCGCTGCCGGTGGTTCTTCCTTAACTCGCGAGCCCCCAACCCCTGAAAATCGACTAACCCAAAAGTCGATTCACGATCAAGTGTGGCTTAATCGGAGCAGAGCAGAAGACGAGCGAAGGGGAGAGCAGCAGCAGCAGCTGGGCGAGCGAGCGATCGAGCAAGAGCCAGAGCAGCAGCAGCAGCGCGAGCGAGAGCCGGAGCAGCAGCAGATCCGGCTGGTATGGACGCCGCTGCCGAAGGGGCCTCGCACTGGGGGAGAGCCGCCGTGGAGATGTCGGCCGCGGCACCGTCTTCAAGGTAGCCGCTCCTTGGGGGTGCGGGATGGAGCACCGTCGGCGCCAGGAGGTCGAGTTAAGGAGAAGGTGCGATGCGATGAGTGTACAACATCTTTGGTGGCGCCTAGTAGGCCTCGGCTTCGTCCGAGGAGTCCGTGAGGATGCTGCGGTTCCGGTGGAGCAGGTTAAGGCAGCGCTGTGGGGAGGGATCTGTCGCGATAGACGAGGCCATCGTCGGAGCAGCTCCTTGGAGGTGGAGGACGGGGCGGCTGAACCGACGGAACGGCGAGATGGATGATGGATCCTCATCCGGGGAGGTGGACGAGGGACGTCGAGCTGTTGCGGTGGACGACGTCATCGGGGAAGAGGCTCCGGCTGGGCAGCGGTGAGGTGGCGGACGAAGGAGGGTGGGGTTTCGTGGCTGGAGCGGAGAGATTATGGCTGCCCGGGATTTCGAATGGCGAAAAGGGGGCGATGGGAGGGGGTGAAGCATGACTTAGGATGCGCTTGTCCAAAATGTAGGGTGTGTTACAAAAGTACCCCCCACCGATTTGAACTAGCGGCCCTTTCGGCTCAGGGTTAGAAGGGGGATTTCGTGTGCCGGGATTTGGCAGCTGGAGGGAGTTTTCGCGCGCGTTGTAATTTCGGGATAGTAAGACGCGGGTTGTGAAGGCACCAGTTTTGGGAGCTTGATATCTGAATTTTCGGGATATAACAAGACGCGGGTTGAATTTTAGGGACAAGCCTAACGTGTAGTAATATTGTACTTGTACGTACCAAATCAATTCGCTCTTCCCTCAACCAAAAAGAAAACGAAAAAAATAAAACTATTCACACCACACAAAGAGAGAGTTTTGCCCCGTTTTACTATACAAATGCTATTCAAAGCTACTCTCTCCTTCCATGTATATAGGGCCTAATGCGTTTTTTCGATGCTAACTTTGACCAAATATTAGAGCAATGATATATGACATGCAACTTACACAAAGGACACTGTTAAATTCGTCTGTGAAAGGCTCTTTCAATGACATAATTTTCACATTGTGCATGTCATGTACTATTAATCTTGTCAATAGTCAAAGGCGGTCTTAAAAATCTCATTACGCCCTATGTAGATGGAAGGAGGGAGTATGAATCCATGTTATGTCCGATTAAATTTTTTCGCTTGTCAGATAATGCATGTAACCTACTCATACCAACATTTTAGTGCATTCCAAATGTCTATACTACCGCTGCAATTCGAACTAAATTTGAATTCGTTTCTCTATTTCAATAAGAATCTACAATCATGACTGTTGCCAACTTCAACCATCATAGTTTCCTTGCTATCCGCCGCCAGATATAAATCGGACGGCCTATAATGCAGGATGGCAGGCATACCATCATCAACAACTCCGTTTTTGATAAGAGTAGAGATAAAATATATTAAATGTAGTATAACATGTTCATAACCACACCATCTGTATCACCGTTATATATATTCACACATGCGTCAGTTTAAAACACTATGATAAATTCTTCAAATATTCGAATTCGCTTTTTATAATGAAGTATATATGATCTCTATTCGTCTTTTACACCCACACAACCCTCTTATCTTTGTAGCTAGCGCTAACTTTCTCTTGTGCATGCACACGCCCGCATCCCTCTCACCCTCCCTCAAAGATTCTCTAGCTCCATCGCAAGAAATTCGTCTTTTCACTTTAGGTCGTTCACCCACGGTGTGTGTAGGCCCCCCAGCTCCTTCTTTACGGCACACATCGATCAATATGCCTCTCTAGCCAGGTGTGCCTAGCACAAACACAAGCTTCCCCTTTTCTCTTGTCACCGTCCATGCCTCACTCCCACCACTCTTTTCATCGTTCTCGTACTACACACCTCCCCCTCGATATAGTCTGCCTCTCGTACCACCTCCTACATGCATCCCTCTCTCTATCCTTCTCCTCGTGCCTCATTTGCTTCTAACACACACATGCATGTATACCGATCGATCTCCCAACATATACCTAGATCGACTTTAACTACCCCCCATCAATCGACGTACCTCACAAGTTATGTCTCTCCTTTCTCTAACAAAGGGTGATTGATCTTCCTATGTAGTTACATCTACTTACCACAGCCACATCGTCCCCCCTCATCATTCGTGCATGCCTCCTGACCCGTCTCTCACACGCACGCGTGCACGCATAACAAGCAACCATCTCCTATCTTATTGATATTGCGAGCGTGCCCTCCGTTTGTCTAGCAAGCCTATCCCACCATTTGTTAGAAGCAACTCCACTACCACCCCATCCAACACTCTAGCTCTGTCTCTCTCCCAACCTTATTCCTCTCCTGCACATATGCATGGATGCCGATCGATCTCCCTTAATACATGAGGCAGATCGATCTCCTTAATACATGAGGTAGGCCTTTCTCCTCCTCCACACATATACCAGCCATTGTACCTCTATAGTTAATTGGGCCTCCCTCTTCCCCCACCACACACCGATAGTCGAGCGCTGCAGGTAGGTATCCATGCCACGGAGACAAACTGCACATGTCCCCTCTCACGTTCCAGTAGGCCAGCCACTCTATATCTTTGACGTGGGCACACACAAATTGATGGCACTCTTTATCGATCCCGTCTTGGCGCACACACACACATCATCCCTCTCTCCGATTCTATGGACACCTCAAGCCGATGATACCTCCACTCTCTTCTCGTGGATCGCCCTCTATATATATGTTATATCCAGGACTCTATTTCACACACATTGCATATGTTACATTTTTCTATTGACCCCCCCCCCCCAAACTCTCAAGAACCCACACACTATATCTCTCTAGGTTTGTATCTCTCTCACACAACCCCACGTAGGTGGTGTATGTATACAAGAAGAGAATAGGTGCACCGTGCACGTACTCACGCTTCGTGCCAAGCCACACCCACGCGGGTACACGGTGGAGCTCATTTCTTTACAAAATGGTAGCCCACGTGCTAATTTGAACGCATGTAGCGGTTGTTTACCTAGGGAGGTCGTGTAACACGCGTGCATGAAACAAAGTTCGACTTGACGCGTTGCCGTGTTATTTTTAAATAAATTTAGAGCGCTCAATGGCACATACACAGAATATAAAACGATTTTTATGGAGAAAAAGGTAGTCCGCTCACTATATACAATGGAGCCTGCCTGCCTGGTTTGTCGCTCTTCAGAGTATCTCACACAAGGCTGCGGTGGCCTCTCTCTCTCTCACCGTTGGTGACTGATCCGGCTGCATCCCGTCCGCCAGGGGAAAGGGAGTCCGGTGGCCTCCCTCTCTCACTGTTGGTCACTGATCCGGCTGCATCCCGTCCGCCGAGGGAAAGGGAGGAAGTGCATCGTTTCTCTGTTCGACGGCGCCGAGGCAGCACGTCCCGATCTGCGGTACACGTCGTTCTCTCTGACCAAGCTCCGGCGCGGCAGGGCCTACGCCACCTGCTCGCAGATTCCGCCCGCCGCTGCTCACCTAGTTACATCCCGACGACCTCCAGGTATCCCCTCCGGCCTTGCTCCACTGCCCGTCTTCCCACGTTGCTGCATGTGGATCTTCCATAGTTCTTTGCCCAAAAGGTAGCTCGTCCGGCATTTCTTCCATATTGCATTATCGCCTCACACCATTTTAGACAAACACAACCGTGTTGTTATCTTCCCTTAGGACAAGGAATATGCTTCTTTTTGTCGTCACATGTGTCATCAACTGTTATTGGCGATAATTGTTTCCTTTCTACCTCTTTTTTGCAAACAGGGCTATCCATTTCACCTCGTTGCTAGTGCGACCTTTTGGTGAACTGCACAAATCACTTTTTCCTTAAGAGTGTTTTGTGCAGTTGTACTAAAATGTCACACAGGCAACGCCTCTACATTTCAAAGGCGATCGCACAAAGGGAGATTGGTTTTGCTCTATCCTCCTCATCCAACTCCGAGCCTAATCTTCTCCAACTAGTTAGTCTTAAGAGAGACTGCAAAGGTGACCGGCTTCTATTTGTGTGTTTATTGTTTCATCAGCAGTCCTCTATTATCGTAATCACACTGAATATCTTTGGAACAGGGACGCTCAGCTCTATTTTAGTGGAACTGCACAAAATGATCGGAATTTAGCATGCTCCAGACAGCTACTTTTTTTTCCCAACATGCCTTGTTGATTTAGACAGAGCTGGGGGGACCTTGCTGCCAATGAAAGCATGGATCAATTTTAATTTAACACCTTCTCACAACTCTGTCTTCAGTTGTGATGTAATTATTAGCTCTGATCTGCTAATAATTGACATGCATTAGCAAGGAAGTTAGTTATTTATTGTTTCCGAAAGAGCATCGATGGAAAGACACGCGAAACAAAAGCTGAAAGCTCACACCATTGTAAAATTTCATGTCGCTGGAAAATTATTTGTATAGTACGTCAATTATGTAAACAAATGATGGAAGCTTGATAGCATTGCCAGAAGCCTCTTCATCATCCGGGTCCATGTGCCATGCACAAAATTATACTCCTTCGTTCCTAAATGTTTGTATTTTTACAAATTTCAAACGGGCATATTTTAGAGTGTAGATTCACTCATTTTGCTTCGTATCTGTACTCCCTCCGTTCCTAAATATTCTATTCGTCTTTCTAGAGATTTCAACAAGTGACTACATACGGAGCAAAATGAGTGAATCTACACTCTAAAATATGTCTATATACATCCGTATGTGCCAGTCCATTTGAAATCTCTAAAAAGAGAAATATTTGAGTAGTCACTCGTTGAAATCTCTAGAAAGACAAATACTCCGGAGTATATTTAAGAACCGAGGGGGTAGTGCACAACCGCGTGGGAGACTCAGCCCGGTCGTTGCGCCACATTAATAGTGAGTCATGAGCAGTCAAATCATAAGCCCCACCTTTCCTAATCGTAAGTTGCTCTGAAGAAGCAACCATCAATATGCTCTTCTTTGAATCCGCTCATACTACTCCATCCGTCACTGTTTATACAGCGTGCTTCAGAAAAAAGAAGAAAAAAAATCTGTGGGACCAAGGCAACTAGCGATCGGCCTGAAAAATAGCATTGGTAGTTATAGCATGGCGTCTATTACTGGAGGAAATACTGCGTACACACATGCATGCAGTGCTTCCACCCCGGGTAAACACATGCATGCACTTACTCCACTCCGTAGTAGTACAGTACATGGAGAGAAAATTGTGGACGTGATTGCGGTTACCACGCTCTAATTAATTGAGCATTAAACCAAACATGTCTAAAGGCCCTGTTTGGTTCGGCTGTGGATTTCTAAAAGCAGCTGTGAAAAATCTGCTGTGGAAAATCTGATGTGAAAAAGATGTAGGTCATTTGGGAAACCAGCTGATACAACTATTTCAAATTTTGGCCCGCGGTGGGAATCAGATTTTGAAAAGCACGTCCTGGGCTGCTTCCGCTTTTGGTTTAGATTTTGGCAGCGGATTTCTGGAATCTGATTCTGCTGAGTTCGCCCTTTGGTTCAGATTCTACTGCGCGGCAGCGGAATCCGTCGACAAAAGGTGACCCAAACAGGGCCAAAGTCTCTCTGGTGGTGGAAATGCATTGAGAGAAATGCATCATAATGAAGCGCGCCCTGTAAACTGTGACAGAGGGAGGAGTAGTATGAAGGTGCAAAACCAAATGCAGCGTATGGCGGTCGGTCAACGCACCCCCTCTAGGCATATCACTGACATGTGGGACAGGAGTGTGAGCAAACCGATCTCAATTGACAGCAAAGAGCCAACCCGCCGTTCCTTGAGAGAGACGAGGAGCGAGAACACACAACCATGCTCGCACGAAGGCCAAGATATATTCGAGCATGGTTGGTTGATCGATATCATTCATTACATGTTGGGCTGCCATTTTCCGCCCTTCTCCGGAATAAATGTGTACTTTATCAGAGATAAAAAAAATAAGAGTACAGACGCTCCACCATGCGGTTCTAGTAGTAGTACTACTCATACTACTGCTCTTTGCTCTTCGCCTCTTCGTGAAGTCGAACAATGATGGTACTTCGCATGTTGGGTACTACTACAGTGTATGCCTCTGACAATCTGACACCGAACGGACTGATGCATGTCCACGGAGGGTTGGTTGCATTAGTCAAAAGGCGTAAGCGAGCTTCACCTTGTCCTGCAAGCTTCTCCCCATTCTGCGAGTTGACGGGACACACCAAAAAGTAGTGCTAGTCCATACACCTCCTTCCCAGTTAATATTGCTTAATCTTTTTGCGGGTAAATGAGAGAGCTTTATTCATATATAAGCATTCTTAGGACGATCAGCCAAGACATCGGTCAAGAGGGAAGCGAGGTACCCCGCAAAAAAGAAGTAGGAAGCAAGGTGTTTCATCAAGCCAGCTCTCGGCCACATTCAAAGTGCAGCCTTCTCCTTGTTCGGCAAGTTGACGGGACACAGCAAAGTAATGCTAGTCCATACTGCCTCCTCTCCGGTTAATATGGCTTAATTTCAAACGAGATAAATACACTGTCTGCTAGTGTATATTTGTAAAAATACGGTTAATGGACTTCATAATACGCTCATTGCGCTCAATATATATATTTTCCGGTGTTTATACGGTCACTAGCTCACCCTGGCTGAGTATATGTGTGCATGCACGTGTAGGTTGAGCACTTGAGCGTGACCGTGTGTGTTCCGTCGTGTGCTCGGACATGCATGCATTAGGGCGTCAGCTGCTTTTTGCGTCCATGTGTACGTGTATCGTTGCATACACGTAGGGGGAGTACGTGTAGGGGCCACTAAGGAGCAGTCAAATCACAGAGTAAGTTAGTCGGACGAAGCAACCATCATTTCACTCTTGAATGACACATACGCAATATAAAATGGTTGATATGCAGAGAGAAAGAAAACCACTATATATACACTAGCAGGAGCCTAAGCTACAAGCCTGCTTGCTTAGGTTGCTCTCTTCACAAGCATAGAACGACGGGCCTGATCCCGCAACTGGGGAAAGGGAACAATGTTCTGCATAGACGCGGTCGACATCGGCGAGGGAGAAAACCCACAGTCGGTGCGTCCCAATTGGCGGTCACCGCGGTATGGGCCGATGCCGCGTCCCAACCGCCCTTCTAGCTACAACCCGACGTCCCAGGTAGTCCATCTTCCCTTTGGAGCCGGCTTGCTCCACTGCCGTAGCTCCATCTCCATGTCGATCTTTCTCTACTTCTACTGGCTTTCTACTTGTGATGAGTTTATGTCTCATGACTAGTGACAGTACTATTATTCTAATCACACTTCTTCAATATCTTTGCCATCAGGGATGCTCAGGTCAATTTTAGTGGAACTGCACAAAAGCATCGTATGATCCGAGGGTGCCAACCGTCTTTCCTTCGATAGGTTCTACCTGGCCAGGAAATTAAATCATGTTTAGGGTTTAGGGTTTAAGTTGTAGTGACCCCATCAGTAGTTTTTCTTTCATACACGCTCTCACAACTTTTTTCTTTAGTTGTGAAGGAAATATTGGCTATGATCTGTGAATCATTGAGATGCATCAGCATGCGTGTTAGTTTTCCTTTGTATTTGATGGAATGTTGTAACAGGGCAACCTTGGAATAGGAATGAAAATGGAGTGGAAAGTTTCCGTTTTTCCGGAGAAAAATGGAAACGGAGAGAAACCAACGTTTCGTTTTGTTGGATCGCGCCATCGAGCAAAACCAACGTTTAAATCACGTCTGCCGTGTTCGTGTCTCACCCTCCTCCATGGCTCGACCCCACATGGT
Source organism: Aegilops bicornis (assembly GCA_021605145.1). NCBI lineage: Eukaryota > Viridiplantae > Streptophyta > Magnoliopsida > Poales > Poaceae > Aegilops > Aegilops bicornis. Next base: position 558,772,289 of record CM038673.1, on the reverse strand, counting down.
CGCTCGCCATGCCACTCACCGCAAACCGAGTATACGATAACTTTCCCGCCTGCTTGTCGATGGATCGCGCCATGGAGTACTAGCACTACTGGAAGAAATTGACGAGTTGGGGGAGGACAGCTAGCTGTAGCACGGACTCCCAAGAACTTTTTACATGCATGTTGTAACCGGCTATTGCGACCTTTGAACACGGAGCAGCCGCATGCACCCGGAAGCGGCGTGGGCGACGCTCTCTCGGCCGACGTGTCGCTTCAATGTCGGCGCCAGTGAGAGGTCGCGTTTGCTCTGGCCGGGCATGAATGCGGCACTGACCGTTTCAGGCGGGAAGCACGCGCGGGTGATGAAGAGGGTTCGGGTTGGTCAGGACCGGCCGTGGCGGTCCTGGACGCGTGCGCAAACAAGAGATGATGTACGTTAATATTGCTGCGTATATAATTAACAACGTAAATAATGTGCCAGTTGGACAAATATGATTGGAGATGGAGATGGAAATGGAATTTTTACGTAAACACGGATATGCATGTCTATGTCTATGTGTGTGTGCATGACGACTCTCGCGACCTGGAAGCGGGGGTGTGTTTTTTGATCGAGTTTTCTTTCTTGGTACGTTAGAAAATCAGTTTTTTCTAATTCACATCTAGATGTTATTTAAGGATATCGCATCTAAGCTCCCACAAGTATATAATGTAGCAACAAGAAACAAAAAACTAGGAAAAAATAGACCACAAACAGAGTGGACTTCAACTTAGATGTGACATAACTATGTCACATCTAGATGTGTCCTAGACAGACCCTTAAAAAATTGTCCGCTAGTTTTCATTTCTTTTTTCCAGGAATGCGCGTATCTATTTAAAACCACTGCTATGGAGAGGTTTTTGTACTCCATTATAGCCTCTTGTTTGATAGAGTTTATCGCATCTCGCTCTCTCACCCTCTCCATATCAAAACAAGATGACGGTGTCCACTCTATCTCTCTCCTCACCGGTGGTCACAGATCCGGCCGAATCCCGTCCGCTGTGGGAGGTGAGGAGGTGCAGCGTTGACGTTCTCGCCGTCGACGACGGAGGAAGCCGATGCGCACCGTCCTCTCGGAGTCAGCGCTGGCGCGGACGAAGATCCTCCGCACCCTTGTTCGCTGCCGTCGTGTGGGCAGATCCCGCCCGCCTAAACGACATCTCGCCCACCTGAGGTATAACTTCTTATAGTGGTCCAGCTCCCTAGGTCGCTGCATGCGGGTTTTCTTCTATGTGACTACTCCCCAGCTCCCCATGCATAGTAGCTAGGGTTCGTCGGCTCGTCCAACATCACCTACTAGTACTATTATAGAGGAAATGCCACTCGAAAAGTTGTCCTGATTTATGCCTCGGTGGAGGTATACATGTTGTTTCGACAAAAAGTACATGGTGGTTGTGCGGTCATTGTCCATATGGTGGTAGTACTATCACTGGTTAAATGAAGAAATGTTTTTTCTCGGTATCCTGGTTTACTTCCCATCAAGATATAATTATGATGCTTCGCTTGTTGGTGTACTTTTCATTAATTCTTATTGACAATTGAGATGTCGTTGCTAACCCTTTTTTATATTTTTGGAAACAATGATGCGTGTCTCCATACCCGGGCATGTCTTCCTCAATTTTAGTGGAACTGCACAAAATTGGATGGCCATTGTTTTTCCGCCTCACTGTCCTCTACCACGTGGTTCTTCCTTCGTCGAGCTTGATACTGAGAAGAAACAAACTACAGTGAGGATTTTTCGAACTTCATAGGTGCCTCACCCAAACTTGACGCCAAATGGATGATGCATCACCATGATGACCTATCGATGCTCATGGTTGCGTCGGCTGGTGAAGCTGATCGATTTTCAATGAAAAACAAGCTGTCTTCCATCCGTGCTCTTTGCTTGTTATGCACAAAGATGATATCCTTGGTCAGTTCACCTTGGTTGCGTTGGAGACGCAGTCGTCTTTCACGTTGGTGCAATTTTATCACACAATTGGCTATGAACCAAATGTTTCCTCGAAGAAGGATCGACGTTGGTACTAAGAGCATAAGTTTTGTATTGATTTCTAAGCCTTCTCACAACTTTGTGTCCGCATATTAGATTTTACTGAAGTCAAACTTTGTAGTACTCTCAAACCTTTCCGATAATTGAAATTAAAATTCTTTATTTTTACACACTCTCACACGTTTCCGATAATTTGGCGCATTTGTGGTTGTTCACTTAAGGGAGGGTAGTGTACCACACGTGAAGGACAGGAAGTGCGACCAGGACGTGGGCGTGGATCGTTAGTTCATCGGAGTAGTACTAGTTTTCTTCACTCTACATTAAACAAAGAGTTTCGCTTTCAGACTTACACAATTTAAAACCGATTGTTATGGAGAGAATAAGAAAACCACTCCACTATATATTAGTCGTATACACGAGAGTACTATATGGACGCAGCTTCATTGACTTAGTGCACCTGCCTTTGGGTTTATGACAGGTGGGCCCAAAATGTGGCTGGCTCACCTGTCATACAGCCAAAAGCAGGTGCAGTGAAGGCACCGGAGCTCAGTCCGTACTACAGTAGTATATATATAAGCGGGAGCCTCAGCGCTTGTTCGCTAGGGTTTGCACTCTCCACACGCTCGCCGCACTACATATATGTTACATGCTGGAGGCTCAGTGTTCATTTGCTAGGGTTTGCTATATTCACAGTCTCTCACCCTCTCTTCACCAGATCTAAACAAGACTGCGTTGGCCTCTTGTCTCTCTCTCCCCCCTCACAGCTGGTGAAGGAGGCGTTCGTATCCCGTCGCACCGGGAAGGGGAGGAGGTGCAGTGTTCACTATATCGCCTTCGGCGAGGGAGGCAATCCACTGCTGGCTGCGCTGTTCTCTTTCACTCAGCGCCTGTGCGGGAGGGCCACTGACCCCTTCTTCCTCGCCGTCGTACGTAGTGTGGGCAGATCCGGCCTCCCGCCGCACGCCTTGCCACATCCTGACGACCCTAAGGTATAAGTTTCTTTGAAACCATCGTTGCTCTAGCTGCATGTGGATCTTTTTCGATCTGTAGTCGAATCTAGGTCTTGGATCAAAGAGGAAAGAAGGGTGCGGTGGGCTGGAGCAAGAATCTAGGACGTGGTTCAATGAGGAAAGGAGGGACGAAAAGTAGTATAGACTGGCTATCCAGCCGCTTTGTAGGTCGAAAAGGGAAAAAGGGTGTAACCCAGTACACACATCTGTAAGGAACCGATCTCTTTGTTGAAAAGGGAAAGAAACTGGGAGGTCGGGTAGTTTGTGCAGGACTAGATTTGCTGCCCTCACTTAGGAATAAGGTTCAAAGAGAACAAATATGGGACCAACGCATATATGCTGCTTGGCTACATACTCTGCATCACCATTTATACGTGTGGACGCACATGGTGCGGGCATGTCCCATACAGCTATTTTGCTGTTGTTAATCTAAGAATGCCGCCGGAAAATTGAAGCAATGCCACTGTTAAAAGTAAATTACATTTTTTAATGAATGTTGTTTCAAGAGAATGTCTCTGTTAATATGAATTAGTGCAACCATTTTAGAAATGCTACTATCATTTTTTGCCTCTGTTAAAACAGGGGTATCGATTCAACTTGTTGTTATTGCGACATTTTGCTTCGCTACTCGAAACACTTATGTTTTAAGAGTGTTTTGTGCAGTTCAACTTGAATGTCACACCGGTGACTTTGCTGAATTTTTGTGGAACTGCACAAAAGGAGATCGAGATTTGTTTCCAGTCTTTGTGGCGAGTTGTTTCAAATCTTGGTCTCATCCACATGATGCGCAGTGTGCTTTGAGATGTTGCGCTACTTGTTTTGGTACTGTTTTAAATAAATGTTGAATTGTATTGTATTGCTGGCTTTTCCCATTAAGTAGTGAACAAAAATGGGACCAACCCAGACATGATGCTTGTTGCTTTGTTACAACAAATTCAGCATCACCCCCTTTATAAGCCAGTAATTGATGCCACTCTTAGAATTAAAAATTGAATCTTATTTCAAAACAGCAACACTTGTTAGGGATTGGCGGGATTACCATTTTTGTGGCTGCATGTTTCATCCTCCTTTATTTGCCAGTAATTGATTCCTTTTTTGCCTCTGTTTAAACAGGGATATCTATTCAGCTTGTTGCTATTGCGACATTTTGCTTCGCTACGCGAAACACTTTGCTTGATTTCAGTGCAACTGCACAAAACGAGATTGGATTTCCTATTCGTGTTGGTAGATTCGTATTTTATCCTGGTGGTCTCATGAAAGGTCAGTACAGGCCTTCATCCACATGATTGTGCAGTGTGCTTTGAGATGTTGTGCTACTTGTATTGGTACTGTTTTAAATAAATGTTGAATTGAAGCTATTGTGTTGCTGTCTTTTCCCATTAAGTAGTGAACAAAAATGGGATCAACCTGCACATGATGCTTGTTGCTTTGTTACAACAAACTCTGCATCACCCCTTCATAAGTAGATGGAAGCACATCTTTGTTGTTAGCCCACTCTCCCCTGGAACTGTTTATGCTTTTCGTTAATCTAATGTCATTTGGTAAAATTAAGCAATGCCACTCTCGTAATTAATTAACTACTGAATCTTATTTCAAAACTGCAACACTTGTTAGGAATGGTACTATCCTTTTGTAGTTATTTCTACATGTTTAACCAAGGTATTGTTAAGATAATGTCTCTGTTAAAATGAATCAGTTGCATTGTTTTAGGAATGGTACTTTTCTGCTTTGTCGTTCTTTGTACATGTTGAAAAAAGGCATTGTTAAGATAATGTCTCAGTCAATATGAATGAATCACACTGATGGATAATTGCTACTCTCCTGCTTTGTTTCCCATTAAGATAAAGTAGATCAGTAGATGCTTTTCTTACGGGAGTACAAGTCATCAACCATTATTTCTCGATAATTGTTTCCCTTATACCTTTTGTTGCTTACGGGGGATATCAAAATTAAAGCTCGGTTTTATTCCGACTTTGATTTAAGTTGAACTGCACAAAAAGGAGCCAATGTGTCCAAGGCAAACTGCTGCATTCTCGGGTCCAGTTAGCGTTCCACTTTGCGTAAAGAAGCGATCACTGCTTGCGCTACATTCTGAAGGATTGACCGAGAATCTTTACTGAGTATTATTAGACACCTGTGTCTTGACTAGTCTGCAGAGACCATTGGCAATTTAACAACACGTGGAGTGCCCTTGGCAAAAAGTGCCCAAACAAGTACAAGATGCTACGACAGGACTCCACGATCATAGGCATTACATATTTTGAATGGGAAAAGCTTGTCAAAGTTTAATCAATGATGTTAGCAAGAAGACGTTAGTTTAATATATTGGAATTGGAAAACCTTGTCAAAATTTGCTCATTGATGTTAGCCAGAAGACATGCATTTGATATTTTTGAGTGGGACGGCCTTGCTGTGAGCAGCGTCGAGTGTTTTTCCTATTCCTGTGTTCAGTTTAGAAGTAAATAGTTACTTTGCTGAGATATTCCTGTGTTAAGAGTTTGTTTTGAATATTGTCTATGTAATGCCAGGCCTTGTTTGATTGCAAAGTTGAGCTTGGAATGTTGTGGCATGCGGCATCACGAGCTGTTCACCGTGCCTCCTGAGAATAATGCTTCGTATTGTTTTGTATGTCGATCTAATGCCGGTGATTTGCTTGTTAAGAAGATCATCCTCTTACGTTGTTTCCGTGCTTAAGAAGTTCATCGTCTGATGTTTCATTCATAGCCTATACGACAAGTCGGGTAGGTTAGACGTGAAACCATATGATCTTCTGACCAACTCATGATATTAGGCCGTGATTGGATCGTGGTTTTCCAACCAAAACCGCTTGTAAAACTAACGCTTGTAAATTAAAGCAGATGGTCTCGGGCGAAGGCGCTTGGTTGGTTTATTTCGACTAGTAAAATATCAGAAGTACTTCACACACGATAAAAATGCTGAACGACACCCGGATGATTGCTAATCCAGCCGTTAGCTGCTGTTTCATCCTTGCGCATGGATGGCATGATACACACGTCATGCATGTATCGTCTGGTAATGTCGTCCATATAGTAGTGCTCGTAAAATATACACTGGTCTCTCAAATTACACGCGTAACCCGCCGGTTTTACTTACAGCCCTCAGTCCCTCGGTTTAATTATGCCTGTATTTTACGCGTTGTTTCCGATGACGAGTAAATTACACTTGTCTGTTAATACTGGTTTGAAATAAACCAGATCTCCCAAGCGCGGCCTTACCGTTTCATGCCGTCTCAGTTTCTCGAAGGTGCTCATAGGTGTCCGATGATCCTGGCTTCCCGAATGAGCAGCAGGCGCTGTATCAGACCATCCGTAGGGCCCGCGAGGCCCTCTCCGTTGTCCTTCGAGTTGTTGCGCTCGCTGTGGCGCCGGGCATTGTTAACATCATCAACTAACATGAGGATTCAGGAGATGACTTTATTTTGACTGGATGACACTAGGGACCCATTAGGGCCATAGCCGTACGTACGCAAGTGCCTCCTTATTATGTACAACTATATTTTTTTGCTTTGTCCTGGTTTCCTAACATCACGGTCCCACACCATTGTCAACCTATGTAGTCAATATAAACGAGAGAATTGCACAAGGTGCGACCGACAGCTGGTATTTGTGTTTTTGAAGCGTGAGCACTGCAGAGTTTTTCTTGGCGATGAGTTCTTTGTTGTTCAGAGGAGAGCAGGGTATTAACTGGGTGGGCTGTGGCCCGTCTAGCCCAGGCCAGATATCCAGCCCAGATACTAATTTTTTCAAGATGAAAATGGCTAGCCCAGCTATACGTCTTTTTGAGGAATACCCAGGCAAGGTCAACTTGTTATTCTCCGCCCCGCTGGGCTGCAAATCTTTCCTAGGAGGGATGGATTAGGCTTAACGGGGAAATGGGCTTTAAAAAATAATAAATGGGATGTAATTATAAAAACTGGGCAGTAACTATAAAAAATGCACCAAACGCGAGGTTAGTTTATAAAATATTATTTATGGATTTTGAAAATCTTAAATTTTCATTGTTGCACGTGCAATGTTTCGTTGGATTTTTACGTAATACAAATTTATATTTAATCTGACTAGAAATTTCGGGATAAAAATATTTCGGATCCCATCAAAATGTGGGAAATTTTATTGAATTCTGTCTTCAACGGTCGGTTGAAATTATTAATCGTTGTCCTAGCTAGAAAATGGGCTGTACTTTTAATAAACTGTAAATGGGCTGTTGTAAATTTCACTAGAATTCAAAAATGGGCTGTAGATTCTTACAAAACGCAAATGGGCTATAAGTTCTCTGCCACACACTTGTGGGCCTACTAAGTGACGAGTCCCCTAAAAAAATAAGTTGACGCGTATGCAGGGCTTTGTCAACTTATTATAGTCAACACACGGTTCTAGCAGCAGTGGCCGTTGGATGTCTATCCAACGGATGTCGTGCTTCTTCTTCAATCTCGGATATTCTTAGCTTCGCCGCCCAAAAATGATTCCTCCCCGACATCCGGGCGCCTTTTTGGAGGCTGACCTGTGGGCCTACTAAGTTGGAGAGTACCAAGGGCTTTGTCAACTTACTCAATATAAACGATTCTAGCTTTAGTGACCGTACGATGTCCATCCAATGGCCGTAGTGCTTCTTCAACCTCTAGTCTTCTTGGTCCAGCCGCCCAAAGCAGCGCCGGTCGTTCCGCCTGCTACTGCCTCCCGTGGCCGGGCCAGGTTGTCCGCTGGAGGCCTCACCGCCCCCATACTACTCCCACCGCTAGCCAGGCCATCCCTCCACTCACCCACAGCCCCTGTTATTCTGCGGCGACGGCATCCTCACACCGCAGCCGAACCAGTGAACCCTCGTACTCCTCTCCGCGCGGGCTTCCACTGCTGCGTCTTCCCCGGCTCCACATCGTCCCCTTCCTAGGCCTCGCCGTCGTCCACCGCCCTGGTGCTCTCAGCGCGGGGTGGTCAACGACCGACTTCCATCAGAAGAGTACTGTACGTGGAGAGGCTAACAGTTGGGTCCACGGCGGCCGCAAGGAAGTGCCTCCTTATTACGCGCAAAATAATTATTCCTCCACCTGACAGCAGGGACCCACCGGACGGGCCACCTTATTTCGCGAAAAAATTGTTTCCCCCCTGACTGCTGGGACCCACCGGACAGGCCACCATATTTCGCAAAAGAAGTCCCCCCCCCCCCCCCGCTGTCAGCTCGGACCCACCGGAAGTGCCTCCTTATTATGCACAAAAAAATGAATACCCCCTGGTAGCTGGGACCCACCTTGGTGCGAGGCTGACTTGTGGGCCTTCTAAGTTGACGGGGACGGAGGGCTTTGTCAACTTAGTCAATATGAACGATTCTAGCTCCAAAGTGACAGACGATGTCCATCCAACGGTCAGAGTGGTTCTTCAACCTCTGGTCTTGTTGCTCCGGCCGCCCAGCAGTGCGGTCGTGCTTTGCTCCTGCCTCCCGTGGCTGGCTGTGCTGTCGCGGAGGCCTCACCGCCCCCTACTATTCCCACGCTGGCCAGGCCCTGCAGCGACGGCAGTCTCACACCGCAGCCGAACGACTGAACCCTCATACTCTCTCCGCGTGGGCATCCACTGCCGCGTCTTCACCGGCTCCGCGTCGTCCCCTTCCTAGGCCACGCCGTCGTCCACCGCCCTGGTGCTCTCGGTGCGGTGTGGTCAACATGGTCAAGGAACGACTTCCATCGGACATGGACTGTATGTGGAGAGGCTGACAGCTGGGTCCACGGTCGCAGCAAGGAAGTGCCTCCTTATTACGTGGGAAATAATGATTCCTCCACCTGATATCAGGGACCCATCGGATGGGCCACCGTATTTCACACAAAAAACGTTTACCCGCTGACAGCTGGGACCCACCAGCTACACCTTCGCACGCAAGGAAGTGCGTCCGGGCAAAAAAAACGATTCACCCCCCTGACTGCTGGGACCCACCAGCTACATCTTCGCACGCAAGGAACTGCCCTGACAGTCGGGACCACCTGGTCGAAGCGTATGTAGCGTTGTCATTCTGGCCGCGAATGTGTACGTACATACTTGTCGATGTAGAGGCGCGCACGTGTCGTAGTACAGGCGCGCATGTAGCATGTACACGTACGTACTACGACCAGTGTGCAAGAAAGAAAATACGACCACGTACGTACATACGGGCAGGGTCTCGAATGCCTACTCGCGCATACGTACGGCGAGGGCTCGTGTACATGGCTGGGTTGGAACGGAGAAACAACGTCGTCGTCGTGTTCATGGGGAGGCAACGGAATGCGTCGTGTTCATGAGGAGGCAACGGAATTCATCGTGTTCGTCGGGAAGCAATGGAACGCGTGGGAGCCAACCGGCTGGGTCGGAAGGGAATGCTTGGTCGTGTTCATCGGGAGGGCTTGGACAGAACAGGCGATGGAAACGAGGCCTAGCGTACTGCAAAACGGAGGAAACGGACCTCCTACGTTCGGAACGAGGTCCTGTTGATCGGGAGGGGTGTGGCATACCGCAAAACGGAGGAAACGGTCCTCCTACAGTCGAAACGGGGGTCTTGTTGATCCGTAGGGGTGTGGCGTACCGCAAAACGGACGAAACAGACCTCCTACGGTCGAAACGGGGGTCCTGTTGATCGGGAGGGGTGTGGCGTACCACAAAACGGATGAAACGGACCTCCTACGGTCGAAACAGGGGTTCTGTTCATCGGGAGGGGTGTGGGGTACCGCAAAACGGGACTCCACGGGATACTGTTCATCTCCACCATCGACCTCCTCCAGCCTCCACGGGCTACCGTCGACCTCCTCCACGGGCTCCTGTTCATCCAGCCTCCACCGCGTGCTACTCCACCGGCTACTGTTCAACCACCCCTCCACCGTCTACTATTCATCCAGCCCTCCACACCACGGGGTCCTGTTCAACCACCCCTCCACAGGCACCCCTCCACCGCTTCATGTTCATCCAGCCCTCCACACCACGGGGTCCTGTTCATAGAGAGGCAACGCCACCGCTCCTTTGTTCATCCAACCTCCCCCGCAACGCTCACTGTTCATCCAATCGATCGGCTTGATTAGAAGCGATGGCGAATTGCTCGATCGGGTTCGATTAACGAGACATCGATCGATCGCTTCCGGGTTCGATGTGGCGTAAGCCTGCGCGATTGCAATTGCTCGGGTTCGATTAGAGCCCAACGCCTCGCTTCGGGTTCGATTAGAGCCAACGCCTCGCACACGCAGCAGCGTCGTGTCACGAGAAAGCAGCGCATCGCTCGCCCCGACCTCCCACCGTAACTGGAACTCCCGAAATTTTCCTCCCCTCGCTTCTACCACGGTTTTTTCCTTCATGGACGGCCCAAAGAATGTCATGCAGCTGCGTCTCCGGCCCGCCCAGGACGAAAAGCCCATTTTCTGTCATGATTTTTTGTCATAGAAGTAGGAGCCCATCACATCTATGGTGATACCGGGTTTTTTCACGATTATCGTCATAGAAGTGTCATATGTTTGACAAAAAAAATTTAGTTCGGCCCAAAATGTCACGGATGTGTCTTTTTTTTATAGTGTGACGAAGCCGCCTAGTCAGAGAGTTTAGCCTAAGGCCAGGGCTCCCCCAGAGGTGATGTTGTCCCTGACAATGAGACGAGCCATCCTTTCTTGCGATGATGGCACAACGGAACTCTCAACGAAAGCACCAATGTCGGTGTCAAAACCGGCGGATCTCGGGTAGGGGGTCCCGAACTGTGCGTCTAAGGCGGATGGTAATAGGAGGCGGGGGACACGATGTTTACCCAGGTTCGGGCCCTCTCGATGGAGGTAATACCCTACTTCCTACTTGATTGATTTTGATGATATGAGTATTACAAGAGTTGATCTACCACGATATCGTAGAGGCTAAACCCTAGAAGCTAGCCTATGGTATGATTGTTGTTGTCCTACGGACTAAACCCTCCGGTTTATATAGACACCGGAGGGGCTAGGTTACTCGTAGTCGGTTACAAGGGAGGAGATCTACATATCCGTATTGCCAAGCTTGCCTTCCACGCCAATGAGAGTCCCATCCGGACACGGGACGAAGTCTTCAATCTTGTATCTTCATAGTCCAACAGTCCGGCCAAAGGATATAGTCCGGCTGTCCGGAGACCCCCTAATCCAGGACTCCCTCAGCTATGTCTATGGCTCACGCTCATGTATTGCATGAAAGTTGAAAAAGTTTGTGAACATCAAAAGTATGAAACAATTGCTTGGCTTGTCATCGGGGTTGTGCATGATTTGAATATTTTGTGTGATGAAGATGGAGCATAGCCATACTATATGATTTTGTAGGGATAAGCTTTCTTTGGCCATGTTATTTTGAGAAGACATGATTGCTTTATTGGTATGCTTGAAGTATTATCGTTTTTGTGTCAATATTAAACTTTTGTTTTGAATCTTATGGATCTGAACATTCATGCCGTAATAAAGAAAATTTCATATATAAATACGTTAGGTAGCATTCCACGTCAAAAATCCTATTTTTACCATTTACCTACTCGAGAGGACGGTGAATTAAGCTTGGGGATGCTTGATACGTCTCCAACGTATCTATAATGTTTGATTGTTCCATGCTATTATATTATCTGTTTTGGATGTTTTATATGCATTAATATGCTATTTTAAATTATTTTTGGGATTAACCTATTAACCTAGAGCCCAGTGTCAGTTTCTGTTTTTTTCCTTATTTTTGAGTTTTACAGAAAAGGAATATCAAACGGATTCCAATCAAGCTGAAAATTTACGGTGATTTTTTATGGACCAGAAGAAGCCCCCGAAGCACAAGAGTTGGGATAGAAGAGTCCCGAGTCAACGACAAGGGTGGAGGGCACGCCCCCTGTCTTGTCGCTGACTCGTGGACCCCCCTGACATGAAACCGACGCAAAAAATTCCTATAAATCCAGAAACCCTCAGAAAGAAACCTAGATCGAGAGTTTCACCGCCGCAAGCCTCTCTAGCCATGAAAAACCAATCGGGAGCCCGTTCCGGCACCCTGCCGGAGGGGGAAACCATCACCGGAGGCCATCTTCATCATCTCGGCGATCTCCATGACGATGAGGGAGTAGTTCACCCTCGGGGTTGAGGGTATGTACCAGTAGCTATGTGTTTGATCTCTCTCTCTCTCTCTCGTGTTCTTGATTTGGCATGATCTCTTTGTTATTATAGTTGGATCTTATGGTGTTCTTCCTGATAACCCAAAAGTATGGGGGATCGCAACAGTTTTTGAGGGTAGAGTATTCAACCCAAATTTATAGATTCGACACAAGGGGAGCCAAATAATATTTGTAAGTATTAGCAGCTGAGTTGTCAATTCAACCACACTTGGAGATTAATTATCTGCAGCAAAGTGATCAGTAGCAAAGTAGTATGATAGTTTTGATAGTAGAAGCAACAGCAATAGTAACGGTAATAGTGATAGCAATAGTTTTGTAGCAGTGACAATAGTAACAGCAACTGTAGTAACTTAGCAAGATCAATATGTAGGAAAATCGTAGGCATTGGATCGGAGATTTGTTGGATGATATTCATCATGTGACAGTTACAACCTAGGGCGATACGCACTAGCTCCAGTTCATAAATATAATGTAGGCATGTATTCCGTAAATAGTCATATGTTCTTATGGAAAGAACTTGCATGCCATCTTTTGTCCTACCCTCCCGTGGCAGCGGGGTCTGATGTCTACTACACAACCTTCTTCTTGTAGACGTTGTTGGGCCTCCAAGTGCAGAGATTTGTAGGACAATATAAAATTTCCCTCAAGTGGATGACCTAAGGTTTATCAATCCGTGGGAGGCGTAGAATGAAGATGGTCTCTCTCAAACAACCCTGCAACCAAATAACAAAGAGTATCTTGTGTCCCCAACACACCCAATACAATGGTAAATTGTATAGGTGCACTAGTTCGGTGAAGAGATGGTCATACAAGTGCAATATGGATGGTAGATATAGGTTTTTGTAATCTGAAAATATAAAAACAGCAAGGTAGCAAGCGATAAAAGTGAGCATAAACGGTGTTGCAATGCTAGGAAACAAGGCCTAGGGTTCATACTTTCACTAGTGCAAGTTCTCTCAACAATAATAACATAATTGGATCATATAACTATCCCTCAACATGCAACAAAGAGTCACTCCAAAGACACTAATAGCGAAGAACAAACGAAGAGATTATGGTAGGGTACGAAACCACCTCAAAGTTATTCTTTCCGATCAATCCATTGGGCTATTCCTATAAGTGTCATAAACAACCCTAGAGTTCGTAGTAAAATAACACCTTAAGACACACATCAACCCAAACCCTAATGTCACCTAGATACTCCAATGTCACCTCAAGTATCCGTGGGCATGATTATACGATATGCATCACACAATCTCAGATTCATCTATTCAATCCAACACAAAGTACTTCAAAGAGTGCCCCAAAGTTTCTACCGGAGAGTCAAGACGAAAACATGTGCCAACCCCTATGCATAGGTTCATGGGCAGAACCCGCAAGTTGATCACCAAAACATACATCAAGTGGATCAATAGAATACCCCATTGTCACTACGGGTATCCCACGCAAGACATACATCAAGTGTTCTCAAATCCTTAAAGACTCAATTCGATAAGATAACTTCAAAGGGAAAACTCAATCCATTACAAGAGAGTAGAGGGGGAGAAACATCATAAGATCCAACTATAATAGCAAATCTCACGATACATCAAGATCGTACCACCTCAAGAACACGAGAGAGAGATAGATTAAACACATAACTACTGGTACATACCCTCAGCCCCGAGGGTGAACTACTCCCTCCTCGTCATGGAAAGCGCCGGGATGATGAAGATGGCCACCGGTGAGGGTTCCCCCCTCCGGCAGGGTGCTGGAACAGGGTCCCGATTAGTTTTTGATGGCTACAGAGGCTTGCAGCGGCGGAGCTCCTGATCTATTTTGTTCCCCGATGATTTTAGGGTATATTGATATATATAGGTGAAAGAAGTCGGTAAGGGGAGCCATGAGGGGCCCACGAGGCGGCGCGCCGGGGTGGGCGCGCCCCCTGCCTCGTGCTCTCCTCGTTGATCCCTTGACGTGCACTCCAAGTCTCCCGTATTGCTTTCTTTCCAAAAATAACTTTTCCGAAGGTTTCATTCCGTTTGGACTCCGTTTGATATTCCTTTTCTGCGAAACACTGAAACAAGGGGAAAAACAGAAACTGGCACTGGGCTCTGGGTAAGTAGGTTAGTCCCAAAAGTAATATAAAAGTGCATAGTAAAGCCCATAAAACATCCAAGATGGATAATATAATAGCATGAATACTTCATAAATTATAGATACGTTGGAGACGTATCAGGGTCCTATTGGAAACTAAGGGATATTAAGGCCTCCTTTTAATAGAGAACTGGAACAAACATTAACACACGGTGAATACGTGAACTTCTCAAACTACGGTCATCACCGGGTTGCCGGATCATAACACGTAGTTGGTGACTATAACTTGCAAGATCGGATCTAGAACATAGATATAATGGTGATAACATAAACGGTTCAGATCTGAAATCATGGCACCCGGGCCCAAAGTGACAAGAATTAAGCATGGCAAAGTCATAGCAACATCAATCTCAGAACATAATGGATACTAGGGATCAAACCCTAACAAAACTAACTCAATTACATGATGAATCTCATCCAACTCCTCACCGACCAGCGAGCCTACGAAGGAATTACTCACTCCTGGTGGGGAGCATCATGGAATTGGCGATGGAGAAGGGGTGGTGATGATGAAGATCGAAAATCCCCCTCTCCAGAGCCCCAAACAGACTCTAGATCTGGCCTCCCAATGAAGAACAGGAGGTGGAGGCAGCTCCGTCTCGTGAAACGCGATAATTCTTCCTTCGTGATTTTTTTCTGGAAATATGTGATTTTATAGCGTCGGTTTCATGGTCTGCAGGGACACCAGGTGCGAAATAAAACCCACCTGGGCGTGCCTAGAGGGGGGGGGGGCATGCCCTGGTGGGTTGTGCCCACCCAGGTTCCCCCCTCCGGTGGTTCTCGGCTCTAGAAATTCTATTTTATTGAATAAACAATCCTCGCAAAGTTTCGTTCCAATCCGAAAACTTTTGTTTCTGCAAAAAAAACAACACCATGGTAGTTCTGCTGAAAACAGCGTCAGTCCGGGTTAGTTTAATTCAAATCATGCAAATTAGAGTCCAAAACAAGAGGAAAGGCGTTAGGAAAAGTAGATACGACGGAGACGTATCAACTCCCCAAGCTTAAACCTTTGCTTGTCCTCAAGCAATTCAGTTGATAAACTGAAAGTGAAAAAGAAAAAAAATTACGAACTATTTTGCTCTTGTTTACATAAACTAGCAAAGTGGCCCGCTCGATGCGCGGGCTAGAACTTTAGAAAGTTCAATAATGAGTTGCCAACTCCATATAAACATACCGGAATGGTTAAAGAAGAATCAACAAATGCATACGTATCAACCTCTTGACACACGCTATTAATATTGTCATAAAGTTTTTCAACATATTTATATTTCCAAACATGTTTTCAATTTATATCCTGTCATGGCGATGCTTGATAGCACTTATCTGATTGTGCTTGAATTGGCTTGACCAGGTGATGTTAGATCGGTAGTTGGATGGAACAAACACATACAAATATGTATTCATCAGTTATTTTCAATTTATATCTTGTCGTCGTGATGCTGATAACACTTATTTGTTTGTGGTTGAATTAGCTTGACCAATTGATGAAAGATAGGTAGTTGAATTGAATAAACATGTAAAAATATGTAATCGTAAATTGTCTAAAACACTAAGTCTTTATGTAGCTATTGTGGGTACGGTGGAGCTGCATGTCAAGTTATCCAAGAAGATTATCCACCATCAACGGCCCTGACAAATTAAACACTTTGGCACATAGTTGCCAATTATTTTATCATTTCAATTCATACAAATAGACTGAACAAACATGGTGAAAACCTGTAAGATGACCCCTGACAAAATTATAAGATATTATAATTAGAAGTGGAAATTTCATTGGGACCCCCTTAACAATTTGAGTTTATTGCAGCCCATCTAGCCCCACACCTTGTGTGCCTCACCTCGCATGCTCCCATGTGCTCAGCTGAGCTCGGGCATCCTACTGCTGCACCGCTATGGCCAACTGTCGGCTCTTTGGCCTAGTTCTGCTTGGTTTGAGTTGAACCTGTCAGTACTTTTTGCACCGACCTGGTCTGGTCCTTTTGGTTGGTTAGGTCAGTGGCTAGATTAGTATTTTCTTATATTTGTGTTACGTGCTATTATAAATGAACATGAAGTGGTGCAACTTGTTTTCATTATGTTTTAGATTGGTTTGTCCATATTTTTAGTACTCAAAACTCTTAGTAAAATGGTGCCAATTATATTTTGAAATATTAGCTATATGAGTGGGAATCTATTCATACTAGACAGTTTTGGTGAAACTAAATGTACTCATATGCTATTAAAAATGGACTTGACGCACTTGAAAATTGATTCAATTAATTTGTCATTAACTTTTTGCGTGCATTTTCTTTAGAGTTGTGGGAAACTCCAGAAATGGTTGACTATTTATAGTGAATAAATTAATATATTTAGAATCCTTTTAGAAATGTTAGTTATGTTTCTGTAGGTGAAACTTGAAAAGGATAGCTGAACTTGAAACTGGGCGTCCACTTGATTGATTGTGAAATATTAGAACTAAAACATAACTGAAGCTAGCTAAAACACGAGCAGTGTGTAGAAAAACAGCGAATAACAATAGGCATTGCTTTGCTGATGTCCAATGTCAGTTGGGCTTTATATAAATCTATCCATCTTGGTGGTACGCTCTATTGTCCTCTAGGAGGAAGGGACCAAAGATGGGAAAGTTTATGGTGCTTTGTTGGTACTCTGTCACATTATTTGATGGTGTAATTGTTAGTCTTTGCATAGCTTATGCGATTGTTTCAGTGCACTCATTGAATTTATTTTTTGTTGATCAAGACCAACTCAGCACTGTATTCCTATAAATAGCTAAGAAAATAAAGGATTTTTTACTATACATCCATTTCCTTTGTTTTATCCCGAGTGATACTATCAATGATGAATTCCTTCCGTTTGTGTGCTTGTAGGGGAAAGGCCATCTTCTGTATTGAAATAATCAGAATTAAAATTACGGTCCTGTATATATAATTTATTTTCCTATTATGCTGCTTTATTTAATATGGTATTGTAAGTCATAGAGACGATGTTCTATGGAGGACATATATATGGAAGCTATTTCATTAAAAATAGTGAAGAAAAGGAAAATATGTAATTGTAAAATAACAACAACAAAATAGAATAATGAAATATTTTCTATAGCCTCACGTGTCCTGGCACATTTAATTCTATGAAACTATGTTGTCTATAATGTAGATTATGTCAACTAAGGAAAACTATGTTTAAATGTATATTTAAATCTAGCAATAAGTGTGTTATTGTATTTCACAGAAGTAGTATCCATGCATTATATTTACTTAAGGACCTGAGTCTACCATGCAAATACCATGAGAGGTAGTTTAATTAGAAGCATGCACACACATATTCAATGTAGGCAGAATGACGCGAACATTTGTGGAAAATACTGATGCTTAATGTGACCCTAGATAAATTTTGAACAATGGTGAAATGGTAACTACAAACACATTGTAACAATCTATAAATTATATGTATACTCCCTCTGTTCCTAAATAATTGTCTTTCTAGAGATTTCAACAAGTGACTACATACGGAGCAAAATGAGTGAATCTACACTCTAAAACATGTCTACATACATCCGTATGTTGTAGTCCATTTGAGATGGCTAGAAAGACAATTATTTGGGAACGGAGGGAGTATATGGTAAGAATGCTAAAAACATGTTGAATTTTAAACAAATAGCTATATGAATTCTACAATTTGTAACTACAGTCTTGTTAATATCCCCTCAAAATCAAGATAGACATTTTGAATTTGTATAGCCCTTGCAAACCTTCTACAATTTTCTGATATTTTTTTAAAGAAGCATAGCTCCTGGAATTCGTCATCATTATGCACTGCAACTGATCTGTACAGTTGGATGCAGCAATATTGCAGGCTTATCACATGTCTCTACATGATGTGAATAACATTACGAATAATTGTGGGAAATTGTCTAAAGCATAGTTTGCATAGGAAGTGGAGGGAATAGATAAGTCGAGCCATTCTTATACTGATATAAATCCGCTATCTAAATAAACGAAACTACCAATAATGAAGACAATTATATGATCTACCACTTGGATTGTTTGCCTTCACCGGAAACATAGGAAATCATACTTTATTTTGAATTACTATCCTTCACACTAAAGCAGTGAATATCATGTTCTGATGTAGGAATTACCATAAGATTAATCGTGTTAAGGTAACTCCAGTTGAATGAAGGTAATCCTGCCGTAAGTAAACAATCTTCAATCTACAGTCACATCATCACCTTAACTGGTAGCTAAAAACGACACATATGATCCACTTAACTATATGCTCGTCATAAAATCTACACAAAGCAATTGCTCATGTATAGATGAAATTTTATTCACTTCTTCTACATCGATTCTTGCAAATAGTAAACTATCCTGATATAATTCTTTCCATCTAATGTGAGAAAACTACATAGGAATTATGAGGTAGTTAAAGGGTTAGTGTAGGCAAACGAACAGGAGCTCACTGTGGACTGTCTAGTCGACCCTGTCAGAAAATTTCCGTATTAGTGTCTTAACCCTGTCGTCGGCACCGCTTCCTCGTTCCAATCGCCAGTGTTTCCTCGCGTATTTCCTGTCAACATGTTGGTTTTTGGCCCTATTGATTTCTCAAGGTGCAAGACATACAGGTGCAAAGCTAGCCAATAGAAACATCAATTTATTTCTACAACAACTTGTTGTGGCCTGTTCTAATAGCCAAAGGTGATCACGAAGATTAGGAGAGAACCACTGAGAGAAACGATCAGTCACGTATGGAGTCTATGGCAAGCTGCACACGTAGTTCTCAATCAAGCTGATCTCTGTGTCCATGTCATGCTCGAGCTGCAAGCCTGCAACTACAGTATGCACGACTCATGGTGTATGCAGTACGCACTGATGTAGGCTGCTTGCTCGATACTTTCATGTGCTTTCATGAGGTGTGAGCTGATTGCGCGTTGGTTGATACCTCATGTTCCCCTGTTGTGTTTTTGTGAGCGTCCACTTCATCCGTCCAGATGCGAACTCTGCCTATTGGCATGCCTTCCCAAGTACGCAGAAAAAGAAAAAATACTCTACAGTCTCTACTCCAATCAGGCGTATTGCAAAAATAATAATTTCTCTACCCCAATCAAGCTTATTGCTTCTGGGAATCCTTGCTTCTGTACGTGTATTGAATCGATTGGTCAGTAGCTTCATGCAAGGTAAACGGAGACACGCCCTGCCAACTATATCCGGCATGCATGTCCGCTACATCGGGCAAGATGACTTCTGCTTGCACACATACAAGCTGATTCATCAAGGTTATGAATAGAATGTCAATATGTGAGGAAGCTTCATATCGAATGAACCTGGCTCCTAGCGCTGGCAAATCATTGGTATATCTTGTAGCATGTCGCCTGTGCTGGGGCGTCTTCATGTGCGATAGGCCTCCGGCTGATTTTTGTGGGCACCAAGTTTTGTAGATTAGAGGCAAGATTAGTTTCCAATTTCCATGGTCTGCTTCTACACTGTTATCAATAAAAAACGTAGAGGCCACCTCCAGCATGTCCCCGTACCCGAGCTTCCTCCATGACAATTTCTTGCCGTTCCTGTACCTGAGCAGCAAATGCCTTGCTTTTCAATTCTCTTAGAGATCCGAAGATAAAGGCCCTTCTAGGGAGGAGATAGTGGATGACCCTAAGAATTTGGAAAAGAAGTCTGAGCATATTACCACAGTCGCGCTTTTCAATTCTGTTAGAGATCCGAAGATAAAGGCCCTTCTAGGAAGGAGACAGTGGATGACCCTAAAGAATTTGGAAAAGAAGTCTGAGCATATTACCACAGTCGCAGCAGATTGGCTTTGTGTATGTTTTGGATTGGTGCTCTGTATGGACGTACGAGCCGTCGGCGGCTGGATGGCTGGTGCCCTTCCACCCTTCTCATCGTGGCCTCTTCCTTATGGCTAGCACGTAGGTTGCCAAGGGCAAAATCATGGCTGCGGAGAAGGGCGGCTGCGACCCTAATCATCCTAATTTTTCTGCTCTCTCTTCTTTTTGCGTAGGATTGCTTGGGCGTGGGACATAGGGTTTTTTCTATTTACTGCCTTACTTGGGCGTGGGACAGGAGGATGGTGGTAAAGAGTTTAATTAAATTGATTGGTTAGTGTTCGGAAGTTTATAAACTTGATAATGGCAATGGTGGGTAATTTTTTGACTTTAGTCTAATCTAATGGCTATATAATTTCAGTGAACAAAATAAACGGTTGGATGTTTCTGTTTTTTGTGGTAATTTCTAGATTATTTTCTTTTTTCTGATGAACCCATAAAATACTTTTTATATATAGGGAACAAAATAAACGGTTGGATGTTTCTAATTTTTGTGGTAATTTCTAGATTATTTTCTTTTTTCTGATGAACCCATCAAATACTTTTTATATATAATAGATAAGCTTAAACAACACCCAGGTTTTCAGCAAAGATCATGACTAACCATGTCAACAATAACTCTTAAAAATTATATTAACTCATATCAATGACATAATCAGCTAGCGAGCGATAATAAGATATCTCAAACAACAACATGTTGTCAAAACAACCATGGTATAATATGACAATAGTGGTATCTTGCTAGCCCTTTCTGAGACCGCAAAACATAAATGCAGAGCACCTCAAAGTTCAAGCAACGACTAAACATTGTAATTCATGGTAGAAAAGATCCAGTCATGATGCACCCAACATTAGCTACACACAATGCATGAGGATGACAATAGTGCTCTCAGGTTCTGGCGCTTATTTGAGAAGGTGATGACACAACATAAAAGTAAATAGATAATCCCTTCGCAGAGGCAAGCAATGATTTGCAGCGGTGCCAGAGCTCAAGTCTTTAACATAGAGGTAAATGAAATTTTGAGAAATGCACCCTTCTTGTTTACTTCGTGACCATCAGTTATCGGGATCTTCCATGCTAAACACATTAGTGGCGGTTCCCAAGCGATAAAAGTAAAGGTTTACTCCCATTCCACCCACAATCACACTCCACGGCTTGTCCGAAACAACGGGTACCGCCCATACAATCAACAGTCCTGGGGGAGTTTGCTTTAATTATTTGAAATTTGAGTTTGGGACTGGGAATCCCTATTACTGCCCCTCTCGTGTAATTACGAGTGAATAAACACTCATCATGAGAATAACCCGCTTAGCATGGAAGATACTGACTACCTCCTGTCGCTCTATAAACAATCCAGGCACACAAAAAGGATATTTATTTGAAGTTTTTAGAGGTGGCACATGCAAATTTACTTAGGACGGCAGGGTAATACCGCATATAGGTAGATATGGTGGACTCATCTGGAATAACTTGAGTTTCGGATTTTTGATGCACAAGCAGAATTCCCACTTAATACAGGTGAAGGCTAGCAAATAGGTTGAGAAGCGGCCAGCTAGAGAGCGAAGACGGTCATGAACATGCATTATGCATAAGTAACATTGGATACTAGCATGAGTAGGATATGAACACCATGAACATAAATATCATAGAGGCTATGTTGGTTTTGATTCAACTACATTCATGAACATATGCCAAGTCAAGCCACTCGAACATTCAGAGGAGGATACCATATCATCATACTACATCACGATCATTTTAACACAATGTTGAAATACAAGATATATCATTATCCGCTCCTAGCTACTTATGCATGGCATGAGAAACTATAATCTCTAATTGTCATTGCAAACATGTTTGATCATAATAGGATGAATCATGGATACTAGGTTAAACATATTTACAAAAACAGAACAAGTCCAGTTCATACCCGTTTCTCTCTGCCACAACTAGTTCATCAAATATCGTCATTATTGCCTTTCACTTGCACGACCAAACGATTTGAAAATAATAATAGTGCAAGAGTGTCGTGGACTAAGCTGGAATCTGCAAACATTTTATTCAACAGGAGAAGAAAAAGCAATATGGGCTCTTTGTTAGATCAACAATAATGCATATGAGAGCCACTCAACATTTTCATCATGGTCTTCTCCTCGGTATGACTCAATAAAAAGGGAAAAGAAATTCAGAGAAACACATTGAAATATTTTTGGAGTTTTTGGTTTTTCTTGAACAAGCAAATAAAAAGGGAAAAGCAAAATGAGAAAAACTATTTACACGGAAAGCTCCCAACAAGCAAGAGAAGAATAAGGAAATCCTTTTTTGGGTTTTCTTGTTAGTACTACAACAATTTAAACTAGGAAGAAAAACCGAAAAGAAGCAGGAAATATATTTTTGGATTTTCTCAAAGTTTTTCAAACTCACAAGAAGAAAGCAAGAAAATAAATTTAACATGGATAATACAATGGAAAAGTGTGGACACCGACAACTGAAATGAAATATGTGAACATGAATGTAATGTCGGTGGATATACGTACTCCCCCAAGCTTAGGCTTTTGGCCTAACTTGGTAGTCAGTCAGTAGCCTGCATAATGTTCGGAGTGATAGCCTACAGAGGCTCTCGGTGTGGATGCCTCAGCCTGCCGTGCGGCCACAACCGTCGCGTTATGGGTTCGGGCCTCGCTCTCAAGAACAAAATATCGTCCCCTGCTGTGAACGTCAAAGAGAGCAGGTGCAGGCAAATATATGTCCACAATGGAACTTTTATTAAACAACAGGTTATAAGTGAAATTATGGGGTTCACCGCTAAGGATCTTATGACGTTTCATAGCATCAAAGTCTAAGTACTACGTGGGTAAAATAGGGTCATAGGGCAAAGGTCAAACACCCAGCTCTCTTGGTAAGCATGTGGCATAAATTCCACCATAAAAATATTCACTACCAGCGTTGTGTTGCAACCTGCGTGCAACAATCGCTCCAAGGTTATAACTTTTGTCACCGGTGAGAGCGGTGCATATGAGGCTCAAGTCTGGAGCACAAAGTGTACTACAATCTTGTCTACCTACAATACATTTTCCATTAAATGATGCAAAGTACTGGATTAAGGGAAAATGAATGTCTACCCTGCGTAACTCCCCTAGTCTCACCATAACAAAGACTAGTCAAGAATATGTCAAACTCAAATCTTGGTGGTTCGTCAAGCGAACCCCAGAATGGGATTTTGCATCAGTAGGCAAATCTCTATAGAGATATGGTAAATGGATTTTCATACAGTTTAAATGACACCCTAGACTCACAGGGATGGAATTTAAATCCTTTGGTAAATGATTCAGTGAGAGCGAGGTGTTGGTTGCACTCACCTGAAATGTAGGGATCGAGCTCGGCATTGTGAAAATATTGCTCAAATTCTTCCTTAATGCCCACACGCACCATATAATCGTTGCATGGCCATAAGCATGTTTTGGTGGCGGCATCTCGTATGGAACTTTCACTTGGTTCAACATAAGACCGACGAGCGGAGCTGCTACTAGAAGATGCCTCCCAGGATCTCCTCCTCGAAGAACTCCTTCCAAAGAGGTTCATCATATTCACGTACAATTTTCTGAAAAAATTTGGCCACAAAAATTTGTTAACAAAACTAGCAACTACTCATAGGGATACATAGAGGCCATAGCAAGCATTTAAACTACTTAGAACTCTAAGAATTCAACATGCAAGCTCATCTTCAGTAGCACCAAGAGTAGCTAATTATTCAGAATACAAACCACTAAAGCAAAAACTAATTGGACCAATGGAGGAGTCACATACCAAGCAACAATCATCCGAAACAGTTTCGGAAATGAAGCTTCGAGCAAAGAGATCGAAATCTGCAGGTTCGGGAGCAAGAGCACGAGAGAAAGAGAACAATGGTGATCTTTTTCTGGGGGTAGGTGGTGATGTGGGATGAAGAGATAAGTGAGGGGGACCACAACCCACCAGGGCGCACTTGGGGGTCCTAGCGCGCCCAGGTGGGTCGTGCCTACCTGGTGCACCTCCCTCTGATGTTATTTGCACCAAAAATTCTTAAATATTCAGAAAAATTTCGTATTAAATTTTCAGAGCATTCCGAGAACTTTTATTTTTGGGTCTTTTTTTATTGCACGGGAAATTCAGAAAACGGACAAAACATGGCATTTTATTTTATTTAACTAATAAAGACAGAAAACAAAAGGTAGGGACAAAAGGTAGTGCTCACTAAATTCATCAACTTCATACCTCTAAAAAATGATCCATTAATAAGGTTGATCAAGTCTTATTAACAACCACTTTTGATTAGCATGAAATCGAAGAACTTTCGTAAATCACTAAGTTATCTCAACGGGGATATGAATGTCCCCAACAATAAGCATATCACATTTCTTTTTAATAGTAGGTAGAGGTAGTTGAAATCTTCCAATAGTGATTGTCAGAGATATTTCAATAACATTAATACCATTCACTTGGAATTGTTTCTATGGAAAGTGCATCATATGCTCATTACCATTGATATGAAAAGTGACCTTGCTTTTATTGCAATCAATAACAGCTCATGCAGTATTCAAGAAGGGTCTACCAAGGATAATCGACATGTTGTCGTCCTCGGGCATCTCAAGTATAACAAAGTCAGTCAAAATAGTAACATTAGCAACAGCAAAGGGCACATCCTCACAAATACCGATAGGTATGGCAGTTGATTTGTTAGCCATTTGCAAAGATATTTCAGTAGGTGTGAGTTTATTCAGATCAAGTCTTTTCTATAAAGAGAAGGGCATAACAGTAACACCAGCTCCCAAATCACATAAAGCAGTTTTCACATAATTTCTTTTGATGGAGCAAGGTATAGTTGGTATTCCTGGATCTCCAAGTTTTTTAGGTACTCCATATTTAAAAGTATAATTAGCAAGCATGGTGGATATTTCAGCTTCCGATATTTTTCTCCTATTAGTGATGATGTCTTTCATGTACTTTGCATAAGGAGGCATTTTTAAGATATTAGTCAAGCGAGTACGCAAAAAGGCTGGCCTAATCATTTCAGCAAAGCATTCAAATTCTTCATCATCTTTCTTTTTAGTTGACTTACGTGGAAAGGGCATAGGTTTTTGAACCCATGGTTCTCTTTCCTTACCGTATTTTCTAGCAACAAAGTCTCTTTTATCATATCTTTTATTCTTGGGTTGTGGGTTATCGAGATCAACTGCTGATTCTATCTCGATATCATTGTCTGGTTCTTTGAGTATCTTCATGAACCTCATAATTATCTTTTTCATTATCAGAAGGTGACTGTTCACTACCAGATTGAGTTTCAGCATCAGAGATAGAAACTTCATTATCATTATTAGGAGGTTTTTCTACTTCAGGTTCACTAGAGGCATGCAGAGTCCTATAATTTTTCTTCTTCCTTTTCTTTTTAGAAGGACTAGCTCCATCAGTGTTAACCCTTTGAGAGTCTTGTTCAATTCTTTTTGGGTGTCCCTCAGGATAAAGTGGTTCCTGAGTCATCCTACCTCCTCTAGTCATTACTCTAATAGCATGATCATTGACATTATTATTCATTTCATCTAACAACTCTCTTTGACATTTCACTACTGCAGGATGCTGCTAACGCGACACTACGATCAGAGACCCTTCGACAAAACTGTGTGCGATGCCATAATCGCAAACGGTGGTGTAAAAAAATAGTCAAAAAAGGTGCAACACGTTTGCGATGGAGGATGCATCAAACACGGTTCAAATTTTAGTTGCGTCTGCGATGCGACGCATACGATTCAGCTCAATTAACTGTTTGCGATGAGGAACAAAAGAAATGGGCAGCCAGATGAAGGTGTGTGCGGTATACAGCATACGGTTCACTCCGATGAA
Source organism: Aegilops bicornis (assembly GCA_021605145.1). Classification (NCBI taxonomy): domain Eukaryota; kingdom Viridiplantae; phylum Streptophyta; class Magnoliopsida; order Poales; family Poaceae; genus Aegilops; species Aegilops bicornis. The sequence goes on along the minus strand of CM038673.1, from coordinate 558,746,304 downwards.
CTGTTTGTGATTAGGCAACACAAAAGAAACGGTCAGCCAGATCAAGGTGTGTGCGATATACGGCATGCGGTTCACTCGGATGAACTGTTTGCATTGAGATAAGAAAACAGAAACGGTTCAATATAACAAGATGTGTGTGATACGCGGCAAACAGGTCTGTAATCAGAAATGTGTGCGAATACCGATAATAACACAGACGATTGCTTCTAATAAGACGTATGTGATATGCTCTGTCTACACAACATCTATTGTCCATTGGGGGATGAGCGGTCATCCGGATACGCCATAAGGATGCGAAGAGGCGTCCTATATCAGCAAGGACTAGTTGTTTATTTTTATTATTTTATTGTTAACACATGTTAAAGAAGGTCTACTGCATTACTTTTTGACAATGTGCGATACGTGGCATATAGTTGATCCATCCGACCTGTATGTGATGGAATAAGACGTGTGTGTTGTGGGCAAACGCTTGCTAGTATTCAACTGTTTGCGATTGATGAATTCATCACCGACGGGTTCCCTAGTGTGGTCTGTGTTCATCTGTTCATCATCTCCTTGTTGTGCTAGCTCGATGTTCCTTCTATGCTAAGTTTCCATTAATTGATGGCGTTTTATGAACACGCCACCGTTTCCCGCCATTTCCTCACCTATTTCCCACCACCTAGCGATATTGTGCATAAACCTAGGCAGCGCGCGACGCACGGAGGCGATAAGCACAGCCTGTAGCACATCCACCTTTTCCAAGCATGCGAACCCACCAAAGTGCCGCCTCTGCCATCAACCTCGTTGATGAGGAAAACGAGCAGGCGCCACGACCCGTCGAGGCCGAGGCGCTCCCTGGCAACGCAATGGATGATGTCGTGATGCGCATCGTCGCCAAGGTTGAGCAGACCTTTGGCGCATGGCGCTTGAGCGCCGCGGATCAAGATAGGCATGTCAGCGCCGATAGGCTACAGCTCGCCGCACAACATGATCGATGGCGCGCCACAGAGCAAGCTAGGCGCATCCGCGCTGATAGGCTGCGGCTCGCCGCACGGCGAGACCGTTGGAGCGCCGCAGAGCGAGAGGCGCGGCGCGCCGCACAGCAAGAGCGGATCCATCGGCGCTTGCCTGCTGTCGACACGGCGTCGCAGCTGGGTACACGTCCCGTCAGTACCCCCATTCCTCGCTAGGAGTGGGAAGAGGCCCTCAGCCCCGTACTTGCACCAGAAGCTGGCCGCGCCGTTCGCATGGTTGGCACCGTTTTCCTTGTCCGTGGCCTGCTGGATACCAACACGCTGGTCCGTAGGCTCGACCGCCTCCTTGGCCCAGGTGTCCACCTGGGCGCAGTAGAGGAACATGGCCGTCGCATCCTCGAGCTGGTGATCTCCGATGAAATAGCCAACTTGGAGCTCGAGATCGCGCTCCAGATGTACCGCGAGCGTGTCGACCGCTTGGACGAACGCCTGCACGAGTTCAGGTAGAGCCAAGAGCTACCGTAGGCAAGGGCTGCTGGTCATGGTCTCATGGACGCGTTTTATTTTGTTGAGGCGTTTCGACGTGGATAGCTATGTATTCACAGCAATCATAGTATTGCTCCGTTTATTCCTCTGTTTCATTGTGTGTACTCTGTTTTCCGTTCTTATATGTTCTGTTTCAATGTGTGTATATACGCTTTTCATTCTGTATATGTGGATGATAACAGCTAGATTCAAATTAGTATTAAAAACAGATAGAAAATGAAATTCATAATATATATATATATATATATATTGTTCATTAGTTCATCACAGAATATATATATATATATATATATATATATATATATATATAATATCATCACATATACGTGATGATACTTAACTACTAGGTACAATGCATAAAATTGTAACCGAACAATACTAAAACTAATAATCCCTTCTGGGGCCAGTATTCCGGCAGCCCCTCGCCAGCAGCTCCCTGGTGCGCAGCGTCTTCCTAGTGCAGAGGCAGTACTCCGCCTCCTCCGCCTCGTAGCGCTTGACGTACCGATCTGCCTCTTGCTGGCGGACGCGCGTGAACGATCTTGCCATTTCGTTGGGCACTCACCGGAGCTCCTCGTCGGTGGCACGCTGGAGCTTATCGGCCCACATCCATGCAGCGACGAGGCGCCCAACACTTATGACCTTCGTCGCGAAGTACCCATCTTCGTACACCTCCTCGGCACGACGACGCGCCCGCCCCCAAAGCTCTGCCGCCTCCTTTTTCCAGGTGGCATCACGGGCTTCACAGGCCGCCTGGTACCTGGCTTCCTCCTCCGCCATCTCCTTCTTGAATGCCACATGCCTGGCTTTCTCAGCCGGCGGCAGCGACTTCCACAGACAAAGATTGTATTGGCCCCCAAAACCAATACAAAGTTGGGGGGTCCGGCGCAACCTCGTCCGGCGGCGCGTAGGGGTCCTCGTTGCTGCTATTCGAGTGAGCGTCCTCTGGGGGCAGCGACTCATCGTCGGCGTGTGGGCAGACCGGCGGCGCCATGGCAGAGATTTGAGAGAGAGGGAGTGGGTGGGGAGGATGTAGATGAGAACGCAGGCGGTACAACGTGAGCAAGGTAGTATTTATTGGCGGCCGGAATCTAGATCGATGGGGACAGTACACACGCCGGTCGCCGGAATTTACGAGTACTATAGTTTGAATTACACACGATTCCCGCAGGAAAATCCATGTGTGAACATAATAGCTGACGCTTTCAAATACAGAACCGTGTCTGATTAATGATCCCCGCCACTCACCTACCAAACCTCGAGCCGCGAGATAGAGTGCCAATCATGTGGGGGCCGGTTGTCTTGCCATATATTTACAATTTCTTTTTTGAACACCAGATATTTACATCGTCTGATGATTTTTAACTCGCACACAAGTACACACAAATATGATTTTTCAAACCTTATGGTTAGGCGTTGCATGTAGATGTAGTTCAAAATCGAATTACGGTCATTAAATGGCTAGAAAATCATTAAATGTCTTTAAAAGGTCAAATGACCCCTGAAATTTTCCAAATTTTCACATGACAGTTGTATTAGTGCATGTTAAACGTAGAAAAAAAATTTGAAGGCCGCAAGAGGAAGCTATCTCCCGTTCGTCATCAAACATGCATTGTTCCCTCTCGGAATCACGAGCCTTCTAGTGAGTTGCCCCGGTTTGTGAGGGGTGTGTGTCCAAACTTTCGTCAAACATGCCAAATTTTTTACCACATCATATTGGTGGCACGACATTACATCAACCAAGGTTTCATGTGTTTTTGATCATTTTTCATTTTTTGGAATTAGTATGCCATGTCACTCCATGCATACATATGCATGTGTCCATGTCGTGAGACAAATATGTTTGAAAATTCCTTCTAATTTACTTCACATGGAAGTACACAAATATGATTTTTGAAACTGTTATGGTTAGGCGTTGCATGTAGATGTAGTTCAGATTTGAATTACGGTCATTAAATGACTAGAAAATCACTTAAATGTCTTTAAAAGGTCAAATGACCCCTCAAATTTTCGAAATTTTCACATGACAGTTGTATTAGTGCACGTTAAACATAGAAAAAATTTGAAGGCCGTAAGAGGAAGCTATCTCTCGTTCGTCATCAAACATGCATTGTTCCCTCTCGGAACCACGAGCCTTCTAGTGAGTTGCTCCGGTTCGTGAGGGGTATGTGTCCAAACTTTCACCAAACATGCCAAATTTTTTACCACATCATCTTGGTGGCATGACATTACATCAACCAAGGTTTCATGTTTTTCTGATCATTTTTTAATTTTTTGAAATTAAAATGCCATGTTAATCCATGCATACATATGCATGTGTCCATGTTGTGAGACAAATATGTTTGAAACTTCCTTCTAATTTACTGCACATGGAATTAAATCGCACACAAGTACACAAATATGATTTTTCAAACCATTATGGTTAGGCCTTGCATGTAGATCTAGTTCAAATTTTAATTACGGTCATTAAATGGCTAAAAAATCACTTAAATGTCTCTAAAAGATCAAATGACCCCTAGAATTTTCCAAATTTTCACATGACAGTTGTAGTAGTGCAAGTTAAACGTACAAAAAAATCGAAGGCCGTAAGAGGAAGCTATCTCCCGTTCGTCGTCAAACATGCATTGTTCCCTCTTGGGACCACGAGCCTTCTAGTGAGTTGCTCCGGTTTGTGAGGGGTGTGTGTCCAAACTTTCGTCAAAAATGCCAAAAAATTTACCACACCATCTTGGTGGCATGACATTACATCAACCAAGGTTTCATGTTTTTTTGATCATTTTTTAAGTTTTTTGGAATTAAAATGCCATGTCACTCCCTGCATACATATGCATGTGTCCATGTCGTGAGACAAATATGTTTGAAAATTCCTTCTAATTTACTGCACATAGAATTAACTCGCACACAAGTACACAAATATGATTTTTCAAACCGCTATGGTTAGCCGTTGCATGTAGATGTAGTTCAAATTTGAATTACGGTCATTAAATGGCTAGAAAATCACTTAAATGTCTTTAAAACGTCAAATGGCCCCTACAATTTTTCAAATTTTCACATGACAATTTTAGTAGTGCACGTTAAACATAGAAAAAAATGAAGGCCGTAAGGGGAAGCTATCTCCCGTTCGTTATCAAACATGCATTGTTCCCTCTCGGAACCACGAGCCTTCTAGTGAGTTGCTCCGGTTTGTGAGGGGTGTGTGCCCAAACTTTCGTCAAACATGCCAATTTTTTTACCACGTGGCATGACATTACATCAACCACGGTTTCATGTGTTTCTGATTTTTTTTAAAAAAAATTGGAATTAAAATGCCATGTCACTCCATGTTTAATTGTGTAATAGCCGTTAGACCAATATGTTTGAAAATTCCTTCCAATTTACTGCACCTGGAATTATATCGCACACAAGTGCACAAAATATGAATTTTCAAATCGTTATGGTTAGCTGTTGCATGTACATGTAGTTCAAATTTCAATTACGGTCATTAAATGGCTACAAAATCACTTAAATGTCTTAAAAGGTCAAATGACCCCTGAAATTTTCCAAAATTTGACATGACAGTTGTATTGGTACTACAAAATTTCTCATACATTTAAAACACCATCCGTTGCCACTTTACTCCAAATTCGTCTTTCATAGCTAATAAAAAATATCTACAACTTCACACAAAGTTGTTTTCTAGGAACCGTTTGCGATGAAAATATCTGGGTCTATTTAAGTATCCCTCCTTAAGCTTCGTCGGCTCGTTTGCTCAAGTGCCGGCAACCCCCGAATCCCGATCCCCATACCCGCACCCCCTTCTTACAAAGATGACGCCGTGGAAACGCGTCGTGAAGGCCCGTACGATGGCCGCGTCCCCCAGCGCCGCCGCTTTGCAGGCCGAGAGCGCGGCTGCCTACGCCGAGAGTGCCGCCGCATCCGCATTGAGCGTGGCCGCTTCCGCCGAGAGAGCGTTTGCGGCAGCCGACAGGGCAGCTGCAGCAACCGAGACGGCTGCAGCTGCTGCTGCAACGGCGGATGCAAACGTTGAGAGCGCTCGAGCTGCCGTTCGTGCCGCCGATGTCGCCCTGGCCCGGGTCGAGGCCATCCACGCCAAGATTGAGGATGCACATGCCAAGATATTCCAGGCCACCTAGGACTCCAGGATGCAACCCACATCCGAAAAGGCGGTGGTGGCCATGAGCACTTGCTTCCTCATGAGGCGGCGTAGGCGGCGATGGAGATCGTGGAGCGCCGGGAGGAGGAGTTACGCTTGGTCGAGGTCGAGGTAGAGAAGAGTTTGTCCGTCGAGGAATCGGCGGTGGAGTACCAACACGAGCTCTGGCGTAGCCACTACTACGAGTACTACAACCTTGAGGGCGGCACTGAGGACGAGGATGTGGTCGACTTCAGCAGGGGGACGCAGAGTCCACCAACGGCGGATGTCGCCAGGACAAATCATCGACGTCTCATCTCACACCGGCGATGCATAGGCCGGCGCGGTGGCGGATTTGTTAAAATTATGTGTACTTAGGCTTTGTTTTTAATGCTGGTCTTTTGTTAGAGCAATGTTTAGGTCAACGGTCTCTGTTTAATTACTAAAATTGCTCGATTCAGTAAGTGTGGTCTGTCTGCTGTACGCTCTTTTGTGTGCCCAAATTAGCAAGCGATGTTAAAATATGCAATGATGTACCCGGGGAAATTTCCACAAAAATTTGAATTATCAAACTCGTCCCATGCGCGAAAAGAAGAAGAATCGTTTGCGATGCACACAATCGTTCAAAGTGAATGGTCCGGCGGTAACGCGCGCAAAGTTTCCCTCCACATTTCCAAAATTTTGGCATACCGCCAAAATATCTACCCCCGCCCCTCCCCCCTTCCCCACCCCCTTTTCTCCCTGACCACAAGTCACATTTCCCCTGTTTCCTCCTTCCTTCCTTCTTTCCTAAGCTATAGCCGCTTCCTCGCTCTCGCCGTCTCGCATCCTACCACCGGGGTCGCCATGGTCTTCTTCAAAGACCTCTCCAGCGGTTCCTCCTCCGGCGACGACTCCTTCACCACCCGGGTATGCCTCTCTTCTCTCTCTCGGGCTATGACTTGGAATGAAGGATTTTTACCCGGTGGTTGATTTAAGTCATGATACGTCTCCGTCGTATCTACTTTTCCAAACACTTTTGCCCTTGTTTTGGACTCTAACTTGTATGATTTGAATGGAACTAACCCGGACTGACGCTGTTTTCAGCAGAATTGCCATGGTGTTATTTATGTGCAGAAACAAAAGTTCTCGGAATGACCTGAAACTCCACGGAACGTCTATTTGGAAATAATCAAAAAATCATTGCAAAATATGAAGACCAGGGGGCCCACACCCTGTCCACGAGGGTGGGGGCCGCGCCTCCCCCCTAGGGCGCGCCCCCCTACCTCGTGGACAGGGTGTGGGCTCCCTGGTCTTCATCTTTTGCAACGATTTTGGCCCCCTGGAGCTCCTCCGACGCCAACTCCAACTCTATATATTTACTTTCGGGGAGAAAAAAAATAGAAGAGTAGAATTCATCACGTTTTACGATACGGAGCCGCCGCCAAGCCCTAAAACCTCTCGGAAGGGCTGATCCGGATTCCGTTCGAGGCTCCGGAGAGGGGGATTCGTCGCCGTCGTCATCATCAACCATCCTCCATCACCAATTTCATGATGCTCACCGCCGTGCGTGAGTAATTCCATCGTAGGCTTGCTGGACGGTGATGGGTTGGATGAGACCTATCATGTAATCGAGTTAGTTTTGTTAGGGTTTGATCCCTAGTATCCACTATGTTCTGAGATTGATGTTGCTATGACTTTGCTATGCTTAATGCTTGTCACTAGGGCCCGAAAGTGCCATGATTTCAGATCTGAACATATTATGTTTTCATGAATATATGTGAGTTCTTGATCCTATCTTGCAAGTCTATAGTCACCTACTATGTGTTATGATCCGCAACCCAGTGACAATAATCGGGACCACTCCCGATGATGACCATAGTTTGAGGATTTCATGTATTCACTATGTGCTAATGCTTTGTTCCAGTACTCTAGTAAAATGAGGCCTTAATATCCCTTAGTTTCCATTAGGACCCCGCTGCCACGGGAGGGTAGGACAAAAGATGTCATGCAAGTTCTTTTCCATAAGCACGTATGACTATATTCGGAATACATGGCTACATTACATTGATGAATTGGAGCTAGTTCTTTGTCACCCTATGTTATGACTGTTACATGATGAACTGCATCCGGCATAATTACCCATCACCGATCCAATGCCTATGAGCTTTCCATATATTGTTCTTCGCTTATTTACTTTTCCATTGCTACTGTTACAATCACTACAAAATACCAAAAATATTACTTTTGCTACCGTACCTTTGTTACCGTTACCACCACTATCATATTACTTTGCTACTAAATACTTTACTGCAGATATTAAGTTATCTAGGTGTGGTTAAATTGACAACTCAACTACTAATACTTGAGAATATTCTTTGGCTCCCCTTGTGTCGAATCAATAAATTTGGGTTGAATACTCTACCCTCGAAAACTGTTGCGATCCCCTATACTTGTGGGTTATCAAGACTATTTTCAGGCGCCGTTGCCGGGGAGCATAGCTCTATTCTTTGAGTCACTTGGGATTTATATCTGCTGGTCACTATGAAGAACTTGAAAGACGCTAAGACAACAATTTATCCCTCAACTACGAGGGGAGGTAAGGAACTGCCATCTAGCTCTGCACTTGATTCACCTTCTGCTTTGAGTAAGCTTGCGACACCTAAACCTGCTTCTGCTATTCGTTCTGATATGTCGCATGTTATTGATGATGCCACTTCTGCTATGCATGATACTTATGATGAAACTACTTCTATGCTTGAAACTACTATGCCACTTAGTGAATTTCTTGATGAACAAATTGCTAGAGATAGAGAGAAAGAAATTATTGAAACTAATCATGTTGATGAAATTGATGATGAAGACATGCCTGTTATTCCTGAGGGTTATATTTTTGATAAAGAAGCTTCTGCAGCTATTTTAGCTTGCAAAGATAGCTATGAACTTAAGAGGTTATTAGGTAAATGGAATAAGCAATCTCTTAATGATAGAATGAGACCAGACCCTGCTTTTGCAACTTCACCTATCTGTGTTACTGATAAGGATTATGAATTCTCTGTTGATCCTGATATAATTACTTTGGTTGAATCTGATCCTTTTCATGGCTATGAATCTGAAACTGTTGTGGCACATCTTACTTAATTAAATGATATAGCCACCTGTTCACTAATGATGAGAGATCTTGCTACTTTTATATCCTTAAAATATTTCCGTTCTCATTAAAGGGTGATGCTAAGATATGGTTTAATTCTCTTGATCCTGGTTGTGTGCGTAGTCCCCATGATATGATTTATTACTTCTCTGCTAAATATTTCCCTGCTCATAAGAAACAAGCTACTTTAAGGGAAATATACAACTTTGTGCAAATTGAAGAAGAGAGTCTCCCACAAGCTTGGGGGAGGCTTCTCCAGTTATTTAATGATTTGCCTGATCATCCTCTCATGAAAAATGAAATACTTGATATCTTTTATAATGGACTAACCGATGCTTCCAGAGATTACCTGGATAGTTGTGCTGGTTCTGTTTCCAGGGAAAGAACACCGGATGAAGCTGAAATTCTATTGAACAACATGTTGACAAATGAAAATAATTGGACACTTCCCGAGCCAATTCCTGAGCCTATTCCTAAACCAACTCCGAAGAAGAGAGGTGTTCTATTTCTCAGTCCTGAAGATATGCAAGAGCCAAAGAAATATATGAAAGAAAAGGGTATTAAAGCTGAAGATGTTAAGAATTTACCTCCTATTGAAGAAATACATGGTCTTAATCTACCGCCTGTTGAAGAAACATATGATCTTAATCCATTACCTATTGAAGAAACTCATGGTCTTGATAACCTGACACAGGTAGTAAAGGTAAATTCTCTCTATAGATTTGATGAAGGTGATATTCCTCACTATAAGTCTGCTAGACAATGCTTAGAAGAGTTTGATAATTTTATTGTCAAACAAGAAAACTTCAATGGTTATTTTGGTAGACAATTGAAATACAATTCCTATACGCTTGAACACTTGAGTAATTACATGGCTAATGTTAAAGGTGAACTTAAACTTATTAGTAAACATGCTTCTATGGTTACCACTCAAGTAGAACAAGTACATAAGGCTCAAAATGATTTGCTCAATGAAATGAATAGTAAGAAAAATGATTATGCTGTTAGAGTGGCTACTAGAACTGGTAGAATGACTAGGAACCTTTGTATCCTGAAGGCCACCCTAAGAGAATTGAGCAAGATTCTTAGAGAAATAATATTGATGCACCTAGTTCTTCTAAAAAGAAGAAATAAAAAATGATAGGCCTTTGCAAACTTCTAGTGAACCTATTGCTGAAACACTTGAGAATCCAAATGATATCTCTATTTCCGATGCTGAAACACAATCTGGTAATGCACATGAACCTAGTGAAAATGTTAATGATGCTGTTCATGATGATGCTCAACCTAGTAATGATAATGATGTAGAAATTGAACCTGCTGTTGATCTTGATAACCCACAGTCAAAGAATCAACGTTATGATAAGAGAGACTTTGTTGCTAGGAAACATGGTAAAGAAAGGGAGCCATGGGTTCAGAAACCTATGCCTTTTCCTCCCAAACCATCCAAGAAAAAGCATGATGAGGATTTTGAGCGCTTTGCTGAAATGATTAGACCTATCTTTTTGCGTATCGATTGGTGATATGCTCAAAATGAATCCTTATGCTAAATATATGAAAGATATTGTTACTAATAAAAGAAAGATACCGGAAGCTAAAATTTCCACCATGCTTGCTAATTATACTTTTAAGGGTGGAATACCAAAGAAACTTGGAGATCCAGGAGTACCTACTATACCATGCTCCATTAAAAGAAATTATATTAAAACTGCTTTATGTGATCTTGGAGCCGGTATTAGTGTTATGACTCTCTCTTTATATTGTAGACTTGATTTGAATAAGTTGACACCTACTGAAATATCTTTGAAAATGGCTGATAAATCAACTGCTATACCTGTCGGTATTTGTGAGGATGTGCCTGTTGTGGTTGCAAACGTTACTATTTTAACGGACTTTGTTATTCTTGATATTCCCGAGGACGATAGTATGTCTATTATTCTTGTAAGACCTTTTTTGAATACTGCAGGAGCCGTTATTGATTGCAACAAAGGCAATGTCACTTTTCATGTTAATGGTAATGAGCATACGGTACACTTTCTGAGGAAACAACCTCAAGTTCATAGCATCAACTCTATTGGAAAAATTCCATCGATTATATTTGGAGGTTTTGAATTTCCTCTTCCCACTGTCAAGAAGAAATATGATATTCTTGTTATTGGGGATGTGCATATCCCCGTTGAGGTAACCTAGTCTTATTCGAAATTTCTCCGGTTCCATGTTATTCGGAATGAGTTTGTTAACAAGACTTGATCAACCTTGTTACTGGATTCGTTTTGATGAGCTTGAGATGGATGATACTAGAAGGCACAACCTTCTGTACCCTCTTTCTACTTTCTGTTATTTAGTTGAAATAAAGTAAAAATAGTATTTTCTGTCTATTTTCTGATTTATCTGTGCAACATAAAAATACCCCGAAAATAAAAGTTCTCCAAATGCCCTGAAAATGAAATATAATTTTTTCTAGAATTTTTGAAAATTTCTGGTACTGAGAACATAGCAGGAGGAGTTGGCACCTGGCCACGAGGGTAAGGGGCGCGCCTTACCCCCCAGGGCGCGCCCCCTACCCCGTGGGCCCATGGTGGCCCTCCTCCACTATTTCCTGCCATCCATACACTCCTTCTTCCTCCCACAAACACCAATATCCAGCTCAAGCACGAGTTCTAGCTCATTTTGCTGCGATTTTTGATATCCTTGCTCAAAGCACCTCTCACAAAACTGCTTGGGGAGATTGTTCCTTGGTATGTGACTCCTCCATTGGTCCAATTAGTTTTTGTTCTAATGCTCTGTTCATTGCAAATTTTTGCTGCCTAGGTGACCATGTTCTTGAGGTTGCATGTCAAATTTATATGGTTCCAAGTAGTTCTATTGCTTGATATAGGTTCTAGACAATTGTAGGAGTAGTTGCTATCAATTTTATTGATTTTGGTTCACTTTTGTTTGAAGTTACTAAAAATTTCAGAATATTTCAAAAAAATAATGAAGAGATTTTTGAGGGGCTCATCGAGCCGAAGCTCGAAGGAAAAGCAAAATGAAGAAGCATAGAGGCCCAAATATAATTTGCCTCAAGACTCATGGAGGTCCGGCCGTGTGAATGGCCTTCCGATGATTTCTTGAGAAAAGCCGGGATTTATGATGATTTCTATTCATTGGCTGAGAATGCTGGCCTCACCGACTTCCTCTGCGACCAACATCATCAGTATCTCTTACTCACCAATACATTTGTGCAAAACTTCTACTATTTTCCTAAGGAATCACCTCCTTCAGTAGAGTTTCATTTATATGATGTTGTTCAGAAGATGCCACTATATGAATTTTGCAAGGTTTGCAAAATAACCTTTGAGGGTACCTTAGATGAACCACATCGCAAAGATGTGGATGGGTTTATTGACACCATTACTGTGGAGGAAACTAGGAAGGTTTCCGATGTAAGAATCACTAGCATACATTTTCCTATTTTATGCTACTTTGCTATATTTGCTAGTCGCTGCTTAATTGATCACGGAAACTGTGGAAACCTTAGTGTTCCTGATATTTTCATTTTGTTCCATGGTTTATTCCGCGATAACACTGTTAGTATGGGCGGTATCGTTGCTAAACGGTTAAGTCTGAACCGTACTAAGGGTCCCATCTTTGGAGGTATTTATGCTTCACGCCTAACTGCACATTTTAACATACCTATTAGGCTCTATGAGAAAGAAGAAAAATTGCTTCCTAGTGCTTATTTAGATTATAAGAGTATGCTAGCGCATGATTTTATTGTTAAGAATAGGGAAGGGGAGCTTAAATACAAATTTTTCTTTTATAAACATCACCATGAGACTATCACCTTGCCTGCCCCTTCCTTGTTTAATTTATCTGAAGGTCCGTATCTTGTTCCGTGGGCGGCCATTCAAGCTTACCGGAACCCTACACCAGCCCCGGAGCCGGAACCACAATTTGAACCTCCACGACAGTCTGATTACTTTTGGGATCCTGAGATGACTGCCAGACAGTGGCAGTCAGAGTCCTCTTCATATCAGTACTACCCCAGCTACAACTATGGATATCCGCCAGGCCATCCTTGACAATGAACCAACTTAGGCCAAGAGCCTAAGCTTGGGGGAGTACGTATTTCCCACCGACATTACATTTATGTTTACACACACTCATTGCTAGATGTCGGTGCTCATAATTTTTCACTGTAATATCCATGTTTGTTCATTTTCTTTTTCTTGCTTTCTTCTTGTGTGTTTAGTAAACTTTAAGAAAAACCAAAAAAAATAGTAGTAACTTTTAGTTAGTTTACTTTTCTTGCCGTAGTAGTAATAATTGAAAATAAAACCCAAAAAGATTTCACGTTCTTCTTTTGTTTGTTGGGAGCTTTCCCGTGTAAATAGTTTTATTTCTTTTCTTTTCTTTGGGGGTCGATAGGAGAAGACCATGATTAAATTGTTGAAGTGGCTCTTATATGCATTATTGTTGATTTAACCAAGAGCCCATATTGCCTTGTTCTCCTGTTTATTGAATGCTCGCAGATTCCAGCTTAGTCCAATGCACGTACACTCTTATTATTATTCACATCGTTCGATCGTGCAAGTGAAAGGCAATTATGACGATATATGATGGACTGACTGAGATGAGAAAAGCTGGTATGAACTCGACCCCTCTTGTTTTTGTAAATATGATGAGTTCATCGTTCCTGATTCAACTTATTATGAATAAACATGTTTGCAATGACAATTATAGATCATAGTTGCTTATGCCATGCTTGATTAGCTATGAGTTATAATGGTTTATCTTGCGTGCCAACATGCTATTAAAATGGTTGTGATGTGGTATGATGGGGTGGTATCCTCCTTTGAATGATTTAAGTGACTTGACTTGGCACATGTTCACACATGTAGTTGAAACAAAATCAACATAGCCTTCACGATATTTATGTTCATGGTGGATTATATCCTACTCATGTTTGCATCCAATGTTTATTAATTTTAATGCATGTTCATGACTGTTGTCGCTCTCTAATTGGTCGCTTCCCAGTCTTTTGCTAGCCTTCACTTGTACTAAGCGGGAATACTGCTTGTGCATCCAATCCCTTAAACCCCAAAGTTATTCCATATGAGTCCACTATACCTTCCTATATGCGGTATTTACCTGCTGTTCCAAGTAAATTGGTATGTGCCAAACTCTAAACCTTCAAATAAACATTCTGTTTTGTATGCTCATATAGCTCATGTATCAACTAGGGCTGCCCTTATCTTCCATGTTTGGCGGGTTATTCTCAAGAGGAGTGGACTCCGCTCCTCATTCACGAGAAAATGGCTGGTCACCAGGATGCCCAGTCCCATGCTTTATGCAAACTAAATCAAAATAATTGCAAACAAAACTCCCCCTGGGACTGTTGCTAGTTGGAGACACTCGTTGTTTTGAGCAAGTCATGGATTGATGCTTGTTGGTGGAGGGGGAGTATAAACTTTACCATTCTGTTTGGGAACCGCCTATAATGTGTGTAGCATGGAAGATATCGCCAACTCTTAGTTGTTATGTTGACAATGAAAGTATGTCGCTCAAAATATTATTTATCTCTATTTCAAAACCGAGCTCTGGCACCTCTACAAATCCCTGCTTCCCTCTGCGAAGGGCCTATCTATTTACTTTTATGTTGAGTCATCACCCTCTTATTAAAAAGCACTAGCTGGAGAGCACAGCTGTCATTTGAATCCGTTACTATTAATTTATATTGGGTATGACTATGATTGGATCTCTTTTACCATGAATTACAATGTCTAGTCAGTCCTTGATCTTTAAAGGTGCTCTACATTTATGTTTTGCGGTCTCAGAAAGGGATAGCGAGATACAATCCTGTTATATCATATTATGATTGTTTTGAGAAAGTGTTGTCATCCGAGTTTTATTATTATCGCTCGCTAGTTGATTATGCTATTGATATGAGTAAACATGAGACCTGAGAGTTATTGCGAATGTGGTTAGTCATAACTTTGCTGAAATCTTGAATGCTGGCTTTACATATTTACAACAACAAGAGCAAACAGAGTTTGTAAAAGCTTTTCTTTATCACTTTCAGTTTGTCAACTGAATTGCTTGAGGACAAGCAAAGGTTTAAGCTTGGGGGAGTTGATACGTCTCCGTCGTGTCTACTTTTCCAAACACTTTTTCCCTTGTTTTGGACTCTAACTTGTATGATTTGAATGGAACTAACACAGACTGACGCTGTTTTCACCAGAATTGCCATGGTGTTATTTATGTGCAGAAACAAAAGTTCTCGGAATGACCTGAAACTCCACGGAAAGTCTATTTGGAAATAATAAAAAATCGTTGCAAAAGATGAAGACCAGGGGTCCCACACCCTGTCCACGAGGGTGGGGGGCGCGCCCTCCCCCTATGGCACGCCCCCCTATCTTGTGGGCCCCCTGGAGCTCCTCCGACGCCAACTCCAACTCTATATATTTGCTTTCGGGGAGAAAAAAATAGAAGAGAAGAATTCATCGCGTTTTACGATACGGAGCCGCCGCCAAGCCCTAAAACCTCTCGGGAGGGCTGATCTGGAGTCCGTTCGGGGCTCCGGAGAGGGGGATTCTTCGCCGTCGTCATCATCAACCATCCTCCATCACCAATTTCATGATGCTCACCACTGTGCGTGAGTAATTCCATCGTAGGCTTGCTGGACGGTGATGGGTTGGATGAGATCTATCATTTGATCGAGTTAGTTTTGTTAGGGTTTGATCCCTAGTATCCACTATGTTCTGAGATTGATGTTGCTATGACTTTGCTATGCTTAATGCTTGTCACTAGGGCCCGAGTGCCCTGATTTCAGATCTGAACCTATTATGTTTTCATGAATATATGTGAGTTCTTGATCCTATCTTGCAAGTCTATAGTCACCTACTATGTATTATGATCCGCAACCCGAAGTGACAATAATCGGGACCACTCCGGTGATGACCATTGTTTGAGGAGTTCATGTATTAACTATGTTCTAATGCTTTGTTCCTGTAATCTATTAAAAGGAGTCCTTAATATCCCTTAGTTTCCATTAGGACCCCGCTGCCACGGGAGGGTAGGACAAAAGATGTCATGCAAGTTCTTTTCCATAAGCACGTATAACTATATTCGGAATACATGGCTATATTACATTGATGAATTGGAGCTAGTTATGTGTCACCCTATGTTATGACTGTTACATGATGAACCGCATCCGACATAATTATCCATCACCGATCCAATGCCTACGAGCTTTGCATATACTGTTCTTCGCTTATTTACTTTTCCGTTGCTACTGTTACAATCACAACAAAATACCAAAAATATTACTTTTGCTACTGTTACCTTTGTTACCGTTACCACCACTATCATATTACTTTGCTACTAAATAATTTGCTGCAGATATTAAGTTATCCAGGTGTGGTTGAATTGACAACTCAACTGCTAATACCTGAGAATATTCTTTGGCTCCCCTTGTGACAAATCAATAAATTTGGGTTGAATACTCTACCCTCGAAAACTGTTGCGATCCCCTATACTTGTGGGTTATCAAGTCATTTCTTCCTCTTGTAGCTCCCTAGGACCATCAGTGGCAATGAATGGAGCGGGGTGGCTGAAGATCTATCTGCTCGTTGTCACCATCAATCTCCATGCGTGAAGCTAGTTGTGTTTGAATCTCTGGACAGTGGGAGGAAGTTTCTGGCATGTGCAGAGAAGTTTAGACCCTCTTTCGTTGTTACAAATCATTTGTTAGATGTGATTCAGACACTGTCAAGGTCCCAACCCATTCATACCATACCTTCAACCAAACGCATCCTAAGACAGTGTCACAGTTTGTACCTAGTATCTTAAATTGTTGCCATCACATCAGCGGTGCCATTAGAAAATTATTTGGCACCGCTTCAGCAGTTTGTGCAGCCAACTTTGGTCCACACATCCGAGCAGCCAAGCAGTAAAGTACTAAATCTTTATGGCACGAAGGAACTGGGCATCGGAGCAACTACGTGCTCCGGAGTCTAGGTCCCTGTTTTTTTCCGCTGTATTGGCTCGCCAGTGCAGGGCACTGATACGTCTCCAAAGTATCTATAATTTTTGATTGCTTCATGCTATATTATCTACTGTTTTGGACAATATTGGGCTTTATTTTCCACTTTTATATTATTTTTGGGACTAACCTATTAATCGGAGGCCCAGCCTAGAATTGTTGTTTTTTGGCCTATTTCAGAGTTTCGAAGAAACAAAATATCAAACGGAGTCCAAACAGAATGAAACCTTCAGGAACGTGATTTTCTCACCGAACGTGATCCAAGAGACTTTGACCCTAAGTCAAGGAAGCTTAAAGGAGGGCACGAGGTAGGGGCGCCCCCCCCCCCCCGGGCGTGCCCTCCACCCTCGTGGGCCCCATGTTGCTCCACCGACGTACTTCTTCCTCCTATATATACCTACGTGCCCGCAAACGATCAGATACGGAGCCAAAAACCTAATTCCACCGCCGCAACCTTCTGTACCCACGAGATCCCATCTTGGGGCCTATTCCGAAGCTCCTCCGGAGGGGGCAACCACCATAGAGGGCTTCTACATCATCACCATAGCCCCTCCGATGAAGTGTGAGTAGTTTACTTCAGACCTTCGGGTCCATAGTTAGTAGCTAGATGGCTTCTTCTCTCTTTTTGGATCTCAATACAATGTTCTCCCCCTCTCGTGGAGATCTATTCGATGTAATCTTCTTTTTTTTGCGGTGTGTTTGTTGGGACCGATGAATTGTGGGTTTATGATCAAGATTATCTATGAACAATATTTGAATCTTCTCTGAATTGTTTTATGTATGATTGGTTATCTTTGCAAGTCTCTTCAATTATCAGTTTGGTTTGGCCTACTAGATTGGTTTTTCTTGCAATGGGAGAAGTGCTTAGCTTTGGGTTCAATCTTGCGGTGTCCTTTCCCCGGATGAGGGGCAGCAAGACACGTATTGTATTGTTGCCATCAAGGATAACAAGATGGTTTTTTATCATATTGCATGAATTTATCCCTCTACATCATGTCATCTTGCTTACATGCGTTACTGCTTTTCTTGAACTTAATACTCTACATGCATGCAGGATAGCGGTCGATGAGTGGAGTAATAGTAGTAGATGCAAGCAGGAGTCGGTCTACTTGTCTCGGACGTGATGCCTATATACATGATCATACCTAGATATTCTCATAACTATGCTCAATTCTGTCAATTGCTCAACAGTAATTTGTTCACCCACCGTAAAATACTTATGCTCTTGAGAGAAGCTACTAGTGAAATCTATGGCCCCCGGGTCTATCTCCATCATATTAATCTTCCATCACTTTATTTATTGCCTTTGCCTTTTACTTTTCTTTTATTTTACTTTGCATCTTTATCATAAAAATACCAAATATAGTATCTATCATCTCTATCAGATCTCACTCTCGTAAGTGACCGTGAAGGGATTGACAACCCCTAATCGCGTTGGTTGTGAGGAGTTATTTGCTTTGTGTAGGTACAAGGGACTCGTGCGTAGCCTCCTACTGGATTGATACCTTGGTTCTCAAAAACTAAGGGAAATACTTACGCTACTTTGCTGCATCATCCTTTCCTCTTCAAGGAAATCCAACGCAGTGCTCGAGAGGTAGCAAGAAGAATTTCTGGCGCCGTTGCCGGGGAGTCTACGCAAAAGTCAACATACCAAGTGCCCATCACAATCCCTTATCTCCCGCATTACATTATTTGCCATTTGCCTCTTGTTTTCCTCTCCCCCACTTCACCCTTGCCGTTTTATTCGCCCGCTCTTTTCCGTCCGCTTTCTTCTTTTTGCCCCTCGCTCTATCCACTGTTATGTCTGAATTTGGGGAAATTATTGCTGATATGGACAATAATAATATCATAGATAATTCTGATGCTCCTGCTAAAGAACCCCCTACCTTGCATACAAAAAGATTTCGAATTGGTAGTGGTAATATTATTGGAAAAGGAGTTATTCAAGATTTCTTTACTTGTGTCGGTGCTTTGCCCTCTACGGGTGGTTCTATTCCCCATAGAACTAGTAGTCTTGCGGACACTATTGCCATGCTTATAGTTGAACTTGAAAGGCAATTTATGCACTTGCATCCTTGCATACAAAGAATTTTCTTAGAATTCTCTAATATTGAGCATTCTTCTGTTAAGCGTGCCGCCACTATCTTTTTGGCTCATGAGTTTAGATTTATAATAAAATAGGCCAAAGAAATCTTTGCGCATTATAGGGTAGATGCTAGTCATCCTCCCATTGAAGCTATCCTTTTTAATCAAGAAGACATGATGCGTTTACAATCTCTAGATCATATAGCTTATAATGAAAATGTTAGGAAAAAGGTTCCCGCTGATGTTCTAGTTGATAGAATTTCCGAGCTTAGTGATGACTTTGCTATTCAGAATAATGGATTAGGTTTTTCTCTTGAACGAAGGCTTGCGACTTTTTGCCAAAAGAATGCTCTTAATGATGAATTGGTTGTGCATTATAAAGGGCCTAGGGAGGAACCCATACCTCCCGAGATTGATCTTTGGGACTTTTGTCCCGTTAAATTTAAACCTTTTGATTATTTCTGCTTACCTCAAAGAAAACTTGCTGCTGAACATAGAGAATATGAGAAAAAATTTCATGACTTGCCATATCACTATCATGGCAATACCTAGATCTATCCTAGCTTTTATGCCTAGCTAGGGGCGTTAAACGATAGCGCTTGTTGGGAGGCAACCCAATTTTATTTTTATTTTTTTGCTTTTTACTTCTGTTTAGAAATAAATCTTTGTTCTAGCCTTTGGTTAGATGTGTTTTTATGTTTTAGTTAGTGTTTGTGCCAAGTTAAACCTATAGGATCTTCTTGGATGATAGTTATTTGATCTTGCTGTAATTTCCAGAAACTTTCTGTTCACGAAAAAAAATTGTTAAAAATCACCATAACGTGATAAAATACTTATTCCAATTGCTAATGATCAATAAACAAATTGCCTAGGTCGTCCTATTTTGGCTGGATTTTTGGAGTTACAGAAGTTTGCTTTAGTTACAGATTAGTACAGACTATTTTGTTTTTGACAGATTCTGTTTTTCGTGTGTTGTTTGCTTATTTTGATGAATCTATGGCTAGTAAAATAGTTTATAAACCATAGAGAAGTTGGAATACAGTAGGTTTAACACCAATATAAATAAAGAATGAGTTCATTACAGTACCTTGAAGTGGTATTTTGTTTTCTTTCGCTAACGGAGCTCACGAGATTTCTGTTGAGTTTTGTGTTGTGAAGTTTTCAAGTTTTGGGTGAAATCTTTTGATGGATTATGGAACAAGGAGTGGCAAGAGCCAAATCTTGGGTATGCCCATGGCACCCCCAAGATAATCTAAGGACACCAAAAAGTCAAAGCTTGGGGATGCCCCGGAAGGCATCCCCTCTTTCGTCTACTTCCATTGGTAATTTTACTTGGAGCTATATTTTTATTCACCACATGATATGTGTTTTGCTTGGAGCGTCTTGTATGATTTGAGTCTTTGCTTTTTAGTTTACCACAATCATCCTTGCTATACACACCTTTTGAGAGATCCATACATGATTTGGAATTTGTTAGAATACTCTTTGTGCTTCACTTATATCTTTTGAGCTATATAGTTTTGCTCTAGTGCTTCACTTATATCTTTTAGAGCACGGCGGTGGATTTGTTTTATAGAAACTATTGATCTCTCATGCTTCACTTAGATTATTTTGAGAGTCTTAAATAGCAGGGTAATTTGCTTAAATAATCCTAATATGCTTGGTATTCAAGATTTGTAAAACTTTCTTTTGAGTGTGTAGAATACTAAGAAAAGTTTGATGCTTGATAATTGTTTTGAGACATGAAGATGGTGATATTAGAGTTATGCTAGTTGGGTAGTTGTGAATTTGAGAAATACTTGTGTTAGAGTTTGTGATTCCCGTAGCATGCACATATGGTGAACCGTTATGTGATGAAGTCGGAGCACGATTTATTTATTGATTGTCTTCCTTATGAGTGGCGGTTGGGGACGAGCGATGGTCTTTTCCTACCAATCTATCCCCCTAGGAGCATGAGCGTAATACTTTGCTTTGATAACTTGTAGATTTTTGCAATAAGTATAGGAGTTCTTTATGACTAATGTTGAGTCCATGGATTATACGCACTTTTCCTTCTCTCACCATTGCTAGCCTCTCTAATACCGCGCACTTTTCGCCGGTATCATACACCCCCCATATACCTTCCTCAAAACAGCCACCATACCTACCTATCATGGCATTTCCATAGCCATTCCGAGATATATTGACATGCAACTTTCCACCATTCCGTTTATTATGACACGCTCCATCATTGTCATATTGCTTTGCATGATCATGTAGTTGACATCGTATTTGTGGCAAAGCCACCATTCATAATTCTTTCATACATGTCACTCTTGATTCATTACATATCCTGCACATCACGGAGGCATTCATATAGAGTCATACTTTGTTCTAGTATCGAGTTGTAATTCATGAGTTGTAAGTAAATAAAAGTGTGATGATCATCATTATTAGAGCATTATCCCAAGTGAGGAAAAGGATGATGGAGACTATGATTCCCCCACAAGTCGGGATGAGACTCCGGATGAAAAAAATAAAATTAAAAAACGGGGGAGAAAAGGCCCAAACAAAAAAGAATGAGAGAATAAGAGAGAAGGGACAATGTTACTATCCTTTTACCACACTTGTGCCTCAAAGTAGCACCACGATCTTCATGATAGAGAGTCTCTCATTTTTTCACTTTCATATACTAGTGGGAATTTTTCATTATAGAACTTGGCTTGTATATTCCAATGATGGGCTTCCTCAAAATGCGCTAGGTCAAGCGAGTTGGATGCACACCCACTTAGTTTGTTTTGTTGAGCTTTCATATACTTATAGCTCTAGTGCATCCGTTGCATGGCAATCCCAACTCACTCACATTGATATCTATTGATGGGCATCTTCATAGCCCGTTGATATGCCTAGTTGATGTGAGACTATCTTCTCTCTTTTTGTCTTCTCCACAACCACCATTCTATTCAACATATAGTGCTATATCCATGGCTCACGCTCATGTATTGCGTGAAGATTGAAAAAGTTTTGAGAATGTCAAAAGTATGAAACAATTGCTTGGCTTGTCATCGGGGTTGTGCATGATTTAAATACTTTGTGTGGTGAAGATAGAGCATAGCCAGACTATATGATTTTGTGATAACTTTCTTTGGCCATGTTATTTTGCGAAGACATGATTGCTTTGTTAGTATGCTTGAAGTATTATTATTTTTATGTCAATATTCAACTTTTGTCTTGAATCTTTCGGATCTGAATATTCATACCACAATTAATAAGAATTACATTGAAATTATGCCAAGTAGCACTCCGCATCAAAAAATCTGTTTTTATCATTTACCTACTCGAGGACGAGCAGGAATTAAGCTTGGGGATGCCTGATCCGTCTCCAACGTATCTATAATTTTTGATTGCCTCATGCTATATTATCTACTGTTTTGGACAATATTGGGCTTTATTTTCCACTTTTATATTATTTTTGGGACTAACCTATTAACCGGAGGCCCAGCCCAGAATTGTTGTTTTTTACCTATTTCAGAGTTTCGAAGAAACGGAATATCAAACGGAGTCCAAACGGATTGAAACCTTCGGGAACGTGATTTTCTCACCGAACGTGATCAAGGAGACTTGGACCCTAAGTCAAGGAAGCTTCGAGGAAGGCACGAGGTAGGGCGGCGCGCCCACCCCCCCACCCCCAGGGCACGCCCTCCACCCTCGTGGGCCCCACGTTGCTCCACCGACGTACTTCTTCCTCCTATATATACCTACGTACCCCCAAACGATCAGATACGGAGCCAAAAACCTAATTCCACCGCCGCAACCTTCTGTACCCACGGGGTCCCATTTTGGGGCCTGTTCCGGAGCTCTGTCGGAGGGGGCATCCACCATGGAGGGCTTCTACATCATCACCATAGCCCCTCCGATGAAGTGTGAGTAGTTTACTTCAGACCTTCGGGTCCATAGTTAGTAGCTAGATGGCTTCTTCTCTCTTTTTGGATCTCAATACAATGTTCTCCCCCTCTCTCGTGGAGATCTATTCGATGTAATCTTCTTTTTGTGGTGTGTTTGTTGAGACGATGAGTTGTGGGTTTATGATCAAGATTATCTATGAACAATATTTGAATCTTCTTTGAATTCTTTTATGTATGATTCGTTATCTTTGCAAGTCTCTTCGAATTATCAGTTTGGTTTGGCCTACTAGATTGGTTTTTCTTGCAATGGGAGAAGTGCTTAGCTTTGGGTTCAATCTTGCGGTGTCCTTTCCCAAAGCGATGAGGGGCAGCAAGGCACGTATTGTACTGTTCCCATCGAGGATAACAAGATGGGTTTTTTTATCATATTGCATGAATTTATCCCTCTACATCATGTCATCTTGCTTAAGGCGTTACTGTGTTTTCTTGAACTTAATACTCTAGATGCATGCTGGATAGCGGTCGATGAGTGGAGTAATAGTAGTAGATGCAGGTGAGTCGGTCTACTTGTCTCGGACGTGATGCCTATATACATGGTCATACCTAGATATTCTCATAACTATGCTCAATTCTGTCAATTGCTCAACAGTAATTCGTTCTCCCACCGTAAAATACTTATGCTCTTGAGAGAAGCTACTAGTGAAATCTATGCCCCTCGGGTCTATCTCCATCATATTAATCTTCCATTACTTTATTTATTGCCTTTGCCTTTTACGTTTCTTTTATTTTACTTTGCATCTTTATCATAAAAATACCAAAAATATTATCTATCATCTCTATCAGATCTCACTCTCGTAAGTGACCGTGAAGGGATTGACAACCCCTAATCGCGTTGGTTGTGAGGAGTTATTTGCTTTGTGTAGGTACGAGGGACTCACAGTAGCCTCCTCTTTGGATTGATACCTTGGTTCTCAAAAACTGAGGGAAATACTTATGCTACTTTGCTGCATCATCCTTTCCTCTTCAAGGAAATCCAACACAGTGCTCAAGAGGTAGCAGGCACCGGTGCGAGATGTAGCAACAGTTGTGTTTACCCCGTTTTTGGCATACATAGTGGACGACCTTAGTGCTATTAGTTCTATGTTACTAAATTTGTGCATGTACACACCTGTTAGTATCAATTTGCTGTCATCCAAACACTGTCGCTATGCTGTTGCAGTTGTATTTACCTTCCTCATAAAATGTTCAATTTGTTATTTATTGTACATGAGTAAGAACTTGTAGCATTGTTGTAGTTAATTATAGCTTCTGATGTTCCAGAATTTGGTTGTTGTCTCAGTAGCAATTAATTCATTTGCACGTTGATCTTTTTGAGAAGATATGTCATAATTAACATGTTTCTTCAGTTTTTGATAATAAGCATTGGTGATTTCCAATGTTGCTATAAACCCATTTCCCCTACAATTGTTACTGATCTAGTTTTAAATATTATAGGATTAACGGAAGTGTTCTTACTTGGAGTGGGTTGATGAAGAGTGGCCACAGTCTTTGAAGATGTGCCTAGCGGAGCTCTGGAGCATGTATGAGGAAGAGAACAGACATAGGCTTAGAGAAACTGTTGTCAAGGCTGAAGAATATTTGGAGATGCGGGATAAAAACTGGAAGGTGGAGAATGAGCTCAAAATTTTTAAATCAGACTTTGCTAAGATGGTGTTGGCGAAGGAGGGGGCACTTTCCTAGTTGGCCCGTGCAAAATAGGTTCTTACTGAACTGAAAGCAGAGGTGGATAAGACGAGCCTGGATGATCTCGATTAGGGAAATGAATATATTGTTCTAATATTGTTCTTATGAAGTTGAACTAGCTATATGTTGTACTGTGTTGTTTTCATGTAGCTATCGTACTGTGATGTTATAATATATTTATGTGCCTGATATGAAATTGGCAAACAGCTGTTCGATATGAAATGTGAATTTGCATAATACTGGAATTATTAATTGTAAACTAATAAACCTACTAAATGTGTCATGGAACTTTGCAAACAGTTCTAGCAGTAAAAGCGCTTGTGATGGATAGCCAAATGCCACACAATTTTCTTGATCAAATCGTGTGTGATGTAGTTGATAAAAGCAAACAGTTAACCAAGGCAGAGCATGTGTGATAGTTACACCTTTAACACACAAGCCTACACATAAAACTGTGTGGGATGTACATACGAATGGAAATGTTTTCCCTGAATTGACTATGTGAGATATACATACGAACGAAAACGTTTTCCCTAGATTGACTGTGTGGGATGTACATAAGAATGGAAACGTATTCCTTGGATTGACTGTGTGTGATATACATACCTACGGAAATGTTTTTCTGGGATTCGCCGTGTGGGATGTACATCCCTACGGGAATGTTTTTCTGGGATTCACCGTGTGGGATGTACATACCTACGGAAATGATTGGGTTTCGATGCCTTGCCCGATCGCACACGGCCCCAGCCTGTGTCCCAGGAGGGCCTATCCCCGACGATTTCTGGGTCATGTGGGAAGGACCCCCTATCGCCCACACTCATTTGGCGACGGTTCCAAATCTCGTCACGGAAAGGGGCTAAAACCCGTTTGTATAGCACCGATGCGCACCAGCGTTCAGCAACTTGTTCCAATTGAGTTTGAACGATAGAATCATGCTTCCCCACACCTCTAACATCATTTCAGATTCTAAATAACAAGTCACTCAAGCGAGCAATCATATCAGAATTGTATTTCAATTGTTTCATAACATTTGCATTGAAGTGATCTTGCTTTCTAATATAATTTTCAAATTCATAAAGGCATTGGCTAGGGTGCATATTGTGAGGATTATCATTATCATTGAATTTCATTAGAGAATTTACCTATACCACCTTAGGTGGTGGTGGTGTATCAAGCCCATGTATTTCTTCAATAAGAGGAAAAAATTTGACATCCTCAGCTTTAATACCTTTTTCTCTCATAGATTTCTTTGCCTCTTGCATATCTTCACGACTGAGATATAAGATACCCCTCTTCTTCAGAGTGGGTTTAAGTGGTGGTTCAGGAAGAGTCCAATCATCATAATTTTTCAATACGGTATTCAATAATTCTTCAGCTTGCCCAATAGTTCGTTCCCTGAAAACACAACCAGCACAACTATCTAGGAAATCCCTAGAAGCATCGGTTAGTCCATTATAGAAGATATCGAGTATTTCATTTTTCTTAAGAGGATGATCCGGCAAAGCATTAAGCAATTGGAGAAGGATCCCCCAAGCTTGTGGGAGACTCTCTTCTTCAATTTGCACAAAGTTAAATATTTCCTGTAAGGCAGCTTGTTTGTTATGAGCAGGGAAATATTTTTCAGATAAGTAATAAATCATGTCCTGGGGACTACGCACACAACCAGGAGTAAGAGTATTGTACCAAGCTTTAGCATCACCCTTTAATGAGAACAGAAATAATTTGAGAATATAATAATTGTGAATTTTCTCATCATGAGTATAAAGGGTGGCTATTGATATGTCTCCGTCGTATCTATAATTTTTTAATGTTTCATGCCAATATTATACAACTTTCACATATTTTTTGTGGCACCCCGGCTCAGAACGACCGGTTTACCATGCATTGCCAGCCCAGAGACCATGTCTTCTGGCAACACACAACATCTTGGTACAGAAAAACAACCGCTTTATTGACGCTTAGCGGAATGTAGTCTACATTACAACAGTTGTCGAGGCCAAGCGGCACACTCGGTGCGGCTGAACAATATGTACATTATTTAGTGAACATAAAGGGGCCTCGATCCGAACAACTACGTGGCAGCGGAACAACGTCATGGCGGAAGCTCCATCTCACAGGGACACCGATGTGGACACAATCTAGACTCGAACAATGCTCCTCTCGAACGGTACTTTCCTGAAATCTGGCGTGACACGCCAGGTCAGTACATTGAATGTACTTGGAAGCTCACAACAGGCATAATCATAATGGCAAACAATATCATGATATTTAACCAATTGTTAATAATGCAACACTATATGTCAAACATGCTGTGATCATGCTCGAACGTCCCTCGTGACAACTTACCAACCGTGATCATCCTGATCACAAGCAAACCACCAACATGGTCTTTAACAAGAATAACTCGTGATCCTTACGGCGATCACAACCACGACCAATGTCTGGTCCTGAATGCCTTGATGGCCTTTCTGCCATCCATCAACAATGCAAAGTTCATAGCTTAGTGTGCAATTTTTATTAAACGTTGACTCATGGTGGGACCTACTACGAGGTGCCCGTGACCGTGGACTCGGCTATCGATAGATTATACATTCTGCAGAGGTAGCATACTGTACCCACACCACAGAACCCATGGCCTCGCACTCCCATTCGGGTGGACCAACGACATTCCAACAAAACCCTTCCAATGCCACAGCACTCTCCCGGCCACTCCGACCCAATCCCCAATGGGCTGGTCCTGGGTGGCCCCGAGTCTACCAAAGACACCCCGATCACCATCATGGCCAAAACAATCCCACTCGGGGACTCGGTACCATAATCTCAGCAACGAGCACACAAGATTATGCCTGCTTACCGGGCCAGGGCAAGCACGGCATAACCTTCCCTAGTTGGAGGCACCGACCAGAGGCCATGTCAATGGACCGAATCAAGGCCTTCCCAAAAAGGCAAATGTGGTTGCACTGGGAAAGAAACTCGATTCAGCGGCACCATGACCCATTCAACGGTATATTCAAGTTGAGTTATATTCATGTTCAACTTAAAATAAAAATGACCGTGTCATCGCATATCATGAAATGCAAACCACACATGCATCACTAAATAATAAAAATGACCGATGTCATCCATATACACACCGAGCATAAACATTAACAACTCGTATTAGTATTGCTGCTCAAAGTGATTCACATCTTAACCAAAATATTTTGCAACAAGTTTTATTAATTTCTCACGCAAGAACGTAACTCCGATAAATTTCTCATATGCTTAACAAAAGATTTCACTATCAACAATTCTTAATTTCTTTATCAACTAAGTGAGGTTCAAACATTCTGTAAGGCAAGTAAAATGACTAAACAAGTATTTAACAGAATATTTTCTAGCAAATTTTTATCAATCTATGTATGCAAGAACAAACTTTAAATAATTATTAACATGCATAACAAAAATCATTTCTAACATCACCACAAATAAATCTTAACTTGCCCTACCAACTAACTAGTTTCAAACACTCTGTAAATCAAGCATATTAACTAACAAATATTAAACAGAATATAAATAACACAATAGTTATTTAAATGCATGGATTAATCATTTCATTCAAGTAAGAAAAATCACAAATATTGAAATGACACCATGAAATGTTGTTGTGGCTTGCCTTAGTGCAGATGAGGTTCACAAGCCTTCTGGTGATCCTCAAGACAAGCCTCACCCTCTGAAAATAAATTTAAACACAAAATGCAAATATCAAGAACACTTCCGAAAATCACCAGAAATTCTAAACAGTTCAGAAAAATCTCATCTTTTGTGAGCTGCTAGATTTCTTTTCAAAGAACACAATGCAAAAAGAATCAATTCATTTGGACTTATGGTTGAAAAGTTATAACTGTTTGAAGCTCTCTATAATATAAATGATTTTGAATTTAAATAAACAGCTGAGGGGGGGGGGGTGGTGACGTCGAAGGCGTAAAACCTCAGGGCGCCACCACTCGTACCGCTTCGCGCACGTACAGAGTGGCTGACTAGCGGGCCTCACTAGTCAGGTGGGGGAAGGGGGAGAAAGAAACAAAGAAGGCCGCGGCTTCACCGGAGCTCTCGCCGGCGACGAGGGCTTCTTGGCCAAAACGAGAGGGAGGGATTTAGAGAGGGGACGATGGCGCACCTTCCCGTACCCGTAGCATGGCTAGGGGTGGTCGGACGGTGTCGGAAACAAGCTCGCAAGCAGAGTCATAACGTGGTGGTTGCCGGAGTTGAGGAAGACGGCGAACGGTGGCCACTCCAGGGGCTCCAAGCGGGCAAGACGGCCTCACCGGAGAGAGGCGAAAGCCCTGGCCTGGGAGAGGCTAGAGCTTCCGCGGCGACCAGAGGGGATCGTCGGCGAGCTCGAGCTCGGGGACGGCGGCCCGAGGCCTGCCCGGCCGGGCTACGGCTTCCTACGCAATCATGGAGTGTGTGGGAGTGCTGGATGGTGCTCGAGGAGGGTGGGGGTGGCCCTATTTATAGGTGAGCGGCGAGGGGGTTTCGGGCTCCACCGGTGGATACCTGTCCACGGCGCCCGGCGACAAGCGGCGTCAGTGAGAGGGGGAGAAAGCGACGGAGGTCACGCGGCAATAGTGGGCGGACGGAGACGAGCACAGGATCGAGAGGATGGCGACGAGCACAGTGCGCACCACACTGTTGGGCTGGTCGGACCTTGCCTGTGCTTGCTGCGGTGAGCTCCGGCATCGGCGAGCGCCAGAGGGAGGTTAAGGGATTAGGGACGAAGATGGTGGCATGGTTTGGCACGCTCGGGCAGGCGAGGGAAGCGAGCACGCGCGAACAGAGCGCTCGGCGACGCTCAGAGCGCGTAGGCACGCATGCCAACACCCCTGGACGAACGTGGTCACCGCGTGAACTATGACATCAGGCCGATCTAAGCACAAACTTGATGTCTTGCTGTTGTTCGTGGTAGTTTTGACTGTTACCACGATTTGGTTTGGACCCAGGTGCAGTAGAGAGGTTTTTACAAACCAGGTAAGTTTTTGATCAAGAATTTTGAGCGATTCTTGTGGTCAAACGGCCGAGAGTTTGAGACTGTGCTTTGGAGGCTAGTCATGAGTTACTAAGGTAAAGATGCACAAGAAAGTTCAGGTCAAATGGAGCAAGTAAAATGGTAGTTGCTGTAGAAACCACCATTTCTGTCCAGAACAGAAAATATTTTCTGTAGCAAAAATATTCCAAAAAGTGATGAAATATTTTTGCTCAGGAAGGTGCCCTAGGGTTCACAGAATATTTGTGAATTATCTCAGATTTTTCTGAGCCATAAAAATTAGGGTTGCTTTGAAGCAAACTGATCTGGCTAGGGTTTCTGAGAGAAAATGAATATTTTTCATTTAAGAAAAATATTCCAAATATTTTTTGGGGTGAATCAGAAGAGAAATGATGATTTAGGAGGGAAGTGAAGCACTTGGGTGAAAGCCAAGGATGCCCAAGTGTTTAAGTCCATATGAAAAGATTCAAGAACTCCAAGTTTCGGAAAATTTTCAAATGAAAATCAAGCAAATTAGAGAGGGCAAAAACCAGGCTGTCACATTTTTGCAACTTTTTATATTATTTATTGGCCTAACCTATTGATACAGTGCCTAGTGCCAGTTCCCGTTTGTTGCATGTTTTTTGTTTCGCAGAAAATCCATATCAAATGAAATCCAAACGCGATAAACATTTATGCGGAGAATTATTTTGGAATATTTATGTTTTTTGGGAGGTGGAATCAACACAAACGGGGGCCCATAGTGACCACAACTCACCAGGGCGCGCCGGGCACCCCCTGGCGCGCCCAGGTATCTTGTGCACTCCTAGAAGGTCGGTTGGGGCCCTTCTTCTGGAACAAGAAAGATTATTTATGGAAAAAATCGTGTAAAAAATTTCAGCGCAATCGGAGTTACGGATCTCCGGGAATTTAAGAAACCGTGAAGGGCCAGATCTAGGAGCGCGAAAAAGTAGAGAACAGAGAGGGAAATCCAATCTCGGAGGGGCTCCCGCCCCTCCGCCGCCATGGAGGCCATGGACCAGAGGGGTAACCCTCCTCCCATCTAGGGGTTAGGCCAAGGAAGAAGAAGAAGGAGGGGGGATCTCTCCCCCTTTCTCCCGGTGGCACCGAACGCTGCCGGGGCAAGGATCATGATGGCGATCTACAGCAACAATCTTGCTACCATCAACACCAACTTTCTCCCCCTCTATGTATCGGTGTAACACCTCTTCTCCCCGCTGTAATCTCTACTTAAGCATGGTGCTCAACTCCATATATTATTTCCCAATGATATTTGGCTATCCTATGATGTTTGAGTAGATCCATTTTGTCCTATGGGTTAATCGTGATCTTGGTTGGTATGATTGTATATTTTATTTGTGGTGTTGTCCTACGGTGCCCTCCGTGTCGTGCAAACGTAGGGCCCCCCGCTATAGGATGTTGCAATATGTTCATGTTTTGCTTATTGTTGGTGTTGCGAGGGTGACAGCAGCTTAAACGCAGATAAGTGGGTTATGGCGTATGGGTGTAAAGAGGACTTGATACTTAATGCTATGGTTGAATTTCATGACCTTGATGATCTTTAGTAGTTGCGGATGCTTGCTAGGGGTCCAATCATAAGTGCATATGATCCAAGTAGAGAAACACTAGTACAGCGAGGTGCTATACAGACGGTTTTAACCCCTTTCCGCGACGACATTTGGAACCGTCACCTAGTGAGTGTGGGCGATAGGGGGGTGCTTCCCACACGACCCAGAAACCGTCGGGGATATGCCCTCCTGGCACACAAGCTCGGCAAAATGAGGTCGTGTGCGACCGGCGAGCGACCAAATACAGTTATACATATAGTAGTGCTAAAAATACAATTTTACATGCGAAATATTTTTCGGTCGTAAGTACATCCCACACAGTCAGTCCCCGCTAAACGTTTCCATTTGTATATACATCCCACATAGTCACTCCAAGGAAAATGTTTCTGTTCGCAGGTACATCACACACAATTTTCCCCGTTAAATCGTTTGTGATAGCGTTTCCATTGCACACGGTATTAACAATTTTATCGTTTGCGTTATTGAATGCATCACACACTGTGCATAGAAGAAACTGTGTGACAAAGGCTGTCCATCACACATAGTTTTTATGTGGGAAACGTTTGCGCCAGGTGGCCTAATGCAAACAGTTTTCAAGAGGATGTCATGTGTGATTGTTCGTTAATCTAACACGATTTATTCCTATAAACTGTGTGCGTTGTTGAATGCATCACACACGGTGTTTTATTAATAACCGTTTGCAATAGAAAAACCCAATTAGCAGGATAATTATCCTATTATTAATAATCCATTTATTAATCTAATTGAAATAATATTAAGCACACAATATATTTCATTTTCATAATTGAAATACATCAGAGTACAACATCATATAGGTTCAGCACTCAGCTACCACATTACACAACTGCACTAGCACCAAGTTTCACATGCAACATCTATAAACTTTCGAAATTAGCATCATAGACGGTATATAGACAGATATATCTCATCTGGAAAACTGCTGAAGCAGAAGGCGAATATTGAGCCTTCATTGATGTTGAAGGTCTTTGCAACTTTAGTCCAATGCCTATGGATGATTGACCGTCTATCCTTCGTCCTCTCCAGGAACACTTCAATATTGAAACATGGGTGTTGTATGAATACCTTCCTCTCCTCCTGACCATAGAGGTGGTTTGAGAGGTAATCATCAGTGAACTGCTTTGGAAAGGCCTGAAAACAAGGATGTGCATAAATATCTTCTCTATATTAGAAATGGGGCAAATATATAAAAAAGGCAAGATATAATAGTTAGTACCATCCTGTATTGAACTGATGTCTTCTTCATTATGCAGACAAAGATCTCGTTGTTTTTTGTCGCTAATTTCTTTATCCTAACAATCTTTCTGAGTTTCTTGACTTGACTGATATTCATGGACAACTCATTTCCCCATATGCAAAAAATGGTCGAACAAGGTCAAAACCTCCGGCTGTAAGGACCTACATGTGCA
This sequence comes from Aegilops bicornis, assembly GCA_021605145.1. Taxonomy (NCBI): domain Eukaryota; kingdom Viridiplantae; phylum Streptophyta; class Magnoliopsida; order Poales; family Poaceae; genus Aegilops; species Aegilops bicornis. The sequence goes on along the minus strand of CM038673.1, from coordinate 558,713,760 downwards.
AGACCAAATTGTTAAAAACCTAAATATTAGAATGGTTCCTGCAATTGCACAATAATGTGCTATTAGACAAAGGACCATGCATGTGCAAACCTCGATTGTAAAGCTTAGTGCTACCCATTGTTTCCTTGCAACGCATATAAGGTAGTTAGTCATCAGGTTAAATGAGGGTTCGCTTGCTATCGAAGAAATATGTTGATGAAAAATAAGCACATTGCAGATTCATCAGTTAATTCAAGCCACATGGAAAACCCATTTATCCAAACCAAGCATGATTAAGAACTAGGAAATATAGCACTTGTATATGTTTCTCATGTATTAAGTGCAGCCAAATTCGATTTATTCCTCACATGCACAACAATACAAAATTCTACCCATGACAATTGGACATCGCATTGCAGAATTGAACCAAGCAGTTAACTAAACACCACAACATATGAACCAAACATTAACTGAGCACCACATTGCACAATATAACATACTCCTAATAGAAGATCATACAGTTAACCAAATCAAGCATGCTTAACAACTTGGAAATATAGCAATTGTATTTGTTTCTCATGTATTTAGTACAGCCAAATTCAATTTATTCCTCACATGGTATACAATAACAGAATGCACCCACAACAATTGAACATCACATTGCAGAATTTTACCAAACAGCAACCGCGTCGCGTCGTAGGCGCGCGAGTCATCGACGGTGGCCTCGACGGCGAGGTGCTCCTCCAAGATCTGGGGCTCGACATGAAGGTATGTCGCGCAGGGATGGACGGCTGCTCGAACGCTCTCAGCGATTGCCAACTCTTCGGCCATGGGTTGCCGACTGTTGTCGGAGAAGCTTCGTTCGATTTGTGCGGTGACCGCCACGAGCTGGGCGTGGAAGGCCTCGACATGGTCATGGGCGGCCTCCATCAGGGCTAAGGCCGCTGCTGCGGAACGGACAACTGTTGTGCCGCTCTCGCCAGTTGCTATCCCCGAGGCAGATGTTGCTGCCGCCGCCTGAGAAGCAACAACGGTCGTTTGGGCTGCCTTGGCCGCCCCGACGCAGGTTGCGGTCGCCCTCATGAAGCTTGTTAGCAAGCGCCTGGCGACTGCGGCCGTGCTCTTACCGGAGTGGGCCGCCGAATTTGCCCTCATGACGCGGGTCCACGTCCGGCGATGATTGAATAGTGAAATGATATTTAAGGAGCAGGCTAGTGTGCTTGACACTCTGACGGTGCCCCAAGATATTTTGTGCTGCATCTCACACGGTTGGTGATAATAAACTATGTGCGATCTATTTGATTTTTCGTCTTCATTTGAATTACATAATGGGGTTACAGCTGCGGAGGATGGTGTTTGAATTGCTAGAACTTTTATTTGCAGTGAACATGCAACTATAGGTGTGTCATCAAAAAAATTGGAATTATTCAGGGTTCGTTTGGTCGTTTTTATATATTAACTTGGTTTTGTAGGCATTTCAGGTGCATAATTCAAATTTGAACTACATGCACATGCTCCAGTGCATATAAACAGGTTGAAAAATCAAATCTGTGTTCTTGGTTGCATTCTTAGGTCCCATGCAAGAAATGGGAATGAATGTCAAACTCCTTGCCACAATCACTCGGCCACAAACATTGAGAAACCTGGTTTTTAAATTCTAGTAAATCCAAAAATCATCTGAAATCCATGAAACTTGGCATGCTATCATGGAGCGGCATGAACATGCCGTGGTAAATTTTTTGTCCCATTTGGGGCAGGTTTGGGTATAAGCTTCTCACAAACCAGAGCTTCTCACAACAAGCGTGATGGTTTCGGTAGGGAACGTGCCACCTTTGGGTACGAAATGATATCCTTTGCCTCTTATTGCTTTCAAATTTTTTCTAGTGTCAACATAGAACAACATGAGTGTTGTGTTTAATTTTGGAATTTTTCGGGGTTCGTTTGGAGATTTTTATACATTAACTGGGTTTTCTAGGCATTTTATGTGCATAATTCAAATTTGAACTACATAGACATGCTCCAGTGCATATAAATTGGTTGAAAAATAAAATCTATGTCCTTCGGTGCATGCTTAGGCCCCATGCAAGAAATGGGAATGAATTTCAAACACCTTGCCACCGTGACTCGGCCGCAAACATTGAGATACCTGGTTTTTAAATTCTAGTAAATCCAAAACTCATCTGAAATTCATGAAACTTGGCATGCTATCATGGAGCGGCATCAACATGCCATTGTAATTTTTTCCCATTTAGGGCAAGTTTGGGTATAAGCTTCTCACAAACCAGAGCTTCTCACAACAACCGTGATGGTTTCGGTAGGGAACGTGCCACCTTTGGGGACAAAACGATATCTGTTGCCTCTTATTGCTTTCAAATTTTTTCTAGTGTCAACATAGAACAACAGGAGTGTTGTGTTTAATTTTGAAATTTTACAGGGTTCGTTTGGACATTTTTATACATTAACTGGGTTTGCTAGGCATTTTATGAGCATAATTCAAATTTGAACTACATGCACATGCTCCAGTGCATATAAATTGGTTGAAAAATCAAATCCTGTGTCCTTTGGTGCATGCTTTGGTCCCATGCAAGAAATGGTAATGAATTTCAAACACCCTGCCACCGTCACTCGGCCGCAAACATTGAGATACCTAGTTTTTAAATTCTAGTAAATCCAAAACTCATCTGAAATTCATGAAACTTGGCATGCTATTATGGAGCGGCATGAACATTGCGCGGTAATTTTTTTGTCACATTTGGGCAGGTTGGGGTATAAGTTTCTCACAAACCAGAGCTTCTCACAACAAGCGTGATGGTTTCGCTGGGGAGCGTGCCTCCTTTGGGGACAAAACGATATCCATTGCCTCTTATTGCTTTCAAAAAATTTCTAGAGTCAACATAGAACAACAGGAGTGTTGTGTTTAATTTTGGAATTTTTCGTGGTTCATTTGGACATTTTTATATATTAATTGGGTTTTCTAGGCATTTTATGTGCATAATTCAAATTTGAACAACATGCAGATGCTCAAGTGCATATAAATTGGTTGAAAATCAAATATGTGTCCTTGGTTGCATGCTTAGGTCCCATGCAAGAAATGGGTATGAATTTCAAACACCCTGCCACCGTTACTCGGCCGCAAACATTGAGATACTTGGTTTTGAAATTCTAGTAAATCCAAAACACGTATGAAATTCATAAAACTTGGCATGCTATCATGGAGCGGCATCAACATGCCGTGGTAAAGTTTTTTTCACATTTGGGGCAGGTTTGGGTATAAGCGTCTCACAAACCAGAGCTTCTCACAACAAGAGTGTTGGTTTCGGTAGGGAACATGCCACCTTTGGGGACAAAACGATATCCGTTGCCTCTTATTGCTTTCAAATTTTTTCTAGTGTCAACATAGAACAACGGGAGTGTTGTGTTTAATTTTGTTATTTTTCGGGGTTCGTTTGGACATTTTTGTACATTAACTGGGGTTTCTAGGCATTTAATGTGCATAATTCAAATTTGAACTACATGCACATGCTCCAGTGCATATGAATTGGTTGAAAAATCAAATTTGTGTCCTTCGGTGCATGCCTAGGTCCCATGCAAGAAATGGGATTGAATTTCGAACACCCTACCACCGTCACTCGGCCAGAAACATTGAGATACCTGGTTTTAAAATTCTAGTAAATCCAAAATTTGTCTGAAATTCATGAAACTTGGCATGCTATCATGGAGCAGCATCAACATGCCGTGGTAAATTTTTTGTCCCATTTGGGGCAGGTTTGGGTATAAGCTTCTCACAAACCAGAGCTTCTCACAACAAGCGTGATGGTTTCGGTAGGGAACGTTCCACCTTTGGCGACGAAATGATATCCGTTGCCTCTTATTGCTTTCAAAAATTTTCTAGTGTCAGCATAGAACAACATGAGTTTTGTGTTTAATTTTGGAAGTTTTCGGGGTTCGTTTGGACATTTTTATACATTAACTGTGTTTTCTAGGCATTTAATGTGCATAATTCAAATTTAAACTACATGCACATGCCCAAGTGCATATAAATTGGTTGAAAAAATCGAATTTGTGTCCTTCGGTGCATGCTTAGGTCCAATGCAAGAAATGGGTATGAATTGCAAACACCCTGCCACTGTCACTCGACCGCCAACATGGAGATACCTGGTTTTTAAATTCTAGTAAATCCAAAACTCGTCTGAAATTCATGAAACTTGGCATGCTATCATGGAGCGGCATCAACATGCCGTGATGAATTTTTTGTCCCATTTGGGGCAAGTTAGGGTATAAGTTTCTCACAAACCAGAGCTTCTCACAACAAGCGTGATGGTTTCGGTAGGGAATGTGCCACCTTTGGGGACGAAACGATATCCGTTGCCTCTTATTGCTTTAAAAAATGTTTTAGTGTCAACATAGAACAACAGGAGTGTTGTGTTTAATTTTGGAATTTCTCGGGGTTCGTTTGGACATTTTTATACATTAAATGGGTTTTCTAGGCATTTCATGTGCATAATACAAATTTGAACTACATGCACATGCTCCAGTGCATATAAATTGTTTCAAAATCAAATCTGTGTCCTTTGGTGCATGCTTAGATCCCATGCAAGAAATGGGAATGAATTTCAAACACTAGGGCACTGTTGATTGCCAGCAAAATGTTGAGATACTTTGTTTTTTTTAAATCTAGTAAATCCAAAACTCATCTGAAATTCATGAAACTTGGCATGCTATCGTGGAATGGCACCCGACATGCTGTGGTATTTTCGTGTCCATTTTGGGAGAAGGCGCACTCAAATAACAGCCAACAAAGGCATTTTGAAACAAATAGCTGCCACTATAACATCTCAAACGTTTTGTATAATTTAAATTGTGTGTGTTCTGTTAACCATTCACATGATGCCACGCCTCACTTTTAATGGCTAGGAGGTGCCGTGCAGACAGGTGCTTGAGTGCTTGACTAAACGGGAGGCGTGCGAGCTGTACTCCAATGCGGAGGCTCACCGGGAAGCGTGCAAGCTGTACGCCGCGCAGGCTCACCGGGAAGCGAGCCCTTTGACTTCCATGGCCGCCCGCCTTGCTCGCATCCTCTCCATTAATGGCGTCCAAGCCGCTATTTAATATGGTTTTTATAACACTGATTGCAAACGTTTTAGTTAGAACACCCATATGCAAACCGACAACTTCCCTAGGAAGCCAAGGGAAAATGTGCCGAGCAGGATTTGTGCAGCTCTTGATCGCAAACGTTTTAGTTAGAACACCCGTATGCAAACCGACAGCTTCCCCAGGAAGCCAAGAGAAAATGTGCCGAGCAGGATTTCTGCAGCTCTTGATCACAAACGTTTTAGATAGAACACCCGTATGAAAAGTGAGAGCTATGGTCTTCCCCCTTAAGTCGCAGCGCTGGATTTGTGCATCCCTTCAACGCAAATGGTTGTTTTGGATGTCCCGTGTGCAACCATGTACAAACAATTTGGTAACATTTGCATCTGTCATATTGGGTATGTTGCATTTGTCAAACTGGAAAGATTAACATTTGTTGATCTAGTAACATTGCCATTTTTCAATCCTTGTAACACTGCGATTTGTCAAAATATGCAGCTAAAAATCACTAGCACTATCTAATTCTTGCAACTAAAATTCAATAATTAAGCATGGATTTCATTCATAGATTAAGCAGTTGTTCTTAAGTTATATAAAAAGTTCAACTCGACAGCTGAACCGACCAAGCATTCCCTAATTGTTGCCAACCACGTACTAAAATAGCTAGTTCAACTATATATAGTAGCTAATTTTAAGTATGTTGTACAATTCCACCACATCTATAGTCAGATGAACTGAACAAAATAGCCCCTAAATACTACTACGGAGGGGCTTTGTGCTACTTTCGGCAGCCTCTCGTCTGCCGAGCGTGCTCTGTAAGAGCCAGAGGAGGAGGAGGAGCCTACCAATGAGCTGGACAACTGCAATACGGTGCCTGCCGCTGCTACACGTTCAGCGACGCTCGCCAGCTCGAAAAGTTCATCCGAGTGAACCACATGTCGTATATCGCACACACCTTGATCTGGCTGACCTTTTCTTTTGTGTTGACTAATCACAAGCAGTTCATCCGAGTGAACCGTATGTTGTATATCGCACACATCTTGATCTGGCTGACCGTTTCTTTTGTTCCTCCTCATCGCAAACAGTTCATTGAACTGAACTGTATGCCCTTCATCGCACACACAACTAAAATCTGAACCGTGTTTGATGCATCCTCCATCACAAATGTTTTGCACCTTTTTTGACGGTTGTTTTACAACACCGTTTTCGATTATTGCATCGCACACAGTTTCATCGAAGGGTCTCTGATCGTAGTGTCGCGTTAGCAGCATCCTGCAATAGTGAAAGTATGCTAGCTAATGCCTCTCCCTCATATAAAATTGCAAGAACGATTACTGGTACTTGTTATCGATTGCCTAGGGACAAATGACTTTCTCGATATGTGGTGCATGTGCTTTTCAAAAGTAAAGTAGGAACATTAACTGACCAATTAAACATTCTCAGTTTTACTACATGTCAGCATCAAGATTATGAGTGGAATGTTGTTTAGCTTGATGGGTCGAGGAGCACTGCTTGCACGTACGTCTCGAAGCACCTACGATAATAGTACTGAATATATGGAAATATCTACATGCAAGTTGCCTGACTTTCGTCATTTGGGTCAGTCGACCATTTCAGGCGGTTGGATGAAGATCATACGTCTCCTAACCCTTCTTCTTCCTAGCCTTTTATTCTTCCCCTAAAGACCACTGCACAAGTCGTCGGCCGAACCACCGGCCCCCGCCCTTCCCTGAACCGCCCACCACCTCCGATCTTCCACAGCCCCTGGCCATCCCTCTAGCTAACCCCACCCCCACCCGCATCAAGTTTTGCGTCCCGCGAGGCCCCGCCATAGCCCGAAGACAGCCCCCCACAACCACTGTCCCCACCTGAAACCCTAAGATAGATAATGGGGCAGCCTTCCGACGAGCCCCTTCGTTCACACCGGCAAACTTCGGCGAGCTCTCAAAAATCGACTGACCCAATTTTGAAATTTAGTCTACTTTCATTTAACTAGTGTGGAATATAAAAGGGGAAAACCATAAGCATTGTGGGTATAGTGTTGAGCGTGCCATGGCAGATCTGAAGGTGCAAACCGGACAAAGGCAACTTCGCAACCAATGTTTGCTTTCATCTAACAAGTAAGTGATGGACAAGAAGTGAGAGTAAAGCAGTGTCGATCTATTTTCTTGTTGCGATAAATAAGCTGATCAGATACGAAAGAGTACCGCCTCTGATGCGGCGCAGTGTATGCATCTCCTGAGAATTTGACCGTGTTGCAATAGCATTGGCTGTCGGTGGTGTGGAAGCAGATCTAGGAGGGTAGACGGTGGCGGCGGGGGAAATATCCCGACACGGTGGAGGAGACGGTCGTAGGAGCGGTGCCAGCAAGGTGGACGACAGCGGGGATGAAGCGAGAGTACGGGATGCAAGGATCCCGGTCCGAAGTCGTGGATGAGAGAGGTTGATCTCTTGTAATGGACAACGGCGTCGAGGTATCAGCTCTGGCATGGTGGAGGAGGATGGCGGTGGATGGGGTGGCACACGGAGGCGGCTGGGTGGAGAGGGTGTTTTGGCGCCCACGGAGTATGAATGGGGAAATGGAGGGAGAGAGGAAAGAGGGAACCATGTCTTCAGGGCGCGCTTGTCTCAAATGCGAGGAAATTTACAAACTTAGCCCTGAAGACCCATAAGTATAGGGGATCTATCGTAGTCCTTTTGATAAGTAAGAGTGTCGAGCCCAACGAGGAGCAAAAGGAAATTACAAGCAGTTTTCAGTAAGGTATTCTCTGCAAGAACTGAAATTAGCGGTAACAGATAGTTTTGCGATAGGGTAATTCGTAACGAGTAGCAAGTAACAAAAGTAAACAAGGTGAAGCAAGGTGTCCCAATCCTTTTTGTAGCAAAGGACAAGCCTGGAAAAACTCTTATATAAAAGAAAACGCTCCCGAGGACACATGGGAATTATTGTCAAGCTAGTTTTCATCATGCTCATATGATTCACGCTCGTTACTTTGATAATTTGATATGTGGGTGGACCGGTGCTTGGGTACTCCCCTTCCTTGGACAAGCATCCCACTTATGATTAACTACTCTCGCAAGCATCCGCAACTATGAAAGAAGAATTAAAGTAAACCTAACCATAGCATGAAACATATGGATCCAAATCAGCCCCTTACGAAGCAACGCATAAACTAGGGTTTAAGCTTCTGTCACTCTAGCAACCCATCATCTACTTATTACTTCCCAATGCCTTCCCCTAGGCCCAAATAAAGGTGAAGTGTCATGTAGTCGATGTTCACATAACACCACTAGAGGAAAGACAACATACATCTCATCAAAATATCGAACGAATACCAAATTCACATGACTACTTATAGCAAGACTTATCCCATGTCCTCAGGAACAAACATAACTACTCACAAATCATATTCATGTTCATAATCAGAGGGGTATTAATATGCATAAAGGATCTGAACATATAATCTTCCACCAAATAAACCAACTAGCATCGACTACAAGGAGTAAGCAACACTACTAGCAACCCACAGGTACCAATCTGAGGTTTTCATACAAAGATCGGATACAAGAGATGAACTAGGGTGTGAGAAGAGATGGTGCTAGTGAAGATGTTGATGGAGATTGACCCCCTCCCCATGAGAGGATCGGTGGTGATGACGTTGGTGATGATTTCACCCTCCCGGAGGGATGTTTCCCAGGCAGAACAACTCGGTCAGAGCCCTATATTGGTTCCGTGAAGGTTCCGCCTCGAGATGGCGGCGCTTCGTCCCGAAAGCTTCCTTCTTATTTTTTCAGGGCGAAAGACTTCATATAGCAAAAGATGGGCACCGTAGGCCTGCCAGGGGGCCCACGAGGCAGGGGGCGCGCCCCCCACCCTCGTGGCCAGGGTGTGGGCCCCCTCTAGTTGATTATTTTGCCAGTATTTTTTATTAATTCCAAACGTGCCTTCGTGAAGTTTCAGGACTTTTGGAGTTGTGCAGAATAGGTCTTTAATATTTGCTCCTTTTCCAGCCTAGAATTCCAAATTGCCGCATTCTCCCTCTTCATGTAAACCTTGTAAAATAAGAGAGAAAAGGCATAAGTATTGTGACACAATGTGTAATAACAGCCCATAATGCAATAAATATCAATATCGAAGCATGATGAAAAATGGACGTATCAACTCTCCCAAGCTTCGACCTCGCTTGTCCTCAAGTGGAAGCCGATATCGAAAAATATGTCCACATGTTTAGAGATGAAGGTGTCGATAAAATAAAATACGGACACGAGGGCATCATGATCATTCTTAGAACAGCAACACACACACACACACACACACACAGATATATATATATATATATATATATGTATTGTCATATGATTTCTTATGCTAAAGTAACAATCTATTCACAATGTCAAGTATGAATCAGAAACTTCATTGAAAACTAGCAAACTATAATCTCGGTCATTGAAGCAATTGCAATTTATCATAACATCGGAAAGAGTCAATGTAAGAGATTTTCAGCAAGTCCACATACTCAACCATCATTTTGTCTTTCACAATTGCTAACACTCACGCAATACTTATGGGTATGAAGTTTGAATCAGACACAGAGAAAGATAGGGGCTTATAGTGTTGCCTCCCAACCTTTTACCTCAAGGGTAATGTCAACAATAATAGTTCATGAAAACTTACATCCAATTGGATATATATATATATATATATATATATATATATATATATATATATCAGGATCTTTCCAACACAGTGTGCTTGCCAAAGGATAAAATGTAAAAAGGAAAGGTGAAGATCACCATGACTCTTGTATGAAGGCATAGGACAAAAATTAAAGATAGGCCCTTCGCAGAGGGAAGTTGAGGTTGTCATGTGCTTTTAGGGTTGGATGCACAAAATCCTAATGCGAAAGAACGTCACTTTATATTGCCACTTGTGATATGGACCTTTATTATGCAGTCCGTCGCTTTTATTACTTCCATATCACAAGATCGTATAAAGCTTATTTTCTCCACGCTAATAAATCATACATATTTAGAGAGCAATTTTTATTGCTTGCAACAATGACAACTTACTTGAAGGATCTTACTCAATCCATAGGTAGATATGGTGGACTCTCATGGCAAAAATGGGTTTAAGGATATTTGGAAGCACAAGTAGTATCTCTACTTAGTCCAAAGAATTTGGCTAGCATGAGGGGGAAAGGCAAGCTCAACATGTTGGATGATCCATGACAATATACTTTGTTTCGGATATAAGAAATCATAACCCATTACGTTGTCTTCCTTGTCCAACATCAACCTTTTAGCATGTCATATTTTAATGAGTGCTGACAATCATAAAAGATGTCCAAGATAGTATATTTATATGTGAGAACCTCTCTTTCTTTATTACTTCCTATTAATTGCAACGATGACCAAAACTATGTTTGTCAACTCTCAACAACTTTTATTCATCATAATCATTATATGTGAAGTCATTACTCTCCATAAGATCAATTCAATCTCTTTATTTCTTTTTACTCTTTCTTTTTCTATTATTCCCTCAAGATCATAGCAAGATAATCAAGCCCTTGACTCAAAACTAATCTTTATTATATAGCTCACGGACTCGATTACATAGCAGAATCATAAACGAAAACTCAAAATTAGATCATGCTAAAACTTTATCCTACTAGATCAAGATATTACCAAAAGGATCGAACTAAGAAAAAGGTAAAGATAGGAGTGTAATGGTGATACGATACCGGGGCACCTCCCCCAAGCTTGGCAGTTGCCAAGGGGAGTGACCATACCCAATACTCAGTTCTCCTTTGCTAGTGAAGAAGATGGTGGTGATGATGGAGTGTCACACATCGAGCGTAGGAGATCCTCCAATATGCGGATAATGCCCTTGAGTGTGGTAATATGCTCCTTCAACAAAATATTTTCACATGTGAGATACTTGTTTTGTATGCGAGCTAACTCAATCATCTTGAAAGCTTCAATCTCAGTTGGGGTAAGAAGATTGTAATGAGATTGAGGGATGTCTTCTTCTTCTGCTCCCGGAGCTTGATCCCCCATGGCCTTCTTGATCCTATCCTCCTTATTGATCTCCCGGGTTCTTCTCTCTTCAGCTCTATCTTCATTAGCCAAGCATCGTTGCCTTCATTGTTGGAGGAGGGGGACGACATGATGCTTGGCCGTGACAACTCTGACAAAAAACAGCTTGAAACAAAAACAGAGGATATTTGCATGATACGAGGGTCAAAACCTTCGGGAGATTATATAATGAATTTTTACTGACCAAAAGAAGTATCATGCAAGAAAACGGAGTCCGGAGGGCACACGAGGTGTCCACGAGGCAAGGGGGCGCGCCCAGGAGCTAGGGCGCCCCCTTCACCCTCGTGGATGCCTCGTGTCCCTTTCAGACTACTTCTTATTTTCCTATTTTCTTAAATATTCCAAAATGGAGAAAAGTTTCTATTAGAACTATTTTGGAGTCGGTTTACTTACCGTACCACATACCTATTCCTTTTTGGAGTCTGAAACGTTCTGGAAAGTGTCCCTTATGTACTCCTCCGGGGTTATGGTCTCAATAACATTAGTTTCAACATTTATGGGATTACCTGAGATATAATGTTTGATTCTTTGACCATTCACCACCTTCGGATTTGTGCCTTCGAAGTTGTTGATTTTTATGGCACCGGAACGATAGACCTCCTCGACGACGTAAGGACCTTCCCATTTAGAGAGGAGTTTTCCAGCAAAAAATCTTAAACGAGAGTTGTATAGGAAAACATAATCACCTACATTAAACTCACACTTTTGTATCCTTTTGTCATGTCATCTTTTTAACTTTTTCTTTGAACAGCTTGGCATTCTCATAGGGTTGGGTTCTCCACTCATCAAGTGAGCTAATGTCAACTAGCCTCTTCTCACCGGCAAGTTTGAAATCATAATTGAGCTCTTTAATGGCCCAATATGCCCTATGTTCTAGTTCGAGAGGTAAGTGACATGCTTTTCCATAAACCATTTTATACGGAGACATACCCATAGGATTCTTATATGCAGTTCTATAGGCCCACAATGCATCATCAAGTTTCTTGGACCAATTCTTCCTAGATCTATTAATAGTCTTCTGCAAAATTAATTTAAGCTCTCTATTACTCAATTCTACTTGACCACTAGACTGTGGGTGGTATGGAGATGCAATTCTATGGTTAACATCATACTTAGCAAGCATTTTATGAAAAGCACCATGAATAAAATGTGAACCACCATCAGTCATTAGGTATCTAGGGACTCAAAACCTCAGAAAAATAACTTCTTTAAGCATCTTAATAGAGGTGTTATGATCAACGCTACTAGTTGGAATAGCTTCTACCCACTTAGTAACGTAATCAACAGCAACTAAAATATGTGTATACCCATTAGTGGAAGGAAATGGTCCCATATAATCAAAGCCCCAAACATAAAATGGTTCAATAACAAGTGAATAGTTCATATGCATTTATTGACGTCTACTAATATTACCGATTCTTGGACATTCATCACAAGACAAGACAAACTTACGGGCATCTTTGAAGAGAGTAGGCCAATAAAAACCGGAATGCAATACCTTATGTGCAGTTCTATCTCCAGGGTGGTGTCCTCCATATGTCTCGGAGTGACACTTGTGTAGGATCTGTTCCTGTTCATGCTCAGGTACACAACGTCTAATAACACCATCTACTCCTTCTTTATAAAGGTGTGGGTCATCCCATAAGTAATGTCTTGAATCATAAAAAAAAATTCTTTTGCTGGTATGTGAAACTAGGTGGTATAAATTTAGCAACAATGTAATTAGCATAATCAGCATACCATGGAGCAGTACGAGAAGCATTTATGACAGCTAATTGCTCATCAGGAAAGCTATCATCAATAGGTAGTGGGTCATAAAGAACATTCTCTAACCTAGACAAGTTGTCTGCAACGGGGTTCTCGGCCCCCTTTCTATCAATAATATGCAAATCAAATTCTTGTAGCAAGAGAACCCATATAATAAGTCTAGGTTTAGCATCTTTCTTTTCCATAAGATATTTAATAGCAGCATGATCAGTGTGAACAGTTACTTTAGAATGAACAATATAAGGTCTGAACTTATCACAAGCAAATACAACTGCTAAAAATTATTTTTCTGTAGTAGCATAATTTCTCTGGGCACTGTCTAGAGTTTTACTAGCATATTGGATAACATTTAACTTCTTATCAACTCTTTGTCCTAAAACAGCACCTACAGCATAATCACTAGCATCACACAAAATTCCAAAGGGTAAATTCCAATCAGGTGGCTGGACAATAGGTGCAAAATCAGGTCTTCCTTAAGTATTTAAAATGCTTCTACACAATCATCATCAAAGACAAAAGGAACATCTTTTTGTAAGAGATTAGTCAGAGGCCTAGAAATTTTTGAGAAGTCTTTAATGAACCTCCTATAAAAACCGGCATGACCAAGGAGACTTCTTATACCTTTAATATCCTTAGGACATGATATCTTTTCAATGGCATCAACTTTAGCTTTATCAAGTTCAATACCTCTTTCAGAAATTCTGTGCCAGGCCATCCCTCTACTCACCCACACCCCCTGTTATTCTGCGGCGACAGCAGCCTCACACCGCAGCCGAACCAGTGAACCCTCGTACTCCACTTCGCGTGGGCATCCACTGCTGCGTATTCCCCGGCTCCGAGTTGTCCCCTTCCTAGGCCTCGCCGTCGTCCACCGCCGTGGTGCTCTCGGCGCGGCGTGGTCAATGTGGTCAAGGAACGACTTCCATCGGACGTGGACTGTACATGGAGAGGCTGACAGCTAGGTCCACGACCGCAGCAAGGAAGTGCCTCCTTATTACGCGCAAAATAATGATTCCTCCACCTGACAGCGGGGACCCATCGGACGGGCCACCGTATTTTGCGAAAAAAAATATTTCCCCCTGACTTCTGGGACCCACCAGCTACATCTTCGCACGCAAACAAGTGCGTCCGGGCAAAAAAACCGATTCGCCCCCCTTACTGCTGGGACCCACCAGCTACATCTTCGCACGCAAGGAAGTGCGTCCGGGCAAAAAAAATGATTCGCCCCCCTGACTACTGGGACCCACCAGCTACATCTTCGCACGCAAAGGAAGTGCGTCCGGACAAAATAACGATTCGCCCCTCCGACTGCTGGGACCCACCAGCTACATTTTCGCACGCAAGGAAGTGCCTGACAGTCGGGACCCACCTGGTCGAAGCGTACGTAGCATTCTCATTCTGGTCGCGAACGTGTACGTACATACTGGTTATTGTAGAGGCACGCACGTGTCGTAGTAGAGGCACACACGTAGCATGTACATGTACGTACAGCGGCCAGGGTGCAACAAAGAAAATACGGCCACATACGTACATACGAGTAGGGTCTCAAACGCCTACTCGCGCATACGTACGGCGAGGGCTTGTGTACATGGCTGGGTTGGAACGGACAAACAACGTCGTCGTCGTGTTCATGGGGAGGCAACGGAATGCGTTGTGTTCATGGGGAGGCAACGGAATGCGCCGTGTTCATCGGGAGGCAGAGGAACGCGTGGGTGCCAACCGGCTTGGACGGAACAGGCGATGGAAACGAGGCCTGGCGTACCACAGAACGGAGGAAATGGCCTTGTGTTCGACCGGCCACGTTTGAAACGGGGTCCTGTTGATCGGGAGGGCTCTGGCGTACCGCAAAACGGAGGAAACGGACCTCCTACGGTCGAAACGGGGGTCCTGTTGATCGGGAGGGGTGTGGCGTACCGCAAAACGGAGGAAACGGACCTCCTACGGTCGAAACAGGGGTCCTGTTGATCGGGAGGGTGTGGCGTACCGCAAAATGGGCCAACGGACCTCCCTACGGTTGAAACGAGGGTCTTGTTCGCCGGGAGGGTGTGGCGTGCCATAAGCAGGACTCCACGGGATACTGTTCATCTCCACCGTCGACCTCCTCCAGCCTCCACGGGCTACCGTCGACCTCCTCCAGCCTCCACGGGCTCCTGTTCATCTAGCCTCCACCGCGCGCTATTCCACCAGCTATTGTTCAACCGCCCCTCCACCGTCTACTCATCCATCCCTCCACACCACGGGGTCCTGTTCAACCACCCCTCCACGGGCACCCCTCCACAGTCTACTGTTCATCCAGCCCTCCACACCACG
The DNA here is from genome assembly GCA_021605145.1 of Aegilops bicornis. NCBI lineage: Eukaryota > Viridiplantae > Streptophyta > Magnoliopsida > Poales > Poaceae > Aegilops > Aegilops bicornis. Next base: position 558,698,517 of record CM038673.1, on the reverse strand, counting down.
GGGTCCTGTTCATCCAGAGGCAAACGCCACCGCTCACTGTTCATCCAAACCCCCCCCCCCAGCAACGCTCACTGTTCATCCCAGAGGCAGCATCGATCGGCTTAAGTTATCAGCAGTAACAAAGGAATCGCTCGATTGGGTTCAGTTAACAGCCATCGATCGATCGCTCGGGTTCAGTAACGCGTAGCCTGCAGTGCAATCGCTCGGGTTCAGTTAGAGCCAACGCCTCGCACACACACGCGTACGTACGAGAGAAACGCGCATCGCTCGGCCCCCGACCTCCCACCGTAACCGGCAACTCCCTGAAATTTTCCTCCCCCTCGCTTATACCACGGTTTTTTTCCGTCATGGACAGCCCAAAGAATGTCATGCAGCTACGTCTCCGGCCCGCCCAGGACGAAAAGTCCATTTTCTGTCATGATTTTTTGTCATAGAAGTAGGAGCCCACCACATCCATGATAATACCGGGTTTTGTCACAATTATTGTCATAGAAGTGTCATATGTATGACAGAAAAAAGTTTCGTTCGGCCCAAAATGTCACGAAAGTGTCTTTTTTTTGTAGTGACACATAGTTTTGTGATAGGGTAATTCGTAACGAGTACCAAGTAACAAAGTAAACAAGGTGCAGAAAGGTGACCCAATCCTTTTTGTAGCAAAGGACAAGCCTGGACAAACTCTTATATAAAGGAAAACGCTCCTGAGGACACATGGGAATTATCGTTAAGCTAGTTTTCATCATGCTCGTATGATTCGCGTTCGTTACTTTGATAATTTGATATGTGGGTGGACCGGTCCTTGGGTACTGCCCTTCCTTGGACAAGCATCCCACTTATTATTAACTACTCTCACAAGCATCCGCAACTATGAAATAAGAACTAAGGTAAACCTAACCATAGCATGAAACATATGGATCCAAATCAGCCCCTTACGAAGCAACGCATAAACTAGGGTTTAAGATTCTGTCACTCTAGCAACCCATCATCTACTTATTACTTCCCAATGCCTTCCCCTAGGCCCAAATAATGGTGAAGTGTCATGTAGTCGACGTTCACATAACACCACAAGAGGAAAGACAACATACATCTCATCAAAATATCGAATGAATACCAAATTGACATGACTACTTATAGCAAGACTTCACCCATGTCCTCAGGAACAAAAGTAACAACTCACAAATCATATTCATGTTCATAATCAGAGGGGTATTAATATGCATAAAGGATATGAACATATAATCTTCCACCGAATAATCCAACTAGCATCAACTACAAGGAGTAATCAACACTACTAGCAACTCACAGGTACCAATCTAAGGTTTTGATACAAAAATCGTATACAAGAGATGAACTAGGGTTTGAGAGGAGATGGTGCTGGTGAAGATGTTGATGGAGATTGACCCCCTCCCGATGAGAGGATTGATGGTGATGATGTTGGTGACGATTTCCCCCTCCCGGAGGGATGTTTCCCCGGCAGAACAGCTCCGCCAGAGCCCTAGATTGGTTCCGCCAAGGTTCCGCCTCGAGACGTCGGCGCTTCGTCCCGAAAGCTTCCTTCTTATTTTTTCAGGGAAAAAGACTTCATATAACAAAAGATGGGCACCGGAGGCCTACCAGGGGGCGCACGAGGCAGGGGGCGCGCCCAGGGTGGTAGGGCGCGCCCCCACCCTTGTGGCCAGGGTGTGGGCCCCCTCTGGTTGATTCTTTCGCCAGTATTTTTTATTAATTCCAAAACGTTCCTCCGTGAAGTTTCAGGACTTTTGGAGTTATGCAAAATAGGTCTCTAATATTTGCTCCTTTTCCAGCTCAGAATTCCAGCTGCCGGCATTCTCCCTCTTCATGTAAACCTTGTAAAATAAGAGAGAAAAGGCATAAGTATTGTGACATAATGTGTAATAATAGTCCATAATGCAACAAATATCAATATCAAAGCATGACGCAAAATGGACATATCAAGCCCCCGTCTAAAATTTCCTACATCACAGCAATATTAGTCGGTTGGGGACAGGACGGTAATCTCGCATACACCAAATATTTGCCGGCGAAAATTTCGGCCGACGAGAGTATGTTTTGGCACCCACCGTGTATGAATTGGGGAGGGAGTCAATTTCGGACGAGGAGACACTGTGTTTTGGCGCCCACCGTGTATGAATCCGGGTGAGAGGCGGTTATGTCACGTTTGAGTGAAATTACAAACCTACCCCTATCGGGACCTATAGAAATCGAGCCGATAGGCTTTGCATGTCCGGGATAGGCAGTAATTTCCATCTCACAGATTTTGGTTTCGTGCGGTTACTCCGACTTTCCCCGATTTGTTCAAATTTTTGCAAAGCAAGAGTGCACGTTTACCGTGCCAACTCAATTCGAATCTAGTTTGTATTCTGTTTTTGTTCGGGCAGGATCCATTTTCGATTGGAATAAAATTCTATATACATCATTTTTTATATATACTTTGAAAAGCACAACACCCTTTATACATAAATATTGTTTACAAATGGCATGATCTCAGATTCATAAGGCTGGATCCATCTTAATTTGGATTTTCAAATATTTGAAACTACTTTATGTTGAAATCCAATGTATGCATTCCTTGCTAATTGTCTCCAATTAATGTGTGTTTCATGCGGTTTTTTTACTTCTTAAACATTCGTAATGTGTTTCACACACGCAACATATAGTGTAATCCCGTTTAGACATTAATTTCATATAAACCATGTATTGTCTCTAATTAAAGAATCTATGGATCACCAATATTGATAAACTATATAAGATTACACGTGTCCCAAATTCAAATGAATATGCATGTTTCATACACCAATTTTCTTTATGATACTATCGATGTCGTGATCTCGTTTAAATATTTGAATCCCCTTTAATCCAGATATTCGTCTCTTATAGCTATCAGTCATGCTTATATAGGAGTATCTCTCTAGACCTATACACGTTCATCGTCTCTCGGGTATCTCTCGTGCTACTTGTATGTCGACAATGATCTTTTATCTTTGTAACACACTGACGGTACTCTCTCCCTCGACCTTCATCACTCTATCTCTCTCTAAGTATATCTCGCTCCCTGCTATGTGTCTCTAACTATGGTTCTCCATGTGAAATCTCTTTCTCTCACACAAACACAAACTTCATCTCCCGGGGTCTCATTTCTGTCTACTATTCCCCCGTGTGCCACTCGCACACCCCCTCCCACACAGAGATGTCTTGCGCTCCTTAGGTATGAGAAGCTACGACTCTTCCTCTTAAATATCTCGTTCTCACACACAAACACAAACTCTGTCTCCCAGGGTCTCATATCTCTCCACCATTCTCTCGTATGTCGCTCACACACTCTCTCTCTCTCCCTAGAGATATATTGCGTTCCCTGATATGTCTCTCTAGCTATCACTCTCATTGTGAAATATCTTTCTCTCTCGCAGACACAAAACTCCGTCTCTCGGGATCTCATTTCTCTCTATTATATGTTTGTATGTAACTCACATGCACCCTCTCTCTATCTCTCTCACACCCACACACATAACTCAGCCTTCTGATCCACTCGACTCTTATCTCTAACACACACACTAGCTAGCATCTTTATCTTTCTATTTATCTATTTATCTATTTCTCCATCAACCTTCGTTCTCGCCCTCACTCTTGCTTCCTATCATGCACACTATATATGTTTCTCTCTACATGCATTCATGTGCCCTCTTTTTATCTTTCTCTCGCGCACACATAACTTCACCCTGTGAACCACTCGGCGGTCATCTCCAACACTCAAACTAGACGATGTCCCTCTAGCTAGCATCTCTATCTCTCTATCTATCTGTAGTTTCTCCGTCAACATTTCTTTCTCGCACGCACTCTTGCTTCCTATAACGCACACTATATCTGTCTCTCCATACATGCATCTATAGGTTGATCTCTTTTGCACAATCGTTGTGTCTCGCTCCCTCTGCTCGCCATACATGCATGCTCCAGCCCACGTCACTATCTCTTAAAGACAAAAACACATGCTTAATTATCGGGCCTTCTTCCCTGCACTCTCACATGCATGCATATTGTCATACCGATCCATCTCTCCCATGTCGTTGTTCTTATGACTTATGTCTTCTTTCTTTTATCTCGATCATGCGCGCGCACACACACACACATCCCACGTATACATGTATACCTCTCGCACATTGACGTTCAAGGTCTACTATGTCTCCATACGTAGTTAATTACCCTCAGCCGTAACCCCACATAATTTCATTCTCTTCTTGTGTGCACATAACTTCTGCCTGGATGGGTAAAACACACATTCACACTTAACAATCTCCTTCTAGCTACCCCCTCTCTCACTCTTCCCCTATATCCCCAAAACCAATAAGACAATCCCTTCGTTTAATTCCCGCCTACATGCACCATCGATATATAGTAGTCTTCATCGGTGTCTCTCAAACAAACACATTCTCTCGATGTCGAATCCTCTCACGCGCACACGCCTTCTCTTCCCTCTCTACGGGCCTTTTCCCTCTCGCACCCCCTCGTTGGTGGCCTCTGCCATACACATCACCTCTCTACGATGAAGCCATGCACACTTAAATTACTTTCACCACCGAAGACTCTGCATCGCACACACACACACACACACACACACATTAAGACTCCATCTCACACACACATGCTCTAGGAGGAGCATTTTTTCCTACCACCCTTCGTCCAACCTTACCTGTATGATAAACAATCACCTTAATTTTACTTGTATAACATGGACAAATTCGACTTTACTTTTGTAGTTAGAAAACTTCTCATAATTATATAATGCAAATCACGAGCAGGAAGTGACATTTTTTTACACAACCACGTTAACATGGCCACGTAAATCACTAGCTAAAGAGTAATACCATTATACTTATATCCCGATGCAAAAGGTTGAGTACATGTCCGAAGAGTAGAGTCGCACACACGCACTCTGTCTCTCAGAATCGCACACACACCCGTTACGTGACGCCCCCTTAAGCAGACCCGTATGTCACAATTTGTGCACTCACGAGTACACGTGATGGTGCGCATTTATTTAAGCCGGATGGCGAACCCAAAAAGTAGCTGCATTCATTCCCCTCCCGCCGCCTCTTCTCTGGTCATCGTCGCCCGATAGCCATGGCACGGCCGAAGATAACGACATATGCCATACTCCCGCCGGAGCGGCGCTTTAATCTGGAGGCGGCGCGAAGCCTAGATCGCAGCCGCCCTACCTCCGGAGTCCGGACTAGCCAGAGCCGGATGAGAGGCGTTGGAAGCGGAGCAGCACGTGGAGCCGGAGCAGGAGAACAACGACGCGGAGCCGGAACAGGAGGACGACGACGCGGGCGAAGCGGAGCCGGAGGAGGACAATGATTTCCATTATACTTAGACTTAAAGGGCTTTGAGTTTCACGCCACATTTATTTCATAGAGATAAGAGAAAGGAAATTTTATTGGTCATGCATGCATCTTTTTGTGCTAGCACTCATATATAAGGGTTGACCGGTCGCTTCCTGCGGACGTGCGCGGGCGGTGGAAGAGGAAGGAGAAGGGAAGCAGGCTGTGGAGTAACGTTTTACCATAATTTCTTAGGAAACTGAGTGCAATAATTGAGTGGTTTTGCAAACTGCTAGTACTACAACTGAAACAGTTCAAAACCAATACCACCACCAAGCCCGCGTCTGATCGCCCTGGCTGACCCAACCCCCACCCTTGTCAGCGAGCACTTCTCGCATGAAATGGTCAGCGTCGCCCCGGAGCGTCAGTGCCGCATTAATGCCCGGCCAGAGCGGAGGCGACCTCTCACTGGCGCCGGCTTTGAAGCAGGGCGACGGCCGAGAAAGCGCCGCTTCCCGGTGCACGCGGCTGCTCCGCGTCGAGGCTGTCCATAGTTTGGATGAGTCTCCATCATGGGGAGCCACACTAACTGCGATGATATGGACTCCCGTCGGCCCGTGGCCCATAGTTATGGATCATTCCATCTATGAAGAACACGTGGGACTAGAACTACTAGACGGACATGTACCCAGGAGTGGACGTACGAACCTGAATAATGTAGCACGGTAAGTGAAGTAGAAAGGCACGAATAGTATGAACATGCGTGGCATATAGCCATTTGTTTCTTACTACCACTAAATGTTGTACGTGCAATGCACGGTGATGTTATGATGTACGTGCCTAAGTACTCTACTACTACTATATTAACTGGAGCACATATTAGGTTTTATATTTGTTTACATGTATGCCCCGAGACCTTCCAACTAGACGTGTCTTTCTCTCCGGGTCACACTTTGTATCATTCATACCACTAGTACTACTACGTGTGGTCTCCGACCTAGAAGTGGAAGAAGTGAAGACGCTCTACCACGATGTTCCTGTCCCACTCCTTTCGCTGATGTGTGGGACATCCAGCACGTGCCGTGTTTGGCACTCCTTCGTCGTAAGAGTTGAAACGCTAGCATTCATCAAAAAAAATATAAATCAGCAGTGATAGTATACCACGCGGTTTCCTTGCTCATCGATATCGGAAAGAATACTTCCGTTTGCCAACATGTGGGACGTCGACCATCCTGGTCCACTTGCCATGCATGCAGAACTCCAAGGGAGAGTCACCCTGGTCGTCGCGCCATAGTAATAATGACTAATGAGCCGTCAAATCACAGGCCCAACCTTCCCCACTGTGAAGTTGCTCGGACGAAGGAACCATCATGACTTCATTGAATTCTGCTTCTTGAAGAAAACTACTGTACCAGCAGTATTGATAGCTACAGTAGCACTGTACTCCAGCAGAGGCCTCCTTTGGTTCATAGGATAGTGATGAAGTCATGTACCTGGGGTAGGGTCATAGACCTGCCCAAAGGTACCCTCCACAAGGACACTCGCAAGAGAAGCAGCCTTCCAGTCGACCTGGTAGGTTTCCACTCGACAGATTCAAAGACACTCGACCATGAAGACCCACTTGACCACCAGGAGTCCAAGAGCCACTCGGTGCCCAAACGGTCTGTAGTTAAATAGTCTTTATGATCTTAATGGCACTTTATATAAGGCGTTACCGATGCGCCTAGCTTTAACGCACCTTAAACCCTCTACTACATGGGCTGGCTGGGGTCCTGGCACACTCTATATAAGCCACCCCCCTCCACAGGTAGAAGGGTTCGCACCCCTGTAACACATACGCATATAATCCAGTCGACCGCCTCCGTGCTCCGAGACGTAGGGCTATTACTTCTTCCGAGAAGGGCCTGAACTCGTAAATCCCTTGCGTATACAACTACTCCATAGCTAGGATCTTGCCTCTCCATACCTACCCCCCATTCTACTGTCAGACTTAGAACCACGACAGTTGGCGCCCACCTTGGGGCAGGTGTTCTAGCAATCTGTTGGAGAAGTTGGGATTCTTTCGATCTCCTACATCATGGTTTCAGGTGGATTTCTGATCGACGGCCACGAGATCCGTCTCGGTGCGCTCACGTTAAATGGCCGACGACTCTGCTTCAGGAGGCTCCACTGCGGCGTGGGCCGCGCTCCCGTCCATGAGGCGACACACTTTCGCGCGTGTGTCCGCAGCGTTCTCTTCGCGGCAACCGTCGACCCGGTATGGGTCGGCTCCTCGCGCCGTCTTCACTCCCGATCCCCACCGCGCAAGTGTTCCGGTCGGTCGAGGCTTCAACGGTGGGTGAGGCATGCAGTGGCCCGCCAGTCGGCCACCCCCCAAGTCGCGGCGATCGAGCCCGACGAATCTCTCTACGTCTTGTTCGACCTGTCGACTGGCTCCGCAGAGACTGCGTCCGAATGCGATAGCAGTGACCCGGCGGCAGAGGTTTTGCTGGTCGATGGACCATGCAGTCTCCCCGGATTAACCCGCACCAACGGAGGTGACGGTGGAGGCGATCCGGAGCAAGCCCACGAAGAGTACCTGCCCGAGCCCCTCACTTCGCTCCAGAGGGAGGAGTTTCGCCGTCGGAACATGGATGCACTTCACACTCCTATCGTTGGAGAAACCCCGAGGCTCGTGCCTTGGAGGATGCGCGCAGCCAACCTGGCTGAGCGCACTCGATCGAGAATCTTCAAATAGTACTCGACGAGCGCGCGCGACCAAGGGTTCCAGAATCCAGTCGACGTCAGCTCTTTCAACCGCCAACTCAGGTATATCGAACTCCAATTCAGAATTTAGCAGCTGCCGCCCGTATAGCAGAGTCAATTCAGCCTTCCCATTTGGAGGCGGGTAGAGGTTTGCAGCAAATCAGGGATCTGCTCCGAGGGGCAGGAGATCAAAACTCAGTTGTATCGATCGGCGGAACAGGGTTCACAGCCGATCCGTCGCTGCGAATTCAGTCCAGTCGGCCCATAGTCCGAGATCGCCCCCGAGGCGTGAGGAACGTGGGGGCCGGCGTGATGATCAATACAAAGGCTGCCAGTATGAGCACCGATTCGATCGCAACGATCGACGCCGAAAGTGCCCACTCCTCCCCAAGGGGTGGATCATACGCTCCTCGGCAGCAGATTTACAGATGCCAAAGACAAAGGTCGGGCTTAAGGGTTCCAACACCCTGTGGAACCAGGCTTTGATGCGAGATCTATTATCGTTCAAGGTTTGGTCGGACAGAATGTAGCTTACCAAGACGGCCATGATAGAGATGTTCCTTCCAGCAGCAGAGTTCATGTGTCGGGACCAGAGTGTTTCAGCAGAGCCATCAGAGCCGCGGTGATTCCTCCCAACTTCAGGTTGGCGACTGAGTCGATAGTTCATCGTGAATCCAAGCCTGACACTTGGCTTGAAGATTACCGAGTGGCTGTTCAGATCGGCGGTGGCAACGGCAAGTAGCCATGAAGCATTTTCCTCTTATGTTGGAGGGTTCAGCCGGTATGGCTGAATCGATTAGCACCAAAGAAGTATTTACACTTGGGAAGATCTTGCCCGAGTGTTTGTCGTGACATTTGGAGGAACTTGCAAGCGACCCGCACGATTAGCGAGTTGCGATCGTGTGTGCAAAAGTCGAGTGAAACTTTGAGAGATTATATCCAGAGGTGGATCACTTTGCACCACACACGATTGAGAATGTATCGACCACCGGGCGATCTGTGCCTTCAAAGAAGGCGTCAAAAACAGAGAGTTGAGTTTGAAATTTGGTCGAACCGGAGATATGACCCTGAGTCGGATGATGGAGATTGCCACCAAGTATGCAAATGGTGAAGAAGAGGATCGGCTCCGGAGTGGTAAATATAAATCGGCCGCCAATGAGGCCGGCGGAGGAAATTCCAGTCGGAAGCAGAAGCGCAAAGCCGAGCCAGCCGCTCCCGGAGAGGCCTTGGCCATGACCCCAGGAAAGTTCAAGGGGAAACCCAAGGGTCCTTGGAACCCCAAGAAGGTAAAAGACCAGGATGGAAACGACGTGTTGGATTTGCCATGTCATATTCATACAAAGAAAGATGAAGAAGGTAAACTCATTTACCCGAAACATACCACTTTCGGCAAAGGTCGGCTCTTGATTCAGCAGTTCCAAGGGAAACAACTCAAGGATAAGGATAAGGAAACAGACAAAGTTGAGCACAGAGATGACAGCGATGGCGGATATCCCCAGGTCAATTCCACCCTCATGATTTTTGCTGACGTTGAAAGTAAAAGTCGATTGAAGGTTATCAATCGGGAAGTGAACTTGGTTGCTCCGGCGACTCCCAATTATCTGAAATGGTCCCAGACCGCCATCACATTCGACCAGTCTGATCACCCGACGCACATTGCCACCACTGGGAGGCAAGCAGTGGTGGTCGACCCAGTTGTTCAGGGCACCGGTGACCAAAGTCCTGATGGATGGTGGTAGTGGCTTGAACATATTGTACGCGGAGACGTTGAAAGGGATGGGCATTCCGATGACCAGACTCAGTACCAGTAACATGAGCTTCCATGGAGTCATTCCTGGAATGAAGGCTGAATCACTCGGCCAAATTACTCTTGATGTAGTTTTTGGTGATTCGAGGTATTTCCGGAAAGAAAAGTTGACCTTTGAGGTCGTGGATTTCTAGAGCGCTTATCATGCTATCCTGGGAAGGCCAGCTTATGCACGTTTCATGGCCCGACCATGTTACGTGTATCTTAAATTGAAGATGCCTGGTCCCAAGGGCGTGATCACTGTCACGGGCAATCGGAAGAAAGCAGAAGAGTGCTTCCGAAAAGGCTCTAAGATCGCTGATGCTCAGTTGGCAGTGGTAGAGCTACAAGAGTATCAGAAAACTGCAGATCCGAGTGATTTGTTGCGAGCTAAGAAGCCTGCTATGGAATCAGCATTTCAGTCGAGTGGTGAGACGAAACAGGTTCACATTCACCCGACCGATCCCAATGCTGCTCCGACCAACATCTCAACAACACTCGACTCAAAATAGGAAGAAGCGCTCATCCAGTTCCTCCGTGAGAACTGGGACATCTTTGCATGGAAGCTTCTTGACATGCCGGGTGTTCGAGGGCTGGCTGAGCATCGCCTCTGGTCGACCCAAAATTCAAACCGGTTAAAGAGTATCTTCGGCGGTCCGCCGTCCAGAAGAGAAAGGCCATTGGCGAGGAGATGGCTCGGCTCTTAGCAGCAGAGTTCATCCGAGAGATCTACCACCCTGAGTGGCTCGCCAATGTCGTCATGGTCCCCAAGAAGGACAAGTCGTTGCGAATGTGCATCGATTTCAAGCATATCAATCGGGCCTGCCCGAAAGATCATTTCCATCTTCCTCGCATCGACCAAATAGTCGACTCAACTGCGGGATGCGAGAGGTTGTCTTTTTTGGACGCCTATTCCGGGTACCATAAGATCCGTCTGTATGGACCCGATGAGATTAAAACAGAGTTCATCACTCCATTCTTGTGCTTCCGTTATGTCACCATGCCATTCGGTCTCAAGAATGCGGAGCCACATTCATGAGGATGATTCAAGTGTTTGCTCACTCAAATCAGTCGGAATGTGGAAGCGTACATGGATGATATAGTGGTCAAGTCACGAAAGGGTTCCGACCTGTTGACTGACCTTGCTGAAACATTTGCCAATCTCAGGAGGTATGATATCAAGCTTAACCCATAAAAGTGTACATTTGGAGTTCCTGGTGGAAAGTTACTCGGTTTTCTCGTTTCTGAGCGAGGAATTGATGCTAACCCAGAAAAGGTTGGCACCATACTCCGAATGAAGCGCCCTGTGCGTGTGCACGATGTCCAGAAACTTACTGGATGCTTGGCCGCTTTAAGTCAATTCATCTCTCGCCTCGGTGAAAAACCATTGCCTCTTTACCGACTGATGAAGAAGTCAGACAAGTTCGAGTGGACTCTAGAAGTTGATGCAGCGTTTGCAGAGCTCAAAGCTCTGCTCTCCACCAACCGGTGCTTGCTGCTCCAATCAGCAAAGAGCCTTTGCTTTGCTTTACATTGCAGCCCTTTGGACAAGTCGTCGATGCAGATTTACGGTCAAGCGAGAAGAAGAAGGAAAAGCCTTCAAAGTTCAACGCCCGATTTATTATCTTTACGAAATCTTGACCCCATCAAAGCAAAGATACCCTCACTATCGAAGTTTGTTTATGGGATCTATATGACCACGAAGAAGGTTGCTCATTATTTCTCGATCATTCCATTACGATTCGTCGGTGACGCCCTTTGTCCGAAATTCTTCATAATAGAGATGCAACAGGTCGAGTGGCAAAATGGGCGATTGAACTCCTTCCCCTTGATATCAAATTCGAGGCAAAGAAAGCCATCAAGTCCCAAGCAATAGCAGATTTCCTCGCCGAGTGGACTGAACAGCAGCTTCCGACTCAAGTTCACTCGAAACACTGGACTATGTTTTTCGACGGTTCCAAGATGCTGAACGGTTCGAATGCAGGGGTTGTATTGGTTTCCCCAGGAGATAGGCTCAAGTATGTTCTCCAGATTCACTTTGATTCTTCCAACAACGAAGCAGAATATGAAGCACTCCTGTATGGGTTGTGCATGGCCATTTCACTCGGCGTCCGTCGCCTTATGGTCTACGGCGACTCGGATCTGGTTGTTAATCAAGTGATGAAGGAGTGGGATGTCAAAAGCCCAGCTATGACAGGTTATTGTAATGCAAAGGAGAAATTTGGAGAAGAAATTCGAGGGTTAGAGCTTCATCATATACCCGACTGAAAAATCAAGCTGCGGATGATTTGGCGAAGATAGGATCCAAAAGGAAGCCATTCCCGAGAATGTATTTTTGGAGCACATTCATGCACCTTCAGTGCAGGAGGATCCTTTCACGGAAGAAGCCCCGCAGCAAAAGCGTGCCAATGATCCGACTGGAGTTGAGGTCCTAGCCATGGTCGACCTAATTATGGAAGTGGTGGTCATCACTCCCGACTGGACAGTGCCGTACATCGCATATATCGTAAGGAAAGAGCTCCCAGAGAATGAAGAAGAGGCTCGACAGATCGTCCGACGATCCAAGGCCTTCTGATGATCAAGGGACAGTTGTTCAGAAAGCGTGGTAGAGTCGGCCAGAAGTGTATCACGCCGTAAGAAGGTCGAGATAATTCTTGAGGATATCCACTCGGGGACCTGTGGCCATCATGCGTCCTCTCGGACCATTGTGGCTAAAGCATACCGAGCGGGACTTTCTATCGGCAGCAAATGAAATGGCAAAAGAAATAGTTAAAAGTGTGAAGGATGTCAGTTCTATTCCAACATGTCGCACAAGCCCGCCTCAGCCTTGAAGACCATTCCACTCGTCTGGCCCTTCGCTGTTTGGGGATTGGACATGATTGGACTGTTGAGAACTGGCAGAAGCGGCTTCACTCATTTTCTAGTAGCAGTCGACAAGTTCACCAAGTGGATCGAAGCCAAGCCCATCAAGAACCTCGATGTATGCACTGCTATTAGTTTCATCAGAGAGTTGATATTCAGATATGGAGTTCCGCATAGCATCATCACCGTCAATGGGTCAAACTTCGATAATGACAAGTTCAAAGCCTTCTGCGCCTCTCAAGGCATGCGGGTCGACTATGCTTCAGTGGCTCATCCTCAGTCGAATGGACAAGCAGAACGAGCAAACGGCCTCATTCTCAAAGGGCTGAAACCACGGCTGATGCGTGATATCAAGCACGCAGCAGGAGCTTGGGTCGACGAACTTCCATCAGTTCTCCGGGGATTGAGGACCACTCCTAATCGGTCGACTGGGAGAACTCCATTCTTCTTGGTCTATGGAGCTGAAGCAGTTCTGCCGAGTGACCTGCTTCACAATGCGCCTCGAGTCGAGCTATACTCTGAAGAAGAAGCGGAACAAGCCCGGCAAGATGCTGTCGACCTCTTGGAAGAGGAGAGAGAAATGGCCCTGATCCGCTCGACTATCTATCAGCAAGACTTGCGTCGATTCCATGCCGAAATGTGAAGAGTCGAGCCTTCCAAGAGGGAGATTTGGTCCTCGAGTGGATCAATAGAAACCACACAAGCTCGCCCCCACTTGGGAAGGTCCTTCATCGTCACAAGAGTCCTCCACAACGGAGCATATCATCTCTACAACGTTGATCGCCAGATCGACGAGCCTCGAGCTTGAACGCAGAGCTGCTCCGCCCCTTTTACACTTAAAACTCACTCGGTTGAGATGTAATAAAAGTACTTTTGTAGTTTGTTTATCTAAGACAAGAATGTTATAATTTTCCCAGTGATTGTTATTACTTTTTGTTGAAATTTCCCCCAGTGGGCGGCTTAGTTGCGAATCCGATTCGCCTAAGTTTGTAAAAGAAATCCTTTCCGAGTGCGAGCCAGTCTCTCACTCGGGGGCTTAGCTGTGAATCCGCTTTGCCTAAGTATTCAAAATCCTACCGAGTGGCGAGCCAGCCTCCCACTCGGAGGCTTAGCTGCAGTCCAAGTACTCGCCTAAGTATTCAAAATCCTACCGAGTGGCGAGCCAGCCTCCCACTCGGAGGCTTAGCTGCAGTCCAAGTACTCGCCTAAGTATTCAAATCCCACCGAGTGGTGAGCCAGCCTCCCACTCGAGGGCTTACAACGGCCCAAGGATTCGCCTTAACATCCAAAATAATAAAAATCCTACCGAGTGGAGAGCAAACCTCCCACTCGGGGGCTTAGCTGCAGCCAGTGCTCGCCTAAGTAATAGAAATCCTACCGAGTGGTGAGCAAACCTCCGACTCGGGGTCTTAGCTGCAGCGCATTTATCGCCTAATTAATATAAATCCTACCGAGTGGTGAGCAAACCTCCCACTCGGGGGCTTAGCTGCAGCCCAGCGCTCGCCTAAGTAATAGAAATCCTACTGAGTGGAGAGCAAACCTCCCACTCGGAGGCTTAGCTGCAGCCCAATGCTCGCCTAAGTAATAAAAATCCTACCGAGTGGAGAGCAAACCTCCCACTCGGAGGCTTAGCTGCAGCCCAGTGCTCGCCTAAGTAATAAAAACCCTACCGAGTGGAGAGCAAACCTCCCACTCGGGAGCTTAGCTGCAGTCCAGTGCTCGCCTAAGTAAGGAATTCATCCCAATCTGAAAGGACGACGAGGTGCAGGTCGACTGTTACCTTCTCCTTCGGAGCTTCGCCACAAGTACAACGTGCGGTCCATCCCAATCCGCAAGGACGACGAGGTGCAGGTCGACTGCTACCTCCTCCTTCGGAGCTTCGCCACAAGTACAACGTGCGGTTCATCCCAATCCGCAAGGACGACAAGGTCAGTCACAGTCTATATTCCATCTCTACCTGCAGGATAGATGAAGCACAAGTCGACTGGAATTTCAACGGAATATCTTCCGAATGAGGAATAAAGTTCTCTCGAAGGCAAACAAAGCATGTTAAAGGATAAATCAAGTTCGGATAAACGTCCTACGGATCCAAAGGTGCTCAGGCGTTAAGCCTGTTAAAGTTTATCGGTTACAAAAACCACTCGGCATTCCGAGGCAAATTTAAAGTGGGACTTAGAAGTTTTTTACTCCTCCGGCGGAGGACTGGAAGGTGCAACAAACTGGTCGAGGTCGATTCCGTCGGCAATACGGGTAGCAGCAAAGATGAAAGTCTCCATGAAGGATCTGAAATCGTGCTTCCTGGTATTAGCAACCTTGAGAGACACCAGCTTGTCCTCTTGCACTTCTTTGCAGTGGACATGAACCAGAGATAGAGCAACATCAGCACCACACCTGGCAGAAGACTTTTTCCATTCTTGCACTTGACTTGGAATCTCATTCAGTCGAGTCATCAGGGATTCAAGGTCATTCTGAAGAGTCTGCTCGGCGGAGAGTCGAGTCGATCCGCCGACACGCAACTTTCAGTCGAGCAAGATAATCCACCACGCTAGCAACGCGAGACTCCAGTCAGAGCACATTCATAGCAGCTTCGTCCTTCACAGGAGAGTTGATGGGGTCCAAGCTGGTTTCCACTCGACTGGTTTCTTCTTCAAAGTTTTGGCAGAATTCTGAAAACACAGCTCAGACTCAAAATAACGATCATGTGATGAGCCGGTGAGAGCAAGACAGTCGGGTAAAAGAGATTACCTTCAAGCATGAGAAACAGCTTCTTGGCGAGCCCTCCAAGATAAATCTCCAGGTCGTTTTGCTTCCCCGCCAGTTGGCCAGCCTTGTCAGACAGAACAATCTTGTCGTTCTTCAGTCGACTAACTTCCTTGTTAGTCGCGTCAAGAGTGGCTTTCATCTTGGCATTTTCATCTTCAAGTTTGTGGACTGAGGCAAGTTTCTCTTCAGCAAGCTTTGTTTTCTCCAAAGCCGCCTTATGTGCGTCTGCAAGGTCAAGGTCCTTCTTCTTCAAAGTCTCTTCCAGTTTATCTGCAAAGAAACAATGAGAACAGAGTTGAGAATGAACAGAAAAACAAAGGCGATAAAAAAATTCTCACCAGCCATACTTTTTGCTTCATCCTTTGCCTTCGCAAATTCTCCCGAGCAAGCTTCAAATCGAGGTTGAGCTGGATCTGCTTGTTCTCTAACTTTCGATTATAGCGAGCCACAAGCTCGCAAGATTTCTGCAAAGAGTCAACCAACGAAAGACATCAAAGACAGATCACTTCCGAGTGATTAAGGAAAAATAGTAGCATTTCTAAGACTACAGTCGAATCAAAGCATTCGACAGTAGTCTCGGGGACTACACCCAGTGGGTGCACTCAGCGTGCCCCCACTGGTTTACCAATTTGGTTCGACCAGTCGACCAAAAGAGGCAAAAAGGTTATGATTCTAAAACCATGGCTAATTGTCAGCAGTCAGCCGCAGTAAAAAAAGTCGACTGCACGCAGTCGACCATAGTCTCGGGGACTACACCCAGTGGGTGCACTTAGCGTGCCCCCACCGGTTTTACAGTTCCATTCGACTTGGTCCGTCTAGGTCGAGTGAAGAAGATCACAGCATAAAGACTATAGCCGACTGCACGCAGTCGACCATAGTCTCGGGGACTACACCCAGTGGGTGCACTCAGCGTGCCCCCACAAAAGATCCATCGACACAACCACCCAGTGGGTGTACAGATATGGAAATCTCCAAAAGGAAGCAGTTTCAGGTAGCATATCCTAACAAAGCAAGCAACGATCGACTTACTTGGACATTGCTCTAGAGAGCTGAACTAGCATCATAGGCCGCCTGACTAGCCTCTCGGACCGCTTTCACTTGCTCCATCATGATCCCTGCTGGCGTATGGCCTCCTTAGCAGCACTCACTTGGTCTTCCGGACGTGGTGTATAGCAAAGAGAGATGGTGGATCAGCAATGAAGTGGGTCGGGCACTTGTCGTGATACAGCGAAAAGACACGAAGTTCGAGTGGGGTTGCCTCCCTCGAAATCAGCGCCTCAGAATCGCCATGATCGAGCAGCCTTGCCAGTGAGCACTTTCTTGTTCTTCCTCTTCCTCAATGGCGCTTCCTCGTCATCATCGGGAGATCAATGACGTGAGGCGGAACTACAAGAAAGATTCAGAAGTAAACATGGAAGTCCAATCGACTAAAAGCTCCAGTCGACTAAAAGTGAAACCTCAGAGATCTTATCAAGGTTGGAGGTGGCAGCATCCTCCATTTCCTGATCTTCGTGCTTGGCTGAAGTCTCGGAGGTAGCGGCCCTGTATATTTCAAGAATCGGCTGATCAGTCATCAAGTCGACCAAAAGTTCACTCATGTTGAATAAGGAAATACAAGGTTCTGTTGGTTACCCGGAGATGGTGGGGATGACCATTCGCATCTTGGGCAGGGCCTTCACGGCTTTGACGATGTCGCCCGAGGTTGCTTGGCGGTTTCTCGGTCATAGGGAAGTTGTCCTAGGTCGCTTGTCATTTGCCGATTACAACAGCTTTACCGTGCCCGGCCGCCGGGTCAAGCGTCAACTTGGACCTTCCCTCCGAGCGAGGAGGATCAACGTCTTCCTCCTCTTCCTCCTCCTCCTCCTCGTCATCAGAGCTATCATCCTCCTCATCCTCCTCGCCGTTGGACTCCCATTCCTCCGGGCTTTCACCTCCACTTCCTTCTTCTTCTTCGACTGTTTCCTGCGCCCCGTTGGGCATCGAGTACATCTCAGTGGTGACCTAGAAGACAACAAAACAAGGCGAAAGTCAGTCGACGAATTGTCATCAAAACAGAATGAATGCAGTAGAATCACAGTTGGAGATAAGTGGTCATACCTTGTCTGATTCGTAACTCTGGTCGAGTGGTGGAATCCTCCTAGCTCCGCGAGGGTTGTCTTTGTTTCCTGTGATGGCAGTCATCCACTTCTCCAGCGTGGCGTCATCGACCTCCTCTAGATGGACCCGAGTGGTATCATCCGTACCAGAGTACATCCACATCGGATGACCTCGGTATTGGAGTGGCTGAATACGCCGTCGGAGGAAAACCTCCAAGAGATCCATGCCGGTCACCCCGTCGCGAATAAGCTGGACTACACGCTCCATCAGCAACTTTACTTGGGCCTTCTCCTCTGGTAACACCTTCAGTGGAAGATGGCTTGTTCACTCGACTCATGGAGAAAGGAGGGAGCCCAATCGACCGCCCGGCGTCGGCTGGTCTTGGCATGAGAACCAGGTCGATCGCCACCCTCTAACCGAGTCAGGAGAGTCATAGCCGGAAAGGTGCTCTTCCCCTCATCTGGACCCCGAGTCCCCACACATCTGGATTACTTGGGTCCTCTCGTCATTCGGGTTCGTTTTCTTCACCGTCCCGAGAGCGACAGTGAATATGTGCTTGAAGAGACCCGGTCACGATCGACAACCCAAGAAGTTCTCGCATAGCGAAATGAAAGCAGCAAGATAGACAATGGAGTTTGGAGTGAAATGATGGAGTTGCGCTCCAAAAAAGTTCAAAAACCCCCGAAAAAAAGGATTTGGCAGCAGAGGAAACCTCCGATCTATGTGGGTGGCCAGCAGGACACACTCACCCTCTTCAGGCTGCGGTTTCCACTCCGTACCCGTAAGCCTCGCCGACCCATGGGGGATCAGTCCTTCATTGGCCAGATCGGCGAGATCCTTCTCGGTGATGGTCGAGCGGATCCAATCTCCTTGGACCCAGCCTTGCGGCAGCTTGGACCGCGAAGAGGATCCGCCCCGACTGGGCACTCTCCCCTTGGCCTTCGCCGCCGCCTTCTTCACCCGTTCCAGGGCTGCGGTCTTCTCCTTCACCATGGTCGCCAGCGAAGCAAGTACCGAGCTGCGACGCTGGACAGGCGAAGAGCGCAGCGAGAAGGTTTGGAGGCGGAGGGAGGAGAAGATTGGGGTCGCACTGTTCAAAATGCCATGTCCAACGCTTTATATGGAGCCGCTTCTTAGTGGCTGACCGGTAGGCCCAGGCAATCCCGTCACAATCCCTCAACAGGCGCGCACAGGATACGTGGCGAAAAAGGCGGCGCGAAGATCGAGGCATCATCATCTTATCCCATCCGAGTGCCGCAGTTTTCTCCGCTTCGCGCGCTTCCCAAAATTCGGATCCCGCGGAATCCGCTAACCGCGGAGCAACTCGTCAGATAGCAGATTTCCTCCGATCCGTCGCTCGGAAATCCTCAAGTTCACAAAGTTCACTCGACAAACGTGAAGAATGGATCAAGGCGACTGAAAAAGAAGTTGATGCCATCACTAAAAGGTCGTTGATCCAGAGTAAGACACACTCGCAACATGAAGAACAGGTCGGAAAGATTATCAACTCCTTCCTCACTCAAACCTCGATCCATTCGGGGGCTAATGATGAAGTCATGTACCGGGGTAGGGTCATAGACCTGCCCAAAGGTACCCTCCACAAGGACACTCGCAAGAGAAGCAGCCTTCCAGTCGACCTGGTAGGTTTCCACTCAACAGATTCAAAGACACTCGACCATGAAGACCCACTCGACCACCGAGAGTCCAAGAGCCACTCGGTGCCCAAAGCGGTGCAGAAGTTAAATAGTCTTTATGATCTTAATGGCACTTTATGTAAGGTGTTACCGATGGCGCCTAGCTTTAACGCACCTTAAACCCTCTACTACATTGGGCTGGCTGGGGTCTGGCGCACTCTATATAAGCCACCCCCTCCACGGTAGAAGGGTTCGCACCCCCTGTAACACATACGCATATAATCCGATCGACCGCCTCCGGGCTCCGAGGCGTGGGGCTATTACTTCTTCCGAGAAGGGCCTGAACTCGTAAATCCCTTGCGTATACAACTACTCCATAGCTAGGATCTTGCCTCTCCATACCTACCCCCCATTCTACTGTCAGACTTAGAACCACGAAAGATAGGAATTTTATAGGAATATGAAAATCATAGGAAGTGAGATGACATGCATCTCAATTCCTATAGAGAAAGAGATGCCATTTGATGCATAGGATAGGAATTTTTCCATTTAGTCTAGGCTAATGTACTGGTAATTCACTCTAAAAACAACAGTAGTAACTAGTACTGGTACATGCTCGAAATTAATTAAACAAACATACGGGTGACAAGACACACACATTAACTACTAGTACTACTACTTCTCACATGTTGGCCAGACATCGTCGTTCACCTTCCCGGCTTTGTCGGCGACACCCCACCGTGCTTGGATCTCCGCCGACCTCTCCGCAGAAGCGCGTGCGTCCTCTTCTTTCTTGCAGCGGCGGGCCTCACTTTTCTTGAGTGCTTTCTGACTTTTCCGCTTCCTCTGTGCTGCTTTGGCCGTCTCTTGCTCTACCGCTCATTCAGCCTTGGCAGCTTCAAATTCCGCCCACGTAGTTGTGAGGTTGCGAGCGGCGATGAACTCGGCACGGTGCGATGCCATCGCTTCCCTACCATATTGTGTGCGGTCGTGGGCGGCGAGGAACTCAGCACGGTGGGATGCCATCGCTTCCTTACCGGTTAGTGTGCGGCGCGGTGGCATGCACGACGCTTGGTGAGAGCTCTGGGTTGGAGTGGCCGGACAACCGTATAGTGTATTAGTTTGTCAAGAGCTTAAGGACAGAAGGCGAATGAAATTTGGATTCCCCTTCAATCCTGGTCATTTATTACCAAGTAAAATGCATTGGCGGCCATCGAACTTGTCTTGATAGCTCACTTTCATCATTGTATACGAGTGATACGTCTCCAACGTATCTATAATTTATGAAGTATTCATGCTAATATATTATCATTCTTGGATGTTTTACAATCATTTTATAGCAACTTTATATCATTTTTTTAGACTAACCTATTGACCCAGTGCCCAGTGCCAGTTGCTGTTTTTTGCTTGTTTTTTACATCGCAGGAAATCAATATCAACCGGAGTCCAAACACCGCAAAACTTTTTGGAGAATTTTTATGGACCAGAACACCCAGGATGGGCCAGAGGAGCACCTGGGGGTTGGCCTGAGGGGTGCACAACCCACCAGGGCACGCCTGGGGGCCCAGGCGCGCCCAGGTGGGTTGTGCCCACCTCGATAGCCTCCCACACCCCCTCTTTACCCTATAAATTCAAAAATATTTCGAAAACCCTCGGGGTAGCCCTAGATCAGAAATTCCGCCGCTGCAAGGCTCCGTTGCCACCAAAAACCAATCTAGACCCCGTTCAGGCACCCTGCCGGAGGGTGAAATCATCACCGGTGGCCATCTTCATCATTCCGGCGGCCAGCATGATGAGGGAGTAGTCCACCCTCGGGGCTGAGGGTTTGTACCAGTAGCTATGTGTTTAATATATCTCTCTCTCGTGATCTTCAGATGTCACAATCTTGATATATCATGGGCTTTGTTAACATATATGGATCATATGATGTTTCTCCCCTCTCTACTCTTGTTGTGATGAATTGAATCTTTACCCTTTGAAGTTTTGTCCTGTCGGATTGAATATTCAGATTTGAGAATACATTATGTATGTCTTGCGGTATGAATACTTGAGGTGACAATGGGGTATCATATTGATTCACTTGATGTATGTTATGGCACTCAACTTGCGGATTCCCATGGTGACATTGGAGTAATCTATGCATAGGGGTTGATGCACGTTTTTATTATCTTTTCTCCGATATAAACTTTGGGGTCCCCTTGTAGTTCTTTGCGTGGATTGAATATTATGATCATGAAGTTGTTTGATGCATATTTTAGAATTAATTCATGGATACTCGTGGTGACATTGGAGTATCTAGGTGACATTAGAGTTGGTTGATGTGTGTCATTAGTATGAACTCTTGATTAGATTGATCGGAAAGAATAGCTTGCGTTATTTTAGTACGAACTCTAGGATAGATTGATCGGAAAGAATGGCTTTGTGGTTTCGTACCCTGTAAACAATTTCGATCTTTTGTTCTCCGCTAATAGGAACTCGGGAGTGATTCTTTATTGCACTTGGAGGGATGATCATATGATCCAACAATGTTAGCATTGTTGAGAGATTGCACTAGCGAAAGTACGGACCCTAGGCCTCATTTTCAAGAATTGCATTACCGTTTTTGTGCCCGTTTACTATTTGCTACCTTGCTGTTTTTATCTATTCAGATTATAAAAATATATTTCTACCATCAATATTACACTTTTATCACCATCTCTTCGTCGAACTAGTGCACCTATACAATTTGCCATTGTATTGGGTGTGTTGGGTACACAAGAGATTTCTTGCATTTGGTTGTAGGTTTGTTCGAGAGAGACCATCTTCATCCTACACCTCCCACGGATTGATAAACCTTAGGTCATCCACTTGAGGGAAAATTGCTACTGTCCTACAAAACTCTGCGCTTGGAGGCCCAACACGAGTCTACAAGAATAAAGTTGCATAGTAGACATCAAGCTCTTTTCTGGCGCCGTTGCCGGGGAGGTGAGTGCTCGAAGGTATATCTTTAGATCTTGCAATCAAATCTTTTAGTTTCTTGTTTTATCACTAGTTTGGTTTATAAAATAAAACTACAAAAAATGGAATTGAGGTTGCATCATATTATTGATCATCTTTATAATGTCTTTCTTGAAAATGATGGCTCGAAAAATTTTGTGCTCAATTGTTAGAAGAAGAAGTCAATAAAATGTTTGGCACAAAATATTTGAAGGATGAGCATGATTGCAATGTTATTAGTATGAATTCTTTGAATATCGAAAATGCTAATAACGATTGCACAAGTCACGACAAAAATGTTTCTTATAAGCATGTCAATTTTTGCGGAGTGAATTGGGAGTGCAATTGCACACCAAAAAGGGAAGATAGATTTTGTAAGAAGCATAAATATTTAGAAACGAAAAAGTTGCAAGAGAGGCTAGATGATTGTGCTGAAAGATGTAATTTGTTTCTTCATCCTTGTGAACTTTGCAATGAATGTGGTCATTTAAATCTCCAATGCAAATTATTTCATGATCAAATCGTGTCCAAAAATTGTGATAACTTGATTACCCTTGAGCATCATAAAGAGCTTAGTCTTCTTTTGGGGTATGAAGAAATGAAACGTATAACTAAGGGTTTTCCAAATCCCAAGATATTTTTTAATTTTGATCTCGAAGAAATTTATATGTTTTGTGCGGTAAATTGCATTGAGAATCCTTATACTGCCAACTATCTAAAGACAAGAAAACAAATAGAATATGAAGAGAGTACTAATAAAAAGGAAAATATTTCCCAATACCCTCCTAGTGTTTATTATGATGAATCGGGTAACGAGGAGGAACTTCCTATCCAATCAATCTCTTCAACAAGGAGCTTGAAGAAATTAATTGAACCCACACATGATGTGGTGAAGAAGAAGAAAATAAGAAAGAATAGAGGTAAAAAGGTATCTCTCCCAAATAATGTTGCTCCTATTATTGTTGTGCCACATGAAAATGAATCAAAAATTATTATGGAAGATGATGAATTTGATTATGATATTGCTTCGATGTCTTATGTCACAATGTCCGAGAGCACTATTGATGATGATTTTGTTATGCCTATTGCTTGTTGTGATGATTATGATTGGGAAGATAATGATACTTCTTATAATCTTGGAAATCTTTTTGGCACTTGCTTGGAAGAATATGATAATAATGTTTGCTATACTATTGGTGCTATTCATGCTATTGTTAAGAATGATTGTGATGATATGAAAAACCACAAGCTTGGGGATGCTATGTTTAATGAGTATGAAATTTTTGAAGATTTATCTGCTGGAAATAATGCTTGTCCTAAGCTTGGGGATGCTTTGCTTAATAACTATGATCCTTTGATTCCTTCTACTTTCGATAAGAAAATTTATTATGATGATAGCATGCCTCCTATTTATGATGATTACATTGATGAAAGTGGGTTTGGAAGAGTGTCAACTCTAGGTAGTAGTGATACCACTATTTTGGAGGGTGTTGAATGTTATTACAATATTGATGAAAGTGGACTTGGGGAGGTCTTGAGTTTATTTAGTGATACATCCACTATTTTGGAAGAGGTTTCAATCGACTATGACAATAAAGTTGCTATCTATGATGATTATTATGATGACATGTATGCCATAAAGAGTAATAAATTTTCTATGCTTGTGGATCATGAAAAGAATTCTTTATGTGATGGTTATATTGTTGGATTCATTCATGATGCTACTGAGGAACATATGCTTGTAGTAATAGCAATAATATCAAGTTTCCTCTCTATGTGTTGAAATCTTGAAGTTATGTTTGTTTTGCCTTCCTATACTAGTTGATTCTTGTTCCCATAAGTTGTTTGCTCACAAAATCCCTATGCATAGGAAGTGGGTTAGGCTTAAATGTGCTAGTCATATGCTTCATGCTGCTCTCTTTGTGTTTTAATCCTTATCTTTTATGTGAGCATCATTGAAACCATCATGCCTAGCTTAAAAGGCATTAAAGAAAAGCGCTTGTTGGGGGACAATCCAACACTTTTATCTACTGTTTTTGTGTGTTCAAATGATTAGGATACTGTAGTAATCATGTTTTATAGCTTTTGTTCCAATAAAGTGCCAAGTAAAGCCTTTAGGATCTTCTTGGGTAATAGTTGTTTGATCTTGCTGAAAAACAGAAACTTATGCACTCACAAAAATAAGTTTCATAAATCACATAAACGTGCTTTTCCTATGTTTCTTTTTGCAGAAGTATGGTTGGAGTGCAGATTACTATAGACTGTTCTGTTTTTGGCAGGTTCTGTTTTTAATGCATAGTTTTCTTGTTTCCTAGTTTCTATGGCTTATATTGCTTAATATAAATTGTGGAAATGATATGCTACATTGGTCATTGTGTGGAAACAATTATGAATCTTGTCTTTGACAGTACCGAAGTGAAATGGTTTGCTCTTTATCATACTAACCTATCTCACGAAGTTCCGTTAAGTTTTGTGTGATTGAAGTTTTCAAGTTTTGGGTGATATGAGGAGAACAAGGAGTGGCAAGACCCTAAGCTTGGGGATGCCCAAGGCACCCCCAAGGTAATATTCAAGTAAGATCCAAGCAACTAAGCTTGGGGATGCCCCGGAAGGCATCCCCTCTTTCGTCTCCAACATTATCGGTAACCTCACATGGAGCTATGTTTTCATTCGTCACATGATATGTGTATGTGTTTTACTTGGAGCGTCATTTATTTTGCTAGGATTTTCTTGCTCTCATTTATAATAATATTTTGCATATTTCTTTTCAATAAAAATGCCAAGGATAGCCTTTACCATGCTTATTTTGCAAGACTATGTGTTGCTGTTTCAAAATAGAAAGTTTATCGTTGTTGCAAAAATTCCCTAGAAAAGTAAAAATATGATAAAATGTTGAAACTTTTTGCATAATAAGCTCTGATAAATTTTCTACAGTGTGGTAAATTTTTAGAATTTTTGGAGTTAGGGAAGTATCATGAATCTTGCATTCTTTACAAACTGTACTATTTTGGCAGATTGCTGTTATGTTTGCTTATGTTTGCTTGTTTAGTGATTCTATTTGAGGATAGGATTATTAAATATGCAGAGGCATTTAGTGAAATGTTGAATAATAATTTTAGTTATTTTCTACAGTAGAGAATGATAAAGGTTTTGCATTGATTTATATTAACTTATCTCACGAGTTCTTGTTGAGTTTTGTGTGGATGAAGTTTTTGAGATTTAGGAAAACCGTGATATGAGAGGAATTAAGGAGACACAAAACTCAAGCTTGGGGATGCCCAAGGCATCCCAAGCTAAATATTCGAATAAGTCTCAAGCATCTAAGCTTGGGGATGCCCCGGTAGGCATCCCACCTTTCTTCTTGAACAATTATCGGTTAGTATCGGTTGAGCCTAAGCTTTTGCTTCTTCAAATGAGTTGTGCTATTCTTGGAATGTCATTTTGTTTTGTTTTGCTTGCTGTTTTAATAAAATACTTAGATCTGAAATTTTTAATAAGAGAGAGTCCACAATTAGCTACCTATTTACTTAACTACTCGCTTGATCTTCACTTATATCTTCTTGGAGTAGCTTGTTATTTACTCTTGTGCTTCACTTATATCCTATGAGTAAATTGTTGAATAAATTGAATGCCATGAAGTTGAAATCCATATTAGTTTGGTACCGGCCTAAGGCCTTCATCCATATTAGTTTTCTGTCATCTCTATTTGTATCGTGCTACTATCATGAGCAACTCCTTTATCTCTGCACGTTAAAGTTTTGCAACCTATGATACATGGTGATGATTTGAGTGTTGAGCTAATTGGCATAGATTAAATAAACTAATACCTCTCTTTAAGCAAGACTACTATGTTGCTAACTGTACCCATTAAGATAATGAGGGTGCTTCTATTTGTTAGTGTATGTTTCATCAACTAGTCCCACTATTATAGTAATCTGACTATCACAATATATGTGCCAACAGGGATGCTCAATTTTGGTGGAACTGCACAAAAACTTTGGGTGCTTCATTGCCTCGACTTCTTCCTTCCTTTCCTCTCAGTCGCTTATCTCGGCTTGCTTCCTTCCTTTCCTCACTACAAAAAAATACACTTCCGTGATGATACGTGTTTGTCACAGTAGGTCGCGTTTTTTGTCATGCATGTACATCCATGACAAATTTATGACAGAATCAAGATAGTCATACTGTCTTTGTCAGAGAAGTGTTCCATGACATTACCAAAATTATCATCACGGAAGTGTCCACTTCCATGACGATAAATTGCGCGTCACAGAAGTGCTTTCGTCAAGGGTGACCGACACGTGGCATCCACCGTAACGGAACGCCGTTAAGCTATCGGGTCGGGTTTTGGATCCGATAACCCGTTAACAGCCCCGACCAATGGGAAATTTCCACATGTAAAATTCTTATTGGCCGGACGAAACACGTGTCAGCTCGTCAGTGGGTCAGATAGGCGCCTATGATATGTCGACACGTGCCACGGCCCACCACTGGCCCATATAGCTTACAAAGCCGGCCCGTTTGACTTGGTCAAAAGTTAACGGGTTGGCCCATGAAAAGCCTGTTAACGGTCTCTTCGCAAATAGCCCATTTTATGGCCCGTTAATTCACGGCCCGTTAGGCACTAAAGGAAATCGACCCAACAACGTCATGTGGGCCGTCGAATATAACACCATCCCATTTCACTTTCAGCCCATGTATTGCCCACGACGTCTTTCGGCCCATATGAGGCCTTCGTATCTTTAGGCCCTTTACAGGCCCACGGTGACTCTAGCCCATAATGAATAGTAATTTTCGTTGTACCCGTTAACGGCCCGTGAATTACATGGGCCATTTCCAGCCCGTGTTAGCTTTCGGCCTATTGACGGCCCATACGTTCTTGGGCTCCTTTTCGGCCCTCGATTACTTCCGGCCCGTTACTG
This sequence comes from Aegilops bicornis, assembly GCA_021605145.1. NCBI lineage: Eukaryota > Viridiplantae > Streptophyta > Magnoliopsida > Poales > Poaceae > Aegilops > Aegilops bicornis. The sequence goes on along the minus strand of CM038673.1, from coordinate 558,671,399 downwards.
GCTTGTTCCCCTAATGGCCAAATTCGGCCCATGGCAAGATTCGGCCAGTTACTGGCATGTTCCCCAAATGGGCCAAATTCGGCCCATGGCAAGAGTCGGCCCATTACTGGCCTGTTACCCTAATGGGCCAAATTCGCCCATGGCAAGAGTCGGCCGTTTACGCCAGCCCGTCCTATATTCTGGCCCATTAACGACCCGTTATGCCTGTGACAGAATTAAGCTTTTGCAGTCCTACGGCCTGTTAACGGCCCGTTATCGTGCTGGGCCGATACCAATTATGCCCGATTACGGCCCATGTAGACCCATTAACCGACGGCCCGAGGCCCACCGATTACAGGCCCATTTATCGACGGCCCGAGGCCCACCGACTACAGGCCCATTTATCGACGGCCCGTAGGAGACCCATGGATCCTACGGCCCGTATAAGGCCCATGGGTAGTTGCGGCCACTAGCAAACCAGGGAAAAAGAAGAATAGGAAATAAATAAGGCCGAAATTAACGCTAGGCTATTAAGGCGATTGCATGGATTACATCCACTCGGCATCAAAGATCGCCACCAGTGCAAATATAGGGAACACCCTACACTATACAAAAATGGCTTGCTGTTTTCTTCAGCCGGTGGCTGCACGTTAATAATAAATTTTGTATCGCACCAAAACAAATTACAACTATATAACAAAAGGAAGGTTGGCATAAAACTTAACAGTCTAGCAGATAAATGCACCACCAGAAGTTCAGAAGCTCGGTTCATTTGACCTGACTGTTACGCTTTCATGCTGTATTGTCCGATGGAGCACCATAACCCTCGCCTTCATTTCCCCTAGGCTCCTGAACAACATAGAAAATGTCTGATAGTCTGGTTTCAAAACCATGCATATCTTGACGACATTGAGCAATGTTTCTCCTTGTTTCACAAAGGGCCTCTGTTAGGGAATGGACTTGTGTCTGGAGCGTAGATACATCATTGCTTTGAGCTTGCATATCTTGATGATGAGGCAGTTTGGACGATATTGCCTTAACAACCAACCCAAGATACGCAGAACGTGCTTTTGGCAATCGTTAGTGGACAGTCTTGACCCACCGCAGCAAGAGTCGACATTGCGGTTATAGTTGCCTCGCCACCTTCGTAAGGTGGCGGTTCCACCATTTTTCCATAGCTCGCTGAAAAGTTGAGGTTTTACATTAGTAGTACCGCAATGTAAGATATTAAGGAGGCAGCAAAACCAAACAAAATAGCTTTGGTCTATATACATAACTTATTCTGGTGAACCCTTGTAAAATATTAGTTGTATTTTATTGCAAAGTACATAATAAAACCAGGTTCCAAACATATGACCATGTACCATCGCTAATGTATTTTCTATTTCTTCACATTGTATTGAGGGCTAAGTATAAAGAGATGAAGTTTATAATATGGTAAGCATAGTATGACATCATTCATATCACAAAACAACTGAGAACAGACAAACAGGCAATTGTTACGTTGTGTGGGCAAGTCCAGCACGGAACTAGATTACGGGTCAAGATCAAAGGAACATCACTCCTCCCTTTTAAACCTTGTAAGGTGCAATGATACGCTAAGACAATTGTGTATAAAATTGAAAAGAGTAATAGACATTGGCTGCAAACCATGCAGTTCAAGGCACAAGTCGAGTAAGTAGTAGTTAAAAGGCATGAGGATTAAGGACTTACAATAGCGGCTTTGATCGGTGTAGTCATGCCCTTCTTCTTCTTGGTGTGACAGTCCTTGAAGATTTCCACAACATTTGGTTCAGGTACTTTTTGGTCCTTGCGGGCTTTCCTCTGCATTTCGAACAAGTCAATATAGATCTGATAATATAAATGCAATGAAAAAGAGTGTAACAAAGGTAATTACAAGAGCCTCGCGATTGTGCAATATAGCTACGAGATCCTGTAAATGCATTGGAATTTCACTTTCGTCACGGTTGGCCTTGTTCTTTGAAAAGTTCACCTACAAGAAGATAGATTTGTGTGGCACATGCGTCAATAGGACTTCAACATGTGATCTGATCACATATATATAATGTACCTGATACTTCGGATCAAACCAGTGTTTAACAAGGCCCCTCCGATGCGTCATCCGATATATTTTCCATCGGAGATGTTTGGGAAAGTTCACTGTTAGCCTTGCCTTCAAAGTGAGTTTTCCTCAAGTTATACCGATATTGTCGCAGAGCAGACTTGAAAACATGGGTGCAAGCTTGTCTGGTTGCAACATCTTGGCTATCCAACTTGAACCTCATCTGTTGAAAATTATGGGAATCTCATTATAAGCAACCTAGAAAGTATGGGACAGAGCAAGACGATATTACTAGTTTCCATACATAACCATACTTACAGATAAATGGTCGAGGAAGGTGTTGAACTGGGTTTCGTCTTTGTCATTCCTGTCTTGAATCCATGTTGGGAGGATACGTACATGACACCTAACGGCAACCGCTGCCTCGATACTAACTTGGCTGACTCAGAGCATCACGTGGCCTTTTTAAACCTGCCTCAAAACGGATCTCCATTCTTCCTCCTCTAGATTTAGTTAACCTATCGAGCATTATCCACGATGTTTGTTTCCTCTTGCGCCTAGGTGCTAGTCCAACAACGAACATAGGAAGTGTTAGTGTACATCAAACCGTGAGACTACATATAAAGAAGCATGCAATCAGAACTTGACTCCAAAGCAACTACCTTCTTGCTGTTGAAGCTCACAAGGTTCATCTCGATATTGCCAACTCGTCTTGTGTCAAGAGTGCTTGGGAAGTAGTGTCAGGTGGCAAGGGAGCTTGGGATGCTAGCTCAGTTGGCGCACGAGTATGTCGTGCAGCTGGTAGTACTGTGGTAGGTGTTGCAAGAACTAGGGTTGTCTCTGCTTGTTTGGTGGCAGCTATTTGTTTCTGTTTGGCTTTTTTTGCAGCTCGTGTAGCATGGGATGCCGTGTTTGTAGAATTTTCTGCTGGACTTTCACCTTCTATTGCACCATCAAATTACCAAAGAAAATCTGCAGGATTCATCCGCTTCTCATTCCCTGCCATTCTGTGTTTCTTCCTCTTTCTCTGTGCCATGTTAAGTCAAGCCGACAAGAAAAACGAATAACAATTTAGTTCTTCAGAACAAATTGATGTGTGATGCAGACGAACGAAACTTTGATGTTAGACAACCACATGATAGGAGGATGTAATATGTATGTAAAACAGGACAGAAGAGATAACCAGAACTATGATGTGTAAAGTAAGAAGAAGACATTTCACCAAATTAGAAGCAATGCAATGGAAGGTAGACACCATATGAAAGATGCTACAAATATCGCTCTGCCAAGTTAACAATGTCTCAACATAAATGGCGTTTAAACAAATGTGAAGCAATACAAGAAATAAATCATATGCAATATGCAAACAACATCACACTACCATGTTAGAGGTCTCTCGTCATTAGTGCCATTGCATATTCACAGCATTGCATATTCACAACTTATGATGTGTAAACTAAGGAGAAGGCATTTCAACAAATTAGAAGCAATGAAAGCTAGACACCATATGAAAGATGCAACGAATATCACTCTACCAAGTTAAAACTGTCTCGTCATAAGTGCCATTTCAACAAATTAGTAGTACAAGCTAGAAAAGAATGTGAGATGTAACCTATATCACACTCAAGTTAAACATGTCTTATGATAAGTGATTGTTGCAGGTTACACAACAAGTAGTAATTTGATGTAAGAACATGGTGTGATAGATGATATTGTATGTTCTAGAAACAGGAACACGTGTCTTATTCAAGTATAATGTGTAAAGTAAGCAGATGGAATTCAACAAAATTAGAAGCAATACAAGATAGACGTCACACATAACATGCAACCACATATAACAGTGCCAAGTTAGAGGGAGCACCAGTGATGTTGCACTAGGGGAGACATGCTCATCATAAACACAACTTTGTTGAGTGTCTATGCATGTGTTGTCTTGGAAATCATCTTGGGGGTGTGGAGGAGTAGAAACTGTAGAGGCCCTCCGTTTGGAAGGAGCACCTTTATCCGCTGCCTTGCTAACTTCCTTCCGCTTTATTGATTTTGAATTGTCAAGTAAAATCGACATGGAAAAGGAATAAAATTCTCTCTTCAGAACTCATTCATGCATGATACTGACAATCACTACTTTGATGTAAGGCAAACACATGATACCAGGATGGAATATGTATGAAAAACAGGATGACATGGCATGTTCACAACTGTTTGTGTAAACTAAGCAGAAACCATTCCAGCAAATAAGAAGCAATGCAAGCTAGACACCACATGAAAGATGCAACCAATATGACTCTGCCAAGTTAAAAGCGTCCCATCATAAATGGAATTTCAACAAATTAGAAGCAGCGCATGCTATAAATCATATGAAAGATGCAACTAATATCGCACGGCATATACTAAAGGTGTCTCGTCATATTGATTGATGCGGGATACAAAAAAAAATAGTTTTATGTAAGGACATGCTTAATAGACAGATGTACTATGTACTAAATACAGGAAGGCATGTCACATTAACAGGTATAATGTCACATTTACAGGAGTATAAGCTAAGCAGACTAGCACATGCAGTTTAACTAGATTGGAAGAATTACAATCTAGACACTATATGCAACATGCAACCACATATCACGCTGCCAACTTAGAGCAGCAGCTGCGATGCTAGTGTAGGGGAAATGCTGTAATCAACTACAGAGCTACATTCACTATCTTCATCTAGCATTTCTGTTTCTTGAGAATCATGTCGGGAGGCTGACACTGCATTCTTTAGATGAGGAGTAGTCCCCTTGACTGCCTGTCTCGTTATAAGTGATTAATGAGGGATACACAAGAACATTAGTTGGATGTAAGAACATGGTTAATACACAGATGTACTAGTATGTACCAAAAACAGAAAGGCATGTCATATTCAAAGGTATAATGTGTAAGCTAAGCAGATGCAATTTAACCAAATTGGAAGCAATACAAGCTAGACATCCGGTTGGAGTGGTGAACATGATCATCTAGGACACGAGCCTGGTGGGAGGCGGGCTGCTTCGCCACCATCACGGCTTTTTAGTTGGCTTCCGGTGATGCTTGTCTTTCTTTGGGCTTGTCAACTCGGCCAGTGCCCTGACTAGCTATTTGTCTTCTGGTGCTCACGGAATGGTGGTTCGTGTAAAAAATATCTTTCCTTATCTTAATAAAGACCGACTTCGGCCTTTCGAATACAAGCTAGACACCATATGGAACATGCAACCACATATGACACCGCGAAGTTAAAGCAAGCACCTGGGATGGTGGTTCATTGCGGCGAGGTCATCAACTCGAAGCAACGCTTACCATCTCCATCTCACGACCGCACCCTTTAAAGCATTGTAACATGCCACGCTTAGCAGCGTAGAAAGCTGGCACGACTTGTCTCTTTTCTTTTTGCTTCCCTTTCGCAGTACTCTAAAATACCCTTGCATAAAAACACAATAGTGAGAGTATGGATGAAGTGTGTGCAGAACTAGTGCACTGTAAAAGTAGCAGATAGCAGGTGGCTGAAAAATAAATGACAGGAGACATATGATAGCCCTACAACATTGCATGGCAAACAAAATTAGATTCTACTCCGTATGATTTTGTAATATATGAGCACAGGAAATGAAGGTACTCCTCCAAAGACACCACCACATGTGGTCATATCTAAGATAACAGTCGACTGGAAATAAATAGGTCGGTCGATTTTTTTTAATGAACCGTCCGATCTATAAGGAACGGGCAGATGGCCTTCGTCTACCTCCCGCCAGTGACTTTTGACGATCTTTCTCGAACCGCCAGCGACCACCAGCCCAGACCCGTGCCTCCGCCGCCCCGCCCTCCCATCGACCTCACACCACCGCCGTGCTTGGCAGCGCCCCCAAGCCATCCCTTTAATCCTGGCCGACCTCCAGATCGGGCGCCAGTAGCTCTAGGCTGCAGACGCCCCTAAGATAATCACCAAGGCGCTGCTTCCCTGGCGTAATAGTGGTACTAGCGCCTATTACGCCGGGGAATGCTTCCGTTAATTGGGAATCAACTGGCCAAAAATTGAAATTCAGGGGGGCGACGGACCTCTAGCTAAGGTGAAATAGTATATGAGGAGAAACCTTGTGCATCGCGAAGTTACTAGGAACATCTAATATCAAGAAGAAGCGGTCAACTAGTGTCTTCTGTGGTATGAACACCGTGCAAGCAGAGACGTAATATTTGCACGAATAAGGGAAGAGGAGTAACTTCTTCGTTTGCCGGTGTGGTCACCTCCACATGTCGCGCCGATCTTCTTCTTTTTACCGGGGAAACCGATGTTCTGGAGGGTGCAGGCTTGGACGAACCCATGGCCAAATTGTTGACTGTGTTGTCGTGGCCGTATGTCGGCGGAGGGGAAGCAGATCCGAGGCGGCGAAGGACGGCGTAGCAGGAACAGCTCCGGTGCGGTGGAGGGTGGCGAAGTTGGAGCGGCAGCGGTGAGGCGCAGGACGGTGTGGTTGAACTGGCTCGGGTACGGATGGCTCGGCCTCGGCTTCAACTACTAGCCGTGGAGGGCGTTGCGGTTGAGGTTGCGGTGGGCGGCGGCGTCGGGTATCGGCTCGGCGTGATGGAGGAGGGCGGCGTTGATGGGTGGGATGGGGTGGCGGATAGAGGACGCGGGGTTTCGTGGCTGGTGGAGAGGTAGTTTTGGCGCCCACGGAGTACGAATGGGGAATCGTCGGGTGGGGGAACCATGTTTGATGCAGGGACGCGCTTGTTTTTGGCTTTTGAACAGAAGATGGGACGACTTGTTTGAAATTTGGGGAAAGTACAAACTTTCCCCCCTCTTAAATTTCGGACCCATCATGGGTCGGGGGTAGGATGGTAATCCCAGGTGTCCCAAATAGTGGGCGGGAGCGATTTCGGCCGCGCGCATGTGTGCTTAGGCGGCAATTGTGTATGAATGTTTTTCGGAGGCGGTTGCGTGTTGTCTAGATGAAGCTACAAACCTATCCCAGTTTAGACCTTTGGACGTTGGGCCGGTAGGTTTCACAGGTCGGAGTTATTAGAAAAGTAATTTCCTTGTACTACCAAACATTGGTCTCTGGCGGTTTCGGGCGAGTAGAGGCTCTTTTGGCGCTTCGTTCGAAATTTTGAAACACAAGCATTCACGTTTAGAGTACTCCTGAACTATGAGGATTGACCTAAATAGACAACGTTATATTTGACCTTGTATGTTTGAAAACCTCATTAAATTATCCGCTTCCTTTTGAAATTTTGACACTTGAAAATCCTATAACTATGATTATTTTGGAATGGAGGAGCTAAATTTGAATCTATTTTGTACACGACTACATATGCTATTATGTACAAAATCAGAGCAAATATTGGTACCCCCATAGTTTAGGTATGGTTTACAAATGCCATGATATCAAATTCAAATAATTGAATGGACTTCATGTTGAATTCGATTTTTTAAACCACCTTAGGTTGAATTCAAATGTATGCTAGGTCATAGGTAGCTATTTATAAATGTCAATTGCGTAACTTTTCAGATGTATGATGTGCTTTACACACACAACATGAACTATACTGACGTTTATTTTCGATTGCTAAAGCGATGCATTGTCTGGAGTTCAAAATACTAACTATGTGGATCAATTGTGTCGAATAATAACATAGACATGCTCAAATTCGATAGAATCTAGATGTCTGATGGATCAATGACCGCTCCTTACACGAATTGCAAATATCATGATCCCATCCTAATATTTGGATACAATTTATATCTTTAATCAGTGTGTAGAGCAGTCTTTTACGTGTAGTTTCACTCTCGATCGGTGGTCTCTCACACATGCTCACACACTCTCTCCCGAGGTGTCTTTCTCGCACACATGCTCTAGATATAACCCTCCCTCCCTCTCGTAACCACTTACAACTGTTTTCACTAACCTTTATCACAAGCATTCTTCCTCTACTTAAACATACACACGCACAATCCTCATCGACCCTTTCTATATACATGGACCTACCTACGTGTCTCATGTACGCACATTATCTTTACGCTTTGTCTCTCACGCATTATCTCACAGCTCTCTTCCTAATCGATTTAGTATGATTCTAGCAGAGCATTTTGTAGGATGCCCTTAAAGTTAGGTTGGATGAATAGTAATATCAGAGATAAAGGGGTTACCTTAGTCCAAGAACCTAGGGTTACAAATCCTAGCCGGCTTTGTCAGTGGACACAGAGTCCTTCACAATTCTTCTATCTTTGTCTTGTATGACTAGTCATCCATGGGTCTTCCTAAATATGTCATGGGCCAACCAATGTGGCGCAGGACGGAACCGAACGAAGGGCTTCACCTCGACCCACCGGACCTCACGCGGTGACACACCCTCTGCCCCCACGTCTCATTATCTTCTCACACCCACACATACCAACACAAACACCACACACAAAATTTCTCCTGGTGCCTCTATTCCCTCCCCCCTTGCATATACACACTCAAGGGAATGGAATCTCTTGTCGTGACGTCATATTCATCTCTCTCTCTCTCTAGACCACTCTCATTTCTCGTGATATCTCTCCCACGCCCCCCTTCCCCCGTCGGCCCCTCTATCCATGCCTCTCTCGAATACGTAATACACACACATACCTCTCTAGGCCCCGCCAAATGCATCAACTACACATTCACACATGTTACATCACGTACCCCATTGATCTAAAAAGCCCTCTCTTCACGTTTATTTTGCATACAACATTCCTTTTGAATAAAATGTGGCCAGAAAATTATTTTAGAGGTTCTACATATATACAACATTACAAAGTTATATGGAGGAGTACAAACGCTAATTTGCATTGCATGGTGCCCACAATGATATTTATTCTGCACTGTGAATTTGTATATTTTTATACTATATCCAAAGTTAGTCATAATAAAGAGAAACAAAGAGCATCTCTCTCTCCATCGCATACCCCCCCCCCTGTACGCCCCTTTCACGTATGCACACAAAACTATCTCCAGGTCCTCTAAAAGTAAGCCCCCAGAAAAATCACGCGTGTTTCATCTTTCTCTCGCGATATATGCAATGACGATCATTTTATTTGAAGCGAAAGCACGATACATACATTGGTCTTCATAATCCACTCATTACGGTCACCGTTTACGTTTAGTGGTTATTATACAGTCACGGGCTCACCGTAAAACTTTGTATTTGCTCATGACATGACTAGTTGACCAGTTAAACGCTCCACGTGACACCTCTAGTGTTGCATCGCATCTCACTAACATCGTGCCCACCTGTCGACTTGTATCTACTCTACATCTACACTATTGTAAAATACATAAAATACACTCTTATAAAAAACAGAGTTGGTGATGATGGTGTGCCTGCCATCCTGCAATATAGACCGTCCGATTTATATCTGACGGATAGGAAAGAAACTATGGCAATTTTGCAAAAATGTACCCACACACCTCTCCACATTTGCAATTAAGGCCTTCCCTCGTTCATCCTTTTCTCTCACAAGATAAACAAGTCATACAAATGCATTTTGATGTTATGTGCAACGCACGGGCATCTTGCTTGTAAGAATGAAAACAAACGACAAAAAAATATTTTGACGGTGGTTCGAAGTCATGACCGCGGGCACAGCGGACAAGGTGGCCTTGTATTGGTATGATGAGCCGTCTGTTTCAACGCACAGGAGCTGGTGTGGTGATTATACACACACGCACGCATGCACACGAACTCCATCCACGCAACACTCACACAAACACATGCACCCACGCACGCACGCAACACTCACACGTACACACACAGCCACGCACGCACGCAACACTCACACGCACACACGCACGCATGCATGCACACACCAGTACACCACACGACCAACACACACTCTCACGCTCAAGTGCTCAAACTACACGTGCATGCGCACACATCAGGCCCTGACAGACACATACACAACCAGGTGATTCCATCGCAAGGGTAGGAGCCTTGTCGGCGCTGCGTAAATTTGTGTTTATCTGACCTTTTCCCTATGCGAACTGACAGGTGGGACCCACAAGGAACGTGATCAATTTAACTAGTCAACATGGCGCCATGCAGACTATTTGGCCGGTCAACAGAGTGCAATCCGATGCTGAACTGTGAGCAAGTGACCGGATAAGCTCCGTAAAACGTATATAGTGACCGTAATCAGCTTATTCTGAAGTTCGGTGACCGTATTACGCTTTTATCTCTATAGGCCCTCCAAAACTACATCTCTACACGTTCTCGCATGTTACATCTAACAACTATGCAATACAGCACTACTAATACACTCTAACACAATAAATCATATGTGTTTTTAGTTTTACTAGATATCATATTGTAATTATAATTATTCAGTTTGCATACATTAAAATTGCCTTTGAAATGTATGGCCAGTACCATCTATCGCGCGGGAAAAATCCCGCCCTTTCCTGTTTAATCGGGTTTGTATCGATGGATCGTGCGAAACAGCAAAACTATAGTACTATACAGTACAAGTGACAGTTCATTGGGCCGTTGTAAGAGTGGAGCGCTCGCTTTCATAAATCTTCTAGTCCCATTCGCCGACATGTGGGACATCAAGCTACCGGGTCCACGTGCCATACCGGAATACAGTGCAGAGCAGCCGGGGTGAAGCACCCCAGTCATGGCGCCGGCGTAGTAATGAGCAATGAGGCGTCAAATCACAAAGCTGCACCTTTCCCACAGTTAAGTTGGAGGGACGAAGTAATAATGCTAAAAAAGAAGTTGGAGGGACGAAGCAACCATCATTTCACTCGTTGCTGAATCCGCTTCTCCCTCATCTTCTTCAACTTAACCACGTGTTGCTTCTACCGTTGTTCTGCCTCATGTGGGATGCGGATCAGCTTGGTAAAGCACTGACACGTGGGACCGCATGTTAGCAAACCGCTAGGACAACGTCCTCCGAAAATAAGAAACCTCCCTCGCCATCCGCGTGGCAAAATCACCTCCGTTTTACTAATCTTTGATTCTATAATTTTTTAGATCAATATAATTGAGATTTGTATAGATAGCACACAGGAGCAAAACCAAGTGGTACGGTTAAGGGCATCCACAATGTGTAGCCAAATGTGAAAATAGCTTTTGGCATCGTGGGAACCATTGTGGACGGTGTTGCCAAAGCCAAAAGGATGGAACCGAAGCTCCCTGATTGATTGATTGATTGAAGGAATAGAAAAATGCATCGTCTCTCCTCTTTCTCCCATGCTTGGACGCATGTAGTACAGTATAGAGCACAGAGTCTACTCCCCTGTCCCTTCTATCACAAATCACAAAGCAGTGAGGCTTCAAATCACAAAGCACAGACGAAGCAACTATCATTTCACTCTTTGCTGACTCCGCTTCTCCATCGTCTTCTTCGAGAAGCCATCTCACTGCACTAGTACTCCTAGTAGTAGTACTAGTAAAGGACTTCTGGATGCAAATAAAGGCGGTTGTCTCGGCTTGCGGTGACACTTGCGAACAACTTACCGTGGTCTCCCTCAATGGCGTTCTCCGTCGAACGCACTTCGCCAAACCACAAAAAAGTCGACGTCACCGCAATGGGCAAGGAATTCAAATATAGTTACTACCTCCATTTTTTTGTACACAAGGCCAGTATATCAAAATTACAATTTGCAAAGGGCCACTAACACTAATCGAGGCAAAATTGATGGGGTTAGCAACCAAGGACATGAATATCCCCTGCATGCATGCGGAGGTGAGAAGGTTCGTTTGCATGGCGCTGCATTAATCAAGCGATGAGGAGTGAGATGGTTAGCTCTTTGGTCTTTCGAGAAAAAAAATACGCATTAATTGACACATGAAACGAGGATTTGTATCGATTAAATCCCGCGAAGGAAAACCCCGCCTTTCTTTTTTAACACTAGTACTCCTAGTACGTATGTACTTATCCTATTTGAGTCTAGGCCTTGCATTGCCAAACTTCGCCACACATTTTTGCCAAGCTTGCCTAAAGTTTTCAAAATGAGAAGGAGGTACACTTGCGCACGGCTATCGCGGTTGCATCGCACCCTCACACGGTCGCTCCTGCACATCGCGGTCGCACCGCACCCTCACACAGTCGCTCCTCCATGCCACAAACCCAACCAAGGGAACGCATCCTCACTGACACGTGCTGTCGCATGTGAACAAACCAAACTCAGCCATCCTACGGTCGCTCCTGCACGCCGCGGTCGCACCGCACCCTCACACAGTCTTTCCTGCATGCCGCAAACCCAACCAAGGGAACGCATCCTCACTGACACGTGCTGTCGCATGTGAACAAACCAAACTCAGCCATCCTATCGAAGACACATAATTTTCGTTCATAGAGTATGTTTATCCAACCGCATGTTGGGGAGTATCCGTACGGCCCGTGCGGTGGTCTGTTGGGCAAGAAGAAGAGGTGAGGAAGAAGGAAAGAAGGGTTAGGAGACGTAGGATATTCATCCAACCGCCTGAAATGGTAGACTGATCCAAGTCAGGCGACTTGCATAACAAATAGTATGTTTTTACACAGCAAAAGATCCACAAAAACAACAACATAAAGAAAAACTATCACTGCTCGCGGAAAGAGACGACCTCGTCGTCTTTGGCTGCCGGCGCGAACCAGTCGTCGCTGCCGACGTGTGTCTCCGCACCGTGGTTGTCCTCGGCCTCCAGCTACTCGTTCAAGCAGAGTGTGCGGGCGCTCTGCACGGACGAGAGCACAGCCCAGTTCAAGTCGAGGACGTCCAGTTCCGCCTGCAGGAGGGCCTCGATGGCAGCGGCATCCGCGCGCTCCGCGTCGAGTCGAGCCTCCGCCGCCCGGTTCAAGTCCAGGACTTCCGGTTCCGCCTGCAGGAGGGTGTCGATGAGAGCGGCATCCACGCACTCTGCATCGAGTCGAGCCTCTGCCGCCCGGTTCATGTCCAGGACGTCCGGTTTCGCCTGCAGGAGGGCCTCGATGGCGGCGGCATCCGCGCGCTCCACCTCAAGTTGAGCCTCCGCCGCCCGGTTCACATCCACGACATCCGGTTCCGCCTGCAGGAGAGCCTCGATGGTAGCGGCATGCGCGCGCTCCGCGTCGAGTTGAGCCTCTACCTCCCGGTCCTCCTTTAGTATCGCCAGGTTGAACCGCTGGTCCGCTTTGCACCATGGGGACTCGACGCCCGGCATGAAGTCGACGTCCATCGTCTCATACCCATCGGGGGCCTTCTGCGCCGCGACCTCCGCAGTGAACATTGGACCGGCTTCCTCCTCCTCGTAGCTTGGCTCCAGAGAACTCGGGGATTGGCCCGCCGTAAAGCGAGCTTGGGAACGGAGGTCTGTGGTGCCGACCGCCGCCGTGATTTCTGCGCGGCGCTCCGGCGTCAGCATCTTGTAGTAAGTGATCTTGCGGCGCACCATGGCTTTCCGGCGAACTAGGGGACGCTTGATGCGGGCTAGGGGATCGAAAGGTGGGGGAATGGGCTGGAGATTTGGTGTGGTTTTAGGGAAGTGGCTGGCGTAGGCCGAGCAGTGAAGGTTCTGGTGTGAATAGTAGTTCCAGTGACGACCGGTCAATCAGTTCTGACTATACATCGCTCTTGTCGCGTTCACGCTGCAGCCCAGCACGCTGGACCCTCCACGTCGCTCACCGAATGGAACGCGCTTCGTCTTGCGTTTTTGCTCGCTTGTGGGACCGCAGTTGAGAGCAAACCGACGTCCCAGGTGGGTGGGGCCCCTTCCTCCCCCTTCTCCAATACTAATTATCCACGTTGCACTTTATGTAAAACACGTAACATTATTTACGTAGCATTGCCCCCCCAGCCCACGTCATTTATTATACCACCACTCCCTCTGTTTTATGCGGAGTAAATAAAAACAGAGGGAGTATACTACGGATGAGGATCCCCTGACGTGGCCGAACCCATTGAGTAACTGACATGCGGGGCCTAGCAAGTATGGGGTCCGCCAGTAAGTGACCAAAAGGGATGGTAAGGTAGGGATACCTACGTCAGAGGATCCACTTCCACTATACTACTTTGACCAAATGTTAGAGTAATAATACTCCCTCCGTTCCTAAATATAAGTCTTTGTAGAGATTCCACTAGGTGGACTACATACGAGCAAAATGAATGAATCTATACTTAAAATGCATCTATATACATCCGTATGTGGTTCATAGTAGAATCTCTACAAAGACTTACATTTCGGAACGGAGGGAGTATATGACATGCAACTTACACAAATGTTAGAGTAATAATATATGACATGCAACTTACACAAATGTTAGAGTAATAATATATGACATGCAACTTACACAAAGCATACAGGGTCTAATGCGTTTTTCGAGGCTAACTTTCACGAAATGTTAGAGTAATAATATATGGCATGCAACTTACACAAATTATATGGTCAATTTCGTATGTGAAAGGAGTTTCCTATGATATAATTTTCACATTATACATCTCATGTACTCCCTCCGTCTAGGTGTGTAAGTCATCTTACGAAAACCAAATAATCCCAAAACACGTAGGCGTGGTGCATTAACTTCTACCTCGTTTCTTGTTTCTTGACATATGAACCAATAAGAGATGAGGGTGTGCATGCTTTAATGACCTGATACTATCAAACATGACATGCAGCTTGTCGATTCATTGCATGCAATACTATTAATTAGCAAATAAACATTAATGTCTCTCGTTTTCCCCTCCTCCTTGGTCACGGTGCACAGCCTAAGATGACTTACTCACCTATGTGAAAGGAGTACTATTAATCTTGTCAATAGTCAAATTAGAAACCATCTCGAGTACAAGTCTAGGAGTACGTACGAATCTAACAATATTGATTGGCCGTTGTTGAATGTTGATACCTTTTTCATCATAGTAGAGATACTTTGACTACACATAAAACTTATACTCCTATCATAGTATGTAAAGTAGAAAGGATAGGAGGGAGTATATTGTACGTTCAAAAACGAAACGAACATTGAATACCCTTTATATATGATTTGCGGATGCTATGATCACCGGTTCAAAATTTTGAATCCACCTTAGGTATCACGTGCCCCACTCG
Source organism: Aegilops bicornis (assembly GCA_021605145.1). Lineage (NCBI taxonomy): Eukaryota > Viridiplantae > Streptophyta > Magnoliopsida > Poales > Poaceae > Aegilops > Aegilops bicornis. Next base: position 558,656,317 of record CM038673.1, on the reverse strand, counting down.
TTCCCTCTCGATTTCATCTCGGGTCCGGAGATCTATTGAAAGAGGACTAGGGTGGATACATGCGAATGATACTCGGCGGAATGTTCAAATGAGGCATGCGGGAGGATGGACTCGACTGGAGGGCGACATGATCGATGGACAAGAGGGTTGGAGAGGAATTAGAAATAAGCAAACGCCACATGATTACACTTGAATGGCTCAAATAAACAATAAGTTGTCTCGCTTGGCCTACATAGTGAAAGGCCTAATGCGCAAGTGGAGCACTGACGCTTGAATATGGCCAGGAAAACAGGGAAACCGACATAGCGCAGACTAGTCCAATGGAGGAGCTGGCCCACGACCTCCTCTCGCCACCGACAATCGTTCATGTGGGTCGTTGGGGCCAACAACAGGGCGCAGCTCCAGCACCGCCTCTGGACACGGCAACCGCGGTGAGCGACACGCTCATATCGTCGATAGACACGGTCGGTTTCAGTGTGCCGAGGGTGGTGTTAGTGCTGTGGCACGACCAACGGTATGTATGGTTTGTGCCCAAGGTTGCCCCATCAAAGCATTGGGTAGCCAAAATTTTGGTTGAGGTATTGGTTGCCCATGATTTGGCCGATATTGGCAAGAAAAATGAACTAGAGTTGGCTAGAGTTCATTGGCATGCCAAAGAAATGGCAACCATCCAAACAAAGACCAATCTTTGGGTCATGACCAAAACTTTTGTAAGGTGCACTTTGGCCACAATCCAAACACACCCCAACACCCGGCTCGTCGAGGATGCACGGAGCGCCACAACGCGTCCGCGGAGTGGTGTAGCGCGGCCAACTGCATCCTCTAGACCTGAGACTATGTTGGGTCGTCTTGCTTTTTCAATGACACGCGGGGATCGCATTTGAGCAAAGGGCATCTCCAACGTTGCCACGACCGCAGCTGACTACCCTGGCACACCAAAGCCCTCGTCCCTCGCGCCGTCGTCGCTGCAAGCGTTCTAAGCCGCACCAGCTGCCCGCATTCATGTCGTCCATTCGTATGTCATCGTTAAGAGGCTCGGTGCTCGAGGAACCAACTCCGGCGACTTAATGACGCACCCGGACGCTTGGCCTCACCGGAATGCGATACTTAAAGCGGCAACGCCCAGCTAACCTGCACACCATAGCGCATCGTCCTCCTACCTGGCACCAGATCCGCCATGACCGCAAGTGCGAACGCTCTGTAGGAGAGCTTGTCTTCGGGGATGAAGCTCGAGGTCGCCGCCCTCGCTCAAGTCGCCTCTTGCGACGCAATAGCGTCGTAGCCGGACGCGGACGCGACAGCACAAGCGGTGGCCACGCTGGCGGCCGATGATGGGAGCATCGTCAGCCACGCGTCCTACTTGCCGCCGTCCAACGTCCGGCACCGCCCTGAAAGTTGGACTCCTCCGAGGATGAGTAGGGCACGGAGGCGGCAGGGCATGGTGTGCCAACTGGCCGTCCATATCCCGTGTTCTACTCTTCCTCGCGGAGACCGCACCTTCACTTCACGGGTCTTGAACCCCGCCCCCGTACATGGACGTCGTTCGCCGCCGTAGAATAGGTTTAGGGTCGGGTTTCTTTTATTTTTCTGTCCTATAAAAGTTTGAAATGTAATGAAAATCTGCCGTGTTTGCATTAATCTCGGCGGTGTATATGAACTTTCACAATAATATACATATTGTAGGAGTACTAGAAGATGCCCGTGCGTTGCACGGAAGATCAAGATCTTGTGGGAGAAAAGGATGAACGAGGGAAAGCCTTATACGCAAATGTGAAGAGGAGTGCGGTAATTGTCATAGTTTCCTTCCTATCTGTTAGATATAGATCGGACGGCCTATATTGCAGGATGACAGGCACACCATCATCACCAACTCTGCTTTTTATTGAACCGAGACAAATCTAAAAAACCCAACTAAGCCAACCTCCCAGCATATCGCGTGGGAAAAGACCCGGCCGCGTCGTTTTAGTCAGGATTACCGGATTACTAGTAGTAGTATCGATGGATCGCGCGAAGAAACTTTTTTTAGGGGGCGAAGCACCTAGTTTAAAAGGAAAAAAGGCGGTACACTCACAGCACTCCTGTCGCGGTCGCATTGCACCACACACACGTTCGGTCCTGCACACGGCTCACGCAAACGGAACGCGCTTCGGTTTGCCTCTTCACTGACACGTGGGACTGCACTTGGAGAAACCGACCATGCGCCAAACTCCCCCCGCCCACTGCACGAAAATCCTCCCCCCCCCCCACACACAAAAACTCTCCCCAAATTCGATTCAACCGCCCTTCGGCCAGATATTCCCCAAACCCCCCTCCCCCCCGTCCCCTCTCCACTCCATTCGCTCTTAAAGCCGCCCTCCCGCCAAGGCCGATACATCGGCGCCATGTTCGTCGAGGGGACGCACGGCGATCCTCTCGCTCCCACAGTACGCTCTCGTAGACTGCCGTCCTCTAGCCGCGCTGGCACCTCTGGCTACGTTCTTGTGGAGGCGCACAGCGGTCAGCGCCGCCACCGCTGGCGATGTTTGTGTGGAGATGCACGGCGGTCAGCTTCTCCCATGGTACTCGCATTCTAGACTGAGGCCCTGTTCATGTCGGTGTAGCGCTGAATGTTAGCTGATAGACGCTGTTAATCTCATTATTTGCCGAAGTAGTTTACTGTCAATATGCTCTGCTTAAGAAGCTTCTTTGCCATGTTCTGCACTCAATCTTCTTAGCTGAGATGGCATGCCAAGGCCAATTAGTTTCTAAAATATCCTGCCATATATTTATTGTGACGTAGATTGCCATGGTCTAGTAGCCAATATGTTAGGTGAAATAGCTCTACACCGTTTTATACTCGATCTTTGTTTCTGCGATGGCCTTCGATAGTTCGATGGATGTGTGCTCGGCCTCATTAACTGCTGAAACAGCCTGCCATAATTTAGCACTCAAATTTGTTTGCTGAATTAGCTTTACATATATTTCCTTACTTAGATCTTCTCGTCCAAATATCTTGCCATAGCTTTAGACATCGACCTAGGTATTTTTTTCTGGACTTCATAAAAAAGCATATATGTTTTTCCTGTAATATCTAGTAGAAGAACTAATTTGTATGTCTAACAGATGGGCAGGACTTGGATAACTTCTGCTCGAAGATTCTCCGCTGCATATATCGAGGGGGTTGAAAACTTCATGAACTTTATCAGAGCTGAGTACGGTGGTCCGAAATCAGATGTGCTCGCCTGTAGCAGTTTTATGAATTTAGTTACAAGACCCCGATTAATCGTGCAAAATCATCTACACTTGTATGGGATGTCGGTCACATATACTAGGTGGGTTCATCATGGTGAAGCTGTGAACGCAAATGTTATTGACTACGTGGAAGCAGCAGATCACCATCTTGATCTGCCTGATGCTCAGGTGGAAGAGGAGGAGGAGGTGGTGGTGGTGGAGCCAGTGAGTTTGACCAACATTGAAACAATGCTACGAAATGCTCGTGCATTCCGTGAACTTTCACCTGCAGAAGAAAAACGATGGGACCCCATGTTGGAACAATGCAACATTGTTGTCATCCCAGGAAATAAGCTGTCAGTATTCTCAGCTATGGTCACCTTTCTTCAGGTGAAGACATCTGAGCAGATGACCAACAAATCATTTGATGCGATGTTGGCTGCTTTCCTCAAATCTTTCCCAGACAAGCGTCTGAGCTGCCACACACCTACAAAGAAATGAAGAATTTCCTTCGTGCAGTTGGAATTGGAGATGATATGATCCATGTTTGTAAGAATAATTGTGTTCTGTTCTGGAAGGATTATGCCAACTTAAGTGAATGCCCGAAATGCAAATCATCAAGATGTAAAGATGGCGATGCTCTGAAGAGGGTTCCTCATAATGTTCTGAGACATTTTCCAATTACACCAAGATTGCAGAGGTTGTTTCATGATCTTTGAAACAAGAGAGGATGTATTGTGGCATTCTAGGAACCAGGAGTACAGAGATCAGAATGTAATGAGCCATCCATCTCATGGTAGTGAGTGGAAAAGCATCAATGATAAACACAAAGAGTTTGCTGCTAACCCGAGAAACATTAGACTTGGCTTAGCTTCAGATGGCTTTAACCCATTTTGCCACCAGAACGCCACATATAGCATGTGGCCAGTGCTTGTTATCCCTTACAACATGCCTCCAAATGTCTGCACCAAAGAATCAAACTACATGATGGCCTTGCTCATCCCAGGTCCAAAAAGTCTTGGAAAGGATTTTGATTTGTTCATGGAGCCTCTTATGGAGGAAATTCAACAACTATGGAAGGGTTTTATCACTCGAGACCTATATAGCAGCCCACCAGCTGATTCATTTCTATGTGTTGTTGTAATTTGGTGCATCCATGATTATCCGGCTTTGGGCACTATGTCAGGGCGAAGGACACATGGTTACAATGCATGTGTTTGCTGTGATGTGAGAATCATTGTCATACGCAATACTTAGCAAGATCTGTTACATTGGACACCGCCGTTTCCTTGCCAAGGACAAGCCGCATCCTAGAAAATACTCAAGACATGTGTTCAATGCAAAGCATGAAAACCGTGATGCGCCAAAGAGGCTCACCGCCGATGAGTTGCAAGTGGAATTAGAGAAGGTCAGTATATTACACCAGGAAACCATCCTGGTAATGGTAGCGGGAAAAGGAAGCGTGGCATGGTAGAAGAGAGATTATTGTTTACCCGCAGGTCCACTTTGTGGGACTTGGAGTATTGGAAAGATTTGGACCTGCGACATAATCTTGATGTGATGCACATCGAGAAAAATATATGTGACATCATTATCGGCACACTTCTTAACATTGAAGGCAAGACGAAAGATACCTTAAAATCTAGGATCGATTTGACACACAGGTATCGGAAAGGATTTGCGGGTGCAAGATGAAGGTAAACCACGGGATAGGGCACCAGCTGTAATGCGTCTTGGACAAGGTAAAAGAAAAGAATTCTGCGAGGTCCCATCACGTGTGAGATTCCCACATGGATTTGCTTCCAACCCTGAAAGGAGAGTCAGTGCAGATGGAAACAAGGTACAAGGATTGAAAACTCATGACTGCCACGTCCTACTTCAAAGGGTTTTACCTGTTATTCTTAGAGGATTGGGCCGGCCTTACCTATACAGAGGAGTTGCAGAGTTGGGACAATTCTTCAGGGAACTCTGAAGTAGAAATATCAGGATAGATGCTTTGGAGCGTCTTAGAGACTAGATACCAACTATCTTATGCGACCTTGAGAAGATATATCCTCCAGCCTTCTTTGATGTGATGGTGCATTTGGCTGTTCATCTACCTGATGAGGCACTACTTAGAGGTCCAGTACAGTATGGCTGGATGTACCCTATTGAAAGGCGGCTAGGCACTTTCAAGGGCTATGTTAGGAACAAAGCTAGACCCGAGGGTTCCATTGCAGAGGCCTACATTGCTACAGAAGCGTTGACATTTTGCTCAAAATGCATTGAAACAAATTGATCAGCTTAGCAAAGAGGTGGGTGAAGACAATCCGGGCTCAATGTTTTCGATTATTCTGCTCGAAAGTTACGAGGAAGAGTCGACAAGAGGACAAACCTAAAGATTTGGACAAAATGGTTTGGTATGTGTTGAATAACTGTCCTGAGATACTACCTTATATCAAGTAAGTGCAATACTGCAGCTTATACATCGTAATCTGCTAAACTTGCAGCACATCGTATATATTTAGATGTTTGACGCGATCACTATGTTGTGAAGCATCTACAAAGGGGAGTTACTGCCGCAAAATCCAAGAAACATTGACAAACTGGTTATGGCAGGATTTGCGAAATGGTTCAAGAACCATGTAAGCTTCTGAAGTGCACTGTCAGTTTTTTTAATATATTGAGTACATAAGATGATCAGCTTGTCTATTTTCTAACCATAGGTTAAGAAGATGCGGGAGGATTGGCAGGCAGTTGATGATGCCCTTTACTCAATAGCAATGGGTCCTGATACTGGAAAGACATTATGAATCTTGCGTTGTTGGAGATGTGCGCTGCAACACCCTTGCACGAAACGAAGGCGGTGAAGACACAAAACAGTGCCATCATGAGCACGGATACGTATGACAAAGAGACAACTGAAATGTATGCTAACATAACAGACATTGTTTAGTTGCAGTATATCTCCAGTTTCGAGGATCATCGGTGTGGTTCTGTTCTGCTGTCATTGGTATAACCTGTTTTCCAGAATCGCAAAACCCAGAGCTGATGATTATTTCAAATCCATCAATGTCAAGGCGGCATACCAGACCAACGAGCCTTTTATTTTGGCAAATCAAGCAACACAGATATTTTTCTTGGAAGACACATTTGCACGTAGCGATGACTGGAGAGTATTGCAAAGGTTTGAGCAGAGGAATTCGTTTAATGAAGTTGCACAACAAGATGATGCTTACACTGCTCCTGATGTACAAGATAACACAGATGTTCCTAATATCTTTGAGAACCATCACGTCAATGACGCCGGCGAAAAGATTGCCTGTCGTGTTGTGGACATACAAGAGTTGATCAAGAAGAAGCCAATGTTCGAGGACGTTGAGGACGAAGAAGAAGATGACACCGTGGGGAATTACGATTCAGACTGATACACATGGCGAAGATGTTGACGCTGCTGCTGCGGATGATGATTACATTGCTTTTTGTCGTATTTGCTCGCCGAAGACGTTTTTTCTACTATGTGAAATTGTGTTTGCTATGACAATAAAACCTGATGAACATGTTGTTTAGTATTTTGCTGTGAGAACATCACTTGTTATGTATGCTGATTTGTGTTTGGTGATTGTATGACAACTAAAACATGATGACATTGTTGTTTAGTTGTACTCATATTTGGCTGTGAAACTTGAATTTGATGACATAGTTTGCTGTTGGACTGCAATTTGCTCGACGCCTTCGAATGAGAACAAAGCTGACCCGACAGTGGCCTCTTGCTATTTATTTATTTATATGAGCAAAGGGATACCCCTGATTTTAGTTAATAGAAATCATTAGATGTTCACAACACTACGCCCAAATTTCGCTACACAGGTTTCATTCATTACTAGTTTCAGCAAAGTGCTCATGTCGTAGCCAATTGAATACATCACGAGTGCTACATACACTGCAAATAAAGAGACAATCATCCTACAGAGCACATCAATTTTGCCCATTATATTCACAAGCTCTTTCATCTCCTCATTGCTGTCAAGGCCGTTCAGCAGCTGTTGCTTGGCCATGGTCAGAGGAACTACATCTTTAACCTTCTGCTCTGCATCTTCCTCTTCTGCCGTTCCTTCAGTTACTTGTCCAACACCCCAACCTGCTGGTATTGGGATTCCTCGGCTAACCAAATAATCAGCATAGTTGCATTCCCCCACATCAGCAACTTCCGTAAATACAAATCACACGAATCTTCCCTTTTACGCATCGAATCAAATTGGAAGATCATCAACCAAACTATTAAAAAATCAGTAATCGAAAGCAGCAGAACAACACTTAAACATATTATTACCCCATGATTCGGGCATTTGTAGAAGACTCGGCGGGGTTGCGGATTGTGGTTGAGACGCGACGGATGACTCTGTGTGATTTGCAGCAGTGGCACCACACCAACGGCAGCGGGTTGCGATGAGCAACCGACTGCGGTGCGTGTGCAGGCGGGGGTGTGATGAGACCCACAGCCGATGGTACGGGTGGTGACTTGGCGCATATCTGGTTGTTGCCTGCTGAAGAGCAGGTGGACGAGCAGCCAGCGGACATGGTTGCTGCGGCCAGAGCTTTTGATGCTAAGCAGAGTAAGTAGAGAAGAGGAGAAGCGAACGTTGGATATGTCAGTTTCATTACTTGAAGAGTAGCATAGCACCATATATAGTCATAGTCTAGGTTTGGATTCGAACCAGCCACGAGCATCGCCTTCCTTTTTTCTAAAACTTCGGCAACGTCTCTTTTCTTGGTACACTAGCTTGTTCAGACGCCTTCCCAAGTCTTTGATTTTCTTTCCCTTTTTGCGAGGAAGGAAGGAGGACAAAATTGAGAGTTCCTCGGACTCGAACCCAAGACCTCTCGGTTGAAAACCAAGGGTGCTAGTCACTTATGTGGCGAACGTTCCCTGTGAGGAGGACGGCAGACGAACGCATTTTCCTCGCAGTTTTATTCCTATATATAAAAAAGTATGCTACTTGGTGTCCGCTTAGTCAACAAACGATTGTGCCAACCTTGCCAATTCGATTGACATTCAACGCCTGTCGCGCTTTCTTCGATCTCTTCTTCCTCGAGCCGCCAAAGCCAAACCAGCGCCAAGTGATCGCTCGCTCCCGCCTCCCACGGTGGTTGTGATGTTCCCGGCCTCTGTTCGTTCCCGTCCAAGGCCTCACCATCGTCCTCCGCCTTTGTTCGCTCGCCGCGGCGCCGCCCTCCGGTGTTTTCAACATGGTAAACAACCGAGAGGAATAAGGAGATGACTGTACATGGTGAGGATGATGAGGGACCCAGAATAGCTGCAGTAATTTTGTTTTTTCAGGACGGAGAAGGGTATCAACTGGGTTGTGCGGGACCCGTGGCCCATCTAGCCCAGGCTTTTATTTCATATGTTTAGCACATGACCAGCCCAGTTTGTTTTTTTTTCCTTTCTGAAAAATGGCTAGCCAGCTATTTTGTTTTTTGCAGAATAACCAACATAGGCCTACTTGCTTTTCTACGCCTGGCCGGAAATCTTTCAAGATGAGGAGGATGCATTTTGCCCAGAAAATGGGCTATAAGTAATAAGAAATGGGCTATAAGTAATAATAAATGGGCTATAAGTAATAAGAAATGGGCTATAAGTAATAATAAATGGGTCAAAATGAAAAATATAGCAAACAGGCAATTAGTTCCCAAATACTGTTTTCTTTCGGATTTCGATATTTTAAATTTCATTGTTTTTATGCGGGTAAAATTTCATTGAATTTAAAATAAGGTATATTTATATTTAAATTAATTTGAATCTGGCTAGAAATTTCGGGCTGTATGCTGTTTGGGACAGATTTGGAGGCTGACTTGTGGGTCTACTAGGTTGACGTGTACTTTGGCTTTGTCAACTTAGTCCACAAACGATTCAAATTTAGTCCACAAACGATTCTAGCAGCAGTGACCGTTGGATGTTAATCCAACGGCCGTGCTACTTCTTCAGTATATGATCTTCTTGCTCCAGCCGCCCAAACCAGCTCCAGTGGGACTGCCTGCTCCCGCCTCCCATGGCCGGTTGTGCTGCCGCACAGGCCGCACCGCCCCACCCTACTTCATTGCTGGCCAGGCCATTCCTCTACTCACCCACACCTCCTGTTATTTTCCGGCGATGGCAGCCGAACCAAGAACCTCGTACTCCCACCGCTGCGGCAACCATTGCTGAGTCTTCCCCGGCTCCGTGTTGTTCCCTTACTAGGCCTCGCCTTCGTCCACCGCCATGGTGCTCTCGGCGCGGCCTGGTCAACGTGGTCAATGAACGACATCCATCGGCCGTGGACTATATGCGCAAAATAAGGATTCCTCCACCTGACAGCTGGGACCCACCGGAAGGGCCTCTCAGATTTCACGAAAAACGTTCCACCGACATGCCGGACCCACCAGCTATATCTTCTGGACGCAAGGAAGAGCCTCCTTATTACGCACAAAAAAATGAATACCCACCACGCTAGATGGGACCCACCATAGTGGGAGGATGACTTAATGGGCCAACTAAGTTGACGGGATGGAGGGCTTTGTCAACTTAGTCAATATGAACGATTCTAGCACCAAATAATCGTGACGATGTCCATCCAACAGCCATAGTGCTTCTTCAACCTCTGGTCTTCTTGCTCCGGCCGCCCAAAGCAGCGCCCGATCGTGCAGCGTGCTCCTGCCTCTCGTGGTCGGGCGTGATGCTGGAGGCCTCACTACCCCCTACTACTCCCACCGCTGGCCCAGGGTATCCCTCTACTCACCCACACCCCCTGTTATTCTGCGGCGACGGCAGCCTCACGCCGCAGCTGAACCAGTGAACCCTCGTACTCCTCTCCGCGCGGGCTGCCACTGCTGCGTCTTCCCCGGCTCGGTGTCGTCCCCTTCCTAGGCCTCGTCGTCATCCAGACCACCGCCCTGGTGCTCTCGGCGCGGCTTGGTCAACGTGGTCAATGACCGACTTCCATCGGAAGAGTACTGTACGTGGAGAGGCTGACAGCTGGGTCCAGGCGGCCGCAAGGAAGTGCCTCCTTATTACACGCAAAATAATTATTCCTCCACCTGACAGCAAGGACCCACCGGACGGGCCACCTTATTTCACGAAAAAAACATTTCCCCCCTGACTGCTGGGACCCACCGGACGGGCCAGCGTATTTTGCGAAAAAACATTCCCCACGCTTTCATCTCAGACCCACCCGAAGTGCCTCCTTATTACGCACAAAAAAATGAATACTCCTCTTGCTAGCTGGGACCCACCATGGTGGGAGGCTGACTTGTGGGCCTACTAAGTTGACTGGGATGGGGGCCTTTGTCAACTTTAGTCAATATGAAAGATTCTAGCTCCAGTGACCGTACGATGTCCATCCAACGACCGTAGTGCTTCTTCAACCTATGGTCTTCTTGCTCCAGCCGCCCAAAGCAGCGCCGGTCGTGTCGCATGCTCCTGCCTCCCTTGGCCGGCTGTCTTTGCCATGGAGGCCTCACCGCCCCTACTATTCCCACCGCTGGCAGGCCTCGGGCGACGGCAGCCTCACACCACAGCCAACCGGTGAACCCTCAGACTCCTCTCCGCTGGGCTTCCACCGCCGGGTCTTCCCGGCTCCCGTCGTCCCCTTCCTAGGCCTCGCCGTTGTCCACCGCCTGGTGCTCGGGCGCGCGTGGTCAACATGGTCAAGGAATGACTTCCATCGGACGTGGGATCAGACGTGGAGAGGCCGATACCGGGTCCACGGCCGCAGCAAGGAAGTGCCTCCTTATTACGCCGGAAAATAATGATTCCTCAACTCGACAACCGCGAACCACCAGACGGGCCATCAGATTTCGCAAAAAACGTTTCCCGATCACCGGGCACCCACCAGCTACATCTTCTCACGCAAGGAAGTGCGTCCGGGCAAAAAAACAAAATGATTCACCCCCTGACCGCTGGGACCCACCGGCAACACCTTCACACGCAAGGAAGTGCGTCCGGGCAAACAAAAGAACGATTCGCCCCCCTGACTGCTGGGACCCACCAGCTACATCTTCGCACGCAAGGAAGTGCGTCTGGGCAAAAAAACGATTCGCCCCGACCGCCGACCCACCAACTACATCTTCGCAGGCAAGGAAGTGGACAGTCGGGACCCACCTGGTCGAAGCGTACGTAGCGTTGTCATTCTGGTCGCGAACGTGTACGTACATACTGGTCATTGTAGAGGCGCGCACGTGTCGTAGTGGAGGCGCGCACGTAGCATGTACACGTACGTACAGCGGCGAGGGTGCAAGAAAGAAAATACGGCCACGTACGTACATACGGGCAGGGTCTCAAACACCTACTCGCACATACGTACATGGCCGGGTCGGAATGGAGAAACAACATCGTCGTCGTGTTCATGGGGGAACCAACCGGCTGGGTCGGAACGGAATGTGTGGTCGTGTTCATCAGGAGGGCTTGGACGGAGGAAACGGACCTCCTACATTCGGAGCGGGGTCCTGTTGATTGGGAGGGGTGTGGCGTACCGCAAAACGAAAGAAACGGACCTCCTACGGTCGAAACAGGGGTCCTGTTGATCGGGAGGGGTGTGGCGTACAGCAAAACGGAGGAAATGGACCTCCTACGGTCGAAACAGGGGTCCTGTTGATCGGGAGGGGTGTGGCGTACCGCAAAACGGACGAAACGGACCTCCTACTGTCGAAACGGGGGTCCTGTTCATCGGGAGTGGTGTGGCGTACCGTAAAATGGGACTCCACGGGATACTGTTCATCTCCACCGTCGACCTCCTCCAGCCTCCACGGACTACCGTCGACCTCCTCCAGCCTCCACGGGCTCCTGTTCATCCAGCCTCCACCGCGCTACTCCACCCGGCCATCGCTCAACCACCCTCCACGGGCACCCTCCACCGCTCACTGTTCATCCAGCCCTCCACACCACAGGGTCCTGTTCAACCACCCCTCCACGGCCACCCCTCCACCGTCTACTGTTCATCCAGCCCTCCACACCACGGGGTCCTATTCATCCAGAGGCAACGCCACCGCTCACTGTTCATCCAACCCCCCTCCCCCCGCAACACTCACTGTTCATCCAATCGATCAGCTTCAGTTAGCAGCAGCAGTGAAGGAATCGCTTCATCGGGTTCAATTAACAGCCATCGATCGATCGTTCGGGTTCAGTAACGCGTAGCCTGCAGTGCACGGGTTCAGTTAGAGCCCAACGCCTCGCTCGGGTTCAGTTAGAGCCAACGCCTCGCACACACGCGCGTACATACGAGAGAAACGCGCATTGCTCGGCCCCCGACCTCCCACCGTAACCGGCAACTCCCCGAAATTTTCCTCCCCCTCGCTTCTACCACGGTTTTTCCATCATGGACGGCCCAAAGAATGTCATGCAGCTGCGTCTCCGGCCTGCCCAGGACGAAAAGCCATTTTCTGTCATGATTTTTTGTCATAGAAGTAGGAGCCCACCACATCTATGATGATACCGGGTTTTGTCACAATTATCATCATAGAAGTGTCATATGTATGACAGAAAAAAAATTGTTCGGCCCAAAATGTCACAGATGTGTCTTTTTTTTGTAGTGCCTGTCAGTCGCTTCTCTTATCTCGGCTTCCAGTCAAAGGAAATAGTAATTGATATGCTACCTCACACAGGTTGGTACCGGTCTTTATCCTGATTATTGTGCTTGTCATATGTATTGGTAATTTGGTATTGTGCTAATGTTTGTCGATTTCATAAAGGAGTAACTTGGATCCTGAACTCGCAGGCAAATCATTACATTGGGCGATTTCAGTAGAACTGCACAAAAAGATCAGATGGACAGATACTTATGCTGCTGCTATGTACTCCAAAGTTCACTTAGACAAGTATTGATGTTGACAAGAAGAAGTGCCTATATTCATTCGAGTATCAACCTGCATCAACCAGTTGTCAAACTCCAAGTATTAGGAGAGTGAACGCCAAAAATATTGCTTGGCGCATAGCCCAGAAAAACGCAGTCCGGTCTTTGGTCCCAACTTGTGCCTTTTGGTTATCAACACATATGGTAGCGAACTGTATGGCATAGAGTCTAAAGATTCCAGACGAGTTGGTTGACGCATATATTCATCTGGCACTTAATCAGTCTGCACGCCAGGGATGCTCCATTTCAGTTGAACTGCACAAAAAATTTGGGTGGTTCATTTTCTCAACCGCCTCCTTTCTTGTCTGCAATGTAGAATTTTGGCGAGCTACATGACCAAGATGAGCCAGTAAACTAGTTGGATGAAAGTAGTGGCCAAGTTGCTCAAACCTCCCTCAGCACGAGACCACTATTTCGAGGATAAACCTACAAGAAAAGTTCAGATTGTCTATGTTGCCTCTTATGTACTCGAAAGTTTACTCGTACAAGCATTAATTTTAGCAAGAAGTACCTCCGACTGAACACCATTTACCAGTCTGTACCCTAGGTAATTAAAGTTTTTCCATGGATGACATTGGCTGTGATCTCAATCATTTGGATGCATAAACATATTGAACATGTGTATATCTGAATCTTTTTGTGAATTATCTATGAATATTGTCTTGTGATCTATCAATCATTTGGATGCATACACATGCTGAACTTGTGTATATATGAATCTTTTGAGTTGTTGATTGTGGATGTTGGCTATGAATATGAACTTGTCCTGTGAACCTGAGTTTGATAAGAATGTTTACCTTTTCTGTTGTACTAGTGTGCGAACTTGTTAGTATGTCTACTATGGGATTTGTGACGTGTGGGTGTCAACGGCACACCTTCTTCCCGAGAAGAATTGCACCTACTTGTTAGGGTAGCAACGGCGCGTCAGCTCTTTTTAATCTTTTTGCTCTGTCTTCCCCCCTCCCCCACTCAACCCCTGTCGTAATGTTTTCGGCCTCAAAACAAACGTACTACTGCGTTGTTTTTGGGGCTTGATGAAAAATCTAGTGCTGCTTTCTGTAGGTTGACCCGCCCAGCAAATGGGTTGCTGGTCCACCACGGGCTGGGAGGCTAAAAAAACGCCATCGAGAGCCATCCACTGAAAAAAAATCGCATCTGACATGCTTCTTCAGTCGCACCGCCAGCCCCCTCTTTAATCTAGTTCGCTGCATTCCCCAACCGGCAGCACGGGATGGAAGTTTATTTCCCTTTCGCGCCAGCTGTGGGATTAAAGAAGCGCGACATCGAATCCAACACCGGTGATGGATGCTTGTCCAAGTGATTTTCAGATAAGAAACCGCATGTTTCAGAGGCAGAGCATTTAAATAAATAGGCACTTTTCAAACATGGATAACAGAATGTTTGAAATTTTATTCATGCTAAAAAAATGGAACTAACATCAAGTTAACATCATGCTGGTCAACATTCATGTGTAACACGTCTTCATATGATGCAAAGACAAAAAGATATGCTATTTTCAAAATGGCAAGACAATGTTGAGTGTGCGAAAAACTGGGTAAACTATGGACGAAATTTTGGCGAGTATCAGATATTTTTCAACTGCACGAGTTGGACTCGAACCCGGGCAGTAGAGCTTTTGGGTGAGAGGGCTGCAGCCACCGGGCTAGTGCGGTATGTTCGAAAGAATGAAGGCGTCTTCCCCGGCTCCGGTTCTTTCCCGTCCGTGTGCGCTCGCCGTGATGACGTCGTATGTCGTTGTAAACATGCTCAACAAACAAGAGGAATTCGAAGAGAACTGTACACCGAGAGACTGACAGTGTGGACCCACCAGGTCCAAGCCATACGCAAGCAAGTGCCCCATTGGAAAAAAAGCTTCCTCCTAATTGTATACTGGTATTGGGGCCCACGGGTTTGTCAACCTTAGTCAATAAACGAAATAAATTTCCAACGATGACTATCATCGGGGAGCTATTTTTTCAGGGGTATCGGGGATCTTTTTTTTGTTGTTGTTATTGCGGGAAAGGGGTATAGATAATCTAGCTGGTATCATTCTTTTCCAGAGGGCGAACAAGTATCAGCTAGTCCTAGGTTTTGTTTTTTAACACGCGTAGCCCACGACATATGGAGACAGTGGTTTCAACTTATTTTTTGAGGTCCATCATGTACGTACCGGCCTATGGGCCTCCCAGCATAGGTTTTACTTTTTCTTAAAGATCAGCAACCCAATGTATTTTTTAATAAAACGCACATCTCTGTTCTATTTATCTATATATAAGAATAATAATGTTGTGTCCAATTTATGTTTTCCCTTCTAACCACATTATATATATTCATATTATTACTATTATCGTATATTTAATAGAGACTTATATATACATTATAAAAACATCCCATGTGTTATTAACTTATGAAAGTAAATGCTTAACAGAAGTTGGCAAGGAAAATCCTGGTTGTTTTTGACTCACGGGGAAGGAAAATCCTGGTGATTGCGTACAAAAGCTTGCGAAGATTTTGAGGACCAATGTAATAATAACGCGCTCTTTTTTTTAGCAACAACTCGCTAATTTTTTAATTATATATATATATAATGTGTCGCTCCGGTTTATTTTCTGATATTAATTGCTCCTTCTAACCTAACATTATATATAGAACGAGCCCAGCTAATTCGTGTATTTCAAGAAAGTGCAAATGGGCTGGGATTTCTTAGAAAATACTAAATGGGCCGCATTGACGCGAACTTATTTGTTCACCCAGCCAAGCAAATGGATTGTATTCTAGAAAACATGGTTAAATATATGCCACATTTTTGCAGGCTGACATGTGGGCCAACAGGTCAAAGCCTACGCAAGGCGTTGTCAACTTGGTCCACAAATGATTATGACATCCACAACCATTAGATTTATATCCAACGGCCAATATGCACCTTCAATCTGTCGTCTTCTTCCTCCAGTGTTGCCGGTACCGCCTGCTCCGGCCTCCGGCCGCTAGCAGCTCTGCTTAGCAAGCATCCCCGCGAAGCGCTACCCCACCGTCGGCCAGGCTATCCCTCCACACCCCCTGTTATTCTCCACCGACTACAGCCCCAAGCCGCACCAGAACCAGGTATAACCCTTGTACTCCTCTCAATCTGCGACTCCACTAAGCGTCTTCCCATCTCCGGGTCGTTCCCGTCCGCGGCCTTGCCGTCGTCCACCACCTCACTGCGCTCGACGCGGCGTGGTCAACAAACGAGATTCATCGGAATAGGACTGTATGTGGAGAGCCTGAGGTTGGGACCCACGAGGTCCATAGTCGCACGCAAGGAAAGTTCCTCCTTATTAAGATGAAAAATTGTTTCCTCCCCCTGACAGCTGGGACCCACCGGCTATATCTTCGCACGGAAGGAAGTGCCTCCTTATTATGCGAAAAAACTATTCCTCCCTATGACAGCTGGGACCCGGTAGATTTGGTGGCTGACTTGTGGGCCTACTAAGCTAACATGTACGCAGAGCTTTGTCAACTTAATCAACAAACGGTTCTAGCAGCTGGACCGTTGGATGTTAATCCAACAGCCGTGCTCCTTCTTCAACCTCTGTTCTTGCTCCTATCTCCCGTGGGCGGCAGTGCTGCCACGCACCCGAACCAGTCAAGTTTTCCACTCCTCTCCATCTGCGACTCCACTGCCGCGTCTTCCCCATCTCCGGGTCGTTCCAGTCTGGGGCCTTGCCGTCTTCCACCGGCCTTGGTGCGCTCGGCACGATGTGGTCAACATGGTCAACAAACAAGAGTCATCGGAAGATGACTGTACGTGAGAGGCAGACAGTGGGGACGCACCATGCCCATGGACGCATGCATGCAACTGCATCCTTTTTACCCTGAAAAATAATGTTTTCTCCCCTGACAGCTGGGACCCAGCAGCTACATCTTCGCACGCAAGGAAGTGCGTCCTTATTGCGGGAAAAAAATGATTCCCCCCTGACAGCTGGGACCCATGAGCTATATCTTCGCACGCAAGGAAGTGCGTCCTTATCCTCCTTGACAGCTGGGACCTACCCGGTCGAAGCGTACGTACCATTGTCTGTCTTGTCGCGAACGTGTACGTACATACTGGTCGATTGGTCGCTCTGCAACGATGAACCATGGCCGAGTAAGTAGCGGCACATGTCATAGTAGATCCCCCCACGTAGTAGTTCAGGCTGTCCCGTCTAAACCATGTACACGTACATACAGCCACACGCCAAAAAATACGGCCACGTACGTCAAACGGGCGAGGTCTTGAATGCCTACTCGCGCATACGTACGGCCATGGCTCATGTACATGGAGAGGGAGCGACGGCGTCCTGTTCGTCGGCAGCCAACCAGCTGGGTCAGAACGGAGAAACTGCATCGTCATGTTCATAGGGAGGCAACGGAATGTGTCGTGTTCATCGAGAGCCAACCGGCTTGGGCGGAACAGCCAATCAAAACGAGGCCTAGCGTACCGCAGAACAGAGGAAACGGCCTTGTGTTCGACCGCCTACGGTCGAAACGGGATCCTGCTCACCGGGAGGGGTGTGGCGTACCGCAAAACGGAGGAAACAGACTTCTCTTCGACCTCCTATGGTCGAAATGGGGTCGTGTTGATCGGGAGGGGTGTTGTGCACCGCAAAACGGAGGAACCGGACTTGTGTTGGAGCACTACGGTCAAAACGGGGGTCTTGTTCATCGGGAGGGGTGTGCTGTACCGCAAAACGGGACTCCATGGGCTACTGTTCATCTCCACCATCGACCTCCTCCAGCCTCCACGAGCTACTGTTCATCCACCGTCGACCTCCTCCAACCTCCACCTGCGACTGTTCATCCATGGGCTCCTTTTCATCCAGCCTCCACCGCTCCTCCACCGGCTACTGTTCAACCAGCCCTCTCCACGGGGTCCTGTTCAACCACCCCTCCACAAGCTACCGTTCATCCAGCCCTCCACCGGCTACTGTTCAACCAGCCCTCCACAGGGTCCTGTTCATCCACCCCCAACCGGCTCGATCGAGGTCTTGTTCATCCAGCGGCAAACAGCCTCTACTACCACGGGGTCCTGTTCATCCAACCCCCACCAGGAACTGTTCATCCAACCCCCCCCCCCCAACAATGCTCACTGTTCATCAAGAGGCAGCAGGTTCGATCGGCTTCAGTTAGCAGCAGTAGCAAAGGAATCGCTCGATCGGGTTCAGTTAACAGCCAGATCGATCAATCGCTCGAGTTCAGTAACGCGTAGCCTGTAGTGCAATCGCTAGGGTTCAGTAGGCGAACACCTCGCTCGGGTTCAGTTAGAGCCCAACTCCTCGCACCCACGTGCGTACGTGTACGAGAGAAATGCGCATCGCTCGGCCCCGACCACCCACCATAACCGGGAACTCTCGATATTTTCCTCGCCCTCGCTTCTACCACGGTTTTTCCGTCATGGACGGCCCAAAGAATGTCATGCAGCTGCGTCTCCGGCCCGCCCAGGACGAAAAGCCCATTTTCTGTCATGATTTTTTGTCATAGAAGTAGGAGCCCACCACATCTATGATGATACCGGGTTTCGTCCCAATTATCTTCATAGAAGTGTCATAAGCATGACAGGAAAAAAAATCGTTCGGCCCAAAATGTCATGGACGTGTCTTTTTTTGTAGTGATAACCATGGAAAGGATAAGATTCAACCAAAGTAGTCAACTCTGGGTCGACAGAGAATTTATAATCCTTATCGTCAACAAAGATAGGTGAAGTAGCAAACTGAGGATCACATTTCATTTTAGCAGTCAAAGTCTTTTCTTTATACTTGCATAATATTTTTTTCTAGATCATCTCTATCCTTACAAGCAAGAATATCCCTAGTTGCCTCCTCATCCATAACATAACCTTACGGTACCTTTGGTAATTCATATCTAGGAGGGCTAGTTCTAATAGGTGTTTCAAGATTTTCAGTTCCAAGCTCTTCATCAGTTTCAACATTCTCAAAAGCTTTAGTTCTAGCAAGTTGTTCATCAAGAAATTCACCTAGTGGCACATTATCATCAAGCAAGTTACTAGCATCATCATAAATATCATTCATATCAGAAGTAGCATCATCAATAACTTGCGACATATCAGGATTAATAGCATGTGGTGGTGTTGCAAGTTTACTCATAACAGAAGGTGAATAAGGTGCGGAGCTAGATGGCAGTTCCTTACCTCCGCTCGTCTTAGAGGGAAAATCTTAGTCTTAGCATCCTTCAGATTCTTCATAGTGACAATTTGATAACAATCCCAAGTGACTCAACAAATATAGCTATGCTCCCCGGCAACGGCGCCAGAAAAAGGTCTTGATAATCCACAAGTATAGGGGATCGCAACAGTTTTCGAGGGTAGAGTATTCAATCCAAATTTATAGATTCGACACAAGGGGAGCCAAAGAATATTTGTAAGTATTAGCAGCTGAGTTGTCAATTCAACCACACTTGGAGATCAATTATCTGCAGCAAAGTGATCAGTAGCAAAGTAGTATGATAGTTTTGATAGTAGAAGCAACAGCAATAGTAACGGTAATAGTGATAGCAATAGTTTTGTAGTAGTGACAATAGTAACATCAGCAGTAGTAACTTAGCAAGATCAATATGTAGGAAAATCGTAGGCATTGGATCGGCGATTTGTTGGATGATATTCATCATGTGATAGTTACAACCTAGGGAGATACGACACTAGCTCCAGTTCATAAATATAATGTAGGCATGTATTCCGTAAATAGTCATACGTGCTTATGGAAATAACTTGCATGACATCTTTTGTCCTACCCTCCCGTGGCAGCGGGGTCCTACTGGAAACTAAGGGATATTAAGGCCTCCTTTTAATAGAGAACCGGAACAAAGCAGTAACACATGGTGAATGCATGAACTCCTCAAACTACGATCATCACCGGGAAGTGTCCCGACTATTGTCACTCCGGGTTGCCGGATCATAATACGTAGTAGGTGACTATAACTTGCAAGATCGGATCTAGAACATAGATATAATGGTGATAACATAAACGGTTCAGATCTGAAATCATGGAACCTGGCCCAAAGTGACAAGCATTAAGCATGCCAAAGTCATAGCAACATCATTCTCAGAACATAATGGATACTAGGGATCAAGCCCTAACAAAACTATCTTGATTACATGATGAATCTCATCCAACTCCTCACCGACCAGCGAGCCTACGAAGGAATTACTCACTCCCGGTGGGGAGCATCATGGAATTGGCGATTGAGAAGGGTTGGTGATGACAAAGATCAAAGATCCCCCCCCTCCGGAGCCCCAAACGAACTCCAGATCTGGCCTCCCGATGATGAACATGAGGTAGCAGCGGCTCCGTCTCCTGAAATGCGATAATTCTTCCTCCCTGATTTTTTTCTAGGAATATGTGATTTTATAGCGTCGGTTTCAGGGTCTGCGGGGCCACCAGGTGGGGACAACCCACCTGGGCGCGCCTGAAGGGGGGCACGCCCTGGTGGGTTGTGCCCACCCAGGTGCCCCCTCTGGTGGTTCTTGGCTCCAGAAATTCTCTTTTATTGAATAAAAAATCCTCGCAAAGTTTCGTTCCAATCCGAGAACTTCTATTTCTGCACAAAAACAACACCATGGTAGTTCTGCTGAAAACAACGTCAGTCCGGGTTAGTTTCATTCAAATCATGCAAATTAGAGTCCAAAACAAGAGGAAAAGCGTTAGGAAAAGTAGATACAACGGAGACGTATCACTTCCCTCTCTACCTTGTGATGAATTGAGTCTTTTCCTTTGAGGTTTTGTTATGTCAGATTGAATCTTTGGATGTGAGAGCACTTGATGTATGTCTTGCGATGGGATATCTGTGGTGACAATGGGATGTTCTATTGATCCACTTGATGTATGTTTTGGTTATCAACTTGCGGATTCCCGTGGTGACATTGGGGTAATCTATGCATAGGGGTTGGTACGCGTTTTCATATTCCTTTCTCCGATACAAATCTTGGGATACTCTTGAAGTTCTTTATGTTGGATTGAACATTATGAATCTGAGATTGTGTGATGCATATCATATAATTGACCCACGGATACTTGTGGTGATATTGGAGTATTTAGGTGACACTAGGGTTTGATTGATGTGTGTCATGTGGTGTTATAGTGATTCTTCATTGCATGTTGAGGGATTGTTATATGATCCAATTATGTTATCATTGTTGAGAGAACTTGCACTAGTGAAAGTATGAACCCTAGGCCTTGTTTCCAAGCATTGCAATATCGTTTTTGCTCAGTTTCACTACTTTTTACCTTGCTGTTTTTATATTTTCGGATTACGAAAACCTACATCTACCATCCATATTATGCTTGTATCACCACCGCTTCGCCAAACTAGTGCACCTATAAAATTTACCATTGTATTGAGTGTGTTGGGGACACAAGAGACTCTTTGTTATTTGGTTGCAGGGTTGTTTGATAGAGACCATCTTCATCCTACGCCTCCCATGGATTGATAAACCTTAGGTCATCCACTTGAGGGAAATTTGCTACTGTCCTACAAAACTCTACGCTTGGAGGCCCAACACGAGTCTACAAGAAGAAGGTTGCATAGTAGACATCACACCTCATCCCCTTTTAATAGTATTGGCTTTCCTATGGACTCAATGTTATCTTGGATCACTAAAATATAAATGAAGAGTCTTGGGCTTTTGCCAATCTTTGCCTTAGCATTTTGAGGGGTCCACATCTCTAGTCCATGCCATGCTAATCACTGAACATCCTGAAATATTTATCTTGAATGGATATTAGTTCAATGAGCTATATGTTTGTTATGAATTACCAAAACCACATTGGGATTAGTTGCACTTTTAGTTTGAGAGTCCGAATTTGAGATATGTGCATGCCGGACACAAGATATGAGGGACCCGTGGGCCCTGTCCATAGACGCGCCCGTGGGTGTATAGGGGGAGGATTTTCCGAGTCCAGATGTAGATGCTCTAAGAGCATCTCTAGCAGCAGATTGGGTAAAGCCACGTCCTATGAAATATCAGGTGGCCTGTGAAAAATTTGCGGTACACGAGGTCTCCAACGGAATAGATCCTGTAAACTCATCCTGCAAATGATGCGTCTGAAATTTACAAAACTCGACATGCTATTATGGAACGACATCAACATGCCATGGTAAAAATATTGTCCCATTGGGGGCAGTTTGGGGGTATAAACTTCTAAAAAACCAGAGCTTCTCACAACAAGCCTCATGGTTACGGTAGGGAACGTTTCACCTTTCTAGACGAAACGATATCCGTTGCATCTTCTTGATTTCAAAACAAATTCTAGTATCAAAATAGAACAACAGGAGTGTTGTGTAAAATTTTGGAATTTTTCGGGGTTCGTTTGGACATTTTTGTACATTAACTAAGTTTTCTATGCATTTATGTGCATAATTCAAATTTGAACTACATGCACATGCTCCAGTGCATATAAATTGGTTGAAAAATCAAATATGTGTCCTTGGTTGCATGCTTAGGTCCCATGCAAGAAATGGGAATGAATGTCAAACACACCTTGCCACCGTCGCTCAGCCGCAAATATTGAGATACATGTTTTTTAAACTCTAGTAAATCCAAAACTCGTCTAAAATTCATGAAACTTGGCATGCTCTCATGGAGCGGCATCAACGTGTTGTGGTTAAAATTTTGTCCCATTTGGGGCAGGTTTGGGTATAAGCTTCTCACAAACCAGAGCTTCTCATAACAAGCCTCATGATTACGGTAGGGAACGTTTCACCTTTTTGGACGCGATATCCGTTGCCTCTTCTTGATTTCAATTTTTTTCTAGTGTCAACATAGAATAACATGAGTGTTGTGTTAAATTTTGGAATTTTCCGGGGTTCGTTTGGACATTTTTATACATTAACTCAGTTTTCTATGCATTTATGTGCATAATTCAAATTTGAACTACATGCGGATGCTCCATTGCATATAAATTGGTTGAAAAATCAAATATGTGTCCTTGGTTGCATGCTTAGGTCCCATGCAAGAAATTGGAATGAATGTCACAAACCTTGCCACCGTCGCTCGACCGCAAACATTGAGATACATGGTTTTTAAATTCTAGTAAATCCAAAACTCATCTGAAATTCATGAAACTTGGCATGCTATCATGGAGCGGCATCAACATGATGTGGTAAATATTTTGTCCCATTTGGGGCAGGTTTGGGTATAAGCTTCTTGCAAACCAGAGCTTCTCACAACAAGTCTGATGGTTTCGGTAGGGAACGTGCCACCTTTGGGGACGAAACAATATCTGTTGCCTCTTCTTGCTTTCAATATTTTTCTAGTTTCACCATAGAACAACATGAGTGTTGTGTCAATTTTTGGGATTTTTTAGGGTTCACTTGGACATTTTTATACGTTAACTGGGTTTTCTAGGCATTTTATGTGCATAATTCAAATTTGAATTACATGCACATGCTCCAGTGCAGAAAAATGGGTTGACATATCAAATGTGTGTCCTTGGGTGCATGCTTAGGTCCCATGCAAGAAATGGAAATGAATTTCAAACACCAGGGCACTGTTGATTGCTGGCAAAATGTTGAGATACTTTGTTTTTAAATTCTAGTAAATCCAAAACTCGTCTAAAATGCATGACACTTGGCATGCTATCATGGAATGGCACCCGACATGCTGTGGTAATTTTCGCGTCCATTTTGAGAGAAGGTGCACTCGAATAACAGCCAACAAAGGCATTTTGAAGCAAATAGCTGCCACTTTAACATCTCAAATGTTTTGTATAATTTAAATCATGTGTGTTATGTTAACCATTCATGTGACTCCACGCGTCCCACTTTTTAATGGCTAGGAGGTGCCGTGTGGACAGCAGCTTGACTGAACGGGAGGCGTGTGAGCGCAGTCCGCTGTGTAGGCTGACCAAGAGGCGTGCAAGTCGTCCTCCAATGTGCAGGCTCATCGGGATGCGTGTGAGATGTAAGCTGTGCAGGCTCACTGGGAAGCGAGCCTTTGACTTCCATGGCCCCCCCGCCTTGCTCGCATCCTCTCCATTAATGGCACCTGAGTCACTGTTTAATATGGGCGGCCTTACTGTTCGCCTTCCATTCCCCTCCTGCAGACCTCCGTCAATGCCTTGGCGCAGAAGGATCATCTGCCACTAGTCTCCCAGTTTGGTGAAGTTGACTCCGAGCCAGAGGAGATAAAAAATAAGGAGGAATGGGGCCTCATGGACATGGCCCTGAATGAGCTGGCCGCAGCGTTGCTGCCCCCGCGCTCATCCCAGCTCCCATCCCCGTTCCCGCGCCAGCGACCATCCCCGTAGCATTGATGGGCTGGTCGCCGAGCACTATCGTAGAGCTGGAAGCCGCGGGCGTCAACGAGGTCTCCGCGGACACATGCGAGATCGTGTACATGCTAGCGCCCGTGCCCGTGCTTATGCGCGCCCCTGCACCCATCGCGGCACCGGTCCCCGTGCATTTGCCTGCACCCGCCGCGCCCATGCGCAGGCCCCCCTCAGCGGCATGGGACGCTACTGTCGACCGCTATCTCACAGCACCACGAGTTGCCGTCCTCCCGGGCCTCGCCCGTCAATCGCACGACGACATGATGTTTGATTTCCAAGTTAAGAACATTTCGTGCTTCCTTGAAGACTTCAACAACGGCGTCCCGGAGGACGACAACGACAACACCGGCGTGGCACGCCGCCTCCGGCGCTGCTGAAATTAGTTTTTTGGGTTTAATATTGTATCTCGATCATATGAATATAAATTCGCAGTGTGATTGAATGAAAGATATGGTTTGAACAAACTTGCGTTTTTCTCTCTGAATGTACAGACTTATCAAGCGATTTTCTTAAAAAATCAATGGTTTTTAAATATAAAACACTCATCTCAAATGTTTTAGTTAGAACACCCGTATGCAAACCGACAACTTCCCTAGGACGCCAAGGGAAAATGTGCCGAGCAGGATTTGTGCAGCTCTTGATCGCAAACGTTTTAGATAACCCTTATGTAAACCGACAGCTTCTCCAGTAAGCCAAGGGAAAATGTGCCGAGCAGGATTTGTGCAGCTCTGCATCACAACATTTTAGATAGAACACCCGTATGCAAAGTGAGAGCTTTGGTCTTCCCCAGTAAGCCAAGGGAAAATTCTCCATGCAGGATTTGTGCATCTCTTCAATGCAAACGGTTCAGATTGAATACGGTATACAAAGCGATACTTCGGCGCTAAGCCAAGAGAAAATCCGGCACACATGATTTGTACAACCATGATTCCCTTCAACGCAAACGTTTTTTTTTGGATGACCCGTGTGCAACCACGTACAGACAATTTCGTAAGATTTGCATCTGTCGTATTAGGTATATTGTCATTTGTCAAACTGAAAAAGTTGACATTTTTTGATCTAGTAACATTGCCATTTGTCAACCTTGTAACACTGCCATTTGTCAAAATATGCAGCTAAAAATCAGTAGCACTATCCAATTTTTGCAAACTAAATTCAGTAATTAAGCATAGATTTCATTCATAGATTAAGCATCCGTTCTTTATACAAACAGTTCAACTCGACAGCTGAACCAACCAAAATTTTCCCCAATTGTTGCCAACCACATATTGAAATAGCTAGTTCAACTATATATACTAGCTAATTTTAAATACGTTGTACAGTTCCACCACATCTATAGTCAGATGAACTGAACAAAATAGCCTCTAAATACTACTACTACGGAGGGGCATTGTACTACTTCTGGCAGCCTCTCCTCTGCCGAGCGTGCTCAGTAAGCGGCAGAGGTGGAGGAGCCTACCGACGAGATGGACAACTGCAATACGGTGCCTGCCGCTGCTACACCTTCAGCAACGCTCACCTCGAACGTCCTCTGCCGCTCCAGACGACCCCTCTCGAAGCAGCGAGACTCCTCGTAGATCTACTGATTCCTCGCCTCTACGGCGGCAGTGGTAAGGCTCTTTACATGCTCGACGAGGTGCTCCTCCTCCTCCCGCAGGAACTCGATGTAGCGCGCAAGGTCACTGACGCACGTGCAGGCTCCACCTCCGCCTCCCGCCTTCGGCCGGCGGTGGCAGAGCGGGGGATGACCCCGGCGGTCGATGGTGGGCTGGCGGCCACGGCGAGCAACGATGGGGTGGAGGCCAAGACCACCACCTCCCGCCTTCGGGCCGCAGTGGCGGAGCGGGTGATTGCCACGGTGGCCGGCAATGGGGTGGCGGCCATGACGGACACCTCCCGCCTTCGGGTCGCGGTAGCGGACCGGGCGATGGCCCTAGCTTTCGGCGATGGTGTGGCGGCCATGGCGGCAAGACGGTGGGGTAGCGGGAACAGCGGCCGGCAACATCTGCCGACGGGCAGCGGTGGCGGAGCGTGTGGTGGGTGTTTCGCGCACACCCAACAGTGACGACACACACTACACTACACCTTGGGATTGCGTCGCTGCCGCGGTGTAGCCTCCAAGCTGGAGCTGTCTTCTGATGACGGGGGAGTGGCTGAGCGACGATGACGGACCCGTGCCATTGGCGATTGTGGGAGAAGCAAACAATATAAGCTACAGGGAGGGAGGGGAAAATGCCACACAGGACTCGCCGGCCGTGACGGTTTATATAGCAGGCCGGTAGCATTGGGATTTTGGGGGATTTAACCGAGTAGGGCGGGAACCTTGCGCAGGAACCTGCACACTTGCGCGGGAATGGTCTCACCACCGTTTGGCCAAAAGAACGCCCCCACGCGCTGCTCAAGCTTGCGCTCGAAGCTATCTGCGGTAGCGAGGTGACAAGATGTGCGAGAGGAGGACGAAAGGACACGTACACATACAGTTAATAAAAACATTTATGATTTAATTACCTACTACCCCTGTCTTGGTTTATAAGTTGTCTCTGTATTTTTGTGCCAAATTTTGACTAGAGATTTAACAAATAAAATACGAAAGCATGTCGCCAAAGATTATATCCTTGGATTCGTATTTGAACATAGTTTCCATTTATATAATTTTTATAATATGCATTAACATTTTGTTGGTTAAATTTAAGGTCAAAATATGGCACAGAATATAAAGGGGACTAATTGACCAAGACGGAGGTAGGAGCACATGGCCGCTAGACGACCATTTCCTGCGTGTTCAACTGCTCTATGTGTGTGGTTGCTCGCGGTTGAGGCGGACGAAGCACGCTCTTCTCGCGTCCCGCAGCGCGTGCTCTGCTCTCGCGTCCCTTCGGGTGCTCTGCCCTCGTCCCTCCACGCGCGCTGCCAGTGTTTGGGGCCGGTGCATGATCACGTACGTTCATGCTGGCATTATGCATGCGGTTGCGCCGGGCGCGGTGCCACAATGCAGTTACCCGCTGCAAGAACTGCCATGCGAACGCGCCAAGAATCCAGGCCGCCCGGCCCCCATTTATTCCTGCGGCCATTTACCTTCATCTCTCGTGCCACATGACACAATAAGCACACCCATGACAACACATACAGAGAGGACATCCAGCGGTTCCAATGGAGCTCCCTGTGGCTCCAATGGCGATCCCAGCGGCCGACGATGACAACGGGGGGCAATTCACCATGCATCACGTAGTGGACACCCACGTGAGGGGGAAGGCCCTCTCGGTGGTGTACACGAACGAGCCGGTCTTGGTGGAGAGCTCCATCCAAACTATGGAGCAGTTTCTTGCTGAGGACAAGTACCAAGTGGTCGGCTTCGACCTCGAGTTCGCCAGCGGTCGTGCCGGGCACGATCGGATTGTCGTCGCCCAGTTGTGCATATGACATGACGTCCTCGTCTACCACTATCACGTAGCCACAAGGCCTTGCGAGCGTTTCTCCAGGTTTATCAACGGCTCCGACTACAGTTTCGCTACAGTGGACACCACCAACGATCTAAAAGCGCTCAAGGTTTCGGGCTTGAAATGACAGGATCTTGTCAACATCCAGGACCACTAAAGGTCTGGGGCAGCAAAAAAAAAACAGAACTCCCTGGTTGACCTCGCCTCGGCCATCATCGACCCCTACTACATGAAGATGAAGGATGGCAAGAAGGACAAGAACGCTCTCGCATGTTCGGCATCGTAGACCGGATGAACAACACGTCAAGTACGCGGCCAAGGACGCGTACACAAGCTACGAGATGTACACGCAGAGCATTGACATGAGGAAGTGTCTTCTTCATGCCTCGGATGAGGGATCGAGCCACAGAGCAGTGGCGGGAGCGTCACAAGAAGTAGATGACAAGACGATCATTTTTCCTAGTTTAGAATGCATGCAATTGTTTATTGAGGTGTGTGAGAATGATCTGTATAGTCACTTATGTAATTGGATGTTTATTTCAGTTATATTATATATATATATATATATATATATATATATATATGTTATTCTTCTATTGATAGAGCAAATCACACGGTTTATTAGCAGCAATCGTCTGTGTTATTATTAGTCTTCGCACATATTTCTGATTATGGACCTATTTGTCGCGTATCACACACATCTTGTTCAGTTGAACTGTTTCTGTTGTCTTGGCTCATCGCAAATAGTTCATCGGAGTGAATCGTATGCCCTCCATCGCACATACCTTGATCTGGCTAGCCGTTACTATTATGTTGCCTAACGACACACAGGTCATCCTAGTGAACTATATGCCGTATATCGCATACACCCTCATCTGGCTGCCCGTTTCTGTTGACCCGCCTCATCACAAACAGTTCTGCTAGATTAACCACTACAAAAAAAAGACATCCGTGAAATTTTGGGCCGAACGAAAAAATTTCTGTCATGATTATGACACTTCTATGACGATAATTGTGACAAAACCCGGTATCATCATAGATATAGTGGGCTCCTACTTCTATGACAAAACATCATGACAGAAAATGGGCTTTTCGTCCTGGGCGGGCCGGAGACGCAGCTGCATGACATTGTTTGGGACGTCCATGACAGAAAAAATCATGGTAGAACCAAGGGCGAGGAAAATATCAGCGAGTTCCCGGTTACGGTGGGTGGTCGAGGGCCGAGCGACACGTGTTTCTCTCATGCACGTACGCGCGTGGGTGCGAGGCGTTGGGCTCTAATCGAACCCGGCGACAGACTTGCAGGCTACGCGTTCGAACCCGGCGATCGATCAACCCGATCGGCGATTCCTTCGCCATCGCTGCTAATCAAGCCGATCGATGCTGCCTATGGATGAACAGTGAGCGTTGTTGGGGGGTTTGGATGAACAGTTCCCGGTGGGGGTGGATGAACGGGACCCCGTGGTAGTAGAGGTTGTTGCCACTGGATGAATAGGACCCCGATCGATCAAGCCGGTTGGGGGTGGATGAACAGGACCCCGTGGAGGGTTGGATGAACAGGACAACCCCGTGGAGGGATGATTGAACAGTAGCCGGTGGAGGGCTGGATGAAAAGTAGCCTGTGGAGGGGTGGTTGAATAGGACCCCGTGGAGAGGGCTGGTTGAATAGTAGCCGGTGGAGGAGTGGTGGAGGCTGGATTAACAGGAGCCCGTGGATGAACAGTCGCAGGTGGAGGCGGGAGGAGGTCGACGGTGGATGAACAGTAGCCCGTGGAGGTTGGTGGAGGCCGACGGTGGAGATGAACAGTTTCCCTTGGTGTCCCATTTAGCGGTACGCCACACCCCTCCCGATGAACAGGACCCCCGTTCCAACCGTAGCGCTCCAACACAAGTCTGTTTCCTCCGTTTTGCGGTACGCCACACCCCTCCCGATCAACAGGACCCCATTTTGACCGTAGGGTGTCCAAGAGAAGTCTGTTTCCTCCGTTTTGCGGTATGCCAGACCCCTCCCGATGAATAGGATCCTGATTCGACCGTGGCCATTCGAACACAAGGCCGTTTCCTCCATTCTGCGGTACGCCAGGCCTCCTTTCGATCGGCTGTTCCGTCCAAGCCGGTTGGCTCCCAATGAACACGACGACGATGCAGTTTCTCTATTCCGACCCAGCCATGTACACGAGCCCTGGCCGTACGTATACGCGAGTAGGCGTTCGAGACCCCACCCGTATGTACGTACGTGGCGGTATTTACTTTCTTGCACCCTGGCCATTGTACATACGTGTACACGATATTAACGGGATTGCGTGACATGCTACGTGCGCGCCTCTACTACGACACGTGCGCGCCTCTACTACGACATGTGCCCTTCCTTACACGGCCACGGTTCATCGCTGCAGCCTGCAGACAGACCGATCGACTGGTATGTACGTACACGTTCACGACCAGAATGGCAACGCTACGTACGCTTCGACCAGGTGGGTCCCGACTGTCAGACACTTCCTTGCATGCGAAGATGTAGCTGGTGGGTCCCAGCAGTCAGGGGGGAAACGTTTTTTCGAATAATACGGTGGCCCGTCCGGTGGGTCCCCGTTATCAGGTGGAGGGATAATTATTTTGCGTGTAATAAGAAGGCACTTCCTTGCTGCTGCCGTGGACCCAGCTATCAGCCTCTCCACGTACAGTACTCTTCCGATGGAAGTTGTCCCTTGACCACGTGGACCACACCATGTTGAGAGCACTAGGGCGGTGGACGACGGCGAGGCCTAGGAAGGGGACGATGCGGAGCCGGGGAAGACGCGGAGCCGGGGAAGACGCGGTAGTTTAAGCCCACGCGGAGAGGAGTATGAGGGTTCACTGGTTCGGCTGCGGTGTGAGGCTGTCGTCGCCGCAGAATAACAAGGGATGTGGTTGAGTGGATGGCCTGGACAGCGGTGGGAGTAGTAGGGGCGGTGAGGCCTCCGCGGCATCATAGCCAGCAACGGGAGGCAGGAGTACGCGGCATGACCGGCGCTGGTTTGGGCAGCTGGAGCAAGAAGACCAGAGGTTGAAGAAGTACTACGGCCGTTGGATGGACATCGTACGGTCACTGGAGCTAGAATCATTCATATTGACTAAGTTGACAAAGCCCTCCGTCCCTGTCAACTTAGTAGGCCCACAAGTCAGCCTCCCACTATGGTGGGTCCCAGCTAGCAGGGGGTATTCATTTTTTTTGTGCGTAATAAGGAGGCACTTCCTTGCGTGCGAAGATATAGCTGGTGGGTCCGACCTGTCAGCGGGGGGAACATTTTTTCGCGAAATACAGAGCCCCTTCCGGTGGGTCCCAGCTGTCAGGTGGAGGAATCATTATTTTGCGCGTAATAAGGAGGCATTTCCTTGCGTGCGGCCATGGACCCAGCTGTCAGCCTCTCCACGTACAGTCCACTTCCGATGGATGTCGTTCGTTGACCACGTTGACCACTCTGCACCGAGTGCATGCAAGGTGGTGGACGACGACGAGGCCCCGGATAGCAACGAGCCGGAGATGGGAAGACAGGGGAGTGGAGTCGCAGACGAAGAGGCGTACGAGGGCTAACTGGTTCTGGTGCGGTGTGGTTCGGTAGTCGGTAGAGAAGAACAGGAGATGTGGACGGGTGGAGGGATGGCCTGGCCGGCGGTGGGGTAGCGCTTCACAACGAAGTGTGCTAAGCAGAGCTGCTAGCAGCAGGAGGTGGGAGCAGGTGGTCCCGGTGGCGCTGGAGGAAAAAGACGAGAGATTGAAGATCGACGCCGGTTGTTGGATGTAAATCCAATAGCTAACGATGTCAGAATCATTTGCCGACTAAGTTTACAATGACTTGCATTGGCTTCAACCTATTGGCCCGCATTTCAGCCTCCAAATATGTGGCACATATTCAACCCATTTTTTTTAATTCTGATCAATTTGATCTCATTTTTTAGAATTACATCCATTTCTTTGGGCTGGGCGAACAAATAATGTAGCGTCCATGTGGCCCATTTATTTATTTTCCTAAAAAATTACAGGCCATTCGCACTTTCTCGAAATACATGATTTTGCTGGGCTGATTCTAATTATAATGTTGGGTTGGGCGCAGCAATGTTATCAAAAAATAAACAGGGGCTGAGCATTTTGTAATAAATATATTTAAATAATCTTATTATTAAATTGGTCCTTAAATCTTACCAAGCTTTTGTACACAATCACCAGGATTTTCGTTGCCAAAAAAATCCAGCATTTTATTGTTAAGAAATTATTTTTATAAGTTAATAAGATGTGGGATATTGTTTTCTTACATATGTAAGTATCATTAAATATATGATGACAATAACAACAATATATAATAACATATAAAATAATTTAAATATATATAATATAGTTAGAAGGGAAACATAAGTTGGACCAGGCGTTCCTATTCTTATATAGAAAAATAGAACAGACCTCTGTGTTTTCTTCAAAAAAATACATAAGTTGGCTGCCGATGTTTCAGGAAAAATAAAACCTCGGATGGGAGGTCCATAGGCCGGTCGATACATGACGGCCCTCAAGAAAATACAAACTGGCATGTCATGGGCCGTGCATGTTAAAAAAGAAAGCCTAGACAGGGCAGCCCACAACCCAGCTGATACTTGCTGCGCTAGTGATAATAAATGATACCTGCCAGCTCCCCGGCTTCGTTGTGAATTTATCTCCTTTAGTAACTACATTGAAGCACCTAAAAGAATGTAACTATGTTGACAAACCCGTGGGCTCCAACGTCAGTATAGCATTAGGAGGAAGTATTTTTTTCAATGAGGCACTTGCTTGCGTATGGCCATAGACCTAGTGGGTCCCGACTGTCCACCTTTCCACGTACAGTCCTCTCCAGATTCCTCTCATTTGTTCAGCATGTTCACAACGGCAGACAGCGGCGCCGCGGTGAGCGCACAAAGACGCAGGAGGAGATCGCACCACCTGAGGCAGTGCCTTCTTTGTAACGAAAGTACTCAACTAGCCCAGTGGCCAGGTGACACTACCCAATAGTTGTTCCGCCCGGGTTCGATTCCACCTGATGCAGGGAAAATATCTCCAATTTTTTTGCCTCTACCATTATTGACATGTGGGTCCCCATTGTCATCTACGCACACCACGTCCAACACTTGCCAAAAATTCGTCCCTCATTTTCTCTGTTTTTCGCACACTCGACATTGTGTAGGCATTTTGAAAATAGCATATATTTTTGACTGTGCATCATATGAAGATGTGCTATGCATGAATGTTGATCAGCATGATGTTAACTGGCTGGTAGTTCCATTTTCGACCATGAAGTTAAACTTCCAACATGATGTTATCCCTATTTGAAAATGTTGTGTTAATATAAATGCTATGCCTCTGAAATTTGCAGTTTCTTATCTGAAATTGAACTTGCAGTTTCTTATCTAAAACTAAAACTTGCAGTTTCTTCTCTGAGAATCACATTGTCTGCACTTTTATACTCCTATGAAACTACATTTTAAGTGCTAACAATAGATCCCTAGAATTCATAAAATACTTCATATGCTCAATACTGCAAATCTGAAATTCAAAAGACATTCATATCTGAAAGTACTCTCAAAATACTGACAATCCTAAGCTCCTCCTAACAATTCACAACCTGCCGGACTATTGGCTGGGGAGGCAGTCCCCTCCTATTCCTCGGCGGCAGACAGCCGCCCCGTGAGACGATGTGAATGCCGAGGGAGAGGATGGCGGGGAAGCGTCATCAGGCCAACTGCTTTTGTCCTCTTGTAGTTGGGTTCGATTGACGAAGACTCCACCGGCTTGCTCTGGCACGACACCTGATAACCCACAAGTATAGGGGATCGCAACAGTTTTCGAGGGTAGAGTATTCAACCCAAATTTATTGATTCAACACAAGGGGAGCCAAAGAATATTCTCAAGTATTAGCATTTGAGTTGTCAATTCAACCACACCTGGATAACTTAGTATCTGCAGCAAAGTATTTAGTAGCAAAGTAATATGGAAGTAACGGTAACAGTAGCAAAGTAATATTTTTGGGTTTTGTAGTGATTGTAACACTAGCAACAGAAAACTAAATAAGCGAAGAACAATGTGTGAAAAGCTCGTAGGCATTGGATCGGTGATGGAGAATTATGCCAGATGCAGTTCATCATGTAACAATCATAACATAGGGTGACACAGAACTAGCTCCGATTCATCAATTAATGTAGGCATGTATTCCGAATATAGTCATACGTGCTTATGGAAAAGAAATTGCATAACATATTTTGTCCTACCCTCCCGTGGCAGCAGGGTCCTAGTGGAAAACTAAGGGATATTAAGGCCTCCTTTTAATAGAGTACCGGAACAAAGCGTTAACACATAGTGAATACAAGAACTCCTCAAACTATGGTCATCACCGGGAGTGGTCCTGATTATTGTCACTTCGGGGTTGCCGGATCATAACACATAGCAGGTGACTATAGACTTGTAAGATAAGATCAAGAACTCACATATATTCATGAAAACATAATAGGTTCAGATCTGAAATCATGGCACTCGGGCCCTAGTGACAAGCATTAAGCATAGCAAATTTATAGCAACATCAATCTTAGAACATAGTGGATACTAGGGATCAAACCCTAACAAAACTAACTCGATTACATGATAGATCTCATCCAACCCATCACCGTCCAGCAAGCCTATGATGGAATTACTCACACACGGCGGTGAGCATCATGAAATTGGTGATGGAGGATGGTTGATGATGACGACGGCGACGAATCCCCCTCTCCGGAGCCCCGAACAGACTCCAGATCAGCCCTCCCGAGAGGTTTTAGGGCTTGGCGGCGGCTCCGTATCGTAAAACGTGATGAATCCTTCTCTCTGATATTTTTCTCCCTAAAAGTGAATATATGGAGTTGGAGTTGAGTTCGGTGGAGCGTCAGGGGGCCCACGAGGTAGGGGGCGCGCCCTAGGGGGGCAGGCGCACCCCCCACCCTCGTGGGCAGGGTGTGGGCCCCTTGACGTGGATTTTTCTTCCAGTATTTTCTTATTTTACAAATAGACATTCCGTGGAGTTTCAGGTCATTCCGAGAACTTTTGTTTTTGCACATAAATAACACCATGGAAAGTCTGCTGAAAACAGCGTCAGTCCGGGTTAGTTCCATTCAAATCATGCAAGTTAGAGTCCAAAACAAGGGCAAAAGTGTTTGGAAAAGTAGATATGACGAAGACGTATCAACTCCCCCAAGCTTAAACCTTTGCTTGTCCTCAAGCAATTCAGTTGACAAACTAAAAGTGATAAATAAAAAATTTTACAACCTCCGTTTGCTCTTGTTGTTGTAAATATGTAAAGCCAGCATTCAAGTTTTCAGCAAAGATTATGACTAACCACATTTGCAATAACTCTTAGGTCTCATGTTTACTCATATCAATAGCATAATCGACTAGCGAGCCATAATAATAAATCTTGGATGACAACACTTTCTCAAAATAATCATGATATGATATAACAAGATGGTATCTCGCTAGCCCTTTCTGAGACCACCAAACATAAATGCAGAGCACCTTTGAAGATCAAGGACTGACTAGACATTGTAATTCATGGTAAAAGAGATCCAATCATAGTCATACCCAATATAAATTAATAGTAATGGATGCAAATGACAGCAGTGCTCACTGACTGGTGTTTTTTAATAAGAGGGTGATGACTCAACATAAAAGTAAATAGATAGGCCCTTCGCAGAGGGAAGCAGGGATTTGTAGAGGTGCCAGAGCTCGATTTTAAAGCAGAGATAAATAATATTTTGAGCAGCATACTTTCATTGTCAACATAACAACCAAGAGATGGCGATACGTTCCATGCTACACACATTATAGGCGGTTCCCAAACAGAATGGTAAAGTTTATACTCCCCCTCCACCAACAAGCATCAATCCATGGCTTGCTCGAAACAACGAGTGCCTCCAACTAGCAACAGCCCCAGGGGAGTTTTGTTTGCAATTAATTTGATTTAGTTTGCATAAAGCATGAGACTGGGCATCCCGGTGACCAGCCACTTTCTCATGAATGAGGAGCGGAGTCCACTCCTCTTGAGAATAACCCGCCTAGCATGGAAGATACGGACAGCCCTAGTTGATACATGAGCTATTCGAGCATACAAAACAGAATCTCATTTGAAGGTTTAGAGTTTGGCACATACAAATTTACTTGGAACGGCAGGTAGATACCGCATATAGGAAGGTATAGTGGACTCATATGGAATAACTTTGGGGTTTAAGGGATTGGATGCACAAGCAGTATTCCCGCTTAATGCAGTGAAGGCTAGCATAAGACTGGGAAGCGACCAACTAGAGAGCGACAACAGTCATGAACATGCATTAAAATTAATAAACATTGGATGCAAGAATGAGTAGGATACAATCCACCATGAACATGAATATCGTGAAGGCTATGTTGATTTGTTTCAACTACATGTGTGAACATGTGCCAAGTCGAGTCACTTAAATCATTCAAAGGAGGATACCACCCCACTATACCACATCACAACCATTTTAATAGCATGTTGGCACGCAAGGTAAACCATTATAACTCATAGCTAATCAAGCATGGCACAAGCAACTATGATCTCTAATTGTCATTGCAAACATGTTTATTCATAATAGGCTGAATCAGGAACGATGAACTCATCATATTTACAAAAACAAGAGAGGTCGAGTTCATACCAGCTTTTCTCATCTCAGTCAGTCCATCATATATCGTCATAATTGCCTTTCACTTGCACGACCGAACGAAGTGAATAATAATAAGAGTGCACGTGGATTGGACTAAGCTGGAATCTGCAAGCATTCAATAAACAGGAGAAGACAAGGCAATATGGGCTCTTGGTTAAATCAACAATAATGCATATAAGAGCCACTTCAACAATTTAATTATGGTCTTCTCCTATTGACCCCCAAAGAAAAGAAAAGAAATAAAACTATTTACACAGGAAAGCTCCCAACAAGCAAAAAGAAGAATAGGAAATCTTTTTGGGTTTTCTTTTAATTACTACTACTACAGCAAGAAAGTAAACTAGCTAGAAGCTATTACTATTTTTTTTGTTTTTCTTAAGATTTATCAAACACACAAGAAGAAAGCAGGAAAAAGAAAATAAACTAGCATGGATATTACAGTGAAAGAGTATGAGCACCGACATCTAGCAATGAGTGTGTGTGAACATAAATGTAATGTCGGTGGGAAATACATACTCCCCCAAGCTTAGGCTTTTGGCCTAAGTTGGTTTATTGCCACGGATGGCCTGGCGGATATCCATAGTTGTAGTTGTGCTCGTACTGAGAAGAAGACTATGATTGCCACTGGCTGGCAGTCATCTCCGGATCCCAAAAGTAATCAGACTGTCGTGGAGTCTCAAATTGTGGTTCTGGCTCAGGGGTGGTGTAGAGTTCCGGTAGGCGTGAATGGCCGCCCACGGTACGAGATATGGACCTTTAGATATATTAAACAAGGAGGGGGCAGGCAAGATAATAGTCTCAGGGTGATGTTTATCAAAGAACAATTTGTATTTGAGCTCCCCTTCCCTATTCTTAACAATAAAGTCATGTGCTACCATACTCTTATAATCTAAATAAGCATTGGGTAGCAATTTGTCTTCTTTTTCATAGTGCCTAATAGGTATGTTATAATGCGCAACAAGGCATGAAGCATAAATACCTCCAAAGATGGTGAAAGGACATGCGGTGCCCCCATGTGTGGTTTTGGTAATTGATGACATTCTCTGTGGACTAATGGTTGCATTGAGTTATATTTGAAGGATTTTTCCATAGGCATTTCTTGAAGTCCATGTGTTGGTTTCAAGGAGTTTATGGGTTGACCAAGGTGCTATTAAGGAATCCAAAGATTGGTCATGTGAGTGTTGAGCTTATTGCAAGCATATCTTGAAGAAGAAGATTGTGTGATCATTCATGTTTACCTTCAAGACATCATCCAAACGAAGAGAGTTGGAAAGATTCAAGGTTGATCAAGGCTAAGTCAAGAGTGAATCAAGTTGATCAACTCACAAAGCGTAGAAGATGTACCGAGAGGGATCAAGTGACCCCATGGTATGGTAAGCATTGTCCATTGCACTTTGTGTACTAACCCATGGTCTATGTGAGAGTCTATGTGGGGTTAGGTACGTGTCCATGGGCTTGCGTCAAGAGGAAGATATCATACAACCCATGGAAAGGATGACATCAAGTGGTGATCGTCATCAAGATTGTCGTGTGCAAGTTCAAGTGGAGCATCACGAATTGATCAAGTGCTTGAAGCTTGCCATCCATTGTGGTGTCAACGGACTTGTGAAGATGTGCCGAAGAGTGGCTCACCCATAGTGGAGTATGGGGGAGCAATCATCTAGTCTCCATCGACCCAACGCAATCAAGAAAGGTGGTCCATCTTGAGGAGGACAAGATCATCGTCATCATCTAGCTCAAGTGGATCATGTGCAAGGCAAAGGTTTGCCCTTGATAGGTTTTCTATTTTACCGGTCTCATGGTGGTTGTTGGGAGACCGGGTTATAGGATCGATAGCCGTACTATCAAGGGGTGCTCTCAAGTGAGTAGCTTGATCGTATTGTTCGTTGAGAGCTCTAACCATTGCATCCTTGCATCATGTTTCTTGGTTCTTGTTTCGTTCTCTTTGTGAGTCTTAGATCTTATGGTCATCTTGATGACAAACTTGAGTTCATCGAAAACGGATTTTGCATGCGTCTTCTATGATGTTTTCGGTGTTGGAGGTTTTACCGGTCTTATCCGAGGAAGGGTTCTCACCTTTTTCTTTTGGGCCTTTTCTCATTTTCTTATTATTGGTATATCTATCAAGATTGTGTTAGCCCTTCTTGCTAGCTTTCCAACAAACTTGGTTTCGTCGAATTCGGAGTCCGTTTGCAGAAGTTGTGGTAATTTTGGTGTTTTGAAAAGGCTGCAGCGGTACTACCGCGGGTAGGAGCGGAAGTAATTTTTTACTACCGCTCTTGGGAGTGGTACTACCGCTTGCAGCAGTACTACCGCGGCTACTTCCGTGGCTACTTCCGCTCGGGACCAAAAACTCGTCACAAGTCCAGCGGTGGTAGGCACGGATGTAATTTTTAGTACCGCTTCATAAGCAGTAGTACCGCTACCCTTAGCAGTAGTAACGCTACCCCTAGCGGTAGTACCGTGAGGTCAAGCGGTACTACCGCTCCGATGGTTCTTCTGGCTTTTTTGCCTCCTCGCTGTTATGTTTCAAAGCGCTACTACCGTCCCAGCAGTAGTACCGCTCGGTGCAGGCTGTGAGCATAACGGTTGGACTTTTTCCCACCTATAAAAGGGGGTCTTCTTCCCCAATGAACCTTATCCTTTGAGCTCGTGTTCTTCCCCCATTGTTGACCATCTTCGAGCTTGCTAACTCTCAATCCCTCCATGGATTCTTGCTAGTTTTCGAGGGAAAAGAGAGAGGAGATCTAGATCCACATTTCCACCAATCACTTTCTCCTCTATGTGAGGGGAACCCCTTGGATCTAGATCTTGGAGTTCTTGGTGTTCTCCTTCTTGTTCTTCCTCTCATTTTCCTCCCTAGCATTAGTTGCTTCGGAGGGATTTGAGAGAGAAGGACTTGGGCACTCCGTGTGCCCTTGCCATTTCATTTGGTGCATCGGTTTGAGTTCTCCATGGTGATACGTGGAAGTTACAAGTTGAGAAGCTTATTACTCTTGGGTGCTTGGTACCCTTGAGCTTGTTCCTCTTGGGTGCTTGGGTGCCCTAGACGGTTGGTGGTGTTCGGAGCTCAATCATTGGGTGTAAAGCTCCGGGCAAGCATCGGGGTCTCCAATTAGGTTGTGGAGATCGCCCCGAGCAATTTGACGGGTACCGGTGACCGCCCCCAAGGGTTGCCAAAGTGTACGGGTTCGGTGACAGCCCCCAAGGGTTTCCATTTGTATGGGTTCGGTGACCGCCCTCAAGGGTCCCTTAGTGGAATCACGGCATCTTGCATTGTGCGAGGGCGTGAGGAGATTACGGTGGCCCTAGTGGCTTCTTGGGGAGCATTGTGCCTCCACACCGCTCCAAACGGAGATTAGCAACCGCAAGGGTGTGAACTTCGGGATACAACGTCGTCTCCGCGTGCCTCGGTTATCTCTTACCCGAGCCCTTTACTTATGCACTTTACTTTGTGATAGCCATATTGTTTCTTGTCATATATCTTGCTATCACCTAAGTAGTTTTTCTTGCTTAGCATAAGTTGTTGGTGCACATAGGTGAGCCTAGTTGTTTTAGGTTTTGTGCTTGACAAATTAACCGCTAGGTTTATTCCGCATTTGTTCAAGCCTAAACCGTAATTATTTTAAAGCGCCTATTCACCCCCCCCCCCCCTCTAGACGACATCCACGATCTTTTAGATGGGGCCCTTTGTACGGTTCAAACTTAACCGTTTAGCAATAATTCCGCCCATACTAACAGTGTTATCGCGGAATAAACCATGGAACAAGATGATAATATCAGGAACACTAAGGTTTCCACCGTTTCCGCGATCAATTAAGCAACGACTAGCAAATATGGCAAAGTAGCGTAAAACAGGAAAATGTATGCTAGTGATTCTTGCATCGGAAACCTTCCTGGTTTCCCCCACAATAATGGTGTCAATAAACCCATCCACATCTTTACGATGTGGTTCATCTAAGGTACCCTCGAAGATTATTTTGCAAACCTTGCAAAATTCATCTAGTGGCATCTTCTCAACAACATCATATAAATGAAACTCTACTGAAGGAGGTGTTTCCTTAGGAAAATAGTAGAAGTTTTGCACAAAAGTATTGGTGAGTAAGAGATACTGATGACGTTGGTCCCGGAGGAAGTCGGTGAGGCCAGCATTCTCAGCCAATGAATAGAAATCATTGTAAATCCCGGCTTCTCTCAAGAATTCATCGAAGGCCATTCACACGGCCGAACATCCGTGGTGCGAGGCAAATTATATTTGGGCCTCTGTGCTTCTTCACTATGCTTTTCCTTCGAGCTTCGGCTTGATGAGCCCCGCAAAAATCTCTTCATTATTTTTTGAAAATTTCTGAATTTTTTAGTAACTTCAAACATAAGTGAACCAAGCTTAACAAAATTGATAGCAACTACTCCTACAAGTGACTAGAGCCTATATCAAGCATTAGAACTACTTGGAACCATATAAATTTGACATGCAAGCTCAAGAACATGGTCACCTAGGCAGCACAAATTTGTAATGAATAGAGCACTAGAACAAAAACTAATTGGACCAATGGAGGAGTCACATACCAAGGAACAATCCCCCCAAGCAGTTTTGTGAGAGGTGCTTTGAGCAAGGAGATCGAAAATCGCAGCAAAATGAGCTAGAACTCATGCTTGAGCTAGATATTGGTGTTTGTGGGAGGAAGAAGAAGTGTGTGGGTGCAGGAATAAGTGGAGGGCGGCCACCGTGGGCCCACGAGGCAGGGGGCGCGCCTAGGGGGGTAGGGCGCGCCCTCCGCCCTCGTGGCCAGCTGCCAGCTCCCCCTGCTGTGTTCTCAGTGCCAGATATTCTCAAATATTCTAGAAAAAATCATATTCCATTTTCAAGGCATTTGGAGAACTTTTATTTTCGAGGTATTTTTATATTGCATTGATAAATCAGAAAGCAGACAGAAAAATACTATTTTTACTTTATTTCAACTAAATAACAGAAAGTAGAAAGAGGGTACAGAAGGTTGTGCCTTCTAATTTCATCCATCTCATGCTCATCAAAAGGAATCCCCTAACAAGGTTGATCAAGTCTTGTTAACAAACTCATTCCAAATAACATGGATCCAGAGAAATTTCGAATAACACTATGTTACGTCAACGGGGATATGCACATCCCCAATAATAAGAATATCATATTTCTTCTTGACAGTAGGAAGAGGAAATTCAAAACCTCCAAAAATAATCGATGGAATATTTCCAATAGAATTGATACTGTGGACTTGAGGTTGTTTCCTCATAAAGTGTATAGTATGCTCATTACCATTAGCATGAAAAGTGAAATTGCCTTTGTTGCAATCAATAAGCCCCTGCAGTATTCAAAAAGGGTCTTCCAAGAATAATAGACACACTATCGTCCACGGAAATATCAAGAATAACAAAGTCTGTTAAAACAGTAACGTTTGCAACCACAACAGGCACGTCCTCACAAATACCGACAGGTATAGCAGTTGATTTATCAGCCATTTGCAAAGATATTTCAGTAGGTGTCAACTTATTCAAGTCAAGTCTACGATATAAAGAGAGAGGCATAACACTAACACCGGCTCCAAGATCACATAAAGCAGTTTTAACATAATTTCTTTTAATAGAGCATGGTATAGTTGGTACTCCTGGATCTCCAAGTTTCTTTGGTATTCCACCCTTAAAAGTATAATTAGCAAGCATGGTGGAAATTTCAGCTTCCGGTATCTTTCTTTTATTTGTAACAATATCTTTCATATACTTAGCATAAGGATTCATTTTGAGCATATCACCAATCGTGATACGCAAAAGATAGGTCTAATCATTTCAAAGAAAGCGCTCAAAATCCTCATCATCCTTTTCTTGGATGGTTTCGAGGAAAAGGCATGGGTTTCTGAACCCATGGTTCTCTTTCTTTACCATGTTTCCTAGCAACAAAGTCTCTCTTATCATAACGTTGATTCTTTGATTGTGGGTTATCAAGATCAACAGCAGGTTCAATTTCTACATCATTATCATTACTAGGTTGAGCATCATCATGAACATCATTATTAACATTTTCATCAGGTTCATGTTCATTACCAGATTGTGTTTCAGCAATAGGTTCACTAGAAGCATGCAAAGTCCTATCATTTTTATTTTTCTTCTTTTTAGAAGGACTAGGTGCATCAATATTATTTCTCTGAGAATCTTGTTCCATTCTCTTAGGGTGGCCTTCAGGATACAAAGGTTCCTGAGTCATTTTACCGGTTCTAGTAGCCACTCTAACAGCATAATCATTATTCTTATTATTCATTTCATTGAGCAAATCATTTTGAGCTTTAAGTACTTGTTCTACTTGAGTGGTAACCATAGAAGCATGTTTACTAATGATTTTAAGTTCACCTTTAACTGTAGACATATAATCACCCAAGTGCTCAAGCGTATCGGAATTATATTTCAATTTTCTACCAAAATAAGCATTGAAGTTTTCTTGTTTGACAATAAAATTATCAAATCTTCTAAGCATTGTCTACCAAACTTATAGTGAGGAATATCACCTTCATCAAATCTATAGAGAGAATTTACCTTTACTACCTGTGCCGGGTTATCAAGACCAAGAGTTTCTTCAATAGGTGATGGATTAAGATCATATGTTTCTTCAATAGGAGGTAAATTCTTAACATCTTCAGCTTTAATACCATTTTCTTTCATAGATTTCTTTGCCTCTTGCATATCTTCGGGACTGATAAATAGAACACCTCTCTTCTTCGGAGTTGGTTTAGGAATAGGCTTAGGAATTGGCTCAGGAGTTGGCTCAGGAAGTGTCCAATTATTTTCATTTGTCAACATATTATTCAATAGAATTTCAGCTTCATCTAGTGTTCTTTTCCTGAAAACAGAACCAGCACAACTATCCAGGTAATCTCTGGAAGCATCGGTTAGTCCATTGTAAAAGATATCAAGTATTTCATTTTTCTTGAGACGATGATCAGGGAAAGCATTAAGTAACTTGAGAAGCCTCCCCCAAGCTTGTGGGAGACTCTCTTC
Organism: Aegilops bicornis; assembly: GCA_021605145.1. NCBI lineage: Eukaryota > Viridiplantae > Streptophyta > Magnoliopsida > Poales > Poaceae > Aegilops > Aegilops bicornis. The sequence continues at coordinate 558,612,775 of CM038673.1, read as the reverse complement.
TTCAATTTGCACAAAGTTGTATATTTCCCTCAAAGCAGCTTGTTTCTTATGACCAGGGAAATATTTAGCAGAGAAGTAATAAATCATATCCTGGGGACTACGCACACAACCAGGATCAAGAGAATTAAACCATATCTTAGCATCACCCTTTAATGAGAACAGAAATATTTTAAGGATATAAAGATAGCGAGATCTCTCATCATTAGTGAACAGGCTGGCTATATCATTTAATTTAGTAAGATGTGCCACAGCAGTTTCAGATTCATAGGCATGAAAAGGATCAAATTCAACCAAAGTAATTATATCAGGATCAACACAGAATTCATAATCCTTATCAGTAACACAGATAGGTGAAGTAGCAAAAGCAGGGCCAGGTTTCATTCTAGCATTAAGAGATTGCTGCTTCCATTTAGCTAGTAACATGTCGGGGAGGCTGATCGTACCCACGGACACCTATGGGGCCGGCGGAGCAGGCCCCTTGTGGTTCGGAGGGGGGCGGAGATCGCACGAAGAGCGGATCGAGGCGAGGCACACGAGCAGTTTACCCAGCTTCGGAGCTCTCCGAAGAGATAAAACTCCTACTGCTGCTTGTTTGATCTATTGTGTTCTTGCTAGGGAGCAATGAGGGCTACAAAACCTAGCGTGAGTGTCTCTGGTCTCTGGTGGGTCGAATGAACCGAACGAGCCGAACCCCTCCTACGTTGCGCATGGGCCTCCTTTTATATGCTCAAGTGGTCTCCGACAGGTGGCAACATAGGCGGGGGTACAATTGTAAAAACAGAAGTTGGTACACCTACTTGAACAGTGTACAGTGCAAAATACCTAACTCTGACGGCAAGGGACAAAAGCAATAAATGCACGTCGTTGTCGCCCAAACAGTGCAACAGAGGCCGTCAGGTGCGCCTCCGCTCGCCACGATGGCAAGCTTGTCAGCGCCGCTTATCGCTGCTCTCCGCTGGCTGCACAGCTGCTCGACACGCGCGCATGGAACGGTCCCATGGCGACATGTCGCTGGGTGAGCCGGAGCGGAGACGGAGAAGTTGCATGCCGCTGCAAGCTCCTTGCCGCGGCGAATCCTTGTCGCGCCGGAGGCTTGTCGCGCTCCGAGCCTTCCCGGCAAGCTCCTCTTGCCGGGGCCTTGTCTTCTGCGTGCCTGGAGTGGCCTTCCCGACAAGCTCCTCTTGTCGGGGCCTTGTCTTCTCAATCAACTACTTTGTTCTTGAATGGCTCCAAAGGAGCCACGGAGGATATTGGCGGTGACGAGGCAAACCTTGCCGCGGGGTGCTACAACTGTCCGTGCACGAGTACGGGATACTAGAGTACCCCTACTCTAGTACACCGACAGGAGCCCCCGGGCCTGGGCCGTACACGGTGCCGAGCGCTTGTCGGGCCAGGCCCAGAACCTTGCACGGACACGCGCGGCCTCGACCACGCCGCCTTCGCCGGACCCACCACGATCCCCACTAACGGCACGCACCGGACGTGGCGTCGTCAGCGAAGATCGTGGGCGGTCGTGGGGGTTCTTTATTAATATAAGCGTAACTTCCGCACCTCCTCCCCTTTATAAGCGGAGGAAACAGAGGCAGGCCGACCACCCCTGCCATTGATGTCTTGTCAAGAAACCACCGCCGCTCCCCTCTTCTTCTCCGGTGCGAAGAGAGCAGCGCCTCGCCCCCTTTCGCCGCAAGCATACTCACCGCCGTCGACCTCCTCCGCCCCCCTCGCCATGGCTCCGAAAGCCGATAAGGAGAAGGGCGTCAAGTCAGCCGAGGCACAGCGGCTCGCGGCGCTGTGCAAGGAGCGAGCCATCTTCCCCCCGCAGCTCGGCGCTCGGGAGCTGCGGGACGTCTTCTACCTTTTCTGGTCGACGGAGACTCGTGCGCATCCGCGCACGAGGGTGCTCCCCGCCTCCGCCGCTGATTTGGCCCCAACAGGTACCCTTTCTTCGCCCTTTTCTTCTATTGCGGTCTTTGCCCACCGCTTTTCCGAAGTTCTTTATGCGACATAATGAACACCTTTAGCCTCCACCTCCTTGATTTCACCCCCAACGCCATCTTGACCATGGCAGTTTTCGCGCATTTGTGCGAAAACTTTGTCGGAGTCCACCGAACGTGGCACTCTTCCGCCATTTCTTTGTTCCCCTGGCCGAGAGAGGAGAGCCACTTGCCGGGGAATAGCACAGGTCTCTAGGATCGGCAAGAAAGAGGCCTATCTAGAGGGGGAGTTCCGCAACAAGTGGGAGGAGTGGAGAGCCAACTGGTGCTGGGTCGTAGAGGAGAATCCGCAGCCCTTCACCGCCGTGCGCCAAACCCCAATAGTGCGCGGCAGGGATTGGAGTAACTTGGCGCCGGAGGACGCGAAGCTGAAGATAGCTGTGACCCGAATTCTGCGCCTCAGGCTTGCCGGGTTAACTGTTGGCGCAGTTGGCGCAGACTTCATTCGCCGCCAGACGCTTCCCTTGCAGGAAAGGAGGAGGCCTGCTTGGGAGTTCCAAAATGCGGCGGACATCATGAGGCTGCGCCCGGGCCTGAATTGGAACTTCACCGTCATGGAGCTGGACTCAGTGCTGCTCGAGCTGTTCAAGAATGACCCCGACCATCCAGAGTGGTTTAGGTTGCCGCGGGGGGTCGTCCCATTGTGAAACAACTCGGCGCTCGACCGCATCCGCGCCATGATGCCACTGTGCGACTCCCACGGAATCGTCCCAACATGGCAAGAGCCCCCCGACGAGATTGTGCAGCAATTCTTTGATGACTTAGAAGAAGTGCCGATCCGTGCCGACGAGCAGAAGAGGCTCACCCGCGACACCACCGACCAGGAGATGGCGAGGATCGCCACTGTAGGGAGGAGGCGGCAGAGCCGCTGCCGCCGGAGCCTTCGGGTTCACCGTGGAGGAGGCGGACGCGGTGAAGGCGGCAAGCTCTCGCCGAGCGAGGGGAGGTCGCCCGGCGAGACGAGCTTGTCGAGCCCGAGGCCAGGTCGAGTGGACCCGCCGAGGGCGCTTCTTCCCCACCGCCAAGTGACTTGCCGCCAGCGGAGCCCCCGGCTCCGCCGAAGAGGCGTCTCCGCAAGGTTGGAGACGAGTCGGGGCGGCAGACCGGCCCACAGCAGCAGCGCCGCGCGACGCGCTCCACCGCGGCAAGCGAGGTTGCCGCGGGAGCGCCCCACACTGCAGCGACAACTGGGGCGGAATCTTCTCAGGCCACCGCCGACGCCTCCGCCAAGCGGCCAAGAGAGCCCACGCCTCCGCCTCGTCGCACCGGAGGCGAGCCGGAGTTCGACTTCTCCGCGCTCAGCTCCGAGGAAGAAGGCGAAGAGTAAGCTTCTCGGGATTGTGCTTGTGTTTCGTCGGTTTTATTGCTTCATCTTGAATCTGATTTGCTTCGTTCTGGACTCTTCCCTTTTCAGGACGCTGGCCCAGAGAGCGGCGAAGAGGTCCAAGATCCCGACGGTCGTCGTTGAGGACGATTCTCCCGTGGCGACGGGGGACGCGTCCGAGACTCCCCTGCACTCTGCAACCCTTCCTTCGAAAGCAGCCCCAGACAGCCCCCCAGAGTAAGTGTGCAATTTTCTTCTTACTATTGGGTGCGCAGGGTGCCCTTTCTTCGCTGATATCCGATCGTGTGCTTGTGTAGGAGCAGAGCAGCCTCATCAGAGGGCTCGGAAGCCGCCTCGAGATCCTGCCCACGCCACTACGCCGCCAAGGGAGAACTCCCCGGCAAGGGAGCTCCCTCCGACAAGGGAGGCCACCCCGGCAAGGGAGGCCACTCCGGCAAGGGAGACTACCCCGACAAGGGACGACGCCAGTGACCCTCCGGTGGTCGAGGCCATGGCTGCGGATCCCGTTGCAGGTAACTCCCTTACGCGAAAATCTCCCTTGGGCTTGCTTTCTTTTGTTTCTCTTTTTGAACATCTGCTTGACTGCCCCTTCTTCGTCTGACGCAGAGCCGATGGAGGTCGAGGCCGCCGGCGAGGAGGAAGCGCGCGGCAACACCGACGAGGCCGCCGTCGAGGAAGAAGAGGTCATCGTCGTGGAAGAAGAGGCCGTCTCCGACGAGCCTGCTGGCGAGGAGGCCACCGAGGCTGCTGACGCGGAGGCCGGCGAGGGGTCGGGCGATCGTACTGACGGCCCTGAGGCCGCAGGAGCGGCAAGCGCTACACCGACAAATGATTTCCCCGCCGCTGTCAAGGCCAGTTCGAGGAGCCCCAGCCCGTGCCTACCTGAAGGCCGAAGGCGTCTTCATCAAGCTCCCCTGGGAGCCAAGCCTGTGGCGCCGGGCCGAGGAGAAACCTTCGACGGCGAAGCTACTGCTCCGCTGGGCTAACGCCGTGGACGCCAAGCAAAGCAGCAAGCGAAGTCCGAGGAGGAGCAAATACCGAAGAAGCTGTTGTCGCTTCTACCGCACTCCGGCAGCCAAGTTGGAGAGCCGAGAAGCCCTTGTCGCGAGGGCGGGAGCGGACATGGAGAAGCGCGCCGAGGAGCTCCGGAGCGCCAACAAAGAAGCCCTCCGCGACGTGGCGGAAGCGCGGGGGCAACTCGCAGAAGAGCGCACGGCCTTCATCCTTGAGAAGGCCGCAGCTGATGAGGAGCAGCGGCTGGCTGCCGAGAAGCTCGCCGCGCAGGAAAGCGAGTTGGCGCAGCGGAAGGTCAACCTGGACAGCCACGAAGAGGACCTTGCCGCGCGCGAGGAGTCGCTTGGCGGGGCGCCAGAAGCGAAGAGACGCCGCCAGCCGCCGAGGCCACCAAGGAAGAGCTGAAGGCGAAGGTGGCACAGCCAGAGGCCACCCTCAAGAAGAGCGGCGAAGAGCTTGCCGTGCTCAAGCGCCAGCGCGAGAAGGACGCTTACACCACGGGCGAAGCTGCAGAGCCGTCTTCTGCCGACAGGCCAAGGAGCTCGGCGCCGCCAAGGATTCCAAGGCGGATCTGGAGCTGAAATCGACCACTCGACGCAGACGTTGGATGGCGCCAGAGAGCGGGAGGTGGGCTTGTTGGAGGCGATCAAGGCCAAGGAGGAGCTCTTGGCGAATGCTGTCTCCGTCCAGAACACCTTGAGGGAGAGCGTGGAGCACTGGACCGAAGGTCTTGTGGACACCGCCGCCGACATCCACAACGAGCTGATGGAGCTGGGGATGGTGGACCTTGCGTACTCCTCCGACGAGCATCTCCAACCCAGCGCCAAGCTCAGCTTATTCTTCAAAGGCGTGGCGACGGGCCTTCAGCGACTCCGGGAAGAGGTCCCAAAGCAGCTGGCCGAGGAGTCACGCCAGGTCTGTGCAGGAGCCCTCAAGAAGGTGTTGATCAAGGTGGCCTTCCGCAACCTGGGCCTCAACCTTAACGGCGTCCTCAGATCCTTGCATGGAGGAGCTCAAAGCCCTTGTCGCACCCATTGTGGACAAGGTGAACAAGATCAAGCGGATTGAGGGCGACCGCGTGGACTAGGACGCCAACCTTATCTTTCCCTTGTCGTCACGATCATGTTTAGAAAACTTTGTTAGATCAGCGACAAGTTATTCTGTAATATACTCTATCTTAGGTGAATCGATCAATGCAACGTTATTTCCTCTATTTGATTTCTTACTTTGTACGTTTCTGCCTTACGCATTTAGGGGACTTGTCGGTGCGGGCACTTTTGCCTTGAAAGGCCGAGTCTTGAACGTCGGCTTCTTGGCGGCAAGGCCTCCGACAAAGCAACCTTGTCGCGACTAGCCGCAGCTCACTTAAGTTGTTGAGCGGACTCGAAACAAAGTAAGGGCGCGACCAGCCGGCGAGTTGGTTCCTCTGCATGTGTTCTCCATACAAAGTACTATCGCTCGAGGAAGATAACTTAAAAATTTAAAATTGATTGCTCAAACTTTGGCAACTTAGCTTTTCTGTCTCTTGCTTCCCGATGGGGTGAAACTTCCTCGGCGGTGCCTCGTCCATAGTATTATCTCCTCCTTCCCCCCGGTTAACTTGTGCGCGAGGGAGCCTTCCTTTCTTTGAGAAAAGAAAAAGAAGAGGAAATAACGTTATGGAGCCCAGCGGCTCGATTCTGCTTACCGGGTGTGGTTGCTGCACAAAGTGTTAGCCAAAACATGCAGTAAAATGATGAAAGCATGAACTTGACAAGTTGCGCGCAACACATGAGCTTTACTGATGCATGGGGTCTGCGCCCGGCTTTGCACAAAGGATTACATGCAACTGCGACAAGACTTGTACAAAAGGTGGTTGTCGGAACGGGTTCCGACAACCGCGCCCTATGGGTAAAACTTACGAAGCTGCTCAATGTTCCAGGAGTTGCTCACCAGAATGCCATCTTCGGTCTCAAGGCGGACAGCGCCAGGCCTAGTGACTCGTTTCACCCGATAAGGGCCTTCCCACTTCGGCGTCAACTTGTTTGAATTCTTGGCGGACTGAACGCGCCGAAGAACAAGGTCGCCTTCCTCGAGACTTCTGGCACTAACCCTGCGGCTATGGTAGCGACGCAGAGCTTGCTGGTAGCGAGCAGCTCGCACAGCGGCCTGAAGACGATCCTCCTCAAGGAAGCGGCAGCGTCATCTTGTCGCAGCTGCTCTTGCTCGAGCTCATCATAAGCGAGCACTCGAGGCGATCCGTATACGAGTTCCGTGGGGAGAACTGCCTCTGCTCCATAGACTAGAGCAAAGGGTGTCTGGCCGGTGGCTCGATTTGGCGTCGTCCTGATCGACCAAAGAACCACCGGCAGCTCCTCGATCCAGTTTCTTCCGCACTTGTGCAGCCTGTCGAAAGTTCGGTCTTGAGCCCGCCGCAGCACTTCAGCATTTGCCCTCTCGCTTGATCGTTGCTTCTCGGGTGAGCAATGAAGCAAAGCAGACCTTGGCGCCAAGGTCTTGGACGTCTTGCATGAAGGTGCGACTTCGTGAATTGTGTGCCGTTGTCGGTGATGATCCTGTTGGGGATTCCAAACGGCAAACAATTGACTGAAAGAACTTGATCACCGACCGTGCCGTCACCTTCCTCATCGCTTCCACTTCCGCCACTTTGTGAACTTGTCGATGGCGACGCATACAAGTACTCAAAGCCCCGACAACTTCGGGAAGGGGCCGAGATGTCGAGCCCCTGCATCGAAAATGGCCAGGATAAAGGGATCGTCTGGAGAGCTTGAGCTAGCCGGTGTATCTGTTTGGAATGTAATCGCACGCTTCACACTTGGTTACTTGTGCAGTTGCATCCTGGAGGGCTGTTGCCAGAAGAAACCTTGCCGGAAAACTTTGCCGGCAAGTGCTCTTGCGCCAATGTGGTGACCACATATGCCTCCATGTATCTCTGCCAACAGCTTATGTCCATCTTCCCGGCAAATACACTTCAATTTCACACCGTTGAGTCTTCTTACATGCGATGTCTTTGTCGACAAACCGGGTACATACTTAACCGCCGGGCTACTCTTTCCGCTTCTTCTTGCTCTTCGGGAAGTTCTCCTGTCTGAAGGAAATGGACAATCTGCTGCGCCCATGCTGGAGCTTGCGGCTCGACAACAAGGACTAAAGGCACATCTGCTGCTGCGGGAACATTAGCTTCCACGGCGAGGACCTGAGGTCCTGCCGGAGCTTGATGGTCCCCGACAAGCTTGCCGGAGCAAGACTTGTCGGGAGCGTCTGCTTCAACGAAACAAACCACAGGGTCTGCCGGAGCAGATCGCTCCTCAAGACCTTGTTGGTGTTGATCTTGGGGACCTTTGCAACGACGGCTTCGGGAAGCTCTGTCGGAAAGTAGTCACCAGAGGCCAACTTCCTCTTTTTGCCTTGTCCAGTTGATGGTGTTACGGTTGGTTGAGTCAGCTTGAGCACGAAGATCCCTGGTTCCACAGGCAACTTAAGTGCAGCGCACTTTGACAGGCCGTCAGCAATATCATTCTGAGCTCTTGGAACATGTTCCATTTGCAGGCCGTCAAAGTGCTCTTCTAGCTTCCTCACTTCATCGACGTAGGCTTCCATCAACGGACTCTGGTAATCCTTGTTCACTTGTCGGACGACAAGTTGCGAGTCACCCCGACAATAAGCTTCTTGATCCCAAGGTCCATCATGATCCACGAGACCGGCAAGCAAACCTTCATACTGCAGTATTGTTTGTCGCTTGCTCCTTGGGAAAGTGCATCCGGGCGACATACTTGAGGTGCTCCCGGTGGGTGCGATAAGCAAGACGCCGCACCGGGCGCCTTCCAGCGAAGGCACCATCAAAGTACATCAGCCACTCTTTGCTTGCTTCTTTGACGGAATGCTCGTCTCCGAATCTCTTCATCCGTGTTGGCGCCCATTACGCTATGAATTCTGCCAACGCTACGCTTTGGATAGTTGATGTGCTTTCAAACTTAAGACCAAAGCTTGACAGCTCCAAAGGCCCACTCGACAATCCTGCGTGTAAACGCCTGGATTCTGCAGTATCCTCTTCAGGGAAAGCGAGTGACAACTGTGATCTCATGTGCTTGGAAGTAATGGCGCAGCTTTCTCGAGGCCATGAGGAGGCCGAAAGCAATTTCTGCACACCGGACTACCTTGACCTAGCCCCCTCTGTAAGGGAACCGACAAAGTAGACTGGCGCTGCACCATCCTTTTCATATCTGTTCATGTGTCTGCTGATTCATCCTTGTCGGGACCAGAGCTTGTCGACGAAGCCCCTCGCTTGTCGCTGGATGTGCTTGCCGTGGTTGTCTTTGGCTCGTCATCCGCCTCCCTCTCCGCTACTAACGCAGCACTAACCACTTGATTGGTTGCCGCTATATATAGCAGCAACTTCTCTTGTGGCTTAGGTGCGACAAGTGTTGGAGTGGAGGACAGGTATCTCTTCAAGTCTTGCAGCGCAGCCTCCGCTTCGGGAGTCCATTTCATTGGACCTGCCTTTTTCAAAATCTTGAAAAACGGCAGGGCGCGTTCAGCAGACCTAGAAATAAACTTCGAGAGCAGCCACGCAACCGCAAGTCTTCGTACATCCTTGGCGCGCTTTGGTGCTTCAATCTACTCAATGGCCTTGATCTTGTCGGGATTAGCTTCAATCCCTCGCCGAGACGAAGAACCCGAGAAGCTTGCGGAAGGACTCCAAACACGCACTTCTCGGGGTTGAGCTTGAGGTTGATCTTGCGCAGATTTGCAAAGGTCTCGTCCAAATCTTGAACCAGAGTTGCTTTGTCCTTGATTTTGACCACTATGTCATCCATGTAGGCCTCTACATTTCTGTGCATTTGCGGCTCAAAAGCGTCATGGACTACCCTTGCAAATGTTGAACCAGCATTCTTCAAACCGAAAGGCATCCGTATGAAACAGTATGTGCCACATGGTGTAATGAATGCGGTCTTCTCTTCATCTTCTTCAGCCATGAAGATCTGATGGTATCCTGAATATGCATCAAGAAACGAAAGCAAATCACATCCAGCCGTGGAGTCAACAATCTGGTCAATGCGCGGCAAGGGAAATGGATCTTTGGGACAAGCTTTATTAACATCCGTGAAGTCAATACAAAGTCTCCATTTCCCATTTGCTTATGCGACTACAGGATTGGCCAACCACGTAGGATGGAGCACTCCTCGACAAGGCCTCGCCGCTTCCAGCTTTGATCTCTTCGCTATGAATTCTTGGCGCCCACCGCTTGCTTCCTCGACTTTTGGCTTGACGGGTCGCGCATGAGGACAAACGGCCAGGCGGTGCTCAATCACTTTCACAGGAACACCGGGGATATCGACGGTTGCCATGCAAACACGCCGACATTCGCCCGCAGGAAAGCAACGAAGCGCCTTTCCTATTTAGGGTCGAGAGAGGCACCGATGGTGAAGGTATCACCGGTCGTCCTCCTTGGCGGGGACCTTCTTGGTCTTTGGCGGAGCCACCATCTTCTTGCACTTGCCGGTGGAGCTCGATGGTGCGTCCTCGACGGTAGCGCAGCACTCCGAGGAGGTGCGCTTGCCGGAGTGAGCATTAGAGCCCTTGCCGGACTTGGACTTGGTCTTCTTCCCCCCGGGAGCTTCAGCGGCAAGTGTCTGGCAATCTGTCGCGGCCGCTGCATCCCGGAAGATCTTGTCGGCACAGATAAGGGCATCCTTCTTGTCGCCATGGATGTAGATGACGCTTATCGGGCCTGGCATCTTGAGTAGGTTGTAGGCGTAGTGAGAGGCCGCCATGAACTTGGCGAGTCTTTGGCGGCCAAGTATCCCATTGTAAGGCAATGGGAAATCGGCAACGTCGAATGTAACCCTCTCGCCCCGAAGTTCAGCTCGCTGCCAAATGTGACCGGCAACGTAATCTTCCCTTCGCTTGCTCCTTCCCGGATTGATTCCTTGAAGGTTCCGGTCTCTTCGAGCTCATTGTCAGGGATTTGAAGCTTGGAGCACCGCGAGGAGATCAGATTCAAGCCGCCCGCCGTCAACTAACATTTTGTGACCTTGAGGTTGCGGATGGTTGGAGAGACCAACATCGGCAAGCACCGACCGCAGATTATGCGATCGTGGTGGTCCTCAATATCAAAAATGATAGGCGTCTTGGACCACTTCGTGAGGCTTGCGTGACTCTCACGGATGGTTCCGCTGCATTGACCTCCCGCATCCATTGCTTCGGTTGGCGGTGGGAGGTATGCAGGAAGCACCTCCGTCAACGCAGCGACCTCTGTGGCTTTCTCAAACTCCTGCTCATCGGCGCCATCGCCTTCCATATCTTCGTCGTCGTCATCATCTTCATCCTTGTCGCGGCCGCGGGGAGGTCTATCTCCTTGCCGCTGCTTGGCCTTGCCGCGGCGTCCTCCCCGGCCGGGACGTTTCTTGCTTGCTTCCTTGTCGCGCCGCTCGAACTCAGCTCTCTGCTGTTCGACAAGCTGCTCGACCTTCTTGCAGCTCTGGAGGTCGTGGCCCTTGGTGCGGTGGATCTTGCAGATCGCTTGCGGAGCTGTCTCGCTTGTCGTGGCCGCCACCGACTGATGGTTGGCGTCAGCGGCAACCTCCTTGCCGGAGCCACCAGCCTTGGCGTTCTTGTCGCCACCTCCATTGCCGGACTGCTCAACAGCTAGCACTTCTCTGGCCTTCTTCTTCCTTTTTCCTCGCCACCGGCCCTTCTTTGTCGGGGCGGTGTCCTCATAGTCAGATCCTGCTTCCGCATTCTCTCCTGGGAGTCTCCTCCCTTCCTCAGCGCGTGCACACTTGTCGGCCAAGGCGTATAGCTCGCTGACGTCCTTGACTTTGCACATCGCCATCTCCTCCCTCATCCTGCGGTTCCGCACATTCTGATGAAATGCGCTGATCACCGCGGCAGGGTGGACGTCTGGGATGTTGTAGTGTACACGGCTGAACCTCTGAATGAATTTGCGCAGGGACTCTCCTTCCTTCTGGGCGAGCAGGTGAAGGTCACTCTCTTGGCCATGAGGTTTGTGGTCACCGTGAAGGCGCCAACAAACAGATGGCACAGATCTGCCCAAGAGGATATGGAGCTGTCCGGCAAGTGCATGAGCCAAGATCTGACGTTGGGCTTGAGCACGAGCGGGAAGTAGCTGGCGAGGATCTTGTCGTCCCGCCCCCCCAGCCTGCACCGCGATGGTGTAGATGCCGAGGAACTCCGACGGGTGCGCCCTGCCATCATACTTCTCCCGCACGTCTGGTTTGAAGTTTTTACGGCTGGGCCTTTGGACTTGCCGCAGCTCACGAGTGAACGCAGGGCAACCTACTGCGTCGCGACGGGTAAGTCGCTGGCTCCTCCGGCGCTGCGCGATGTCGACAGAAGGCCCAGCGGCTTGTCGGATCGACGTCGCACTTCTCTTCGGGCGCTCGATGCGAAGTTCGAGCGTCCTCTTGTTGTCGCTCATGAAGAACTTGGCGCTGATCGCGGCGAAGCTCATGGATCCGACGACGCGGTGGAGTCGCTGTCGAGGTGGATCCGGTGAGTCGGTGATCTTGGCCTTCTTGGCGGAGAGTGCACGGTGGTTGCACCTCCGACAGTCTCATCGCCACCGGCTCGTGCCTTGTCGTCTCGCCGCGGTAATGATGGCGTTGGTTGCCGCGGAGCGTCGCCGTTGGCAAAGCCGATGAGGCTTCGATAGTGGCCCTCCACCGTCGACCTTGTCGGCCGCTGGAGGGTAGTCGAGGAGCAGCTGAGCCCTCGCCAGTAGCTTCGCCGGAGTAGTGGGTGGCATTAGAGAACGGTGCGAGGAGCGGACACGCCGGACTTCTAACCACGTTAGAAGGAGCAGCACACCCGTCCGGCGACCGTATCTCACTCGTGCCCGGCATGTTGGCGCCGCATGCTGGTCTTGAGGGTCTCGATCCAACGAACGTATGGTGTTGTGAACGCCATGACGTTGTTGGTCCCGCGTCTCCTGAGATGGACGCGGGGGATGCGCGGACGCCAAGGTTTGCGGTGCCTTGTCCTTGGACTTGGCAACATCGCGAACACCTTCGTGGGCGCCCGTTCCTCCGCCAGCGTCTGCCCCACCACCCGTTCTTGTGCGGTGAGGGTGGGACGACGACGGCTCTGCTGCCGCCAAGCCTTCTTCTTCGGTGGCATGTTGAGGAAGATGTTGATGACGCTGCTCGTGTGAACGCCGGATCAGGTTAACACAGCCTCGACGCCCCCTACCTGGCGCGCCAAAGATGTCGGGGAGGCTGGTCGTACCCACGGACACCTATGGGGCCGGCGGAGCAGCCCCCTTGTGGTTCGGAGGGGGGCGGAGATCGCACGAAGAGCGGATCGAGGCGAGGCACACGAGCAGTTTACCCAGCTTCAGAGTTCTCCGGAGAGATAAAACTCCTACTGCTGCTTGTTTGATCTATTGTGTTCTTGCTAGGGAGCAATGAGGGCTACAAAACCTAGCGTGAGTGTCTTTGTGTCGGTGTACTAGAGTAGGGGTACCCTAGTATCCCGTACTCGTGCACGGACAGTTGCAGCACCCCGCGGCAAGGCTTGCCCTGCGTCACCGCTTAAGATCCTCCGGCTTCCTTGAAGCCATTCAAGAACAAAGTATTTGATTAAGAAGACAAGGCCCGACAAGAGGAGCTTGCCGGAAGGCCACTCGAGCACGCAGAAGACAAGGCCCGGCAAGAGGAGCTTGCCGGGAAGGCTCAGCGCGACAAGTCTCCCGGTAGCGACAAAAGGATTCGGCCGGCAAGGCGCTTGTCGCGGCATGCAACTTCTCTCCGTCTCCGCTCCAGCTCACCCGGCGACGTGTCGCCATGGGACCGTTCCATGGGCGGCGTGTCGAGAGGCTGTGCAGCCAGCGGAGAGCAGCGATAAGCGGCGCGCAGGCTTGCCATCGTGGCGAAGCGGAGGCGCACTGACGGTCTCTGATAATCGCTTTGGGGCGACAATGACGGGCATTTATTGCTTTTGTCCCTTGCCGTCAGAGTTAGGTATTTGACACTGTACACTGTTCAAGTAGGTGTACCAACTCCTATTTTTACATTTGTACCCCCGCCTATGTTGCCACCTGTCGGAGACCCCTTGAGCATATAAAAGGAGGCCCGTGTGCAACGTAGAAAGGGTTCGGGTTCGCGAGGTTCGGCTCGTTCGGTTCCACAGGTTCGGGTTCGCGAGGTTCGGCTCGTTCGGTTCCGCAGGTTCGGCTGGTTCGGTTCATTCGACTGGCCATAGACTAGACACACTCAAGCTAGGTTTTGTAGCTCGCATTGCTCCCTAGCAAGAACACAATAGATCAAACAAGCAGCAGTAGGAGTTTTATCTCTCCGGAGAGCTCCGAAGCTGGGTAAACTGCTCGTGTGCCTCGCCTCGATCCGCTCTTCGTGCGATCTCCGCCCCTCTCCGAACCACAAGGGGCCTGCTCCGCCGGCCCCATAGGTGTTCGCGGGTATGATCAGCCTCCCCGACATCTCTGGCGCGCCAGGTAGGGGAGCGCCGAGGCCGTGTGAATCTGATCCGGCGTTCACACGAGCAGCGTCATCAACATCTTCCTCAACATGACACCGAAGAAGAAGGCTTCGGCGGCAGCAGAGCCCGTCTGCTCGCTGCACTCCACCCTCACCGCAGAAAACGGGTGGTGGGGCGACGCCGGGCGGAGGAACAGCGCCGACGAAGGTGCTCGCGACGTTGCCAAGTCCAAGGACAAGGCACCGCAAACCTCGGCGTCCGACATCCCCGCGCCCATCTCAGAGACGCGGGACCAACAACGTCATGGCGTTCTAACGCCATACGCTCGCTGGATCGAGACCTCAAGACCAGCATGCGCGCCAACATGTTGGCACGAGTGAGATACGGTCGCCGGACGGGCGCTGCTCCTTCTAACGTAGTTAGAAGTCCGAGCGTGTCCCGCCTCGCACCGCTTCTCCAATGCCGCCACTACTCCAGCAGGAAGCTCGCGAGAGCTCAGTTGCTCCTCGACAACCCTCCAACGGCCGACAAGGTCGACGAAAGTGGAGGGCCACTATCCAGAGCCTCATCGCTTTGCTAACGGCAACGCCCGCTGACAACCAACCCCATCGTTGCCGCGGCGAGACGACAAGGCACGAGCCGGTGGCGACGAGACTGTCGGAGGTGCAACCACCGTGCATTCTTCGCCAAGAAGGCCAAGGTCGCCGACTCACCGGATCCACCTCGATAGCGAATCCACTGTGTCGTCGGATCCGCGAGCTCGCCGCGATCAGCGCCAAGTTCTTCATGAGCGACAACAAGAGGACGCTCGAACTCGCATCGAGCGCCGAAGAGAAGCGCGACGTCAGTCCGACAAGCGTGCTGGGCCTTCTGTTGACATGCGCGCGCCGGAGGGGCCAGCGACTTGTCAGACGCGGTAGGTTGCCCTGCGTTCACTCGTGAGCTGCGGCAAGTCCAGTGGCCTAGTCAGAAAAACTTCAAACCAGACGTGCCGGAGAAGTATGATGGCAGGACGCACCCGTCAGAGTTCCTCAGCGTCTACACCATTGCGGTGCAGGCTGTGGGGGGACAGGACGACAAGATCCTCGCCAACTACTTCCCGCTCGTCCTCAAGCCCAACGTCAGGTCTTGGCTCATGCACTTGCCGGACAGCTCCATATCCTCTTGGGCAGATCTGTGCCGTCAGTTTGTTGGCGCCTTCACAGGTGGCCACAAACCTCATGGCCAAGAGAGCGACCTTCACTTGCTCGCCCGAAGGAAGGAGAGTCCCCTGCGCAAGTTCATTCGGAGATTCAGCCGCGTGCACTACAACATCCCACGCGTCCACCCCGCCAAGGTGATCAGCGCATTTCATCAGAATGTGCGGAACCGCAGGATGAGGGAGGAGATGGCGATGTGCAAAGTCAAGGACCTCAGTGAGCTGTACGCCTTGGCCGACAAGTGTGCACACGCTGAGGAAGGGAGGAGTCTCCCTGGAGAGAATGCAGAAGCAGGATCTGACAGTGATGACACCGCCCCGGCAAAGAAGGGCCGGCTGCGAGGCAACAGAAAGAAGAAAGCCAGAGAAGTGCTAGCAGTCGAGCAGTCCGGCAATGGAGGTGGCGACAAGAACGCCAAGGCTGGTGGCTCCGGCAAGGAGGTTGCCGCTGACGCCAACCACTGGGCCGGTGGCGGCCGCCGACAAGCAGGACAGCTCCGGCAAGCGATCGCAAGATCCACCGCACCAAGGGCCACGACCTCCAGAGCTGCAAGAAGGTCGAGCAGCTTATCGAACAGCAGAGGGCTGAGTACGAGCGGCGCGACAAGGAGAAGGCCCAGGATGGTGCTGGGGGAGCAAGCAAGAAACGTCCCGGCCGGGAGGACGCCGCGGCAAAGCCAAGCAGCGGCAAGGAGATCACCCTCCCCGCGGCCGGGACAAGGATGAAGATGATGACGACGAAGATATGGAAGACGACGATGCCGACGAGCAGGAGTTTCGTAAAGCCACAGAGGTTCTCTGCGTTGGACGGAGGTGCTTCCACGCATACCTCCCACCGCCAACTCAAGCAATGGATGCGGGAGGTCAATGCAGCGGAACCATCCGTGGAGTCACGCAAGCCTCTCAAGTGGTCTGAAGACGCCTATCATTTTGATATTGAGGACCACCCCGATCGCATAATCGCGGTCGGGTGCTTGCCGATGTTGGTCTCTCCAACCATCCGCAACCTCAAGGTCACAAAATGTTAGTTGACGGCGGGCCGGGCTTGAATCGATCTCCTCCGCGGTGCTCCGTAAGCTTCAAATCCACGACAATGAGCTCAAGAGACTAGTACTTTCCAAGGATCAATCCGGAAGGAGCAAGCCGAAGGGGAAGATTATGTTGCGGTAACATTTGGCAGCGAGCTCAACTTCAGGATGTAGAAGGTTACATTCGACGTTGCCGATTTCCCATTGCCTTACAATGGGATACTTGGTCCGCCCAAAGACTCGCCAAGTTCATGGCAGCCTCTCACTACGCCTACAACCTACTCAAGATGCCAGGCCTGATAAGCGTCATCTCTGTCCACGGCGACAAGAAGGATGCCCTTATCTGTGCTGACAACATCTTCCGGGATGCAGCAGCCGCGACAGATTGCCAAACACTTGCCGCTGAAGCTCCCGGGGGGAAGAAGACCAAATCCAAGTCCGGCAAGGGCTCTGATGCTCACTCCGGCAAGCGCACCTCTTCGGAGTGCTGCGCTACCGTCGAGGACGCACCATCGAGCTCCACCGGCAAGTGGAAGAAGATGGTGGCTCCGTCGAAAACCAAGAAGGTGCCCGCCAAGGAGGACGGCACTGGTGGTACCTTCACCATCAGTGCCTCTCTCGACCCTAAATAGGAAGGCGCGCTCGTTGCTTTCCTGCGGGCGAATGTCGACGTGTTTGCATGGCAACCGTCCTGATATCCCAGTGTTCCCTGAAAGTGATTGAGCACCGCCTGGCCGCTTTGTCCTCATGCGCGCCCGTCAAGCAAACAGTCTTGAAACAAGCAGTGGAGCGCCAAGAATTCATAGCCGAAGAGATCAAGAAACTGGAAGCAGCAGGCCTTGTCAGAGGAGTGCTCCATCCTACGTGGTTGGCCAATCCTGTAGTCGTGCCAAGGCAAATGGGAAATGGAGACTTTGTATTGAATTCACGGATGTTAATAAAGCTTGTCCCAAAGATCCATTCCCCTTGCCGCGCATTGACCAGATTGTTGACTCCACGGCTGGATGTGATTTGCTTTCGTTTCTTGATGCATACTCAGATACCATCGGATCTTCATGGCTGAAGAAGATGAAGAGAAGACCGCATTCATCACACCATGTGGCACATAATGTTTCATACGGATGCCTTTCGGTTTGAAGAATGCTGGTTCAACATTTGCAAGGGTAGTCCATGACGCTTTTGAGCCGCAGATGCACGTAAATGTAGAAGCCTACATGGATGACATAGTGGTCAAAAGCAAGGACAAAGCAACTCGTTCAAGATTTGGACGAGACCTTTGCAAATCTGCGCAAGATCAACCTCAAGCTCAACCCCGAGAAGTGCGTGTTTGGAGTCCCTTCCGCAAGCTTCTCGGGTTCTTCGTGTCCCAAATGGGGATTGAAGCTAATCCCGACAAGATCAAGGCCATTGAGCAGATTGAAGCACCAAAGCGCGTCAAGGATGTACGAAGACTTGCGGTTGCGTGGCTGCTCTCAAAGAGGTTTATTTCTAGGTTCTGCTGAGCGCCCGCCATTTTTCAAGATTTTGAAAAGGCAGGTCCAAAGAAATGGACTCGAAGCGGAGGCTGCGCTGCAGACTTGAAAAGATACTGTCCTCCACTCCAACACTTGTCGCACCTAGGCCACAAGAGAAGTTGCTGCTATATATAGCGGCAACCAATCAAGTGGTTAGTGCTGCGTTAGTGGCGGAGAGGGAGGCGGATGACGAGCCAAGAACCGCTGCAAGCACATCCAATGACAAGCGAGGGGCTTCGCCGACAAGCTCTGGTCCCGACAAGGACGAGTCCGCCAAGACGCATGAGCAGATACAAAAGGATGGTGCAGCGCCTACTACTTTGTCGGCCTCATGCAGGGGCTAGGTCAAGGTACTACGTGTGCAAAATTGCTTTTCGGCCTCCTCATGGCCTCGAGAAAGCTGCGCCATTACTTCCAAGCGCATGAGATCACAGTTGTCACCGCTTTCCATCAAGAGGATACTGCAGAATCCAGAAGCGACAGGCAGGATTGCCGAGTGGGCACTGGAACTGTCAAGCTTTGGTCTCAAGTTCGAAAGCACGTCAACTATCCAAAGCAGAGCCTTGGCAGAATTCATAGCAGAATGGACGCCAACACCAGATGAAGAGATTCCGGAGACGAGCATTCCCGTCAAAGAAGCAAGCAAAGAGTGGCTGATGTACTTTGATGGTGCCTTCGCCGCAAAGGCGCCGGTGCCGGGCGTGCTGCTTATCGCACCCACCAGAGAGCACCTCAAGTACGCCGTCCAGATGCACTTTCCCAAGGAGCAAGCGACAAACAATACTGCAGAGTATGAGGTTTGCTTGCCGGTCTCAGGATCGCCGTGGACCTTGGGATCAAGAAGCTTATTGTCAGGGGTGACTTGCAACTCGTCGTCCGCCAAGTCAACAAAGATTACCAGAGTCCGTTGATGGAAGCCTACGTTGATGAAGTGAGGAAGCTGGAAGAGCACTTTGACGGCCTGAAATGGAACATCTTCCAAGAGTTCAGAATGATATTGCTGACGGCCTGTCAAAGTGCGCTGCACTTAAGTTACCTGTGGAACCGGGGATCTTCGTGCTCAATCTGACTCGACCAACCATAACACCACCAACAGGACAGAGCAAGAAGAGGAAGTTGGCCTCTGGTGACTACTTTCCGACATAGCTTCCCGAAGCCGTCGTTGCAAAGGTCCCCAAGATCAACACCAACAGTGCTGAGGAGCAGTCTGCTCCGACAGACCCCAGGGTTTGTTTCGTTGAAGCAGACGCTCCCGACAAGTCTTGCTCCGGCAAGCTTGTCGGGGAGCATCAAGCTCGGCAGGGCCGCAGGTTCTTGCCGTGGAAGCTGATGTTCCGCGGCAGCGAGATGTGCCTTTAGCCCTTGTTGTCGAGCCAAAGCTCCAAAGATGGGCGCAGCAGATTGTCCATTTCCTTGACAGGAGAACTTCCCGAAGAGCAAGAAGAAGCGGAAAGAGTAGCCCGGCGGTCAAGTATGTACCAGTTTGTCGACAACATACCGCATGTAAGAAGACTCAACGGTGTGAAATTGAAGTGTATTCCTGTGGAAGATGGGATGTAAGCTGTTGGCGAGATACATGGAGGCATATGTGGTCACCACATTGGCGCAAGAGCACTGCCGCAAAGCTTTCCGGCAACGATTCTACTGGCCGACAGCCCACCAGGATGCAACTGCAAAAGTAACCAATTGTGAAGAGAGCCAGTTCCATTCAAAACAGATACACCACCCAGCTCAAGCTCACCAGACGATCCCTTTATCCTGGCCATTTTCGGTCCGGGGCTCGGCATCCTCGGCCCCTTCCCCGAAGCCGTCAGGGCTTTGAGTACTTGTACGTCGCCATCGACAAGTTCACAAAGTGGCCGGAAGTGGAAGCGATGAGGAAGGTGACAGCACAACAGCAGTCAAGTTCTTCAGTCAATTGTTTGTCGCTTCGAATCCCTAACCGGATCATCACCGACAACGGCACACAATTCTGAGTCGCACCTTCATGCAGTACGTCCAAGACCTTGGCGCCAAGGTCTGCTTTGCTTCGATTGCTAACCCGAGAAGCAACGGTCAAGCAGAGAGGGCAAATTCTCAAGTGCTTCGCGGGCTCAAGACCGTAATCTCGACGAGGCTGCACAAGTGCGAAGAAACCGGATCGAGGAGCTGCCGGTGGTTCTTTGGTCGATCAGACGACGCCAAATCGAGCCACCGCCGCACACCCTTTGCTCTAGTCTATGGAGCAGAGGCAGTTCTCCCCACGGAACTCGTGATACGGATCGCCTCGAGTACTCTCTTATGATGAGCTTGAGCAAGAGCAGCATGCGACAAGATGACGCTGCTCCTCGAGGAGGATCGCCTTCCGTCATTGCGGCGAGCCGCCGCTACCAGCAAGCTCTGCGTCGCTACCATAGCCGCAGGGTTAATGCCAGAAGTCTCGAGGAAGGCGACCTTGTTCTTCGGCGCGCTCAGTCCGCCAAGAATTCAAACAAGTTGACGCCGAAGTGGGAAGGCCCTTATCGGGTGAAACGAGTCACTAGGCTCAAGCGCCGTCATATGAGACCAAAGATGGCATTCCGGTGAGCAACTCCTCGAACATTGAGCATCTTCGTAAGTTTTACCCATAGGGCGCGGTTGTCGGAACCCGTTCGGCAACCACCTTTTGTACAAGTCTTGCCGCAGCTTGCATGTAATCCTTTGTACAAAGCCGCGCAGAACCCCGTCGTCGATAAAAGCTCATGTGTTGCGCACAGCTTGTCAAGTTCATGCTTTCATCAATTTATTGCATGTTTTGGCTAACACTTTGTGCAGCAACCACACCCGGTAAGCAAAATCGAGCCACTGGGCTCCATAACGTTATTTCCTCTTCTTTTTCTTTTCTCAAAGAAAGGAAGGCTCCCTCGCACAAGTTAACCGTGGGGGAGGAGGAGATAATACTATGGACCAGGCACCGCCGAGGAAGTTTCACCCCATCGGGAAGCAAGAGATGTAAAAGCTAAGTTGCCAAAGTTTGAGCAATCAATTTTTAAATTTTTAAGTTATCTTCCTCGAACGATAGTACTTTGTATGGAGAACCTGCACGCAGAGGAACCAACTCGCCGGCTGGTCGCGCCCTTACTTTGTGTCGAGTCCGCTCAACAACTTAAGTGAGCTGCGGCTAGTCGCGACAAAGTTGCTTGTCGGAGGCGGCACTGCCAGCAGGCTGCTGACGTTCCGCACTCAGCGCTCGCGGCAAAAGCGCCCGCACCGACAAGTCCCCTAAATGTGTAAGGCAGAAACGTACAAAGGAAGGAATCAAGTAGAGGAAATAACATTGCATTGACCGTTCACCTAAGATAGAGTATATTGCAGAATAACTTGTCGCTGATCTAACAAAGTTTTCTAAACATGATCAGCAGCGACAAGGGAAAGATAAGGTTGGCGGCCTAGTCTACGCGGTCGCCCTCAATCCGCTTGATCTTGTTCACCTTGTCCACAATGGGTGCGACAAGGGCTTTGAGCTCCTCCACGTTGGCTTCGGGCGGCAAGGATCTGAGGACGCCGTTAAGGTTGAGGCCCGGGTTGCGGAAGGCCACCTTCATCAACACCTTCTCGAGGGCCCCTGCACAGACCTGGCGTGATTCCTCGGCCAGCTGCTTCGGGACCTCTTCTCGGAGGCGCTGGAGGCCCGTCGCCACGCCTTTGAAGAATAAGCTAAGCTTGGCGCTGGGTTGGAGATGCTCGTCGGAGGAGTACGCAAGGTCCGCCATCCCTAGCTCCATCAGCTCGTTGTGGATGTCGGCGGCGGTGTCCACAAGACCTTTCGGTCCAGTGCTCCACGCTCTCCCTCAAGGTGTTCTGGACGGAGACAAGATTCGCCGCCAGCTCCTCCTTGGCCTTGATCGCCTCCAACAAGCCCACCTCCCGCTCTCTGGCGCCATCCAACGTCTGCGTCGAGTGGTCGGCTTCAGCTCAAGATCTGCCTTGGAATCCTTGGCGCGTCGAGCTCCTTGGCCCTGTCAACGAGACGGCTCAGAGCTCGCCTGCAGTGTAGGCGTCCTTCTCGCTCACGCTTGAGCACGGCAATCTCTTCGCCGCTCTTCCCGAGGGTGGCCTCCAGTGCCACCTTCGCCTTTCAGCTCCTCCTTGGCGGCCTCGGCGGCTGCAGCGGCGTCGCTTCGCTTCTGGCGCCCTGCCAAGAAACTCTCACAGCTGCAAGGTCTTCTTCATGGCTGTCCAGTTGACCTTCGCTGCGCCATTCGCTTTCCTGCTTGCGAGCTTCTCGGCAGCCAGCCGCTGCTCCTCATCGCCGCGGCCTTCTCAAGGATGAAGGCCGTGCGCTCTTCCGAAGTTGCCCCCACGCTTCCGCCCACGTCGCGGAGGGCTTCTTTGTTGGCGCTCGGCTCCTCGGCGCGCTTCTCCATATCCGCTCCCGCCCTCACGACAAGGGCTTCCCTGGTCTCTAGCTTGGCTGCCGGTGCGGTAGAGCGACAGCAGCTTCTTCAAAGAGCTGCTCCTCCTCGAACTTCGCCATTGCTGCTTGGCGTCCACCAAGCGTCAGCCCAGCGGAGAGGCGAGTAGCTCAGCCGTCGAAGGTCTCGCCCTCGGCTGGCGCCCTGGAGCTCTCGGCTGTGGGAGCTTGATGAAGACACCTTCGCCCGGCCTTCGTGTAGGCACTGGCCGGGCTCCTCGGAGCCTGACGCCGCGGCAGCAGCGGGGGAGTCGGCTGTCGGTGTAGCGCTTGCCGCTCCTGCGGCCTCAGGGCCGTCAGTACGATCGCCCGACCCCTCGCCGGCCTCTGCGTCGGCAGCCTCGGTGGCCTCCTCGCCAACAGGCTCGTCGGCGACGGCCTCTTCCTCCACGACGACGACCTCTTCTTCTTCGACGGCGGCCTCGTCGGTGTTGCCGCGCGTTTCTTCCTTGCCGGTGGCCTCGACCTCCATCGGGTCTGCGTCAGACGAAGAAGGGGCAGTCAAGCAGATGTTCAAAAAGAGAAACAAAAGAAAGCAAGCCCAAGAGAGATTCTCGCGTAAGGGAATTACCTGCAACGGGATCCTCAGCCTTGGCCTGGACCACTGGATGGTCACTGGCGCCGTCCCTTGCCGGGGTGGCCTCCCTTGCCGGGGTGGCCTCCCTTGTCGGAGGGAGCTCCCTTGCCGGGGAGTTCTCCCTTGGCGGCGTAGTGGCAGCGGGCAGGATCTCGGAGGCGGCTTCCGAGCCCTCTTGATGAGGCTGCTCTGCTCCTACACAACCACACAGTCAGATATCAACGAAGAAAGGGCACCCCTGCGCACCCAATAGTAAGAAGAAAATTGCACACTTACTCGGGGCCGTCTTTGGGGCTGCTCTGGGAAGGGTTGCGGGTCCGCAAGACAGTCTCAGACGCGCTTCGTCAGCACGGGAGAATCGTCCTCAACGACGACCGTTGGGATCTTGGCCCTCTTCGCCCCTCTCTGGGCCAGCGTCCTGAAAAGGGAAGAGTCCAGAACGAAGCAAATCAGATTCAAGATGAAGCAATAAAAATTGAAGAAATACAAGCACAATCTCGAGAAGCTTACTCTTCGCCTTCCTCCTCGGAGCTGAGCGCGGAGAAGTCAACTCGCCCGCCTCCGGTGCGATGAGGCGGGGGAGTGGGCTCTCTTGGACGCTTAGCGGAGGCGTCGGCGGCGGCCTGAGAAGATTCCGCCCCAGTTGTCGCTGCAGTTTGGGGCGCTCCCAAGGCAACCTCGCTTGCCGCGGTGGAGCGCGTCGAGCAGCGCTGCTGCTGTGGGCCGGTCTGTCGCCCCGGCTCGTCTCCAACTCTGCGGAGACGCCTCCTCGGCGGAGCCGGGGGCTCCGCTGGCGGCAAGTCACTTGGCGGTGGTGAAGAAGCGCCCTCGGCGGGTCCACTCGACCCGGCCTCATGCCCGACAAGCTCGTCCTCGCCGGCGACCTCCCCTCGCTCGGCAAGGCTTGCCGCCTTCGCCGCCTCCGCCTCCTCCACGGTGAACCCGAAGGCTCCAGCGGCAGCGGCCGCTGCCGCCTCCTCCACCCTGGTGGCGATCCTCGCCAACTCCTGGTCGGTGGTGTCGCGGGTGAGCCTCTTCTGCTCGTCGGCGCGGATCGGCACTTCTTCTAAGTCATCAAAGAATTGACGCACGATCTCGTTGGGGGGTTCCTGCCATGTCGGGACGATTCCGTGGGAGTCGCACAGTGGCATCATGGCGCGGATGCGGTCGAGCGCCGAGTTGTTGCACAAAGGGACGACCCCCCGCGGCAACCTAAACCACTCTGGATGTTCGGGGTCGTTCTTGAACAGCTCGAGCAGCACTGAATCCAGCTCCATGACAGTGAAGTTCCAATTCAGGCCCGGGCGCAGCCTCATGATGTCCGCCAGATTCGAACTCCCAAGCAGGCCTCCTCCTTTCCTCTCGCAAGGGAGCGTCGCGGGCGAATGAAGTCTGCGCCAACTGCTCCCATCATTAACCCGGCAAGCTCGAGGCGTGGGAATTGGTCACGCCTATCTTCAACAGCGTCCTCCGCGCCAAGTTACTTCCAATCCTTGCCGCGACTATTGGGGTTTGGCGCATGGCGGTGAAAGGCTGTGGGTTCTCCTCTGACCCAGCACCAGTTGGCTCTCCACTCCTCCCACTTGTTCCGGAACTCCCCTCTAGGTAGGCCTCTTTCTTGCCGATCCTAGAGACCTGTGCTATTCCCCGCAAGTGGCTCTCCTCTCTCGCTGGGAACAAAGAAATGGCGGAAGAGTCCCATGTTCGGTGGACTCCGACAAAGTTTTCGCACAAATGCGCGAGAACCGCCATGGTCAAGATGGCGTTGGGGTGAAATCAAGGAGGCGGAGGCTAAAGGTGTTCATTATGTCGCAAAGAACTTCGGAAAACGGCGGGCAAAGACCGCAATAGAAGAAAAGGGCGAAGAAAGGGTACCTGTTGGGGCCAAATCAGCGGCGGAGGCGGGGAGCACCCTCGTCGGCGCCGGATACGCACGCAGTCTCCCTCGACCGTAAAAGGTAGAAGACATCCCGCAGCTCCCGTGCGCCGAGCTGCGGGGGGAAAATGGCTCGCTCCTTGCGCAGCGCCGCGAGCCGCTGCGCCTCGGCCGACTTGACGCCCTTCTCCTTATCGGCCTTCGGAGCCATGGCGAGGGGGGCGGAGGAGGTCGACGGCGGTGAGTGTGCTTGCGGCAAAAAGGGGAGCGGGGCGCTGCTCTCTTCGCACCGGAGAAGAAGAGGGGAGCGGCGGTGGTTTCTTGACAAGACAGCAATGGCAGGGGTGGTCGGCCCCCCTCTGTTTCCTCCGCTTATAAAGGGGAGGAGGGGGCGGACATTCCGCTTATATCAATAAAGAACCCCCACGACCGCGCCCACGATCTCTCGCACGACGCCACGTCTGGTGCGTGCCGTTAGTGGGGATCGTGGTGTGTCCGGGTTGAGTTGCGACGTGGTCGAGAACGCGCGTGTCCGTGCACAGTTCTGGGCCTGGCCCGACAAGCGCTCGGCACCGTGTACGGCCCAGGCCCGGGGGCTCCTGTCGGTGTACTAGAGTAGGGGTACCCTAGTATCCCGTACTCGTGCACGGACAGTTGCAGCACCCCGCGGCAAGGCTTGCCTCGTCACCGCCAAGATCCTTCGCGGCTTCCTTGAAGCCATTCAAGAACAAAGTATTTGATTAAGAAGACAAGGCCCCGACAAGAGGAGCTTGCCGGGAAGGCCACCTGTGCACGCAGAAGACAAGGCCCCGGCAAGAGGAGCTTGCCGGGAAGGCTCGGGCGCGACAAGTCTCCGGGCGCGACAGGATTCGGCCGCTGCAAGGCGCTTGTTGCTGCATGCAACTTCTCCGTCTCCGCTCCAGCTCACCCGGCACGTGTCGCCATGGGACCGCTCCATGGGCGCGTGTCGAGAGGTCGCAGCCAGCGGAGAGCAGCGATAAGCGGCCGACAGGCTCGCCATCGTGGCGGCGGAGGCGCACTCGACGGTCTCTGTTACCTTTGTTTGGGCGACAATGACGGGCATTTATTGCTTTTGTCCCTTGCCGTCGAGTTAGGTATTTGACATCGCATAATCGCTCAAGTAGGTGTACCAACTCCTGTTTTTACATTTGTACCCCCGCCTATGTTGCCACCTGTCGGAGACCCCTTGAGCATATAAAAGGAGGCCCGTGTGCAACGTACAAAGGGTTCGGGTTCGCGAGGTTCGGCTCATTCGGTTCCGCAGGTTCGGGTTCGCGAGGTTCGGCTCGTTCGGTTCCGCAGGTTCGGCTGGTTCGGTTCATTTGACTGGCCATAGACTAGACACACTCAAGCTAGGTTTTGTAGCTTGCATTGCTCCCTAGCAAGAACACAATAGATCAAACAAGCAACAGTAGGAGTTTTATCTCTCCGAAGAGCTCCGAAGCTGGGTAAACTGCTCGTGTGCCTCGCCTCGATCCGCTCTTCGTGCGATCTCCGCCCCCCTCCGAACCACAAGGGGCCTGCTCTGCCGGCCCCATAGGTGTTCGCGGGTACGATCAGCCTCCTCGACACTCTGGTCTCTGGTGGGTCGAATGAACCGAACGAGCCGAACCCCTCCTACGTTGCGCATGGGCCTCCTTTTATATGCTCAAGGGGTCTCCGACAGGTGGCAACATAGGTGGGGGTACAAATGTAAAAACAGGTGTTGGTACACCTACTTGAACAGTGTACAGTGCAAAATACCTAACTCTGACGGCAAGGGACAAAAGCAATAAATGCCCGTCGTTGTCGCCCAAACAGTGCAACAGAGGCCGTCAGGTGCGCCTCCGCTCGTGTCAGGACCCCGATCCTAAGTCACACCGATCTAGCATGTAACACATCATATCACTTTGCGGCCTCACGCACGGTATTCCCACGGGTGTCGCCTTACCATGGCCCGGGACCGTTTGCGCCTTTTGGCTCACGATATGACAAGTGTCGCTAGCATCCATATGACAAAGAACCCGGGCCGACATGGCTAGTCGTGAACCCAAAGCGGCGCTAACCTATGGGGACAGGCATACATGAATCACATCGAGCATGTCGGTCATCAACGTATAAATTCAGGTGTAGCCTGGGCTATGAGGACTCGGTATTCGGGCTGTAGCGAGCTAGGCGGGACTCCGAATAACACCGCGTGACATTTCCCGAAGGAGACAGACATAAGGAACGAAGTGAAACACATGCCGGCCAGTCAAGTGTCCAAGCAGAGTGCTGGGCTAGCAGGACTCCGGTGAACCAGTCAGAAGCGGACTACTATCGCCGTAAGCACGAGACTACATTTCCCCATATGAGAGGCTGCCAAGGATAAACAACTAGTTTGTCGGATCCCACACATACCAAGCATTTCAAACATACACACAATATGCTCAATATGTGTAGATACAACATGGCATCACAACATAACTCTACGACTCAAATATTTATTCAATAGGCTCCGAGGAGCGAGATATTACAAACATGGGTCTCATGACCCAACACTCAAAGCATACAAGTCAAAGCACAAGCGGAAGCTAAACATGTCTGAGTACGCATAACTATAAATGAAGAAGGCTGAGAAGCCCGACTATCTACTGAGATCTGCCGAGGGCACAAGATCGTAGCTGAGGTAACAAGCTAACCGTCAAGTCCAAGCAGAACTACTAAGCGAGACCAAGTCTCTCTGCAAAACATAAAATAAGCAAACGTGAGTACAAACGTACTCAGAAGACTTACTTCGTAACTAGCTACATATGCATCATTATGAAAAGGGGTGGTGGAGTTTGACCGCAGCAAGCCAGCTTTGACTCGGTGGCTATCCTGAACTACATTTCGCAAATAACTCTTTTGAGGTGGCGCTACGAGTCCACATATTCACCATATCAATACACCACTATGGATCCGCTCCGTCTCCCCTACGAACGCCATCCATAGCACTCACGCTTATCTTGCGCATTTTAGAGTATCCACTTTCACTTGTCTATGAACCGATATAGGCAACCCAGAAGTCCTTCTCCGTGGACACGGCTATTCAATAGATCATATTAACCCTACAGGGTGTACTTCTTCACACACGCTCTCACCACTTACCGCCATTTACACGACATGTACTCGGCAACCTTCAAGCGGAAGCCCAACGTGGGTGTCGGCCACGACCTACCTAAACACTCAAGTCCCTAGTCCAGGTTTATCGCCTATTCAGGTTCCATCCGCAGGGAGTCCGACCGAGGTTTCCCATACAGCCCCGAACGATGTGTGCAGGGTTCCCGAGACACCAAACGGGCGAATCGGTACACCGGGCCACGGTGCCTACCGCAACACAACCCACCCCTACGGTCAGCGTTGCGTGCTTCCCCCAGCATACTACAAACATGAGAAACTACTTGCAACTCCCGGACTGAGGACAAGGGTGGTTAAGAAGCCGAGAGGGTCCATTGGTTTCGGGCCCAATGCGTGGTAGTAACTGTTTCATGGATCACAAACACGTAACTCAGTTCTGAGGACGGCTGCAATTAGACAACCCACCATGTACTCCTACATGGCCTCTCACCGCTACCTTTACCAAATTGTGTTCACACACTTAGCTCACACACGCAGATGGGACATGTTCACACACCTCCGATTCATCCCGGATGAATCAGACCGACTCAACTCTAAGCAGTAGCGTGCATGACAACAAGCATGAATGAGTAGGCACAACATGGCTCAAACAACTCCTACTCATGCTAGTGGGTTTCATCTAATTCTTGTGGAATGACAGGTCATGCAGAGGATAAAGGGGTTCAGCTACTGCAGCAAGTAACACATCACCGTTGTTGTCCTAATGCAGTAAAATAGAGCAGAGGCGAGAGAGTGGGATTATATCGGAATGGACAAGGGAGTTTTGCTTGCCCCGGCACTTCAAGATAATATAGTTCTTCATCGGTGTCATCGAATTCATCATTAAGACGTCGTCTCTTGAGAGGGACAATTACCGGCAACAAGAGAGAACACAATCAATGCAATGCACATTCACATGAATGACATGTCATGTTAAGGTACTGAATTCACCTAATGCAATGTCTAGCCAAAGTTAATTGAAGTGGAATTCAAACAAGGTTAAACTCCAACTCCAAATGCTAGTTCATAATTTACCCTAATCATGATTCATCCTATTCAGTGAGGTTAACTTGTTCAGACATGCATGATCATGGCATAAACAGATTCTTCATATTTTTCTGATCATTTTTCATATATAAATTATTTAATTTGGAGTTACAGATTAAAAGTTATGAATATTTGAAGTTTGGGTTATTTTCTGAAATTTCCTGAATTATAATAAATCCAGAAAATGGGTTATTGCGTCAGCGTTGCGTCACTATGACATCAGCGGTCAACTGCGGCGGTCCAGGTCAAACCCTGACCTGTGGGTCCCAGCGTCGATGTCTAACTAAACTAACCTAGCTTAGTTAATACTAACCTAACTTAATTAGCAGGCGGGGCCCGCATGTCGATGAGGGAGAGGGGAAGTCAAACCGGCGGTGGGTCAACCCACGCCGGTCAGTGGTCAGTGATGCCGGCGTTTAGCCGCCGCAAGCCGGCCAGCGGCGAGTGATTTTGGCCGTTCCGGCAACCAAAAGGGCCGCGGAAGGCACCTAGGTGGAGCTGGGA
The DNA here is from genome assembly GCA_021605145.1 of Aegilops bicornis. Lineage (NCBI taxonomy): Eukaryota > Viridiplantae > Streptophyta > Magnoliopsida > Poales > Poaceae > Aegilops > Aegilops bicornis. The sequence continues at coordinate 558,583,652 of CM038673.1, read as the reverse complement.
ACGAGCCGAAGCTCTTGGTGGAGTCAGTTGAGCTCGGGACGGTCGGAATTGGCGCCGACGAGCTCCAAGGCGGCGGCCGGAGTTCGGGTTCGAGCGGCGCGAGGCCACAGAGGACGGGAGGGCTGGCTAAGGGGCTCACCGAGCCTGAAGATGCTAGGAGCACGGCGCCGCGTTTCGCCGAGCTTTATCGGCTGCGATGACGGCGCGACATCGCCGGCGGCGTGGGGTTCTCGGCCAAGATGGGGCTAGGGCCTAGAGGTCGAAAGAGACCAGGGGAGAAGGGGAGGACGACTCGGGGGCTCACCGTGAGTGTGTTTGGAGGGTCGGTGGGCTCGAGGGCGGCCGGAGTGCAGCGAATCGATGACGGTGATCCTCGGTGGCCGAGGAGGGGAAAAGCGTCGGGGTGGCGCTTCGGGGCTCTTCTGGTCACGTGGCTCGGTGAGGAGGTAGGGAACGAGGTGGCGGAGCTCGAGGATGGCTCGGGGCGGCTCGGGGATGGCCGTGGCCGGGTAGTGCCTGTCACGGGCGGGCGGTTGCGTTGTGGTGCGAGAGGGAACGAGACAGAGGAGGGAGAGGAGCTCGGGGAGAGAGTGGGAGGCCTGGGGCGCGTGGCTGTCTCCGTGGCTGGAAGGGCCTCGAGGGCGTGAGACAGGCGGGGAGGAGGCCACGGCGTCGCTTGGCCTTCGCCACGCCTCGCCGCCTTCCGCAGAGGAAGACGATGAGCGGTGGGGTAGGTGGGCTGGGCCGGCCAGCTGCAATCTTTGGGCGGTCGGGTGGGCTCTTGTTGTGGGCTGCGGGAGTAAGTTCTGTGAGTTGCTCTCTCTCTCTTTTATTTATATCTAAATCATGTTTTCTATTATTCGTCAGAACTTTGTGGAGTTATTTAAAATACTAGAACAGCTCCAAAAATCACCAAACTGCTCCTGGTCCAATGTTGGAATATTTCCAACATGAAACATTTTAGTTTGGGAATATTTGGGCATTTGAAATATTTTATATAATTTTAAATGCCCAAACTCAAATACTTATGATTTAATTCAAAGATCCAAATGTCATGGAGAAATGTGCAACATCTCAAGTTCTTTGTTTCCAGATTTTTCCAAAAATGGTGAACATTTTTGAAGGCCATTTGAAATCACTGAAAAATATTTATGGTTGAGCCTATTTGAATTCCTTTAATGCTAGGGTTTAGGCAATCCCCATTTCAAATTTCATGAAAATTAAACATGATGCATGGATGCAATGCCACTAGCTACAAGCAAGCTCTAGGGTTGTGACAACTCACCCCCACTAAACAAGAATCTCGCCCCGAGATTCAAGATGTGAAGTAAGAGGAAAAGGGGAGTCACAAAACTATCACAATCTTCATGATCCATTTGCCCTTCTCGAAGATGTTGATTCACTCCATCATCTTGGTCTTGACGTCTTTGCTTTCGAGATCTTCACTCGACACGACAACGGAAAGAAGGGGAAACCCTACAGGATTTAATCTTCTTGAAGATCGAGCAACTCAAGATCAGTTCATGAAGAGACGTAAGAACAACTCTTGAGTTGAGACACCAAACACACATTAGGAATGATGGAGAAGCAATGGATGACGAAGGTTCAAATTGGTAGGCAACCATTCCACGCTTAAGTAAAATGGTGCATGTTTCAAAGTAACAAGGAGATGATTGCCATGATTCCATAACGGGACACCTTAGGAAAGGTGACGCAAAGAACTATTCCCTTAAGTGGCAAAAAGAATTACTTTTGATATAACATCATTGAAACTCTTTATACCAGCCTAAGGCAATCACAAACGATCGCTTGGTGGAGTGCAAAGGAATGGTACACCCGGACTAGAATGGATGATGTGGACTACCTTGTTGAAGACAACGCAATGGATGACTTTTGCTTATCGCCGGAAATGGATGGGACCCATGGTAAGTCCACTTTTAAGGATGATCCTAGACAACAATTGCTGAGAAGGCAACCCAAGGGAGATTGGCATAATGGGATGCGAGCTGGGAACAAAATGCAAATGCTGGGAATGTTCCAACCATCATATCTGCCTGAGATCCAGATCTGGTTGGTGTTAAGATATTCCAGACTCATCGAGTCTAGAAGAAAAATGAAAGTTTGCAACACAAATCGACGAGAAGATGTTGCGAGATTCTCGAGGAATGAACTACGATAGCAAGCTCCAAAACATGAGCTGGTTCTCGCTACTAACATGTGAACATGTTGTCCAAGACAAGAATGACCACATAGTAGTCTTATCATAAAACACTACCGAAGTTCGTGGGGAACCATCAACGAGGATATCGAAGTCCTTGCATAAGTCATATGATTAGCTCTTATGAAGAAACTTCTTGTCCACCGAACCAATCAATCGCTGGCTTGGTGTGCTATGGAATTCATATGGAATGAAGATGATCAGTCTATCGCACCATAGAATACTTCGACGTGCATGACTGACTTGGAATGATTCCAAAGGAAACAAAACAAACCTTTCTCAAATTCATGGCGGCAACTTACACCTAAAGCACATGAATTGAGGAAGTCACTCTTTCCATCCAAGCATAGGCTTCATGAACGGAACACGAAGAAATGCTTACACAAGTTTCCAACACTAGGTTGATGTTCAACATGACTCATGGGGGAGACAAATGCTACCGATGGGCTCAACAACTCATCGGAATTTCCATATCACCGACTTCCACCATCATGTGAACACGGTAATAGTATTGGTCGCACCAAAAGATGTAATGGTGTATGCCCGAGGGGTCAACCACGAGTAAGACAACATTACGAGCATCGTTGGTACTGATTCGATTTGACGATAGCCCACACTCAAATCAAAGGATTAATAAGACAATAGGTCCGGCAACTGATCACAAGGACCAATTGATGAAGATATCATCTTTCTTCAACACACACTACACAAGAATATCCCTTTGGCACAAACTAAGTCGTGCAAGCTTTTATCTTCCAACTCTCCAAGTTGTTGTCTAGCTCAACCAACTAGTTCAGGGATATCCAACACGAGTCTTGGAGAATGGGTGGTGTACAGGAAACCAACTTGATCACGAGCTCAACATAACAGTCAGGAGACAACCCGGTAACACTTCCAAGAAGATATTTGGAAAGTCACGACCACCGGTATGTTACTAAGCTCGAGAACAATCTTGCTTTTGAGGGAAAGATGATATGATCAAATAAGCAAGGGATTAAATAATCCTATCTCATTGATCGAAGGGTGCACCAGAAATAAGGACTAGGTAGCACGATCAATCTTAGGATGATGTTTTAATAACCAACACGCTAAGAATGAGGATATTGTCCATTAGCTGCCAAGCAACAAGTTGCTCGGAGTATTGATTTCACACATCACAATTCACTTGTCGTCATTCCGGTTACAACAACACGAAGACCGAGGAATGAATGATGATGGTGAGAAGTATTACTGCATCAAGAATGCATAAGAGGAGGTGCAATTCTCATGACATTCTTGACATAAAGATGGTAACACTCGAGGTGGAACAGAATCAAAAGCTGGATTGGTATTTTGATCTGCGGAATACAACTGCTTTGACCCAATCCTAGAAATGGATGAGGCACTGGAGTTTGTTTCTCCTAGTCATTCCAGAACAGAATGGCTTGACGGACCACAAGGATAATAGACATCGATAAACGAATGCACACATACTCTTGGTTATCAATTGATCGACGAGGGTCAGAATACAACTAAAGAGGAACAACTCAAGGAGCATATAACTTTCTTAGTTGTGGATGCACAGATTAGTATGTCGAGCAAAGCTCAACATTTCTTCCGGATAATCCATGCAGAAAAGTAGAACTGGCAGAGTCACAATTATGAATGGGGAACTCCTCAAGAGCACTCTTATTGTGATGTTTTGGTTCAACAAGGAACTTCTGCCATAAGCGGTTCGTAGTATTTGGAGGAAGGAAATACCACGTACTTCGAGGACTATCGCAAAGGTTACTAATATCCTAAGGAACTAGCAAATACTAACCACATGAAGTAGGGTGAATCTCGGTTCGTAAACCCGTGAGTAGAATACCTACTACTAAATGGCATCACAGGATGCTTTCGAAAATGATGGCCAGAATCATCACACTAGGGATACAAAAGCATTGCTAAATTGCTAGGTGACTTACTAAACACCTAGGGTCATAATAATAACTCCAACATATATGTCGAGCAATGGAGTACCTCGAATGACCGGGTTGGTGTGCTTAATCTGCCCAAAAGGACATCGTAACGGGAAGAAGGATTTGCAAATGCATCGGACTATTTAGAGACACAGGATGACTCGGACAGCATAACGGCTGTAAATGCTCAAAAAGATTTGAGACATCATGCAAAATGTTGGCATAGCCACTTAACAACATCATATCAAGGTTCCGAGATCAACAGTTAACATATAGAAATAGTAGGAACTGAACTGGGGCTTAAAACCAACAATCTTAAAAGTCTGTGGATTAGTAACACGTCATCCTGATAGATAGATGAGAAGCCTAATTCTTAAACCCCGTAGAAGAGAAGAGGATGACTCAGATTAGAAGGCCATGAGGTATAAGGAGTAAAAAGAGCCTTACGTTCCCTTCCACAATCAATTCCCTTACATAACTAAAGCATTTCTAGACACAACTTGACCGGTTTGGCTTGGTAATCCTCTGCAGTCGTGCTCGATACCAACGCTGTCGGGACCCCGATCCTAAGTCACACCGATCTAGCATGTAACACATCATATCACTTTGCGTCCTCACGCACGGTATTCCACGGGTGTCGCCTTACCATGGCCCGGGACCGTTTGCGCCTTTTGGCTCACGTATATGACAGTGTCGCTAGCATCCATATGACAAAGAACCCGGGCCGACATGGCTAGTCGTGAACCCAAAGCGGCGCTAACCTATGGGGACAGGCATGCATGAATCACATCGAGCATGTCGGTCATCAACGTATAAATTGGCTGTAGCACTGGCTAACAGGACTCCGTATTCCGGCCGTAGCAGGCTAGGCGGGACTCGAATAACACCGCGTGACATTTCCCGAAGGGAGACATATAGGAACGGCGAAACACATGCCGGCCAGTCAAGTGTCCAAGCAGTAGTGGGCTAGCAGGACTCCGGTGAACCGGGTCAGAAGCGGACTACTATCGCTCGTAAGCACGAGACTACATTTCCCCATATGAGAGGCTGCCAAGGATAAACAACTAGTTTGTCGGATCCCACACATACCAAGCATTTCAAACATACACACAATATGGTCAATATGTGTAGATACAACATGGCATCACAACATAACTCTACGACTCAAATATTTATTCAATAGGCTCCGAGGAGCGAGATATTACAAACATGGGTCTCATGACCCAACACTCGTGAGCATACAAGTCAAAGCACAAGCGGAAGCTAAACATGTCCGAAAGTACGCATAACTATAAATGAAGAAGGCTGAGAAGCCCGACTATCTACTGATCTCGCCGAGGGCACAAGATCGTAGCTGAGGTAACAAGCTAACCGTCAAGTCCAAGCGGAACTACTAGCGAGACCGAAGTCTCTCTCGCAAAACATAAAATAAGCAAACGTGAGTACAAACGCATCAAAGCAAGACTTACTTCGTAACTAGCTACATATGCATCATTATCAAAAGGGGTGGTGGAGTTTGGCACTGACAAGCCAGCTTTGACTTGGTGGCTATCCTGAACTACGCCTGCAAATAACTCTTTTGAGGTGGCGCACACGAGTCCACATATTCACCATATCAATACACCACTATGGATCCGCTCCCGTCTCTCTACGAGAACGCCCATCCATAGCACTCACGCTTATCTTGGCGCATTTTAGAGTATCCACTTTCACTTGTCTATGAACCGATATAGGCAACCCAGAAGTCCTTCTCCGTGGACACGGCTATTCAATAGATCATATTAACCCTGCAGGGTGTACTTCTTCACACGCTCTCACCACTTACCGCCATTTACACGACATGTACTGCAACCTTCAAGCGGAAGCCCAACGTGGGTGTCGGCCACGACCTACCTAAACACTCAAGTCCCTAGTCCAGGTTTATCGCCTATTCGGGTTCCATCCTCGTGGAGTCCGCCGAGGTTTCCCATACAGCCCCGAACGATGTGTGCAGGGTTCCCGAGACACCAAACGGGCAAATCGGTACACCGGGCCACGGTGCCTACCGCAACACAACCCACCCCTACGGTCAGCATTGCGTGCGGCCCCCAGCATACTACAAACACCATAAACTACTTGCAAGTCCCGGACTGAGGACAAGGGTGGTTAAGAAGCCGAGAGGGTCCATTGGTTTCGGGCCCAATGCGTGGTAGTAACTGTTTCATGGATCACAAACACGTAACTCAGTTCCCGAGGGCGGCTGCAATGAGACAACCCACCATGTACTCCTACATGGCCTCTCACCGCTACCTTTACCAAATCGTGTTCACACACTTAGCTCACACACACAGAAGGACATGTTCACACACCTCCGATTCATCCCCGATGAATCAGACCTGACTCAACTCTAAGCAGTAGCAGGCATGACAACAAGCATGAATGAGTAGGCACAACATGGCTCAAACAACTCCTACTCATGCTAGTGGGTTTCATCTAATTACTGTGGAATGACGGTCATGCAGAGGATAAAGGGGTTCAGCTACGCAGCAAGTAACACATGAGTCGTTGTTGTCCTAATGCAGTAAAATAGAGCAGGAGCGAGAGAGTGGGATTATATCGGAATGGACAAGGGGTTTTGCTTGCCCGGCACTTCGAAGATAATATAGTTCTTCATCGGTGTCATCGAATTCATCGCTTCAGACGTCAGCTCATCGAGAGGGACAATTACGCAACAAGAGAGAACACAATCAATGCAATGCACATTCACATGAATGACATGTCATGTTAAGGTACTGAATTCACCTAATGCAATGTCTAGCCAGGTTAATTGAAGTGGAATTCAAACAAGGTTAAACTCCAACTCCAAATGCTAGTTCATAATTTACCCTAATCATGATTCATCCTATTCAGTGAGGTTAACTTGTTCAAACATGCATGATCATGGCATAAACAGATTCTTCATATTTTTCTGATCATTTTTCATATATAAATTATTTAATTTGGAGTTATAGATTAAAAGTTATGAATATTTGAAGTTTGGGTTATTTTCTGAAATTTCCTGAATTATAATAAATCCAGAAAATGGGTTATTGCGTCAGCGTTGCGTCACTATGACGTCAGCGGTCAACTGCGGCGGTCCAGGTCAAACCCTGACCTGTGGGTCCCGAGTGTCAGTGTCTAACTAAACTAACCTAGCTTAGTTAATACTAACCTAACTTAATTAGCCGGGCGGGGCCCGCATGTCAGTGAGGGAGAGGGGGAAGTCAAACCGGGCAGTGGGTCAACCCACGCCGGTCAGCGGGTCAGCGGTCGCCGGCGTTTAGCCGCCGGCGAGCCCGACGCGGCGGCGAGAGTGATTTTGGCCGTTCCGGCAACCAAAAGGGCCGCGGAAGGCACCTAGGTGGAGCTGGGAACGAGCCGAAGCTCTTGGTGGAGTCGGTTGAGCTCGGGACGGTCGGAATCGGCGCCGGCGAGCTCCAAGGCGGCGGCCGGAGTTCGGGTTCGAGCGGCGAGGCCACAGAGGACGGGAGGGCTGGCTAAGGGGCTCACCGAGCTCCCCGAAGATGCTAGGAGCACGATGCCGTGCTCGGTTTCAAGCTTTACTGGCTGCAGTGACGGCGGCGACATCGCCGGCGGCGTGGGGTTCTCGGCCAAGACGGGGCTAGGGCCTAGAGGTCGAAAGAGACCAGGGGAGAAGGGGAGGACGACTCAGGGGCTCACCGTGAGTCCGTTTGGAGGGTCGGTGGGCTCGAGGGCGGCCGGAGTGCAGCGAATCGACGGCGGTGATCCTCGGTGGCCGAGGAGGGGAAAAGCGTCGGGGAGGCGCTTCAGGGCTCTTCCGGTCACGTGGCTCGGGGAGGAGGTAGGGAACGAGGTGGCGGAGCTCGAGGATGGCTCAGGCGGCTCGGGGATGGCCGTGGCCGGGTAGTGCCCGGCGGGCGGCGGTTGCGTTCAGTGGTGCGAGAGGGAACGAGACAAAGGAGGGAGAGGAGCTCGGGGAGAGAGTGGGAGGCCTGGGGGCGTGGCTGTCTCCGTGGCGCTGAAGGGCCTCGAGGGCGTGAGACAGGCAGGAGGAGGCCACGGCGTCGCCCGGCCTTCACACGCCTCGCCTCTTCCCGGGCAGAGGAAGACGATGAGCGGTGGGGTAGGTGGGCTGGGTCGGCCAGCTGCAGTGCTGGGCCGGTCGGGTGGCTGCGCAGGTGGGCTGCAGGGTAAGTTCAGGTGAGTTGCTCTCTCTCTCTTTTATTTATATCTAAATCCTGTTTTCTATTATTCTGTAACTTTGTGGAGTTATTTAAAATACTAGAACAGCTCCAAAAATCACCAAACTGCTCCTGGTCCAATGTTGGAATATTTCCAACATGAAACATTTTAGTTTGGGAATATTTGGGCATTTGAAATATTTTATATAATTTTAAATGCCCAAACTCAAATACTTATGATTTAATTCAAAGATCCAAATGTCATGGAGAAATGTGCAACATCTCCGTTCTTGTTTCAAGATTTTTCCAAAAATGGTGAACATTTTTGAAGGCCATTTGAAATCACTGAAAAATATTTATGGTTGAGCCTATTTGAATTCCTTTAATGCTAGGGTTTAGGCAATCCCCATTTCAAATTTCATGAAAATTAAACATGATGCATGGATGCAATGCCACTAGCTACAAGCAAGCTCTAGGGCTGTGACAGCTCGCCACGATGGCAAGCTTGTCAGCGCCGCTTATCGCTGCTCTCCGCTGGCTGCACAGCTGCTCGACACGCGCGCATGGAACGGTCCCATGGCGACACGTCGCTGGGTGAGCTGGAGCGGAGACGGAGAGAAGTTGCATGTCAGCTGACAAGCTCCTTGCCGCGGCCGAATCTCTTGTCGCGCCGGAGGCTTGTCGCGCTCGAGCCTTCCCGGCAAGCTCCTCTTGCCGGGCCTTGTCTTCTGCGTGCACAGGTGGCCTTCCGACAAGCTCCTCTTGTCGGGGCCTTGTCTTCTCAATCAAATACTTTGTTCTTGAATGGCTCCAAAGGAGCCACGGAGGATATTGGCGGTGACGAGGCAAACCTTGCCGCGGGGTGCTACACTGTCCGTGCACGAGTACGGGATACTAGAGTACCCCTACTCTAGTACACCGACAGTTCATATCTATCCTTGCAAGCTAAAATAGCTAAAGCAGCTTCTTTTTCAAAAATATAACCCCCAGGAATAACAGCCAAGTCTTCATCATCACTTTCATCAATATAATCAGTTTCAATAATTTCTTTCTCTCTAACCCTAGCAATTTGTTCATCAAGAAATTCACAAAGAGGCACAGTAGTATCAAGCATAGAAGTAGTTTAATCATAAGTATCATGCATAGCAGAAGTGGCATCATCAATAACATGCGACATATTAGAACGAATAGCAGAAGCAGGTTTAGGTGTCGCAAGCTTACTCAAAATGTAAGGTGAATCAAGTGCGTAGCTAGATGGCGCTTCCTTACCTCCCCTCGTAGTTGAGGGATAAATTGTTGTATTAGCTTCATTCAAGTTCTTCATAGTGACCAGCAGATATAAATCCCAAGTGACTCAGAGAATAGAGCTATGCTCCCCGGCAATGGCGCCAGAAAATAGTCTTGATAACCCACAAGTATAGGGGATCGCAACAGTTTTCGAGGGTAGAGTATTCAACCCAAATTTATTGATTCGACACAAGGGGAGCCAAAGAATATTCTCAAGTATTAGCAGTTGAGTTGTCAATTCAACCACACCTGGATAACTTAGTATCTGCAGCAAAGTATTTAGTAGCAAAGTAATATGGAAGTAATGTAACAGTAGCAAAGTAATATTTTTGGGTTTTGTAGTGATTGTAACAGTAGCAACGGAAAAGTAGATAAGCGAAGAACAATATGTGAAAAGCTCGTAGGCATTGGATCGGTGAGGGAGACTTATGGCGGTTGCGGTTCATCATGTAACAATCATAACATAGGGTGACATGTAACTAGCTCCAATTCATCAATGTAATGTAGGCATGTATTCCGAATATAGTCATACGTGCTTATGGAAAAGAACTTGCATGACATCTTTTGTCCTACCCTCCCGTGGCAGCGGGGTCCTAATGGAAACTAAGGGATATTAAGGCCTCCTTTTAATAGAGTACCGGCGCAAAGCATTAGCACATAGTGAATGCATGAACTCCTCAAACTATTGTCATCACCGGGAGTGGTCCCGATTATTGTCACTTCGGGGTTGCCGGATCATAACACATAGTAGGTGACTATAGACTTGCAAGATAGGATCAAGAACTCACATATATTCATGAAAACATAATAGGTTCAGATCTAAAATCATGGCACTCGGGCCCTAGTGACAAGCATTAAGCATAGCAAAGTCATAGCAACATCAATCTCAGAACATAGTGGATACTAGGGATCAAACCCTAACAAAACTAACTCGATTACATGATAGATCTCATCCAACCCATCAACGTCCAGCAAGCCTACAATGGAATTACTCAAGCACGGCGGTGAGCATCATGAAATTGGTGATGGAGGATGGTTGATGATGATGACGGCGACGAATCCCCCTCTCCGGAGCCCCGAACGGACTCCAGATCAGCCCTCCCGAGAGGTTTTAGGGCTTGGCGGCAGCTCCGTATCGTAAAACGTGATGAATCCTTCTCTTTGATTTTTTTCTCCCCGAAAGTGAATATATGGAGTTGGAATTGAGGTCGGTGGAGCGTCACGGGGCCCACGAGGTAGGGGGCGCGCCCTAGGGGGGCAGGCGCACCCCCCACCGTTGTGGGCAGGGTGTGAGCCCCCTGACATGGATTTTTCTTCCAGTATTTTTCTTATTTTCCAAATAGATGTTCCGTGGAGTTTCAGGTCATTCCGAGAACTTTTGTTTCTGCACATAAATAACACCATGGGAAGTCTACTGAAAACAACGTCATTCCGGGTTAGTTCCATTCAAATCATGCAAGTTAGAGTACAAAACAAGGGCAAAAGTGTTTGGAAAAGTAGATACGACGGAGACGTATCAACACCCTCACAAATGACACCCTGTAGAGGCTCGATCCTTCAATCTCTGGTGGATTCTCCATCTGGGATAGATACTCCCACCACCGCTCCCTCACGATCGGATTCGGTGAATCTGTTTGCTCCATGGCCCAGAGGAGCAGCTCTATGTACTCCCGCATGACTCCCTTCGGAAGTATCGCTGATAACCCACAAGTATAGGGAATCGCAACATTTTTCGAGGGTAGAGTATTCAACCCAAATTTATTGATTCAACACAAGGGGAGCCAAAGAATATTCTCAAGTATTAGCAGTTGAGTTGGATAACTTAATATCTGCAGCAAAGTATTTAGTAGCAAAGTAGTATGGAAGTAACGGTAACACTGGCAAAAGTAACAGTAGCAGTTTTGTAGTGATTGTAACAGTGGCAACGGTAAAGTAACAAAGCAAAGATCAATATGTGAAAAGCTCGTAGGCATTAGATATGTGATCGATAATTATGTCAGATGCGATTATTCATGCAACAGTTATAACATAGGGTGACACAGAACTAGCTCCAGTTCATCAATGTAATGCAGGCATGTATTCCGAATATAGTCATACATGCTTATGGAAAAGAACTTGCATGACATCTTTTGTCCTACCCTCCCGTGGCAGCGGGGTCCTATTGGAAACTAAGGGATATTAAGGCCTCCTTTTAATAGAGTACCGGACCAAAGCATTACCACTTAGTGAATACATGAACTCCTCAAACTACGGTCATCACCAATAAGTATCTCGATTATTGTCACTTCGGGGTTAACGGATCATAACACACAATAGGTGACTATAGACTTGCAAGATAGGATCAAGAACTCACATATATTCATGAAAACATAATAGGTTCAGATCTGAAATCATGGCACTCGGGCCCTAGTGACAAACATTAAGCATAGCAAAGTCATAGCAACATCAATCTCAGAACATAGTGGATACTAGGGATCAAACCCTAATAAAACTAACTCAATTACATGATAAATCTCATCCAACCCATCACCGTCCAGCAAGCCTACGATGAAATTACTTACGTACGGCGGGGAGCATCATGAAATTGGTGATGGAGGAAGGTTGATGATGACGACGGCGACAGATTCCCCTCTTCGGAGCCCCGAACGGACTCCAGATCAGCCCTCCCGAGAGAGTTTAGGGCTTGGCGGCGGCTCAGTATCGTAAAATGCGACAAATCCTTCTCTCTGATTTTTTTTCTCCCCAAACATGAATATATAGAGTTGGAGTTAAGGTCGGTGGAGCACCAGGGGGGCAACGAGGTAGGGGGCGCGCCCAGGGTGGTAGGCGCGCCCCCCACCCTCGTGGACAGGGTGTGGGCCCCTGGCCTTCATTCTTTTGCCAGTATTTTTTATTATTTCCAAAAATATTCTCCGTGAAGTTTCAGGTCATTCCGAGAACTTTTATTTCTGCACAAAAATAACACCATGGCACTTCTGCTGAAAACAACGTCAGTCCGGGTTAGTTCCATTCAAATCATGCAAGTTAGAGTCCAGTACAAGGGCAAAAGTGTTTGGAAAAGTAGATACGATGGAGACGTATCAACTCCCCCAAGCTTAAACTTTTGCTTGTCCTCAAGCAATTCAGTTGATTAACTGAAAGTGATAAAGAAAAACTTTTACAAACTTTGTTTGCTCTTGCTGTTGAAAATATGTAAAGCCAGCATTCAAGTTTTCAGCAAAGATTATGAACTAACCATATTTGCAATAACACTTAGGCCTCATGTTTACTCATATCAATGGCATAATCAACTAGCGAGCAATAATAGTACATCTCGGATGACAACACTTTCTCAAAACAATCATAATATGATATAACTAGATGGTATCTCGCTAGCCCTTTCTGAGACCGCAAAACATAAATGCAGAGGACCTCTGAAGATCAAGGACTAACTAAACATTGTAATTCATGGTAAAAGAGATCCAGTCATAGTCATACTCAATATAAATTAATAGTAATGGATGCAAATGAAAGCGGTGCTCTCCAACCAGTGCTTTTTAATAAGAGGGTGATGACTCAACATACAAGTAAATAGATAGGCCCTTCGCAGAGGGAAGTAGGGATTTGTAGAGGTGCCAGAGCTCGATTTTGAAATAGAGATGAATAATATTTTGAGTGGCATACTTTCATTGTCAACATAACAACCAAGAGATCTCGATATCTTCCATGCTACACACATTATAGGCGGTTCCCAAACAGAATGGTAAAGTTTATACTCCCCCACCACCAACAAGCACACTCCACGGCTGGTCCGAAACAACGGGTACCGTCCAACTAACAACAATCCTAGGGGAGTTTTGTTTGCAATTATTTTGATTTGATTTGAGCATGGGACTGGGCATCCCTGTGACCATCCATTTTCTCATGAGTGAGGAGCGGAGTCCACTCCTCTTGAGAATAACCCGCCTAGAATGGAAGATATAGACAGCTCTAGTTGATAAATGAGCTATTCGAGCATACAAAACAGAATTTCATTTGAAGGTTTAGAGTTTGGCACATACAAATTTACTTGGAACGGCAGGTAGATACCGCATATAGGAAGGTATGGTGGACTCATATGGAATAACTTTGGGGTTTTATGAAAGTGGATGCACAATCAGTATTCCCGCTTAGTACAAGTGAAGGCTAGAAAAAGACTGGGAAGTGACCAACTAGAGAGCGACAACAGTCATGAACATGCATTAAAATTGATAAACATTGAGTGCAAGCATGAGTAGGATATAATCCACCATGAACATAAATATCATGGAGGCTATGTTGATTTTGTTTCAACTATATGTGTGAACATGTGCCAAGTCAAGTCACTTGAATCGTTCAAAGGAGGATACCACCCTATCATACCACATCACAACCAATTTAATATCATGTTGGCACGCAAGGTAAACCATTATAAGCTCCTAGTAAATTAAGCATGGCATAAGAAACTATAACCTCTAATTGTCATAGCGAACATGTTTATTCATAATAGGCTGAATCAGGAACAATGAACTAATCATATTTACAAAAACAAGAGAGGTCGAGTTCATACCAGCTTCTCTCATCTCAATTAGTCCATCATATATCGTCTTTGTTGCCTTTCACTTGCACGACCGAACGATGTGTATAATAATAATAGTGCATGTGCATTGGACTAAGCTGGATCTGCATGCATCTGATATAAAGGAGAAGACAAGGTAGTATGGGCTCTTGGTTAAATCAACAATAATGCATATAAGAGCCACTTCAACATTTTCATCATGGTCTTCTCCTATCGACCCCCAAAGAAAAGAAAAGAAATAAAACTATTTACACGGGAAAGCTCCCAACAAGCAAAAGAAGAACGAGGAATGTTTTTGGGTTTTCTTTTAATTACTAATACTACAGCATGAGAAGTAAACTAGCTAAAAGCTACAACTATTTTTTTTTTGGTTTTTTCTTAAGGTTTATCAAACACACAAGAAAGCGAGAAAAAGGAAAATAAACTAGCATGTATATTACAATGAAAAAGTATGAGCACCGACAACTAGAATGAGTGTGTGAACATGAATGTAATGTCGGTGAGAAATACGTACTCCCCCAAGCTTAGGATTTTGGCCTAAGTTGGTCTATGCCCATGGATCAAAGTTGTAGCTGGGGTCGTACTGAGAAGCAGCAGCTATTGCATCACGAGCTGCAGCTTGGAGGCGAGCCGCTTTCGCCCTCCTCTCGTACTCGTTTGCCTCCTTCCTGGTTATTACATATCTCCCCTTTACCTGAAAGTCAAAGAAAGGAGGAGCCGGGAGAGCAATATGGACAGCGTGACGTCTGTCAAAGATTAGTCGGTACTGGAGAGGTTGTTCATTCCTATCAATAAACTGATGGCGACCCCTAGCATTAAAATCTAAATAAGCGGGAGGCAATTCCATATCATATTCACGAATGGGTACCTCAAGATAATTAGCTAAATGGGTTACATAAATTCCACCAAACAAATCTCCACTAATATTGCTATTATGCAACCTACGTGCAACAATGGCTCCAAAGTTATAATGTTTATCTCCTAATACAGCACTCCTGAGAACACTAAGATCAGGAACACACATGTGGCATGCCTCATCCTTACCATTTATGCATCTACCTATAAAGAGAGCAAAATAATGTATAGCAGGAAATTGGATGCTCCCTATGGTGGCTTGTGTTATTTCTCTAGATTCCCCCACAGTGATACTAGCAAGAAGATCTCTAAACTCATATTTGCGAGGTTCACTAGCACTACCCCATTGCAGGAGTTTACAAGCAGTATTAAAATCTTCTAAGTCCATAGTATAAGATTTATCATAAAGATCGAACAGGACCATGTGAGAGTTGCAGGATGATGTAAATTTAAATCTTCTCACAAAAGAATCAGTAATGTGATAGTACTGGAGGCACTTATCTGACACGAAGCTCTCCAGATCAGCGTTACGCTCATATGCCCCAAATTCTTCCTTAATTCCTGCTCGAACCATAAAATCTTCTGGCGGCCATTCGCAAGGCCACACTTGAGCTTCTCTTGGTGGTTCATGGTCCGGCTCACGTATTTCGGGCCTAGGTCCTTGCTTCCTTGAAGAACCGCCTTGGTAAATTTTCCTAAACATATTCCTCCCTCTGAAAAATTTCTAAAATTTTTAGTAACTTCAAATAAAAGTGAACCAAACTCAACAAAATTGATAGCAACTACTCCCACAAGTGCCTAGACACTATATCATGCATTATAACTACTTGGGACCAAATAAATTTGACATGCAAGCTCAAGAATAGGGTCACCTAAGCAGCAAAAAATTGCAATAAATAAAGCACTAGAACAAAAACTAATTGGACCATTGGAGGAGTCACATACCAAAGAACAATCCCCCAAAGCAGTTTTGTGAGTGGAGCTTTGAGCAAGGAGATCGAAAATGGCAGCAAGATGAGCTAGAACTCATGCTTAAGCTGGTTGGTGATTTTTTTGGGAGGAAGAAAGAGGGTGTGGTGGCTGGAATAAGTGGAGGGGGGCCACCAGGGGCCCACAAGGCAGGGGGTGTGGGCGCGCCCTGGACCCTCGTGGCCAGGTGGTTGCTCCCCCTGTTGTGTTCTCAGTGCCAGATATTCTCAAATATTCTAGAAAAAAATCATATTTCAATTGTAGGGCATTTGGAGAACTTTTATTTTCGGCGTATTTTTTATTGTACAGATAATTCAGAAAACTAGCAGAAAATACTATTTTTGCTTTATTTAATCTAAATAACAGAAAGTAAAAAGAGGGTACAGAAGGTTGTGCTTTCTAACTTCATCCACCTCATGCTCATCAAAAGGAATCCACTAACAAGGTTGATCAAGTCTTGTTAACAAACTCATTCCGAATCGCATGAAACCGGAGAATTTTCGAATAGCACTAGGTTACCTCGAGGGGGATATGCACGTCCCCAATAATAAGAATATCATATTTCTTCTTGACACTAGGAAGAGGAAATTCAAAACCTCCAATAGTAATCGTTGGAATTTTCCAATAGAATTTATACTGTGAACTTGAGGTTGTTTCCTCGGAAAGTGTACCATATGCTCATTACCATTAACATGAAAAGTGACACTGCCTTTGTTGCAATCAATAACAGCCCTGCAGTATTCAAAAAGGGTCTACCAAGGATAATCGACATACTATCATCCTCGGGAATATCAAGAATAACAAAGTCCTTTAAAATAGTAACATTTGCAACCACAACAGACACATCCTCACAAATGCTGACAGGTATAGCAGTTGATTTATCAGCCATTTGCAAAGATATTTCAGTGGGTGTCAACATATTCAAATCAAGTCTACAATATAAAGAGAGAGGCATAACACTAACACCGGCTCCGAGATCACATAAAGCAGTTCTAACATAGTTTCTTTTAATGGAGCATGGTATAGTTGGTACTCCTGGATCTCCTAGTTTCTTAGGTATTCCACCCTTAAAAGTATAATTAGCAAGCATGGTGGAAATTTCAGCTTCCAGTATCTTTCTTTTATTTGTGACAATATCTTTCATGTACTTAGCATAAGGATTCATTTGAAGCATATCAGTCAAACGCATACGCAAAAAGATAGGTCTAATCATTTCAGCGAAGCGCTCAAAATCCTCATCATCCTTTTTCTTGGATGGTTTAGGAGGAAACGACATGGGTTTCTGAACCCATGGTTCTCTTTCTTTACCGTGCTTCCTAGCAACGAAGTCCCTCTTATCATAACGTTGATTCTTTGATTGTGGGTTATCAAGATCAACAGCAGGTTCAATCTCTACATCATTGTTATTGCTAGGTTGAGCATCAAGATGAACATCATCATTAACATTAACATCAGGTTCGTGTTCATCACTAGATTGTGTTTCAGCATCATAAATAGAAATATCATTGGGATTCTCAGGTGTGTCAACAATAGGTTCACTAGAAGCATGTAAAGTCCCGTCATTTTTCTTTTTCTTCTATTTAGAAGGACTAGGTGCATCAACATTAGTTCTCTGAGAATCTTGCTCAATTCTCTTAGGGTGGTCCTCAGGATACAAAGGTTCCTGAGTCATTTTACCCCCTCTAGTCATAACTCTAACAGCATTATCATTCTTCCTATTATTCAATTCATTGAGCAAATCATTTTGAGCTTTAAGCACTTGTTGTACTTGAGTGGTGACCATAGAAGCATGTTTACTAATAAGTTTGAGTTCACCTTTAACACTAGACATATAATCACTCAAGTGCTCAATCATATAAGGATTGCATTTCAATTGTCTACCAACATAAGCATTGAAGTTTTCTTGTTTAACAATAAAATTATCAAACTCATCCAAGAATTGGCTAGCAGACTTATAACGAGGAATATCACCTTCATCAAATCTATACAGAGAATTTACCTTTACTACCTGTGTCAGGTTATCAAGACCATGTATTTCTTCAATAGGTGGTGAATTAAGACCATGTATTTCTTCAACAGGGGGTAAATTATTAACATCTTCAGCTTTAATACCTTTTTCTTTCATAGATTTCTTTGCCTCTTGCATATCTTCAGGACTGAGAAATAGAATACCCCTTTTCTTCGGAGTTGGCTTAGGAGTTGGTTCAGGAAGTGTCCAATTATTTTCAATAGTCAACATATTATTCAATAACAATTCAGCTTGATCAACTATTCTTTCCCTGAAAACACAACCAGCACAACTATCCAGGTGGTCTCTAGAAGCATCGGTTAGTCCATTATAAAAGATATCAAGTATTTCACTTTTCTTGAGAGGATGATCAGGCAAAGCATTAAGTAATTGGAGAAGCCTC
Source organism: Aegilops bicornis (assembly GCA_021605145.1). NCBI lineage: Eukaryota > Viridiplantae > Streptophyta > Magnoliopsida > Poales > Poaceae > Aegilops > Aegilops bicornis. Next base: position 558,565,215 of record CM038673.1, on the reverse strand, counting down.
CCCCAAGCTTGTGGGAGACTCTCTTCTTCAATTTGCACAAAATTATATATATCCCTTAAAGGAGCTTGTTTCTTATGAGCAGGGAAATATTTAGCAGAGAAGTAATAAATCATATCCTGGGGACTACGCACACAACCAGGATCAATAGAATTAAACCATGTCTTAGCATCACCCTTTAACGAGAACGGAAATAATTTAAGGATATAGTAGTAGTGAGTTTTCTCATCAGTAGTGAATAGGGTGGCTATGTCATTTAATTTAGTAAGATGTGCCACAACAGTTTCAGATTCATAGCCATAAAAAGGATCAGATTCAACCAAAGTAATTATCTCAGGATCGACAGAGAAATCATAATCCTTATCCGTAATAAAGATAGGTGAAGTAGCAAAAGCAGGGTCATATTTCATTCTAGCATTCAGAGATTTTTATTTCAGCTTAACTAATAATTTCTTAAGATCACTTCTATCATTGCAAGCAAGAAAGTCTCTACCAGTTTCTTCATCCATAACATAACCCTCAAGCACAAGAGGCAATTCATATCTAGGGGGAGAATCTTCATCATCACTTTCATCAATATTATCAGTTTCAATAATTTCATTCTCTCTAGCCCTAGCAAGTTGTTCATCAAGAAATTCACCTAGTGGCACGGTATTATCAAGCATAGAAGTAGTTTCATCATAAGTATCATGCATAGCAGAAGTGGCATCATCAATAACATGCGACATATCAGAATTAATAGCATAAGCAGGTTTAGGTGCCCCAAGCTTACTCAAAACAGAAGGTGAATCAAGTGCGGAGCTAGATGGTAGTTCCTTACCTCCCCTCATAGTTGAGGGATAAATTTTGGTTTTCTCGTCTTTAAAGTTCCTCATAGTGAACAACAGATATAAATCCCAAGTGACTCAAAGAATAAAGCTATGCTCCCCGGCAACGGCGCCAGAAAATAGTCTTGATAACCCACAAGTATAGTGGATCGCATAGCAGTTTTCGAGGGTAGAGTATTCAACCCAAATTTATTGATTCGACACAAGGGGAGCCAAAGAATATTCTCAAGTATTAGCAGTTGAGTTGTCAATTCAACCACACCTGGATAACTTAATATCTGCAGCAAAATATTTAGTAGCAAAGTAGTATGGAAGTAACGGTAACAGTGGCAAAAGTAACAGTAGCAATTTTGTAGTGATTGTAACAGTGGCAACGGTAAAGTAACTAAGCAATGATCAATATATGAAAAGCTCGTAGGCATTGGATCAGTGATGGATAATTATGTCGGATGCGATATTCATGCAACAGTTATAACATAGGGTGACACAGAACTAGCTCCAGTTCATCAATGTAATGTAGGCATGTATTCCGAATATAGTCATACGTGCTTATGGAAAAGAACTTCCATGACATCTTTTGTCCTACCCTCCCATGGCAGCGGGGTCCTATTAGAAACTAAGGGATATTAAGGCCTCCTTTTAATAGAGTACCGGACCAAAGCATTAACACTTAGTGAATACATGAACTCCTCAAACTACGGTCATCACCGGTAAGTACCCCGATTATTGTCACTTCGGGGTTAACGGATCATGACACATAATAGGTGACTATAGACTTGCAAGATAGGATCAAGAACTCACAGATATTCATGAAAACACAATAGGTTCAGATCTGAAATCATGGCACTCGGGCCCTAGTTACAAGCATTAAGCATAGCAAAGTCATAGCAACATCAATCTCAGAACATAGTGGATACTAGGGTTTGCACCCTAACAAAACTAACTCGATTACTTGATAAATCTCATCCAACCCATCATCGTCCAGCAAGCCTACGATGAAATTACTCACGCACGGCGGGGAGCATCATGAAATTGGTGATGGAGGAAGGTTGATGATGACGACGGCGACGGATTCCCCTCTCCGGAGCCCCGAACGGACTCCAGATCAGCCCTCCCGAGAGAGTTTAGGGCTTCGCGGCGTCTCCGTATTGTAAAACGCGATGAATCCTTCTCTCTGATTATTTTCTCCCCAAACGTGAATATATAGAGTTGGAGTTGAGGTTGGTGGAGCACCAGGAGGCCCACGAGGTAGGTGGGCGCGCCCAGGGGGGTAGGCGCGCCCCCCACCCTCATGGACAGGGTGTGGGCCCCCTGGCCTTGATTCTTTCGCCAGCAATTTTTATTATTTCCAAAAATATTCTCCGTGAAGTTTGAGGTCATTCCGAGAACTTTTATTTCTGCACAAAAATAACACCATCGCAATTCTGCTGAAAACAGCGTCAGTCCGGGTTAGTTCCATTCAAATCATGCAAGTTAGAGTCCAGAACAAGGGCAAAAGTGTTTGGAAAATTAGATACGACGAAGACGTATCAATCCCCGCCTTTTTGCTTTGTTGTAGATATTTGTCCATGGATGTCGCCGTCGCCGCTAGTTGGTGTTTGTTGCCAAACCAAGACTGTATCTCCAACATCCCAGCTGGCTTCACAGGGTCACCGTCTGTGATCCTCACATATCGGTTGTACTCCTCCATCGATCTACTTCTCCACAACACCTTCACTCGCCGGCGGTGGTTTTTTAATGGAAGATGAGAGGAGCAGTGCTGGTTTTGGATTAGAACGGGAGAGGAGCGACGCTGATTTTGGATTGGAACAGGAGAGGAGGGGCGGTGGTTTTGAAATGGAAGAGGACAGGAGCGGCACTGGATTTAGATTGGAACAGGAGAGGAACGGTGGTGGTTTAAGAGGAGAGGAGCGGGTGCTGGTCTTGGAAGTATTTTTTTTTGTTTTGCATATTTTGGGTCAAAGTTTGACCACGTACTGTATTTGTCAAGCAAAATGTGAATGCATGTCACCAAAAATTGTATTATTTGGTTCATATCTAAATGTACATTCAAATTATATTATTTTTGCAACATATAACATATATTTTATTAGTGAAAATCATGGTCAATTATGACACAGAATAGAAAAGGAAGACTAGTTAATGTGAGGTCGCTTTCTTAATTGAAGGGTAAATTGATTTTGATTTTGATCCAGTCACAGCGCGCCGGGCTTCTCGTCCAATCCTAAATCGCTGCCACACGCTCCTCTCCCTCTTCTCCATTGCAAAACTACCTCCTCTCCTCTCCATCATCTCCATTCCAAAACCACCGTCTCGCCTCTCCCTCTTCTCCTTTGCAAAACCACCTCCTCTCCTCTCCATCATCTCCATTCCAAAACCACCGTCTTGCCTCTCCCTCTTCTCCATTGCAAAACCACCCCCTCTCCTCTCCATCTCCATTCCAAAACCACCATCTCGCCTCTCCCTCTTCTCTATTGCAAGACCATCGTCTCTCCTCCCGTCTTCCAAAGCTAGCACCGGACCACTCAGAAGGACATCTATGGAGAGGATGCAGCAGCGAATCAGGCAGATCGCCGGCGGCGACCAGGCAAAGTTAGCCAGGTTGAAGGAGGTTTGACAATGAGTGGGAGATTTTGAGGATGGTGAGGGCCATGTGGCAATGTATGCGAAAGAGCGAGATGGCGGCGATGTACTCCTCGGCGGCAGTCACGCCGCAGTCCTTCGAGTTCATCGAGTATCTCCTCTAGGCAATGGAGTACACAGATTCGCCCGAGGCGAAAGTCAGGCGGAGGTGGTGGGCGTACAGGTCGAAGGTCGAGCACCCAAAGGATAACGAATCGATCGAGTACGATGTGCCATTCGTGAGGGTGCAGAGCCAGCCGGAGCCACAGGAGTATTCATTCCCCCATCGCAAGAGGAAGCCGGATGGCACGACGTCTCTTCCCTGCCGTTCTCCATGGTTCCCTTGACGCTCGCCTCGTTTCAACAGCGGCGGTAGGGTTTAAGGTAAGCTTCGCACTAACCTAATCTTCCATCTTCTCATGCTTACAATCAGTGTGACAGCTAATGAAAATCATGCTTAGAATCAGTCTCCGAGTACTACGCCAATCACCCTAAAATAGCTCTGGACCTTGGGTCAAAGTTGTGACACTGTGTACAAATAAAGAAAAATAGATTGGTGCTTCTTTCAGAAAAGAGTACTCCCTGGAAAAGTACCAATATAAGCTACTAGTATTTGGTTAGAGGATTTGTTGTCGAGAAAGATCCTTCCACAGAGAGCGCCACACATCCCACTGGTGGTGGTGGATGCCAATGCGTGCATGGAGCATGGTTGGTGTCGGTAATTTTTACTTGGAACACCTCGCACTCTGCATATATGCCGGTTCCATCCGTACATTTGTGCAGTTCCACCAAAATGCAGCTGAATAACCCTGTTTGCATAGATAATGAAAAAGCGTGATTACATTATAGTGGCACTAGTTGATGAAACATACACTAATAAATAGAAGAAAATATTGCGATAGTATCATAGTGCCATGTCATGCGAGGAGAGATGGGCCCTCTGACGCCTCATACGGCACGCCTCATCTTTGAAATCGATCCAAGTCTCCCGATACACCTTCTCGCCAAAGGATGAACATCGATTGTACAGCGGTAGTACAAGGAGGGGCCTTGAGACATTCCAATCTCTATTTTTGTGCAGATCAACTAAAATTAAGCACCCCAATTTGCAGAAACGCTTAAACATTAACAATGGGACTAGTTGATGAAACATATACTAACAAAGAGAAGCACTTTCTTTATCTACATTGGAAATGAAATGATAGAGAGGACACTCGCTCTATTTTAACTGTATTATTACTTCATTTTATCAGTGGCACTAGGGTCGAGCAGGTGGCAAACGAGGTGTACCGTGCATCGCAAGGATGGAGGCCGGGGGTGCTTAGACTGGGATGCTGAAGCTGGATCTTTCAGTCCCTATCTTCCCCCCTGATGTTTCTGTGGTGGTATTTGGGTTGTAATCCAAACTTGGTCGAGCTGGTGTTGCGTCCCCTACCTACCTAGCTTATGTGGTGAACTTGTCTCCTGCTAGTACTCAGTCCGTTCTAGTAGTAGTTGCATAACTGCCCGTTTACACTGAGATGTTGTCGGATAATGGTTCTCTATGGTTGGGTTTCTTTAGTGAAATCGGAGGAAACCCCCTCTTTTGATATATAAAAAATCAATGGCACTAGCAGTGCCAAAACATTGCCTCAAATTAATAGTACCACTAGATTAAGGTGCAAAATAATAACATTACTGCTTTATCATGGCAGTGCCAAAACAGTAGCACAAGAGCAGACTCAACATGCAGGATCTTTGGCAAACGGTCAGACCAAAAAGGAACATACCTCGTGATGGGAACCATATCTGCAGTCAACGCCATCGTAGAAGGGATTACACCAGCCACCAACATGGATGATTCAATTCATGGGACCTTTTGGTGCAGTTCACCTAAAATGAAGCAATGTCCCATGAGCTAGCAGCTTCTTCTTCATTTTTTTATGAAAAGGACTCCAGCCCCAGTTCCATTTCCATCAGCAAACGAAACCCATAGAGCTTCTTGTTCATTAGTTGCAATAAAATTGAGCAACAAAAAGGTTGGTTGTGAAGCTCGTGGAATGTTCAACTATAATTTGGATATCATTTGTGTAGTTCAACTAAGATCAAGCGTGAAATGTATATCTCTGTTTGCACAAAAAAGGTGGAAAGGAGGGTGACTAACAAGTGATGAAACATACATCAAATGAAAATAAGCATGTTCCTTATCTGAATGGCAATCCTACAAGGACAGTAGCAATTTCTAAAGAAGCAGCATTGCTAGATATTAGTGTGGGCATTAGGATTAACTATGACAACCGTTAAATATGACATTACTTTAATGGTGCCATTGCTTCATTTTACCAGCAACATTACATTAACAGCTGCTACAGAGGTAGTATTTGGGCACGGGAGAGTAGGCGGACTAGGACAGTTGCATTTCTAACGAAAAGAAGCAACTTATCTTAATGGGAAATTTAGCAGGACATGAAAAAAGTGCCATTGATTCATATTACTGGAGGCATTACATTGAAAACAACATTGGTTTAACGTGTCCTTACTTTTAACAGTGTGACTGCTACATTTTACCAGTGGCATTACATAAGAGTGACTCGGGGCAACAAACATCAGAACAATATCTGGGTTGGTCCCATTTTTGTTCGGTATAGCCGCCTTATCCTTTGTTAGGCTAGAAAATCTAGTGCTGGACTTACTCTGTTGACTTGTCGCCCAGTCCCCACTTTCTTTCCTTTTTCAACCAATAGATCGGGTTTATATTGAGTTTGTACTGTGTTTCCCTTTATTTCCCTATTAGACCAAGAGACCAGTTGGATAGCCAGCCTCTGCTACTTTTCGCCCCCATTATTTCCTCTTTCAACTAAGTCCTATATTCAGGTAACAAATCTTCCCCCACCCCCACCCCCTTTCTTCCTTGTTTGAACCAAGTAGTTCTAGATTCGAGTGCATGAACTAGTTTTACCTCTTAACAGTAAAAATTTAGGTGGCTTTCGAACAGGCCAATCGATCTTATCTACGAGGGGGCCTGAGAAATAGTAAAAGATACAAATGCAGCAATGTCAGGAGCTCGAGAAGTAGATCAAGGCCGGTTTCGAAGAAAGTTATACCTGAGGGTCGCCGGGATGTCGCTAGGTGGGCGGCGGGAGGCCGGATTTGCCCGCACTACGGCAGCAAGGAAGAAGGGGTCAGAGGCCCTCCCTATCCAGCGGCGCTTGGTAGAGAATGGCAAGGCACGCTGATCGGGACGCGCCGGCAGTGGGTAAGAGCCGTCGCCGAGGACGACCGCGTGAACATTGCACCTTCTCACCTTCCCCGACGGAGAGGATCCAGCTGGATCTGTGACCAGCGGTGAGCAGAGAGAGAAAGAGTGTGGCCACCGCTGTCGTGTTTAGATCTGGAGAGGACGAGACAGTGTGAAGAGAGCAACACTAGCAAGCAAGCGCGGAGGCTCCTGCCTATATAGTGGAGTACTAGTTTTTTTCGTCTACTGGAGCCGGCTTGACCTCGTCAATGACTGTCGAGAAGTCTTCATGCACGTGCCCCGGAGGCGCAGTTGTCGTCATTTTGAGCTGAAGCACCGGATTATAACATATAACATGAAAAAATGCCACATGACAAGAAACCATGACATCACTGCCCAAAGGAGACAACATGAATCCCGACGGACAAACTAGACAAGGATCAAAGCTCAAATTAAAGATAAACTCGTAGAAAAGGGGTCCATCGATAGATGTCCTGATTAACATAGCCGGCTTGACCTAGATGGCAGCCGAGTAGTCTTCATGCATGTGCCCCCAATGACCAGCGCCTTGGAGGAACTCAATTGTCACTGTTTAACCCTCGCAGTGATCCCAAGCACATGACACCTAATATTGCGAGATGACAAGAAACATTTTTTTAGATTTCTCATCAGAACTACAACCCTGTACAACACAGCCTGCACGATATGTAGACGATAGCCAATCCAGGCATGTCTGCTGAAGTTTGGTCACATGCATGGACGAACTAATCTTCCGTGTCATGCAGGGATCGTCCAGGCACCAACGTATGTACAACACTTCTCTAGTACTATCGCTCGTCTCTCTCTTCTATTAACTCACCCGACTTGCGGGGCCGGGGAGTGTGCCTATGGTCGGTTCTCAATTGATGTCCCACATGTGTGTGCAAACGCAATATGATGTGTGTTCCATTCGGAGAGCGGCGTGCCAGACCGACCGACCGTCTGGGGTGCGACACGAACACGATGGGCGTGTTGTATACTCCGTACATGTGTACCGCCATTTTCTTGACGCTTTGCTCCATGGCGCAATCCATGGAGTACTACTTAAAATTCGAGGGAGGGGCTTTTCCCATGCGGTAGGCGAGGCAGTTCCGCCTAATCGGTTCGACAGAGACACGAGAAGATGAGGGAGTAGTCTGCTGCAAACGTAGGGTTGTGTAATTTGACAGCGAGTTACTACTGGACAGGTGGGGCCCCGTGATTTGACTTACCATTTTAACTGCGTCGCTACGACCGGCGTGAGTCTCTCAATTCCTGACCACCTCCATGGTATACAGGTGCCTCTCCCAATGCTCCACCATGTAGAGGCTGGCTCTTGCATGAGAGCCCACTCCTCCACTTTTTCCTTGCCTCTTTCCTCCACATATGCAAAAATGCCATGTAAGCGGGCTTATAGCCCACAATTGTACTTGCTCGTACAGGTGCTAAGCCTGCCACATAGGCATAAAGTCTGATGTGGCAAGTTAATTAAGAAGAGAGAGACTAGTTTGGTGACCCCGGGAAGAAACGGTGCTAAGCGTGTGTACCTAGGTGAAAAGACAAATTTGAGTCTATAGCTAATTAAATGAAGCAAACTTAGTAACAAAAAACTAAGCACCTATGCATTGGGGACTTGAGTTGCTAAGCCATTTAATGCCCTTAGCACCTCATCTAAGCACCATTTCATTGGAAGAGGTCACTCCTTGGCAAATGCAATATACTACGAAGAAAGATATAGAGAGAAGTAAAAAAATACTCTTATAGCCAACCTTATAGCTAACCTTGTTGTATGAGTGACTAAGTGATGACTATGTATGACATGCCAACATCAGATGGCCTAACGCACCGTGTTAAATCTCCAAGGGAAGCATTATGGCGAGGTGACGGTCATGGTAGGCGCGACCATGATACGGGCTGCTGGCAGCCCTTGGATCTGAGATCGAACGGTCGCATGCTAAGTTGCTGAAAATTTGCAGAATAATCCTCAGGATAGGATATTCACCCATAGGTCTAGAATCATGCCATGCAACCGTTCGATCTCAGATCCAAGGGCTCTCGGCAGCCAGTATCATGGGAGAATGGAAAGCTTCGTATCACCTATAATTTTCCCGACGCTTGACATGACATCGAAAGCCATTCAATTGGGTGTCGAGTAGACATGACATCTAATCGGGCCCCCATAGTACAGTGCATAAATCAATTTATCCACCAGGCAAGCCACTACCCTGCCATTCACATGCCCCACTCAGCATTTTTACAATAGAAAAACCGTTGGCAGTTCGCTCCTACTTGTCCCCGGACGTCCTTTAAGATTACGGCAGTTCGCTCCTAGTCGTACCATCCTTTCACATTACGGCAGTTCCAATAATCCTAACCCTCCTCCCAAATCCATGGCGTCCCAAATCTCCATGATCGGCGGTGAGTACAAGGTTAGAACCATCACCGGCGATGACTTTGACGTCATCTACACCCGTTCTTCCGCGACGGTGAAAGGATGCCTTGCTCGCTTCAGATGCATGTTCGAAAACACAAATGATGAGTGGGTTGCTGGGCTAGATGTTGAATACACCACAACCCTGGACAAAGAGAAGAATCTGAAGGAGGAAGAGAAGATGAAGCCTGATACGTCCATTTTGCATCATGCTTTTATATCAATATTTATTGCATTATGGGCTGCTATTACACATTATATCTCAATACTTATGGCTATTCTCTCTTATTTTACAAGGTTTACCATGAAGAGGGGAATGCTTACTGGAATTTCGCCGAAAAGGAGCAAACGTTGGAAACCTATTCTGCACAACTCCAAAAGTCCTGAAACTCCACAAAATAACTTTTTGGATTTATTAAGAATTTATGAGCGAAAGAAATAGGCCAGGGGGGCCACACCCTGTCTAGGAGATAGGAGGGCGCCCCCCTGTAGGGCGCGACCCCCTATCTCCTGGGCCCCTGGTGGGCCTCCGGCGTCCATCTTCTACTATATCATCACTTTTACCATGGAAAAAATCATGGGCAAGCTTACAGGACGAAACTCCGCCGCCACGAGGCGGAACCTTGGCGGAATCAATCTAGGGCTCTGGCGGAGCTGTTCTGCCGGGGACACTTCCTCGGGAGGAAATCATCACCAACGTCATCATCGCCAACAATCCTCTCACCGAGAGGGGTCAATCTCCATCAACATCTTCACCAGCACCATCTCCTCTCAAAACCCTAGTTCATCTCTTGTATCCAATCTTGTATCAAAACCACAAATTGGTACTGTGGGTTGCTAGTAGTGTTGATTACTCCTTGTAGTTGATGCTAATTGGTTTACTTGGTGGAAGATCATATGTTCAGATCCTTTATGCATATAATTACTCCTCTGATTATGAACATGAATATGCTTTGTGAGTAGTTACGTTTGTTCCTGAGGACATCGGTGAAGTCTTGCTATTAGTAGTCATGTGAATTTGGTATTCTATTTTGATGAGATGTATGTTGTCTTTCCTCTAGTGGTGTTATGTGAACGTCGACTACATGACACTTCAGCATTATTTGGGCCTAGAGGAAGGCATAGGGAAGTAATAAGTAGATGATGGGTTGCTAGAGTGACAGAAGCTTAAACCCTAGTTTATGCGTTGCTACGTTAGGGGTTGATATGGGCCCATATGTTTAAAGTTGTGGTTAGGTTTACCTTAATACTCCTTTTTGTAGTTGCGGATGCTTGCAATAGGGGTTAATCATAAGTGGGATGCTTGTCCATGTTAGGTCAGTACCCAAGTGCCGCTCCACCCACATATCAAATTATCAAAGTACCAAACGCGAATCTTACGAACGTGATGAAAACTAGCTTGACGATAATTCCCAATGTGTCCTCGGGAGCTCCTTCTTCATTATTAGAATTTGTCCAGACTTATCCTTTTCTACATAAAGGATTGGGCCACCTTGCTACACTTTATTTACTTTATTTACTTTATTTACTTTTTGCTTGTTACTATTTATCTTGTCACAAAACTATCTATCACCCATCGTTTCAAAGGCTTGCAGAGAAAACCTTCATCGAAACCGCTTATCATTTCCTTCGCTCCTCGTTGGGTTCGACACTCTTACTTATCGAAAGGACTACGATAGATCCCCTATACTTGTGGGTCATCAAGACTCTTTTCTGGCGCCGTTGCCGGGGAGTGTAGCGCTTTTGGTGAGTGGAACTTGGTAAGGAAACATTTATATAGTGTGCTGAAATTTTCTGTTACTTGTCACTGTGGAAACTAATCCTTTGAGGGGCTTGTTTGGGCTATCTTCGCGCCAACCAGAAGAGCAAATAGATGCTCCTCAACCTACTGAACTTTATGAAAATATTCACTTTGAGATTCCTTCGGGTATGGTAGAAAAACTGCTAGCTAATCCTTTTGCAGGAGACGGAACATTTCATCCCGACTTACACCTTATCTTTGTGGATGAAGTTTGTGGATTATTTAAGCTTGCAGGTATTCCCGATGATGTTTTCAAAAGGAAGGTCTTCCCTTTATCTTTGAAGGGAGATGCAATGACATGGTATAGGCTATGTGATGATACGAGATCTTGGAATTATAAGCGATTGAAGTTGGAATTTCACCAGAAGTTCTACCCTATGCATCTTGTTCATCGTGATCGTAATTACATATATAATTTCTGGCCTCGCAAAGGAGAAAGCATCGCTCAAGCTTGGGGGGGGGGGGGCTTAAGTCAATGTTGTATTCATGCCCCAATCATGAGCTCTTCCGGGAAATGATTATTCAGAATTTTTATGCTCGGCATTCTCTTGACAATCGCGACTTGCTCGATACTTCTGTCTTTGGTTCCTATATCTGTCAAGACTATTGATTTCAAATGGGACTTATTGGAAAGAATTAAACGCAACTCTGAAGATTGGGGTTCCGACGATGGTAAGGAGTCAGGTATGACACCTAAGTTCGATTGTGTTAAATCTTTTATGGATACCGATGCTTTCCATGGATTTAGCTCTAAGTATGGACTTGACTCTGAGATAGTAGCTACTTTTTGTGAAACTTTTGCTACTCACGTTGATCTCCCTAAAGAGAAGTGGTTTAAATATAATCCTCCTGTTGAAGTGAAAGTAGTTGCACCTATTACGGTCGAAGAGAAGACTATTACATATAGTGATCCTATTATTCCTACTGCTTATGTTGAAAAACCCCCTTTTCCTGTTAGGATAAAAGATCATGCTAAAGCTTCCACTGTTGTTCATAAGGGTAATACTAGGACTTATACACCTCCTGAGCAAATTAATGTTGAACCTAGTATTGCTATGGTTAAACATATCTTGGATGAGGACTTAGATGGGCATGTTATTTCTTTCTTGGGTGAGACTGCTAATATTGCTAGACCCGATACTAAGACACGTAGACCTGTCGTAGGCATGCCTGTTATTTCTGTTAAAACAGGAGATCATTGTTATCATGGCTTATGTGATATGGGTGCTAGTGCTAGTGTGTACCTTATGATCTTTATAAAGAAATTATGCACGACATTGCACCCGTTGAATTAGAAGACATTGATGTTACTATTAAGCTTGCTAATAGGGATACCATTAAACCTATTGGGATTGTTAGAGATGTTGAATTTTTGTGTGGGAAGGTTAAATACCTGCTGATTTTCTTGTTCTTGGTTCCCCACAAGATGATTTTTGTCCCATTATTTTTGGTAGACCCTTCTTGAATACTGCTAGTGCTAAGATTAATTGTGAAAAGAATATCGTCACTGTTGGCATAGATGGTATGTCTCATGAGTTCAATTTTTCTAAGTTTAGTAGACAACATCGTGAAAGGGAACCACCTAGTAAGGATCAGATTATTGGTCTTGCTTCCATTGTTGTTCCTCCAACTGATCCGTTAGAACAATATTTGCTAGACCATGAAAACGATATGTTTTTGAAGGAAAGGGAAGAAATAGATGAAGTGTTCCTTAAACAAGAACCTATGCTGAAACATAACCTTCCCATTGAAATTCTTGGGGACCCCCCTCCACCCAAGGGAGATCCCGTGTTTGAACTCAAACCTTTACCTGATAATCTTAAGTATGCTTATCTTGATGAAAAAGAAATATATCCTGTTATTATTAGTGCTAACCTTTCAGAGAAAGAAGAAGAAAGATTATTTAAAACTATGAAGAAGCACCGAGCTGCTATTGGATATACTCTGGATGATCTTAAGGGCATTAGTCCCACATTATGTCAACACAAAATTTCAGTGGAGAAAGATGCCAAACCAGTTAGAGATCCTCAAAGACGATTAAATCCCAAAATGAAGGAAGTGGTAAGAAAGGAGATACTAAAGCTCCTTGAGGCAGGTATTATTTATCCCGTTGCTGATAGTGAATGGGTAAGCCCTGTCCATTGTGTCCCTAAAAAGGGAGGTATTACCGTTGTCCCTAATGATAAAGATGAATTGATCCCGCAAAGAATTATTACAGGATATAGGATGGCAATTGATTTCCGTAAGTTAAATAAAGCTACTAAGAAATATCATTACCCTTTACCTTTTATTGATCAAATGCTAGAAAGGCTATCCAAACACACACATTTTTGCTTTCTAGATGGTTATTCTGGCTTCTCTCAAATACCGTGTCCGAAGGATCAATCTAAAACTACTTTTACTTTCCCTTTTGGTACTTTTGCTTATAGACGTATGCCTTTTTGGTTTGTGTAATGCACTGCTACCTTTCAAAAATGCATGATGGCTATATTCTCTGATTTTGTGAAAAGATTTGTGAGGTATTCATGGATGACTTCTCCGTCTATGGATCCTCTTTTGATGATTGTTTGAGCAACCTTGATCGAAGTTTTGCAGAGATGCGAAGACACTAGTCTCGTCCTGAATTGGGAAAAGTGTCACTTTATGGTTAATGAAGGCATTGTCCTGGGGCACAAGATCTCCGAGAGAGGCATTGAAGTTGATAAAGCCAAAGTTGATGCTATTGAAAAGATGACATGTCCCAAGGACATAAAAGGTATAAGAAGTTTCCTTGGTCATGCCGGCTTTTATAGGAGGTTCATTAAGGACTTTTCTAAATTCTCTAGGCCTCTGACTAATTTATTGCAAAAAGATATTCCTTTTGTCTTTGATGATGATTGTTTGGAATCATTTGAAACACTTAAGAAAGCTTTGATCACTGCACCTATTATTCAGCCACCTGATTGGAATTTACCTTTTGAAATTATGTGCGATGCTAGTGATTATGCTGTAGGTGCTGTTTTAGGGCAAAGAGTCGATAAGAAATTGAATGTTATCCAAGATGCTAGTAAGACTCTTGATACTGCCTGCAGAAATTATGCTACTAGTGAAAAAGAGTTCTTAGCAGTTGTGTTTGCATGTGATAAGTTTAGACCTTATATTGTTGATTCCAAAGTTACTATTCACACTGATCATGCTGCTATTAACTATCTTATGGAAAAGAAAGATGCTAAGCCTAGACTCATTAGATGGGTTCTCTTGCTCCAAGAATTTGACTTGCATATTATTGATAGAAAGGAGCTGAGAACCCGTTCATGCATAACTTGTCTAGGTTAGAGAATGTTCTTGATGACCTTGCCTATTAATGATAGCTTTCCTGATGAACAATTAGCGGTCGTCAATGCTTCTCATACTGCTCCTTGGTATGTTGATTATGCTAATTACATTGTTGCTAAATATATACCGCCTAGTTTCACATACTAGCAAAAGAAAAAGTTCTTCTATGATTTAAGACGTTATACGGGATGATCCACACCTTTATAAAGAAGGAGTAGATGGTATTATTAGACGTTGTGTGCCTGAGCATGAACAGGAACAAATCCTACGCAAGTGTCACTCTGAATCCTATGGAGGACACCACGCTAGAGATAGAACTGCACACAAGGTACTGCAATCTGGTTTTTATTGGCCTACTCTTTTCAAAGATGCTTGTAAGTTTGTCTTATCTTGTAATGAATGTAAAAGCATAGCTAACATTAGTAGACGTCAAGAAATGCCTATGAATTATTCTCTTGTTATTGAACCGTTTGATGTTTGGGGCTTTGATTATATGGGACCTTTTCCTGCCTCCAATGATTATACACATATTTTAGTTGCTGTTGATTACGTTACTAAGTGGGTAGAAGCTATTCCAACTAGTAGTGCTGATCATAACACTTCTATTAAAATGCTTAAAGAAGTTATTTTTCCGAGGTTTGGAGTCCCTAGATATCTTATGACTGATGGTGGTTCACACTTTATTCATGGTACTTTCCGTAAGATGCTTGCTAAGTACGATGTCAATCATAGAATCGCATCTCCTTATCACCCGCAGTCTAGTGGTCAAGTATAGTTGAGCAATAGAGAGCTCAAATTAATTTTGCAAAAGACTGTGAATAGACCTAGAAAGATTTGGTCCAAAAAACTTGATGATGCATTATGGGCCTATAGAACTGCATAGAAAAATCCTATGGGTATGTCTCCATATAAGATGGTTTATGGAAAAGCATGTCATTTACCTCTTGAACTTGAACATAAAGCATATTGGGCTATTAAAGAGCTCAATTATGACTTCAAACTTGCCGGTGAGAAGAGGTTGTTTGATATTAGCTCACTTGATGAATGGAGAACCCAAGCATATGAGAATGCCAATCTTTTCAAAGAAAAAGTCAAACGCTGGCATGATAAGAGGATACAAAAGCGTGAGTTTAACGTAGGAGATTATGTGTTATTGTTCAACTGTCGTTTAAGATTTTTTGCAGGAAAACTTCTCTCAAAATGGGAAGGTCGCTACGTTATCGAGGAGGTTTATCGTTCTGGTGCTATAAAAATCAACAACTTCGAAGGCACAAATCCGAGGGTGGTAAACGGTCAAAGAATTAAACATTATATTTTAGGTAATCCTATCAATGTTGAAACTAATATCATTGAAACCATAACCCCGAGGAACACATAAGAGACACTTTCCGAATGTTCCGGACTCGAAAAGGTATAGGTCATTAGTGCGGTAAGTAAACCGACTCCAAAACAACTCTAATGGCATTTTTTATCAGTTTTGGATTATTTAAGAATTTTAGGAATAAAGAAGTAGTCCGAAAGGGACACGAGGCTCCCACGAGAGAGGAGCCCCCCCCCTGTAGGGCGCGCCCCCTGTCTCGTGAGCACCTCGTGTGTCTCCCGGACTCCGTTTTCTTGTACGTTACGTATTTTGGTCGGTAAAAATTCATTATATATACTCCCAAAGGTTTTGACCACCGTATCATGCAAATATCCTATGTTTTCGTTTCGAGTTGTTACTGTTGCAGAATAAAAGCATGATGTCTTCTCAGGAGTCAGTTGGGGAGAGCCGGGTGTCTCACCCAATGCCGGGTCCAGGAGCAAATAGCGACGCCTATCACTTTGGACCATCAACGGAGGATGAGATGGAGGTTGATTTGAAAAGGATAGATGCCATGGAGGAGGATCAAGAAGTTACCTCTCGTCTTCGAGCGGAATTCACTATGGGGGAACTACCTAGCCTGGTTGTCCCTACTTCGGTCACTCCTTCCAACTCTAGATTTCTTTCTTATGAAAATATGAAAAAGAGTTTCACTTGTTCTCCGAAGCTATGCAGCATCCTTGGGTAAAAGGAGCCTTGTCCGTTCTGGGCAAGCTCCGTAAAAGAAAATATGGACCTCAAACAACAAGTCAATAAGCTCGAGGAGGAGAACCGTATCTGAAGGGCATAATCGCCAAGAAGATCATAACACCAACCGTGAAGAAGGAGAAATAATCACATGGGTATGGGCACTCCCTTGGCAACTGCCAAGCTTGGGGGAGGTGCCCCGGTATCGTATCACCATCACACTCTTATCTTTACCGCTTTATTTAGTTCGATCCTTTTAGTAGTATCTTGATCTAGTAGATTGAAGTTTTGATATGAAGTAGTTTTGAGTCTTGCATTGTGATCTCTTTATGTATTCGAGTCCGTGTGCTATCTATAATAAAGATTAGTGTTGAGTCAAGGGCTTTGCTATGTTGCTATGATCTTGAGAAAGTAGAAAGAACATAAGAGTTCATATTGGTCTTATGGATAGTGATAACTTCACACATGGAAAGTATGAGGCATAAAAATTGTTGAGAGTTGATGAACGTAGCCTTGGTCATCGTTGCAATTAATAGAAAGTGATAAGGAAAGAGGGGTTCACATATAAATATATTATCTTGGACATCTTTTATGATTGTGAACCACTCATTAAGTATGACATGCTAAAAGAGTTGATGTTGGACAAGGAAGACAACGTAATGGTTTATGTTTTCCGACATCTAAGTTAAAGTATATTGTCATTGACCTTCCAAACATGTTGAGCTTGCCTTTCCCCCTCATGCTAGCCAAAATTCCTTGCACCAAGTAGAGATACTACTTGTGCTTCCAAATATCCGTAAACCCAGTTTTGCCATGAGAGTCCACCATACCTACCTATGGATTGAGTAAGATCCTTCAAGTAAGTTGTCATCGGTGCAAGCAATAAAAAAATTGCTCTCTAAATATGTATGACTTATTAGTGCAGAGAAAATAAGCTTTGTACGAACTTGTTGCGGAAGTAATAAAAGCGACGGACTGCATAATAAAGGTCCACATACAAGGGGCAATATAAAGTGACGTTCTTTTGCACTAAGACTTTATGCATCAACCCTAAACGCGCATGACAACCTCTGCTTCCCTCTGTGAAGGGCCTATCTTTTACTTTATGTTTTACTTTATGCTTGAGTCAAGGTGATGTTCACCTTTCCCTTTTTATTTTTATCCTTTGGCAAGCTCCTCGTGTTTGAAAGATCATGATACATATATCCAATTGGATGTAAGTTGACATCACCTAAAGGTGAATATGTTGGGAGGCAACACAATAAGCCCCTATCTTTCTCAGTGTCCGGCTGAAACTCTATAACCACAAATATTGCGTGAGTGTTAAAAATTATAGGAGACTACGAGATAGTTGAGTATGTGAGCTTGCTGAAAAGCTCCATTATCGACTCTTTCTGATGTTACGACAAATTGCAATTGCTTCAATGACTGATGTCGGTGTCAAAACCGGCGGATCTCGGGTAGGGGGTCCCGAACTGTGCGTCTAGGCGGATGGTAACAGGAGACAAGGGACACGATGTTTTACTCAGGTTCGGGCCCTCTTGATGGAGGTAAAACCCTACGTCCTGCTAGATTAATATTGATGATGTGTGTTACAAGAGTAGATCTACCACGAGATCAAAGAGGCTAAACCCTAGAAGCTAGACTATGGTATGATTGTTGTATATTGTATATCTGTCGACTAGCCTGGCCCTGGTTTATATAATGCACCAGAGGCCTAGGATAACAAGAGTCCTAGCCGAATACGCCGGTGGGGGAGGAGTCCTTGTCTTGATCACCAAGTCTTGTGGAATCTTCCTTGTATGCGGCAACTGTCCGAACTGGCCCATGAGTATACGGCCATGGGGGTCCTCGGCCCAATCCAACGATAGGGAGACGATGTGGTGAGTACCCCTAGTCCAGACACCGTCAAGAGTCCCTGAACCGGTCTTCAAGTTAGGGACGCTCCTCGATTCTTCCGAACTATTCTTCATCTTCGGTCGTCGGTCTTGAAAACTGGTTCAACAAATCTTCTCATCTTCGATCTTGAGGATCGCCGAAATGCATTCGACGAGTTTACACGTTGGGTATCCGAGGAGCCCCTTTAAGTTTCCGGCCTTTATCAATGCCTTGTTATTTTTATGCCACACCTCGGGTTTGAAGTTGCTCCCAGGTGGCAGCGTCCTCTTGCGTCCGAGCTCCAACGCCGGACTGCATTCGAGGTATCTTTTGCAGCCGAGCACCAACGCCGGACTGCTTCCCAGCTCTATTGCCGGACTATGTATCCGAGCTCCAACGCCGGACGGTATCCGAGCTCCAACGCCGGACTATGTATCCGAGCTCCAACGCCGGACTATGTATCCGAGCTCCAACGCCGGACCGTATCCGAGGTGTCGTAAACCACCTTGGTTCAAAGAAGTTTGAAGGAGTTTAGCCGAGCTTAATGCCAGAAATGCCCTCTATGGAGCCAGCCACTAGCGCCCGAGCTTTATGCCGATCGCTTCCGAGGTGGTGCACCACCCGAATGTGGGCCGATTTTTGTCAATATTTTTGATTGGTGCAATTTATTCTCCGTCGAGATACATAGCCAAGTAGCCCTCAAGGTGGGTATCGGTCTAAAACCCGAGATGCACATGAAGGATGACATAAGACCGCTGATCCCGTGGCAGCCGAGACTCGGGTTGATTTGCAAAATCGGCCCGAGGATCAAGTCCTAACTCGGGCGGAATACTTGGGACACAAAAGCGGCGTGCTCGATCCTCGAGACTCGGGTTGGGTGCGGCCGACCAACCCGAGGATCAAAATCTCCTCGAAATCAGATTGCACTTAAAATTTCCTGCATAGAACAGGAAATGCAAGAGCCCGAGACACCGGTCGGGTGGCAACACCGCATCGTGGGATTGATGTGCCCCTTTAATATCTGTAAATAATAAGCCCGAAACCCAGTAGCCCCCGAGCCTTAATGCGGGCACGGGAGGCCGAATTAAGGATCAATATCCATAGTAAAATCACAAATTATGTGTAATGACTCTATGTATCCAAGTACTTTACGTCATTAATGCTCGGATCCGCATTGTACAAAACTTTGTTGACCGACCATCGGCTTCAACCTCCTCGGCCAAGATGGCGAGGAGTGTTTGTCCTACTTTATAAAGCCTTTATGAGGGCAAAGATTTACGACAAACAAGGCAATCTGGCCATACGGTTTTATAAACAAAGGTACGCAGACAGATATGTTATATTACTGTTTAACAGAAGAAATGTCGTCCAAATAAAATAGTCCCGCTGTCGGTTCCTTTCTTTGGGTTGTCATGCTAAGCATGATCATGAAACCTCAGCTCCAATGTAAGAGCAAAATATAGAGGATTTAGTTTGGGAGGCCAGTTAATAGCCCCCGGTAGTGTTCGGCGACAGTTGAGGTCCAGCCGGAAACACTTCGGCCAATGTTATGAATGGCCCGTCATTTAATATAGTCATCGGATCGCTGACCAGTTTACACCTATTGTGACAGATCGGTTTTGACTTTCTCCATCGAGGTGCTTGACCATGCGAAATGGAAGCACAATCACAGTGGTTCTCCCTTTGCACACCTAACCAAACAAAGCGGAACGTAGGAGGCAAGCGCTGGAGCCGGGCAACCCAACTATTGACCGAAGACACAATTCGAAACTGATGCATATATAGCAATATCCGAGAATGTTTTTGCCGAATCTCTAAAGGTGTCCGGCGTTGCATGCGAGACTTGTGCTGAAAACACACAAATAGTTTAAAAGTGCCAAAAGCTTGGAAAAACCAAAAAATGTCGATAAAAACATGACGTCCAAGAAGATCAAGTGTTCGATGCCAATCCGAAAATTGGACTTTAGAAAAAGTGCTTCATGCGTGCTTTAACTTTGCAACGACTAAGAAGAAAAACACTTAGTATGAAACGGCTCAAATAAACATAAGAGCCCCCAAGTGACTTGGGTAAAAGTTGACTATAAAATGTAAGGTGACATGTAGAATGCCTTCTAGCCGGATTGTAGATCGTTTGTCGTAGCGGACCTTTTCGCTTCAACCTCTGGACCCAATAGTCCGGAGTGTGTCCGAATACCCTCGCGGTTATAAAAACCGGGGCATGCGTGGAGACCAGGCGTAGGGGTCATTAGTGCTTTATCGGAAAAGTGCCCAACTAGTTATGTTATATTACATGGTTAGTAAGAAACATCTTCCAGGAGAATAGTTCCGTTAGGGGTTCCTTTCCTCAGGAGGCATGCCCTAAAGTGCATGTCCGGACTGCGAAAAGAGCGTAAAACATCCGGGGCAGGTAAATAAATAGGTAAGAAATCATCTTTTAGTTCACCGACCGAGTATTCCCTTAAGAACGCTAACTTTCAGCTTCACCCAAGAGGTACACATCCGCCGACTCAGCAGAACAATTGCAGAGGTGCTCCCTTTACCACCTAGCCGAACAATCGGGAACGTAGGGGTAAGCACAGGAGCCAGGCAACCCAGCTTGGCCAAAACTTAAGTCATATTGATGCATATAATGGTGAATAAAAGGTACATGCGGAAGTGTGACACATGTGTTGGGCATAAAGCCCGTATTAATAAGCTTCTGATAAAGAAGCGCCCAGGTATAATGAGCGTGGGTAGCGCGTCAAGTGTGTGCAAACAGAGTTTGGACAAGGAAAAAAATTTACAAGCAACTTTTTTCCAAAAAAGTATAATGCTTGGTCGAGCCGAACACAAGTCAAAAATTTAAAACTTTGAGCATGAAGGTAACTTAGCTGGTTAATGTGTTCGGTATTGACGACGCGGTCCGAGCTTGATGCGGGACAAGGTTCCATCCCCCAAGCCGGTCCCGAGGTGGCGGAGCAAAGAGCTCGGCACTCCGAAGTGGCGACATAGCACGGTTAATGCAGGACGGCAGAGTGATGTGGAAGTCCCCGGCATGGGGTAATGAAGTGTTGACGAAGCCCCCCGTCCAGCCAAGGTGACGTCAAAGGATATAGTCCGGCTGGATCATTTTCATGTGCACAAAAAATAGTGCAGACCGGGGATAATAGTAATAATAGGAATTAAAAAAATGTTGCATAATAAATAATTTATGCAAAGTGAGTAATAAAAGAAATATGGCCTAGAACCGAAGTCGATGTCGATGCAGGTCGTCGGCGTAATGCAATAAAGGCGTGGCAAAGCCTGGATTCACAGGTCGGTCCGAGTTCCGGATGCGGCGTTCGCCGGACTGTGTACGGAAACTGACCGAACCATCATGCGACCGTCGATAATGCGGCCACCATTTGATAGACCTGTGTACATATGATGGACTAACCAGAGTAATAATTCCTTGGGAAAAATTTAAACCAAACAAGCAAAAAGAAATACTAGGATTAATAGCACCTGGTTTATTTGTTGTAGCAATCCGAAGGAAGGTGATTCCCAAAATTGGGACTCGATCCGCGCACCCATGCCTGGTCGGCTAGTGACGCCAAAGTGTCCGGAGTAGGTTGATGAAGAGATGACGAAGCCCCTGGTCCAGCCGAGATGTCGAAGTAGGTCGGCGTGATGGACACCAGCTTGAAGAAGCAATAGTGCAGCCCTGCCGATGCAGGTCGTGACGTGGTCGATGCCGGCTTGATGAAGCGACCGTGCGGTGATGCCGGTATGCCCGCTCCGTGTAATCCGTGGGGCGGCGATGTTGGTGATGATTTATCCTTCGCGATGCCGGACTCTTGTTCGGCTTGCCGAGATGATGATCCGAAGAAGTTGAGCTCGGCTCAACAATGTGACGACGTGTCTAGCGCAGGTCGGCAGCCGTGGAGCAATATTGCCGGACTGGTTTGACACCAGCATGATCATATTCAAAAGATATTAAAGTTAGTGGGATGTGTTCGGAAACAAAACACAATACCCCATACAAAACTTCCTTCAAAAAGGATGTCCGAAATCCCGTTCATAAAAAAGACGAACTCGGATCGGATTCGTTTTCACGCAGAAAATAGATCCGAAAAGTGATGCACTAATCGGAAGGTTCCCGGAGTTTGGACGGTCGGATCGAGCTGAAATTTTGAGGGGTGGTAGATATAGGAATTCCACAGCCGATCAACGGTTGGATCTTCCAAAAGAAAGTCCGAGCTAGAAGCTGGACACCACGCCCTAAACTTGTCCGGATTCTCGTCCAGATTCAATGTGGCTCCGGTATATCGGATATTGCCAGAGATTCCTCCATCGGAACTCGACGAAATTTTCCAGGGTTGTTGTAGACTCAATTCCGCACAATTCCACCGAAGCAATCGTCAAAGCGACGCTCGAGGAGGCGGTGACGGCGGATGCAAGTTCGCTATCCGTAAAAAAAGACGGTCGCTCGAGGGCAATGTTGACGTTGAGCCCTCGGGCTCCCTGGATGATTCCTCCATGATCTTGACAGAGATCAGAGTTAATGTTGATGAAGGCCCTCATCCGAACATGACGATCGGAGGTAGGGCACAGTCCTTGGTCGAACCAAGGTGACCAGTCGAGCTGGTGACGAAGATGCCGAAGTCGCAGTTGATCTGCAGGCGAGCCATCGACCTTTTGCCGAACACACAGCGGAACTCTCAATGAAAGCACCAATGTCGGTGTCAAAACCGGCGGATCTCGGGTAGGGGGTCCCGAACTATGCGTCTAGGCGGATGGTAACAGGAGACAAGGGACACGATGTTTTACCCGAGTTCGGCCCTCTTGATGGAGGTAAAACCCTACGTCCCGCTAGATTAATATTGATGATGTGTGTAACAAGAGTAGATCTACCACGAGATCAAAGAGGCTAAACCCTAGAAGCTAGCCTATGGTATGATTGTTGTATATTGTATATCTGTCGACTAGCCTGGCCCTGGTTTATATAATGCACCAGAGGCCTAGGATAACAAGAGTCCTAGCCGAATACGCCGGTGGGGGAGGAGTCCTTGTCTTGATCACCAAGTCTTGTGGAATCTTCCTTGTATGCGGCAACTGTCCATTTGATACGTCCATTTTGCATCATGCTTTTATATCAATATTTATTGCATTATGGGCTGTTATTACACATTATATCTCAATACTTATGGCTATTCTCTCTTATTTTACAAGGTTTACCATGAAGAGGGGGAATGCCGGCAGTTGGAATTCTGGCTGGAAAAGGAGCAAACAATGGAAACCTATTCTGCACAACTCTAAAAGTCCTGAAACTCCACGAAACAACTTTTTGGATTTATTAAGAATTTATGATTTGGATCCATATGTTTCATGCTATGGTTAGGTTTACCTTAATACTTCTTTTGTAGTTGCGGATGCTTGCAATAGGGGTTAATCATAAGTGGGATGCTTGTCCATGTTAGGGCAGTACCCAAGTGCCGGTCCACCCACATATCAAATTATCAAAGTAATCTTGAACGCGAATCTTCTGAACGTGATGAAAACTAGCTTGACGATAATTCCCAATGTGTCCTCGGGAGCTCCTTCTTCATTATTAGAATTTGTCCAGGCTTATCCTTTGCTACATAAAGGATTGGGCCACCTTGCTGCACTTTATTTACTTTATTTAGTTTTTGCTCGTTACTATTTATCTTATCACAAAACTATCTATCACCTACTATTTCAGTGCTTGCAGAGAAAACCTTACTGAAAACCGCTTATCATTTCCTTCTGCTCCTCATTGGGTTCGACACTCTTACTCATCGAAAGGACTACGATAGATCCCCTATACTTGTGGAAATTGATAAAAGTGGGATTGAAAGAAATAAAAATCTAGATATTACTAAACCCACTATACTGGACCTCAAGGAATTTAATTATGAAAATTGCTCTTTAATTGATTGTATTTCCTTGTTTCAAACCATGCTAAATTCTCCTCATGCCTATAGTCAAAATAAGGCCTTTACCGAACACATTGTTGATGCCTTGATGCAATCTTATGAAGAAAAACTTGAGTTGAAAGTTTCTATCCCTAGGAAACTCTATGATGAGTGGGAACCTACTATCAAAATTAAAATCAAAGATCATGAGTTTAATACTTTGTGTGATTTGGGTGCTAGTGTCTCTACTATTCCCAAAACTTTGTGTGATTTGCTAGATTTCCGTGATTTTGATGATTGCTCTCTAAACTTGCATCTTGCAGATTCCACTATTAAAAAGCCTATGGGAATAATTAATGATGTTCTTATTGTTGCAAATAGGAATTATGTGCCCGTAGATTTTATCGTTCTTGATATAGATTGCAATCCTTCATGTCCTATTATTCTTGGTAGACCTTTCCTTATAACGATTGGAGCAATTATTGATATGAAGGAAGGGAATATTAGATTCCAATTTCCTTTAAAGAAAGATAAGATTACCATATGAATCTATTATGAGAGCCACTTGTGGATTGCCTACCAAGGATGGCAATACCTAGATCTATCATTGCTTTTATGCCTAGCTAGAGGCGTTAAACGATAGCGCTTGTTGGGAGGCAACCCAATTTTATTTTTAGATTTTGTTTTTGTTTCTGTTTGGGAATAAATAATCCATATAGCCTCTGTTTAGATGTGGTTTTATCTTTTAATTAGTGTTTGTGCCAAGTTAAACCTATTGGATCTTCTTGGATGATAGTTATTTGATCTTGCTGTAATTTCCAGAAACTTTGCGCTCAGTGACCGAATTGTTAAAAATCACCAGAACGTGATAAAATATTGATTCCAATTGATGATGATCAATAAATAAAAATTCCAGGTCTTATAATTTTGGTAGAATTTTTTGAGTTCCAGAAGTTTGCGTTAGTTACAGATTACTACAGACTGTTCTGTTTTTGACAGATTCTGTTTTGCGTGTGTTGTTTGCTTATTTTGATGAATCTATGGCTAGTAAAATAGTTTATGATACATAGAGAACTTGGAATACAGTAGGTTTAACACCAATATAAATAAATAATGAGTTCATTACAGTACCTTAAAGTAGTCTTTTGTTTTCTTTCTCTAACGGAGCTCACGAGATTTCTATTGAGTTTTGTGTTGTGAAGTTTTCAAGTTTTGGGTGAATTCTTTTGATGGATTATGGAACAAGGAGTGGCGAGAGCCTAAGCTTGGGGATGCCCATGGCACCCCAAGATAATCCAAGGAAACCAAAATTCAAAGCTTGGGGATGCCCGGAAGGCATCCCTCTTTCGCCCACTTCCATCGGTAATTTACTTGGAGCTATATTTTTATTCACCACATGATATGTGTTTTACTTGGAGCGTATTGTATTATTTATGCGTCTTTGCTTGTTAGTTTACCACAATCATCCTTGCTGTACACACCTTTTAGAGAGCCATACATGAATTGGAATTTGATAGAATACTCTATGTGTTTCACTTATATCTTTTGAGCTTGATAGTTTTGCTCATAGTGCTTCACTTATATCTTTTGAGCATGATAATTTTTGCTCTAGTGCTTCACTTAGATCTTTTAGAGCACGGTGGTGGATTTGTTTTAAAGAAACTTGATCTCTCATGCTTCACTTAGATTATTTTGAGAGTCGTTAATAGCATGGTAATTTGCTTAATGTTAATATACTTGGTATTCAAGATATGTGAAACTTTCTTTTGAGTGCGTTGAATACTAAGATAAGTTTGATGCTTGATAATTGTTTTGAGATATGAAGATGATGATATTAGAGTCATGCTAGTTGAGTAGTTGTGAATTTAAAGAATACTTGTGTTGAAGTTTGTGATTCCCGTAGCATGCACGTATGGTGAACCGTTATGTGATGAACTCGGAGCATGATTTATTTATTGATTGTCTTCCTTATGAGTGGCGGTCGGGGACGACGATGGTATTTTCCTACCAATCTATCACCCTAGGAGCTTGCGCTTAATTCTTTGCTTTGATAACTTCTAGATTTTTGCAATAAGTATATGAGTTCTTTATGACTAATGTTGAGTCCATGGATTATACGCACTTTTTCCCATTCTTCCACTATTGCTAGCCTCTCTAATAACACGCACCTTTCGCCGGTATCATACACCCACCATATACCTTCCTCAAAACAGCCACCATACCTACCTATCATGGCATTTCCATAGCCATTCCGAGATATATTGCCAAGCAACTTTCCACCATTCCGTTCATTATGACACGCTCCATCATTGTCATATTGCTAGCATGATCATGTAGTTGACATCGTATTTGTGGAAAAGCCACCGTTCATAATTCTTTCATACATGTCACTCATGTTTCATTGCATATCCCGGTACATCGCCGGAGGCATTCATATAGAGTCATATTTTGTTCTAAGTATCGAGTTGTAATTGTTGAGTTGTAAGAAAAATAAAAGTGTGATGATCATCATTATTAGAGCATTGTCCCAAGTGAGGAAAGGATGATGGAGATATGATTCCCCCACAAGTCGGGATGAGACTCCAGACGAAAAAAATAGAGGCCATAAAAAAACAGACAAAAGGCCCAAATAAAAAATGAGAGAAAAAGAGAGAAGGGACAATGTTACTATCCTTTTACCACACTTGTGCTTCAAAGTAGCACCATGATCTTCATGATAGAGAGTCTCTCATTTTATCACTTTCATATACTAGTGGGAATTTTTCATTATAGAACTTGGCTTGTATATTCCAATGATGGGCTTCCTCAAGTGCCCTAGGTCTTCGTGAGCAAGCAAGTTGGATGCACACCCACTTAGTTTCTTTTGTTGAGCTTTCATATACTTATAGCTCTAGTGCATCCGTTGCATGTCAATCCCTACTCACTCATATTGATATCTATTGATGGGCATCTCCATAGCCCGTTGACACGCCTAGTTGATGTGAGACTATCTTCCCTCTTTTTGTCTTCTCCACAAGCACCATTCTATTCCACATATAGTGTTATATCCATGGCTCACGCTCATGTATTGCGTGAAGATTGATTTTTTTCTGAAAATGTTAAAGTATGAAACAATTGCTTGGCTTGTCATCGGGGTTGTGCATGATTTAAATACTTTGTGTGGGGAAGATGGAGCATAGCCAGACTATATGATTTTGTAGGGATAACTTTCTTTGGCCATGTTATTTTGAGAAGACATAATTGCTTTGTTAGTATGCTTGAAGTATTATTATTTTTATGTCAATATGAACTTTTGTCTTGAATCTTTTGGATCTGAATATTCATACCATGATTAAGAAGATTTACATTGAAATTATGCCAATGTATCACTCCGCATCAAAAATTCTCTTTTTATCATTTACCTACTCGAGGACGAGCAGGAATTAAGCTTGGGGATGCCTGATACGTCTCCAGCGTATCTATAATTTTTTATTGATCCATGCTACTATATCTATTGTTTTGGACTATAATGGGCTTTACTTTCCACTTCTATATTACTTTTGGTCCTAACCTATTAACCGGAGGCCCAGCCCAGAATTGTTGTTTTTTACCTTTTTCAGTATTTCGAAGAAACAGAATATCAAACGAAGTCCAAACGGAATGAAACCTTGAACGTGATTTTCTCACTGAACGTGATCCAGGAGACTTGGACCCTCGCCAAGGAACCGGAGGCGGTCACAAGGGTGGGGCGCCCCCGCGCCCCCCGCCTCGTGGGCCTCAAGCTCCACCGATGTACTCCTTCCTCCTATATATACCTCACGCATTCAAGCGATCGTAACAGGAGTCAAAAACCTAATTCCACCGCCGCAACTTCCTGTATCCACGAGATCCCATCTTGGGGCCTGTTCCGGAGCTCCACCGGAGGGGGCATCCACCATGGAGGGCTTCTAAATCTACACCATAGCCTCTCTGATGAAGTGTGAGTAGTTTACTTCAGACCTTCGAGTCCATAGCTAGTAGCTAGATGGCTTCTTCTCTCTTTTTGGATCTCAATACAATGTTCTCCCCCTCTCTCGTGGAGATCTATTCGATGTAGTCTTCTTTTGCGGTGTGTTTGTTGCATCGATGAATTGTGGGTTTATGATCCAGCTTATCTATGAATAATATTTGAATCTTCTCTTAATTCTATTATGTATGAAAGAGTTATCTTTTCAAGTCTCTTCGAATTATCAGTTTGGTTTGGCCAACAATATTGGTAGTTCTAGCAAAGGGAGAAGAGAATGACTTTGGGTTCAATCATGTGGTGTACTTACCCGATGTGAGAAGGGGTTGCAAGGCACGTATTGTATTGTTGCCATCGAGGATAACAAGATGGGGTATTTATCATATTGCATGAATTTATTCCTCTACATCATGTCATCTTGCTTAAGGCGTTACTCTGTTTTTAACTTAATACTCTAGATGCATGCTAGATAGCGGTCGATGAGTGGAGTAATAGTAGTAGATGCAGAACCGTTTCGATCTACTTGTCACGGACGTGATGCCTATATACATGATCATACCTAGATATACTCATAACTATGCTCAATTCTATCAATTGCTCAACAGTAATTTGTTCACCCACCGTAGAATACTTATGCTCTTGAGAGAAGCCACTAGTGAAACCTATGGCCCCCGGGTCTATTCATATCAATCTCCATCACTTTTATACTTGCTTTGTTTTTACTTTGCTTTTTACTTTTCACTTTGCATCTTTATACCAAAAATACCAAAAATATTATCTCTATCAGATCTCACTCTCGTAAGTGACCGTGAAGGGATTGACAACCCCTAATCGCGTTGGTTGCGAGTAGCTATCGCTTTGTGCAGTGCACGAGGGACTTGTGCGTGGCCTCCTACTAGATTGATACCTTGGTTCTCAATAACTGAGGGAAATACTTACGCTACTGTGCTGCATCATCCTCTCCTCTTCGGGGAAAACCAACGCAATCTCAAGACATAGCAAGAAGGATTTACACGCCGTTCTTGGGAGTCTACGCAAAGTCAACATACCAAGTACCCATCACAATCCCTATCTCTCGCATTACATTATTTGCCATTTGCCTCTCATTTTCCTCTCCCCCACTTCACCCTTGCCGTTTTATTCGCCCTCTCTTTCCCAATCTCCTCCTCTTTTTTCCGTTGCCTTTTCCTCGTCCGTTTGTTTGCTCGTGTGTTGGATTGCTTGTTTGTCGCGATGCTCAAGATCCTACCAAATTGTGTGACTTCACCAATACCAATAATAATGATTTCCTTAGCACTCTGATTGCTCCTCTTGCCAATACTGAATCTTGTGAAATCAATACTGCTTTGTTGAATCTTGTTATGAAAGATCAATTACCGCCTTCCTAGTGAAGATGACGCTACTCATGTGAATAGCTTCGTTGATTTATGTGATATGCAAAAGAAAAAAGATGTCGATAATGATGTCCTTAAATTGAAGCTATTTCCTTTTTCGCTTAGAGATCGTGCTAAAGCGTGGTTTTCATCTTTGCCTAAAAATAGTATTGATTCTTGGAATAAGTGCAAAGATGCTTTTATCTCTAAGTATTTTCCTCCCGCTAAGATTATCTCTCTTAGAAAGCGATATTATGAATTTTAAGCAACTTGATCATGAACATGTTGCACAAGCTTGGGAGAGAATGAAATTAATAATACGTAATTGTCCTACTCATGGTTTGAACTTGTGGATGATTATACAAAAAAAATTATGCCGGATTGAATTTTGCTTCTAGAAATCTTTTAGATTCAGCCGCGGGAGGCACTTTTATGAAATCACTTTAGGAGATGCTACTAAACTCCTAGATAATATTATGGTTAATTATTATCAATGGCATACTGAAAGATCTACTGATAAAAAAAGTGCATGCTATAGAAGAAATCAATGTTTTGAGTGGAAAGATGGATGAACTTATGAAATTATTTGCTACTAAGAGTGTTTCTTCTGATCCTAATGATATGCCTTTGTCTACCTTGATTGAGAATAATAATGAATCTATGGATGTGAATTTTGTTGGTAGGAATAGTTTCGTAGCAACGCCAGATAGAGGGAATTTTAATCCTAGGCCTTATCCTAGCAATCCTTCTAATAATTATGGAAATTCCTACAACAACTCTTATGAAAATTTTAATAATATGCCCTCTGAATTTGAGAATAGTGTTAAAGAGTTTATGAATTCACAAAAGAATTTTAATGGTTTGCTTGAAGAGAAATTGCTTAAAGTTGATGATTTGGCTAGGAACGTTGATAGAATTTCACTTGAGGTTGATTCTTTAAAGCTTAGATCTATTCCTCCTAAGCATGATATCAATGAGTCTCTCAAAGCTATGAGAATTTCCATTGATGAGTGCAAAGAAAGAACCGCTAGGATGCGTGCTTCCAAAGATGCCTTTATTAAAGCGTGTTCTTCTAATTCCTATGAAAATCAAGATGAAGATCTAAAAGTTATTGATGCGTCCCCTATTAAATCTTTGTTTTGCAATATGAATCTTGATGAAACTGAATATGATCTTCCTTTACCTAGAAGGCATTCTAAGAATTCGGAGTTTTTAGATCTTGATGATGAAATTGATAAAAGTGGGATTGAAAGAAATAAAAATCTAGATATTACTAAACCCACTATACTGGACCTCAAGGAATTTAACTATGAAAACTGCTCTTTAATTGATTGTATTTCCTTGTTGCAAAGCGTGCTAAATTATCCTCATGCCTATAGTCAAAATAAGGCCTTTACCGAACACATTGTTGATGCCTTGATGCAATCTTATGAAGAAAAACTTGAGTTGAAAGTTTCTATCCCTAGGAAACTCTATGATGAGTGGGAACCTACTATCAAAATTAAAATCAAAGATCATGAGTTTAATGCTTTGTGTGATTTGGGTGCTAGTGTCTCTACTATTCCCAAAACTTTGTGTGATTTGCTAGATTTCCGTGATTTTGATGATTGCTCTCTAAACTTGCATCTTGCTGATTCCACTATTAAAAAGCCTATGGGAAGAATTAATGATGTTCTTATTGTTGCAAATAGGAATTATGTGCCCGTAGATTTTATCGTTCTTGATATAGATTGCAATCCTTCATGTCCTATTATTCTTGGTAGACCTTTCCTTAGAACGATTGGAGCAATTATTGATATGAAGGAATGGAATATTAGATTCCAATTTCCTTTAAAGAAAGGCATGGAACACTTCCCTAGAAATAAAATAAATTACCATATGAATCTATTATGAGAGCCACTTATGGATTGCCTACCAAAGATGGCAATACCTAGATCTATCCTTGCTTTTATGCCTAGCTAGGGGCGTTAAACGATAGCGCTTGTTGGGAGGCAACCCAATTTTATTTTTAGTTTTTGTTTTTGTTTCTGTTTAGGAATAAATAATCCATCTAGCCTCTGTTTAGATGTGGTTTTATCTTTTAATTAGTGTTTGTGCCAAGTTAAACCTATTGGATCTTCTTGGATGATAGTTATTTGATCTTGCTGTAATTTCCAGAAACTTTGCGCTCAGTTACCGAATTGTTAAAAATCACCAGAACGTGATAAAATATTGATTCCAGTTGATGCTGATCAATAAACAAATTTTCCAGGTCTTCTAATTTTGGTAGAATTTTTTGAGTTCCAGAAGTTTGCGTTAGTTACAGATTAATACAGACTGTTCTGTTTTTGACAGATTCTGTTTTGCGTGTGTTGTTTGCTTATTTTGATGAATCTATGGCTAGTAAAATAGTTTATGATCCATAGAGAACTTGGAATACAGTAGGTTTAACACCAATATAAATAAATAATGATTTCATTACAGTACCTTAAAGTAGTCTTTTGTTTTCTTTCTCTAACGGAGCTCACGAGATTTCTATTGAGTTTTGTGTTGTGAAGTTTTCAAGTTTTGGGTGAATTCTTTTGATGGATTATGGAACAAGGAGTGGCAAGAGCCTAAGCTTGGGGATGCCCATGGCACCCCCAAGATAATCCGAGGACACCAAAAATTCAAAGTTTGGGATGCCCCGGAAGGCATCCCCTCTTTCGTCCACTTCCATCGGTAATTTACTTGGAGCTATATTTTTATTCACCACATGATATGTGTTTTGCTTGGAGCGTCTTGTATTATTTGCGTCTTTGCTTGTTAGTTTACCACAATCATCCTTGATGTACACACCTTTTGAGAGAGCCATACATGAATTGGAATTTGATAGAATATTCTATGTGCTTCACTTATATCTTTTAAGCTTGATAGTTTTGCTAATAGTGCTTCACTTATATCTTTTGAGCGTGATAATTTTTGCTCTAGTGCTTCACTTAGATCTTTTAGAGCATGGTGGTGGATTTGTTTTAAAGAAACTTGATCTCTCATGCTTCACTTAGATTATTTTGAGAGTCGTTAATAGCATGGTAATTTGCTTAATGTTAATATACTTGGTATTCAAGATATGTGAAACTTTCTTTTGAGTGCGTTGAATACTAAGATAAGTTTGATGCTTGATAATTGTTTTGAGATATGAAGATGATGATATTAGAGTCATGCTAGTTGAGTAGTTGTGAATTTAAAGAATACTTGTGTTGAAGTTTGTGATTCCCGTAGCATGCACGTATGGTGAACCGTTATGTGATGAACTCGGAGCATGATTTATTTATTGATTGTCTTCCTTATGAGTGGCGGTCGGGGACGAGCGATGGTATTTTCCTACCAATCTATCCCCCTAGGAGCATGCGCGTAATACTTTGCTTTGATAACTTCTAGATTTATGCAATAATTTTATGAGTTCTTTTTGACTAATGTTGAGTCCATGGATTATACGCACTTTTTCCCATCCGTCCACTATTGCTAGCCTCTCTAATACCCCGCACCTTTCGCCGGTATCATACACCCACCATATACCTTCCTCAAAACAGCCACCATACCTACCTATCATGGCATTTCCATAGCCATTCCGAGATATATTGCCATGCAACTTTCCACCATTCCGTTTATTATGACACGCTCCATCATTGTCATATTGCTAGCATGATCGTGTAGTTGAAATCGTATTTGTGGAAAAGCCACCGTTCATAATTCTTTCATACGTGTCACTCATGTTTCATTGCATATCCCGGTACACTGCGGGAGGCATTCATATAGAGTCATATTTTGTTCTAAGTATCGAGTTGTAATTGTTGAGTTGTAAGAAAAATAAAAGTGTGATGATCATCATTATTAGAGCATTGTCCCAAGTGAGGAAAGGATGATGGAGACTATGATTCCCCCACAAGTCGGGATGAGACTTCGGGCGAAAAAAACAGGCCATAAAAAAAGAGAAAAGGCCCAAATAAAAAATGAGAGAAAAAGAGAGAAGGGACAATGTTACTATCCTTTTACCACACTTGTGCTTCAAAGTAGCACCATGATCTTCATGATAGAGAGTCTCTCATTTTATCACTTTCATATACTAGTGGGAATTTTTCATTATAGAACTTGGCTTGTATATTCCAATGATGGGCTTCCTCAAATTCCTTAGGTCTTCAAGAGCAAACAAGTTGTATGCACACCCACTTAGTTTCTTTTGTTGAGCTTTCATATACTTATAGCTCTAGTGCATCCGTTGCATGGCAATCCCTACTCACTCACATTGATATCTATTGATGGGCATCTCCATAGCCCGTTGATACGCCTAGTTGATGTGAGACTATCTTCCCTCTTTTTGTCTTCTCCACAAGCACCATTCTATTCCACATATAGTGCTATATCCATGGCTCACGCTCATGTATTGCGTGAAGATTGAAAAAGTTTTGAAAATGTTAAAGTATGAAACAATTGCTTGGCTTGTCATCGGGGTTGTGCATGATTTAAATACTTTGTGTGGGGAAGATGGAGCATAGCCAGACTATATGATTTTGTAGGAATAACTTTCTTTGGCCATGTTATTTTGAGAAGACATAATTGCTTTTTTAGTATGCTTGAAGTATTATTATTTTTATGTCAATATGAACTTTTGTCTTGAATCTTTCGGATCTGAATATTCATACCATGATTCAGAAGATTTACATTGAAATTATGCCAAAGTATCACTCCGCATCAAAAATTCTCTTTTATCATTTACCTACTCGAGGACGAGCAGGAATTAAGCTTAGATGCCCGATACGTCTCCAACGTATCTATAATTTTTGATTGCTCCATGCTACTTTATCTATTGTTTTGGACTATAATGGGCTTTATTTTCCAATTTTATATTACTTTTGGGACTAACCTATTAACCGGAGGCCCAGCCCAGAACTGCTGTTTTTTGCCTTTTTCAATATTTTGAAGAAACAGAATGTCAAACGGAGTCCAAACGAAATGAAACCTTCGGAAACGTGATTTTCTCACTGAACGTGATCCAGGAGACTTGGACCCTACGCCAAGGAACCAGAGAGGCGGTCACGAGGGTGGGGGGCGCCCCCTAGGGCGCGCCCCCCTGCCTCGTGGGCCCCTCGAAGCTCCACCGACGTACTCCTTCCTCCTATATATACCTACGTACCCCCAAGCGATCGAGCAGGAGCCAAAACCTAATTCCATCGCCACAACTTTCATATCCACGAGATCCCATCTTGCGGCACTGTTCGGAGCTCACGAGGGGGCATCCACCATGGAGGGCTTCTACATCAACACCATAGCCTCTCCGATGAAGTGCGAGTAGTTTACTTCAGACTTCGGGTCCATAGCTAGTAGCTAGATGGCTTCTTCTCTCTTTTTGGATCTCAATACAATGTTCTCCCCCTCTCTCGTGGAGATCTATTCGATGTAATCTCCTATTTGCGGTGTGTTTGTTGAGACCGATGAATTGTGGGTTTATGATCCAGCTTATCTATGAATAATATTTGAATCTTCTCTGAATTCTTTTATGTATGATTGAGTTATCTTTTCAAGTCTCTTTGAATTATCCGTTTGGTTTGGCCAACTAGATTGGTAGTTCTTGCAATGGGAGAAGTGCATGGCTTTGGGTTCAATCTTGCGGTGTCCTTACCCAGTGACAGAAGGGCTTGCAAGGCACGCATTGTATTGTTGCCATCGAGGATAACAAGATGGGGTATTTATCATATTGCATGAATTTATTCCTCTACATCATGTCATCTTGCTTAAGGCGTTACTCTGTTTTTAACTTAATACTCTAGATGCATGCTGGACAGCGGTCGATGAGTGGAGTAATAGTAGTAGATGCAGAATCGTTTCGATCTACTTGTCACGGACGTGATGCCTATATACATGATCATACCTATATATACTCATAACTATGCTCAATTCTGTCAATTGCTCAACAGTAATTTGTTCACCCACCGTAGAATACTTATGCTCTTGAGAGAAGCCACTAGTGAAACCTATGGCCCCCGGGTCTATTCATATCAATCTCCATCACTTTTATACTTGCTTTGTTTTTACTTTGCTTTTTACTTTTCACTTTGCATCTTTATACCAAAAATACCAAAAATATTATGTCTATCAGATCTCACTCTCGTAAGTGACCGTGAAGGGATTGACAACCCCTAATCGCGTTGGTTGCGAGTAGCTATCGTTTTGTGTAGGTACGAGGGACTTGTGCGTGGCCTCCTACTGGATTGATACCTTGGTTCTCAAAAACTGAGGGAAATACTTACCCTACTGTGCTGCATCATCCTCTCCTCTTCGGGGAAAACCAACGCAAGCTCAAGATGTAGCAAGGAGCCATGGTTCATCCTTCGTACGGTAAACTGAAGAAACCTCCGCCAAGTTTCATCGTGCATGGCAGTGGAATGTACTAGATATAGACCACATCCACTATGCTACAATGGATGCCTACCTTTGTTTCAATATCTACAAGGGTTGGATGAAGAGCAAGAGCCAAGTGTTTGGTTCAAGCAAAGAAGTATCGGCCAAGAGGAAGAGGGACAAGGACGAAGTCGAGCACATGGACGAGGAGTCCGAGTAAGGTGGCAGTGTCATTGCTCATGGTGGTTCTAATGCAGTGTCTACCGGATTAGTTGCTTAGTTTAATTTCAGGTGTGCTTAGTTTTATTTGAGGGGTGTGTTGTGCTGAGCCCCCAGCAGAACTATGTTATGTTCCTTCTCGTTACTTTAACTCTTCAGTACGTACATACTAGTATTTCTTACAGTTCATCTTTTAGTTGGTATAGTACTACCACTCGTTTCTTCACATTATATACGTACAATATGTATGGCCAACATCATATAGCCACCAGTTTAGTTGTCAAAGAATTTCAGGGTGCTTAGTTTTGTCAAAGAATTTCTGGGTGCTTAGTTTTATTTGAGGGGTATGTTCTGCTGGACACCATTATTGTGACTCAAATCTCTTTTGCCATGTTATAATGGGACTCAGCTTCGGTGCCTTAAAGGCACCTACCTTTGGGTCTACGACTGGTGGGCCAACCACCTGTTAGGCCCACCTGTCATAGGCCCAACGGCAGGTGCCTTAAGGCACCGATGCAGCGCCCGTTATAATGACATAAATACCGATGGACCAACATGCCAGCTCTCCCTCTATCTCACTACAGTAAAATAAAGTGTGGGGCCTACTTGATCCCAACAATGTTCTTATTTTCCTGTAAAATTATTCGCTTGGTTACTCCTGACAAGCGGGCTTATCATTGTGAGAATCGGCTTATTTTTTTCATATAACATGGTCAACGGGTTTGACGTGAAAATAACAATGTCTAATGGCATTTTTGAGCAAACATCTAACTTAACGATGGCATTTTTTAGATATCTAATTGCATTTTTTAGCAGGCATCTCACGGATCGATGGCATTTTTGAGTAGTTGTAACTTCTAATGGCAAAACTGAGTACTGATACACAACTAGTGGCATAATTAATAAGAACCCAAGAATTAAATATGTATGCTAATTTCTTTAATAGAATTTAGCACCCCATTTAAGCACGTACTAGCTTTTTAATAGTACTATAAGCATAATTTGGCAACGAGCGCTCTCTATTTGTACCACCTTTTTATTTTAATTTCATCTTGTTAGTTTTGCTCCATGGCGCAATCCATCAATACTACTATTGTACAAAAGTATACATTTTTTAAAAGGCTAGAGGGTGGGGCAGTCTAGCTTGGTCGGTTTCAAGAGAGGCGAGGGCCTTTGTGATTTGACGGCTCATTACTGCTGGAAGGTGGGGCCTTGTGATTTGACTGCTCGTATAAATGTGCCGACGAGGAGGAGCAAAGAACCGTGCGGTATACTCAAGTTTTCCACTGGAGTACGACGGAGGAGCACGAAACACGACAGCCCAGTGCCATATGGCGATAAAAATGATCTAATTTGCTAGTCATCTCATTATTAGCATTGTTCTATTCATGCCTCGCAGAGAACATGACACGTGCGGCGAAACACCGAAGCAAAAGAAGAAACACAGAAGCAAAAGAATAAGGAAGATTATCACCCCAAAAAAACAAGGAAGACGCACACACAAGTTTGGGGCGTTGCTCTCTACTACATGAAGGGTTGCTGGCCGCGGAGTCGTAACTGCTTCTTCGACGCCTCCATGACCTCCATCTCTGTGTCTCCTCCGCCATCTTCTTCATTATGTCAATGACGCGGGATTTCTCGACGCGAGCCTTCATCATCTGTTCCACGGCCACATTACGTACCTTGACGGCAGCCGGGTGCTCGATGTGGAGCTTTGACAACTCCTCCTTCTGTTCCATGAAGAGGGCCTGCAGCATCTTCATCGAGGAACTACTCTTCTCATGCAGCTTCTTCCAACCGGCGTTCTCCTCCTTCAGCAGGTCGAGCTCGTGGCAGAGCTTCGCCTTGTCCTCCTGAAGTTGCAGGATTTTGCCGGTCGCCTTCTTCTCTGAGGCAATGCTCTTCTTCAACAGCATCACCAAGCTAGCGGTCAACTCCCCCTGCTCATTGAGCTCAGCGGGCATGTTGCTGAGGCTCTCCTTCAGCAGCTCCACCAAGCCGTGGATGAACTTCTTCTTCTTATTGAGGTGCTTATTGAGCTGATCGGGCATGCCGTCGAGGGATAACGACTCCAGTGCTGCTAGCTCGGCATGTTCGCCTCCGCGGCTAGGGCGCTCCTGGGAGCCATCGCCTTCCCGTGAGAGATCTTCCAAGGTCTCTGCGAGGCGGCGAGCCCTCTGTTTTTTTCCGCGGCCTTGGTTGCTGCTCCCTTGCTACGGGTAGTTCTCGACCCAGAGCTCTGCACGCCGTCCATGGCAAGGAAGGACGAAGAAGAAGGACTTATGAGGAGGAAGGTAGAGTAATTTTCGGTTAGGTAGTTCCCCTTTTTATAACCTAAGTACTAGCACTAGTACTAAAACCTACATAGTGGGAACACATTCAGGTTTGGTACGTACTAGTAGGTGTGAGCGGGCTTGCACTTAATTGTAGCACTAGTACTTTGGAATGTGATGGGAACAAGGTAAAGATTAATTAATGGTTTTGGTTTCGAGGCCCGAAACGGCTCCCGATGAGTTTAGTGGAACATAAATTTCAAGTAGTACTACACTGCTCAAATGCGGTCGCACAAGTTAGTGACGTAACTGGTCGTACATGTCAGACCAAGCCGATGCGTGTCCCTTCGGTGAGACGCGGGTCCGACCAACCGTCTGTTCGTGCGACCGACCGTAAAGTATTACGCGATGGAGACTTCTGGTTATGGCTTCAGTTGATTGTCACGACCAAGCATTCTAAAACCAGTGATAAATCAATTAACATCTTTTTCCAAACGACCAAGTATTTTTACAGGAATACAATACATATAGATGGAGTGATTGTCAAAGTTGCAAACCGACATGGCATTGCAAGTTCACTGCAGCAGCAACCGACTAGGTCACTGCATCACTGGCGAGGAAGGAGGGTAGCTCACCTCGCCTACAATGCATGCCCAGCGGCACCGTCGCAACTGCTCCTGGGATTTGGCTTCTCCTACCGCCCATTTGAACAGTTGCACCGGCTGCTCATGCCATTGCGCAGGCATGCGCGTTCTCTCCTCCGCAGTTGACTCCGTGAATATGATCTCTGCCATTAGCCCTAGCTCGAAATCAACGTGGCGCTGCCAGATGCTGACATCCCTCAGCATCTCTCCCCTGAGATTGACTTGCGCCTCCGCCTTGTGCTGCGCCAGGCGCAGATCCTTGGAACTTCTCTCCAATTGATGCGACACTTCCTCGATTTGATTTGCCCTTGCTGCCCACCACCTGAAACGCAGCCCTGGCATGTCCTCCGGCACCACCGATCTGTGATTCCAGAGCAATGGATCCCCTCTAAAACACATGTGGGTTTCGCTCAAAGGTGGCAGTGCTGCGGGCCGCAGCGAGAGGGCAGCCCGCGGGATCCTGGGATCTAAGGGATTATCCATGGCGGGATCCGGTGGGCGAGGCGGGGAGGCGAGCCTAGGCACTGGGAGAGCCCTACGAGGCTAAGATAAAGATAGTACTACTCCACTCCGTCAATATTTAAATACAAAGGCCACCAACAGTAGCCCTAGCAAAAATTGATCATGTTGCATGCGTCCTGGTTTATTGGCCCCCTTTTTTTGTGCCACTTTTTATGACATGCATAAATATTATGTTACTTAAAATATGGTCAAAATTGGCACAAAATACGAAGGAGACCAATGGAAGTAGCAACCCATGATTTAACTACTCGCATGCACGCAGTGGAGTAGTAATGTCTTTCTTCCTCCCTCACGTCCACTCAATTTGCATGCGCTGTATCAATTGACCATCAATGAAGTGAAGAACTTTACACGCGTCAAATTATCACATGGGGTGGATCTTCATATGAAAATGCATCCCCCTGTGTACCCGCATGTGCGTGCGAGGGAATGAGTGCGTGCGTGGCGTGCGTGCACATCTTCACGTCATGCATGTACCGCCAGTGTGCCTTAGAGAGGACGAGTACATTCTTCTGGAACCAGCAGCACGTCACTGTGATCAATCCACACAAGGAGGTCGCGACAATGCCTCCACATGTGCCATGTGGCTTCATGAACTATAAGACACTGTGTAGCGTGCCATTGGAATTCTAATTTACGTGTTTTGCACATACTCGAAGTACTAGTAAGGTACACGTGCATTGCACGCATCAGATTTGGCAACCAAATTATGAATAAATACCACACTATAGCATGTAAGCTTTGAGTCATATATGCCTGATGTAGACGTCCGTTTAATTCTTATAGTTCATCTCATTCAAAATCAATTAGTTTTTATAAAAAAAGCTAGGGCCTCTTTGATTTGTAAGATTTTCAAAACGCGGGAATAGGAAAAACATGGGATTGGAGTGGAATGTCGTCTTGAATCCTACAGGATTGTACGAGTGTTTGATTGTGCATAGAAAAACGCAAGATTCTTTCAAAGAGGTTTGAGTGGATGGGATGTTTCCTATGAAATCTAGTGCAAATGAATCCTATGGAAAAATTCCTATGGTTTACAATCCTACGAATCAAACAACCAAGATAGGAAAAATTCCTAAGGATTAGAATCCTCCAAAATTCCTTTGAGAATCCTTTGAATCAAAGAAGCCCTTAATCTATTCTATGATTCATGGAATTGTGTGTTGTAAAGCATAAAGTAAAAAACAAATAATGGCAATTCAACTAGAAAAAAAGTTTGGGCAGTTATGATACAGAAGATTCTAGAACAAAGGAGAAGCACTTGTGTTTTGAGGTTTGTGCATTATGCTTAAGTTCAGCCATGGAGTCTGCTAGACTGTACATGTGGCAAAATCCGGTGGGGGGCTAGAAGATGGTGCGAGGGGCCAAGTGGAGGGAGACTATGAAGGAGTGCACAAGTGCGACATCGATATTTAAAGAGAGGGGCGAGAACATGCGCTATTGCGCGCAGTGGCGGAGCCATGAAAAATAAATGAGCTAGGGGGCCAAGCATTGCTAATCCTTTACAAGGAGGGCCAATTCATCAACTTAAACCATTTTACCAGCAATTGTCTAATGATCGCATTCATATTAGCCTCGATATATAGTGATGTTAGGGGGGGCAAGGCCCTTGCTGCCCCTTTGTCTTCGCTTGTCTTACGTCCCGAGAGATGAAGCGGAAGGCATGGATGATGAGAGGGGGACGTTGGATATATAAAAAATGTGGGTGTATTAGCTATGTAATCCTATATAGAGAGGTATAGATTGATTGATGTGGACGTGGAAAGAGGCTGAGACATCACTAGATATATAGATTGATCGGTTTGTGTGGAAAACTGGGAAAGACCTAGCTATATATACACACACATAGAGGAACATCGATCATTGCGCATGCACGTGAGAGATAAAGAATGCCCGATATGATGGAGAGGGGGATGTGTGTGTGTGCATGCATGGGAGACCGACCTGAAGAAAAAGATTGCATGTGTGCGATGGATAATGCCGACTGGTAGTGTGTGTGCATGCATGCACGAGAGAAAGTTACTGGTACAATTATAAAGATAAGATGACTGTGTGGGTGTAAAAGACTAGGTGAGGTCATAATCAATGTAAAGTTGAATTCAAATATTTGAATAAGAGATCATGATGTTTGAAACCCATGCATGCATGAATATAAGCTGAGATATCTTGTGATGTGGTTTGGAAACGAGCATGTTGTACTCTATACACATTGAACAAGGTCAGACTGGTTTGAGTTTGAGATACCGATGGCAGACATTGTTGGGCCACATTGCATCCGTGCATGGACAAACTATTCTAATTAGAGATGATGGGTGGCTTTCGCATCACATATCTATATCTATACCCCTATATATTATATTTTATATTTTTTATATAGTGTGCAGATAAATTTAACTTTGAAAGATGGTCGTTGGATGAAGCCAATCCGATGGTGCAGAGATGGCAAATTTGAGCACTACTGGCCGTTGGATATCATCTAGATTC
Organism: Aegilops bicornis; assembly: GCA_021605145.1. Lineage (NCBI taxonomy): Eukaryota > Viridiplantae > Streptophyta > Magnoliopsida > Poales > Poaceae > Aegilops > Aegilops bicornis. Next base: position 558,523,314 of record CM038673.1, on the reverse strand, counting down.
CACCAGATTTGGCCACATGTACAACCTAGAAGACTCCATGGTTGAACTTAAGCATAATGCACAAACCTCAAAACACAAGCACTTCTTCTTTGTTCTAGAATCCTTTGTATCAGAATTACCCAAATGTTTTTCTACATGATTTGCCATTATTTGTTTTTACTTTATGCTTTACAACGCACAATTCCATGAACCTTAAAATAGATTAGCTTTCTTATAAAAACTAGATGATTTTGAATGAAATGAACTATAAGAATTAAACGAACATCTATATCATGCATATATGACTCAAAGCTTACATGCTATAATGTGGTATTTATTCATAATTTGGTTGCCAAATCTCATGCGTGAAATGCACATGTACCTTACTAGTCTAAATGGTGTTTGTGTGTGTGTTGTGCGTGTTAAACACATTGTACGTAGTATCATACATGGTTTAGATTCCAAACATCGACCTCGCGCTTCTCAAAGAAGCTAGGTGCCAGGCTGCCATCCGTGCAGCCCGATATCAATAAGGATTACGTCACTACCACAGCCGCCACATCCACTCTCATTCGCTCGAAGCAGGTGATCTTGTCCTTCGTCAAATCCAATCTCGTGAAGGACTCAACAAGATCTCGCCCATGTGGGAAGGCACGTACAGGGTCGTGCATTTTTCCCGGCCTGGAGCTGTGTGGCTCAAAACGGAAGATGTGATTCATGTGCTCAACGCGTGGAACATCCAACACGTATCAGAAGGAAAAACCTCTAAATATGTATGTATAGCCTCCCCAATTAAGCAGTAAGAACTAGGAAGAGTAAAAACAACAAGAATAAACTATAATTGTGACACAATCAGGTGGAACTTAAGTGGCAAGAATAGGGTTCATCTCAAGTTACAAGACAATGTTGAAGTCAAGCAACAAGATGTTGATGGTGAACCCCAGGTGTAGTAGGAGGTTGAGCTCAAGTGGGTGGTTGAGGTTGAACATAGGTGGCGGGATGACGATGACTGAACTAACCAATGATACCACATTCGGGAAGATGATCGAAGAATACAGATCATTTTAGATGGTTTACTTGCATTGTTACACGAGACCCAAGGGGTTTGTAGAGCCTGCTCCGGCCAACTACAGATGTTGACAGTGTGAACCACCCTCCTTCTGTGCCCACGGTTGGGTGATGCACTACAAAAAAAAGACACATCCGTGACATTTTGGGCCGAAAGAAAATAAATTATGTCATACATATGATACTTCTATGACGATAATTGTGACAAAACCCAGTATCATCATAGATGTGGTGGGCTCCTACTTCTATGACAAAAAATCATGACAGAAAATGGGCTTTTTCGTCACAGGCGGGCGGAGACGCAGCTGCATGACATTCTTTGGGCCATCCACGACGGAAAAAACCGTGGTAGGAGCGAGGGGAGGAAAATTTCGGGAGTTGCGGTTACGGTGGGAGGTCGGGGCCGAAGCGATGCTGCTTTCTCTCAGACGCACAGCTGTGTGTGCAAGGCATTCGCTGTAATCGAACCCGAAGCGAGGCGTTGGGCTCTAATCGAACCCGGCGATTGCAGACCGCAGTTACGCGTTATTGAACTCGGCGATGATCGATGGCTCGTAATCGAACCCGATGGAGCGATTCCTTCGGCTATCGCTAATGTAAGCCGATCGATTGGATGAACGATGGCGTTATGGGGTGGATGAACAAAGGCGGTGGCGTTGCCTTTGGATGAACATGACCCCGTGGTGTGGAGGGCTGGATGAATAGTAGACGGTGGGGTGGCCGTGGAGGGGTGGTTGAACATGACCCCGTGGTGTGGAGGGCTGGATGAACAGTAGACGGTGGAGGGGTGCCCGTGGAGGGGTGGTTGAACAGTAGCCGGTGGAGTAGCGCGCGGTGGAGGCTGGATGAACAGGAGCCCGTGGAGGCTAGAGGAGGTCGACGGTACCCGTGGAGGCCGGAGGAGGTCGACGGTGGAGATGAACAGTATCCCGTGGAGTCCCGTTTTGCGATGCGCCACACCCTCCCCCTGCTTCGATCAGAAGCGCCCAACACAAGTCCATTTCGTCCGTTTTTGCGGTACGCCACACCCTCCCAATCAACGGGACCCCGTTTCGGACCGTAGGAGGTCCGTTGGCCCATTTTGCGGTCGCCACACCCCTCCCGATCAACGGGACCCCGTTTCGACCGTAGGAGGTCCGTTTCATCCGCTTTTGCGGTATGCCACCCCTCCCGATCAACAGGACCCTGTTCCGAACGTAGGAGGTCCGTTTCCTCCATTCTGCGGTACGCCAGGCCTCGTTTCCATCGCCTGTTTTGTCCAAGCCCTCCCGATGAACACGACCACGCATTCCATTCTGACCCAGCCGGTTGGCTCCCACACATTTCGTTGCCTCCCGATGAACACGACGCATTTCGTTGCCTCCCCATGAACACGACGCATTCCGTTGCCTCCCCATGAACACGGCGACGACGATGTTTCTCCATTCCGACCCAGCCATGTACACGAGCCCTCGCCGTACGTATCCGCGAGTAGGCGTTCGAGACCCCGCCCGTATGTACACAGTAGCTCAGTGGTAGAGCGGTCGGCTGTTAACTGACTGGTCGTAGGTTCGAATCCTACTTGGGGAGATTTTATTCATTCTTTAATGTAAGAATTTTAATGTAAGAATGAATAATTGAATTAAAGGGCTTGCTTTGACCCTTAGGAGTAGGTAACCCGTTCGCTATCCTTGTTTCTATTTCTATTGCATTCTATCTCATCGTATCACATTCTGTTCTACGA